>CM050398.1:41713882-46513882 GCA_027562975.1 Rhynchospora breviuscula
CTAAAAATAGGGAATAGCATAATTTGTCAAGCCTCTTTCGTTGTCGTGTATTAAAGTACGCATCATTGTCTCTCAATTATCTGTAGATATAGGCCGAGCTCTTTATATCCACATATTATCCGTGAATATGTCATGCGTAAATAAAAGGTTGTTTTTTATATTTATTTCTTTTTCATTAAATAACACAGATGTAACAACAAATTTGATTTTGAATTATTAATTAAAGATTTCACATAATCATATTATCTGAATTCAAAATAAAAGCATATGCTTAAGATTGTTTATTTTATTATTTACCACATGATAATACATGGTTTGAAACCCGGCTGGGGGGGTCTTTATAGACATTTAATTTAAAAATAAGTTGGGAGACTTGACCTCCAATTTTAAAAGTTTCTCAAAAAAAAAAAAAAAAAAATACATGACGAACTTTCCATTTATACATCTTAACTTTTATGTCTTTTTTCCATTTTATTGTAGTATCCTCATATTTCATATACTTGTTATATATGCGAATAAACCTTCATATGAAACTTTTTTTTATAATTATTCTTATTCAAATTTATAAAATTATTATTATAAAATACTTTTATAGTTTTATTTATTATATGTACATGTTAATTAATAGTAATATTCATTAATTATCGATTTTCATTCATAAGATAGTCGGAATACTAGGAGTTTATGACAATCTTAATTATCAGTTCAATTTCAAAATAAATCGATGTAAAAATGTCATCCAATTTGCAGCGTCTAATCCTTAATATGTTATATAATATGCTTATTTTAGGATAAATGTCAAACTTACTAATTTCATTAAAAAAAATTATAGTACATTGGTAAGTAAATAAATTGATCAAAAGAGAAATGTAAATATTTCGACTTAATTATTTAAGAAAATAAGAAACAAAGGTTCTATTACAAATTAAGCTTGTGTAGAACTAAAATTCAATTTGTGTTCGAATTAATTCGACTTCGTTGAAGCATATATTTATCGGTTATCGCCTTATCGGCTTATCGTTCCCCGTTAATATATTTATTTAGGAGGAATTATTTTTTAGTTTTTATATCGGCTAATTTTATATTTGTAACCGTACAAGCTTAATAAAATATAAATACAAATATAATTTTGGTACTATCTGTGCGGTTTACACGCTTACTCCCATGTTTTTATTTTTCTGGAGTGAAAAGAGGAAGGCAAAGGTTCTTACATGTCATGGTGTGGACTCCCAGCGTTGCATAATTATTTCAGACATCGAACAATAACTCATGGACTTGAATTATTCCTGATGGATAATAACTTGCAAGCTACTATATTTAAATGTCCAGTACGCATGTTCTATTTCTGAATTTAATTGATATTTTATAAATAGTTCAGTTTCTAGGTTCTTTCAAGCATGCGATATTATTTTCTCTACTATCTGTATGTTTAAAATCCTTCTAGTATGATTCTCTATATAAAAAAAAATTCCTACATGTATTGCATGTTTTCTTTTGTTTTGTAGCATCTTCAATTTACATTTATTGGAAGTAATTTAAAAAAATTGTATATATACATAAAGATTTTAGATGTTGTAAAACATAAGATCATTTAGCAGCTCAGCGCAACCAAAATGACATCTAAAATTATTGTAAAAGATCTATGTTTCTTAATAATATTCAATATTAATATTGCTTAATTAAAATTAATTGTAATTTAATCTCGCTAGCATACCAACATTGAAAAATCTATCAATTTGAGAAATGCTGTAGTCAAATCGATGTCACGAATCGTTCTTTTTAAATCCAATCATATGCTAATTTGAAAAGTTCAAATAATCGATTTGAACCGTTCACTGTAATCTTCATATTAATATATATATAGTGACCAAATTTTGTATATATTTTAAATTTTTTGTAACTATATTTTAGATTTTGGAAAACCGTTGTGTTAAATCATAAGTAATTAGATTGAAGATTTTCTAAAAATAAAAAATAGTAAAAATTTTAGAAAAATGTAAATTCTGATCTCCACGAAAATTTCGTATCATATTGAATGATTTTGAATCAGTAATTTGAACTTTTCATACTGGAAATCAATTAATTTTGATGGACCCCTCCATCAAATCGATTTGCTAAACTCGTTCAGACCCCGTGAGCAACTACCAGTATCGATCTTCTAAATAAATGACCTTGACTCTACTATTATCCTCAGTACAAACAATACCAGCATATCTGAAGTTTTAAAGACTAACAAAATAGACAAAAATGGTCTAAAGAAATTCTTAAGTTTCCCCTGAAAACGATCTGCTGATATGCTGGCAGTCTGGCACTAGTAACTTAAAATTGTTCTTCCAAGTGACATTCTAACAATCTAACAATCGTTATAATCCATACGTGAGTTTGAATTTGATGCCTTGTTATCTCAAGTATTGTCGGAATGATCTTCTACAGATACTTGCACTATATTAGGTTAACAAGGAATAACTAAAGTCAGAATGAAATAAGAACATAGAGAGACAAAAATAAATTGTTTGTTTCAATTTCATTGTAGAAAAAATATATTTTCTAACAATAATATTTATAGAAAATAAAATTGGCTTAAATAAACGTCACAAATTCGGTCCGTTGAGGGTTTTCTGTACCGATGTACAAAAAAAAAAAAAATTAAAACTGCAAAAAAAATAATAAATTTTTTTATTTATTTAACAAGTTGCTAGATGATTTAAAAATTGTCTACAATTTGATATGGATCATCTCTGAAACAAGAAAAATTTCATCCACAATTCAAATTTTTATTTAAACACTATTAATAAATATATTAGGCAGATCTATATATAATACAGTGGCGGAAATTAATCACTGTTTTTTTTTTAATTATAAATTGTTGCAATTGATCATAGTTCCACCCAGTTGAACTCTAATACACAGGATAATACCAATATATTATAGTTGACATACTATAATAGGTATTGGATTAAACTACTCTTGTTATGATTGAAATACTATTAGTCTATTACGATCTCTAATTTATCTCACAAAGTCGCAAAAGAAAATGAAAAAGGCCGTTCAACTAGCTAATAGAATGGAAATCTCATGAGGTCCCCAACCAACCTCTACTCTTATTTCGTTACTAGCCACTTCCCTCTCCCATCTTTGAGAATTGAGAACGATTGAAAACTGCTTCCTGCACCCCCAGAGGGAAGAAAAACAACCACCACACCCCACAAAAGGAGTCAGCTGAAACTCACTCCAAAATCATGCTTTGCTTCCTATACATCACCACCACACTTCTCTTTCTGGCTCAACACCATCACCAAGCCTTCTCTACATCCACCTTTGTTTATGCCGGTTGCTCCCCTTCGAAATTCCCAGAAAACAGTCAGTATCAGACCAACCTCAACTCTCTTTTCTCCTCCATCGCCACCACCGCATCACATGCCATCTATAACAGTTTCACCACTGGTACCGATTCCCCACCCGGTAATGCAGTATATGGTCTGTACCAGTGTCGAGGTGATCTTGACACCCCCTCCTGTGCTTCATGCATTCAAAATGGCATTGCACAACTCAGTCTTGTCTGTGCGTACGCCTTCTCTGCTTCTCTCCAGCTAGACAGTTGCTTCATTAGGTACAGCAATAATAACTTTCTCGGTCAAAACGATACAAACTTGGCGTACCGAAGGTGCAGTACCAGTACGAGCAGTGATGCAGACTTTGTGAGGAGGAGAGATGATGTGCTAGCAGATTTGCAAAGCGGCGACGGGTTTCGGGTGACAAGCTCAGGGTTGGTACAGGGGTATGCACAGTGCATAGGTGACTTGGCAACAACAGATTGTACAACGTGTCTGGCAGAGGCAGTCAGTCAGCTCAGAAACTCGTGTGGCTCAGCGAAAGCTGCTGACGTGTATCTGGCTCAATGTTATGCTCGGTATTGGGCTTCTGGTTACTACTTCCATTCACCAGCAGGTACATAGTGCACTACAAAATAACTGATAATATTACTTCAATCGGTTCTGAAATCTGCTCGTCAAACAAACTGAATAATAAACCAATATTGCTGCAATTTAACAAATTAGCAGTGGAAACAAGTCAATTACAAATTACTGTGCGGTTTAGGAGTTTAGATAGCACCATATGATTTGGACCAATCAAAAGAGGAAACACATGGCAAAAGGTTTGCCATGAAACAACTCAGCAATAATGAGGTGCCACATCACATATTAATTATGATTAGGATGCGCATTACTTGATATTGAAATTATGATGTAGCTCTATTTTATTCTGGTCCAAGATGAAATAAATTTCGGCTGGGCGTTTAGACGTAATGATAAGATAACCATTATTAGTCTCTTCCCAGGATTCAAAGGAACTACAATTAAGTCAGGAAGAAAAAAAAAAAAAAAAAAAAAACTAAAATTAGTATTTTCGGTACTCTCTCTGAACGGGAAGCCCAAATAATTAATTTGGCATAGTGTGTCGCTTTCAGCATTAAGCAGGACATGAACTCAACCAAAGATAATCTTTGTTTCCTTTTCAACTGCTCAATATTTTAAGCCGCAAATTCATAGGTAACTTCTAGGTCCTAAATCTAGATTAGGATTCACTTTTTGTAGTGATCTAATGCACCCACACAAAGGTCCCTCGACGAAAAACGCCTTTAGTATAAATTCCCCACTTAATACACGCTTTTAGAACTGAATATATTCCTGTCCTTAGGTTCCTTTGCAAATGACAAGCTTTATTGAAGAATGAAGACTTAATGTAATATGCTTTTACTTGTTATGCTTTTGGGACAGAATACTCGGACGAGGACATCGGCAGAACCGTAGCAATTATAGTGGGCGTCTTGGCAGGATTGGCCCTTTTTGTGGTCTTCATTTCCTTTTTCAAAAGAACTTGTAAGCGCTATTCTTTCATTAATATAAGTTAATAAGATCATCCCTCACAATTAAAATAAAACAATAGACGAAATAGGCACAAGACTACAAGAGGTATAATAAATTGACGCTTTCTTGCAGGACAGCTTCCAAAGGAAATTGACCTCAATATAAACTACCCACCCATGTTGCTACGAGCTAGTTCAGCTTCTGTGCCCAAAGGCCCGAAACCTTGTCAACAATTGTTCCAACGGTTTAGCAACAAGTAAAAGAGGTCCTCTCACATCTCAGTATTGACTGGACCAAGCTGTAGTTCCCACATTATTTTTTGTAAACATTGTGCGTGTGTTTTTTTTTTTAAAGGCATTAACTTTTACGAATGTCATATCCGGATTCTCAAACACTTAATAGTTTTTACTAGTAAATATCCCAATCACGCATATATACACGAGTTCTAAAACACACATAATAAATCAACTACAACACACATTTCTTTTCTTTTTTCTTTTTTCTTTTTTTTTGTTCTTTTTTGCCACTGGATGAGGTGCCTCAAGATGAAGTTAAACCTTTGATCAAGCGCTATAACCTTGGATCGAGTTCCACCTTGGCACGCTGTAGCCTTCACAAACAGTTGTAGCAGCCTCCTCCATTGCATGTTTAGAGATTCCATGATTACAAATATTCGCAAATGCCCTCATGTGCTTCATGCCGTACTGAGTCAACGACCCACAATGTGATTCAAACACTTGAACCTGGAACAAAAGGATAATTACTCAACTTACAAACCCAAAGGTCTATCAAAATACGATCATGACATAATAAGATGCTTTAAAAAATTTTCTACCCACAATTTTTTTAAGAATCCAATCCAATCACTTCCAAAATTTTCTCCAGCAAATCTAATTTTCAGCATTTCAATGAGATTGGATAGGCAGAGCACCTAAATATATTCATACATTTTAAAGGATCTATCTCGGGGTATTCAAGAGCAAATTTTTCACTTTTAGAATCATAAATTAGGTTTGCAAAAAAGCCTATTTCAGCCTTTCCTGCTTTCCAACTCCCCCTAGGAAAACTACCAACAACCAGCCAATTACAATTTTCCAACTCAGTTCAGGAACAAGGGGCATCTTCCTCTATTTATATGTTCAATGCTGCCCAAAAGCTGCTGAGAAATAATAGATTTTATAGGTCTACAGCTGTAGAAAACCGAGAGCCGTAATAATTAATTTGACATAGCATATGTATATTGAGGCATATAAATTTCTATAAGATGTTCAAGAAAGTCCTTTACCATTCTTTTCAAGCAGGCCCAGTCATCGACTAACGGCTGGTTGGCTTTTCTACTAGCTTGTAATATAGAAGAACCGTGCTCAGTACCAAATATTAGCTCTCCGATGAATTTAATGCTGTTGTCTAAGTGTTTTCTGTGTACCATCATCTCTGTAATCTCCTCAAAAACCTTTGATTTCTCTTGTGGTCTACCCTCCAGTTGTTCGTACTGATAAAGAAACCAGCAGGAGAAAAAAGTTAAGTACCAGAAAAACAGCCGAAAAAGTGTTAACATCAGAACAATCAAAACATATGAGACTGAATTCAACTTTTTTTTGGCATCATCACACAGGTACTTGCAGAAAATGTAGAGCATATCTAACTATTCATAATCAAGTTGCCTCTTTGCTAGCTAAATAAAGACTCTTATATTAAGAAAACACAAAACACTTCCCAGAATTTAGCGAGGCCAGTCATTTTGATAAGGCTACACATAATACCTTCCAATAACATTTTCTTTTGTAGTAACAACAGGTGAGAGAGAAACCTAGAAATTTACTTCTAAATTAATGAAAGGAGCTCAGTAGTTGAGAAACAGAAAAAAGAGAGATGAGCACTTCAGTAAGAAAATACAAAAAAGGAGGAACAAAAAACAGGGGCGATTACGAAGACTTGGTCCTAAACCCATCCAAAAAAGAAGAGGAACTCGACATGTTCGTTCCATTCAGGCAATTGCACATTGGCCAAGCCATAAGAAAAAAAAAAAGAAGAGAAGAAACATGAAATTATAGATAAAACCAAATTTACAATTACAGATATAAAAATTTAACCCTTTTCCATCAAAAATCTTTAAAAAAAATAAGTTATTCCTGAGCAAAGTGATTATTTCTTGAATGAAGTTAAATAATATATATAGGCAACAATCTAAGTCGGTAAAAGAAAGAACTCCTTAGCACAACTAAAATTAGCAGTGCAAACCAATGGATGCTACTTGAACAATTCTTTCCATACCAACCACATTATGGTTCAAATCTATGAGTACTTCATGTACACTAGAGAAGTAAAGACAAATAATTCTAAATTTTAACTAGAAAATGATATCAAATGCGCACCATTTTCCACAGGAAGAGGAGGTCGGCATCCCTCTGGTTGACTGTCTCCAGTTTATTTGCCTTAATACCATTTGCAGACACGTTTGCATTTGAAGGATCAAATCCCTGATATAGGTACAATTTCTCTTCCTTGAAAGTTCTATCGCCGTACTCCATTACATGTGATCCACCCATGGTCATCGTGGAGGTATTATTCAAGCCTGAAGTTCTCTCCTTCACCTGCCACATTAAAGCATAAACTTCATGCATAACTAGTAGTGAAAACAGAAGGTTTATAAAACTTTCGAATTCATACCGTTTCATACTGGTTTTTGATTGTTTCCTCCTTTAGATTGTGCGTCTCACTGCCAAAACAAACAGAGAGCGAGTTTTATCAAAACATGGTGTACTAATAGGTTCTACCAAAGTTGTTGGATTTGGGGCAATAAAAAAAAATAGAGCCTCTGAGTTAATTATTCCAAATGACTTCTCATATGTCGTTTCTTTATTTAGGGTTCATATCATTTTTAAAATGAACTTGGGTGTTTTCAGCAATTCAACTTCCAAAAGTACTGACAACAACGATATGAACCAATAATTGTTGTTGTCAAATGAATAAGAGTATGAACAAGAATAAAACACAACCAACAGTGCAGAAAACATAACCACCTACATTTCTGGCAAAGTAAGGTCCTGATCAAAATCCAATTTTTTAACATGGTATTTCATTTCGTTGGAAAATTCGTGATCAAAATGAACATATTTGGTGTCACTTGGTTGGAATTCACATGTAATCAGAAGCATTTTTTGCAAACAAGCACCATGACAAGTTAGTTTTGCAAACACTGTAAATCTTAGTTTGAGACAAAAGGCAAATCATTTATCAACATTGAAACCACTATAGCACCTAACAGATTAAAAATCAGAACAGAAGAAGATAGAGCATATAAGGTCACAAAATATACATCAACCTTTAAAGTTATCATCGTGACATAAAACTACACAATGATAAATGTATTACAGGAGACAGAGAAGGGAAACCTGTCTTCCATCCATGCGATACTGTACAAATCACCGAGGCACGTAAGGTAGCCACGAGGAGGAGGTGGCTGCATCCCAGGGCAGTAAGTGCCCCAGCTACTTTCGACTGCATTGGAAGCTGTTGTTACATAGATGTCAAGGTCATCTGGCATCATTCCTTCGAACATGCTCCCACTTTCGCATGCCTCTACATAAATTACCTACCAAACCAAATAAGAAATATGGATAAAGATGTGTGAGGTTAAGAACTGAAAAGAGAAAAGTGAATCAAGGTAAATGAAACAAGACAAATGGAAAATACTATTATAGCTGGAGGACAGTATACATTTCCAGTACCAACCGAATGCAGACTAGCCCTTGACAGCTAGAAATAGACAAAAAAAAAATAGTGAATTACTACACTGATAGTTCAGGTAAATGTTCCTACCATCTTTTGATAGCTATTAGCCGCATGCTTCTTCTTCAAAACCTCTATGAAGTCACCAGCATAGAGATAAGGCATATTAGGCATACCTGCCATAACATCAAAAGTAAGAAAATTATATAATAAAGTGAAATTAAAGAAATAAGGAATTGTGTTTCATATCAGAATATGTCTGCATGTTGTGCTCAGCATTCATATAATGGCAACATATGCAGAGGATAGAGAAGACAAAAGTAGAAAAAATGAAATAACAAGGAAGAAAAGCAGATGCAAACCAAGAACACCAGGGCCTCCATGGTCAGAGTAGTAGATGAAGATATGATCATTTGCTTTGCTGTCAATAACCTTGCCACTTCCACCTTGTACTGCAGATTTGTCGCCCGAGAGCACAGCATAGAAGTTCTGCACCGTGACATCTTTTCCAGTATAGTCCTGAAACACACAAAGGTCCATATGTATGTAAGAGTGACAAATAAACATAAGTATGTATTTATATTAGATTGTAGATTGTCATTTTAGGATAGAAAATAATAAAAATATGAGGGCTTGTCAGTACCTATTATATTATCAGGATCAAATTTGTAATAAGCAAAGAGCTTCCTGTTCGAGGGTTTTACAAAACAGCCAGGCTACATTATATTTTTGGTTTGAAATAAGGCCCAATTAGACCTGCATTTTCCCTAAAAACCCAATTGTCAAATAATTTGACGACCAAGATACAAGTGAACCCAATTCTAATCCCCAGAATGGCAAACACGCAATGATTAAATCAAGGAAACTTTAATGAGTTCCAGAACTGAGGCCAAAACACAAGGCCTCATTCCTAGATAGATCCTACAAAAACAAAATGCAGTGATTAAAACATAGGAAGGGCAAAAGGGAAAAACCTTAGGGACGCCAGCATAAACATCCTCGCCCTGAGGATGGTTTATGATAACACCAGGCCGAGGGTTGAGGGGGCTCGTGGCAATGTCATCATACATAAACACCACTATATTTTCATCCTTGAGGCCTCCTTTCTTCAGCAGTTGGTATGCATGGCACACATCCGCCTTCAAAACATACAAGTAATTTGTGATGTTTACAAGGACCATTGTGCAACAAGATCAGAGGTGCAATGTTAAATAGTACATGAAAAGGACAGATGGTAATTTAATTTAGCCACTGTTCAGTTTGTATAATGTAGTTTAACCTAGTTCAGTTTGAATAGAATAGTTTTGCACTAATATTTGCTTTTGACATTTATAAAATATAATCATTTTTTTTGTCCTATAATAAACAAATTGCGAGATTTGACAAACCAAGACTAGTAGGATAACAAGCTTGACATTACAATGTACCTAGGAAAACCAAAGAGAACAAAAAGAATGCTTAAAATTTTGCGCAAGCTATATATAACAAAAATTTCCTTGACTGCAAACCTAAATTGGTTCCCAAATCCAAATCCAAAATTTGGAAACATGCATAAGAGAAATACACAAATAAAATCAAAGGTACCTGATGCCTATAATTTCCGAAACCCATAGATCCGGCAACAAGCACAGCCCACCTCGTCCCAATTTCATCCTCGCTCTCATGATCCACAGAAGCCTTCTTCTCTGAAGGCAACCTGATCGCTGGGTCCCACTGAGCAGCGCCCCTAATCGACGCTCCCTCACACCAAACAGAAGCAATAATCAGCAGCACGGCCAGAACGAGGCACCTCTCCATATCGCAGTTGGAAAAACGGAGGCGAGAGGTAGAATTTGGGACTGGAGCGGAGGGAAAGAGGAGGAAGGGATAATATGGAATTGGCTTGGGAGCTTGAATGCGGCGGTCTAAGTAGTACTGCCATGCAGCGGAGGCGTGGTGCGGAGAGGACACGTGGAGGAGTGACGCTGCTTGTGGCACGACTCCACTGGTGGTATTTTTTTGGAAAGGAAACTGACGAATTGGTGGTGACTTCGAAGAAAGAAAAAGTTAAATTAGAAGGCGGTGGTGAGGTGAGCTACGGATCAATTTCGGTGCGGGTCCGTTGTCCGCTCTCGTGCTCTCTCTGGAGTTATCATCGCTTTTCCACGGAATTACGGAAACGGGTTTTGAGTGTTGAGATGCGGTTGAGATCATCTGTCGTCGTGGACTCGTGGGAGCGGTGCTATAAGATTCGTGCAGCCTAATTCAAAATTTTTATATATAAATTGTTTTTTTAAAGATTTGATATTGTGTATTTTTGTACGGCACACAAATTAAGGAAAAACTCCTTCGTACAAATAATCATCATACTATTTCTGCAACATTGTCTATTTTTCGTGCAATATTATGTGGCGTACAACCAAGAACAAACGTTTCTTGAGATAAAGAATATCTGCATCTTTTAATTTAACTTAAGGATAGAATTTCAAAAAAAAAAATCAATGGTTCCAAAAGTACTGTTTAATATAAGGAAAAAAGAAAACTTGAAAGACTGAACAATGGAAACTGACTTGTCCCATCCAGCATCCTCATTAATTATCTATTACGCGTTTTATTTATTTTTTCATTTTTAGAAACTTGTCCAGCGTACTCATTAATTATCCATTTTCATTTCTATCTGATTCTCATTCCTTGCCATCCTGTGCCTACCTACCCCTCCCTGCTGTCTCCTTCGACATCTACTCATTTTTTACCCAGGACAATTAACATTTTTTTTGGGACAATTTTTTTCAGGACAATTAACATTTTTGAAGATAATTAATTTTTTTTCAAGACAGTTGGTAATATTTTCTTAATTATCCTAGTTCTATAAACTAATTGTGCTAGTTCTGTAAACTAATTTTCTTAGTTCCAATGACAATTAATAATATTTTTCAAGACAGTTCGTATTATTTTTCTAATTGTCATAGTTCTGTAAACTAATTGTCTTATTTCTAAGAACAGCTAATAACTTTTTTCAGAATAATTAATTTTTTTCTAGGACAATTAGTATTATTTTGCTAATTATTTTAGTTCTGTATACTAATCGTCTTAGTTCCCAATATAGTTATTAATATTTTTCCAAGACAATTAGTATCATTTTCCTAATTGTCCAAGTTCCGTAAATTAATTGTCCTGGTTCTGTAAACTAATTGTCTGTTGATTGTCATGGTTTTTATATTGTTTGTTCCTGAATTTTAATTCTGATATTGAACATAATTGTGCTTATATATATTGTATTTGTTCCTTAATTTTATCCTGAATTTTATTCTGGTTTTGTGCGAGGGTGGGGTCCCTAGGAGATGAGAGGAGGGAGGGATGTGTAAGTAGCAGGAGTAGAAGGGGTGAGGGAACCAGAAAGGAAGGGATGAGGTAGACTCACTGTATGATAGGGATGAGATTTCATAAACGGAAATGATGAAGGTGCGCTGGAAAGGTATTCCAGAGATAGGAAAAAAGAAAACACGTGTCTAGATGATGGGGGAATGAGAAAAATTAAAGATGATCCTTGTATGCATAATTGACTTATTCGAAGAAAGAAAAAGAGGGAATTAGTCGTCTCTCATGAAAAAACAATAGTCCAACTATACTTTTTTTTTTTTTTTTTTTGATAGGGACTTCAATTGTACTTGATAATTGCTTTCTTGCTGATAACAATCGATTAATCGACCTACTTATTTATATTCAAATATGGGTCGAAATTTATAATTAACAGTTTGGATTCTATTTATTTATTTTTTTAAAAAGTGAGGACTGAGGAGAGATCCGGTGCCATCTTTTTTAGTACCTCACTCAAAAGGCCACTATTTCAGTTTTTTTTTACATATCTTAAAATTGAAAAATTAAATATCTCATTCAAATCGTTTGTCGTGCTCAATTTAACAAGTGATTCATTCCCATATAATTTTTGTAAATTTTTTAGTGTATTTGATACTTGTTCAAAAGACTAAAATATGAACGAATATTAGTAACTATGATACTAACTATGATAGATTAATTCTAATATGCTCACATTTTAGTTTCTTGATCAAGTATCAATGAACTTCAAAATTTACAAAAATTATATCAGAGTGCATCGCTTGTGTAATGAAGATGATTTAATGTTTAAAAGATATCAGAATGTAACGGACCTGATCACTTTTCATCTCATATTCTGTCAATCTCTAACTTCCCTTATTTATTTTGTAGAAAGCTCCAACAAGATGTGAAGCAGCAAATCAATAACTAACAATATTCTAATAATTTAGCTAATTAGAATTTAAATGTATTTTGAATTATTTGTTTAGATTATTAAAAATATATTAGTAGCATAAATTTTGGTTTGTAGTTTTGTTTTATCATTTATATGCTAATTTGATTAAATGTAAGTATTATTAAGTTCTTATGGTAATAATATTTGTTTTGAATATAATGGTATTTGTACCATTAATTTTATTACAGTGATCCTGAGAATTTATCATTGTTTTGTAATTCTCTTCGGTCTTCACAATAATTATTTGTGTTTTTAAAATTGTGAAATATAATTTATTTTTATTTCGTATTCAACAAGAATTGAACCCGTTATCTTTAGAATAACGAAATAACCACATATCATGTTTCAATAATTATTTTCTTAATAACGGATTTTTAATTAATAATTACTTTCTAAATTTTTATTTTAAAAATAAATATTATATTAAATAAATTTTATAAATAACATTGTAACTTCGGGGTTCAAAACCCGAAGTTACCCGGTGACCCATTTCGAGGTTTGAAACTCCGAAATTATTATGTGGCAATTTTTTTTATCATTTTTTAGTATTTAAATTTAATTTATCATTAGATAAATAGAAAAAATATATAAATTATGCAAAAAAATTCAGAAAAAATATAATAAAGATGTAAAAGAGTTTTGATTAATTTTTTTATTATTTAATTTATTTTTTATTATTAAAATTTAACTTATTATTATATAAATAAAAATAGATAAACTATGTTAAAAAAATCTAGAAAAATACATAAAACTTTAATATACTTTCTGAATTTTTAATATGCTTTTATTATTTTTTTCATAGTATATCTATTTTTTATTATCTAATAATAATAACTAAAATTAAATTATTTATAATAATATAATTAAATTAAATTATTTATCTAATAATAATAAATTTAATCAATTTAATTTTTCTAATTTTAATATATTTTTCTGAATTTTTCACCAAATTTATCTATTTTTTATTTATTTAATAATAAATGAAATGAAAATATTAAAAAAAAATTTAAAAAATTGCCACGTCATAATTTCGGGGTTTCAAACCCCGAAATGGGTCACCGGGTCACTTTTGGGTTTTGAACCCCGAAGTTACAATACTATTTATAAAATTTAATTATTGTAATATATATTGAAAAAAATGTAATTATATTTATTAATAAAAAAATCTGCCCTATCTAAGTGTTATGGTACGGCCTTGCAACTTGTAAGCCTGTTTCATGAAACGAAGAGAAGGCATCCCACAAGGGCTAGCCTGTGTAATGATTTCCCATGCTCGAGCCTGATTTTGTTTCAACCAGCAATGGACTTATGTTTAGAGAATAAAATCAGGCCGACCATGAAAGTAATGGATATTGGTTGTCAAGATAACTACATCTTTTATAATGACAAAATGACTCCTCATACTAGTTAAATAATTTCACTTAGTGGAGTTGATTAGTAAAATATGTTAACTTAATTATCTTCTTCAAATGTCAGTAATTTTAGGCCCGTTGTTTCTAATTTGTTTTTCAATAAAGGAAGAATTTTTTTTTTCCCCGTCATAAATGTTCGTTGTGTTGGATTTCTAACATATGACCTCTCACACTGGCGATACTTCCTTTTTAGAAATTCTTGATATCGGCTACCAAGTGAGAGACGCTTGGAATATTATCCTAGCTAACTGCGTTAGATATGGTTCTTAATTCTGGAGAAATTAAATCAGAAACATCTAAAAAAATGTGTTTTTCACCGAACAATTGAGTGTTTGTATTTTTGTTACATAAAATATCATAACTTAAGTTATCATTACTGTGATTTAGTTATATTTGTACTAATAAGTCTAATATCTTTATTGCTATGGTATTAATCAAGGTATTCTTTTATATATGAAATAAGGACAAAAAAAGTATATAAATATATCACATTTACATATCAGTTGTGAGGAAACAAACTTAAAAAAATAATAATGAACTGAAATGCATCATTCACATATATATTTGGCAAAATTCGTTAAATGGAAGTGAGGTTATTTGACACTAATTTTTTCTAACAAAAAATCCCCCTTGCATAAATTAGCATCTGCGTAAGATAGCTAGCATCTTGGATGCTCGTCTAGTGTAATGATCAAGCCATCATTCAAGTCGAGCATCTTGGCTCACCAAATCTAATCAGGGCCCTGCTTACAAAAAATGAAAAACAAAATTAAAAGCTTAAAACCAACCAAACAAAAATTGTAAACAGCACGTTATGGTACCGTCAAAAACGGATCGGTAACGACCCGAGGCACCCCTAACAAGTATGTACTAGAAACGTAGACTCCACTCTACATCTGTTGGACTATTTGGATCTTATATGTCATTATTTCGGTTGCTTGTGATGACATTTTCTGACCAATGGAACTTATGGAAGCACTTCACTGTAATAGTTTGATTTTTATATATTACATTAAAAAAATAGATTGAACTTCATGTATGAAAGAGTACCACGAGCCACCAACCAGTTTTTCGAGTTTTATTTTCTTATTTTCCTTTCTTTTTCAAAATTATTTTTATGATTAATTATTTGCCGGGGAAAACCAAGTATTATACATGCCATTTGAACACATCGAAGTAATATATCATCTCTGTAAAATGTAAATCAATAGTTAAACTGTTTTGATGAATGTTATATATTGTAATATCATTTTTTTTTAATGAAGCCTAACATTATATCCTCAAAGCTACTGAAAATACAATAAAGTGAGACGCATCATTGGCACCTCAACATCATCATCATTGGATTCAGGAAATCACGATAGGTGATACCATGAGAGAAATCTTTGAGACTAATATGAATGGTGTGGGGACTTTTGTAAAATACCGCTATATCTTATTCTTCATTTTCGTTTGGTTACGTAATTCTCTCTTCTTATTTTTGTATACTGGATATAAATATATATATTGAATATCACTGGTAAGTTGTTTATTGAAATTTTTCATTTGTACATCATAGCTACAGAATTTTAAACCAAAGAAATATTTTGCAATGGGTATTGAACCTTCTGCAAATAATGATTTGTATTATTATGATGCAGTTAGGGACGTAATTATGAATACATTATTTATTTAGTTTTCTCTTTCTTTTATTTATAATTTATCTAAAAGAAGGAAAAAAAAAATTCTGTTGTAAGTAATTTCAATACTGCTTAAGCAGGATCAAGAAATTTTAAGAACTATTGAATTCTTAGTCTGATATATTTATAGACACTTATCTTTTACAATTTAAGGCACAGAGGTTTCTACACGAAGGAAAATTTTAAAAGATCAAAATAATAAAAAAAAAATGAGCGTAAATTGACCTCATTCTCTAAATATACATCCGCCCATGGTTTCACTGACTCTATTGAAAGAAACTGGAACGCACCATTTTTAAAGCACCAAGGAAATCAATAACAGATTAATTAATAAACGGAAAAGCAATATCAAAGGAATCTAAATCTTTTCTTATTGACGAAGCCTCAATTATTGTGAGAAAACAGGGTCAAATGGCACACCAGTGGCCGGAATCCATACCCTACCGGCAATGAACCGACTAGCAGTAAACTGCCGAATTATAGATGGCCGCGCTACAATATGGTATCCTGGCCATTTTATTCTCAACGAAAGCCTTGATCCAGGTCCACTGTTTCCATACTCTGCAAAATAGAGTGTATTTAAGAAACTTTGAACTGTCGGTGTCCAACCATCAGCATCAATGATGCTGTCGATGTAGTTCCGTACAAATATGGTGCGAGAGTACTGTTGCCATGGACGGCCAAGGAAAGACTTCACTGTACGATGTATAGGCCAGAACTCCGGTGCTGCCTTGATTTTGGATGATTGAATCACAATGCCTGTGTTCTGGTTTGGATCAGAACGGCCTTGTGCAGTTATCACATTAGCCTGTCCAGGTACAGGGACCCTGGTGTAGATGTTGCATTTTTGAAACACTGCAGCTGCATTTCCGAATATGAAATCGACCGTACCATAAATGTCGCATTCTCGATAGAATTGCCTTTGAGAGAAGGTACATAGCGTATCTTGATAACCTTCAAAGCTGCATTTGTAGAAGATAGACCGATCAGAGCCTGAAAGCATGGCTACTGCCTGGGAAGTTGGCCCGAAGGTGTTTCGAAATGTGATCCCAATCGCCATGAATCCATTGCCAAGTACACCTGAATTATATTAAATCAATATTAAAATCAAATTTGAGTGTAAACAGAAATATAATTAATTGTTCAAGAAACTCGAAGTCTCAAGTCTTACTGAATGTTGCAGAACTGAAAGTGGTGAACCCGCTGCTGACACTTCGGCTTCCTGTAATTATTGTCTTCCCAATTCCATCTCCAACCAGAACTAGATTGGTTAGACTGTTAACAATTTGCAAATTCTCACTATAAACCCCAGCTTTAATATAGATTACAAACTGGCCATTGCCGCTCATGCCAGATATCTTAGCAGCCGCAACATTTATTGCATCTAATATTGTACCATAATTTCCAGATCCATCTTGAGCCACCACCAAATTTGCTTGTAATGCTGACAATTGAAGCAACTTCCGGTGACCTGCCTTCATCCAATTCAAGTTTTTCTTCCTTCCGGCACCACTTGTACTATTGTTTGTCGAATTATATGCCTTATTAAGGGCTAAGAGATTGCTAATCAGATCAGATACATTGTATGACATGATAGGGTTAATAACAGAATCAGATGCATCCAGGTCAGCAAACCCCTTCCGACAAGTGGCCACACTGGTTAAAGCAGCAGATAGCCAAGTTTGAGAGTCAATGTGGGTACAACTGCCATTCAAAGTGCGGTTTAGTTGCAGTACAGCATTTGCATAGAGCTTCCAACAGTCTAGAAGCGCAGTAAGCTCAGAGGTTGAGTTACAATAGGGGCCCAATCGTCGGAGGTGTCTTTGTGCTCGATCGGCTGCATGGAGTGTAAACTGCAAAGAGAGACGAAAGAAGTCTGATTTTTCTTTGGGTATGTAGGGGAGGGTATTATTTGTGAAGTAATTGATGCAAGCATCAGGGTGGGGAGTTTCTGCGCACCACTGGTCGATTTCATGATCAACATCTGAGCCAGTGCTTGTGTCGTTGTTAGGAGCTGCGAGAGAGGAAAAAAATGGCAAGAAGAAGATGGCAAGGAAGAGAATTGAAGTGGCGTGTGAATACATAGTCTAATGATGCGAGAGAAATTAAGGAGGGTGTGTGCAATCAGATTCTTGGTGTGAAGATATATAGGAAAGTAAGCATGACTTATAATTAATTGAGTCCTCAGGATCCTGGAAAAAAAGATAAATTATGCATTTATCATCCCCAAAAGAACAAAAGGGAGCTTATGTACGCTAGCCACTTCACCCGAAAAGCAGCAGAAAACATGAACTTGACAATTTATACCATGTGATTAACCCAAGTAGTTGAACTGTAACAGCGTGGATGGCACGGCTTCGACCAATGGTGGCAATGGAGTAGGATCCCATACCGAGATAAATATTCATAGGATAGTAGTTAATCCATTGGTTTAAAGAGTCGTTCTATTTTTTTTTTTTAAATTAATATTGGTCTGTATAGTAGGTTGGTGGAATTCACAAGTGGAGATATTTGGAAGAGAATTCATTTTGGATGGATAAATATCTATTTTTAAAATTTGCGAGGAAATATCTAAAATTTGATGGGTATTTAATTAAGCTATGAGCCTATGACCCTATGACTAAAAGAAGTCGAACCAACAGAGAAGAAAGCCAGAAACAGTTGCATAGCAGATCATCCCACTTCGTTTATGCGACTCGATTATCTAATTTTCAAATGATCCATATCTGGAAAGGGCTTAGAAGTTCGAAGATGTATCTCAACTGCACCAACTTAATTTGAGTGGCCTTTATCATTGCGCCATTAGTATAATGTTAATTCAGTTGAGAGGGCCAGGATTTGTCAATGGACTGACTATAGACAGGAGCTGTGTTTCATTTCGAGCCCATTTGTTGCCATAGTCAGGTCCTGTTGAAGTCTTTAAAAATTCCAAGTCAATTTTGCAAACAACGGCTTTGCAGGTGGTAGCGAACTGCACATCTTAAAATGACAAACTTTTGTATTGCTAATTAATTCATTTTCTTTAATTTGGTGTTTTTGAGGAAAAAATAATACAAATTAACTGCTTTTTTTCTGATGTGAAACTATTTGTAAACTGTTTTTATTTTGTATTTTGATATCTGAAAAAAAAAAAAAGGTAAAAGAAATTTATAATATTATATGAAACACAATATAATATAAATATTAATATGTATACGATGTTCTACAAAATTTAAAATTATTATGTAACTATATAAGAATTTTATTATTTAAATACATATATTTTTAAAATAAATACTTTTCACCGACAATTTCACCAACAGATGAGTTTGTGAGCAACAATTTCACCAACACAAATCTAATTCACATAAGTTTATACTTTATGTGGAATTGGTAACACATAAGGATTCGATTCTTAAAAAATATATATGTTCTATGCATAGTAAACATTTGAAGATTTGTTAGAAAATATTAAGTTTTAAAATAAATAGAATTCGTATTAAAAATATTTTACATTCAGAAAATTTATTGCATAAATAAATTAAAAAGTACTTTTAGATATGTATAATGAAATAAAAAACACAAATAAGTCACAGAATTACAGAAAAGTTTTTTTTATATAGTAATACCTTAAAAATCTTCTCGCTCAAAGGATAACGAAGATATATGAAATGTCCAACTAGCAATAATTAAACAGAGAAGCAAGATCAAATAATGAAGGACGTAGATGCCATAGTTAATAACCTTAAAATTTTATCCTCTTTTATGCATTTAATCTGTAAAGAGTTATCTATTCAAGAAAAGTTTTATGCTTTCATAAGTTAGACAAAATTAGATATAACCCCTACAAATTTTGACAATTGGATATAACCTCTACAAACTTTAAAATAGACAATAACTCCCTACAATATTTATAGTTGAGGAAATAACTCCTCTTAATTAAATATAATCTTTTTAATTAAAAAAATATTATTTAAACATATGACAAAAATATCTTGCTCCTTCCACCGATCTTTTTTTTTTCCCCTCCTTCCTCCAGCATCCCTTAAAGAAGCAACTATTTTATCCTTTACATTACTCGGCTATTAATGAGTTTTAGGGAATATATATATAAAGCAATGATGTTACTGTTTGTTTCACTGCAATATTATTTTCTTACGGTTCAAATCTGAAGAAGAAAAAAAATTCAGGATGTTTGTTAATTGATGCTCTAAGTAGCAATTTGTACCAGAAATTTGGCGTGCAAAATATAAACTGGTATGAACTATTTATTAATAGAATGGAGAGTAAGAGAAAGAAAGAAAGGTGCTCTGAACAAAAGCATTATATATAGCATATTATGTTTTTATTTGCTTTATGAGGATGGAGGAAGAAGGGAAGACAAAAGGACTGGGTAGAAAGGGAACAGGATATTTATGTCATATAAAAAACTATTTTCTTTGATTAAAACAAAATGGATTTAATCAAAAGGAGTTATTTTCTAAACAACAAAGAGTATGGGGGTTAATTCCAATGACAAAGTTTGTAGCAGTTATATCCCATTTTAAGTCAATTTCCGAAAAGAAATTTCTTATGTAGTAAATTTAAGCAAATATAAACATCTTTCTCGAAACGCAAAGACATATGCATGATAGTAAAAACATAATTGGTTAGGTGATAAATTATCCAGATGTACATAAGAAAATTGTATTATTTTTAGAGTCATATTATATCTTAGGGAAATCAAATACATTAATTTTAAATAAAGTGAAACTTGTATGATACACAAGAAATATGATCGATGAGGATACGTTGCTGTATATGAAATTTATAACTAAAATAATTTGTTTAAGATAAGATCAGACGAACGAGAGTATGAATAACGTGATATAGCTATAAATTTCGAAGACTTAATTCTTCGACACAGTATAGATTTTATTATTATTATTATTATTATTTATTATTTTTTCCACATTAGAATAGGAAATAGCTTTTTGAAGCCAACAAACAAGATGTGATCAGCTCATCAGTATGGTCAAGGGGACGTCCACTTGTTCAGTTTATCATCGTTTTCTTTGTTTCGGAGGTACACCTTTCTTCTTCTTGAGTACTTGCATTTGCAAAATTGAAAACTCTGGAAAATTTTGGAAATGTCTTTTTTTTTTTAAAAAAAAAAAAGTAAGAAAAACACACTACATTAGATTATAATACGCCTTAGAAATTGTTTTTTTTTGAAATACCTTAAAAAAAACATTAACATAGTTATCAAAAAATATATATATTTATTTCACATATAACCTATGCCATTTCTTTCGACATGAATGTGAAATAATGAGTTCACTCCGCCGTACTTCGGTTAGAGTTCTAAAGAACTATTATTTTAGGTTCAGATTGTTACCAAATCTATAAAGAAGATTCTATCAATTACCTTGTTAAAAGGAATTTTTTTTATCAATAACTCTCTATAAATTATTATACCAAAATCAAAACCATCTAAATTAAAATTTTAATTTGTAAAGATCTATATTTTCCATCGTAAATTACAGTATTAATCGTCCAAAAATAATGCATCCGCTGCCATAAAATTATTGGACAGGAACTGTGAGCGTCAAGTGCTTTGAACCCTACCCGAGTTTTCTTAATTAATCCTTTTTTTTTTAGTGTCCTTAATTAATCCCTTGACCACAGATGGCAGAGAAATCTGAATAAACGTTCTACACTAATTCTCTTCCAACGTGGCGGCACATTAGTCACTGCAAAGTATGGCCCATACTACAGCAAGATATTCAATCATTTTAATGGTCTGCACCGTAGAACGACCCTACACCAGGTTTAGATAAAGGCAGCAATTTTAATTTTGGCAGCTCAAATTTAGCAATAACCAACAATGGGATTCTTTTCTTTTTTCCATAATTTTTTCCCACCTCCCGGAACGTTCCAGAAGCTCTTGGACTTCCTAGAACTCTCTACCCTGCTTTAAAACCCTCTCGCCGTCTCCCTCCTTCCCAATTCCGATCTCAATCTCCTAATCGCCAAAATTCTCTTTCGCCGATTCCAATGGCAGACGAAGCAAAAGCCAAGGGCAACGCCGCCTTCTCGTCAGGCCGGTTCGAGGAGGCGATTCAACACTTCTCCGACGCAATCTCTCTTGCCCCAACCAACCACGTTCTCTACTCCAACCGCTCCGCTGCGTACGCCTCTCTCCACCGCTACTCTGAGGCACTAACCGACGCTCAGAAGACGGTGGAACTAAAGCCTGATTGGGCCAAGGGTTACTCCCGGCTCGGCGCGGCCCATGTTGGTCTCGGCAATGTTGAGGCCGCTGTATCCGCTTATGAAAAGGGGCTTGAATATGATCCGGCTAATGAAGGTTTGAAGTCGGGTTTGGCCGATGCAAAGGCGACTGCTACACGTGCAAAGCCTTCTGGTGCGTCGCCGTTTGGTCAGATCTTTAGCGGGCCGGATGTGTGGAGCAAGCTTGCGGCTGATCCGACTACACGGGGTTACCTTCAGCAGCCCGATTTCATGAAGATGATGAGGGAGGTGCAGAAGAACCCCAACATGATCAATATGTATCTCCAGGATCAGAGAATGATGAATGTTTTGGGAGTGTTGCTTAATGTTAAAATGAGAGCTGGTGGTGATGATATGGAAAGGGAGATGGGTGCTCCTGAGGCTGAGGCTGAGTCTACAGAGAGGTCGGCAGAGCCAGAGAAGAAGGCGCCTGAACCAGAGCCGGAACCGGAGCCAATGGAGGTGACAGATGAAGAGAAGGCAGCCAAGGAGAAGAAGGCGGAGGCTCAGAAGGAGAAGGAGAAGGGCAATGCTGCTTATAAGAAGAAGGATTTTGAGACAGCTATTGCACACTACACCAAAGCAATGGAATTGGACGATGAGGATATATCCTACATCACCAATAGGGCGGCTGTCTACTTAGAGATGGGAAAGGTAAGGTCCTTTCTTCTATTTTACGGCTCATATTTGATGTCAATGTTAGTAGATACTTGTATTAGAATTATCGTAGTAAGATTTTGGAAGGATAAACTGAATAGCTATATATGCTATTTCTGTTTGGGAAAGCCGTTCTGTTACTGTTTGAAGACATTGGTAGCTTAGTAGGGAAAATTAGGTAACTCTATGGGTTAATACATTGGTTCATAGTTAATTTAATGATAGCGTTTGCTTTACTTTTGATGTGGGTATCCAATCTCAGGGTTTCATTCAGATGTCCCATTTCTGTTAGCGCTTTAGATCAGATTTGATGCAAATCTTTTTTGTAGTCCATAGGGCAGGCTACTTCTTGTAGCAGAAACTAAATTCTTTAAATTTGGTACTTGGTCTCTTTATTTGGTTAGGCGTACGGGGTACCCATTTGATCTGAAATAAACAGTACTTCATCTGAGAGCTTTCAATGAAAGAGTTATTGTTTATAATGTTCATTGCTTATAACTTATAGTAATTAGTTATAATATTTGTATTGAGAGCAATCTGATTATTAGGTTTCATGAAGTTTTAAAACATCCTACGAGTTTTATTAAGCTGTTCAGAAACACTGACTGTTGCTTAACCTGCGCCCATTCATCCTTGTACCTTGTTTTTTCCCTAATTGTTTGGAATTATTCTGTTACACAGTATGATGAATGCATAAAGGATTGTGATAAAGCTGTTGAGAGGGGAAGGGAGCTTCGGTCAGACTTCAAGATGATTGCTCGAGCATTGACTAGGAAAGGAACAGCTCTTGTGAAACTTTCAAAAACTTCCAAGGACTTTGACATTGCCATTGAGACTTTCCAGAAGGCCTTGACAGAGCACAGGAACCCAGACACTCTGAAGAAGTTGAATGATGCAGAGAGAGCAAAGAAAGAATTGGAACAACAGGAGTACTTTGATCCAAAAATTGCTGATGAGGAGAGGGAGAAAGGTGTGCAAATTTAGACTGAACTTCTTTCCCCTATTAACAAACACCGAAATGATGAAAAAAGGACCCTAAAATGTAATTTCCTGCAAGCCCACATTGCCTTTGGTCTTGATCGGAAAGGGAAATTTAAACATGAATTTAGAATTGGAATTCCGATTTTCGGTCAAAATCAGTTGATCGGGAAGAAGGAGAATTAACTTATGGGAGTTCACTCCCCTCAAATCTCATTTTAAAATCCCATCAAAAAGGAAGAAATTTGGCGAGAATTGACGGAGAGCGCTCGACCATCCTTCTTTGTAGTTACCATGAAATCTTGTCAATTCTCCTCATCACTCATCTGATCAATGAATTTAATTTCAAAATCAAATCATTTCTTTTTCTCTGAAACCAATTCCAATCAAATTAGCTTTGAACTCCTTTCCTATCAGAGCCTTTCTTTTCCTAGGGAAAGATAAGTTACTCTTGATTTGCGGGATTTCTCTTCCCCCTAAACTTTACCCAAAATTTTGGATTGCCTGACATTATGTCAATCTGCAACTTCTGTTATATTTGGGTTTTCGAAAGATTATAATTAATTAATAATAATCCTCATAATAAGGATGAGACAATATTATCAAAGTAAAAGCTAACCTTACTGTACCTGTATGTTGCAGGAAATGAGTTCTTCAAGCAGATGAAGTACCCAGAAGCAGTTAAGCACTATACAGAAGCACTGAAAAGGAACCCCAAGGACCCTAGGGTAATGCAGTGAACTCTGTTGGTCTTGTCATAATGAGTGTGTGTTTTGACCTTGTTGTTTCCTCTACACAAGCTGCTTAGTTCAACTGAGTATCATTTTTTAGAATTGTCTTAATGATGGATGTAGGTTGAGTGCATACTTGTTTATATTTTATCTTCCTTGTTGGTAATGATGTAACAAATGCAACAGGTGTACAGCAACAGAGCTGCATGCTACACAAAGCTGGGTGCTTTGCCTGAAGGTCTCAAGGATGCTGAGAAATGCATTGAGCTGGATCCAACCTTCACAAAGGGTTATACTAGGAAGGGTGCTGTTCAGTTTTTCATGAAGGAGTATGAAAAGGCATTGCAGACCTACCAGGAGGGTCTGAAGCATGATCCGAACAACCAGGAACTCCAAGATGGTGTTAGAAGGTAAAAGGAATAACTACATTTATCAAGCATAACGGCTTTTCTTTGTGTGCGCTTGCGTATAATTTTGTATAATTACATATAATTTTGGGTTGCAGCTGTGTTGAACAGATTAATAAAGCTAGCAGAGGGGACCTTACTCCTGAAGAATTGCAGGAGAGACAGGTTGGTTCTCTCTCCCCCTCTCCCCCCTCTTCCTGCATCTGTCTTATTTTAATTATATTTTAAGACAAGTGTGACTAATCCTGGTTTATCTTTTTCAGGCAAAGGGTATGCAAGATCCTGAAATTCAGGGTATATTGACTGATCCCATCATGAGACAGGTAACTTTTGATAATCTTGATGGCATGTTTGTCCTGATATTGTGATGTTCCTATTGGGTTTAGTTTGGAACTGATGCCATGTTTTGTTACGCAGGTGCTAGTTGATTTCCAGGAGAATCCTTCAGCTGCGCAGAATCACCTCAAGAACCCTCAAGTCATGCACAAGATTCAGAAACTTGTGAATGCAGGGATAGTTCAAATGAAATAGTGACAAATAAGTAGTGAAATGTGTGTTGTGTGGTGGCTGTAAGGTAGATTGTATTATTTTGACTATTTTTATTGCTTCAGTGCTGGATGTCGTCTGATTTTTGTACCATGGTTGATATCAGAGATCTTGTTACTGTCTACTTTTGGATAGTGCTGAAATGTTTTTCCTCATCTTTCACAAACAGGAGACGTAGTGTCTGGACTGATCCCCAGGACCTTTTTGTGTCAAATATTTATTGAAGTAGTTAAAAAGCAGCAATATCCAAGTCCCTCGTATCATAGATTGGTTCTTTATGTGAGAACAAATGCTGGCATTGTATGTAATTATACGTAGCGAGGCTTAGAGGGTAATCAGTATTGTAGAATTTGATTCCGACCTCTATGAAAAATGCGACAAGCTCTTCTGTACTGGACAGTGGTATTAATATTTTACTAGGGTAAGTGTCATATTGGGTTTTAGATGACTATGATATTTGCATATTTGTAGAAGGGAATGCACAAATTGAGGTTGCGGTAAACATGAAATCCCATAAAAAATAAAACGAAAAGAGAAGTTTTCTGGTAGTTGGAAAAAGCAAGAGGCAAACTTGTCAGTTTATATTATAGATGGGAAATTATTTGTTCATATTATTAAGCCATTGATGCGCAGATAAGTAACAAATACAATGTTCTCTGCTGAAAATTTTAATAATGTGCTAAAAATATTGTGAAAATTATAAACATCTAGCATGAACAAAACTTGTCCCTATAAAAAAAAATCATAATGATGGCCGAACAGTACTGCGCGCACTGCAGATCCCTAGCCTCTACAACTTGACTCAAGCTGCAACTTCTTCCTTGTCTTGCTTTGCAGCAGAAAGCTGGGTTTGGATGTGTTGTGGCACCACATCAAATTTGCATAATTGCATTGTATAAGATGCTCGTCCTTTTGTCATTCCACGGAGAGTACTGACGTAATTGAACATCTCAGCCAGCGGCACAAGCGCATCAATGACCTGCAGTTAAAACATATCACCAAACTTACAAAATACAATAGCAGCAAAATGTGCTTATAATAAATAATGTATTTCTTTTAGGAAGAGCCTATTATATAACTTCTCTTCAGATAGTATATTGAGGAAATAATCCTCAATGGCGGCCAACCATACACCTCAAAATATGAAAATAATGCTTTGAAGAATTCTTATCGCACCTTAAGTCCGCCTGGCTTATCACCAAATGTATTAATATGCCCTCTCCTTGAGTTCAAATCTCCAATAACATCTCCCAAATGATCTTCAGGTGTCACTACCTCCACTTTCATAATGGGTTCGAGAAGTCTTGGTGCAGCCCTCTTCATCCCATCACGGAATGCACCTCTTGCTGCCAGCTGGAATGCCATAACACTAGAATCCACATCATGGTAGGACCCATCAACAAGCACGGCCCGCACATCAACCACTGGGAAACCTGCAAGAATACCATTAGACATGCACTCTTCTAGCCCCTTCATTACACCTGGGATGTACTCTTTCGGCACTGCTCCTCCCTTTATCTCACTCTTGAATTCATAGCCGCTGCCAGCCTCGAGCGGCTCGAACCGCACTGTTATATCAGCAAACTGCCCTGCCCCACCAGATTGCTTCTTGTGCACGTACTGTACTTCTGATGTCCTTGATATGCTCTCACGGTAGTTCACTTGAGGAGCTCCAATATTTGCTTCAACCTGTAAATGCAGGATTTGGGTTAAGGCAATTCCACAAAACTTAATTTCTTGTTATTTGTAAGCAATAGCTAATTACTGACCTTAAATTCTCTCTTTAACCTATCGACAATAATCTCCAGATGCAGCTCTCCCATCCCTTCAATAACAGTCTGGTTTGTTTCCTCATTTCTAGAGAAGTGAAATGATGGATCTTCCTGGGCAAGCTTAATCAACCCATTAGCCATCTTATCTATATCAGCCTTAGTCTTGGGCTCAATTGCAATCTTGATAACTGGGTCAGGGAAATCCATCCTTTCCAGCACAACTGGCTGATCTGGGTCGCAAAGTGTTTCACCGGTTATAGTATCCTTAAGTCCTGCCAATGCTACAATATCTCCTGTCAATGCCACCTCTACGTCCTCTCGACTGTTCGCGTGCATCTCCAAAAGTCGCCCAATCCTCTCCTTCTTCCCCTTATTTGCATTGTACACATAAGAACCAGCAGCAAGCTTGCCAGAGTAGATCCTGACAAAAGTAAGTGAACCCACAAACGGATCAGTCATAATTTTGAATGCCAGACCTGAGAATGGCTCATCGTCACTCGGTTTTCTCTCCATGACTGCCTCTGGATTGTCGGGTTCGGTTCCCTTCATGGGCGGTAGGTCAAGTGGTGAAGGAAGATAATCAACAACTGCATCCAGCAATGGTTGTACACCCTTGTTTTTAAATGCTGAGCCACACAAAACAGGCACAAAGCTACCATTTATTGTGCCTTTCCGGATCAACTTCTTGATTGTCGCCTCATCAGGTTCTACTCCTTCTAGATAGTTCTCCATTGCCTGGTCATCAAGTTCAACAACGGTCTCGATCAATTGTATCCGATATTCCTGTGCCTGATCCTTTAAATCATCAGGAATCTCCACATATGAAAATTTAGCACCTAACTCCTCTCCACTCCATACGATTGCCTTCATTGTCACCAAGTCAACAACTCCCTTGAATGCATCCTCAGCACCAATGGGCAACTGGATGACCAATGGCTTCGCACCCAAATTTGAAACAATCATATCTCTTGTCCTGAAAAAGTTAGCACCCAGCCGGTCCATCTTATTAACAAAACATATCCTAGGGACACCATACTTGTCAGCCTGCCGCCAGACAGTCTCAGACTGGGGCTCAACCCCAGCAACACTGTCAAATAAGCAAATGGTACCATCAAGGACACGAAGGGCACGCTCAACCTCAAGGGTGAAGTCGACATGGCCAGGGGTATCAATGATGTTGATACGGTGATTGTTCCAGAATGCAGTGGTGGCAGCAGAGGTGATGGTGATGCCTCGCTCCTGCTCCTGCTCCATCCAGTCCATCGTGGCTGTTCCCTCGTGCACCTCTCCAATCTTGTAGTTCTTGCCCGTGTAGTAGAGGACACGTTCTGTTGTGGTGGTTTTTCCAGCATCGATGTGGGCCATGATACCAATGTTGCGGTAATCCTTCAGGGGCACTACACGCTTACTATCTGAATTAAAAACAAAATGAAATTAAACATTTTCAGGCCCGATAAATCAACAGTACGTTTTAAAATTACAACAATGTGAGAGAAATGATAAACTATTTAAAGCATCATATAACAAGGAGAAATCTTTATCCAATATCTGTTTATTTCAGGACAGCCTTTCTGTCAAGTCATTTCAACAAACAACTTGTGTGCATTGCTCTACTGTAATCCAGTGCAACCTAACAACCACAATTGACCATATGAAACATAAAACCATAACAGTAATACACAAGAAAGACATATAAACAAGCAATCTTGGATCCTTAAAATCTACAATAAGTCCAATGACTACTACCAACTCGCATCTCTGTATAAAGCCCCTCATTGTATGAAAACAACACCACTCAACATCAACAAATCCTTCCCAAATTCACATATATAATAGCGGTTAACGACAAGACATTTAAAAAGAACTAACCTTCTCCAGCCATAGCTATGACTGACATCCTCTGTTTGCTCTCCTTAGCAGTTACTCCGTTTGACCTTGCACGCATATTCCCTAGAAAGTGAGAAGCGTAGGCTCGGCGCAACGACGAAGCTTGTACGCCGGAGGAAGAGAAGAATTGGGGCCCGAGGAAGCGATGTGAGGCAACAGGTGTCGGTCGTCGGGAGCCGGGCAAACATCTCGCCGGTGCTATGGCTGCTCCTCTAATTGTTTCTGACGCCATTATTTACAATTTAGTCTCTCTTTCTCTCTATCTGTTTCTCTCTCTGTTTCTCTGTACTTGAGCTGGTTAGAAGTTGGAAGCTCAGTAGTGGCGCCAAGAGATAACGCAGAGTTTGCAGCCACCGAGAGCTGCTCTTTATGGCCCCGTTGGAAATATTGGGATAATTCAGAGCCGCGATTTTATTTCCGGGGAAAAGGAAAAATACTTTTTGGTTTGCCCCGACTATTTCTGTTAATATCAGGAATGCCATCGCCACAGCTCAGAATTTGGAATGGCGTATTTTAAATCGGGTTTTTTGAAATTTGCTTTATTTCTGATCAGACTTCTCAGATATATAATATGAATACTATTTAGCTTCCGTCAAACTTAAAAGTATGGTATTTCACATTTTCTTAATTTTGAGAATTTGTTTCTCAAACAATTAATTTTGAAAAATATTTAAAAAAAAAAATCTATTAAACGCTGATTACCCAGATTGAAATCTAGTGCAATGCGGCACAGTTCAGCGCAACATCTGACAACATAACTTCTGTATTGAAAAATGAAATAAATATTTCGTTCATATTTAACAGCGGTTCTATTCTTAATTTTTCATGCGATTTATAGAATATATTTTTGTCCCTTGTAGTGTCAATTTTGGATTGCATTATTTTGCATAAAATGTACTTGCTATGAAGATTATTTTTCATCAATGTACTTTCTATGAAGGTATTCTTTAGTTTTTAGTTCCTCCAAGGGTAGGATAGAAGGAAAGCAAGGAGGGCTGGAATGAGGCCACGTTGTCAATCTTATGGCCGCAGATGGCTTGCGTTTTGGGTTTCAGCTGATCCGTACAATACTTGTTGATGGACTTTTACGTAAACGAATGGACCACTGGCCCATTGATATTTCTAATAAACCGTAAATCCTAAACTACTATATAATTGATGGCTCAAAAAAGTTACAAGTTATTACATCAAAAAAAAAAAAAAAAAAATGTTACAAGTTACATGGACCTACCATACTGGTTGGACTGTCTTGCGGCACAAAGTAGATACTGGCTCCGAGAGTGTCGACGCTCTCAATTGACACCCATGAAAACAGAATTTTGATAACTTAATACTTTAATAGTTCATAACAATTTTCCGAATGAAAGAATTTGAATAAACATACTCAGTTGTCGTTTATTTGATAATACATCAATGCTGCCTGGGTATTATTTATCGTTTTCTTACTAAATCTAAACCTTCAAATTAATCTATAATGACTTTCAAGGATCTTATATTTTTCTGTTTATTGACAAGTATCTCTAGGTACCTGTGCTTATCTACGCAATTCTTTCCCAAGAAAAATTTAAATTTTATTTTTTGACAACACGTCAACACCTTAAAGCGGCAGTGTATTTGGGTTTTGTTCCCTGCAAGTGTTTCGAAAAGTTCCGAATTTTTTGTGCAAATAAATTGGTTAAAATGCATGGATTTAAATTGCATTCCATGCACCTAAATTTTTCTATCCAGTTGAGACTGTAGTTTCAGTTATAAATTACGAAAAGAAAAACTAACAGCCATACTTCAATTATAATTTAACCAAAGCCTTAAATTTATAAGAATAAATCTTATAGTGCATATTTTTTTTTGTGTAAACAATACCTCCGAATAATCATACTTCAATATATGTCAAAGTTTTGAAGATCAAATTCAAAATGATAAAAAAATTTTATGCAAAAATATTGCGGGAATGCCATGAATTTATTTGTTTGCATCTTTGAATGCTTCAGCCAATACTTCATTCAATGTTATAAAATCTCAAACTAATAATCACACCTAAGTATAGTCTGAAACATTTGTCGAAGTGTCTAACAGCAAATAATAATTAATACGCCTAAATTTTTCTATGAATTTTTAAAATTAATTAAAGCCTCATTTAACTAATAAAGTCAAAAAAATTGTAAATCATATATACTTCACATATGATTCAAAATATACCTCAGGGTTTATAAGAACAATATATATTTCTAGATGATACATCTATTTTGGGAAAATAAACTGGAGTACAATTTAGGAATTAATGTTTTTAGTCAAATGGAAGATTTATTTCTTCACATTATATAGTTCCTCAAATCAGAAAGGCATGCTTCAAATATGACCTAAAAGATGTTTCTGTATTCATAAATAAAGTCTTAAATATACGTCTATGACTCTATGTCATGTAATTACGGAAGTTCTGCGAGAATGCGTCTAATTAAATCAATGTTTTAGTCAATTAATTGAAGTCGCATTTAAAATTGTAAAATAATCAAAACTAACATCTCACTTCAAATATAATAAAAAAAAATGTCTCGAAATATATGCACGTTTTAGTATAAGAGTGATTGGGGTCAACGACTTTCTTAACCAGTGGTCAGTGGAGGCCGAATCCAAATTCATTCCATGAGGAACACCGAGGGGATTTTTTACAATGGTGAATCACGGTGCACCCTCCGGGATCATACCACAACGCATTTCGAAGATATCTAGCGGCTAGATTATTGGTACAGCTAGCGCCGTATGGATTCTTTGACCCAAAGATCATACTTGACGAGGGGTACGGAGCAGCAAAGAAAAATAGATTAAATCACTTCAACATGCATATCCAATTGTTCACACGTGACGTTATACATGCTAGGGCAATTCTAACTTAATTATTTTACAATTAATCTACAGCCTACAGATCATATCTATTTAGTCAATAGAGTATATTAATTTTGTAATTAATTTTAAAATTCAATTAATAAATATATACCAATAGATTGCATCACATATACGCTTACATTTATCAAATATATACATAATATTCTGATCAATACGCTGCGGTTGGGACACAATTTGCTCGATTAACCATTTTCAATATTTGATTAATAAAACCAATTTCTCAAACATACTTATAAAATTTATCCCTTAACAAAATAATTTGAATTAACGCTACCACAACCTTTTAAGGATTGACATGGGATGAAAACCAACTTGCGGACTAGTGGCGTAGTGTAACACCCCAGAATTTCGATACATATTGACTTTATTGGACAATCTATTGTATTACCTTCGCTATTAATGTTTTTGTCCGTTATAAATTGTTTGTTATAAATTTATATACTAGTCAATTTCATCTCCTTTTATTCGCATTCATTTTTACCAATATGATGACTACCTTGTATAAGTATGTATAAGCTTAGAAATATATTTCCATTCTGTTTTAATTGTTTGACCGAAATTAGGGCTGTTAATTATGTGAATTCCAAAATAGGAATTCAGGATTCAATTCATTTCGTTTTAGTTCGGCGAAAAAGGAAAAATTTTATGAATTCTTATTTGCTTGGGTTCAAATCTGACGAGAGTAATATTCTACGACTAAAAATTGGACAGGGCATTTAGTCCATGTCGCTATTCCTGGATCTAGAGGAGAGTATGTCAGATGGAGTAATTTCTTAGATATACCACCGCACCCCCAAGGATTGGGACCCCTTCTTACGGGTCAGTGGAATCTTTATGCCCAAAACCCTGATTCAATGGGTAGGGTACGATACGGTAGAGATATTTTTCATACCCGTACCCATTAAAATTTTTTTTATCCATACCCTACCCTTACCCATTAAAAATTGACTTTACTCATACCCTATCCTTACATTAAGAATTAATGGTAAGGGTAGGATAACGGTGGAAAACGGATAATAATATTAATAACTCAATGAAATAAATTATATCAAATAAATATATTAATAAAATGCAACATTGAATAATACTTTAAATATAATAACATCCTACAATATCTTCTCATGTCAATTGTACCAGAGTGCAAATCAATTTCTTCGTCAATGCAAATAGATTCCGATAATGACATAAGTGCTCCATCTTCATTAGCACACTTATCTGTTGAAAACGTAGCAAGTTAAGAGCATTATTTATATAGTTGAATAAATATTCACATGCTAAATTTTTTTTTCAATGACTCAATGTAGTGTGTGTGTGTGAATTAAAATTGGAAAGAAATAAATAGTATTTTAATATAATATTATCTTAATCGTGTGAATTAAAATTGGAAAGAAATAAATAATATTTTAATATAGTATTATCTTAATCAAATTTAATAATTTAATTGTCTAATTAGTTATTAGTTTATCAATTAAAATCTTACAATAATATCTTTCCGATTATGATAAAGATTATAAACTATATATACATATCCATACCCGATAAATTAACGAAATTTTTTTTTATCCATACCCATACTTGATAACTTAACGAAAATAAAATCTTACCCATACCCGTCTTATCGAATACGATACGGGTAGGGTAAACGGTTAAAAGGGTACCATTGACAGCTCTAACCGAAATGAAGTTATTTTGGAAGGGTGCTAAAGGTCATTCACTAATATGTCTATTTCCCATCATAATTCTTTTAATTTCCTAAACGTGACAGTCATTTTAATCTCTCTAATTAAATCCCATGCGTTACCATCCTTCATTAATTCCTTATAAATAGTTTTTGAAAACCACCAATTTATATGCCTTAATTTCCTACATATTTTACTTATTTAGCCTTCTATATCCACCGATTACATCATTTGCCTTCCAATTATTTCTAGTTTCCATATCTTATTTGTATTTGATTCTAATTAATTTGACTTGAGTCCACGAATCAATTTGCCTTGCAAAAATACCTTTCATTTCCCTTGTTCCTTGTATATATAAGATATAACCGCTCTATAAAAATAACTGTACCATTTTATTTTGCCTACGGCCTTTCACTCAGAAAAAAGATGGAACCGTTCCATGATGACACCCCACCTCTTTATCACCGATCCGAAAAATAAAACCAGACTCCCACTTTGATTTTTTTTTTTGGTATCATCTCCAATAAAATATATCCTATTTGGATACGAAGATATGTGTGATCATCCATCCGATTAGAATTCAAGTTCTACATCATAATCGTACATTTTTTCTAAATCGCTCGTCAGGTAACCGGAATTATCTATAATTTAATTTTCGTATTGATCGATTTATATATCGTTTGAATTATTTGACTGATTGAGATATGGAATTGTGACTGATGCATTTTATGAGTCAACGGATTTTTGATGTGAAGTGATTTTAAATGGAAAAGTGGTATGAAATGTGAAGCGGAATCGTCTAGAGAGGGATTCACGCTAATGTGAAAGTGATATGAAAAACTGATTTGAGAAAACCTAGACCCGTTGATTTATGTAAAATATATTTTATATATTTGTTATTGTTGTAAGGATTAATCTGATCGGTTGATATTTTGATTATATAAATTGGTTATAGATAAGATGCGTCGTTAAATAATTAGTTACTTGGCTTTGTAAGTAATTCCGTTTTGTTTTTATTTTTTTGTGACGTGCCGTCGGATGGATACGAAAAATACTGACTCACCTCATGTCTCGTATTTTGAATACGGGATGTGGCACGTGGGATCCTAGGGGTCGTTTGGATGTGTCCGGAATTTGGGGATTTTCCAATTCCGGGCATAAATTTTAATATAAACAATTCATCTCTCTCACAAAGTTACACACTTTCCAACGAAAATCCTTATTCCTTCCTAGGAATTGGCTATTCCTAACCCATCCAAACGACCCCCTAGATATTTACATAGTCTCAAATCTCATGATAAAAGAAAGATTGACATGATCTCTCTTTGTCTGCATTCTATCTTACATAGTAAAAAATCGAAGAACTAGCCTCATATATATCAGCAAATTAAATTGACAAAGCACGATAGAGTAATTCTGGCTGTATAATTATATTTTTCGATACAATTTATTAATTCTTTAGTATCGCAATAATATTTTAAAGGAAAGAATATACTAGAAATTCATAATTTTAGCAGGCAATTAATTAAACTTTACATGATACATGGACGACTCCATGCGCGTGTAGGGCTTCCACAACGGATACGGATACGAAATATCAGTATCCGTTATAAATTCCGTTTCAGAAACGATATATATCAGAAATTTCGTTATTCATAATTTCACCTCGATCAAATTTTAACTTTATTTTTCCGTTAACCATTCCGTTTTTGAAATGAAATAAAAAAAATATACGTTACCTGTTCCGTTGAAACAGAATGGGCGGAAAAGGAGGCCTATGCGCGTGTGGCAACTCGTGCGCACTTGGTCAACCAAATAAATATAATTAATGTATTCTTCGCTGTTTTATCACTTTTAATTGTGCACTTGTCGCAAAGCTCAGTTGCCACTTGCCAGCTTCACACGCGCATTCTTCCTGGTACCTCTTGGGTTCATCATTTCAATTCTCGCCTTCCCAGAGGCACCAAGTCATAGGCAAAATTAAGGAGGTATTATTAATGCTCTCCTAATGCGCCAGCTAATAAGTCATCGTTACTTGAGATAAGATTCAACTTTTCGTGCATAGAGCTCATGCTCATCCTCTTCCTTTCCTTGTATCTTCCACGGCGGTCAACCAGATAACTTTCTCAGAAGTTTCCAATATATATATAATATATATGTTTCAACAATATTCAATCCAAAGTCCAAACCATTTCAATATCATGCTCACCTCGATCGAAGCCGTTTAATTCAATTTATTTAAATATGGTTGAGAGAAAATAACGTGGGAAACAGCGGCAGCTAGCTAGCACACTAGCGAGTCTTGCAAAACAAGCATGCATGCCATGCACGCATTTATATATAGCACACTTCCACTAGTGTGTCGGTCCAGAAGACTCCAGAAAATACTTCACTTAAACCTTCCCAAGATCAAAACAAACTAAAATCTACTTATAAAGAACGCCACCTAGTGACTTATTGCATCCATTAATTGTAAACCTCATTAGAGAGATGAATGTCCTGAAAGTTTCTATGACCACCATCTTCACTTTTCTCTTAATAGCAGTTCTGTGCGGAAAGACAGATGCAGCTAGACTTCGCGCCTCTAACTCAAAATTCTTAGACCGTATGTGTGCTAAAACGACATACCCTCAGGTCTGTGTTTCCTCCCTCTCCCCCTACATTAGCACTATACAAAACAGCAGTGTTCACCTTGCCAGAGCTTCGGTCTCCGTCAGCCTAGACACAGCTCAGTCAGCACTGACTCTCGTAAATCGACTGACCTCAAACAGTAGCTTGACTCCATCAGAGGCCTCTGCTGTTAGTAACTGCGTGCCGACAATGGGAGATTGTGTCTTGGTGCTCCAGAAAGCACTGGATACAATGGTTAATACAGAAAAGAAGTTAGCAGGAGATTGGATGCAGATGGACAATGTAAAAACATGGGTTAGTGCGGCCTTGACAGATGAGAATACATGTGCACTTGGATTTACTGGTGGTGAGAAGGCAGCGGCTAAGGTGTTGAAGAAGAAGGTTAATGATGCCATGCAGCGTACCAGCAATGCGCTGGCGCTTCTTGCCATGATTGGTCCTGGGTCAACTTGAGAACTTGAAGAAATTTGGAAGGCCTCTGTTTAATTAGGTACTGTGTTATTCTGTTTAGAGTACTGTTTTAGGTTGTGCACTGTTCTTTCCCCTTGTAGTTTACTCTATGGTTGTTTGTTATAGCAAAATTAGTTGTTTTTTTTTTTTTTTTTTTTTGAAAAAAGGTAATTAGTTGTTATTCTAAACGTAAAGGTTGTAAGCTAGGAAAGGAAGAAACTAGTTTGAGGTGTGTATATGTTACTGCCTTGTTGATCTCTGATGTTAATATATAGTTAACACTTTACGTACCCGCGCCTAAAAACAATCATGTATTTGTATGATATTTTTTGATGGACTAGGCCAGGACGTGCTCACTTATCCGACGCTAATTTAGATGCATGTGATTTTTAATTAGAAAAAAAAAAGGATATTGAGATGTGTTACCTATGTTATTCTTTATTTTTGTGTGTAATTAATTATAGAACTTTTATAGTAATATAATTAAATTGGTAGTCGGAGTTTTTAATTACTGTTCACTTAATTTTTAATTACTCAATATCTTTTGTCTCGTCATATTGTGTATATATCTAATTATTTCTTCTTGATGGAGGTGTTTCCGACATAATTTTGGTAATTAATCAGTCATCATACATTTGCCGATTTGCAAAATAATATCAAACTCTTCACTAACACTTCAATTTTAAGTGTTTTTTAGGTGTTTATTTGAAAAAAAAATACTTAAAGCAAGATTTACACAAATTGTAGAGCATTATACAAAACTCAATTAGATCATTTAGAGTCATTAGAATATGTATAATTACTTGCTAAATTTATCTCAATCAATTTACAAAGTTAAATGTTTATTTTATATATACTGTCGTATTCTAGTTTTTTTTTTTTAAATGACGTATCCCCTTACCCGCATCCGTGCAACATAGTGGGAACATAGATAACAGAACATAGAAATATCGGTAACTACTATTTAATTTATACATAGTGATATACTTGTACACTGACTTTCTATTCAACTTTGGCTTGTAACTAATTGTATGTAAATAATTGAAATAAATATATATATCGATTATCATATTTGTACAGCAATCACAACCACGAGAGAAGTAATTATTTAAATTAGAAAAATCTAAAAAAAGTTTACAATTTAAATAGATTTATTTTTAAATTTTATATGGTTTGAAATTTATTTAGTTGCCATTCAATTGTCAATAAAATACAATTTTTAATCTAGCTAATATTCAATTTATTTTCCTACGATGGGCTTAGTGCATGAGGCCTTCTATTTTCTGGGCTGAATGCAACTTCACTTATTACATTGTCAGGTCGGCCTAAGATCCAACTACTAAATTTCAAGATCGAATCATATGGGCTGCTATTAGCCCGGAAGCTCAAATCACCGAAAAAATTAAAACTAACGTTACTGTTCACACGAATTACGATAATAACAGTTAAAAATACGAAATTTTAAAAATAACGTTGTTGGATCGGCGTTTGGATCGCCGAAAATACAGAACGCTTGGATCGGCATTCCAATCGCCGATCCAAGTTTGGATCCGCGTTTCAATCGCCGATCCAAAGTGAGACCGTTTGTGTCCGCTGAATTTGCTTTTTTTAGTGCGCAATTTGATTTTTAAACACTCAAAGTTGGTTTGCAATAATTTTTTTTGTCGTTTTTCCACTTAAAATTGTCTATATAAGCTCACTTGTCATCATTTATTCTTTACAAACTAAATTTTTCTCGTTAGTCTGAAATTGATAAACTTTCTCCTCATCATTTCCTATTCGCAATATCACTTCTTCGTAGGTAATAATGTTAAATTAATTATTAAATTTATTTTATTTGATTTGTTAATAGAGTTTTAATTTTGAAATTTTAAGCAAATGGGTCCTAAGTCAAGTTGCGTCTCTTCCGGTGTTATTTTGGTCGGAGATGAGCGGACGAGCGAACGACAATTGATTTCTGCATTGATGTTTCAATATCATGGGGAAAAATTTAAAGTTAAGAAATTAGAACGAAATGAATATCATGTTAGGAGCCCCAAATTTTTTACAGATTTGGTTAAGAGGAATGGGGATTTTGATCTTGGAGGGTCGTGGTTGTGTCACCAGCCAGCAGTCCCACCTGGTTTTGAAAATCATCCCGCAGTTGAAAATGTTGTCCATCTCCGCTGAATGGAGTAGTATTATGTTTCTGTCATCGGTATGTTATTATTGTCATTATTAGTGAAATAAGTTTGTGTAACAGTGGTCACTTGTAATGTTTGTCTTATATTACTGAAATATATTACTTTGTCCATATACTTTTATTAAATTTTTTTATGATTTGTATTCAAAATTAATATGCAAAGAAATTCGGAATTAAAAAATGCACACCATTAGAAGAAGAACTAAATTTTATAACCATAATATAAATTAACACACGAAAATAAAAAAAAGAAAAAACTACCTAAAAAACAAACCAATCAGTTGATACTTAAATAGTTAGATATTCTGGGTGTCTGCATATTGTAGAATTTCATCCCACCATGGGTCTTTTTTTTCGTCTTCTTTTTGTTGTTGGTAGCTGACACCAGCATTGTCAGCGAATTGAGTGGCTTCGTTCCAAAAAGCTGCATCAGGTTGCTGACTCACGCCAGGATTATCAGCGAATTGATCGGCTTCGTTCCAGAAAGCTGCATCGGCTTCTTTTTGTTCTATCTCTGTCATTCTAGCTGCTGCAATACTTCTTTGTTCATCTCTCTCCTTGTGCCATCTCAGACGCTCCCAGATTTTTTTTTTAATTTCTTCTTCTTTTAATTTTTGCCTCTCTTCGGTAGCCTTTTGTAATATTTTTCTTTTTTTTTCCGCATCATCTCTCTCTTTCCATTTCTTTTCTTGTTGGTCCCACCAAGCTTATTTTTCGTGGTCATCGTAGTGGTCACGCAAGATAGTCTCTTTGTAATTGAAAACTTAACCACACTTTGTACATGTCACTGTGTGGTCTCTACGAAAGTTGTAGATTCTTTCATAAACGGTTCAGTGTGTTTTTGGTGCTGAATATGGTTTTTCTCTTGGTGTTTGTCGGGAAATTAGTTGTGATTTTTTGTAATAATCTTTATACCAGTCACAATTGTTAGGTTTGGATTTGCTCAGCATTCTTTGGAGGTGCTCCTTGCGGTCTATTTCTTCCCCACCATTAATGTGCCACTGGTAGTGTTTTTTTAATTCGAAATTTCTATCCCGTCATCTTCGTAGATATTGTATTTGAAAGTGTGAAAACATATGCGACATCTTGCATGATAATCTCCTTTTTCTATTTCATTTGTATTGACAGGGGAATGTTGGTAATTTAGCCAGTATTCATCCTAGGTAGCTGTTCACCAATTTAGGACATCACTATTGGAATGAGAGCTATTTTCTTTGTCCATGACAGTAAATTTTTCAGGAAGAATAATTGAGTGTGTGTGTTTCATAATCTGGTTGATGAAAGGTGGTTTTACAGACAGTTTTAGACTTAGAATCACACAATAAAAAATTAATTTCACGTAATACTTTTTCAGATCACGTCTGTCCTTTTGCAAAAGGTAGATGGACAACAGTATACTTTTTCAGACTTTATCAGACCACGCCTGTCCTTTTGCAGAGGGCAGATTAGCATCAGTATACTTTTTTAGATTTTATCGGACCACGCATGTCCTTTTGCAGCTAATTATTAGGTTAAACAATAAATGCTGCATTAATAATAAATGGTAGATTCTTAATTTTTTTTTCATGCATTAATAATAAAATGGTGCAATAATAATAAATGGTCCATTAATGAAGTCTAACAAATTTACCTTAGTCTTATTTTTTTAACTAATAACAATTAATAATAATATTAATAAGTAATCACAAAAATACATAATAAATAATAATATTTAATAATTAAATTATTACTAATATAATAACTAATAACACTTACCAATTTAATAGTAATAATAATGCAATAATCACAAAAATACATAATAAATAATAATATTTAATAATTAAATTATTACTAATATAATAACTAATAACATTTATCAATTTTATAATAATATTTAATAATTAAATTATTACTAATATAATAACTAATAACAATTACCAAATTAATATTAATAATAATGCAATAATAATAGCAATTAATAATAATATTAATAAGTAATTGTAATAATAGAAAATAATAATAAAAGATAAAAAAGTAAAAGCATTAAAAAAAGTCACTTTTAGCGGAAAACCAGTTGGATCGGCGTTCCAATCGCCGATCCAATCTTGGATCGGCATTTTGATTACGATGACACATAAATTATATATTTTTTAAATTAGGGAGACACACAAATTATAATTATAATTATGATTATAATTATAATTTGAATCAACAAGTCAATAATACCGAAGAAGACGAAGAAAGAAATAATCAATACAATATGAGTGCACATGGTTGGAATTCTTGGGAACAACCTGAGAGTAGTAGTCGACAAAAAAGACAAGAGCGAACAAATATGAGTGCATGGGATTCGGATCCTTAGGACCAACCTGAGAGTAGTAGCGGACGAGAAAAACAAAATGGAACAAATAATGAGTACAATACCAATGCACAGAATTAGAATCCATGGGACCAACCTGGTAGTAGTAGACAAGTTAGAGAAGAAGCAGAGAAAAATTAAGAAGAAGAAGAAGGGGTTATAGACGAACTTGACGAGACATACGACCGTGGCCCGGGTTATCAGTCGAATTATCCAACGGGGAAAGACTTCACTGATGAAGAGGAAGAGTTTTGGACGTCACAAGATATGGAGAGAGAGGATTTGTATGCGCAGAGTTTCGCGAATCACGAGTATTACATTACCGGAAGGACCGATAATTACCATCTCGTTAGGCAATTTTTGGATATCTCTAGTACAGAAATTCGATTCCACAACCGTCTCAAACAGAAGCTTCTGGACATTTAGCGCAAGGAAATATTTTTATGTCAAAACCACAATTAAACAAGCTTGTAATAAATACGCCGTAGATAATAATATACAGCATAAAACCACTAGAAGTACTCCAGCATTGTATGTATTGGATTGTAAGGTGCCTAATTGTAAGTGGCATTTATATGCCCGTACAGAAAGGAAATGTGAATTTTGGAGAATAATAAAGAATGAAGAATTACATACTTGCGTGAAAAAGGCCGGAGATTTCACGAATGAAAATCTGACGGCAGAGCTAATCGCAAACAGCATCAGGAATGCAGTGAAGAGAGATTTTGATATTTCTATAGATGACGTAAAATCTATATTGGAGAAGGAACATCCAAATGTAAAACCAATCTATAACAAGTTATGGCATGGGAGAGAGAAAGCTATCGAACAATTTTTTGGATCGTGGGAGGGATCATAAAATAAACTTCCTAGTTTATTATTGGCAATACAGAGAACGATCCCAGGGACACAGATCAAATGGTTGACAGAAAGTGTAGGGGATCCCAACAGAGTTATGTTCACCGCAGCAGCATAGGCATATGGGTCTTGTATCAAGGCGGTACCATACCTAAGGCCTGTTATCAGTATCGACGCGTCGTTCTTATCGGGTCGGTACAAGGGAAGATTGTTAGTGGCATTCGGTTATGATCCAGAGCAGCGGTTGCTTCCACTAGCATTTGCATTAGTGCGAACTGAGAACGAACAATGTTGGAGTTGGTTCATTAATTTTCTAAGATGGCAAGTTATCGGGGAAGGAAGAAAATTCTGTTTTGTTTCCGATCGTTATTGGGGAATAAGGAACGCGTTCAAACAACACAAATACGGTTGGCAAGAGGATGCGAACCCTTCATATGCCGTGCACCGGTATTGCATGCAACATGAATGTGAATACATATTCAAGGTATCTGAAAAAGATGCAGCTCTGCCAGACAAATTCAGAAATAAGTTGGCCAACAAGAAAAAAAGACGACCCTTCTTCAAAATGTGGAACGAACTGAAGAAAACGAATCCAAAGGCGATCGACTACCTTGAAAAGTGTGGGAAAGAAAATAAAACAAATAACAACGAGCAGTGGAAACCTGAAAGGTGGGCACAAACGTATGACGGTGGTTATCGTTGGGGTATTATGATGAGTAATGAATCAGAAAGTCTCAATAGTAGATGCAAGGCAGAAAGAAGACTACCAGTTGTTGGGCTTGTGGAAGGCACTTGGTACAAAACTGTTAAATGGTTTAATAACATAAAGCAAATAGCTTTGGCGAGACAGGCGGAGGGAGAACGATAGCCAAAAGAAATTCAACTTAAACTGATGAAGCATACTCTTAAAGCAGGTACAAATGTACTTCCAATGTAATCATATTTACTTCTACTTTTTAAAATTTATAATGATATAAATTTATATTTACAGCGGTAATAAACGTTATCACCGTTGACATTGAACGTGGAGAATTTAAAGCTCAAGTGCCATTCGAAAAAAATGATCCGGGGATAACCTGTAAGTATCAAGTTTTCCTCAAACGTGATTACCAACTGAGAGATCCTCAACTACCGAGTAGGCGTGCTTGGTGTAAGTGCCGAAAACCTCCACTCACAGGAATTTTATGTATTCATGTTGTTGCCGTATGCGGTCATTGTAGGTGGGATGTTTCTGATTTTGTAGACGAACGGTACATCACAGAGAATATGGTTAAAATATGGTCAACAGGTGATTTTCACTGCTACGAAGACGAAGATAAGTGGCCTGAGTATGATGGTCTCCTGATCTATCCGGATAAAATAATGATTAATCGGGGCAGGCGAAATAAGGATCGTGATTGGATGTGGATAGATGCAATGAGAAATAAAAATCAGACAAATCAGAGGCGCCGAACCAGAAAGGATGCTGCGGCGGCCATGACTGTCCCTGCTACTTGATGCTACGATACTTGTGGGAAATCGGACCGACATTGATCGGTCATCCACGCTAATTAAATTTCGACGTTGTTGAATACCTTCTATCCTAAGACTGACGCGATTTTAACTGCGAAGATCAATACTGATAGAATTCCGGCTAGGTTGAACCGGCTACCTAGAAGGTTCACTTTGGTTCCCTGTAAAAAATTGAGTTATGTTCCTTGCAGAAGGTCTTGTAGTCCTCCGTGTTCTCGGTGTGTTGGTAGGACGACCTGTACGACGACCAGATTGAAGGTTCTCCATCGACATAGGTTGCTGAGTGTCGTTGGCCGCCGCAGCGTCCCTTCTGGTTCGGTGCCTCTGGTTTGCCTGATTTTTATTTCTCATTGCATCCATCCACATCCAATCACGATCCTTCTTTCGCCTGCCCCGATTAATCATTATCTTATCCGGATAGATCACGGGACCATCATACCTAGGCCACTTATCTTCGTATTCGTAGCAGTAAAAATCAATTGTTGACCATATTTTAACCATATTCTCTGTGCTGTACCATTCGTCTACAAAATCAGAAACATCTCACCTACAATGCCCGCATACGGCAACAACATGAAGACATGATATTCCTGTGAGTTGAGATTTTCTGCACTTACACCAACCACGCCTGCTCGGTAGTTGAGGATCTCTCGGTTGGTAATCACGTTTGAGGAAAACTTGGTACTTCCACGTTACCCTCGGATCATTTTTTTTGAATGGCACTTGAGCTTTAAATTCTCCACGTTCAATGTCAATGGTGATAACGTTTATTACCGCTGTAAATACGAATTTATATCATTATAAATTTTAAAGAGTAGAAGTAAATATGATTAAATTGTAAGTACATTTGTATCTGCTTTGAGAGTATGCTTCATCAGTTTAAGTTGAATTTCTTTTGGCCATAATTCTCCCTCCGCCTGTCTCGCCAAAGCTATTTGCTTTCTGTCATTAAACCATTTAACAGTTTTGTACCAAGTGCCTTCCACAAGTCCAATAACTGATAGTCTTCTTTCAGTCTTATATCTACTATTGAGACTTTCTGATCCATTACTCGTCATAATACTCCAACGATAACCACTGTCATACGTTTGTGCCCACCTTTCAGGTTTTCACTGCTCGTTGTTATTTGTTTTATTTTCTTTCCCACACTTTTCAAGGTAGTCGATCGCCTTTGGATTCGTTTTCTTCAGTTCGTTCCACATTTTGTAGAAGGGTCGTCTTTTTTTCTTGTTGGCCAACTTATTTCTGAATTTGTCTGGCAGAGCTGCATCTTTTCCAGATGCCTTGAATACGTTTTCATATACATGTTGCATGCAATACCGATGCACGGCATATGAAGGGTTCGCATCCTCTTCCCAACCGTATTGGGGTTGTTTGAACGCGTTCCTTATTCCCCAATAACGATCAGAAACAAAACAAAATTTTCTACCTTCCCCGATAACTTGTCGCCTTAGAAAATTCATTAACCAACCCCAACATTATTCGTTCTCAGTTCGCATTAGTGCAAATGCTAGTGGAAGCAACTGCTGCTCTGGGTCATAACCGCATGCCGCTAACAATCTTCCCTTGTAGCGACCCGATAAGAACAACGCGTCGATTCTGATAACAGGCCTTAAGTATGGTACCGCCGCGATATAAAGCCCATATACACATGCTGCTGCGGTGAATATAGTTATGTTGGTATCCCCTACGCTCTCTGTCAATCATTTGATCTGTGTCCCTGGGGTCGTTCTCTATATAACTAATAATAAACTCGAAAGTTTGTTGTATGATCCCTCCCACGATCCAAAAAATTGTTGGATCGCTTTCTCTCTCCCACGCCATAACTTGTTATAGGTTAGTTTTACATTTGGATATTCTTTCTCCAATATAGATTTTACGTCATTTATATAAATACCAAGATCTCTCTTCACTGCATTGCTGATGCTGTTTGCGATTACATCTGCTGTCAGATTTTCATGCGTGAAATCTCCGGCCCTTCTCACGCATGTATGTTTTTCTTTATTCTTTATTATTCTTCAAAATTCACCTTTCCTATCTGTACGGGCATACAAATGCCACTTACAGGTAGGCATCTTACAATCCAATACATACAATTCTGGAGTACTTCTAGTGGTTTTATGCTGTACATTATTATCTACGGCGTATTTATTACAAGCTGGTTTTAATTGTGGTTTTAACATAAAAATGTTTCCTTACGCTAAAGGCCCAGAAGTTTCTGTTTGAAACGGTTGTGTAATCGATTTTCTGTACTCAGAGATATCCAAAAATTGTCTAACGGGATGTTAATTATTGGTCCTTCCGGTAATGTAATGCTCGTCATTCGCGAAACCCTGCGCATACAAACCCTCTTCCTCCATATCCTGTGACGTCCAAAATTCTTCCTCTTCATCAGTGATGTCCTCCCCCGTTACATAATTCGACTGATAACCCGGACCACGGTCGTATGTCTCGTCAAGTTCGTCTATATCCCCTTCTTCTTCTTCTTCTTCTTCTTCATCCTCCTCTGTTTCTTGTATAGCTGGTCTACTACTCTCAGGTTGGTCCCATGGATTCCAATCCTGTGCATTGGTATTGTACTAATTATTTGTTCCATCTTGTCTTTCTCGTCCACTACTACTCTCAGGTTGGTCCCAAGGATCCGAACCCCATGTACTCATATTTGTTCGCTCTTGTCTTTTTTGTCGACTACTACTCTCAGGTTGTTCCCAAGAATCCCAACCCTGTGCACTCGTATTATATTGATTATTTCTTTCTTCGTCTTCTTTGGTATTATTGAGTTGTTGATTCAAATTATAATTATAATCATAATTATAATTTGTGTTTCCCCCTAATTTAAAAATATATAATTTATGTGTCCTCCTAATCAAAATTATTGATTTTTCTTTTATTTTAAAAAGCTTAATTTAAAATATTATTATTCAAAAGTAATAACAAGAGCAAATTAGTTATAAATGCGTACAATTAATAGCAAGAGCAAATTAATTACTTTAAAAAACTAATTTTATCAATTCTATAATGGCACAAATTTAATTAGTAATTTTATTCAATTATGCAAAAGTTTTTTTAAGCAAAAATTTCTTAATAAGCCAATTATGTTTAGTAAAGAATTATAATCCTAATTTAAGCAAACTATATATTGCATATGTTAATGACTATTGTAATCCTAATTCAAAAATAAATAATAAAATATTATAATTTTAAAATTTGTCGTAAGTTATCTTGTAGGCCACCACCAGTTGATGGAAGCAAATCAACGTGAAGTTGAAAGTCGTGTAGCTTTCTTGCTTGGAAGCACTCACGTCGTATATACCGTCATTCATTTTCAGAGTTCACCGGCAACTACATCTGCTGGAACCTTCCTTCAATTATGATATTAAAATAGAAAACAATTCTCAAATTATAATGACCTTGATAAAATTCCAATGCTGATAAAATTATTTCTTTAATTGATTCATAATCAGTTTGCGAAGTTGCATCCAAACAGAAATAATTTGATGGATTATATGGAGATTGATTAACGAAAACCGAAATGGAAATCATATTTTTGATAGTATAGAGAGTCGAGTGTTTGAAAATGATGGGTGATTTTCGAATTCGGAACGGCATTTGGGATGCCGATCCAAGTCTTTTAATGATAAAAAATACTAAAAATTAATAATTAAAAGCATAAAAAACAATAAAAGCATTAAAAAAGTCACTTTTTGCGGCAAATCAGTTAGATCAGCGTTCCAATTGCCGATACAAGCTTGGATCGGCGATTGGAACGCCGATCCAACTGCTTTCCCACTAAAATTGACTTTTTTTAATGCTTTTACTGTTTTATCTTTTATTATTATTTTCTATTATTAAATTTACTTATTAATATTATTATTAATTGCTATTATTATTGCATTATTATTACTATTAAATTAGTAAGTGTTATTAGTTATTATATTAGTAATAATTGAATTATTAAATATTATTATTTATTATTTATTTTTGTAATTATTGCATTATTATTACTATTAAATAGGTAAGTGTTATTAGTTATTATATTAGTAATAATTTAATTATTAAATATTATTATTTATTATGTATTTTTGTGATTACTTATTAATATTATTATTAATTGTTATTAGTTAAGAAAATAAGACTAAGGTAAATTTGTTAGACTTCATTAATGGACCATTTATTATTATTGCACCATTTTATTATTAATGCATGAAAAAAAATTAAGAATGTACAATTTATTATTAATGCAGCATTTATTGTTTAACCTAATAATTAGCTGCAAAAGTAGAGACGTGGTCTGATGAAGTCTGGAAAAGTATACTGATGCCCATCTGCCCTCTGCTAAAGGACATAAGTGGTCTGATAAAGTTTGAAAAAGTATACTGATGCCCATCTACCCTCTGCAAAAAAACAGACGTGGTCTGAAAAAGTATCACGTGAAATTAATTTTTTATTGTGTGATTCTAAATCTAAAATATTCTATAAAATCATCTTTCATCAACCAAAATATGCAACGCACACTCAATTTTTCTTCCTGAAAAATTCACTGTTATGGAAAAAGGAAATAGCTCTCACTCCAATAGTGATGTCCCAAATTGGCGAACAGACACCCGAGATGAATACTGGCCAAATTACCAACATTTCCCTGTCAATACAAATGAAATAGAAAAAGGAGATTATCATGCAAGATGTCGCATATGTTTTCGCACTTTCAAATACAATATCTACGAAGATGATGGGCACGAGTTCAATTTAAAAATACACTACCAGTGGCACATTAATGGTGGGGAAGAAAGAGACCGCAATGAGCACCTCCAAAGAATGCTGAGCAAACCCAAATCTAAGAATTGTGACTGGTATAAAGATTATTACAAAAAACCGCAACCAATTTTCTAACAAACACCAAGAGAAAAATCATATTCATGACCAAAAATACACTGGACCGTTTATGAAAGAATATACAACTTTCTTGGAGACCACACAGTGACATGTACAAAGTGTGGTCAGATTTTCAATTATAAAGAGACCATCTTGCGTGACCACTACGATGACCACGAAAAACAAGCTTGGTGGGATGAACAAGAAAAGAAATGAAAAGAGAGAGATGAGGCGGAAAAAAGGAGGAAAATGGCACAAAAGGCTGCCGAAAAGAGACAAAAGTTGAAAGAAGAAGAAATTGAAAAAAAAATCAGAGAGAGCCTGAGATGGCACAAGGAGAGAGATAAACAAAGAAGTATTACAGCAGCTAGAATGACAGAGATAGAACAACAAGAAGCCGATGCAGTTTTCTGGAACGAAACCGCTTAATTCGCTGATAATGCTAGTGTGAGTCAGCAACCTAATGCAGATTTCTGGAATAAAGCCGCTCAATTCGCTGACAAAGCTGGTGTCCGCCACCAACAACAAAAAGAAGACGAAAAAGAAGACCAATGGTAGGATGAAATTCTACAATCTGCGGACACCCAGAATATGTAACTATTTAAGTAGCAACTGAGTGGTTTGTTTTTTAGATAGTTTTTTCTTTTTTTATTTTCGTGTGTTAATTTATATTATGGTTATAAAATTTAGTTCTTCTTCTAATGGTGTGCATTTTTTAATTCTAGATTTCTTTGCATATTAATTTTGAATACAAATCATAAAAAAATTTAATAAAAGTATATGGACAAACTTATTTCACTAATAATGACCATAATAAGATACCGATGACAGAAACATAATACTACTCCATTCAGCGGAGATGGACAACATTTTCAGCTGTGGGATGATTTTCAAAATCAGGTGGAACTGCTGGCTGGTGACGCAACCACGACCCTCTAAGATCAAAACCTCCATTCGTCTCAACCAAATCTGTAAAAAATTTGGAGCCTCAAACATGATATTCATTTCGTTCTAATTTCTTAACTTTAAATTTTTCTCCATCATATTGAAACATCAATGCAGAAAGCAATCGTCGTTCGCTCGTCCACTCATCTCCGACCAAAATAACACCGGAAGAGACGCAGCTTGGCTTAGGACCCATTTGCTTAAAATTTCAAAATTAAAACTCTATTAGCAAATCAAATAAAATAATTTAATAATTAATTTAACATTATTACCTACGAAGAAGTGATATTGCGAATAGGAAATGACGAAAAGAAAGTTTATCAATTTCAGACTAATGAGAAAAACTTAGTTTGTAAAGAATAAATGATGACAACTGAGCTTATATAGAGAATTTTAAGTGGAAAAACGACAAAAAAAATTATTGCAAACCAATTTTGAGTGTTTAAAAATCAAATTGCGCACTAAAAAAAAAAGCAAATTCAGCGGATAGAAATGGTCTTACCTTGGATCGACAATTGGAACGCCGATCCAAGCTTGGATCGATAATTGGAACGCCGATCCAAGTTTGGATCGGCGTTCCAATTGCCGATCCAAGCGTTCTGTATTTTCGGCAATCCGAACGCCGATCCAACAACTTTATTTTTAAAATTCTGAATTTTTAACCGTTATTATCATAATTCATGCGAACAGTAACGTTAGTTTTAATTTTTTCGGTACAAAATATATAGTGATGGACTGATGGTATGGCTAGGCCTGCAAGCAGAAGACCGTTTATCAGTTTTTCGTTTCGTTTCGTCCGGATGAAACTGTTAACGAAATAGTGAAACAATTTCGTCTAGTTTGACGAAACGATTAACGAAACGAAAAAACAATTTCGTCCCTATGTAAATGTAAATCATGAAAATTTTGTTAATTTCGATCGTTTCGTCCTTACGAAACGATTAACGAAATTGAAATCAATTTCGTCAACGAAACGAAACGGTTAACGAAACACTCTAGTTTCGTGACTGTTTCGCACGTTATGCAGGCCTAGGTATGGCGTTGGGGGTTCTTCTCCTTCATTTCCCGATAGAACAAGACGGAATAGAGAAATTGAGAAACGAAATATAGTGTGGAAAACACGTCATTGCTTACGTTTATTTGATGCGTATGGTATTTGGGGGTTCCTATGTGATGTTATTCTTGTTAGTTGTTTATTTTTGTTTGTCTGAACTGTCTAATTTTAAATGGAGGAGTCAGATCAAGTCGACTGACATTATTGAGAAGGTCTAATTTAGATTAATAGGGGCGCCTTATGTAGTTCTAAGCAATATTGTAGGTACTGTAATATGTTTTGAGTTGGCAGTGCCAAGTTTTTAAAAATAGTATTAATATGGCACAGTTGGCACAATTTTGGACCTTAAATACTCCACCATTTGTTACATATTTTAAATTGTCAATAATTTGTTGCTAACAATTTTGAAATAGATTAACTAATAAATTCTAATTTAATTCAAAGTAAGTAGAAAACAAATATAAATGATAGATACTATATTTATAATTTGATTAATTATTGGACAATATTCAAAAGAATCAAAACGTCACTTATATAAAATAAACTTTCAAGTATAAATTTATTTTTGACCCCGTACATGGAAATCTTGGCCCAAGTTCATTAATCCAGCTCAGCTTAATTAATCAGGCTTATCTCAACATAATAAAAATCGATTAGTTAAAATGGATTAGACTTCCCGCGTCAGCCGAAGAATTAATTTTTAATTTTATTAAACCCGAAGAAAGCCATGTGCAAAGCACCAAAACTGCAGTACCCATGGTATCACGTAACTTTTGACTTCCATCCATAATCAAATAGCTAGATTTTGGTTATTTATTATATCAGTGGTTTATAACTCTTAGAAAGGCGGATACCGGGCTTTGACTTCTAAATTTTTGCAATTGACGAAACGTTTATCTAATATTGGGTTCAGTATATAGCCTTCTTAAACGTCAATTTTCAATTGTTTGTTCATAATTCAAACGATAATAAGTAATTTGTCAGAGCCTCTTTGAGACTACTATCAGATCTTTTTCCAGGCTTTAAAAGGGGGACAAAAAGGGAAAAAAAAAAGAAGAAAAAAAGTAAGGATTATTTTGAGGAAAATAATAGATGAGCATCTATATCTAATGCTATTAATCAAATGCATAATACATATATCGATCATTAATACACAGTGGCTGGAAAAAAATAAAAACAAAAAATTTAATCATGCATACATCTCTATCCTAACCTAAATTATCCTATTATTATTACACCTGATTACACTGTTCAGTACTGTTCCTCATTTTGAGAAATTAAATCCTGCATATATTTATCAGTCTGATCAAGCTCAGCTAACATAGCTGCTATTTTCTTATCCGTCTCAACTAAAACCTCACTCAAATGTTCCCCACACAATTTAGCATAACCCATCTCTTCTTTTACTTTCATCCATTCTTTTCTCACCTTTGTCAGGCTTCTCTGTGCCACTCTGTGCTCTTTATTATGGCTTCTACAATATGACTTTATAGGATGTCTACCGCCATTCGATGAACTACCTGGATCATAATACCATTGCTTCTCACCGCCATATGTTCCATCAGCAGCTAATGTATTTTGGGAGAAACTAAGCATTCTGTTCTGTCCTGCTCGCTGCATATTATTCTGCTATACACAAATTAAAAAGCAAATTAACCTTCACATTGTTACATTGCATGTAAAATCGTAACTAAAGCTGATTGAGCAGCTTGAGCTTGCTCTGACTGAAAAAGAACAAAATGAAATCACAATTTAGTACTAATTTATAAATTCGGGCCAGCTACTTAATTTATTAATTTCGAAATTGTTGAAAAGATTAAAAAACATTAATGGGAGTGCTAAACTGCGGTCTAGATAACTTACCTGAAGTTTTTGAACTTTTCTCAAGTTGGGAGGATTAGGAGAAAGGAAGAGCAAGGAGTACGGATGAGACGATCCCTGAATCGACCTCTAATTTATAAGAGATAATTGGGTTCATCTACTTAATTACCTAATACACCACTTGACAGACTATTTGTTGTTTGGGGTTGAAAGACCCGTTCAATAGTCAACATTTACCTTTTTTTCTTATGTCCTCAGTGGTTGGGACTTGGGAAGAGTGGATTAATTCACTGCATCCAGCCAACCCTACCATTAAATGCGTATTAGTTTAAGCACTGGCGTGTGTCCACCATTAGAAAAGTACTACAACATGACAAAGACGACAACGTGTTAGGTATTGAAATAATAAGAGGCGCGTGGCTACCACGCTAGCGGGTGCAAAAACAAACAATAAAGTACAAGGTGTGAGGTATTTAGTCGATTAATTTATAGAAATGGCGTGTGCTCACAATAAGAAAAATCACTTTGACAAAGATGAAAGAAGTCATGTTTGACACGGCAAGTACCATTATCAACAACTACAACAACTTTTCTTAAAAAAGAAAACTTAGATCAATGATTCGTTTTGATTTTGGTTTATTTGGGTTTATATTCTTTTCATACGAAGATAAATGGGTACGTCAAGGAGCATCAGGAAGTATTATTTTCATGCAATAAGTAAGAAATATGGAATTAGAGAATCTTTTGGAACTTGGTAGAAGAGCTTCAAGTGCTCGGCCATGTCATAAATAACAAGCCTAAATATGAAGGGGCATGTGCAGAAGGTAAAACTTGTAGTCTACTAATTACGCAGAATCTACACATGGAGACCTCGTTTCACATCGCGCTATGCACCATTAATTACGCTGTAAATTAGGTTATGCAAGCTGGAATTAATTTTGATCAGGACACTGGACGTGATATAACGCTACATATATAGTTCGAATAATGCGAGCTAACATTTTTCTTGTAATAAAATAGGTGACACAATGTGCCACTTCTTATTAAAAAATAAAACACAAGTCCAACATCGCACAATTTAAAAAAAAAAATACTATTGTAATACATATTACAGATATTTCAAAATCAAGAAGAAATACTGCGAAACTTAAATTAAACCACATATCTATTTTTTTTTTTAAATCAGAAGTCAATCTTTTTTTTCTTTTTGAAGAAAAAATGGGGCTCAAGCCCCCATCTCTATATTAAATGAAAATCAGAGCTCGATCTTGTTTTTGAGTTTTAGCGGACACAAAAAATTCTCACATGACTATATTAACATGCGTAAAAAGCCACTTTATCATCACAACCAGTAATCTACATTACTTCCACCATTTCTAATTGGAATAAAAAATAGTACCAACTGTTTTAAATGGTTAGTTTTATCAAAGTCAAACCTTAATTCTGAAAAGAATAGTTGTTAAACCTAAATCATAAGTCAATAATGACATGGCCCCTCTAAATATATATGTCCAAAGCGGCTTCCAATTTGGAGCAAGGAGCATACTTTTTTTAGGTTGGAAAAAACAGAAATGATATAATTGCCACAGAATATCCTCACGAATTTATCCCAACTAGAAGAGTTATAACACGATCCATTGACGATTATTATTATTGCATAGCACCTCTTTATATATCGAGAAAATAATAAATCTTTTAACATAAAAAAATATAAATCAATATTAAGTCAATATCAATTTGACATGCATGTCAGACTAACAAAAGTTTTACCCTACAATCCATCAGAATGAAATTTATGCTGCATGTAGTTCTAATCACAATGGGGTTGTTTGGATGAGTTAGGAATAAGGAAGGAAGAACTATTCCAGGAAGAAAAATTAGGAAGAGTGTTATTCCAGGAAGAGTAGGAAGAGTGCTATTTCGGGAAGAAGAAGTATTGTTTGGATGATGAGTTAGGAATAAAGAACAGAAGAATTGAATTAAAATAATCATTTTTGTCAACTAACTTTTGTACTTTTAATTGGAATGATATATGTCTATGCGTTTATTTTTTTTAATTAGACTCAAAGCCAAATTTCATTTTGTTAATTGACAGTGGTACTAAAAAAAATTTGTTAATCATTAAAATATATGCCGACATTTTAGTAGAGCACATTAACAAACATGGCGCCAGATAAACCAATTGTGTAAAGAGTCCAATATATCATGGCGCCAGATATAGTTTCATTGTTGAAACTTAATCAATTGTTTTGCGTAAATTAGGCTTAGTTATTTAAATATAAGAAAATGTAAATTTTAGCCATTAAACCAATTAGTCGACCTTCAAATCCAATCAGTCATTTTCACGATCAACAAGTCCTATATTATTTTGAATTGGGATTACTCTATCTTGAATATAGCTTTATAAATAATTATAATTATTATCTATAAAACCATAACCAAGCCTAATTTCGATTTATTTTGGATACGGGTACAGGAATGACAGATCCGATCCACAACCAACAACAATTTCGATTTACATGAAGGTCTTTGCAAAACAGTCCTAAATACCAGTATTATCCCATAACAACCCCTATTTCAGTTCAATCAGATTTACATAAAGGTCCCTGGAAACTAATTTATTTTACAGATCAGTCCTGAAGGGGTTTTGAAACGTACCAGATTGGTACACATCACTTATAAAAAATTGTAGATAAGTCCTTGCATCCATACCAGAACCCAAAAAAAATGAATAAACCCAAAATCGTACTATGTAAAGGTGTGATCTTCTAGTTGATTCAGAATCCATTCAGATCCACTCATCGGTCTATCATTCTTCACTTCTTTCCACTCTACCATGCACATATTTAATGTCTAACACCTTCGATTCATATCATGCATCACCAACATGGCAGCCAATAGAGTTTCTTGTTCCAATTCGTCGTCAGAATCCATGGTAAGTGATGAAAACAGGAGATCACTCAACACTCAGTTCTTGAAACTGGCTCAGTTTCATTTTGTGTCATTTTATAGATTGGCTCAGTTTCATTCTGTGTCATTTTATACATTTCATTAATAATCACTATTAAGCAAGCAAACTAATAAAAAGTGATGAAAAAATTCTGACTATCGTCCATAACATATCTAAATAGGTTCTGAGTCATTGTTTCACAAGCTAATTGTCAAGCAAGGCAACATAGTAAAGTTGGCAATGAAACTGAAAAGATATATGCAGAGTTCATAAAGGTGTATGCAAAACACAACTCATGAATGACATGTTAACTTATGCAACTATCCTTTAAGTTTCAGAATTCTGACTTTGATCCAATACAGCACCAGGCCTATCCTAGTTAACACCTCAATGTGAAATTTGTATACATATCATTGCAGTAAAAGGAGATACTGAAATTCTATTGCAAAAAGAAAACAAATATGCTGTGGAGCTACTAATTCCTTTACATTCAATGTATCATAGACATGTGTTGATAAATAAACATTTCAAAGCACATTTCTATACAGAGAGTAACAGTTATGACACTAATAACAGTGAATAAGTTAACATGAAAGAAGACAAATATGTTAGCAATAATTAGCTCATAAGCACGCTATTATGAAATTAAGTCCAAACGCCCCATACTATTTATAGAGTATATGAATATTCCTAAAAAAAGATCCCTGCAGTAAAACACACATTACTAAGCACTGAGCTCTTCAATGTGCCGAACACTCGGTCTTAGAGATTAACTCGCTAAATACAACTGTTTGATATATAATTCAATCTGTAATAGTAACTCCAAGCAACAAGTATTCAGTAACAAAAATTCACCCTAGAGAAATGCAAAACCATTGTAATTTTAGACATCCATAATTTTATATATCTCTGTTTCTTAGTGCTAAGTTAACAACTGAAGTACATTGTAAGTAAGAGTAGGTGCATTTCTAAAAAAAAATGTATATATATATATATATATATATATAGAAAGTTTAATATGCACCATAGTGCATAGGGAGTTCTATGCACCGCGGACTTGTTCGGGGGTATTTTTGTAAATTGACAAATTTAATTTAACCAATCTAATCTACATATTGAAATCTCATAGCAAACCAAAATTTACAATTTTTTAGATTTTATTACTATTTTTTTCGAATTTTTTGAAACCTGCCATTTTTGGAAACAAACTACTATTTACAAATTCCAAAAATGGCAGGTTTTAAAAAAATCGAAAAAATAGTAATAAAATCTCAAAAATTATAAAATTTGGTTTGCTATGAGATTTCAATATGTAGATTAGATTGGTTAAATTAGATTTGTCAATTTACAAAAATACCCCCAAAAAAGTCTGAGCTGCATAGAACTCCCTATGCACTATAGTGCATATTAAACTTTCTCTATATATATATGCACACTAATTTAAATTGGCTTTAAGTAGAGTTGCTGATAAAATTAGAGAAACCCTTTTGGGGGAAGTTGGAGCTATATAGAAATCGAAATGCTAAAAAAGAAAATAGACCAAGACAAACGAAACATCCCATTCTTTGTCTATCTAGACATGCAGCTAATTCATTAACTACTGCCACTATTTAGTATTTGCAAAAGTTTTGACCAACATTTATAACAGAAGAAAACATGTAAATCAGCTTATCCTATACTCAATTGAACATGGTTACACATTAAGCCAAACTGTACACCACCTGATTAGCTTATCATGTACTCAATTAACTACTGTCACTATTTAGTATTTACAAAAGTTTTGACCAACATTTATAACAGAAGAAAACACGTAAATCAGCTTATCCTATACTTAATTGAACTTGTTTACACATTAAGCCAAACTGTGCACCAACTTTGCAGTAAATAGGATATTTTTTTAATTAACTTAAAAATAAGCACAATTAAACTCACACAACAGGATATTGCTTGAATGTAAATAAGTTTACTAGGCAATCAATTTAACTGAGCAATAATTGTCACTTACTTAACTGAAAATAAGCACAATTAAAATCAGAGATGTACCTGTGCTAGATGTGCTGGATTGAGAAGAGAGGAGATCTGCGAGGTGAGGAGAGAATGAAGGCAGAGTACGGATCCTACAAATTTCGATCAAAATATTTAAAAAATTGCTTAAAAGCACTTGCAATTCATGCCATCCAGGCGTAAAAAAGCAATTGAAAAAAAAAATGAGGAAATAGAAAGAGGGACTAACCACTGTTGGCGATGAAGTGAGAATGGCGACAGAATCTCAGAAGAGAAGAAAGAGGAGTGAAGGGAGAAGAGAGGTTGCAGATTCGGCGGCACATGGCAGGAGATTCCCATCTATCGCTGACAGTCGAAAAGGAAGGCAGAAGAGAAAAAAAGAAGCGATCGGTGAGATGGAGGAGGAAGAGAGGAGTTCGTTGGAGGAGAGAAGGAGTACTGAAATTTTTTTTTTAAAGGGAACGCTCTTCCCAAATCCCTTATTCCATCTCATAGTCGGAAGACAGTATTTGCGGAAGAAAAGCTTCTTCCTGGTCGATTCTTGAGCGTTTGGATAAAAATTTCTTCCGAGAATAAGGCTCTTCAGAAAATAGCCTTATTCCCAGCCCATCCAAACAGCACTAATATGAGTCTTGTTTTTGAGCGATGCAATATCTAAAATATTTGTCATAAAATGTGTATATCGGATGCAAGATAAAATGAATATATATGTTGGAAGAAAATTCAATAAGTATGATTAGTGATTTATGGAATGAAAATTATAATCAAAATAATTCATATAATTATAGATCATTCATATCCTTTCGTTGTAATCTTTTGTATGCATTCTCTAGATGACATTAAATGATAACTGTGACACTTTTTGGTGAGGAGGTGCATTATATGACATCCTTTCAGTTTAAACATATCTTAAAGGGAAAATTTTTTCTATACCCCTCAAAATTGAGAAAATATAGGATTTGTCCCCCGAAAGAAAAAACTTCTGATTTTGCCCCCCTAAAGTTCTAACTCATTCTCTATTTGCCCTTCTACCTTATTTTATATCATAAATAATTCATAAATTATAAAAAAAAAATTATATGTAACCAAAATACCTGATAGAAGTTTCAAAGCCTAGGTACCAAATAAATTTATACCTCGTTTCTACCCTACTAGTCGTTGGGCAAAGCTAAGGGTCAATCCACAAGGACAGTAAAAATGATTACCGGACTTAGTTTTTCTTAAAAGCTAGACAGAATAATTTTTGTGAGATTTTGGATTAAAAAGATAATATTAAATAATAATTAAAATTGAAGAAATAAATAATAAAATATTTTTGGGTTGGTTTTTATATTTTTCTGAACTCAAATAGATGTAAGAAAATGTCCTAAGGCTTTGGGTTCATTTAATTTGGCTCTGGAGCGTTGATGCCACTCGCTTTCGCGTGTAACAGAGAAGATTTCGGACCGAAATTTATAGATTGTCCTGCCGAAATTCACTCCAGACTCTCTGTTTTGGTTTGATAATTTTAGGTTAAGTTATGTGAAGGTTAGTCGTCGACCAGACCTAAATCCTAGCCTCAGCTGTCGCAATTTCAGTTTGGATTTGATTTGAAACTCAATTTTTACCACGTAACCAACTAGTCCTAAACTTTCATGTCAGAATATAATTGATTGAGGTCTTTGTGTTGGAATTCCAGAGGTATCTAAGTCCTTTTAGATCGTAGAAACTACACCTATCGGTTGATTAGTTAACCCCTCTTTCGAGTAAATGTCTTACCTCAATTACTTAGCAATTTTCACAATTTATTCTAGTCTAATGTCCTAAAAATGCTACAGTTTATCCATAGGTAAACAATAAAAAAAATCATAAACATAACCAAGCATAATAATAATATCTCAATGATAGAGATTTCAAAACCTAGGTACCAAATGAATTTATACCTCGTTTCTACCCTACTAGTCGTTTGGGGTAAAGCTAAGGGTCGAACCCAAGGGACGGTAAAAATGAATACCGGACTTATTTTTTCTTAAAAGCTAGACAGAAAAAAGTATTTGTGGGGTTTTGAATAAGAATTTAAGGCAACTAAAATTCAAGAAATAAATAGTAAAATATTTTTGGTTTGGTTTTTATATTTTTCGGGACTCAAACAAATGCAAGTAATGTCCTAGGGTTGCGTGTTCAATTAGTTTAGCTCTAAATCACCTCTGCCTTTAGTTTTCACTTGGACAGAGGCACATTTCGGACCGAAATGCATGGATTTCGGACCGAAATCCATGCTCTTCGTGCCAAAACTTGCTTTAGACCTTTTGTTCCGACTTGATATTTTTACACAGTACTATGTGAAGATTACTAAACGACCAGACCTAAGTTCTAACCTCAGCTGTCGCGATTTTGGTTCTAACTTAGTTTGGAACTCAGTTTTTACCACGTGAACAACTAATCCTAAACTTTCGTGTCGGATTTTAGTTATTCAAGTATGTTTGATTGGATTTCTAGAGATATTTAAAGTCCTGTCGGATCAGTAAAAGTCTCACATTTCGGTCGTAAACTAACCTCCTCTTTCGAGCGATTGGCTTACCTCAAATACTTAACTAACCAATTGTTTGTTCTAGTTTAATGCCCTACTGGTGTTGTAGTTCATCAATAGGTAAACGATCAAGTAAACAACTAAATTAACCAAGCAAGATATAATTCTCAACAAAACATATCACATAGAATAATACAAAGCAATCAAGTCATCACAAAATACTAAACTAATCTACTAACTACCCCTAAGACATCATAAAAGTCTAGCCTAGCATGTTTACGAGACAACACACAAATATCATGCAAGTAATAAAGATACAAGCCATAGAATTCACAGATAAAAGCATGAAAGATTAAACCGAATTATCATTTAGCCTTTACTCCTTCTTCTAGGGTAGGGAATCGATGGAGAGTCACAAGGTTGCTGCCGTCGCACGCTAACACTGCTGTTCCTCAAAGAAAACCCGCGGAAAGAGCCAAAAACGAAGCAAAACAATCGAGAAATATGTGTCGAAGGTAGGAATAAAAGTCCCCCCCTTTCTGGATGAAAATACGTGCCTAAATACCCCTATGGAAGGTCAGGGAGGCGGCTAGGGCAAGAAATTCCCTTTCCTTTCTTGAAACTTTCCAAAATCCACTTTCCATACATGAATTTCGGACCGAAATGGGAGTATTTCTGACCGAAATCAGGCGCTGACGAGGTGAATTGGGCTGGGACCAGGGCCTTCGCGCGATATTTGATCTGTCTCGGCCCATGGAAGTCTTCTCTGGTCCTTGGCACGTGTGTGTGAGCCGGAAATGAGTCATCCGGCTGAGGATTAGGCTTCATTCTTCTTGTTTGGCGCGTTTTGTCTTCAATTTCCGTGAGAATTCTAGAAAATAAAGATAGAAACGGCGGCAGTACCAAAATCTTGGAAAACACAGTTTAATATGAAATAATTGTATTGGTTTGAGTGTTATTTTGGTGCTAAGTATGGTCAAAATGTGTATATAAATACGAGATATCACTCAACACATCAACATCACATAACATAATCATATCTCATCAAACCATAGCAAATACCAAATTAAACTACTACCTAACCTTAAGACATATTAAAATTTAGCCTAACATGTTCAAACTACAAATGACAACAATTATCATGCATAAAACAACAAATAAACCCATAAAATAACAAAATAAAGTCATGAAAGAGTTGCCTTCGATCTTCGTGGAAAAAGCCAAAAACACTTATGCAAGAGGTGAAAAACTATGTGTGAGAAAGTAGGATGTCTGTCTGCCTGTAAATCACGCCTAGAAATACCCAGGGAAAGTCCAGAAGGCGGCTAAGGCCAAAGAGGATCCTTCCTTCTTTGCAAAACTACCAAAAATCACCTTCCATAAATAAATTTCGGACCGAAATATACAAATTTCGGACCAAAATTATGCTCTGGTCCTGAGGTGTGGGCTGGAACTTAGGCCTCCGTGGAAAATCCGATCTGACTTGGTACTTGTGGATCTTTCCAGGTCTATGTCATGCGTCTGTGAGCCAGGAATGAGTCGTCTGGCTATGGGTTAGACTCCAATTCTTCTTGCTCGTCGTGTCTCGTCTTTAATTCTCACGAAAATTCTACAAAATAAATAAGAAGTGGCAGCAATACCAATATCCTGGAAATCATAGTTATAAATAAGATATTTGTATTGGTTTGAGTGTCATTTTTGTGCTAAGTATGGTCAAAATATGTATATATAAATATGAGATATCTATACCCTCCCATCTCATCTCCCTTCTCTCTCCCGTCCATTCCTCCCACTCAACTCCTCTCTGCCTTCTTAATAAATTTACCTAAATTAGCAATTTACAGTGCAACACCCGTCACGTACCACCACTTGATGTGTGTATGGGATCATTTTCCAAATTTCAATAGCTACCATAAATATCAAAGAAACCATTACAATTCCATTTTGTGCTACAGATGACACATCACCAATGCCGCACTAAGACATGAACTCTAGCCTCAAGCACAGCTGCACAAAGAGCCTCGTTCTTTTATTTTAGAGCGAAGGGAGTTGAGTGGGAGGAATAGACGAGAGAGAAGGGAGATGAGATGGGAGGGTATTTTGGTCACATATAATTATTTTTATGATTTGTTAATTACTTATGACATTTTTTTTTTTTGAGGGTCAGGTGGCAAGTACCACGCCGACAATTTTTATTAAAAGAAAATAATTACTTATGACATAAAATATGGTAGAAGGACAAATAGAGGAGTTTGAACTTTAGGGGGGCAAAATCAAAAGTTTTTACTTTTGGGAGGCAAATCTTCTCTTTTCTCAATTTTGAAGGGTACAGAAAAATTTTTCCTATTTTAAATGACATCCTCTGATTACAGTGTCATCATTTCAATTCTCTTTTCAAACCATTAATTCATCATTATTATATGCATAATTAAGAACGATCACGTCAAATCTAAAACAATAAAAATTTGCTCAGAAGTCGGAAAATATATAAGCAATTTTCGGGTAAAAAAATAATTATAAATTATCAGAATTGATTCGATCGGTTTATATCTCCAACAGCTACACATGGTGGTTACGCTTCCTGTGCAGCACTAGACTAGAGCACACTTAATTGGCGACAATCACTTAGAAGGATACAGAACCTAATACTTGTTTTGTTGTGACAGTTTTGGAATTTCTTTTCTAAGTGCACTACTAAAAAAAATAGCACAAGCATCAATAAATGTGTAAGCATTCATTTAGAGGACTATATTATGTTGACAACGTCTAACATAAAAATATTTGCAAAATAAAAAAAATTATAAATTACAGGTATCATAAGAAATTCAAAATCATTTCATTATAAAAAAAATTGAGGTAATTTGATATATTCAATGGTACATCGTAGGTTGTCATAACTAAATATTTGTATAACCTAAGCAATGAAGAAAAGTCAATCTTAATAGAGAATATATCCGTCATTTTATTTTTCTTTTGCTTCGAGAAATTCTTATACTTGTCAGTATTATTAAATAAATTTGTCATATACTCGTGTGCAATATATCTTGACAATAAAAAATGTTTACTTGTTAGTGATTGTTGATTACCAGGTTAATATGTCATTTATAACCATTTCTTTTCAAACTATTGGGCCAAACCCCAAAAAAATTTCATTCGAGTACCTAATTAGCCCGCCCAATATGAATACATTATAATCCTCCCTTGACAATGTGAGATGTTTTCAGATTGACAAAAAAGTATGAGAAAGTGCTTATTAGTTATAATATCATCTTAACGAAGTCGAAGAAATTTATATGAGTAAAGCATTTTTATGAATATTGTTGGATATGGTGCCGATTTCCTTCGGAACATCAAGAAAACCAGGAAATTATTTTGTTGGATCCTGATAAGCATTGAAGCCCACTAGAAAAGCAAGAATCGGAATGGCTCGAGTAATTTAGGAAGAGACAAGATGTGTTATAAACTTATAAAAGTTTGTGAATCCTAAGAGATATCATCCTAATTCAGCCCAGGAATGTATACTTGAACAGTTGAACAGATATATGTGTTACAACCAATAAACTGGTAGATATGTTCCAAACTTTGGTACCGAATTTAGGATACATGATACGAGGGGATTCGATGCCCTCAATTGTTTGACATCCAGAGAAAATAATTTTATAAAGCAAATTAGAGCTCCAGAGGTAATATTATTTGTTGCCAAATTTCCCATCGCTCAAGCTGGCTATAAAATATGATTATTTATGTAGTAATTTGCCCTTTTTATTTTCCATCTTAGTATTAATTATATTATTTATTTCTTTCGCACCTATCTCCGTCTCTTTAAAAGAAAATGTGCGTCTAAAAGGATAGCTGAAAAAGCACGATATTTATACATCTTGTTTTGTATACGAAGTGAATGTTTAAACCATTCAATTGAAGTTTATAATGGCCATTTTTCTTTTTCTTTTTTTTTTTCTTTTTTTGAATATCTGTAACGGCCATACTTGACTAGATGTTGATCAATATAGGCTGTCACATGATTCAAGTTTACTCCAAAGGAGACTTCTAAAGTTTGCTTTCAAATTCTTCAGGTACGTACGTACTAATTAAGGATATTTATTTATTGTATCCAGTGGATCAGTACAACAGACTGAATACAGGCACGTAGTTCAGAATATATGTATCACTTTTTAAATCGGAATCAATGGATTCAGGATTTCAAATTTCAAATTCCATCAACATTACCCACAATAATCAGTTTCCTCTCTACGGCTTGCCAAAGGTATATATCAATAATTAGGAACGTACGTAGGTGGATATTTGACGGACATATTCCAATGGTCGATCCTTCAAAAGCAGTGATATTTTTTTTGTGATAAATTAGCTTCTATGTCCGATGCAGCAGCTCTGTTAAACTATGATTCAAATCCTGTAATAATGATTGCTTCTAGACATATTCTTATACGAATTATCGCTTACTCCCGTCTCCCGGTAACTGCTTACTTTCTTTTTTTCTTTTTTTCAGGGCTTGTTGGCGATGGCCAACTAGCAAAATTTCATTATAAAAACAATAACTGTACAGAATTTTACTCAAAAAAACAATAACTGTACAGAAGTTATATAGGAACAAAAGAAAGTAATGAAAGAAAAAACAACCAGCCTAGAATTCAAAGGAAGCGTTTGGTTATGACATAGCTAGATGCATAACTTATGGTTGCATAAGTGCTTATGTCAAGTTATGTCATGGGTGTTTGATTGTCACATAGATGGATGAATAACTTATGATGACATAACATATTATTTTATTATTATTTAATTATTAGTATGTTAATATTAATGATATTATTATAGTTATTATAAAATTATTATTAATATAATTATAGTGCTTTTAATTAAATTTAATAGGAAGGTATTATTTTAAAATAATAATTTTATTTTCTATTTCTTGATAAATACCATTGAATTTTATTGATAATTAAAATTATTATTATAATGAATTTTTTTTAATAAATAAAAATTTAATTATCATTGTTATTATTAAGTAGTAATCACAAAATTTATGATAATAAAAATATTATAATAATAATTCAATTTATTTTAATTAAACTTAATCAATTATTATAATTAAAAATAATAATAATATCAAAATAATTTCTTTTGTTATGGTGATTTGAAAAAAAAAAAATTATTTGTTATGTCATGTGTGAGTCCATTAACTTAACTTATGACACATATTTTGATTGCATAAGTTATAAGTTATGCATCTTATACAAGGTTATACAAGGAGTTGGTGACTTAGTGATGCATAACTTAAGTTATGCATCCTCTATGTCACAACCAAATACCTCCAAAATACAAAACTAATAATTAAGCATGGAGCTTCCAAAGTTCAAATTTCTGACAATAAGAGTAAATCTGTGAAGTTTCCGAAGAGAAAATTTGGTAACTGCTTACTTAAATTAGGTGAAAAAGTAATTGTACAAGCCGTAAACTATTTAAAAGATTATTTTCAGAGTGAAGTCCAAGGAGTCCTAAATTCGCCACTATTGAATACCAAACAAATTATTGGGGCAGAAGCTAAAACTCTATAACAAATTTTAAAATAAAGTACCAGAATTCCAGAAAACAAGCAAGGATTATTAAACTAGAATTCTACATAGCGTTATATAATCACCATAAAGTAATATTACACATGATTATAAAGTAATAACACTACATCAAGTTTAATTTCTGAAATCCCTGCTGTATTATCAGCAGGGAAACAAAGAAACAGATAAAAACCTCATAGAGTCATAGCTTTAATTACTAGCACGGTAATAAAACTTAGGCTTGGCTTCATCCCCAGCCATGCACTTTGCTTATAGTTGCTAAAATAATTATAATCTCTAATCACTTTAGCCTGATGAGGAAATGTTAATATGGAAAAGTGCACTGAAAATTTTAAGAATTCCATAAGTAATCAGCATAGCCAGCCACCCTCCAATCAAAACTCGAAGCGCACCCTTATACGGTTTGGCACCACCCAGAAGCGCACCAACTGAACCGAACACGACCAATCCAAGACTACTCACCCCAGAAACAGCACCCAGCCGTGCACCCCAGGATTTGATAAACGCCCCTGCAAGCAATGGTAGCAGACCGCCTATCGAAAATGCTAAAGCCGACGCACCAGCAGCCAGCAACGGATTTGCTAATGGTTCCTTGTTTTCTTCCCCATCATTCGCTTCGCATCGCTCAATCAGAGTCTTCTCTATGTCATATTGAGCGTAGACTGACACAAATTCACCGATGGCCATGCTACATGCCCCAGCTACAAGACCAGCTAAACCAGAGACCAGCATAGCCTTGCTAGTTGAGCTGGCAGCACCGACACCAATCATCAGGGAAGCGACAGACACAAGACCATCGTTGGCCCCGAGGACAGAGGCACGTAGCCACTGGGCCCGTTGCATGTAGTCAATTGTGTCATCGGCACCTTTACCAAACTCAAGGTCTTTGTTTGGGTTGTCAGATGTTGGGAGACTGCTATTTGGTTCCCGGTGCATCGGATTCATGGAATTTTCAGGTGAAGTGGTTGCTGTGGGGACAATCGAACTCAAACGAAAAGACATGGTCGTTGTCTTTAGTGTTATAACTTAGAACTGGGATAACTTAAGAGAATGAAGTGGAGCAATGAGAGGATGCAAAGACTTTGAATGGGTTTGGCCGTTTGGGAGTATGGAGGGCACACGCCTCATGATCCCCTATTTATGGACTCTGCAATTTGACAGGAGGATGATTTTTCAAAAACAAAAAAAAAAAAAATAGGAAAAGTGGGAATTTTGATATGATGAATTGAGGATGGTTATGTTTTTATTTCTTTTTACTTTTTGTTGGCCGCATGAGTCATGCAAACCGACGAGGAGTTCGGTGCTCAGATTCAAGCTAGGGAGGGAGTTAGTGGGGTAGGGGTACATTGACGGTACTTTTACTATTAAAATTTATCTTATAATATATGATATTATGATATATAGTTGAATTATTGCAGGGGGCAGGTGTTGTCACAGTCGTATTTCTCAAATTCTTTAATTATTTTTCTAATTATATCTTGTGGAAAGGGCTGGAAGGGTATAAAAGTTAGATTGTGTCTTTTTGTTTATCAAAAGTTGCAAAAAGGAAAATAGATAGTTTTTTTTTCTCCCTCTATGATAGAGCTCCCGTTTTCGACTAGTCAATCTAGCTAGCGAATTATACTTTATAACATTACTCATCATAAATTGTCACAACATTTATTCATCCAAAAAATATAAAAATGCCTTAATTTAGCATGTTTATTCATCATATATTCACGTTCAAAAAGTAAACCAAAATAATTATTCTTGTTTAAATTCACAATCTACGTTTAGTTCACATAAAAATAATATATACTTTTTCAAATTAATTTCATGGAAAATCAAGAATAGATGTACAAGGTAAATTTTATTAACTCTTGGTTTCTTTCATAATCATGCATATGACAAAATCTTAATATCAGACATGCAAAAGTTACATGAAAAATCACACATAGTTTTGGTTGAAATTTTGGACTTATGCAACTCCATGTTGTCTACACTTTTTTTTAAAAAAAAAAAAATTCTGTGTCAAATAGTTTATTTAAAAAACAATTGGATTTAGAAAGTTCGAATTAAATCACTTTAATATTTAAGACATTGGGAATTTAAGAACCTTAAATAAAGGTGGGCGCGTGGCCACCACGCGAAGTATCCAGGGAACGGTTTTCAAAATGTACCACGTACTGAGGATTGGCATTAAACAATTCTTTGCAAGGAACAGTCGTTAGTCTGTTTAAACCTATCAACATATTAATTAGTTATTAAATAGGAAAGACGTCGTGAATGTGGCCCCGAGAGGAATTAAAACTTAACAGTGTTTCTTATTTATTAATTTAAAAGCAGCTTTTATATGGCAGTCATTATAAAGTCCAGGTCATGACTTCGCTAATCATAATATTTTTATTATTAACAAGCAGCATCTCCTTCGAATATACTAATTCATATTAATGTTAAATTAAAATAGTTGAATATTATTTAGATCACTTTCTCGATATATAAAAATGACATAATTTGTTTTATTTTGGAACCCATAAAGGGCTGAAAAAAACACTCATAAATGATTTTTGTAAATCTCTGTGCTTTACCGAGCTCCTTATCTTGGTTTGCTAGGCCTGATTCTCATTCTGTACACCAAAATATCTTTTAGTTACGTATGCGAACTAACGAATAATTAGTTGAAAAAAAATGAACAAACTATATCGTTAACCCAATTCTTCTATATTCCAGCCTGATCCTGCAGATAAGACATTTTACAAATAATATTTTAGATCTCAAAACTTTGTCCGGGTACTTGATTCTTAAATTTTTACAGTCCTATTTTATTTCCCCTGGATCAAATATCTGTCTGGTCGATCGTTTAATATAAATCATACGTCAATGAGCACTATTGATTTTTGGATCAAAATAGGATGCATTAGTAATTTCCAATCCAGAGACAACACGGATTTCCCTAACTAGAACTTGTTTCTGTAAAAGGTTAACCGAAAAATTAAGTGGTATGCCTGTTAGGCCTATCAAATAACATTTTGGGGACTTTGACAAGCCCTTTCATGTTTCCTCTAAAATCTGCACGAAATCAAAGAAATGTTCTCTTCCCATTGTTCCCAATCAATTGTATAAGTTATATATTTTCTTAACGAAGCAATTTTATATTTAAAAAAAAAAAACATCCATAGATTCTCAGACTCATAGTGCAACCGTAGAGAAGACTGCATTTTCTTAAGATAGTTATTACTCGGCGCACCCATAATCCAAACTTGGCTCGCACTTATCTATTTAATTAACTAATTAATATTCTTCAGCAAATTAATAAAATTATTTAATTTGTTTTTCAAAATTTTGTTTAGAGAAATTCAGATTTATTTATGTATAGTCATCATTAATAAAATCATAGAAATTAAGAACTTTCAGCATAACCTAACATGATAAGAGATTATTATAGACCTAATACCTGACCATGTTGATCAAAGCTTATTCTATTCTATATATCTAATATTCTTCAACTAATTTATGAAAATTATTTAATTTGTTTTTCAAAATTTTAGCGAAATTCAGATTTATTTTTGTGAAGTCGGTGATTAAATAATAGAAACAACTTCCAACATAACCCAACATGACAAAGAGATCATTATAGACCTAAATTAACTAACTAGAAGTCGAAATCCTAGTGTGAAAACTGACTGAAACACCATGTGTACATGCAGATGCTACCAATCACTCATCCTTTTTGAAAGTCAAGAAACCAAAGGTACGTTAAATTGGCAATTTTATGGCAACAGCAGAAGGCATCTAAAAAAAAGCTACTGTTGTTGAATGCGTAGACAACATCACAACACAGCCGAAAGCGAAGGAAAACAGAACATGGCAAAAGAGAACACAAAAATGGAAGCATAGATGGAAAAAGAATAAATTGGGGGTCCCGGCAACCAAATCGGTGCTCCAAGTTTTCTGTAAATGTGCAGATTTAAATTGTGCTAATTGATGGAGTGAACATTTAAATTATTGCATTATGGTAATGGATGTACCTATCAATGTCGACTATAGCGAAAAATTATTCCATTCAGATGGAAATGAATAAATCTATCTAGAACAGTAAAACATAGTTACTAAATAGTAAATACAAAATACTTATGTGATTTGAACACAAATTTTATCGGAAGAAATAAAACAAACACTACAAATTCAAAAAAATAACAAAATGGAGGATATAGAACACAAGCTGCGCCACCAAGAGGAGATTGATTAATGCTGTAACACAAGTTAGAATTGACTTGGCACTAAACTAAAATGACAATGACAATCGATGTCGACAACAGCAAAACAAAAAAGTCAATGAGTAATCAGTTTTCTTCTGAAAGCATACTGATCTCTAGCTCTGCGATGATGAGGGACAGGTAAAGACCGTTCAAGAGAAGACTCTGGCACAACTCAAATTATATATATCTTGTATTATATGCCAAATAGAGAGTTTTTTTTTTCATGTAATTAAGTACTATCAAAGTTTTCTTAGGATTGATCTCTGTGATTTCAATGGAAAAACCTCATGGAAAATATGGTAGAAATTAACTACAAACTAGGATGCAAAAATGAAGTAAAATAGTTCATAAGTTTTACAAAAAGAAAATCTTAAATTTGGGATATTTATGTTTAAAAAAATTCAATTTTTAATAATATTTACATTTCTGTTTGGAAGGCTTAATGAGTCGGTGTTTTTAATTAAAACTGACTAATTGCCTGAAGAGAGTAAATATATGGTTATTCATTTATTTATTTACTGTTGATAGGATAATTTAGGATTAAAGAAATTAATTTTGTTTAATCCTGAATATCTGATCAATGTAAATATCTAAGAGACTAAGATCAATAGCTGCTTTAACAACATCCTTGGTTAATTTTTCAAAACTGGGTTTAACTAACAGTACTATTTTAAATTATACGAAATAAAATGTTGAGCGGACTGTTTTTGCTGTCTTTACTTTGATGGAATAGTAGATGTGAAAAAATAGTGCAGCTAAAATTTATTTACAATATAATACATCATTTCACTAATTTATATTTTTCCAACGAATTTTATTGCTCTTTAAAATTATACCAAAACAGGGCTTTTCTATCTCTAGTACTTTACTGGTAGATTTATAGGTTTCTATTCGAAGTAACAAAATTTTTATATTACAATGTTCCGAAGTGGTAGAATAAGCATATATAGCCGTATGGTCCGTATGGATATAGTAATTTTTGGGTTCCTCTGTTTAGAGATAGATATAGAGATGTCAACAGAGAGGTAAAAATAGATCTGGAGAATCTGATAAAAAAATTGGGCAGCGTCTAAACTCTCAGGCTTATTAAAATTTGGACCGCACATTTTGATTTGTACTGCAGAATCTAGGGAGGAGGAGGATGCGCCGCCCTGATTTTAAGATCAATCTCTTTTAACTAATGAACTGAACATGTCAATTACGGAGCAAATAATAAGCAAAATGCTATTTGTTTCATATGCTGTCTCAACTATATGTCATGGTCTCATGATCAGATGGACATATACAACTAAAAAGAAAAGAAATTTAATTTTCATACACAAAATGGATATTTTTGCAATGGCTACAGGCCGGGCATAGACCTAGCAATCCATGGTAATTATCCTTGATTTATCTATGACTTAGCTTGATGAGTTGACTTTTACATGGAAAATTAAACCAAAGACTTTGAGAATAGCGAAGGTAACCAGCATAGCCATCCAGCCCCCTATCAAAACCCTAAGTGCAGACTTGTATGGTTTTGCACCACCCAGACGGCCACCGAGCCAACCAAATGCGAGCAAAGCGAAGCTAGTAACAGCCAAAACCACGCCAAGCCTCACCCCCCAGGATTGAATAAATGCCCCTGCAAGCAATGGCAGGATACCACCGACTGAAAATGCGAGTGCAGAAGCACCGGCAGCGAGCAAAGGATTTGCTAAAGGTTCCTTATCCTCATCCTCATTATTCACCTTTCCTTGCTCAATGAGATTCATTTCTATGTCGTACTGAGTGTAGACCGAAACAAATTCTCCAATCGCCATGCTGCATGCCCCTGCTATCAAGCCAGCGAGGCCACTGACCAGCATGGCCTTCGCAGTTGAGCTAACTGCACCAACACCAATCATCAGTGATGCTACAGATACAATCCCATCGTTGGCGCCAAGCACTGCTGCACGGAGCCACTGGACCCGTGCCAGGTAGTCAATCTTGTCATCAGTTTTGCCGAGCTCGAGGTCCTTGCTTTTGTCAGGTATATTAGTGCTTGTTTGTTCAGCATGCACTTTTCTGGTTGTTGCATGAACAATTGGGTTAACGAGGAAAGACATTGCTGTATTTACTGACTTAGGATTTGAGAATTGAGATGGTTTAAGATGAGAGAGTGTGGTGGACACACGCCTTAATTAGGGGACCTAATTTATAAGCACTTGAAATTTTGATAGAGATGAAGAGAAATTTTTGTTCCTTCAATTCTGTGGTAATACTGGCCCCAAATGACATGTTCAGAAAAGCTCTACCAGGGAAGGTTGGACTTGCTAATTCAAACAGCAGTTGTAAATGTCCAATTTTTAATGCTTAAATGTTTCTTCCATGATTCAAAAACCTTGTTCTTACAATTGTTTATAGGAGTCCATCTTATTCGCTGGTATATATGTTTATAATGTCAACTCTAAACCGTTGGAGGGAGTGTGGCCACCACAAGAAATATCAATCAATCGACTCTAGAAAACCGGTATTCAAAGCATCTCACCGAAGTTGGCATTAAAGAAATGGCCACAAGAGTCGTGCTTTGTTGAAGCACGTCTCTATCTGTCAATAGTTTTCTTTATTTTATATCTAGTGAGTAGTGATGTAACAGTTGAAATAGTCATGAAACAATAATAAATGTCAAAGAATAAAAATTAAACAACAATAAGGGCCTGAATATGTCTGGAACAGTTCCCAATAGATATGGATTTATACATCTCAGAGCATCTTCACTCTCTGGGTTTTGTCTATTAATTATCTTTGCTAACTGCTTGCTGGTGACAACTCCGGAAAGGCATATATATTCTCTGAGTTTATTCATATGAAGTTATTGTTTTTATAATACAGAAACTTCTCGCCTAATTTACAAAGTTGCAGTGCACCCAGATTAAATCGCCCCAACTCAATTCTGTGGAAGTAATTTTGGCAATGAGCCCAAAGATGAAGGTTATCGGATATTTGAAGAATTTTATTTCTCACCGATCACCAGTCAGAATTATTTTGCCATACTTCCAGGATGTAGCAAAGTACTGTTGAAACATATGTTGAAAAACTCAAAATTTATTTTCATTTGATAATTTTGCTGATTAGTATTTTGATTGTATTCTCTTATGAAATTAAAATTCATTATTCTCATCTTTAATCTTTTTCTCGTTGCTTTCGGTTATGGAAATTAAAAATAAAGTCCATTTATCTCCTAATCAATATGAGAATTTAATTTGTATCCGTTACACCAATTAAAGGATTAAATATGTCGGTTGTGTACATAATACTATTGGCTATATAAAGATGCCTAATCACCAAGCTTCTAAAATGCGGCGCATTATCGCCGAATTATCGGAAATAGCGGTTTGGAGATCTCAAACGCACGATAACATTGATCCATTTTTTAAAAAAGCGGTCCTTCGCATAAACGTAATATATGCCGTTTTATCGTTAAATTAATTCGGTTTTAGCGGAAAAAAAACAGAATAGCCCTCCTAATAATAATATTAAACCCAACCTCCAGAACCTAGATCCCTTTCTCTCTCCTCTTCCTCAGTTCTATCGCCGTTCCTCTTCCTCCTAACGCCACTCTTCTGCTCCCCTACCCACAGCCCCTCCCCACCTTCTCCGTCGATCTTGCCAGTTCTCCGCCGTTTGCTCCTCTCTTCTCTTCCTCCCATCGTCATTTGCTCTTCTCCACCATTTGCTCCGCTTGTCCACCTGCACGGCTGCACCGCTGGTCCATATTTACTGTAAGTTTCTCACATGCCTTTTAGTTTTTGACTTTTATTTCTCACCTGTAACGTTGCTGAGTGGAGCACGCACCTAAATAATCTGACATTTACTATCTCTTCTTGCCAGACTTTCTATTTATTTTACAAAGCTTTAGAGAAATTCAATATTTAATTATTTAATTATTTAATTATTTCTCACCTAAACACTTTTGTATTCACTGGAATTGCTAACGAATTTATGTTTGTTTAATCATTAATGAATAAATCGCTGGGCTATGTTAATAGTTTAACCTTTTTTTACTTTGTGTGCATGTTTTGATTCTGGTAATGTACCTGTAAAAATTACCATCCCTGGAGTAACGAAATTAATTTTGTTTCATCTTAAATGTTTAATAAACTTCTCAATTAGATGTTTGGTCAACCAATTCCATATTGGTGCAACAATTTAATTAAGGTGCTGAAATTACCTTCCCTGGAGTAAAGAACATCATAGTATAGTTGAACTCATAATGGGGCTGATTCAAATCTTACTGATATTTTAAATTAAAGTAGCTAATCATGTAATAATTTTCTCATTGTAGTTAAGAATTATGATGAGCTCTTCGACAAATAAGCCAAAGTCTAAAGATCCAGGATGGGACCATTGCTCCTTAACAAGTCCAAATAGCAGTTTGAAGGTCAACTGCAAGCATTGTATAATATTTGCTATATGCTTGTTGTATTCACTTGAATGTTTGTTGTAGGCAACATAGTGGCACACTAATGAAGTGATGCTTAGTTCAATTTGCTGGTACAATGGAACCATTAGTTACACGCACATCAAAAGAGTATATAACTATATACGGTGTATTAGTTTCTTACTATTTTCATGAACGCTAACTATTATATTTTTTATAATATTGTGCTACACATGTAGTTATACACACATCAATTAACTTCTGAGCTCTCATTAAATATCAATTTTAAAGTAAGCACACTACTATATAAATTATAAATCATAGCACATTATATTGAGTGAAAATTTTATCAATCGCATACATGCCGCATTATCACCGTTTTGTCACCGATAAAACTCCGCATTGATAATTCAATATCGAACCGTTAAACCGCATAAATCGCATTTTAAAACCTTGCTAATCACTCATATTTGGTATGGCATAAAATTGAAAAGAAGTTGAGTTTACAATTCTGTTATCCTTTTCTTTTGAAATTCCTCATATATATTATTCCACAGTTCACTTTGAAATATTCTGATATATTATGTTGGATATTCTGGAGGCTTTCATCAGTAACTTTCATGGTTGTGCCCTAAAAGGTGACAACCCCGAATTATCTTGGTTGCAGTTCATACAGCACGTTGAGACAAAATATGCTTAAGGACAGTGCCTAGCGCGATTCGGATAAAATTATTTTAATTATTTATTTATTTTTACTTATGACAATATCCGAACTTAATTATTATTTGATTTTTACACCAACAAGCACAAATTTATAGAAATATTGGAAGCACAATAAATACTTTTGTTTGATTGCACAAGAATGGAAGAGAAATAATGAAAGAAAAGTTATGCCACATTTTCTAATATGGGATAAAATGAAGAAAAAGATTTTTTTTTTTTAATAGTAATAAGAAATAAGCTTCTTTACTCCCTCTTTTTTTTTCCCAACTTTTTTATTCTTGTGTAATCAAGCACACCAAAGGACAGCAATAAAATTTATTAGATTAGTACCAACTCAACTTAAATTGATTCCAATTATAAATATCGATCGGACCCAAAGGAATATTTTTTTTCTTTCAAGACCTTGAACTGACAGTGACTGATAATCATTTCAAGAAATACTACAAAGGAGAGAGCGGACAGAGAATTTCCTGTACCTGATCTTGACAATAAAAATCGACGTCCATTTATAGTTTAGATTAGAACTATATGGCCTGACCCAGTGACCTTTTTATTAGGCCCAATTGCTCGATAATTTAAGGGTGTGTTTGGATGAGCCTTGAATAAGGAATAAGAATAAGGAATTTCGGTATGCGTGCTTGTCCATATTCCTTATTCTTATACTATGGTTTTGTTAGTATAAGAATAAGGGCCCAAATTCCTTATTCTTGTGTTGTTTGGGTTGCACAAGAATAAGAATAAGCACGCATATCGAAATTCCTTATTCTTATTCCTTATTCAAGGCTCATCCAAACACACCCATACAGAATAACAGAAAGTAAAACTCTTTGGATGATGGTCTTGACTCTTGATCCATGTCCGAACCACAAACCTTATTAAATCGAGGGCTAGACCCTATCCATCTACAAGACTACAACGCCGTACTGTTTAAAAATAATACTAAAATAATATAAAATATTAATAATAATATCAATATAATCAAAATTATTTAAATAATAACGTAAGTACGGAATCCCAGATTCCGAATTGAATTACGGAATCTGAGATTCCGTAACAGACTAGTTACGGAATTCCGGATTCCGTAACAGGCTTGTTACGGAATCTCAGATTCCGTACCTAGGAAATCTCAGATTTTTAATAATTTAATATTTTTAATAATCTAATATTAATAATTTTTAAATTGTTATGGAATCTCAGATTCCGTAACAGTCTTTTACCTAATATTTTAATATTATTTTATTATTATTAATATTTAATATTATTTTAGTAGCGTTTGATATTTAAACAAATATGATATAATACACCAATGACAACTAATATGATATAGTACACCGATGATTAAATTATAATCATTACAACTTGATAACTGATAATTTATGATTAATTACAACAAATATTAACTCTCATGGAAATCACTTGATTAATTACATTTCTCTTTTTTATGATTAATTTATGATTTTAAAAAATTGTGTAGTAGTTTTGAATGATTTTTAGGTTTGCAAACTTTCAAAATGGATTTTGGAGGTTCAGAGAGCGTTTTTTGGCTCTGAAAATGGTCGTTACGGGGTTTGCCCCGGTAAACCATGTAGATCTCGTCGCCAGCATTCCGAATTGTGGTCATTTATCCCAAACGGACATTCCTATCAAAAGTTATGCCTATTTGAAGTTCTAATCTTTAAAAACATCGATTTTTTAATAACTAAACATTTCTATTCAAACAATATACAATCGAGTAGAAACGGTTCAACTCTCTTTTCAATAATTTTTTCCTACATTTAAAATTAATCCTATCAATTTCTAACAATTTTTTTAAATTTTTTTAATATTTAATTATCAAATTCTTAATTATTAAATGCAAATAAAATTTAATTACATATAAAAATTTATCCTATTTTTTCTGATTTTTTTCATATTTTTTAAATTATTTTTACAATATATTATTTATTTTTGTAATTAATTAACTAATAAATTATATAAATTAAATAAAAATAAATATAATAAACTCACCTCGTGTCGCGTCGCTGAGATCGGAAGCCAAAATAGAGTCGAACGCTAATTACGGAATCCCGGATTCCGTAATTAGCTTGTTACGGAAAATGAGATTCCGTAATTACCGTCGGAATCCGAGATTTCGTAATTGTATTATTATTTAAATAATTTCGATTATTTCTATATTATTATTAATATTTTATATTTTTTATTATTATTTTTAAACAGTACGGACTACAACGTTTATTGTTTCAGGCTCTTCTGTATATACAGCCCAGGAAGGAGGTGTTTCTCACTTGGAAGGCCTCATGTCATGTTCTTGAAAGTTGGGCTTTGAGACAGAACTTCAAGTCTCCTTCATCTCAAATTAAGGCAAACAATTTGAAGGTCGTTTGTTTTGCATGATCAAAAAGCTTTGCTGTGTCGTGCAAAGTGCAAACACCGTTATGTTGGGTTGACCTTATAAGTACGATATATTTATCTAACAAATCCCGATCGTACTAACTTAACAGTCAAAAGATTTGGATTAAAACGGTGAGATTTATACTTTCTAAAAGAAAGGATGAACCTTCTGAGAAGTTGTGCAGTAAAATTATTGTAGTCAGACACACTAAAGATAGAAAAAGTTAAAATAGAGTTGCTTACCTACAAATAGATACACTGTTAGTCAGTTAAATCCTACCGTAGAATGAATCTAGACATTTTGGTCAAGCCGATACTGGGTTAATTTTCGACGAGTACAATGAATATAGACATTTTTTTTTGTCATATAGATACTGTGTTGCTTTTTTCTATAGGTAGAATGAATGTAGACATTTTATTGCTACACTGTACATCCATGTGCTAAAAAAGAACCAAATTAATGAACAAAAATAAAGGAATGCACGTGCAGATGAAGAACAAATGAATCTTTATCTTGAATTTAACAACAACAAAAGAACAACTCACTAATTAATCTGCCAGCATTACATCACTACATAATACTTGGTTTAGTTCGCTTCAATGATTCAGTAGAACGTATTTGCGTCCTCTAAATTATCAACCCCTGTTTTACAAATGTTTGTAGAAATACAAACAAACAAATCTGTCATTATCCCAACAAATCTATATACAGAAACAAAGAGGCTAGCTAAATGTTCCTCCTAAAAGATCAATGCAGCTTGCCTTTGCTCTGAGAAAGAAGCATCTCTTTGATACTTTTATAGCTCTGCAGCTCCTCTAGTGCGTCAGATGCCTTGCGGGACATGAAAAAACTAGAGGTGCTGCCTAGGCCTTCTTCTTGCAGTTCAGATTTTGATGACTGAGATGAGTAGGTAGAGTCTCGAAGGGGGGCTGCTGTTCTCAGCATGTGCACCAAGACACCAACAGCAGCATCTTGAGATTTGTGGGACGACGATGCATGGCCGAAATCTGATGCTTCTTTCCCGTCATTGCTCCTAGCAATAACATATGATGTCGCAATTTAGGAGCACAGCAATTATACTCTTTGCAGAGGGCAAACTAAAACACCGATAAAATGAACATATACGACCTAATAAAATTTGAATAAATAATTGGGTCCAAATAAAAAGTTAAGTCATGTCAAGCATTTTCATGTCAAAGAGGAAATATAGCTAGTTACAGGTGAGCAAACAAGAATATTCTCACGACCTTCCTTTAAGAATTACATATCCTTAACAACTGACTTTCTTCGAAAAAGCTTTGACACAAATAATAAATTATAAGAAAATCCAACATTATTCCATTTTGGTGATGAGTTTTGTGGTCAGAGGGTGGTAAAATAAGCTCACCAACCTAAAGAATTGCCAAATACTAAGCATATGGACGATACGAGCAATTAAAATGAATAAACAGATAACTTGATGATACAAGGTAATAAACTAACAGGTATAATGATAACAAAATCCATGACAATAAACCATCTTAGGGTCATGTGGTTGGCACAATTCTTTCAAACATGAGCTACTGGGTTCAAATATAAGAGTGAAAAGGTATACCAAGCAAATCAGAAAGGGGGGCGTCAGTATTACAGATCATAGGGATAATCTAGTCAACAAATTAATTTCCAAAATAAACATAATTTCTACCTAGCTTGAGAGTCAGAGGAATCAACATCATCAACAGCAAATGGATAAGAGAAATCAGGATCATCAAGGTCATCAGGTACCGATATTCTGCTCGAACTCCTTGAAAACGTAAACCTGGGAGAACCACTCAATGAGAACCTTCCAGAATCATCCCTACCATCCTTCAGCCCCTAGAACCATTGTAATTCAATCCAATCAAAAGTTAGATAAAATGAGTACCAGTGTATAACACCAATGAACATCAGAGATCATCAGGTTTAAGAGTTTTTCAGAATCAAAGCCTTAGATCAACCTACTTAACAACCATTGGCAAGCTTTTCTAACATTAAAAGGCCTTAGATCAACTTGTCATGCAGGAACTTTAAATCAGCAATAACAATTAAGACCTGTCTGCCTTCTTTTGATTATTATTGCTGAAATAAACTCACAAAATCTGAGATAATTGATACTGTTAAATCATACAATCAGAATTGAGCCTATTTGAACTAGCAACCTAGCAAAAATAACCTCAGTAAATCTCAGTATACATTTTATCTTTTTAAATACTAGGTTGGACCACACTTCAAATCTCCAGTGATTAGACACAAATCATATCAGATATATGGGATATAATAATAGTGCAGTCTAATTTGTCAGATGCATTCCCACATAATTTTACTCTCCTTAATTTCGTTTCTTTTAAAGTCAAAGTCAGAGCCTTTTATCCCAAACAAGTTGGGGTAGGCTAGAAATGACACCCCGACCTTGGTCATTTCTTGTATATATGGCTGAGTTTTTTATGCTGGCTCGCCAAGCCTATCGCAAGCATGCGGGCTTGAACCCTGGACCTCTTAGAAGAGAGCCCAGTGCTCTTACCACCTGAGCTACTAGACCACATGCCTTAGAAATTCCAAATGGCCTTTCAGCAAATGAAGCAAGGTTCTTGGACATAAGGAAATACCAACTATATGTTATGCTATCACCTAACAAATGATGAAGCCATAACATAACTTTTACCTTAGGGTAACTGGTAATATAGATACGTTCTGTGCTGTAACATGACAAAAGATGAACCCATAACATAAACAATTACCTTGGGGGTGCCATACATATTGGAGTAACCATCAGAGGTCCTCAATCCGTCAGGTCTTCGGAAAGATCTACTATCTGAATCCTGACTGGAGGGGTCTGTTGTTCTCACACTCCTCGGTGAAGGGGGTGGCAAGAAATTGCGTGTCGGGTCCGACAGGTTCGGGCTACGGAGTCCCTTAACCTTACTCGTGCCAGATTGTGGTATGCTGACAGGTGCAGTCTCAGACCGCAAAGGAGACTGCGTGTAACTGCCACTAAATTTAGGAGGTGATGGTGTGGGGGACATGTAAAATGGTGGAGAGAATTTAAACTCATCAAAATTGAATGCCGGCTTTCTATAGGAGCCAGTAGGTGGGTGGTGTGGAGGCTGGGCCCGATTGGACGGCGCCTCGGAAGGGCCACTGGTCCAACTGTGGGGCCTATTGAAAAATAAAGGAGCAGAAGCAGGTGCAGAAGTAGAAGGTTGGCCATGCTGGGACCCTCTCAAAGGAAATGAAGTGGAAGACCGTGTGCCGGTTCTCTCAGATGGAGAGGAAGGAAACGCTCTCATCGGATCGGCAGCCGGGCTGCCAACATAATCAGTGATTAGCATTGGGGGTAGAAGAGACGAGATCTCAAGGTTGAACTGCGACAGGCTCGGTCTATACTGCACCGAAACCGCCAGCTGTCCGGATTGGGTCTCAACGGGAGCAAAGCAGTGGTACTGAAACTCAGCCTCTTCCTTCCTGGAAAAAGGCTCCGCAAAAGAAGAAACCCGGTAAGTCAAGTCATGATTGTAAGATTGATTGGAGGCGCAAAGCATTTTGAAAACCCGTTGCGCTGGCAAGAGGCGCAGAACGGAGTAGATAGACCTCAGTAGAATAATAGATTTCTTGTAGGTTCGTTTGACGAGGAAGGAATTGGAGGAGGTTTCAGCGGGGGAATGCAGTGGGGACCACGGGGCAGGGGCTTCGCACTGGGCCAACCAGCGCTCGACGATGGCCTCAGGCATGGTGGGGTCGTCGCGTGGGGAAAGGAGAATATCGACGACGAGAGGTTCCATGACGCCGTTTGGGATGAGGCCGGAGGGGTGTTCCAAAGCAGGAGGCGGGTCGCCGAGGGCGAGGTGGAACCAGCGGTCGCGTTTGCGTGGGTGGCGAGACGGAGGAGGCGTATGGCCATGGATGTAGGGGATCCGAGCGGCGAGGATGGCGTGGAGAGCCTTGGAGAGGAACTGCGACACGATCTGCTCAGTGGTGCGGCCTGAGTCGGGGTGTGCGGCCATCGGGGTGGGGGTGGGATCGGATTATTGACTCAAATGGTGCGAGTTGGTTGGATGAATTGGGATGGGACCCACATAGCCGCGCCACGGGGCGGAGAGTGGGGAGTGGGAATTGGGAAGCATGAATTGAGGGAAGAGAGGAGAGGAGAAGGATACTGGATCGGTTAATGAGGAGAGGTGAGGGGAATTGGGGGTGAAGGGTCGTTGTTATGGTGGCGTCATGGGAAGGAGGAGTGTTTTACCATGATTGTGTATTTGTGTTCCGTGGGTTGATGGGAGCATGATTGATTGGGGAGGGGATAATCACAAGCAAATATTTACTAATGGAGACTTGTTGGAGACTTGGAGAGCGGGACGGCTTAGCTAATCTAGTTACTGGATATAATTAGGTGTTTTGGGTTTTCATTTTTCCTTTTCCGTTTGTTTTAGAATTTGTGCTATATTATTATTATTATTATTTATTTATATTTCTTGATGTGCTGGTTTTATTGCACTTATACCCTTTTATGATTATGAATTATTTAGTCAGCGTTTTTTATAATGTCCTAAGTGCATTTTATATTCGACGACTTATTTGTAATGTAATTAAAGCAAAAAATTTGTCTGCAAATAAAGATAATGTTCTATTTTCTCATTTTTAAGGAATGATCACTTGAAATTACCAAAAATAAACTTAAAATTGAGAATCTAATATTATAAGAACGATTTGTTTAGTGCAAATATCATATATATATAAAAAATCATAAATTTGTAGTACAATTTTTTATAATATACCAATTAACAGCTCTAAATTTTTTATAATATACCAATGTTTTATAATACACCAATTAATTTAAATTATTTAATAATTAAAAAATTAACACCTCTAAATACATCGCTAAATGAATCATAATGTATGAAATTTACCTAGTACTCTAATTATATATCTAACAACATATATATACAAATTATTTTGAAATTTCAATTTTTTTTAAGTTGATACCTGAAATTGTTCATGATTATTAATTAAGATTAGTCATTGTCAATTGTTTCCTTTTTATTTTCTAATTTTGTGTATCTTGTCTTTCCGGTTATATGTATTTGTATGTTGTAAGTTTTATTAGTATGGATTGAACTATAATAGATAACAACTTTGACTAATTATAGATGTTATTCTCGTTTTAGCAAGGCAGAGACCACGTTAAACAAAAACTGCAAAAAGTTGAGAAATTGAGAAATGGTGTTAGTTTGTTTGAGGGAATGATACTCTTGTTAGATCTAAATTTGTTGTGTTAACATGTGGTCACCTTTATGTTTTTCTGGGCTTCCTGATTTTGTTTTTTCAGGTCAATAAGAAAGTTATGGTGTTAGTTTGTTTGAGGGAATGATACTCTTGTTAGATCTAAATTTGTTGTGTTAACATGTGGTCACCTTTATGTTTTTCTGGGCTTCCTGATTTTGTTTTTTCGGGTCAATAAGAAAGTTTTATATATATATATATTTCAACTTGTAAGTTAAGTTGTAATGTATCGAATAATTTCAGTGAATGGTATATTTGTTCCTTGAAAAAACAATAACCATTTAAAAATAATTAGATATATGCCACTATGAAAATTGATAATTAGATATATGTCACTCTTAAATTATAGATTAGTTTTGTGTCAGTATAAAATGGTTAAAATTAGTTTTATGCCATTATTTTTTTTGTCAAAATTAGAGGTATGTTACTCTAATTAGAGAAATGACACTCCAACATTTTAAAAATATCCAAATTGCCCTCATTAGATTAAATTATTGAGAAATGAAAAAAATTTTTTGACAACAAATAAAATTTGAAAATTTTAAATTTAGATTACCAAATATTAACTTTTTAATTTCACATTAATTTTTTTCAAATTCCAAAATTTAGTTATTTTAAAATTCAAAATTTTAGATTATGAATTTCGAAACAAAGAAATTAAAATTTCGAATTTTGAAATTTTAAATTAAATTTTTTTTAATTTTAAATTTTGAATTATAAATTTAAACATTTTATAGCGATGATGTATTATTTATTGGTGATGATGGATTTCTAATTTTAATGTTTTATAATGGTAAAATTGTCAAATTAATTTACTGTTGAAATAAATCTAATTATTGTCATTTAATGATGGCATAAAAATAATTTATTATTTAGTGATGACATATCTCTAATTTCTAACTTCTATAGTGGCACAAATCTAAATCACCCAATTTTTGTGTCATTACTAGTTTAAAAATTTTATGATGCTTACGAAACAACATTTTGATCGAATTTTTTTTTTTACGATGCATGGCAAATTCAATTCATAGGGAATTTGGTTAATCTTGTGACAAAAGTAGAATAGCAGACTCAAAACTCAAAAACTAAAAAATCAATGGCTATTTGAAAAAGATATGTCGGAGAATCTCAAGATTTTTTTTTTTTTTTTTTAAAAAAGGAGAATCTCTAGATGGGGACCTTTTGGAGTATGCAAGTGGCATACTGGTATTTTTTCTGAAGCATTCTCCCAATTTCCTGTTTTGTTTTATTTTCTTTTTTTTGGTGGGTGGTAATATAATATAGTCAAGAGAGCCGGTAAACATTTATTTTTTGAAAGTATTATACATTTTCGATTATCCTGATCTTTGTTTTCTTTATTGATGAAAGCCATCCGTTAGATCAACTTTGCCGTTGTAAATTTCTCTTTCGTTTATTTGAAGCATAAGAAAAAATATTATTTTTCTTTCTTTTTTGCAACGACTTTTGAACCTAAATTAATTTATGAGAGAGGGAGGGAAGTGGTGAGGACCTGGATTTGAATATTAAAATAGAAAAAGAGTATAAATGCAGTATGATTGAAGGTTTGTATTGGGCCGTTGGGCTGGCGGGTTCGGTTTTGGATCCGGAAATTTAGGGTTGGAATAGAATACGCGGAAATGGAGTCAATTTGTCATTTTAATTTATTGGATGGAAATATGGAATCAATTGGAACCAATTACTAGGCTTTTTTTTTCTTTTTAATTATTCCTTTGCGTGCAAAACCAGATAGTGTGTTGTGTCGGACTTTTACACTAGAAAAGAAATAAGTTCTTACCCTGGCAATCTAAGGCAAATATTTATTATATAAATGTTTGGTGGAAAGTCTAAGTCTTAATTGAAAAGTTACGTTATTTTACATTGCAAAACTCGATGGGGAAAAAATAATTTACGAATAGATTATATTTACGACATAATTTACAATTGGGTCAAACTGATGTTAGGGGATTGTATACTTGATTCTCCAAATTCTCGCCTAAAATAAATTAAACAAGCAACACGTATAAGTTGGGGAAGAAGTCAAACACGGAGAGTGTAAATCTTATTACCAAACAATCTAACAAGCAAAGAAATAAAATGAAACGTTTAACATGCATATCCTTGTGTTATTTCGAGGAAGGAACAAATTAGACACGTCATGTAGTATCTATACTCTTATCTAACTAGGATATATTTGCGTGGAAGTAACTAGAGAAAAGAAGATAAAATATACCGTCTTACGTCCCTGTTATGAATTAATGTATGTTGGTCTTCCCATACGCATTGCAAATGTGCAATTCTCATTCGCGTTACAGGTTGTAAACTTCTCAAATATTATTTATTTTATTTCGAAACTTGTCAGATTTAGGTGATGCCAATTTTTTAGCCACGCAGTGGCGTATAATTAGAATTTTGTTAAATAGCTCTAGGCACATGTCTAAAATGCAGAATATAAAACTTAAGAATATTTAGGCAAAAACAAATTTAAAACTTAAGAATATTTAATGTTGTAATTACGAGAGAATTAACACATTGGTCCTCACATGTACTTTGTTTGTACGCTTTCAGATTCATCGAAGTTCTAAACTATGCTGATGCATTGTTGGATTAACATACATAAAAGCCTTCTACCACTGCCAGGATTGAGTTGAGTCGAACTTGAAAATATGTAGGCCCAATCCATGTAACTCTTACAAGGGCCCTTTTATCTTGCAGGCTTTGTAACGGACAATAACTCAACTTGTAAGGTGGTAACTGGTAACTGGCAAGGTGCATGGATGCACTCCTGCTTCGGAGATAATAAGTGGCATCCCAGCATTGTGCCATCTCCAATATCCTACTGTACAACAGTACAAGTGCGCTGGGCTGACTCCTCTCTTGCGATCTCCCTTGATCTTCCTTTCATTCTCCTTTCATTTCATTCTCTTTCGCCCTCACCAGCCGTCTCCGCTGTTCTCTCTTCCTCATCCTCAACCCACTCTCATTTCTGCTCCCTCATCACCAACCTCCCTTCTACCCTCTCTTCTTCTTATTCTTTATTATTATTTTTTTTTATACAACCGCACATATTGTTCTAATATACTGCTTTAAAGTAAATCGATAATCTTTATGATATATAGTTGTATACAATCTTAAGAAAAAAAGCAGAATGAATCGAATTCCTCAAAAACTTTTCGCCTGGTTAAATCTCTCCATATCCACTCCGACAAAACATCGAGTTCTCTCTCGATCGACTTCTCTCTCCCCCAAAATCAAGATAATTCATTTACTAGTTCCTTTGTTTCATTGATTCATGAACTTCTTTTTCCTTTCAGAAAGACTTTTCAAAAGAAGCATCAGTGTTTAAGGTCAAAATTTCTCACACAGCTACAGTGAATCTTGGTACTCCATGATCATACCAATCTGGGTACTTCTCTCTCGTTTCATTGTCCGGGTGTCTTGCTTGTTGCGTAATTACAGCTAACAGCCAGTAAATTAGGACTATTTGCAAATCAATTATTTGAATTTTTGCAATATGAGAAATGTTGTATGAAACATTGTGAAGGCTATCAATAAGTACTGAAACAAAGGTCCACTCTATATAAATATTGTGCTTTAAGTAGTACTTTCATATGTCATTTTTCAATTTTTTGGTTATAAAAGAGTAGTATGAATCTGTAACAATAACTAAAATTTGAGATTTTTGACAGATTTGGATGTAGAAGAAATAGATCTTAGCGATAAAAAACTTTATATTTTCCATGTTTTGTACTAATGCTGACACATATGCACTAAATAATCAACATCTGCTATGTTTTTGACTTTACTAGATGCGTTCTGGAAATGAATGAATTTTAGAATTGCTTATGAAAATTGTTAGATTGAGAATTATTCAAAGATGTCATTTCATATAGTAAGTGCATTTAAATATCTCAACAAAATATGATGTTTAAAATAATGTCTTTGCAATTTTTTTTTGCAGCAATGTGCAAATTACGAAAGACTAGATAAGATTTAGAGCAATTTCTGTTTTTGGCAACATTTTGAAAATGAAAGAAATATGAGGATAGTTAGTTGGCAACATTTTGTAAATGAAGGAAATGGCAGGATAATCAGTTGGCAACATTTTGTAAATGGATAGAAAGAGAATAGTTGGCAACATTTTGTAAATGAAAGAAATATCTAGACATTGTGGTTGGGAATGAAAAAGCTTAAATTTATTATGTATGAAAAAAATTGTATTTAATGAAAACTGAATGGGTTTTACAAATTAATTGTGTTTGTAGATCTAGACATTGTGTTTTACAAATTAATTGAGGTTTAGTTTAGGAACTGAATGGGTTTATGCCCTTCTGGCACAATCTGTGCTTTTTTAGTTCATTGAAGTTTAGTCGACTGTATACTCAAAAACTGAAACGCATTATGGCAAGTTATTTATGTTTGTTTAGACACAGTCAAGTTATTTGTTTGTAAACACATTATGACTGTAAACTCAAGTTATTTATGGTTATACCAAAAAACTGAAATGCATGCGGTACAATAGGTACAGGTACGAGTTTGTAGACACATTCATGGTTATTTAGTTATTATGAAACACATATCATGAGGCTTTCTAAAACTGAAAAGCACATCAGGATAGGATCAAGATTCTATATTAGCATTCATATATTAGTGTAAACCTTTTCTCTTAATTAAAATTAGCAATAAACTAAAAATTGCAGGGCCAAATTGCAAAAGACGAGTATAAAATGTCAGGAGCTTTGTTGTCAGGAGCTTGTAGTCAAAAGTACTCAGGAGTCAGGAACTTGTTATCTATTGTAGTAGTCAGGAGCTTGTAGCAAACTATTAACGGTGCTCTCTATAATTGCTAAAAGCAAAATATGCTCATTTAATTTCCAATCAGAATATGCCCATTTATGTAAACAATGGTACATAAACTCAATCAGATTATTGGTACATAAACATAGTATCCATGCCACAGTTACTATAGCTGTCAACGGCAGCTGTTATGCCGTTTGCCGTCACGTGAAACCATTAACGAACGGTAAGTGGCAGAGCGAAATGAAGCGTTTCGACAACGAAACGGCAAACGAAACACAGAATTGTGCCGTTTCGAACTGTTCCGCTTTGTTTTCAATAAAAATACATGTAATTTCTAAGTGGAACGAATAGTGGCATTGAATCTTGTTTCGTTTTCTAAACGGAACAGTAAACGGTATGAAATACAATACCGTTTTCTTAACAAAACGGCAAACGGAACAACCTGTTCCGTGCCATTTCACCACGTTAGACAGCTATAACAGTTACTCAAACAGATTACAGGTACACAAACATAGTATCCATGCCGTGGAAAAGCTCGCTTGGAGAAGAGGCGGAGGGTTTGGTGAGAAGAAGAGCGCAGCGGAGTAGAGAGGGGATGGAGGCAGAGGGTTTTCTTCGTTGCGGGCAGCTCCTCTAATCGAGGGCAGGTTGAGTTTCTGCTGTCATTTTAAGCGACAGCAGAAGATGCGGTTCCAAGCAGCAGATGCATGCTAACCACGTCAGCGGCGAAAGCACTTCACGGCAAATAAAACAAAAAAGAAGTATCACGCAATCCAAGGTAGAAACAGACTATGTACGAGATTAAAAAGTGTAATTAAACGAATTGAACGTATATTAATATTATTGATTCCTCCGACTTGTATAAATAGAATACTTGGGACATGAGCCAAATTAACTCCACATTGGATGCTGATTTAAAGAAAAGGAGAAAGCCAACAAAAACCTGACCAGACTTGAAGGCGTGGTCGCACCAAACTAGGCTAATGCTTAGCCTAAAATTATGGGTCTACACAGTCTACGCTACTTTTGCCAAGCTCGAGCAGCATTTGATAGTTGATACCACTTTTGCCCCACCACCAATTCCAAATTTCCAATGTCCCTTCTTTGGTTGACACTCTATCTGACCACTTTACTAGGAATCCAGATCCTGTGCCGCGCAGCACGACGTATAGCGCAGCACAGGACCGTCCAATCAAATCTGGATGGATAAGGAAGCTCCGTGCATGTAACCAGATTGTAAGGCCCTAAAAAAGTAAACCGTCGAGATCTGATCGGACGGTCCGGATCCTGCGCTACACGCTGTGCCACGCGACACAAGATCCGGATCCCTTTACTAGAGACGACACAGACGTATCCTTCGTAATATTCAGGGGTGCGAATTTGTATTGTAACACAAAATGTAATGAAAATTGTTCCGTTATATTGCTGTGAATGGATGAAAACGGATCGGATATTGTCCGCTCCGATCCGCATCCGAATCCGGAAACAAGCGGATTCGGATGTTAATATCCGTATTCGTTCGGATGCGGATGCGGATACGGATCTTTTTAATCGGATTCGAATGCGGATGTGGGAATGTATTTCAGTGCGGATACGGATACGAATCCGGATAAAAATTCGTATCCGAAACGCTTTGCCAAACGGATATTCGAATGTCCAGATCCAATTATTAACGTTGCCTTTTACACGTGGTAATGCAAATTTTGTTCAAACCAGGAATCGAACTAGTGATGTCCCACTTTCCACACAGCACCTCAACCACTAGACCAAGAAATTGTTGTGATAAGGGTGCTTATATATTTTACATATACGGACACTGGGCATTTAATTTGCAAGTTATGTACACATTTGGTTTAGGTCCAAGAATTTGAAAATTTAGTGCGGATTAAAGGAAAGACAATAAAGACTAATGAAAAATTATAATTCAAATAAGAAAATTTATATTTTATTTTGAAATCAATTTAATTGGATTAAATTTGTTACTAAGCCATAAATTTGTTTTAATGAATAAAGTTAAAAGTAATTAATATTTATACGTATTTTACATATGCAGATGCAATTTTGGATTTTATTGACTGAATGAATGAAGTATGAGCACTGCTTATCTAATTAGCTTAATTGTCATAATTTAATTCATTATATGATGTGAATATTTTGCTATGTTTCGCTCCTTTCATATGAAACAAATTTTTTATATGCACTTTAAAATATACGTAAAGTACTAAATAAAAAAATCTATTAAAATGCAATCCGTATCCGACAAAATATATTCGTATTCGACTCCGTATCCGATAATATCCGAACCGTATTCGTATCCGCTTAATATCTGAACCGTATCCATATCCGAACGCATCCGTATTCGTATCCGTATCCGAAAAAAAAATATAGATGCGGATATAGAAAGACTAACATCCGCTCCGTATCCGGTCCGTTTTCATCCCTAGCTGTGATGCACACAGCATTAGGCCATAGGATATGAACAGAACAGCTGGTAGGCCGCTAGCATGTCCCGAAAAGAAACGCTTTAACTATTTTTTTATCTGAAAAATATTAAAATGTTTTTGAGTCCGAAAAGTTGAAAAAATCATTTAAATTTAAAGTGGATGAGATTTACAGCACCATTTTGTGCATTTTTTTTTGCAATTTGACAAATGAAAAAAATTGAAAAAAATAGACAAATAATTATGATTTCAATATTTTGAATGACCATAATTCTTTTTATTTGTAATCGAACAAATAATTCTGATTTCATTGTTATGTGTTAGTCATAATGTTTTTTTTTTTTTTTTTTTTTGTAAAAGAACAAATAGTTTTACATTTTGACGGAATTTAATACTTTTCTTCCTCCTAGTAAATGTTTCATTGAAACAGAGCTGCAAAAAATTGCAATTATAGCGCCGAGAAAATTTAGGGATAGAAAAAGGGCAGTAGACAAAAGAACAAAGTAAACATAATGCAAACTAAATATAGAACAAAGAATATTATTTAACAATAATTTCGGCGACTAGGGTTCTTCTGATGTGGTGTCGCCCACACGGCAAGTTGTCCGGCAAGTCGGGCAGTTGGACCGTGTGACAATCCACTCCTCAACACAGATAGCATGGAACCCATGGCCACAATTGGGAAGCACGCGCACCCTCTCTCCTTCGAGGAACTCTGACAAACAAATGGCACATTCAGCCTCGGCACGTGCCAGTCTCATCTCAGCTGAGAACACTATTGGAGACGATGCCGCTTCCGATGTGGACCCATTCTGAGTTTTGTTGGCAGAGGCAGAATGTCGGCGGAGGGTGATGAGTCTGAGAATGAGGCGTCCGGCAGCATGAAGAGAAAAGGCGAGAGCTGCAGCGCATGCAAGGATAATTAGAATGATCACCATGTTTGCATCGAAGGTTTTCGGGTTTGATGAGGAGCCCCACTTGCTGATCTGAACTGATTTGGAAGGGGGAGATGGAGAAGGCGGGGGCCAAGAGGAGGTGCTGGTGTAGTTCGGCTGAGGTGTCATAGCTGGTTTGGTTTGCTTGGGTTGAGATGGACTGGGGTTTACTAGTTTAGTATGTTTTATTGACTATATGGAGTGAGTGAGTTAGAGAGAGAGAGAGAGGATTGCGTATTCAGCGAGAATGTATATGAGTTTTTTTCCTTGCTTTTCTGCTAATTTAATCCTTTTTCTGATAGTCAATTAATTCTTATTTTCAGAGCTTAACAACTTTTATTTTCATAGTCAATTAAATTGAAATCTTTTGTTCCAAGCCTACCGGTAAGTTCTCAGTAAAAGAAAAAAGAAAAATCCTTTGTTCTAGATTATGTAACTTGCCGTGACAGGTTACGTTCAATCGGCATTAAAACAGAAGAAATCACACAGAACAATAAGTCGATAACCAATTGAACATCAACGATATCTGTTAATCTGAACGAAGTCTCGGTTATACAGTAATGAGTTACGATTCAGAATCTGATAATTAAATCGTTAAAGATTTATATTATGCATACCAACAATTAGCAAACCAGACCTTGAATGGTTATCGATCTAACATATCACTGACAATTTTACTGGCACTAACTTCAGATCCACTTTCACAAAAAGACAAATTTGAAAGATTAATAAGAGAAAAAGGAAACCCAGCATTAGTATCTTCAATCGAGGATTTCTCTTTATTTCTTTAGCAGGCATAGAAACTATTGCATAATTCAATAAAGTTACAATTTGTCAGTAAGACAGTAACTTTGCCAGTAAGACAGTAACTTTGTCAGGAACAAGAATAGAGTAAGCATTGCTTGACATGCTCTGTCCGGCAGTGGCGAAGCAGACACAGACACAGCAAAAGAAAAACTAATCGCTTTTAAGTCAGAAAAGCACTCTATTTTTCTAAATCTAAAAAGAAAATAGTCTATAGCAGAGAGGCTGTCTCCTCTCCTTTTTAGTATTCTGTGCAATGACAATGAAACATTTTTTCCCAGTAGAATTGTAGAAATACAAGAGAAGAAAATCAAAATCAACGAGGATTTTTGTAATTCTCCGATGTCTTACCCTCAGTATTTAAAATATTAATAAAATAATATTAAATATTAATAATAATATCTAATTAATCGAAATTATTTAAATAATAACGTAATTACGGAATCCGGGATTCCGATTGTAGTTACGGAATCCTGGAAACTGTAACAAGTTAGTTACGGAATCCCGGATTCCGAAACAGGCTTGTTACGGAATTCCGGATTCCGTAACTAGATAAAAAACCATATTTCGGTTCCGAACTCAGCCTCTCTCCTTCGCACCCCATTTCCTCTCTCTCTCGGCAGCGACGCCTCTCGGTAAGTTTTTTTATTTATTTTTTATTTATTTAATTTATTAATTTATTTAGTTAATTAATTAGAAAAATAGATAATATATTGTAAAAATAATTTAAAAAATATGAAAAAATCATAAATAATAGGAATAATTTTAATATGTAATTCAAATTTATTTTGAAATTTTTTTTGTATTTAATAATAAAGATTTTGATAATTAAATATTACAAAAATTAAAGAAAATTGTTAAATATTGATAGGATTAATTTTAAATGTAGGAAAAATTGTTGAAAAGAGACTTGAACCGCTTCTACCGGAGGTTAGTTTTTCTATATGTATATTTATTTATTTTATTAATTGTAAATAATTAATTCAAAAGAAAAATAGTAAATCATTGTATGTGGATCATTTGTTCATTGTGAATAATTGAATGATTGTTTCTGTGAATGATTGACTGATTGTTCGGGGATAATTATAGGGTGGGATGAGGGTTCAAATTTTTGGAAAACTCTCTCGGTACAGGGGAGATGCTGCCGAATTTTTTTTAGATTTTTTAATTTATTGATTTTTAATTGCAGTAAAGTCGAAATGGCACCGCGAAGAAGAGTACCACAAGATCCACGTCGATCCACGAGGCCCCAGCGCTTCTACATCGGTAGGAGACCCCGGCGCTTCTACATCTGGTGCTTATGCCGGAGCTTCTTCATCTGTTCCCCCCCCCCCCCGGTCCTCCCCCTGCTGATCAGTTTGATCAGTTTCTGCACCTACGTGAGTTGGAGCTTCGAGGAGTACGAGTAAGTTTTTTGTATGTATATATCTAATTTTATTCGAAATAATATAAATAAAAATAATTATTATTTTTAATTATTAAGGCTTGGAAGCCTGAAGTGCACAAGGCAAAGATGAGACGGAGCGAAGATGTGGACCAGCGCCTCGTGACATTGGGCCTGATTCATTTCACTGAGTTAGGTCACATGCCATTGGATCGATCCCTGATATAGGGTCTGGCCATGTTCTGGAGGCCAGAGACCCATACCTTTCACTTTCCCCGCGTAGGCGAGATGACGGTGGATCTAGAGGTATTGATTTTTCAAAATTTTGTTGATACATATTTATTTATTGTTTTTTTCTTTTATAAGTAAAAATTTAAAATTATCATGCAGGACGTCGCCTTTATTTTAGGCGAGATGACCGGATGACGTCCTAGATTGCTTCAGAGAAAAGACGAAAGAAAGACGTCCTAAGTGTTAGAAAGTCTAAGTTTTCAAATTTTTATGCTAATTAACCATTTAATTAGCAATCCAAATGACTTAGACCTCGAAGGATCTAGTCCAAGCATTCACACACAAGAGAGAGAGGTTAGGAAGGCTGTCTCTCCTTGTATCGCAACAAGGAGGCTCGAATCCGGCGATGTCGAGATTGTGCGCACCACCACGCGTGTCTCGGCCTCAAATCCACCAAGGTATTAACCAAAACCTCGATCTATGCTAGTAGATGAGAGGTTAAGCCTAATCCCTTCCTTCCATTTGCCTTAATTAACTATTTAATTGGATGGAGGCAAGAGATGTTCAACACGTGAGCTTAAGAGAGCAATGGTGGAGAGGAAAAATTCTGAAATTTTTCCTTTAATTTTCGTCCAAAATATTAGGGAGAGAGAAGATGGCAAGGTGGCTAGGATTTTGGCTCCCAAAGTGGTCCTTTTATAGACCAACCACTCTCCCAAAAAATTGTAACTAATTTACAACTATGTCATCACTAGGGCAGCCATAAAATAGGCCTAAATGGGCTCCATCAATTATTTAATTGGTCCTCTAATTCAATTAATTAGTGGTCCAATTAATTGCTCTCAAGTTAGACCTTTAATTTACCATTTAAATATAGGCCCGTTAGCTCAAATTAATTACTTTAATTAATTCATGTTGAACAAATTAATTATCAACACTTTGATAATTATTTAAGGATTAGAATATACATTAATTTATTTCTATATAATCCGTTTGACTTAATTAATTAATTATGACGGTTCGCAACAGTACATAATTAATCAGTCAACATATCATATTGTTTCATTCCTTAATACAACCAAATAAATAATGCACGCATGGTCAAAACCTATTTGTGTGACCCTTTGAGGATTTATGCTCTGTTGGACATGGAAAATAAATCGTTATTTATTTCCAATAATCATAAGCGGTATCTAGCAATACGTTATGATTGTTAGAGTTATGTCCTAGGAGCCAATTATTAAATGGCCACTTCTATGGTTTATGTGATTGATGATATTTTATCATTTATTCCTTGATTTATTAATTGACAGATCATTCAGGTTGAGGATCTGAATTGTGGATCTCTGTAGTTCATTTATAATTAAATGACAATAATAAATCTAAAAGGTCCGTAATCTTGATAATTAACAAGGAATATTAATTATCGGATAAGATTAGTATGCAAGTTAAGTGATGATTAAGTTCTACAGATCATAGGTAAGGAGTTGCCAACTTAATTGCATATGTATATGTTATAGAACATAGTACAGGACGCGACCCAGTGAAATAAATATATGGATTGTGTTATGTGTCATTATTTATTTCATTTGAGTTTGATTCTAAGTTTGAGATGGTTCAGCTTTTCCACATGAGGATAGGTTCAATAAATATCGTCTACCGTTGATTCCTGATAAGGGCTGCTATACGGACTTTATTTATGTTCTCTTGAATTGTGCGGGAAAAAGTTGTTCATCAAGAAAACCGTATGTCCCTCATTAATTAACTTAGTGAGCGATGATATCTGTTTGGGCCCCTTGATGGAGATGGATTGTTTGCTAGCAACTGATACAGTCATCTCTAGATCAAGAAACGTATAATCTGCAAGAATGACACATTCCTATCTTGGATTATACGATGATATCATGTGACATAAGAATCAGACAAGGAAATACTATTATTTCTTATGCAGGATTAAAAATATTGTAGCAGTACACTATTTATGCGAATTGGGAATCATAACGTGTTGCTAGATACCGCTTATGATTATTGGAAATAAATAGCGATTTATTTTCCATGTCCAACAGAGCATAAATCCTCAAAGGGTCACACAAATAGGTTTTGACCATGCGTGCATTATTTATTTGGTTGTATTAAGGAATGCAACAATATGATATGTTGACTGATTAATTATGTACTGTTGCGAACCGTCATAATTAATTAATTAAGTCAAACGGATTATATAGAAATAAATTAATGCATATTCTAATCCTTAAATAATTATCAAAGTGTTGATAATTAATTTTTGTTCAACATGAATTAATTAAAGTAATTAATTTGAGCTAACGGGCCTATATTTAAATTGTAAATTAAAGGTCCAACTTGAGAGCAATTAATTGGGCCACTAATTAATTGAATTAGAGGACCAATTAAATAATTAATGGAGCCCATTTAGGCCCATTTTATGGCTGCCCTAGTGATGGCATAGTTGTAAATTAGTTACAACTTTTTGGGAGAGTGGTTGGTCTATAAAAGGACCACTTTGGGAGCCAAAACCCTAGCCACCTTGCCTTTTTCTCTCTCCCTAATATTTTGGACGAAAATTAAAGGAAAAATTTCAGAATTTTTCCTCTCCACCATTGCTCTCTTAAGCTCATGTGTTGAGCACCTCTTGCCTCCATCCAATTAAATAGTTAATTAAGGCAAAGGGAAGGAAGGGATTAGGCTTAACCTCTCATCTACTAGCATAGATCGAGGTTTTGGTTAATACCTTGGTGGACTTGAGGCCGAGACACGCGTGGTGGTGCGCACAACCTCGACTCGACGGATTCGAGCCTTGCGATTACAAGTTCGCAAGAGGTAGCCCTTTTTCCCTCTTTCTCTTGTGTGTTTGGATGGCTTTTGCACTAGATCTCCTTTGCACTTAGTTTAATTAGGATTAATTAAGAGTAATTAGTCTAAAAATTAAATTTGTGCACTTCCTAACAGTGGTATCAGAGCACATGGTCGTGCTTAAGTTATTTTGACACTTAATTAAGAGAAATTGGTTAATTAATGGATTAGTAGAGTTGATGCTATTGCTTGCTGTCTGGAAACAGCAATTTCTGTGTTGTTATGCGTTTTTCGCTATGAAATGTTCTCTGGAAATTTTTTCTGTCAACTAGAAAGTTGTAGATCTGTGGATTGTGGTTCTTTTGGTGTTGGATTCATATTTTTCTGAAATTGTATGGATTTACTGTGAATAAAATGGCAACGGTGCGCAGAACCAGTTTCTGCTTGCACTGTTCTGTTTGAATGGCTTAAAAGATTTATATTTTGAATATAAGTACCAGTGTTCTTTGGCTAGATTTAAAGAGGACTTGAAACACTTTCTGGACATGTATAGAATGTTGCATGGTTCAGATTAATTCGTGGTTTTTCAAGTATGAAAAGAAAGATCTCGTCAGATCTGGTTTATTGAGCAAACTGATTGTTCTAATAAACTGTACCAACTGAGAACTCTTTCTGGAAAATTGTTTGAATAGAGTTGTTTATTTTTAAGTTAGGATTCCAGAAAAATTAATTTCATAATTTTTCATGGAAGTTTGGTACCTCAACCAGGTCAAACCTTTTCGGTCGATAGTCTGTTCCTGTACAGGTCTAGTCGATTGTTAAGCTTGTAACTTGAATTTCTTAAACAGAACTTAGTGGTTTTCTTTTCATGAATAGTTAGCCAATAGATTAAACAAGTTTTTCTATGTATATTGTATGTATAAAAACTGGATGGAAGGTGATCTTTCAGACCGGATGGTTGAGAAGAAAAACAGAATATCTCAAAACGGTGCGTTCGCGCACTTGTTTCAGATTTGTCTTTTTTGATTCTCTCAGATGGTATATGATCTCTTCCTGAAATTTTGACTGGTATTTACAATCTAGACAAGGAGCTTATATAAATTATTTCATAATTTTTGGAGACCGAAAACTGTGGTTTTTGTCGTGTCCCATTAGATACCTTTTTTCAAAGTATTATTTATCTAATTATTCAAACTAGTTGAAAAAGTAATTAGGATACTCCTTGTGCGATCTCCTTTCAGTTTTTTGATGATTGAAAAGTTTTCAAAAGGAATTTAAACAAGTTTGGTTGTTTGAAATTTGAGCATTTATATACGGAAATTGCGAATGGCAAATAATACGCAAAGACACTTGAAAGTCATTAATTATAAACAAAGTACACTAGTGGATAGACTTGTGCTAACTTTGTTTTGTAGGAGGATGTGGGTTTAGTATGGCTCATGATTCAATGCCTTGTGGTTTGTAAATTGAATGCATGTGTGATTGTGTGTAATTAGGCCTTTGGTGCCATTAATTAATTTTGATTAATTTTTGTGTAACTTGTGTGGCTTGCATGCCCCTAAGGTTAGGATGGGAATAGAAATTTACACATGTAATTTTGTTCTTTTATTTTATATAGGATTTAGATCCATATAGAATTTAGTGGGAGGGACAAAGGTTAGATTAGTTTTGCTACATGGAGATGCGGCGAAAACTAATGCAAGCGGGAGCCATACAAACCCACAACAATGCTTGAGATGCTTATTATGTGAATGTTTGTGAATGCTATGAATGTCATAGGATAGGTATGGGTGTATGCTTACACGACCACCAAACAAGAGTCACATAATTGTTTGTCCCAAACGATTGAGCCAAATCACTCTCCTTCTCTCTATCCCCTTCACGCCTTATGTTCGGCCATTGATGCATTCCGCCGACGCGGACATCGTGGTCCACCATAGGTAGTCGGGGTGTAAATCGGATTTGCAAGGAGCAAATAGAGAGGAGTTACTTAACAATGGACCCTAATCGGATTGGACATTGGAGTGAAGTTCGCGACGCGAACCAAGAGTCATAAAGTTGTATGATTGGTTAAGGAGAACCTACCTCATTATTAGTTGCTTTGATGTTGTGCCGACGCCGGCATCATCTCAACGAAAGTGGGGGTCTTGGAAATTCATTACTTTTAGGGACTTATATTAAAGTAGTGAAAGTTTTACTTTATTGGAAATTAAAACAAAACATAAACTAATTGACCTTTAATTTGAAAATTGTTGTAGATGTCTTCCTCGTCTTTTTCGCTACGTTCTCTTTTAGAGAAAGAGAAGCTCGCCTTCAACGGTGCCAACTTTCTGGATTGGCACCGGAACCTTAGGCTTGTCCTTAGGTTTGAAAAGAAGGAATATCTCTTGACCACTCCCGTCCCCGCGGCTCCCAAGTCGGATGCCCCTAAAGCGGATCAGGACAAACATGACAAGCACGTCACGGACGACATGGAGATGTCCGTCTTGATTGTCGCTGTCATGGAGTCAGAACTCCAAAAGGAGTTCATGGATAGTGGTCTAGGAGTGTTTGAAATGGTCTCTCGTCTCTCGAACATGTTCCAAACCAAGGCCCGCACCGAAAGGGCTCGTCTCATCAAGGCCGTCGCCAATACTCGATTGGCGGAGGGTCATGAAGTCGGGCCACACGTCATGAAGATGGCGGGGTTGTTTCGGCAGCTTGAAAGGCTTGATACGCCCTTCCCGTCAGGGGCGATTCAAGACTTTATTCTCAACTCTCTCCCTCACAGCTTCACCGGTTTTGTTGTGAACTACCGGATGAATGGCATGGACAAGAGCATGGATGATCTTCAAAACATGCTTGTCGAGACGGAGGAGAGTCTCAAGAAAGAGAAGGGCCCCAAAGATGTTCTTGCGGTGAGTGACAAGAGCAAGAAGAGCAAGAAAAGAAAGACCCGCCGAACTAGAAAGGGCAAAGGCCCGGTGACGCCCCAAGGTCCGGCCAAGGGAGCTCCCGAGGGTTCCAAGAGAAAGAAGAACCCGGCCACTTCCGAGACCGTATGCTATTACTGTAGCAAGACGGGCCATTGGAAGAGGAACTGCTCCAAGTACCTCGCTGACAAGAAGGCGGGAACTGTCCAGCCTTCTACCTCAGGTATATTTGTCATTGAAACCCTTCTCGCTACCTCTAACACTGACTGGATTTTTGACACCGGTTCTTGTGCTCACATTTGTCGAAATGTGCAGGCACTAAAGAGTAGGAGGCGGCTCGAGAAAGGCGAAATACAACTCCGCGTCGGTAACGGCACGTGTGTCTCCGCTATGGCCGTTGGGAATGTGGATGTAACTTTGCCTTCTGGTTTCATTTTGGAACTCAAAGATGTCTATGTAGTTCCTTGTATCACTCGGAACATTATCTCTATTTCTTGTTTAGACTTGGATGGATTTGGTGTTGTAATAAAGAACAAAAGTTGTACTTTGTTGCGTGATGATGTTTGTTATGGTGTTGCGCATTTATTGAATGGTCTTTATGTGCTTGATTCTAGCGAACATGTTTTGAGTGTTGAACGTGACAGTAGGAAACGTAAGATTTCACATGAAAGTACGACTCTAATGTGGCATTGCCGCTTAGGTCATATCAACGAGAAACGCATTAAGAGATTGCAAACCGTTGGTCTCTTAGATCAATTCGCTTTCGAGCCAATTGACACATGCGAATCATGTTTGATGGGAAAGATGACCAAAGCGCCTTTTCCTAACAAAGGGATTAGGACAAACGACTTGTTAGATCTCATACATACCGATGTGTGTGGACCTATGAGCATTTGTGCACGAGGAGGTTATTCATACTTCATCACTTTCACCGATGATCATAGTAGATACGGGTATATCTACTTGATGCGGCACAAGTCTGAATCCTTTGAAAAGTTCAAGGAGTTCAAGAATGAAGTTGAGAACCAACTCAATCGAAAGATCAAGGTCTTGCGTTCCGATCGAAGTGGAGAGTACTTGAGCCACGAATTTGGTGATTATCTAAAGGAGTGTGGAATCGTTCCACAACTCACTCCACCGGGAACACCACAATGGAATGGTGTATCCGAGAGGAGGAATCGAACTTTGCTAGACATGGTTCGATCGATGATGAGCCAAACCGACTTGCCTAAATCGTTTTGGGGTTTTTCATTAGAAACCGCAGCTTTTATTTTAAACCGTGTTCGGTCAAAGTCCGTTGAGAAGACGCCTTATGAGCTTTGGTTTGGTAGGAAACCAAGCATGCTTTTTCTCAAGATTTGGGGTTGTGAAGCTTATGTGAAAAGGCTAATGAGCGATAAGCTTGGACCCAAATCGGACAAATGTTATTTCGTAGGATACCCTAAGGAAACAAAGGGTTACTACTTCTACAACCGTGTCGAGAACAAGATAGTTGTTGCACGACATGCGGAGTTCTTGGAGAAGGAGTTTCTCTCAAGAAGAAGTAGTGGGAGCAACGTGGTGATTGAAGAAATTCAAGAATCGCAGCAACAAGAGATGCCTCAAGTAGGCAATCTAGTTGTTCCCAATGTGGTGCCAAATGAGGTGGTAGTCGAACTCATTCCACAAGTAGTTGTAGAAGAAGAGGTTCAAGAGCAAGCTCCCTCAATTGAAGACTCAAACATATCGCGAGTCGATGATGTTGAAGTTGCACCCACACTTGAAGTTCAAGAACTAAGTCCGCAAATCGTTGTGGAACAAGTTCAAGAACCTCAAGCGTCTACCCTACGAAGATCGGCAAGGCCAAGTCGTCCACCTATAAGATACTTAGGTTTGCACGACGTTCTCGTCATTGCGAATGACGAACCCTTGACCATAAAGGACATGAAGGAAAAATCCGACTCAAAGGAATGGCTTAAAGCCATGGAATCCGAAATGCAATCCATGTATGAGAACAAGGTATGGACCTTAGTTGACATTCCCGACGGAGTAAAACCCGTTGAGAACAAATGGATCTTTAAGAGAAAGGTCGACATGGATGGCAACTTGACCATTTACAAAGCACGACTAGTTGCGAAAGGTTACAAGCAAGTTCATGGTATTGACTATGAAGAAACCTTCTCGCCAGTCGTCATGTTCAAGTCAATTCGGATCTTGTTAGCAATTGCCGCATTCTACGACTATGAGATATGGCAAATGGATGTCAAAACTGCCTTCCTAAATGGCAACTTGGAAGAGGATGTGTATATGACACAACCCGAGTGTTTTGTGGATCCAAAGAATGCTAACAAGGTGTGCAAGCTTCAAAGGTCCATTTATGGATTGAAGCAAGCATCAAGGAGTTGGAACAAGCGCTTTGATGAAGAGGTCAAGAAGTTGAACTTCATTCAAAGCGAGAAGGAACCTTGTGTTTACAAGAGGATTAGTGGGAGCGTGGTTGTGTTTCTTGTTCTATATGTTGATGATATACTCTTGATCGGGAATGATATCCCCGAATTGAATGCAGTCAAGGATTCATTGAAGAAGGTGTTCTCAATGAAAGACTTGGGCGAAGCCGCCTACATCATAGGAATCAAGATCTATCGAGATAGATCAAGAAGGTTGTTAGGCTTGAGCCAAGATGCATATATTGACAAAGTGTTGGAAAAACACAACATGGCTAGTTCCAAGAAGGGTTACTTGCCTATGTCACATGGTATATTCTTGAGCAAGACTCAATGTCCGACGACTGATACAGATAGAAAGTACATGAATCAGTTCAAGTATCCATCTGTGGTCGGTTCGATTATGTATGCCATGCTATGCACTCGCCCCGATGTGGCGCATCCGATTAGTGTGACTAGTCGATACCAAGCTAACCCTGGTATGCCACACTGGACCGCAGTCAAGAATATCCTCAAGTATCTCAAGAGAACAAAGGATAGCATCCTCGTGTATGGTGGAGACCAAGAGCTCGTTGTAAGTGGTTACACCGATGCTAGTTTCCAAACCGATCGAGATGATGCGAAGTCACAGTCCGGCTTCGTATATCTGCTCAATGGTGGGGCCGTGAGTTGGAAGAGTTCCAAACAGGATACCACGGCCGATTCCGTCACCGAAGCAGAATACTTAGCGGCGGGTGAAGCAGCGAAAGAAGGCGTTTGGATCAAGGAATTCTTGACCGAGCTGGAGGTGGTTCCAAGCATCTCAGGTCCAGTGGATCTCTACTGCGACAACACGGGAGCCATAGCTCAGTCCAAGGAGCCTAGGTCTCACCAAAAGACCAAGCACATTCTACGACGATTCCATCTCATCCGTCAGTTTGTGAATGACGGGTGGATCAAGGTAAAGAAGGTGGACGGTGCCGCGAACACAGCGGACCCTCTGACAAAGCCTCTATCTCGAGCCGCACATGAGTTGCACGTTGCATCCATGGGGATTAGGCGTATGCCTGAGTGGCTTTGAGTTGTATCTTTTATCTTTTGAGGTTTTAGTATGAGACATGTATATTTTGGATATTACATTGAGTACTATGCACTGGCTAGAAGTCGCTGTTGATTGACTCTAGGCCAAGTGGGAGATTGTTAGAGTTATGTCCTAGGAGCCAATTATTAAATGGCCACTTCTATGGTTTATGTGATTGATGATATTTTATCATTTATTCCTTGATTTATTAATTGACAGATCATTCAGGTTGAGGATCTGAATTGTGGATCTCTGTAGTTCATTTATAATTAAATGACAATAATAAATCTAAAAGGTCCGTAATCTTGATAATTAACAAGGAATATTAATTATCGGATAAGATTAGTATGCAAGTTAAGTGATGATTAAGTTCTACAGATCATAGGTAAGGAGTTGCCAACTTAATTGCATATGTATATGTTATAGAACATAGTACAGGACGCGACCCAGTGAAATAAATATATGGATTGTGTTATGTGTCATTATTTATTTCATTTGAGTTTGATTCTAAGTTTGAGATGGTTCAGCTTTTCCACATGAGGATAGGTTCAATAAATATCGTCTACCGTTGATTCCTGATAAGGGCTGCTATACGGACTTTATTTATGTTCTCTTGAATTGTGCGGGGAAAAGTTGTTCATCAAGAAAACCGTATGTCCCTCATTAATTAACTTAGTGAGCGATGATATCTGTTTGGGCCCCTTGATGGAGATGGATTGTTTGCTAGCAACTGATACAGTCATCTCTAGATCAAGAAACGTATAATCTGCAAGAATGACACATTCCTATCTTGGATTATACGATGATATCATGTGACATAAGAATCAGACAAGGAAATACTATTATTTCTTATGCAGGATTAAAAATATTGTAGCAGTACACTATTTATGCGAATTGGGAATCATAACGTGTTGCTAGATACCGCTTATGATTATTGGAAATAAATAGCGATTTATTTTCCATGTCCAACAGAGCATAAATCCTCAAAGGGTCACACAAATAGGTTTTGACCATGCGTGCATTATTTATTTGGTTGTATTAAGGAATGCAACAATATGATATGTTGACTGATTAATTATGTACTGTTGCGAACCGTCATAATTAATTAATTAAGTCAAACGGATTATATAGAAATAAATTAATGCATATTCTAATCCTTAAATAATTATCAAAGTGTTGATAATTAATTTTTGTTCAACATGAATTAATTAAAGTAATTAATTTGAGCTAACGGGCCTATATTTAAATTGTAAATTAAAGGTCCAACTTGAGAGCAATTAATTGGGCCACTAATTAATTGAATTAGAGGACCAATTAAATAATTAATGGAGCCCATTTAGGCCCATTTTATGGCTGCCCTAGTGATGGCATAGTTGTAAATTAGTTACAACTTTTTGGGAGAGTGGTTGGTCTATAAAAGGACCACTTTGGGAGCCAAAACCCTAGCCACCTTGCCTTTTTCTCTCTCCCTAATATTTTGGACGAAAATTAAAGGAAAAATTTCAGAATTTTTCCTCTCCACCATTGCTCTCTTAAGCTCATGTGTTGAGCACCTCTTGCCTCCATCCAATTAAATAGTTAATTAAGGCAAAGGGAAGGAAGGGATTAGGCTTAACCTCTCATCTACTAGCATAGATCGAGGTTTTGGTTAATACCTTGGTGGAGTTGAGGCCGAGACACGCGTGGTGGTGCGCACAACCTCGACTCGACGGATTCGAGCCTTGCGATTACAAGTTCGCAAGAGGTAGCCCTTTTTCCCTCTTTCTCTTGTGTGTTTGGATGGCTTTTGCACTAGATCTCCTTTGCACTTAGTTTAATTAGGATTAATTAAGAGTAATTAGTCTAAAAATTAAATTTGTGCACTTCCTAACAATGATTCCCAATTCGCATAAATAGTGTACTGCTACATTATTTTAATCCTGCATAAGAAATAATAGTATTTCCTTGTCTGATTCTTATGTCACATGATATTATCGTATAATCCAAGATAGGAATGTGTCATTCTTGCAGATTATATGTTTCTTGATCTAGAGATGACTGTATCAGTTGCTAGCAAACAATCCATCTCCATCAAGGGGCCCAAACAGATATCATCGCTCACTAAGTAAATTAATGAGGGACATACGGTTTTCTTGATGAACAACTTTTCCCCGCACAATTCAAGAGAACATAAATAAAATCCGTATAGCAGCCCTTATCAAGAATCAACGGTAGACGATATTTATTGAACATATCCTCATGTGGAAAAAAGTTGAACCATCTCAAACTTAGAATCAAACTCAAATGAAATAAATAATGACACATAACACAATCCATATATTTATTTCATTGGGTCGTGTCATGTACTATGTTCCATAACATACACATATGCAATTAAGTTGGCAACTCCTTACCTATGATTTGTAGAACTTAATCATCACTTAACTTGCATACTAATATTATCCGATAATTAATATTCCTTGTTAATTATCAAGATTACGGACCTTTTAGATTTATTATTGTCATTTATTATAAATGAAACACAGAGATCCACAATTCAGATCCTCAACCTGAATGATCTGTCAATAAATAAATCAAGGAATAAATGATCAAATATCATCAATAACATAAACCATAGAAGTAGCCATATAATAATTGACTTCTAGGACATAACTCTAACACTAAGAAGTAATAACTCTTTTAAAACTTAATTATAATTATGATTTATGCTGTTATATATATTTAAATTGTATATTTAATGCATGAAAAATCACGCGGTGACGTTTGTAAAACTGCGTGATATGTGGAGAGATGAGCCTGGGACACAGGATGCCGACAAGATCGACAGATACACACGGGCCCTGGTGCTGGAGTTGATCTGTTGCGAGTTGTTTCCAGATGGCACGGGAGATTCCGTTCCATGTTTTTATCTGGAGTTAGTTCGGGTAAGTATTTATAAATATTATATTTAAATCGCACACCCTAAACCTTAAACCACTACAAATTTGAGTAAAAATCTCGAAACGCTTACGAAATATTTGTAAATATTTACAGGATGTTTTCTCAGGACATTCAGTGAAATATAATTGGGGTGCGACCACACTTGCCATGTTGTACCGCGGTTTGGACAATGCTGCCATGGGAAAAGGCGGTCAAAAGATTGCAGCTCCGTGGGTATTGCTGCATTTGCGGTCATACGCTCGTCTGTTAGTTTGCCGGCCGTCCGTCACGAAAAGTTTCAAGGGCTGGGGCCTACCATTAGCCGATAGATGTCCGCCGTACGGGAGGTATTTTTTTGTTATATTTTCAAATAAAAAATACCTTTAACAGTGTTTCATTTTGTTTCGAAAAAATACAAGTACAATGGAATCGTAATGATTGTGCAAGCAATGGACGACACGACTTAGGTCGAAAAAAATTAAAGGTCCATATCGCAGCGGTATTGAGTACGCTCGGTACGTACTCTTGAAGATGGATCATGGGCACGTGGTGTGGAGGCCATACGATGAGGTCAGCCAGGGGGTCATGCCTCCGTATGCCCGCCTTCCGATGAGAATGTACTATCTCCGCGTGTCATGCATTCATTACTGGGTTGTGGCGTGGCACCATGCCGATCGGGTCATGCATCAGTTCATGCTGTACCAGACAGTTCCGCCTCCTATACCTACGGTGCGTCAATCTTTTGACATTCGTGATTTAAAATGCAACATTTACAATATATGCACTAAATCTGATCTAAAATAAGTAGGGTTGGAGGAGGATGGAGCAGCTGTTACAGTATACGCATACTACATTTCGGGGGAGGGATTGGCGGGACCTTTTCTCTGCTGAGGTGGCCATGTGGACCGACACGACTCAGGTCGAGGTGGCAGAGATGCGGCCATGGAGCGACGAGGTTTTGCCCTCCTACGACCGATGGATGAGGGTACATGGAGGTGCTCATCTTGTCCCCATTCCGGGAGCAGCAGAGCAGATTCCGGCTCGAGAACTGACCTACCTTCAGAAGGCGCTCCATCGTGTCAGTATGGTAAGTTATTTTATTTGAAATAATTTTTATTTTAAGCAAATAAAAATGAATTATTTTGTAATTTGGTTGCTAACAATAAATTAACAGGTGAAATATATATTGACCGAAACTCTATGAGCATGTGCGTGGGCGGTGAAGAAGGGATGCAGACGTGCTGGGAAGCAGTTGCTGAAGAGCTGCAGCATGCAATTGGACCTCGTTGGCGAGCCTCATCGATTACATCATCTCTTAGAGGTGAAGGGTCTACCGACGGACATCGACTCTATACCAGATTCGTCGGAGGATGATCATATGCCAGAGTCTGGATTCGAGGAGCAGCAGTTCATGAGGGTATAATAATATTTATAATATTATTATTTCGTTATTCTGTTATAATAATATTTCTAATATCATTATATATAACAGCCATCTGACTATAGTCTGCACGACTGGGACACATATTTCGATTAGCCGAGATCCAGCCAGCCTATTGTCAGGAGCAGACGGGGAGACCCAGCCAGTGAGGGTCTACCCACACCCCCAGGCCCACCCCCACGCCCACCACCATATTATGAGTACGGGACACAGTATCTGTTAGGAAGTGCACAAATTTAATTTTTAGACTAATTACTCTTAATTAATCCTAATTAAACTAAGTGCAAAGGAGATCTAGTGCAAAAGTCATCCAAACACACAAGAGAAAGAGGGAAAAATGGCTACCTCTTGCGAACTTGTAATCGCAAGGCTCGAATCCGTCGAGTCGAGGTTGTGCGCACCACCACGTGTGTCTCGGCCTCAAGTCCACCAAGGTATTAACCAAAACCTCGATCTATGCTAGTAGATGAGAGGTTAAGCCTAATCCCTTCCTTCCCTTTGCCTTAATTAACTATTTAATTGGATGGAGGCAAGAGGTGCTCAACACATGAGCTTAAGAGAGCAATGGTGGAGAGGAAAAATTCTGAAATTTTTCCTTTAATTTTCGTCCAAAATATTAGGGAGAGAGAAAAAGGCAAGGTGGCTAGGGTTTTGGCTCCCAAAGTGGTCCTTTTATAGACCAACCACTCTCCCAAAAAGTTGTAACTAATTTACAACTATGCCATCACTAGGGCAGCCATAAAATGGGCCTAAATGGGCTCCATTAATTATTTAATTGGTCCTCTAATTCAATTAATTAGTGGCCCAATTAATTGCTCTCAAGTTGGACCTTTAATTTACAATTTAAATATAGGCCCGTTAGCTCAAATTAATTACTTTAATTAATTCATGTTGAACAAAAATTAATTATCAACACTTTGATAATTATTTAAGGATTAGAATATGCATTAATTTATTTCTATATAATCCGTTTGACTTAATTAATTAATTATGACGGTTCGCAACAGTACATAATTAATCAGTCAACATATCATATTGTTGCATTCCTTAATACAACCAAATAAATAATGCACGCATGGTCAAAACCTATTTGTGTGACCCTTTGAGGATTTATGCTCTGTTGGACATGGAAAATAAATCGCTATTTATTTCCAATAATCATAAGCGGTATCTAGCAACACGTTATGATTCCCAATTCGCATAAATAGTGTACTGCTACAATATTTTTAATCCTGCATAAGAAATAATAGTATTTCCTTGTCTGATTCTTATGTCACATGATATCATCGTATAATCCAAGATAGGAATGTGTCATTCTTGCAGATTATACGTTTCTTGATCTAGAGATGACTGTATCAGTTGCTAGCAAACAATCCATCTCCATCAAGGGGCCCAAACAGATATCATCGCTCACTAAGTTAATTAATGAGGGACATACGGTTTTCTTGATGAACAACTTTTCCCCGCACAATTCAAGAGAACATAAATAAAGTCCGTATAGCAGCCCTTATCAGGAATCAACGGTAGACGATATTTATTGAACCTATCCTCATGTGGAAAAGCTGAACCATCTCAAACTTAGAATCAAACTCAAATGAAATAAATAATGACACATAACACAATCCATATATTTATTTCACTGGGTCGCGTCCTGTACTATGTTCTATAACATATACATATGCAATTAAGTTGGCAACTCCTTACCTATGATCTGTAGAACTTAATCATCACTTAACTTGCATACTAATCTTATCCGATAATTAATATTCCTTGTTAATTATCAAGATTACGGACCTTTTAGATTTATTATTGTCATTTAATTATAAATGAACTACAGAGATCCACAATTCAGATCCTCAACCTGAATGATCTGTCAATTAATAAATCAAGGAATAAATGATAAAATATCATCAATCACATAAACCATAGAAGTGGCCATTTAAAAATTGGCTCCTAGGACATAACTCTAACAATCTCCCACTTGGCCTAGAGTCAATCAACAGCGACTTCTAGCCAGTGCATAGTACTCAATGTAATATCCAAAATATACATGTCTCATACTAAAACCTCAAAAGATAAAAGATACAACTCAAAGCCACTCAGGCATACGCCTAATCCCCATGGATGCAACGTGCAACTCATGTGCGGCTCGAGATAGAGGCTTTGTCAGAGGGTCCGCTGTGTTCGCGGCACCGTCCACCTTCTTGACCTTGATCCACCCGTCATTCACAAACTGACGGATGAGATGGAATCGTCGTAGAATGTGCTTGGTCTTTTGATGAGACCTAGGCTCCTTGGACTGAGCTATGGCTCCCGTGTTGTCGCAGTAGAGATCCACTGGACCTGAGATGCTTGGAACCACCTCCAGCTCGGTCAAGAATTCCTTGATCCAAACGCCTTCTTTCGCTGCTTCACCCGCCGCTAAGTATTCTGCTTCGGTGACGGAATCGGCCGTGGTATCCTGTTTGGAACTCTTCCAACTCACGGCCCCACCATTGAGCAGATATACGAAGCCGGACTGTGACTTCGCATCATCTCGATCGGTTTGGAAACTAGCATCGGTGTAACCATTTACAACGAGCTCTTGGTCTCCACCATACACGAGGATGCTATCCTTTGTTCTCTTGAGATACTTGAGGATATTCTTGACTGCGGTCCAGTGTGGCATACCAGGGTTAGCTTGGTATCGACTAGTCACACTAATCGGATGCGCCACATCGGGGCGAGTGCATAGCATGGCATACATAATCGAACCGACCACAGATGGATACTTGAACTGATTCATGTACTTTCTATCTGTATCAGTCGTCGGACATTGAGTCTTGCTCAAGAATATGCCATGTGACATAGGCAAGTAACCCTTCTTGGAACTAGCCATGTTGTGTTTTTCCAACACTTTGTCAATATATGCATCTTGGCTCAAGTCTAACAACCTTCTTGATCTATCTCGATAGATCTTGATTCCTAGGATGTAGGCGGCTTCGCCCAAGTTTTTCATTGAGAACACCTTCTTCAATGAATCCTTGACTGCATTCAATTCGGGGATATCATTCCCGATCAAGAGTATATCATCAACATATAGAACAAGAAACACAACCACGCTCCCACTAATCCTCTTGTAAACACAAGGTTCCTTCTCGCTTTGAATGAAGTTCAACTTCTTGACCTCTTCATCAAAACGCTTGTTCCAACTCCTTGATGCTTGCTTCAATCCATAAATGGACCTTTGAAGCTTGCACACCTTGTTAGCATTCTTTGGATCCACAAAACACTCGGGTTGTGTCATATACACATCCTCTTCCAAGTTGCCATTTAGGAAGGCAGTTTTGACATCCATTTGCCATATCTCATAGTCGTAGAATGCGGCAATTGCTAACAAGATCCGAATTGACTTGAACATGACGACTGGCGAGAAGGTTTCTTCATAGTCAATACCATGAACTTGCTTGTAACCTTTCGCAACTAGTCGTGCTTTGTAAATGGTCAAGTTGCCATCCATGTCGACCTTTCTCTTAAAGATCCATTTGTTCTCAACGGGTTTTACTCCGTCGGGAATGTCAACTAAGGTCCATACCTTGTTCTCATACATGGATTGCATTTCGGATTCCATGGCTTTAAGCCATTCCTTTGAGTCGGATTTTTCCTTCATGTCCTTTATGGTCAAGGGTTCGTCATTCGCAATGACGAGAACGTCGTGCAAACCTAAGTATCTTATAGGTGGACGACTTGGCCTTGCCGATCTTCGTAGGGTAGACGCTTGAGGTTCTTGAACTTGTTCCACAACGATTTGCGGACTTAGTTCTTGAACTTCAAGTGTGGGTGCAACTTCAACATCATCGACTCGCGATATGTTTGAGTCTTCAATTGAGGGAGCTTGCTCTTGAACCTCTTCTTCTACAACTACTTGTGGAATGGGTTCGACTACCACCTCATTTGGCACCACATTGGGAACAACTAGATTGCCTACTTGAGGCATCTCTTGTTGCTGCGATTCTTGAATTTCTTCAATCACCACGTTGCTCCCACTACTTCTTCTTGAGAGAAACTCCTTCTCCAAGAACTCCGCATGTCGTGCAACAACTATCTTGTTCTCGACACGGTTGTAGAAGTAGTAACCCTTTGTTTCCTTAGGGTATCCTACGAAATAACATTTGTCCGATTTGGGTCCAAGCTTATCGCTCATTAGCCTTTTCACATAAGCTTCACAACCCCAAATCTTGAGAAAAAGTATGCTTGGTTTCCTACCAAACCAAAGCTCATAAGGCGTCTTCTCAACGGACTTTGACGGAACACGGTTTAAAGTAAAAGCTGCGGTTTCTAATGCAAAACCCCAAAACGATTTAGGCAAGTCGGTTTGGCTCATCATCGATCGAACCATGTCTAGCAAAGTTCGATTCCTCCTCTCGGATACACCATTCCATTGTGGTGTTCCCGGTGGAGTGAGTTGTGGAACGATTCCACACTCCTTTAGATAATCACCAAATTCGTGGCTCAAGTACTCTCCACCTCGATCGGAACGCAAGACCTTGATCTTTCGATTGAGTTGGTTCTCAACTTCATTCTTGAACTCCTTGAACTTTTCAAAGGATTCGGACTTGTGCCGCATCAAGTAGATATACCCGTATCTACTATGATCATCGGTGAAAGTGATGAAGTATGAATAACCTCCTCGTGCACAAATGCTCATAGGTCCACACACATCGGTATGTATGAGATCTAACAAGTCATTTGTCCTAATCCCTTTATTAGGAAAAGGCGCTTTGGTCATCTTTCCAATCAAACATGATTCCCATGTGTCAATTGGCTCGAAAGCGAATTGATCTAAGAGACCAACGGTTTGCAATCTCTTAATGCGTTTCTCGTTGATATGACCTAAGCGGAAATGCCACATTAGAGTCGTACTTTCATGTGAAATCTTACGTTTCCTACTGTCACGTTCAACACTCAAAACATGTTCGCTAGAATCAAGCACATAAAGACCATTCAATAAATGCGCAACACCATAACAAACATCATCACGCAACAAAGTACAACTTTTGTTCTTTATTACAACACCAAATCCATCCAAGTCTAAACAAGAAATAGAGATAATGTTTCGAGTGATACAAGGAACTACATAGACATCTTTGAGTTCCAAAATGAAACCAGAAGGCAAAGTTACATCCACATTCCCAACGGCCATAGCGGAGACACACGTGCCGTTACCGACGCGGAGTTGTACTTCGCCTTTCTCGAGCCGCCTCCTACTCTTTAGTGCCTGCACATTTCGACAAATGTGAGCACAAGAACCGGTGTCAAAAATCCAGTCTGTGTTAGAGGTAGCGAGAAGGGTTTCAATGACAAATATACCTGAGGTAGAAGGCTGGACGGTTCCCGCCTTTTTGTCAGCGAGGTACTTGGGGCAGTTCCTCTTCCAATGGCCCGTCTTGCTACAGTAATAGCATACGGTCTCGGAAGTGGCCGGGTTCTTCTTTCTCTTGGAACCTTCGGGAGCTCCCTTGGCCGGACCTTGGGGCGTCACCGGGCCTTTGCCCTTTCTAGTTCGGCGGGTCTTTCTTTTCTTGCTCTTCTTGCTCTTGTCACTCACCGCAAGAACATCTTTGGGGCCCTTCTCTTTCTTGAGACTCTCCTCCGTCTCGACAAGCATGTTTTGGAGATCATCCATGCTCTTGTCCATGCCATTCATCCGGTAGTTCACAACAAAACCGGTGAAGCTGTGAGGGAGAGAGTTGAGAATAAAGTCTTGAATCGCCCCTGACGGGAAGGGCGTATCAAGCCTTTCAAGCTGCCGAAACAACCCCGCCATCTTCATGACGTGTGGCCCGACTTCATGACCCTCCGCCAATCGAGTATTGGCGACGGCCTTGATGAGACGAGCCCTTTCGGTGCGGGCCTTGGTTTGGAACATGTTCGAGAGACGAGAGACCATTTCAAACACTCCTAGACCACTATCCATGAACTCCTTTTGGAGTTCTGACTCCATGACAGCGACAATCAAGACGGACATCTCCATGTCGTCCGTGACGTGCTTGTCATGTTTGTCCTGATCCGCTTTAGGGGCATCCGACTTGGGAGCCGCGGGGACGGGAGTGGTCAAGAGATATTCCTTCTTTTCAAACCTAAGGACAAGCCTAAGGTTCCGGTGCCAATCCAGAAAGTTGGCACCGTTGAAGGCGAGCTTCTCTTTCTCTAAAAGAGAACGTAGCGAAAAAGACGAGGAAGACATCTACAACAATTTTCAAATTAAAGGTCAATTAGTTTATGTTTTGTTTTAATTTCCAATAAAGTAAAACTTTCACTACTTTAATATAAGTCCCTAAAAGTAATGAATTTCCAAGACCCCCACTTTCGTTGAGATGATGCCGGCGTCGGCACAACATCAAAGCAACTAATAATGAGGTAGGTTCTCCTTAACCAATCATACAACTTTATGACTCTTGGTTCGCGTCGCGAACTTCACTCCAATGTCCAATCCGATTAGGGTCCATTGTTAAGTAACTCCTCTCTATTTGCTCCTTGCAAATCCGATTTACACCCCGACTACCTATGGTGGACCACGATGTCCGCGTCGGCGGAATGCATCAATGGCCGAACATAAGGCGTGAAGGGGATAGAGAGAAGGAGAGTGATTTGGCTCAATCGTTTGGGACAAACAATTATGTGACTCTTGTTTGGTGGTCGTGTAAGCATACACCCATACCTATCCTATGACATTCATAGCATTCACAAACATTCACATAATAAGCATCTCAAGCATTGTTGTGGGTTTGTATGGCTCCCGCTTGCATTAGTTTTCGCCGCATCTCCATGTAGCAAAACTAATCTAACCTTTGTCCCTCCCACTAAATTCTATATGGATCTAAATCCTATATAAAATAAAGGAACAAAATTACATGTGTAAATTTCTATTCCCATCCTAACCTTAGGGGCATGCAAGCCACACAAGTTACACAAAAATTAATCAAAATTAATTAATGGCACCAAAGGCCTAATTACACACAATCACACATGCATTCAATTTACAAACCACAAGGCATTGAATCATGAGCCATACTAAACCCACATCCTCCTACAAAATAAAGTTAGCACAAGTCTATCCACTAGTGTACTTTGTTTATAATTAATGACTTTCAAGTGTCTTTGCGTATTATTTGCCATTCGCAATTTCCGTGTATAAATGCTCAAATTTCAAACAACCAAACTTGTTTAAATTCCTTTTGAAAACTTTTCAATCATCAAAAAACTGAAAGGAGATCGCACAAGGAGTATCCTAATTACTTTTTCAATTAGTTTGAATAATTAGATAAATAATACTTTGATAAAAAAGTATCTAATGGGACACGACAAAATCCACAGTTTTCGGTCTCCAAAAATTATGAAATAATTTATATAAGCTCCTTGTCTAGATTGTAAATACCAGTCAAAATTTCAGGAAGAGATCATATACCATCTGAGAGAATCAAAAAAGACAAATCTGAAACAATTGCGCGAACGCACCGTTTTGAGATATTCTGTTTTTCTTCTCAACCATCCGGTCTGAAAGATCACCTTCCATCCAGTTTTTATACATACAATATACATAGAAAAACTTGTTTAATCTATTGGCTAACTATTCATGAAAAGAAAACCACTAAGTTCTGTTTAAGAAATTCAAGTTACAAGCTTAACAATCGACTAGACCTGTACAGGAACAGACTATCGACCGAAAAGGTTTGACCTGGTTGAGGTACCAAACTTCCATGAAAAATTATGAAATTAATTTTTCTGGAATCCTAACTTAAAAATAAACAACTCTATTCAAACAATTTTCTAGAAAGAGTTCTCAGTTGGTACAGTTTATTAGAACAATCAGTTTGCTCAATAAACCAGATCTGACGAGATCTTTCTTTTCATACTTGAAAAACCACGAATTAATCTGAACCATGCAACATTCTATACATGTCCAGAAAGTGTTTCAAGTCTTCTTTAAATCTAGCCAAAGAACACTGGTACTTATATTCAAAATATAAATCTTTTAAGCCATTCAAACAGAACAGTGCAAGCAGAAACTGGTTCTGCGCACCGTTGCCATTTTATTCACAGTAAATCCACACAATTTCAGAAAAATGTGAATCCAACGCCAAAAGAACCACAATCCACAGATCTACAACTTTCTAGTTGACAGAAAAAATTTCTAGAGAACATTTCATAGCGAAAAACGCATAACAACACAGAAATTGCTGTTTCCAGACAGCAAGCAATAGCATCAACTCTACTAATCCATTAATTAACCAATTTCTCTTAATTAAGTGTCAAAATAACTTAAGCACGACCATGTGCTCTGATACCACTGTTAGGAAGTGCACAAATTTAATTTTTAGACTAATTACTCTTAATTAATCCTAATTAAACTAAGTGCAAAGGAGATCTAGTGCAAAAGTCATCCAAACACACAAGAGAAAGAGGGAAAAATGGCTACCTCTTGCGAACTTGTAATCGCAAGGCTCGAATCCGTCGAGTCGAGGTTGTGCGCACCACCACGTGTGTCTCGGCCTCAAGTCCACCAAGGTATTAACCAAAACCTCGATCTATGCTAGTAGATGAGAGGTTAAGCCTAATCCCTTCCTTCCCTTTGCCTTAATTAACTATTTAATTGGATGGAGGCAAGAGGTGCTCAACACATGAGCTTAAGAGAGCAATGGTGGAGAGGAAAAATTCTGAAATTTTTCCTTTAATTTTCGTCCAAAATATTAGGGAGAGAGAAAAAGGCAAGGTGGCTAGGGTTTTGGCTCCCAAAGTGGTCCTTTTATAGACCAACCACTCTCCCAAAAAGTTGTAACTAATTTACAACTATGCCATCACTAGGGCAGCCATAAAATGGGCCTAAATGGGCTCCATTAATTATTTAATTGGTCTTCTAATTCAATTAATTAGTGGCCCAATTAATTGCTCTCAAGTTGGACCTTTAATTTACAATTTAAATATAGGCCCGTTAGCTCAAATTAATTACTTTAATTAATTCATGTTGAACAAATTAATTATCAACACTTTGATAATTATTTAAGGATTAGAATATGCATTAATTTATTTCTATATAATCCGTTTGACTTAATTAATTAATTATGACGGTTCGCAACAGTACATAATTAATCAGTCAACATATCATATTGTTGCATTCCTTAATACAACCAAATAAATAATGCACGCATGGTCAAAACCTATTTGTGTGACCCTTTGAGGATTTATGCTCTGTTGGACATGGAAAATAAATCGCTATTTATTTCCAATAATCATAAGCGGTATCTAGCAACACGTTATGATTCCCAATTCGCATAAATAGTGTACTGCTACAATATTTTTAATCCTGCATAAGAAATAATAGTATTTCCTTGTCTGATTCTTATGTCACATGATATCATCGTATAATCCAAGATAGGAATGTGTCATTCTTGCAGATTATACGTTTCTTGATCTAGAGATGACTGTATCAGTTGCTAGCAAACAATCCATCTCCATCAAGGGGCCCAAACAGATATCATCGCTCACTAAGTTAATTAATGAGGGACATACGGTTTTCTTGATGAACAACTTTTCCCCGCACAATTCAAGAGAACATAAATAAAGTCCGTATAGCAGCCCTTATCAGGAATCAACGGTAGACGATATTTATTGAACCTATCCTCATGTGGAAAAGCTGAACCATCTCAAACTTAGAATCAAACTCAAATGAAATAAATAATGACACATAACACAATCCATATATTTATTTCACTGGATCGCGTCCTGTACTATGTTCTATAACATATACATATGCAATTAAGTTGGCAACTCCTTACCTATGATCTGTAGAACTTAATCATCACTTAACTTGCATACTAATCTTATCCGATAATTAATATTCCTTGTTAATTATCAAGATTACGGACCTTTTAGATTTATTATTGTCATTTAATTATAAATGAACTACAGAGATCCACAATTCAGATCCTCAACCTGAATGATCTGTCAATTAATAAATCAAGGAATAAATGATAAAATATTATCAATCACATAAACCATAGAAGTGGCCATTTAAAAATTGGCTCCTAGGACATAACTCTAACAGTATCCACAGTATCAGACGCAGTTCCCGTCATACCAGACCCAGTATCCACCTGGCCCACCACCCTATTCTCAGGCCGAGCCTACATCGGATGACGCATTTTTCTCGTCGATTGGTGTACATCTGGACGATCCGTTCATGCCTCCAGCTCAGCCATCATTTGGTCAGACCTATGGTCCATTTGGTCAGACCTACGGCGGAGCCTCTTCTTCTAGTGCACCGTCTCATCATCCCACTCCTGAGATGCCTCCTCGTCCACTCCCAGTCGGACTTGCTCGTGGACGAGATTCCCGACAGCTACCACGTCCTCCGCTTATTTGGTCCCCGAGTGAGGGGAGGTGGATCCACCGTACTGGACATTATTAGGACTTATTTATATTTTTTATTTATGTATATATTCGTATTGTGACTTATTTATGTATGACATAGTTATGATATATTTATATTTCGTATTGTGACTTTCAGATTTATATTTCGTATTATGAATTGCTTTGCGTATTAATTTCACTACGGAAATTAGTCGTCTGTTGCTCATGAGTGCAGAAATTTAAATTACAAAAATTAACAAATATATATGTTTGAATTCCCAAAATATAATATGTAAATATTTTTTTTATTTTAGTTTGCGACTTATCAAGTTTTAGGTTTCTAAGCCACTCAAATTATCTAATATATTACATAAATATAATTAAATTTTATTTAAATAACGCAAAATAAAAAATGATAAATTTAAAACTATAATATAAAATATAATTAAAATTTAATTAAATACAAACTATAATATAAAATTTGAAACTATAATGACAAATATTTTTATAATAAAAAATTATATGAAATATTTTTAGAATACAAAATTTTAAACTAAAAATTATATGAAATTAAAAAAAATTAACAACAAACAAAACAAAAAACAAAAAATAAAAACAGAATTCATAAAAAACAACAAAAACAGAAAACAAAAAACAGAAAACAAAAACAAAAATAAAAACAAAAACAGATTTCGTACTGTAGTTTAATTACGGAATCCCAGATTCCGTAATAAAGTAGTTATGGAATCCTGGATTCCGTAATTAGATTGTTACGGTAACTGGAATTCCGTAATTACCATCGGAATCCCAGATTCCGTAATTACGTTATTATTTAAATAATTTAAATTATTTCGATATTATTATTAATATTTTATAATATTTTATTATTATTTAAAAAAGTGGGGGGATGTCTTAGCTGTTTCGTTGGAAAAGAGCCTGGGAGGCCCATATCGTCACTGGGCCATTCGTCGACTAAATTATGGCCCACCTTTTTTGTTGCATTTCCCAATCAGTGGCGTGAACGAATTGTACCGTCTTCTTGATCTGGATTCTTTCCGTTGTTTTTCTTTTTTAGGAAAGGATGAAAATGAAAGTAAGAAGACATAGAAGGGACGCTGGTCGAAATCAAGTAAGCAGAAGACGTATCAATAACTTCTCCATTAGACTCAATTAATCAGAAGTTGGATTTCGTCCTCAAGAAAAGAAATCTAACAAGTTTCTAGTAAGGTTTTAAAGCCCAGTATGGGAGGTGCAGGCAGGTGAGTACAGTATTGGCAACACTTTAGTGAGGTATTGTTAAAATTTGAAGAGAATTCTTGAATTCGATTCCTGTTTTTCCTGTTGATTGAGTTGAATTTTGCTGATCCTTGTGGTATGCACATGACCATTGGCTAGTTTTATTGTTTGACGGAATGCTAAGATGTTGCTAATTTAGCAACCTAAACAACTATAAACAGATAATGCTAAGAATCCTTATTACAATAGTTCTATTATTTGGATTGGCTTTAAGATGTTGATTATTGTCTCTCAGATCATGGGTGCTTAAAAACACTGTTATTGATTGATTGTGAGATGTCTCTGAGATCAATATATTGCTCAATAGATATCAGCTGTATCAGCTGAGTCACCCTGTTAGTATCGAGTAAGCTACCCATAAATGCTCATCATTCCAATCAGTTTGAGTAGGTATCAGGTCGACTTAAAAGCTCAATCAATGCCATTTTAGAAGAGGTCGTGTCGTAAGCTACCTTACAACACTTCTCAGGTAACATCTCATATTTTGATTTTTTATTTGATGCCTATTCAATAAATTTTGTTGGACTCCTTTATAATTAATAGCATTCGGCCAAAAGTTATTGGGACATCAGTGAAAAATATTCCAAAAGAAAGTAAATTTATTTGAAACCTTTAATTATTATTTCAAGTGATGTTTGTTTTGAACTCTCCAACAATATTAGAAAAATATGATTTTTTTTTAGGAGAATAGAGAATCTATCTTCATCTGTCATGCATTTTCTTTTGCTATTTCATATGGTTAACTAAAATAATCCTAACATAATCGGAATATAATATAATTCGTAATATGCTAAAATTTTAAGTACATATTCCTATTTAAATTATCAATTTTTTATTGAATATAGATACGTTACGCGCGTATATATAGAATCCACAAAATTTTATTAAATTTGAATTATTTACATTTATGCAAGTATTAAGGCGTAAATACTACTCATACTACATTTTGCGACCAAACCTGACTGATCTTAAAGAGTTATCTCAGGTAAGATCATTGAAAACAAAATAGAAAAAGAAAACACAATTATTTCATATTGGTAATAATAGGAGTTCAATGCTGTCGTATTTTCTCCCTCTAAAGTTCATTGCCACAATACATTTACTACGATTGGAGAAGTATTTTCTTAACACTCTTCAATTCATGCAAGGCATCTTGCATTGTGCAACGAGTATCTGGTGTATCTATTGCACAAGAGAGGCCAACTCTTGCCATTGAGACCATGCACTTCATCTGACTCTCTAAGCTTAATTCAGGAGAGCATGTGTGACCTTTTATGCAAAGTGCAGGGTCAACAAGTTTTTCCACTTCATCGGGGAATACTGCTCGGACCCATTTCTCCAGACTCAGGCCTCCAACAAATAATTCATCAGTAGGGCTCTTTCCTGTAACCAGCTCCAACAACATAACACCATAACTGTAGATATCTCCCTTTGTTGAAGGTTTGCCGCCAAATCCATATTCTGCTGTGGTTAATTTGTATAATAACAAAGGTAAACTAGTTAGTTTTGTTGAGAAAAATATTTTATGAGGTTAATTTGTATAATAACAAAGGTAAACTAGTTAGTTTTGTTGAGAAAAATATTTTATAAATTCATAACTTAAAAGAAATTGTTTTCCCAATTATTTGATCTCCCCAACTTGCCCCATTGGCATCGCTCAAGGCATCTAAATTCGCTATTGTTGGTTGAAGTAAAGGGCAAATGCTGAACTCATTTTATGTGAACATTAAACACATGATTTAAAATAAAATGGATAGAGATGACCTGGCGGTATGTAACCAATGGAGCCTCTTAGTCCGCCAGTGCTGCTAATTGTCTCAGTTTCTCCACTTGAGTTAACCAGCAATTTAGCAAGGCCAAAGTCGCTGACTTTGGCACACATTTCTTTATCTAACAAAATATTGCTGGGTTTTAAATCACAATGCACAATTGTACCACCAGAATCATTGTGCAAATAGTCCATGGCACAGGCTACATCAATTGCAATATTAAGCCTCTCCAGAACACTTAGCATTTCTCCATTTTCATATCTTTTTCGTCCTCTAATCCATTCCTCCAAGTTTCCATTCTCCATGAACTCGTACACAAGAGCTTGAAAATCATTATTTGCGAAATCGAGACTTGAGCACAGAGTAATGAGTTTGACAAGATTACGATGCCTAACATTTCTTAGAGCTTCACATTCTGCTACAAAGCTCTTGGAAGCCCCTCTGATGGTTTGGTTTAGTACTTTTACTGCCACAATCATGCCATCCCATAAATTTCCCTTATATACTGTGCCAAAGCTTCCTGTTCCTATTAGGCACGTTGGGTCGAAATTTCTTGTTGCCCTCAGTATCTCATCATAAGAAACCATCTTATGTGTTGCCTTGATCAAGTTGTTAATAGATGACACTCTTGCATCTTTTCCTTTCTTCTTCATAAATAGTGCCCAGAACAAAAGAACAATTACAAAACAAAGCGCAAGGCTTATTGAGGAAACCATAGTAATAATGATAACTCTGGATTTTTTACGATGAGATGCACAAGAAGCAAAAGAGAGACAAAGCTTAGGGTTTCCCTGTAGATTTAAGGCAGACTGATTCTTAAATACACCTTCTGTGGGTACTGTCCCACTGAGATCGTTGTTAGATAGATTCAAGAATTCTAGCGATTGGAGTTTTTCTAGGACATCTGGGATCACACCAGTAAGCTTATTGGCAGAGAGGTCTAAGCTTTGCAAGGCCTTAAGGTCACCGATTGCATTAGGTATATTACCAGAAAATAAGTTGTCTGACAATGATAGGACCTGTAGGCTCTCGCACTGACCAATTGAATCAGGAATGTTGCCCACTAAGTGATTGCCTGAAAGATCAATTACATCGATCTTTCCTAACATACCTATTTCCCTAGGCAAAGGACCGGTTAGATAATTATGGGATAGATTGAGGAGGGAAGAAAGGCTGGTAAGGGTGAAAATGGTGTTTGGTATTGTTCCTTCGAGGTTGTTATTTGACAGGTCAAGCAAAAGCAAGTTGTCAAAAGCACCAAAGGATGTTGGAATATTTCCATTAAGATTATTTCCATTCAAATTGAGCTGGGTTATTCGGCTTAAGTTTCCAAGGGGGTCTGGAATTTTGCCAGTTAGGTTATTCTTAGCAAGATCAAGTTCTAGAATTTGCTCAAGATGGCTTATCTCACGAGGAATTTCACCTGAGATCAAGTTATTTCCTATGCTAAGCAACGTCAAGCTGCTTAGTTGCCCGACTGAGTTTGGAATGGTACCAGAGATTTGATTCCCTCCTAAGTATATTTTTGAGAGAGTTGATGAAAGATTGCCTATGGAGAGAGGGATAGAACCATGGAATAAGTTACTATCTGCGGCAAGAAATGTGAGATTTCTGCTATTAGTCAGAGAGGTGATAAAGTCTAGAGTGCCAACTAATTGGTTGTACCCGATGTTATACATTGTGAGATCGTGGAGCTTGTCTAACCCTGGTGGAACAGATCCAACTAAGTAATTGTGGGACATCCGTAAGCTCTGGACCTTGGTTATGTTGTGAAGTGAGGGAGGTATTTGACCAGTAAATGAATTAATACATACATGAAAGATTAGGAGATTTGGTAACAGAAAACCGATGTTAGAAGGGAGCTCACCATAAAGTTCATTGGACGCCAAATTAAAATTAACAAGAGCAGAGAGATTGTAAATGGATGAAGGTACAGTCCCTGTGAGGTTGTTAAGAGTTAGTTGTAGTTATTCTAGTTTGTGAAGTTTGCCAAGTTCATTGGGAATCATTCCATGGAGAGTGTTGGTACCTAAATTAAGCGTGACAAGGGAAGAGAGATTTTCAATGGATCGTGGTATAGGTCCAGTGAGCTGGTTATGGGCAAAATTTAAAATTTCAAGTTTTGAAAGTGTTCCTATCACGTCGGGTATTTGACCAGAAAACCTATTGACAGACAAATCCATGATGGTGAGGTTGGTGCACATGGTTATGTTTAAGGGGATATTACCTTGGATGAGGTTTGAGCTTACATTCATAACTCACAATCGCTTCAGGTGACTTAGTTGATCAGGAAGTCTGCCTGATAGTTGGTTGCCTTGGAGGTACAAGTAACGAAGGGACGAGAGATTTCCAATATAAGGACTCATATAACCAGTCAAGCCTAGTGTTTGTAAATTCAAGGTGGAGACTTTGTTGTCCTGATCACAACGAATGCCACTCCATTGACATAATGTAGAGCTTTCGTTCCAAGAAGACAGTGTATTGGTAGGATCTTTGGTTATCGTGGCCTTAATTGATAGTAATGCTTCCTGATCGGTAGGATTTTGGGAGTTTGATTCGGAAAAAGAGAGGCAGGCTTGAGAGAACAATAGAAGGGAGACTGTTAGAATTGTGCTCTGGAGCTCAAGTGTGGAAACCATTTTAGCAAGGTAAAGAAAATAGCTTTGATGAGGCAAAATTATTTCTAATGAGCTGGAAAGACAATTTATAGGAGTAATGTCGTGTGGTATTATTCTACCGAGAGAGCCAAGTCCACTTAATCACTCAATGCAGCTGAGGCATCTGTTAATTCGTACTTGATGACTTTGAAAAATTCAATGGTTTTAATTCGTTTGTTGGATGTAAATTATAATTCTACTTTGATGACTTTGAAATATTCACTGGTTCTTAATGAAGTGTTGGTATCAATCAAAGCAATAGAGCTAGGTGATGTATACTGTATACATGGTCAATCTTGGATGTACAAGCATAACCGCACAACTCTTCAAAGCTCAAGCTTGATTGGATATACCGTTCATTTCTACACCTTTTTTTTTTTTTGAAAGGAAATAGTTTCCACTTTATTTTTAGTTATTATAATTATTTTTATAGAATTTTGAAAGAATAAATTACTAATTATTATTAACGAGAATTAAAAAAAAACATTGAATCTAAAAAAACTCACAATTTTCTTCGGATTAAAAACACTGATCAATTATGTGGGAAATTTCCTTGAATTGTTAAATTCGCTCAAAATTAATAATAATGGTCAATTCCTTTCTTTTCAGTAATTGATGAACGAAAAACCTTTGGGATATGATAAGATGTAATCGAACATTAGTTACAATAAATTACTCCCTCCCCCTTCACTCTATTTTGGTTTTTACTTTGTTCCCGTAAATAAGGTTATACCGGAAAAAAGGTAGTGCAGCTGACTAAAAATTACCCGCATAATTAATCAGATAATATTCAAATTATTATACTTATATATTATCATGATATTCTGGAGCTAGATATTGAAAAGGGCTATCCTTACTCGTTAATTAGTCGTTTTCTACTTCTGTTTTAAGACGTGATAAAATAAAATCATCTTGATGGCTACTTCGTATGTCTTGCACGTATTTTTTGAAGATAAATTGGGATCAAGCCTCTCAATTTATTTTTAAATTAAATGTCTATGAAAGATCTCTAGCCAGGTTTTAAACCTGCGACCTGCACGTATTAGATGAAAATTTTTTTGGTATAGTTGATAGGTTATTAATTTTTACTGTAAAAAACTACGTTTTTGCTCATTCTCCCATCTCTGGGAGCCTTATTAGATGACTGATGCAGATAGTAAAAGAATTTCTACCGGATATTAAAACCGTAAAAGAAATTGCACTTAATTTGTTCGGTCGCTATAACTTTCGTAAAGAAGACGCAAGAAGTCATGTTGACTAGCCATTGTTGATCTAATTAAGTCAAGCAAGAAAATTGTACCCGTTCTTTAGAAGCAATTCAAGTCAACCTATTATTTTGAAATCGAAGTAGCCGGATAATTTCTAGTTACGAACGTATGCGGCGGATTACGGATACCGTGCTATTTGTTTGGAAGTCATGTCATATGGTGTTAAAAAAAAACGATATGTATGATAATTCCAAATTATATTGTAATATAAACAGTCTTTTATATAAAAAAATATATATTGTAATGTAAACAGACTTTTATATATAAAAAAAGATTAGTATGATAATTCCAAATTTAAGAGAGCATTCTCAATATATTAAAATGAAACTATCAGTATTGAAATACATACACCTTGAGATTGTTTTATAGTAGACGAGGATTTAATTTCTTTATGCCACAATTCTACTTCTTCCCTTTCCAAATCTATAACAACGAAAAATTGAAAGGTTAAATTGACAAATGAGACATTTAATCTTTTATCGGTATTAACCTTTTTACAAGTACACAAAAATTATTAAGAGGGGAACTTAATTTGTAATCTTGGTAAATTGCTTAGATATCAAAAGAATTGTATGAGCTATTATAAAAATCTAGGCTAACTTTATGTACTCAAATATCCAGAAGATGATGAGGATAAATGTTATGTTGTATCTCTTTTTTAATCTCAAGAGGCGAAAAGTTGTTTAGGACACGTATAAATAGATCGAGTTGAGGTGTAATATGATCTAACAACAACAATAAAGAAATGACAAGTGTTAAAAAAATAATAGATTTTAAAATCATGTCGGAAATTATCAAAATAGAGTAATTAATATTATAAATTCGTTACCAATATAATTAAAGCAAATTCTGTTGTGGGCACAATTTTACAACTATATTTCAATCCAGATCGTTCATTTAAAATTATAAACAGAGATGAATTATCAGGATTTCAAACTTGATTTTAAATTATGTCCACAATAGAATTACCCATTAGTTACTTATTTTATTTCATATTTTAATTTTGTATAAAATTATTTTATTTTTTGATGTTTTAATTTTATAACTTTGTGAATTTTAAAAAATGGCACCTTGAAAACACAAAAAATAAAAAAAGTATTTAAACTCTAATCCAAGTTAGAAGTAGTTTTGCTTCACATATATAGTATATACAGTTCCTTTCTTGTACTATAATATATACAGTTCCTTTAATTGTATAATAGCACTGAAGTGCATATTTCCAATTGATATTTTATTCCTATTAGAGAAGGGTTGAATCCATATACAACACTGAAAGCTTTAATTACTGCTAATTTAACTCAATAGTTTTAAAATCTGACAATTAAATTCTAATCCATATGTATATCATACATATGTAAAATGATAATTTTATTGGTGCAAAAATCAAATAATAAATTGGGATGGCATAGAAATAAATAAAATAAGTAATTAAAATATTGTTATCTGAATCGCACTAGACGTTGTCCTTAAGCATATTCCGTCTTAACATGCCACAGAAATCGCAACCAAGATGATTCGGATTAGTGTCACTCCTTAGAGTAGATCAGAAAAGTGACTGATGAGAGCCTCCATAATATCCAGCAAAATTTATCGGAATAATATTCAAATCAAATTGTAAATTACTACAAGGAACATCAAAATGGAGAATTGGAATTTCATCAAGTTTCTTTGTCTGTTTCTATCTCTACTTCTATTTATTATTCCTGTCAAATTGGAATGTTTATAAAGGATCTCAAATAACGTTTTCCGCAGCCAATTAATTTACGAATTAATCATACGAAATTGAAAGTCTTCATATGGGAAATAAATGAACCAACGTTAGTGGACATTAAATAATTTAATTCACTAATGAAATTGCATAACGGATGAGTAATGGGAAAAAGGAAATTAAATTGAGAAAGATGAATACTCGGTTCCGGAAGATAGGTCCAATAATATTTTACAAATGGATTTATCAAATAGAAATTTTGAGCAAATTCAAAAAAAAAAATTAGAAATTTTGAGTTTTCAACTATATGTTTCAACGAAATTTTGATGCGGAATTTGCTTTCATTAAATGAGTTGCAAATATAACTTTCACATATTTTACAATATTTGATTAAACAATAATGCTCAAAATGTATGAAATTGATACGAAACCAATCTATAAAGTTCTAACATGTCTATGATTTTTTTTCTAAATATTTTTTCTTTATTTTAAAAACTTTGACAAAATTATTAAGATAAAATTCGTTAATTGATCATAACTCATGAATATGCAAAAAAAAATGTATGTATGCATACATGTGTGTGTATGAATAAAAAATGATTCGATCACCTCAAGATGGAGGCAGAGTTAGAAAAATAGTTTGTTTATCTTTGGATTAATGTTTGAAATTAAGGTGTCAACTTGTTTGACAGCCGCTGTCAATGTATTCTAAAAAAAAAAAAAAAACTTGTTCCATAAATCAACACCGTGCAAAGATTTTTAGAATTCGAACCAACTTTGGATCATCCCCGAAATCCATCATCCCTATCATCCTCAAAGATGCGTCTTCCATTTTTAGAAAACGCGTAATTAACTGATTTCTATTTTCGAAATATAATTAATGCGCGTCATCCCCATCCATCATCCCTAGGAATCATTCCCTCTCTCCCTCTCTGTTTCGCTCACTCCCCCTCCCCCTCCCTCTCCCTCCATATCTGATTCACTATCTCCTTCTGTAATTATGTATTAATTGTTCTAGTTAATATATACAATTATTTTAGTTAATGTAGCAACTGTTCTAGTTAAAACGCATAACTGTTCTGGTTGATGTATACAATTTCTCTAGTTAATATAGCAACTGTTCTAGTTAATATATATAATTATTCTGGTTAAATACATAACTGTTCTGGTTAAATACATAATTGTCTTGGTTAAATACATAACTGTCATGGTTATATATATAATTGTTCTGGTTAATAAATCATTTCCTGGAACTCATCCCCTCTATCCCTCTCTGTTTCATTCCCTCCCCCCTCTACCCCCTTCCCCTGACGCTCATCCTCCCAGCGTTCATCTCCATCATCATCTGGACTTCCGAAAATGAAAAAGAAGTTATTAACGCGTTTTCTAAAAATAAAAAATATTAACGCGTTTGTAGAGGGAATGATGGGGATGATAGAAGAGGGGATGATCTTAAGCAATTCCGTTAATTAAGTGGTTTGTAATCAACGGAACCTCCAGCGTAAACGATGGAAATTAAAATTAGTATTTTTGTCTTTTTAGCTAGCGACCTTTCTTTGGTTTAAAATCGTCGTTTCCGATCATCAAGCATACCTGCCTACGGGCGTGCCGCGTACGGGCATTTAATCCTTCAACAACAATAATAATAATAATACAAGTCAAGTCTCTCATATATATATTTTTTTCACTAACAGAATCCTAGCTCGTCTGAAAAAATATTAAATAGAATATTCTTGACCCAATTAATAATAATAATAAGTCAAGTCTCTCATTTTTTTTTTTCACTAACAGAATCCTTGATCGTAAAAAATATTTAAATAGAATATCCTTGACCCAATTATTTATAATTAGTTGAGAAATATCAAGTCTTGGTCTAATGGTAAAAAACAACGCATCTCTAATAGAGGTCGCGGATTCAAAACTCGGCTTGGGAATTCTTTGTGGTATTTAATTTCAAAATAAATTGGATGGCTTGATCCCATCTTATTTTCAAAAAAAAAAATTATATTAGCTAATTAATTATTTCGATATTCTAAATAATTACCAAAGTTACATATTAAGTTTGTCTCTCAATAATATTTTGTATGCATCACAAGTGCATGTAAAAGAGTTCATATTGATAAAAGAAATTGTTCTTTTCCTTTGTTAATAAAGATTTAAAATATCTGTTGTTATGAATTTCAAAAGTTAAAGGTAAAATGGAATCATAAAGAAAAAGTATTTAAATCTTCGTTTACTCCAAATTATATATTGATCTACGTATTTTAATACTAATAAATTATATATTAATATTATCGTGAGAATTCCCTCTTAAATTGCAATACTTGCCTACTTTAGATCCACACTTTTAGTTCAAAAAAAAAAAAAAAAATGAAAAAGTGTACAATACAACTAAAGAAAATATGTGAGGCATTGCTACAAGAGGAGGAGGAGAGAAGGATGTGCAAGATGGTCTCTGTGCAGCGTCGAAAAACAGACAGAGGCGATGGCCGATGGATATCAAAATAGAAAGGGATGCAAAATTGAGGGGAAAAAATATATTATACTGGTCCAAAAAGGTTTACAAGAGTGGTTGCCAGGAATCACATCCTCTCTCCTGACCTTAAAAGGTGAGTGTAAACCTATGATTCTAACCGTCTGATCAATGATAGATGCCCCATGATTAATACTATGTCCGTCGAAATTCGTGTGGCCCGTAAAAATTTGCCCATCAAAATTAGATCGAACTGTCCGGATCGAAAATTAGCACTCTGCTGATATTTTAAGGTCAGCGGAGATACTAGTTCGTGGTTGCCGTGTCGGGTTGAATTTAACCTATGTTGCACGGGTGCAGGTGCGGGAATACGATTTTTTTAAAAAAATTCGAATACGGCAGTATATATAATATAATAAAAAAAATCATATTATATATCAAAATGTTTGATTTTTTTTTCTTATTGTATATATCAAGGTATATATCAAAATGTTTGAGCAGTTGAGCGCTACTTGATCTTTTCTTGTATCAAATTCTTTAGTCTTGAGCGCCACTTAAGAACGAAAACTAAAGCAAAGTAATTAACTAAAGTATTCAACTCCAAAGTCCATAGTGTTCTTGTTCTTGACAAAAAAAAACGTACTTAATGGTTGGATCGCCTTACCACTTTACCAGTTACCAGGTATAACTAGCTCTGTGCATAAGAAATTAAGAATTGTTTGGATGTATGTAGTTTCTGGGAAAACAATACAATTACCAGTGCCACAACTTAAGTTACTTAACAATTAACATTTAACAATAAGAATATTAATGTCGAAGGAAGGAATAATAAAGCAGTAAAAACATCACAAGTTATGAAGTTAACAACATAGAACTAGTGCCACAACTACACCAACATTACAATAGCTGAATAGCAAATGAAAGTTCAAAGCATTACAAGTTATGAAGTTAATACAAGGATACAACAAAAACTAAAAGTCTAAAATAAAACAAGCAACATTAATCTTCAAAGTTTAAAGCAAATGAAAGTTTCCTAATAACAAGCAACACTAATTTAATCTTCATTAACTCCCTGACCAAACACCACTCTTTGAAACTCATGTTCATCCAGTGACAGTTCTGCCACAGCAAGTTGTTCGGCACCATCAAATGGCTCATGTGTATCACCCTTGACATCCCAAAATATTGTCTCTCCTGTAAAGTACTTGGCTGATCTTCTTGATAAGAGTCTCAAATTAGAATTTACAAAAACTAAATCCTCAGCACGTCTCGGTGTCAATTGATTCCTCTTTGCATCATGGATTAGAGAGTATGTTTTCCAATTTCTTTCACAACATGACAATGAAGATGGTTGAATAAACAACTTTAAAGATAATATCTGAAGAGTAGGAGCAGCTATACCATACATAGTCCACCAATCGAGAGGTCCTAATGCTTCTCTATCTTTGATAGAATCTGAATCATCAAATCCACCACCACAAAGAGAGAACCTAGCAATGAATGAGAACTTGAGAAGTTAGCATTATATAAAGAATTTATAGCAGAATTTATATATGTTAGGAACTTTACTTAGGTGCTCAATTTTAATTTTATGTTACTAATTGTTGTCCCTAATAATAGGCCTAGAGGGGGGTGAATAGGCACAATTTCAAGTTTACAAACCGATTTGGTCAATTCTTGGTTCAATTCAACAATTTGTTCATCCAATGCACAAATAAACAAGCACTAATAAAAATAAATAGATAAGAGAGAGAGAAATGACAAGCTATATGATTACGGAGTTCCAACCCACTAGGATAGGCTAGCCTTAGTCGTACGTCTCCGGGAGTTTCGCAATCACCAAATCGGATGTGTTCCATTCTATTCCACAAGGAACGGGTCTACAAGTTCGAATCAAATCACCTTGTCACAAAACACTCAAGGTGGATTGGCCTAACACTAACCTAATCAAACAACACTCAAGGAATGATGCTCACAATCAAAACACTCTATAATTTGGCTAAATGCACTAGGGTTTGATTTGTGGCAATCTAATCCTATTGGTTTTGCTCTTAAAATGCTCAATGATCAGGTCTATGTGTTTGAAGCTCAAAGACAGCAGTATAGCAAGGTAAACAACAGACTAAAACAGTCCCAAAAGGGCTGTATTTATAGAGGACGTCAAGAGCTCCAAAACAACACAGTTTTCTGTCGTGCGTTACATGATCCAAAATCGCGTTGTGCAACGCACAGCTAGCCGTTATAAAAAGGTCAAAAGACTGAACTATCCGTTAACAGTGCATTGCACAACTCATTACCCCGTTGTGCAACGTATGTAAAGACAGTTATAATCAAACAAAACAGATAAGATATCCGTTTGAATTGTCAGTGCGTTACAAAACGCAACGGACCCGTTGTGTAACGCTAAGCACTGACGACTCAACGTCTACAAAGGCGTCAGACGCGTTGTACAATGCAAGAAACCAGTTGTACAACGTGTCAAGTTTCAAGTCAAATGGTCAAGGCTTGTCAGAAGCGTTATACAACGCTAAAGACCCGTTGTGCAACGCGCATTAAATGGTATTAAATGATCAAATTTTTGCGTAAAAAACGAGCGAAAAATTCCAGAGAAAATACAAAGGTTGTACAACACTTCTTGCGTTATACAACGTTCTGGCAAAAGCTAAAAATTTGCGTTGCACGACGGAAAAGTAGCGTTGCATGACTTGCCTTACGCGTCACACAACGTGATAAAACGTTATGTAACGCACAGAAAAGTCAAAGGAAGAAGTTCAGAAAACCTGTACAGTTCAGATGTGTTGTGTAACGTGATATTGCATTACACAACGCACTGACCCTAAGACTGAGCATTTTACCAGCAAACTCACAATTAAACGAATTTAACTACAAAATACTTTAACAACAGATTTTAAAAGCTCTAAACTAGGTCTTGAGCATCTCCAAAATTTGACTGGCTCTTGTACTTAGCAATTTGGTAAGAATTTGCCTAAATAAGCACTTAGAGTAGAAATTAGTGATGAAGTTTGTTTTACAAATTGACAAATCGAGAATGAAATTATTTAAACAAACACTAATTAACAAGCACAAGCCAAGAAGGATCTAGCACCAAGCATTTAACACACAAACACAAGAGAGAAAGGTAGGAGAATTTATACCTCTTGCAAAATTGTATTTGCAAGGTTAATCCAAATCAATAGCAATCAGTGGCGTGCCTCCATCTCCTCCACCAAGTCGACCTCGAGTCCACCAAGGAGATTAATCAAGTCCTAACTCTAGTGCTAGCTAGAAAAGAGGAGATAGCTAATCTTTTGTTCTTCCAATTAATCAACAACTTAATTAAGAGGAACTAATGCTCAACACATGAGCTCCTATAGGAATGAAAGAGAGAGAGCAATGGAACAAGAGAAGAACTAATTCTCCTCTTGAGAATTTCGGCCAAGGAAGATGAAGGGAGAAGGATACAAGGTGGCTAGGGTTTCTCTCTTCAAGGGACTTTTTTTATAGACCAACCACTCCACAAATTAGAAGGACAAAAATACCCCTTATAGGCCGGCCTCTAAATTTGGCTCCCGAGCCCATGTGGAGTGAGATTAATTGTCTACCAATTCACTTAATTAATGGACCTCTCTTTTGTACTCAAGTTGGACTTTTAATTTACTGATTAAATAAAGACCCGTTAGCTCAAATTAATTTCAATAATTAAATTGTGTTGAACAATATTAATTATCAACTAATTGATAATTATTTTAGGATTAGCATATTAATTAATTATAACGATTCGCAACGGTATATAATTAATTAATCAACTCATCATATTTCCACAGTACTCACTGCTGCGAATAAATAAATAATGCACTGTATGGTCAAAGTCCTATTTGTGTGACCCTTTGAGAATTTATGCTATGTTGGCCAGGAAAACTAAATCGCTATTTATTTCCAATAATCATAGGCGGTATCTAGCAACACACTATGATGGGGTTCATATAAATATTGTACTGCTACAGTATTTCAATCCTGCATAAGAAATAAAAGTATTTCCCTGTTTTGATTCTTATGTCACATGATATCACTGTATAATCCAAGATAGGAATGTGTCATTCTTACAGATTATACATTTCTTGATCTAGAGATGATTGTACAAGTTGCCGGCAAACAATCCATCTCTATCAAGGGGTCCAACAGATATCATCACTCATTAAGTAAATTAATAAGGGACATACAGTTTTCTTGATGAACAATTTTTTCCCGCACAATTCAAGAGAACATAAATAAAGTCCGTATAGCAGTCTTTATTAGGAATCAATGTTAAACTATATTTATAGAACCTATCCTCATGTGAAAAAGTTAAACCATCTCAAACTTAGAATCAAACTCGTATGAAATAAATAATGACACTTAACACAATCTATATATTTATTTCATTGGATCATATCCTGTACTATGTTCTATAACATACACATATGCAACTAAGTTGGTAATTCCTTACCTATGATTTGTAGAACTTAATCATTACTTAACTTGCATACTAATCTTATATGATAATTAATGCTCCTTGTTAATTATCAAGATTATGGACGATTTAGATTTATTATTGTCATTCTAATAACTTGCATACTAATCTTATATGATAATTAATGCTCCTTGTTAATTATCAAGATTATGGACGATTTAGATTTATTATTGTCATTCTAATGAATAATCTATAGAGATCTACAATTCAGATCCTCAACCTGAATGATCTGTCAATAATAAACTCTAGGAACAAATGATCAAATATCATCAATAACATAAACAAAAATTAAGTCATTAAATATTGACTTCTAGGACATAACTCCAACAATATAAACTATAAAGAGTAGCACTGCTTCTACTTAGAATGTATGAAACGGTATTAAACAGTAGCATTGCTGCTACTTAGAATTTATTAAACATTATTAAACAGTAGCACTGCTGCTACTTAGAATTTATATGTAGCAAAATGTATTAAACAGTTAAACAATTTATATATACCTAACAAATTCTTCTAACACGTCTCCTTTCTTCGTCATTCGAAAAAGCCTTCTCAAATATTGATTTTGCAATGTTGATATATCTCTATCTAGATGCGGTGGCATACGATTTGGATGATCTTCAAGCCATTTTGGACTATAGTACCTATCTAAAAAATCAAAATTGATAAATAAAATGACGGAATCAATGCAGTTAAGTAGTTAACAAATTTCCATGAAATCAAATTTCTACTTAAAAAGTTCTAATGAGTAGTTGAGTACCTAGGATTCAATGAGTAGGCTAAGAAATGAAGAGGGGTGTTGCTTTTTGCCCATCTATCGGTCAAGTGGTCATGCTGAGAGTGAGAGAGGGTTTGGGATTGTGAAGGAGAATTGGAGAAGGAGGCGGCGATAAGCACTAGGCTAGGGTTATATCGGCCGATTTTTTTTTTTTTTTTTTGAGAAGTTTCGGCAAAAAAATGGTAACCGTATCTCAAACGAATCCTGATCGAATCCAAGCTGTATCCAGCCGCATCCTGACCGAATCCTGCAGTCAAACACATGGATACGCCATGTGGAGAGTCGGGTGCGTATCGCACGCGAATCCGTATCGGATACGCGTAGGGTGCGGGATACGGGTAGTTTTGGAAATATATGGGTAACATAGAATTTAACAAAACATACTTACACCTACACATCTTTATTTATAATTTTGATTTGATTTTGATTTGATTTGATAATGAATATATTAAATGTGACATTATAACAAATCACATATGTTTCTTCCGACCAGTTGCTTAAAAACATTAAGTACTTGGATGCTTATTGCATAGCAAGTCTGCAGTTCATTTCTTTGTTTTTCAAAGTTTCAATTCATGTTTTCATTTTAGTTTTTTTTTTATTTGATGAAGCATTTTATATTCCTATGTAATATTCACAATATACAATTCTTATATATTACTAATAATATTGTAGTATAAATATTCAAGAATCGATAAATGAAAGAATAGATCTCGCGTTTCCCACCAGTGAGAATTAACTATGAAGTATGAAGAGTATTTTGGTCCCTCCCGTTATTTTCAAATTAACTGTCAACTAAAGTTATGATAATCGCTAATCTGGATTGCAATATTGGAAATTGCGTTTTGTAATATATTGGAATATTTTCTTCAAAAATCATAAAATAAATCACAAATTTAAAGGTGATTTGGATATTTTCACAATGAAGCCTACACAATCTACAATCAAAGTCGGCCTCTGATTGTAGGTGATACTTTATTTATTTTGTAGAATTTACGAAATCTTTTAATTTATCCTTTAATGTTTTTAGAATATTTCTTATTAGATCTGAAAATTTTGACAAGTCATATATAATAATAACATAATTATGTTATCGTAATTAAGCAACTGATATAAGTTGGCAAGCTAGATGCATTAACATGTAAGATATATAAGCAGGTAGATGTGAAATAATGGCATACGAAATATGCTATAAATGTAGCCCTGTTAATCTTTCAAGTTTCAATGTCAAAAATTAATCTGTCTTAAAATAATATTTGACACCAACGTAAACGAAGTCATGGCTCACAAATTTGAATTATCTTCTTAAATAATGGGGCAATCCACGAACTTTGAAATTGTAAAAACGAGTTCAGGAGTTGAATTGCTCCGTAGTAGAGGCCCAATCCACTAGAAAATGGTCACCCACAAAGAACACGTCGCTTGATTGTTTCAACGTATATCAACTATCAAGTAGCGGTTTGACTTCTGCACATCTTAAACTTGAAATTTGTTGGGTTTACCCCCTCCATCCCTGTGACCCTGTCCAATGGCCACTGTTGTCGTCTCCACCTCCTCATGTTTACCAGCAACCGATCTCTCAGCTTCTTCTGATGAATCCACTACCGGCGACTGGGATGATCTACGGAGAGTAGCACGCAAGCTTGAAGGCGACCTAGATGTCCGGCTCTCATCCTATGCAAAGCTTGGTGGTATGCAGTAGCATCTTTTATCTATATAGATCCTTATAATGATTATCTTTCAAATGCTTGTAAGTCGCTCACTTCAAATAAACTTATCTTCCTCCATTAATGATATATCTGATCTTAATTTGGTATCTTAGACTCGAGCGAACATTTTTCTTTATTGAAAATTTTTTAATATCTGCCGGGTTGACTCAATGAATAATTTAACGTTAGGGAAAGTAATATGAACACAATATACCAAATTTTTTTTCTAACTCGAATATTTTCTTTCTGTTTTTTTTTTCACTAATATGACAAATAGAATTTTCTGATAAGAGAGTTTCGTCCAATGATACACAATGGAAGACACAGGAGATGGAGATTGAAACGCTTCTTGTGAAATTGACTGAAGTCAATGAGGACATGAGCCAATGGGCCTCAGCTGCAGTGGTGTGGGCCAACACTGCTACAATGCAGAGGCTTACTAGGCATCGAGAAATCCTTCATGAATTGACCAAGGTTCTCCATGGTCTCATCCTCTTCCTGTCTTCCACTTCGTATTTTGTGATTTTACTGTTACAGATCGACATTTTGCATCATGTTTCTTAATTAAAATTGCTTGCATGGTATGTTCAATCAATCATGGTAGGAGTTCAAGCGCACAAAAAAGAACCTGCTATCTGTAAAGGAGCATGCTGAGCTTCTTACGTCTGTTCGTAATGACATCAACGAACATTAGGTGTCTTTTGTTTCATGAAAACAAAATATTTCATATGCTTTTATGTATTTTTCCATTCAAAAATTAACCAAACTACCGAAAAAAAGCACAGGCAATGAGCAGCGTCAAGCCGAAACGAAATTTACTAGGAGAGCGTGCTGCCATACATGGAAGTCTTACCCAGGTAGTATGACAAATTCATATGTAATAGCTGCTTCAGGGGAATTAGTTTTCCTAACTATGGTATGCCCTTGGGTAGATTAATGAGGTCATTGACCAAGCTGAAGGAACGAGATCAGCATTGACAGTTCAGAGAAGTGCTTTCGGTGAAATCCAGGGAAAACTGAAGAACCTAAGGACAAATTTCCTGCAATACGTGCAACACTAGGTACTCCTGTATGCAATTACTACTAGTAATATGGTCCATCGCATACAAGTTCTCATACTCAGTTGTATATCACTGCCGATTTTTTTCATTTTTCATGCAGGGGCAATCAAGCGCAAGAAATCAAAGGATAATATCATTCTCTCTGCAGTTATCGCTCTATGTACATTGTTCCTGATAGCTTACTGGTTTGCCAAATGATTCAAGCTCTCTTGGTTTGTCTATAAGAGAGTAAAAGTAAATTTTGAGAAGTTATTTAAGGGCTCGTTTGGATGCATTGGGAATAAGGGGAATAAGCAATTCCGGGCGGAAATTTTATTATAAACAATCCAAACTCTTCACAAAGTTACACACTTCCCAATACTTTCCGCCTAGGAATAGGCTATTCCTCTTATTCCCAAGCGATCCAAACGACCCCTAAAGCATTAAAAACGACATAGAATGACGTAGGTAATGTAATTTATGCCAATAGTCTTTTGGATCTTGAATATAACACCTTTTCAAGAGCTGTACTTCAAACTAGTAACTCCCAAATTAGTTGTACTTCAAACTAAATGAAATGCTCTCTCTTTCAAAATTCATTCCAGCAGTAATATGTCAATTCAGACCCTGATATACCTGCGGTGTTATGATTTATGGATTGATGTTGACGCATGTCATCATAGAACATAGGTACCATAAATTCAGATTGGTCCATACAATTTTAGTTAGGTGCATGCAACTATATTGAAGTTAGATATCAATGCAACTTGTAGTTAATTTATCACGAGAAGTCACAAACTACTGCATCGTCCGTTTCTCCAGCAATGGCAAACCGAACTAAAATATAAACATTATCGTAATTTTCAATGACATTTTTTTCCCTCCACTAATAAGTTAATGAAGCAACAGGAGGGGTTGAAAACACTGTATATATAACTCCAACATTTCATCAGAACCCACAAGCTTCTAGCCACCAGCAAAAAACAAGCAGCAACTAGAAAGTACTTATAAACAGCCACTAAAACAGAGGAGTATTATATCTCCAGCCATTGTAAGATCTCCTAAAGGACTGTTGAGGCGCGAAGCTGAGCCCAAACATCTCTCTCAAGGCCTGGCCCGGCTCAAGAAGCCCAATTAATCTAGCTACGAGAGAGGCACTCTCTCTAACATGCTCTAGGTCTTTAGTCTCAGTCCAGAGTAGTCGTGCCAGCTGAGCTCTCCTTCTCTTTGAACTCAATGAAATACCCCATTTGGTGTAGATGCTCTCCCTCTCTGCATATGTCAGTCTTCTCTGCATCTGTTTGCACAGCATCTCCCTCTCGCGCTGAAGCTTTTTTGAGCTACACAATATAAAAATACTAAAATCAATTCAAGAGCTATTATGTAAGCATCAATAATCAGTTGTTAAGACAAAATTTCAGAGAAGCCCTTACTATTTGCAATAAAAAAAATAATGTCTGTTTCTCACAATGAAATTATTAAAAAAAAACAACAACATACAAAAATGGGAATAAAATGTATGAAGTGACTTTCTGGACACTTTGATTATGCTGTTTCTCAAAACTGTAAATGCTTAGCCAGTTAGCCTGTACACTTCATTTTCCTCATTAGAAGGCATCAAATATAGTACTAGCAATCTTTAACAAAGAAGACATACAACATAAAGCTTTGTTAGAGTTTTTCAATAAAATTGGGACATTCTACGATTTTATAATAGAGGGTTCCAGTGCCACAGTCACTCTTTTGCATTAATAATTCGAAATCCTAAAATCTAAAATAGTGAATCCAAACCATTGACATTGTTGTCCTTCCAAGCGATGTGTCCATTAAATTTTATAATTTTACAAAGGTTAATTTGTAGAAAATCAAAACTTCAAAATATCTATGTACCACAATTCACTAGATCCCTCTTTTTATGGACTGTTGACCTTATCCAAAATTAACTCGAAATATTATACAACTTTACACAAAAACATCCCTGGTAAAAAAACAACAAGATGAACAACCTGGATTTGTCGTTTGGATTTTGAAATTAATATATTAATACAAAATAAAGGTGGCAACTTGTGTACTTATGGCACCAGAACCTTCTATTTCTCTTTTCTCAAGGTTTCCTATTCCATTTTGTTGCTTTTTATGCAAGGATAAATGAAGCAGAAACTGAAAAGAGTACCTCAATCCAAGGGAAGTTTTCGGCACACCAGGGAGCACAGCCTTTCCATCAAGACTCCCACGGATGTACGTGTCTTTCACAAAAGATAGCCGGCGCAACTCCACTTCCATGTAGATGGAGTCAGCAGGGTCACCTTTGAACAGGAGGAAGAAGTATGTGCGGTGCACCAGCGACACCTGGCATGCCTGCCACAGTTCAATAATTTCCTGTTGCTTCTTCTCAAACTCGAGTGGCCACCGTGAAGGCGACTGCATGATACTCAAGCTCTTCATTGCTCCATCAGGCCCAAGTTCCTCTTTCACATTCTACATGTAATCAAAGCTTTACAATTAGCACTTGATAGAAACTACTTGTTTATGAAGAAAAATGCTATCACTAACTAAAACAATAAATAAAAAGCTTCATAGAGATGCCAATATCACAGAGCACCTTGGGGTTCAGCTTTCATCTAATTTGATCAGCGCAGGTCAATATATAATATTGGAAGACCGGCTTTAAGCCTTTGATTCACAAATATTTTGAGACTTGCGTGTCATGCTTCTAAACGAGCTTTTCTTAAGAAAAATAAGTAATTATAAAGATACGTAGAACTATTTGCAGTAATGGTTAAATACATAGTTAGAATAATTAATACAATTTGAACAATGCTACTGAACTTGGAGAGCAGTAGCATCTCCTTGTAAACTACTATAGAAAATTATTTATTTAGTATTGATAAAAAAAAAAAGATGATAACTATGAATCTATGATGGTAACAACAAATATTACACAGATAACTGACCTGAGCCATCTCCTTGAGTTCAGCCACAAAATCATTAATCCCAGTGAATTCCCCCTCGGCCGTCCCCGTGCCACTTTGCGTCTTAGCCAGGCTCCTGGACGTGACTGCAGACTCTGAGAGCATTGATTCATCTCGAGACAGCACATCAGTTTCTGTATCACAGTTTATTGCATCCCTGCCCCTTCTCTGACCAAACCCCTCAGGTCGCCCAGGGAAATCCATCAAACACCTGTTTGGTGGTGTGAACTCATCACTATTTTCTAACCACTCATTGGAGGAACCCCTCTGAGCATACCTACAACTCTGGCTTCTACCCAGTTGAAATCCCTTAAAACCTGTTACTTCCTGTCTGTTGCTAATAGGGTTTCTTCGAACATTCTCTAAATGTTGTTCCAAGGTGATAGCAGATGAACCAGGAGTGACGACCCGTGGTTCTGTATTATTACTCCCAGATCTGGTGTTTGAATCAGCCTGAACTGTTTCATCTGTTTCAATGCACCTTACTTCTTTACAATGATCTTCTGAGTCATTTTTGTTGTGGTATGGCCCCACTAGGCCAAAAGTGGGGCTACCCATAGAGTCAAAGGGAGAGATGGAAGTGTCTTCTTTGTTCCTTGAAGTAACAACATTTGTAAAACGGGCAGTTGAATGTTGGTCAATAACTTCTGATGACTCAGCAGTTGATTGTTCGTCCTCACATGAGTATGGTGCGAAGGAGTTACCTGTTTGTTCAGAGCTCCCCTGAAAAAGATTATATAAAGGAACAACAGAACTGAAATTATATACCATTTTCCATCAAAGTAAAAGAAAACATAGATAACTGATGGAGCTAACAGTACAAATGGCAACAGCAAAACAACTTCATGTAAAAGACATATTCCCTAACCAATTGCTTTGATGAAGGATCCTCCCCTATGGCACGCAATAGGTCTTCCAGCCGAGATTGAGCCAGGTCCCTTTGCTGTTTCAGCTCCTTCATTTCTTTCTCCATCTAATAATCAGAAAGGATTCTATATCATTTACCTAATATAATAAAGACAAACTATTTGGTAGAAAAAAGAAAATAAATGCAACTGAGCTATCAGTAAAATCAAGTCAAGAATACCAACCTTGTGGATCCGGGCTTCCTTCTCACGCAGCAGAGTCTCAAGTTTCGAGTATGAATGTGGGACCCGCAATTCGCTCTCCAGCCTAGCAACCTCCCTCTGCAGATGCTTGACCAGCGCCTTGTCAGACATGACTACATTGACCTGTGCATTGGTTACCACCTCCTTTGCACAGCTGGCAAACAGGAGTGTGTTTCTGGACTGCTCGATATGGGACTGTGCTGGGCTCATTGTACATATAATTGCTGTGCGTGCATTGCCCCCAAGTGAAGGTTGAAGGATGCGAGTTAACTTTGATTCTCTGTAGGGGATATGTGCATTTCTTCCCTTGCTGTAGATCAAGAGGCATATTATCAACAACTAGAGAAGCCAAAAGAAAAAACAACAAGGGGAAAAAAATGAGAGTAAACAATTGCTAACCTAAGTTTCCTGATCACAGTGCCTAGTGTGAGTAAACTCCTATTAATATGGCACCCTTCTTTCAGCCTAGTGCCACCAGATAATGCCTGAGATGCACGCTCACTTCCAGCCAGATCTACAAAATTCTGCAGGCAGAAAGGATAATATCAAATGACAAAATTTTCCAGATCTTGCGATTCCACAAAGATGGCAATTGTTCCGTAACACAATTACACAGTAAATTTTCAAAAATTTTGCTTGCATATTGAAAATGAAGAAACACCATAATGAAATTATAAGAAAATATACTTACCACACTGGCCACCAGTGTGCTTGTTTTGTCCTTGCCCAAGAACTCACGGGCAGAGCTCTCAATTGTCTTAAAAAAATAAATAAATGGGCAAATTACTTACATTCAATAATTTAAGTTTATTTCCAACTAGAAATTCTGAGTAACATATTTTTTGAGGAAAGAAGTTCAAAAGAAGAAGCACTAACCAATCGGAGAATCTGATGAGATCGGGAACTAAATTCGTTAAGATAGGTCTCACCAGTCTTCCTTTGAGCTGTAGAAAGAGAAAATTAAACAAACGAACCACTGCCCTAATTGTATTCTGTTAACAATTAAAATTATTAACTACAAAGTACAAGTTTTCACTACCCACAGAAAATCATTTTCCAAAAACAAAAACAAAAAACAATTTTTCCAACTTTTTACATTGTTCCACAAATTATGAAGCTGCTAACATACAAATCAATATTCCGATTCTCATTTATTGAAATATAGTGCATTCCTGTAGAAATGCAAATTGCATTTTATTTATGGTGGGTTCCAAAGCAAAAAAATTAAAAAGAAAAATAAAACATCACAGTAATATTAGTATTTTTTCCTTTTTTGGAAATAAAATTTACTGATCTCCACCTTCACAAATTGAAATTAGATCCTTGAGATGCTTCCAGTCCCTCAAAACCTCCTCAGTAAGTTTCTCAACAATAGTTCCTTTCTGTTCATGTTCACAATATAAGATAACATTAAAAATGATCTTATATTCCTATTGGACTCCCAGAAAGAGAACAAAAGAAAAAGCTAGTATCACCTCAGGATCATCCAAAAGCCTAAGAGGAGTGTTCTCAGGGTTCAGCAAATCCTTCACAACTTCATTGTAGATCTCAATTGCCGAGAATTTCAAAACAAACGCCCTCTCTTCATGCTGTAATAAAAATTAAATGAAGGAGCCAAATAATAAAAATATCAATTATTTCAACACAGCGCTGTAAGATCGATAGGTATTACCTTGCTGATATACTCGTATATATCTGCCATAGTGTACTCTGTAATCCCCGTCATGGTGTATGTTTTTCCACTGCTAGTTTGCCCATAGGCAAATATACTTGCTGTAAAAAATTCAAAGTTCCATCACATTGAATGGATATACTAGCTGTAAAAAGTAACTGATAAATTTCATCACATTGGATGCATTGTTCAAAGCCATAAGGGAAAAGGAAGTAACATTTTTAACCATACTTACAATTAACACCACTAAGAACTTTCAACGCAACCTCCTTTGCTGCCTCCTCATATACCTCCCTTGTGGTGGAATCAGCATGAAATACTCTGTCTATTAAAAGCACATGCATATATTAAAGAGAAAAAAAAATAAAATGTTACCAAATTTTAAAAATTCAAGCTCCAACAAAATCAAGACTTTTGTATTCATTTTTTTTTAACTGAAAAAATAGAACTCACCAAAGGTGTAGGCAGTGGGAGCCATTGGGCGATCTTGGAGGCTGTTGCGAAATATGATGGTGGTCTCGTTTATGCATTCCCAATCTGATGGGTCGGCCTTTGCAATCTCCTTCTCTGACAATGGTCTTAGCCTCACTGATACCAGAATCTTCTCCTGATTCCCTCCCCCCTCCCATTGTACCAGTTCATCAGCACCCATTGATCCCATCACTTAATTTTTTTACTCTCTCTCTCTCTCTCTCTCTCTCTCTCTCTCTCTCTCCACCCCTCTACCTTCTCTAAGTCATCTGCTTAAAGGACAAAAAAAAGCTCCAAATGTAAGGGAAGTGCAAAAAGACAAATTTTAAGTGCACAGAAAGAAAATTGCATATTATTACATGGCTTGAGACACTTTAAAACGTATTAAATGAAGAACAACCTCCTAATTTTAAGTTCAGTTAAGACACCAGTCATACCACAAATGGGCCAAAAAGGGAAGACAACCTTAAGTGCCTCTTAATCAAAGGTATGTTTTTTGATAGATAATTGCAGTGCCGAATGCAACCTGTTGTGGGTCCGGCGAATTGGAAAAAATAACAGTTGGTAGGTTGTTATTGTAGGTAGAGGTGGTAGGGGGTTGGATTTTGTAAATTGGTAGTTGAGTTGTCAATCCCATTTGAGATTGACAGAAGAAATGTTGAGAGAAAGGTGGCCTGAATTCACCATTAGTTCGTTTGATTTTGTAACTGATTTAAGTGGAACAGAACAAAAGCTGTTCATGAAGTTAATTTCATACTTATTATCCATGGATCTGACTAGGTTCTGTGACAGCGATTGAGGAATACTTTACTCTAGTCGGTGGAATAATAGTAAAAAAAAAAAATGTTGAAACAAAATAAATACAAAATAGCTTGTCTTTTCGGAGATATAAATAGCTAGTTTTATTTGCTTCCTTCCAATTTAGTACCCTTTACTACAGGAAAATACAAACAAGGAACTTTATTTATTACCTAGAGGAAAACTGGGATGAGAGCTTGACTCTTGTGTGTCCAGTGGCGCAACGCCATTGCAAGATCTCAGGTTTTTCCTTCCTTTTTTCTTTTTTCTTTTTGCTGGGAAAGAGAGAAGTAAAAGAAACCACCACAGTAGCAGGCACTACTCTGTTAGTGCCCGTTAGTGCCCGTTTTGGGAGAGGCGGTGATCGGTTTTGTTTATTTTTCCTCTCTTCTATACATGGAGGAGAGAACCGTTCTTTTGTCTTCTCTCAACTCTTTTTTTAATACTTTTGTATGATGTTTCTTAGGCGTACTCGCAATTTCCCCACAGGAATTGACTAAAGTGTCAAAGGTTTGTCCGTATTTTTTTTATTTCTAGTAGTTGGTCCAATTTAGTACTTTGTAAGAGATTATATTTTTCCTATAAGCTAATAAGTAAATAAATTAAATTAATCTATAGTATTAATATTAATAAAGTTGTGATGCTTTTTTTTTTGGACCACATTTCTATTTTCTATATCATCAATTCAATATGCACTATTTTGACATTCTAAAATAGTTTTTTCCCCCTATAATTGACCGTTATTTCTATATTTAAAAATATTTTTTCTTTATTGGTCAAATATATTAAAAATATTCATACCAATCATTATTTAATTTAAAAAATAAATATATTTATAAATCTAAGTTAGTTCATGCTAAATTATTATCATCTAAAAAAACATAGCGCAGTGAAGTTGCGACTATCATGCCAAGTCTATGTATAATTCTAAAATATTTAATAGATTAAAATGCTGTAATTCAGATAAACTAATGGTTACATATGTGCGGTTATTAATATTGTCAAACGGCGATTTTTCATTGAATATTTTGATAATAAAAATATTATGAATGTATCCTAGACTCTTAGTTTAAATATTAATTTATTTTTTTCAACAAATAGATAGATTTAGACCTTTATTTGTTTGTTTGAATGTACTCTTTAGATTATAACAAAAAACAATTCAATAATCAATAAAAATAGATTATATATTTGTTTCCTTAAATACGGCATCTAAATTTGAAGTTTGAACTTACAAAGTTACAATACATTGCTACTTGATTGTGGCTATATATATTTGACACTGATTCAAAATATTGACAACCATGATAAATAATTACTAACATCAAGGATCAATTAGAACTTGAAAAAGTGAAAAGCATTAGATGTGAACAACTGCATAGCATATTTTGTGAAAGATTTTATAGCTTAAGCACACATGTAGATGTAGTGTTCGATCCGTCTTCAACAGCTTTTGCTTTATTAAAAATTGAAGGATCCGATTCCCATCTTTTCCAAAATTAAAATAAAAATACAAAACGAAAGACTGCCACATAAGTAATTTACTTAAATTTGTTCATATCATTAAGTTTATTAACTATGGTTCTAATCTGTGGTCTAACTCTCGTTATCTTCGTTTGCATTATTTTCTCTAATAAACAGAAAAATAGATTAATAAATATTTTGGTCGAATCATTCTAGTTTTTTTATTTATTTAAATATTAAGTTCACTCAACTTCATAATACATCCAAGCCCTCCTGTGGTCACCAACGCATGTCCCTTTAACAGAGTTTCTTACGTCAAAGTATTAATTTCGTCCGGTCCACTTTAATGCAGCTCGTTGCGAAGTAAAAGTATTTTAGGGGCCGTTTGGATCGCTTAGGAATAAGAAAAATAGTCTATTTCTAAACGGAAAATATTGGAAAGTGTGTAATTTTATGAGAGAGATTTAATGTTTAGGAATAACATATTCCTAGAAAGAAGCTATTCCTAGCCCCATCCAAACGGCCCCTTAGATAATTAATGGAACGAAACAGTCAAGTTATTCTGATGAAAGAAATAGATAATAACTAAAAATGGCAAACCTTACGACATTTTTTTTCCTGACCTTACTACTTGATCGTTATGTTAGGATCGTTAAAAAGTATATATTTTAGATAATTAATGAAACGAAACAGAAATATCATTTTGAAAGAAATAGATAATTAAAAATGACAAACCTTAATACGTTATTGTTGTATTAGGATTGTTAAATATGAAACGACTGTCTCGCATAATGTGTAATTTATATATGATCGTATCATTTTATGTTCTTCAATTTATCAAATCACGTCATGACATGTAACTTTTTTCCATCACGAAAGTATTGAGTTCATTTTGGCGTTCCAATTGCTATGTAATTTTTTTTTTTTTCTTTTGGTTTTAAGATAAGTTACTGTGTGTGATCATTTATGGTTATTGTGTGCACTAATAAATCGAGGTGAATTCGTTGTACTATCTTATAAACAATTATTTAGTTTTGCATGTGAGTATGTGACTTAAGATATTATGCCTATAAAAGAGACAAAATCAAGGACACAGTCCTCTGCTGTATGTTTAGTCTAATAGAGCAATAGATCAGAAAAGTCACCGAAGAATTAAAGGCTGTGTTTAAATCTATTGTAATAAGGTATTCTTCTAGATTAAGGCACTGCTTTTGAATTATAGTGCGATTCAAAAAACATCTGAAAAATTGATAGAAGAGTTATTCTCCTTGGATTTTGAGAAAGTCATTTTGTTGGAAAAGATTTGATTTCCGAAATAGCACTCTTCTCAAACAATCTAAAAAAATTAACATTTTCACAATCATGTTTTTTTTTTTTCAATAGCTTGACAGTAGTTGTCAAGGGATTCAGACTATTTTGTAACAGAACTCTTTCTAGTCTCAAATGATCGACTTTGAAATTTGGGCTGAAACGGTAACCGTTGAGTAAACATTATTCTATGAATTTATTATTTCATCTCAATATTTTTTGGGACTGCATTGAAAAAATCAAGTAACGTCATGGGCAGTGTTTAAGCATAAAAATTTGACATTTTGTAAACGACCTCCAATCCAATGATCTTTCAACTGTCGTTGATTGGAGCTATCATCTTATTTAACATCTTTCTCGAGAAAATTTTAACTTTTTCTATTTGTTGCTTCGATTTGTTTGATTTTGCGTTCCGAATTACGCAGTTGTCACAATCATGAGTGGTTTGGGTGGGTAATTACACTTTTCAAAATCTTATTCTAGACTTTTGCAGGTTTACGGAAGAAAGAAACTTGATTTGCGGTTTACATTAATCAATCAAAATTTTATTCTTAATCACTAATCAAAGTTAAATTCTTGCTTACTTCCTCAGTGTCATAAAAAAAAATGTTATTAAATTAACAGAATGTTCGTCAGATACTCAGATAAGGCAGCGAGAATGTATAATTTCATGCTTGGAATTATTTATTTCAGAAATTTTAAAATAGTAGATTTTGTTCTCAAAATCTGAGAGGTGCATGGTGAGACTCTCACTCATGTCGGAGTTTATTGTATTTTTGAAAAATTTGTCGGTTGTTCCGGTCCGTTTCGGGCAATGGACCCAAAGAAACGTTAGACCTGAAAATAATTTCAATGCACCAAGCACTCCACGTCGGGAAAACACCAGAATTTTCCATCCTGTGGGACCCACTAATTTTTGTATGTTGACCCTTTTTTGGACTTGTTTGGATTAGCTAGGAATAAGAAAGGAAGAACTATTCCGAGTGGAAACATTGGAAAGAGTGAGAAGAGCGTTATTTCGGAAAGAAGAAATGTTTGGATATGTTTGGCAATCATAGAATAAGAGGTTTGAATAAGGGTTCTCTCTCCTCTCTCCTCTCTCCTCTTATTCCGAATAAGAGTCTAATTCCACCATATGGGTCGAATTAGAATAAGGGGTTGAATAAGCCCTTATTAGGAATAAAACTTATTCAAAATGCGTTTGGTTTCATCACGAATAAGTCTTATTCGGAATAAGACTTATTCAATCTTTGCCAAACACATTTCGATGGTGAGTTAGGAATAAGGAATGAAATAGTTGAATTAAAATAATTATTTGTCTTTTTTTATCTATTTTTATAATTTATTCATTTGTCTTTTCTTTATTGTTGTAGTTTATTTATTAATAATGCAAATAATTAGAATAATAAAATAAGAAACAATAATAATAATAATAATAATAATTATTATTATTTTAATAATAATAATAAAATAATAATATTTTAAAATAAAATAATAATTATTTTAATAATAATAATAAATATAATTATATTTAAAAATAATTAATTTGTAGTAATATAATATTTTAAAATATTGTTCGGATAGTGAGTTGAGAATAAAAATAGAAGAAAAGAATAAAATATTCATTTGTTTTTTTCCATCTAATTTTTGATTTATTGTTCTTTATTTATTTATATTAATATTTTAATATTAGATAAGTAATAATGATAATAATATTATTATAATAAAATAATTAATAATAATTTCTCATTAGTTTTTTTTATCATTTGTAGTTTATGCAAATTAATATTAATTTAAGTAAATTATTAAAAATTATTATTTTAATATTAAATAAAGTACTAATTAAAAATAATTATTATAATATTACAATTAATATTATTATAAATAATAATAATAAATAAATAATAAAATAATAATTTTCTAACAATTAAAGTATTAATTGTTGGAAGTGAGATGGGATGAAAAAAAAAATAAATATGGAAGAAGCTATTTCTAGAAGAAGCCTGGGAAGAGTTATTCCTAACTTTCTCCCTAACTTGTTTGGATGTTTAGGAATAATTCTTCCTACTTTCTTTCTAGGAAGAGTTATTCCTAGCTAATCCAAACGAGCCCTTGGTGTTGTGAACCGGGGTCATGGATTAAAGTGAGAATTGGATATTGAGACCATCTATGAAACGCGGCAGTTGGTTTGCAGTTCAAGAGCGCGTCAAGTGGTCCTAAAACCCTAAGCTACGTGCATTAGTGGGCTGCTTACTTACTGGTGCTCTGAAATTGTACACAGTTATGCACTATCAATTAGTCAACTTAATTTAAATATTTAAATCCCAGTCGTCCATTCAGACTGAAAGAAATGGTTGTCTAAATTTTATTTTTTTTAATTAATCCTCCATTTTTGTTCTGGATAGTATAATTCAACTTCTTTTTTCCTTCACTTTTTAGTTTACTTTTTAATTTTTTATTCAGTTTTGATTATTAAAAATCAAATAAATAGAACCAACTAAATGTACCTAAACGCTAGTTAATTTTTTACTGTTATGATATTATACACATTAATGACATTTGTGCTTGTTTGAATATTTCATACTATTTAAATTAACCGAATCAAAGTTCCATCATTATCCAAAAAAAAAAATAATAAATAAATAAATAAACAAATAAAAGTTCTACCTTTGTCCTTTAGTCACCAATTTAGTTGAACAAATTATATTATTAGTTAAGTTAAGATTTGTACAAATCAAATTAAATTTGGTTGACGTTGAACACCTCTAATGGCTTGAAATCTAATATTTGTTTTCTTGTGAAATAAAATAAAAAACTTGATCTTTCATTATAAATTAGCGATTGCACAAACTATTTGATATAATTTCCATTATAAATTAGTGATTAATAAAAAATGTATGCATAAGACTGGCTCTAACAAATATGTATAATCTATCGTTAAAAAAAAAAAAAAGGTTTTGTGGAATCCACGTGGCAGTTATTTACGGCAGGAACTATTACGGGACAAGAGGAGGGCTACATGCCTACATCCTCCATATCCCACCTATAAGTTAAAGAAGTATATATTTTTTTATCCTTTGTAATTTGCATTTTTTTGTAAATAGAGATATTATATAGTCATCCTTATTAATTTTTTTTTGCAATTACAAATTTCAGACTCCATCACTAGTGGATATTGTAGAGGTTACAAATAATTTAGCTATTGTGATTCTAACCCAACGGGGTCTCCAAGCAGGCATGCAGGTATGGAAGGATCATTTAACTAGTTAGTTACCTTTTCTTTTCTTTTTTTTTTAATTAAGCACTGATCTTGCCTCTCTTTTTTGGCGAATGGTGATTGGTGATGGAGAATTTATTGGTAGAATATGCAACGCCTAATGCCTATCCAAACATTTTACAAATACATTATACAGGCGTGGTCCTCTACTGCGTATGGATTTGATCTTTAATTAATTCTGTATTGGTAAAGTAAAAGGGTAAACAGAAAGAAACCAAAATAATTAAAGAAGAGGAAAGGGCACCAATTGTGCAATCAGAATTTCCCTGTTGCCGAATCTCACGAGGCAGCAGGCAAAGTAAAGATGCTGGTTGGTTCTTACACATGATACAGCGTGGTTGAATTATTGCAAGCGGTAGACGAGAAAAAAAGAGGTCTAGTGCTTTTCTTCCACTCTAATCAAAGAGGAGTCCATATCATATTTCTCTCCGGTCTGTGCCGAAGCAACTGTGTGGTGTCCACCGAGAGAAATAAAATAAATAGATTCTATTGAAATTTCTTCGAACAATTACTAGTTTTCTTTGTATAAAAATTCTGACATAATGGACTTGTTTTGTGTTGGTTTGATTGAACGTCAGAAGTTTTCTCGAATAAACAATAAGATCACGAAACTACTACGGATTTAATGCAATTGTATAAGTATAAGTAATAACTTTTTTTTTTTTTTTTTAGAAAATTTGGCAGCGACTGCCAAGTGAGTAAAATTAATAACTCACGATTCGTTTTCTTAACTCATATTAAGAATACATTTATCAAATAAAAAGTTTTTTATTTTGAAAAAAAATAAATTTCGAATCGGTTAGCTGATTATCAAAATGATAAATTTGAAGATCATTTGATATATGATTAATAAGAGAATAGTTCAATGCATAAAATTAATCACACAAGTTCACAACACAGGGATGGAATTTCATGGTGGCGATTTGCATTAAACAAGCTAAATTTTTTCTTGACGCATATAGAATGCATGTGGATAGGTGATATAAAACATAATTAACAGTTCACTATTGTCTTTTGAAATTTTGTTAATTATTAACTTATGCAATAGGAGGATGAATAAGTTATGGTTGCATAAGTGCTTATGTCAAATTATGTAATGGATGTTTGATTTTAGCATAGATGGGTGAATAACTTATGATGACATAGGTTGTTATTTTATTATTATATTAATTTTATTATGATAATTTAATGATATTATATTATCATATTAATTATTATTATTATTATTGTTATGTCATTGCAATTAAAAATTATTATAAATAAATAATATAGTTTAAAATAATTATTATTGTTATTATTAAGTTAAAATCACAAGATCAATGATAATAAAATATTAAATAATAATAAATTATTATTATTATTATTAAACTCAATGATAATATCAGCGATAATTATAATTAATAATAATAAAATTAAAATATTTTTTTGTCATGGTAGTTTGAAAAAAAAAAGATACTTTTTTTATTTCTTATGTCAAGTGTGGCTCCATTGACTTAACTTATAACACCTCTTTTGATTGGATAAATTATGCATCTTATGCAACATTATGCAACGAGTATTTGATGACTTAGTGATGCATAACTTATGTTATGCATCCTTTTAAGTCATAACCAAACCTCTCCTAATAAATTAACTTTTCATTTCTGATATTGCCCTGAGGATTTTCTTTCATTCTATGAAATAGACGTTAAAGTAAGGGCATTATGGTCAATATATTCCCAAAAGTAAAGTGAAAAAGTTTAACAGCCAATGAAATTTTTAAAGTTTGGATCAAGACAAGTTTTATCCTCTTCCTTCTCTTCCACTCTCTTCCCTTCCCATAGCTCCCTAGTCCCTTCTCCTCCAAAGAAAATTTCTGGAACAAAGCCTTAATTTAATACTAAAAAATATAATCAGTTTCAAAAAGAAAATATTTCGTTGATATTACATGTGATTATAAAAAATATATAATTGGATGAAGTCTGCGCCACTTCAAATCTTGATTTTACATTGTTTGAAAAGTTGTTCCGACCCTTCAATGTAGTATGCCGTACGCACATCAAAATCCTGTAACTAACTGACATTTTTAAAAATATTTTTAACTATTTCATTGGATAGGAGAAAAGTTAAAATAGGACCGTATCACTGGCTAATTGCTACTATACATAGGTAGCGTCAATAAAATATATGATTTGCCATTCAAAATTTCAAAACAAAAAGGTATGCAAATAAATAAATAACATATATACATGAGTTGAAGTAATTAGTCCCATCATTTTGATAACTAACTGGGGCTTGCTATTTAGCAGAGGTAAAGGGAACATGGGCAACAACCCTAATTTGAGAATTTAACAACTCACAAAATAATTATCAAAATTAAAAAAATTATAAATTTATTTAAATATATTATATGTAATTTAGACGGGTTCCTGTGATCCTGTCCAATTCTAGCGAACTTTTGGAATCATTTGATCATTACTTAGTTAAAGAAATCATTTTTAAAAAAAATCACTTGATAAGCGATTAATTTGTTTCTAAATGCACCAAATTAAATATGCAACCTATCTAAACAACGAACAAAGTATCTATAATTTGCATTTCAATATCAATAAACCATCTTATTAATCGCCGTAGATACAAAATAAATGTCAAACTATAATGTATCCCATCGCAGCCAAGTACTTCTAAAAGAAAAAAAAAAAATCTATAATGTATCAAATTAAATAAGCGCTCTTTTTCTGATTTGAGAAAGCATAGCATGTCTCTTTTTCATGATTCCACGTCAAATGACATCATACGGTAGCATCCTTAAGTGGTTAAAATAGTTAGTGGTCAGCAACTCAGCATTAGTAACGCAGCAATGGACGTTACGGCGTTGAAACGGACTGGAGAAGAAAATAACAAAAAATTAATAATACGAACAATCTCTGCTTTTCTGAGGACGGTCCCGCCCGGAAAAGAGAACCTTTTCCTGAAGTGTACCAGCACTTCCGTAAAAGGAGCTCTTGCACGGAAACTTCCTTGAATAAGCTACAAGTCTAGTCTAAAATGTTTTCCCAGCCTTAAGCAACATTATTTGCAATATAAAATATCTTTCAGGACACGGTTACCCCGCAATCTAAGATAACATCATCATTTGTTCAATGAAGAAATCAAGATAAGATTACTTTATCCAGTTCATAATTCTCTCCTCCTATAAGCAAGCACTATATAAATTGGACATCTGTCTCAAATTCAAATTATGCATTTTATCATTACAAAAACTATGCATTTTATTTATATTTCTTTTTTTTTTTTTGAAGATTCAACGACGCTTAATTCGAGAACTAGTATCTTTCTTTAAATTTTTTTTTTAATTACAATCAAATAATTATAAAAAAAATTTTGGTATATTGTATTGAGATTTTCAACAATTTTAGGCCTCATTGTTTGGTGACATTTCGGCCCAAATTTTTTCTTGCTTATCCTTTAAGCCTGTAGGAGGATACATAAAAATTATTCTAAAAATTCGGCGGGGTAATACAAACGGAATTTTTAATTAATAAATATAATTACATTTTTTATTTTAAAAATAAATATTATAATAAATAAATTTTATAAATAACGTTGTAACTTCGGGGTTCAAAACGCAGGAGTGATCCGGTGACCCATTTCGGGATTTGAAACCCCGAAGTTATGACGTGGCAATTTTTTTATTATTTTTTAGTATTTTAATTTAATATATTATTAGATAAATAGAAAAAATATATAAATTATGCCAAAAAATTCAGAAAAATATAATAAAGATGTAAAAGCATTTTGATTAATTTTTTTATTATTTAATTTATTTTTTAATATTAAAATTTAACTTATTATTATATAAATAAAAATAGATAAACTATGTTAAAAAAAATCTAGAAAAATACATAAAACTTTAATACACTTTCTGAATTTTTAATATGCTTTTATTATATTTTTTTCATAGTATATCTATTTTTTTTACCTAATAAAAATAACTAAAATTAAATTATTTAAAATAATAATAATTAATTAAATTATTATCTAATAATAATCAATTTAATTTTCTAATTTTAATATATTTTTCATGAAGTTTAACTATTTATTTATTTATTTAATAATAAATTAAATTAAAATATTAAAAAAATTTAAAAAATTGCCACGTCATAACTTCGGGGTTTCAAACCCCGAAATGGGTCACCGGGTCACTCCTGGGTTTTGAACTCCGAAGTTACAACGTTTTTTATAAAATTTATTTATTATAATATTTATTTTTAAAATAAAAATTGTAATTATACTTATTAATTAAAAAATCCGCAATACAAACCAATCCTAAAACTTCAGGTGACTCAGATCCAGCAACTATAAGATAATAGCAAGGAACCTCAAGGTCAAACGTTTTCCGTGTTCCGTCATTTAATGCATGCTATCTTTACCAAGAAATTCCATGAATTCATATCCATCACCTTATAAAGATGTCGTAATTCGTAAATGCCACTTAAAAGATTCATTTTTTGTTTGTTTTGGTCAATCATGGGTTTAGAAAAAAAAGAGATTCCAACTCTTTCTTTGCCTCTCTCATCTCTTAACCATCTCTCCTTCTCGTGCATGTCAGTTGAAAACTCGGTTAAGTTTTTCCGAGAGGTACTTGGTTTTGAGCTCATCAAAAGGCCAGCATCTTTAAATTTTGAAGGCGCATGGTAAGAATGTTTATTTCTAAGATTTAACTCCCTTTCAAGATCATCATTTGTCTCAAGTTAACACTTCAAACTTTGAATACTTCAGGCTTCATAAGTATGGTATTAGCATCCACTTGTTGCGAAAGGATACTGGAGACTCCAACGCACCAAATAAACAATCAGTAATCAATCCGAAGGGCAATCACATTTCCTTTCAGGTTAAACAGCTTTCTCTATAGTGTTCATCTGCTAGTGAAGATGACTTTCTGCTTGGTTTTGACTGAACTTTATCTAAATTGCAGTGTGAAAATATTGACATGGTGAAAGAACGGCTGGGAGAAATTGGGAAGGAATATGTATGTGCAGAAGTGAAAGATGGTGGCATTTTGGTTGATCAAATATTTTTCCACGACCCAGATGGAAATACAATCGAGATATGTAACTGTCAAAACTTGCCAGTAGTACCGCTTTCTCCCAAGCACCATTTAAACCATGATTCCGTCTAAGCAAAAGAGTGTAATGTAATATGTAATCTGGCTCTGATCATTCTTTTCCATGTACAGTTGGAATTATTTGTAGTTATTAAATAAAACACTGAAGGAAAAGATTCTGTTGTATAGACGTTATTTAGAACTTGTAAATTCTTGTACAAAACTAAACATACATTGAAATAGACTAAGGAAGGACAAAATGTTGAATTAATTGATTCAATGTATATGTATTGTAATTTGTAATGTGTGAGACTTGTTTTAAGAAAATTCTTTTTTTGGGAAAAAGTAGGCTTTTAAATATTTCGGGTTTCAAATTTCTCTGGTTAGCTCGTTGGGATGCGGATCCAGTCGGTGATGTCCGCTGTCGTAAGTTCTTGTAGACAAATTGGGTTATTGTGGGTGACCAATAAAATTTTATGTGGCCCAGGTCCAATTTAATCAAAATGGATTAATTAATTTGGACCCAACAACTTCAAATACGAAACCAAGCATAGACTAGCGTCTTCCAGGCTAAGTTATTTACAAGTAAAACCTTATCCATAAAATTGAATTGGAGTGAGTATAACACTACCATTTGTGGTGCTCAGAAACTCCGCCAGGAGCCAGAGAAAAGGAACCAAACTTAGCATAACTGCATAGACAACACACAGAAATTCATTATCAAAGGACAGAAAATTAAATCACCATGGCCACTGCTTCACTCCTTTCTCCATCTCGGCTATCAATTCAATCTCACACTTTTTGTAGGAAAACACAAGTTAATCTCAAAATAGGAAGAGTCTCTACACGTGCCCAAACAGAGCAACAGGAGGTAATTCAAGAAGAAACAGAAGAAACTACACAAGAGAAACCTGAGGCGAGCACACCACAACCAAAGCAAGCCCGACCCAAGGTTGAGTCACAGCCATTGCAGCCACTTGCAAAGAGTAAGAACATGAGCAGAGAGTATGGTGGACAGTGGCTGAGTAGCTGTACCCGCCATGTCAGAATCTACGCAGCTTACATAGACCCAATAACACATGCAATGGACCAGACACAGATGGATAAATTAACTCTTTTACTTGATCCTACCAATGAGTTTGTCTGGACTCCAGAGACTTGTCAGATGGTTTATGCCTATTTCCAAGAGCTTATCGACCATTATGAGGTAAGCTAAAGAATCAAAAGGAAATTAAAACTATGGTTGATGCTTAATACATGAAAGTATCTTTTGTTCACTGTAGGGGGCCCCACTGACAGAATATACACTACGTTTAGTTGGGTCAGATTTAGAGCACTACATACGCAAATTGCTTTATGATGGGGAGATCAAATACAACATGAATGCCCGAACCCTGAACTTCAGCATGGGAAAGCCACGGGTTGAGTTCAACAGCAACCAAATACCGGATGTACAGTAAAGTTAGGTACAAACAAACAGTTATCATTGTACCAAAGACGATTCTAAGTTGATGCCAGTCTCAGAGTGCATATATATTGTTTAGATATTCATAGCAGAAAGAGTTTCATACAGATATCGCTGTAAAATTAATAATCATACAAGCCAGTATCTACTATACTAACAAACTAATCATGTAGATAGGCAATGAATAATCAATTTACATGTTATTCTAAAGCTACTCAGAATCATTAATACTGAGATATACCTTGGAGATTTTGCACACTTTTTCCCACAGTTTAGAAGATCCTTGGCAGAAGCAGTTGTACCAGATGTACCAGTAAAACTCCAATTAATGTATATTCCCACAGTTTAGAAGATCCCACAGTTTAGACACACACACACACATATATTCATAAAACTCCAATTAATGTATATAGTTTGCGAATATGCCAGAATGTTACAAGTACCAGATGTACCAGTAAACACTAGTGTAAGGGCTGCTAGTCCTTTCAGTACAATTTGGACCAAAGCCTTACTGTAAAACTAGTGAGAGCTTAAATCAACGATTGATTGCCCTTGCTCATGCCCGTGAATACTGGCGATAATTTGCTGGACAAAAGAATTGAAAATGGAAGGAAAAAAGAATGAGTTGTCCATATAACAAACTACCCATATTTCTATTACATTGCAGTGTTAAATTTCTCGTAAAAACTTTATCAATTTATAAGGTACCCATTACCAAAATCTGTACAGAGCTATAACTTGCTAATCTTCGAATAAATTTAATTTAATGCCGTCCCAAGAGCAAATCTGAACCGGATTCTGTAAATTGGTCTCATGTTTTAGAAAGGGGTATTGAGAGAGGGAAAAAGTAGGTACTACCTGAGAGAGAGAGAGAGAGAGAGAATAATACCCGAAATTGAGAAGTGAGGGGGGATGATTACAGCCTTAAAGGAACTAAGGTCTTTGCCATCGCCGGACTGGCCAATAATGTAGCAAAATATATAGAGAGGAATATGGGGTAATGTAGCATGATTTTAACGGATCTGGTAATCTCACATTAGCATGACTTAATTGGAGGATTAGGATTCTGGAATGTAGGGTCAGCTTGTCGTTTTAAGAAGAAAACAGAATGGGGGGGGGGGGGGGGGTGGAGTGGGAACCATTGGATGCATTCAACAGTCAACTTAGAACTACAAGTAATACTAAGCTGATACAGTATATATTTGTGACGTCAGCCAAATAAAAAAATTAGAGTTAACAATACTGCAGTTTAATTTTTGGATTTGGAATTAAGTGCGGTAACTCTTAAATTTAAGTATTTAACAAACCAAACAGCCTCTTTATTTTATTTTATATTTCTTTTTTTATTTTATGATACGACTTGTAAAATTTTGGCCCTGATTGAAATTTTTTTTTAACACGGGATTTAATTTTATTTCATTTCAATATAATTTTTTTGATCAAAATGTACATATTTGGTATCATTTAGTTAGAATCTTCCATGCATTAGATTCAATAAAATTCTAAAAAAAACAATGAAATGAAATGAAATCCCGCCTAAAAAAACATTTTGATCAAAGTCTTAGTACACGGACCAATAGTAATTAAAAAAAAAAGACATAAAAGTCCCCACTGTTTCTTCAAAGTGGGCTCTACGTTTGTAGGAAGGCTTGATAATTAACAGATCAAACCGCACAACTCATGGAACAAATCGTCAACTAAAAAATAATTCTCCTGGCAGATTAAAGCATTTAAAACAAACGCCATAGGAAATATCAAATACATTTGGCAAGAAATAATAATAATAATAATAAAATAAACATACAAGTGATTTAATCCTGAACACTTGCAAATAATAGTGCTTTGCAATATAGGTAGTTGCAAACAAGCCGAAAAGAATAACTTTGACAATCAGTAATCCCAAACTGCTTCTCAGAAAAAAAAAAAAACAGAGATCAATCCCAAACTGTTAAATATACAGCCCTTGAGCCTTCGTGACATATTTAAAAAAAAAAAAAATACAGCCCTTCGACCTAATAATTGAAACCGCCTTCTTGCTTACTATAGCAGCCGACCGTAATTAAGGAGGTTTAAAAGGTTATTTATGATAATTTTTTTAATAATTTTTCAGTTTAGGGAACATTTATCAAATTTTATTAGTGACTGTTGGCGAGGCATTTATTTCATCTACAAAACAAATTACTCAACGAACTCCATTTTCTAAACATACACTCGGATAAAGAACCCAAATATTAAACCATCTCATCATCAAACCACTGGACAGTTAAGACGCAGTGATGGCACGGCAACGAGCTGCACAGCCCTTGGTGCAGTGAGCCCAAAAACGTCACCCATATCAAGGTCAGCTGGTTTCATCCCATCTGGCAGGGTCCAATCAAAACAGTGCATCAAATTTGCCACAGCCAGTTCCAATGCATACAGCCCCAACTGCATGCCTGGACAAGACCTCCTTCCTGATCCGAAAGGCAAGAGCTCAAAGAAATTCCCTTTGAAATCAATGTTCGCGCCATCCCCACCAGGTGCAAACCTGCCAGGCTTGAACGATTCAGCATCCTTCCAAGCAGACTTGTCACGGCTGATGGCCCATACATTGATCATGACTCGTGACTGTTTCGGGATGAAGTATCCAGCAACCTCAGAGTTCTCAGCAGTTTCATGGAGGAGGAGAGGGATTGGAGGGTGGAGACGGAGTGTCTCCTTTATGGCACATTTGAGGTATGGGAGGCGGTCAAGGTCTGACTCCTGTACCCTGCGGTCCATGCCAACCACGTCTGCCAATTCCTGTTGAACCAACTTCATCTCCTCGGGGCTTTTCATTAGCTCCGCCATGGCCCACTCAATTGCTGAGGCAACTGTCTCAGTTCCTCCAAACATAATATCCTAATTACAGTACAGTAAAAAGAAAAAAGAAATTAAAGGAGACAAAGTTGTACTGGTAAAGTGGTAGGTATAGAGCTGAAAATTACTTTTGTATTAGCAAAGGCTTAAATAGCGGATAGTGGATTCATAGCGGACATGCTGATATCATAGCGGATAGCGGTTATTTCGCAGTCGATATCGGACCATAGCGGATATGCACACACAAGTATATTTTGAAGATCTAATTAGTCTAAAATAAAAAAAATTAAAATATTTTCCCGCAAATAATTAATGCTAACTAAAATTATATTCATTATCTATGCATATTTGATCACTAAATTTTTAGAATTTGAAAGTTATGACCAAAATATAGCGAAATATAACTATTGAATAAATATTTTTTAAATAAAATCAATATTCGTCTGCTGCTTTAAAAACTTTTGGTATAGTGATCCATTTGAAGTTATGGGCCCTAAGTTCGTCACAGAAAACCAAATAAAAAAAAGACACTTATAGACACATAGAGGAAAAAAGATAAATGGCAAAAGCCCACTCCAACCCGTTTCTCTGTCCAATTAACCCCTATGGCCCACCTGTCGGTTTCCCCTCTTTGATTTGCATTTTCCAGCAATTTAACCAAAAGATCGAGACGCGCGATTCACTCCTCCGATAAACCCTTCTTACTTCTCCGTTAATCTGCTATATCGCCGCTAAATGCCCGCTAAACACCGCTAAATGCTGCTATACTGTGCGCTATCGGACAGAGCGCTAATTCTATAGCGCTGTAGCGCTCTACCACCTAAAACCGCTATATCGCCTCTATAGCGGCCGCTATGGCCGCTATTTAAACCTTTGATTAATATAAGTAATAGTGGGTCGGTACTCAGGGCAGAGATCAAATATTACAAAAAAAAACAAAGAAAAGAAAAAAACTATCCATGATAATAATTAATAATTCCATTTTAAAGGTTTTTATTTGTAATAAAGTTGACTATATGCAATGAAATTTTTCTTAATTTCTTATAACCTGATGGACCATATTTCGACTGAGTGGAACATTTATAATCTGAAGAAACCTCCCTGATTCTATAAACTTAGGCTTCGATGCAGTTTTTTTCAATTTTATGCTCTCTCTCTACATTTTTCAATTCTCCTGGCTAATTTTTTTAATAATTTCATTTGCTGTTTGAACTTTTTTTTTTTTTAATCTTCTTGCTAAATTGTAAACATTTTATCTTCAATAAAAAAGTTAAGGGCCTATCTTCTCGAACTTTTGGACACCCCATCGAACTTTTTACTCAAGAATATTTGTGCTTGTGCCGACTCTTGAAAGAAACATGCATAGTGATTTAAGTTTTTTGTTGTATAAGTTTTAGTTTATTTTTTTCCTTTTTCAGTTTTCTTTTTCATTTCTTTTGTATTTTCTTACTCTTTATGTAAATATTTTATTTATTAATAAAATTTGTCGGTGTGTGTACTAGCCGCCTGGCCTTCAAAAAAAGAAAAAAAATAAGAGCTATGACCCTTATTTTTCTGTCAAAAAAAAAAATTCTTATATATCTAGATTTGTCCAACCCTGATGCTGATGGAGACCATGCCAGATAAAGCATATTTTGCATCGGACTCGGGAGGGATAACTAAAGTTGCAATGTTGCATCAACAACTACATCATTAGTTTTGTTGAAAAATACCTTAATCTGTATGGTTGTTTTAGTTTCCATTCGTTCTGAATTTCACTTCAATTTTGGAAAAACACATACTTTGGTTATTCCAGTATGACTGGTCGTAAACTGAATTTCTAGAAACAGCAGAGAGAAAGCAATCCCTCGTGAGTTGTTTCTTCAAGTATTTAAGTCAAGCTCTTTGATTTTGAGGAAAGGGATATTGGAAAGTTGAATACAGACAAGCATTAGTGAGCACTTTTTGGACCATGCATACACTCTAAAGTCATCCTTTTCTGCTAGTATAATTTACCCTTACATGAATGATTTTGATATTAGACCAAACGAGCTATGCCGAAGGTCTAGCTAACCGCTAAAATAACACTCGAGGAAAACCACTTTTAGAATGTTATGATTTCATATATATAATTTGATGTATTCACTTTTTGTATATTGCAACAAACTATTATGTGTAATCCATGCCAACACCTAACTTTTCTTATTATAATGGTTGGAATTAACACAATATACAAGATTTTTAAGTCTTGGCTATCTTTATATATGTGTCTAGATTTCACCACATGGTCCCCTTGAAACTAAAATAATATGTAATATGAAAAATTGAAGGGTTATTTTGATAGGTTTCTTCCTTTAGCCCATTCCATTTTCTCATTTGGAAAAAAAAAATGACGTATATTTGTTCTTTATTTTATGTATTGTTATCTGTTTAATAACAATGTAATGATAGAGCACACAAATGATCGTTAAAAGTGACAGATTAGTAATTTAACAATATGGATTTGGTTCATGAAGAAAATGTGGAAATTTGATGTATTGTTTAACTTAACAAATCCCATGCAATGAAGAAAATACTCAATCAGTGCTAATAAATAAAAAGTAATTATTCTTTAATGCAGAACGTGTTTCTATTTGATGTATGTGATATATTACGCTAGTGGATCCACCAACGTTTCTATATGAATGCCTCCTAATTAAACATTTTCTAAAGCTAACAAGACGGGCGGCTATAATAATAAAATACATGCTCAGTGCTCTGGACCGAACTTCCCTGCTATATAAGATCTAGTATCTATTAATAAAGATATACTTAGAAAATTTAAAACCATCCAGTCAATTGAACAATAAAACTGTGTAAAACCAATCGTTGAGGAGATGGTTCACCTCTGGCTGCATGCAGCTCTGACCTAGATTAGGGAACTTGTTTTTCCGTTTTTAGGAAACTAATTGTTGTGTTTTAATTAAGTCACACTGACGCATTTTTTTATAGTCCTTTATCCTTAATTTGTAATTAATATGTAACAGCCTTTTATTTTAATGAATTCCTGCCGTTGGCAATCAATAACCGGTCTTTGAAGAAAAAAACTGTAAACCCAAAAAAATGTTCTTGTTTAGCAGAAAACATACCATGATAATGGCCTTGATATTATCTCTTGTGAGTCTAAGAAAACCTTGTGAATCTCCCGTCTCATCAGCTGCCTTCGCTCCACAGGCCTCTGTCAGAAATGCCAACATGTCATCGACCATGTCTGCATCTGGTGCATCTGCTTCCTTTGGGTTGGCCAGATGCTCATCAATGATCCGGTCAATAAAACGGTCAAGAGCAGCTCGTGCATTCTTCAATCGCTTATTGATCCCATTCAAGTCCATCCATTTCAACCACGGTATGAAATCACCGATATTGAATGCACCGAAGAGTTTAGAGAATTCTTGAAGGATGGATATGAACTCATCTTGATCCTCAAGGCTAATTTGTGCACCAAAAGCTGCACGGAAGATTATATTTTTTGTTAGGTTGAAAACTGACTCGCCAATATTGACTGGTGCACCAACTTTTGAAGCCATAATTTTGATAGTTGATACAACTTCATCACGTGCAGATGCCCACGACTCAGCGCGACGGCGGCTGAAAAGTTTCATGACACATAATTTGCGCATCTGGCGCCAAAATGGACCATAGTGAGCGAACGCCATGTCAGCACGGTCATAGGTTAGGTACGTTATAGCAATTGTTGCAGGTCGGTTGGAAAATGTGTTGTCCTGCACTTGTAGAACTTCTCGGGCCATTTCTGGGGTTGAGATTGTTACGGTATGTAAAAAAGCTAGGCGAAGATGGAATATACCACCATATATTTTCGACAGACGGGCCAGGCCTCGGTGAGTGAGCTGATCCATCATGAGCATGTTCCCTATGATTGGTAGACCAGGTGGACCGGGCGGTAGGGGCCGCTCGCGCCGCCGCCAGTTCATGGATAGAATAAGAAAAATAAAGCAAGATAATATAAATAGGATAAAAGGGTCTTTAAGCAACTCCATCAAAATAACTATAATATGAAGGGCTTGTTAATCGTTTTACTCTTTTGGAAGCCCTAGGAGGAGAAGAGGAGAAGGCGAGTTTATATACGAGAAGCGCACAAAATAGTGCAAAAGCTGTGATTGGAGACGGATCAACAAGGTTGACGTGTGAATGATGTCCTTTCCGGTGTAGGAATACTTTTTAAGGCTCTGATATTGTCAATACGAACCTACCATTCGGGACAGAGGTCGGATTTTCTGAATTGTGTCATGAGAGTTTATTAAATCCTTATAAATTCTAACTGGTTTAGTTAATAATAATATTTTTTTGGCGAGATATATTACAATGTTTTCTCTTAAACGAAGTGACTTCTTAAAATCAAAATAAAAAAATATAAAAAATTGTTGAACATATCTTTCTTATAATTTTGATAGCTAGATCGTATGTTTAATTTAGTATATAGTTATCAATTAATTGTCTGGTACTATATATCATGATCTTCAAAGTTAAGTAACCAATGATCAAATGAATCATTAATTAGAATAAATATGATAAATAATATACTTAATTGAAAATAAAATTCTAATTTGTATAAACTTATATTAATTTTGACCTTGAATGCCACAATCATTTAAGAATTTAATTATCAAAATATCCCTTCTCTTCAGTAGTAAAATTGTATTTTGTTTCTAATCCACAATATTTACCGGTGTAGAAAGGCGAAACATCTCTATAATTACCACGTGAACAAAAGTTGTCTATCGTAATTGTTCCCTTCTACTGTAATGATATATATATATATATTTTAGGGTTAATTAGGTTTATGCCACTATAAAAATTAGAAATTAGAGAAATGCCATCACTAAATGACAAATTATTTTTATGCCATCACTAAATGATAAAATTAGATTTATGCCATTGGATAATTAATTTGACCATTATATCCTTTTAAATATGTCATTATAAAATAATAAAATTAGAAATATACCAAGTAAATAAGTGATTTAATGCCATCAACAAAAGAAATAAAATTTCAAATTTCAGATTTTAAAATCTCAAAAGTTGAAATTTTAAAATGTTAAATTCAAAATTTCAAATTTTAAAATTCTAAAATTTAAATTTGAAAATTTGAATATTTTGAAAATTTTGAATTTGAAAGTTCAAAATTTTTAAATTTATAAAATTCAAAATTCGAAAATATAAAATTTGCAAATCTGAAATTTCAAATTTTTTAATTTAAAATTTAATTCATGCCAATAAATTTCTTTTTCACTTCTTAATGAGAGGGTATTTTGGATATTTTTAAAAAGTTAGAGTGGCATTTCTCTAATTTGAGTGGCATATCTCTAATTTTGTCTAAAAATAATGGCATAAAACTAATTTTAACCATTTTATGGTGGCATAAATCTAATTTACAATTTAAGAGTGGCATATCTCTAATTATCAATTTTTCATAGTGGCATATATCTAATTATTCCTATTTTTTATTATTTCAATGATATCTATTTATTACCTTTCCTTTCTTAAATGATATTCCCAAATGCGATAAATCTTGAGCATATGTATAATGGCTAGAAATTGTAACACCTAAAAGAAAAATAGTAAAATACTTCTGAACGCGGTTAACCTTGTCACTTTTATTTAAACCTTTCCTCGAATTTTTATGCGCATGGGTCTTGTTCTAGCTATCTTTATCCCTCTTAACCATGCACATAAACATACTCGGATACACCTACATATTTATAGAAAAGTTTATATATTTAAGTGTTTTTTAAATTATCATTCGAGATAACATTTTCTAACGATTTTCTAACATAATAATACTAATAGTGTATCAATTCAATATGCATGATATTTGGTTACTTCAACAAAACTTATTTCTATTTCAATAATTCTGGTAAGTTAATTATTTATTTCTTTGTACATTTTGATGGAAGGAGTCAGCTAGCACTCTAGCACATCAAGGAAAGTATAAAGAAAACATTGATCGTCGTGTGGTGTTTTAATATATTAAAGTTAACGTCTGTAATAAATAGGGGTAAAGAGCTATATATACTATAGTATGACACATGAGCTAATAAAAGTGCTAAAGGGTTTTTAACATTAATTTTTTGTCGGTGTTGTAAACGAGAATGTTTAAATAGTGGACATTTGATTTTGATATGGCATGCATGTATTCGATTCCAAGGAGGTCAATTTATTTGGTAGCTAGAATAGCACATAATATGATATGAAATTAACTTCAGACAATCAATTTCAGATTCTTACTTAAGAGAGCATGATGTGTGATTATGTCAATTAATTGAGCATGACTATATACAGTGGCGGATCTAGGAAAAATATTTAGGTGGGGCTGTGGGTCTATGGTGGACTGGTGGACTATTGATTTATTGGGCCATCGTAACCGGGAAGAGAGAGAGGACACGGGATTACGGAAAGCAATCACTCTTCAACCTCCGTTCAACATCTTCAGCCCTACCTTTGAGTACTCCAATGACAGAAAAATTAGCTGGGACTAAAGGGGGACTCCATGGGCTCGACGGCGTTAGGTGGGGCTCTAGCCCCACCCGACCCAGTGCTAGATCCGCCCCTGACTATATATATGTTTGTACAACACTATAATGATGGAGTTATAATCAAGTAGAAAAAACCAAGCTAGCTATCCTGTACTATTTATGCTGATCCCATTTGAGATCATTAAACATGACAAAGCAAAGAATCTAATAAAATGTAATGCAATGTGATCCAAGATAAGACTTCTTTTTTCACCCTAAGCTTCGATATATGCCAGATTGCCGGAATGACAATTTTTGTTAAAAATAAATTATATTTAAAATATCCAGAAAGTTGACCTAAATAGCACCTAGGACTTTACAATTACAAAGGTAACAGAAGTAATCCAAACAACCAGAGCTAAAACATTAACAGTGTTCCTATTTCTCGTACGTCCCTAGTTACTTTTCTTGTTTTGCCCTTTTTAGAATAAATGCTGATTGTTAGAAATTTTCCTTTCTGTTCTTTGTTTTTTCCAATACTTTTTTCTTACTTTTTATCTATAACAGTACCCTAGTTACTAAACTTATTACTGTAGTAGTCACCAGTATTATGAAAATGTTCATGTTGATCTTAATTATATGCTCTTTTCAAAAGAGGCTGCTCGAATATGCAATTATGCATGGTAGGTGAAACACAAAGACTTGGTCGAAATATTAACCCAATTTAACTAATAATTTTCATGTCCGTTCCGATCGAGTCTTAGAGCTTTGCAATACAAAATAATTCCAGTCAATAAAAGTATTAAAGTTTGATATTTCTGTCGGTATTTATCTTCCTTTTATTCAAAAAGGGTTCGTATATGTCAACTTCCATCTAATTAAGGCATTTCATGGCATGCAATTCTTTGAAATATTTCTGTGATGCTTAAGTGAAAAACTGAAAATTGTCTGCTAGATGTAGTAAATTAGGTGGACTTGATCACTTGATAACTTGCTTTCCTTTATTTCACTGTTTGTTGCACTGGCGTTTTCACACTAGGAACAAATCGGCATGATCTTTTGGTTGGGAAGTCGATATTAATTTGGCAGAGCAGTGCATGGACGTTGTAGAAGTGACCTGCACCTTCTCGTTTAAGAGGTGAGTTGAAGGTGCGAGAGTGTGGATTTATTATTGTTTTTCTTTTGATTAATGCTTAGCTTTAGCTACTGCCTCTAATTCTCTTTCAATATATGATGTAAATGTAATGGCTTATTTTTCTTTAATTTCTGTTGGTAAGGCAGACCTTCAAAAAAAAAAAAAAAAAGGAAGAAAAGAAAGAGAGAGCAGAACAGTGCAAAAAAAAAAAAAAAAAAAAAATTCAACAGCCTAATTTGTTTCTTTGCTTGGATGCCAAGTTATGATATTATCCTTAGGTTTGCTTGTCACATTATCCTTCTTTGAATTATTTGTCTTTTAATTTAACATGTTATCTTTTGTTATTTAAACATGCGTTTTTCTAAATTCAGCTTAACAGTACTTTACAAAAAGAATAGTTGTACGTAAAGCATAAGCTTAGTTTATGCCAAAGGTGATCTAACAGGCGAAGTAGGTAAAGAAAGGAGCAGATAGACTGAAATAAAAGCACCCTTTTAGTATCTAACAAGTTCGACATAACTTAGGTTGGCAGTCTATATCAGCAATTCGCCTATATATTCCCCTTCTCTTTTAACTTAGGAATAAACACTGAGTAGTTGAGTCCATCTCGAGATCTCTCTTTCACAGTTACAGTCCAGGAATATTAGGGGAACAGAGGCGGGTCTCCAGTATTAAAGGATCGAAAACAGAGAGCTATCCAATCAACGGGTTTAATTTTGATTAGTGGATAGTATACTAAACACTTTAATCATAATCAACCTGACAGATGAGCTGCTCAGGAATAAACTTTTTGTTTGATGAATATTGGTTTGGTCTGCTTTATTTTTAGCGAGTCAAGAAAATATAAATAACTGAAAATAAGAAAGGAGTTCTGCCAATATAAATAACTGAAAATATGATACTACAACAAAAAGATATGGCAACATAAGTGTCTTTCCAATATTCCATACATCCAAATATGTCTAGCCACTCATGTTGCCATAAGTAGTTTAGCGAGGTCATGTGGCAAGGTGATTTTCCTATGTTGGTAAAGAACAAAGTGGTCTTGCAACTTAGCAAAACCCATCTTCTTGAACCTTTGCAAAATATTAAATTCAAAATCAATTTAAATTAAATTCAAAGTATTAAATTCAAAATCAATTTAAATTAACACAAAATATTACTATACTATTTGATATTACACATCAGCAAACAAAAAGACTTCATGCCGTTTGTTAGAAAACGATAAAGCCAATACCAGAACCACATATTTCATTTTTCTTCTGCTTTGGTTAAAACTACAACGAACAATTCAACCACTGTTATAAAATTAAATAAATATATGGATTGTTTAACTTCACATTTTCCACTACTTATTTATCTTCATATTCTTCACTATCTATTTATTGTCATATTTTCCACTACTCACTTATTACTCATTATGTAAGATATCATTTTGTAGCCTATAAATAGAGGCATTGTAAACTTGAATGAATGGATGAAAGAGATAATAGAAATTCTAAAATTGAGATTAAGAATATTATCTTGTTTACTCTTGATATATTGTTCTTTGTTTCTTTCTTTCACTATATTTTACAACATGTTATCAGCACGAATTTGCTCGGAAGAAGTCACAAAGTTATTTGCACCAATTGTTACGAAGAATTTGTAAAGTTTTTGGGTAAGTAAAAGAATAAATTGTTCAAGAAAATTTTGAGGTAAGTAAAAAGTATGATTGATATCATATAATTTATTAATTTCAATTTTATTTGAATTATTGTTATCTATATATTTTTTGAAATTTATGAGAATTATTACCTAAAGTGAATGATAATAAAAATAATAAATTAAAGATATTATTCAAATTTGAATGTCTATCATCAAGAATCCGAAGATTTTATTACATGAAAAATATAAAGTTCATATTTTGATTTAAAATTCTTGAGAACCTGAAGTTTTTAATCATTGAATTTATTTGTTTAAAACCTAAATTTTATATTTGAACTGAAAATTATTTAGAATCTAAAGTTCTTTGAAGTAATTTGTTTGGAACTTGAAGTTCTTAATATTTTAGTTTATTTGTTTAGAACCTGAAGTTCTATTAAAAATTTAATATAACCATAAATTATGGAAAGCCACTAAATATTATTAAATAAATAACCTGCAGCTATTATTGATAGTTGAAATTTTTATCCAAGAACCAGAAGTTCTGTTCCTTAATAACCAAAAGTTATTATAGGATACTGGATGAAAAATATGATGAAATTATTTCCAATTTAATATATTAGCACTTATTATTAGTCATTGATTGAAAACTAATCTAAAATTATTTCAATTAAATTATTTAAATTGTGCAGTCAAAATAATTTAATGATTAGAAATTATTAAATAAAATTTTGCTATAACTTGAAGTTATACTACCACACTAGAACTATTATTTATTTTTTCTCTCTTTATTTATTTATTTATTTTTTTATTTATCTCTATTTCATTTATCATAACCTGAAGTTATGATATTAATAACCTAAAGTTATGAAGAAAATATTTTAGTACTCTTGAAGAGTTTTCTAAGAAAAATATGTCCATCAAAATAAAAAAAACTCATTATAACATGTGAAATTACTTGATTTCAAATCTGATTGTGAGAATAATTCTCCATAATTCATGTCTCAAATTTGCTCCTGTTGTAGCAAAAGATACTTAAAGTTAGTATCTATCTTCTAAATGAAAAGTAAATAACGAGTTTCTAATAAATTAATCAACAAGTATGATTCAAGTGAAAATTCATTTCCTGAAGCGAATGTGGTTATATATGAATAAATGACATTGACATGTGGTATTAATTTCTACAATGAAAAAGAATAACCCTTGAAGATGTTTATGACATATGTGGTATAACAAAGTATTGGTAATGTACCAGCAGCACGTCCAAATGATTTTATTAATTTTTATTATAGAAAATTTTTACTTATGTTTACTTTTTATATTATGTATATGATAATTAAGGAAAAATGACTGACACAATATTAAGTAAATAAAAACCATGTCTAGTTGACAACGAAACCACAAATACCATATTAAAAAGTAAAAAAATACTTTTACAATTGCATTCTGGTGTGACTAATATTCAATCTATATCTGTCTCAAGCAGTATTATTGAAGGCTCCAGAAGAGCTTGTATTTTGTCACCTAAAAGAACAAAACTAATAATTTGATGCATTATATTCGAGCGAATCCAGAAGAAATCTATTGAGTTTTAAAGATATTCGAAAGAATGGTTATCATATTGAAACTAAGAATGATGAAAATTGCGAATATCTTCATATCATATCTATTATAAATGGCCAGCAAAAAAATATGAAAAAAATGCAAGTATTGTAATGGACTTTATGGCACTTATATAAGTGTAGTAGAATCAAATATGATCACTAACCTGAAGTTACTTGATCCAAAGTTTTTAAAATTATAGCATGATAGATTAGGTTATCCAAAAATATAATGATGAGGGAGAATAATTGAAAGTGCAAATGGGCATCCCCTAAAGAACCTAAAGATCCTATTATCAAAAGAATTGAGATGCTCTCTTCGAAAACTTATTACTAGGCCATCTCCAAATAAAGTTGGACCTGAAACTTAATCATTTTTAGAAAGAATTCAAGGAGATATATGTAGGCCTATTACACCACTATGTGGACCATTTAGATATTTTATGATTTTAGTTGATGCATCAACATGTTGGTCATATGTGCGTTTGTTAGCAACAAAAAATGTTGCATTTGCTAGATTATTAGCACAAATTATCCAATTGAGAGCTAATTTTTTAGATTATTAAATTAAAAGAATCCGACTTGATAATGCATGAGAACTTACATTCCAAACTTTAATGATTTTTGCATGTATATTGGAATTACTGTAGAACATTCAGTGACACATATTCATACACAAAACGGTCTAGCTAGCAAAATTTCTTATTAAAAAATTACAATTAATAGTTAGACCATTATTTATGAAATCTAGTTTATAATCTTCTACATGGGGACATGCCATATTACATACTGCTGCACTAATTCGATTAAGGCCAACTACTGATTATAAATATTTCCCATTACAATTGGTCTCCGGAAAAGAATCAATTTTGTCTCATATAAAGGTATTTGGTTGTGCAATATATGTTCCAATTTCTCCTCCACAACACACAAAATAGGACACCAAAGAAGGTTAAGAATTTATATTAATTTTTAACTCTCCTTCTATTGTTAAATATTTAGAACCATTAACAGAAGATGTTTTTACAGCAAGATTTATTGATTGTTATTTTGATAAATCAATATTCTCAAATTTAGGGGAGGGAAAACAAAAGCTGGATAAACAAGTGACACGAAATTAATCATTATCTTATCTTGATCTCCGAAGTGGTTGATATCTCATCTTTATATTGTTATTTTGGCTAGACTTTACATCGAAATTGTGACTAAAATCATGAATTTACCATGTTTTTGTGTTTGTTTTCAGAACTTGGCACTGCCATCATGTTTTATTTTATTTTTATAGGAACTCAAAGAAAATAGCATGAAAATAGCAAGTTAGATGGCTACACGACTCATTGGTAGTCTAGATCAGGCCACGACTCAACCGGACGCAGCAACCACGCGCACAATCGATGATCAGCAACTGCAACATCATTCTGTTACCACAATTCAGACTGAATTGTGGGGAATTCGGACTGAATTGCCATATAAGGAAGGATCTAGTCAATTTTGGATAGGGATTTTCTTGAATGGACATGCTCCTAGATCGGTTTGCAATATTTGAAAAGTTGCTAGGGCATCTAGGGAAGGAGGAAAGGGCTATATATATGCCCCTTGCTTGGAGAGGAGGGCATCTTGCATTGTGTCGCCTTTTTCCACCTTTCACACTTGAGAGACGAGTTTTAACACGTTTTTGGAGGTTGATTCCAACTGCTACAGCGAGTTCCAGAGATCTAGAGAAGTTTCTAGCATGATGGCGATAGCATATGACTTGACATCTTAGATTATTGTTGTATCTATCATACTTTTATTATTCACTATGGCTTGTTATATATTATCTATTGTTATTGTAGGAACTTATATTTGCACTTGTTTTAATTTTAAATCACATTTTACACAATTTTACAACAAGCACAACAAGGGATCTAGTGGATATGACAAAATAGCACAAGAATAGAGACAAGTTTCTACCTCTCTTTGAGTAGTAACAAAGAGGCTCGACCAAACTCGTTTGGAATCGATGAGGTGCTCTCCTTCACTTTCTTCTCTTTGGTCTTGAGTCCACCAAAAGAATTAACCAGTTCCTAAGGGTTTGTGCTAGAAAACCAAAAGAGAAAGCCGATCCTTGTTTCTTTCTTCAATTAATTCTCAAATTAATTAGTAGAAACTAAAGCTCAACACATGAGCACCTAAATTAAAGCAATTAGGAGAGCAACAATGGAGAAACAATTTTTCTCCACCGAGAGAAGGGGTGGCGGCCTAGGGAGGAAGAAGAAGGGAGAGAAAATTAGGGTTAGGTAAATCTCTCTGAAGTGTTCTTATATAGCCACCTAATCCAAACATTAGGGGACCCAAAATACCCCTCTCTATGGCCGGCCTCATTAAGGGCCTCAATGGGCCACTTAACCTCTTGTTATTTGTCTTTCATGCTGTCATGCACATTAATTTAATTACTTAATGGGCCAATACAATTTCTTCTATTTTGGGCTCAATTAGACTAATTAAATTAAAGCCTATATATTCAACATAATTCACATAATTATATTAAATATTCACTACAGGAAAGTGCAGCAGTTGCATTATAAGAACGAATGCAAAAGAAATCAATTACATCAGTAGATCGAATGCAAAAGATGCTAATTGCATGGACTACTTCAATGCTAAAGAAGACAATTTCCTCGGCAAAATCAATGCAAAAGAAGTCAATCACATTAGCCTAACCCATGCTAAACATTTCAAGTGCATCGACCGAATGGATGCAATAGATGTCAGTTGCATCATCTAATCTCATGTTAACAAAGTCAATTGTTTAGGAAAAATGGATGCAAAAGAACTTGAGTGCATCAGTCCAACACATGCTAAACAAGTCAAGTGCATCGACATAGCAGATGCAAATAAAGTCAATTGCATCCGACAAACCCCATGCAAAATATATTGGTTACATCTGTTATGCCCATGCAACCATGCATTAGTTTAACTGATGCAAATAAACACGCCCATACAAATGAAATGCCCATGCAATCGAGCATTTGCAAGGAAGCCAGTTGCATCGGCCAAATTACATAAGTGTAGCTGATGCAGAACGCATGTTGCATCAGTACTGCGGTTGGCTGCAATTGCTGCACTTTCTTGTAGTGATTGTTGAACAAAATTAATTATCAACTTATTGATAATTATTATATGATTAGCATATGCATTAACTTTGTTTCATATGATACTTTGATTTAATTAAATATAACGGTTCGCAACGGTGTATAATTAATTAATCAACTTATCATATCTTACATTCTCCAATGTAAATAAACTAAATAAGTTAGTTAAACCTTTATTTGTGTGACCCTCGAGGATTTAGGTCATGTTGGCCATGGAAATTAAATCGATATTTATTTTCAATAATCATAAGCGGTATCTAGCAACACGTTATGATTTCCAATTAATATAAATAAATACTATACTTTTATAGTATTCCAATATTACATAAGAAATAGATAATTTCCTTGTTTTGATTCTTATGTCACATGATATCACTATATAAACCAAGTCACTATATAAACCAAGATAGGAGTGTGTCATTCTTGCAGTTTATACATTTCTTGATCTAGAGTTGATTCTATAAGTTGTTGGCAAACAATCCAACTCTATAAAGGGCCCAATAGATATCATCACTCATTAGGTCTACTAATGAGAGACATACGGTTGATTTGATGAACAACTTTTCCCCACACAATTCAAGAGAACTTAAATAAAGTCCGTATAGTAGCCTTTATCAAGAATATTTATCAAAATTATCCTCATGTGGAAAAACTGAACCATCTCAAACTCAGAATCAAACTCATATGAAATAAATAATGACACATAACACAATCCATATATTTATTTCATTAGGTCAAGTCATGTGTTATATTCCAGTAACATACACATATGCTATTAAGTTAGTAACTCCTTATCTATGATTTGCGGAACTTAATCATCACTTAATTTACATACTAATCTTCTATGATAATTAATGTTTCTTGTTAATTATCAAGATTATGGACACTTTAGATTTATTATTGCCATTTATCAAAATGAAACATAGAGATCCACAATTCAGATCCTCAACCTGAATGATCTGTCAATAATAAACTCAAGGAACAAATTATCAACTATAATCAATAACACAAACTAAACATATAGCCATCAAATGATTGGCTTCTAGGACATTAACACCTAGATCGCTGAAAAACTCCACTAAAATTCTTTTAATAAAATTTCTAAAAAATGAAATCTATGGAATTTCAAAATAAATGACTTTAAGGAGAATATTTTCCACTGAGTACTTTCAAAATAAGTATTTTTCAAATGTGAAGAAAAGTTTTGAAACCTAGATTTGAAGAATTAAATCCAATTTTTAAAATCCTGAAATACAAAGAGGGTACATCTGAAGTCTAGAAATCAAAACACGAAAAGTAAAGTTAAAATCAAAATCTCTTCAGTTGAGGAAAGCAAGTCCCTCCTTAGGGTTAATATCAGCTTTAGAAGACTTAAAAATCATATTCCTACAGTCATTGGAAGTGTCTTAGGAATTCTAAAAAATATTGAAATCTCATCAAGTGACCTCCTTGCCTAGAGAATTTCAGCCCATCTACTTTAATTGAACCTCTGGTCTCATGTTTAAGGTTGAGATAAGAGGAGTCCCAAGAATCTCTAAATCAAGTTTCTCTTTGGGGTTGAGATCAACATCAAGAGACTTGAAATTAGGCTCCTAAACAAGTGGCCCTAAAAAACCCCTAGAGGTCTGAAAAGAACAAATTTCTACAAGTGGTCCTAAGAAGTCCAGGAACCAACTATTACAAATGGCCATGAAAGTGCCCCAAGAGTTGAAAACCAAATTCTCTTTAGGGTTGAGATCAACCTTTAGAGACTTAAAATCAAACTCCTAAGCAAGTGATCCTAAAAAGCCCCTGGACTTTTGAAAAATACCATATTCCCAATATAGCAATGAAAATTTATTTTCCCTGGATTGTGTTGTGTGCAACATGTATGGGCTAAGAAAAATTATTCTCACAAGTGGCTCTCAGAAGCCCCAGGAACCAACCCTTACAAGCGCCCTAAAAAGCCCCAAGGGTGGCAAAATACCAGATTTCTAACAAGTGGCCCTAAGATGCACAAGGAATTCTGAAAACATTGGGTTTTCAACAAGTGACCTTCTTACCGTGAGAATTCCAAATTTACCTCCCCAGGCTGAGTTGTGTGCAACATGTCTGGACTGAGAAAAATTATTTCTATAAGTGGCCCTGAGAAGTTTCAAGGGTTATAAAATGTCGTTCCTACAAGTGGTCCTATGAAGTCCCAGGAATCAACCCTTACAAGTGGCCTAAAAAGTCCCAAGGGTTGTAAAACTCTGTTCCTACAAATGACCCTAAAAATTTTCAGGAACCAACCCTTACAAGTGGCCCTGAAAAATCCTAAGAGTTAGTAAAACTTCTCCCCTATAAGTGACACGAAATATCACAAGGATCTTCAAACGACAAGTGTATCTTCAGACAAATCCAAGTAAAGAGACATCTCCACACAAATCAAAACCAAACCCTAAGTTTTAAGATTTAACATTGTCAATTGGGTCTTGTCTAAGCCAAAAGAACAAACCCCACTTAAATACAAACTCTTTAGATACAATTATTTTCTAGCCTTGTACATAATCCTTTATGCCCCTTAATCAGAGGTTCTCGCGGTTAATCCCGCGGTAATTAACAATGGGTTTTTGCGACCATTAGAAAGTATGGACTCACAAATAAATAATAAACCATCATGAGAGTGGGTTCTCATCAATGTTCTCTTGCTGTCAAGAGGGCATCTAGCACCTGAATCCAGACCCGTGAGGATGAATCTCATGGACTATTTACTTCCTATTGAAATCTTTTGTTCATTGACAAAAAAACGCACACAATGGTTTCGTTTCTCTCTATAAACCAGACATAGGAAGTGTTAACTTAGTACTGAAAATGTATTAAAATAGAGATACCAAATGCAACTTGATATTGCATAGTTCATTTATATACTTATATTTGCTATTTGCAGTGTTGTCTCGATCTGACACCAATTCACGGTACTAAAAATTGATACAAGAGACAAAATTATGGTTAAACTTCAACCAATAAATTACATCATCGCTCCAATATACATTAGTTATATATACACTAGTCCAAATGATATCCTTAATTTATCCGATCAATATATAAGTTCAAGTTTTATTTCATAAAAGGCCGAACTATTATACTTGGTTAACAGAGAGGCAAGGATCTCGCACAAGCAGACATTGGAAAGGCCCAAAAAATGGAAACGACTATATATGTGCAAGAGCGTAATGTTTATCCTAGATATTTAGAAAAATGTCACTATTTTCAGCAGCATGAAATTTTATATTGATAATTATCTTTTGAGGTTGCGCTTGAAATGAAGGTAGAACACAATGACAAGGAAGAAGGGGTAGAGAGGAAGGGCATTTTTGTCATATGATGTAAAAGTAATTTTTCTTTAATTAATAAATAATTGAATTTAATTAAAAGGTGTTATTTCCTTAACTCTAGAAAGTACAAGGTGTTTTGTCCAATTTTTAAGTGCAAGAGTTATCTCCGATTGTCAAAGTTTATAGGGAGTTATACCTAATTTTGCCTTTAAACTAGAGACAAAACTGGGTTCTGTAAGTCAATAGCTGCACACTGTTACTAAACTTTTAGGATATAAAGTCAATAACTACATGGATTCACATATTTACAATATTAAAATAATCGTAACACACAGTACTATCAACTTCAATTCATCGAAAAATTATTTTGATACTAGACTTGGTGTGTTAGAGTTATGTCCTAGAAGTAAATCTTATATGGCTACTTCCATGATTTATGTTATTGATGATATTTGATCATTTGTTTCTTGATTTATTTATTAACAGATCATTCAGGTTGAGGATCTGAATTGTAGATCTCTATAGTTCATTTGTAATTAAATGATAGTAATAAATCTAAAAGGTCCATAATCTTGATAATTAACAAGGAACATTAATTATCGGATAAGATTAGTATGCAAGTTAAGTGACGATTAAGTTCTACAAATCATAAGTAAGGAGTTACCAACTTAATTGTATATGTATATGTTGTGGAACATAATACAGGATATGACCCAATGAAATAAATATATGGATTGTCTTATGTGTCATTATTTATTTCATTTGAGTTTGATTCTAAGTTTGAGATGGTTCAGTTTTTTCACATGAAGATAAGTTCTATAAATATCGTCTACTGCTGATTCTTGATAAGGGCTGCTATACAGACTTTATTTATGTTCTCTTGAATTGTGCGGGAAAAAACTGTTCATCAAGAAAATCGTATGTCCCTCACTAATTTACTTAGTGAGTGATGATATCTGTTTGAGTCCTTTGATGGAGATGAATTGTTTGCTAGCAACTTATACAATTATCTCTAGATCAAGAAATGTATAATCTGCAAGAATGACACATTCTAATCTTGGATTATACAATGATATCATGTGACATAAGAATCAAGACAAAGAAATATTTTATTTCTTATGCATGATTAAAATACTGTAACAGTACGTTATTTATTTATGTTAATTAGGAATCATAACGTATTGCTAGATATTGCTTATGATTATTGGAAATAAATAATGATTTATTTTCATGGCCAATATAACATAAATCCTCAAAGGGTCACACAAATAAAGTTTTAACCATACAGTACATTATTTATTTATTCACAACAGTAAGCGCAGTGAAAATGTGATAAGTTGATTAATTAATTATATACCGTTATGAACTGTTATAATTAATTAAGTCAAAGGGATCATATAGAAATAAATTAATGCATTTGCTAATTCTAAAATAATTATCAATGAGTTGATAATTAATATTATTCAACATATTTTAATTGGTTGAATTAAAAATTCAGCACAATAGGAAAGTAATTTAATTAAACTATTAAATGATTGATTTAATGTATTAAATGAGAGCTAAAATTGCCCAAATAAAATAGCCTAATAATAGCCATGATGAGGCCGGCCCTTCAAGGGTGGTTTTGTCCATTTGAAATAAAGAAAAAAGGGATGATGTTTGGGTTTCTAATAATAGGCTGTTAATTAAAGAAAGTTAACCACCCATTATAGAATTAACCTCTCCTCTTTCTCCTATTATATTATGGACGAAAATTACAGAAAAATATCAGATTTTTCTCTTCCAAAAAGCTCTCATATTATTGCTCTTCCATAGAAATTCATGTGTTAAATATTAGCCACAAATTAAATTGTTAATTTCATGAAGAAAGACAACGAGAAATTATCCCCGTTCTAGAGTTTGCTAGCACAAACCTCTAGAAATTGGTTGATACTTTTGGTGGACTCGAGGTCAACCATTGGAGAAGAAGGAAGAAAGACGCAGCACACCACCGACTCCTACGTATCGGATTTTTTCTTTTTGATATAATTCAAGAAGAGGTATACCCATAATCTTTTTCTCTTGGTTAATTGATGTGTTATATGCTTGCAAGATCCGTTTTGTGGTTGTTTGCTTGATTTCACGCTTATTAAATGCAATAAAATTGAAAATTGTGCATCCTAACCACATACTAACATGGTGCCTAGGGCTGTACAACGGACGGGTTTGTAATTTTTTATCAATATTTCAACCCAACCCAATTATACCGGGTTGAAAATTTTCTTTAGTTGACCCACCCGTAACCCAACCCAACCCATATAAATTTTTATCTACGGGTTTTTACGGGTTTTCGGGTTAAAACGGGTTATGATTTATATAGTTCATAAATAAATCTAACAATATTAATTAAATAAAAATAAATTAACATGCCTATTAATTAGAGCAAATGGCGGACAAATTATGATTAAAATTGAAAAATTTAGTTATGTAAATAGCCTTTCTACCAAAAACTGATATTTGCACATTTACTTTGGTCTGCCTAGGTGACTCTTTCCAAGCTTTATTTTTCATCTCGCTTAAAGTAGGATTCATGCATGGTAATGAGTATGAATCTTTTAAACATAATTCATTGCCTCTCTGCAATCGGACGTATTATAATCTTGATGTTATGATCTTATGTGTAGCATTGAAATGTATAAGCAATCACTGTCTTTTGGTCAAATGAATTTCTAAATGTGCCATTGCCTTTTAATTAAAGAAGTAATGTAAGACGGGTCGGGTACAAACCGGGTTATTAACCCTTGAATTAAAACCCAACCCGGTACAACCGGGTTAGTAAAATTAAAACCCGACCCAACCCGAATAATGTTTGAACCCGTTAAGATACGGGTCGGGTTGGACGGGTTTAACAGGTCGGACGGGTTTTATTTTTTCTTATACAGCCCTAATGGTGCCCCTCAGCCATGCTTTACTGGCCAAATGAATTTGGAGATGGTACTTTGACCAATTCTCTCTCGGCTATACTTCTCAAAGCCATAACCTCTATCATTATCCTCTTTTTCCATGCAACAACACCTTGGCAAAGACTTTTTAAAAATCTGGCACTTCTTCGCAGTGGGACTTTCCCTAACCATTAACTCAAGAATTAAAGCCACTTTCTAGCACTGCAACTAGGGACTGGGAATCCTCAGAATTTAATTTTCTCTCCTCTTTTCTTTGGCCTTAGATCTGTCAAGAAAGTCCTCAATTCAATTTTCTCTCAACTAACAACCTTGTTCAAATCTGCTCTCTTCTAATTTATTCTTTCCTCAACTGATCTACCTCAACTGCAGCAGCTGTTGCAGCAAAATCATTCACTAATCACTTCGGCAACCCCATTGGAAAGGGACTCCCCAAATTGAAAATTCTCCCAACATTACTTCACCTCCTCATCAGTCTATAAATTCCTTAATCCCCGCCCAAAATTCTATTTTTACTTGGGAGATACTGCAAAATAGGCTGTCAATACTGGATAACTTCCAAAAAAGGATGGAGTCTAGCAAACCATTGTACTTTATGTGCAGCTGATGAGACTGCAGTGCATCTTTTTTGATATTTGTCCCTTCTTCCATCAGACAGTCAATCAGGTCTATCTCTAGGAAGGAATTTCGTTGCGAGTAAAATCACTTTACTTTCCATTCAGGCTACTTCAAAGTACAGAGAACTTCTTCTTATAATAGCCTTTGTGATTTGGAGAGAAAGATGTGCCAGAATCTTCAAAGTGTTTCTAAAACCTCCTCACTAGCTGACGAGGCAATCGACGATTAGAGATTGGAAAATCACACATAGAACCCATTGAAATCCCTTGCTCTTCTTTATCTTGCTCATTTCCATCTTTACTTCTCCTTGTTTGTAATGATAACTCACATTATTAATGGGTTGAGTGAGCATTGGGATTCAAATTATCGCTAAATAATTTTTGTCGACAAAACATTAGGGCTAGGCGTTCGCTGAAAATTTTCAACACTAGATCAAGGGAGTAGTTAAATGTTCATTATTTACTAAAATAATCAAATAAAGTAGTATATATTTCTTCAGAAAGAATTCAAATAGACATTCATAATAGAGTATTTATTGAAGGAACTTTTTTAGCACTTGTTTCAAATTTTAAATCGCATTTAAACAATTAAACAAAGCACTAACAATAAGGATCTAGTGGAATGACCAAGTTTAGTGAAAGAGATTAGAAAAAACGTTTAACCTCTCTTCGTATCGCAACGAAGATGCGCGACCATAGTGTAAGAGGCGGTGGCGTCCTCGTGTTCTCCCCTTCTTCTCCTTTCTTAGGTTCATCTAAAGAATTAACCAACTCCTCCAAGTTTGTGCTAGCAAACAAGAGGAAAAATCTAATCCTAATGTTTTCGTCAATTAATTCACCAATTAATTTATGGAAAAACTAAACTCAACACATGAGCACTTATGGAGGTTTGAGAGAGAGCAAGCAAAGAAGAGAACTAGCTTCTCTCTTGCTTGAAAGTGGCGGCCAAGGAAGGGGAAGAGAGAGGAAAGGAGAAAAGGTTAGGATTTGCCTCCATGTGGTCCTTAAATAGAAACATCATCCAACCTAATCCACTACAATTAGTGGACATAATTGCCCCTCCAAGGCAGGCCATGAAATGGGCGACAATAGGCCATTTAATCTTATGTTTAATCTCTCTTAAGCATATCAAATCAAATATTTAATGGGCCAAATTGATTGCCTCCAATTTAGGCTCAAATAGACTAATTAAATTAAGCCTATATATTTAATATAATTCACACAATTATATTAAAGTATGTTGAACAAAATTAATTATCAACTTATTGATAATTATTTTAGGATTAGCAAATGCATTATTTTATTTCTATATGATCCCTTTGATTAAATTAATTATAACGGTTCGCAATGGTATATAATTAATTAATCAACTTATCATATTCTTGCATTCACCAATGCAAATAAATAAATAATGCACTGTATGGTTAAAATTTTATTTGTGTCACCCTCGAGGATTTATGTCATGTTGGCCATGAAAATTAAATCGTTCTTTATTTCCAATAATCATAAGCGGTATCTAGTAACACGTTATGATTCCCAATTAACATAAATAAATATTGTACAATTACAGTATTTCAATCTTGCATAAGAAATAAAGTATTTCTTTGTTTTGATTCTTCTGTCACATGATATCACTGTATAAACCAAGATAGAAATGTGTTATTCTTACATGCTATGTTTGGCAAGGGGTGTGAACTAGAACAAGAACTAGAACAAGTTTGTTCTAGTTCTTGTTCTAGTTCCATGAATTTGGTAGAACTAGAACAAGGAGGGAGAACTAGGCCTTGTTCTAGTTCGGGGTTTGTTTGGTTGCGCGCGAACTAGCTAGTTCATGGGTTTGCCAAACATAGCCACAGTTTATACATTTCTTGATCTAAAGTTGATTGTAAAAGTTGCCGGCAAACAATATAACTCCATCAAGGGGCCCAATAGATATCATCACTCACTAGATATACTAATGAGGGACATACGGTTGTCTTGATGAACAATTTTTTCCCGCACAATTCTAGAAAACATAAATAAAGTCCGTATAGCAGCCTTAATTAGGAATCAACGTTAGACGATATTTATTGAACCTATCCTGATGTGGAAAAGCTGAACCATCTCAAACTTAGAATCAAACTCATATGGAATAAATAATGACACATAACAAAATCCATATATTTATTTCATTGGATAAAGTCCTGTGCTATGTTCCAGTAACATACACATATACAATTAAGTTGGTAACTCCTTATTTATGATTTGTGGAACTTAATCATCACTTAACTTCCATATTAATCTTTTATGATAATTAATGTTTCTTGTTAATTATCAAGATCATGGACTATTTAGATTTATTATTGTCATTCTAATTTTGAATGATCTACATAGATCAACAATTCATATCCTCAACCTGAATGATCTGTCAATAATAAACTCTAGGAACAAATGATCAAATATCATCAATAACATAAACTAAAATTAAGTCATTAAAATATTGATTTCTAGGACATAACTCCAATATTTATTTGCACAACAAATAGTCTTCAAATAGTATTTGAATAAGAATCACTATAATTGTTTATATAAACATTCACAGTTAATAAATTCAAATAGACTATGGGAGTACTTATTTTAGTCAAGCAACATACACTTGACATGTATAATTTTGATTTAAAGCTAACAATAATGAGAACCTATAATACTATAAACAACATAATAATAGCAGAAGTATTTGTTCAAAGCATCAAACTTCGAAACTAAATTAACAATATCATTCCTAACAACAAATTTATACACATAAACCAAATTAAAAGTATCATTCAAACAACAAATGCAGTTAGAACACATTTCTTACAAATGTTAGGTTGCACGTTGTTTGCCTCTAAATTCTGCTGCATAAAATTGGGATAAATAAATAAATTTTATTCCACAAATAAATCAAAATCCATGACAACATCAACCAGACGAAATCGCTCTGACAAACAGTCATGATGCATGAGAGGAAAATACAGAAGTTCTTAAAAAAAATGGACGATAAATTAATTAATTATGGAAAATGCCGTTACGCGCCTGTGATATCCTTATAATTAATTATGAAAAAAAGTCCTAAAAATAGAAATTTTATAGTAGTTAAATTCTTCATATTTTTATGAGGAGCCATCCAAAATTTCATGTCAAACTGACCAATGGATGGGCACCAAACAATTTTTCTCAAATAAGTGCAGCTTAATTATCCTCAAAATTCAGTCAAATGGACGGGTCCATTACTGGAACAAATGGAGAAGAGATGCACCAGACTCAAACTAAATGGAGGCGATTTTGGTTGGGCTTTTAAGCCGGAATTAAAATGCATTATGGGTTGACTTTTAAACGTGAGAGAGGTCCATGTCAATTAATCAAATAAAGGCCCAGTTGATTTATACAAAAGCCCAATACCACACATCACTGTTATGAAATTACAGCTAATCTGACGGCTCAAACAATTCAATACAAGATTATCGAGAATCAACGGCCAGATCTCCATCTAAATTCAAACTAAACCTATCCTATTTTCTGATTGGCTAAGGAGGTGGACCCCACTTTCTGTTAAAAGAAAAAGAAAGAGAAAAGGATGGAACAGTACAATCTGACAGTTGCTAAGTTCACCAGCGTAGGGAGAAGCCTCGTCGCCTTTCTACGCTGCCTCAGTCCAAACCAACTTCACCAATGAGAAGGCGATGGCACCACGATCTTAGCGACACCAGACACGACAAGATTTGGAGAAGAAACAGCCGCGATTGGGGAATGAAGAGGTTCATCGCCTGTGAGAAAATTTGAAAAATTAAACAAGGAAGAAAGATAAATTGGGCAATTAAACAACAATGTACTTTCTCAAGGGAACGAACTACATGCCTGAAGGAGCAATTTCGAGGTTGGATGCTCACGGAGACAAGCGAGCTATCTCAATCGCAAGTAACAATGGCGGAACTGTGTAAATGGAGGAGAGAAGCTTGGTGTATTGATGGGATGCACTAACTACGCTCCGTCTCGATTAGAGAGCATGCACAGAGGGAACATGAAGACTCTGATGCACCTACAGTCGAGTTCCGTTACAACTGGATGTCTCCAGTAAAAATGGAAGGAAAATACAAAGGGAATAGGTGAAATAGAGAGGGGTTTCATTACCTCATCCTTAGTCTATGCTCTGAGAAGGAAGTTTCTAGAGCGGTCCCAAGCACAGATGACTTGATGACGCAGCAGATGGTACCACATTCCCTTCTCAATTTGAGTCGTCTGATGAGAGAAAGGTTTGAATTGATGGCAGTGATGAGGAGCATACCTCATATACTACAAGGCGCCACATGAACAAATGCAGACAAGAAACATGCTGAGGCCTCAAGAAGCTACATCTGGCCATCCATCAAAAGAGTTGACTGGATGGAGAGTTGGATACTTACAACAGTTGCTTTGCCTTCAAATGCAAATACAATTGGAGTTGTATAGCATCAAAATACGTCTCAAAGCAACATAATGCACCTGAAAGTGACATCTCAAAAAGGCTATGGGCAAATCAATCTTTAAATGAATGAGACAAAAGAATGTTAAGTACAAATGGGAAAGAGAGAGAAATTCAATCCCCATCTTGCCCCTCTGCACACTTTTAATTGAGTCTGCAGCAGCAATAGTTGGTACCAAAAGTGAGATTAAGGTGTTTAATCACATGAACATGCTATCTCTAAACTAAAGAAAAGTGCAGTAAACCCCTTTGCAAAATTTGGACTAAGCACAGTCAAACAATGATTATCCAGACACAAACAAGGTCAAGGAAACAATTAAACAGCCCATGCTCAGTGATAAGGACATATAAATGAAGCACTCAATGGCTCAAAGAACCATAGCCAGCTGGCCCAGCATAACACCAAATAGCTAAGGCACTCAAATAAGAACATGACATCTACACAGGAAAGATGAAAACAAAGCCAGGACCACTATATTGCTATTGAAGCACACCAGAAGCAACACTCAGTTTAGCCACAATTGAGTAAAAGAAGGCACTTATCTGCATTCACTCACAGAGAAAGGCCTCTCTGAAAGTATAGAAGACAGCTGGTGTATGGATAAAACCAGGCGATCCAATGTAGCCATGCCACTACCTAGCTCCAAGTCTCATCACTGACCAACCAAGTGTGAGCACAACTTGCCAAAAATGACAAGCACCAACTCAAACACCTGGTTGCAGAAATTTAAACAACAATCACTTACAAATTGGGATTCTTGATTGTACAAAATTCCATTGAGTTTCATACCAAATTTGACTCAATATATGATAGCCAACCTTCAAGCAAACCCAAAATAACCAGCTAATTTCAGATGTGAGCACAACTTGTCACATGTTGTGACAAGTGATAACTCAAACATAAGGAATTACAAAGTCATGGGGTACAAGGAAGCCACAAGCAACATGTCATATGTGACATACAAAAGGAGGCAAGTCTACCTCAAAAATTGATAGAGCAATACAACCCAAATACTGGAGAGGAGCTCTACTCTCTCTGAAGTGTTTCCATGCCAATAGCTGAGGCATAACAGCCAACAGCCACCAAGTCATTTCACTATGTGACATCTGTCCCAATGCCACATCATACCAAACCCTGGCGTCAAGAAGAGAGCTACAATAAGATGAGCCTCAATAGCCACCAAGCATAGCAACCAACCATATTCTGCCAAGACAGTGACTACATGTGAAACAATTGCTCAAAAATCACAACAAATCACCAGACATAACCCTCTGAAGGACAAGAAAGGAAGTTAGATGAAACCAGAACCACTGGAGACCATTCTAAACAAGGCCACTCTACTGGAGAACCTCAAGATGGCCCTGAAATGCCATAAGTACCCCTCTAACATACCACAGGAGGATAGCTGGCACCTCAAATGCCCCTACCCTAAGTATGTCATCAAGTAAGAAGTAGTAAAAATGCATACTTATCCTCCCTAAAGCCCAGGTGGCACAAGGCTCACCTGTCATAAGCACAAAGGAGGATTAGTAGAAAGAAGTAAACCACAATTGAGCAATTGACTGTTCAACAGCATAAAGCCAAGTGTCAAGCCACTGTTGGATGGTAAGATTAGATGGTAAACACGGCATGTGAGGAAAGCAGCTCAAGATTGAGGCAATTAAAGCAAGGAAGCATCCCAGCCCTACATCAAGCAACATCAAGACTCAGAAATTCTGAAAAATTGCTATGTGGCACACTAAGCCCCAGTGAAACCCTAGCCATTTGACTATAAAAGAAGCAACTCTAGAAGAAAGAAGGGCCCCTAATTTTTAAATTTTAGGCTAGTATTGCGTTTTCAGAAGTTGTAAAAAAGAAAAGAAAAGCTGTTTTAAGTTTCAATTAAGGTAATTAGCACAATTAACATGTAAACTTTGCTTTTATTTGAAATAAAGGGGGCCAAAAATGATTTTAACTGTTTGATCTTCTTGTTATCCTCCTCTTTTCCATTTTTTTTCTTTTCTGGTTCAATAAAAGCCTGGTATTTGGCTTTTGTGCCCGGTATTTGGCACTGGTTGGTTGAAATGCCTGGTACTTGGCATGATTTGAGCCTGGTATTTGACTCTGGCCTGGTATTTGGCCTTGAATACAACTCCAGTTCGGTATTTGGCTGTGTAAAAAATCCTCTTGTGAGGATATGCATAATAAGGCATGCAAGCTCTATGTCTGTGTACTATTGTTTGCATTCCACCCCTAATTAAAAGTGAAATAAGGTGTGTAGGCTCTATGTCAGTGTACTATTGCCTATTCACCACCTAAAATTGCTTTAATAAACAAAGAAGTTTGTTAAAATGGTGCATCTGTCATGTTTTCAAAACAAAAATGAATTCCTGTTTAGTTCATATGTATTAGGGTTAGCTTTGCATGTCATACTGCATTTACTTCCTACTTGCATCATGTTTAAGTTTTACTTGGTTATTAAGATCATTGAGTTACATTGAAGTCATATTTTAAAAAGATTCATTGCATCTTCATAATGTCCAGCATGGTTATTCAAATGAAAATGTCTTTTAAAGCCAAATAAACTCATGGTTAGCATGTTATTAGAGTTTCTACAGTTTTAACATGTCAAGACAAGTCAGTCTTTGTGCATAAAGTCTACTCATGTCATTAATTAAAGTACAATTGAAATAGCATATACATGTCAGGGGTCATTTAGGCATCTTCAGAAATAAAGAAATTTCAAGGACTAAAATGAATTTCTAAGTACATGTCATGAAGATAAGTTTAAGTAAAAGTCAAATAAACTCATGATAAGTGTCACAGGAGTTGAAATCAAACGCATAAATAAAAACAAATGTCATGTAGAATAAGCTTAATAAAAGGTCAAGAGTTTAAGCATTTTCAGTCCATGTCTTTCAAACTAAACACACAAAACCATTTCAAGTCTGCATATCTTTTAAACTCATGCATATAGGGGTTCCTAAGAGTCAAAACAAAAGCATCATTTAAGAAATCCATGTCATTCTGCACTGTGGAAATTGAATAAAAAAAACTGCATTGCATCACTGTCAGAGTTAATGTTCAGAGACAACTCATTCTTCATTCAATGTGCATAGTATCTCTCTGGGAAATAGTAGTTGCATAAAGTAGGGTCAAATGTATTTGCAAGTTGCATCTGTTGAAGTCCATCAAAATTTCTAATGCATTCCTTAAAAAAGTATATATGCACAGTCAACAACTCATAAAAGTCATAGGGTCAAAATAAAATTTGAATAGCATGCATTTGCATCAGAATTAGTAGGCTCTCAGTCCAGAGTTTGACTATTCTTCATTTGGTATGCATACATATATCACCACTTTTAAAATCATCAAAGACATTTCAAGGTCCCAGGTTAAATTTATGCATGGCACAAATTCCTTTTGAAAATCAGTTGAATCTTTTTTCTGAACAAACAAAACAAAAAAATTTCAGCAAAACATCTCAATACAAACTCAATTTTAAACTCAATAAATTTTTGATAGAAAAATGAAACACAGTCAAAGCAAAACAACACATAAACTCAAAGGGGATGCTCATATCTTGAAGCTTGACTCATGAGAGAGTTTTTACAAGCCACAATAGAACCCAGACAGAATAAATAAAAGTCGAAGTGATGAACCAAAATAAATACAGTGAAGTGACTCGAACTAAACTAAACCAGACCCTGAGTTGAACCAAAATTGAACTGAAATAGACAAAGATAACTGGTCGCTGACAGTCATGGACCTATGATAAACCCTAAACAAAACTCAATTGAGCATGAAATTGAATAGGGACTAAGGTACCAAATACATCTAGTCCACACAAATCTAGTTCGAAATTGAAACAAAAGAAGAAGTTACTTGAACAATTGAAGCCTTCAGTGACCTCTACGAACCTTAAGAACTCCGTGGGACCTATCAAGGAACCTCAATTCAACCCAGGTTGACTTGATTGGACATGGCAAAAAATACCTAGTCAAAAAAAAAAGTGAAACTCAGAAATGGAAAGACAATTGAGAAAAATGGGTAAGGAGTAGAAAGAGGAGCTCATCATGGGCTGAAAAGTACCATCAATTGAAGAAGTGGCGCCGGCGGTCGCCGTAATTTCTCTGCCGATGAAAACCCTCTCTCTCGACAGTCAGACGGAGGAAGAAGGAAGAAGAAAGAAGAAAAGAAAAGGGAAAGAAAATAAAAGCATCCCTAGCACGAATCTTGACGCCTGAGGGACGGACAGATTTCGTTTCTAACGGATCTGAAAAGAAATATGTGTAAACCCAGTGCACCATGACCAATGAGGATCATTGAGAGGCACTGAAAATGGGTCCCACAAGTTGGAATTGAAACCCAACGCAAAACCAAAACCTCAGCGCCTCTCAATGATCCTCTGTGGCAGCCGCTGTGTAGCGGGTTACTGCAATCCAGTACAGCAAACAGCAAGTCTCCAGCCAATCAGAATTTTCCAACAGAACTGCAACTTCAAAAATACATTAAAAATAACAGGAATATCAGAAAAATTCAAATAAAATGTCAAAATGTCAAGAAAAATCTGAAGAATATTTTGGTAACACATTTCATGACCAAATCCCAAAGCACATTAAATTCAAAACCCTCAAAATAGCCATTATGGTAAATAATAAAATGATAAAAATCAAATTGAAATTAAATTTCTGTAAAATGCATGAACATCTTATGTTCTGGACAGCAGGTACACTGGAACACCTCTGGCAAAACCAAAAATCCAAAACCCAAACTCAGTCCCAATATACCAAATTCCAAATCCAAAATTCAAATGTCAATAGTCTAACATCCAAAGACTCGAAACCCCAAATACAAAAATCCGAACACCAAAACCTAAAACCTAAATACAAAATTTCAAATTCCAAACTCAAATACTAAATCCCAAAAATTCCAAAATCAAATACCAAATCTCATATTCCCAAATCCAAAAATCCAAATCCCAAGACTCAAATATCAAAAATCCAAAATTTAAATCCAAATTCAAAGGCTCAAAACTCCAAGTCTAAAAATCCAAAACCTAAAACTTAAATACCAAATCCCGAAATCCCAAATCTAAATACCAAATCCTAAACTCCAAATCCAAATACCAAAATCCAAAAAGTTAAAGGCACAAAGACCAACGCTCTAGAGCTTGGATCAATAGTCAGTAACTAAAAATACTCGAACTAACACAAAAGTCTTAAAAGTCCAACTCCGTCCTTCTGAGACTGCATAGCACGTTGTCCTGGAAGGTACACCCCCTTTGTGTTCTCCTCAAGAGGAGGCATAGCGTTTCTTCCCTCGTGACTTGAATGAAATTCCAAAACTTCTAAATCCCAAAACGATTGAGAATTGACCTAGATCGTCTATATTTCTAGTGTCAAACTCATAAATCAACTTCGTCCTTCTAAGACTGCATAGCGCGCTGCCCTGGAAGGCACACCCCTTGTGTTCTCGTCAAGAGGAGGCATAGCGCTTCTTCCCTCACGACTTGAACGAAATCCCAAAACTTCTAAATCCCAAAAGGATTGAGAATTGACCTAGATCGCCTATCTGTCTAGTGTCGATCTCATAAATCAAATTCGTCCTTCTGAGACTGCATAGCGCGTTGCCCTGGAAGGTACACCCCTGAAGTTCTTGTTAAGAGGAGGCATAGCGCATCCGTACTCGAGACTCGAACGAGAAATCCCAAAAACCCCTAAATCCCTAAATCAACTGAGTGTTAATCTAGGAAACATAACCCCTAGCGTTAATCTCAGAAATCTCAAGGTGGCCTCAAGCCAACCCCAGCAAAGTTAACAACAAAATTGTTAAAATTGTGACATGAAAGTCAACCAAAGTCCTGTAGCAAGTTTAAAGTTACGACCAAAAGAATTCAAAAGTCAAACCCCCCAAAGACTAATCTTTTTATAGATTAAAATTGACTCTAAGCTATTTATCACATTTGATTTTGATTATTCTCGATCTAGAGGTGCTCTTGTCTGGTTCTCAACTCAGCCCGGAGGTAATTAACAGCAGGGGCTTGCGCCTGCTGGAAGGAAATGACCTACAAACAAACAATCAACTCTCGAGGTACTTAGAATCGTGTTAGCGCCCATCACCCGTTTTCGGATAGACGTTAGTGTTCGGGTCGTAAGATGCTCGAGGAGTATCTGATCCATGCTTTTTTTCTCGAATGGTGAAGTCATTATTTGATCTTTCCCTGTGGATAGGCAAAAAAGTGCGAGACACACGTGATTTGTAGGGTCTGTCAACACCTTGTCATCATTAATATCAATCTGAAAAAAAGTAAATTAACGATCTAGAATAATCATTTATTCAACATAAAAAATTTACTCTCTTATGCAATATATTTAACCCCAAAGTAATCTGTTCATACTGTTAGAGTTATGTCCTAAAAGTCAATAGTTTGATGACTTAAATTCTAGTTTATGTTATTGATGATATTTGATCATTTGTTCCTAGAGTTTATTATTGACAGATCATTCAGATTGAGAATCTAAATTGTAGATTTCTATGAATTATTCATTAGAATGACAATAATAAATCTAAATTGCTCATAATCTTGATAATTAACAAGGAACATTAATTATCATATAAGATTAGTATGCAAGTTAAATGATGATAAAGTCCTACAAATCATAGGTAATGAGTTACCAACTTAATTGCATATGTGTATGTTATTGGAACATAGCACATGACATCACTCAATGAAATAGATATATGGATTGTGTTATGTGTCATTATTTATTTCACATGAGTTTGATTCTAAGTTTGAGATGTTCAACTTTTCCACATGAGGATAGGTTCTATAAATATCATCTAACGTTGATTCCTAATAAAGGCTGCTATACGGACTTCATTTATGTTCTCTTGAATTGTGCGGGGAAAAATGTTGGAGTTGTGTCCTAGAAGTCAATATTTAATGACTTAATTTCTTAGTTTATGTTATTGATGACATTTAATCATTTGTTCCTAGAGTTTATTACTGACAGATCATTTAGGTTGAGGATCTGAATTGTAGATCTATGTGGATCATTCATTAGAATGACAGTAATAAATCTAAATCATCCATAATCTTGATAATTAACAAGGAACATTAATTATCATAAAAGATTAGTATGCAAGTTAAGTGATGATTAAGTTCTACAAATCATAAGTAAGGTGTTGCCAACTTAATTGCATATGTGTATGTTATTAGAACATAGTACAGGACATGATCCAATGAAATAAACATATGGATTGTGTTATGTGTTATTGTTTATTTCATATGATTTTGATTCTAAGTTTGAGATGGTTCAACTTTTCCACATGAGGATATGCTCAATAAATATCGTCTACCGTTGATTCATGATAAGGGCCGCTATACGGACTTTATTTATGTTCTCTTGAATTGTGCGGGAAAAAATTGTTCATCAAGAAAACTGTATATCCCTCATTAATTTACTTAGTGAGTGATGATATCTGTTTGGGCCCCTTGATGGAGATAGATTGTTTGCTAGCAACTTGATACAATTATCTTTAGATCAAGAAACGTATAATCTGCAAGAATGATACATTCCTATCTTGGATTATACGATGATATCATGTGACATAAGAATCAGACAAGGAGATACTTTTATTTCTTATGCATGATTGAGATATTGTAGCAGTACACTATTTATGTGAATTGGAAATCATAACGTGTTGCTAGATACCGCTTATGATTATTGGAATTAAATAGCAATTTAATTCCATGGCCAACGTAGCATAAATCCTCAAAGGGTCACACAAATAGGACTTTAATCACACAGTGCATTATTTATTTATTTGCAGCAGTGAGTTTTGTGAAAATATGATAAGTTGATTAATTATATACCGATATGAACCGTTATAATTAATTAAGTCAAGGAGATCATATAGAAATAAATTAATACATTAACTAATTCCAAAATAATTATTAATAAGTTAATAATTAATTTTGTTCAACACAATTTAATTATAGGAATTAAATAGAGTTTATGGACCTTTATTTAATTAGTAAATTAAAGACCCGATTTGAGTACAAGAGAAAGGTCCATTAATTAATTGAATTAGTGGACATTTAACTCACCACAAAATGGGCTTGATAGCCCATATAGTGGCTGCCCTAATAGGGGTAAAAAGGTCCCTAAAGTTTGTGGAATGGTTGGTCTATAAAAGGAGGTCATTTGGAGAGAGAAACCCTAGCCACTATAGCCTTTTCTCTCCCTCTTCCTCCTAGAACGAAAATTAGAGAGAAAATTTCAGAATTTTCATCTCTTTCTTTTGCTCTTAATCCACTTCAAATGCTCATGTGTTGAGCCTTCTCCATTCTCCATTAATTAAACTAGTTAATTGAAAGAAGTAGAAGAGAGAAAACCTTGGGGATTAGTTGCTCTCCTCTTCCTTGCTAGCACAAGTTGAAAGAGGAGGTGATTAAACTTTTAGGTGGACTCGAGGCGGCCACCAGCGACTTGGTGGTGAAGGAGAGCACGCCACCGACTCCCACGCATCGGATTCGAGCCTCCTAGTTGCAAGTCTAGGAGAGGTAGCCTTCATATTCTCTATCTCTTGTGTGTTGATGCTTGAACAAGATCCATCGAGGTCTTTGTTGTTTAGATGGTTAATTAATAAGAAAAATTGAAAACATGGACTTTCTAACAAAAAATTGTTCATCAAGAAAACCGTATGTCCCTCATTAGTATAGTTATTGAGTAATGATATCTTTTGGGCGTTCCTTGATAGAATTGGATCGTATGCATGCAAACTAGACGATCATCTATAAGATCAACAAATGTATAATCTGCAAGAATGACACATTCCTAGCTCGGATTATACAGTGATATCATGTGACATAAGAATTAAAACAAGAAAATACTTCATTTCTTATGCAAGATTGAAATACAATAGCAGTACAATATTTCTGTAAATTGGGAATCATAGTGTGTTGCTAGATACCGCCTATGATTATTGAAAATAAATAACATTTTATTTTCCATGCTCAAGATAGCATAAATCCTCAAAGGGTCGCACAAATAGGACTTTAACCATACAGTGCAATATTTATTTATTTGCAGTAGTGAATGCAATTATATGATAAGTTGATTAATTAATTACATACCATTGCGAACCGTTATAATTAATTAAATCAAAGGGATCATATAGAAATAAAATAATGCATATGCTAATCCTAAAATAATTATCAATAAGTTGATAATTAATTTTGTTCAACACATTTTAATATAATTGGTTGAATTATATTAATTAAATGGGTCTTTATTTAATTGTTAAATGAAAGCCCAATTTGAGAGCAATAAATAAAAGTCCATTAAATATATGATTTAGTGGATTAACTTGAGAGAACACATAGCCCATATGAGCCCATATGTAGGTCAGCCCTAGCAAGGGCATTTTAGTCCACCTAAGTTTGGATTATAGTGGTCTAGATAGGGAGGTCCCTTGGAGAGAAAGTTGCCCTAGCCACCTTTTCATTCTCTCCTATCCTTCTAGGCCACCACCTTCATCCAAGGAAGAGATTTTCTCATCTCCTCCATTGGAGCTCTCTTTTGTCTCTCTAGCTTAGCTCATGTATTAAACAACTTCTTCCTTCCATTAAATACTAGATTAAATAGAAGAAAGAAGAAGATGATTAGCTTCTCCATCATCCTTGCTATCACAAGTGAAGAGGGGTTGGTTAATCTCCTTGGTGGACTCGAGGCCATGGTGAAGAAGGTGATTGGAGGCACGCCACCGACTCCCATGCCGATGGTCGAGCCTTCTATTTACGAAAATAGAAGATGTATAATCCTCCTACTATTCTCATGTGCTTATTGTCTTAATACTAGATTCTTGTGTTTGTGTGCATGTTAATTGCTATTAATTTGTAATAAAAATTAAAATTGCACATGGAAAACATTTTCTAACACATACTTTCATATGTAATTCTTTGATTACAGGGCACACAGGCTTATTAATCAACTTGCAAATAAGTTGATACATGCTCCTTATTCAACATATTTATCCCCACAGTTTCCTATACATGATACTTAAGAAAATAAACTCCTCTGAAAATTATCAGTTATTTAATCTAGAAAATTTACCTATGAGAAGCCACTATAGTTTGCTTGTTACTTCTTTTTTATGAGAAAAAACAAAGATGACATCACCTGAAATAAAAATAAATAAAATAGCATGTTTCTAGTGAAAAAAATTCATCACATTTACATTGATTCAATTATCCGAACAAAAGCAAAAATATATATATATTAATAACTAGACTTGTAACAAACACATACCACCTGAGTATACTCCATTATTCTATATATTTCATTCCTCTATTACTATAAAGTAAGTAAACTTGGAACAAACATAAAAGAAGACATCAACTTAATATATACTTCTTTACGGTATATATTTACGTACTCCCTTATTTAAAGTTAACTATGCTTGTAAAAAATAAATACAAAACTAACTAATAATTCATCAACCTAATATATACACCCTTACAGTATATATTTACTGTCCTATTATAAAATAATTACACTTGCACCAAATAGGTACAAAACTAACTAATTATTTATCATCCTAATATATACCCCTTACACAATATTTTTACTCTCTTATTCTAAGGTAATTACACTTATAACAAACAGACATAAAAATATCAAATAGCTAATATCTTTATTAAGGATGAAACTTACATTTTCCATGACATGAATTTAAACTTTTACTACCTTAGTTTTACTCTCTTAATCTAAAATATATACTCCCTTATGTAAATAATTGGACCCACAATGTAACATATGATCCACCATTACATATTGTTCCTTGACATAACAAACAAGAAATTTGAGCATCAAAATAGATCTAGGAATATCACAATTTGATTCTTTTATACAATTAATCACACCAGTAGATAAATCTTGTTTTTCATTTTTTTTCTAACAAGCATTATCAGAGATGACATCCCCTTAAAAAAATGACAAAAAAGTCATAAGCTTATAAATATATTTCCATTGCAATTTATATTTACTCCCCTAACCTATATTAACTACTTTTGTACAAGAAAAGCACATACCTGACTAATAATGCATTATCTTGATAATTGATATATAGTCCCTTACATAATATATTAACTCCCTTACGCAATATATCTACTACAGTTACAAGATAAATAAATAAGAATTCTAAAAAACTGAAACTAATCTTAGTTATAAGTGAAATAGCACTAGGTGTGTTTGGCAACACACTTGAATGACTAATTCGTGAAAACCCAGTTCATTCTCCTTGTTCTATCAAAACCCAAGAACAAGAACAAATGTGCGAATAAGCTATTTTCCTTGTTTGTTCCATGTTTGATTCACATAACTTTTCTCTTGTTCGTGAACAGTCTATTCATGGTTAATTCCAAACACACCCGACATATGCTTCAAACGTGAATTTCATAATATTAAGCAACTACTTGTGGTATGGTCAATCTGTAAAAAAAAAAAATATATAAGTGATTTCAAACCTGATGTGGTATTGTAGTCTGATCTGCTTTAACTTGACTTCAAATAGTACAAAATTCACAAAAAGCCTTATCTGGTTCAAGCTAGGTGCTTTCATTGTGATCTACTTCATACATTGAAAATAATCTATAATTAATAAAACTGATTTGTTTCAAACTCAATTTGATTCAGCACAAAATTTGATTTCAAACCACTTCTTGGATGATGAATTACTTATTTGAACCAATCGAACCAATATGTATTTTAAATGTCAAAGAAAAATCAATGAGTATTACAATCAGTACCTTGAAGAACGAAGTAAGGTCCGTCATTGCACAACGATTGAGAGACAAATCTGATGGATTTACAATAAGTGTTGTATTGCACAATTTAAATGATAAAGAGAAGTTTAATGAAACAAGTTTGCATGCTATTGACTTAGGCTTTAAACACATAGTTTATATGTTTGTATAGATACTAATGCATGACACACTAGACTTACATAAATTAATTGAATTAGGATTAGAAATTAATTGAATTAGGATTATTATACATAATCATTTGATAAATGCTAGGTAAGGATATTATATGAGTTGTAGGATCTATAAATGGTTGCATGACTTTATGATTATTAAGTCTAGCAAATGCATAGCATAATCGTGATATAAATGCATGGTAGTATGGTTTCTAATTTATAAAGATTATAAGTAGCATACATTAGGTGTTTATAAATAATAAAGGGAATTTATATTGTTTTAGAATCATGTTGTTATGAGTTGGAATTTATGAGCAACTTACATTTTGAAGGCTTTGTAGAATCAGTCGATTACTTGCATGCTTTTGCTTTGGATTTTTGCTTGCTGTATAAGGTACGGATTCCACTTGAGTTTTAATTACATGTGATATATTAGTATTATGCATTTTGGATTCATAATTTGATTTTCATTCATGAAAATATTTTCTGTATATGTAAATGATGCATGATTGTATAGTGGCATATTGAATGGTATCCGATTGAATGTGTTCTGATTGAGGTAAGTACAGTTTGTGTGGTTGAGTTAGACACTCGTAATATTTGAAGGTGGAGTCATGACCCATCCCAAGCACCGTGTAATAAGCTATTATATTTCGGATTTGGTATTGTTTTTTACTTGTACTTTTGATTTCGATTGTCTGAATTGTGCTATCAACTGTTGGTAACTCTCTTAGAACGTGATTTGCGGTATCTGAATATCTGTCCGGCCATTGGCAGCCCTCATAGAAGGAGACTCGTGGCATATCTGCTTGGCCATTGGCAGCCCTCTTAGAAGGAGACTCGTGGCATATCTGTCCGACCATTGGCAGCCCTCATAGAAGGAGACTCGTGGCATATCTGATTGGTCGTTGGTAGCCCTCATAGAAGGTGTCTCGCGACATATTTAACTTTGATGATGAGAAAAGAAACCAGAATTGCATACTAGATAATTGCTCAACCAAATGAGTCGGCGTTTGATATACTTGCAAAATCTGAATTGTTATGGAATTAATACCGAACTCACATTTCATATTGCATTGATGGAATTGATTTGACATTGTTATTTCAATTGGAAACAAGTTGTAAGTGTTGCTCTTAATTTGCATGTTAGTGTTGCATACTATTTGTACTTGTCCGTGTAAATAAAAGGATAGTTGCCATACTTTGATTTTAAAATATTTTTGAAGAGTATTGAATTCATTTTATAATTGCATTAATTGATTGAAACTTTATGCTAAATGCTTATTTGAAATAAATGTGGATTTGATTTAAAAATTTATTTGGCTCAGTTATGTATTTAGTTCCAATGCATGATAATCAAAACTCAAGTGGCTGGAACTGAATACCGTACTGAGATAAAATATTATCTCATCTCATTCCGTACTTTTTGCATGTTTTCCACAATTGGTTGTGGGTTCCAGGTTTTAAATCAAGTGCTGGACAGCAAGACGAGTAGCGGACCATTGGATACTGTGGTTAGCAACCTATATGAACTTGACATTGTAGAATTTATCTTATATTTAAGTAATTAATTATAAATTTATATTTGACATGTATATTAATTGTGTATAATCAACATTAATTTTATAAAATAAACATTAGTAAGCCTTGCGGGTGCAGTAGGCATCCGCTGCGGGCACTCCGTCGTGTGTTGTCCGGTTACAATATTCGACAGGTGTCACAGGCAGGATGTCAAATTTGTTGGATGCCCCGTATCAGGACTGGTTGTAATCCCGTTTGATATTCCAAAGGGCGTTTAAGCCCTTTAAGAAAGAAGCCCGATATTCGGCCCGTACAAATTAGTCCCATCAATAAATTTCTAGTTTTTTATTTTCTTGTATTTAGATCAAATTAGAATATGGGGGCAAAACAACAATACGACTTACGGCCCAAGAAACAAATAGCATGACAGGAAATATTGCAATTTGCAAGGCAAATCGAAGGATATGCGAGTGCAACATGCAATGGTCATAATATTGGCAACAGTTATTCAATTGCGATCTCATAAAAAGAATATTAAATAGTAGCAACTTCTTTCTGACACTTGATTTCAGTCGTTATAACTTCTAAGAGAATGGAATTCCATTATACGTAATAAAAACAAAAGGACTAATTGCAGGTTTTACTTCAAAGTTAAAAAAAATAAATAAATTGGCAGGACTTTCATTAATAAAGAGAACATAGTCCATCATATGAACCTAACATCTCTTTGGGATAATTGTGTAAAACATAATCATTCTGACAGGAATATCATTCTTTGCTTGTTAGTTTCTATCCGTCGGTAACAGCGGAATGAGAATAACAGAAGGGTACTTCTACTTCCACTGTTGTCTATAGTGCTTTAAATTTGTTCCTTGTTTTGGACAATTTCTTTTTTTCAAAACTTGGACAGGGTTTAACACTAGCTTGAGCAGATCATATGAAATGCAACTTTCTGGCAAGACCAAGCTGGTTACTAACATCCAACAGACAGGATTATATTGGTTTGATTCACTTTTGTGACCCGTTTTTTGTATTTCATTTTGCTTAATAGTCGGTATTCTATTTTGGGATCTTATGAAATTAAAAGAAAAAAATATTGCTTCTGAAAAGATTGTATCTTGTATGCTACTTCAGAAATAATAAATAAATAAATGATGTATACAGTATATTAGACGGTGCATATTAAGGTAACAAACAAAACCTGCTTTCTATTGTTCTTTTATTTTTTGGGAAAGCCAACAAAAGTTGCTTGCATCAGGCGCTGATTTAGATGATCTGATTGCCATTTTCTCCCAGGTGGATCCCATTCCCCCAATCATGCACAAAAATGAACCCCACTATCCACGCCGTTTTGACCATCTGTGAGGTATGAAGCGGTGCCTTCCAAGCAAATAGAAGTCCTAGCAATCAAATCTGTTAAACAAAAAATAACTAAAATATATAGGTGACATGTATTTTTTAGGTCAGCAGGTCATCTAATCTAACCCCAATTTCTGTAATTGATCATTTCCACCTGGAGCATTAGCAAAGAAGTCTCTCCGGCTCATGCGCAGTTTATCATGGAAAGGTGGGTCCCACTGTGCATATTCTTGCCATTTACCGGAGTTGAGTATGCTTAATTTGTAGTACAGTAGCAGATGTAGAATAATTCGCTTTCTCAGCTTAATAACCAGCCTTTTTAGGAGAAACGACTTCATGATCAAGATCAACTATATATATATATATATGTTACACAAACTTGGTCTGTATTCAATAACTGTGGACCGCACAAAAGACCAGACATTAACCGTGAACAATTTAATTAGTTTTGATACGGCCCTGGTAAAGCACCGGGCCCTTGCCTTGGGAGCGTTTCATGGTTAGTCATGATATTCTCTAGTAGTGGTGCGTGAAGTGTCGGCAATGTGAATTAGGGTTTAGCCTCTTAAGGGAGACGTTTGTTATGAAAATCGATAGTGGGAATGGGAGTCTCCATTTATAGAAAGGCCACTCAGACATTGGTGGATTTAAAATGGGTGATAATATCTCCCTATTTTATTTGTTTTTAATCAAGTGTATTAATAAAGTACATTTAGTATTACACATTTGGTTTTTCAGAAAAAAAAATATACATATTTTGACCCATAAAAAATATGACCATTGTTTCATTGTTGATTGCTATTAATTAGCTATAAATTACTCTTTATGTAATTGTCATAATGATATTGGTAGTTTGAAAAAAAAGTTTTTTTTTTATCGATCCAAATTGGATTTATTGACTGAGTTATTTAAGATGATCTTTTTGGGTCGATAGGGATGTGTGTTGAGAGGTTCATTATGGAGATAGATAATGCGGTAAAAATAACAATACAAAAACGAATCCTGATCATTTATTTCTTTAAATGAACGATATGAATTTAAATTCAATCGAAAAATTTAGTCTGCGTAGAATTTGTCACAAAAAAAAAATATGTTTTTTTACATTTTGGGGAGTGTACTTAATCAACAACTATTTTTTGGACATAACTGTCTTATACAAAGTCCGATTTCGATGATACAAAATTGTTTGAAAAGTTAAATGAGAGATTGAATTTTTATATTTTGACAATCTCATGCTCGATTCATTACTGTTTTGGCAAGTTATGGAGATATGCACAAAAAACAATAACTTAAAATTATCAACACAATTTTTTCTACACACACGTAAATAGAATTTTCAATTTCAACTTAGTTTTTATTTACATCAAGGGCTTAGAATTTTCAACACAATTTGTGGACAGTTTCTAGATGTTAATTATTCAAATTTAAGAATAAAATTAAAATAAAATCGAATTATTATAGAATTTGATGCGGCTATAAAATAATATAAATTAACTTAATTATATTTTATTACTTAATATTAATATTCTTTTATTAAAAGTTTGAAATACATAGGCACGTTGGAGATATAAAAAACAACAAATTTAGTTTCGTTTTAAAATAGTACGATACAATTTTAAATAATTATTCTTGATTGTATAACATGGCAACCTTGCCGCCCTAAAAAAAAATAAAACTGAAGTTCCGTATCTTTGTTATTAAACTCGGTGAACCAAGTGTAATTCACTGTGTAAGAAAATGCTGCCGAAATTTTACTTTAAAATAAGATTCCCTCTTAAAGAAAAACGGTCAATCACCGTCCAAGGTTACAAAATCTAGAGAAGGGAGCGAGATGCACGACATCTTATCAACATCCTGATTCCCTGATTTTATATGCAATTTACTTAGTAGACCAATATATCACTCTGAAAAACAGCGAAACATAAGGGACAGGTAGTCCCAGTTCACAGAACTTCCACATCAGTACTGACCACAGAAGATCAAAGATTGAACCAAAATCCCCGCATTAAATTAGTGGACCGGACGCGGACGGGCGCCATCCAAAATTTGAATCCGTTTCTAAAACGGTCGTGTACTCGTGTCTCGGTGCGGAGTTTGGGCGAGTTCTAGAGGTTCAAATTCAAACCCATTATTCTACTAAAAGATCCGATTCGCGTCTCCAACCCGAATACCCGATGCCAGTTGGATAGCACAAGCGGCTCCAAACCAATTACGACACGCCACGATGGAGCGTTGACGCGTTAAACAGCCGCCAGGATGGAGACGGTATAATTAGCAAGTTGCTTGTTGCTTCACAGAAGACTCCTCCGCTTGACGCAACCTATTTCCGTTTTTACCCTCGTAAAAAGGTCGCAGTGACATTTGCGAAACGGAGCAGGTGAACGAGAGAGGGTATCGACGAGGGTATTTTCGGAATTAGGGTTTATCTATAACAGTAGAATAATCGTACCAGTGGGGTCAAAGTTGACGGTTTCCTTGTGCGCGTTGGACCGTAAATTGGAAAATACCGGGTAGTGCGTCAAGGCAGATTTTAGAATATCTTTCAAAAATACTGAAACGGCGGAATTTAAATTAATAAATAAATATGTTATGCTGGATAAATAATAAAACAAATATATAAACGCCTATTGTGATTCTTATTTCTTAATTGAGTTATGAGTTATTTTGGCATGTGAAGAGAAGTAAATTTATGTTACCACTTTGGGATACAAGTTAAAGTATTCGATATACCTGAACTAGAAACATGCAAATGTGCATATTTCTATGAGATATTTTGGGCTAGACACAATTTGGTAGCAATACAATAATAATAATTCAAAATAGGACAACTTTCCTTATATTAACAACTTGTGAAATTTTATACATAGCATAAACAGTGAGGTAATAATAAGTCGGTAACAAATAAATTTAACACGTGTAGATATTGACAGAATTTTCCTTTTTAATTTGAACAATTTTTTTATTGGTAAAATATTGCACCATGGTTGGAATCCAAGGTGGACCTGGTGCCACTCAAATGGCCCAAAATAACCCAATTCCAACAAATGATGATTAGACCAATAATTAAACCCAGTCATGCCTCACCAAGTATCTTTATTCCTAATTTCACTAAATCATTTTCATTTTTATTACATTTATTTTAAATTAAAGCCCCCACTAATCTCACCACCCCCAGCCCACGCTTTTCATACGCAGTATTACAGTCACCATATCTCCGCCATGCACCGCTCTGCATCCTTTTGTCATGTAAAGAGGCACGCACCTTAGCAGCGTCCTTTCTCCTCCCTATTTTCCCTTCATCGTAAAACCGTACAATTATTTAATTATTCACTACCAAAATAAAAAATAAAAAGTAAATTAAGACCAACTGATTATTTTCTGTCCATTAAAGAAGTCAACCAATTTCAAATCAAGGCAAAATTATTTCTATATATATTTATTAGGTCGTTCAATTGCACAAAACCGTCAGTCAAATTATAGAATAGTTAATCCGTAAAATTGTTGGAAATAACAGAGGACGCGGGGGGTGGGTATATCTTTGCGTAGGAGCGAATCCAAACGCAAATAAATTTGGTTATTATTACTTTTCAATATTTTGAAAAAGAGAAGCGGGTCGGCCCAGCAATACAAAAGAGGGTAAATTAATAGAGAAAGAGAGAGAGAAGCTATAGAGAAGAGATAAAGAAAGAAAGAGAGAAAAAGAGAGAGAAGAAAAAACAGTGCATTTGTTACACCCACGGACTTTTGGCAGCCATTCAATGCTTCACCAAACGCTCATCTCCTCCTCTCTATCTCCCACCTTCTCTTCTCCCTCTCACCTCTCCAAACCCCTCTCCTCCTTCCTTCTCCCTCTTTCCCTTTCCTCTTCCTCTTCCCTTTCTCCTCAGGTACACAACCAACCATAACACCACCTCTTTTATTGTTTTTTATCAATTTATTCATGTATTTATTACTGCCTCAAAGGGAATCTTTCTCCTTCTCTTACCTTTTTCACTATTTTCTACTTGTGGGTTTTTCCTCAGGCAACGAAGGAAACAGCGACAGCGACAGACATGGAGCCTTTCAAGAACGTGTTCATGCACCAACAGAGCGGCGTGTTGAGTGAAGAAGGTGTGTTTGTCGGAGAGAGAGGCAACAACACTCTCTTTGGGGCCGCCGGAGGTGAAGGTTTCTCCGTTGAGGAGCTTCTCGACCTTGGTGGCTTCTCAGACCAACTCGAGACCTCGCACGAAAGGAAAGAACTTGAAAAGGAGAAGTCAAAAGCGAGAGATGTCAAGAGGAAAAGCTCTGACGACTCTGGCGTCACCTTCGACCTCCCTCTTCCTCCCTCTGTTATCGACCTTCCCGTGAGTGGCCGAAATATTTGAAAAATACAAGGGCTGTTTTGCGATTTTTGAGGTGAGGTTTTTGTTCTAAACCTTTTTGTTCCGAATATTTTAGGCCCATGATGCAGAGGAGCTGGAGTGGGTGTCGTTGATAATGGACGACTCCCTTTCTGAGGTACCTGCGACTTGTACCGCTTTGCCGCCACGAGTACCGTTCAAAAAGGAGGTTTGTGAAACCAAGCTGAGACCGACTCTGTGCCCACCACGTGTACCGGTCAAGCTGGAGGTTTGTGAAACCAAGCCGAGAATGACTCTGTCCCCACCACGGCTACCGGTCAAGCTGGAGGTTTGTGAAACCAAGCCAAGACCGACTGTGTGTGCACTGTCGACTGAGTCCCTTGTGCCGGTGAAGGCACGAAGAAGCAAGCGGTCTCGTGCGGCAGTCTGGTCTCTATCCGGTTCGGACAACTCCAGTTCATCCAGTTCGACCACCTCGTCATGCTCGTCATCATCGTTTTTGTTCTATGACTCGCCGTTTTTCACCTCAGCTGATGCCCCAGCATTTTTGCTAGATGACTCAGTTGGCCCCCCTGCAAAAAAACAGAAACCGAAGAAGCGGGGCCGCAAGCCCAAGGCGAAGAACTACAACCACCCGTTGTACTACAGCAGTAGCGGTTCAGAGAGAAGGTGCAGCCACTGTGGGGTGAACAAGACCCCACAATGGAGAGCGGGGCCTGAAGGTGCAAAAACCCTGTGCAACGCGTGTGGTGTTCGTTACAAGTCAGGCCGGCTCCTGCCCGAGTACCGGCCTGCCTGTAGCCCGACTTTTGTCTCTGAATTGCACTCGAATTCGCATAGGAAGGTTCTCGAGATGCGCCGCAAAAAGGAGTCAACCATGGTTGAGGTCTCTGCACCAGCGGTTGCTTCATTTTGATGCCCCGGCGGGTTTTCATTCGGTTCATTCAAGGCTGAAGCGGTATATAATTTTCCAATGGACCAGGTTCAGTGAGTTTTTTCAGGAGCTATAGATTGTAACTTATTAGATTATTTTTTTACTTTGTTGGTGCTTTTTTATTTCTATTTTTTTTATGGTTTAGGTTGTAGGGGGGGGTTCAGCTTTAGTTTTAGCTTTAATTTAGACTTTTACTTTATAATTTTCTTTGCTTTTTTTAGTATTAGTCTTAGTTAGTGGTTAGGTTTATAGGAGCGGTGAAAAAAGAGTTTGAATTTAGTTCTTATGGGATTTTAGACTTTTTTTAGTTGGCAGGACTGACTGCTAAATTTATTTCATTTTTAACTCAGTAGTGGTCAGGGATGAGATTAGGAAGAGAGAGGAGAGGAGGTTAATTGCAAGAGAGCTTAATCATTTTGTATAAAGCCATGCTTATACTTAGAAGAGATGGTTAGTGCATAGAGAGGGAGATGATAGGTGGCAGCAGCAGCACTAGTAGATAAGTGCGGATGGTAACTGTATACATAGTAGGTTTTTTGTGTATTGGGTTTGTTGTGTTGAGTTGGAATTTGTTTAAACTGAGATATGGTGATTCCAATGGGAAACATTTGTTGAATTTTCCTTGTAAATTTGTTCTTTTGTTTCTGTTCCTGTTTTGAGTTGAATGATTCCATGGAACGGAGCTCTTTTCCAGGCTTTAATTCTGGTTCACTACTGACTTGGTCTTTTTGCCGAGTTGTCAATATTTAGACATTTGGAAGCCAGTACAGGATACAGATAGATATCGATATCATACTATGCCTCTCTCTCTCTACACTCCTAGTGGTATCATGTGCACTTGGTCTAGGGTTTTAAAGTTCAAAGTTCTTGAGATTTAAAACTTGGTTTTTTTTTTGTCAAGCCCAATACACAGTCATTTCTGCTTTACCCCTGAAAATTTCTGGTAATTACAAAGAAGTTTTGCTTCAGTATAGTTTGGTTAAAAACATCCAACTGTGAAGACTGAAGGTTCCAACCTGAAGGACACTTCAGTACATTGACTCTTTGTTTTGAAATGCGGTTGGTATTATTTGAACTATTAGATTTCATGTGAAAGTTTGCAAGCATTCAAGATGGGTGGTGGAGTTTGAAAATGGATTGCATATGGGGTATGATGGAATTGAAATCAGGTGTCGCGCGACGCCTGGTGTCGCGCAGATCTTGGCCGTCTGATCAAGATCGGATGGATGATGGGAGCCCCGTGCATGTAACCAGATTGTAAGGTCCGAAAAAAGTGAACCGTCCGGATCAGATCGGACGGCTCGTAGGTGCGCTACACGTGGGTGTCGCGCGACACGGGATTGGGGTCCGGGTATGATGTCAAATAAGTCATTTCTGGTTGGGTCGATTTGAATTGTTTCGAGGTGGATTGATGACACAAATTCAACCCAACTTCTAACCAATTTCAAACCAAAACCTAAAATGAGGTGGGCCAGGGAAGCGTGCATAAGTGAGTAGTGGGAAGTGTTCTCTTGAAACACACTCCTTAACTTGTCCCACTCGCCTTCACCAAAATCTCACGCTAATTCCATGACTTGTTATCCTAACCTACTACTAATCATCCATACTCTCTCCTTCTCATGCTTTTTTCAATTGCTATATTTGAGAGGATTCAGTAAAACAAAGGTATGTACCTGTGTGTACATATTTGTTGACAACGTTTGGACATGTGAATATCGAAATTGAATAAACCAAAATTGTGGTTGAGTAATAGAAAAGCGATACCTCTCTTGCCAACTAAGAATTTTGGATTGTCATGCCTTTGGCGCATGTTCTCGCTAAGTGCAAAAAAGCGGTGACGTCATTAACAGGTGTCACGCTACCATAACTTTGAATTTTCTTTCTTTTTTCTGATGAAAAAGGATGAATATCTTTAAATTGTGTCAAGCCTCCCAATTTATTTTTAAATTAAATATCTATGAAAAACTTTCAGTCGGATTTCGAACCGGAGACCTTTAAAAAGATGAATATCTTAAAAATTTCCCACAAAATTCGCTTATATCAAATAAAAAAGGGCTCTAGCTATCAGTGAGTTAGCATATAGTGCTTTTCTTTTCCTTGTGATCTCGCTCCAAGCCTCTAATAGACAAATGTAGTGTAGTTATATAAACCAGAGTATCTTTTGCTAATTTTAGTAATAACTAATGGAATTAGGCAATTGATTAGGAGGAGATGGTGGTGGGGTAGGCCTTATCAATAGATGCAGATACGTATTATTATACATGGCAAGAGCTCACATGCCTTGGGACCCAGTGTCGGCACGTGCTTTCTTGTTAGAATTTTGAACTTAAAAAAATCTTGATTTGGTTTACCCCCAAAAAAATAAAATAAGAAAAAGGAAAGAAAAATGGATTCTAAGGTACTTATCCTCCTTGGTCAGGTCGTAGTCACGGAGATACCAGGTGCACATGCATGGTATGGGATGCCTTTCTTCACTTAGTCGCATTGCACTCCTAATTTCCACTGGAAGAAAATATATAGATGTGAAAGTTTTAAAATTGCTCACATAAAAAATAGGAAAATGCTTCTGGCCAAGTTGAGATTTAGATACTACTCTAATCCAGTAGTCCCTAAATTTTTCTTATTATATATTAATTAAATAGAGCATACTAAAAATATTTGCAATTATATCTTTAGCTTCATCTTTTGCAAAAATTATATTATTTTATGACATGCAAACTAATAGTTTGGGTATAACTGGATAGGAATTGCAATTAGAGGCACGCCATGTGGGTTCCCAAACATGTATGTCATCTCACAGGTTAACATTTCTAATCTTAATCATTAGCTAACAGATGGAATTTTTAGAGACCCGAGCCTATTTTTTTTCCCACCTTAACAACAGTTAACGCCACTGAAACGGATATGTTTATCAGCCGAAAGTATTTGTAAAGGTTTGCACGGGTCGGGTTAAGATCCGCTGCAATTGTAGCAAAATTCTAAATGCTTTTTAGTTGATCAGGACTTCCACGTATTTAAGTGTAGTGTGTTTGGAGTAACACGGACTGTTTGATTTGAAATAGACAGGTCAGGATTTTTTGCGGCTCTTTTAATTGTATATAAGGAAGCTTACGTAATGTTTCGGTTAATATTTTGAAATCGTTTCGGTACTTGAATCGGTCGTGCCACCGTTTCAAACCTTTATATGGTTGGTTGGTTCGGTTGAACACTAATGTGTACGGATCGTCCATGTACACATGAGTCGTTTTTCAAGATCCGAAATTCAAACAGTCAATCTGAACCGTTCAAGTTGTTCGCCATATTGAAAAACCTAGATAGACCAAATTTTATATTTTTTCGAATTTTTTTGCTATTTATTATGATATTTTCAAAAAACACTATAATTGGAGTATTTCATGCCCTCCAATTTGAAAATATCATAATATATAGTAAAAAAATTCGAAAAAATGTAAAATTTGGTCTGCAAGAGTTTTTCAATATAAAGAACAACTTGAACGGTTCGGATTGACCGTTTGAATTTTAAATCTTGAAAAATGACTCATGTGTACGGGGACGATCCGTACACATTAGTGTATTTTATCCATTATATATATATAGAGTTTTGCTATGGTGAGTTGCAACTCACCAAAGGGTCCGTGAGTTGCGCTCAAAACTGCTATATTTAGATCAAAATGACCGATCCAAACCGTCTAATACGATCTCCCTATTGAAATCTCCATGCAGACCAAATTTTACATTTTTTCGAAATTTTTAAGTATTTTTTTTTATTTTAGAAAATCATTAATCTAATTAGTTCTGAACTGTTCAAAAACAGCAGTTTTTAAAAATCTGAAAAAAATACTTAGAAATTTCAAAAAAATATAAATTTTGGTCTACATGGAGATTTCAATAGGGAGATCATATTAGACGATTTGAATCAGTCATTTTGAACTAAATATAGCAGTTTTGATCGCAACTCACGGACCCCTTAGTGAGTTGCAACTTACCATAGCAAAACTCTATATAAGAAAGAGGGAGGTTTTTATCATCCAACTTTTTGAAATTAAAAGTGGATGTGAGACTTGAACCTTTGATCTTTTAAGGCTAGCCTGATACTTTTACCTATAGCTGTCAACGGCAACTGTTATGCCGTTTGCCGTCACGTGAAACCATTAACGAACGGTAAGTGGCAGAGCGAAATGAAGCGTTTCGATAACGGAACGGCAAACGAAACACAGAATTGTGCCGTTTCTAACTGTTCCGCTTCGTTTTCAATAAAAATACATGTAATTTCTAAGTGGAACGAATGGTGGCACTGAATCTTGTTTCGTTTTCTAAACAGAACGGTAAACGGTATGAAATACAATACCGTTTTCTTAACGAAACAGCAAACGGAACGACCTGTTCCGTACCATTTCACCACGTTAGACAGCTATACTTTTACCATTAGCCATTAGGTCACATGCAGAGAGATGATTTTGATCAACGCGACTGCACTATTTGGAGGTACGATTTCCAATTTAACCGGTTAAACCGATCAGGCCGGTATAGTATTTAAAACACTGATGTCAACCTTTTTAATTACGTTTCCGCGTTCTCCATTTAGTTATTTCTCTGAAAAATATATTTATTAATTTTTTTGGTAGCGCTTCTCTAGGCCTTTCAAAATTCTTTGACTCAAATATAATTTTCATAGGCTGCTTTGAAAGCACACTTGAGTGTGAGAGTCATAGCAATTGGGCCAGCACCGTTAGGCCACCCACCTTTGTCCGCTTGATGATTTTTTCTTATGCACAGCAATTTTCCCTTTTTTTAAAGGGGCAATTTGGTTTATGCCACTTCAAAAGTTTGAAATTGGAGAAATGCCATCGCAAAACAACTAATTGGTTTTATGCCACTGCAAAACAATAATAATTAGTTTTATGCCATCAACCAACTAAATTGACCATATTGCCCTTTTAAATAATTCAAAATAATCCATTACACATAAAAAATATGTGACAGATGCCTTTCCAACATACAACAATCATATGCATTTCCAACAATCCTATTTCCTCTAATTATCGAAAAAAATAGATAATTTCTAACTTACAATCAAAATGGCAATTGCTTTCTAAAATTCTAATTAAGTTTTGCCACAAAATATTCACAAAAATGACATCCAACTATATATAAGTTGTTTACTGGTTCTCGCCTCAAGCTGAAATTCTTCTTTTCAAAAAAAAAAAAAAAAAGCTGAAATTCTTCTAAATAGTTTCATGCCTCAAATTTTTGAAAAAAGTGATCTTCCTAAACCTGAAAAAGAGAGTGTGCCAGCTCTTTTATTGTACACACAGGCAAATAATCAAAGTTTAAACATAAGCAAAATTAAGTTTGAACATATTGGATCAGCAATACATTTTAAACTTGGTATGTAATGGTGTAAGCATGAGAAAGAGTGCTACGCACATACAGCATTCAAAATTTCATTAATTATGTAAATTAATTAATTGCATTTTCATTACAAAATTTGCAGCAGTAATTGCAAACCTCAATTCATTTAACAATCTCTGATAAGCATGCATTTTTCCAAATTATGCATAATAGGTTAATAGAAACAAATCTGGTTAAAAGGAATTTCTTTATTTGTAAAGCAGGTCTCAATTTAACCCGTTCAATTGGATGTAAAATAGTTCCAATTCACATCAGTAAAATGGTTGAAAGGGATTGGTCAAAAGAAAAAAAATGACGGAAACAAAAAAAAAAAAAAACAAAGAAGGAAAAAGCCAGCAGAGATGAGGCAAAGAACGGGATCGACAAAACAAAATGGAAAAAATTCACCTTAACGGATCTATATGGAAAAGTTAGGGTTAGAGTTCGTAAATATTGTCAGGCGTTCGTGAGAGTTGGGGTGGCTCAGAGTTTCGTAGCGTCGCTGACATGCCGTGTCTCTTCTCTCCTTGCTGCAAAGTTCGTTCGGCTGCATCGCGCGCCGCTGTGCCGCTCCGTGCACAAAACTCTATCGCCGCCGCCACCTGCCAAAGCAAAGAAATGATAAACGAAGGGAACTTTTTTTTTTTATCAATTATAGATGCAACCTATTAACGAGGGTATTTTAGGAATTATGAAAAAACTGACATTACAAAATAAATTTTAATATGCTTTAAATTGAAAATAGTGGCATAAAACCAATTTGTTTTATTTTATGATGGCATATATCCAATTAGTTGTTTTGTGATGGCATATTTAGAATTTCATTGTTTTGGAGTGGCATAAAACCAATTTTCTCTTTTTTAAATAAGTGGTATGGGAACATCAGATTTCGTGGAGACGTTAACTTTATTGTAAGTTAATTGTGCTCGGATCTTGTCAAGATCAATTTGATCAATAATTGTTCTAGAAAAGTCACCGTTATAACTGATCGTCTTTAAGAGTCAAATTATCAAATTATGGACATGTTTCTTTCACAAAGATATCACTTTCTTCATCAGATACACGCGTTTAGATCATCTTAGCCGATCAAGTTGGAGTTTATTAGAGAAAATGATCTATATAATCAGCCAAATAAATGCTACTTTGTTCAAATATTTATGTATTTTTATTTATAAAGACCTTGTGAGATATAAAAATTAATCACAATAATGATCCATTTGTGAACTAAGCGTGCTATAAATAAAAAATTACGACAACATAATTGGCAAACATGTATAGCTCTAACGAATTAAATGGATCATTGTTTAGGGAATTGGGTGGGATCTCAGTGTGCTGCACCCACCGTACCGCAACAAAAGAGAAACTGTGGCCTTTGGGAGGGACAGAAAATGAAACGCATCACACAATTCACAAATCACAGTTGCACAGTTGCACGGTTGCACCCACTCCCCACTACTTGCTCACTTGCTCGCATGTGAACCTTTTCCCTCTAAGGAATTTTTTTTTAATGAATCCCTCTAAGGAAATTGATCACTCGGGTGTCAAATTTCAACTTGATGTGAATGATTAATTCAATCTGATTTGACATATCTAATCCGATGATTAAATGAATAAGATATGGATAGTTTTTCAAAAAAAAAAAAAAAAGATATAGATATAAAATTGTTGTTCCATGTCGAATTGACTCGATCGGTCGATCCTGTCCTGATAAATATGATACATTGGATTTATTTTGAAATTTAATTATTACTAAATTTTATTATAAACTAACTAGGATATTTAATTAACATTGAATAAGTGAGATATGCCGTACAAAGCATTGACAACTAAAATATATTGAGAACAACAATATATGGTATAACGTATCAACTTTCATAACAAAATAGGAAAACGAGATTCTATATATTTGTGTAATCAATTTTCAATTTAAGTCTAGCTAGTTTACCCTTTTGTCATTTTGAATGATTTTTGTTCAACTGGAAAGACGCTTCATTCTCATGTTTATGCTCATTCACCTCCCTGCGAATATGACATTAAACTTAAATAAGTGCACCATTAGGTTTCGTGACCTGTTTTTTTTTTTTTTTTATAAGAAACGCCCAAAAAATTGCACCATCAACATTTGTCTTGTCAAGACTACACAAGGAGCAACGATACAATTGCCAAGTAATAGGGAGGTTTCTTCCCAACGCGGGCACACATCAAAGCCTAACGCTCAAACGTTGACAGTTTAGAGGAGAATGCGCGCGCATGCGTCCAATGTATAACCGGGTCAAATGGAGGCTGCTTCATACGCGTCCACTGCACCTATCTACATCCCCCGTATGGTGGTATCTTCTTCTTTTCTTTTCTTTCTTTCTTTTTTTTTGGTTAGTTTTGTTTTTGTGTGTGAGTCATGTATGGTAATATCAATGTCACTGTTCCTGCGGTTGGGGTTTTGGTCCCACACAAGTAAAAGGTTTGTCGTTCAGTTTCTCTATTTGTATTTTTTTTTTGTAGAAAAAAATTCAACCCTATATATCTTTCATTAGATAAATAAACTATAAAATAAGTAATGCCAATATTAATATAAATAAATAAGCCTACATCAAAATGACAAAATACAAAACAAACAAGAAAATATTGAAAAGTAATAAGCTCATGCCGTAGGTGGATTCAAACATAGAAAATTGAGACAAGTATTTGAGCTTATTATTTGAAAACTAATAGTCCAGTTAGTGATTTTATGAACTTTGTCTGGACTTAAATTTAAATTGCATTTGAACTTAGAATCAAAATGTGCATATTCTCATCCATGAGAAATAAGTTTTTTCTTAAAAATAATTTTGGCAATTTGATTTTCTCATTTTTGAAAAATAGCGATTAAGATAAAAAAGAAAGTGAGGGTGGACGAGTGGTACAAAAAAAATTTCAAAAAAATAGAGGATGGTACTTCGGTAACATTTTTGGTACAACAGATGCAACGGTGATCTCCAATTCTCATGATCAGATCCTCTTTTTTTTTTTTTTTTTTTTTAAGATGATACTTCGGTAAAATTCCAACCACAGAAAGTCGCACAACTGGATTTTCAAATTGGACAATTGAGTTGGCTCTACCGATTAGTGACAGGTCTTACTTAATGGATTTAACTGGTTATTTTTACTCGTGTCACAAGCTTTGAGGTAGCACTAAAACTAATGCAAAATCAAAGATTGAAGATCTTATGGACTGAAATTTGTCAACGTTCTCAATTTATCCAAAAAAAACATGTTGCTGGCCCCTTTGGTGACATCTTGCTACAGGTCAACAAAAATACTAAAATGAACAAGGAACAATATAAATACTCGTAATATCAGCAGATACACTTAAAAACTATAGAAATTCAGGTCCCCAACGGCTACTATCTTTTTGACCCATTCACACCGGCAGTTATCTAAGATCCATATGATAGAAATCTGTTGTTCCAGATTTGGACACCTGCAAATAAGACATGATCCATGTATATAGCTAACGATCCATTATCATCGATATGAAAGTGCTAAAGGTCAAAATCTATTTTATGTTACATTTCCGAGGTGTGCCAATGCGTTCTATATATATCGACATATTGTAGAAATTAAATTTTGTTTTTTTTTGTGAAATTTAAAAGATAACTCTCAAATAGTAATTTTTAATTTAAAATTATTTTAGCATATAAAAAATGCTAACTGCTGAATGTCCCAAAAAAAGGAAAAAAGGGTAAATTCTTTTCTATAAGATTTAAATTTAAATATGAAAAGGTACATTTAAATCTTTCGATTAACCAGACTTGAAAATTAAAACTTAATAGTAAATTAGTTAAATTTCCAAGGTGTGCAAAACTCTTATAATTGGTTAAATTCCTCCCTATTCATAAGAAGGAATTTAGTGGAGAGGATTATGGAAATGTCACTCGTCCATTTTTTAGCTTTTCAGCCTTTGATAATTCCAATATTATATATATTTTTTACATACTAACTCTACTAAATTACAATTTAACTGTCCATCTTTCATACTAAAAAAAGTTTCTTTACAAGTCAAAAACTGTTTGTACTGGTAGGATAGTTCGGATATACACTGAACAAGTCAGATTTGCAAGGGAATGCGACCTCATCTGTGCCAGAATCTCAGACGATGTCAGTCCCAACCACTCACCAGTGAATCTGACTCTATGTGTGTGTGTACAATGCACTGTTGGCAGGTTGATGGGAGGGAACTCATGACATGGGCTGGAATCAATAAAAGCATATAGCTTTCTCGTGTTGGGGTTGCGTTTACAGATGGCAACCCCATGCTCCTTTCTCTGTCAATTACTCGTTAGCCGTTTAACGGGTCAATTCTTTCGAATTTTATGGGGGTGGGTTTACCCACTCTCGGAAATTATTTGGTTGCTCCGCTAACAAGTGAGGTAAGACCGGTTCTAACCCCACAATGTTACCGAACGAGATTTTCTGTATCAAACCATGAGGTAAGGCTTTTTACAACCACACTTTCTAGATATTGATAAATGCACCCCAGCAGCATCATTGATTGCTTACACATTATTTATTTTTTAAAATCAATTTGATATTTTTTATACGATTTAAACTAAAAGTTGAAATTTTATATGTATAATTTGCCGTTTAAGTAATATCAAACAATTTAAATAATATTAAATTTCATAATTGAGTGGGTACATTTGAAATTAGATAAAAATAACAAACATCGGGTGTGTTTGGTTGCACAAGTATAAGGAAGAATAGAAAAAAAGAAAGAAAAAAGAGCGAGGATGTAACTTTAGAGTTTTGTTAGAGTATAGGAGTTATATCTTATTTTTTCAATGATGTTTGGATAATACATTGAGTATAAAGAAGGATAACAATGTATTTGAGGTGCGTGTTCTCTCTTATACCTCTTTATACCTCATCTATAGAGAAAAAAGGAATAAGGACTATACCTTATTTTATTTTGTGTTTGGATGTCTACAATTGGGTATAAGTATTCTCATACCATATTTCATCTTTTCCCAACCAAATACACCCGATCATATTTAAAAGATGAACATTAAAAAGTAATTAAATTTTTTTATTAACAACAATTTGAACAACAATAAATGTAAAAAATTGTTGTAGAATGATGTTTTCTTAGCGTTAATTTAAAAATTATTTACATATGCACTAAGTATTCTAAGTAACAAAAATTAAACTTGTCATGCGTTTTGTAAATTGGCTATTATTTGATCATTGCTTCATTAGATTTATTTATGCTGTTACCTTGCAATAGAAAACATGATTTTTATATTTTTGATTCGAAATATGTAATTTAAATCGACAAACATCAAACCACATTGTAATACTTTATGTAATTTATGAGCAATATTAATCCAATCCGTCTAAATTAGATCAGATGATTTGTATTCTAAAAAATGCCTCCTTTTCAAGATAATAAATGCACCCACCCTTAATTCGTTATGTCAAAGTGAAAACAATTTGATTAGGTAAAAATCCATGGCATATTTATGGACGATGTGAGACGATGTGAGAAGTTTCTAAAGTTTGACGTTCTTGAAGTGATGACATTAAATACTGATTGTTTTAGCCAGGACTACTAGAATTTCGATTTCAATACTATATATTCTACAGGATCTATTATTGGACGTTATATATACACTATTTCATGCCAGACAATCAAGCCCTTAAAAATAGAAAAATACAACAATGCACAGATGGCTAGGGGTGTCAACTTCGTGCCGTTTCGCACGTTTCTGTTCCGTCCGAAACGGAGGAGAAATGAAGTGGGTTTTTTTGTTGCATTTCACTCAGTGGAACGAAAACGAAACTAGTATTGGTAAACATTAGTGTTCCGTTTACCGAAAACTGGACTAAAATCAATGGAAAATGAAAAACGAAACAGTAAACGAAACGAAAACCTGTTCCGTTTTACGAAACATAATGGAAATGAAATAGAACTTTATTACCTTACTAGGAACGAAACAAAAATGGAACACCTCTGTTCCGCTTTCGTTTCGCACATTTGACACCCCTACAGATGGCTATCTTCTTCTTGAAAATAATGTGAGCAATGTTGTGCTAACAATAGTAGGTGAAAATGATAAAAGTATTCTTCATCGGCAAGCTTCCAAATTTCTATTTACGCTTTCTTATTTTAATATCTAATTACTTCTCTTATAATTTTATTTGTGAAAGGGTCCTTTCTTTATAGGATTGAAGAACTGGTTATGGAAAGATTTAGGATGCGTTTGACAAAACATGAGTTAGTACGGTTAGTGGTGTAAGGTTAATACTTTTAGAGTTAGAGAGGTAGAATGGTGAGGGTAGTGATTTGATGGGGTTAGTGCTAACTTAAGGTTAGTGAATGTTATTTCGCGCGGTATGTTGAGGTTAGTATTTTAAGGTTAGCAACTATTAGTGGTGTAATTATTATTAATTATTATTAATTAGTAGTTATTAATAACTATTAATTTTAATAAAAATTATTATTATTAATTATTAACTATAAATTATAAAAATAAACCATTATTAATTCTTATTATCATTATAATAATAACTATAATTAAATATCATTATTATTATAATTTTACATTAAGGATTATTTGAATTTATACAATTATTATTACTATAACTATTATCAATTATTAATTATTATAAATATTACCATAATTATTAATATTATTTATTTTGAATTATTAATTACTTTAATTATTATTATATTAATTTTTAACTATTATTAATTATTATAAATATTACCATAACTATTCATTATTAATTACTTTAATTATTATTATATTAACTATTATTAATTACTAATTATTACTAATTATTATTAATCCACATTAATTATTAATAAATAATTAATATTACAATAACTATTATTAATTATTATAAATATTACCATAATTATTAATTAATTATTAATATTTTTATTTAATTATTTTATTGTTATTAATTATTATTTATTTAAATATTTATTATTAATTATTAAATAAATAATAATAATAATTACTTATTAATTATTTTTATCATATTATTGTAATTATTATATAAAATTTTATAATCATTATTAATTAGTATTTATTATTTATTATTAAATATTAATTACTATTTATTAATTGTTAATTAGTATTAATGATTAACTGTTATTAATTTTTATGTATTATTAATTATTAAATATTAATAAATATAAATTTTTATGAATTATGAATTATTATTCATTAATTATTAATTACATAATAAATCATTGTTATACATTATTATTATTATCTATTATTAATTATTTATTAATTAATTAATTATTACATAATAAATTATTATTAATTATTATAATTAATATCAATTATCATCATTAATACCAAATTAACACTAACCTTCGAGTCGCTAACCCGACTAACTCACCCTTCTATTGAGTTAGCGAGTTAGCGAAAGGTTTGTGCTAACATCTACTAATCCATTTTCATTTGGTAAACTAACCTTAGGAATCCCATGGTGCCAAACGCACATGAACAAAATATAAGATAGCCGCACAATTTAAAAGGCGAATTTTTGTATAAAATGAAATTTATTAAGTAACTATTGTTGAAATTATCAACGAGGGTGTTTGGTCTAGTGGTATGATTCTCGCTTCGGGTGCGAGAGGTCCCGAGTTCGATTCTCGGAACACCCCTAATTTTTATATCTTGCGATTTATTTTCCTGTCTTTTTTTTTTTTTTTTCCTTATTTGTTCGTCTGTTTGACCAATTCGGATTGGGCTGCCGCATGTGCAATACCATCATGTAAATTCTGTTTTCTGCTAAAGTTTTCTCAATACGTCAAACATTAAGAAAATCAAAGGAAAAAAAAATAATAAGGCGGTGTATTGTTGATAAATAATATCTCAGTAACTCCATATTTAATCATTTGAGGTAGAGTAAATCGACGCGATCCGGTACTGTAAAAGTTTATTTACTAAGCAAACAAATGTTTCATGCTACAGAAACACAACTGGCGTAGTGGTCTTTTTGGGCATGTTTTGTTTGCTTGAGAATAAGCAAGAAATAACTTTTCTACAAAAAAAAAAAAAAAAAAAATTAGGAAGAGTGTTACTCCGAAAGAGTGTGAAGTGTGTTATTCGAGAAGAGTGTTAATTTTTTAATGTGAGTTTCATGTAATATTCTTAGGAAATCGAGACTTATTTCAATATTTATGCTACATTTATATTTTAAAATTTCAAAATATATATTGAAATAACATTTTATTTTGTAACACGTGTACTTCCATAATTTTGTAATAGCTTCTAGTACTTGATTATAATTGGTTAACCTTATTGTGCTAGCAAAAATGTTGGATTTAGGCTAACTAATACTAGGGGTGAAAACGGTGACCGTTTCGACCGTCCTTTTGCTTCGTTTCGTCCAAAACGAAACGATTACAGATTTGGGTTGCGTTTCAAAAACGAAACGGTTAACGAAAGCTTGAAACGGTTTCGTCCATGTGTATTTTTGTGGTATTTTTGGACGAAACGGTTAACGCAAATGGTAGTCAATTTCGTGTCCAAAACGAAACGGTTAACGCAGCTGACCATTTTCTGGTCATTTTAGACGTTATGTACCCCTAACTAATACTATCATTGGATTAAAAAGGTAGGATTTCAGAGTCCCTCCTAAGTACTGCTTCAAGCCCAAGCCGTTGATTGTAACTTGTAAGCCCATTGCTTGCAACAAAAAAATAAACTCCAGTAATAGGTAAGCTCTTGTTAATATACCTAAATACAATTGTAAAGAAAGGGAAATTTATGGAGTTCGGTGCCTCTTTCAGTTGAAAAGTTCCCATCCCATGTGAAGGCTTTGATAAGCAGACAGAAGTGGGCCTAACAATCCCATAAAAGAACCACACCTTTTTGCCTTAATCTAAGGACAGAAGTCTCTTTACACTGCAACGCGTAATTTTCTCTCTCGCTTGGGGCTCGAGAGACCAATACCGTTCAACTAGTATCATTTCGTTTGCTTCTTTCTGTTGCAAGCATTTTTGTTTGTTTGTTGTGTTCCGCTGAAGGGTTCTAATTAAAAATTTTCAAGTTAATTCCTTCAGAAATATGTACAGTTGGGTCAAAGGAATTCGTAAAAATAAAAAAATAATGCTATATCAACGCGTATTGACCAAACAGGTTTTTTCGATTGTATAACATTTAGGCCTATAAAAAAAAAACAGAGTCCAGATTCTTCATCGTGTCATACAGCTAATTTTGCGCTGCATTAATTAAAAGCTGATTAATTAATACACTATTACATTGACAAATTATTATAGAGACAGACAGCAACCAAACGGAAGATTGAATGTGATTTTTAGGGTAGTTGCAATTGACAAACTTCGTCTGGTTATTAGTGTGTTAATGTACCCTGTTTCCACGTAGGCATTGTAATTATTACTTGTAAGGTTGGCAAGCCATGCTATTCCAAATAGGGTTAAATTTTCAGTGAAGTAGGCATACCACCGTTTTCCACTAATATGAAACAAACTAAAAAAGAGTACAATTCACTCACTTACCTTTCTTTTATCCCTTGTGACGTACACTAGCCACCTTAGATGTCATGGCACATGAAATGTCACGCATTTGGATAAAATAAGACTGGGACGGATACAACTCACATACTAAAGGAAGCCGACGAGAATGACCACTATGGTATTTTTAAATACAGAATAGTATGAGAAACCCGAGACTCTTACATCTTGCTAGAACCCTGAGGCCTGAAGGCAGCACACTTTCTGTGAAAGAAGCCATTCTCCAGTGAGATCATTAAGCATTCCTTGTACAAGTGGAGAACCATCTACAACAGCATGTTTGTTTAATTTTGCACAGCAAACATGAACATCACTATTCACCGGAATGAGGCTGATAAAAAGGATCTAGATAGTACAACATTGCTACTCTACTTGTATAAATCTTAAAGACCAGTGACAAGAAAGCCGCCCAAGAAAGAACAAATATAAATATCAGAAAATGTGAGCAACTTTGCTTGCAAGTACACGGTTCCGTTTTTCGATATATGCATGAGGGAACCAACCTGCTTTCCCTTTGCACTCTCCTTCAGCCCAGCCATTATTTGACAACTACACCATAAAGTGAGAGAATGTATCAATTTAAGAAGATATATGAAACATAAGCAAATGACAATCAACCAAAAGGAAAAAGATTTTGTTACATGCAAACCAGATTTGGTGTTTTTTTTAGAGAGGCTAGGTAGCGACTACCAAGATGACATGAAAACAAAAAAAACAAAAAAAAAAAAAAATACTAGAAAAAAAGGAACAAAGAAAGGTGCTTGTCCACATGATTTTATAAATTCCAATAACACAATAATCTTGTATGTTGCAACCAACAAATATTGCCAAATATAATGCTCATGCATGCAATTTTATCTCCAGCTCAGTTAACAAGGTATTTTTATGTGCTAGTCATGTTATTTTTAATGTTAATAAACTACAATACTGACAAGAGTTTCTCAATTATATATATAATACAAAATACTGACATCAATAAAAATAAAGACAAAAAAAGTCAAATACCTTCCGAACAACAACAATATCGCCAGCCGACAAGGCAAGCTCAACCTCACTCTCAGCTCTATATGACTGGATTGCCTGCATATATAGCAATAAACTTCAATTATTCGATCACTCAAACAAATAAAGTAGGACATCAAGATTAATTACCTCTGCTAAGAAGTACTCTATAGATTCGTTTAATTCATCAACTCTTGGAGATCCAAACATGCCATTAACTTCTTCATACGAAGGTGGTGGCTGCATTACATTTTCGTTTGGCAAATTTGGAGATGCTTCTATCCTTTGGCGCTCTGATACCATCTGCAGCATAAAGATATAGCAAAATGAGCATACGAGGACCAAAAGTAATGTAAGATATGGTAAAATAGAGTATATAATGCACCTCTCCTTCAAGTTGATCAAGGATTTGCAAAACTCTCTGATGGTAGGCTCGCTCAGATTCAACCTTGTAGCATGGAAAATATTAAACAAAATTAGTTAATAGCATGATTACTATTGTTTTGCTTCTTCTATGTGCTGTATCTTATCAAATCAGATTGAGTCTTGCACTTGACAACAAGGAAAATGCAATATAGTAAATGTGTCAATGCCATACCAAACAAATTGACAAGATTCAAGTCTAGTTCTAAGACCTTTATTTATTCCACTACTGTCAGTTTGGTCCCTGTTCTATTTTTTTTTTTTTTGTTTCCATTAAAGCATCGTACTTTATAGATTTTGTTCAGTCTTGCAGATTCAGCAGTAATTTGAGTGAGCTGGCTAGTATGGTATCTCAATAATGAGATGAGAAAAGGACGTTATATAGATTGTGATAAGCAGACCAGTTTTTATTCCTTGCATAGTACCTCCCCTATCAATCTATTATCCCCCTAAGTCATCCCTCACAACTCAACAATTCCCATCAATACCACCGCAATCCACCACAGCCAACAGGTCCAGTACCATCCAATAGCAAGCATTCGATCCTTCAGAAAAAACTAACTTAGCTTCTGTTGGCTTAAATTGTTAGTGGTACCATTAATTTTCATCCCTACTTGGGCATAAAAAAGCAGCAAAGCATGAGAAGTCCAGCCAACCAGGCGAAGGCACGGCACAGCAGAGAACTTCAGGTCTGGCCAGGTTATACTAACAATATGGCCGAAACTGACACTGGGCGATGTTTGTATACATCAAGTTACTTTGAATTACACATTTAGTTATCATGCATAAATATCTGCTGTCATCAAATTTAGGCTAGTGACTTTTATTAAACAACTGACATTTTTTCTACATTTATCTTCCAAGTCAACAAAAAGAACCAAACATCGAGGCAACCTAAGTACTATATACAGCAGGGGGCAAATTCTGAGATAAGTTATGTTCATTGATGCTACAGCTATTGCCACTTTTCTTAGGCTCCTGTCCAAAAGTTTTAATTGGATGAATTAATAAATAGTCTTAGTAACTAAAGTCTAGAATACAGCAAGAGTAGTAAATATAAGTCTAAAAATAATCAAGAGTAGTCGTAATATTAAGTATTTTTATGTTATGTTCATTGATGCTACAGTAATCTGCAAATGTTTTATGGCAAAATTTCTGTAAGAATTCAAGAGTCTACAGCGATAATATTTTTTTAAATAATTTAAAACATAGAAAAGCCTCTGATTACTACTCCCCTGTTTCTTTCCTCCATCTTCTCTGTTTCTATTTGCTGCATTCTAATTTCCAAAGTTGCATCCATGTACAACCTTACTAAAACCAAAATGGACCTTAACAAAGTATGAAGTTTGCAGAGCCAACTGTAGCTAACTCATCTGAACTACTGCTAAAGTTTAAGCTAAATCTGAACCAAATAAAAGTCTAGTCATATGGCGTCGGTCTAAAAGTTAAAAGAAAAGCCTGTAACTTTCCTTAAAAGAAAGAACAAAGAAATAACCAACATAACTTTCTCACACTTTTTTATTAACACCTAACTATTTAAAAAAAAATGTTAAAAATCCAGGTAGACAAGGTTAAAATTGAATCTCCAAGCACTATTTTATCATGGATAATTATGATAAACTGCAAGTATAAGTGCATGATATAAACTCACATGAAACCACAAAAAACTTGCATTTGCTTGCTTTTATAACTATTTCTTTGAGAAGATTGACCAATCAATCAATAAACTAATTAATAAAAAGTTATTATTATTCTATTCAAATATTTAAGTTCATTCCCATATGTTAGACTTCTTGTCATTTGCAATGACACTAAAGGAGTAACTTAGCATTTGTTTTACTAAGAAGAGTTAACTATAAAAAATTGAAACTGTAGCACTGTGTTTCATGACATTGCAACAAGTATATGTTGAATATAACAGATTTGCAGCTAGCACAGTTCCATGGTAAATCAAATACTTAGAAAAAAAAATGCTTAGTTTCGCAATTTGGAGCTAATTTAATATAAAAAAGTCGAAAGATGGTTAAATACAATGCATAGTTTCTTATTTTGTGTTACATTTAAGAAGATGCATCCCGAAATCAACCATCTTTTACCTTTCTAGTGACCAAATATAGAGAATGGCTAACATGCCATAGATGGCAATGCCATCAGTTTCTCTTTTGAGTTATTTTTCGAGATCCAAAACTCAATCGGTCAATCCAAACCGTTCAAGTTGATCACCATATTGAAATACCCTTGGAGACCAAATTTTACATTTTTTCGAAGTTATTTGCTATTTATTATGATAGTTTCAAATTGGAGGGTCTGAAATACTCTAATTATAATGTTTTTTAAAAATATCATAATAAATAGCAGAAAAATTCGAAAAAATGTAAAATTTGGTCTTCAAGAGTATTTTAATATGGTGAATAACTTGAACGGTTCAAATTAGACATTTGAATTTTAGATATCGAAAAACGACTCTATGGCACGGGACCCTCCGTGCCATCTATGGCACGTTAGCCATTCTCCCAAATATATTCCATTATAGTATGTTTCAATACAATAAACATATTAATTCTCTGTGTTTGCATGTGTTGGAATAAGCCACTCCTCCAGATTAAGGTACTATTCCGGATTAAGAAGCAATCCAAACACAATAAGAAGGGCAGAATAGTTATCTTCCTGTTATCTTTTCGTGTTTAGGAATAAGATTGGGAAGAACACTCTCACACCATTTAAACAACATTTCCTCTTCACTATTTTCAACACATAATATTTCCTCTTTCCAGAATAGCACTCTTCTCAACCTTTTAGGTATACTCTTCCTAACACTATTCCTAGGATGATCCGAACACATCCAAAGCCAACCGAAACCAGTGAGCATTATAGTCCTGATTTCCATTAACTCCACATTTTCTATACTTTTGGAAAATATTTGAACCAAAACCATATCTTCCTGTTGTACTGTATAATTCTATTGGCTTTTTGAAACCTTGGCCATGAAAACAATGAGTCCTTGCAGACAACTGGACAGGTGAATACAGCCCCACTAGTTAAGTCAAGTAAAGTCGGAGCCTTTTATCCAAACAAATTGGTAGGCTAGAAATGACACCCCCGATCCTGGTCATTTCTTGTATATATGGCTGAGTTTTTACGCTGGTTCGCCAAGCCTATCGCAAGCATGCGGGCTTGAACCCTGGACCTCTTAGAAGAGAGTCCAGTGCTCTTACCACCTGAGCTACTGCCCCACTGTTCATTTTAAATGATTTCTTCTCACCAGTTCATTTATAATCTTAATTCTGAACTCTAGTCCACATCTCCTTGGCATGATTTATTATTTTTTTTTCAGCTAAGGAGGAACCAAATTTATCATTTCATAAATGCTAGTCTAGGAACAGAATGCAAAACAAAACTGGATATGCCAATGCCATCACCATGATCTGATGAACAGGTGCAACAATATCTAGAAAATAGGGGTTGATTTGCAAACCACCAAATTACTAGTAAAGAAAGAGAAATAATGGTGTAGAGAAAGATCATGAACCATTGCGATTAGGCGTTGAAGAGTGAGCCTCTGCTGCTGGGCTTCAACAGCACCCATTGCAGCAACAGCCTCCTTTCCTAAAATAGACATGTTCGACTTCAATTCTTGCAATTTGTGCTCAGCAGCTTCTAACTTTGTTATCAGTTCACCATTGCCAGCTGACTCCCTCACTTTATTCTGACGTTTTGAGACTTCAATAGCCTGTTGGTACAGTTATATGAATGCAGAACATTGTTGACTTAGCCCATATATTCACAACAAGGAGTTGATAGAAAAATCCACAATATCGGCATAAACATCTGCATCATAGTTTTACTTGATTTTTGTGATAACTAGTTCATGATTTAAGTGAATTCTAACCTAAATAGAGCTTGCACGCTAAAATCCATCGATCTTTTCAATAAAAGAGGCAATAAAAAATAAAACCTTTCTCTACTAACTAGTGTAGCTATGGGTAATTTTGGCAACCTTAATTGAACTGAGAAAACAAAATGATATCAAGATATTAACAGAAGTTCCACCTAACAGCTAGTCAGCTATTTTCAATGGACCTTGACAATTAAAAAAATACTAAGTTCTGGCCATACATTTTCTTACTAACTTACTTTAAATTAATTCCTTCAATTATACAAAAACAACAACAACAACAACAAAGCCTTTAGTCCCAAACAAGTTCAAATTTATTAACATTATAGTAAAGGAAAAATGAAACAATAATAGCTGAAACAAATGTTTGGTAAAGGAAACTAAAAGAAAGAAACCTGAGCTTCAGCTTCTTGGCGCATCCGATCATACCTCTGTGCCAGATGCCGTGCATCCTCCAAAGGTGCTCCCATGACCATTGCTCTAAGTGGCTCAGCCACCTGCCAATTCACACAAATATGTATGTAGCTATCTAAAGGTAATCAAGAATGGTAACTAACTATAAAATCTATAAAAAAAACATACTTGTGTTCCGAGAGCTTTTAAGAGGTTGTTACGTTCTTTCTCCATCAGAGAACGGGCTCTACCGTGAGCTAAAGCTGCTTTGGATAAGGTGTTTCCGCTGGTGCATGTGTTTTCTGTGCCATACTTCTGACTATCTTCGGACAACTTGTTTCCTACATATATTGATTGTAAACTAAAATGTACATAGCAAAATTCATATGTAGAAAATAAAATGAAAATGAATCTGAATAAAAGAAATACACAAAAATAGGTATAATACCTATCTCAACTTGTTTGGATCCAGTGACTATATAGCCCTCCACACCACGGACAATGTCTCTTTGGAAATGCTGTGCAATGATAATTGAAAAAAAAATAAATAAATAAAAGTCATTCCACATCTAGACCTAGAAAATGAATGAGGAACAAAGCACCACAACTAACTTTCGCGGCACGAGTGGAGATGTAGAGCTTCTCCAATCTTTGGTGTTGTTTCACTTCTGTTTCATCAGTAAAAACATTGTCACTTCCATAAAATTGCTTGAGTACAGCCTGTCATCAAAAAGCACAAGCAAATACATGACATCAGTATCCGATAGAGTCAGCAAGTGCAACCTACACCCCCTTGCCAGGGCATGATCGTTACTGGACAGTAGATATAATCATTAAATGCCCCTGGGAACACATTCTTATAATGGTACTATTACGTTTTTAAGTTTGTGATAGTTTCGGAGCTGATCCACAGCTTAAGCAAATTGTTGGAATATGAGATGAATTATGTGATGAATTATGTATTTCACAGAAAGTAGAGCCTAAATTATAATCAGGGCCTACTATCAATGGAAATGAAATCTGTTCCAAAAATTAAGCTACAGATGCTATCGATTACATAAACAATTTCTTTGTTCCCACGATCAGACAAAATCCATCCTACACCTGTCCTCGAGGTCCCAAAATCTATTCAAAATTAAACAATACAGGGGCCTGAAAACAATGGAAACACTTGATCTACCGAAACATAACAATTACACAAAAGGTAAAAATCGAAAGGCACCTGTTGCTGGCGAGCGACTTGATCCCTTAGCTTGGAGGCTTGCTTCCAAATTGCCTCCATGGAAGGGGGAACGCGAGATGCGAAAAGGGAAATCCGAGGCTAGAGAAGGAGACGAAAGGTCGATTAGAGGAGAAGAGGAAAAGAGAACTTGGTTAGAAGGTCGCTTGGTGTCTTTGTGCGTTTGAAATGCACCTTAGATCTCGTCGCGTTCGAATTTGGGAAGACGAGAAGAGTACAAATGGGCCCCAGCGACAGGTGCCGTGACTTCCTCAGACTACCATACATCTTTGAGAGATCCCAACCGTTCATCTATATCCTGATACAGTGTTTTAAGTAGAACATGGAACGCCCCCTTTTTTAAAAATAATAATAAATTATTATAAAATATTAATAATAATATCGAAATAATTCAAATTATTTAAATAATAACATAATTACGGAATCCGGGATTCCGATGGTAATTACGGAATTCCAATTTCCGTAACAAACTAATTACGGAATCTAGGATTTCGCAACTACTTTATTACGAAAACTAGAATTTCTTAATTAAACTACAGTCCGAATTCTGTTTTTGTTTTTTCTTTTTTTTTGTTTTTGTTTTTCTTTTTTTTTTATGAATTCTATTTTTGTTTTTTGTTTTGTTTATTGTTAATTTTTTTAAATTTCTTATAATTTTTAGTTTAAAATTTTGTATCTAAAAATATTTCATATAATTTTTATTATAAAAATATTTGTCATTATTGTTTCAAATTTTGTATTATAGTTTGTATTTAATTAAATTTTAATTATATTTTGTATTGTAGTTTTAAATTTAATGCACCTCATTATAGTTTTAAATTTATCATTTTGTATTTTGTGTTATTTAAATAAAATTTAAATGGCTTGGAACATCTAAAACTTGATAAGTCGCAAACTAAAATAAAAAAATATTTAAATATTATATGTTGGGAATTCAAACATATATATTTTTTAATTTTTGTAATTTAAATTTCTGCACTCATGAGCGAAAGACGACTAGTTTCCATAGTGAAATTAATACGCAAAGAAATTCATAATACGAAATATAAATCTAAAAGTCACAATACGAAATATAAATATATCATAACCATGTCATACATAAATAAGTCACAATACGAACATATACATAAATAAAAAATATAAATAAGTCCTAATAATGTCCAGTACGGTGGATCCACATCCCCTCACTCGGGGACCAAATATACGGAAGACCTGGTGGCTGTCGGGGATCTCGTCCGCGAGCAAGTCCGACTGGGGGTGGACGAGGAGGCATCTCAAAAGTGGGATGAGGAGGCGGTGCACTAGAAGAAGAGGCTCCGCCGTAAGTCTGACCAAATGGATCACAGGTCTGATCAAATGATGGCTGAGCTAGAGGCGTGAACGGATCGTCGAGATGTACAACAATCGACGAGAAAAATACGTCATCCGATGTAGGCTCAGCCTGAGAATATGGTGGTGAGCCAGGTGGATACTGAGTCTGGTATGACGGGAACTGCGTCTAATACTGTGGATACTGTGTCCCGTACTCATAATATGGTGGTGGGCGTGGCTGAGAGCTGGGCTGAGAGTTGGGTTGCTGGGTGGCTGTGTGGCTGTCTCCCCGTCCCTGACAATAGACTGGCTGGGTCTTGGCTGATCGAAATGTGTGTCTCAGTCGTGCAAAGTATAGTCAGATAGCTGTTACATATAATGATATTAGAAATATTATTAATATTCTAGATAACAGAATAACGAAATAATAATATTATAAATATTATTATACCCTCATGAACTGCTGCTCCTCGAATCCAGGCTCTGGCATATGATCCTCAGACGACGAATCTGGTATAGAGTCGATATCCGTCGGTAGACCCTTCATCTCTAAGAGGTGAGGTAATCGATGAGACTCGCCAACGAGGTCTAACTGCGTGCTGCAGCTCTTCAGCAACTGCTTCCCAATACGTCTGCATCCATTCTTCACCGCCCACGCTCATGCTCGTAGAGCTTCGGTCAATATATGTTTCACCTGTTGATTTGTTGTTAGCAACCAAATTACAAAATAATTAATTTTCATTTGCTTAAAATAAAAATTATTCAAAGTAAAATAACTTACCATACTGACGCGATGGGACGCCTTCTGAAGGTAGGTCAGCTCTCGAGCCGGAATCTACTCTGCTGCTCCCGGAATAGGGACAAGATGAGCACTTTCATGTACCCTCATCCATCGGTCGTAAGAGGACAAAACCTCGTCGTTCCATGGCTGCAGAAAAAGTCCTGCCAATCCCTCCCCCGAAATGTGGTATGCGTATACTGTAACAGCTGCTCCATCCTCCTCCAACCCTGCTTATTTTAGATCAGATTTAGTGCATATATTGTAAATGTTCAATTTTAAATTACGAATGTCAAAAGATTGACGCACCGTAGGTATAGGAGACGGAACTGTCTGGTACAACATGAACTGATGCATGACCCGATCGGCATAGTGCCATGCCACGATCCAGTAATTGATGCATGGCACGCGGAGACAGTACATCCTCATCGGAAGGCGGGCATATGAAGGCATGACCACCTGTCTCACCTCATCGTATGTCCTCCACACCACGTGCCCATGATCCATCTTCAAGAGTACGTCCCAAGCGTACTTAATACCGCTGCGATAAGGACCTTTAATCTTTTTCGACCTAAGTCGTGTCGTCCATTGCCTGCCAAATCATTACGATTATATTGTACTTGTGTTTTTTCAAAAAAAAATAAAACACTGTTAAAGGTATTTTTTATTTAAAAATATAAAAAAATAACCCCGTACGGCGGACATCTATCGGCTGATGGTAGTGTTAGAAAGTCTAAGTTTTCAATTTTTGTGCTAATTAACCATTTAATTAACAATCCAAACAACATTAGACCTCGAAGGATCTAGTCTAAGCACCAACACACAAGAGATTGAGAATAGGAAGACTACCTCTCCTTGTATCGCAACAAGGAGGCTCGAATCCGGCAATGTCGAGGTTGCAAGAACACCGGCGGTCTCCACGGCCTCGAGTCCACCAAGGTATTAACCAAAATCTCGATCTATGCTAGTAGATGGGAGGTTAAGCCTAACCCCTTCCTTCACCAATTAATCAAGCTATTAATTAGTGGTTCTATGCTCAACACATGAGCCCTATGGAAGATCAAGGAGGAGAGAACAAGGAAGAGAAAACTGAAATTTTCTTCTCCCTTGTGAAGGTGGCGGCCTAGAGTGGAGAGGAGAGAGAGAGAGGGGATCCTCTTGCTTGATCCCCAAGTAATGGTCCTTATATAGAGAAGCCAAAACCTAATTGCTCTCTTCCACAATTACCATTATGCCACTCACTTAAGGCCGGCCCCTTGATGTGTTTTAATGAGCTTGATTAACAATTAATTAGAGCCCACTAAACTCATTTAAGGTTGCTCCTTCCATTGACTTCCAATTGGGCTTAATTAGACTACCAATTAAATAGCCTAGTATATTAATTTAATTCCATAATTAAATTAAAGTGTCTTGCATAAAATAATTATCAACTAGTTGATAACTATTCTAGGATTAGGAAATGTATTAATTTATTTCTATATGATCCCTTTGATTTAATTAATTATAACGGTTCGCAACGGTATATAATTAATTAATCAAACTATCATATTTTCACAGAACTTACTGCTGCGAATAAATAAATGATGCACGTATGGTCAAAACCTATTTGTGTGACCCTTTGAGGATTTATGCTATATTGGATATGAAAAATAAATCGCTATTTATTTCCAATAATCATAAGCGGTATCTAGCAACACATTATGATTCCCAATTCACATAAATATGTACTGTACAACTACAGTAAATCAATCCGGCATAAGAAATAAAAGTATTTTCTTGTTTGATTCTTATGTCACATGATATCATCGTATAATCCAAGATAGGAATGTGTCATTCTTGCAGATTATACGTTTCTTGATCTAGAGATGATTGTACAAGTTGCCGGCAAACAATCCATCTCCATCAAGGGGCCCAAACAGATATCATCACTCACTAGGTATACTAATGAGGGACATACGGTTTTCTTGATGAACAACTTTTTCCCGCACAATTCAAGAGAATATATATAAAGTCCGTATAGCAGCCCTTATCAGGAATCAACGGTAGACGATATTTATTGAACCTATCCTCATGTGGAAAAGTTGAACCATCTCAAACTTAGAATCAAACTCATATGAAATAAACAATGACACATAACACAATCCATATGTTTATTTCATTGGGTCATGTCCTGTACTATGTTCTAATAACATACACATATGCAATTAAGTTGGTAACACCTTACCTATGATTTGTAGAACTTAATCATCACTTAACTTGCATACTAATCTTTTATGATAATTAAGTCATTAAATATTAACTTCTAGGACATAACTCCAACAGGTAGGTCCCAGCCCTGAAAATTTTTCGTGACGGACGGCCGGCAAACTAACAGACGATCGTACGACCACAACTGCAGCAATACCCACGGAGCTACAACCTTTTGACCGCCTTTTCTCACGGCGGCATTGTCCAAGTCTCGGTACAACATGGCAAGTGTGGCCGCACCCCAATTATACTTCACTGAATGTCCCGAGGAAACATCCTGCAAATATTTACAAATATTTCGTAAGCATTTCGAGATTTTTAATCAAGTTTGTAGTGGTTTAAGGTTTAGGATGTACGATTTAAATATAATATTTTTAAATACTTACCCGAACTAACTCCAAATAAAAACATGGAACGGAATCTCTCGTGGCATCTGGAAACAATTCGCAACCGATCAACTCCAGCACCAGGGCCCGTGTGTATTTGTCGATCCTGTCGACATTCTGTGTCCCATGCCCATCGCTCCACATATCGCGTAGTTTTACAAACATTACCACGTGATTTTTCCTGCGTTAAATATACAATTTAATTACATATTATATATATATATATAACAGCATAAATCATAATTGTAATTAAGTTTTAAAAGGGTTCTTACTTCTTAGAACGTCCTTCTTTCACCTTTTCTCTGAAGCAATCTAGGACGTCATCCATAGGAGTGTCTCGCGGCAATGCAAGATCGGCTAGTAAAAGCAATCGTCGTAATCTGTACGACCGGTGACCGGTAGGCCAGTCGTAGGTAAGTCTAAAATAAAGGCGACGTCCTGCATGATAATTTTATGTTTTTACTTATAAAATAAAAAAAAATAATAATAATTAAATATGTATCAATAAAATTTTGAAAAATCAATACCTCTAGATCCACCGTCATCTCGCTTACGCGGGGAAAGTGAAAGGTGTGGATCTCTGGTCTCCAGAACATGACCAGACCCTGCATTAGGGATCGATCCAATGGCATGTGACCTAACTCAGTGAAATGAATCAGGCCCAATGTCACGAGGCGCTGGTCCACCTCTTCGCTTCGTCCCATCTTTGCCTTGTGCACTTCAGGCTTTCAAGCCTTAATAATTCAAAATAATTATTATTTTCTATTTATATTATTTCGAACAAAATTAGATACATATATACAAAAAATTTACTCGTACGCCTCGAAACTCAGACTCACGTAGGTGCAGGAGCTGATCAGCAGGGGGAGGACCGGGGGGGGGGGGGGATGAAGAAGCTCCGGTATCAGTAGCAGATGTAGAAGCGCCGGGATCTCCTGCCGATGTTAGGAAGTCTAATTTTTCAAATTTTGTGCTAATTAACCATTTAATTAGCAATCCAAACGACTTAGACCTCGAAGGATCTAGTCCAAGCATTCACACACAAGAGAGAGAGGTTAGGAATGCTACCTCTCCTTGTATCGCAACAAGGAGGCTCGAATCCGGCGATGTCGAGGTTGTGCGCATCACCACGCGTGTCTCGACGTCAAGTCCACCAAGGTATTAACCAAAACCTCGATCTATGCTAGTAGATGAGAGGTTAAGCCTAATCCCTTCCTTCCCTTTGCCTTAATTAACTATTTAATTGGATGGATGCAAGATTTGCTCAACACATGAGCTTAAGAGAGCAATGGTGGAGAGGAAAAATTCTGAAATTTTTTCTTTAATTTTCGTCCAAAATATTAGGGAGAGAGAAAAGGACAAGGTGGCTAGGATTTTGGCTCCCAAAGTGGTCCTTTTATACACCAACCACTCTCCTAAAAAGTTGTAACTAATTTACAACTATGCCATCACTAGGGCAGCCATAAAATGGGCCTAAATGAACTCCATCAATTATTTAATTAGTCCTCTAATTCAATTAATTAGTGGCCCAATTAATTGCTCTCAAGTTGGACCTTTAATTTACCATTTAAATATAGGCCCGTTAGCTCAAATTAATTATTTTAATTAATTCATGTTGAACAAATTAATTATCAACACTTTGATAATTATTTAAGGATTAGAATATGCATTAATTTATTTCTATATAATCCGTTTGACTTAATTAATTAATTATGATGGTTCGCTACAGTACATAATTAATCAGTCAACATATCATATTGTTGCATTCCTTAATACAACCAAATAAATAATGCACGCATAGTCAAAACCTATTTGTGTGACCTTTTGAGGATTTATGCTCTGTTGGACATGGAAAATAAATCGCTATTTATTTTCAATAATCATAAGCGGTATCTAGCAACACGTTATGATTCCCAATTCGCATAAATAGTGTACTGCTACAATATTTTAATCCTGCATAAGAAATAATAGTATTTCCTTTTCTGATTCTTATGTCACATGATATCATCGTATAATCCAAGATATGAATGTGTCATTCTTACAGATTATACGTTTCTTGATCTAGAGATGACTGTATCAGTTGCTAACAAACAATCCATCTCCATCAAGGGGCCCAAACAGATATCATCGCTCATTAAATAAATTAATGAGGGACATACGGTTTTCTTGATGAACAACCTTTCCCCGCACAATTCAAGAGAACATAAATAAAGTCCGTATAGCAGCCCTTATCAGGAATCAACGGTAGACGATATTTATTGAACCTATCCTCATGTGGAAAAGCTGAACAATCTCAAACTTAGAATCAAACTCAAATGAAATAAATAATGACACATAACACAATCCATATATTTATTTCATTGGGTCGTGTCCTGTACTATGTTCCATAACATACACATATGCAATTAAGTTGGCAACTCCTTACCTATGATTTGTAGAACTTAATCATCACTTAACTTGCATACTAATCTTATCCGATAATTAATATTCCTTGTTAATTATCAAGATTATGGACTTTTTAGATTTATTATTGTCATTTATTATAAATGAAACACAGAGATCCACAATTCAGATCCTCAACCTGAATGATCTGTCAATAAATAAATCAAGGAATAAATGATCAAATATCATCAATAACATAAACCATAGAAGTAGCCATATAAAGATTGGCTTCTAGGACATAACTCTAACAGTAGAAGCGGCTGGATCAGTCCGAGGCCTCGTGGATGGACGTGGATCCTGTGGTCATCTTCTTCGCGGTGCCATTTTGACTTTACTGTAATTAAAAATCAATAAATTCAAAAATCTACAAAAAATTCGGCAACATCTATCCTATACCGAGAGAGTTTTCAAAAAATTTAAACCCTCATCCCACCCTATAATTATCTCCGAACAATCATTCAATCATTTACAGAAACAATCATTCACAAGCATTTCTATTCAAACAATATACAATCTATTTACATACAAACATTTCCATTCACATACAATCATTTACAATTTTTTACTATCAATTAACTATTTTTTACAATGAACAAATGATCCACATACAATTATTTACTATTCATTCACTATTTTTCTTTTGAATTAACTATTTACAATTAATAATATAAATAAATATAAATATAGAAAAACTAACCTCCGGTAGAAGCGGTTCAAGTCTCTTTTCAACAATTTTTCCTACATTTAAAATTAATCATATCAATTTTTAACAATTTTTTCAATTTTTATAATATTTAATTATCAAAATCTTTATTATTAAATGCAAAAAAAATTTCAAAATAAATTTGAATTACATATTAAAATTATTCCTATTATTGATGATTTTTAAATTATTTTTACAATATATTATCTATTTTTCTAATTAATTAACTAAATAAATTAATAAATTAAATAAATTAAATAAAAAAAACTTACCGTAAGAGAGAGGCAGTCGCTGTCGAGAGAGGAAATGGAGTGCGAAGGAGAGAGGCTGAGTTCGGAACCGAGATATCGTTTTTTATCCTAGTTATGGAATCCCAGATTCCGTAACAAGCCTGTTACGGAATCCAGGATTCCGTAACTAGCTTGTTACGGTTTTCGGGATTCCGTAACCACAATCGGAATCCCGGATTCCGTAATTGCGTTATTATTTAAATAATTTCGATTAACTAGATATTATTAATAATATTTAATATTAATTTATTAATATTTTAAAAAGTGGGGGAATGGAACGCCTTATTTTGGGCTGTTAAATTTGAAGACCGTTGATTTATAAAGCCCATTTATTAATTAATAAGCACAATTTCTACTTGGGCCTACTTTATGTTTTCTAATGGGTTTATGTTTAAAGCATAGTTATTTAGATTTTTGTTTTTAGGTCCAATTTAGTTTTTAACTCCTAGTCTCGTATCAAGGCGTGAAACACGAGACATCAGTTGGCATGATTATCTGAATTTCTGCTAATGATCTGATGGGTACACCTAATAAAGAAAATATAACATGAGGAATGTGTCATTTTATTATAGGTAATTAGTATATATCATCCACTCTCTTAGCATCCACAAGGTTTTTACTCCATATATACTGCGAAACCTTCCCTCCCTCTCTCTAAACCCTAGCCGAAGCCAGGGGACAAAGATAGGCGATTCTGCACGCGATTCTGCCATGGAGAGAGAGAGAGAGAGGCGATTCCGCCATGGCCGATGGCCTAGCTTCTCTCGTCTCCACCTCGTACTCCAACCTCCATTCCTTCGCATCTCTCTCCTCCTGCGGCTTCCTCCTTCGTGGACCATGTGCACCATGGATCCGCCCGGACCTCGCCACCATGCGCCGTCTCCTTCCTTCTCTCCCCACCAAACCAAACCTTAGCCACCACTGCCGAGCCCACTTCGAGACCTTTCTGCGCTTGCCTGACGACCTCCTCTTTGACGTCTCCGACCCAGATTTCCCTCCCTCTCCGACGAGACATCCGACCCGCCTCCACCTCCGACGCCGCCTTCTTTGAGGGATTAGGGTTTCAGGTACTAGCTAGTTAGATTTGGAAACCAAACCTTAATTGGTTGCTGATTATTTCTTTTGTATATGTGTTCAGTTTATTATTGTAAATATTTGCTTTGTTGTTGTAAGTGTTTGGTTTGTTTGTTCTATTTGTTTATGTTATTTCTTTATTTAATTAATATTTGTGTCTCATCATTTTGTTGTTGTAAGTGTTTGTTTTGTTGTTTTAAATGTTCATATTTATGTCATATCAGATCTAAATTGTCATATTACCAATGCATCTAACTGAACACAAAACTCAATTTAACTGATCCCTTATGGCCATATCAGAACTAAAATGTTATATTACCAATGCATCTAACTGAACACATAACTCAGTTTAAATCATCCCTTGAGGTGTTTTAATTGACCCTTAACTAGTTTAATTGAACACAAAAAATACGAAATCAATTTTCTGCTGCAATTAACTGAACACATAAACACTTTAAATTCATCCCTTAACGTGTTAAACTGAGCACAAAAAACTACAAAATCAAATTTCTGATGTAACTAACTGAACACATAAACACTTTAAATTCATCCCTTAACATGTTTAACTGAACACAAAAATACGAAAATTCAATTTTGAGATGCATCTAATTGAACACATAATTCATCTAATTAATCCCTTGAGATGTTTAACTGAACTCGAAAACCTAAAATTTCATATTATCACTGCATCTAATTGAACACATAATTAGTTTAACTCATCTCTTGACGCATCTAACTGAATACAAAAATCCGTCCATTTGATGACGTCAGCGAGCGAAAAATCAAGGCCTGGGCTCCCAGAAAGCCTATTTTGTTGTCTCTAGTGATGGTAGATGCTTTGGATGCTATTTTGTTGGATGGTGTATATCACACCCATTTTATTATATGTAGAGTTTACCTTTTATATTATGACGAAGTTCCAAGGTCAATATTTTAGTTAATATTTTGCTATTTAGATTTTTTTTTTCAAATTTTAAAATTCAAACCGTTAATCTTATCTTATTTAATTTAACGAGCGATGTGTTTACATATAAGTTTTGTAAATTTTGGAATTTATTTGATACTTGATCAAGAGATAGAAAAACAAACGAATCTTGTTAACTATGATATTTTCGTTCTAATATGTTCATGTTTTAGCGTTTGATTGAATATCAAATAAACTCTAAAATTTACAAAAATTATATGAAAATATATCGCTCGTTAAACTAAATAAGATCAACAGTTTAGATTTAACGTTTGCATTTTAAAATTAAAAAAAATTAAATAACAAAATGTTAGCATTTAGACAATAAAAATTGGTACCGAAACCTTCTCTCTTACATATGGAACCCCCGCTGTTACCTCCTCTGCAGAAACACACAACAAATGTATTAATATACATCTACTTGCTTTATATTTGTCACCACTTCATCAGAATGACAAGTTGTAAGCACTTTTGTTTCGAGGCTGATAACCAACATCTCCATCATTCCCTGGATTTCTCTATTAAATGAAGTCCTGGACTTTCATTTTCGGAATGCAATTATATCCCCATCATCCCCATCCACCGTCCTCATCATCTCTTGGGACTCATCCCCTCTCTTTCTCTCTATTTCGCTCCCTCCCCCTTCCTCCTCCCTTGGAACAATTAATAACATTAACTAGAACAATTAGCATTTTTCTCCGACATAAATTTTTTTTCCAGAACAACTAGAACAATTAGTATTTTTTTCCAGAACAACTAGAACAATTAGCTTAACATCTAGAACAATTAGTTTACCAACTAGAACAATTAGCATTTTTTTTTCTAGAACAACTAGAATAATTAGCTAATTATTCTAGTTAATATATATATATAATTATTCTAGTTGGTAAGCTAGTTGTTCTATTAGGCCAATTAACTGTTCTAGTTGGGCTCTGGATGCTGGAAAAATTTTTCACCTGAAAAAAAAATCTCTGGCAGGGAAGGAATAAAAAAAAGAAAATGCAGGGAAGGAAGTAGGGGAGTACGCTGGATTAATTGCATTCCGAAAAAGAAAAGAGGAGATGAGGATGATGAGGATGATTCCACCATTCTCTAGACTTTTCTATTAATGAAAACGTGTTAGATAATTAATGAAGATCTGGGGATGATGGGATGATGGAATCTATGGGATGATAGAAAGCAATTTCCTTTTGTTTATTTATAACACAATAATTATACGTAAAGATCACATCCTGGCTGTTTCCTATTATTGTATTAGAAAATGTAGTACCAGCTTGGAGGAAGGGACAAAAGTTGCCTTTTCGATCCTCACAGGGAGAAGTGCATTTCCAGCTATATAATCGCTCGATCGCAACTATACCAGTCTGCCACCTATTATTGAAATCTGAATTTATGAGATTCGACAAGGTTACCTATGCCAGTATGAAAAATTATTAGATCAACATGATGTCCTTTGTCAACTAAATACTTAATTAAAATGCTATTTGTCAACTAGAGTATATTTTGCAAGAGGGTTTGCATAATTGTCTTGTTTAGTCAATGGTTTTACGGATTTGAATCCTATTCATTCGTTAGGTTGAAATTCTCCAAATTGTCCAAAATTGTTGCCATTCCTATATATCCGGATCTGACTGTATATTTGACGAGTAAAATCTGTTTTGGTACGTTCTGATCTGAATTGATTCTGTGAAATAGATTAAGGTTAAGTTGTCAAGGTATGTATAGTGTTTACCATATATACGGTCCGGTTTGATTCACTCCGATTCAAACTCCCTCGGGTTTTCGGTTTATCACGGTCCAATCCTCCACGGGTTATCACGGTTTGGTCCTACATGGGTCCACTCCCAAACCTTGGCCAAATCCCTTGATAAATATGGCCCATGTAATCCGAGCGGGTTATCACGGTCCAATCTGGTCTGGTCTGGTCTGGTCTATGATTTTTTTTTTCTTTTGCTTGTTTTTTCTTTACTTATTTTTGAACGGCTAAATTAGCCATTAGATTGGGTTATTGGGAGGGACCCGTGTGGGTTTAATGCACGCAGAGGGGGCTGGTCGTTGGGAGCCTCGGGAAGGTGTGTGTGTGGGTGGGGGTTGGGGGGGGGGGGGGTGGGGTGTTTGTTAAGGCGGATTTTGGGCAGGTTGGGGCTGGTTCGAGCGGGTTTAGGGCCGGTTTTGGTGGGTTTTAGTGGGTGGTGTAGGGTAGGGTGCAGAGGTTATGGGTTTAGTCCGGATTTAGCACGAGTTTAGCATGAGTTTAGCACGGGTTCACTATCTGGTCCGATTCACGGGTTATCACGGGATGAGTTTACACGACTTTTTCCTAGGAGGGCTGACCAAAATCCTTGCTAAATCCGACCAGGACTATTCCTAGGTCCATGACGGTCCATTTCCGGACCGGATCAGTCCGGTCCAAAATCACAGGTTGGATCTGACCCGTTGGGTAAGTGGTAAACACTAGGGATGTAATTATACTGTTACGTGGTATAATAGTTGAGGTTATACTAATGATAACATGCATGGATCAAGGTTAGTCTTAGTAGTACTAGGAATGATAGTTTAGATATAGGTAGGCGAAGAGAATATGATCTCACTATATTTGTCAGAATGGCAGATAATTTTAATAGGTATTATGAGGACACAATTTTCAGAGCAGACCTTTAATTATCACAGAAAGTGTGGTTAGTTCTGCATGTTCAAGATTAAACCACTTCGTTCAAATTTTGTATCAATTTAATTTTCTTCTGTTAATAGTTTGGACTACTTATTGGTGAGCAATGTGATCATTTATTTTCGTAAACAAAGAGAGAAAGAACTTAAGTTTGCTCTTAAAGATTTCTTTTACAAGGGTTTTGAAGTTGAAAAGTAATTCTGTAATTTTTTATTTGTGACCCCAAGATGTGTAATAATCGCAATAATGTGGTATGTCACTGTGAGTGCTTTGTATTGTTTCTTTGAGAGACTTTAGGTAACATAGATGCACCAATATGTAGATAGAGAAAAAATAACAATGCGTACAAAAACGTTTGATTGTAGTGCTGCATTGCAAGAGTTTTGATATTCTTGAATAAAAGAAAGTGGTGGAGATTCCCCACTTATTAAAAAAAATTAAATATTTGCAAGTGATTCTTTAGTTGGGTTTTAGAAACTATAGCATTTAATTAAGATGCAAAGTCTGGTTCTCTCTATCTTTTTTTCATAAAACAAAACGAAAGAAGAAGAAAAAAGAATATAAATGAACTAAGTTTTAATAATTCAAAACAATATTTCGAGTCAAATCAATTCTGAGCATCACTCTCATTTTTTAAGCTATTTAAATAGAGGTAAAAAACTATTAATCGAGCCCCCATCCTATAATGCTTTAAGGGAGCCCACTTTTTCTTCACTATTAATCGAGCGCGTGTGGAATATTATTATTTTTTTTTTGACAAAAAATAGAGGTAAAAAACTTTCCAACTTTTGAAGGAAACTCATGTGGAATATTATCAAATGATTTTAGTGGATCTGCACATTGTGCTCTTTAAAATACAATTACTTACATGATACAATTATATAACCGAGACAATTGTTCAAATGGATATTTCAAATATCAACATGGCTTTAGACATTTATAGCATGACTTTTTAATGTCCATTTGCTCACACAGAAAATCATGAGGCTAGCGCACTTGATTTTAAAATAGGCCAGAGTTTCAGAATTCAAATCCTGATCAAGTTATTAATATTAACTATATTACACTTGTAATTGTGGAAGATTCCATGTAACACTGCAATTTTGACTTTCTGAGAGAATTCTATATATATATAATAAAAAGAAAGGAAAATTGGGAGAAATAAAACTATTTTCTCTTATTGCATTTTCACAAATGGCGTCCAATATCTTTAACCAAAATAAAATAATAGTCAAACAGAGGTGTGAAGGGAATCAGAAAAGAGCATCCATTTTGCGGCTCGTTTCTGTCCCATGCTTCCAAGTTTTTGAAAATTCACATGCAAAATGAGAAAAAGGACATGTGGTTAGTTGAGATTTTTAAGTGGTATCTTCCTAGAAAGAGGGATTGATAAGGCCGAAAGGAGCCTTTTTCGCCTCACCTAACCTTACAATGTTCAATTTTTTTTTTTTTTTTTTTGAAACATCAATTTTCAATTTTTCAGACGTAAGAAAGGAAACTTTTTATGTTTTAAGTCAGTTCTGTACTTCTCTGTTGTTCAGAGGTTTTTGTTTACTTTGTTTGCAATTATGTAAGAACTATTTTTATAATGAAAATTTGCTCTGGACGCGCTTCAATTATTCGATTATTAAATAGGAGAACCTAATATTTCGATTGCAAGTGGAATCGATGGTGATGCACATCTGTAATTGCATTCTGCACTCTGTTGTTCTCTGAAGTTCCATTGGGAGAACTCATCTATTAAATGAAGTATTTTCATTAAAAAAATGGGTTTAACTAATATCTAGTAGCACGCGAGCGCGGTACAGCGGGGTGAAAAAAAATTGTAAGTACTTAGTAAAAGGTCATTCATGAAATCTACATTTGTTTTTCTTTTTGCAAAATTATTCAAGTTATTGTAGAAAACATTGATAATTCAAATTAAAGGGAATTATGAAGCTCATATAATAGAAAAAAAAGTTCAAAAACTTGCATTATTTTTTTAAGTTATGACAATTTTTGTAACATATGTGTGGTGTGAAAAAGAATTTTGCAAGCCACCTTGAAACAAATATTATAAAATATACTTAAAAATTACAATTGGAATTTTCAAATAACCAACCTAAGTAACTTCTGCATTTTTCATTGCATAATGAGTATATGCCATGAAATTAAGTTTGAGTCATTTTCAAGTTTCGTGTGTCTAATTGCATTTAGATGTGATTTCTGATATTTTGATAGTATTGAAGTTCCAAATTCAACCTTTTAGATGCTCATACACCATATGGTAATCTCTACCAAATATTTCTAATATATATTACATATAGAAAGGCAACGTGCCATCGAGTCGTTTTTCGAGATCTAAAATTCAAATGGTCAATTCAAACCGTTCAAGTTGTTTACCAAATTGAAATACCTTTGGAGACCAAATTTTATATTTTTTTTCAAAATCTTTTTATTATTTATTATGATATTTTAAAAAAATATTTAATTGGAGTATTTCAGGTCCTAATTTGAAAATATCATAGCAAATAGCAAAAAAAATTGAAAAAAAATGTAAAATTTGGTCTCTAAGGGTATTTCAATATGGCAATCAACTTGAACGGTTTGGATCGATCATTTGAATTTTGGATCTCGAAAAACGACTCGATGGCACGTTAGACGCCTCTCTCTCTCTCTATATATATAAATAATTATATATATTAATTTCGAACTCTTAATAATACGAGGATTGTTTAGTTGCACAAGAATAAGTATGATGTGAGAGTATGTAGACTATTTTCTATATCATGTTTTCATGGCAAAAGAAAAAATAAAATAAAATAAACTTAGGCCTTGATAAAAGTCTCATTATTTTTAACATGGGATTTTATTTCATTTCATTTCGTTGGAAAATTCTCGATCAAAATGAGTAGATTTTGTGTCATTTGGTTGGAATTCCCATATAATTAGATCTAACGAAATCCTGTGAAATAAATTGAAATGAAATGAAATCTTGCGTAAAAAATATATATTTTTTTAGGGCCAGATGGCAAAGTACCACGCCAACTATTATATTAATAAAATAAAAATATTTACAAAATGGGTTATAAGAAAAAGTAAAGGAAAAATAAAAGAAAACTATCCTAGCTAACAAAAAAAAAGTAAAGTACCACGCGTAAAAAACATTTTGATCAGGGCCTTATTCTTTCATTTGTGTCATATTTTGTTACGTTATATTTTATTCTCTTTATATTTTCTTATCCTTGTGCAACTAAATGCACCCACATAAGTCATTAATTACTAGTTATAAGTTAAACAAGGTAATTGAAATAATGTGAACTTTTAAGTCATTGAAGCGAACCGTAACTGTATTAAACTGAAATGCGTCAACAATATCAATAATGAATTAATGATATCGGTAACGCGGTCGCTGAAATATTTTCAATTAGTATAACTCGATTTAGTTGTTCAGTTGTCCTTAAACATTAAATGACATTATTGATGGTCCCTAATTGCAAATTGGACAGACCCATAATCTCCATGGTCCCCAAAGATTGATTCAATTCATCTTGCAACTTGTTATCACTGAGCATGCCATATAATCAAGGGTCGAATGACAACTCTAAGCTGCGTACGTTAGTTAATAATAATAATAATAATAATGTGTGTGATTAGATTTCATTAGTTCCTGCTTTTGGTAATATCATTTCCCCTAAAGCAAGGGGCAAAAAAAAGTAATCAAACGTAGAAACATGAGTTCAATTCGAATCAGCATCTACTTTACAAATTTAGTACTACGTCATTATCCTATGCAATGTTTCCCTAATTTAATTCATAATACAAGAGAATAACGGAACGTGTATGCCTCCAAAATTTCTATTGATTTTTTCCCTTTGTACAGAAGGACCAAAGGATTTATGAACAAAATTATTGCATACAAAAACTTCAATCTTTGGGTACTACAATGATTTACTAAGATTTTTTGAAAAAGAAATGGACGAAAGAAATCATGATATCCTTGTCTATACCAATTCGTCGGTGTCTAATTTTATGAACTCTCTCATTAACATGCCTTCTTACAGCCAGAAAATTGGATGGAGGTGCAACGAAATGTAATGGAAGAGGATATATTGGAGAGAGGTGGGAAGAATTTTACACCCCAAAACCCAAAACTGAAGGAACAGATTATATCCATTTCTATAGAGTGATTCGTATCTTTTCCATCTTGCATCCCTATAGTTTTATGTTCTGGAGTCTGTTATTACGCACCGGTCTGTTTCACCAAATTAGTGCCGGCACATGTATAAAAGTTGATTCCATTCCATATATGCAAAAGTTAGCTAGCCTTGATCAGGATTTCCTTGGTAAGACACGAAAATAAAAAGTCAAACATTATTTCAGCTAATGATCCGTAATCATTATTGCAATTTGAAAACAAAAAATTAAAATCACGTCTAGTTCAATTGATTAAAGTAATTGATCGTTTAAGAACCGAGGTGTAAAAAGTATTTAATCGGCATTGACGATGTAAAATGTGTATGTTCTTCGACAGCCACGAATTCTTAATTCAATTATTATCTTAGGGGCCGTTTGGATGAGTTGGGAATTAGAGAAATTTCCAATTCCAAGCATAAATTTTATTATAAACAATTCAACCTCTTCACAAAGTTACACACTTCCCAATAAATTTATGCCTAGGAATAGGCTATTCCCCAAATTCCTAACCCATCCAAACGGCCCCTTAGAATTATAGAAATCTTGTGAATAATCTTTACAAAGAAAATTTTAGGCTGTGCTTGCTCCAAAACAGCTGAGCAGGTGGGATAGATTGGGGGTTAGGGAGATGAGGCTCCCCCCCAATTTGGAAATTACAGATCCCCTTCTTACTCAGCTTCAACTCTGTTTTGGAACAGGATTAACTCTATGGACAAGTTCGATCTGCTGGATCTCACCTTACCTCTCCTAAGCTCCCCTCCCCATTTAATTAGGTTATGGAGCACAACCTTAGGTCAATTTTTACTTGTTTTTAAAATTTGAAATAGAAAGAACACATATACTTTAGTTTAATTTACGAAAAGAAAATAAAAGTCAATCAATCTGTGGGAGAGATGTAAATTCATCCATATTAAAGACAGGTTCAATGTCGATATATTAGACAATTTCAATCCGATATTAAACAATAATCTTACACTGAACTCGTTGATGAACTTGAAAAAGAACCCAAAAAAAAAAAAAACAGAAATTGTTAATGTTCGGTTACGGCCTTACGGGTAAATGTACAAAACTACAAATACATATATGTTGAATTATACAGGGTTTCGTTCTGAAAAAGTAATTATCTAGGTCATATACTGGGTTTTGCTTTGAAATAATATATATCTATTGGAAAAAAAAATTAATTCAATTTTAAATGAAACAATTTTTTAAAAATATTTATAAGTAAATTGTGAATGCAAATAATTAGTATCTTTCTTTGAAACACCAAAAAATATGTGTCGAATCAACACGAATGAAGTATGTAATTTCATGTTAATGAACGCCCAAAATATTCACTATTTTAAGAGTTATATTGCTCTTTAGACACATGAAAACAACTTAATTCATAAATGAAGAAACGGAAGCATCACGCATCTACTATCGGATCAAAATATGGATAACAGTTGAGTAAAATCAACAAAGCAGAACATAAGTAGTGTAAAATGACTACACAATTAAGGTTTTTAATTCTCTTATGCATCATTAACTAATACATATATACATTTATCCTTGATTTCTTTTATTTTCATTATAACTTGTAAGTATTTGAAGACTATAATTTTCTCATCTCAACTCAATTTTCATTTGATTTTGAATTCAAATATTTGCCATCAAGGACATTTATGCACATGAGGGAATAACTGATGGGCTTTTTTACTGTCACATAGTCACATAGAGGACGACGCCACTGCTATGTTGTAGTTAGCCGACTTGTTAAAAAATTATATCTGTTCTCGTTTCCCTTTCTCATTTTGGCTTTCTCTATCGCCTCATGTCGTATCTTATTCAATTATTTTCAATTATCCTCTTACAACAAAAGCTTCTTTGAAACACTATAAATCCATGCTCTCCTTTATTTCAATTTTCCAAAGGCCTTATTTGAACTATCTAATTCTCATTCTCGATCGAAGTGATCTTGAGGAAAGTAAAGCTTCCCCAGAAAATAATAATTGTAAAGCTATGAAGGTGCTGTGCGATTATTGCAACTTTGCGGCTGCTTCCTTGTTTTGTTTTGCTGACGAGGCTGCACTGTGCGATAGTTGTGACAGCAAGATCCACCGTGCGAATAAGGTAGCAAGCAAACACCGTCGCTTTTCCTTGGTGCATCCTTCGTCTGGTCAGGCTGCCTCACAATTACATCCACCAGCCCCTCTCTGTGATATCTGCCAGGTAAATTTAGTGACATCAAGTATATTTTTTTATCTTCAATTATATTATTGTATGACACACTCTTTTTTTAATTTGTTGATTTAATTATGGAAACTGATTAGCTGAGCCTCTCTATTATTCTTCCTTGTAACGTTGCTCTTTAAATCTTATCAATTTATTATATATTTATATATATATAGCCTATGTCTGGAACTTCTAATAGTCCAGTATCTGAATTAAAAGGATGAACTTATGTTGTTTCTCTTTCTTTATTCTTCAGAAAAGGAGGGGATTTCTCTTTTGTAAAGAAGACAGAGCAATTCTATGCAGAGATTGTGACCTGCCAATACACACTGCAAGTGATCTGACCCGAGATCACACTCGTTATCTTCTAACTGGAGTCCGGTTGTCATCGGCACCTATCTCATCATATGCACCGACAAATGTGGACAATGAATTAGAAAATGGTTCCATTGACAATGTGTATAGCCGAGATGAGGCCGACATCTCCGTTCTCACCAAGACTACCAGCGATGCTAATAGCAGGAATGCTGAGTATTCCATAAATGCATGGCATGTGGAGGAAAATTTGTTCAACAATCTCCCAACCACCTCAAATACTGCTACAATTACTCCCACGATCATTTCTGATTGCCAGTATTATCAGGTTGGTGGTAAAGCTTTTATTGATCGATTAATTTATTCATTTATTACATATATTATAAGCAGGCTTTACTATTAGTATATTGAACATCGATCCTAGAGAAACGTACATTTCTCTCACCTAAAATTAGAACAGCGATTCCGGTCAATGAATATGGCTTCTTGAATTTGCTTTAAAGGGTTGTCTGAGAAAAGTACTAAAGTACCAACGAACAAAACTGTACTCATGACTGATAAATTTGGGTAGTAGTTGACTTGATAAATATGTTTATACTCTGTACAGCAAAGGCAAAAAAATCATCATGGTTTGCATGAAGGGTTTCCTGTTTGGGCCTCGCAGGGACAGTTCTACTACTAAGGACTAACCTTTGACGTAAATTATGAGAAACCAAGGAAGCATTTCTTTTTCTTTTTCTTCACTTAATTTGTCTTTATATTTTTTCTTGGTAACAAAAGTTTAGAGATGAATTAAGAGTCAGCAAAATGATCCATCGACTCAGTAATCATGACCTCAACTACATGTTATGAGACTTGTGGTGGCTGTCGATGATTGATTTCAGCTACTTTTACCTGAGTGGTATCGACTGGTGCTGCGGATCCTAGGCTGATGCTGACTGGTACCAAGCAGTATAGCATTTTTCCTTTTTCTTTTCTTTTATTATTTAGGGTGAGACTTGTGGTGGCTGTCTGAGTGGTATGAACTGGTGTTTTCTTATTATTTTTTTTTTTCTTATGTTATGCAATATAACATGAGAAAATAGAAAGCCTCCAAGTTTTTTTTCTCAAGTCCCGGTATGCCACGCAGTTTTTCTTTCCAGTTCTAAACGAAGGACTTTTTTGCTTAATATATTTCTGATAAATTCTCTGAAGAATCAAAACTTTCATTTTTTTTTTTTTTTTGATAATGCTTAAATATCGATACTTCTTTTCGTGTACGAATATGAAATTATTGAATAATCCTTAGCTTCCAAAAATTTGTTCAGAATGCTACAACAGTACCAGACTATCTTTTTTTTTTTTTTTTTTTCTGGCAAAAGAAAACGAACTTCTGAATTCTCATGTCTTTTAACTTATTTTATTAACATAATACAGTTCATTAAGTAGCGATACAAAAACATGATATCATACAGATAATAATTAATTAGTTCAAGGACAAATTTGAAAATTTGTTGTTTGTTATAAGAATGACTTGAGAATTCTCAAATTCATTTCTACGAAATTAAAAATAGCATGTGTGTGCTTAGGTAACTTCAATCTCACTCTAAAAAATGTAATATTTAATTCACTATATTCACTATAATCTCTAAAAAATGTAATTTTCAATTTATTGGACACATATTCGATCCCCTGTGCCTAGGCCTATTATATTCGGACAGTTTTATGTGTGATATTTTGTATGTTAAGTTGCAGTTTTAGTCCGCCTCATGTAATGCAACGTATCAAATTCAAAAGCATATATTCTTATGCTTATTATATTTTTTACTTGACTTATTATTAATACCTCATTTAGTCATAAATTGATTGTTGGAAAAACTTGCTTGGAGTTGTCACGTATCAACTTTTATACACCTTTTTGTTCAGTCCAGATTTTGAAATGTCATTGTAATATTTTTCCTATGTATAAGAAAGTTAAGTTCAGTTATTATCATGATCGAATCATTCCCTGTTAATTAATTTAACTTAGTTGAAGCATTGATTAATCAAATCATGGCCATAATATCTATGCGTCTTGATACCTTGAATCATCCAAGATGCATGAAATAAATAATTAAATTATGGAATTATATTCCTTACTTTGCTGCTACAAATACTTTCCAGAGGTTAGCATTTAGCTGTCGGATATCTTTGTATCTTTACAGAAGTATCACTCATTTGCTTTATGTTTGTTTGCATATCATTTTTGTTTCCTACTTCATGACTAAACATCATTGCCAATAAGTTTGGATCAGTTACAATAGATTTCTGATATTCTTTGAGGTCTTCTTTCTAAATTTTAGTTCTGCTGTAATGGTACGGATACCTGTGTGGCCAGACGAACCAAGGACTTTTCTGCTGGTAAATTTCTGAATATTTTAGTACTGTTGTACTGCTTCCAAGTAAACAGCATGTGATTTATTAATTCCTAGAAAACAAGAATTTTTCTGGTATAATCAGGGGTAATTCCGTAAAATTGCATTTTGGGTACGACTTTTTATTCAATTCTGGGTAAAATAGGGACCCTTCTGTAGTTCTCTGCGTATTGACTATTAACAGGGTCCAGGGACGTTACTGTGTTTTCTGTCATGTTTAAGGGGCCTTCAGCAGCCTTCTTAACAGTTAACACGGAGTCTTTTTTCAATTTTCAGAGACCTATTTGTGAAAAAAAAAAAATGTAAAACTTATTCGGAAAATCCACTTCTAATGAAAATTTCATAAAAATACTCATTTTGAAACAATAGAAAATCAACTATATTTGAATTTGGAACGTAAAACATGACCACTAATGAATAGTGCCACCATGTGTGGATGTCGTTGATCCTCACGTGGCATAGGCATTTGGCACATGTGGATGGAGGGTAGGTGAGAATGATTTTTTGCATCCAATATTTTTGATTTTTGTTGACAAATAAATGTGTGTAAGTTGACAGCATTTTCTTGTAGTGTGCAATTGTTTAATAATGATGTCATGTGTAATGCAATTCGACTTATATTTTTTTTTATTGTGTTTAATATTGTAATGGAGTTTAGAGATGATCAAACTAATTCTAAATCTTTGTTACATATAACAATCAAGGTGTAACATAAAATAATTAATCATGAAACATTTGTTAGAATTAATCTTACTTATATTACAATGCTTAAGCTAATTAAAAATATAATACAAGCAACAACATACAAGAAAAAATTATTATATTCACAACTACATAATTTTCTTCAATTAAGCATCACATTTGATCATTTAATTGGATTTAAATTCATATTGTTTATTTAAAATTATGAATATATATAAACAATTAATTATGATTCAAAGTGGGTTTTAACTTTTTGTCCACCATAAAATTAAAGAAAAAAAAAGAAAAATATGAAATAAAAAGGACATGTAATGTGCTTTGGAGTATAGACTTCTCTTGCATCTGTAGCTTATTATTGGATCGGTTTCCTATTATGCCCAGTAAACCCAGAATGTTAACTAAATTGTATATGTTCTCAAACTGGTAAGGTTATGCTCACTTCATGTATTCATGTGCATGACGTTCCAAATTAAAATGTATGACTGTAAGTAATCTAACTAGAACGGTTTTGTAAGGAAGCAATCTTAGAATAGCATTCCAAATAAAATATACTCAACCTTTCGACTACTTGCTTAAACTTAAAAATTAGCCACACTACAAAACCTAATAATAATGAACAATTTTAATAAACATTAGACAAAATTTGAAAATAAATATTCAGCAACGTATCAAATAGAAAATTAGTCACAATATGAAACCTCATAAATAATTTTAATAAAAAATAGACAAAATCTAAAAAAAAAAAAAGTCTTGTTGTATGTCGCGGCTAAGCCACAACTTTAGAATCTAATTTATATAATAATTTGAAAATGTAAACATGATGTTTGAAATATGATTTGCGAATTATTTAAATATTTACCTAAGTATTGTTTGCTTTGTTGGAATTTGACATAAATCTAGAGAATCAAGTTACAAAAGATTTTGTCGTTTCAGGATAGTTCCAGAAACTTGAGCTGTTTAAAATTTTTTAATTACAATTGTGGGTCCCATGAATTTGTTTTATCTTTTACCTATGTTAATGTGTCGTTTAAATGTTGCATCTGTTTTCATACACTTATTTATGTTTGACCTAAATGGATACCCAAATTATGAAACAAAAACAAGAAAATAAAAATTTTTGCAATAAGATTTGATATCTATATCGCATTGAACAATTTAAATCGATTGTTCAAATTTTAAAACATCATACTTTGAAGTTGAAGCTTTGGTACATTTTTACTTTGCAAAACACCATAACATAACTTTATATACTCATATATATATATATGCAAAGTAAATTAATTAATCGATCTCCTTGATTGAAAGAAGTTAATTAATACTTTACTCGTGTTGATCTGTTTTGCTTATTTTTCTGAGTTCATGTTATCATGATCAAGCAATTTACTCCTTAAAATATTGTAAGCATAACATATATATATAATCGTATACGCACTCTTAACGTTTGCAATACGTCATTTCAAATAGAATCATGGAGATCACACTCCTAATTAAAAATAAACCTTTTGGACTTGAATTATTACAAATCATAATTCCACTAAAGAAAATAAAAAATAGTAGTAACACTGAGTATGATTGGTTATTAGAAACAGAATTGCTTGATTATAATTTGAGACCGATGTGTACCAATCTCAAGCCACATAACCAGTTGGGGAAAACGACAAAGGAACTCTTTTTGCCTTTGACGCAAAAAGTGCTCTCCATTTGGATGGTTGAACGAGCCTCAACATATCTGCTCAAAATCTCTAAAATCTATTAAGATATATGATACTACGATTTTTGGTCGGTAAGTGAGTGGCTAACATTATAAGAGAATATACGATTTTACGATATGACCTGAAAATAAGTAACATTCTCCCACGTGAATTTAATTGAAAAAAAAATGAGGTAATCTTAAGAGAGTATACTATGATAATATTAGGCTAGCAAATTAACCCACCCGACTGTGTGGGAATAAGAAAAAAAATTTAAGGCGATTTTATTAGACATAAATTTTGGTATGATGGAAGATGGTTGATTTGTTTTTCTCTTTCTTTTACTATGCGCACAAATTAAGAAAGAATAAAAAAGAAAAACAACCATCCACCTTGACCCCTTTCTATAAAGGAGTCCGACTCTTTGTCTGAAATACAGATCTAAACCGTACATTAGATCAAGTTGTACAAGATCAACGGTCTATAATGATATTAACAAATATTTAAACCCATTTTGTGAAATTATTATAATTTTGTTTTGGATGCTTTTATAAGTAGTATAAATAATCATGTTATTATTAGAAGTTTTTCACTTTCTCGAGTCCAAAGACTATTAGTTTCAAATTATTATATTGTTTTGATTTTCAATTTTGTTCAGCAAGCCGTCTTGATTACTAGTCTTTTTAAAATCTCTCGGGGAAAACGAAAAAAGGATATCTTTTCAGTATTTGGAGGAAAAATTCGTCCGCCAATGAATTTATAGAAAAGATTTTAATTAGATTTTTTTTAAAAAAATATGACGTTAGTGATTTTCAAGTATAAATATTTGTTCACCTTTTCTTCCAATGCCCTTATGCTAAACCTCACAAGTCACAAAATCTTATTTATCTGAAATTTCGTCCTACTTGCTTGATCGAACACGGTTCGATCTGAATATATATATATTTTTTTCAAAAAGTCAAATTAATTCAAATTTGATTTGATCCGATTTTACTATACTTGAGATCCAATCATGAACTGAAGATAGACTATCTGAAATATAATCGACCCAATTTGATTGAATCCCTAATTTGTTATTCTCTAATATCAAATTGATCTACTTTGATTCAGTCTGACTTGAACCCAACTTGGACTTGTTACTGAAAATTTTAAACTCAATTTAAGAACTAACTCATGTTTAATGACAAAAGGTAACATACTCAAGAGTGGAGGTTGCGAGTTAAAAAATAATATGATTTTTTTCTGAACATTTATAATTCAAAATGAAAGGGAAACTTGGTTCTCTTGTTAAAGTAAAATAAAAAATGACTCAAATTTTGAAGTATATCCAATCCGATTGACTCAACTGTAAAAGTATGCCGGGTCCGGTCCGATTTGAAATTGAGCCGTCCAACTGATCTGATCCAAACCAATCTGACACGAGCAGACCGAAAACCTGAACTTTTTGAAGCTGAATGACCTGAATTTTGCCCAACTTAGTCCTAGGTCCGTTAATTAAGTTCCCGAAAAATCAAACTTGCCTGATATGATCTTACTAACCTAATTAACTTGACAGCAGCGTTTTTAATACCTTACCAGCACCCCAAGCAGCCACTTATCGAAATCCGGTATTTTTCAATTGTCTCTTTTTATTGAATACCGTCGTTTCGGCCTCTAAAACTTCCGACATTACTATAATTTTTCGATAACCGGTAGGGTATTGAAAACACCACTTAACAATTGACCCAACTAACTAATCTTTTTCCTACGTTTCACAAAAATTCTTTTTTTTTTTTTTTGCAATTGTAAGATATAATCTGCTAAATTATAAATTAAAATGTTCTAAAACAAATATATATGTTTACCTCTATACTTATGTCAGTGTAACTACTATATACTGAAGGAAAGTTGATTAATTACCGTGCGGCGTGCAAGAATCGAAACAGCGAGCTTCTTTTCCTCCGACAACTAAGGAGTACCAAAGCCTAAAAATCTTTATAGTGTTGTACGAACTGATAATATTATATTTTGATTTTCAACGATATAAGTTCGGGGATCGACTTATTATGTGGGACTAGGACCCCTCCGCTTATAAATTGTTAGGTAAATCTCGTCGAAATAAAAAGTGTGGACAGAATTGATTCGCACATCGCTTGGCGCGGCGGATCATTCTCTCAAGCCTTAATTGTCTAAATAAACTCTGAAACAGCCAAAAAGGTGGAAGCTTCAGCAATCACATGCTGACTAGCAAGTGTACATGCCAATATGTCATAGCAATAGTCACTGACCGGATAAGAATAACTCGTTACTCATGCAGGAATCAAAATTAATCTTGAACGTATTACTCATATTGCAGGAATCAAAGTAATCATGAATTCTCACTAATATCGATTGAATGATAAAAACAAATAGCCAATACATGTTTTAAGAAAATTATGCTAAAAACTTTGCTAAAATAATTCGAAGGCCTAGATGAAGTAAAAAAGGTCTAATAAATGTAATTAATATATATATAAATAATTAAATATCAAATCTTATTTAGGTCAAGCTCTTTTTCCTTTTTCTTTTTTTTGTATTGTGTACCGTTGTGGTACCTATATGAAGTTAAATAAGAATTTGGGTAAAAGCTGTGTGTTGTTTTCTCGTTGTAGCATACCGGTACGACGGTGATGTGAGTTTTCTTTTTCGTTTTTAATAGCTTGTGAAACTTTTTTTCATGAAAATTGTAGTCATTTCGTGGTCGTGGGCCCTCCAAAAAAGAATGAGCATCTTGAGAATATAATATGTATTTAATTTTTTTTCAATGTCCTTGTAAATTGCATATGTTGAACTCTATTGATACATAATTTTTAGTATTTAACTATTTATACTTGGAAGCGACATTATTGTCAAGCTCTTACCAAGAAGGCATTAATTGCTGGAGGTTGCAATTGGGTTGCACATTAATTAGAAGTACTTTTTGGAACTTTTTTATTGAGTACAATATAAAATATTCTGAAACATCGATTCCCCATGGATCGAATGCTTAAATTGCAAAAGATAAAAGTGCGCAATATTTTAGCGATTGATGCATGGAAAGGTAATGCGTTTATTGCGCTTGTTTAGTTGCTTCTGACCCCGCCCCATTTTGATGGTCCTAGATATCATATATCACATAACATTGCCTTTTAAATTGACGAAATGATAACTGAGGTTAGCAATGACGTTATTTGAGGTTTTGTGGCAATTTTTTGTGTTGCCAATTAAGCTAAGTGAGGTACTTAATGAGTTACTAAGTTGACAAATCCTTTAAGTACAGATGACCTTAATTACTTTGATGTACGTCCAATTCATTGAGATTTTGTCCTAACAGAATTGCAATATCGGATTAGATAATTACTTCCGATAAATTCTTTCTATAAATATCTCTAAATTATTTTTCTCAGCACAGACTACAGAATACGATCGGATATACACTCGTGTTTATACGATGCACATTTGATTGTTTCAGTTAATATAAATCACGTATACTTATTGAATTTACTAGCTCTTACAAATATTTAATAGTTATAACAAGAGTTTTGCTATGGTGAGTTGCAACTCACCAAAGGGTCGGTGAGTTGCGATCAAAACTCCTAGATTTAATTTAAAATGACCGATCCAAATTATCTAATATGATCTCTCTATTGAAATCTCCATGCAGACCAAATTTTATATTTTTAGGGATTTTTAAGTATTTTTTCGGATTTTTAAAAACTGCTGTTTTTGAACGGTTCAAAACTAATTAGATTAACGATTTTCTAAAATTTTAAAAAATACTTAAATATTTCGAAAAAATATAAAATTTGGTCTGTATGGAGATTTCAATAGAAAGATCATATTAGATGGTTTTGATCGGTCATTTTGAACTAATTTAGGAGTTTTGATCACAACTCACCAACCCTTTGGTAAATTACAACTCATCATAGCATAACTCGTTATAACAATTTTTTAAAAAGGAGCTTATATATCTATTATGTAATCCGTGCACAACCGATTTCGAAATTCGAATCAGCTTCGATCTCTTAGAAGAGAGGTGAAAATCATTACGAAATATACTATGCATGCCGTAGTTACGATAAACATTATCTTTTAAGTAGGTTTACACTATTATAATATATATGAAGTTTTTTTTTTTTTCCGGCTTAGTTACAGTTAGTTTGATTGATGTGCAATTATGCTCATTACTTCAGTGAGAAAAGGATATATAAAATTGTTGTATGAATTGCTTACATTATTTTTATTTTTAACAATAGAATGGGCTAAGAGTTCTCCTTAATAACTCAAACTCACTATCGTTTCTTTTTAATAATAATGAAGATATATTAAATGAAAAAAAAAAACTATTTTTTTAAGAAGAGATCAAATTAGGCAACCATTTTTTTTAAAAAAAATTTACAAAATGAAAAGAAAAAACCAATGACCTATTCATTTTAGATAACTTGCGAAAAAAATATTTAATTTAATTTTAAGAGACCGCATGCTGCAAATTTTCCAAGTCACTAAAATTAACAATCCTGACGAAGGAAAAAATATTCTTGAAATAAAAACATTCGAAACATCGATCAAATAGTGGTTGTGATTCATTCTTGCAAGTTTTTCTTTAAGCTATAAATTACCAAGTTGAGCAGAGTAAAAAGCAGTAGTCATTTTTAGCCTGTTGATACTTCAACGTGAAGTAGAAAATTGATGCAAAAGATTAAATTGTCTTCAATATAAGTGACGTAATTAGAGGTACATAAATATTGAGAATTCAAATTTTGGGAAAACAAAAATTGTCGAACCTTCTGAGAAGGTAAATTTAGTAAGTAAAGTTATGAGATTTTAATTTCTTACTTCATCTAAACGGAGAAAGAGATTGGTGGAGATGGAAGTGCATAATAAAAACATAATATAATTAATTATAAAATATTGTCTTGACAATTCTATCATGACTTAGTTTGATATAAATGATGTGAAATTCACTATGTTGTTATAAACGGAATTGATTTCCATCATCTCTATCATTTCCTACAAATGCGTTTAATTTTTTTCCATCTTTAGAAAACGTGTTAATAACTTCTCTTCCATTTTCAGACGTTCAAGGGATGAGAGGATGAGCGCCGGGGGATGAGGACATAGCGCATTAGAGGGAGAGAGTGAATCAGTGGGGAGGGAGGAGGAAGGGGGAGGGAGTGAAACAGATAGGGATGGAGGGATATATGTTAACTAGAACAATTACTATATTAAACAGAACAGTTATTATATTAAAATATTAAATAGAACAATTATATATATTAACTAGAATAGTTATATGTTTAAATAGAACAATTATATATATTAACTAAAATAGTTATATATATTAATTAGAACAATTGCTATATTAACTAGAACAGTTACTGCATTAACTAGAATATATATATATAGAGAGATGGAGAGAATGGATATAGAACACTGATGTGTACGGATCGTCCCCGTACACATGAGTCGTTTTTCAAGATTCGAAATTCAAACGGTCAATCCGAACCATTCAAATTGTTCGCCATATTGAAAAACCTAGATAGACCAAATTTTATATTTTTTCGAATTTTTTTGCTATTTATTATGATATTTTCAAAAAAACACTATAATTGGAGTATTTCAGGCCCTCCAATTTGAAAATATCATAATATATAACAAAAAAATTCGAAAAAATGTAAAATTTGGTCTGCAAGAGTTTTTCAATATAAAGAATAACTTGAACAGTTCGGACTGACCGTTTGAGTTTTGGATCTTGAAAAAAAACTCATGTGTACGGGGACTATCCGTACACATTAGTGTATTTTATCCATTCTATATATATTAACTAGAACAATTATATATATTAACTAGAACAGTTACTATATTAACTAGAATATTTATTCTTAGAACTAGAACAATTAGGGAGGGAGGGGGTGGGACAGGGGCAAGGGGGGAGGAGCGAAACAGAAGGGAGGGGAGGAGGGATGCTGGATGGGAATAAGGGTACACGCCCTGGATTAAATTTCAGAAATAGAAATGTGAGGATGAGTTACGCTGGATTTTCCAAAAATACAAAAAAAAAAAAACACACACACACATCTATGTGGGTAATGGAAATGATGGATCTTAGAGATGATCATTATCAATTCCGTTTTATAAAAGGTATAAATTTGTTATGGATATATATATTTTTTACATGGATTTAAATCTAAACCATCCATTTAAGCCATAACCAAATCACAACCATTAATCATTCTAAATGAATAGTTTAGATTTAAGCTCATATAAAAAAAAAATTATCCATGGCACAACCATTCATATAATAAACTGTTTTATCATTTTTCTTTGGCCCGGCCGCTGAAATTATCCGAGTAAGCTTAACGGATGTCAAATTTCAACTGTGCTACAAGCCGAAGACAACTTCGTTAATAGTTAAAAACAAACTATTTAAAAAAGAAAAGAAAAGATAACAACAACAGAAAAAAAAATATACTTCTTCACAAATAAAATTCCAGAGATATGTGTGGACCAGAATATATAGTCTTAACTGCACTAATCGCAATAAATTGCCTATGGCACATCGTAAGCAGCCTGACTACTCTGCCAAAGTAAAACAATTTTAATATAAAATTGGACAGGTTGGGAAAGGGTAAAAATAATATCAAGTTGGATGTGTCTTTATTGTCGGGGCCAAACCCGGATTGGATGGCAAGTAGTTTGTGTCCATATGCAAATCCCGTCGGATCTGCCTCTCTTACCCATAACTGCTCCACTCTTGCCCATCCTGTGTAATGTCGTGCTTTTGTTGCACAATTATAAATTGTATAAATAATTAATTATTAATTGTTAAATATATAAAAAGGTTAAATTTAGTAGCTTCTTAACCATACTATACCATCCGCGTTATTAATCTTCAATCCTAACCGGCAGGCTTCCTTGTTTCATACGTCTTTACTCATTTTAAAAAATTTGCGTTTATTGTGTTTAAAATAAACAAAACTCTTAAAAGTAACACAATTTTTTTTTATAGTTTATATAAATTTTTGTGTGACTTCTCATATAATTTTTTTATAGATATTTAATGTTAAAAAAAATGTTACGGTCAAATCGATTTGACAAAAGAGTTTGTCAAACCTGATTCCTAATATATAAACTTGAAATGACCATTTTAAACTGTTCAATATGAATATTCATATTGAAATCTCTTTAGAGACCAAAAATTTTATATATTCTTTGATTATTTATTATTTTTTGAGTTTTAGAAAATCATCAATCTACTTAGTTAATGACTCTCCGATAACAATATTTTAAATAATAAAAAATAGTTTAAAATATGAAAAAAAATATATATAAATTTAGTCTCTAAGAATATTTTAATATAAAAATTATATTTAACAGTTTGGATCAATTATTTCAACTTTCTAAACTGAAATTTGTTCGGGATTGACGGAACGATCCGTAAAGTCGATTTAACCATAACATCTCTTAAATTTAGTCCTCACAAACTTAGGCCATTAGTTTTAACGTATATACATGACAACAATTTGGCAAAATTTTGATGGGCTGAAGTAATTTGTGTCTTTTAAATATGGTTCCGAGAAAAACTCATCTAACATGTCTACGTGCAATGTATTAACCCACTTGCTATATATTTAGTACTCTAATAACCAGTCATATTGCCATTATTTTACTATCATTACTTAATAGTGAAAATTTGACTGCATAATTAGGTGATCAAATTATTGATAAGCATATCACTCTTAGCTTTTGACCCGGTGATAACCATGTTGCGTTGACCTGAGGTTACCGTGTCATCTGACCGGTATTAAAAGCTAAAGCAATAGGAAACGTCTCTTTTTGAAATTGAGGCCAGTGCTCTGTCCATAGCTTTGGGAGAAGATATGATCCACATATGCGCACACAAGTTGCCATACTCATCAGACTATATCACTCTCTGTATGCAGAGTGAGTACGATGAAATGATTCCTCTGGAAGGCTCTCCTCTCTTTGGTGCCGGAAAAGTTATCGTACTTTGAATCCTGCGGGATGAATCTAGCTCAATTGCTCAAATGTGTTTATTCTACTTATAAATTAATTTATTTATATGTTGGATAGTAATAAATTCAAATATCTAGCTCATATAACTTGATTTTGAATCCATTTCGATTGTGCAAGAAAAAATGATTAAATAGTTATTTATTTTATGTTATCTTAGAGAAATGAATTGTAAATTAATTACTAAAGTACTGATGTTATAGGTAAAAAATTATCAACATTTATACCTAAGTGAGTAATTAATGTTATATTAATGCTAAATATTCTAAATTAATTAATATCATCATTACATAATGTGAAGAGTTCGAACATATATGAGTTAGATAGAAAAAAAACCAGTTAAATCAAATATTAAACACAAATAAATCTGGAGGTGCAAACTTATAGATTAAAATCAGCTGTAACTGACAAATGAGCCCATCAGTTGCTATTATATCTCAATTTTTGAGGTTCTAACAAGTGATCTGAATTGTTAAATACGTTCTCCACATTGAAATCTCATTAGAGACCAAATTTTATTTTTTTTGAACAATTTTAGTATTTTTTTGGTATTTTACAAAATTCTTAATCTAAACAATTGTGGACCCTTCATGGACAACGATTTTTAAAATACTAAAAAAAGTAGTAAAAAAATTCAGAAAAAATATAAAATTTGGTCTCCAATGAGATTTCAGTATGGAGAACACATTGAACGGTTTGAATTAGTCATTAGAACCTCGAAAATTAAGATTTAATCGCGGCTAACGGTCCATCTGTCAGTCTTAGCTGATTTTAGTCTATAGCTCAACTTTATAACCATATTATGAACTTTTGAAGATGTAGGCTTGCTTCCGGAGTTTGCCAACAAATCTCTACTACTTATAAAAGCATAAATCCAAAGGTCTATCCAATTTTGAGTCCAAAGATGTATCCAAATGTTAAACTACACAAATATAGGCCATGGATTTTTAAAATCTAGTTAGATCATTGGTCTGGATTTAACAACAAGATAAAAGATTTAAACCTTTCATCTAGACTGAGCTAGAATTAGAAATATAACAATAATACATAAAGAATGCATGGTAAGAAAATAAATATAAATAGAATGTCTAACATTATGTTGTTTCTTTATTTGCCCACGTATTGAGGGCATCTTTTGCTAGTTTGATGAAATATAAAAGCTAAAAGTGTTGATAGCCATATCAAAAAGATATTGGAATTCAAGACTTCTTAAATGTCATTCAAAGATCAAAGTCATACCAAAAAAGCGATGCAAACTCAATATTTTCTTTCCATTTTAAATTATAAGAAATTAAATAAATCCTCAAGTAGATGAATATTGAATATTTTTAAACGGCAAAAGGCTGGTTAAGTTCACATACATAGAGAGATAAAGGTTCCTGCCTAGTAGCTTGTGTATTTCTCAGACTTCATACTGACATAAAAAGGGGTCCCCTTTGCAAGTTGATCATGCCCATAATGCCACAAATGGTCCCTGTTGGGTTTTATTAATACTGTCAACTTGCAAAGTCACTATCCTTGATATACGCCCTTATCTTACCTGGAACTTCCCTTTTGCATTTTATGATTTGTGTAAGGTTCAAGGTGAATCTGTGGGCCAAATTTTTTAAGATAAAATTAACCCAAGCCAGATGCTAAGCCTTGATGTATATCAGTAGTTGCTAGTTGCTACGCATCTTATTACATAATAGAACTCAAGAAGGGGATAAAATGTAATTTATAGAAGTCAAAGTTGGTGTGATTGGTCAATCAGTTATTCTCCAACCCCACTATCCTAAAATGGTACGCTACCAGTTCTTTCCAAAATTTGATACCTCAAAAGCACTTGAAATTGTTTTTCTAACTTCCCAATTGCATGATCAATAGATTGATCACCAACCAGACAAAAAGCCACCTCTATCCCATGCTGTAGCCCCACCAAATTAAGTCGGCAATATTTGGGAAAATATTATTTTTAGTACAACCATATGGCCATCTTTATCATCTTTTCATGGTTTATAGGATAATATACGATAAAGAAGAAAATTTGTGGCAAATGAAAACCTAGAATGAGTCAACATAACTGAAGTTTCGCTTGTATAGAATTTGTTTGATAAATTAATTACATTTTTTTTCCTCCGAGAAACTTTAAGCCATAAAATTTCAGTAACAGTTTGGCCACACATTCAAAAAGCTAATGGTATTAAGTAAGCTTTTAGAAATCATTTAATGAATTAATGGCGTTATGCAATAGAATGGAACATTTAGTAGCCTAAGAGTAAGTGAAATAAAACGGCCGATAAATCATAATAAACTATTTTCTATAAATTTTATGATTTACTTTTACGAAGTCAAAATTATGCAAAACAAATCTTTATTCTTAATAGTATAGCACATAATTTTCAATGTAGTTTGAAATTAACTTTTAAAGAATGTCAAAACTGAAAATTACGTTTTGACAATTGAATAGTATTAAAAAACATAATAATATCTTTTCAGAACAAACTGATCTAAATAAAATTAAGTTTTAATTCTTAATCCAAGTAATAATTTTAAAAAAAATATTTTTATTACAGAATTTCAATTTCAGGGGATCTAAGATTGTCAACTACAAGTTTAAAGTTTATAAGGTAATTGCCACAATTCAATGTTTGTAATGAGTGAAAGTATATCTTCTTTTTCGAAAAAAGAATATATTGAAAAAAGGCAACCTTCATGAAAAAAATATTTATCCTTTGTCATAAACTGGTGATTGCAGTTTCTGCTTCTGAGTTTGAGGGTGAAGGAGAACAAAAATAAAGGAGAGATTATATTTCTTACACTCAAAATTCGAAGGAAACAATTCTTAAAAAAAAAAAAATAGAGAGATTTATTTTATTTTGCTCCATTCATCCTCATTCACCTTCAAAATTAGAACATAAGAGTTAGATGAATATGCGCCTTTTCCTTCCTCTCCATGAAGTCTCTCAAAAGCACACCCTGAAGCTACTAAATTATAGATTAGTATAAACTAATATCTATAGTTGCCTGCCAAAATAATTAATAAAAGATTACCAATATAATTAGCCACATCATTTTATTTTTTTTTCTTAATGTCGGCAACAAAGTTGCATACATTAGCGAAGAAGTTGCTCAAAATAGTTGTCACAATAGTAAGCGCATTTAATTACATCATCACTCTGTTTGGTGTTTATTTATACAAATATTGTAGAGTGATTTTATTGGAAATGGTAACTGACTGATTTATGACTTCAAAAAAAAAAATGGCTACTTTATTACTTAAATTTCTTGTTTTGTTTTTTTTTTCTCCCCAGTTTTTCCGAAACAATATAAAACTGTGGGAGTGTGTTTAGGGGTGCAAGAAGAGCTCGTGGCTCGTAACTCGCTCGACAAATTAACGAGACAAGCTAGCTCGGCTCGCTAACTAACGAGACAAGCTTGAGTTTTAGTTAGCTCATTCGTTAATAGCACTACGCCATTTTTTGGCTTTAACGCCGGTTAAGTAGAGACCTTTAGCACCGATTGGGCAGCGGTGCTAAAGGGGAGTGGTGTTAAAAATCATTGAAAACCGGTGTTAAAAATCCGGTGCTAAAAACAAGCCAGTTTCGCGATAGAAAAAAATAGGAGATCTTTAGCACCGATTTTTAACTAAAAACCGGTGTTAAAAATGTGATCTTTAACACCTGTTTTTAGTTAAAAACCGGTGTTAAAGATCAACGTAAAATAAAAAAAATAATATTTTGGGGCAAACCTCTTTTTTTCTGTTTGCTGCGTGCTGCCTTTTAATATCTCAGTCCAACAAAGAAATAAGTCCACAAATTTATATTTCACTTAAGCTCCTTTGGACAATTCAAATTAATTTACAACTAGGTCCCCGGTCTCAAAAACAATCACAAATGGGTTTCTGAATTAAGAAACTCGTACTAGTAAGCAAAACAGAGGGTACAAAAGGTTACGTTTCTCGACTGCCAGCACAACTCCTTAGTTTTCAATCCAATTGCAGTTGAACTCAGTAGAAAAAATAATTGAACAAGTACCAATTCAGAAACTGAAGTTGAATTAGCTCAAAATTTGACCCAAATAAAATAGAAAAGGCTTCGAATTTGATACCTTGATAGCCTCAATGGCGTACTCGACCTAAAAGAGCCTTCCTTCACGAGACAAAAATTAGTGCGAAAATTACCTCAAAGGTGCTAGCTGTCGGAGGTGCAGTCGAGGGACTGTGGTGAGGCAGTGGTGAGGCGCTTGGAAAGAGGGGCAGTCACGCGGAGAGAGGGACAATAGTGCTCAAAGGGGAAAAGTAGAGGTGAGAGAGAAAGGCAATGGTGGCAGTGTTCGAAGGTTAACACAGAGGAGAGTAGAGGCGAAGAGAGGAGGCAGTGGAGTAGCGTAGAGGAGAGTAGAAGTGGAGAGAGGAGGCGCAGAGAGAAGGGTTTAGAGAGGGGTTTCGGACTTAGACATTTTTAGAGAAGAGAGAAAAAATGAGAGTAGTATTAAATGAGATAAAGGATAAGAAGAAAAAATCTGTTGATAAGAAGAAAAAATCTGTTAATTTGCTCAACACATGAGCTAATAGAAAGAGAGATGGAGCAAGAGAGGAAGGGAGAACAAAATTTCTCCCTTGAAATTTTTGGCCAAAGAGGAAGGAAGAGAAATGTTCAAGGTGGCTAGGATTTGGCTTTCCAAAGGTGCTTCTTTTATAGCCAACCACTCCAACCTAATCCACAATAATTTGTGGACAACTCTACCCCTCCAAGGCCGGCCCCATATGTGGGTTTTAATGGGCTACAACATAATTGTAAAGGTCCACTAATTCATTTAATAATTGCTCTCTCAATTGGCTTTCTATTTGGGCTTTTAGTTTACCAATTAAATAAAAGTCTGTTAGCTCAATTTAATTTCTATAATTAAATTATATTGAATAAAATTAATTATCAACACTTTGATAATTATTTTAGAATTAGCATATGTATTATATTATTTCTATATGATCTCTTTGACTTAATTAATTATAACGGTTCGCAACGGTATATAATTAATTAATCAACTCATCATATTTTTCACAGTACTCACTGCTGTGAATAAATAAATAATGCACGTATGGTCAAAGTCCTATTTGTGTGATCTTTTGAGAATTTATGCTATGTTGGTCATGGAAAATAAATCGCTATTTATTTTCAATAATCATAGGCGGTATCTAGCAACACACTATGATTTCCAATTCACATAAATAAATAAATAATGTACAACTACAGTATTTCAATCCTGCATAAGAAATAAAATATTTTCTTATTTTGATTCTTATGTCACATGATATCACTGTATAATCCAAGATAGGAATGTTTCATTCTTGCAGATTATATATTTCTTGATCTTAGAGATGATCGTCTAATTTGCATGCATACGATCCAACTCTGTCAAGGGGCGTCCAAAAGATATCATCACTCACTAGGTGTACTAATGATGGACATATGGTTTTCTTGATAAATAACTTTTTTCCGCACAATTCAAGAAAACATAAATAAAGTTCATATAGCAGCATTTATCAGGAATCAACGTTAGACGATATTTATAGAATCTATCCTCATGTGAAAAAGTTGAACATCTCAAACTTAGAATCAAACTCATATGAAATAAATAATGACACATAACACAATCTATATATTTATTTCATTAGGTCATGTCATGTACTATGTTCCGATAACATACACATATGCAATTAAGTTGGTAACTCCTTATTTATGATTTGTAGAACTTAATCATCACTTAACTTGCATACTAATTTTATATGATAATTAATGTTTCTTGTTAATTATCAAGATTATGGACAATTTAGATTTATTATTGTCATTCTAACGAATGATTCACAGAGAACTACAATTCAAATCCTCAACCTGAATAATCTGTTAATAATAAACTCTAGAAATAAATGATCAAATATCATCAATAACATAAACTAATATTTAAGTCATTAAACTATTGACTTCTAGGACATAACTCCAACAGCTTGAGCTAGCTCGGCAAGCAACGAGACAAACTCAAACATATCATTGTAGCTCGAGACTATTTAACGAGACAAGACGAGCCAACTCGTTAAGCTAACGAGACGAGTTCAAACTTGGCCTAGCTTGTCTCGTCTCGTCTCGTTTGCACCCCCTAAGTGTGTTATGTACAGGCCGTAACATATTTAAAACAATGATCGAATTCAACAGATAATTAACATGTATATTTGGTATTAATACACAAATATATAGAGAAAGTTTAATTTTTGAGATTAACATGTATATTTGGTATGTTTGGTATTAATTAACAAGTTTAATTAACATGTATATTTGATATTAATTTTTGGTATTAATACACAAATCTAATTTAACCAATCTAATCTACATATTGAAATCTCATAGCAAACCAAATTTTATAATTTTTGAGATTTTATTACTATTTTTTTCGAATTTTTTAAAACCTGCTATTTTTAGAATTTGTAAATAGTAGTTTGTTTCAAAAAATGACAGGTTTTAAAAAAATCGAAAAAAACAGTAATAAAATCTCAAAAATTATAAAATTTAGTTTGCTATGAGATTTCAATATGTAGATTAGATTGGTTAAATTAGATTTGTCAATTTACAAAAATACTCCCGAAAAAGTTCGCGGTGCATAGAACTCCCTATGCAGCATATTAAACTTTCTCCAAATATAAAAAAAAAAAGTATTAACACACGCCCACTGATTTGAAAACAGTCGATAAAAGTCTGTTAAAATATTCAGCGTATGCATGACTTTGACATTGCTTAATTTTTCTTGTGCCACCATATAACAAAGCTGTATATTCCTTTTTTTTTTTAAAAAATTGTATTAAAATTAATATGCTAGCTAGATAACTCCTATTATGCACTTTTCTGCATAACTAGGGCCTGGAGTTCAGATCAAGCCCCAGCCTCTTATTGGAGAAAGGGAAATTTAAAATAATTCATGCCCCACAAATTAAGGCTGAAAGGTCTCTCTTCCCACCAGTATAAATGCTCCTCTCCTTTTCTTCTCCTAGTCTCCTACCTCTTGTGCCGATCTCCTCTCTTACATTTGACCAAAACCAAAAAGTGATATCACAAAAAGGAAAAAGAAAGATAGAAAGAAAGAAAAAAGGGTCCAGAGATGAAGGTACAGTGTGATGGATGTGGCGTTGAGGCAGCCTCGGTCTTCTGTTGTGCGGACGAGGCGGCACTTTGTGATAACTGTGACCACCGGGTACATCGGGCCAACGAACTTGCCAGCAAGCACTGTCGTTTCTCTCTTCTTCATCCTTCATCTCGCTCCTCCTCAGCTCAGCCACCTCCTCTCTGTGACATATGCCAGGTTTGTTATATATGTTGGTTTTTTACAATCTTTTTATCAGCTGTTCGATCTATATACCTGTTCACATAAGACCTCAGACAATTTTTTACATGTAGGAAGATTGCGTCCTTTCATACTTTTATATCTTATATGAAATGTTGGAAGGTTTCAACACGAGAAAGTCTTATACTCTTATTGCTTGCCTAACAAATCATTTCACCTGAAAATCTAACATTTGTTTGTGAATTTATTTTTGCACAGGAGAAGCGAGGATTGCTGTTCTGCAAAGAAGATAGAGCCATTCTTTGCCGAGACTGTGACGTGCCAATACACACGTCGAGCGACTTAACTAAGAAGCACACTCGATTTCTTCTGACAGGTGTGAGGCTCTCTTCAGCCCCGATAACCTCCAGCTCAGCTCCTTCAGAAATTGAAGTGCAGCAAGCAGATAAACAAACTGCGAGAGAAAGCAATTGCTATAGTGGCAAAGCAATTAGCCAAGAGGAGGCCGGGAGTACTTGTACTGGCACTGCTATGAGTAATAACAGTAGCAGCATATCTAATTATTTGATCAATATGTTGCCCGGGTGGCATGTCGAGGAATTTTTTAGCGGTGATGCGGCAACCAGTGGTGTACCTATCAACGCACCATTCACATCTATTTCATCCAATGGGTTCTATGAGGTTAGTGATTGCGAAGTGAACATGGAAGAAGACTCTTGAACAATAATTGAATTGGTTACATATACCTTTCATATCCAAACTTCAATACTTTTAATACATTATTTGACAGTACCTCTTTTGTGTGCAGGGACAGATGAATCCAAATGGAATGTATGAAGAATACCCAATTTGGGCTAATCAAGAACAAAATTTCCACAACGGATTTGCACCCAAAATGAACACAAGCTACCCAACACTAGAGAGATGGGTGCCCCAAATTCAGAATGAATTTGGCGCAAAAACAAGACAAACACCTTATTACTGATGACAAAGGAGCTCTGACCGAAAATTTGGCCCCACCTATATTTGCACTTTTGTTTGTAACTTTTGTTGTTCAATTAGTTATTGGTTTGAAGTGCAAACTTAGGAGCCTTTTCAAAGGACGTGAACTTACTGTAGGTGTAAACTTGTAACCTTTTTTGCGCTTGCGCCATGGATACCGCTGTGTGGATGGAAGCGTTTTGTAACCTTTTTTGCGCTTTCTTCTATTATTTTTTCTCTGCTACTGTAGTTTAATTGGGACAGGAAGAGAAGGAGAAAAGACCGCACTGCTCAATTTCAATTTTTGTATTATTATCATTGGCTCCTTCTGGGGTTCAATTAATAAAGCGTCCCAACATTTGTAAAAATAAATAAATAAAAGGAGCTCCGCTGGACTCATTATTCCTATATGTTGTTTTCATTAGGGAATTGCAGCACTAATTTGATTCACAGACGATAAAAAAACAAAACTGACAAACAATGTTTTGAATTAGATGCGAGGATGAATATATATATATAAGAAATCTGAAAGGCAGGGAAAGAGATCTCATAATGAAGAACAAGAAAGAATGATAGAAAAGATCCTTCTATCGTGTAGAGAGGCAAAGGAAGGAAAGCAACTTTATTTGCTGAATTCCGGCAGGAAGAAGTTTAGTTGAGGTTAAGCAGCCAATAATTGTGTAAAACTTTTCCAAAAGTGGCAAATCAACTTCTCTTTTCAAAATTCATGTTTGCTGCGATTTTTGAATCTTGTCGACTCAACATGGGCAGATGGGCTTAATGTTTGCATACATGGGCTTTTTCATTTGGTACTAACTGCATGCTAACCTTTTGTATTAGGCTGTAATTTATTGAACTAACAAACTTTGTCAGTTGTCACCAACTCAAGCTCAAATCCTAGGATGGGCTTAAATATTGGTTAATACTTAATAGTTTTTTAAAAATATGCAAGTTTATTGAGCTTCAACTGTGCTCTTCATTCTTCATTTGCCACTCGGAATCTTGATTATAAAGCTAAATTGTATCTTCTCCCCTCTTCCTTTCTCAGTCGATGTGCATCTAATGATTATTTCAGGGAACTTTCATGAGAGGAGAAAAGTCATATCAATTGTACCTGCAATCTGACAGCTATCATGTTACTGATGAAGGATCCTGCACAAATCATATTGGGGCCGTTTGGATCACTTAGGAATAAGAGGAATAGCCTATTCCTAGGCGAAAAATATTGGGAAGTGTGTAACTTTGTGAAGAGTTTGGATGGTTAGGAATAAATTTCCGCCTAGGAAGAAGCTATTCCTCTTATTCCTAAGCGATCCAAACGGCCCCATTGAAACTTGAAAGGTGGATGTGGTTTTCCTAGAATAATATTATTAAATGGCTATGATCGTGTGATGTCGACACGTAATTTGCACCCTTCTTTACCAAAGCAACCCTGAACTGCGCACACTGGCTTTAAATATTCTCCTTATTACAAAGAGTTATGTTAATTATCTCATAACTCGACAGTTAAACAGTCTTCCTTGAGGTGGAATCAGCTATACTCTATTCTTACATACATATTCATTAGACAGCTATCGAAAAAATTAAGATAGCAAATCAATGTATGAAGTCGCTCATTTTGAGACTTACACTGCAGAACTGTTCCATCGGAACTGCAGTAACATATGCATAGTTGCTAACTTGCTATGGGGCTCAGGAACTTACAGGCATGTTCTGATGTTCGTGTACTAGGACACGACATGCTATTTCTTTTTCCCATCCAATTAGTTGAGCACAGTACATTTTCCTTGTAAAAAACTACCTTTAAGCAATGAGATACTTCTAAGTGCAAGAGAATGGAGATCTAAGCAAGCCCGAATAATCATTAATGATAAATAAACAACCAAATAGTTGTTATATACAGAAAATGTTCATACAGGCAAGGCAAGTTGCAAGTATATATAATACTTAATACAATTAAAACGGTTTTGGGCCCAATCTTGAATTATTTAAAACTAAAGATTATTATGGACCATTTTTATAGGCTGATGCTGATAATAGACTGATGGGCTCAACGAAGTTGATTTGGTCTTAGAAGAAGCGGAATCTAGTTCGTCCTTAACCGCATCCACATCCTCAGCAGTAAAAAAAAAACTACTCCAAACAGTCATTTTTATTTTTTTTAATATTTAAAAATTTAAAAATTTAAATGGAGAATCTAAATCGTTGATCTTGTTAAATTTTACCAGTGATGCGTTTTCATATAAATTTTATAAAATTTGAAGTCGATTTGATACTTGATTAAGTGACCAAATTATGAACATATTAGAATTAATCTAACCAAATTCGTTCATTTGTTGACCACTTGATCTAGTATCAAATTAACTTCAAATTTTATAGAACTTATATGAAAACGCATTACCGGTAAAATTTAACAAGATCAACGGTTTGGATTCTCCATTTAAATTTTAAAATTTTAAAATATTAAAAAAAAATGAAAAGGGCTGCTTGGAGCAGTCCTTTTTTTCGGCTGTTGAGGATCCGGACGCGTCCTTGACCAGACCACTGAAACGACTCCGAGATAGTTTCGTTTCGTTTGGTAGGCACCGCCCCGAGTTCCTGCTTTCACGGATCTGCTGAGATGACCTGAATTCGGCAAGCAAGCACGTTGTCGTTGGGTTAGTTGGCGCGATGTGGAGCCGTTCTCTTCGTTTTACGGCGACCTCAGCCTTAGCGACGGCGGCTGTCCTAACGCTTCTGTTGGGATGCATGCCGAATGGAGCGCACGGAGACAAATCCGCCTCCGCCTTCGTTCACAACGCCATCTACTCCCACCGCATAGCTATCTTCTCCAAAACCTACTGCCCGTAATTCTCTCACCCCTTCTCTCTCATTAAGACTATCAACTTCTAATTTCTTAAATTTGTTTTAGAATTAAGATGGTGTACTGCATTTGTCTAGTAAAGTCCAGCAACTGATTTGGTCAGAATCAGAATATGATGCAAATGAAATTGTAAGGTTCCCTTTCAACAAAAGAAAAAGGAAAAAATAAAATAAAATGAAAGTTATAAGGTCTGAGATTGTTGCCAAAAGAAATATTAACATGACTATGCGGATACTTGGAATTTGAACAATTAGATGTACTCTCTCTCCCTTTTTCTGTGCCTGTTTTGAGATTGTAAATATGCACCATTCCGTGGATCCTTCAATTTTTAGTATGCACAAGGAATTAGATGAAGCAAGCTCATATTACTGCTGGGGCTATAAACAATAAGTATTAATTTATGTAGGTACTCCGTGCGTGCCAAAAAGATATTTGAAGAACTTAATGAGAAGCCTTTTGTTGTGGAACTTGATCAGCGAGGTAATTGTTCATGCATTCTCTTGTTTTCATTCATTATTTACTGATATGCAAATGAGAAGTTCATCAATCAAAAAGAAGATTATAACAGATTCTGTGATGTGGCCTGTACCAATATATGAGTTTTAGGGTTAAAACTTAAAAGTTATCAAAACAGGATTTTATAGATAAGACAGGAATGGAACTGTGTTACCACGTATGGCAAATGCACCTTGCAAATCTAGTGGGCAACAGAAGCTAATCATGGTAATCAGTTGTTTAAAAAGGGAATCCAATCCCTGTGTGGAGATACGACCAATTGACCATCTTAATTCCTTTGATGACTTAAATGTTGAACAGTGACAATGGGCTTATTCCTCTCAAGTTATACCATTGAATGGCGTAAATTAACAGCAATAACATTTCCCTTATGCATTTCATCATGTTAGTGCAAAAAACTACACATCTTAGATTTTTTATTCAAAATACTTAGTACAATCCATACACCTCTAGCCACTCCCAAATTATCAGAATGTAAGGGCAAGAAAGGAACACGTGATATATTGACTCTTCAGCAAAAAGTCTTCTGCAAAAAGGGAAATAGCATTTATCTTTTATCAAGTACTTGCTTTTTGAATACAATTGAGATAACTTTAGAAGGTGTTTTGGGGTCTGATATCTTATTCAGAGAATGGTTGGTACTCTCATAGCTTGACCATCATTTTGAGAAGTTAGCAGTAAAAATCCATTAGCATTTCTTTCCCAAAAAAAACTGATCCTCATCATAAAACAAAAGAGTGAAAAACCTTTTTATCAAGCAAGACTTTAAGATCAATTAAGTATTGTGCTAATGCACCAGCTATTCTTTTCTAAATAATGCAGTTGAAGATTTTGACTAACCCAGACTGATTGTAGTGCATTTGCTTATTAGAGCAAATGGCAAATGTTTACGAATTTGCAAGTGAAAAAAAATAAATATTTTATCAGATAGCTGCTTATTATTCTGACATTTAGCATCATATCCATTTCCAATTTCTATGTATATACCCTTATGAAAGATGTCTTTGATTTTCAAAATATCTAGCTTAAATGGGGAAATATTGCATCTAGTCTCCAAATGATTCATTTCAATAATCTATTTCCTTGTACTTTGAAATTCTTAATAAAGAATTTTTGTTCTTTTTTGTTGTCTCGTGCCTTCAAACTGTTCATCTTATTCTATCAATTTTTTTAACAACATGTTTAGGCGCTGTATATTAACGGTATGTATATTAACAATGGCCATGGTGCATTATACTATTGCAGCCACATTGAACGAGGAAAAAAAAACAAAAATAATAACTAAGTTATCATTGATTGGTAAGCAGATTTATATAATTTAAAAGGACCATGAAGATTTTAAGATTTGCCAGAATTGGAAAAAAGAGTACAGGCTACACTTGCTACAAACTCAGATACCAGGCTACTGTTGCTACAAACTCAGATACATAAGAAAAATCATAAGTAGACATATGTTGATTTAGCAAATGAGTAGAATTGAAAGAAAAACTAAGCTGAATAGTTTAGTTATTTGGCAGAATTGCAAAAATTCTGCAGTCTTGTAGACTCAGTGGATCCTAATTGTATTTTATACTTGTATGTATTGATACAGAGGATGGCCGTGCAATACAGAATGTGCTTCTAGATTTAGTTGGCAGACGTACTGTGCCTCAAGTCTTCATCAACGGCCAGCACATCGGTGGTAGTGATGGTTTGTAAACTTTTTATCTTCTAATTTCATTATTAGTTTGACTGGTGAACTTGTGATTTATGTACTGGTAGCTCGTATTGTACCATCTATGAACCCTTTAGATGGGAAATGGATAGAAGCAATCAGTATGGTCTTGCAATGTTCTAAATTTCAAACTCAGGTCTAAAATTGCAATTTTCATGTGGTTTGAACTTTGAACTACTGTGTTATGCCTGTTGTGATTATCTTGAATCTGTTATCTAAAATTTTACTATTTCACAAACTGGCAGATACCATGAAGGCATTTCAAAATGGGCAACTTAAGAAGCTTCTTGATAAAAATGATTCTAGTGAAGTCCTTTAAACTGGTACAGGGTAAAAGGTTGCGTTCTAGAATGATTTGTAATTTACCTTTTATTGATGTTTTGTTCTTGTTCGCTTGTGAGTTGGAAGTCAAAACGGTTCTTTGTAGTTATAGAAACATTCAATATGTTTGCTCTGTCTTCTCTAGTTCTCTGATACTCGGGGTCTGGACCGTTTTTTTGTACTTAAGACTTAAAGTTCCTGATAGAAGACCACAAAAATAAAAAACAAAAAGACGAAATTCATGACAACAATTATTTTCTTAAGAAAGACTGTAATCGTGCTTCCTATGCAAATATTGTGTAAATTTCACTCGAGGACACCAATGAGGCAATTCTAAAATTGTCCAAAAAATTCTAAGAGACATTCCACACCAATATGTTTTGTTAATTATACTTAATTATAATTAATTATAAATGAAACGTCAAAGTATACAAAACAATTTTATTGATTATAATTTTTGTATGCGTTTATTCAGACCGTGCCATAAAATTGCCCTAAATTCATCGAAACTTAGAAATAAAATATTATCTGATAATTTCATGAAATACTTTCAGACGAATTATTTTTGCTATTCATAGAAATGATACATTTTAATGATGTGCAAAATATTGTGATTTTAGTTCATTTGTTTTATGTTGCGTTGCTTCATTTTATATTTTTAATTAATTTGATCTGCTTTAATTTCTTCAATCCACCAAAACAAACATGTCATGTCCAAAATATAATCAAATTTTGACTTAATCTAATAATGGTGCTAACCTTGGTTTAAACCATTTCTTTCATCAACTTGAGGCAAACCCTACGAGTTATATTATTACTAAAAAAAATAATTCAACATCAAATACGATCTTACACTCATTGTAGGAATCTATATTTTAATTATGAAAAATACATCAAATACACTGAAAAGTAATTTGTCAAAATACACCTATAGCACAATCTGGATGAGTGGATGTTTATTCATGCTTCTAATCAGTTTGGACGATATATCAAATCCTATAATTATTATAATTGACATATGACGAAATATAATCGATTTCTTTTGACTTGTCTGAAGCATATTTGATTTTGACTTCGAAATTAATCTTGAGGAATATCACGAAATTAGTGCAGTTTTTTTTTTTTGTAGAAATCATATTGTCTTTTGGACTCCTATTGTTTTACCATTTACTTTATAACCCTCGCTCCTCACTCCTATTTCCTCGTTAAAATAAAAAAAAAAATTCCATTGTTTCTTTTTGAGGAATGGGCTTAATGTACTAATTTTATAAAAAAAAAATTAGAAGAAGAAAACGAAAAAATTATAAAGTAATTTTCTGCCATACACATTTTTTTGTTATATGGAACTCAAATTTAGGCCATTCATTTAAGTCCTAATCAATTATAATTGTTCATCATTCTGAATGAATGATTTAGATTTAGGTCCATGTAAAATAATAAAGTATGCATGACAGAATTTGTCAAAAGTGTTATAAGCACATTCGAAACTTCATAGATCTTAAAAATTTAAAAGAGGTCGAAGTGTTAAAGATAAAAAAAAAAAAAAAAAAAAATCATCTGTCTTCATTCCTGTCAGAGGCCGGTGCCACCTTATCATCTTGCCAAGTAACGTACGACTCGACTGCAATTAAAAAAAATCTTGTATTAATTACTTTTTCAAATACGCTCTGACGCCAACCTACACTTAAATATAAACCTGTGAATAAAAAAAACCTGAATTTTGAGCGCGTCCTTCAAAAATCAAAATCCGGGACGATTGAATTTAACAATCCGAATCATCAAGTTGGAATCCAGGCGATCACTTAAATCCAAACCGAACCGCCAACATCCAAACGGATCTTATTTTGTCTCGACTCCGACATCCTAATAAATCCTAAAATTTTGTAATCAGTAATCACGCTCCCAGTTTTCGCCTAAACCATTCGAATTCGGATCTTCTGTTCTGCAGCAGCGCTACAGTACAAAAAGCACTGAAACTTCTAGCTTCGTTTTTCTGGTAAGAATAAAAAGCTTCAAGACCTGGCCGCCTTCGCCGAAGAGATCGCCGGTGTCGGATTCTACGCGAACTTCGCAATTGAGAAGGTACCTTCTCCTTTTCCTTTGCTAGGGTTTCGTTGCGTCTGTAAAGAAGCTGCTTGCTCCTTGGAGCTCTCCCTAATTCAGCTGATTAAGTAATTTTTCTGGTTTACTGTAATTTTCAGTACAATCTTTCTCGAATGAGATGTCACTGCTCAGTAGATTCTTCTACAAGAGGCCGCCCGATGGATTGCTCGAGTTCATCGATCGTGTCTACAGTAAGCGTTTGTGAAAAAATTCTTTAATCTTACGTAATCCCTCCAAAATCTATTGATTTTTGTGTTTCTTCTTGCAAAGTTGAGGTATTTGTGTTAGATACTGTAAAACATTTGACTTATTTGTGTAGTATAGGTGTTGATTGCTTGAGAATACCTACTTATTTATTGCCATTGTACCAATATGTTTGTATGGTTTATATTTGATACTGTCTGCTTGATTTTGGTGTATCTTCTTGTCTAATAGTGGAGATAGTTGGCTGAAAACATGCACTCTTTTTTGAAGAAGAGAGAGTGTCAATTGGTTTTAACTAATTATCTTTTCCCTCATGTAGTATTTGATTCATGCTTCTCAACTGAAGTCTTGCCGACTGGAGTCTACAACCTCTACTTACATGAGATTATAAATGAATTACATGAAGAATTTCCCGAGTCTTCTTTTCTTGCTTTTAATTTCAGAGAAGGCAACAAAAGAAGCCAATTTGCTGATGCTATATGTGAATTCGAAATAACCACAATTGAGTACCCACGTCACTATGAAGGCTGCCCAATTCTCCCTCTCTCTTTAATTCAACACTTCCTTAGGGTGTGTGACAACTGGCTCACTTATGGAAATAGCCAAAACGTTATTTTAATCCATTGTGAGAGAGGTGGGTGGCCACTTTTGGCATTTCTTCTGGCCTGTCTCTTGATTTTTAGAAAGGTGCATAGCGGGGAACAAAAGACGTTAGAGATTGTACACCGAGAAGCACCTAGAGGATTTATACAACTGTTTTGCCCCCTCAACCCGTTGCCATCTCAGCTGAGGTACTTACAATACGTGGCTAGGAGAAACATCTCACCTGAATGGCCGCCTGCTGAACGGGCCCTCTCTTTGGATTGTTTGATTCTTCGGGCTGTGCCGAGCTTTGATAATGTCAATGGTTGCCGTCCACTGGTACGGATTTTTGGAAGGAGTGTTTTAGGCAAGAGAGGCGGTACCACTGACATGCTTTTCTCCATGCCTAGAAAGAAATCTTTACGACACTATCGGCAGGTAATTTTTTTCTTGACCCTTCTTATGAATTTGTGTTTTTATAAGGCCTTCGCTAACAACAAGTGTTATTTCTCATAGGGGGATTGTGATGTCATCAAAATAGACATACAATGTCTAGTTCAAGGAGATGTTGTTTTGGAATGTGTGCATCTTGACTTGGATCCTGAAAAGGAGGTTATGATGTTTCGTATAATGTTTAATACCGCCTTCATAAGGTCAAATATCCTTATACTAAACACTGATGATGTGGACTTACTCTGGGACTCTAGAGACCGGTATCCAAGAGGCTTTCGAGCAGAGGTAAGTTAATAATTACACATGTTCTATATCAACGTCAACACCAAGTTAAATAATTGGGTCATGGCACATCCACCCAAAAAAAAAAACAGAGAAAGGACAACAAGTAACGATATTGTATGCTTTTGAACTGACATGATTTTGCAATCCTGATACTCCAATTGTGAGCTACATGTTTTTATTTGATATGTACAGTCTGTGGGAGGTAGTGCTGTAATTCATGTCAGCATACAACATGCATGCGGCAAATTTTTTTTTTTAATGCCTAGCCTCCAAATTTTAAAATGCAGGTTCTCTTTTGTGATATTGAGAGCATGTCTCCTCCAAGAGCACCAATAGCAGCACTGAATGGTGAGGAAAAAGGTGGATTACCAATCGAAGCCTTTTCAATGGTCAAAGAGCTCTTTAGTGGCATTGAATGGCTTGAAGGAGGTGAAGATGCTGCTCTTTTATTGCTCAAAGAATTGTCTGAGAATTCCTTGCAAGGAAAATTGCAAAAACTTGTTTTAAGTGACATGAAGAATAGAGCTGGCTTGCAATTTCTGCCGATATCACCTTTGGATTCTGATGAAGAGAAGGATTCGAGTACTTCGGATTCTGTTGGCACGAACATCATTTCAGAGGAGACATCAAATGAAGATAGCGAGTCTTATGGTAAACTTCCTTTTCATGCTTGAGCCATTCTCTCTTTTTACAGTATATAAGAGATAGCACAAGAATTCATGCTATGTGCTCTATTTTTCTGATGCTTACATTTTAGCTTACTTATGAAGTATATATCTGCAGTAAATGGTATAGAAAACCACAAATGTAACTTCAGATCTTATGAGGTAGCAATTTATATTGTAGCATTTTGATTGGGGGTTGTAATCTCCTACAGGTCCTCAAGCAACACGTCTGCAGCATGCTACAACTCTTCCAGAACCTCCTTTACCATCAAAGCAAGCTATCATACCTCCACCGCTGCCTCCACAAGAATCAGCTTATCAAATATCATCAGTGCCTCCATCCCCTCCACCACCACCAACTTGGACAGGTTTATCAGCTTCTGAACCACCTCCACCAAATTCAGCTTCTTCAGCTTCAACATCTGCACCATGTTTGGTGCCTCCACCTCCTTGTACGAATCTGTCACATCAAAAGTCATCCTTGTCATCATCAACTGATGATGATGCTTGCTTAAAGCCAACTACTTCCATATCCCCACCACTGCCGCCACCATTGCCAACCACAGGAATCAAAAGATCCCCTCTTCCTCCCCCACCCCCACCCCCTCCCCCTTTATCACAATCAAATACCTCCATCGATCGGCTATACAGTGCTTCACCTTTGGCACCTGGCACTAATGCCTGCCTTCCACTTACAAAACCCTCTCTGCCAACTCATGCTCCACCACCACCGCCGCCTCCCCCGCCTTCAGTTCCTTCTAGACAATGTCGAGCTCCACCACCACCTCCACCTCCACCACCTCCTGCTTCTCGAGTGCCACCTGGAGCATCTCCTAAACCTTTAACTCCTCCTGGACCACCTCAAGCTCCACCACCGCCACCATGTCCACCTCCACCCCCTCCTGGATCACACAGAGCGCCCCCTCCTCCACCCCCTCCTGGATCACACAGAGCTCCCCCTCCTCCACCTCCCCCTGGATCATCTCGAGCGCCCCCTCCTCCACCTCCCCCTGGACCACCTCGGGTTGCCCCTTCGCCACCTCGAGCTCCACCTCCACCACCTCACACTCCATCTAAAGGCCCTCCACCTCCGCCTCCTCTGGCCCCAGTTAAAAGAGGGCCCCTGGCTCCATTTTCAAATGGACCGAATGCCTCAGCACCTCCAGCCCCGCCACCCCCAACTTTGGGAAGGGGAAGAGGAGCACCGACCCCACCAGGCCTAGGGAGAGGTCGAGGAGCTGCACAGAATATTAGTGCTCCGAAAAAGACTCCCTTGAAACCTCTACATTGGGTTAAAGTAACACGGGCTATGCAAGGTAGTCTCTGGGCTGATTCTCAGAAGCAAGAGGGTCAATCTAAGTACGTCTAATCATTATCTTAATTTTTCTTCAGATAACTGGGATCTAATTAATGAGGTGTAATGTAAAAACTGTGGTCTTTTTAATGAATAGAGCACCTGAGATAGACTTTAATGAACTGGAGAGCTTGTTTTCAACGGCTGTTACGACAGAGAAAGCTGGAGTTGGAAAAGGTGGATCAGCTCGTGGGTCTGGAATAAAAAAACCTGAGATCATTCATTTGGTATGAGATTGTTTTTATATGTTTCTACTAGATTAAAATTGTATTTTCTGATTCACCTACCTTACGCAATATACTGATTGCTTTTTAATGATATTTCAGGTTGAAATGAGGCGAGCAAATAACTGTGAGATCATGCTTACCAAAATTAAAATGCCTCTTCCAGATATGATTGTAAGTTTTCTCGACTAAATGTTCTATCATGTTTTGGTAATCGAGAACAGTTCTTACTTTTTTTTTTTTAATTAAACTTACAAAGCAGAACAATGTGAAGTTGTGAACTATATGGTTACTGTAGTTTCGATGATGCATGTACTTATTTTGTTCTTAACTGCCTATTCTCTTTTTAATCCTTTCTGCATATGTACTAATATGGAGGTTATATCAATTCAGAATGCAATCTTAGCTCTAGACACTACAGTGTTAGACATTGATCAAGTAGAAAACCTCATCAAGTTTTGCCCTACCAAAGAAGAAGTGGAGATGCTGAAGGTAAATGCAATTATTTGGGATTGTTCGACAAAAAATGTATCCCTATTTTTTTTTCCATTTTTTCCTAATCGCTTAGTAAGGTAACAATTTTTGTATATTTATAAAATTTTAGGGTATTTAGTAAAGGATAGGTTATAGTGTGACAACAAATTAATTTGACAAACTGAGACTGCCATAACCAATCAGAAAGTATGGATATGTTGAGATAGGTTGCATATCAGAAATGGTGCAATTTGAAAACCAATTGGTCATCCATCAAGCAGTTTGATCTTTGAAAATTTAGCAATTCAGGTTTGTCGGAACTTGATTAGCGATCAAATGACTACCTTACTATGAAGAGCATATTCAAAGTTTTACCTTTTTTGTATTTTAATAACTGTTTTATTTGTTATTGCGATTGTGAAAGAAATGTGGTTGCCACTATATCCCTTCCTATTTAGTAATAGAAATGCATAAAAATCTTTGTTCTTTATCATATATAGTTACCAGCTTCTTTCTTATTTAATTTATCACCACCTTAACCTCAAATGCTGTAGATTTGTTTAAACTTTAAATGACGGATTCCAATTATTGTTGATTTGACCTACCTCAGGAGCCAATTGTTTAAGTTCCAAATATTTCATTTTATTAGTTCTTTTTCTGAAAGGTCGAGAGGTTGATAATTGTTTTGAGATGATTTCCCCAAAAATAATTCATTTTATATTTTCATTTCATACAAAATGAACTTGAAAAATAACTTTTTGGAACATAAATTGCTTGGCTCCTGAAGGAGATCAAAATTTACTGTTCTATTTGTTTCTTGAAATCAATCTGATGGTCCTTGAGGTTAAGCCCGCTAACTCCCTTGGCATCTTAAGCTCATACTAGCTGTACATATTTAGACATCTTTCTGAATTTTCATCTTGCAGAATTATACTGGGAACAAAGAAATGCTTGGGAAATGTGAACAGGTTTGTTTTTGTTCAGAATTTCCGTTTTCTATTATTTCACCAATCCTCAAATCTCCAGATTGGTTAAATTTTTTCTGTAGATTTTACACTTGAAACTTTAAAATTGTTTCCAGTTTTTTCTGGAGCTGATGAGAGTTCCACGAGTAGAGTCGAAGTTGCAAGTTTTCGCATTTAGAATTACCTTCTCCTTACAGGTGCGCAATTTAACTTTTGGCTTCTTTTATTTTTCTGATGTGTGGTCTGGAATGTAACATATTTTATTTTGGCGAAATTTGAATTTTCAATGTCTCAATGAAATTTCATGCTTTGACAGGTGCAAGATTTGCGTGCTAATTTAATTACAATCAACAATACAGCTCGAGAGGTACCTTTTCATGAAATAATAATCCAACCTTTTTCAAGGGTTAAATTTGTGACAGTGTTAGAGCTACTTTGCCTTGGACTTTAGCTTATGATGATATACTTCTTCTTCACTTATATAGATAAAGGATTCTGCAAAACTAAGGCAGATAATGCAAACTATCCTCACATTAGGAAATGCATTGAACCAAGGCACTGCTAGAGGTAAAAGCATGAATTATACTAGGAGAATAGATAGAACTATATTTAGTGGTTTCTTTTATGCTTAAACTATGTCTGATTACACAGGCGCTGCTGTTGGATTCAGATTGGATAGTCTTCTTAAATTGTCAGATACACGTGCCAGAAATAACAAGATGACTTTGATGCATTATTTGTGCAAGGTATATCATCTAACTTCTCCAATTGTTTATCTTCTAGAAATCTATGCCAGATAACTTACATTACTGCTGAATTTTATAGGTTATTGCTGAAAAAATGCCAGAAATCCTTGATTTTGACAAGGATTTGGTCCACCTAGAAGCTGCCTCTAAGGTACCATTATGCGTAAAAGAAAAATATATATTCTGAATTTTGGAATTATATTGAAAAATTAGCAATACTCATATAACTTTTTACTGGACAGATCCAATTAAAACTAGTTGCAGAGGAAATGCAAGCAGTGAACAAAGGTCTTGAAAAGGTTGAACACGAGCTGGCTGCATCAGAGAATGATGGTGCAATTTCCAGCGGCTTTCGTAAAGTATGTGATTGTAATATAGTATTATTATCTTATACCAACAGATACATACAAGCTAGTGAAGGAAATTAAAAAAAAAAAAAGATCAAATGTTAATTTCGAGTTTACTCATGCTTCTTATACAGGCCCTGAAAGACTTTCTTGACACTGCAGAGGCTGATGTCAGGTCTCTCATAGCTTTATATTCTGAAGTTGTAAGTGCCACTTAAACAGTTTTATATTTCAACTTCTATTATGGCGAAATTTCCCCATATACTTTGCGCTTTTGGGCTTATATTCTGATGTCATCTCTGTTCTGGGTTTTTGGGCTTCCAGTTTACTCAGGTTGTGTTCTGGTAAAAGTGTGTCATTTCTGTTTGTTGTCATAATGAATTGTGTGTGGAGGTTAAATAAAAGAGCACAATAAGGAATTGATTCTGTGATGTGAATTATTGTCTAATTATTGGACATCTGTTGGGTCATGTTTAGGTTCTTTGTTGGATTTGATTAATTGGTAATTAGGTTTTTGGTTTTTTTTTTTTTTTTTTTTGGCACTGGTTTGGGTTCAGATGGATTTTTTGGGTATAGCAAGTGTCTTTGTTCCTAATTAACTGGGAGTTTGTTTTTGTAACAGGGAAGAAATGCTGATTCGCTGGCCCAATATTTCGGTGAAGATCCAGCTCGGTGTCCTTTCGAGCAAGGTTTTGTTTTATTTTATGTCTTATTTCCATGGCTAATTCTCTGGAAGAAAACTTTAATTAACATAGAAAATTTTCCTTGTTTTCAGTGACTTCAATTTTGCTCCTATTTGTCAACATGTTTAAGAAATCACATGAAGAGAATGTTAAGTTTGCTGAAGCAGAAAAGAAGAAAATGGAAAAGGAGGCCATGAAGGAAAAGGGCAGCGGTTCAGCTATAAAGGATTAATGGGGGACAACTTGAAAAGAGGTTCCCAAAAATTTACATAATCTCACCTATGGTTCTCACATCCAGCACATATGACTTGTAATGATCGGTGAGTATTTACTATTTATTGAATAAGTGAATGTGGATGCTATCTAGGTCCTAGATAACAATTTTTTTGGTTCTGTCATCAGTCTTACTTTATAGTTATATTGTTTTTGAATCTCGTCTAATTCTAGGTGTCCCCCAAATATTGCATTTGAGTTTTGACTTGTTTTCATAATAATTAGGTGAAACTGAAATTTTATGGCTGTTGAATGTAGGCCTACCTTAATTGCGGGTAAGAAGATGCAAATCAACATTTGACGGGTTGAGCTGGAGAGTAGCTGATAGTCCACTGCAATATTAATTCCTTTTGTTTTCCTGATTACGTCCACTGTGGGTTAGTGGGTTACAAATATATCATACATCTGTGGACCCCTCTTCTTGCCTTTTTTTTTTTTTTTTGGGTAAATTCTTCTTCTAGCTTTAGTACTCCTAGGAACTAGGGATGTATATAATGATCTGTGGGTATAAACATGCTCAATACAAAACAGTCAAATGTTTCCATATAGCATATCGACCTTAGGATAACATCAGAGGCAAAGTTAAAATCGCAGAACTGTGGAATTATGCCATGGAATATGGATGATTGATGTGTGCTTTTAACCAAAGGTGCATTAACTTGGGCATATGCTCATCAAAACCCCATATTGATTAGTTTCCTTGGAAAAGAAAGGAGAGAAGAGAGTTGCACAGCATCAGATTTCATTATCTTCCAATTAAACTCCATCTAATACAGCAAGCTAGCTTACAGAGAAGTTTGGACAAGTAAATTATAGGCAAAATAGCTGCATTCAATATAATAGCCACAGATACCTGTGTAATTACATAGCATCAGAATCATTACAATAGAGTGCCTTCCCTGAAGCATGCTGAATTACTGACATAAAATCAAAGGCCAAGTACTCATGAGAATAATGTCACCAGTACTCCACTGAAGACCTGTAATTGTGTCTCTTCAAACCCAGCAAACAAAGCACAAAACCAATGTAATCCAAGCGATGGATATGCCTAATCAACTGGAATTTCTTTGCATTCCATGGCGGGTATCTAAAACTGAGCTCCAAAATAAAGCTCCTCCTTGCCACAGGTTTTCTATTGCTGAAGTTGTCAAAAGAGAACTTGCCATGGTATTGCCCAAAACCACTTTGGCCAACTCCTCCAAACGGTATTGTGTCGCACATATACTAAACAAAAAAATGTCAAATTAAGTTATAGTGAACCCTCGTGCAGGAAATTGAATAAAATTTGAAGAAAACTAATTAAGGCATTACTTGTATCAATGCATCATTAAAGACGATGCATCCAGAGGAAGTTTCCTCTATAATTCGTTTCCGCAGCTTCTCATCATTGGTGAAACCGTAGATTACAAGAGGCTTTGGCCTTGCTCTTATGAATTTTACGCTATCCTCAATTTTCTTCAACTGTGAAACAAAAGTTACTCCAACAAACTCAGAAACAATAGCTGAGAAAGTAGATCAAAATCATGCATGTAGCGGTAACTACATTAACTATCGGTCAGTGCCTTATCAAGCAATTTGCTTTTCCAGTTAGTACGGCTAAATTAGGGATTAGTTAATTGCAAATTTTACTACATGCACTGCCGAAGAGCATTAACTTGTTTTAGTAGGCACCACTGTGACTGTGAGTGATATTATTACCGTAATGATTGGGAGCAAGGGACCAAATATCTCTTCCGTCATTATCTCAGCATCTAGTGGTGGATCTAGAAGTATTGTTGGCTCAATGAACCTGCACAAAAATTCTAACTTAACATAAGATCACCTTGCGTATAAGTTTGGACATTACTAACCTATAGTGCCATCATAATTGATAACCCTGCTAGAGTTAGATGGCTTGTAAATAACATGAAACTGAAAAAAAGATGGATGTATGATTGGGAGATTACAGTTTTTCTGGATTAACTGAACCACCATGCACAATAGAGGCTGCAACCGATTGAACTTGCAAAAGGTCGCATAGCCTTTGGAAGTGATGTTTATTAACTATTCGCGCCAGATGCTCTGAATTGCTGAAGAATTTCTTAATAACTTCTTTCAGTAATTCTACCTACAAGAAATGAATATATTATACACTGCCAAGTGGGTTTTGTTGACATTTGAAGTTTTGAACTATAGGAGAGCTTTGTTTTAGCCTTGGAAGACATTTCAGAGGAGGAAAACTATGATATTGTAAATTGTTACAGCTTTTCTTTTTCATTAATATTTGAATATTTGAAATTTGAAGAACAAAATAAAAAATATTGAACTTGTTTTACTTCATTAGACATCTAACTAATTTTTATACTTTTTTGAGATTGTTTTGTACAACATCAAGAGGTCATAACACGCTACAACTTATCGATTTAACTATCTTGGAACCCTTCATTTTATGAGTCTTGATTTTGTGTGAAACAATCTAAAACATTTTCTAAAATGAAACGATTAACTGTTTTTAATTAGTTGCTTGGATTTTATATTTTCGAATATCAATATTGAAGTGGTTGTGCCAACTTGCAATATCCAAAATTTGTGGCACCAAAACTCTCATTAGAATAGACCTCACCAGTTTTAGAAGAATAGTAAAGAAAGGTACCAGAGTTGCTGCATATTTCTCTTCCACAAGCAAATAGTCAATCCCGATGCAGGCCTGCCCCAAGCATGATCCCCATTTTCCTCCTGCCACTCGCTCTATGGCCACCTAAGTTTCAGCCAAGAAGAACAATTAGTATTTAAGAGTAATACATCATTGGAAGCAGTAATTAGGTAATTTGTATTTAAATTATGACATACAAGCTATAGTTAAGTAAGAACCCATGCTAACAATGGTTCCTTTTAAACAATATGTACCTTTTTATCTCTTGTACTCTTCAATGAATCAAAAATAGCTGGGCATTTTCCACCTAGTTCAAGAGTAACAGGTGTGAGATGCTTTGCTGCGGCAGTCATCACTATACGTCCAACTCGTGCACTCCCTGTATATACATAACATTATTTCAGTTACATTTTCTATCCTGAAGCATAACACAAGTATAGTAAATCAACCCAGCACCTGTAAAGAAGATTTTGTCCCATTTGAGCTCCAAGAGTTGTTCGGCGACCTGCGGGCCCCCCTGGATGACCTTGATGGCTTCAGAATCCAAATATTTTGGCACTTCAGATGCTAATAGATCAGATGTTGCAGGGGCCAGCTCTGATGGCTTCAAAACAGCAGCGTTTCCAGATGCTATTGCACCAATCAATGGCTCCAGAGCGATTCCTGCATATGTTGAAAAACTGCCAATGGTTTCTAAAGAGTGAAACACAGGTTAAGCAACATGGGCCTTGGACCCAAATTAAGTTAACGGAACAGGCCCGAATAGGCCTAAGTACATTACATATCAATGTTGATTGTTGTTTTGTCTTTTCTGTCTGTTTTGTTTTCTTGCGTCCCATCTTGTTCTCTTTTATTTTATTATTTGACATGGGCCCTATGGGTTCGTAACATACACAGTTGACAGTTGTGATTAATTGCTTACCCGGTTCCATACTTCCATTGCAACTTTGTCTTGTCTGTCTGGAGCAAAGATGCATTAATTTTGGGTGCAGGTCGAGTTCCACGTAAACAAATTCTGTTCATGTAATTTTATATGCTAAATTTTCAAAAACAAAAAAAATTATATGCTAGGCGGCGGAATTGTTGGTATTAATTAAATCAATTAAGTTGCAAATTACTTTTCCACCAGAAAAGTATTCTCCTTTTGCCACAAACTTTTCCTCACATTTTCTCCAAGCCGACATTCACTGCTTGCAGAAATAACTGATTACCAGACTCTTCGTTCCAAAGTTTTCCTCTCTACAATATATATTTTTGTTAAATCCTTATGTAGCCGTGCACAATTTTCTGTCATCAACTTAGTCTATTCAACTTGGTAATGGACATAAAATTTAAAAATCCAGCAGATCAGTGGCAAGTCTTTTCTTTGTTTTAGCCACTGGCTAAATTGTAGCTTGAACCTTTTTTTAATGAAAAGATGAGGGCGTTACTCCCATTTTTTACTCAAAAAAAAAGTGTACCTTCATAACATAAATCTTTTTTTATCTTATTATTGTTATTGTTGTGTTATCAATCATCACGTTTCAAAGCCTGTTATTTGTTTATAGCGGCCCAGCCACTCTTCGTTTATTCTTTTTTTTTTTTTTTTGCAAGTGACTCTGCTTAATTGAATCTGACATCATTTTCTGATTTGCTCCCTCTCATTTTCCTTTTGACAGAGCAGCACAATGCATAAGAACTGTTATTCGTTTACTTTTTTTTTTTTTTTCTTATGTATTGTTCAAAACTAGAGATTGACATGACGATTGTGGTATTATCAGATTCAACCAAAAACTTCTATACAATGATCATGATTCAGATGATGGCGTGATAATAAGTATGTTATATGGAAATTTTCTGTTATTAAAATGTTATCCCTTTTTACCTGATGTTCTGTTTAATTTAGTAACAGTACCTAAGGGAAAGTTCCAGGACGAGAACACAAGAACTACACCAAGCGGCTCCGGGACAATCTCTGCAACAGTCGGAATCGCAATAAGTGGCAAACTCACCTACATATGAAATGCTTATATCAACTATCTATGATGATAAGAATTAATTCAAAGTAACTTAAAAAAGAAAGGAAAAATATATCTCACTGGCTCAGGTGACATCCATTTCTTCAAATTAAGAAGCGCATTGTCTAATGTCTTGATCAGGGCGCCAACCTATGAAGAAAGCAACTCAAAATAGGAAGGGAAAAAAATAAATAAACGGAAAGTACTTTTTTTTTTCTCTCTCTCTCTCTCTTATCATCAAATATGATCACATCACATTTGGGCTTTACCAAGCTAGTCCATATTTTTAGAGAATGGAAGTACCTCATCTCTGTAGGCCTCAACACGGTGCTTCCCCAAATCTTGTTTCAAAACCTTGCACATTTCATCCTCTTTCTCTTGAAGAAGCCTGAGCAGAGCTTCAAGTTGAAACTTTCTCCATTCAAATCCTCTTGTTTTGCCACTTTCAAAAGCTGTTCTTGCCTCAGAAACCACACTGTCCAGTCCCAAAGCCCCCATATTTCGTCTCCTCTGTTCTATTTCAGTCAAGTACGTGGTGCATTGTGGTTTCCATAGCACTTCTTAAATAAGACAAGAGGAGACCATAAGCTTAATTGCTGAAAGTGAGATATTAACCAATCGAGCTAACACATGGGAAGATGGGCTGAGAATTAACCATGAAACGGAAGGATCTGCATTACTTTTATATCTGTTGTTTCTGTTTGACCGAATTTACCTATTCGGGGGCAAATTAAACAAGAGTATAACAAACATGTTTAACTGGAAAAAAATTCGAGTAAACTGTTCAATTAAACAGCGTCAAGTCATTGGCACTGGCAGGGCTGATCCGAAACCGAAAGCAATAGAGGCCAGTGGAACCCACCTGTGAGCAACTCTTAACGGGTTCTGTTGCATGTTAGGAGTCCAAAGCCAAGGATTGGGGTCTACATGAACAGAAATATCTTTTTGATTCTGAAGTTACGTTGTTGAGTCGAACGACTCACAAAATCCATCAACGTCACGGAGATTTGATTTGTTTCTTGGTAAAACAAAAAAGTAACATAAACAAAGTAATATTAAAATAGTTTTTTGGACGAGTGAAAATTGGTGGTGTTGTTGTAGATTTGTACCATTCAAAAGAGTGAAATGTTATTTGATTGTGGAATATAATTCTTGTTCTGTATTCTGCATCACGAATCGACTAAAATTTTTATAATTTGTTATTTTGTATTTAAATATCTTGCCAAAATGCCCCTCATTATTTTGTTTAACTGTTCGTAATATATTACCACTTGCTAGTAAACTCAGTGTGGTAAAAATGGTATGTGCTTATCGGACGATTAGGACACTGCTGAGCAATTTATCATTATACAACTAATATTAATCGATTTTTGCGAACAATTTGACATTCATATAGGGCGTGGAAAAGAGGGAAGAGAAATTCCTATTTCTTATGCACAAACATGTTTGTGGAACATTGGAAATAGAATAAGGAGATTTATTTCTTAATGTATTACATTTTTTATTGTGCCATCTTTTGTCTTCTCTGTTCTCTCTCTTTCTTTCTTACTCTTTCTTATCCTTGGACAATCAAACACACCAAGACAAATATAAATTAATAAAATAAATTATTTATCTAGTTAGGAATAAAATGGAGTACCATATTTTATCTGAGTAAAAGTAATATTAAGTTATACATATAATTTAACCAAGGATATGCTCTTATTATTGTTCTCTCAACTATCCAAAGGAATCTAAAATTAATAAATTTTTATTAATTTGGTGACCGACTAATCAGATTTAGCAGCAGATTAATTGAATTTGACAGCTGACTAATTTGTTTTGGGGCATGGTAATTATTCAAGACCGTCAACTACTCATTTAAATACGTTTTAGCTACCATCCATGACTAATTGACCGAATAATTGATCTTAATGCCTGTTTTTACTACAACGCTTAAAATTACAAGCTGTCGTAAAAAGAAACTGAAAAGAGAAATTTGTCATTTTTAACAAAAAGAAATGAAAAACTATAATTTTGAATTCATGTGGATCAAATACCAAATGGTCCAGGGGCTACATAGGTACGCACAAACTAGAAAGCTAGCATAATAATGGACTAATGTGGTATGTTGAGTAGAAACGAGGCGCTATGAAGAAACTTGTTTATTTATTATTACTTGAACTATTGTTACAACCTCTACTTCTCAACTATTATACCTCCAAAATATAACTCTACTTCTCAGTATTTTCCTACACCTCCTAACTACTACACTCTAACTAGCACTCTTAGCAAGTTGACTTATATTTTGCTTTGTTTAGCTTGGATTGCCCTTACTTGACTTGAATTGCTTTACTTAATTTGAATTTAAACAAGTGACCTAGCATCCCTATTTATACTACATCAATGTCGGTTGATGATTAGTCTAGAAATTACATTAGATTTCTACTTAGATAAAACTACTCAATTTTAGAATTTGCTTGAGCAAGCAAATATCGGTAACGAGTATACAAGAAATTTCTAGATTTCTTATTATGGGCTGGGCCAATGTTGCGCATTTAACACTCCCCCTTAACATTGAGCCCTTTAATTTCCGGTCTTCTGATGATTTCAAGTTGTTCACGCATTTCTTCAAACTTCTTCGCATTGAGAGCCTTTGTAAAGATGTCAGCAACTTGCTCTTCAGTCGGTGTTAACTCCATGTGAATCTCGCCTTGCAGGACCTTCTCTCGTATAAAGTGGTAATGTACTTCAATATGCTTGGTCCTTGCATGAAACACCGGATTTTCTGCTAAACATACTGCTGACTTGTTGTCACAGCGAAGAGTCACTTGATCTACCGATTGGCGAAGATCCTTGAGTAGACGCACTAGCCATGTGCTCTCTTGTGCTGCCATAGCTGCCGCCATGTATTCTGCTTCTGTCGTGGAAAGGGATACTGTAGGTTGTCTTTTGCTGGACCAAGACACTGCTCCAGATCCTAGGTTGAAGACATACCTGGTTGTTGATCGCCTCGTGTCACAGTCTCCAGCATAGTCGGCATCACAATAACTCGTCACTTGACATTCTCCTCTACGATATAGGATGCCATAATCTAAATGGTAGATGATGACAACTATGAATTTGTAACATCTAAATGATTCCAATTATGCATTGATTTTCAAAATTATATTTTAAACAATATATGCAAGCTTCTTATGTGGTTTTTATATTCAAATTTATATTGGACAAACTCTTGAAAATAGTAAGAAAAATCTAGTAAAAAAAATCTAAAAAATTTAAGAATCAATCGGCAAGTTTCTGGTATGTAGTGGTTTGAATTATTAGATGATAACTCCAAAATCTAAATTTAGTCATTTTTATCCTTAATTCCTTTTGGCACTTTAGACGATGCTGTTTAGCACTTTCGTCGTAGCGTTGATCTTAAGCTGAATGTGAATATGTGATATCGGCAATGCAATTTCCACGCTTAAAAACTGTGTAGCAATTTGTTCGAATTGATAGCCGCTGAAAATTTAAAACCAATATTAGTCGAATTATGAACGAATCATACCTTCATACTTTTAAATGAAGAATATGAATTTAAATCCAGTTAATAGATCTAGTCCACTGCAGAATTTACAAATTATAATGTGTTCCACTACGCCATATTAGCTTAATCACAAATTATACAATAATTTCCTGCGGAGATATTACTTAAATGTGTCACGTATAATTTCACAAATTTTTTTTTTCCGAACTTCCGCAGGATGCAGTTTCACAATTTCTGGTGCACAAAAGTCGATGAGACGAAAGTGGTCCGGTCCAAATGTACGACTACTTGTAAGTAAGGACTAAAGCTTTTTGGTTCTCTCTCTGTTCTGGCCTTTTGGTGATCTGTTATTTGCTTTTTTTTTTTTTTTTAATCTTTGGTAATTCCCGTAGGAACGTATTTACTGTTTTCTGTTTGGAAAATAAGACGACTCAGGGCTGTTGTTTGTTTGTTACGCTCGTAATTTTCTGGATCGTATAGCTGCCTTTTAGTAGCGTCTTGTTTGGACCTACTTATTACAAAAATTAAAAAACTCAGCGGTCCAAAATTATGTTATCAGTATCTATAACTTATTGTGCTAACTGAATTTAAGTATATATATTTTGATTTTTTTTTATTTTGTCACTTAAAAATCTAACATTTTTTTTTGTCTTTAATCTCGTAGTTAAGAGTAATATATTCTGATGAAAGTCACCGAGTTCAAAATTTAATTAATTTTTTGTATATTTAAAGATAAAAATTACTTTTTATGTCGAAAACAAATTCTAACATTTTTTTGCAGTTTGTAATGGTTCACTTTTACTATTCCAAACTGTACTAGTAGTCTAGTACGATTAGATAGGCTGGATCTATACATCAAACATATCTCTCTGGCTACCACGCAAAACTGTCCAATTTAGTTTTTAGGCCTTTTATTATTCCGAACAACTCCGCCATAAAACTGTCTCATTATCTTTCATTAATAAGATGTGTTCATGCACATTTCATTGTTTGCACAAATTATAGAGGCAGCTACAATAATGTTATAGATATGATATATTTGATATGAGATCATGGGCATCGATTGATTGGACATTTCGGCCTATTCTAGATTGTTCTAATCTTTACATGCTTCGCATATATAGCCCTTCATTAAACTAGCACATGGCCATACTCTCTATTTTAGTTGAAAAATAAAATAAAGAAGCTCAGCATCCTCCAGAGATCTGGTGTATGGTGAAAGATTGTTTAATGCGATACCTATTAAATCTCTTAGGCCATGATCGGTTGCAATAATGCTTGTGTAGTTGTGTGTACGTATGGGCATCTTAGTTTTGGTTAAGAGAATTCATTTCTAAGGTTAAGGTAGGTGAAATCTTCTTGTTAATTCCATCAACCATGGCAACTCATGCCAATTTAACCAATTAATGTAAATCTAAAAATTTGCTCGGACTTGCGAATTTTTTTTTTTTCCACGCAGTTAATTCTGCTTCTCTTTTTCGTTCAAAAACATGATCTTCTTTCTGTTATTATGCGGTATATATCGATTTAATTTTTTTTTTAATGGCTGCAGACTTACAGATGCATTTGAGTATAGTATTAATTATTTTATTTCTTTTATTAAGAAAGCTGGCAAAATGGTGACCAATTTCAATTTCATTATTGAAAGCAAATAAAATTATATAGAATAAACTCAAATGAACAAGCTCCAAAAGATATTGATACACATATCAAAATCCCACGAAGTGCCCAAAACATTCTACCAAAATGACCGGTACCAGTACAATCTAAATCACTACAGCAAAGTACTCCAAAAGAAACTAGCTCTTAGGCATTGTTAAGATTGACACTGCTAAGATCTCATCTCATGTGTGCACAACTTAAAGAAGACAAACCCAAACAAAATTATTTTACTTTGCGTTACGGCGTATAACGTGCATAACGATCACGAAATTAAACTCTTGCATTAACCGTTTCATTTATAGCACGAAACATATTTGTGTTAACCATTTTGTTTCAAAAGACGATCAAAACGATCATTTTTTTTTATCAATTAATTTTATACATATTTTTCTATTTTTGCACGTAACTGTATTCGATTTGCTTCTTTGACAATTAATTTTTATACCGATTTTGTTATTTCTTATGCATAACCGGCCAGTTCGATACGACAGTATTCCTGTATCATCAAAATTTGTTCATAAATACTTAAAAAATACAAAAAAAAATGACATAAATAGTTAAATGAAAATGAACGAAACAAAAAAGGCCAGTTTCATTAATCGTTTTATTTAATAAATAAAATACAAATAATTTCGTTAAACGTTTCGTTTAGACAAAAAAGAAACCATCAACGATTGAAACAAAGTTGCATTTGCACTCCTATAATTTCTCTTCTTCGAACTATAATCCATATTGAAGTTGGACTAGGTCTGAAAAAAACAAATAGTAAACTTCGGCCCACATGGTTAATACTGACCATATATGATCAACTGTATATCATTTAAAACCCAAGCCCAACAATTTGATTTGTCTAAGTCCAATTATTTGAGGCTGAGTGCATAAAACACAAAATCCAGACCCATGTTATTTTCAGTAGGAAATCAGTTCTTGCCCGGCCGTGAGTATGTGAACTTTTTAAACCTGCAAAATTTCATGTCCTACATTTTGGGCAATGACAATAATATTTAACATATAAGGTGCTTTGTTTTGGGCTAGGACAGCAAGGTACCGTACTCTTATTTTAGTTGGTTCAAGATGGATTGAAAGATTGAAATTGGCATGTTTTCATGATCATTTTGTAACATATATATATATATATATATAGAGAGAGAGTTTTGCTATGGTGAGTTGCAACTCACCAAAGGGTCGGTGAGTCGCGCTCAAAACTCCTAAATCTAGTTCAAAATGACCGATTCAAATCGTCTAATACGATCTCCCTAATGAAATCTCTATGCAGACCAAATTTTACATTTTTTAGAAATTTTTAAGTATTTTTTTGAAATTTTAGAAAATCGTTAATTAATTAGTTCTGAACCGTTCAAAAACAACAGTTTTTAAAAATCCGATAAAAATACTTACAAATTTCAAAAAAATATAAAATTTGGTCAGCATGGAGATTTTAATAGAGAGATCATATTGGACGGTTTGGATCGGTCATTTTGAACTAGATTTCGGAACTTTGAGCGCGACTCACCGATCCTTTGGTGAGTTGCAACTCACCATAGCAAAACTATATATATATATATATATATATATATATCCATACCAAGGTAATTTTTAACATTTAAAATATCGATAAAATTAGGCTTCTTATTTATTAAGGTAGAAATTGTGATACCATAGATCGGCATATTCGTTAGTCATAAAAAAAAAATTGAGTGATAAAATACACTATGGTGTACAGATCGTTCCCGTGCACTCGAGTCATTTTCTAAATTCAAAATTTAAACAGACAATCCGAACCGTTCAAGTTGTTCTCCATATTGAAAAACTGTTGAAGACCAAATTTTATATTTTTTCGAATTTTTTTGCTATATATTACGATATTTTCAAATTGGAGGGCCTGAAATAATTCAATTGTAGTGTTTTTTAAAAATATCATAATATATAGCAAAAAATTTTGAAAAAATGTGAAATTTGATCTCCAAGAGTTTTTCAATATGGAGAACAACTTGAATGGTTCGGATCGGCCGTTTGATTTTTGGATTTCAAAAACGACTCTGGTGTACAAGAGACGATCCGTACACCATAATGTATTTTATCCATCCACAAAAAAATTACTACTGGTGTTAGCCTATATAAACTAATCTTAAGAATAAAATCCGACTAGAATTAGAAATTTTAAATCTAGTGAACTACCCATAATTTTGAGGGATGCATTTTTCAATTCATGTCAGCAATGAAGTCAGGATGAGATATGCAAAGAAAGTTGGAGGAAAAAGCGACGTGGCAAAATTGAGAAGTGAGCTGCGAGCTTGAGTTGAAAATATATGTTATGCTGCGGTACTAAGGAATGATAAAGAGATCTAAAAAAAATAAATAAATAAAACCGAAAGAAATCAGAGCGTAGTACCGCATGTAGGATTTTGAGCTCTAAAATTATAATGAGGCGGCATATTTTTTTTTTCTTTTTAGATGTTACGACGTGCAGAACCACATTACTATATATAATTTCAAAACTTTTGAAAGTTGTTGTTTATCTTACAATACATACTTCAAAATCATTTTGGGCCAGGGGAGGCCCGTGGACTTAAGTGCCTAAATTTACTTAAATAAATTAACATATATAATGAAAAAATTTTAATTAATAGGGGAGACCTGGCCTTTGCCAGTCCCCTGCTGTCTCCGCCAATGGACGGGGATATATATCTAGCATGGCATGATTTTTTTTTTTTCAGAAATTATGGACACGAAACATGCTTTAACAAAATTTTAGTAATTAAAAAATAATATTATGTTTTTAAAAAAAAATTATTTAGTAAAAGCAAACAACAAATACAATTACTTAATTTCTCGGTAGAATAATACAGTTAGGATCGGGGGCATTCAAATCCAATTGGTGAGCCTAGCGTACGGTGTACCGCTCCTTCAGCTCGTAATCTGTTCCTCTCAACAGCGTAGTACTGATCACACGACGAGTTCGTCTGAAGTGCATGCGAGTCTTGACAGCATTGCAGTCGCTCCTTAATTAACATGCTGATCTTCTAAATAATGTGTCCTACGCGTCATGAAGTTGGCCATGTCTTGCATAATTGTTAAAATTGTGAACAAATGACAAGATGCATCGGTTCAATGTTAGTGTATACGACACGTCCGACACGGATGCATCAACATTTATGGTGTGTCCATGCTATTTTTTCCTTACATATATCGAGAGGCGGAGTCAGAAATAAACAATTTGGGAGACAAATTTATAATTTTTTCATATTTGGAGGACAAATTGATTATCAACTATATATTTTTATTAAAATAATATGGAAATTTTTAATAAATTACAACTGACAGGTGTGGCTCCGCCCCTGCATATATATATCGCAATTCGATCAACTAAATAATAAGCTTCCGGCTAAAGCTGAGCGTCATTCGAGCCTTTTGACATACCTTAATCATTCAATTATGACGTAAGGCAATAATTCAACAAAAAAATAGTTAGGTATCCTAACGGCTAGCTAGATGAAAATTGCATTCATCATTTATTAATCAACGAGGAAGCGTGTTGGATAAGGTTAATTAGAACTTAGAGGGGGCCCAATAATTCTTGCGTTATAATAATGCCAAGCTGGAAAGAAAAGATAATAAACCGATGCCAAAGCTGGAAGCAAAGCTTCAGAGAAAGAAATCAAAGCAGGGAGAGACATGTGCTTTGCTTGCTTTCAAGCTGAGAGAGATAAGATCATACAAGAGAGAGAGAGTCCAAGCTGGATTAGTAAAGCAAAGAAACCTTGCTTTTTGAACTGCAAGTCATACCACGTCACGTGACAAGCATGACACATATATCTCGTTTCATTCCTGCCTGCTGCGGTGGCCACCTGTCACGAGTTTTCTCCATGAAGTTTGGTGGTGGGTCATTTGGCCTCCTCTAAAATTGGAAGTGTAATTGTAGAATTCCCAATAATTGTAACTTTATATATATTGAAATTGAAATAACGAATGTAGAAGAGCACAGATTTGGAGGGTTACAATGCCCCGTCATTTAATTGCCCCCAAATGTTTTCGAATTCACTTTTTAATCACTTTTTTCAAATATCAAATGCAAACGTCTTTACCCAAACTGTTGATCTTGTTCGATATAATGAGCAATGCATTTCCATATAAGTTTTATAAATTTTGGAGTTTATTTGATACTTCATCAAGAGGTCAAACATGAACATATTAGAATTAATCTATAATATTTAACTAGATTCGTTCATTATTCAAACTTTTGATTAAGTATTGAATAAATTCCAAAATTTATAAAACTTATATGGAAATGCACCAATTCGTTGTATCGAACAAGGTCAACAGTTTGTATTCGATGTTTGAATTTAATATTTGAAAAAATAATAAAAAAATGAGTTTGAAGATATTTGGGACAATCAAATGATGGGCGTTGAAACCCGCCTCTTTAATTAGTTAGGCATCGGATGTGATATTTATTGGCTCTATTTTTTTTTATCATATGAACATCAAACCTATTCTATTTTTTGGATGAATCTTAATATGAAGAAATTCAAATAAGTGCCTACATATAGAATATGCGCTTCATAATATTTATATTTTGACAAGTAGAGTTTATTATTTTAATTATCTTAATTTATAAGAACAATATTATGGTGCCTCATCGTGCATATGCCTTTTTGTGCATTATGAACTAATTTGTCGATATTTTTGCAAATTGACAAATATAGTTCAATGAATTCAATCTATATATTGAAATCATAGCAAACCAAATTATATATATTTTAATTTTTTTTTAAAATTATTATTTTTTCATATTATTTTTTTCAAAAAAAAATTAGGGTCACACCTCCCAACTAAGTTTTTAAATTAAATGTCTATAAAATACCCTTAGCGGGATTTTGAACATGTGATCTTTCATTCAAGCGCAATGCACTTTATCAATAACTGACAAAATCAAGAGCTGGTTCTTATTTTTTTTTTATTTATTAAAATTTAAAAATCATAATTTTTCATGCAAACAAATAGCACAAAATTTTCAAAAATAGTAAGTTTCAAAAATCGGTAAAAATATATAGTAAATAATTTTAAAAAATATAGATTTTAGTTTCTATAAGATTTCTATATATATAGATTAATTTATCGATTTTAAAACAAATCCGACAAATAATACTATGATGTACAAAAGAATCCGAGTATCGTGAGACACTAGAACGTTGCAGGATACATTAATTTTTCATTCTCTTAAAGCTTCTTTCAAGGGATTAACTCTTACAAACCAAACAAATTTTACGTTTAACCATAGTAGAAACAGGATGAAAATTTTATATATAGACCGAATTGATCAAAACTAGAGATACTATTCCATACTGTGAAATAATTTCGTTGCAATCGATCTTATCCAAGTTGTGATTTTTAATAACTGCCAAATCAGCTTTTCCCGAGAAAAGAAGGTAAATCAAAACAAAGGGTATAGTTACGGTCACTTATCCCTTTTCAAGTTCTTATCCTTTCCACCAGAAAGAGAGGCAGGATTTTTCACGTATTTTTCCACTGGCAGTCTGGCACTCTTGCTTTATCACAAAAAAGAAAAATGAAAAGAAAAGGAAGAGTGCAGGAGAAAGAACTTAGAGGAAGCACATGTTCACATGCAACCCACATGCAAGTATGTCAAAATGCGTTGTAAGGCATAAAGACCATTCATGAACTGATCCGTTACGCGTGGTTGTGACTTGTGATAAAGCGCGCCAGTATTTGAAATTGAGAAAGCGACTGCAGTTGAATCCCAGCTAGACTTTCTGAGACCATCGATCCATATTCCATACTGTTGGTTTTGATTTGTGTAATGTATTTTTTAACAATTGTTCTAAGATTCTATGACATGTTTCACAGGGACCCACTCAGAAGGGGATAAAGACTTGTGTAAGACAGCTGGTTTAATGAGGAATAGTCATTTCCTCTGATTTATGATGGTTCAAAGACTTGTCAGTGATTCGGTGGATACATTGGCAGGGTGTTAATAGATATATTAATTTGCTCTCCGGCAGTGTTTTTAATACTCCGGTCAGATAAAGGTAATCCGGTATTTCCCGGTAATTTGTTAAATTTTCCAGTATTTTATTTCAATATATCGGATAATGCCGTTTTGATCACTGTTTGGGTTCTCGATATTATCATAATTTTTCGGTATCCAGTACGATTTTGAAAACACCAGTTGTCATCTAATTGGAGGCATCTTGTTTTTGAAGATAACAATTAGGCAATGTTTTCAATACCCCTAACGGTTACCGAAAAATTCCAGTAATACCGGATATAGAAAAATTCTGGTAATACTGGATCTGATTATGTGAGAGAAAATATCGAAAAATTTCAAAAAATACCAGATTTCAATCACCAGGCTGGTAGAGGTGCCGGTATGGTATTGAAAACACTGCAATTAGGATTTAGGTGTGTCTTGTTTTTTATTTTATTTTTTATTTCTTTATTTAATTTGTTAAGTAGCACATTTTTATCTTTAGAACATTACTGGCAGTTTGGCAAATGCATATACATTATTTTTGTTATGCTATTTCTTTTGTTTCATAACAAAATAATGAATATTCATATGCCAAACCAGAAAAAAAAATTGCATGAAAAAAATAATGAATATGCATATGCCAGACGTACTACCAGTACTGACTGTAATGTACTATCAAGTCTACAATAGCTACTAAATTGCTATACAACAATTGCAGTAATCATCCGCAGCACACAAGGTACATCCTTAGCGAGACCTAATAAAAAAATTTGAATATTTGTTACCCAAAAAGACTTGCCCTCTATTTAATTAATTAGACCTTCTATAACTAATTAAAATAATGAAAAAGAGAGGAGGGAAAAGTATTGAGCCAATAGATGGTGATCCTACCAACCGCAGATAAGTGGTGACAACGTTGGTGGTGCTGGACTAAACGAGGGAGAAAAAATAAAAAAGAATATGTTACAACTTCAACAAGTAGAATTTCATTAGAGAATAAAAAAAAGTGAGACAGAAATACAAATTATTAATGTATAAAAATTACATTCTTTTTTTCTTCATTACACAATAGTCTACATTTACATGCGACTTATAATAACAAAATAAACTGACATCAGTTCAGTTTATCTGAAGCAATTTATCAGTTCAATTTTAAATCTGGAGGAAAGATCAAGAACTTCATTTAAAATTTACACCAAAATTCATTTCCATGTCAATTCTGACTTCTGAGATTTGAAAATCAAACGAACTATATATTAAGCAAGGATTTAAATATCGGATAGCGGGTTCACAGCGGACGTACTTATGTCATAGCAGATAGCGGATAGCGGTCATTTAGCGGGCGCTATCGGATCATAGTGGTCGCTATTAAATATACTAGTTCATTTCATCAAATACATATTTTAATTAAATTGAACATCATATTACATTAAATGCTTGCATATATTCTTTAGATTCTCTAAATGATAAACTTAATAGGTCTTCTAAAGTGCTACTTCACTATTAAATAAATAAAATGTACTTAACTATCAAACAATTTAAATATTTCTAAAATAATTAATTAATGCTAATCAAACAATGTTCCTGTCATATGTTATTTTACAATGAAATATTTAAAATTTAGAATAACTCAAATGCAAATATTGTAGCTTATTTTCTAAAGTTTTTACAGAATTTTAAATCATGTTAATCGGAGTCCGTATGTGAAAGATACGCTCAAAATACTGATATTGGTTTTTAATTTCTGCTAAAAACTAGCTAAAATCTGCAAAAGTCCGCTAAATAACCGCTAAACACCCGCTAAAGTCCACTAAATTGCCACTATGAGATAAAATGTTAAATAGACAATTTTAATTTAGCACCATAGTGTTTATCAAATTGCACCGCTAAAGCGCTGCTAAATTCTGCTATTTAAATCACTGATATTAAGTTAAATGCCATCAGCAAGGGAGAAGAGGAAAGGAGTACAATGAACGATTGAATCTAATAATGTCCAATCATGCCTGAACGACAATATATATATATATATCCATACTAGTGGGGTGAGCAAAAAACTCGTAAATCGTGTGCTAACTCGAACTCTACTCAGAAAAAAACTCGATTGTAACTCGAGCCAATGGAACTCGAGTTGGTAGAACTTGAGCTGAACTAACTCGATTGGTTGACGAGTCGAGTTTGAGTTGAGGTCAACTCAGCTCGCAACTCGTGAGCTGACTCGTGACATAATAAATTTATATTTCAAATATATATTATCAACATAATTTATGAGTATTAAAAATTTATAAATTATTCATAAGAATTTTCTTCTTATATATTTTTATTTTAAATAATATTACATATGATAGATTGAGTTTCAAGACATATTTTGTTTCAAATCAATAGAAAGAATATAAAAGACAACAATTTTATTGTTTACAATCTTGTATATGTCAAAAAAATTTAATACTAGAATAACATATGAATTAAAATAAATAAAAATTTGAAGGATATATGTTTATTTCAAGCTAGCTCGTGAGCCCACGAGCTAGCTCGAGTTTGAGCTAGCTTAAAAAGCTCGAAAGTATTTCTAACTCAGCTCAACTCAACTCGAATTACAGCTGAGCTGAGTTTGAGTTGTCCCTAACTCGCTCGAACTTAGCTCATATACAGCCCTACATACTACTTGTAAAATCATTCATTTAAGAATGTAAAAGTTTCAACTAGTGTATCCAATCACTTATATACGATCTGCATCATTGTAGCACAACTATTAACTCCAAATAAAAGTCCAAGACCATGGTTTCAAATAGAAAAATCTAAGTGTGCATTTATTTTTCAAAAACAAATTATGGACAATATTTATCAAATGAAAAAAGGAAAAAAAAATCTATTATAAGTCGCAATCATATCCAAATATGTACAAATCTTAATTTTTGTTAAATTATTCCATTCAATATTCAACATTACATTGAAAAAAAATTAATAAATTGAGTCAGGAATATTTATTGTAAATTATGATGCCATACATTGGGTGGACGCTTTTTCTAGTCATAAAAAGCAGGGGGGAGAAGGTGAGAAAGACACGAAGAGAAATAAGGAGAAAGCTCATTCAAGCTGTGGTAAGTTTATAAACGGTGTTCCGCGTGAAGTTAGAATATTTTTTTAAAAGTAAGATGGGTTCAATTCAAATATCACTAGAATTTTTGTGGTCTGATTTTAAATTTTGCGATCTTCACTCAAGTTATATTGATTATAATGTAGGGCTGTATATGAGCTGAGTTCGAGCGAGTTGGGGACAACTCAAACTCAGCTCAGTTGTAATTCGAGTTGAGTTGAGCTGAGTTAGAAATACTTTCGAGCTTTTTAAGCTAGCTCAAACTCGACTCGTCCCAAACTCGAGCTAGCTCGTGGGCTCATGAGCTAGCTTGAAATAAACATATATCCTTCAAATTTTTATTTATTTAATTCATATGTTATTCTAGTATTAAATTTTTTTGATATATACAAGATTGTAAACAATAAAATTGTTGTCTTTTATATTCTTTCTATTGATTTGAAACAAAATATGTCTTGAAACTCAATCTATCATATGTAATATTATTTAAAATAAAAATATATAAGAAAAAAATTCATATTATTAATTTATAAATTTTTAATACTCATAAATTATGTTGATAATATATATTTGAAATATAAATTTATTATGTCACAAGTCAGCTCACGAGTTGCGAGCTGAGTTGACCTCAACTCAAACTCGACTCGTCAACCAATCGAGTTAGTTCAGCTCGAGTTCTACCAACTCGAGTTCCGTTGGCTCGAGTTACAATCGAGTTTTTTCTAAGTCGAGTTCGAGTTAGCTCACGATTTACGAGTTTTTTGCTCACCCCTATTATAATGACTGATTCTTCAAGCGAAGTTGAATTTATTACATGAGTCGCATATTAAGGAAGAGAAAAGGGAGCATGCATGCAGGCCAAAGTTAGTGGCCGTCTTGTTAAATATGTCTAATTTTTCTTTGTTAAATATTTCAAATTTCTTTCGAAACTCTTATTGCAAGAGAGAGATCACTTAAGAAAGCTATATTATGTTTAGGTAAATTCTGTGTGGACTGGATTTCCAAGTCGGCCGGGTCTAAATTTAGATAGTACATTTAAAATTATGATTGATTAGGAGTCGAGCTCAATTTAAAATTTTCAGTCCACTATAGAATTTCCCATAAATTTATTCTAATGGATGTTCCTCCATTAATGATTCTTGTACGATTGCTATATTAATGATTTTTCAAATTTATTATCTTTCATTAGATAATTTCTGAACCCAACTAAAAATTACCAGTATCAACATAAAAATGGAATATTTGCTTTGTTTTAATTCATCTTTCATTAGATAATTTCCGAATGCCAACTAAGAGATACTGCTATCAACATAATTGGAATATTTGCTTGACAGTTCTATAAAAACATATAAATGAAACATATTTTTCTATAATTGTTTCGCAAGATGTGCAAATTCCTTGGCCAGATATTTCAACTTGGTAATTACTTACTTATATTACAATTATGCTTTTCTCAATTATTATGCTCAATAGTAAAATTGATAACATGTTATGTTTTAATTTACAGAAATTTTATGATGTGAATATTACTTGCAAGCTTTTGTCCTTATGTATGGTACGAATCTTTGAATGTATGCTACTAATTGTTATTAATAACATATTCATTATTGTGTCCTTAATCCAAAGTATATACGACTACATGAACTTCCGAGACCAAAATTCATGGGACATATGCCGTTCGAACAGGTGGATGGAGATTACCGAAGAATGGAGCAAAGCAACGATAAGTTAGTGGGGTTCATCTGTCCAGTGGGCTCCATTCATTATGGCACTTCTAAGGATCTAACATGGCGATGTTGGCCAGAGAGGCTAGCACCTTTTATTATAGAATGTTCTTTCAGCCCCACAAAATTTGGTATTGCCCAAATAATTGGCGCTGGTCTGGTCAACTCCTTCAATCTAGCACAGTTAGTTAACTAATCTAGTACTAGGCAAGCTAATACCAAACAATTAATATTAAGGTACGCAAGATCATGTGAAATGCTTGGGCCCTTTTATTTGATCATGTGATGCAACCTTGGAAGTTTGTGAACAAGATATACACATAATAGAGTTTTGCTATGTTGAGTTGCAACTCATCAAAAGGTCGGTGAGTTGCGATCAAAACTCCTAAATCTAATTCAAAATGACCGATCCAAACCGTCCAATATGATATCTCTATTAAAATCTCCATGCAGACCAAATTTTACATTTTTTCAAAATTTTTAAATATTTTTTTGAAATTTTAGAAAATCATTAATCTAATTAGTTCTGAATCATTAAAAAACAACAGTTTTTAAAGAGCAAGGTTCTGGTGCCACAAATGCCACACTTTACTTTTTTATTTTAAATTTAAAAAATTTAAAATATAATCATTCGATCCAAACCGTTGATCTTGTTCATTTTAACAACGGATGTGTTATCCTAAAATTTTATAATTTTTAAAGTTTATTTGATACTTGATCAAGAGGTTGAAACATGGATATATTATAATTAATCTATTTTAGTTATTTTGATTCGTTCGTTTTTGACCTTTTGATCAAGCATCAAATAAACTTCAAAAATTATAAAATTTTATGACAACTCGTCCGTCGTTAAAATGAACAAGATTAACGGTTTGGATCGGACGATTATATTTTAAATTTTAAAATTTAAAATAAAAAGTAAAGTGTGGCATTTCTGGCATAAAAAAAGTGTGGCACCGGAACCTTAGTCGTTTTTAAAAATACTTAAAAATTTAAAAAAATATATAAAATTTGATTTGCATGGAGATTTCAATAGAGAGATCATATTAGACGGTTTGGATCGATCATTTTAAACTAGATCTAGGACTTTTGATCGCAACTCACCATAGCAAAATTATATATATATATAATCTTCTTAATTTTCCTTCCAATACATGCATTTTTGTTCGATGTGAAAGAGGAAAGAAATAGCAGTTCTTATATGTACAAAATTATATAAGTAATAATAAGTACGTAAAAAAGATGAAATTTCTAACATTTTAATTATGCCAAATTATTCACATCCTCGACCATTGGTGATTGATATTTTTCAAGCTCCTACTCATATTTAAAAGAGTTGTGTTTGATGTGTTGCATGTACAACAAAGTTTTTAGAGTGAGTTCCAGCACCTCATATCTGGGTGACCCAAACTCACCATTTGACTATTGCTCCAAAATTTAAAATTCAAATTTCGAGTTATCTATTTAATGTAACGAGCGATGTGCTTTCATATAACATTTGTAATATTTTTTAGTTTATTTGATACTCGATCAAGAGGTCAAAATATGAATAATAAGAATTAATAATCTATCATTGTTAATAAGAATTATTCATGTTTCTTGATCGAGTATTAAATGAACTCTAAAATTTATATAAAAATACATCTCTTGTTAAATTTAATAAGGTCAACTATTTGAATTCGATGTTTAATTTTGACAAACTAGTAAAAATATGAGATTGAGGACGTTTTAGAGCACCCAAATATGGGGCACTGAAACTTCACTCGAGGTTTTCAAGTGCCACATTTTCTTTTCTTCTCCCTCATAAAATTTCGCAACTTATCATTATGTGACGTGATTTTAGTATTTCAAAAAGAATGTTAATTTACTTGTTTCCATAAGTTATTCAATGGAAGTTATTTTCTAGAAATTTTATTTTTCTTTAATTAAAATTTTCTTATTTGAATTATGGTTGAAATAAATTAGTGATAATAGATAGCTCATCTTAAAATGTTTATTCTGAATCAAAACACTTAAATCTTGTTTGTTGTCAAAATAATTTTAGCTGTAACAATAACATGAAAGATAAATAATAATTTTGTTCCATATGTGTTTTATTTAAACGTATAACCAAAAAATAACATCTAAATATCGCGAAAAATAAATCGAAATTGGAAATTATGTGTAATATTTTTTTTATACAATTTGTTTACACGTGTGTTTTTTTTTTCGTTTAAATAACTTGCTTTGTGCGTTATATTACAAGTTAAAATGCTTAAAGTATTTTGGATAATTTAACTGATAGTCGGTCATGAATTAAATATATCGTAATTTGATTACTTTAAATCGGAGTGAAAACATAATGAAAATCCAACTAACCCGATCTATAAGCACCCTCTAATCCTATTCAATTTTAAATATGACCAGTCGCGAACAATCTTTGGCCCCATAGAACTGTATCAATAATAAAAGTGAGGAACACAAAAGTAGAACTACAAGAAGGTGAATAAGAGAATTCAATTATGAAACAGGGTATTGGGTCTCCCAAGAGAAATTTACACCAGACTGTGTTGTAAAGTGACGCCGGATCTCTAGTCTCCAAACGTCCATCTACTCTACTCCAAAAATGTCAGGTAGGGTAGAAAATATTTGATAGTAATAATAACTTTTCATTAACCAGAAAAATTCAGAATGCTTGCACCACTATCTGAACCCTTCAATCTTTCCTAATACAACTTACTAAATTATGGAAATAAAAGAAATAACTTTCCTAATACTACTTGCTGAAATAAGAAACTAAATATTATAATTCCTACTACAACATACTAGATTAAAGAAATAACAAATTCCATAAATCAATGGCATATTTAATTAGGAGAATAAATCTTTCCAAATTTGAAAAGGTTTTCAGTTTACTGATTAATTTTGTTGCTCCTGGTGTAATATTTCTTGATAGGTAGTTTTTTTGGTAGCTGCACATCTAGTGCTGAATCAAGTTCAATCGAGTCTGAACCCAATTCAGAATTATTTGGGGCCAGCTCTGCGTCATAAAGGCTACAGTCAAAATAGGACTATTTGCTTAAATTCGGTGCCAAATATTGAACATGTAGTAGATGAGTGTCCGAGGAACAGCGAGAAGGTGATATGCTTCAGGAAACTGTAGGTCCTTCAATTAGTTGTTTGCTTGCCGTTTTTGGGTGCTAAAAATAGTTTAAAGGTCAATCTCAAGGCGGAACGTTTACAGAAAAAAGGTAAATTGGGAACAAAACAGGGGTAAAACATTATTTGGTAATTTGATGTATAACTAAGGGAAGTTGCTTTGGTTACAAGATATGCAAAATAAAACTTAGAGGCCGTACTGCCGAAATCCTTACAATAATTAACGTATAAAAAAGGCTCCTCGAACTACATAAAAAAATAATAAATTTTATATTTTTTGAAATAAGGAGGTCAAGTTCTCTGACTTTAAATATTTGTCCAAGAATTTTTCAGTCTTGTTTTAAAAAATTATCCTCCACTTAAAGATCGTTCTTTTAGACTGATATTAAAAAAAAATTAATTAACAACTAGAACAACAGCTACTTATTATGTAGAGTAGACTAAAACAGTTGCTAAGTTTTTGGACAGTATATTAGTTAGAGACATAATATATCTGAGATGGGCTATGCATGTGATAATCTATAAATTTTTACTTCGGACTTGTTTTTTTTTTTTTTTTTAAAAAATTTGAGAATCAACTACCAAATCAAACTATTTAATATTTTCTCCATATCAAAATTTTTTCTCTAATTTGATTAGAGGGTTTGCAATTCTCCAATAACAGTATTTTGGAAATATTAAAATAAATACTAAAAAATATACAGTTTGATTTTCAGCAAGATTTCAATATGAAAAAAATATTGAACGGTTTGAATCGATCTTTTTAAGCTTGAATATTGAGAAATAAGTTTGAAGTAAAACTTTTTTGCTATCTTGCAAAATACCATAGTATATACGTGCACATAGTATACGTATGAAATTTTTTATTTTGTTTGTCGGGAGCATGATAGCAAACTTATATATTCTGATCCGCTAACAATTTACTTGGTAATATTATAATAATTATTAAAATAAAATAAATATTTTTCAAAATTAATAAACTATAAACATGCAAGTCGTATTATGTATAAATTAGTGTGACTAATTTGTATATAACTATTTTATTTCAATATTTACCAAAAAATAATTATTGATCATCGTTAACTTCGTTTACAAATATGATAGATCACATCCCTCGAAGTTCAAAATTGTGAAAATCAGTATTAATAATTTAAAAAATGACAAAATTAATTGATTATCAAGATATAGATCACACAATAATTTTTGCTTGCATAAATTGAAAGAAAATAATTATGATTAAGATTTTTTAGATAGCTTTTTTTTTCTTGATTTCCTTTTGTAGTTTTGTCTTGTTCTCTTTCTTTTTTTATTTGGGATAAATATGGACACTTTTCGTAAAAAGAATCCACAATGGAGATTCATTATTCCAAAACCCAGTGATACTCTAAATCTCTAACTTATTTTCCCTTAGTTGACAATCACACAGTACGCAAAGCACCTTAAACTGCCGCATGCAATTAAATACAAAAAGTATAAAGAAAAACTATACAAACAAAAAGCAGACTTTGGCTTTAATACAACTAATGATTATTTAAGATACCAATAAGCAAAAACGACGCCTAATTAATTGACAACCACAAGGCCTCTTCGTGTTACAGACACAATTACAGAATATTTTAAACTGAAGATATATATAATTAAAAAGCAATTTAAAAACCTTATATCCTCAATAAGAAATGAACAGCGCGAGGTTGTGTTTTTCATGGCTTTTTCCTACGCGGATTATGTGTGAAGGATCATGATGACCCATATAATGGTGTAATCTGAGCCGTTTTATAGTGGATCGCACATAGGAAGACTCACGTGACTCCTTGAGGAGAAGATGTCTCCTTTGTTGTTTTTTGTATACACCATGTGCAAAAAGTCTTCGCTGGACTAACTGCGCCGAAGTGGGACCACTTCACTATTGGTGTATGACATTATATTGTGGTTTTTTTTATGAACATTATATAGTGGTCAATAACTTAATATTCATGTGCATGTAAGTTGGATTGACTGTGATATCTGTGGCCAATTCATTTGTAGGAAGTTTTTTTTTCCTTGAAGTTTTCATTTGTAGGAAGTTGAATAACTGTTAGTTAAAATTTATTGTTATTGTGATCTGTCACAGATTGGGCTACATAGGAATGGACTTGCAGGAATTTAAGCTTATTTTTTTGGTATCTGCTCATGTTCTACGACTAGACGATGAACCATTGAACCTCTAAATCCTTTTTCTATTGTATTCCGACTTTATTGAGCCACTCCTCATATCATATGGTTTATCGTTCCCTAAAATTATTGTTGTTGTTGATGACGACGACAACGACGACGATGATTTAAATATAAATCCCAGTAATGAATTATGTAGAAAATACCTACTAGCAACTAGCAAATCCCTTGACAATCGCTGTCAAACTTTCTAAAAAACTAGCAATCCATCGTCCCCTAAAACATAAACCATGCATATACATATGATTATAAGCCTTGATTACCATAAAACAAATCTATCAAAGTACATACAATCAAGCAAAGATGACTGGTCGCGGCAGAGCCGCTGCTGAACAAGCTAGTGTTACAAAACCTTTAATTTAATTATGGTAAATTATTGCATGTATTCCCAGTAGACTCTTCTAACTCGGAAAAATTGAATCAGGATTATTTTTCGGATTTGACTCATAGACATAAAAATAAGTTGAAAACAAGGTTGAAGTTTTAAAGATGGAACATAAATTATTAAACAAATTAATACAACGTCCAAGGATGTATAGAAAATTTGGGATAAGTTCAAAAAATAAGGTAGGATTGTAATGGAATACTTTCAGTAATTAATTTTCAGGATTAAATTAACGGGTGATGAGGATCATTTTATATTCCTCATCCCATCATCTAATGCATTTTCTCTTTTTCACTTTTGGATCAGCATTAATTAACTTTCTATTTTTGTTGCTCATCTCATCATCCCCTAAGTTCCAGCACTAATTACTCCTCCCTCCCATTTGTTTCGCTTCCTCCCCCAATGTAATACTTACCCCTGCCCCACCCCCTCTCTCCTAATTGTTTTAGTTCTGAATACTAATTGTTCTAGTTAATATAAGTTATTGTTCTAGTTAACATAAGTAAGTGTTCTATTTAATATATCTAATTGTTATAGTTTCAGAACCTAATTATTCTAGTTTCAGAATATAATTGTTCTGTAATTTAATTGTTCTAGTTTCAGAACCTAATTGTTCTAGTTTTAGAATATAATTGTTCTATAAATTAATTGTTCTAGTTTCAGAACCTATTTGTTCTGAAAAACTTTTTATAGTTTTAGAACATAATTATTCTGTAATTTAATTGTTCTAATTTCAGAATCTAATTTTTCTGGAAAATTTTTTAACCTGGAAAAAAATAAATTTTTGGAGGGTAAGGAAACACATAAAAGGGAGGAAGAGAAATACAAGGAAGGAAGGAGGGTAGTAACGTTGGATGGGGAAAAGAGGTGAGTAACGCTGGATGAGACCAGAGATGGGGACCAGAGACAAAAATGGAAAGGGAGAAAGATGGAAACTAGAGACATAAATGGACCAGAGAGGGGACTAGAGATGAAGATGATGGGTATGACACTAAATAGGGGATAATGGTAAGAAATTATGTTAAATTAAAGGTTTATAACATGCAATTTATCTCTTCAGTTTATTGGTTTTACTAAGGGAGAATTTATGTATTATGAATGTTGCTTAATTAAAAGCTAAATTAATTTTAGCTATATTATTAAATTAGATAATCTTAAAATTAATCGAATAATTAAAATGCTTGATGATGTGGCCTCCATATGTCCTTTGTGGTAATTTGATTGTTATAGCTTCAGTCACAATCCAGACCTCATTCATCAGTGAATAAATAATAGATTGAGCTGGTGAACAGTCTCCGTCCGGTTCTCTTTCTTTGACGAAGCATCCACAACCGTTACCTTTCATTTGTCATGATGGACGTGCTGCCAATATCTAAATGAAATAGAAGTATTATAGCATATGTAGCACATTTTCAATTGAGAAGTGCGGATTTTGACTTTTGCACATATGAAAAAATTTCGCTTCCACAAGCATGTAATAGAAAATAAACAATGAAGCCAAACATGGAAACCCATTTCACTAGTTCGTATATTATAATCAATATTCAACAGCAATATTTGTTATTAAAATTTGAAAGAGAAATATTATCTCATATTTTCTATTATTAGAGTGGAAAAATTAGAACCTTAACTAATGTGGTGTTTTTATTTTTGATACCAAAACTAAACAAAAAATTAAGGTTTCCAACTTAAAATTTTTATAATTAATAAACTTTCCAATCAAGTTTTGATGCCGCAGTCGCGGGCTATTCCAAAGCATTATACTTTATCACTAAATTAAAGATTGATTCTTCTACATAAAATTTATTTATGAACAAATTACTTTACTTTCGAGATAGAGATGTATTTTGTTTTACACTTTTAAGATATTAAAATTGATTAAGTGAACCACTAAGAAAATCTCATAGTAGTAGACATTTTTTTTTTTAAACAAGGCTATTTATTTATAGGGGCATAATCTACTATGTGAAATAGAGTTTTATCTCTTTTTCGCATCCAGTGAGAATTAAACCAGTTACCTCTAAGATAACAGTTATTTTGGAGTCACTGATCACAATCTGTGCCGGAGTCCCACGTTCTAGTAGTTGACATCCTACATTAGTGTATTTGATTAAGTTGCTCTTTTCATGAGAAAATAAAAACACTGTCATGGCACTTGTGATGATATGGTAAAAATACATTCGGCAGAACTTCGACGTTGAAATGGCCAGTACGTGCGAGCCAATACTATTAATATTGTTGTGCTTAAATGACCATCTTTATTAATATATAAAGGGTGATAAGACGAAGCCAATTATTGTTGGTGTGATGATATAGTTATTAGTTGATTTTTTTTTAAAAAAAAATACGAACTCGTTTGTCCGCAATTAAAATAGCAGAATAGTAAAATGGTATGCAATTTGGATTGAAAAATTCAAGGATAGTTACTACACAAAAATTATAAAGAGAGAAATAGATACGTTACAATTTTGTTAAAAAAAATAACGATATTTATTTTACTAAATGATTTTTTCCTATTTTGTGTCCGATGGGATTGAATCCGTTACTTGTAATAAACCAAAAATAGACTATTTGCTATTTAGCAAATGACTTTACTAGTAAATTAGAGATAATTGAAGGAACAATTATGGTTATTATATATTATTAATCATAATCATCCTTATTATTACTGTTGTTTCTGCTGCTGCTGCTGCTGCTGCTGCTGCTGCTGCTGCTGCTGCTGCTGCTGCTCGAAGTTACTAAACAAACATAGCACATTATAGTTCGAAAAACTTAGATCTGAAGAGGAAGAAATTATAATCAGTCTGATATAGGCGGAGCTAACCATAAACCAAAATTTAGAATGGGAATTGATCCGGCCCACTCCATGATTGAATCCGAGCACCCCTATATTTTTCAAAAGGACAAAATTAATCTTTACATCGGAACACCCTCAATTCTCTATTTTTCATCCTCTCTCGTTCTAAACGGTGAATACGCTTTTCTTTTGTACCTTCAACAACTCTCTCCCATAGTTTGAGTACGCAACCGAGAGGAGACTGCAAGATTCTTCTCCGCACAATGTTTTGTCACCATTAATATCGAGATATTCATTCACGAATTCATTTTAGAAAAATCTCGTATATAGGAAAAGGAACTTTGAAATTATCATATCGTGGAACCTCTAACAATCGCTATTGTTTACTTCTTCTTTTTTATGGTAAGCAATGTAGTTATAATTAAACTTACAGGGGTAAATTCGTCTTACGGGGGTTCAGACTGAATTAGAGGTGTCCAAATCAATTCCCATTTAGAATCAGTCTGAATTCACTAACTTGGTAAGTCGTAGTTTATTAAATATTGGCTGTTTCGGCCGAAACACCAATCCATATCTGTTTCAGGATTTCAGGTACCAGATATTGTGCGGTCTTTTCCCACTTGCCTTTTCTTTTGCTTCTCTCACTTTTATCTTTTTATTTTTTGTTCTCTATTTAATTTATTCAAATCTGCTTATGTTAAAGAAATGAAAAGGACGAAAATGATAGCATCATCATAAATTCCGAATCTGCTTACGTTCCAGATAAACCGAAACGACCAAATTTCAGTCTAAACATTTTGATTTTATATGAAAAATAGATCAATTCGGAAAGTTTGTCGCTACAACGAAGTCGAGATCAAACAATGATGGAAGAAGACTCTCCAACCTTCCCAATCCCTATTGATGTAAGCACTAGTCTATCTCTACGGTACCACTACAAAGACTATCATTTAATGCTCTCACACAAAACCTTCCAAAACGACCTTCTCACCAGGGAACCGGCTTTCAACACCAAGTACAATTTATCTTTCGTCGGTGCTTTGGCTTTTTTATGCGAGTTAATATTTTCTTATTAAAGGTTAATTATCAGGGTGAGAATTAATTGAACTATCCAAGCTCTTATGCCTAGAGATAACATGAACACTAGCCTGAATTGGCAGTTGTTAAAACATCGGATCAGCATAAATGTTCGGTGATTATGCCATAAGTCGTATAGGGGCATTTTAATTCAAAATTTTATATAACCACTTTCCCGTAAATTCTGTAGTTCATGGAAAAGAATAATTGGATATTATTGCAAAAGAACTAATGATAACTTTTTTTAGAGCATAAATGTCCGTATGCTATAATAATAATAATATCTTTTTGTCATTAAATATATAGAGAAATGAATAATCAAATCGATTTGACCGGACTCATGATTAAACCTCGTCAGATCTCAATTTTGAAAGTTCAAATGGCCGATCCAAATGTTCAATATGATATCTCTATTGAAATCTCCATGTTAACCAAATTTTATATTTTTTTTAGTTTTTTTTACAATTATTTTTTGAAATTTTCGAAAATCGTTGATTTAATTTATTCTGAACCCTTCAAAAATAGCAGTTTTCAAAATCCAAAAAAATATTTAAGATTTTCGAAAAAAATATATAAATTTTGGTCGGCAAGAAGATTTCAATAGGAAATCATAATAAACGGTTTGGATTAATCATTTCAACTTTCAAAATTGAGATCTATGTGTTTGTATCCATATTATAATACCTATACTATACATTTTATGTAACAGTTTTGGCTCTGTTCAGATGTATGTGTACAGTGTTATATTAATTGTACTGTTGATTAAGCGCGCTTCAGGAAGAGTTGAAGAAAGCAACTACTACTTGGCTGAAGATCACCTTCAGGAAGAGTTACAACTTACAACTTACAAGCACATACAATTCATGTGACCAGATCTCGTCCACCATTTAAATTAATTGTACCGCTTTTATGTTGGAATTTGATGCCAATTGAACTCAGTGTATTTTATTCCAAAATGTACTTTTCTCCTTGAGGAGAATATTGACACAATCTCTCTCAATTCCTAAATTAATATATACATAATACTAGCTAATAAATTACAAAATCAGGATCAATATTAATGAAAAAGAAATGGAGGCCAAATCTTGGCTTGATTATTTGCGTTCATTGGTAGAGCTTATTGATGCGATTGCCTTTTCTCTGATAATTCTAACGACCTCTGTCATAGATGGCCGTAAACTTGGGTTTTCGCCGATGCATGACATGGCTAGTTCCACCATGTCGGCTCCTTCCTTTGCATTATAGTGACTTCCTAATTTCTCATCTACCAATTCACCCAACCCCCTCTCTCTATTGCTTAATTGTGGGGCGAGCAACACCGTCAATCTCAGCTCTGTTTTTGTACAAAATGCCTCGACTCCTGTGATCAATTCCAGTAGAAGCACTCCAAAGCTGTACACGTCGCTCTTCTTCGTAATCATGCCTGAACGAAGGAAATGCGGGTCGACATAGCCGGGTGAACCCAATATCTGGTTTGCTCTGTTTGATCTGGGTTGAGGCTGCACGGTGGCTGAGAAACCGACCCGGGCAGAACCAAAATCACAAATTTTCGCATGCAAGTTTCCATCTAAAAGTATATTGGATGCTTTGATATCTCCATGTATAATCTGAGGATCACATAGTTCATGGAGGTATTCTAGTGCTTTTGCTAACTGAAAGGCTATTACCATGCGATGTGACCATGAGAGGATTGACCGGTTACTTTGCGTGCTGTGCAACTTCTCATGAAGATTGCCATTCGGTACAAACTCCATGACCAAGACTCCCTCATCTGTTCAAAGGCGAGAGAAATAATTAGGCAAAATGACAATTTTAAGAGAAATAAATTGTTGATCAAGTTTCATTCTTCTTGTGTGAACACAACTTCAGGTTAGGTGCGAGTTCTGACTGGTTGAACGGGACAATAGAAAGTCTAACTTCTGGGGTACTAACAGCAAATGAAGGCGTATTTTCAAACATCAATAATGCTCATCCAGTATTCTTTTTCGTTGTTATTATTATTATTTTTTTTGGAATCTGATCCAGCATTCATATTTCAAATAAGCACAACCCTGTTTCTAAAAATCAATAGAAATTTTGGAAGAAAAAAAACTGGTTAAGTGTGATTTTACAAATTAGTTATTACCTCGCTCATCGCAGAAACCGAGAAGTCGGACGATATGAGGATGGTTTACTGTCCTGAGCACGTCAAGCTCTTGCCGGAATAGCCGTTGCAACCGTTCACTGCTCCTGCACAACTTCACCGCGCCTAAACGCTTCGAAAACCTTGCCAAATAAACTGTACTGAATCCACCTTCCCCAATCACAGCAGAATTGAACCCACTGGTGAAAGACTCAACCTCAGTCCAACCGTACTGACGTGCAATCAGGTTTTTTCCATTCTCTTCTATTTCCTGCTCATCAGCCACTCGGTTGTTTCCACGAACGCGGTCTATACAGTCAGACCGGTCCTTGTAGCATGCTCCATTAAAGCCGCTTGCACAGAATAAGAATCTCAGTTTTTCAAACATATTTGGATGTGAAAGATGGTGGTAGCAAGAGGAGGTGAGGTTTTTAGAGAGAGTGGAAGAATATGTTCTCCCTCTGCTTTTCTTCTTTAGCCAAAAGCATGCGGGGCACGGGATAGAGAGAGAGAGGGAGACCGGTTGATGGTTTATGTTTGAGTGATTTTATACTTGGACATGCAAGGATTAACTTTTCAATCTTTTTATTTCTTCAGACTAAGATTTAGTTTTAAGTAAATGTGTATCTGATTTTTTATTTATGTAAGAAATAAAGTGGCTAGGTTGTAATTCTTGTGAATGATACAGAACTATGATCAACTATCATATTATTTGATGTTTATGGATAGTAATCTCCAGTACATTAAATTGGAGGTGTCCAGTTTCTCACAGGAATAACGTTGAAGCTGCTGACAATTGAGTTACCGTAAACTCTTAAGAATACTTAAGAGGTAAAAAGATCACATCGCACTCTGTTTCATGTAATACAATTAATTTAGAAATTCCACACAAAATTTTGAATTTTTTGGCAAATTCTTATTAAATCTTTTCAAACAAATTATACCAAAATTTATTTGGATGTAAGCGTTTTGGATTAAAAAAAAAAAATTCTCGCTAACAGTAGAGGTTAAAACAAAACAAAATCTCAATGTTGGTAAAAATTAAGATATTTGGCAGATAACAAATAATTCATTATTTTGACCTTAATTGCATAATTGTAATGAATGTAAGACTTTCCATCTGCCTTTAACTTTATATTAAAAGTAAAATATAACACAAGAAGCTAATTCCGTAAATTGGCGAGACAAGTCAAAAAGTTTTGAGTGATCGAGTCAGGAAGCGATAGTAAGTTACTTGGTGCTAAAGAAAATGAAAGTGCAAAATAAGTCGCTTAGTATAAATATAAAAAGTGAAGTGAGGAGCTAGCAATGAACACTGCATTTTACAAATGAATGAAGTGAAAGCCTCTCAACTTTATAAACAAATTCATCCAGTATGATAAGATCAAGCGTCCTTGGTCCACAAAACCCTCTGTTAAGAGTTTCATTAACAAATTGACAATTGGATCAGATTATTGGGTTTCAAGTACATAGGATTTTCTCACTTAAAAATTCTAGAAGCTAATGCCAAATTGTCATACAAGGACAAATGGTAAATACAGATAAAAAAATATAATTACATAAATTTAATTCATCTGTGAGATTTCAGCGTGCCCCACATAAGAATTCATGGTTGTACTTTTCTTAAGTTATGTTTCATTGCTATTCAACCTCTCAAGTCAGGTGTTTCTTTTTTTAAATGTTGCTTGACGCGGTAGTCTTCTTGAACTTATTCTTCACATTTTTCATTTTTTTTAATAAAAGGATCGTTCGTCAAATCCTTCCCGCGGAAATAACTAAGCGGGTGAGGTAACCGACTTTTAAACATATCAGAACCGTCCGATTACTAAAATATACCGCTGGGATTAATTTGAATATCTCAAATTTCAGCCTTAGGCCCATTGGGCCACACTTATTGACCAATGGGCAAGGGTACGGTCTAAATTTTGGACTGCGTCATCACAATTAGATAGGCTGTCCCCTTCCTAATACTTAATTTCATTAATTAAAATCACAAAGATTTAGTAATGGCACCATCAAAGAAAAGGAGTGAATGAAAAAAAGAAAGAAAGCCATGTCATGAGCAAGGGCGATTCAATTTCTATCAATTTAAAAACGACATCTTAACGTACTGAAGTCTTTAGTTTCGTCCTAAGCATATAAAATTCCCCCAACTTATTTTTTTTAATTTCAACATTGATAGCGTGTTTCATTTAAAAGTCAATATAATATGAACTTATACTATCTAAAAAGAAACATATATTAAGGTATAATATTCAATGGTAATGAAACAGTTTGATTGTACAAATAACTTTTTTTTGAGGGAAATGCTACGGTGATTTCTTTCTTGTTACCACAATTTATATTATTAGTATTTCAGATTTAATGCGTTTTTATGTAGATTAATGACTTATATGATGTACCTTATTTAATAGTGAAGAGTCAAAAATCGAAAGAGTTTAATAATGATAGCTTTGTACCAAAGCGCGCGATCTATTTATTTTTCCTTCTGATCTAACTGAACCAAAAATAAGATAAACGATGAAATCATTAACATGCATAATAACTTTTTAGTTTCTGATTAATTTGTGACATATATATTCACTTATTTGCTTTTTAGTTCAGCGCTAGACAATTATTATTCATTTACGGTGATGATGAAAATTATTTGTGTAATAAATCTTTTAAACTGAATACTACTGCTTGTATAGATCGACGATAGCGATATGGTTTGAGTGATATTAATTGCGGGATTCATATTGTTTAAACCTTACTTTTGTTATATTCAACAAAAATATAACAAGCCAATTCGAAATCTATCACAGAAGCATAAAAATGATTTTGCTTCGTAAAGGAAAACAATAATAAAATTTAGCACAAAGGAGAGAGGCTTTGTCCGGTGCTAAACAGCCGGCGTACTGATGTATCTTTTTTTTCTTTTTTTTTTCTTTTTTTTTTTGAAGATTGATGTATTCAATTTTAGACACAGAGCATATATTCTCACCAGTGTGCTTATTTTTAATTGTGTTGAAATATGATACTAGTTGGTGACAAAACATTTAAGAGATATGGTTGAATCTAGATAATCTACGTGCTTGCATCTAAGGCTACATGTTAGACAACGGCTAATAAACAAGACTGAAAAGTATTTAAAAAATATGGTACTAAACCAAACATTAAAAAAAAGAATGGGATTCATTAATAATGTTAACTTGCTAAGTTTAACAATATATTTCCAAATCATTTGCAAAATATAAACAAATTCTATAGACATCTTATTGCCATTATAGGCTGCTTGTGTATCACATTTTATACAATATGGATGCAATTTTATATTCAATCAAAGATCATTAAATCTGATCTTTTGTATAATTTTAAATATTTTAACGAGGAAATATTATATTAAATTTCGGAACTTTTTATGCGCTTGACATATATTAATTGAAAATATAAATCATGTTTCCAATGTGGAATTTCAAAATTTAAAATTATTTTCGACTTCAAAATCGTCACATTAATCTATTTTGTTAAAGGATGTCCGTCCAAATAAAATGGAGACTTTAGCAAGAATGCATGATATTTTCTTCAAGCAATGTACTAGGAAGGATATGGGTATAATACAAGGACAGATAAATAAGCAAGTACGCTCGATTATTTGTGTCTAGACCAGCAAATGGTACGGTTCTCAGTTATATCCTTGTCCCGTTTGTTCATATAATGAACTTATTTAACCAAATTATATAAATATTACATTTTTGTAGTACGGCCTTATTATATTACTCGTGGGTTGAGCTATTTTTGGGTCTAAATTAAACGGACTGTCTGTACACAAGATGTCAACATGATACTCTGTCTGGATGAAGAGGAATCTTATGTTATATATGTTAGATTATTTCCATATAGGCTGACGAGTCTATATGGAAACAATCTAAATTAAGTATGGGCTGATTATTGTTTGGTATCCAAGTTTCTATTGATTATGGTAATAAGCTAAACATGGCTGTAAAGAAATAGCAGATTTTGTGCAATAGATGTGTTGCCTTTTATAGGTGGTTATATTTAGAAACATTACCTATTTTATGATGGACAAAATATGGTATTGTGTGGTGGCCAAGAAGCCCTTGGCACTATAAATAAAGAGGTTGGTCCCCAAGGGACAAGACACACACGAGTATTGCTGCATACATGCGTTGATAGCAGCATCTCTGCCCCTCTCCCTAATTATTCCATCGATTAGAGAGAGATAGTGCTTTTGTTCAGGCTAAAGGCATCAAAGGGCGCGTCTTGTTCTCTTGGAAGATCTTTCTCCCTACTTAGGTGCGTGGAACAGTTTTGGTGAAGGTGCATACACATCAGGACACATCAAGAAGTGCTTAACATCAAGATTCAGACCATAGCAATGGAATTAGGTAAGCTTCCGCTCTCGATTTAGTTTTCTGGTGTTTTGGAACGGTCCGGTCTATGACCAGAACGGTCCGTTCCAACTGCTGGTTCTGCGAGTTTATGTTTTCTGGATTGCTTATTTGACTTGTTAGAATTGTTTATTCCCTTTGGCTTTAAAGCAAACCCAACAAGTGGTATCAGAGCCACTCGTCGTGAGCCAGTAGCATGACACATAATTTTGGATCTAATTGAAGTGTTTGAATTGATTTGGTGAGATTGTTGATTTGAACTGAACTGTTTAAATTTCTGGCACTATGTTCTGGAATTTTTTCTGGACTGTTTTCTGAACTGTTTCTGATTTATCTGGCTTTTGGACGGTCCGTTTCATGGCTCGAACGGACCGTTCCATTAACTTTGGATTGTTTATGATCTGTTTATTGAGTATTGTGCCAGACTTATTGTTTGTAATTGCAAATTGGACCCAAAGGGCTACAACTTGAACTGTTATTGAATTGTTTATTTTGATTTAGCTCTTTGTTATGATTCAAATTATTTTGAAATTGCAATTGCTTGAAAAGATTTTAAAAATTAAGTTAAAGTTTTAAAAATTCAAAGTCGTTTAAAATCTGACCTAATTGGATGATTTAGATTTAAAGTAGATTGTCAGGTTAGGAGAGAAATCTTTAGGGTTTCTCGACCTAAATTAGGACGACATTTTCTACTCTTCTCTGCGGTTTTCAGGCGGTCCGTTCCACTCTGGGACGGTCCGTTCCACTTCAGTTTTGGTTGCAAACTGTTAGGTACTGACCAGAGTTTAGGACGGTCCGTTCTACAACCAGAACGGTCCGTTCCAGAACCAGATTGTTAGATTTTAAGCCAAAATTCAGGTTGTTTATACTGGTTAGGTACAAATGACACTTTATGCATCCATCATCTTCTCTTCTTTGCCGTGGTTTTCATTAGTAAGAGCTGTAAGCGTTGGGTTACACCATGTTGTCATGAGGACAAGTTCTGTCGCAGAAAATAAGGTCGGCGCCTAAAGTGTCCATATGACCCTGGCCTTTTCTAGGAATCTTGCCTGGATGTGGTGTAATTTCAATGGCTGCTGGCTGAACAGGAGACCACCGCTTTCTTTTCTTATCTCAATATGACTCGTACTAGCTTGTATGGTCATATCTCTCTTTGGTTCTCTTCTGGTCTATTTAAGGCGGACCGTTCTCTCACCAAAACGGTCCGTTTCAGGTTTGTTGGTTCGTACGATCCAACGCGTATATACCTTAGGGTTTGCAATTGGGTCCTAAGTCTATATCATCCTAGGTTAGTATTTAGTTAGGCTTTTCATCTTAGGATTGATGTGCATAATGAAAAGTCTAGGATTAGGTATATTTTAAGTCTAATATAAAGATAATTTGAGTTGTATTTTGAGAATTGAACCAATATTAATATCATCCCGCCAAAGTGGGCTCTCATATTAATGGTTGTTTCAAAGACTCAGGTACAAAGTGTATTAAGGTACATGTAACTTCTAAACTATGGATCGGCCCAAAGGAAGGACATAATTTAAAAGACTACATGTACAATGTTTTGGTAGAATCAAATGGGTAATGATTATAAGGTTTTACATACAATTAATTAATCGGCCCAAAGAAAGATTAATTAATTGATATGTTATGAATCGTTACATTTGATGCTACACCTAGTTAATTGAAGTTTGCTTGGAGACTCCAAAGAGCACTTGCAAATGAATAAAGACTAGTAGATGGGATTTAGACCTTTATATTTTATGATTTAACTTATACATTATGGTTATTAACATTAGTGTATTTTTGTCTTTGGTTTATTTTAGCAAACATTCCAGCTAGCATTAACAGCATACCCATACTGACTGGTTCCAACTTTAAGGAATGGAAAGAGAACTTGATGATAGTTCTCGGTTGTCTAGATATTGACCTTGCATTCAGGGAGCAGAAACCAACTGAGATTGATGCTAAAAGCACTCAACAACACATTCAAAGTGTAGCTCAATGGAATCGCTCTAATCGCATGGGCATAATGATCATTAAGAAGACAATTCCAGAGGCATTCAGGGGTACCATTTCTGATTCCGATGAGGCTAAGGCATGCTTGGAAGAAATTGAGAAGAGATTTGCCAAGAATGAGAAATCGGAGATTTGTACATTCATGGCAAGACTCACCTCTATAAAGTATAATGGAAAAGGCAACATTCGTGAGTACGTTTTGGAAGTGTCTAATCTTGCTTCAAAGTTACAAGCCCTTAAGTTAGACATATCTGAAGAAATTCAGGTGTGTCTAGTGCTTAACTCTCTCTCTAGTCAGTATAACCATTTCAATGTTACTTATAACTGCACTAAGGACAAGTGGACTCTGAATGAACTGATTTCGCATCTAGTTCAAGAAGAGGAAAGGTTGAAGCTTGATAAGACACATAGTGCTAACGTTGCCTCCACTTCCAAGAATAATGGAAAGAAGAAACAAAATAAGAAAAAGGCTGCTAATTCAGAGCCAAAGAAGGAACCCAATAAGGGGAAGACTGGCAAGAAGCCAAAGAATCCAAATGGGTGCTTCTTCTGTGGCGAAGAGGGACACAAGAAGACTAATTGTGCAGGCTATATAGCTTGGCGCAAGAAGAAAGGTATGTCTCTCTCTTTGGTTTGTTCAGAAGTTAATTTAACTTCAGTACAAAAAGATACTTAGTGGATTGATTCGGGTGCTACAACTCACATAAGTATTTCTATGCAGGGTTGCCTGAGCTGCCGCAAGCCAAATGATGGTGAAAGATACATCTATGTGGGCGATGGCAAGAAGGCACAAGTTGAAGCTATTGGGCATTTTAGATTGTTACTTAGGACTGGATTGTATTTGAATTTATATGAGACTTTTGTTGTACCGTCCTTTAGACGAAATTTAGTTTCTATTTCTGTACTGGACAAATTCGGTTACTCTTGTTCTTTTGGAAATGGAAAATTCAGTTTATCTCATAATTCTAAATGCGTTGGATCTGGTTTTCTTTCAGTTTATGACAATCTATATTCTTTGGAAACTATTGTTTCAAATAATGAAAACTTGCATACAAGTACTAGAAGTGTTAAGCGTAAATTAACTCATGAGAACTCAGGTGCACTTTGGCATAAGCGTTTAGGTCACATTTCTCCAAAGAGAATTGAAAGACTCGTGCAAAGTGAAATACTCGATCCTTTAGACATGACTGATTTAGGCCCATGTAAAAGTTGTGTTAAAGGAAAACAAACCAATAAAAGGAGATATGATGCCAATAGAACGAGTGATGTCTTAGAACTGATTCATACGGACATTTGTGGACCATTTCCTATGCCTACTAGGAATGGTCAAACTTAGTTTATCAGTTTCATAGACGATTATTCAAGATTTGGTTATCTATATCTATTAAGTGAAAAAACGCAAGCTTTGGACGTATTCAAATCATTTAAAGCTGAAGTTGAGTTACAACTCAACAAAAGGATTAAGCAAGTCAAATCTGACCGTGCTGGTGAATACTATGGTAGATATGACGGTTCAGGTGAACAACGTCCAGGGCCTTTTGCTAAGTTCCTAGAGGAAAATGGCATTGTCCCTCAATATACCATGCCAGGATCGCCTAGCATGAATGGAGTAGCTGAAAGGCGAAACAGGACATTGAAGGACATGGTTAGAAGTATGCTCAGTCATACTAATTTGCCAAGATCTTTTTGGGGCGAAGCGCTTAAAACGGCAGCCTATTTACTCAATCGTGTACCAACTAAGGCAAATAACAATAAAATCCCCTATGAAATGTGGACTGGTAGGAAACCAAGTCTGCAACATTGTCGCATTTGGGGATGTCCAGCTGAAGCTCGGCCTTACAAGCCAAATGAGAAGAAATTGGACGAAAGGACAGTTAGTTGTTATTTCATTGGATATGCCGAACGTTCTAGGGGTTACAAGTTTTACGATCCCACTAATAGGAATATTTTTGAAACGATTATAGCTAAGTTCTTTGAGGATGTTTTGGTTGTGGGGGGAGATATGACACATCGGGATATTATCTTCGAGGAGAAAATGAGCATTGATCTTCAAACGGACCATGACAGGGCTGAAACGGACCGTTCCAGGATTGGAACAGACCGGTCTGAGGCTGAAACGGAACGGTTGATCATAGATGCAGTGCCCAGGATTGAAACGGACCGTTTAATTCAAGAAACGGATCCTGTTCTAGATCCTATGGACTTGGATCTTGGAAATAATCAAGTTGAAGATAATGATGTCATTGAACAACTGCAAACGCCTCAAGAACTTGTGCCTAGAAGATCCACTAGAGAGAAAAGACCAGCAATATCTAATGATTATGTGGTCTATCTCCAAGAACATGAGTTTGACATTGGGATGATGGAAGATCCTCATGATCTTCGTCAAGCTTTAGACAGTCCAAACTCACAAAAGTGGATCGATGCCATGAATGAAGAAATGAAGTCCATGTATGACAATGATGTATGGAACTTAGTACCATTACCAGAAGGAAAGAAACCTATTGGTTGCAAATGGATTTTTAAGACCAAAAAGGATTCTAAGGGTAATGTGGAAAGGTATAAGGCACGTCTTGTCGCTAAGGGCTTTACTCAAAAAGAAGGTATTGATTACAAAGAGACTTTCTCTCCAGTTTCATCGAAAGACTCTTTTAGGGTAATCATGGCACTTGTGGCACATTTAGATCTTGAGCTTCATCAAATGGATGTTAAGACTGCGTTTCTCAATGGTGACATTGATGAAACCATCTATATGGTGCAACCACCCCACTTTGTATCGGACGATCCAAAGAGAATGGTTTGCAAACTTAAGAAATCCATATATGGGCTCAAACAAGCGTCTCGACAATGGTATTACAAATTCCAGCGAGTGATTCTCTCATTTGGTTTCGAGAGTAACCCGGCGGATGATTGTATATATCATAAGTTCAGTGGGAGTAAATATTCTTTCTTGGTTTTGTATGTGGATGATATACTGCTTGCCACAAACGATAAGGATATGTTGCATGAAACTAAGAAATTTCTATCTAGACATTTTGAAATGAAAGATCTTGGTGATGCATCATACGTGTTAGGTCTTAAGATACTTAGAGATCGTTCTCAAGGTATTTTGAGTCTATCACAAAAGGCCTATATCGATCAAGTACTCAAGCGGTATGATTTGGAAAACTGCAAACCAACAGAGACCCCTGTTGCTAAAGGGGACAAGTTTAGTCTAGAACAATGTCCCAAAACACAGTTGGAAAAGAAGCAAGTAAAGGACAATAAGTATGCCTCCATAGTTGGAAGCATAATGTATGCCCAAGTGAGTACACGTCCAGACATTGCTTTCATTACAGGTATGCTAGGCAGGTATTTGCATAACCCAGGAATTCAGCATATCAAGGCAGCTAAACGAGTTTTGAAATATCTTCAAAGAACCAAAGACTTTGCACTAACGTATCGGAGATCAGATAGGCTGGAGGTCATAGGATATTCTGATTTTGATTTTGCGGGATGTCAAGATAGTTTAAAGTCAACCACAGGGTTCATCTTCATGATGGCAGGTGGAGCTGTTTCATGGAAAAGTGCCAAACAATCCCTAGTGGCATCTTCAACCATGGCAGCAGAATGCGTGGCTTGCTATGAGGCGTCATTATTTGGAACATGATTGCGAAATTTTGTCACTAGGTTGCGTGTAGTGGACTCTATCCAAGCTCCACTAAGAATTTTCTGTGACAATAACTCAGCAGTCATGCATGCTAATAATAACAGAAGCTCAGCCAACTCGAAGCACATCGACATCAAGTTTCTGTCTGTTAAGCAAAAAGTTGAGAATGACGAATTATCAATCAAGCACATTGGAACAAACTCAATGATAACAGATCCACTAACTAAAGCATTAATACCCAAGCAGTTTCTGAAACATGTAACTAGTATGGGTGTAATTTCAGTTGAGGATTCTAGACTTTAGTGGGAGTTTTGTTTAGTGGGAGTGCTAGATTTGATGATAGTTTTAGCTTATTCAGTGTATTATGTAATGAATATTTCTGCAGAAATAAATAAAGTTTCAGTTTTCAGATTCAGTTTCAGTTTTCATTCTCAATTTATTTAAGTTGACCTCACTTCAGTTTTTTGGGTGACCAATAAAGTTGGAAATAGACACGTGACAGTCACACTTACGTGTATTTTCCACACCACTTATACACATCTTAATTCAATGTCGTTCTTTATAATGATATTGTGATCATTGTGAGTTTAGTTACGACGGCTTTATATGATTAGAGGCCTATAAATGCTATAATGTAACGAATGCTTCCTTGGTCTTCTATTATTGTAAATGATGGACGGAATTAAGGACACAAAATTTTATTACCATAAAAGATGAGCTCATTAAGTTAAGGACATTGGATAACACTAAACATAATAGCCCAAGTGGGAGATTGTTAGATTATTTCCATATAGGCTGACGAGTCTATATGGAAACAATCTAAATTAAGTATGGGCTGATTATTGTTTGGTATCCAAGTTTCTATTGATTATGATAATAAGCTAAACATGGCTGTAAAGAAATAGCAGATTTTGTGCAATAGATGTGTTACCTTTTATAGGTGGTTATATTTAGAAACATTACATATTTTATGATGGACAAAATATGGTATTGTGTGGTGGCCAAGAAGCCCTTGGCACTATAAATAAAGGGGTTGGTCCCCAAGGGACAAGACACACACGAGTATTGCTGCATACATGCGTTGATAGCAGCATCTCTGCCCCTCTCCCTAATTATTCCATCGATTAGAGAGAGATAGTGCTTTTGTTCAGGCTAAAGGCATCAAAGGGCGCGTCTTGTTCTCTTGGAAGATCTTTCTCCCTACTTAGGTGCGTGGAACAGTTTTGGTGAAGGTGCATACACATCAGGACACATCAAGAAGTGCTTAACATCAAGATTCAGACCATAGCAATGGAATTAGGTAAGCTTCCGCTCTCGATTTAGTTTTCTGGTGTTTTGGAACGGTCCGGTCTATGACCAGAACGGTCCGTTCCAACTGCTGGTTCTGCGAGTTTATGTTTTCTTGGTTGCTTATTTGACTTGTTAGAATTGTTTATTCCCTTTGGCTTTAAAGCAAACCCAACAATATAATATAATTTAACATACCGAACGTTCAATAATTTTATTGAAGAAATCAAATTTTACAAACTATTTCGTAAGGTGTACTGTGTAGTACTTATATTAAATATGATCAAATTCAAACGGGATTTTTGGTAAATCTGCTTTTACTTTCAGGGTTTTGTTCATGTTAAAGGCTTAATGTTGAGCGTTAGTCGTGTCATATTTGATGATACTTTGGGCAGACAATTTCAATTTACAAACTTGTTTTTCTAAGCAATTTATTCAGTTTTAAATCTTGGCTGGAAAGCATTTGAAATTATTACCTGTGTCTCTGTCTCTTTTTCTTTAATCAGTCCGAAATCAATGTAAAAGTTGGCCCAGCTTTCCACTTAAGCAATTTATATACGATTTGTATATTTCAATATACTATATTCAGATGAAAAAAAAACTAGTGGACTGTTCTACTCTTTCCGATATATATTACCTTTTCTTTGGCATCTGACCAGATATTATAATTAAGATTTTTGCGAGGCAAAATGTACGAGAGCCACTTTAGCATGAGGAAACAGGTTCTTATCAATTGCTGACCAAACAACAAGCACACCGATTAAATTTATCTCTAGACAAAGAGCATATATTCCAGCTCCGTGCGCTTATAGTATTGCAATTAAATAAATTAATAAAATTGAAAATATATTTTGGGCCTTGGAGTACTACGTGCTTGGATATAAGGTTACAGATTTGACTCCAGCTAATTAACAAATTCTGGTAATTAATCTTGTTAGGAGACAAACCTACATAAAATGTTTTCAAAACCGGACCAGACATCGAACCGGTAATATTGTTGGTTTGATGGTTCAACTAGTTCAACCGGTCGAACCAGTGGAGAGAACTGGATTATGTCACTATAATGAAATGATATTTAAATAATAAAAACATTATTTAACACAAAGACCATTATGGTGTAGTGGTTAAGTTCCTATGCCTATATACCCAGGTTTGAACCTTGTTGGTCACATTTTTACGGAAATTATTTGTACTGCAGATCAAAATAAAAAAAACCGATTAAAACATCTGAACCGTCCGGTTCCGTTCACCGGTTCTACATAAACCGGACCGGACCAGCCGGTTCGTTGTGGTTCAATAACAGCCACAAAATAGTTTAGTTTGGACCGGACTGAGGTCCGATTCGCGGTCGAACCGGCAGGTCCGATCCGGTTTTTAAAACATTGCCTACATGAGATAATTTATAAAAGGCAGATTATAATCCTAGATCATAATCTTCTTCTTTTTTTTTCCTTTATGGATAATATTTTGTAGCAATGCCCTTTTTAGTATATATACACAAGCAATTGAACTAAATATATACTCAACCAGAGACCAGAGTAAATCTACACTGTTCAGAGAAAATCTATATATATGCTAACTGATTTTTGTCATGATAAATTGCAGATCAACACCTAAACTGCATACATTTATTTCCTACTATGTTTTCTACGTCTACATAATCCTGAAAACTATCTCCATAGCAAAGACTGCATTTTTTTTTTTAATTTGGGAAAAACTAGGTAGTGGCTACCTCGACAGAGTCATAGTAATAATGTTGTTTAAAATCCATTTAAGCATCGGTCCACTTTAAAATATTGTCCCCTTTCTTAAACGATTCCAAAACAACTTTTAAGTCTTTCATTAGTGATAGCACAAATCACATGTGATCTAGTGATTCAGTGGTAAGAACACTAGACTAGCTTAAAAAATGTCAAGAGTTCAAACCTCATATGTATCTTTAATTTTAAAAAAGTTGGATGGCAAAGATTTCCTTCTCTCTTCAAAAAAAAAAAAAAAAAAATGATAGCACGAATTTTCGTGCGCCAAATGTATATCAGATTTCGGCAGGAATTATTTCAACTAGGGAGATATGGACTAATGTTGGGTGTATAGTACTCAGAAATTGGCCAATATGCTTAAAAAGTATAATTTTTTTCTTATAATTTTTAATAAGCATACCACACTGAAGTTTCTCAGCTATATCCTTGGGCCATTCCAGCATAATAAATTTACTTGACCAAACGTGTTATTTAAACGGGAAGTTTAGTAAACTGCTTTAGTTAATAACACATGGGTTGAGCCTACTTTTTTTTTAAATTTTTTTTGTCTAAGTTAAAGAGCCACCAATAATTTCACGACAAAGATGTAAGTACCTCAGCCTAGATATATGGAAAAGCATTTCTAGTACTAGTGGGCTCGGATTGTATATGCGGCTAGGCATAGGTCTGGCCCGTTGAAATACATATACGACCAGATATGTTCTATTTACATTAATCATTTTATCATAGTCTATGTTTAACAATATTCAATAGCTTATTTGACAAGGTGATTATGGAAGATAGCCGGGAAGTAACACCTTAAATCAAAACCTAATTGCGATGTGAAACGCTATTCGAACTTCGCATTTATAAAAATCCCATGATTAGATATGAGAAAGTCTAGAAATGAATAAATGATTATTATTGATTGACTTTTTTACAATTATACATTCTTTTCCTATATTTAACAACTACAGAAGCTACATAAGCAAAGGCAATCACTGAATTGCAGCAATTTAGGATTAGGGAAACAAACAAGGGAAGTGATAACATTATTCTTTTAACAGTAAGACAGAGCTCTCTCAGCCAACCTAATTACGTGGAAGGCTGTCCAAATTTGAACCTCAGAATTGTTCGGTCTTCTGTAAGACATACAATGTGAGATCCTTACACTGAGGACCTAAGAATTGAAGTGGCTTATATTAGTCACTTAGGTGGGCTGGAGGTAAATTGGCACGTGAGTAAGATCTAGGGCTGGATGTGTTCTGTTTGGATCGTAGGCCTATTTTAGTTTGGATCCTTTTCTCAAACGATTTTGTCATCATTCGTTTTCTAAGCACCACCATTTTCCATCCTTGAATGGTCTCAAAAATCGTTAATCACTTCTCCAGTTCTCCTAATTCCTCGTTTGAATAAAGATTAAATAATTGGATGAGTCCAAAGGTAAAAAAACACTACGGCAGAGCAAACAAAACTAATAAAGCAATTTATTCTCCAATGTCGATGAGTACATAAGAGGATTTACAGCTAATCTTGAGTTTACTGGTAAATCTTGGATAAAGAAGAAGATGAATAGAGCAAAATATAATTGTGTTTTGATTGAATGAATGTAATGTAATACACAGGAGTACAAAGGCTATATATATAACCAGAGTGCACAGCACTTGTCTAACTAAAACTTTCTAGTCATCATTCTTGAATATCTATAAGTGAGTCAAAGAGCGATCCATCAGTGATCAACTGGAGAGCGCAAGTTATGTATGCCAGTATCATAACTGGAGAACACCAGTGTACTAGGCTAATAGTACACATTTTGATCGGGATGTGATAACTAAAATACAACACCCAAATGCCATCTGCATTCTGCGCCATTCATTTCTAATTCGAGAAAGTTTTAGCTAATTTTTAATGCCAAAAACGGAAGCGTTCCTTTCCGTCACCTTCTCTTGGCGCTCGAAATGCTAGGCCTTCCTCTTGATGCTCTCTGCGCCTCCGCCTCCATTCCCTCTCCTCTCCTGTCTCGTGTCCTTCTCCTCCTCTCCACTCGTCTCAACTCTGCTCCCTCTCTCCTGTCTCTCTTCGATCTTCAGAGAATCTTATTTCTCTCTCCTCGTAATTAACAATAAATAAAAAAAATGAACAAATATAATATAATGAGGTAGACTAAAATCAGTACCAGTCACCCGTGATTATATCTCAATTTTCGAAGTTCTAATAACTAATCCAAACCGCTCAATGTGTTCTCCATACTGAAATCTCATTGAAGACCAAATTTTACATATTTCTGAATTTTTTATTTTTTTTAGATTTTTAAAAATCATAGTTCTTAAAGGGTCCATAATTGCTTAGATTAAAAGTTTTGTAAAATATCAAAAAAATATTAAAAATTTAAAAAAAATGTAAAATTTGGTTCCTAATGAGTTTTCAATGCGGAGAACATATTGAACGCAGATCAGCCGTTAGAATCTCAAAAATTAAGATATAATCGTGGGTGTCGATCTCACATGTCAGTCGCGGCTGATTTTAGTCTACCTCTAATATAATAGATACACTTATATAAGATACTCCCTGATTACAACTTACTGAACAAGAACACTTATTAGTTACTTCTTTATTATATCTAATAAATGCACTTACAAGATGCTTCTTTATTATAACTAACTGAACATTTATAATTATAAGATGATTCCTTATTATAACAAACTGAACATTTATACTCACAAGATGAACTCTTATTATATTAATAAATGCACTTATAAGATGTTCTCTTATTACAATAAATTGATTATTTACACTTATTAGTTACTCCCTTATTATTGTTAGAGTTATGTCCTAGGAGCCAATTATTAAATGGCGACTTCTATGGTTTATGTGATTGATGATATTTTATCATTTATTCCTTGATTTATTAATTGACAGATCATTCAGGTTGAGGATCTGAATTGTGGATCTCTGTAGTTCATTTATAATTAAATGACAATAATAAATCTAAAAGGTCCGTAATCTTGATAATTAACAAGGAATATTAATTATCGGATAAAATTAGTATGCAAGTTAAGTGATGATTAAGTTCTACAGATCATAGGTAAGGAGTTGCCAACTTAATTGCATATGTATATGTTATAGAACATAGTACAGGACGCGACCCAGTGAAATAAATATATGGATTGTGTTATGTGTCATTATTTATTTCATTTGAGTTTGATTCTAAGTTTGAGATGGTTCAGCTTTTCCACATGAGGATAGGTTCAATAAATATCGTCTACCGTTGATTCCTGATAAGGGCTGCTATACGGACTTTATTTATGTTCTCTTGAATTGTGCGGGGAAAAGTTGTTCATCAAGAAAACCGTATGTCCCTCATTAATTAACTTAGTGAGCGATGATATCTGTTTGGGCCCCTTGATGGAGATGGATTGTTTGCTAGCAACTGATACAGTCATCTCTAGATCAAGAAACGTATAATCTGCAAGAATGACACATTCCTATCTTGGATTATACGATGATATCATGTGACATAAGAATCAGACAAGGAAATACTATTATTTCTTATGCAGGATTAAAAATATTGTAGCAGTACACTATTTATGCGAATTGGGAATCATAACGTGTTGCTAGATACCGCTTATGATTATTGGAAATAAATAGCGATTTATTTTCCATGTCCAACAGAGCATAAATCCTCAAAGGGTCACACAAATAGGTTTTGACCATGCGTGCATTATTTATTTGGTTGTATTAAGGAATGCAACAATATGATATGTTGACTGATTAATTATGTACTGTTGCGAACCGTCATAATTAATTAATTAAGTCAAACGGATTATATAGAAATAAATTAATGCATATTCTAATCCTTAAATAATTATCAAATTGTTGATAATTAATTTGTTCAACATGAATTAATTAAAGTAATTAATTTGAGCTAACGGGCCTATATTTAAATTGTAAATTAAAGGTCCAACTTGAGAGCAATTAATTGGGCCACTAATTAATTGAATTAGAGGACCAATTAAATAATTAATGGAGCCCATTTAGGTCCATTTTATGGCTGCCCTAGTGATGGCATAGTTGTAAATTAGTTACAACTTTTTGGGAGAGTGGTTGGTCTATAAAAGGACCACTTTGGGAGCCAAAACCCTAGCCACCTTGCCTTTTTCTCTCTCCCTAATATTTTGGACGAAAATTAAAGGAAAAATTTCAGAATTTTTCCTCTCCACCATTGCTCTCTTAAGCTCATGTGTTGAGCACCTCTTGCCTCCATCCAATTAAATAGTTAATTAAGGCAAAGGGAAGGAAGGGATTAGGCTTAACCTCTCATCTACTAGCATAGATCGAGGTTTTGGTTAATACCTTGGTGGACTTGAGGCCGAGACACGCGTGGTGGTGCGCACAACCTCGACTCGACGGATTCGAGCCTTGCGATTACAAGTTCGCAAGAGGTAGCCCTTTTTCCCTCTTTCTCTTGTGTGTTTGGATGGCTTTTGCACTAGATCTCCTTTGCACTTAGTTTAATTAGGATTAATTAAGAGTAATTAGTCTAAAAATTAAATTTGTGCACTTCCTAACAGTGGTATCAGAGCACATGGTCGTGCTTAAGTTATTTTGACACTTAATTAAGAGAAATTGGTTAATTAATGGATTAGTAGAGTTGATGCTATTGCTTGCTGTCTGGAAACAGCAATTTCTGTGTTGTTATGCGTTTTTCGCTATGAAATGTTCTCTGGAAATTTTTTCTGTCAACTAGAAAGTTGTATATCTGTGGATTGTGGTTCTTTTGGCATTGGATTCACATTTTTCTGAAATTGTATGGATTTACTGTGAATAAAATGGCAACGGTGCGCAGAACCAGTTTCTGCTTGCACTGTTCTGTTTGAATGGCTTAAAAGATTTATATTTTGAATATAAGTACCAGTGTTCTTTGGCTAGATTTAAAGAGGACTTGAAACACTTTCTGGACATGTATAGAATGTTGCATGGTTCAGATTAATTCGTGGTTTTTCAAGTATGAAAAGAAAGATCTCGTCAGATCTGGTTTATTGAGCAAACTGATTGTTCTAATAAACTGTACCAACTGAGAACTCTTTCTGGAAAATTGTTTGAATAGAGTTGTTTATTTTTAAGTAGGATTCCAGGAAAATTAATTTCATAATTTTTCATGGAAGTTTGGTACCTCAACCAGGTCAAACCTTTTCGGTCGATAGTCTGTTCCTGTACAGGTCTAGTCGATTGTTAAGCTTGTAACTTGAATTTCTTAAACAGAACTTAGTGGTTTTCTTTTCATGAATAGTTAGCCAATAGATTAAAAAAGTTTTTCTATGTATATTGTATGTATAAAAACTGGATGGAAGGTGATCTTTCAGACCGGATGGTTGAGAAGAAAAACAGAATATCTCAAAACGGTGCGTTCGCGCACTTGTTTCAGATTTGTCTTTTTTGATTCTCTCAGATGGTATATGATCTCTTCCTGAAATTTTGACTGGTATTTACAATCTAGACAAGGAGCTTATATAAATTATTTCATAATTTTTGGAGACCGAAAACTGTGGATTTTGTCGTGTCCCATTAGATACTTTTTTATCAAAGTATTATTTATCTAATTATTCAAACTAGTTGAAAAAGTAATTAGGATACTCCTTGTGCGATCTCCTTTCAGTTTTTTGATGATTGAAAAGTTTTCAAAAGGAATTTAAACAAGTTTGGTTGTTTGAAATTTGAGCATTTATACACGGAAATTGCGAATGGCAAATAATACGCAAAGACACTTGAAAGTCATTAATTATAAACAAAGTACACTAGTGGATAGACTTGTGCTAACTTTGTTTTGTAGGAGGATGTGGGTTTAGTATGGCTCATGATTCAATGCCTTGTGGTTTGTAAATTGAATGCATGTGTGATTGTGTGTAATTAGGCCTTTGGTGCCATTAATTAATTTTGATTAATTTTTGTGTAACTTGTGTGGCTTGCATGCCCCTAAGGTTAGGATGGGAATAGAAATTTACACATGTAATTTTGTTCCTTTATTTTATATAGGATTTAGATCCATATAGAATTTAGTGGGAGGGACAAAGGTTAGATTAGTTTTGCTACATGGAGATGCGGCGAAAACTAATGCAAGCGGGAGCCATACAAACCCACAACAATGCTTGAGATGCTTATTATGTGAATGTTTGTGAATGCTATGAATGTCATAGGATAGGTATGGGTGTATGCTTACACGACCACCAAACAAGAGTCACATAATTGTTTGTCCCAAACGATTGAGCCAAATCACTCTCCTTCTCTCTATCCCCTTCACGCCTTATGTTCGGCCATTGATGCATTCCGCCGACGCGGACATCGTGGTCCACCATAGGTAGTCGGGGTGTAAATCGGATTTGCAAGGAGCAAATAGAGAGGAGTTACTTAACAATGGACCCTAATCGGATTGGACATTGGAGTGAAGTTCGCGACGCGAACCAAGAGTCATAAAGTTGTATGATTGGTTAAGGAGAACCTACCTCATTATTAGTTGTTTTGATGTTGTGCCGACGCCGGCATCATCTCAACGAAAATGGGGGTCTTGGAAATTCATTACTTTTAGGGACTTATATTAAAGTAGTGAAAGTTTTACTTTATTGGAAATTAAAACAAAACATAAACTAATTGACCTTTAATTTGAAAATTATTGTAGATGTCTTCCTCGTCTTTTTCGCTACGTTCTCTTTTAGAGAAAGAGAAGCTCGCCTTCAACGGTGCCAACTTTCTGGATTGGCACCGGAACCTTAGGCTTGTCCTTAGGTTTGAAAAGAAGGAATATCTCTTGACCACTCCCGTCCCCGCGGCTCCCAAGTCGGATGCCCCTAAAGCGGATCAGGACAAACATGACAAGCACGTCACGGACGACATAGAGATGTCCGTCTTGATTGTCGCTGTCATGGAGTCAGAACTCCAAAAGGAGTTCATGGATAGTGGTCTAGGAGTGTTTGAAATGGTCTCTCGTCTCTCGAACATGTTCCAAACCAAGGCCCGCACCGAAAGAGCTCGTCTCATCAAGGCCGTCGCCAATACTCGATTGGCGGAGGGTCACGAAGTCGGGCCACACGTCATGAAGATGGCGGGGTTGTTTCGGCAGCTTGAAAGGCTTGATACGCCCTTCCCGTCAGGGGCGATTCAAGATTTTATTCTCAACTCTCTCCCTCACAGTTTCACCGGTTTTGTTGTGAACTACCGGATGAATGGCATGGACAAGAGCATGGATGATCTCCAAAACATGCTTGTCGAGACGGAGGAGAGTCTCAAGAAAGAGAAGGGCCCCAAAGATGTTCTTGCGGTGAGTGACAAGAGCAAGAAGAGCAAGAAAAGAAAGACCCGCCGAACTAGAAAGGGCAAAGGCCCGGTGACGCCCCAAGGTCCGGCCAAGGGAGCTCCCGAGGGTTCCAAGAGAAAGAAGAACCCGGCCACTTCCGAGACCGTTTGCTATTACTGTAGCAAGACGGGCCATTGGAAGAGGAACTGCCCCAAGTACCTCGCTGACAAGAAGGCGGGAACCGTCCAGCCTTCTACCTCAGGTATATTTGTCATTGAAACCCTTCTCGCTACCTCTAACACAGACTGGATTTTTGACACCGGTTCTTGTGCTCACATTTGTCGAAATGTGCAGGCACTAAAGAGTAGGAGGCGGCTCGAGAAAGGCGAAGTACAACTCCGCGTCGGTAACGGCACGTGTGTCTCCGCTATGGCCGTTGGGAATGTGGATGTAACTTTGCCTTCTGGTTTCATTTTGGAACTCAAAGATGTCTATGTAGTTGCTTGTATCACTCGGAACATTATCTCTATTTCTTGTTTAGACTTGGATGGATTTGGTGTTGTAATAAAGAACAAAAGTTGTACTTTGTTGCGTGATGATGTTTGTTATGGTGTTGCGCATTTATTGAATGGTCTTTATGTGCTTGATTCTAGCGAACATGTTTTGAGTGTTGAACGTGACAGTAGGAAACGTAAGATTTCACATGAAAGTACGACTCTAATGTGGCATTGCCGCTTAGGTCATATCAACGAGAAACGCATTAAGAGATTGCAAACCGTTGGTCTCTTAGATCAATTCGCTTTCGAGCCAATTGACACATGCGAATCATGTTTGATGGGAAAGATGACCAAAGCGCCTTTTCCTAACAAAGGGATTAGGACAAACGACTTGTTAGATCTCATACATACCGATGTGTGTGGACCTATGAGCATTTGTGCACGAGGAGGTTATTCATACTTCATCACTTTCACCGATGATCATAGTAGATACGGGTATATCTACTTGATGCGGCACAAGTCTGAATCCTTTGAAAAGTTCAAGGAGTTCAAGAATGAAGTTGAGAACCAACTCAATCGAAAGATCAAGATCTTGCGTTCCGATCGAGGTGGAGAGTACTTGAGCCACGAATTTGGTGATTATCTAAAGGAGTGTGGAATCGTTCCACAACTCACTCCACCGGGAACACCACAATGGAATGGTGTATTCGAGAGGAGGAATCGAACTTTGCTAGACATGGTTCGATCGATGATGAGCCAAACCGACTTGCCTAAATCGTTTTGGGGTTTTGCATTAGAAACCGCAGCTTTTACTTTAAACCGTGTTCCGTCAAAGTCCGTTGAGAAGACGCCTTATGAGCTTTGGTTTGGTAGGAAACCAAGCATGCTTTTTCTCAAGATTTGGGGTTGTGAAGCTTATGTGAAAAGGCTAATGAGCGATAAGCTTGGACCCAAATCGGACAAATGTTATTTCGTAGGATACCCTAAGGAAACAAAGGGTTACTACTTCTACAACCGTGTCGAGAACAAGATAGTTGTTGCACGACATGCGGAGTTCTTGGAGAAGGAGTTTCTCTCAAGAAGAAGTAGTGGGAGCAACGTGGTGATTGAAGAAATTCAAGAACCGCAGCAACAAGAGATGCCTCAAGTAGGCAATCTAGTTGTTCCCAATGTGGTGCCAAATGAGGTGGTAGTCGAACCCATTCCACAAGTAGTTGTAGAAGAAGAGGTTCAAGAGCAAGCTCCCTCAATTGAAGACTCAAACATATCGCGAGTCGATGATGTTGAAGTTGCACCCACACTTGAAGTTCAAGAACTAAGTCCGCAAATCGTTGTGGAACAAGTTCAAGAACCTCAAGCGTCTACCCTACGAAGATCGGCAAGGCCAAGTCGTCCACCAATAAGATACTTAGGTTTGCACGACGTTCTCGTCATTGCGAATGACGAACCCTTGACCATAAAGGACATGAAGGAAAAATCCGACTCAAAGGAATGGCTTAAAGCCATGGAATCCGAAATGCAATCCATGTATGAGAACAAGGTATGGACCTTAGTTGACCTTCCCGACGGAGTAAAACCCGTTGAGAACAAATGGATCTTTAAGAGAAAGGTCGACATGGATGGCAACTTGACCATTTACAAAGCACGACTAGTTGCGAAAGGTTACAAGCAAGTTCATGGTATTGACTATGAAGAAACCTTCTCGCCAGTCGTCATGTTCAAGTCAATTCGGATCTTGTTAGCAATTGCCGCATTCTACGACTATGAGATATGGCAAATGGATGTCAAAACTGCCTTCCTAAATGGCAACTTGGAAGAGGATGTGTATATGACACAACCCGAGTGTTTTGTGGATCCAAAAAATGCTAACAAGGTGTGCAAGCTTCAAAGGTCCATTTATGGATTGAAGCAAGCATCAAGGAGTTGGAACAAGCGCTTTGATGAAGAGGTCAAGAAGTTGAACTTCATTCAAAGCGAGAAGGAACCTTGTGTTTACAAGAGGATTAGTGGGAGCGTGGTTGTGTTTCTTGTTCTATATGTTGATGATATACTCTTGATCGGGAATGATATCCCCGAATTGAATGCAGTCAAGGATTCATTGAAGAAGGTGTTCTCAATGAAAGACTTGGGCGAAGCCGCCTACATCCTAGGAATCAAGATCTATCGAGATAGATCAAGAAGGTTGTTAGGCTTGAGCCAAGATGCATATATTGACAAAGTGTTGGAAAAACACAACATGGCTAGTTCCAAGAAGGGTTACTTGCCTATGTCACATGGCATATTCTTGAGCAAGACTCAATGTCCGACGACTGATACAGATAGAAAGTACATGAATCAGTTCAAGTATCCATCTGTGGTCGGTTCGATTATGTATGCCATGCTATGCACTCGCCCCGATGTGGCGCATTCGATTAGTGTGACAAGTCGATACCAAGCTAACCCTGGTATGCCACACTGGACCGCAGTCAAGAATATCCTCAAGTATCTCAAGAGAACAAAGGATAGCATCCTCGTGTATGGTGGAGACCAAGAGCTCGTTGTAAGTGGTTACACCGATGCTAGTTTCCAAACCGATCGAGATGATGCGAAGTCACAGTCCGGCTTCGTATATCTGCTCAATGGTGGGGCCGTGAGTTGGAAGAGTTCCAAACAGGATACCACGGCCGATTCCGTCACCGAAGCAGAATACTTAGCGGCGGGTGAAGCAGCGAAAGAAGGCGTTTGGATCAAGGAATTCTTGACCGAGCTGGAGGTGGTTCCAAGCATCTCAGGTCCAGTGGATCTCTACTGCGACAACACGGGAGCCATAGCTCAGTCCAAGGAGCCTAGGTCTCACCAAAAGACCAAGCACATTCTACGACGATTCCATCTCATCCGTCTGTTTGTGAATGACGGGTGGATCAAGGTCAAGAAGGTGGACGGTGCCGCGAACACAGCGGACCCTCTGACAAAGCCTCTATCTCGAGCCGCACATGAGTTGCACGTTGCATCCATGGGGATTAGGCGTATGCCTGAGTGGCTTTGAGTTGTATCTTTTATCTTTTGAGGTTTTAGTATGAGACATGTATATTTTGGATATTACATTGAGTACTATGCACTGGCTAGAAGTCGCTGTTGATTGACTCTAGGCCAAGTGGGAGATTGTTAGAGTTATGTCCTAGGAGCCAATTATTAAATGGCGACTTCTATGGTTTATGTGATTGATGATATTTTATCATTTATTCCTTGATTTATTAATTGACAGATCATTCAGGTTGAGGATCTGAATTGTGGATCTCTGTAGTTCATTTATAATTAAATGACAATAATAAATCTAAAAGGTCCGTAATCTTGATAATTAACAAGGAATATTAATTATCGGATAAGATTAGTATGCAAGTTAAGTGATGATTAAGTTCTACAGATCATAGGTAAGGAGTTGCCAACTTAATTGCATATGTATATGTTATAGAACATAGTACAGGACGCGACCCAGTGAAATAAATATATGGATTGTGTTATGTGTCATTATTTATTTCATTTGAGTTTGATTCTAAGTTTGAGATGGTTCAGCTTTTCCACATGAGGATAGGTTCAATAAATATCGTCTACCGTTGATTCCTGATAAGGGCTGCTATACGGACTTTATTTATGTTCTCTTGAATTGTGCGGGGAAAAGTTGTTCATCAAGAAAACCGTATGTCCCTCATTAATTAACTTAGTGAGCGATGATATCTGTTTGGGCCCCTTGATGGAGATGGATTGTTTGCTAGCAACTGATACAGTCATCTCTAGATCAAGAAACGTATAATCTGCAAGAATGACACATTCCTATCTTGGATTATACGATGATATCATGTGACATAAGAATCAGACAAGGAAATACTATTATTTCTTATGCAGGATTAAAAATATTGTAGCAGTACACTATTTATGCGAATTGGGAATCATAACGTGTTGCTAGATACCGCTTATGATTATTGGAAATAAATAGCGATTTATTTTCCATGTCCAACAGAGCATAAATCCTCAAAGGGTCACACAAATAGGTTTTGACCATGCGTGCATTATTTATTTGGTTGTATTAAGGAATGCAACAATATGATATGTTGACTGATTAATTATGTACTGTTGCGAACCGTCATAATTAATTAATTAAGTCAAACGGATTATATAGAAATAAATTAATGCATATTCTAATCCTTAAATAATTATCAAATTGTTGATAATTAATTTGTTCAACATGAATTAATTAAAGTAATTAATTTGAGCTAACGGGCCTATATTTAAATTGTAAATTAAAGGTCCAACTTGAGAGCAATTAATTGGGCCACTAATTAATTGAATTAGAGGACCAATTAAATAATTAATGGAGCCCATTTAGGTCCATTTTATGGCTGCCCTAGTGATGGCATAGTTGTAAATTAGTTACAACTTTTTGGGAGAGTGGTTGGTCTATAAAAGGACCACTTTGGGAGCCAAAACCCTAGCCACCTTGCCTTTTTCTCTCTCCCTAATATTTTGGACGAAAATTAAAGGAAAAATTTCAGAATTTTTCCTCTCCACCATTGCTCTCTTAAGCTCATGTGTTGAGCACCTCTTGCCTCCATCCAATTAAATAGTTAATTAAGGCAAAGGGAAGGAAGGGATTAGGCTTAACCTCTCATCTACTAGCATAGATCGAGGTTTTGGTTAATACCTTGGTGGACTTGAGGCCGAGACACGCGTGGTGGTGCGCACAACCTCGACTCGACGGATTCGAGCCTTGCGATTACAAGTTCGCAAGAGGTAGCCCTTTTTCCCTCTTTCTCTTGTGTGTTTGGATGGCTTTTGCACTAGATCTCCTTTGCACTTAGTTTAATTAGGATTAATTAAGAGTAATTAGTCTAAAAATTAAATTTGTGCACTTCCTAACAATTATAACAATTTAGGTATAAAACAGAGGATCTGGATGCACATTTAGAAAAAAAAAAGATAAGGACTGAGAAGTAAGAGTGCGAAGGTAAAGAAATATATAAACGTCGATGAGGAGGGAAGAACAAAAAAGAAACATGATAGAAAGAAGAAAAAAGGAAAAGAAGATGGAGAAAAGGAAGAATATGACAGATGAAGGGGAAGGATGAGAGGGAGCGAAATGGAAAGAAGAAGGGTGAGGAGGAATTAGGAAGTGAAAGGAAAACGAAAGTGAGAGAGAAGAGAGAGAGAGAGAGAGAGAGAGAGAATTGCAGAAGGGAGACGTTGGATCTAGACGAGGGAGGGATATGGAGCGGATTGTGCATGTGCGAAGAGAAAATAAAAGAAGGACGTTGGATGACGTTACTATGGATGCTTACGAGGGGTGGATTTATTCAGAGGCATGCCTAGGCTTGATTTTCTAAAATTTGAATCTAAGTGTTGATTTTCTGTGTAATTACAACGATAGAAAGCCCTACTAGTGCCTGGGCTTATTCCACTCCTGTGTCTGCCTTTGGTTCTTTCATGTCTTTTCTCCTTCGTTACATCTTGGTGGACCCACAACGAGGCACCCCAGAATTGGCGTAGATCCATTTATATTTAATCATTTTTTCTACTCTCCATCTTTTTCTAAAATTATCTTAGCTCGAGAGCATATGCATACGATACGAGGTGAAAATTTAACATTGATTACTCCCCTTGTGGGCTCCTTCGAATTTTACTAGGTCCCGGGAGCATAGGCTCTATGTTTGTACAATTTTTTTTTTTTGTTAATGGTTATTATTATTATTTTTTTGTTAATGTTTATGACGTGCAAAACCATGTGCAGCGAAGCAAAAAATTAGTCATTCATTTAGAAGTAATTTTTTTTATTATTTGTTGTTGATTTTGTTTGTTTGGGTGCTGGAAGAAGAAAATTGGACTTCCAATTTGTTTTTTTAGTTCATTTTTAGATAATTTGCCCAACTATTGCTGAATATAGTACATTTGTACAACTATCGCTGAAAACAATATAGTTTTTTTATTTTGTTTGTTAATATATGAAAAAAATTGTAATAGTACTAGTTATTATATTTAAAATTATTTATATTAAAAATATTAATTTATTATTATAATTTATTTAATTTAATACACTTCGTTCTGTCTAGACTTAAAAAAATCCTATATTCGCCACTGATGCTTACAAATAATTCTCTTTTGATCGCAAGTACACTTTTTTCGGTCTAAAGTCAATAAATCCTCAATATGTTGAGCTTTAAAATAGAAGTGGTGTAAAACCCCTCATAGTTCGGACAAGACGCGAAGCTCTCCTGAATTGGAGCCCACTTAAACGACTTTAAACTGAATTCAGTCTATGAATTGAGAACTCCGGATAGTAACAATAACAAAACAGAGTAACAGTACTACTACTAATAAAGAAATATTACGATCATATTTATTTGACGAATCTCTCCCTCAAATTGTATTCGATCTCAAACATAAAAATTAAAAAAATCGGCTCATTGAACTACTCAATTTGATCTTCATATTAAAATTTTCTCACCGATCAAAGTTTATATTATTTTTTGAAGTTTTTAAAATTCGGATTGTTCAAAAACTATTGTTATTGGAGAGTTGAGAACTAATTAGTTCGAGAATTTTCTATAATTCTAAAAAAATTTGTAAAACATTTCGAAAAATATAAATTTGGTCAGCCAAGAGATTTCTATATATGAGAATCAGATTGAGAGGTTTTGATCGATTATTTGAAATTTGAAACAATTTACATCAAATTGGATTAATGTAACTCTTCATTCATATCGGTTTGGCCGTAATAATTCTCCTATTAATAACAATATCAACAGTAACAAAAAGGTAACAATGATTAAACTAGTAACAGTAATGAAAAAATAGTAATATTAAAGTAACAGTAAATTTAAATAATGGTTGTACTTTAAAACGTTGGTTTGGTATTGGCTAGATTATGAGACAAATAAATGATCAATCGAAAATCTTAAACATGTTAGGGTTGCGAGGGTCACACTTAATAAATTGAGGGGTTGCTGGTCACATGAAATGATGTTTGCGCCAACCACGATGAAATTTCTCATATGGTTTAGGTCTGTTTCAGCGACAACATATGAAATTTTACCTAGTTCTCTAAAAAAACATATGAAATTTAGTACGATTTCATTGAAAAATGCAATTGAAATCTTTATGTTAAAAATCCCAAGGAAAAAACGTCAAAGAATTCTATAACATAAAGTATATATAGGCGATGCTTTTTTTTTTATATTTTTCTTGGTAAACGTAGGCCTATAAACATACAACTGCATCGACAATCTTTTTCTCTCTCACATTAAAATCGTCAATTCAATTTCTTTTTAATTTAACTTTTCAGTCTTACGGTGAGAAATTATGCCACTATCATCACCAATGTTTTAAATACCGTACCGGCTGTCATACCGGTGGAACAGCTTGTATGGGGTTTACCGGTTTTACCGGGTATACCAGTTCACAAACCGGACTAGTATTAGTTTAATACATAGGTTACAATTCCACTATTGAGATTTGGGCCTAGTGGCAAGAGGAGTTGCTGCGTACAAAGAGGGGAGAGTTCGATTCCGTGTACAATCAAATCTGATTTTTCTTTAAATTTCAGCAGTACTTGACCGGTCAATAACGATTCCGTGTACAAGCAAATCTGATTTTTTTTCTTTAAATTTCAGCAGTACTTGACCGGTCAATAACGATCTGTTTTGGTCGGTTCACTGGTTTACACGCTGGTTCATGAAACGGTTCATCCGAATTTCCCGGTTTGCCCAGTTCTCTTCCGGTTTTTCCCGGTTCATAGGTCATCTGGTTATATGAGCTTACCCTACCGGATTAGGGTCCGATTCACGGTTTATCCGGTTGAACTAGCCGGTCCGGTCACTTGTTCAGATATTGCTTTCACATTCTAATTCATCACTTGGGTGTGTTTAGATGCACAAGAATAAGGAATTTGGGCCATTATCCATATTCTAACAAAACCATAAAATTAGAATAAGGAATTTGGACAAACACGTATTTCGAGATCCTAATTCTTATTCCTTATTCAACCCCTCATCCAAACACACCCTTAATGGACAGGACATGTTCACATTATAAATGTACATTAATGATATCATCAGATCTATTGGTCCTCACATTTTTAAATAAAATGATACAAAATGAAAGGAAAAAATAAAAAAAACAAAAGAGTATGGTCCTAATGGACCTTTAGACTTTTGATTTCCAAAAATTTAGTAAGTCTAAATGACAGTGTAGGCAAATTAACTAATTATTAAATTAAACTCGAATATTTAACTATATCAATATTCCAGTCATGTTTATAGATATAAATAAACAATCTCTCTCTCTCTATATATATATATTCCGAGAAACATGGAGTCAGAGTTTTGAAATCTATAATATTATTTTGTTTTATTATAATAGAATAGTACCTAACTTTTAAAACAAAGTTATCTTTGTGATATGCGATCATTTGTTTGGTCCCGTCGTAATCTAACTCTATGGTTTCCTGACATCACTGAAACCAATCTGAGATTACATAAGGTGGAACATATGGAAACGTGAATTACAATGGCTATGGGAAAGAGAATTAGTTGATTCGTTCAATTTTAAGTTTGATTTAGCCTCAATTGTGGAACTGAATACAAATCAGTATAAACAAACAGAATCGTTTTTTTTTTTAGGATCAGGTGGCAATCACCACGCCGACATAATTTTATTAAAAAAAAAAGTAATTACAAAGGAAAAAAGAAAAAGAAAAAATATATATAAAAATAAACAAAGAAAAACAAGAAAAAGAAAAAATCCTAAGAGAATTTAGTCCAGCTCTCTACATAAGCAAGAATTTCCTTAAGAAGAAGTCCCGGAGGCGTGTCGAGGTTTGAGAAGATTTTCCTATTTCGAGCCTTCCAAATGCCCTAAGAGGTTGCAGTCCAGATGATATCTCAATTATCTGAACCAATATTCCGGTGTGAGAGCAAAAAATCTTGTAGCTGTATGGTTAGATCTAGAAGAGGCAGTCGAAATCGAATCTGGACAAGTGACCATAGTGTTTGAGCATAGTGGCAATCAAGAAAAAGGTGAGCAGCAGATTCAACCAGACCACTATCGCAACAAAGGCATGTTGTGGAGGATGGCCAACCTCTTGTAATAAGATTTTGTTGGGTGAGTAAGCGATCCTAGAGCAAAAGCCACAAACAGAATAGTTAGCAAATCAAAAGATACAGAATCATATTTTCTAAAATTACGAGGTCATACGTACATAATGATTAAGACAAGGAACTTGAATTTTCAGATCAATGGCCTTCGAATAAGCAATTATGTTTCTAAAACGAATCCAGTACAGTTCGGATAAAACAGGAATTATGATATCCTACACAAATGCAACTTTAAATCGTAAAAACAGTGTCAATAGATACTATTTTGCTGCATTTTGAAAGTAGAACTCTGAATGCATGCCGGCCCACTTGTCCCACAAATCCATTCAATTGGCGTCATGTTTGATCGTTGTTAGAATTGGTGTTCTAAACCTTAATTTATTACAACAAGGCCATAAATAAATTAAATTGAGGGAGATGAAGATAACAAAAATTGAAGTAAGAAAACATAAAAAGTAAATACTATGTCACTGCAGTTTTGGTAGTTATTTTAATGAATTGGAAAGAAAGATAATGCGTAGTTTCTTGAACTTGAGATGCATAGTACATGTAGTGATACTTGACAGAAAATCAAGCAAATTTGCATATAAAAACAATGCATGTGCTGCACCTCAAGGAAATATTACAATTTTTGGCGGCACACAAACCAATGATTTTGAACCCGTATTACTTTTAGTTTTAGACTGAGCCAAGTGAGACAAATTGGCAGCCGATAAATCCAACTAGTGGGACATCGCGCAACGCCCGCAATTTATTTTTGTACGTTGTGCATCTTGTTTAAGTTTCTCTTGATATAACAGTGATATAACCATCACATACATGAAGGAAAAAAAAAACCTAATGATACTTCAACTTATCAATACATATCATAATCCTATTCTCTAATAAGCTAATAAATAAACATTTTTCCTGAAAATAATGAACAAAATTAGTACAGGAATGAAGCTCAATCAATTGATCATGATACACTACGCCATTTTTTATTTTTAGCATCAGTTAAATAGAGACCTTTAGCACCGGTTGGGCAGCGATGCTAAAAGGGAGTGGTGCTCAAAACTATTAAAAACCAGTCCTAAAAATCCAGTGCTAAAAATCAGTCAAAACCATTCTGAAAAAAGCAAGTCATCTTTAGAATTGGTTTTTAACTAAAAACCGATCTAAAAATAGCATCTTTAAGACTGGTTTTTAGTTATTTTTTTTAAAAATCAGAAGATCAAGGAATGTCGTTGAGTTAGAGCTTGGTCGAGTCAACTGGTCTACACCCATGGATGTGTACCGGATGGATCTGAGTCGAGTTTATATTCGGTCAGTGGACCCCACTAGTCAGCGAAGCTTGTTCTTGTACCGGGTTCGTCCAAGGTTTACTTTATTTCAACCCTTCTCCCTCATTGCTTCAGACTGCGATTTTCTTCCGTCGACTGAACAGCTCCAGTGAGATATCAATGGGGATTCCAGCAGCGATTTCAAGTAGAAAAAGATATCAAGAGCACCGTGGGGTCACCGTGAGTTCACCTCCACCGTTCATTTGAGTTGCGTCGGCCGTTTTGTGATGATTTGTCCTCAACAGCACTTTGACTCTAGCGTTGACTCGAGCGCTCCGACCATCATTTCGGTTGTCTTTAAGCTCTATGGAATCGTCTTTTTCTCCTCCTCTTCGCTTTGCTTTCGTTTTGCGTCAGGTCGTCCGATTTAGAGCGCTTCTTCCCAGAGACGGATCTAAGTAAAGCCTAGGGGTGTCAATGTCACCCCTATTTTTAAAAAAAATATTGTTACATATGTATATTTGTAATTATAAAATATAAATTTGCTACATGCACCATATATTTGAACCCCATAAAATTTTAGGTGAGTTTTCACTGGTGAACCCCATACAATTTTTCTTTGTGAGGTCGTTTTTGGTAGATTAATAATTTATGTTTGTCAAGCAATATTACCATAAGCAATAAAACAATTCATTTCAATAACATAATTGTTCTTTACTTCTTTTCAATTTTGCTTTGTGGGCCACCAAAAGATGGTCCAAAATGATTAGTCTCATGGCCTAGCCAAGCAACGGCATGGAATAGAAAACAAATTATGGAAATTCGTCAAAAAAAAAGAAGAAAGTTATATGCTGCGTAACCTTTCCTCTTTTACCTTTTCGACTTTTCCCTTTCCCCAATTTCACTTTACTCACTTTACACACTGAAATCAAACTAGGTAAATCACAACTGGTTTTGCCCTCTTGGTGACCTGCAAGTGCGAGAATGATCAGAAAAAAAAATCATCTTTAGAAGCTCTTTTGCAAGAACAATCGGAGATAATTAGATAAAGGTACTGGGCGAAACAACCCCACCCCCCTTGTGCTGCGGCTTAAAATTGGCTCTTTTATTTATCAAATCAATTATTTATTTATTTTTTTTGTTTATAAAATTCCTAAAGTCTGATATGAAAGTCAAACTCGGACTTAAAACAAGTCTAAAACTTTTCTCAGTTTTTATATATCAAATAATGTAATATTTTAATTTTATAATTCTGATTCTATCCTTGATATTTCTCTACCAGATTGAGTATGGAGAAATTCTTAAAAAGACAGCAACCCCATGATGGTACTTCAATCTCTCAAGCTCCTAAACGGGTTCATATTAACCTAAAAAATTATCCTATTGATCCTGCAAAGCGACAAAAGATTTTGGAGTATGATCCAAATGAGCGAGATGAAATTAGAAGCTTTTACTTAAATAGAGGTCCAAATCAACCGAAAGCCTACATGTTTGAACCAGTTGAGATAGCCGGTGTGTGGCGAAAATTCAATCCTAAATGGTATGATGATTATGCGGGATGGTTAGAATATAGTGAATCAAGTCACAAGGTGTGCTGTCTATATTGTTATCTATTTAAGGACAATAAAAAAGGAGGAGGTGATGTTTTTACAACAGAGGGTTTTCAAAGTTGGAATAAGAAGGAGAGATTGGATAGACATGTTGGTGGGCCTAGTAGTTTTCATAATCAGGCAATGAAGAAATGTGATGCTTTGATGAACCAGAGACAATCAATAGAAACTTGCCTTGATAGACAAACAAAGCAATCTAAGCGTGATTACCGGATTCTGTTGAATGCATCAATTACTACTGCCAAATTACTCCTCCATCAATGCATTGCTTTTCGTAGAAATGATGAATCAGAAGAATCCCATAATAGAGGTAATCTTATAAAGTTTTTAAAGGTTTATTCTGAAGATTGGGAAGAGATTAGTAGGGTGGTTTTAAAGAATGCTCCAAAAAATTTACAATGATATGTGGACAGACCCAAAGGGATATAGCTAATTGTGCAGCAAAAGAAATCTTGAAAATAATAATAAGTGATGTTGGAGATGACTTTTTTGGTATTTTGGTTGATGAATCATGTGATGTTTCAGAAAAAGAACAAATGACGGTTGTTTTGCGTTATGTGAACAAAAGAGACATTGTCTTGGAGCGATTTATTGGGATTGTTCATGTTCGAGATACTTGTGCCTCATCTTTAAAAGAAGCAATTAGATCTTTACTTGGTGAGCACAACTTGAGTTTGTCAAGGATATGGGGTCAAGGTTATGATGGTGCTAGCAATATGAATTGCCCGTTTAATGGTTTGAAGAGCTTGATATTAAGAGAAAATCCTTCTGCTTATTACATTTATTGCTTTGCTCACCAACTTCAGTTAGCACTAGTTTATGTCGCACGAAGAAATGATGAAGCTGATGGGTTCTTTGTTTTGGTGAATAAAATCACCAATGTGATGAAAGGTTCAGCAAAGCAGCGAGAGCTAATTCGAGAAAAGCAAACAATTAAGATCATAGAAGGGTTAAGCCATGGTGATTTGCAAACTGGAAGTGGATCAAATCAAGAACTTGACTTTCGAAGACCAGTTGAGACACGCTGGGGTTCTCATTATTCATGCATTTTAAACTTGATTGCAAATTTCTCTTGTATTGTTGATGTACTCGGGATAGTTGGCAAAGATAGCACTAAGCAAGAGCAAAAAGCTGAAGCAACCCGTTTGAAAAAATTTATGCAAGATTTTGATTTTGTCCTAATGATGCACTTAATGAAGAATGTTTTGAGAATAACAAATGAGCTTTCTTTGGCATTGCAAAAAAAGAATCAAGATATTGAAAATGCAATGACTCTTGTAATGGTGGCAAAACAACGCTGGCAAGTCTTCAAAGAGAAAGGATGGGAATCTGTTGTAAGTGATGCCACTTCATTTTGCAAAAATCATTCAATAAACATACCTAATATGGAAGAGAGGTATGTACTGTAAGGTAAATCAGCCCGTAATGCTCCTTATATTACTTTTTTTCATCATTATCGTATACAGGTTTTTTGTGCAATTATAGACACACAATTGCAAGAGCTTAACAATAGGTTTGATGAAATAAATTCAGAATTGCTTCTTTGTGTGTCTTGCCTAAATCCAAGAGACTCATTTCGATCATTCAGTACAGAAAAGTTAGTCAAATTGGCTTCTTTTTATCCTTATGAGTTCTCCAATCCAAGTCTTTTAGCTCTTCCAAATCAATTAGAAAATTACATTGTCGATGTGCGTACAATGAATGAGTTCTCTAACTTGAATGGACTCGGTCATTTAGCCAGAGTAATGGTTGAGACCGGCAAGTATAGAGTGTATTCACAAGTTTACTTGTTGAAGTTGACATTAATTTTACCGGTTGCAACGGCATCGGTTGAGAGAATCTTTTCAGCAATGAAGTACATTAAGAATGATTTGCGGAACAAAATGTGTGATCAATGGATGAATGATTGCTTTGTGACTTATGTAGAGAATGAGATCCTTGAGAAGGTCACCAACAGTGTCATATTACGTCGATTTCAAAGCATGAGACCTCGACGAGTACAATTAGATGAAGAAGATAGCTAGAGCTTGCTTGATTAGAATATATTTTGCATTTTTTTTTTAGCTTTTTAAGTAATGGATGTATACTGGAGACATATTTTGTTTAATTATTTTTATTATAATCTGAATTTTAAAGTAATAGATGTTTGATGATATAGAGTCCAACTTTATCTAAATTTAATGCAATAATTTAAATATTATTAATTTGGTGAACCCCTCGAAAAATTTTCTGGCTCCGTCACGTCACTGCCTCTTCCTCCTCTCATGCTTGATCTGACAATGGATGGAGGCAGTGGTTTGGAGCTATCAGCGGTTGTTAGAGTTATATCCTAGAAGTCAATCATTATATGGCTACTTCTATGGTTTATGTTATTGATGATATTTGATCATTTATTCCTTGATTTATTTATTGACAGATCATTCAGGTTGAGGATCTGAATTGTAGATCTCTGTGTTTCATTTATAATAAATGACAATAATAAATCTAAAAGGTCCGTAATCTTGATAATTAACAAGGAATATTAATTATCGGATAAGATTAGTATGCAAGTTAAGTGATGATTAAGTTCTACAAATCATAGGTAAGGAGTTGCCAACTTAATTGCATATGTGTATGTTATGGAACATAGTACAGGACACGACCCAATGAAATAAATATATGTATTGTGTTATGTGTCATTATTTATTTCATTTGAGTTTGATTCTAAGTTTGAGATGGTTCAACTTTTCCACATGAGGATAGGTTCAATAAATATCGTCTACCGTTGATTCCTGATAAGGGCTGTTATACGGACTTTATTTATGTTCTCTTGAAATGTGCGGGGAAAAGTTGTTCATCAAGAAAATCGTATGTCCCTCATTAATTTACTTAGTGAGCGATGATATCTGTTTGGGCCCCTTGATGGAGATGGATTGTTTGCTAGCAACTGATACAGTCATCTCTAGATCAAGAAACGTATAATCTGCAAGAATGACACATTCCTATCTTGGATTATACGATGATATCATGTGACATAAGAATCAGACAAGGATATACTATTATTTCTTATGCAGGATTAAAATATTGTAGCAGTACACTATTTATGCGAATTGGGAATCATAACGTGTTGCTAGATACCGCTTATGATTATTGGAAATAAATAGCGATTTATTTTCCATGTCCAACAGAGCATAAATCCTCAAAGGGTCACACAAATAGGTTTTGACCATGCGTGCATTATTTATTTGGTTGTATTAAGGAATGCAACAATATGATATGTTGACTGATTAATTATGTACTGTTGCGAACCGTCATAATTAATTAATTAAGTCAAACGGATTATATAGAAATAAATTAATGCATATTCTAATCCTTAAATAATTATCAAAGTGTTGATAATTAATTTGTTCAACATGAATTAATTAAAGTAATTAATTTGAGCTAACGGGCCTATATTTAAATGGTAAATTAAAGGTCCAAATTGAGAGCAATTAATTGGGTCACTAATTAATTGAATTAGAGGACCAATTAAATAATTGATAGAGCCCATTTAGGCCCATTTTATGGCTGCCCTAGTGATGGCATAGTTGTAAATTAGTTACAACTTTTTGAGAGAGTGGTTGGTCTATAAAAGGACCACTTTGGGAGCCAAAACCCTAGCCACCTTGCCTTTTTCTCTCTCCCTAATATTTTGGACGAAAATTAAAGGAAAAATTTCAGAATTTTTCCTCTCCACCATTGCTCTCTTAAGCTCATGTGTTGAGCACCTCTTGCCTCCATCCAATTAAATAGTTAATTAAGGCAAAGGGAAGGAAGGGATTAGGCTTAACCTCTCATCTACTAGCATAGATCGAGGTTTTGGTTAATACCTTGGTGGACTTGAGGCCGAAACACGCGTGGTGGTGCGCACAACCTCGACATCGCCGGATTCGAGCCTCCTTGTTGCGATACAAGGAGAGGTAGCCTTCCTAACCTCTCTCTCTTGTGTGTGAATGCTTGGACTAGATCCTTCGAGGTCTAAGTCGTTTGGATTGCTTGTTAAATGGTTAATTAGCACAAAAATTTGAAAACTTAGACTTCCTAACAGCGGTGATCTCTTGCCAGCCAGAGCTCTTTAGACATCGTTAAAGCTCCCTGAGGCCATTCATGGTGGCAATTAAAGTTGTGTACCTATCCTGTTTTATGGTAATTTGGTCACGGCCTTGCTTTGGTCTGACAAAACATCAGCTAAGTTACATTGACCTTTGCTAACAACAATTATTTCTAATTGACCTGTTTATAAACATAATTTAGACACTTAAGATGACTCTCGTGCTGTTAGTTTGGTTTCTGGGTTTGTCTAAATTATTGAACTATCAATTATGGCTTGTGCCATTTCTATTTTTTTTTTCTATGTCCTTTGAAGTCAAGGCTTTTGTCAACTTCAGCTTCTGAGCTTACCATGTATATCTCCTTTTACTTATCACTGTTTTATGATGGTGGCTGCAAAAACACACATGAGCCGGCGTTCCCAGACAACCGTACTCACATGCATCTCACAACCTCCTTACAATCTTTAATTAATCAATTTATTGAGTGGATTACAAGTCCATATATATCTGAATCGGCATTCCCAAACAACCAAATTCAGACACAGTTTGTGTCCACATAATTTATTATGTCATGTGTACAGATTTGCATAGGCTGGACTAGAAATTCATTTTTATGTCATATTTTCTATTATCTACCAATTTTTATAATAGAGGAGGCAAGGAGCACACGTGAGTCGGCGTTCCCAGACAACCAAAATCACATGCATTAATTCCATTGTCTCTTTATACTTTAATTTATCCATTTTTATTAAGTAGATCACATATCCATACATGAGCCGGCGTTCCCAGACAACCAACCTCATGTACAGTCCATGTCTACATAGAAGTATGCATGATCATTTTGCGAAACCAAAAGAAAAGAAAAAGAAACAAGAACTGTTGCAAAATAAAATCTGTGCACGTGCAAGCTCCGGCACACCATGGCTTGGTGGCCGAGCAAAGAGAACAGATCTCAAAATAGCAATTCGATCAAACAAAACTCTCTTTATTTATGCGGAAATAGATGGTTACAAGCTGGGTTTACCTAAGACTTGCTCTCTCTTTTCTTTTCCTTCTTCTTTCTACTGCCTACCAACTATTCGACAAAAAGACAGAATTTTCCCTTTTGATCCTCTAACCTAGCAGAGGTCGAGAGAGCCCTCTTCTTCAATCTGAAGCTTCTTTGATAGGCATGGATTAGGGTTTGTATCTCAACTGGATGTGACACTTGGCAATTTGCAAGGATTTTGATGGATGGCTGAGATGAGCCCTTGGTGAACATTCTTTTTGCAACCTTTCTTCACTTCATGGTTTCTGCTGCTCTATTTACTTTCCTATTGTTGCTTGACATGTGTCATTCGTTGCTCCTCTAGTCTTGGTACAGTGGCATGCCATGGCTTACTACTCTTTACTTCTGCCGTGCTGGTTGTGAGCCTTGATCTTGAGTCGCTGTAGCTGTTATTTCTTCATTGTGAACTTCAACTGCTTTCCTCTTTAGGCTTTATAGTTTATACTTATAGCATTAGTTCAATTTACTAAACTTCTACTCAAGTCATTTGGTGCAGTTGTGGCAGTATTTCATTGGCCCAATTAGCCAAGAGCATCTTCAATATAAAACATGCATATTATTCAACTTTTTTGTGACATTTTTAAATTATCCTCACGCTTGTTGAAGTTTAATTTCTAGTTCTTTCTTTTTCTTTTTTTCCTTTCATCGAGTGCATATTATTTTATTTAGTTTGATAATAACGATGGTGACCATACCAGTCCAATATTCTGCGTAGAATCAACTCAGGGGACTATATATGGTTTTTAATGGGAAATTATTTTTGAAAACAGACTTCATATTTCCTTATCTCTTTGTTCGACACTTCGACTTGCTTTCTCTTACTATTGGGTAGACGTGGACCTTCTAATTGGTTCCCTAAATAAAAACTCTGCATAATTCTTAGACTTCGGTTGTCCTCTGCAATCGTTCAATTCCACGATGGCAAATTGTTGAACGACGGTTTCTATTTAAAATAAATATGTGTAGCTATAGCTAATGTCAGATATTAATATTGAAATAGTTCAATGATCAATCTAAATCGTTCAATGTCTTCTTCGTACAAAAATCTTGTTAAAATCGGAAATTTTATTTTTTATTTTTTTATAGATATTTAGAAAATCGATTGATGTGAGTGATATTATAGATCCTCTAAACATAATTTTAAAAATTATTAAAAGAAATAGAAAAAAAAACTTGAAAATTTGTAAATTTTGATATTTAAAAAAAGTTGTACGGTTCAGACCAACAACTCGAATCTCGGAATTCGAGATATGACTTGGAAGCATGGAATTGGTCCGTTCGTGTTTTGGGTATGCCATTGCAAGTCTCAGAAAATATTAACTCTCTGGTTTATAATAACAAACGAAAATGTTGCAGGAGTGGGATCGACTGACAAGATCTATAATCATCTATAAGAAAAAAAATAGAGAGAAATAATTTTCTTAATAGTATTTTACCTACGAGTACATTCGACAGAAACCTTATTTTTTCCTTGTACCTCAACATTTTCAGCTAATTGTTTAGTTTAGTTGTAAAAAATGAAAGCAAGGAAAATTACTTATCATATTCTAATCTTAATATATAAATATATCAAGAAAAAGAAAAGTTACTGTCATGTTTGGGGCATTGTTGTTTCATATAATATGGATTTGCATATATTCATGAATCATGATTGAAATCTGGGTAAAGGTACTTTATCCCTTAAGTGTGCTTGATGTAAACATCAAATGCGGTGTTGCTAATTTAATAAAAACTTTTTTTTTCTGAGAATTAACACATTTGGGACTGATGCGCCCCTGGTTTGGGACTTTAGGTAATTGTGATGACAATCATTAGCATGGGAGATTGTGAGTTTCCTGAATTAAACCATCCATTAGGTCAATAGAAAATTTCAATGTAAGTTGTCTGTTGAAAATTCACTTTATTTGACCAAGAATGCAGTGCATATGAAGTTCCCAGAAAGAAAATGTACGTAGGTGGTAGGTACAAATTATAGTAATTTTTATTTAATGAATATTCTACATACATAGTCACTCGGTCTACTTGAAAACAAGAACAACAAAAATGAATTCAAAGAGATCATAAGAAAATTCATGCCCCAAATGGCTATTATTAACTGATGTTTGAATGACATTTTATATCAATCTCCTATACCACATTTGATTTTTCTGGAGTGGCCATGTATCCAAACACGCTAGCGCATAGCGTGTTTGGATGTTGCATGGATAATGAATAAGAATAAGGATTAAGAAATTCGTGTCTATCCATATTCCAAAGTCTTTATTGTGTGTTTGGATGCATAAGAATAAGAAATCGGGTAAAAATAAGCTCTAAATTTCTTATTCTTGTGAAACCCAAAATCTATTTCCACAAGAATAAGAAATTTAGACTTATTCGGGTCCTTATTCATATTCTAACAAAACCAAGAAATATGAATAAGGAATATGAATAAGCACATATTTCTAAATCCTTATTCTTATTCCTTATTCAACGCCTCATCCGAACACACCTCTAGAATATGAATAAGCATCCGAATAAGTTCAAATTTCTTATTCTTGTGTTGTTTGGATTTCACACGAATAAAAAATTTGGAGCTTATTCTTATTCACACACTTATTCCTATGCATCCAAACACAATAACCAGCTCCTTGGACCTTGTCGCCATTTAAAATTCGTACTTGTACCGTGTACTATTAAGTTTAATTTTGTTCATGCTTCTCCAAATCAAAAGAGATTAATATATTGGCGTGTTCGGATCGATTGAGAATCAGATAAGAATTAATTATTCTGACTTAAAAATATTATTTCTAAATAATTAATGATAAATTTGTTCTAATCACGACTGTTCTGATTTTAAAATATTATTTCTAAATAAGGATAAATTTATTTTAATCAAAAGTGTTATTTTTATGTGATCTTCAATTTTGAATAAATTTACAATCCGTGTTTGTTTCTATTATTATTAATCCGAATTATATTTTTATTCTGAATAATCTTTTTAGTCTATAAGAATTTGAACCAACATGGGACCCAGATCTCGTGTAGCGCGGCACCCGTGTAGCGCACCTCTCGGGCTATCCGATTTGATCTCGACGGTCAATTTTTTTCGGGCCTTACAATCTGGTAAAATTCACAGGCCATCCATCATAGATCGGACGGCCCGAGAGGTGCGCTACATGGGTGCCGCGCGGCACCAGATCTGAATTCACCAACATGTGGCTGCACATGGATGCAAGCATAACGATTCCATTTCAGAATAGAAGGGTTCGTTATATTCTTGTGATTTGTTTCATACACGGTCCGTTAGAAACATGCTTCATCGCTAAGCCGACTTGAAAAATATATCCAACTTGATTTGATCTAAAATCGAGTCGAATTTTGTAAAAAATCCAACGAACTCGAATCCGATCGACCGAGATGACATATAGATGTGTTTGAAAACGAGTGAACAAGCCCAGTTCACAAACTAGGCAAACAACATTTAACCAAACATCAGAACTAGCCCAACTGCTAGATCGGATCCTTGTTCTAGTTCGGTAGTTCCAACTTTAGCTATAACCATCTCCATGTGCTGAACTACTCTCCATAAAATAATGTTTAATAATCCATTAAAGGAAGACTTGGCATCATGGGTGTAATTAATACTTTTTTAAATCACCACTATTTTTATGTTAAAATCAATAATATTAAATAGAAATTAGTTGATAAAAATAAAATAAACCAATTATATTATTACTAAGATATTAATTATAATGACGACGACGACAACAACAACACTAATAATAATAATAATAATAATATATTAATAATTTTTTATATAAAAAAAAAACTTAATCCACTGATCCAACCCAACTGAACCCAATCCAAACCCGACCCGACCAAATACAACCCTCTTAACTTTCGATCCCCTCTTTCAAATCACGTATATACATCAGTGTAGCGGGCCGACTGATTCCTTAGAAGGATTCAACTTTTTCCTGCTTGCTGCCGCGCAGTTGCTTTCAGGAAATCGATGATATTGAGATCAACCGAGTTTCAAATCAAAAGCAATTCCCAACTACCCACTAAAATCTCTGCGAGGGGTTTGGTGGGAGATTATGACTTGCTGGATCACCAACCTACCGTGCTTTTCTTAAGGATTAAAAACCCTTTACCTTAGGTCTATAATCTGTGACCGTACATGAAGCACATCTCAAGGGAAAGTAAATGAACAAATAAATGTGTAAATTAATAAATACATAAAATAATCAACAAGCCTCGACAAATTAGTTGAAAAAGTTTCAGACTTCAAACTAGCCTTATCCATTTTATACTATTTGCAAAGAACAAAAACACTGTTAAAAACTGCATTTAGTTCTATATATTCAAACCAAATTTCTCACCAGTACAAGAAAAAATGATAACTTCCGTCAAATATAAGGAAGTAAAATAATATCCTATTTTTGTAACTTTGCTTGCTCGCCAGTTACTTGTTTATATAATATTAGTTTTCTACTGTTTCTTGTTTTTATTTTGCTAGTATTTGCCTGCAAATTAATGTATTTGATTTAAGTCGAAATTTCTTCTATAAGGTAACTCTAACTCAACCATGTTTTATATCACAAATTAATTACCCAACATGCGATTTGTCCTCACCAAATAATATTCAATTAATTAATTCAATTAATCATGTTTAAAACAAAAGTATGACAACGAGTAGATTTCTTGCTGATATAGAAGATTTTCTTTCAAGTAGATTTCCATGTGCCTATAGAAATAACATACTAAATGCACTTTAGTTGGCATGAATAGTTAGCACTCTATTAATTTTAGTTAAAAAAAACATGTAGGAATTTGATGAATCGATAAAATTAGCGGCTAATTAATTTGACAGACAAACATAGTTTTGTGTTTTTTAAAACATAAGTCTTGATTAAAATAACAAGGATTGAGATTTTGCTTTTACGACGTTCTATTATAATTAAACTGAATTGATGACCGCAATAATACTAAATATTTGCATTGTTTTAATTGGTCTATAGATTTAATAGTTCTGTGACATTTTATTTTTACGATTATAGAAATCATATGTTATAAGATTATGTATAATAGCAGTAGTTTTAAACTATAATAACCATCATTCGTTCATATTTTCGTTAAATCTAAAAAGAAGAATCTATAGTTTGAAAAAATAAAAATATTAGGATAGATCATCAGGGTAAAATTTTTAGTTTAATCAAAATGACAAAACTGAAAATGTACAAAAAAATATATATTTACTTCATCAATCATATATAAATATATATATTAAGAAACAACTCTTTTTTCTAAATTTAAAGGTGCATACAGGATTTGAACTCTTGACCTTAAAGAAGTTAGCCTAATACTATTAGCATTGAGCCATTAGGCAACATGGTTCATGAATCATATTTAATTTTATAAAATCGTCATTAGGTATATCGCTAATAACAAATTGCTTGCACCATACAAAGTCCGTAGTGACACAGTTTTCAACCCTTTTGGGATCACAATCAGCGTGCCCTAAGTTAATTAATTAACTTAATTAATGTCGACCACAGAAAATTATATTTTCGCATGGCCTTTCTTTGTTATTTATTATTATTTTTTTGGGGGTGGGGGGTTGCTCCATAAGAACTAAACAATTCTTGTTTATTAATCGCAAAGAAAAGAGTGTTTAATTAACCCATGCCATGACCACACAAGTTGGAAATCTTGGTCCAACGCGGGTTTTTGTTGTTCTTTGATTAGGTCAAACTAGCATTGCTATGGCCTTTATTCAACCACTTTGTTTAATGGCAAACAGTCATTTTACTGGGATAATAGAAAATTTTTTTATGACCAAAATAATTTTCTAATAAAGAACCATATCTTTTGGTTAAAAATATATAATTTGGTACAGAGAAACCTTGTTGGATCTGGATCCAAAACATAGAAATAGTAACTGTATTCTATGTCCAAGTTTGTATATTTATACATTTTTATATTGTTCTGTTCTTCAATGCTCTGAGCATACAAAACATGCTATGTCACAAGTTCGTTAATCATATTCTATAGGTTTCAATAAAAACAAAAAAAAAAACAAGCTCACAAGTTCACTTGGTTGTATGATGACATATGATCCTGCCTCACAACACCATTTTCAGTGGAATTATTTGTGACCTTATTTATCAAATTTTCAGGACATGCTTGATTTGGTGGCGCTTTATTTTTGAAAAAGGAAAGAAAAAAGTTCTTGAAATAAAATTCATAGTGGGCACTCTGCAGTCTGCAGGCAGTCCGGTCCAGTTACGGCTTACCTACCAAGCGCAAGTTTGTTAGGAAAGACATACATATCCCAAATTAAATATGATAAAAATGGTACGAGCTTGGTTTATTTTTTTAAACGGAATAAAACTTACTAGTATCTCTTTCAATAGATTTACCGAAACTCAGACTCAATTAGCATGCGTGGTTGAGTTATCAACTGAATGAACTCATCATCATCATCATACATTTTGTACTCGTAGGAGATTAATTTAAACCCAAGGCCAATAGCTTATTGTATTCTCTATATGGATCATAATTTCCCACTAAAGTACTGAAATAATAACACTGGTTATGCTTGTTTCATGCATAAGAGGTTATGCAACACTTACACAACCAAACATCCATAATATAAGGTTGCGTAAATGTGCATAACTTATTACATCCAAAGAGGTTGCATAACTAATGCACTGGATTTTTTTCATCTCATTTGACATTTGTGCCCTTCAATTTAATTCTCACCGACTCTCAATATCTAGCACTAATGCAGTTCATAATAATTATTTTTAAAATATAATAATAATAATAATAATAATAATAATAATATTATTATTATTATTATTATTATTATTATTATTATTATTATTATTACTACTACTACTACTACTACTTATTCGAAAGAAGGAATATGATTTATTTTATTATAATATTTTATTATAATAAGAATATTGTAACGAAAACTATAGAGAAAGTTTAATATGCACCATATGACTATAGTGCATAGGGATTTCTATGCAGTGCGGATTTTTTCAGGAGTATTTTTGTAAATTGACAAATCTAATTTAACCAATCTAATCTACATATTCAAATCTCATAGCAAACCAAATTTTACAATTTTTGAGATTTTGGTATTATTTTTTTTGAATTTTTTAAAACATTATATTATTGGAAACAAACTACTATTTACAACATTCAAAAAATGACAGGTTTTAAAAAATCTAAAATAATAGTAATAAAATCTAAAAAATTGTAAATTTGGTTTGCTATGAGATTTCAATATGTAGATTATATTGATTAAATTAGATTTGTGAATTTACAAAAATACTCCTAAAAAAGTCCGCACTGCATAGAAAACCCTATGCACTATGGTGCATATTAAACTTTCTCAAAACTATGATAATAAGGCCATTAATTATTTTATTAAAATAATAATAATAATATAATTATTATATTATTATAATATTATAATATTATTTGTTTTCATTACTTATTTTATTATTCAGATTATTAGTATTACATAATAATAATTACTTTTATAATATTTATTATTATTATTTTTATAATATCTGAAATAGACAGAGTAAGTATGTATTGTATGCTAAATTAATAGATATTGTCCTTTACTGAATCAAATGACTCAAATTCAATGACTTTTTAGTTTTTTGACATAAATATATATACAATAAGTTACTCTTCCTTATTACTCAACCAAATGCCTCCACTAAGTATTTGTTCTTCCTACTCCGTAAAAGGTTGCATGATACAAATTGGAAAATTTAACATAACGGATGATACAGTTTGAACCAACACATTTGGATCCTTTGGTACATTTTGCTTACCGATGCAGAGAATCCTAAATTCTTCTACCGTGGTGTGCCACAAACCCACAAGGCCACAAGAGACTGAATGCTTCGCAATTTGAGGCATGCCCTTATATGCCAGGTGTCACCATCTAAACCCACCTCGTTAACAAATCCAATGGCTTGTATTTCCTCTCAACTAACACATCTCTACCCACCCCCTTCTCCAATTCCTCCCCTCTATTTAAGGTTCTGTCTCCCTTCCCTCTCCTCAGGGACAAATTTCTCACAATTGTAGAGAAAATTTGCTCTCTTTTAAACCAAACTCACCCCCAACTCCCCAACTAACCAAGCAAACAATCAAAATCAGAATTCAATCAAATCCAATCCAATGGAGAACGGCAATGCAAATGGGTTTTGTACAGCTGATCCATTGAACTGGCGCACGGCAGCTGAAGAGCTGTCGGGCAGCCACTTGGACGAGGTGAAGAAGATGGTGAACGAATTCCGGTCACCTCAGGTGAAGCTAGAAGGAGCTAGCCTCAAAATTGCTCAGGTGGCTGCCGTGGCATCTGGGCCCACTGTCAGGATTGCTCTGGCTGATGAAGCACGTGGCCGGGTCAAGGCGAGTAGTGACTGGATCATGGACCGCTTGAACCGCGGTATCGATGTCTATGGAGTGACAACCGGCTTTGGCGCCACCTCTCACCGTCGTACCCAACAGTGTGAGAGTCTCCAGAAGGAACTTATCAGGTACTGTTATTAATACTATTAAACTGTGCCTTTTGTCATGTTGTCGATCGAATCGGCTCTCTGAGTTAATAGGAACGAATGGGTTTGGATCCGGTAGCTCGACGGTTATGTCAAGTCGGGTCGGCGCAGTTCAATGATGAATTTGAATTGTAACAAGCATATACCTGGAGAGCTGTCATGCCAGAAAGATTTGGATTTAGATCAAACTTTTCTGGGTTCTTTTTTTTTATTTCGTTTTTACCTCTTTTCAAATAAAAATGGCAAGGGATCATCGTGCATATAGTACTAACTTTGGTAATTCGGTGTTAGTCGCATCAGAGAAGAAAACTGAAGAGTAGATGGTAGGTGCATTTACTCGAATTGGCGTTTTCTTGACACAACACGGAAGGATGCACATGCACGGCCGTCTTGTTTTAAATGATTATAATAATATTATAATTTACGCTTCTTTGATTTTTGCAAACAGATTTCGTGTTAAAAGTAATTATGTCTTGCTTTATATTTTTGGGCAGAAAAAACAAGAATGGGAGTTTTTTAGGATCACAGATAGCATGCTCTTTGTTAATTACAGAAAAAAAATTCACTTAAACACTCGCACAAAATATGAAATTGTCCGCCAAATTTTTTTGTTATTATTTCAGGCCAAAGAAGAGTTATACTTAATATGCCTTCTTTACAATATATGCCACCAATTTTTTTAATGGCAAGAGAGTAAATTTACTGGATGCTAGAAAATATTTTATGACCGTAATAAATTTCGCATTAAAGAACTATATCTTTTAGTAAGAAACTATTTTTTTTGTTGGAGATAATCTTGTATTATCTGGATCCGACCCGCTCAAATAGTACTGGGATTCTACAATTGTCACGTATATATATTTGTAGATATTCAGATTGTTCAGGTCTCTTATGCTCTGAGCATACAAAACATGCTATCGTTACAAGTAATTAAGTTAAGGCGCGCACTAAAACACCACAAAGAACAGAGGAAGATCTTGCACGTCAAATATTAATCATATTCTAGAGGTTGTTATAAAAAAATAAGGTCACAAGTTCACTTCGTTGTATGGTCCTGCCTTATAACACGCCTTTTGGTAGAAGCACTTTTGGTTTTGTTATCAAATTTTCAGGACTCTTGGTTTGGTGGCGCTTTATTTTTGAACTAGGAAAGAAAAAAAGATCTTGAAATAAAATTCTATTGTAGGACCTGCAAGCCACTGTCTGGTCCACTTACGGGTTACGGCTTACCTAACGAACTCATAATTTGTTCGGAAAGGCATACATATACCAACCTCCTTTTTTTTTGTTTTTTTTTTTTTTTTTGAAACAAACATATACGGATATACCAACGTAAATGTGACAAAAATGGTATGAGCTTGGGTTAATTTCTTTAGATTAAATAATTTTTTTCTGGTATCTCTTTTGGTTTTCTACAAGAAATTTATTGGATTTGTGGGTCTAATAGCATATGACGTAGGGTGATCCTCATTAATACCTGATGGGAGATTAAATTATCCCAAGAGCTTATTAAATTCGTATTTTTGACCATAACCTGATACAACTATACAAGTACTGAAATAACACTAAAATACTTGTTCTTCGTACTCCGAGATAAATTGCATGATAGTATGATACAAATTGGATAATTTAAAATAACAGATAATGCAGTTTCAACCAACACCTTTGGACCCTTTGGTATATTTAATTGCTTACCGACGTTGGGGATCCAAAATTCTCTATAAAATAGTTGCATACCAGGGAATAAGGATATTATATACTGAGAGTAATTGTTTGCATGTAAAGATCCAAGCGTTTGACTCATTCCTTGGCATGAACGCAAGCTGTTACCCAATAACACGAATCCAGTAGAGGCATCTTTTTAGGAGATTACATCATATAGACAGTTCAACGTAACTAATTTGCATTTAAGGCCCATAAATCCATAATTAATCAATTAAACCAGATTAGATCAACCCTGGATCTAATGTAGTACTCGTGTGCTGCTATATGTATAGCACTTCGTAAAACATGGTACTTTACTCCAAATTTGCCAGGATTTAGTCAAAATATCTGACATAATTTCTATATGTTTCAGGTTCTTAAATGCTGGTATTTTTGGTCGTGATGGGAACAACAGGCTTCCTGCGCCTGCTGCCCGTGCAGCCATGCTGGTGCGCATCAACACTCTCTTGCAGGGCTACTCTGGTATCCGGTTCGAGATCCTCGAAACCATGGCTGCATTTCTCAACTCAGGTGTGACCCCTTGCCTCCCACTCCGTGGCACTATCACTGCCTCTGGTGACCTGGTACCTCTATCCTACATTGCTGGTCTTCTCACCGGCCGCCCCAATGCCTCGGCCACTGGCCCTGATGGGAAAACTCTGACTGCTGCTGAGGCATTCAAAGTTGCTGGAATCCCTCATAACTTTTTTGACTTGCAACCAAAGGAGGGTCTTGCACTTGTCAATGGTACAGCCGTCGGCTCAGGTCTAGCATCAATGGTTTTGTACGAGGCAAACATTCTCTCAGTTCTTGCTGAGGTGTTATCAGCAATATTCTGTGAGGTAATGCAAGGGAAGCCCGAGTATACCGATCACCTGACCCATAAATTAAAGCACCACCCTGGCCAAATAGAGGCGGCTGCAATTATGGAACATATTTTAGATGGGAGCTCCTATATGAAGATGGCAGCGAAAGTACACGAGCAGGATCCACTGCAAAAGCCAAAGCAGGATAGATATGCACTCCGTACATCGCCTCAGTGGCTGGGGCCTCAAATTGAGGTCATTAGAGCAGCGACAAAGTCAATCGAGCGGGAGATCAACTCAGTAAATGACAACCCACTCATTGATGTGTCCCGAGACCTTGCGCTTCATGGAGGCAACTTCCAGGGCACACCAATTGGTGTCTCAATGGACAATGCTAGGTTGGCGATAGCCGCAATCGGCAAGCTCATGTTTGCTCAGTTCTCGGAATTGGTGAACGACTTTTACAACAACGGGCTGCCATCCAATCTCTCAGGTGGCCGCAACCCGAGCTTGGATTACGGCTTCAAGGGTGCTGAAATTGCCATGGCTTCATACTGCTCAGAACTCCAGTTCCTTGGAAATCCAGTCACCAACCATGTGCAGAGTGCCGAGCAGCACAACCAGGATGTAAACTCACTCGGGTTAATCTCTTCACGCAAGACCACTGAGGCAGTCGAGATACTGAAACTGATGAGCTCGACCTACATGATTGCTCTGTGTCAGGCAATCGACCTCAGGCACTTGGAGGAGAATCTCAAGAACACTGTTAAAAACACAGTTGCACAAGTCACCAAGAAGAAAATGTTGGTTGATCAAATAGGTGTGCTCCAGGACACCCGATTTGGCGAGAAAGAGTTGATGCAAGTCATTGATCGTGAATATGTTTTTAGCTATGCCGACGACCCCTGCAGCCCGATCTACCCCTTGACCCAGAAGCTGAGGCAGATAATGGTTGAATATGCATTGAGGAATGGAGAGAATGAGTTGAACCCTGCCACTTCTATTTTCCAAAGGATTGCAGCTTTTGAGGAGATGCTGAGGGAGGTGTTGCCTAAGGAAATGGAGGCGACACGGGTTGCATGGGAGAATGGCAAGTCAGAGATACCAAACAGGATTAAGGATTGCCGCTCATACCCATTGTACCAATTTGTGAGAGAGGAGTTGGGTGCTGGGTACCTGACTGGAGAGAAGGTTAGGTCACCAGGTGAAGAGTGTGACAAGGTGTTTATGGCTATCAATGAGGGTAAGTTAATAGACCCATTGCTCGAGTGTCTTAAGGAGTGGAATGGTGAGCCTCTTCCTATCAGCTAAAAGAGCAGGAGAAAACTTTAAAAAAAAAGGGGGTTGGGGTATTAGTTGATAATTGATAATTTTTATTTTTTCCTTCTTTTTACTTTTCTTTTGTTTGTTCATTTAGAAATTGTAATATTTGTTTGTCTGAGTTTAAAGAGCTTGTATTTAAGTGACAAAGAAGTGTTAATGAAACAGTAGAACTGAGACTTTCGTTCTAATCTGTGCTCTGTTTCGCTTTGTCTTTGCTCCATCCTAACATGTTACTGGTTTCTGATGAAAATTGATTGACTAATGATTACTCCACTGCCTATATTTCCCCATTTACGTTAGTCTGGATACAAACTCTACATTTAAATCCAAACCTGGATCAAGTAAAAGTTTCTGAGAAGGGTACGTCATTCAAACAAAATTATTCAAAAATAGAAAATCGTCATTCGTCACTGTATTCGTCATCCTACGCAAACAGAGAAAGATTAGCCATCCTTTCTTAGTTTGAACTATCCCTTGTTCCCTCTTTGTGTGGGTTGAATAGCATGTAGCGGTAGGTAGAGCAAGATATGGCACTGTGACCGTACAATTTCTTGTTGTAAATTGACTTGGGAGAAATTTGCCTTCGTCAAATGTATTGGATATACAACTATATGCACTAATGTCGGCTTCAAGCACTCTGCATCTTACTTATCTACATGTCTCATCCAAATTTTCCTCCCATCCATACATCACTGCAAAATATAGATCAAATAATTAGATTTGGTGTCACTATGTTTTAGTTTCATGTGAGTGGACAAATTTTAAATTAGGTGGGGACCTCGTGTTTCAAGGGTTTAATATATTCTTCTCCTGAGGAGGCTTCTCTCTGTTTTCATTTTATAATTCATTGTATATCTATGCCTTTTTTGTAACTAGTAAATGTTATGTTATCATTATGGTGCGAACAACGCAATTTTATTTATTTGAAGAAAAAAATATCAAATTATAAGTAACTTTTGAGACATCAAATTGAAAATAATTAAAAATAAAAGTCTGCTCCTGAGTTAACAAAAGGAGGTGAATGCAAGGGAGGGGGACCGGGGAAATGAATTAGTCCTCGGTTTTAATTTAAGTAAACAGAGATGGATGTAGAAAATTTAAGAGAGCGATCTAGTTGTTTATTCAAACTTTTTTTTTCTCCTGATTAATTTGTTGGGTAATAAACTTAACATTCTCCAGTTTGCTCATTCTTACCTTTTTTTTCTCTTCCTAATTCAGGAGGAAATCCTGTAAGTCCCGTCTCGAAAGGATGGAGCATCGGATTTTCAAAGTTCTTCATAATTTTGTTCAACTCTACGGTGTATACTCACCTTACTTGTAATGTTGTCAAACTATGTCGTACTATGTAAGTTCAGTACGCTACTGACTGAACTTTCAATTTCAATTTCTACTTTTTTTATAATTATTTTTTTAATTAAAAAAAAAAGATCTTTCTGCCAACAGAATGTGCAAGTAGTCAAGTAGATATTGGTATTGTGCTGGTTAAGTCTACTGCACCAAAACCTTTAGGTTGTTTCATCTGGCAGATCAGATCATTTGGTCTCGAGTAACATAATTTTTCTCTTATAATATGGCGCCAGAGGCATGACTAGCTACCTAATCTGTTGTAATCTCTGAGCAATAGAGCATGCACAGAGCAAACATCCTCATGAGACGAGTCACAAGCCATAGTTATGAACAAACAAATAACCGTTTTCTCAAAAAATTATATATAAGCATGTAATTAACTTTTGAAAATGACCAATTAAGACATTGTTTGGCAGTCTATTTCTATTTCTTATACTGTATAATAATATGAACAGCGACCATCCCTGTTTTTTTGTTAAAAAAATAATGGACTCAAAAACAACTCAGAGAGTCCACTCAACCTGTCAAAGCAAGTGACGCTTATCGGCATAGCTTATGCCAATGCCTCCAGCAAGATTTACATGATACATTTATATAAGTGATTCTGTGTACTGTGTAGTATGTGCCAATGGATTTTCTTCAAGGACAATTTTTAGTTCAAAGGTCATATTATTAATTTAAGGACATGCTTTGTTATGTCAGCAAACTATAACCAGGAAACAACTAAGCATGAAAGTGACAGCCAGGAGGTATCTACGAGCAATCAAAAAGCACAGTTTGAATTGATCTTTTCGCCTAATTAATTAACTGTACAAAACTTTAATGATTATAACTAATTGACAATATGACAATTTTTTTTAGCACATTTGGCAAGGGGGAGCTTTCAAACCTTCACATTAACTACACTCCAAATTTAAGAAGCCGTGAAGGATTCCATGTCTATCTCCATTTAAAGCATATAGATTAGAATCTCTTTTTGTTCAAATGATGATAATTGTTATTTCTAAGCTCCAGGGAATTGTTTCTATGTTGTCTTAATGGAGAAAATCAAATGCCTCAAAAGAAAAGTCATTTGAGGGGGTCGGAGAGTGCATTTTGTCTTTCACCAAACCAAGATCCGACAACAAGGTTTGTTATCTGGTCACCAACTAATTGTAGTTGAAATTCCAGCCAAGCAACCAGAGGTTTCCCTCTCCAAGCTTATTGACGTTACACTCCTTTTCCTACTCATATTGAATCCTTTAAATCCCCAACTGCAAAAATTAGATATGGTCTGATGTAGCTAGGCTGTCCATACTTGTTATACTTGTAACTGATGTAACACCATCATGAAAAAGAATAAAGAAAAAATCCTAAATTTATAAACTTCGTGATGCTTTAATTTAACAAAATGCTACAAAAATAGTCTCCATCATTCATTAAAATGGAGAGGAGATGGCTTGTTGAATAGTCTACAAGTGTTTTGAAATTTGAATAGGACAAATCAAGAAATAAACAAGTAACAAAAAAGTACAACACCAAATTCATGGATGCTTGCTTGATGATGACTAGATACAGCATTATTATATAGCAGCAGGTTGGGTAGCTTCCAAATTTAACAGCAGTGTTTTAGTTGTAGAATTATCACGAATTTCCTACATGTAAAGTCCAAAATTGATTCATCCGAAGTTATGATGTTGTAAATTTGTAATATTTTAAAATTATACCAATTGATCTTAGAGTCATCTAGTTACTATTTTGATCCTTTAAATTTAAAATTATCATTGGATCCTTGACGCGATAACCTAGTGTACCAGAGCCATAACAAATACATTGTAGCCGCCTGGCAAGCACAAAAAATTGCCGCCTCAGATTGATGAATATGTTGTACAAAATTCGACCATACATGTGATTTATTGAACCTTGAATTAATGGAGGCAGATTGAGGAAAACTATTGGTGGGACAACAGTAGTGGGACTCTAGAACCCCATTTTAGTTTCCATTGTCTACCTTTATGGATTTGTCAACATCCAATACATAGTTGGAACTTGGAAGCGTGTTTTATAAATTACAAATATACAATAAACTGTCTACGTTTGCCTCCCCTCCATTTCATATGAAAACTGAGTATCAAAGGCCCCAAGCTGGCACCAACTCTTAAATTAAGCTTACGTTGACAACTCCAAAAGTAGAGATACTATCAAGTTTATCTAAAAAAAAAACTCCAAAGTAGAGATACTAAATCATTGAAAATCTAGTTTATTTGTCCGTTCCATCAACTTGGGGCATGCTTAAGCAAACGCATTTTGGATTAGCTACTAAACGATCACAGTCATACAAATGAGCAAACATTATAAGTTTCAAAATATAGCTATCAAAAAGTTAGGTACGAGCAGCCTACTGCTGAATCTACCTCTGATTGGCTTTGCTTCTGTTTCCTTTTTCATTTAAAATTTGATTTTGGGTACGTGACTGGACCAGAGTCATACCGACATTCATGAATTAAACATCTCCAGTTGCAAAAAAAATGCTGAACAAACAATTTTCTGCTGACAATACGAGTAATTGCAACTGCTCAGGTGAACTAATTCCAACCAAAAAGAAGCAAATAGGGGTAGAAAACAGAGAAAGAAAGAAAAAGCAGGCAATTGAATCATTTCCCACGACTAAAAATGCAATGCGTCAACGGTAGGAGATCTGAAAGATTATCTTCTATATTTTGTGCATTGTGACCTGAAAAAGAGAGAGACAAGAGTTAGGTGCTAAAGTAGGGTCAAATTAATTGGTGTGTGAATTTGGATACATACAAGCAGAAGATGCACATGGAATTATAGATGAAAGTGGCTTTCAGAATGAAGAAATAAATAAGAAATAATGAAAAGGGCTATTTGGTTCTTGCTGAGGTATAAGTATTCTTTTTCAAGAAAATTCAGGTGACAGGAAATACCCTACCGGTACTAACTACTAAGAATAAAGTAACAGTACTAAGTACACCGTACCAGTACTAAGTATAGTAACAGGCTCTATACTCATGGCACCAGCTAAAATGGGTTTATATTTAACAATTGAAAGAACAAAAACCAACACTTAATCTAGCAGGAAACGACAATTCACTTTCAATAGAGGTTGCGAGTTCAAAATCTTGTTGGAGGTTCTTTGTGAACATTTAAATTTTAGTAAGTCAGAAAAGTGACTCTCATCATCTCATCTATTTTTTTTTTTTTTTAAAAAAAAGAAAATAGTTAAATAACAACCCGAAATAGGCTCCCACGTTACTTAGATCTAAGTCAGCACAAGAAACTTAAACACAAAACCTTTTCAGAAAATGTAATTTTCTTCTTACTACTAAGATTGGGGTTCCATTTAAATTCAAATGATTCCTCCAGTCTACAACTTATTTCAATTTAAGCGAGCACCCAATATGGAAGTTTCTCAACTTCATCGTAAGCCCATTCCAGCATAATAAATTGCACTTTGACCCAAGTAAACTGCTTTAGTTCTTACCACATGGGCTGAGACATTTTTTAAGTGTATGCTAGAGAGCCCGCAGCCAATTCATTTCTAAGCCCGCAAACGGAAGACAGTTTATCCATTTTTCGTTTCGTTTCGTCCGGACAAAACTGTTAACGAAATAATAAAACGATTTCGTCTGGTTGGACGAAACGATTAACGAAACGAAAAAACAATTTCGTCCGTGTGTAAATCACGAAAATTTCGTTAATTTCGATCTTTTCGTCCTTACGAAACAGTTAACGAAATTGAAAATCAGTTTCGTCAATGAAACGAAACGGTTAACGAAACACTCTAATTTCGTGACCGTTCCGCACGTTATGCAGGCATATTCATTTCGTGACATAAATGTAAGTATTTGATAAAAAGAATATTGGGTGAATTTACAGTAGTGGGCGCCAATTCTATATGGCGCTATGCGTACGCCTGGAGCGGCAAATGGCAGGCCCAGATGTTAGTTATTTACATTAATCACTTTACTATACAGTTTAACAATATATATTGCATAGCTAATTAGCTATTTGACTGGATGAGGGCGCATTTGGCTATTTGACTGTGAGTTGACCGATTTAATCGCTGTGGTATCAATTCAATGGTGATATCATAATACTATTAGTACATTACCAGTTCCCAAATAAATGGATGGACCTAAGTCCTAAGATGGAGAAAGAGTGAGACAAGTTAAACTTGATTTTCATTAACAAAATCTTCTAAAATGGGAGAAAGAGTAAGACTGTAAGGGACAAAAAATGTTTTACTCGGTTGAAAAAATTAGAGCCCAAGTAGTTTACAATATGCTTGTTCTTATTAGCTAATTTTTGGTTTGCTCCTGCGTAATTTCTCCTTAGGGTCCAGGTAGCCGATGAGGTGCTCTCCTCTGGCGATGCACATCCAGACTCGAACATGCATTTGCACTCAGTTGATCTTAAATGTCACACTGCAGATCCACACGTCGTCTTGGCTTCACATCAGCCCCTCCAGGTTCCACACTTTGTTATTATGCCCAGATTTATTTATGGATCCATCAGTCCTTTTTATTTCGTAAAAGTAAAAATATTTTTACTATTGCAAATATTTACAAAAGTTGGAAAAAAATTAAATTACAAAATTAAGGCAGTGAGAGAAAAAAGAAAAAGAGCACCTTGTTATAACTAAATAATCAGTTTCGTACAGATTGAGTGTCATGTGTGAGACAGTGAGAGTAATCCATTTTAGTTATCTGCAAAGTATGATGATTATCTCTGAAGAAAGCGACCCAGAAATGCGCATACCATGGGCCGCGTGGAAAGATAATGAATACGCGGCTCAAAAGTTGATAGTGGAAGGATGTTTCAGAATTGCAAGAGACATCCTAATACTTCAACTTAAATATGGTGTTGCACTATACTGTGTAGCGCAACAATTCAGATCCTCCAAAATCAATCAATGGATCTGTATTTGTTATCAAAAAAAAATGAGAAAAGCGAAAAAAAATCGTTAGATTGATTTTGAAAAATCCAAATTGCTGCGCTATACCGAATTTGCTTTCCCTAAATACTTCTCTCTGGAACAGTGGCCTAAAGTTCTTTTTACAAAACATGGATTGGGCTGAGCTTATTTAAGCCCACCTATATCTACAAACCGAGAGGAAAATAAAAGAAACCAGAGGGACACGGACACTGAACTGATTAGTGATTACGTTGTAACGACGCAATGGACCACTGAAATAATGTGGAATCTACACATGTCGAGCCGTCTTTCTCTCATGAAGCCGTCCTCTCTCTCCCTTTCTAGAAGTATTTTTCTTGTTTGCTTGCTTCTAGATGGTGATATGACGACTCGTCGTTAGTCATCTTCGAAAATATCGTTCGTCCCTCTCTCACTTCGCCGCTTAAACTAAGGGTGTGTTTGGCACCCTTATTCACTCACGGAATAAGGGTTGTGTCAGAGGAGAGAGGAGAGAGGGTAGAGGAGAGAGGAGAGAGAGGCTCTAATTCGGCACCAAATTCTAATACCATCTGTGGGATGGAATTGGGCTTATTCCGAATAAGAGGAGAGAGAAGAGGAGAGAGGACAACGTGGGACCCACTGCTCTTATTCAATCCCCTATTCGGGGTTGCATCCAAACACACCCTAAAGTTTAAAAACGATTTACTGCCTGCTTCTTTTGACCGTTTAACGCATATTGTGTTTGGGACTTTGGGGCATGGTATGCGTTGGGGTTGATAAGCAAATTTTTGAAATGGTTGCTATTTTTTTTTTCAATCGATTGTAACATTGAAATGATAAAGCAAGCGGTTTTTGTTAAATAGTTATTTAAAATATTTTTTACTTAAACACTGAATTCAATCTCCAAAAAAAAAAAATCACAAATTTACATTTTTTTTTTAAAGAAAGAGGAGGTCTTTGTTATCTAATTTTTTTTTTAAAAATTAAAGATGTATGTGGAATTTGAACTCTGAACCTCTTTGAACCAAATCTAGTGCTTTTATCACCAAGCCATTAGGCCACATGCATGATACATCACTAATTCAGATTACAACATTCGTTGTGAATTTATGCATCGCTGTATAGGATAAGCTCGGATTGGTGATAAATAATTTTTTATCTTGAAATTAGCAACTACTCCGATATTCATTTTTATTTTATTAGTTACAAAATAGCAGTCATCGAATTATTATACGATGGGGTTGATAAGCAATTTTTTAAAATTGTTGCTCAATTTTTTACAATTTTTTAAACAGTTATTTATTTATTTAAACGCTGAACTGAATTTCAAAATAATTACTAATTCAGATTAGAACATTCTTTGTCGATTCATACATAGTTATAGAAGATATGTTCGATTTGGTGATGAATAATTTTTTACCTGAAATTAGGGACTACTTCGATATTAAATTTGTTCGGTTAAATACAGAATAGCAGCCAATATGATATCGTTTTTTAATTAAACCATACCCGTTCATTATAAATCTTTATCCAAAACATACACATACAAATTAGTTCGTCTCAAAAGAAGGTATTCAGATGTCTTTTATATTTTAAATTTTTAGAGGTCCGTTTGAGAAATCCTCCAAATCACTAGCTCCAATATATGTTGGTGTCCCCAGCCAACCAGTCCCCTCCATTAACTATCAAAAGAACTTCCATGCGCGCTTTTAAATTAAATTAATACCTCCATTAAATTATAATGTAGAGATATACTAATTATAATTTTCGTGGTAGAAGAGGTGTCAACATCAAATGACTATCATTATTTTATAAAACCAGCTCCACCGTTTCAAGCTTTTTCTTTAATATAAGTTTCAGTTCTCCTCAGTTCCATTCGTCTCCAGTACCATAGAACTGGCCGTATATGGTTCCGGATGCCACAGTTATTAGCATACTAGTACCATTCAAAATATTATCAAAATTATCGTGGTACACCTCACGCACTCATAGCTTAATTTGTACTTAAGGCGGAGTCATAAAATTATTGAGTGAGGCCGAAATTAAACAATAACTAAAAAACGTATAAATTAAAAAGATAAATACAAATTGTAACAAGCTTTATTACTGGGTTACGTATAATTTTTTTTTCTAAATAGATGAAATCGTACATAAAATAATTAATATTCCCACAATTGATTGACCTGTCCCTTCTCAGACGATTTTTTTTACGAGGATCGTCCCTAATCGAAATGGTGAATTGATCATGTAAGATTCATAAGTCAGCGAGTCAGTAACTTAAGTTGTCGTTCTTAAATCCTTGCAAATTTTTCCAAAGATAAATAAAACTTTGTAAGAAATCGGTAGACTACTGAACTACGCTATATATTGATAAAAAACCTATATTATTGTCATCATGATTAAAAACCAGAGGAAGCTCTACCTCAATAAGGAAATTCACAAGTTTAATAATAATAATTATTATTATAAATCTACATCATCAACGTCGTACATGAAATCCGAAAATAATAATTATTATGTCATTTACCACAGATCTGTTTATACTTTTTGAGTTTTTTTTTTACTTAATATTCATATATATTAATTATATAAGATCACATGGTCGAAGCTCTTTTATAATAATAAATACCAACATGAACTTCTTGTTCTATTTAATATTGTAAATTTGTATATAATGAACTCATAAATTTATAATTTTTGCATACATATATAAAAGCGCAGCTGATGAAGCAGGTCAATTTAAATCATTCTAAAATATAAAAATTCATTATAAATATAAGCTCATCTTATATTTACAGCCGTCTTAGCTACTATAATCTCATTACCACCATCATTTTTGTTATTAATTTTTTGTTGTCATAATTATTATTGTTATGTAAATTTTATAATTATAAAATTAGACTTGTTAATTATATGTATATTACTATCCTACATTTGATCATATACGGTTTTAGGTGGTTGGTACTTGGTAGGTGTAAAGGAGGAAACTATACCTATCCTTTTGTACGTGTTTTTCAAGTTCATTGATTGGTAGGTTAAAGGTGTATCATCTACTAATAATCATTTTTGGTTTCAAATGGTCGTTGAAGAGAATATTGTTCGATGCGAATATGTTCAGATAAACTTTAAATGTTAATTAGAAAGTTTATTGTTAGATGCGGATAGGTACAAATAACTGAATTGCTTACCATCATCACAAAGATTCCATCATCCTTCATTCCCATCGAGCATCCTCATTAACTATCAATCATCCTCCTTAATGACGCGATTTTTCCATTCAGCGTTTTCATTAACTAACTTTTTATTTTTGTCGCTCACCCAGAGTGTACTCTCCTTCTCCTTTCCCTGTGTTTACCTTCATCTCTAGAATTTTTTTTTCAGAATTTTTTTTCCAGGACATTTTGTATTGAAACTAGGACAATTAATTTTTTTTCCAAAACAATTAATTTTTTCTCAAGTGAAATAGTTTTTCCAGAATTTGTTCTGAAAAAATATTTGATATGAGAAAAAGGCTAATTGTCCTAGAAAAAAATGCTAATTGTCCTAGTTCTGTAACATAATTATTCTAGTTCTATAAGCTAATTGTCTTGGTTTGTTCTGAAAAACATGTTCACCCAAGAAAAAAAAATTAATTGTTCTAGAGAAAAAAAGCTAATTGTCCTAGTTCTATAACATAATTTGTCCTAGTTCTTTAACAGAACTATCATAGTTTTGTTAGATAATTGTCTTGATTTTGTTTTGGAAAAAGTGTTTTGTCCAGAGAAAAAAATATTAATTGTCCTAAAAAAAAAAGCTAAATGTCCTAGTTCTATAACATAATTGTCTTAGTTCTATTAGCTATTTGTTTTTGTTTTGTTTTGGAAAAAATATTATGTTCAAGAAAAAAAATATTAATTATCCTAGAAAAAAATTATTTCTAGAATTAATTGTCCTACTTCTGTAACATAATTGTTTGATTTTGTTCTGGAAAAAATTTTTGCCTTAGGAAAAATATAAAAACTATTAATTGTCATAGAAAAAAATACTAATTGTTCTAAATAATATTACTGTCTTGAGAAAAAAAATTAATTTTCTTGAAAAAAATGCTAATTATTCAGGAATAAATGAGGTGGGGAGAGTGAGGAAAACATAGGAAAGAGAGGAGATGAGTATATACTAGAAATGGCCAAAAAGGGGAAAGGATATAGTTACGCTGGAATTTCAAAAATAGAAAAAAAAAACATGTGTCTAGAGGATGATGGGATGATGAATCTTGAGATGATCCTTATCAGCCCAATTCAAATAAACTTTTAATTTTAATTAGAAAGATTACTTTTCCGTCTTTACTTTTCCTATTTTAAAATTTGGAATAGTATTACGTTAGATCTGTTTAAAAGCTTTTCACTAGGCCACCCGCAAGCCCGGATCCCCTCGATGCAAACAGGAAAAAGAGAATCCTTCCGAAAGTTATTTACCTTCAATTTTGAACTCGATATAATAAAATTTTAGTTGAATATTTTTAACTTCTACTGAAGAAGAAAAATAAGCAACACAGTAAGCTTTTAAAGACTACAGAAATATATATATCCCGAATTACCGATGATAAATGGCATATGATAAAAAAAAAACTTTTCTAATTACCATCTCCAAATAGTTTATTTATTGTTATTTCCAATAAATTTTTTTTATTTTTTATTGTGAACATTATGTGATGGACTTAAGTATGTCCTTCTGACACGAACAAAGATAACAGGAGAATTTTATTGCCACAATTTTTTAGTGTCATCAAATGCTACAACATTATTTTTATTTATACTTTATAATTTAAAATTAAAATCGTTGATCTTGCTCAATTTCATGAGAGATGTGTTGCTATAAATATTAGTATTATATAGTGAAGATATTATTCTAGCAGACCACCAGAGGTCCAGCGGACCGCCGACTCAAACACAGAGAGAGACAAAAGAAAGAGGGAGAGACTCCACCATCTTGTTCTTGTGCATTCTATACAAGATCAAGCACTCCAGAGGGGTGATTTTGCTAGACGAAGTTGTTTTTGTAGTTGTCCAACGAGTCAAAGCACTTGTACTGTGAAACCAAGACAGAAATTGTTTGCTCAAACGTGGTTGTTGTCACTGGTGTATTGAAGACGAATGGCACATGATCCATCGACGTGAAAGAGGTCGCTGTCATTCAAAGACTTCCACACAACGGTATATCTAACTTTGTACTTAGATATTATTGTCCAAACTCTTACAATAAATTTTATAACTTTTGATTTTACCTGATACTCAATCTTTTGATTGAAAAATAAATATATTATAATTAATCTTTCATTAGTTAATGAAATTCACTTTTTTTTTTTTACATCTTGATCGAGTATCATAAACTCATACAATTGTAAAATTTCATGGTAATATATCTTTCTTGAAATTTAGCTATTGTGGTATTTTCTCGCACTTAAATCTTGTTGTATTGGAATTCTTCTCCGGAGAGAAAAAAAAAAATGAACCATGACTGAAACAGACTTGCAACTATACCTAGAAAAACAAATTTGTTAAGAGTCGAAATGCTTTGATCTAAAAAAGAAAAAAATAAATTTCCTAATTTTTGAAACGAAGCGCCCCAAGCAAAATTTCCTAATTAGAAGCATTAGTTTTGTCCTTGGTGGGTTTAAGATTATGGACTTAAAATAAACCTCTAGCCCATACTAGTTACTTTTCTTTGAAGTCCATACCGGTTATGGATGATTTTTTTTTTTTTTTTAACTAAATTTTCTTTTAAGAGTTGAGTTACAATTTCGCAAGTATTTTGTGCCACAAAATACCATAATTTTATTTTATTAAATATTTTTAAATTTATAATTTAAATTTTGAATCTAAATCAAACTAATCTTGCTAAGTTTTACGACTGATGCACTACCATATATGTTCGAAATTTTTAGGGTTTTTCAGTGGTCGATCATGACGTAAATAGATGAACAAATTTTAATTAATTATGATAGATTAACTATAATATTTTCATCTTTGACCACTTGATCTACCATCAAACAATTTTCAAACTTATAATATTATATATAGTAATGCATCTTTCGTAACAATTGAATAGAATAAGATAAATAGTTTAAATTTTAAAAATTAAGTTAGGATATTTTATTGCATAAAAATTTATAATATTTAAACCTGCATCTTATATTAAGTATTTGAATTTTTTTTCACACGGTCATTAATTATATGCTCCTAAATTTGCTATCGTTACAAAAGAGTTCCGCAACAATAAATCATTATTTTACTATTTTCGGTGTTTTCTCCACAACGGGAGCAAGGGGAAAAAAAATTAGGAAATCCAAGGAGAGATTTGGTTTGGTGCTTGCTGTAGCACTTCTATGTGCTAATAATACGACATCGACGATCCATTAAGGGGAATTTCATATAAAAATCTAAAATATTTCAAAAATATAAAAAACTTATGGAAAATTACATCCCATTTTTCCGAGACAGGGGAGATTAAAAAAAATATTCATATTTGTTCTTGCATCAGTAGAGACTGAAGAAAATAGAATGTGTAATGCTAGAATCAAACATATAGGACGTCAAACACGATCTAAACATTGACCATTAAAATTTCAAATGGCCAATCCAAATCACTCAATATGATCTGTATATTAAAATATCCTTGAAAATCAAATTTTATATTTTTTAAAAATTTTCTAACTATTTTTTTTTTCGAATTTTCAAAATTGGAGGGTTCATAACTTTTTAGATCGAGCATATTCAAAAATTCAAAAAAATATATATAAAAAATTTGGTCTCCACGGAGATTTTATAACGTAAAACAATTTGAGGGGTTTGGATTGGCCATTCTAATATTAAAAATTTAAATTTTATCATGTTTGTACAAGTGTATGTGTCATATATGTTTGACACTAGCCACTCCCAAATAGAATGGAACGGAACAAATGTTTTATGGAATGCAAGATCTAGCTCTTGTACGGTCAGACCAAAAAAAAAAAAAAATTTATCTGTTGCTAAACCTGGCGAATTTCTTCTAGATCAAAGCTTATAAATTAAATGAACAATCTATCTTTAGGGATGGAAATTTTTTTTTGGGTCCTGGTTTTCTTTCTTGTTTTTTTTTTTTTTTTTTTTTTTTTACTCTCTCTGGGTATCCAGAATATGAGACGAACGTTTTTAGTTCGTCATGTCTATTTTTCAATATATGTCTTTGTTTTTGAAATTTAAAATATGTAGTAAAAGTAAAACATTGTTAAATAAAAAAAATTCGCGTCTTGTATGCTGATGTTCTTTCTGATCAAGCAAAGTAATTATCATGCAGCTCTCAGCTGCTTCAGTGAAAAAAGGCATGGTAACTTTGCTATATAAAAATAGATATGCTTATTATAAATAAATCTTTATTCCTGTATTTTCACTATATCACTAGTCATAATGAAAAATCCAGTGAACAAAACAACAAATCATACTATCTAAATATAATTTTATCTATAAGTTATACATGATTGAATGTATACAGACACAGACGTATGTACATACGTTCGGCGAATTTGTATACAATTGACAAAGCAATCTGGAAATTTGAAATTTAATATATTTTTAACATTTTTGAATTCTGAATCAGATCATCTCGAAATTTTAAACATCTCTAAATGATTTTTTATTAGATTTTGAAAATATTATCTTTAATTACTAGTCTAAGGATTGATTCTCATAATAAACAACGTTCAAAGAAAATCATTTTTGACGAGAACATGTAGATAAACTTTGGGATCTATACATCAGCTAGGAGACAAGATTTAGAAGGATTATATGTACATGCTCATTATGCATAGAGTTCAAAATGTCTCAGTGCTTGGTCTGTCGCTATCTTTTGCCAGGTTGGATACCAGTAATTATCTTACAATACAAAATTCAATAGTCAGCTGACCAATGCAAACTACTGAATATTATTATAATTATAGAATCACTTCTGTAACCGTGCACGGGTATTCCATTTACTCATTTTAAAAGATGTTTTAAAACATCATAAAAACGGATGCGCTTCCCAAAATCTGTTAAGTTTATATCCAAAATATGCTAATTACTCAACAACTAGGCATGTTCAATGATTCATAATCTAACCCATAATTTTTATTTGTTTTTTATAAATAATATCTGAAAATTTTGAATGGAGAGGATCATTAACTGGGTTATCACCGTTTCTGAGGTGTCTACCTAACAAGAGCAATTGCTTCCGACAGGAACGGACAGTAAGGTACAACTGGAGAGGAAACGGACCCAACTCCTGAGCATTAGCAACCAAGTCTGCCTTGTTTTCTCTCCTCCCTTCCCTTTTTATTTTTTTTTAACATTAGACATTTCGTTTCTTTTCTTTTCCTATTCATTTTCATTCGTTTGATTGTGCCTTTCTTTTCTCCACCTTCTCTGATACGCTCACAGATTCTCACCTTAACAACCCTAACCTCTTTCCTTATCTCCTTTTCTCCATCGATCGATCCATCTCCGGTGGTTGCCTCTCGCCGTCCGATCTCTGTTTCAAAGGTTAGATCCTCTCTGTTTTCCTCGAGCTGAGGTTTGTGCTTCATTTTTTCAGCTGGAATATTGGGAATTTAGGAATTTGGGTGATTGAAACTATGGATAGGAAGAATTGGGTTTTGCTAAAACTAGCTCGATTTTCATTTTCTCATATTCGCTCAAATTATTAGGAGTTGGCTAGAGTTGGGATGTTGAGCTGAAGTCACCAAGTGTGAAAGTTTTGTTTATTTTTCTCTTCTCTCTCTCTGAAATTCGTTCATATTTTTTAGATAGAGCAGAATTGAAATAGCAGCATTATGGAATGCATTTGTAATTAGTATTTTCTCTGATGACAACGGAGCTTTACTTCTTTCTCTAATTGCAACCAACAGTTTGGCATGTTGAAGATAGGCAAGCAGAAATTCCTTGTGGATGTAATTGCATAATTCCCTTCCTTGTTCTATTATTAAAGCGCCTCCTTATCATGCTCATTTTCTAAAGTGTCACCATCGAATAGAGATAGAGTACAGAGAATACACACTGATATTTTAATTGGTTGTCTTTTCATCAGTAACTTATGCCTTATAATGGGGATTTTCTGGAGAAATTTCTAGAGAAGTAGTTTTCTCTTGGCTTACAATACAGTTTACCTATCTATGATATCAAAGCTGACACCATTCATTGTTTGCCCTACCAGTTTCCTCAAGAGTCATAAATTCTCATGACAAGTTCTCTACACATTTCAGGTGCCATCACTTACCTGACTTGCTCATGAGAATTCAGAAGTGATGTCATTATCTTCATTCTGTGATTTTTCAATAAAAAGAAATGGAAGCTTCTGATGAGAATCAGCCTACTGTATCCACCACCCCACAAACCTCCTCGCAGAAATCCAGCCGGCGATCAAGTGGCCGGCGGTCCCAGAAATCATCAGGCCAGCACTCCTCGCCAACTGTCTTTCCTGAGAAAAGAAGCAAGAGCAAGCCGGCAAAACATAAGAACTCAGAGGCGGTCCGCTCTGTGAAGGAAAAGACACATGAGCACAGGATCGATATTATTGGAGACGAGAAGTCTGATTTGTTAGGATATGAGGTTCTGGCAGGACAGCTTGTGCTTGATAAGAAAAACAAGACTGTTGATGATAATGCGGAGTCTGGGGTTGGCAAGGCAAATAGTGTAAATGCAAAGCTTACCAGCAAGGCACTACTCTGGGGTTCTAAAAATGTTCTCAGCTTAGAAGATGTTGTTTCTGTAAGTATTATATGAATTATTTTCGTTTTGTGTGGTTATGGTTAGGAAGTTCTTATAATTCATGCTGTACCTGGCAGTGCAAACTGAAAGTAGTACTTTGTTCTATATGGCAAAATGGTTTGAATCTTTATGGTGTAGGAAACTATGAGCTAATAATCATATACTAGAGCTTGATTGAACCCTACTATAGGTAGGAAACTAAGAGGTAGAAATCTTTTATTAGAGCCTGTCTGAAGCCTACTTTAGGTTTAAAGACTTGCATTGATATATAGGTCCCATTTAACCCTATCTTAAGATGTATACCCATGCGTATAATTGGAATTGCAAATAGTTAGACACTAAAATTCAGATTTTGTTTAGAAAATCCAACACAATTTTCATTTTAACATAAAATTATTTTATCCATCCAATAAAAATTACTAGTTCGCCAACTCAATTATAAGACTAGTGTTTTGTGTCATGACCCCTCAATAAACATTGCCAACGTACACCAAATATGCATCGCAGGTAACTTATAGTAATGGCCTGAGGCATTTCACTGTGCATGCATACCCTTCCAAGAAGAAATCATTTGCATTCTGTTGTTTCAATCGGAAATCAGAAAGGAACCAAAAAGACTTCCGCTTCTTAGCCACTACATCAGATGAGGCAGTTCAATGGGTGTCGGGTTTTGCTGAGCAGCACTGCTTTGTCAACCTACAGCCTCATCCTTTGGTCTCTAGCAAGAAGCAGCCATCTGATTTTGTTATAAATGAGAGCATTTTTGATCAGCCAGCTATCAAACGCAGAAGCACACCAAGAATTCTTGTTATACTAAATCCTCGCTCTGGTCATGGGAGGTCGAGTAAGGTGTTTCACAACAAAGTTGAGCCTATGTTCAAGGTATACTTGTACACCTTGTCCATTTGACTGAACCTTTTATAGTTTCTAGCTCCTTTTTGTATCAAGACCAATTTAGTTCTGTATGCATTTGTTTAAGTTTCTCTATATATTTTTGGCATTACTGATCTTGTTTAAGTTGCTATGTGCTTGCATGAACTTTTGAAGATATCTGCATATACCTGCATAATTCTTTTATCAGTATGTAGGGAATACATATAAGATTTTCAAACTTTGTGGTGTTAAGTTGGACATTTCTAAGAAAATGTTAAAACTGGCATATTTGAAATATATTTTTTTGGAGCAAATGGTGCTTATCCAGATTCCATGATTTGTTTATGTATATTGTAATGTGTGCTAGATTTAATTTGAATTGAATTGGTTACAGCTTGCAGGTTTTATGATGGAAGTTGTAAAAACTAGTTCTGCAGGTCATGCAAAAAACCTTGCTGCTACTGTTGATTTCAGTACCTGTCCTGATGGTATGTTATATAATTCGTCTTTGCTACTTTACATAATTTTCTTTATCTAAAACCGCAATTTTTGGATAATCTTATCACTGCATATTATATTTGTTTTGCAGGAATAGTATGTGTTGGAGGAGATGGAATTGTGAATGAGGTCAGTATTTGTTCATTCCAACAATGACTTCATTTAACCTTTTGTCCCTTAGATCAATTAGTTTAATTTTGAATCAAGCTATTTACCATAGCTTGGGAGGTTTGCAACCCCAAGAAATAACCAACCTAAAGAGCTATTAACTCTTTAGTCTGTGTTGATCTTTACTTTTTCAGGTCCTTAATGGGCTTCTTAGTAGAAGTGATCAGAAAGAAGCTGTTTCTGTTCCTATTGGCATAATCCCGGCTGGCTCTGACAACTCGTTAGTCTGGACAGTTCTAGGAGTCAGAGATCCAATTTCAGCGGCAATGTCCATTATCAAGGTGCTGATTTTGAAATATCCACAACAACAACAACATCAAAGACTTTTGGCCCAAACAATTTGGGGTAGGGCTAGAAATGAAACTCATTAAGACTAGTCACCAAAAACAAAGTAGACAGTAATACTAAAAACAATAACAATAGTACTAATAGTAATAATAATAGTAACAACAAAAGCTCACAGTATAAAAAGTAAGAGCCTAAAACATAAGTCCTACATCTTTAACCTCAAGCCAAAAAACCTTAGGACTTTAAGCCTATAACACAACCCTAAAACCTACTTCCTACATCATAATATATGCTGCTTTTGCTTGCAAATTTCTTTGGTTTAATTGAAACAAACCCATATTAATTCTCACTTTCTTGCTTTCCATAGGGAGGCCTCACAGCTGCAGATGTTTTCTCTGTTAAGTGGATTCAAACGGGGGTCGTTCATTATGGCACAACTGTCTCATATTTTGGTTTTCTTAGTGATGGTAAGAATAAGCACTTCTTGTACACTTACCCATTAATTACCTTCTTTTTTCTTACATTTGCATTCTATTTGCTCTTTTTTCCTGTAGTACTCGAGCTCTCAGAAAAATATCAGAAGCGATTTGGACCCCTGCGGTACTTCGTAGCTGGTTTCTTGAAATTCCTTTGTCTACCTAAATACAGCTTTGAGCTGGAATATCTTCCCATGACAAAGGATGCCCTGTCTGAGTCACAGCAGAGAATGAGCTCACCTGAAGAACGCCGGCAGGCTGACATGTCAGAACTCTATGATGACATATTGCGAAGGTCCCGAAAAGAAGGCCTCCCTCGTGCATCCAGTTTATCAAGCATTGATTCGATGATGAGTCCCAGCCGAACCCCAGTGGATGGTAGCAATGGTTCAGCAGTAAATGAACCTTCAGAGGTTGTACGTGCTCTGGACCCGAAATCTAAGCGTCTGTCTGTTGGCAGAAATAACAACATAGTTTCTGAGCCTGAAGAGGTCTTGCACCCGCAGCCCTTCTCATCTAACCCGAACTGGCCAAGAACTCGATCCAAGTCAAGGACTGACAAGGCCTCGACTGCCTCAGGCCTAACCACAACTGAATCACGCTCCTCATGGGCTGCCACATCAGCATATGACAGGGAAGACATATCCTCAACCGTGTCAGACCCAGGTCCGGCCTGGGATACTGAACCCAAGTGGGATGCTGAGCCCAGATGGGACACTGAGCCAACCTGGGAGGAAAGAGAAAATGAAAGTACGATTGAGCTGCCTGACCCACCACCTGATGACCTAGAGGCGGGAGGTGGGATGGGGATGTTGGTGCCAAACATGGATGAGAAATGGGTGGTAAGGAAAGGCAAGTATTTAGGGGTTTTGGTTTGTAATCACTCATGCAGAACTGTGCAGAGTCTGAGCTCACAGGTGGTTGCACCAAAGGCTGAGTTTGATGATCGGGCTTTGGATTTGCTGCTGGTGGGTGGGACTGGAAGATGGAGGCTACTCAGGTTTTTTATTCAGCTGCAGTTTGGCCGTCATCTTTCCCTCCCCTATGTCGAGTATGTTAAGGTACTTTGTCTGTCTTCCAACTTTTATCTGTATGTAATTCCCACATTCATCTTGTGTGGGTTTTTGAAGAGCACTTATGAGTACAAACCAACATGTTGACCTTGGACAGCATTGGGCAGTCTACTACTAAAAGAATAAGACCATCTTTCTGTTCCTAGTCAGCCTGTCCTTCATAAATGTTGGCTAGCTCGGAAGACCAAGCCTCTGGGTTAATGAAATCTATATTATATATTAAAACCCGTGACTTTTTTCCTCTATTTTTGACTGGTTTTTTTACATTTTTCATTTTTGACTGTTTTTTAAGTTAAAACTGGTAGTTTTCTATTTTTAGTTAAAAAATAGTTTTTTTTTTTTTGCATTTTCAATAATTAAAAATAGTTTTTTTTTTATAAATATATTAAAAATAGTTGTACCAATCATTATTTAATATATTTAATAATTAAATATATTTGTAAATCATGCTGAATTATTATCATCTAAAAAAATATAACGCAGTGAAGCTGTGTACTGTCATGCCTAGTTTGAATTAAAATGACCGACAATTCTTTGGCATAAACTTTCTCACCAACAAGGATCATGCTACTTATGATTCCATTCTATTCATGTCAAGCCAGGCTGTTCTTATTATAGATTGTAGTTGCATTTCATTTGATCATTCAATCTAACCTGTAAGCTGACCTCAATGTGAATCAAGCATTAATCCACAGCCAGTAGCGATAAGCCTTTTAAGGCTTCCCTTTTGGTTCTTTTGTGTGGTATATTCTTTGTATTAATTTTCCAAGGCTTTGGGTTTATGAAGCAACAATAGGTTTTGTTTCATATTTTGGAAGAAAGTGAGACTGAACTATCCAAAGTGAGTTGGATCTGAAATTACAGTTTGCATCACAATTGCACCCTAGGCTCCAATTCCTGTTACAAAAACCTTCATTCTAAAAATGCCACGGGAGATATGTTGCTGGGGTTTGACTCCTATTGATTTGTTGTGAATTTAATTGAATAGTCCTCAGAAAGTTCAGATAGTACTTGAAAGTTGAAACTACCCTTTACAAATAGGGGAGACATCAATCTTTACAAATCAGGTAGGTTGGTTTGCCTTTTGTCTGTTCTAATCCAGTACCTGCTGACATTCTTATTGTATCTGTCCAACTGGAGAGGAGCTGTAGCGTTGCTGATATTTGATTATGTTCCGCTACCTTTCTTAGTAGCATTTTGTTTTATCTATTGCTTGGAAATAAATAAAATTATGCATGTTGTCTTTTTGTTGGCTTCTATCTCAGAAAATTACAGGATTATTGACTTAATTGTCATTTTGACGTAGAAAAATCCAAATTCTACTATGCTATAATTTTTCACATATTACCATATTTCAGTGACTTCTGCATCCATTTTTTAATTTCTTCCCATATCTCAATGACTTCACTTGTACACACCATGCCAATCCTGCAGGTAAAGTCAGTGAAGCTCAAACCAGGGTCAAAGACGCACAATGGCTGTGGCATCGATGGAGAACTCTTACAAGTCAAGGGGCAAGTATTGTGCTCTATGTTACCTGAACAGTATAGACTTATCGGCTATCCTTCCAAGCATCGTTTATAACAAATGAAGCTTATCTGTGCAATACTTGAAAAATATGTGGCACAGATGGCAGACATGACTCCTAGAATTGATCCTGTACAAGAGGTTGTAAATCTTTTGAACTTAAATAGGTAGCTGAGACCATGTGCTCATTGTTCCACTTGTATTAAACTAATTCTGAGAGGGTGTATTATTTTGTTTTATTTCCACTTCTGATTGACCATGGGTGGAGGATGGTGACCATGCTTGTCTTATGCTGCCTGAGTTGGACGGGACCAACCATGTTTTATTTGAGGGGATTTTCTTCTTTTGTTTTGTATATTTGAGCGCTTATATAGCAGCATATATGTGAGGGATTTTTTTTTTTAATTTATTTTCCCCCTGTTGTTTGCCATTCTGTCTGTTGATTTGTTGGAGGGTTCTGTTATGTACTTTAGTGGTTTTGGTGGGATTCATTACATTATGTACACTTGTATAAGAGAGCAAAGTTGGTACCTTGTTAGTGAAGCTGATTATTCTGATATTTATTCACCGCTTACTTTGTCTTTGTATTCATATTGGTTCTTTGACTGTGCTATACAAGGTGCTGAGGATGCATCAGAACTAAAGCATGGGAATTTTTTTTTTTTTTTTACTTTAAAACTGAGGATGCTTCTTGCATGTTGCCTCCAAGATACCGGGGTTCAGTACTTGTATATCTTTGTTCTGTCAAAATTTGGAAGGTTCTATTATCATACAAGCTGTCTATGTTTTCCTTTAGTACGTTTTGTAAATTGTCATCAGTATTAGCAGAACTGCTTATAAACTTTAATGTTGGTGAGAGAGAATTTCTGTTAGCATAATTTCTTGTTTGTGGGATTGTAAAAAGATTGCGGCCCAAAATGTGGATTCCTCAACGGGTTGGGCTACACTTCCAGTATTTAATAACAAGAATTATATAATTCTTTACAGATTTGAGTTCAAATTCAACATCTTAGACTACATTCTACCTGACTGAAAAGTTTGTCAGGCTATCCCACCTGATCAATTTAAAAAAGGACACATATTCATGCATCCAGTCTGTCCAAGCAAATTTGTTCATAATTACCAAGCCAACCTTTTGGCAGCAACCAGCAAGTCTTTTGGGACATGAATACCATAATAACCTATCAGTACATACAGGATAAAATGAACTTTACACGAGGAAAATAAGAAAAGAAAGAGTGAAAAAAAAAAGAAAACACTCGAGTCCAATTAGTGTTTAATTTTTGTATACTCTTTTAATAGAAGAGTCATTACTTATTAGGCGCACAAGATTCCATACATTACATGTAAAGGAGTTACGACTCCGCCGATGTTCAACATTTTTATTTTTTTTCCCTAATAGAAAAAATTATTGTTCGCACAAAATTCCATAGATCCCCATTAGATGTGTTTGGACAGAAAAAACGGATGAAAGAAACAAATTTTTTCACCCACTGAAATTCATAAAATTAGAACCATAAAGCAGGCCGTAAACTTGTTGCGTCCATATAGAGTTCCAGCATAATAGACCTTGTTATGGCTTTTGTTAACATTCTCAACCGTGCATTCCTCCCAAGACTGGACTGGACTCGTCCGAAATTCAAAATTCAAAATCATCCGTGTAGGCGTAGCATGGAGAAGTCTCGTCCGCATGATTGATGAGACCTCGTGGGTCTGCCTTGTCGACCAAAAAGTCTTGGACCTTTCTGCCTCCCAACCCTTTTAAATTTATTTACTACTGTTAAAGCATTTCAAATCCAACATTATAATAATAATTATACGATCGAGCAACCAATGACAGACAGCAATTATATTATTTTAATAATGTATCCGTTCAGACGTACTGCGGATCTGCGCCAAACTCGACCCACTATCATTTTTACTTCCCAGCAGTAGTAAAAATAGAAAAAAGGTGGAATCAATCAAAGGAGGGAGGGAGGGGGCACCGACTTGACGTTTACGTGTTGTAGGGTAGTGATTGGCAGTGGGATGGTGCATGACTGCATGGTGCCCCCCGAGGGGATGCTGTTACTTGTTAGTGTTACTGCATGGGGACAGAGGCTAGCACGTTGTATCCTCTCAATTCAATTTTTTGATCTTGTGTGGGAGTGAGAGAGTGAGGCAGGCAGCGGGTATCCCGGGCACTACCTGACCGGCCGTATTGTATGTATGGTTCAGGTTTGACCCAAACTTAACCTAATTAGTGTTGTGTTGAGGAAAGGCAAACCAGTGTTGTGATTCTGGGTCTGAGTTGCGCATTCTTAATTGGGAAATGTTGAGTACTGACAAAAAGAAAAAGAGTGAAAATTTCTTAACTACAACGTCACAGTCAGTTTGACGCCTGTTAAGCGACGTCCGTGCGAGTCCTTGTTTGCGGTTATTTTCAGATGTTTGACCGTTGAATTTTTTATTTTTAAAAAAAATGAGAGACTGTCATCTTTAAAATGTTGTATATAAATTTCATGTAATTTAATTTAGAGATGAATTTGTGATGATCAGTAGATTAATTTATTGTGGATGTCAAATTACAAAAACAATACGATCTAATTAAGTCAAAATAAATATAAAAAGAAACTAAATTAGAATTAAGTGGGTAGATATGCAATCTGTTGTAATATGATACCGCAAAAGATCGTACTCAGGATCGGATGCATAGCATGGATAGACACGGATTGTGCCGCATAAGATCGTGTTCTGGATCAAATGTCTGGCACCGACAGAAAAGGACAGTTATGACCTTATTTGGAAGAATCTCGGAGAAGAGGAAAAAATCCTTGGAGATATTTCAGAAAAGGAATGAATTTGCACAAGGAAGGTGATGACTGATTGTTGAGAATCTGATTCGATTATTTGAAAATTTGTTTAGATATTCTTCTATTTCTTACCCGATTGTGTCTTGGGAAAGAAGTTATTATTTTTCTATTTATTCATCTTCTCTCCTTGTGTTGTATCGACTCAGATTATTCAGAAAATAATAAAAATAGTGTGCGTGTGTGGGGAGGACGTAGGCACCGAGTTGGTGCTAAACCTCGTTAAATCTTGTTTCTATTTTTATTTATATGCTTTATTGATTACTGAGTTCACTATATTGATACTTTTAGAGGCACGGTTCGTGTGCAGATAACACTCGGACCGTGCCTCCCTCGACTGATCTGTTGAAGATAAAATTTCGTTGTGACGGTGTATGCAAGTCATCAAATATTCCTTTCAGGGAGAGAGTTGTTATGAAAGAAATATTTGGTGTCATCAAAAAGAATATGATCCAAGTTGGATTAGGTGGCCCTAGTTGGGTCATGTAGTTTGAAAGAACTTCTTGACTATTATGGTGAACAGATGGTGTCAGGATGGACATTGACCGGGCATGTGTGGGACGGTAGTGTTACTAGTTTGGAACAAGAACTTGAGACCGATGATTACCGATCTGAGAGGCGATGTATGTCGTTGCTTTGGACCATGAGTAAGTGCTTGTGGTTTTTGAGATTTCTCTGTGCAAGTTACCGCACAGTTGACCATTTTCCTATGCGAGTTACCCCACAGTTGACCATTTTTCTGTGCAAGTTACCGCACAGTTGATCATTTTTCTGTGCAAGTTACCGCACAATTTACCTAGTTGGCGGGGTGGATCGTTAACAAGTTTGTCGAGATGATTCGGCAGAGGTTGCATTGTGTATGCAGCCATGGGCTGGTCAATTGATCAGTTTTGGACTTCATCACTTCTTAGGGAGTCGTGTGGAATCTGCTCGTTTTGGATCTGAAGTAGAGTTGTGTATCCAATGGTGAATGGTTACTCTCTTGAAGATATGATTTAGAGTTGCTTGGCGGAGGAGTCAAGATGGCGAGTGCAATATTCAGCGGCAAACTTGGCAAGTTGTCATGACAAGACTGTACATGTCAACTTGAAGGGGTGTTGGAATATGATGCCGCAGAAGATCGTACTCAGGATCGGATGCATAGCATGGATAGACACGGGTTGTGCCGCATAAGATCGTGTTCTGGATCAAATGCATGGCACCGACAGAAAAGGACAGTCCTGACCTTATTTGGAAGAATCTCAGAGAAGAGGAAATAATATGCACAAGAAAGGTGATGACTGATTGTTGAGAATCTGATTAGATTATCTGAAGATGTGTTTAGATATTATTCTATTTCTTACCTGATTGTGTCTTGGGAAAGAAGTTATTGTTTTTCTATTTATTCATTTTCTCTCCTTGTGTTGTATCGACTCAGATTATTTAGAAAATAATAAAAGTAATGTGCGTGTGTGCGGAGGACGTAGGCACCGAGTTGGTGCTGAATCTCGTTAAATCTTGTGTCCATTTTTATTTGTGTGCTTTATTGATTACTAAGTTCACTGTATTGATACTTTTAGAGACACAGTTAGTGTGCAGATACCACTCGGACCGTGCCTCCCTCGACTGATTTGTCGAAGATAAAATTCCGTTGTGATGATTGACGATATTTTAACACAATCAAAATAATATTTTTTATATTCGAGAATCGAGAATTTTAAACAAGTACGTTGGGACTGATTCGTGTCGATTTAATTGAGATATCGATAGTTGATCACAGGACTTTAAACGAGTACGTAGATATGATCTGACCGTGATACAACCTGATAATCAATATTTTCTTGCAAATTGTTTGGGTCTTACGTACACATGTTTATAACTTGATGAGATACTATGGAATCAGAATGAAAACACATATCTGCTCTAAATAATATTGCACGTACGACTTCGGATAAGAAAATATATCAGCTATAAACAATTTTTGTCATTTCCTGCCTGGCGGCCCGTATTAATTTTTATGGCATCCAAAACATTTCGCAGCATTTCTGCAGCACAAGAATTTAGAAATTAGCTACGAAAGATGGAAAAGTCCAATGATTCTGTTGAGCGGATACCAAAGCGTGTAAAATAAGCAAAAGAAAAGGTCGCCGTTCTGTTCTAAAAGGCAGGTTGAAGTGTAGATAATTCAGCCTACGGGCCTATTCACAGGGGGAAAAAAGTACAAATGATTCTGGAATAGTCTATTTTGTAATTATTTAATTATTTTATATTTATCTCACTGATTTATTTTTGTATTTTTCCAAAAAAAAAACTTGCACATTCAATTTTCCAAAAGACTATTATTTTTCTCCTGGTTGAATATGCCTTAGAGAAGTATAAAAATTTATTTATCAGCTGTGCTTCTTTTCGGTTCTCCAATATTATGTCAAATCCCTTTCATAATTTAAGTGCTGTCGAAAACTTTAATACCGCCACATGCATTTAATCCGTGAAGAGGTAATTCAGCCCTTTTTCACGAAAGGATGAGTGCCCTACAGACGAGTGACGTCTTTTAGATGGGTCTTATTAGAGTTGCCTTTTTTTCGTTCATAATTGAATCCATTGAAATTCCAAGTGTGCATGGATTTAATATAAGAGACGCTTATCGGATCGATTCATGTCTTTTAAGGGGGTATGTTCTATTTTTTCTTTTAACTTAAGAAATAGGGTTTCTTTTAATTTAAGGGCAGCATTATTTAAACAAATATTTATAATCAATCTATATAATAGCTAAGAACAATATATCTTGAGTGAATATTGCGAGTTCAAAACTTAAATATCTAAAATTGAGAGACGTAAATTAATCACTTTCTTTTTATCTCAAAAGTAAATTGCTTAATTATGACGGTTGTGTTCATTTTTGTAATAAAGATCACCATCCAAATTCAAAAAGAATAGGAGGTTTGGGAGTTTTGGACTTAACTGCCCTCAATTTTGCACTCTTATCTAAATGGTTATGGAAGTGGAATCATTCTCACTCTTCTCTCTGGAAATCACTGGCCACTACTTTGCAGAATCATTCACTATCTTTTTTTCCTACCAACAGCAGGCTTACTACTGTTCTTAGAAGCTGTGCAAATTTCTTCCATGTAGGGTTGAACATGAACATCTCAGATGGAAGGAGCACTTTGTTATGGCATCACAATTGGAGCTCTCAAACCATGAAATTTGCTTTTCCAGAGCTGTACTCCTTTGCTTTGGACCCTAATATTTCTGTTAGCAACTTCTGTTCAAATATGCATAACCCATCTTCACTGTTCTCTCCTCTACTTCCTACTTCCCAATTGGCTACTAACCAGTTGAATTCACTGCTGCTCATAGTTTCAGAGGCGCAATTTACAAATTCTGGAGCAGACACAATATCTTGGAAACTCTCTGAGCCATCTCGCTTGTTCACTACTAATTCTCTCTACAATTTCATCAAGCTTCACCCTTCACACTCTTCTAATCTACAGCACTTATGGAAGTTCAGAATCCCTCCAAGATTCAAGGTTTTCCTTTGGCTTATGTTTATGGATAAAATTGCGACTCTTGATAATTTGCAGAAGAGGGGGTGGTTTTTGGCTAATAGATGCCCTATGTGTCTACAAGAGAGTGAATCCGTTGCTCATCTTTTTAACTCTTGCATTTTCTATCAGCATCTCAAATTTTTGTTACTGGTAAAAAGCTCAGTGATCACAGCTACTCTGAATTCTGCCGTGCCAATTTTACATTCTGACATTTTGCTTGTTTTTGAGATTAAGGAGCAAGTCAGGGACCTCTTTGCAATCTCTTTTTTTGTGCTCTGGAGAGAGAGATGTAGCCGAATTTTCAATGATGCGTTCAAATCAGAAGAGGAGTTAACTCAAGATATACTCCTGGAATGGAAAATTTTCAAAAGATGACTTCTTCGTCCTCTTATTTCTGAGTTTTAGTTCAGGCTTTTTGTTTTCTGTTTTTTTGTTTTTTGTCAAAGTCAGTTACCGGCTGACTATTTATGTATTTGTACTTTTCAAATTTTATTAATATAAGATAGGGGCTTGACCCCTATTTTTCTTCAAAAAAAAGATCACCATCCAAATTGATTAGGCGGCCGAAGGATAATTAATTGGTGATGGCCAAACTGTTACGGATTTATAATAATATCATTATATTAGGTGGGTATTTTGCAAACTTGAATGATATATTAATCGGACCAAAATGGACTAGTCAGCCGCTAAACCATTTAATAAACACTAAATCGATCATTCATTTCTTCTTACCAAATAGTTGGTTTTGTAATCATTTGTCTAGATATAAAGAATAATAAAAAAATAATGGGCAGTGTGTACTTTTTTATTTTTAGCCGTGAGTTTTTTTTTTCTATAATTGACCGCATTTTTGCATTTTCTATTTTCAGTTAAATATTAAAAATAGTTTTCTCTTTTTTGGTTAAATATATTAATAATACTCGTACCATTAATCATTATTTAAATTAAGAATTAAATATATTTGGAAATCTAAGGTAGTTCATGTTGAATTATTGTCTAGTAAACAATAATATTGTAGTCATACTTTTTTATTTTTAGACATCAAAAGTAACGTGTATTTAGAGGCATAATTTCAATTTTTCCATTGCTAATATAGAATAAGGTTAATTAGATTTATGCCACTCTCAAAAATTGAAAGTAGATAAATGCCATCATTAAATCACAAATTAGGTTTATATCCTTATAAAATAGTAAAAATTAGTTTTATGCCATCGCCAAATTGATCTGCTAATTTTACCGTTTTAAACATGGCACTATAAAATTTTGTTGTCCCTAACTACTGCCTAAAGGGGGGAGTGAATAGGCACAGTTTCAAGTACAAAATCGGTTTGGACAATTTTTCGAAAACTAATAATAATACACACAAGCAAGAAAATAATAAAGTAAAGAGATAGAGAGAAGAGAAATACAAACTTGATTACGGAGTTCTAACTTGCTAGGAATTGTTAGCCTTAATCGTACGTCTCCGGGAGTTTCGTAACCACGAAAATAGTGTGCTCTGTTCTATTCCACAATCATGACCTCTAGGTGAATCAGTCTAACCACTAGCAAGCACTACTAATTGTAGAAACTTTATTCCATGTGCAATTTTAATTTTTATTACTAATTAATACTTAATTAAGCATGCACAGCACAAGATCTAGTAACTAGGCATCAAGCACACATGAGAAAAGGGGTGAAATTGATATACCTCTTCTAATCTAGTAATTAGAAGGCTCGACCTCTATCTTTTGAAGTCGGTGGCATGCCTCCTTTCTCCTCCTCTTGGCCGACCTCGAGTCCACCAAGGAGATTAACCAAAGCCTAGGAACAAGTACTAGCAAGTTCAAACGCTAAAGCTAATTCTCTTCTAGTTCTTCTATTCAATCATTAAATATTAATGGAAGAAGGGATATGCTCAACACACGAGCTAAGGAAACAAGAGAGAGAGCAAGGAAGAAGAGAAGCAAATCTCTCTTCCTTAGGTGGGTGGCGGCCAAGGAGAGAGCAAGAGAGAGAAAGGGATTAGGGATAGGGTTTTCTCCAAAACACCTCTTTATATAGAGCTCAAGCCCTACCAATTCATGTTAACAATTTACAAAATTGCCACTCCTCTCCTCTAGGACAGCCTCATTAGTGGGCTTAATGGGCCACACTAGTTGTATTATTAGTCCACATATTCGTTTAATAAATGGACCCTCTCAAGTGCTTTCTATTTGGGCTCAATTAGGCTATTAATTAAGAGCCTATACTTTTAATTTAATTCACTCAATTAAATTAAAGTATGTTGAACAAAATTAATCATCAACATATTGATAATTATTTTAGGATTAGCATATGCATTATTTTATTTCTATATGATCCCTTTGATTTAATTAATTATAACGGTTTACAACGGTATATAATTAATTAATCAACTTATCATATTTTTATTGTTGCGAATACATAAATAATGCACTGTATGGTTAAAGTCATATTTGTGTAACCCTTTGAGAATTTATATTATATTGGCCATGGAAAATAAATCGCTATTTATTTTCAATAATCATAAGCGATATCTAGCAACACATTACGATTCCCAATTAACATAAATATTGTACTGCTACAGTATTTCAATCCTACATAAGAAATAAAAGTATTTCCATGTTTTGATTTCTATGTCACCTGATATCACTGTATAATCCAAGATAGGAATATGTCATTCTTGCAGATTATACATTTCTTGATCTAGAGATGATTGTATAAGTTACTAGTAAACAATCCAACTCCAACAGAGGGCCCAAACAGATATCATCACTCACTAGGTAAACTAATAAGGGACATACGATTTTCTTGATTAACAACTTTTTTCCGTATAATTCAAGAGAACATAAATAAAGTCCGTATAACAGCCCTTATCAAGAATCAACGTTAGACGATATTTATTGAACTTATCCTCATGTGGTAAAGTTGAACCATCTCAAACTTAGAATCAAACTCATATGAAAATAATGGCACATAACACAATTCATATATTTATTTCATTAGGTCATGTCATGTACTATGTTCTAATAATATATACATATGCAATTAAGTTGGTAACTCATTTCCTATGATTTGTAGAACTTAATCATCACTTAACTTGCATACTAATCTTTCATGATAATTGATGTTCCTTGTTAATTATCAAGATTACGGATAATTTAGATTTATTATTGTCATTTAATTATAAATGAAACATAGAGATCCACAATTCAGATCCTCAACCTGAATGATCTGTCAATAATAAAATCAAGGAACAAATGATCAAACATCATCAACAACATAAATTAAAGAAGTAGCCACAAAATGATTGGCTTTTAAGACATATCTCCAACACTAATCTCACACAAACTAAAAAATGATACTCACAATCAAAACACTCAAAGATCTGGCTCTAATCTTGACTTGGAGTTTGATTAAGGACAGCTAATATCAAATATTTTGTTAAGTAATGCTCAAATAATGTGAGAATAGAGATTTGTTATTTGGAGCTCAAAGGCAGGTGCTTTGCAACGATTTCAAGGGAGAGAATTAGTCCCAAAAAGTCTGATATATATAGAGAGCACTAAGAGTTCCAAATCAGTCAAAATAACTAGTTTGCGTTACACGACGTCAGGATGGATTACATAACACATCAATATATTCGTTAAAAAAATCCAAAATTCAAATTAGCTGTTGAATCTTGTCAGATGCATTACATAATGCTTCAGAGCGTTACGCAAAACATGGACAATGAAAATTCAACGTTCAGTAAAAGTTGTTAGAGCGTTACACAACATTAGTCGTCTGTTACACAACGCATATAAATTCTTAAAGATACTTCCGTTATACAACAGTATAGCATGTTTTCATAACGGACGCTAGCGGCATTCAAATTTTTCAGAAATGTGGACGTAGTACAATGCATGGGAAGCATTATACAACATTATGTTTTTCATTCGTTGTGTAACCGAAGAAAGCGTTACACAACGCATAGGCATTTTAGCTTAGTAACAGGCTAGCTTGATAAATGATTTCCATACATAGTATTTCAGCCATTTATAGGACTTAATTTCATGAATTTCATTGTAATTTCTGTTGTTTAACTGATAATTTAGGTTAGAATCTAGGTACTGCCATGTTTGTTCTGTTTTTGTATAGGATTGCAGATAAGCTACTCGAAACGGCGAAATCTGCATCGATCGGCGACCCACCAGCTTGATTGGCGACCCACCAAGAGCACCAGCGGGTAGAAGAGAAGACTGACGACTCAGAAGATTTCAGTAGGCCGCTAAGTTCGACAGCGGGCCGCTGGAAAGGAGGAAACCACAGCCAAACATAGACAGCCAGTTTTGTTAACTTCTCCACCACGTTCTGAGCTATTTCTGGAGCCTCCAATTACACGTCCTTGACCTCTAGAGAACCTCCAATGCCTATTATAAAAGAGAGAAGCCTTGATGCCAGAAGGGGACGTAATTTTGGAGGTTAATTGCAGCTAATTGAGACAACCAACAGGATCGCCAGCGGGTCGCCAACACCATCAGCGAACCGCTGAAGAGTAGAAGAAGATAGAAAGATAGAATCCAAGTTGCAAGCTGTTGCAATTTTTGACTCTTTCTTACGTTTTTATTTATCTTTGATACCTTTTGGTTTTATTTGATGAGTTGTAGCGAGAAGATACTGATTAGGGGCCATGGCAGTGAACCTTTTAGTTTATGATTAGATAATATACTTTTTAGTTAATTTTTTTGTTGCATGTTGTGTTTTATTTCTTTTCTTTAATATCTGATCTGATTGCTCGAATTGCTTAAGTTAGATTTGCTCGCATTCGTCAAGTATAGGCCTTGCTTGATTGTTTAATGGTTAAGTCCAAACCAAACTTAAGATATTTGATGCAATTGTACCAACTTAAAGGTTTAAACTGAGAGGTTGAAACCAGGACTAATAATGAGAGTTAGGTCATTTCTAAGAGTGAAAACTCGAATAATTCATTAGGTTAGAAAGGTATAAACTTATAGAAACTAGACCACGAAACGAGAGTTGAAATCTAGATTTTATACGAAGGAGTTTGAGTTAATTGATCGTCAACCAGACTTAAAATGAGAGTTTGATCTGTTAAACATCAACCAAACCCTATTCCTTACACAAAGCGACTTCTAAATTAACTAAATTATTGAATCTGCACTAATCCTGGCGGGCCGCTGAGTGAACAAGCGAGGTGGTCTATGCCCGCCAAGTAGCCAGCGACCAGTCAACAGGATTAGCGACCTGAGTTCTTTCAGCGGGCCGCTACGAGAGTCAGCGGGCCGCTAGAACTGGAGTAAACTAAAGAATCAACTTGCCTTAAGCCCCTAGTTTTAATTAATTACGTTTTAATCCTCTTCAATTGTGATCTGCTAATTTAGGATTTATTTTACTGCAAGTTTTTATTAATTTGTTAATGTGACAAATCAACTTTTATTGCTGTTCGTTTGATTTAGCAAATTAAATTGAATTAGAATCAAATAATCCAAACCGTCCTTGTGGTTCGACCCCGAAATACTTAGACGATTGTCGTATGCTTGCGACTTAATTTAGGTAGATTAGGGTATAAATTTAAGAGTAGGAAAATCCACATCACAGCTAACTTGGTCAAACATTTCACAATGCAAGGATGCGTTGTACAACGCTATGACCATGCATTACACAATGAAAGTATGCGTTGTGTAAAGTAAAAATACTAGTTTTGTAGTTTTGCATATTTTTCTCAACAAGTCTTGTGTCGTGTGAAGGAACCATGCAGTATATAATGCATCTTAGTAGATTTGAGCATTTTACTTAGAAAACTAAATGAGATTAGTCTAGCAATGAATATACCTAAACTAATGACTCTAATTAATCTTTGGCCATCTTGTCAAGCTCCATAACATGATAGGATCTTGCTCTAATCATTTGTTCAAATAATTTACAAATAAAACACTAGAAAAAACATTAGTAAAAGTTGATGTTGTTTTGTAAATCAGCAATCATTCAAAGTTTAATTGTTTGGTTCAACAAATTTGAAATTAGAAAAATACCATCACTAAATGACAAATTAGTTTTATGCCACTATAAATTAATTAAAATGAGTTTTTTTGCCAAATAAAAATGTTAAAATTAACTTTATGACACTAGGGCATAAAAATAATCACATAAAACATAACTTTGTTTTATTAACAATAAAAAATACGACAAAATTAAATTCCATCCATCTTAACTTGTATCATGAACGAGAAATAAAAAGAATAAATAAAACAAATTAATTGTTTGCAAATTAAAAAAAATACAAATTAATTCTTTCAAATACTATCTCTGCACAGAGGGTGAACTTGTTCTGGCCCAAATGACCATGTTGAACCATAATTTGACTTCAAAAAAATTACTAATTGTTTTCCAAAATAACCATAATTATTTGATTGTACCCAAGTCAACTGATGAGGGGTTTTCATACATGCATTTCAACCCGGTTTAGGCCCTTAATTATACTTAAATACATGCGTTTTTAATTTAATTTGCTAACATTAGATGTAAAGTGAGGTGCAACCATAGCCCGGCCCTTGTTTTGCAAGATTATCGCTCGATCGGCACAAAGAATCTACAAAGGAGCAGAAACCCAAAGGAATGGAACGGAGCAATCCAAGGGTGGAATGGACTAGTCTAGTCAATAGAAGAAGACAACAAACAGAAGGCAGCCTGACTCACTTGGAACTGACCAGTCCACTCCAATAACAGACCGTTCCAAGTTCCCCAGAACTTCCGTATATGAAGTCGCTGATTTTTCTAAGTTTTCTCCACACATTTTTCTCCAAAGATGGCAACTCCTGACGTGTTTCCACACCAACTTGGTTCCCTACAATGCTTATTTAAATCCTGCTCTACCTCAAGCTATGGGAGTCCAATTTTCTAGGATTTTTCACTTTATAAATTCAACACGAAGGACAGTTGCTGTCGAAGGTGACTCACCTAGCTTGAATCGATCCATTCTAGAGCCAGACTAGGCCGTTCTAGATGAGACTGAGTAAGTGACTTAGAGGAGAAATCATGCTGATTTGCCGTATCGCTAGTTTTCTATCTCTATGTCTTGTTTACTTGATTAATCCTGTTTGTTTTGTGATATGATGTTTGTTGAGTAGACTAGTTTAGGGCTATGGTTGAGAATCTTTCACTTGTTGCTTAGTAAGTTATGAATATTTAGTTCGTTAATTAAAGTAGTTTATGTTTTATTTCTTGTGATTAAATTGCTTGATTGTTATTGATTGTGTTTGATACTTGTGAATTATTGTCCCGTTAGACGAATGGTCACGTTTGATAGTTAGGATATAAAATCAATCAATTTGAATTGTAGCACATCAATAATATTAATTGGTAGGTTAATTTCTGAGGGGTTAGACTAAGTTTTCAAGAAATCAAGATTTTACTCAAATCGAGAAATTAGGGTTTATCTTTAATTCAAGAAATAAACTAAAGCACCTAAATCAAGAAATGAGAGTTGAAGTTTAGAAAATTTATAAGTTAGATGGTTAAACTTAGATACTTGACCTGAATGAGAGTTAGACTTAGTCAATCTCAGTTAGGATCACCAAAGCTTGAATAAACAATTAATTAGTAAATTAAATAACTCAACAAACTAAGTATTAACGTTTGGAACAGACCGTTCCAACTCTGGAATGGATCATCCGAGAGGGGTAGGTCCAAAGGTTAACTAGGGTTAGATCGAGTTATTCCATAGTTAGAACGCACTGTATTACCCTTGACAGAAGTGAAAGTGTTTGAAACTATATTCCTATTTTATTTGAATTGTTATATTCCCTCATTTTTAGTTTGAAGTTAGAATTCCCTAGTGTCTGGACAACAATTGTATCTTTACCTTTTAGTTACAAAAACAAATTAAAACACCCCAAAATATCATTGTCTACTCAAGGTTTAAATCGAGTTAATTAGAATAACTTGAAAGGAATAGTTATGTCTTTGTGATTCAACCTTCAAGCTATACTACAAATAGATTAGAATCAGAAGTTTGAGGATTTTATTTTGACCTAGTACAATAAGGACCGATCCTTAACACTAAATTTAATCTAAGAAGTCCAAATTGAGCTTAACCCAAAATTGATATAATATTACAATTAGGTATGATCTGAACATGACAAAAAAGCATTCGACCAATACCTGACCTCTATTTATCAGGGATTCTCGCAATTTACATTCCTTGTCATTATTCAAGAAAATAAGTGACGAGCAATTTCCTATAGACACAGATCAAAAGGGAAGTTTGAGAATTTTTAGAAATATTGAGATATTTTAGGATGGTATTTTTAGAATTTAACCTATTTTAGAATAAGATAACAGCACATGTCTAATTTAAATAATTTGATAATGACATTAATCTAATTAGCAATCTAACAATGACATATCCTCAATTAACTATTTTTTAGGACGACATAATACTAATTAATCCTATAGAATATGGAAAGTATTATATTCACAAGTAAACGATTTGCTTTTATAAAAAAATATGAATATTTGTTAGTGTGTTTAATTGACATGAAAGTCAAATTATCTGCAAAATTTTTATTAACTAGATGTATAGGAACGGATCGTTGAAATTTTTTTTTCTATGCACGGCATGTGGTTCAGTTAGTCAGGAGTGTCAAAATTTCCTTGGTCCTCTTCAAAGCTGACATTTATAAGACTTTTGATACGATAGCCTGGTCCTTCCTCTCTAAAGTACAGGCTGCTCTTGGTCTACACCTTGCTTGTATTGATTGGATCGAAGACTGGTTACGCAATGGCACCTCCAGAATTATAACAACTGGGGTGGCTGGCGAAACTCTGTCACTCAGAAGGGGAGTAAGACAGGGAGATCCCCTATATCCTTATCTCTTTATCATAGAAATGGACTTCCTTTCTCGATGGTTGAACAAGCTGCAACCTCTATTATATATCTTCCTATCCCTCCTTAAAACCTTGTCTTATTTATGCAGATGATGCCTTATTATTCATCAAGCTTACACTTCAACAATGTCAAATACTAAAAACTGTACTCTTAGCCTTCTCTTTAATCTCTGGACTTACACTTAACCCTACAAAATCTGATCTCTTGATTTTCTTTAATGATCAGCAATTGCTAAGCACACTCATTGAAACTTTAGGGTGCAGACTCTCCTCCCCTTTAACCTACTTGGGACTTCCCCTCTCTAAAAAAAAACTACCAAAAGTTTTTTTTCTCCTCTGTTAGTAAAATTCAACTTTAGGCTCTCTGGTTGGTCAGCTTCTCTCTGTTTTTTTTTTTTTTTTTTTTTTTGCTGGAAGACTAGTATTGCTCAATGCTTGCCTTTCTACATTGTCAATTTACCTCATGTCTGTTTTGCCTCTTCCAAAATAGGTGCTCTCTTCAATTGACAAAATCATAATAAACTTTATAAGAAAAAGTGCCAATAGCTAGGGAGGAGAGATAATTTTAGTGAGTGGGATAACTGTATGCAAGACAAAGAAATCTGGTGGACTAGGGGTGTTGGACCTCATAGCTCTTAACTAGGCATTACTCTCTAAGTGGCTCTGGAAATGTTACAATGAACACTCTTCTCTTTGGATTGTGCTAGTCAATAGCACTGCAATTGCTACTAACAAGATTATTCTAAAAAATACGACCCTCTCCAAAATTTTTCAGCAGATTTGACCTTTTTTCTCGATGGGTCTCTCCTTTGACTTAAACTTAGGCAATGAGACTTCTTTCTGGCACCACAATTGGAGACTAGGTGTTTTCAAGTACAAATTCAAGCTACTATTATCCTATACTTTAGATCCTTTATCTCTGCCAGAACCTGCCTACAAGGCCTTTACAATCAGCCAACAACCCTATTCTAGCCCCCTCTCTCTTCTTCTTCTTACAAAACCATAACCAAAAGTTGCTTTACTCTTATGTTCAAGATCAGAGGGACACTCCAGTCTAGAATCTTTCAAATCCATTCTTTAAATTAGCTTCAATTCTATTGCTTTCTTAAGGAACATTCCTGCCATCTGTCACCTCTTATATTAATTTGGAATCTCAAAGCACACGTAAGAATGATTACTTTTCTTGGCACCTCCTACAAAACAAACTCCCAACTTTGAACAACCTTCAAAAGAGGGGATGGAACCTTGCCAACAGATGTTGTCAGATGGTGAGACAACACTACGTTTATCATCAGCCAATTACCTTTGCAAGCCACTACCAGAACCATCCTGCTTTGCATTCAATCCTTAAAAAAGCAAAGAGAACTTCTCCTCATTACCAGCTTTGTGGTTTGGAGAGAAAGATATGTCAGGATCTTCAGGAATCTTTATAAATCAATCTCACTCATTGCTATGGAAGCTTTAGATGAATGGAGAGCTCTGCACCCTCCTGAAACTGATTAGTTTATGTATTAATTTCTCAAAAATTCTTCTTTCTTTTTTTCTCTATTTTCTTTATTTTTGTACTCTTTCTTTTTTTTAAAAAAAAAAACAAGTTCACTCTCTGAACAAGTCTTTTTTTGTAAATAACTTCTTTATCTAATACAAAAATACAAAAATTACGGGGCTTGACCTCTATTTTTCTCTTAAAAAAAAAAAGGAACGGATTGTTTGAAGGTGTGCCAAAAATATATTGTTTTTTGACAACACATACAAGTTGTGTTATGAAGTCAACTAATGCAAAGGTTAGAAAAAAAAAACTTAAGGTAGGATGGCATATTAATTTTTTGCTGATGAGAATAACATTTCTATTGACAAAAACAATTTTATTGTGTTATTAATTTGAAAGGAACTTAATATTTTTCGTCTGCCTTACTTGTGCGTTGTACGTACTTGCATGATAAAATTGTGCGGCAAAAATTCAGAGGAAAACTTATTTAACTCTTAATGAAACAAAGGTAATTTAGATATATAACGGAAGTTTGAAAATTAATGAAGTTTACTCATTTCACCTCATAACATTCTAAAACTTTTATATTATTACTTCCAAATTAAAATATAACACGGAGGGAAAAAAAAATCAAGGTACAAATAAAACAATTAATAGTGCCAAAATCTATTAAGTTCCCGATGTTCAACATTCAAATAATATCATATTAATACACATTGTATCTATTACGCACATATAAACACATTATTATTTTTTTAAGATAACTTGGGTCAACTATCCCAATTATTTTAAAGCTAATTTTAAACTAAATATCCATAAATAATCTCCAGTCGAGTATCCAACCTGTTATCTTTTACTTAATAGGCATTAATTGCTCTTTACCACTAGACCAAGAATATCATATAATTAGATATATTTTTATTTCTTTATTTCTAAATCTAAGCCTGCATTAAGATCAAGCACGCTCACTATTTTATTGTTGGGATATAGCAAGGTTCAAAGAGGTTCAAATCGAATTCTCTACTTCCGTTACCAATTTGGTATGTTTTTAAAATACCAGGTATTGTTAATTTCGGCCAGATAACTGGACAAATGCTACCTCCTATATAGCTGAAAAGGACCTCAAGTTTACATACTCCTCTTCAAGGTGCTTTTTGACGTGCAGTGACTGAGAATTACCGCAACTGAATTAATTTGAGTCGTCTGGAAATTAAACCGCAGTTGGATGAAAAACACTGTTCTGTGATTCCCAATAAAACCTAAACTTCTGAGTATGTCATGCGCTACACTTCTATTGTTGTAAATTGATTAATTTGCAAATGAAGCATTTATATCTGCAACTCAATCACAAAATTTGAATTTACATACCTCGCATTCAATTATTCAAATAGCCTCTAAGTCGTAATTTGAGAGAGCTATCTGATATAGTACTCAATTATATCATCATTGACATCATGACATATATATACAATTTGAAACAATTTAAAACACTGATGGAGTGATGGGTCAGAACAAAAATATCGGAATAATATATGGCTTAGCAAGCCCCCACAAGTATATAAGTCCATAAATCCTCCTCGCTTGTATAATAATACATCAACCGAACGTGTAATCTCAATACTAAAGGTCAAATATTATTAGCTATGTAAACGTCACGCTTTTCATGTAAATAATACTAGTCATTGCTGCCGTTAATATCTTGCAGTTTACATCACGCTTATCCTACCTTTATGCTGATTAATAAATTAATTCATTACCTTGCTTTTGTTTGTCTTGATCTTTTTTCGTTCGAGATCAAAATATAAAGTTTGGTCAGCAATCTAGTGCGTCCTTACTGTCAAAACAGCTTGCTCTTAGAAAAAGGGGAAATAAAAAACTGAGAAATGAGCTCATGAATTGTCAATATCTCCCGGATTCATGCTTGGAAAATTAAAGCCAAGCCTAACTAGGATGATGTGAATTGGGAAAATAACAACCAAGACTAACATAGCTAGGCTTGAATTTTTTGCGAGTGAAGACACTATCAATTAATTATTCATCCCATTCTCCCACCCAACAACTCCACCGCCACATTACTATTTTGATTTTTATTCATTTTTAAATTAGCATTATTATGCCGACAAAATACAATTTAACCAAGTTTCATAAAAAAAAAATTATTATGTGCTGGATTGAAATTTTAAACCGGACTTGAATCCTAATCAATATTATTCATTCATAATTCAAAATGAACAATTTGAATATATAGGTCTGGTTAAAATTTTAATCCATTTCGATAAAAGAGTATAAAATCCTCCATTTAATCTCCATGGTAATTATTTTGCTTGACTCGCCGACCATTTTTTTTTTATATCAATTAATACAGTACAATTGCAGCTTTTTCAAAAATAAATTCGTACAATATTGATATCTTGAAACAAGGATATGTATTAGGGAGATGAATTACTTGACAATAATTTATCATGATAGTTGTAGCAATTATTAAGAAAATTTGAAGCTAATATATATATATTAATCATGATAACTTGCAATTATATGATGCGCATATTATTTAAAGTATATATATGACATGATTTTATTACATATTGTCAATCTATCAAGTAATTTGAACATTGAACCGTCTGAAGATAATTAACTAACCTTGACGCGCGTACCTCTAAATAATACCTAAATTCACAAACAGTAAATTTTGTAATTAATTTTATTTATATTTTTATTTTTGGTTTGAAAATTCTTGTTGTGGTAAGCAACCTTTGTCAAATCATCATTAATATATTTTTATTTTAGCAAAATAATCTTAGATAAAAGAATTATGAATTTGACTTTGATATATATTTTTTAAAATAATAGTTTCTGGCAGTAACGATAATATGGCATGCTCTCTACGCACTTTTATATGAAAGGTGAAAAAGATGCTTTGGACCAAGAATAAAATTTAGTCCAACGAGACATTTTCTGCCCATGCTTTCACAGTTCCAGTGGGGAGCAAGAAAGATGGCTGAGATTTCGTGTAAGCTCGGACTGGAAGAAGCTGATGTCTTTTTTTTTTTTTTTTTCCGCCTAGGCTGTTGGATTTTGTTGTTAATTCGATGCTTATTAGATTTTGGAATTTCTGTTTATTATGTGCTTATTAGATTTTTTTTTTTTTTGTCGATAATAATCTCAGGAGGCAAATTATCCACTAAATTTATAAACATTGTCTCCTTGACGAAAACATCGTCTCCTTCCTGAGAAAAATTTATTAAAAATGACAACATACACAGAAATTCCAATAAATGCCGGCCATTACAGATTAGCATTAATTTGAACAGTATTTCTTTTGCCAGACTATTATGTTTGACAGTTCGAAGTTCTAGCTTATGAATATGAGAAATTAATGTAGAGATTAATTAAATAAAAAGTATATCTTCAAAACTATTTCCACAAAATTAATTTATTATTGGTTTTAAAGTACATTTGGAAATATTATATTTTCCTTTTCCTCTGGGTCTTTCTTCTGTTCTCGGTTACCAAATCAATTCAATAACCTGTAGCACCACGCTATCAACCAACTAATTTGTTAACAAATAAAGTACTCTGCACATATCAAATTGCAGGATAGAACAGAAAAGCAAACAAAAACATCATGTACCATGCATGACATATCACTGTTTAATTTATAATATTATATTTCCAAGCAGACCCCTTTATACGTAGGCGCCACCAATGTTGCTGTTGGAAGCTTAAACTGATGGCACATTGGCAGTGTATTTAAACGCGCCAACTCGGCATCCTAAATGGATCGTACCTCACGGTCTCTCTATGGCCTTACATCACCACGTTTACCTGGCCCATTTCATGGAACCATCTTGCTACCATCCTACAAATAACAACAATTCAAACCCTACGGTCTTTTAGGTTTGGATCTTGTCTAATCGTCGAAATTAATTGTGTTTAATATATTATTAATCTGGTCTATGATCTAATTTTTAAATTAAAGATTTTGGATATGCATGCCGCAACTACATAATTATTATATAAGAACCTTTTAAATTAATTTTAACTAAAATGAATAAATGTACACTACGGGAAATAATCCTATCTGTAACGGTTAATAAATGAAAATAGTAACGGGTATGACACCGTCACTATAGCCCCCGTTACTAAATTTTATAATAACCGTTACAAAAGACAAAGGTTTAATCACGGTTATTATAGAATAACCGTTACATAATATAAGCATTCTATAACGGTTACTGTATAATAACCGTTACAAATCTGTAATATACCATTTTTTATGCCTTAAATTTTGTAACGGTTATTATCAAATAACCGTTGCAAAGTCTTGTTTTTTTTAAAAAAAAAATTATTTCTGCTATCATAACCACATCATATAAACACGGAAGCACGGAAGCACGGATAACCATGAAATTAATATAAATAACATAATATTTTTTGTTGCTAAGACACTCATAATCATGCATATTAATAATATAAAACTAATATAAATTACAGTCAATTGGCCATGACTTTCGATCACTCGGCCATGACTTCCATCCCTCGGCCACGGCTTTCGATTGCTCGGTCACGACTTTCATCCCTCGACCACGGCTTTCGATTGCTCGGCCACGGTTTTCATCCTGGGGCATGGCAGTATAGCCATATAGAATCTCAGCATAATGGTTCCTGCATAAGTAAGAGAAGAAGATAGGGTTTATGGCATCATTTCTTTTATAACTTAAAAGTAAGGAAGGGAATATTAGTTACACAGGTTGGAAGGAAGGATGGTACAAGTAAAGTTTTGACAGGTGTGCTACATGTTGTCCTGTCTGAAAATGGATACGGGTTGATGTCAATTTGGTTGTTTGGTTTTAATTTATCTCGTTCTTATTTGTTTACTATAGGATTTGAACCCGTTACTACGACAAAGTAAGCAAGCATGCATGAGTACTATGTTAGAAACTCAAGTCCACGTGCAATTTTAATTTTTTATTAATATTTAACAAGCAATTAACAAGCACGAATAAACGGATCTAGTTATTCAAGAGATTAACACGTAAAGGGAGAAACGTAGGAGGTTACCTCTTCCGAAATCGTATCTGGAAGGCTCGAATCCAATCTCTTGGAGTCGGTGGCGTGCTCGTCACCCTCGCGACTGCCTCCGGTTGCCTCGAGTCCACCTAGAAGATTAACCAAAGTCTCAAGACAAGTGCTAGCTTGTCCGAGACGATAGCTAATTCCATGTTTTTCCTTCGCGTGCGATTAACTATTAATTTGAGGAAGGAAACGCTCAACGCATGAGAAACCAATTTTTCTCCACTGTGAACAGTACGCGTGAATAGTACTGCGTGAACAGTAATTCGGCCAAGGAGAGAGGGAAGAGAGAATTAGGGTTTTTCTTCGACTTGTTCCCAAAGAAACGACGGTATATATAACATGGAACCTTTCCATATTAAATTCTCTCTTCCTAATATCTTCATATGGACGAAAATGCCCCTCCAAAACTGAAATTTTCAGGTGGAATTATGGGCTATACAACATATTATATTGGCCCATTAATCCATACCATCAATTGACCTCAAATCGGGCTTTCAGATAACTGATTAAATAAAAGTCCGATTAGCTCTGTATATTAAATATGCGTTGAACGAATTTAATTATTAGCACATTAATAATTAAATTTGGAATTAGCATATGCATTATATTGTTTCTATATGATCCTCTTGAGTTAATTAATTATAACGGTTCGCAACGGTATATAATTAATTAATCAACTTATCATATATTCGCAGTACTCGCTACTGCAAACAAACAAATAATACACGTTTGGTTAAGGTCCTATTTGTGTGACCCTTTGAGGATTTATGCTACGTTGGACATGGAAAATAAATCACCATTTATTTCCAATAATCATAAGCGGTATCTAGCAACACGTTATGATTCCCAATTCGCATAAATAAATACTGTACCAATACAGTACTTCAATCCTGCATAAGAAATTGTATCTTATTGTTTTGATTCCTATGTCACATGATATCCTTGTATAATTCAAGATAGGAGTGTGTCATTCTTGCAGATTATACGTTTCTTGATCTAGAGTTAATCGCTTAGTTGCGCGCATACGATCTAACTCCATCAAGGGGCCCAGTAGATATCATCACTCACTAGGTGAACTAATGAGGGACATACAGTTGTCTTGATGAACAGTTTCTCCCCGCACAATTCAAGAGAACATAAATAAAGTCCGTATAGCAGCCCTTATCAGGAATCAGCGTTAGACGATATTTATAGAACCTATCCTCATGTGGAGAAACTGAACATCTCAAACTCGAAATCAAACACGTATGAAATAAATAATGACACATAACACAATCCATATATTTATTTCATTGGGTCATGTCCTGTGTTATGTTCCAGTAACATACACATATGCAATTAAGTCGGTAACTCCTTACCTATGATTTGCAGAACTTAATCATCACTTAACTTGCATACTAATCTTATATGATAATTAATGTTCCTTGTTAATTATCAAGATTATGGACTCTTTAGAGATATTATTGTCATTCTAACGAATGATCCACAGAGATCTACAATTCAGATCCTCAACCTGAATGATCTGTCAATAATAAACTCTAGGAACAAATGATCAAGCATCATCAATAACATAAACTAATATAATAGCCAACAACTGATTGGCTTATAGGACATATCTTTAACAATCTCCCACTTGGCCTAAAGTCAATCAGTAGTGACTTCTAGCCAGTAAAGACCTGAGAACGATGTCATATATCTATATATATACATGTCTCGAACCTCAAAAGAAAAAAATACGCTTAAAGCCAATTACTCATACGTCCATTACGCATGGATGCTCGATAGCATCTCGTATACCGCTTAAGGTAGAGGTTATGTCAGAGTCTTCGCTGTGTTCGCGAAACTATCCACTTTTGGTTGAACCTACACATATATATACTCATATATATATAGTCTTGATCATCATCATATGAGATCAAGTGATACTGTCATAGATCATAGTTGGATCACCAATTGGATATTGGGTTCTTCAAGACTAAGCTATGGTTCGAGATGCACAGAACCATATTAGCTTGACTGAGAACTTCTTGATCCAAACTATCCCCTTTCGTTGCTTCACAAATTGCTATATATTTTGCTTTGGTGACGGAAACGGTTATAATATCCCATTTAGAACACCTTCTAAACTTACAACACCACCTTTAAGCAAAATATGTAACTTGATTGTGATTACATCAATCTTTCGAAAATTTAGCATCAGTGTAACAACTTACACGAGCTCCTTTTCATCATAAATGAAAAAATATCTCTCTTTCTCATAAAGTACTCGAGAATATCCTTTGATTATTGTCCAAACGTATTTTTCTTGTATCCACTTGACAACTACTTGTCACATTCCAAGGATACAACACATTTGGGCATGTGCATAAATGGCATACATAATGAAACTCGTAACGAAAGAATGCTTGAACTGTTTCATGCACTTCTTCTCGAATTGAGTTGAAATAAACCGAGTCAAACCCAAGTTATATGCCATATGACGCGGTTCGACATAAAGTCCAGCTTTCATGTTTCTAGAACACTCCGTCATTATATGCACATTTGCTAACATCCATCATAATCTATCTCCATAGATTTTGTTTTCTAGGATTTAGGTGATCTTGCCCAAGAAATCATTCTTCAATGAGATCTTGACAATATTCATTTAATCAATGTTATTTCCCAATTAATATCTAGTTATTTTGTAAAATACAAATAACACAATTATGCTCCCACTGAATATCTTGTCTATACAAGATACTTTTGACGAAGATCAACTCCTTGACTTCCTTGTCAAAATATTTATTCCACAGTGCTCGCTTCGATCCATTAATGGATCCTTGAAGCACGCATATGTTTCTAGCAATACATCAATCAAGACCTCGATTTGTGTCATATACACAACATCTTTCTTCATTCAATCAATGAAAGCGGTTTTGATGTACCTTTCCATATATCGATATATATGAAATGCAACTACTGCTAGAATGATCTTTATTGACTGACTTACACATAGCTACAAGCGAGAAGCCGTGCTTTGTACATAGTCAACTCGCCATTGACTTAGACATAGCTACAAGCGTGAAGCTGTGCTTCGTGCATAGTCGACTTGTCATCCATGCAATCTTTCCTTTAAAGATCTGAACGTTCTTGACGGATTGCTCCTTCATGAACATCAACAAAGGTCTATACCTTATTGTTATACATGGATTGCACTTAAAGATCACATGGGTTCAAACCATATTTGTGGAATCGGGTTCTTCCATCGGTTCTTTAATTATCAACGGATCCTCATGTGCCAGGTACGAGGATGTCGTGATGTCTATGCACCTTTCGGTTAGACAATCACTTTCGTTGACCTTTTGTAGGATTAGTGCTCGAGATTCATGAACTTCTTCCACAATGATTTGTAGAATAAGTTCTCGATCCTCGTATGTACTGAATTTCTCAAACATCATCAGCTCGTGAGATGTTTAAGTTATCATTAGAAGCGAGCGTGCTAAAGAACTTCTTCCTTTCACAACGGCTTGTGAGTGAAGTTCCGCTCAACTCCCACTAAGCACCATGTTTGGAGTAACAAGTTTTCCATAAAGGATACTTCTTGTAGTGACGCATAAACTCCTTTAATGCTCACTTTACTCCCACTACTTTTTCTTGAGAATGTTATTCTCCAAGACTACATCATGATGAGCAACAACTAGTTTGTTCTTACCATGTTCGTAGAAGTAATACCTTTCGGTTAGCTTAGGCATCCTACAAAACATTAAACGTCATATTTGGGTCAAAGCTTATTAATCAACAAACTTTGAAATAAACTTCTTAACACCAAATCTTGAGAAATAATGTACTTAGAGATCAAATCTCGTAAGATATCTTTCTCAATGGACTTCGATAGAATATTATTCAGTATAAACATTATTGTCCTCAAATACGAATCCCTAATATGAGTTGATTAAGTCAATTCGATTCATTACTGATCGAACTATATCAAATAAAGTTCGATACCTCCATTTTTGGACATACTATACTAATATAATGTTCCTAATGGAGTGAGATGTGAAACTATTTTCACACTCTTTAGATAATGCATAAAATCATATGACTTAGCTATTTACCATGATCAATTGTAAGACTTATACCTTCTTGAACGGTCTTTTTAACTTCACTCTTGAACTCCTTTGAACTTGTCAAAAGGTTCATACTTATACCTTATCAGATAGATACGTTAATATCTACTTTGATCGTTGGCTAAGTGGTAAAGTCTCAATAACCTTTCAGTACACAAGTACTTATAGGTCTACATACATCGACATGTATAAGTCCTAATCAAGTTACTTGTCCTTGAACCTTTATAGGTCAAATGCGCTTTTGTCATCTAACAAACATGATTCGCATATCTCTATTGATTCGAAATCGAATTGAGCCACGAGTTCCACGCTATGTAGACTCTCATAATGCGATTCTCGTTTATGCTTCACTAAGCGGTCATTTCACATGAAAGTCGAACACTTTATGTGAAGTCTTACGCATTCTATTTGTCATTCAAAACTCGTTTATCTATTTCAAGCATATTCAAGCAATAGGCATGAAATCATATAAACAAATCCACAATAAAAGAACATCGCTTGTCTTTTACAAAACGTAATCATCCATCATCTATATGAAATGGAGATAAAGTTTTAGGATGTAAGAAACGAGGTGTTCGACCTACAATTCCTATTAGTAAAGACAACTTTACGTATCCAATGGTAGTGGCTTAACCGGATAAGTCATTTCCTTATACGGAGTTTACTCTACTACTCTCGAACATTCTCTTATTCATCATTGCTTACACATTTCATTAAATGCGAGCATATGAACTAGTACTAAGTTACTAGTATGAATTTAGAGATAACGAGATAATTTGAACGACAAATACTTTCGAAGGGTTAGAACATTTCCAACACGATAATCATGGTACTTCGGACAACCTTTCAAATGCCTCCATAAACGGCAAATGAAACATCTCGTGTGACACATGGTCACAAATGAGGGTCTCGAAGTCTCAACTCATACTTAAGCGAAGTATTTCTTAAATACTTAACTAATTACCATTTGCACAAACAAGTTTGCGAAATGTAACATCATATCCTTCATTTAATGACAATATCAACAATCCTTGATATTGGAGATCTTAATATCTCTAGTTGCCAATTAGCTACTCAAACCTTTCAGTTCGCAAGCCATCGGAACATTCAAGTACCTTCTCAAAAAAAAGTCTCTTTTTACTTAATTCATGCTCCACTACTCGATCATAAATGATTGAGTCAACATCTACTTTCTCTAAGAACTCCTTCTTGAGTAAGTGAATGTGAGCGTAGGAATCATATCTAGTCCGTATGAATTCTCCAATTCAAAGGTCTAGATATCCTAAAATGAGGATATCGGCATCCGCTTTATTGAATAACTTTTCGCAAAAGTCTATCAATTATCGCGCGATGTTATGTTAGGGAAGTCGAGGAAAGTAAGGGAACTAACATGCTCAAGTTTCTCTTCACTAAGAACAAGTCTTAAGAATCGGTACTACTTCTCCAAGTAAGTTCCTTTAGAAACGAGCTTGTTCAATTTCAAAGATTGATCGCAACGAAATTAACACATTTATTATCTATAACAATTTCAATTTAAGGTCTTTATAGTTTACGTAATATTTTATTTATAATGATAAACAAAACTCCCACTACATTTATTTAATGTCCCAAATGTAGTTGGCTTTCCAAGATCCTCGTTTTCATCAAGTAGAGCCTGCTATGGCACGTCACCCTACTTAACTAAACAAGGTAGGTTCTCCAACCAATCATACAACTATGATTCTTAGTTTGTGAAATGTCTCATGTACATCCACAAACTTCGCCCCGATGTCCAAGCTCTAGTTGGGTCCATCGATAAGTAACCTCTCTCTATTTGCTCCTAACAAATCTTATTTGTACCCCTACTTCCGAGTGACAACCATGACGTCCGCTTGGGCGGACCGCGCCATGAGAGGGCAAACGACGTGAAGGGGATAGAGAGAAGGAGGGCAGTCGGCTTAATCAAATTAATGGGACATTTATTATGCGACTTTGTTTGGTGGTCGTGTCAATATACACCCATACCTATCCTATGACATTTCATAGCATGCAAGCAATCACATAATAATAAGCATCTCAAACACAAGCATTGTTGTGGGTTTGTATGGCTCCAGCTTGCATACTAGTCTTCGCCGCATCTCCATGTAGCAAGACTAATGTAATTCAAGCCCTCCCACTAATTATATTGATCATATCCTATAATTAATGGAAATAAACACATGTGAAAAAATTCTAATTCCCTCCTAGGCCTTAGGGGCATGCAAGCCTCACAAGTTACATTAAAATTAATCAAAATTAATTAATGGCACCAAAGGCCGCATTACACACATTCACACATGCATACAATTACAAACCACAAGGCATTGAAATCTTGAGCCATACGAAACCCACGATCCTCCTACAAAACAGAGTTAGCACATATATAATATATATGTTCACTTGTTCTTAATTAACTTCATTAATTAGAATCTTTGTGTATGCTCGTTGCTCGCTTTCAAATGTAAAGAAGGTTCAATATCAACAACCACTTTGTTTAAACCTTTTGAAATTTAATTCAACAATCTAAAACAGAAACCGAGGTTATTTAAGGAGTGCTCTAATTAACATTTCAACCAATTGATTAATTAGAAATAATATTTTAACTAATTAAAATATTAAATGGGACCCGATAAAATCCAATATTTTTCGGTCTCCAAAAAATATGAAATAAATCATACAAACTCCTAATCATGAGTCTAACTACCAGTAAAAATTTCAGAAAGAGATCACTTACCATCAGGGAGAATCAAAAAAGACAAATCCAGATTTCGTGCGCGAAGCACCGTTATCAGATTTTCTGTTTTTCACCTCAACCTTTTGGTCTGTAGGATCATCTTCCATGCAAATTTCATGCAAACAATTTACACAGAAAAGCTAGTATATGCAATTGTCTACCTTTCCATGAGAAGAAAAATAACCAGGTCTATTCAAAATCATCAAGTTAAAAGCCATATAAGAGACTTGTCCTGTTCTGAAACAGACTGACGACTGAAAAGTTTTGACCCAGTTGGAGTACCAAACCTTAATGAAAAATAACGAAACAAATTTTCACAGAATCCTAATTCGAAATAGAACAACTCTATTCAAATACTTTTCTGTAAAAGTCCTTCAATAATTTTAATTTGTCAAAACAACCAGCTTGTTTAGAAAGATAGATCTGACGACTCCGATTCTTTCTATACTTGAATATTCAAATAAAATTCGAAACAGGTAACAAAATACACATATCCAGAAAGATTATCAAGTCTAGATTAACCCTAGCTAAAGATTACAGGCAGTTATATTCCAAAATAAATCGTTCAAGCCACAACAACAGAACTGTGCAGCAGAATTCCAGATCTGCGCACCGTTACCGTTTAAATCACTAAAAATTTATAACAATTTATAAAATCGTGAAACCAGTGGCAAAAGAACCATGACTCAAAGATCTACAACCTCCAGTAAAAGAAAAAAAATTCCAGAAAGAATTACATCATGAAAAACAAGCAACAAGGCAGAAAAACAGATTTTTTCCAGACAGCAAGCACACACATCACTAATTAACTTTGTTAATTATTAATTTCTCGATTTAAATGTTAAAAACTTGAATAACAACCTGGCTCTGATACCACTGTTAGAAACTCAAGTCCACGTGCAATTTTAATTTTTTATTAATATTTAACAAGCAATTAACAAGCACGAATAAACGGATCTAGTTATTCAAGAGATTAACACGTAAAGGGAGAAACGTAGGAGGTTACCTCTTCCGAAATCGTATCTGGAAGGCTCGAATCCAATCTCTTGGAGTCGGTGGCGTGCTCGTCACCCTCGCGACTGCCTCCGGTTGCCTCGAGTCCACCTAGAAGATTAACCAAAGTCTCAAGACAAGTGCTAGCTTGTCCGAGACGATAGCTAATTCCATGTTTTTCCTTCGCGTGCGATTAACTATTAATTTGAGGAAGGAAACGCTCAACGCATGAGAAACCAATTTTTCTCCACTGTGAACAGTACGCGTGAATAGTACTGCGTGAACAGTAATTCGGCCAAGGAGAGAGGGAAGAGAGAATTAGGGTTTTTCTTCGACTTGTTCCCAAAGAAACGACGGTATATATAACATGGAACCTTTCCATATTAAATTCTCTCTTCCTAATATCTTCATATGGACGAAAATGCCCCTCCAAAACTGAAATTTTCAGGTGGAATTATGGGCTATACAACATATTATATTGGCCCATTAATCCATACCATCAATTGACCTCAAATCGGGCTTTCAGATAACTGATTAAATAAAAGTCCGATTAGCTCTGTATATTAAATATGCGTTGAACGAATTTAATTATTAGCACATTAATAATTAAATTTGGAATTAGCATATGCATTATATTGTTTCTATATGATCCTCTTGAGTTAATTAATTATAACGGTTCGCAACGGTATATAATTAATTAATCAACTTATCATATATTCGCAGTACTCGCTACTGCAAACAAACAAATAATACACGTTTGGTTAAGGTCCTATTTGTGTGACCCTTTGAGGATTTATGCTACGTTGGACATGGAAAATAAATCACCATTTATTTCCAATAATCATAAGCGGTATCTAGCAACACGTTATGATTCCCAATTCGCATAAATAAATACTGTACCAATACAGTACTTCAATCCTGCATAAGAAATTGTATCTTATTGTTTTGATTCCTATGTCACATGATATCCTTGTATAATTCAAGATAGGAGTGTGTCATTCTTGCAGATTATACGTTTCTTGATCTAGAGTTAATCGCTTAGTTGCGCGCATACGATCTAACTCCATCAAGGGGCCCAGTAGATATCATCACTCACTAGGTGAACTAATGAGGGACATACAGTTGTCTTGATGAACAGTTTCTCCCCGCACAATTCAAGAGAACATAAATAAAGTCCGTATAGCAGCCCTTATCAGGAATCAGCGTTAGACGATATTTATAGAACCTATCCTCATGTGGAGAAACTGAACATCTCAAACTCGAAATCAAACACGTATGAAATAAATAATGACACATAACACAATCCATATATTTATTTCATTGGGTCATGTCCTGTGTTATGTTCCAGTAACATACACATATGCAATTAAGTCGGTAACTCCTTACCTATGATTTGCAGAACTTAATCATCACTTAACTTGCATACTAATCTTATATGATAATTAATGTTCCTTGTTAATTATCAAGATTATGGACTCTTTAGAGATATTATTGTCATTCTAACGAATGATCCACAGAGATCTACAATTCAGATCCTCAACCTGAATGATCTGTCAATAATAAACTCTAGGAACAAATGATCAAGCATCATCAATAACATAAACTAATATAATAGCCAACAACTGATTGGCTTATAGGACATATCTTTAACATACTAGACTCTTAACTTTATCTTTATGCCATGTGTGATGAGATTTTGTTGGTTGTTGTTGATTGCTTAATTTGATTGGGGGCGGTAAGGACATAAGAGAGGGTTTTCTTTAGTTGGACGGGTGTTGCGAGTAACAACAGCTAATAATTGGAAACTAGTAGTAGAAATATGTGTTCTAATAAAGTGAAGTACCAGTAAATGATTCTGCCCATAGAGTACAGAGCCCTGACGTAATGGCTCTCTGACAAGCCAAAGGGGGCAGGGGCAGGGGCGCTCTTGGCAGCCTGGGGCAGCCGGGGCAAGGAGGCAGGCATAAACGGGGGGCTGAAGTAAGCAGATCCCTTGGTGGAGTCGGTTCCGAAAGGGCCACCAGTCCTTCCAGTTCCTCTGGGAGGCCTACGGGGAGAGAGGGACTGAGAGCGGACACAACCTCCAATGGAGCAATCCAATCATCTCAAACATTGTAAACTAAGAAAAAAATAAATAGATTGCACCTTGTTAACAGAAGCCTTGATTTCAACATGTGACGTTGTTTAGACTGATGGCACTGGCATTTTCTAGAAAGAGGAATTAAAATATATTATCTCAAATGAAATGGATGTAACCTATGTTTGGACTGATGGCACTGACAGGGCCAAGTACGACACCTGGAAGTAGTGACATGGCCTCCATTCTAGTAGCTGTAAATAATCGGTGCCACAAATTAATTACATTATTTGAAGAGAATAGTAAATTTCAAAATAAGAAGGAAAAAATAATGTTTACATTTTCCATCTATGTAAGACATGGATGGCACCGTGTGAGTTATATATAGAGTCTAAACTTTGTACATATGACACTAATTTACTTACGTAGGCTTTCATTTTGGACACCAATTACTTTTGGATGGTACTATACCATCTACTGGCAGGGTCTACATTACACTATTTTTTTATTATCTTGTTCTGTGGATACAATTCGATCCTTCTACAACCATGAATGAAAAGTGGTACCAATAAAAATAATGTGTTTTCAAAAGACTTACTATTCTCTGCTTAAGACAAGAATGAGCCACATCGTATAAAGCTTCAGAAACAAGAACAAATGTACAGGTCAATAATTAAGTTGATTGGTTTGGGGCGAATGTGTTTTTCTAACTTGAAGATTGGAACAAGAATTAAGTGCACCTGGTATATATAAGACACATTTGTATAACACTGATTGGAATATATGCAGTTTGTAAGTATTGAAATATGGAATGAAGAAGCTGATATGACAGTTTCAGAGATGAAATTAAAAAGCTGTAATTACTACAGCATGAATTGGCCAAATCCAACAAGAGTGTATTAAACAAATAATAAAAAGAAGGACAGGTCCAAATAGCAGAAAAAAAAATCTAATTTCAGAAGATACGTGACAGAATTAATCAATTTCAAAAAAGTAGAAAAATGAATTTAACACAATCACATACCTCGGCAGATGTCGTACAACCAGCGGACAGAGCAGAGGCTGTGTTGTTGGCCCCACAAGAAGGAAACAACGCCTGAAGGCGGCTGGTGTCAATTGGGCCCCAATTTGCTACAGAGACACATGTGGAATCTAACGATCTAGGGTTTGTGGAGGCGAAGCATTCGAGGGTGGTCGGAGCTAGAGAGAGAGCAGCGGGGAGAGTGGGGGCGAGATGGGAAAGAGGGGCGGAGCACGAGTCGGGGCGGAGGCTAGGTGGGGCGGAGGTGACGGGGTAGAGAGTTCTGCGGTGAGGCAAGTTGGCGACTGAGAGAGAGATGATGCGAAACCCTAGCAGCACCAGCGATCTCTCATCGTTGGGCAAAGCCGATGGAGACTGACGTAGTCGAGAGGAGGTGAGGCCGAGAGATCGTAAAGATCGAGGAAAGGGAGGAGAAAAAGTGAATAGGTGGCTGTCTGAGAAGAAGAGAGGAGGATAGGGTTTGGGAGGATTATTCGGACCGACGGCTGAGACGGATATAATTATAAAATCCATTTCGAAAATATTATAACGGTTTTAGAAAAAACACCGTTGCAGATCGAATACTAACGGTTTTATTAGAAAACCCGTTACAATGCAGAAGTGAAATTGTAACGGTTTTTATAAAAAAGCCGTTATAGAATGTTCAACACCTTTTTTTATTGTTTGGACGGAAAAATTATAACGGTTTTTATTCAATAACCGTTACAATTTAGTTTTCCACATATTTACGCGGCTGCCCCTGTTATTTTTATAACGGTTTTTACTAAAACCGTTACAGATCACCCGTTACAGATCATCGTTTCTGTGGTAGTGGTATAATTTTGAAGGGTTTGGTTTAAAATTATTGTTATATATATTTTTAAATAAAATATATCCGTACAATAAATATAGGACTTTTTTGGCAAGATGTCGAATTTTGGTGCAAAAAAAAAAAAAAGGAATATATAGAGAAGGCCGGAACCAAGCCAACCTAGCTACTTCACTACATATAATAAGCATATGGCATGATAAGCGTCACAACCAATATTTTGAAAACCTGACCAGCCACCGAACCGGGAAGGCTACTAGGTCGGCTGGTTTTTTGGTTTAACTGTGGTCGAACCGATTTTTTTCTGGTTAAACAGAAAATGGACAGGTCTCCGATTCGTGGTTCAACCGATCGGTCAGGTCCAGTTTTCAAAACATCGGTCACATGGATTGTGCACTTCACCCGGCTTCTACGTGGCAGTTCAGCCAAGAATAAGTGATATCAAAACAGTTGAGACACATCAATGAAATTAATTGCTTATTGCTGCAGATTCGTCAGCAGATTGATTCCACTGCGCCCAGTTTAATTAGCACCTTGACCTAATTTCAAACTAGTTACCTCCATTTTCAATTTATTAAAATTTTATGAAGTAGTTTCTAACATATTTAAAAATAATTTTCGAGCGAGCTCCTTCAATGAATATGCATGCACATATCTGGGACTATAATACACTGACGCACTGCGTTAATCTGTGTGGTGCAGTTTCTACTAGGTTTTTTATAGTAGTTTGGCTTTTGAATCCATTTGTATTTTTGTTTAATTTCTTTTTACTTTTGTAATTTTTCTGAACTCTATGATGTAATATATAGTATTAATTAAAAACCATGACCGTATTTTTTATAACTAAAAAATGTTTTCTATTTTTGCATTTTCTGTAATTAAAAATAGTTTTCTTTTTTTTGATTAAATATATCAAAAATAGTTGTAATCATTATTTTTTTAAGAATTAAATATATTTGAAAATCTAAGATAGTTCATGCCTAATTGTTATGGCCCCTTCAACCGTTGCTTTAAATTCCTATGCAATAAATTTTATAAAATTGAAATAATATCATATAATCTAACTTGTTATATAATCATTGAAAATGATAATCAATATAATCATTTTAAGAAACTTGATTTTTTGCAACAGATTTGATAATTAAATGTCAGTAAGAATTTGCGAGCGATTGAAGGTTGATGTATCCCTCTAGTTACTATTATATTTGTTAATTTGACAATCACCAACCAACCTTAAAAAATATATATGTATATTTAGGAATGTTAGCTACAAATCTACAATACCAGTGTGGAAAAAAATGTATTTTATTAACCATTTACCAAAAAAAATTAAATGCATTAATTTTAAACTAACAATAAAGGAAAGTAAAAAACTCAATATATCATAGAAAAATGTTAGATATGTTCTTAAAAAATTTTATGAAAAGTCGTCAATTGTCTAGTGCACACTTCGATATATATTAAAAATGGACTCTATGCTATATATTCCAGGATACACACATTGGCTATTCAGTATTTTTCGAGGTTTTAAAATGCGATTTATGGATTTGACGGTTGGGTGGTGATTTTACGTTTATCAGTGATAAAACGGTTATGCGGTGATAAAAAGGCGACAAAACGGATAAAATTGTAGTGTGGTATGAACCAAAACTTGAATTGTTGTTTTTGTTTTTTTTTTGGTAAAGTTAGACAAAATAAAAATAGAATGTATGACATCTCAAGTTTAATATATATAGGAAGAATGGAAGATTCGACGAGAAAAATAATTATGGGAAATCAGCACGAAAAATTTTAATTTGACATTAACTCCAAAGTTTTACGGCTCGTGCTTTAATTTGGTAATTATATATAATTAAACTCAGAAGGGATCGTACCAAGACGTACCGAGTCAAACCAATCCATGAATCCCTATTGTGCAATACCAAAGACTGGCTGTTTAAAGGCATTTTATCGTGATCTCTATTGTGGACAATGGACTGAGTGCAGGACAAAGGAAAGAGTAGACACATCCAATTCACATCTTTGCTTCCGATTCACATCTTTGCTTATCTACGTATTGCATTTAGATCCATGCATGTTCTCTACAAATATGATCCAATGCTTTTGTCTAAGTTATCTACACAATCTGAGACCACGAGAAACATTTTAGACAAGAGGATGCGCATATTTTAAGATGGTCTTATTCCAAATATATTTTAAGATTTTGGTATCAATTAATTAAGTTGGGGCAATACTTCTTGGTTTCATCCCATATAGGTAGAATGCGTATTTAAATTTGAGTATTGTACAACGCAAATTTGTTTATTGATACACTTGGTACTGTATGGTGCGTATTTCATTAACTCAATTAAAAAACACAACCATCCGACGACAATTGATACGGTTTGAACAAACCAAAATATATTCTGGGCAACTTCAACAGTTTTTCTAATCATCGGTACATATTTTTGACCTCCAAAATATAATTTGATTATTACATATATCCTCTCTTGAAGATTGCACCATCGTACATTTGCTTTTATATTTTTTTAGAAAGTTGGTAGAAAGATAGTTGGGGATTTATGAAGCGAGAAATTGAGAGTAGATACAATATTCAAGTCCAAATAGTACAATCCTAAAAATTCCTACATTCAAGAAAGGTGCGAAGGAACTTTTTAGTAACGCATTAACATGAGTACCGGTACTGTACATGATAAAATAAATTAACTGAAAAATTTAAGACATACACGGATATAATTATTATGTACAAATGAATCTAGGATGCGTTTGGATCGCTTTAGAATAAAATTAGAATTAGTTATTTGAAATAAAAAATATTATTCCTAAACGATCAAGAATAAGTTTTTTTATAATTTAGAGTGTTATTTTTAAGTGGTCCAACATTTGGATTAAATTTTTATTCCTAACGCGTTTGGATTATTCTTTTATTCTGGATTAAGAATAATAGTGTATCATCCTATTATCTTCTTGACAGATTAATAGTGTATCATCAGCATAGTGAAAGTTGGTTAAAGGCTTAAAGCACAATCTTGATCAATTCGAGAACCTAATCCTTTAATCAACCCGCAATTTCTACCCTTACTCAACATGTTGTTGGGACAATCCGCAACCAAATTAAACAATAATCGAGACAATAGGTCACTATGTTTGAGTCCTCTTTTTCACTTCAAAATAAGGGAAAAGGCTACCATTCAAATTAATACAGACTTGTCCCCCTTGAATTAAGGAAATAATCCAAGATATCCATTTTGAATGAAAACCTCTGGATCTCATCATCTCCTCAAGGAAGAGCCAGCTTACTCTGTCATAAGTTTTTTCCATATCAATTTTCAAAATTACTCCTAACTCCTTATCTTTCTTGGCAATATGAAAAATCTCATTTACACAGAGTACATTATCTAAAATAAATCTTTTTTAAATAAAGGTAGATTGGGGTTTGATGTCTATTATTTATATACATATTTTGACCATACTTAGCACCAAAATGACACTCAAACCAATACAATTGTCTCATAATTAACTGTGTTTTCCAGAATTTTGGTACTGCCGCCGCTTCTATCTTTATTTGCAGAATTCTTGTGGAAATTGAAGATAAAATGCGCCAAACAAGAAGAATGGAGCCTAATCCTCAGCCGGATGACTCATTCCCGGCCCACACACACGTGCCAAGGACCAGAGAAGACTACCATGGGCCGAGACAGATCAGACATCGTGCGAAGGCCCTGGTCTCAGCCCAATTTACCTCACCAGTGCCAGATTTCGGTCCGAAATGCTCCTATTTCGGTCCGAAATCCATATATGGAAAGGAGATTTTGAAAAGTTTCGAGTATGGAAAGAACATCTCTTGCCCTAGCCGCCTCTTGACCTTCCTTGGATAGTATTTAGGCACGTATTTTCGACCAGAAGAGGATCCTACCTTCTACACCATTATTCTCCATATTTCACTTAGTGTTTTTTACTCTTTCCACGGATTTCTTTGAGGAGCAGCAGCGTTTGCGTGCGACGGCAGCAACCTTGAGACTCTACATCGATTTCTTGGCCTTAGAACAGCGAGAATTAGCATAAGGATTCTTCGGTTTACTCTTTTATACTTTTATTTCGTTATTTTACGACTTGCATGTTTATTTATTGCATTAAACTTATTGTCTCTGTTATAAACATGTTAGCTAGATTTCTATGATGTCTTAGGGGTAGTTAGTAGATTAGTTTAGTATTTTGTGATGACTTGATTGCTTTATATTATTCTATGTGATATGTTTTGTTGAGAATTATATATTGCTTAGTTAATTTAATTGTTTGCTTGATCGTTTATCTATTGATGAATTGCAGCACCATTAGGGTATTAAACTAGAACAAACAATTAGTTAGTTAAGTACTTAAGGTAAGTCAATCGCTCGAAAGAGGAGGTTAGTTTACAATCGAAAGGTGTAGCTTTTACTGATCCGACAGGACTTTAAATACCTCTAGAAATCTAACAAAACATTCTTAAATAACTAAAATCCGACACGAAAGTTTAGGCTTAGTTATTTACGTGGTAAAAACCAAGTTCCGAATCAAGTCAGAAACGAAATCGCGACAGCTGAGGTTAGGACTTAGGTCTGGTTGTTTAGTAACCTTCACATAGTATTGTGTAAAAATATCAAGTCAGAACAAAAGGTCTAAAGCAAGTTTCGGCACGAAGAGCATGGATTTCGGTCCGAAATCCATGCATTTTGGTCCGAAATGTGCCTCTGTCCCGGTAAAAATTATAGGCAAAGGAGGTTTAGAGCTAAACTAATTGAACACGAAGTCCTAGGACATTACTTACATCTGTTTGAGTCCAGAAAAATATAAAAACCAATCCAAAAATATTTTATTATTTATTTCTTGAATTTTAATTGTTATTTTCTATTCTATTTTTAATTCAAAAATCCACAAACACTTTATTGTCTAGCTTTTAAGAAAGACTAAGTCCGGTACTCTTTTTTACTATCCCTTGGGTTCGACCATTAACTTTACCCAAACGACTAGTAGGGTAGAAACGAGGTATAAATTTATTTGGTACCTAGGTTCTGAAATCTCTATCAGGGTTGATCAATTAATCTGTCCACTAATTATAAGAGCTAATCTATTAGTGAGAATTTTAGTGATCTATTTATACACACAATTACTCAAGCTTATGGGTCTAAATTGTTTGGTTTCTAAAGCATTCTTCTTTTTTGGGATCAAATAGATGATAGCCTTGTTAAGCTTTTGAATATCTAATCTTTCATAATAAAAAACTTCAAAAAGGACAAGACATCATATTTAATGATTTTTCAATATCTTTGATAAAAGAAGAATGTGAATCCATCTGTTCCTAGGGCTTTGTCATCCCCAGAATTTTCTAAAGCCTATTTTATTTCCTCTTCAGTGAAGGGTTGAATTAGCATGTTATTTACTATTTTTATAATCAATTGATGTTCAGTTAAGAAATGGTCAGAAAGATTAGCTAATTTATCCCCCTCCACCCCGAATAGCTCTCCATAAAAAATTGTTATATGATACTCTATCTCCCTAAGCTCATTAGTATAAACGTCATCTATTTCTAAATCTAATATTAGATTTTTATTCTTTCTAATTGTGGCGGTTCTGTGGAAGTATTTGATGTTCCTATCCCCTTTAACAGCCACTGTACTTTAGATCTAGTATGCCAATAAGTTTGTTCTTCCTCATAAAGTTTTCAAGTGCTTGTAATGTCTCATGAAATTTTATATCTTCCTCATGTGACCAGTCTCTCATCTCTTGGATTTTAGACAACTAATCAATTTTAGTCTCTTAATTTGTCCATAATGATTCTTCACCCAATCTCTAGTTTTTTGTCTTGTTTGCTTCATATTGGCACACAATTGATTAGCTATGCCAATAGAACCATTAATGTGTTGCCACCATCTAGGAGTTAGTCATATTGGAAGAGGGAATGTTCTCTCCTTTTGAATATAATATCAAAGGAGAATGATCAGACTTATATCCTGGGGAAGCAAAGACACTAGTATTTTTTGTAATGATCTATCCTATCAACCAAGCAAAGAAATCTATCAAGCAAAGCTAAATAAGGAATTTCTCTTTTGTTTGACCAAGTATATTTTTCGCTAGTAATAGGTAATTTCATAAGCTCATTTCTCCAAATTTATACCTAACTACATTGAAATCTACAGCAATTATCATGGTCCAGTCCATTTCTGCCTCAGATCTGTTAGGCTCTAAAAAAAATAGGACTTCAATCTAAACTTGATGGGACCATAACATACAGACAAGCCAAAGGCAAAACCATCTACTCTATCTTGTACAATCATGAAGATAGTAAAGTTAGCAGCTAAGGAATGCAACAAAACATATTTATCTATATTAATAGCTACTAAAACCCCATGTTGTCCCCATAACAGGTAAATAGATCCAATCAAAACTAAAGGGTAAGAAAGAATGCAAAAATCGTCCATTGAAATTCTTTTTTTATTTGTTGCTTGAAGACCTAAAGTATCTATCTTATTATCTCTAATAAGTTCATATAAGAATTTTCTTTTTATCTCATTTCTGAGAACCTGACAGTTCTATGAAAGTATCTTCATTCACAGTTAGACATGGACTTGATCCCACTAATGATCATGTCTAGCTTACTCTTCTTATCTTTATCTTTCCTCAGAAATCTAGTCCTATTTTGTATCTTAAAAGTTATCTCCTCAATAGCAGAATTAAATTATTGTTTGGACAAAGTCCTAAGAAATCTAATGTGTTTTAAGCTATCTGACTCATTATCAGCTAAGATAATCCCAAAACAATCAAATAGTTGTTGTACTTCCTCCTCAGCAAGCTCAGGAAATAGAAATTTATCTAGAGAAGAGCATTTACTAATATAAGGATTTTCAGGTTCTTCATGTTGGCTTTGACAATGGCTTTGTGCTGAACTAGTACTGCTGGATCTTTGAGATGATGACGAAACTCTCTGGTCTCCACCCCTATCTTCTCCTTCTTAGAGTTTGGAGGTTGAATCACAATGCTGCTAGAAGTTGTTATCTTCTCTTGCTGCAAAGTATGTGGCTTCTCCAAGTCCCCTAAGTTCTCCTGAGAACCCTAAAAAATCACTGTATTCAAATCAACCTAATGTTCAACTATCTCCTCTGTACCAGCATTCTTTCCAATAGAAGCTTCTGCATCATCATGTGCTTGTACCTCCTCACAATCATCTCTATCATAGTCTACCTGCTCTTCATCATCATCATCAACTACTGGATTAGCCTGATCAGCATTTGAGGAGGAAAGATCAGAAGTTTTCTCACTAGACTACTTAACCCAGACTCCACGACGTTTATTTTTTCCTAAAGCTAGATCAATCGAGATTTCAAGAACAAACTTAACTTTCTTTTAGCGTTTCTCTCCATCTTTGATTGGGAACATTATCTCCTTATATGCAAGGATCTTGTGTGGATTTGGCACCCCTAGTCTGATCTTAGCTTCAGATAGATCAACATGCTCTAAAGTGTTTCAATCTATCTCCAAAATCACGCCAAAACCTCGCACCAGCTTTGCAAACTCCTCAGGTGACGAGAACTTGCATGGAAAATCCACTGCTCTTACCCAGACACTCTTCAATTTGAATCCTCTTTCAATGTAATCATTCCAAGATCATGCCTCAGACCATCTGTCTTCAATCTTAACTATTTCTTCCCTCAATACCTTCTCATTTCACCACTTAGGACAATCAACAATCACTTCTACTTATCTCAGTTTCGTCGCCTTCCAAAGAAACTGAGGAGAAATAGGCCTGATAGCTGTCAATATTCAATCTCTTATGATCTGATATGGATCTCGAAGCACAATGCTATGCTTTAATCCTTCCTCAAGAGAGCAAGAAAGAGGAGTTTCCTCAAAGTGAATCAGGTCAGACGCCATTGATTCGAGCTCAAATTGAGAGGTAGGAGAGTGGATTTATTGATTACGATTTTCAGTCGGAGAAGAAATAGGGCGGAGGTCTGAAATAGATTGCGACAGAGAATCTTGAACCCCAAGAATCTCTTTGCACTGGAATGAGCGATGTTCTAGTTTGCCACATGCGAAACATACTAATCCATTAGGGCAGCTATGGGCGAGATGGCCAATTTCTCCACACCGAAAACAACTTCTCTTCTTCACTTTTTTATTCTGTGTTATGTGAGTGATTTTTCTTTGAACCTTACGAATCAATCTTGCTCTAACCAACGGGGCCCACAACACGGGCCACCGTATCTTCGATCTCGCAAGGACCAGATGTATTTATCTGGTGGGCCCTTTCTCCGTCGACCCCACTCCATTATTAACGGAGTTCGATGGTTCCGTTGGTGTGGCGCTCGTAGAGGGAATGATTTTTTTTTACTTGCAAGCAAGAGTCAACAGTGTTGAATGGATCACGCCAAATAGTTTTGGCGACACTATGATTCCGATCGAAATCGGTGTGGTGGCCGGAATCGACACCATGATATACAAAGTATTTTTGTTAATTGTATTATGAACTTCTTTGATGCGTTGTCAATCTGTGTTTGTAATGATGTGTAACTGGATCCGCATTATATTAAATATCGCACCCTTGGAGCTATTGGATGATCCACGCCGTTGATCGTGGACTGGATGACCAGATGTATATAGGAATAGCCGAATAATCGGACTCCAGGACCCATATAAGCACCAAAACCCTAGAAAGTTAGGGATGGTAGCAGGCGTTGAATAGTTGAGATTTCTCTGGAAGTTAGGATGGTAGCAGGCAATTGAACACTCAATTATGTACCAAAACAATTCAAGCTTACCATACTCAGTTTCAAAAAACCCAGTTCACAAATTTTTAATCACAAATTTCCATAGACTTAACAATTAACTCTTTAATTAACGTGCCAAAATTATTAGTATGGAAGATCAATTAATTGTGAGACCGGAATGAGAAGCCACGTTTCCATGTTTTTACCATTGAAAGAAACAAAGCACCATTATCGTTCTTAGTTTTTTATTTTTCTACAAGACAGATTTAACAAGTACAAAAATTTCTAAAATAGAAATGGCCTCAGTCAGAGTAATGAAAACAATTAGAGATCTTCTTATCTATCTCTACGGTGCCGTGGGCACCTCGGGCATGAAAGTTCAACCAACAACTCTGGTAGACCGCCATTGCTAGGTTGCTCCTCTCAAGGTTTAAGCCGTTGAGGTTTCTTATTCAGCGCACAGTTTGCTAGGTCTAATATTGTGATTTCTAATTTGCTATTCTTTTTTTCCCCTGTTTTTCTTGGTTTTCCTATCTTCTTATGCTCATGTAAAACATGCATTTGATGTAACTCTGTTTGTTTGATTTAATACTTTATAAGGACTTCTTTTTGCTGCTTAATCCAAAAGATTGACCATCAGTTTTCAATGCAATGCACAAAACTAAAGCAAATATTCTTTACTATAAAACATAAAATAAAACTATGGAAAATTCTTCATACATTTTGATCCAAAAATATTCATCTACAGACTTGATACTCTACCATCCAATTCTTAAAATTGAGTTGAGTTTCTATTTTGCAAATTAGGATGGCAATTAGAAGAGGAAAACTTTAAAATGAAAAAAGAAAAAAAAAAGAAAAGGAAAGGAAAAGAGGGCTGGACGCCTGGTTTGAATTTTCTGACTTAGCCCAGATGTGAGTAGGGCCGGGCTCTCTGCCTCTCTGTGCTTGTCTTTATTGCACCAGCTCTCCTTTCCACCTCCCCCTCTTTATTGTTTTTTATCCTCTTTCCCTACACCCTTAAAATCTGTGACCCCATTTCTGCAATCATTTCACCTATCATCACAACTCCTCTTCTTTCTCTCTCTCTCTCCCACCTCTATAGATACCCCACAGACCCTGGCTGCCTTCCCTCCCCTTAAAACAAGCCGCTGTCTACGGGAGAGGAAAAAAATATGCAGTGGACTGAAACTTGTGAAACCAGCATACTCAAAGGAAGCTTTTTGTTTGAGGGGAATGTTGTCTGGTTCTAGGCCGCTTAAGACTAAAAGAGAAGAGATTCTTCTTCTTTTTTGTTCTGAAAATTTTAGTGGATCTCGGACCAGGCTTCATTCCCCCCAATAATAGCTTCCATACTTGTTCAGAAGGGTAACGTTTTGGTGAGATCTCTACAGGCTTGGTGAGATATCCAAATAACTATCATCACTAGGCTGTTCTTGTTAACTTTTTTCAATATTTTTGAATAACTACCCCTTTTGGTTACTTGTATTAGATATTTTACAAGGATAATTAGTTCTTTTATATCTAGAGAAAAGTTAACACTAAATATTTTTTCGCCTTGATTTTCTGTGCAAAACTGCAAATAGATAAAACTTTCGAGAACTTCAGATCAAAGCTTCATTTATATAGACTGAGCTTTGAGGGTTCGTGTAAGTGATCTCTTAACGTTTTCCAATGTGAAAGTAGTTCTTTTTTTTCCCCTTTTATTCTTCTTTTATTTGTTTCTTTTCTCAATCTTTCCCTCTGCCATTTTGCTTTATTTATCTTTTCTATTCTTTTATTTTATTATTTTTTTTGTGGGGAGGGGGAGGGAGGCTGGGGGTTGCTTTGAAGTAAATATGTGGGTACAGAATACTGCAGATAAATAAGCTGTTTGGACAGTACTGTGGCCCGTGTGGCGGACCTGTGATATTTTGTTATATATGTTGTGGTCAGTGTTGCTGTGCAACTTAAGTGCATGAGGTGCTGATTGGGACAATGATGATGTTCATTGACTTTCTTTTTTCATCTCTCCTAGTTGATGGATTTCGTTTGTTCTTGATGCTTCTCTTCTGACAAGAATGAAAAAGGCTATCATCATTACCCTTTGATGGGAGTCTAATACCTTTCTTTTGTCACTTCTTTTCCCTCATCACTTCAAAGTTAAAACTTCTATTTCTTTGCTTTTTGCAGAACTAACCTCATAGTCATAGAAATATGAAAAATTTATACAGGTCAAATACCTCACGAAATAATAATTTGATCTGGAACTTTTGTTCATAAAAGGATAGTGCACCAGCATATTATATGATTTGGAAGCTCCAGCAAAGGAGCAACCGGCCAACGGCAGGGAGCCATCCCTTTATATAAAGATCCTTTCTCGTCTTTATTTCTACCCTAAAAGTTTGGTAACTTTTAAGAAATTTTATTATATGTATAGTTTGTTCAGATTTGTTGAGACCACAACTTTCATATTAGACGTCCTACACTTATTTACATCAGGCTTGTTCAAAAAAAATCAAGAAAACACATTTTTGTGATTAATACACATGAGATTTATTTACTCGGAGTGAAAGAAAAGAGCCGTTGCTTTTGGTTTTAATTCAACAATCACCATATGGCCTGCAGTAAGTAAGCTTGCGCATATACACATACTCAGAAGTCAGAACAATACATTATACAGTCTGAAGTTCATGACATCAACATGATAACAAAGTAACTCTTATTTTCTAATTTCAAAACCGAACTCTTGAATAAGAACCTCATTAATCAAACAGAACTCTTGTAAAGTTTCAGTTAACAAAATTTTCTTCTACCTAACTATCCGCTTGCCGTTGGGAAGACTACTGTGAAAATTAAATTAAACGGCCGGGGAATATTATTACCACATCATTAAAAAACCATTCGTTTTGGGAATTGAGCTGTCCTTTTCTGTGTCATTGATTTTATCTAAGCATCCAGTATTGTAAATTGCGCTCCTCGTCCTTTTAATGAGCTTTAAATAAGGTATTTACTGTATTCTGTTCGTCCCATTAAGCCTTGGTATAATGTCTAGTTGTCTACAGGAATGCACATTCAATTTACTTTTAAGCAAACAGTCTCTGCTTGCTTTTATGAAAAGACACCTAAGCTAATAAGAGAAACACGTGTTGAACTGGTTTTCAGACCTAACATCATGCTATCAGAACCCTTTTCATGAAGTACCATTTGACTAGCACACCAAAATGGTTGAAATTAGTTTCCAGGACTGTATTCAATGGTACATTAGGGTTTCTGTAATTTGCAAGAAAAGAATTGAAAATAGTAATCCTCCTTCAAACCATTGCCAAACCCTAAGAGGGAAATACCCACGTCAGCATGCATTGGATCCTATCCTATAATGGTATTGGTATTATCTCCATTTATTAAAAATATAGTCTTCTTCATTTTTGTCCTGTCATCCTTGACCTGACCTGTACTCCAATTAATACAACAAATCTAAAAACCAAATAACAAGTCATTTTTTAATTCTATTATTATAATTATCGTTGGATCGTTCTAGTTTGTGACGTGTGAAGAGATGGACACATGTGCAGTATCTCCACTAGTTCATATCTCTCCATTAAGGAGAAAGAAAGGAAATTAGAAACCCAAGGATCGACCTAGTCAAGGGAGCGCGCATCTCTCTCCTGGCCGTACTTACTTAAAAAGGAGTTAAGCACTAAGCCCAAAGCTTAAATAAAATCCATGTTTGGAATCTGGCAGTCAAAAAACTTAATTATTTATTATCCTATTAAATGCTATCACAGTAGATATTGGTACTATACTGATCTCTCACTCTCTCTGTGTTTTTATCTGTGTCAACTTTCTAATGTCACTTTCTCTCACTAGCAGTTCTTGGGTCCAGGAAAGAATGACTTTTCTTGGCCTAGGGAATATAAAACTTTATATCTAGTGTCTCGTTTATAACCTAGATATTATGAGAATCTTTTCTGCTAAAATATGTAGCGAGTCATGAATTTTCTATCATCACCTGCTGTATAGAAAAGTAATAATAACAACGTAAAAGAAGAACCATATATATACGCTCAGTTCTGAATAATATGCTTTCGTAGCCTTCTTGGTTGGCTAACATCCACAACTTTGCATAAATGCACCTTTCCTATTTGGATACCGACCACCTCATAATAGAAAGCATGGTACCACTACAAGTGGTATTGTTGTGTGGTTTTCTTTCAGTATTGTCGATCATTTCTACTATGAGAAAAGGAAGTCTGTGGTGGAAATTTGTCAGCCAAGATTAAAGCTTTTAAGCTTTATCTGGTTTCTGGTAAATCTTGAATAAGACAGAGCAAGAGAGAAGGAGAAGAAATGGGACTAAGTGAAAACAGTAATCAATTGTATTATGTTTTTGTTATCTCTCTATACATAGAAGTATAAGATGTATATATAGCTGCAGAGGCTAATCCTAATTACATAGAGAAAGACCGTTGCATCTAAAACCAGCGTTACAATTGTTTCTTGATAAATATTTCCTCTGAGTGGCTTTAGCTGTAACGGACTGAAGAGAACTGGAGAGTTCCAGTCTTTATCTAAGACAAGGTATTAAATATGAGCAGGGGTTGTAGTGCCACAAATGCCACAACTTTTATTTTTCATTAATATTTCAAAATTAAAAAAATTATTTTTCAAATTCAAACCGTTGATCTTGTTCAATTCTACAAGCGATACATTTCTATATAATTTTTATAAATTTTGAAATTTTTTTTATATTTGATCAAGGGGCCAAAAAATAAACGAATATTGTTAATTATAATAGATTAATTTTAATACGTTCATCTATTAGCCTCTTGATCGAATATCAAATAAACTCCAAAATTTATAAAAATTATATAGAAATGCATCGCTCATAAAATTGAACAAGATCAACAGTTTGGATTTGAAAATTAATTTTTTTTTATTTTGAAATATTAATGGAAAGAAAAATTATGGTATTTGTGGCACCAAAAACTTGTGGCGCTAGAACCACAAGTGTTCTCTTTATAATGTTCTTTATAAAACTTGTGGCATTAAATATTGGCGTTTTTGCAGTGTGCTCTTTACATCAAATGATATACATAGTAGCGAGTGTGTTCTTTGCAGTGTGTTCTTTATAAAACTTGTACCATGGATGGCGTTTTCTTTGCAGTGTGCTCTTTACAATAGCAAAAACTGGTCTAAACTAGCAGAAAGGTTGTTAACCCGGTATAATTTTGGGCGTATTTAATTATAGTTGGTAGCTTAATTAACCCTACAATTTGATTCTTTATTATATATATCTTTTTTCACGTTTTCAGTACGTACCAATGGTACCATCCATGGTGTGGCCCCATTATGTGTAGCATTTATTGTCCGCAGTCTGCACCAAATTGTGGTATAGTTTCAATCGAGTCAATCAATGGTAACATGGAAAGCATCTTGGTGGCAGATTATAAATGCAAACCTCACTAGTGTTGAACTAACAGACCTACGCAGCTTCCATTTGTTTTATTAAATTGTAGTAGTTACTTCTAGTGTACCATGGCTTTCTGAATTCTGATAATGTTTTTCTTTTTTTTTTTTGGAAAAAAAAGAGGCCTTTTTTGGGGCCCGTTTCATTAAATTAAACAGAAAGAAATGACAAAAATCTTATTTTAATCCATTCTTGATAACTTATAAGCTATAAGTGACTAGCAGCTTTTTTAAAACCCAATATCTAACATAACGAAAAAAAAAAAACTGATATCCAATTAATTACAGCTTGTAAACGGCGTATGAATTCAAGCAAGCAACGTATTCCCCTAAAACCCTGCTTAATTATTACAAGACAATGACAATACAAAGAAAAGAGTATAACTTGTTCTCTATTCTTTCAGGTGCGTTTGGATCACTTAAGAATAAAATTAGGATCAGTTATTTGGAGTAAAAATTATTTTTTTGGATCTAGAGTGCTATATTTAAGTGGTCCTATATCCGAAATAAATTTTTATTCCTAGTGCATTTGGATTTTCCTCTTAACGTAAATTAAGAAGTTGTTGAGATCACTCTTTAATCCGGATTAAAAAGATCATCCAAACACTCTAGAAATAAAAATTTAATCTGGATTGGACTAAATTAAAAATAACACCCTAGATCTCCAAAAAACTTATTCTTCATTGTTTAGGAATAATATTTTTTACTCCGAATAACTAATTCTAATTTCATTCTTAGACGATCCAAACACCCCATGTAGTTTTATAAGCCCTTTTTTTACTATCTTTGCCCCCCGACAAGTCTTCTCAGTCTGCCATAGCCAGTCAAAACATACTAATCCATTCATGTGCATGCATGGTCTCTGGACTATTCAACTCCCAACCCAGCGTTGACATGGATGTTGTTCATCAAGTGGAATTTCTTCACAATTAAGTGGAATCCATTGCTGCAGCGCTTGTTTGATAGTTTTCTTCATTGCCCTTGTCCGATAGTTCAAACATAGACACAAATTTGAATTAGCATTTTTTTATAGTAGGAGAAGGTAATTGCCTAGAAAACATATTGTTATTTCTCATCAACCAAATGCACCAACAAATGACACTCGCAGTGATTAAAAAAGTCTATTGAGAATGAATATCTAGAAATTTACATAAATACACAACCTGCACTATACTAAAAAAGAGCTTTAGTACCGCCCCATTAATACCTGTTTTTAATAAAACCGGTATAAAAAATAGTCAGTGGCAATTTCGTAATTGTTAGGGATTATCTTTAGTACTGGTTTTTTAGAAAAACCGGTGCTAAAATGTTGGCGAAAAAAAATAAAAAAACGGTTTATCTTTAGTACCGGTTTTTTAGAAAAACCGGTACTAAAGATAGACAGAATTTTGATTTTTTTGAAAATCCTTTAGCACCGGTTTTTCTAAAAAACCGGTACTAAAGATTAATTCAAATTTTTTTTTTTTCTGCCGTCAAAACCCTTGACTCAGCTTATATCTTCGCACGAAATTTTCTAAGTACTCCTCTACACTGTCTCTCCCTCTTCTCTTCTAAAACCTAAGCGCATCTCCCTCTCCACTGCCTCTCCTTCTTCTCTCGACTGCCTCACCGTCTCCATTGCCTCTCCCTCTACACTCCGCGCGTCTCTCCCTCTTCTCTCGACTGCCTCTCCATCTCCATTGCCTCTCCCTCTCTACTGCGTCACCTCTCCTCTCACTTCTCTCTCTCTATTGCTGCCTCTACTCCTCTCACCTCAATCTGCTCTCACTGCCGCCTCTACTCCTCACTGCTATCACTGCTCATTTGTGTAAGGCACGTCGATCTCCCTCTCATTTGTGTTAATTTGTGTTAATTGTCTAGGATTTGTATTAAACCGAAATAAATCCTAAACCTTAATTAGGATTTCTATTGATTTGTGTTGATTAAATTCGATATGTATTATTGTATGTGATGCGTATATATACCGACTGGTATATCGGTATTAATTGATGGCTAGCAAAAAAGAGCGCTAGCCCCAGAAACAAATTTTTTTTTTTTTATAATGATCTTTAGTACCGGTTTTTAACAAAAAACCGGTACTAAAGATAGTAAATATTAAAAAAAAAGGTGGAGATCTTTAGTACCGATTTTTAGTTAAAAACCGGTACTAAAGGTCTCCGCCTTTTTTGCCGCGATTTCCAGTGCGTTTTTAACACCGGCTTTTTAGTACCGGTTTTTAATTATCTTTAGCACCCCCTATTATTAGTACCACTTGACAACCGGTACTAATAACCTATATTTAACCGGTACTAATAACAAAAAATGGCGTAGTGCTGATTAATTGTGTAGTTAACCGTACCAACAACCTGATTAATCTGAAGCACTTAAAAAATAATTTTGGAAAGATCAAATAGTTGTTAGTTTGTTACTGGTTAAATGCAGCCCTTCCGAGGTAGTATGGTAAGATTACATAATGCAACCGCATTTCTCTAAGGACCCTGTAAATTAAAAAAAAAAAAAAAAGGTAACTGATAGAAATCCATTTTGGGGTCCATTTTCCTTGATATGAATTAGAGTTTCCTTTTGAGTCGATAAAATAGGCCTTACTTCCTTCCTCATTGACTCCTTGTTATATTACAAAATCTTGAATATATTATTTTTTTAGTGGGCCTAAAAAGACAAATACTTAGTACTTGAAGTCTTGACGGAAAAAATTAAAACTAACGTTACTGTTCACACGAATTTCGAGAATAACAGTTAAAAATTTCGAATTTTAAAAATAACGTTGTTGGATCGGCGTTTCAATCGCCGAAATCACATAACCCTTGGATCGGCGATTGAAACGCCGATCCAAGCTTGGATCGGCATTCCAATCGCCGATCCAAGCTTGGATCGACGTTTCAATCGCCGATCCAAGGTTCTCAGCTCCTATATAAGCGAGACAGCGACCCCTCCATCCCCACCCCTTCTCTCATTCTCTCTCGCGCGCGGACAGAGAGCTTCTGAGGTTAGTTTTTTTTTATATTTATTTTATTTATTTAATTTACTTAATTTAATTAGGTAAGTAATTAAAAAAATAAATTAAATATTGAAAAAATAATCAAAAAATAAGTAAAAAATCAGAATAAATATCAATAATTATAATATGTAATTTGGAAATTTTTTTATTGAATTTAATTAGTTTATTTATTTAATTTAAGTAGTTTAATTAGATAAGTAATTAAAAAAATAGATTAAATATTGAAAAAATAATAAAAAAATTAGTAAAAAATCAGAATAAATATAAATAATTTTAATATGTAATTTGAAAATTTTTTATTGAATTTAATTAGTTTATTTATTTAATTTAATTAGTTTAATTAGGTAATTAATAGAAAAAAATAGAATAATATTGAAAAAATAATTAAAAAATTAATAAAAAATCAGAATAATTATAATATGTAATTATAAACTTTTTTTGAATTATTTTGTACATTTTATAATTGTGGATAAGTTAATTACAAATTAGAAAAAGTAAATAAAATAATAAAAATTGATAGATTAATTTTTTAAATGTAGGAAAATTTTGTAAAAAGAGACAAGCAGCGCTTCTAGTCGAGGTGAGTTTTTTTTTAATATTTATACATTTAATTAATTTATTTTATTGAGATAAATAAATGAAAAATTAGAATAATTATTCTAAAAAAATTTTAAAATATGTAAAAAAATAGAAAATTGAAAATGTTGTTGTATGAGATTGGAAATGTTGTTGTATGAGATTGGAAATTTTGTTGTATGAGATTTGGGTTTGTAATTAGGAGGGATTTGGGTGTTTTTTTTTTCGGAAACACTCCAGGTACAGGGGAGATGCTGCCGAAATTTTATTAGATTATTTACATTGATAATTTTTATTATAGTGTACTAAAAATGCCACCGAGAAGAAGAGTACCAGAGGCACCACCTCGTAGATCTACAAGGCTTCGTGGAGATCCTGGCGCTTCTACATCTACCGCTTCTGTTGATGCCGAGGCTTCTACATCAGCGGATCCTGTTGTTCCCCCCGGTCCTGTTAATGCAGATCGTCTCTTGCATTTGGATGAGTCGAAAGTTCGTGGCACTGGTGTAAGTTATTATTATTCTTTTACTTTTTTTTACTTATATATTTTTATTTTGATAGTATTTTTTAAAATAATTAAAAAATATATATATACAGCATTGGAGGGCAGTACTACATAGGGCTAAGATGTCACGAACTGCTGAGGTGGATGAGCGTTTGATGAGACTTGGACTGATACATTTCGTTCAGTTAGGTCATATGCAGCTCGATCATTCGCTTTTGCAGGGTCTAGCCATGTTCTGGAGGCCAGCGACCCACACTTTCTTTTTTCCGCACGTTGGCGAGATGACGGTCACTCTAGAGGTAAGGATCAATACCTATTTGTAATATTTTTTTTTGTAACTATATATGTATAAAATTTGAACTATTTGCAGGATGTGGCCTTCTTATACGGTTTACCTACGGCTGGCAGAACCGTTACTGGACGGACCGATTACGACGCCATACAGTTACTCCAGAATTTGGCGTTGCCGGAGGATACAGACACGGCGATAGTTGAGAAGTGCTTCAGGGAAAAAGAACGGAGGTAAGAAGGTTTTAAAAAATTTATTTTTATGTTAATTTTAAATATATATAGTTATTACAATCAAATTACATTAATAATGTAATGCAGGAAATCTCATTCCGTTCGGTTAAAGGAACTGCGTAAGATTTGGAATCAGATTGGGGGGCCTGGCACGAATAACGCAGCGAGGATCGACAGATACACACGCGCTTGCGTGTTGGAAATTTTTGGGTGCGAGTTATTTGCTGACGGCACGGGTGACTCGGTTCCATATTTTTATTTGCAATTATTGGAGGTTAGCCAAGAAATAAATATCTCACATTTATTGCACTTTAATAAGAAATTAAATATATGAAAGAGTTGATGATATTCCTTAAGAAAATAATTCCTATTTGCAGGATCTTCATTCTAGTAACTCGGTGCAGTACAATTGGGGTGGTGCCACTCTTTCCATGCTATACCGAGGTTTGGACACTGTCTTCATTAATAACAATATAAATATTGGTGCTCCTTGGTTGCTCTTGCAGTTGTGGTCGTATGCAAGATTACTACTTAGTCGGCCGTCGATCACGAAGGATTTTGATGGTTGGGGTCTACCAAGTATTGACTCGTGTCCGCCTTATGGGAGGTATGTTGATTTGATTTTAATTGTAATATTTAAAATATGTTTTATTTGACTTTAACAAACAACAAAATGGGAATGCAGGAAGTGGACGACAAGACATAAATCGAAAAAGTTCACCGGCCCTACTCGCAGTGGGATAGAATATGCGAGGGATGTCTGCATGAAAATGAAGCCTGAGCATGTCGTGTGGAGGCCTTATGATCACATCAGGAACCGCATGCCTCGTTGTGCCCAGGTTGAGCAGAGGATGTTACTTCTACGCATCCCATGCATTCATTATTGGGTCGTGCTGTGGCACCACGTAGATCGTGTCATGCATCAGTTTATGCTCTATCAGACAAATCCCCCACCGCCACCTGAGGTATATTTAACTCTTCACATTATTAATTTCATTATTTAATTCTCGCAATTATATTTTGTTGATTAACTGTGATTTGAATAAAACAGCCTTAGTCGAGAATGGAGGAATTGATGGGTTACCAGCATAATACCTATCGAGTTATTGGCTGGCATCAACTATTTGTGCATGAGGTGAACAAGTAGGCGAACACTAATGAGGCTAGGGTGATAGAGGATTGGCCGTGGAGCGAAGATATTTGGAGCGACTACCGACGCTGGTTGAGCGTACATGGAGGTGCGCATCTTGTGCAAATTCCTGAAGGGACAGCGTCTGGTCCGGCTCATAACTTGTCATACCTTCGCGAGACGCCTGGTCACATGAATTTGGTAAGTTACATTACGCAGAATTTTGTGCCTAATAAATAATTCATTGGCTAACAAAAATTGAACAGGTCAAGCATACTTTGCGGGAGGCGTTGCGAGGATGTGCATGGGTTGTCAAGAAGGGATTTCGTCGTGCTGGGAAGCAATTGCTGAGGGGGTGCAGCACGTCCTTGGATATTGTTGGCGAGCCTGCTCGATTACCTCGACTCTTAGAGTCAAAGGATCTTCATTCAGACATCGACTCTATTCCTGATACGGATGATGAGGATGATGCGCCAGAGCCGGGATCTATTGAGGAGCAGCTTTTCATGCGGGTATAATACATTTTTTAATCACTTTTATTAATATTATTGTTCCTTTCATGCTTAATATTCTATAATTATTTAAAATATTTTTATTATTTTTATAATATTATCTGTAACAGGATAATTTTAGTCTGCATGATTGGGATTCATATTTTGATGCTCCACGACCCAGTCAGCCTCTGGTTCGGAGCAGACGGTCACATTCCGGTGTTTTTGAGCCTCACTCCGGATCCACAGGACCTCATTCCCAGCCTCAGACCACAGAGCCGCAGGCCCCACCCCATTCGCAGCCCCGGAGCACACAGCCGCAGCCTCCGCCCCGTCCGCTGCCCCAGACCATACAGCCGCGGCCTCCACCGCACAGCACACAGTACACATATGGGAGTCCTTACCCTCGACCTCCAGCATATACTCAGACTCAGTACGGAGGAGGGTACAGTCAGCCCTTTGTGCCTACTCCCGCACCTATCTCTCAGGCTGATGCATACTATCAGGCATACGGTACTCCACTGCAGGACCCATTCACACCTATGTCGCACCATCCATTCGGCGATTCTGGGGCCTCATCTAGCAGACCGCCTCGTCATTCCACTCAATTTTCTACGACATATCCTCCCCCCCCCTCCTCCCCCAGGACTTGCTCCCGGTCGAGAGCCCCGAAACTTACCTGGTGCTGCATGGGATTTATCTCCTTCTCAGGTATGGTTCCGTCGTGATGGACATCAGTAGGATAGTGTGATATTTATTGTGATATTTATATTTTTGTACGAGTGTGATATTTATTGTGACATTTATATTTCGTATTTGGCTTTGATTCCGTCACTTGTTAGAATTGCAAAATTACGCGAAAAAATTCTAATTTGTTCCATTTTTAGGATTGCAAGACTACGCGGAAAAAAATTTAAAAAAAATCATAAATAATTATTGTAGATGCAAAATATTATGAATTTAGTCAACCATAAATATTAAAATTAGAGCTATCTTCACCGAATAACATAAAGTCAACCCTTAAAACGATCTATAAAGGGTAAATTTAAAAAAAAAATACATAAAAATATTACATAAAACTAACGCCGGCCTCCTCCTGGTAAGATATTCATGAACCTTGATCCTAGCCGGGCAACCCCACGTCGTAGTCCCCCTCCCCCACTGTTTGTGCTTTGAGATGGTCCCCTGCTACTTGATGCGCCATGACTCTCCCTGCTACTTGATGCTCCGTGACTTGTGGGAAATCGGAGCGGCATTGATCGGTCACCCAGGCTAATGGAATTTCGACGTGGTTGAATGCCTTCTATCCCAAGACTGACGCGACTTTCATTGCGAGGATCAATACTGATAGAATTCCGGCTAGGTTGAACGGGCTCTCTAAAAGGTTCACTTTGGTTCCCTGTAGAAGATTGAGTTCTGTTCCTTGCAGAATGTCTTGTAGTCCTCCGTGTCCTCGGTGTGTTGGTAGGACGACCTGTACGACGACCAAATTGAAGGTCCTCCATCGATATAGGTTGAGATGTGTCGTTGGCCACCGCAGCGTCCCTTCTGGTTCGGCGCCTTTGGTTTGCCTGATTTTTATTTCTCATTGCATCCATCCACATCCAATCACGATCCTTCTTTCGCCTGCCCCGATTAATCATTGTCCAATCGCCGATCCAAGCTAAAAATTAATGATTAAAAAGTATAAAAACAGTAAAAGCATTAAAAAAAGTAACTTTTAGCGGGAAACCAATTGGATCGGCGTTTCAAACGCCAATCCAATAGCTTTCCCGCTAAAAGTTACTTTTTAATACTTTTACTGTTTTATCTTTTATTATTATTTTCTATTATTATATTTACTTATTAATATTCTTATTAATTGCTATTATTATTGCATTGTTATTAATATTAATTTGGTAATTGTTATTAGTTATTATATTAGTAATAATTTTATTATTAAATATTATGATTTATTATGTATTTTTGTGATTATTGCATGATTATTACTATTAAATTGGTAAGTGTTATTAGTAATAATTTAATTATTAAATATTATTATTAATTTGGTAATTGTTGTTAGTTATTATATTAGTAATAATTTTATTATTAAATATTATTATAAATTTGTTAATTGTTGCTAGTTATTATATTAGTAATAATTTAATTATTAAATATTATTATAAATTTGGTAATTGTTGTTAGTTATTATATTAGTAATAATTTTATTATTAAATATTATTATAAATTTGTTAATTGTTGTTAGTTATTATATTAGTAATAATTTTATTATTAAATATTATTATAAATTTGTTACTTGTTGTTAGTTATTATATTAGTAATAATTTTATTATTAAATATTATGATTTATTATGTATTTTTGTGATTATTGCATGATTATTACTATTAAATTGGTAAGTGTTATTAGTTATTATATTAATAATAATTTAATTATTAAATATTATTATTTATTATGTATTTTTGTGATTGCTTAATAATATTATTATTAATTGTTAATGCAGTATTTATTGTTTAACCTAATAATTAGCTGCAAAAGGACAGGCGTGGTCTGATAAAGTCTGAAAAAGTTTACCGATACCCATCTGCCCCCTGCAAAAGGACAGGCGTGGTCTGATAAAGTCTGAAAAAGTATACTGATTCACATCTGCCCCCTGCAAAAGGACAGGCGTGGTCTGAAAAAGAATCACGTGAAATTAATTTTTTATTGTGTGATTCTAAGTCTAAAATTGTCTATAAAACCACCTTTCATCAACCAGATTATGCAACACACACTCAATTCTTCTTCCTGAAAAATTCACTGTCATGGACAAAGGAAATAGCTCTCACTCCAATAGTAATGTCCCAAATTGGCGAACAGCTACCCGAGATGAATACTGGCCAAATTACCAACATTTCCCTGTCAAAACAAATGAAATAGAAAAAGGAGATTATCATGCAACATGTCGCACATGTTTTCGCACTTTCAAATACAATATCTACGAAGATGACGGGATAGAGTTCGATTTAAAAATACACTACCAGTGGCACATTAATGGTGGGGAAGAAAGAGATCGCAAGGAGCACCTCCAAAGAATGCTGAGCAAACCCAAACATAAGAATTGTGACTGGTATGAAGATTACTACAAAAAACCGCAACCAATTCCCCAACAAACACCAACAGAAAAACCATATTCAGCACCAAAAACACACTGCACCGTTTATGAAAGAATTTACAACTTTCGTGGAGACCACACAGTGACCTGTACAAAGTGTGGTCAGGTTTTCAATTACAAAGAGACCATCTTGCGTGATCACTACGATGACCACGAAAAACAAGCTTGGTGGGATCAACAAGAAAAGAAATGGAAAGACAGAGATGAGGCGGAAAAAAAGAGAAAAATTGCACAAAAGGCTGCCGAAGAGAGGCAAAAATTGAAAGAAAAAGAAATTGAAAAAAAAATCAGGGAGCGCCTGAGATTGCACAAGGAGAGAGATGAACAAAAAAGTATTGCAGCAGCTAGAATGACAGAGATAGAACAACAAGAAGCCGATGCAGCTTTTTGGAACGAAGCCGCTCAATTCGCTGATAATCCTGGTGTGAGCAACCAACAACAAAAGGAAGACGAAGAAGAAGACCCATGGTGGGATGAAATTCTACAATATGCGGACACCCAAAATATCTAAATATTTTGTTTTCTTAGGTAGTTTGTTTTTAAGTAGCAACTGAATGGTTTATTTTTTAAGTAGTTTTTTCTTTTTTTTTATTTTGGTGTGTTACTTTATATTATGGTTATAAAATTTAGCTCTTCTTCTAATGGTGTGCATTTTTTAATTCTGAATTTCTTTGCATATTAATTTTCAATACATATCATAAAAAAATTTAATAAAAGTAAATAGACAAAATAACATATTTCAGTAATATAAGGCAAACATTACAAGTGACGATTGTCACACAAACTTATTTCACTGATAATGACCATAATAAGACACCGATGACAGAAACATAATACTATTCCATTTAGCGGAGATGGACAACATTTGAAGCTGCGGGATGATTTTCAAAACCAGGTGGAATTGCTGGCAGGTGAGTCAACCACGACCCTCCAAGATCAAAACCTCTATTCCTCTCAACCAAATCTGTAAAAAATTTGGGGCCCCTAACATGATATTGATTTCCTTCTAATTTCTTAACTACAAATTTTTCCCCATGATATTGTAACATCAATGCAGAAAATAATCGTTGTTCGCTAGTCCGCTGATCTCCGATCAAAATAACAGCAGAAGAAACGCAGCTCGGTTTAGGACCCATTTGCTTCAAATTTCAAAATTAAAACTCTATTAGCAAATCAAATAAAATAAAATAAGTTTAATAATTAATTTAAAATTATTACCTACGAAGAAGTGATATTGCGAATATGAAATGACGAGGAGAAAGTTTATCAATTTCAGACTAATGAGAAAAACTTAGTTTGTGAATAATAAATGATGACAATTGAGCTTATATAGACAATTTTAAACGGGAAAATGACAAAAAAAATTATTGCAAACCAACTTTGAGTGTTTAAAAATCAAATTGCGCACTAAAAAAGTAAATTCAGCGGTCTGAAATGGTCAGACCCTTGGATCGGCGATTGAAACGTCGATCCAAGGGTTCTGTGATTTCGGCGATTGAAACGCCGATCCAACAACGTTATTTTTAAAATTCGGAATTTTTAACTGTTATTCTCGAAATTCGTGTGAACAGTAACGTTAGTTTTAATTTTTTTCGAAGTCTTGATTTGCTATATAGTGGGCCGAGAAGCCCGATAGATAGCAATTCTAGAAATGCTGAAAAAATTAAAAATAATACTAAAATATTATAAAATTTGAAACTATTATTCAAATAATCAGAATTATATAAATAGATTTGCAAAATCGATTTTTGAAAAAACGATATTAGCCTTTACACATTTTGTGTTAAAATATGATTGTTTTTAATGTTATTAAACAAATTTTAATGTATTTTATTCATGAAAAAGGTCATATATATTTATTTTCAATGCATTTCATTCGTATTTTGGTCATTCTGTATTTCTTATTTGTATTTTAATTATTTTCTATAGTTGAAAATTGATTATTTTTAAATATAAGTAGTCATTTTTTAATAATGAAATTTATTCAAAGTATTAGACACAAAAATAAAATGTATATTTATCAATATTAGCAATTCCTCCAATTCGCATGATTTTTCATTTTTAATGTATTTATTTTTTAAAATAAAATATATTTATTTTAAAAATAAAATTGTATTGTTTTGGATTCCTTACAATCTTGTATCTGTTTCAAAAAATTATTTATTTATGTTTTATTAATTTTATTTGTTTCTTTTGATTTGATTTTTAGTTGACTAATTTTTTTGGCATACTAGCTAGAATTTATAACATATGATATCACATACATATCACAAAAAATTTTAAAAAAATTAGAGTAAATAACAAAAAAATTCACACAAAACCTATGATTTGAACGTTACAACTTTAAACAGGCATAACTTTTGATAGGAACGTCTGTTTGGGGTGTATGATCCCAATCCGAAAAATTTGCAACGAGATCTACAAGCTTTACTAGGGTTTACCTTATAATGACCATTTTCTAAGCAAAAAAAAAATGTTGTCTAAACATCTGAAATTCACTTTGAAAGTTTTCGAATCTAAAAATAATATTGAAACTACTATGGTTAGTTTTGAATCAGCAGAAAAGTACTTATTAGATAAGAGAAGGGAGTTGAGATTTTGAGGTGATTGTTAAAAATTGAAAAAAAATTGAGCATAGTAAAAGAGAAAGAAATATAATTTAGTAAACCAAAAGAGATAAAAGAGAAAAAAACAGAGAGAGACTAACCGAAGACTTGAGATGAGAGGAGAAAAAATATTTTAATATGCTTAAATATTATATATATTATATATATTATATTATATAATCGTTATTTATAATTTAAATATTTTAAAATTTTTATTTATTTAAATTTTTTATTATTTTATTTTTATTAATGTTATTTCTTCATCATAGGACAAATACTAAAATTTCATCATAGGACAAATACTAAAATTTCAACGTAAAGTATGGTGGAAAAAATATGCAACACATTGCAAAAATAAAATAATACAACTTAATAATAAAAATATATCTCAACAATATCAAACCATGCAAATATTAAAATTGCATAGAAAAAATCATTTAAAATATTAAAAATATTAATAAAATATTCAAAGTACGTAAATGGCCAATATCGTTCTTTGAAAGAATGATATTGTGAACCTATTTATATAATTATGATTATTTTAGTCATATCACAGGAGTTTAGATGTAGATTATTGTGATGAAATGACTTAGAATGAATCCAGAAACGATCGAAATGCTCAAATGATACACAGAATTGCATTATTTGTACTTTATCAGGACCAATTTTGTACTAATAATGTTGAAATGTGGGATCATTGGCCTCTGACAAAGTTGAACTCTGTTGCATGAGAGAGTTTGACAGAAGGAACCTGTGAATTAGAGTAGGCGATTAAGGGTTTAGTTTTTACCTTTTTTCTTGCTTTTTTTTTCATTTTACTTTTTACATAGGGGCTGTTTGGATGGGGCTAGGAATAGCCTCTTCCTAGGAATATGCTATTCCTATGCATTAAATCTCACTTACAAAGTTACACACTTTTCAATATTTTCCGCCTAGGAATAGGCTATTCCTCTAATTTCTAAGCGATCCAAACGGTCTTGTGAGAAGATCTGTGTGTTTGTTCTCGACCATGTAAATTGACTGTTAGGCCGGTTGTGTGATGTGATAGTTCACTACTAATATTAAAATGAAAAAGAAAAGGGGGATAATAATTTGAGACGGATGTCTGATCAATTCCAGGCCAGGAAATAAGCATAATCACAAACTCACAACCACATTTATGATGTGATATTTTTGCTAGAAGGATTTTTGAATAAATCAAATTCAACGAGCAGTTGAGTCATGTTTTTTATTTATTATTATTATTTTATTTTTTGCCCCTTTGTTTTTGTCCTTTGAAGGTCAGCTGGCGAGCAGTTCAGCCATGATAAAGCATAATATTCTGCTCTTATGCTCCAATTTTGTAGTTTTATAGTAAACCAAATATAGCATTGGATCAAAACATGTAGGAACATATCCATGGACCATGGATTCCTCTAAAAAGAAAAGTAGAAATCATGGAGCTTATAAAAAAATTGGAAGCTCCTAATTAAATTATTGCGTATTACTTCCCATAACCCCAAACTTCAGGAAGCATGACTGCGCGCAACAAACAAGCCTAGTACATCTGAAGATGTTACGGCCTAATGAGAGGACCTTTGGAGTTTGGACAAGCACCTGTGTAGAAAAATGGCCCAGAAAAGAACCCATGATGCTGATTTGGATGTATTTTGTAATGCTTGCCTCTCAAATCTTTGATACGGATCGTAGGCCCTAAGGCCCGTAATGCTGGTTATCTACAGTTCTCTGGTTTAATTATTTTTATTTCAGAAATGATAACTACCATCTCTTACCATTGCTAAACACAAAGTGAACACATAAAAAAGACAAGATAAACATATAGGCGATCAAACTGGTCACTTACAAACAAATAAGTGTTGTCATCTCTTGTTCGGATTTTTATATGTATATTCAATTTATTTTTATTGAACTTATTTGTTTGTATGTGTTCACTTTGATCATTATATATGTTCACATTGTCTATTTTATGTGTTCATTTTGTGTTTAGCGATGACAAAAGATGGCAAAACTGCAGATGGCAGTAATCAATTTCCTTTTTATTTATTTATTTATTTTTGGATAAACTATTATCTACAATTTTTTTTTAATGAATCTTGTATTATGACTATATCGCTATATGTCGAAGTTTATTAAATCATATTGTCAAACGTCTCTTATTTGTACGTTTAGTTTTAGAAAATAGCTTTTTAGTTTGCATTATTTCTGAAAATCAGTGCTTAAATTATAATTATTGTGCTCCCAGTTATCATATAATGCCTACAATACTGCATAAAGAGCGATAATAGAAAATATTATTATTGTCACGGCATTTTTATTTATTAGGAACAAAAAAACAATAAAAATAAAAATAGAAACAATGAAAATTAAAAATATATAATTTAGAATTATAAACTACTAGTGGGGCTTATCGAGCTTCGCTCGATACATTAGTTTTTTTTTAATTAATTTTTTTATAATGTATTTATTTATAATTAAGTTATCTAGTTTGTATAATTCAATTTTATATATTTGCAACAGACTAAAAAAATTGTCTAAATTTGCGGATAGTTGTAAAATATTACCGAAGACACGATGTTTTAAAAATAACAAGCTAATTTGTGTTGAAACTAATCTTTTGAATTACAGTAGTATATTGTTAATACGATTTTGATTGTCTTAAAATAATAGTAATTACGCATATAATGTCTAACTAATGCATATTCAAAACATCATTTGAGCATTTCAAACAATTCTACATTCATTCTAAGTCATTTGGTCACAATAATCAATATTTAAGCCCTCTATGTTGGAGTTATGTCCTATAAGTCAATGCTTTAATGACTTAAATATTAGTTTATGTTATTGATGATATTTAATCATTTGTTTCTAGAGTTTATTACTGACAGATCATTCAGGTTGAGGATCTGAATTGTAGATTTCTGTTAATCATTCATTAGAATGACAGTAATAAATTTAAATCGTCCATAATCTTGATAATTAACAAGGAACATTAATTATCATAAAAGATTAATATACAAGTTAAGTGATGATTAAGTTCTACAAATCATAGGTAAGGAGTTACCAACTTAATTGCATATGTATATGTTATTAGAACATAGTACAGGACATGATCCAATGAAATAAATATATGGATTGTTTTATGTGTCATTGTTTATTTCATTTGAGTTTGATTCTAAGTTTGAGATAGTTCAACTTTTCCACATGAAGATAGACTCAATAAATATCGTCTACCGTTGATTCCTGATAAGGGCTGCTATACGGACTTTATTTATGTTCTCTTAAATTGTGCGAAAAAAAGTTGTTCATCAAGAAAATCATATGCCCCTCATTAGTATACCTAGTGAGTGATGATATCTGTTTGGGCCCCTTGGTGGAGATGGATTGTTTGCCGGTAACTTGTGCAATCATCTCTAGATCAAGAAACGTATAGTCTGCAAGAATGACACATTCTTATCTTGGATTATACGATGATATCACGTGACATAAGAATCAGACAAAGGAAATACTTTTATTTCTTATGCATGATTGAGATATTGTAGCAGTACATTATTTATATGAATTGGGAATCATAACGTGTTGCTAGATACCGCTTATGATTATTGGAATTAAATAAGCGATTTAATTGCATGGCCAACATAGCATGAATCCTCAAAGGGTCACACAAATAGAGTTATAACCACACGATGCATTATTTATTTATTTGCAACTGTGAGTATTGCGAAAATATGATAAGTTGATTAATTAATTATATACCGTTGCGAACCGTTATAATTAATTAAGTCAAAAGGATCATATAGAAATAAATTAGTGTACTAGATAATCCCAAAATAATTATTAATAAGTTAATAATTAATGTTATTCAACTCACTTTAACTTATTTGAGCTAATTGGGTTTTATTTAACTAGTTAATTAAAAGCCCGATTTAAGAATGGATGAAGGAGCATTAAATGGAATAGAATTATGGGCCAAACTAACAAGTGTTGTTGGGTTGCAAGCCCATCTAATTTTCGGCCAGCAAAGGGGCATTTTTGTCCATCCAAAAGATTGAGGAGTTAGGTCTAGAGAGCTCTATATAAAGGGGTCAAGTTTGGGAGCAAACCCTAACCTCCACCCCTTTTTCTCTCTCTTCCTCCTCTCTTGGCCGAAATCCACAAAGGAAAAGAAAATTTCAGAATTTCCTTTGCTCTCTCCTCTCATCCATTTAGCTAGTGAGTTGAGCAATCTCCTTCCACCATTAATTTGATTAATTAAAAGCTAAGGAAGGAAGAGATTAGCCTTGACCTCTAATTGCTAGCACAATTAAAGAGGTTGTGATTAATCTCTTAGTGGACTCGATGCCAAGACGAGCGTGGTGGTGCGTGCAACCTCGACATCAACGGATTCGAGCCTCCTAGTTGTAAGGCTAGGAGAGGTACATTTTTCCTTCCCTTCTCATGATGTGTTGATGCTTGAACAAGATCCATCGAGATCCTTGTTGTTTAGATGGTTAATTAATGGTAATTAGCAAGAAAATTTAAAAACAAGGACTTTCTAACACTCTATACTACTTAGAAAATGATTCAGATCGTACTTATTAAAGGAATGGATTATACATAGTAATTAAGCATATAATATGCAAATTCTAAGTACCATTTGAGCATTTCAACTTTTTCTAAATTCATTCTAAGTCATTTCATCACAATAATTTATATTTAAAATCTCTATATGGAAAAAAATACGATTAAGATTTTACATAATAAATAAAATTTTGATTATACGAAGTAATTAGAATTTACAGTGTAAATAATGCTTATTCGGAATATCATTTAAGCATTTCATCCGTTTCTAAATTCACTTTAAGTCATTTCATCACAATAATCTACAATTAAACTTTCTATATGATCCAGAATATATGTTTCAAATCTTATTCAAAAAAATTAGATTATATAAAGTAATTACGCAATAATTTTGGGCGTATTTAATTATAGTTGGTAGCTTAATTAACCCTACCATTTGATTCTTTATTATATATATCTTTTTTCACTTTTTCAATACGTACCAATGGTACCGTCCATGGTGTGGCCCCATTGTGTGTAGCATTTATTGTCCGCACTGTGCACCAAATTGTGGTATAGTTTCAATCGAGTCAATCAATGGTAACATGGAAAGCATCTTGGTGGCAGATTATAAATGCAAACCTCACTAGTGTTGAACTAACAGACCTACGCAGCTTTCATTTGTTTTATTAAACTAGCAGATACGCCCACCCAATGTGTGGGAAAATTTTTATTATTTTATTACACTTAAATAAAATAGATAATAGATAAACATATAAATATGGGAAAAGGTAAATTGATGAACATGGATATTTTTTAACGAATAAAATTATTAAAAAATTTATGTGGGATTGTCAAGCTTAAATATAAAAGCAAATAATAGTTATGTACATAGAAGCTATAAGTATTTTGCATCATTTGTGTTCCAGATGCAAAGAAAATTATGATATGCAAACGCAATATAAAAAATATGCGTCAAGTTATTATTTGAAAAAAATAGATTTGGAACGTCCTTGAAATGGTGCATGCAATAGGAGAAATTAAAAAAATAGTGCAAGAAAAAAAATAATAAATCCGCTAGAGTCAAGAATCGAACTCAGGAAATATTGACAAACTCCCTAAAAACTTTAATTCAATTCAGCGACCGGACACTTTCTGTCAAAGAGTCTGACTCTTTGTTAAAAATACAAATCTGAACCGCACATCATATCAAATTGCACAGATCAGTGGTTTATAATTGATGTTAACACATGTTTCCACCCCTAGTGGTTGGAATTCATGACCTTTCTATGGCTGCTTTTATAAGTAGTATAGATTGTAGTAGTTATGTCGCACCCCAGAAGTTAAGTATGACGGTTCTCTTGCCACAAGAGATAATTAAACCTCTTGTAAGGCTAACAGACAGAGGATAGAAATTTTTTTTTCTAGATGACCTAATCCATTTTCTTGATTTTAGTCCCAGATTTAAACAAACACACCAAAACTATTTTTATTTATACTAAATAGTTTTACAAACAAACAAACAACATATAGCAAGCCTGGATTTATTCGTACCGCTAACCTATAATCTTATCAGCTATATTATACAATATGACGAGCTGATAGATCCAAACCATCTATCCTATTCCAGGCATAGCATAAAATATTTACATATTTACAAATAATATTTTTATGAAGGACACAACAACATCAAGGCAGGTAGGGCAGACTAACAACAACCATACTCCAGAAAGGACAACAACAACAACACCAGAGGGAGCATCACAATCCTCCTAACGAGTAAAACTACAACTCGTCAAACTTCCTCTTGCGGGTCCGGTTGAGGTTCCCACTCGGGCACCACTCCATCAGGCGGAGTACCAGGACCAAGAAACTCAAAATAAACATAAGCAAATATCTCTGGAAGGTCATCGAAGGAGAGAATGATAGCAACATTACACTGCAAGCTGGACACAAACACCTCGAATTTAACAAAGGAACACTCGATGGTCGCAATAGCTCAGGGTCTAATAAGCCTGCGACGCTCCTGGAACCCCCACATCAAATGAGATACATGCAAAAAGAAACAACAAACGAATGAGAATAAATTCTCAGTGCGAGTTTTAGTTCCAGCAAGCGGATCTTGTTAAATATCCGAACATAGGACTAATCCTCGTTTAATAAAACATATTAAATTAAGCATAGAATAATCAGAATAATCAGAAATAGATTAATACCGTTGGTACAAGCCTGAACGGCCCTAAAACTGGCATGCTGCGATGTAATAAACAAATTTAAGCATATTTATCGCATAATTTCAGTTGGAAATTTTCACACTTAAGTTCTCAAGGCCCAGAGATACAGAGAGAACCATTCCCAAACCATAGATTATATCATATGGCACAGAGCAGACAGAAGAAATTATCAAGAGATAGTAGCGCTAATAACCTGGCCGGATCGGTGGTCAAACCGAATCACCGGTTGGTGAAATTATCCATAAATCATAAGATATGCTTAATGCAGATCATTTAGGAATGGTTATAAATAAAGCTCAATTCTTAACCACAGTTAAACAATCATGTGATAAGAGATTTCCATTAAACCATTCCATGTTAAGTCCAACATTTATAGTATTTGAAATAGATTTTGCAGTCGGACTTTTTAAATTTCAATTGTTCAAGCGGATCATTTAATCAAAATGCAGTTTCATTTATTTAGGGCTTCTATATCTATATGACAAATAGAATGCATCATTCAATTAATTTAACATGCTATGAATGAATTTAAAAATACCGACTGTCCATATTTTACAAAGAAACCGCTTATCCGCACCTTCACACAGCTTAGGGAGATCCGAGTCACAGGTGGTGCCCGTTCACAAATTATATATCAAGGTCCGTTAACAAAGGTTTAACGGGTTCTATAATCTTTTTGGGTGAACTATACTTATAAGTCTGGTTTGTTCCGTTTTTGAATTGACAGTTACAGTTCCATAAGTTAAGTTAACTTAATAATTATATTTAGTTGCTTTCCCAATCATCAATAATTAATAATATTCATATTTTATTACACTTTATATTGAAATCAGAATCGGTCTCAAATAAGCAGAAGTCAGAAAATTAATTTTAAACCAACAGATACTCATAAAACATTTGTTTATTTATTTTGTCAGATCAGAGTTGTCTGAGTATTGCCATAGTATCCATTCTTTGTGAGTCAGACATTTTCATCATTTCCCTAAAGCGCCCACGAGTTAGACTATTTACATTGAGTTCAAGTCTTATAGACTAACGTTAAATCAAGCTCAACAGAATCCGAATAATTAGTTGCCTAATTATTTCTTAATTAAGTTTAGTTTATATCCGAAACATAATTATCGAAAGCCCACAACAGTCCACTTTTCTTTTTCTTTTCCTTCTCTTTTTCTTTTCCAATCTCGGCCCAGAATTTCGGCCCAAAAAAAAATTTCCAGCGCACCTCTCATAGAGTCAGTCAACTGGACCCAAATCCACAACGGGTCCGCAAAAATCCAGTCGGATTCAAATCCGACAAGTAACAGAATCCAATAAGCCTCAGAAAAATGCATTCAAGCCCACACAAATTAAAATCCAGCAATTAATACACAACAGTCCACAGAAAATTACATATACTCCTCATGTCACAAATAAGTCCCTAGAATTTTACAGAAAAGCCCTGAAACTTTCCTTTTTCCGACAAATATACCCCTGAATCAAATAATCGGGATACCAGATCACACAATTAGCCAACCAGAGCAACTTGCAAGCCTCAGAAAAATCAAATTGACCATGATAATGCATCATGGGCCTAAATATGCTACACTTATACTTCAATTTCCCAATTTATCCTTCATAATGACTATGCATAGCCACTGACTTAGAACACAACTCAACAAATTGCATATCACTTAACTTAGAACTCATAAATATGCATTTAAATGCAATCTTAAATTACAGTTCATGCCACAATATGAATGACAAGTGATTATACACCTTAACTTTATAATTCTTCAACCTACAACACTTGAGATGCCACAGTTTATACTCAACAGTGAATATGCCATGCAATTACACAGTTTATCAACTCATATTCTTTCAATACAGTCAGTATACCTCTGTAGTATACTTACAACTCAATTTCAGATCAATAAAACAACCTTGAAAGCTTCAATAAAGCATGCAAATTGCTAATATGCATATGAAATGCACAAGTAATGCATATAAATGTCCATAGCTACTGTTAACAGTCTAAATTATGCATCCACAGGCTTGATTTCCTTTAGGTAACTCCATATACTAATGATATGTAACAGTAATGCAATTACATGATATGAAATCTAATTTCACCTTTACACAGTGTCTAATTAAGAGTACAAAAACAGCATTTCTCTTGCAACTAACCATGCACTGCTATATGCCCACTTATATATGCAAAAATTGCATCTATCCTCTACTGAATTCATAACATAACAGCTATTAACAGATTCAATACACCACATAATTTCAGTTCCAGTTTTATTTCATGTCTCTTTACAGTCCCACATGCATATATGAACTAACATGACCATAATAAACTGACTATATTCAAGCCACAGGTTATGCAAATATGCAACAAGATTTGATAAGCTTGCACAGAAATTACTCAAGTTGCTAAACCATCAATCAAGCCACACTACTAACTATCTATTAGTTCTAATTACTACTCAGTTAGGCAATTCAAGTATCTATACCAAGCATCGCAGAGCAGATTACACCATAGCATCACAGAAAATTCATCACAGTAAAGAGAAGAAGAGAGAAATTATACCTATCTCGAGTGATTTGAGGAATCGCGTCAAGAATTCCAACAGTACCAAAGCGACGATCAAAGATAGGCTAATGAAAAACAAAGCCCAATCCATGCATATTCAAATCCCTAACAGCAAAACCCTAAAAATTAAGATACTCGAATTCAAGCAAAAATCGATTCAATTGACCAAAGAAATGGATAGAGAGAGAATGATAATACCTCCTTGTGCTTTTAATTTCCTCTCCTCAACTCCAATTTAGACCCGATTAAAATTCCCTTTCTCGACCCAATATAAAGAGAATTACCTCAGTTCAAAGGAAGAAGAAGAAAAGAGGAACAAAGCAGAGGCAGGCATTGAGCCACGTTAGTCCAAACAAACAAGCTAATGGCCACAATCGATCGACGAGCAGGAGACGAGCTCCTCTCGTGCTCATCATGTGAATCAGCAAGGTCAACGAAGAGGTGCCATCCTCTGATTGGAAGGGGCAGAGGCAGCCACACTCCTCGATGAATGACAGGAAGCCACAAGGAAGCCAAGGCACGAGCTCGAGCAGAGCTCGAAGAAACCAAAACGAGACAGATCAGTCGAAGGAGAAGAGGCAGAAGGAGAGACCTCCTCGTCGCCTCTCTCATATTATTAATCATCACGAGATTTTCTGTGACAGAGTCTGTGTTGTCTATGGTGTAACGGGTCACTGACAATAAATTTAATTAAATTAGCTATTTCACCTAATAATTTATTTACTCAAATCCAGAAATCAAATAATTATGGCAATAACACAGAAATACTCAGAAAATTCCGAGGAACATTCCCACAATCTCATATTAGGCATTCCATCAAATTTTATTGTTACTTTAATTTATTTTATTTAATTTCTTGATCATATAATTAATTAAACTAGATTAATCTTAATTCAGATAACTTGAAACTTGATTAGTGTCTAATTAATCAGAATCATGACAATTACTTCTAGTGTACCATGGCTTTCTGAATTCTGATAATATTTTTCTTTTTTTTTTTAAAAAAAGAGGCCTTTCTTGGGCCCGTTTCATTAAATTAAACAGAAAGAAATGACAAAAATCCTATTTTAATCCATTCTTGATAACTTATAAGCTATAAGTGATTAGCAGTTTTTTTAAAACCCAATATCTAACATAACGAACAAAAAAATTGATATCCAATTAATTACAGCTTGTAAATGGCGTATAAATTCAAGCAAGCAACGTATTCCCCTAAAGCCCCGCTTAATTATTACAAGACAATGCCAATACAAAGAAAAAGAGTATAACTGGTTCTCTATTCTTTCAGGTGCGTTTGGATCACTTAAGAATAAAATTAGGATCAGTTATTTGGAGTAAAAAAATATTTTTTTGGATCTAGAGTGCTATATTTAAGTGGTCCTATATCCAAAATAAATTTTTATTCCTAGTGCATTTGGATTTTTCTCTTAATGTAAATTAAGAAGTTGTTGAGACCACTTTTTAATCCGGATTAAAAAGATCATCCAAACACTCTAGGAATAAAAATTTAATCTGGATTGGACTACTTAATTAAAAATAACACCCTAGATCTCCAAAAAACTTATTCTTCATCGTTTAGGAATAATATTTTTTACTCCGAATAACTAATTCTAATTTTAATCTTAGACGATCCAAACGCCCCCTGTAGTTTTATAAGCCATTTTTTTTTTTACTATCTTTGCCCCCGACAAGTCTTCTCAATCTACCATAGCCAATCAAAACATACTAATCCATTCATGTGCATGCATGGTCTCTGGACTATTCAACTCCCAACCCAGCGTTGACGTGGATGTTGTTCATCAAGTGGAATTTCTTCACAATTAAGTGGAATCCATTGCTGCAGCGTTTGTTTGATAGTTTTCTTCACTGCCCTTTTTCGATAGTTCAAACATATACACAAATTTGAATTAGCATTTTTTTATAGTAAGAGGAGGTAATTGCCTAGAAAACATATTGTTATTTCTCATCAACCAAATGCACCAGCAAATGGCACTCGCGGTGATTAAAAAAGTCTGTTGAGAATGAATATCCAGAAATCTATAGTATTAATTAAATCCCGTGGGTGTCTGAGACCGTTTTTTTTTTCTGAAAGCGCGACACGGCAATCACAACCGTCCGCTTCATTTTCGCGATCAGATATGCTTGCTTAAAAAAATTGAACGAGTCATTTTTCACTTTTCCTCTTTCTTCCCAATCTCACGCCACATCTCCCTTTACTTTTGACGTGGTGGGCAGCCTCCTCAACTTCTCAATCCCCCCTTAGCCGTTTGTGCCCAACACCCTTCTCTCCTCCGACTGGTCGCGCCTCCCTCCATTACTTCGACGCGTCTCCTTGCATAGCCGTTGAACATCGAACCATGCCTCACCTCACACGTCTCCGCACCGTAAACTCCTACCTACGCACCTCTAGCTTCAACCGAAGGTATGTGTCTTTTCATCTCCCCTTGGTGAGTAATTTATTTTATTTGTGTAACACGGGATAATTTTTTATCGTCTATTGTTTGCACAATTGCCGATTGAAGTAATTTGTACATCTAATATTCTTTTTCCTTTCCTAATTTAATTTTTTTTAATTTCATCCTTAATTCAGCTAAAGAAAATATGCACAAACACAACCAAAATTTTTGAAGAATGGTCACCTGGCTATAGCTTGGATTTCGGTATAGATTGTGTTCTAGCAATTAAAGGGTATATGATTGTAAAAACCTGCACATGTATAGATTGTTTCCCATTCTTAGCCCACATTTTAATTGTTTTTTATTTGATAAAGGGTATGCCATATGTGAGATGGATTTATATTGGAAGTTGTGGGGATCTCATTTTGTCAATACAATTCCAAAAAGATGATGGCTTACAAGAGGTCAAGAGTTCTATCTATCATATAACACCAACATTCGACTTTATCGGGTAAGTTTTACTTTCTTAGTGCTCTTTACATGTGATTCAGAACAAGGATAACAACTGAAATATGCAAATTTTTAGTCTAAAAGTAGCAGCAAGCAATTCATTATGAATTTTCAATCTTAAAAATTATTTCATTTTTAGTTTTTTACCCTTGGTTATTATGCTTCAGTCTTAGTTTGAGCAATTTATACCTTCACATGACCAATAGAGAGTATCAGATGATTTTGAATAGAACCCAGAAAATATATTATAATTTAGTATAATACTCTTTACGAACATAGTAGTTTCAGCCTCACAGATCAGACAAGTATTTTTTTTTTTTTTTTTTGAGCTTGATGACGACCTGCTGGCTTTGTGGATAGTAAAGAACTTACTATTTAGTTAAACACAAGCTCTATATAATCTGAGTAATGAATTATTTACTGAGATAGCCAATTTTGCCCTCTTATTGTGTATTTTATAAAGAGGTTCATTTCATATTATGTGATGGTACAAGGTGATTTGACTGATATTGCCCATGAAAAGTTGTTTTAGCAGTTATAAGCTGCTTATACACTGACAAAATTGTTATACCAAGAAATATGTGCATGGCTTAATAGTGACAACTTCTATTTACATTTTCTATTAATCTTCTATTGCTTCTCAACACTGGAATTGAAATTTTCCCAGTTACCCAATGCTTACAAAGCTTTGAACCATCATTAACAGTAAGGGTTTTTTTTTTTTGTTATTATCCTGAACACTGAACTGCTAGGAATCTTCTATTTGAGGAACAATAGATTCCTGTACATACTTCAGTATTTTGTTTTCTACATTAAAAGTTTAGGTAATCACCCGATATTTTTTTAATTAAATTTAGAACATGTTTACAATAATTTTTACATAATTGAGTTTATTTTTTATTGTGGCAGTAACAACAACGTGTCTGAAAAAAGATGATGGAGATAGTGCAGCGCATTCAGGTATGTTTATGATTGAAACATGACAAATTCTATGGTTTAATTTGCTTATTACAGGTTCTAATCATCGTTAAATCAATGCACAGAGACATGGCAGGTAAAAATGAATATTTTTCATTAAATTAAACAGAAGATTATTATGCAATCATCAAATAATTACTCTGTATTTAACACGTTTCTAAAGTGAGACTAGAATTGACCTGAAGCGGATCTAGGGCTGCATCAGAAATGTTTTACCAGATCTTTTGCTAATGCATGACCTTAGAATAAGATAAAGTATATTCATTTATTTAAAGTTTTCATAGCAATGCCTGCGTACATATTCACATATTTGAGATGCAACAAGATGGTGAATTTTATTGTTAATATTTATTTATACCTAAACCAATTTTTAGCGTGGTCCTCTCTTCTTTTGCTGCTACTAGAGTCTTTTTTTTTTTTAATATCAGATAAAACCCGTAGGCCAGAGTCTTACCACACATACTCTGACATTATCTCAAATTCTCACATTCCAATTAAAGCCAATCAAGGAAATATTGCAACTGCATTCTTCATCCTCGGAGAGAGAGGTGCAAAAAATTTCAAGGAAAGCTGTAAATCACCTTCAGACTTTATTGCAAAAATCTTTCGAGAATGGAATGCGTTAAGAACAACTTAGCTTTTTGGTAGTTATTTATTTTCTTTTTGTTCATTTCTATCAGTTTTCTTTCTCTTATTCATCACTTAGGCTTCAATGTTTGCTTTTATTTTTATAATTTCTTATCTTCTTTTTTTTTTAGCTTCGCTCAATTGTAATTGAACTTTTAATTTATAAGGAGGGCTTTGTCTTCCAAAAAAGAAAACAAATATATGATGGTCAAAATGGGGATGCATTAAAGATTCTTAGATATGCGTATTTTAGAGCCCAAAATATTTCACTAATAGTACAAGTGTCATGACTTCTGTACAACCATCTTTCATTATATTAAGGGCACTCGGTCTTGATGAGTGCATTTTAAATTTTTAGTTTTTTACCATTTGTGCCTCTTTTTTAGTCTCTTGGCCAGCTACCATAATAGATTTTATTAACGAATGGCTCTTTTATGGGCAATTAGTTATACATTTCAATTGCTTATTTGATTTTATGATGAACAAAAAAGAATAACCAGTATCGAGCGAAGCTCGATTTACTAACCTAGTTTATATAAATACACAACCTGATTAATTGTGTAGTTAACCGTACCAACAACCTGATTAATCTGAAGCACTTAAAAAAATTTTTGGAAAGATCAAATAGTTGTTAGTTTGTTACTGGTTAAATGCAGCCCTTCCGAGGTAGTATGGTAAGATTACATAATGCAACCGCATTTCTCTAAGGACCCTGTAACTTTAAAATAAAAAAAAATGTAACTGATAGAAACCTATTTTTGGGGCTCATTTTCCTTGATATGAATTAGAGTTTCCTTTTGAGTCGATAAAATAGGCCTTACTTCCTTCCTCATCGACTCCTTGTTATGTTATAAAATCTTGAATATATTATTTTTTAGTGGGCCAAAAAAGAAACATACTTAGTACTTGAAGTCTTGAATTTCTATATAGTGGACCGAGAAGCCCGATAGATAGCAATTCTAGAAATGCTAAAAAAATTAAAAATAATACTAAAATATTATAAAATTTGAAACTATTATTCAAATAATCAGAATTATATAAATAGATTTGCAAAACCGATTTTTGAAAAAACAATATTAGCCTTTACACATTTTGTGTTAAAATATGATTGTTTTTAATGTTATTAAACAAATTTTAATGTATTTTATTCATGAAAAAGGTCATATATATTTATTTTCAATGCATTTCATTCGTATTTTGGTTATTCTGTATTCTTATATGTATTTTAATTATTTTCTATAGTTGAAAATTGATTATTTTTAAATATAAGGTAGTCATTTTTTAATGATGAAATTTATTCAATGTATTAGACACAAAAATAAAATGTATATTTATCAATATTAGCAATTCCTCCAATTCGGCATGATTTTTCATTTTTAATGTATTTATTTTTTAAAATAAAATATATTTATTTTAAAAATAAAATTGTATTGTTTTGGATTCCTTACTATCTTGTATGTGTTTCAAAAAATTATTTATTTATGTTTTATTAATTTTATTTGTTTCTTTTGATTTGATTTTTAGTTGACTAATTTTTTTGGCATACTAGTTAGAATTTATAACATATGATGTCACATACATATCACAAAAAAAAATTAGAGAAAATAACAAAAAAATTCACACAAAACCTATGTTTTGAACGTTACAATTTTAAACAGGCATAACTTTTGATAGGAACGTCCGTTTGGGGTGTATGATCCCAATCCGGAAGACTTGCAACGAGATCTACAAGCTTTACTAGGGTTTACCTTATAATGACCATTTTCTAAGCAAAAAAAAAAATGTTGTCTAAACATCTGAAATTCACTTTGGAAGTTTTCAAATCTAGGAATAATATTGAAACTACTATGGTTAGTTTTGAATCAGCAGAAAAGTACTTATTAGATAAGAGAAGGGAGTTGAGATTTTGAGGTGATTGTTAAAAATTGAAAAAAATTGAGCATAGTAAAAGAGAGAGAAATATAATTTAGTATACCAAAAGAGATAAAAGAGAAAAAAAAAACAGAGAGAGACTAACCGAAGACTTGAGATGAGAGGAGATGAGAGGAGAAAAAATATTTTAATATGCTTAAATATTATATATATCATATTATATAATCATTATTTATAATTTAAATATTTTAAAATTTTTATTTATTTTAATTTTTATTTATTTAAATTTTTATTATTTTATTTTTATTAATGTTATTTCTTCATCATAGGACAAATACTAAAATTTCAATGTAAAGTATGGTGGAAAAAATATGCAACATATTGCAAAAATAAAATAATACAACTTAATAATAAAAATATATGTCAACAATATCAAACCATGCAAATATTAAAATTACATAGAAAAAATCATTTAAAATATTAAAAATATTAATAAAATATTCAAAGTACGTAAATGGCCAATATCGTTCTTTGAAAGATCGATATTGTGAACCTATTGTGAACCTATTGATATGATTCTGATTATTTTAGTCATATTGCTGAAATTTAATTATATTTTAGTATTAGTTTTAATTTTTTCGGTCTGGAAAGGACACACCGCGGATGGGCCGAATGAGCATCATTGAATTTGACCAAATTCAACCGTGAATTTGTCACCAATTAAGGTTGGACAGCATGTGGAGAAACATGAGGTTGGCAAGGTAGAATGAAAGTGAGAGGAGGGAATTGAATATATTGAAGACGAGAGCATAAGGGAAAATTGGGATACCTGAACTGTCACATTAATTGTGGAATCTGGATATGATAGAGAATTGATTTGCAGGGTTAAAGCATGTTCAGGAGCACAGGATGGGATTTTATCAACCTTAATTCAGTGCTATTACGGGATTTCGTATACATGGAAATTGAGATAAATGTATATAAAATGTTGTTTGGATTATTCGATATAACAAGAGAATTGCGATGGCAATGTACTCATATTTGACAATATATTAATTTGTTATGCAGTTATGTTTTATTAAGTAAGCATAATAATCTAAAGTTTATTACCTCATGTAATGAACAATTATTAATTAATAATGTAAATTTTAATATTTTAATTTTGAAATTGGAACTATGACTTGAATAATCCTGTACCAAAATTAAAATAAATGAAATTGGGATCTTAAAATTTACATGCTTACAGAATTGAAAGAGAATATAAAAAAAATAATGAGAATTCATATATTTAATGAAAGAATAAAGGAGATTAAATAATAAAAAAAAGGCAATTGAAATAGAAACATGGTTAAAACACAAAGTGGATATTCAAATTAGTATAGTATAGTGTTTTTTTTTTATACAATAATCTTGCACGATAAGATGAGAAATGCAGTAGAGATGTCTCGCAGAGCTAGCTGTGGAAAAAAATATATATTTATATATTTGCTTAGACCTAAGATTTTTTTTTTTTTAATTACAGATCTTACTATATATAGTATTTAGAAGAAAACATTAGTCTATGCGGGCTGGGAAAAATAATCATGAGCGGTCTACGAAAATGTAATATATCATGACAAAAATTAATTCTCTTTGAATTTATATTTACGACATTAAACATTTTGATAATAATAGGTAGAGATTGAACCCAAACTTAGTTTCAAAATGATAGCTGTATTTCTTTGGTAATGGATGATTAATTGCCATCAATAATGTAATTATAATACTCATTAATTATTTATTATTATTTTTTTTTTTGGAATTTGAAGCCTTTTGAGCGAGGAAGGCCGCAGCTTCTACTACTCTCCCTCCACCCATGGTCGATGACATCCTTAAACGTGCTGAAGTGGCACCTTTCACCTCGATCAAGTCCAGCTGTGAGGAGATGATAGAGAAATTCAATGGTAGAAATTTCTTATCAGATAAGCATGCGCATAAGAGACGGATTGTAGGATATTGACACGTTAGTTAATCAACAAATATAATTATAATTATGATTGGTAATACGTACTTAGTAGTTAATCATCCAAAAAGTAATTAATAGGTGTTTTCTTGTAAAGTGACACTCTTTGTTTTCTGTGAGTTGGATTAAATATAATAAAGATTGACTCATTACACTTGTCCACACGCACATTAGTACTTGCAGTCTTGCAGATATCAGATGTACTAGCTAAATTCAATCATTACAAGCACCGCCTAGAGTTTCATGTTTTTCTCAAGGAACAATTTTTTAAGCAATAATGTTGACTTGGTGTTGTTGCTTGTGACAACTTTTTTGTTTATTAGTCTATAAAAGTGAGGAAAAGTCAAGAAATAACCAATAATCTTGATATTTCTAAATTATTAAGTTTAGATTTGCATTTCGATATTGTAGACATGACCTACATTCATATGTTATACCAAACGAAATTAAGTTGCGAGATCTCATATATATTTATCAGTCATCAAGTTAAGTAGGTCTTAAAATTAACTCTTTTTTATGAACCATCAAACAATATACAAATTGAAAATAATTGTTTTAGGGTTTCTATAAATTTATTTTTCAACTTCCAGCTTTCTTTCATTTGAAAAAAATATATATATTGCTAAAACTATAAAGATATTATTATCACAAGCAACTGTCTTCATAATAAATTATTGCTAACTACTAATGTTTATTTGTTATCCAACAAATCCATAGTATTAATTAAATTCCGTGACTACATTGGTCGTCCGCATTAGTTATCTTCCGACGCGTCATCTGAGCCTCTCATTTTTTTCGCTGATCGATCCGATCCGTCAACCAATATTCAACGATTTCGTTTAATTTTCTACGGAAAATATGTGTAGTTTATTGTGTAACAATATGAATTATTTTGAAATGGTAAGAGACTAGACCCAATACGATCCGCAATAACATAGAATTTTGTGCTCTCTAACTCCCCTTTTCTTTCTCTTCCCACCACCCCCTTTTCTCCTCTCTTTCGACGCTTCTCCTCTGCCAAATCCGTCTCACACCATGCCCCTCATCCCTCCTCTTTGTCGCCACTCCGTCTCTTCGCTTCCTCCTCCACCAAACTCGCCTAACCCCTTCCCCTCATCCCTCCTCTTCGTCGCCTCGCCAGTTCCTCCGCCTCTCTTTGTCTTCGCTTCCTCCTCTGCCAAAAACACCAGGAGATTGAGGTTCTAGCTGAGGTAGAGAGATCGTTCAATGATTTGCTTGAGCTCTTCAATTTTATTGGTACTAATCCTTCTTTCCTTTCCATAATTAAACTTACTGATTTTGAAGCCATGTGCGATAATGACGACGAGGGAGGCAGACATGGTCAGAGAACAAAATTCTTATTTTTGTCCATCTGTGTAAAATTCATCATTGGAAGTTGCATATGGATATGGAAACTTTCATAATTTTGATCGTTGATTTACCTTTTAACCATTTTGTAGTAGTGATTGGCAAATGAATATTTCTTGAAATTTATTATCTTAAATGAAAATTGGATGATCTGGGCTTGTCTATCTGGGTATATTCCCATAACCAATTCTGAGACTAAAAGAGAATTCATAACAAGTCAAAAGAACTTTGTGTTATTCTGTGCTTGGTTTATTCCGTGCCTATAACCAATTCTGTTGATTTATTCAAAAACTGAAATTTTTATCTCGTTTTTTTGCTTGAAGGAATGGCTAGGTTTATGAATATTGATCAAATGTATGGTGGCTCTATTTGGGTCTCTTCAATTGCTTATATGTTTTTTTAAAATTCAATATATATGGATTGTAAAGTAGCTCATGTATGATGCTTATGCAGTTAATTTTTTACAGCTCATGTGAAAGGAAAAATTATGGCATTTTGCCTTTGCACTTATATGCATGTCGCATACAATTTAGACTTAACGATAAATTATTAGTGATTTTTAAAATTAATATACAAAAAATTCGCTAAGTCACGGCGAAGCCGCGCTTCCCCACCTAGTAATGATTAATTCAATTCCAACGTTTTTAACAACATAATATTGCTTGGATTAATATTCGAGACAGATCTCGAGCCAGTTCAATCAGATCGAAAATATGGGTTGAACTGATGTCTGAGATGACTCCGAGTATGCAGCGGGTCGAAGGAACGATTAAACGGGTTGAATTGATTCGTTCCAATTACGACTTCTAAAAGACCCCGCATATTCATTGGGCGAATAATAACAGGACGTGTGGTGATAGGTAGTCTGGTAGGACCCGCTCTTATTTTTTATTGTATTATATCCACTCCATTTGTCCTCCCTATTAAAACGTCTTTGTCACAACAGCAGAGGAGTTAATGTGACTGGAGAGGTTTGATGTGTGCTTCGGTCCCTTCCGATTTTTTCGGAAAAGCAGCGGATCTGTTGTTTTCAGGCTCCTGGCCTCCTGGGTGTGCTTGTGGGTTGTGGCGTTGCGTTCAGCCGGTTCAGGTTCCTTTTAATTCTTGTCATATCCGTGACCGTCCAAGTTGATCCAACGATTCAGAAAGAATTTGAGATGGACGCCGATCGAGTTATTTTGAACAGTGTTGCGTTCTTACTTAGCCGACAAATAGGAAAAACGTTAATCTCGTTTTCTTTATATTTATATATATATAAATAAATGCATGCGAGTTATTTTGAGACGAAAACAAATTGCTTTCTAATTCTTTATATTTTTTTGGGTGGTACAAATCGTGACTACAAAGCATTCTTCTTTGTCTTCGGTTACTAATTTTTTTTAATTAATCTTTTTTCCCGAAATTTTCATTGAAAAAGTATAACACCTATAAAAAAAAGTTCCACCAAGATATATGCATGCTATTAATCTGATTTTGGTATGATTTATATTCTGTTTATGCTATTATTCATATAAAAGATAATGAAATTCGTTGCAGGGTTAGTTGTGATAAAAAAATTCAAAAATTGCAAGCGCGTGTCCATATTATATGCCTTTTGTGAAATTATTAACAACAATAATTAAATTATACAAAATTTGATACAATCATTTATAAGAGAAAGTTTAATATGCACCTTAGTGCATAGGGCTTTCTATGAACTGCGGATTTTTTCGGAGGTATTTTTGTAAATTGACAAATCTAATTTAACCAATCTAATCTACATATTGAAATCTCATAGAAAATCAAATTTTACAATTTTAAAATTTTATTACTATTTTTTTATTTTTTAAAACATGCTATTATTGGAAACAAACTACTATTTACAACATTCCAAAAATGACAATTTAAAAAATTCAAAAAACTAGTAATAAAATTTCAAAAATAGTAAAATTTGGTTTACTATGAGATTTCAATATGTAAATTAGATTTGTCAATTTACAAAAATATCCCCTGTTAAACCTAAATCTAGCTCTCAAGGTTTTTCAATAAGGTAGAGATTCAAACAAAGAGAAGGCTAAGAAATAAACTACACAAAGAAAGTCTTTTTTATTGATTTTTCATCTTTCTAATACAAATAAGAAGATCAAAGTTACAGAGATTCTAACCCCCTTCCCCAAGGGGCATGGGGTGCCTATTTATAGCTACTAACCTTCCTACTTTAGGATCATATGTGGCGGACTTGTGGCTTCCTTCCTCGCTAAGTCAGGAGGCGGGTCATTCTTCGACTTCGCGGTTCGATCGAAGATCGCATAGTAGTTCGCGAAGCTCCTTTTTCTAGGACGAAGCTTATCGAAGCTATCAAGGAGGCCTCAGTTGGAACCATCTTTCCACGTGTGATGATGACGTCATTGGTTCGTTATAACTAATCCTGACACGGGAAGATATCAGATTAGGGGGGTGTTTCCTTGTCCCTGGTCTGGGGTATCACGTGGGACCTTTGTAGGACCCCCCTTCTTAGCAAGCCTGGGTCCAACGGAGGAAGGACCCATCGTGCTTGTTGGGCCTCTGCATGGGCTTTTACGAAATATTGTATTAGGTAGTATCATTAGTCCTCGAGCTTTTGATGAATGTGTTCATTAGAAGTTTTAACAGCGTTCTCTATATGGTGTTATTGACGTTATCCGAGTAGTTCGCGAACAAATGTTAGTTGTTTAGATTACATGCGATCTTCGTGTTCTTATTCATGGTTTTGGACTTGAGTCTCAAGTTCGCCAATCCTCGAGTCCTCGAGTTTGAAAGCCCTCGAACTTGAGTGTTTGCGAAGCTATGCGATTATGTATGGCGCACCTTAGGTATTATTGTGAATTATTTATTGCAACGCTCTTCTTCCGAGGAGACCAAAGGTTTATTTCATCATTACTTCTTGGGGTTCACGCGAAAAAGGTGTATCATATCTTTCTCTTGGGATTCGTGAGGAGTTGAAAGGACGCTTCGAGAAAGGGGCGTCTTTTTGAATCGGTGCACAGAATTCGAACAGGCGTTTTGTCTTCTATATATATGAGGTATAGAACATTTTCCTTCTTTTCCCTCACCTGCCTCTTGTACTTCTATACTTTCCATTGCTGTGTTCGTCTTCTGCTTACTATTTATCTTCTACCGTTTGCCATTCTCATCTTCTTCTTTCCGGAGCATTTTCTTCTTAAGGTACTATATTCCTTTTGCGTAATTACCTTTATTTTTGTTTTGTATTGTTGATTCTTCTCTTCTTTATTTTTTCTTTCTGTTCTTCTTTCCCTTCCTGAAGTTTTTATCTTCAATTCTTTTATTTATTGTCTTTTTTGCAATTTTTCCTTCTTTTTCGTTTTATATCTTCTTCTCTAAGGAGGTGTCGTTATTTTGATAGGTTAGCCATGCCAAAGAGAGTGTATCGTCCTACCTAGTCGGAGGCTGATACTAAAGCCTTTCCTCAATCTCGCGGGTACGAGTCTCATCCCTGGATAACCACCAAGCTTGACAAGTTGATAGCTCTCTGGGGGATTGACAAGACAAAGGTGGGCAAGAAAGAGTTTCGAGCTGTGGGAGAAGAGCGGATGGATCGTCCTTTTGATACAGAGAAAGGGATGGTTCTTTTCCAAAGGTCTCCGTACTGTGGAGTTCGTCTTCCTCTTTCGCGCTTTCAGCGCGAGATCTTAAATGCGGTTAGGATTCCTCCTGGTCAGTTGCATATGATTGCCTAGTGTTGCATTACTTCCTTTGAGCGTTTGTTGACTGTTAATTACGCACATCTAGGCCTTGAACAAGGGGTGGAGCCCTCTTTAGGTTTATTCGGCCATTATTATAAGTTCTGCCGTCGAAGTGAAATTTGTACTCTTAGGCCTTCGACGAAGTTATTTGCCAACAAGCCTAGGAAGATCGGTGGTTGGGAGGAGAACTTCGTATTTGTCGAGGACTCGCTGATAGACGACATGGGTGTTCGTAAGGAATGGAATAGAGAGTCGACCGGATATTCCAAAGTAGTTTTTCCGGCTCCGTCAAAGGATGAAGAGAAAATTATCAAAACTTTAGAAGAGAAGTCTCCACGCGGGTATTGGTTATGTTGGGATGGGACAAAAATAACTCCTGATGATCGTGTTTTTCCTCCTGAAGACATTCCCGAGGGTGAAGACGAAGATGATGAGGAGGAAGAAACTTCGGAGAAAGTTGACGATATTCCTACGGCTTTTGGGGATCAACAAGCCGATACTGAAGTTATCAACAAGTCGGAAGAGGGGACAGAGATTCTCAGCAAGTCGGGAGAGGGGACAGAGATTCCTACAAGAAAGAAACCTCGCGTCGCAGTTTTCGCGGCTGACGCGATGTTCAAGGTTAAGGGTCATGATCGCACCAGACATCCTCGAACTATAGTCCCCAAAAGGCCCAAAGAAGGAATCGCCCATCCACTTCGTGCTCTAACACCTGCTCTTGAGTCGGAGACCAAGAAGAGGAAGGACGGAGGTGGTTCTAAAGCCTCTACTTTGGAGGCGGAGATAAAAAGAAGCAAACGGGAAGAAAGTTCCACTGTTCTTGTTACCCCAACTCCTGCTGTTCAAATGATGGATAAGACTTCTTCTGGCGGAGTTGGGGAGGGCACTATGGTTGTAGTGAGTTCGCAACCGGAAGCTACGTCTGCCCAACTTTCTTCTCAACCCCCAACTTCGCCCGTCCGTGTCAAGGTGGTTGATGATTCTTGGCGACTTGCCAAGGTTAGAAGGATTCATGAAGATGAAAAAGTTTCACTTCGTCTTCCTGGGTTATCTGTGGATTCTTCCAAAACTAAGGTTTTGCACTTATCTCTCTTTCCCCTTTTTTTCTTTTTTACCACATGTTGCCTACTTTGATTTTATTTTCTAATTTGTCATTGTGTAGGTTTTCCAATTAGCTGTATCAATTCATCGTGTCTCTCTAGACTTGCATCCGCAGCTTAGTAAGGAACTAGTCGACTTGTCCATTGATGACAAATTTATGCGTATGCATGTCTTGTTGATGGAGCTCGGGTGCTTGCAGGCGAGCGTTCACGATCAGCAACGCTATTTTGGCGATGCTTGGACGAGTTCCCTGTCTTTTCTGGCGAAGAGGAACGCCGAAATTGATCGCGAACTTCAGTTTCTTCGCGGTGAACATGAATCAGACGTGGGATTTATGGTCGACCTATCCCATTTTCCAGTTTTCTCTAAGATGTCTGTAGAGGACCAAGCTGAAGTATCGAGTCTTTTTGAAAAGATTGCGGCGTCTCAAGATTTTTTAACTACCCGTGTTCAGGCGTCTGAAGCCGATAAGAGGCAAATGTCTGACATGTTGAATAAAGCTACTGAAGTGCAGGCCGACTTACACAATCAAGTCCTTGCACTTCGTTCCACTCTTGAGAAGCGGGATCAGCAGCTGGAGCAACTTCAAAACATTGTCAAGCAGCTGGACGGTGTGATTGTTGATTGGAAGCGCACTTCTGAGAAGGTGGTGCGTGAATCTAAGTATAATAAGGAATGTGTGAATGTCTTGATAGCGGAGAAGCAAGCTTTGTCTCGAGAAAAACAAGCTTTATTCGAGGAAAAGGAGAAGCTTATGGAAGAAGCCGGTGTTCGTGAACAGGCCTTATCTTCGTCGTTGGAGGAAATTTCTTCACTTAAGGCTGAGAAGGATCGCTTGAATGCCGAGGTTGTTGAAACTTCCACCTTGCTCGATCAAGCCCAAGTTCGTCTTTCTGAACTGGACGAGGAATTGAGGAAACTTAAAACCCAAACTTCTTTTGATAGGAGCAAAAGTGTTTTAATAGACAGCGACGAAGTGCGGTCGTCTCGTGATTTTTTGCGGGCCTTCCTTAAGTCTTCAGGGGCACAAGCGGTTTCGTCCAGGCTGGCCTGTACTGGGATGTATCTCTTGTTAAAATACAAGTGTGACGAGCTCCGAAAGTATTACCCTTTCACTCGTGAAGAGTTCGGCATCATGGACCCTCCTCCAAAATCCGATGTGGATCTGGCTGACTGCTACTGGGATGAGGAGAGCGGTGAGTTGATGTATCAGGGTCCTGAAGGGGAGAAGCAGGTGGAGTTGGGTTTAGACGTCATACTTCTTGTTGTACCACCTCGCCATGCTTGGTCAGCTTCGGGCGTTGCTTGGCCTGCCGATATGGCTTACCCTTCTGAGGATGAAGCTGATTCGGACGAAGAAAGATAAGAAATTGGAGACGTGAGTCTGGCTGGTGTTGAAACTGAGAACGTGGCAGATCCCCTTGGGGAGGCTCAGGTTTCTAAAGGTCATGTGATCTTGATCAAGCCTGGTGACACAAGTTCGACCTTCACTGAGGATTTAGAGGGAATGTTGACATCGCACGACGAGGCAAGTGGGAACCTGGATCTTTGGGTGGACGACTATAATGTTGAGGCCGGATTCGAGTTTCGCAAATATTCTTAGTTTTGTATAGTAAAATATTTACCTAAATTTGGCTGAGTTGTAATATTATTTTGTTAGGCTTGACAGTTGTTCGATGATAAGTTTTTTTGTACTTCTCTTTGTTGTTCACATATTGACGTTGATTTGAACTTTACTTGCTTATCTATGGGAACGCGATGCGTTTCTTTTCAAATTATCTGCCTGGTCTTTTTTACTAAACTTTATTATTGTTGTTAATATACTTGTTACAACTTCCACTTTGCGTGGATTTTTCATAACATAACGAGCCTTGGAGGCGTCTGTTGGATCGGAAGGATCGTGAAAGTTATTTACTTGACGAATACTAAACGTAAGCGAGAAGTTCGTATTACTTTTAAAAGTGTTATATTAGGAAGCGTTGACTTGTCAAATTTATCAATATAATTGTCAGATCGCCGCATTCTTTTGCTAGATCGCTAAGTTCTTTTTCTTTTGACGAATTTTGCAATTAGGCATGAGTTCATGCTTAGTAGCTTTGTTAACTATTCGTCGCCTTTGAGCAAAGCATTATTTTGGTTTACTCTGTTGATTATTTTTCCTGTAAGAGCTGGATCAGTAGAACTCTTGGTCTATGACATGAAAATACGTCTAGCTGCGAAGCTCATTCTTATTTCTGCAATCCCCACTTTTTGCGGTGTTGTTCCTCGCGAAGTGTTGTGCTTAGCTTCGCCAGTCTTAATCTTTTGACGAACTGGATCGACGACGTCATTTGTCGGTGATAGGCGAAGTATCAGAAAAGAGACGCTGGATGCATCGCTTCTCTTAGAGCATGAGTTTATGCTTGGTGATTTTGCAAAACTGCGAATTTCTTCGGGCAGAGCCTTAATGTTCTTCCAGTTCTCTTCTTCCTGGCTTGTGCTGTTGGTTATTCTTCCCGTATGAGCTGGGTCAGTAAAACTCTTGGTCTGCAGCACGATGATTTTTTTGTTTGCGAAGTTGGTCCCTGTTTTTGCATTCTCCACTTTTTGTTCTGTTGTGCTGCATGAAGTGCTGTGATTTCGTTCATTAAATGTGATTATTCTTATAGTGTACTTTTGGTTTAATATTTTTTTGTGATTTGTAAGCTATCTTACTGAGTTCTCCTTTTCGGAATTGTTGTTGTTTAATTCTTATTTCTGGCATGTCGAGTTTTTCCTCGGTTTTTCTTTTCCTCATCTTTTGTACGAGTGATCGCTTGGATGTTTGGTTATATGTTAACTTGAGGGTCACACGATTTATGTGACGCGTTCATGAGATTTGCTTTTGTTCATGCTGAATGCGTGTTCAGCTCCAGCGCTGTTTGTAATGTATGAGTTGGCGTTTGCTTAGGGATGAGGTGGCGAACATAAGACGGCGAACATTGAAGGAGGAAAACACATACATATAACAAGGAAAAGAATTTTCATTTTATTCACCATGAACAAATTTCGATACATTGAAACGGTTAAAGATCGCTATTGTGGTTACAAATATTTGTTTACAGTCTTCGTCTTCGTCGGAATCAAGAGATGTCGCCTTTCTACTCCTTTGTTGTGAGTTTGAGGTGGCTTCGGCGATCAAGAGATGTTACCTTTCTTGTGGCTGTCTCGATTGATCATCGTCACTACCTTGATGGATGGGGCTCGCATCGTCTCCCAATGTTGCCGCCTGTCTCGCTCCTCTACGAAGTTCCATAGGCGGCTGGTCATCTTCGCTGGAAAACGTAGTCCCTTGTTGGCTTTTGGAGCGAACTTGAACTTTTGGCAAGGTCGCGCTTTCCGTCGAGGTGGGTAAGAAGACACCAGACGGACTGTAGTTTTGGTGTCTCGTCGAGTGTACTTAAAAACCCACCTTAACGGATCTTTGTCCCCGCATGTGAGCAGGGAAAAAGATCCGTGGGGGAGGAATCATAGTTATAGATAAGATGGTGGATGATCTCAGCTATCCTACTGATTTCTCCCCCTTTCTTCAGCTATGCTACTAATTTTTCTTTCTATTCCATGGTGGTGCTCTGGCATTCTTCTTACGTTTCTTTTTCATGGTGCTGGAGGTGGTGCTTTCGTTAAAGTTTTGGGGAAGGCAACGGAAGAGTTCTGATTTTTTCTTGTCGGTTATACCTTGTGGGGGGAAGCCTTATTTATAGGCGTCCCTACTCTGGGCATTTTGGTAATTTTATCCCTTATCTCTATTTATGGCAGAATTAAGACGGATGCAAGCATTAAATCTCGGGCTACACATGTCGTGTTTTAAGCGGCTGTCCTTGGAAGTTGAAAAAGATTTTACTTATCTCTGGGACTTCTCAGATCTTGTCGTTTTTCTCGTGGGTGGGTGGGATATTAGTTTTTGTTGTAAATTTGTCGTATTCTTGTGCTTTCTATAGCCTCGAATGTGTTATTTGGGCTTTGGCATTTTCGAGTTATACTTCTTATCTGGTCATGTCACGCGTGAATGCGACTAACGTCCTTCTTTATCAGATGACGCGTGTTCGCGGCTAACATCTGTGAAGTACAATAGACTGTGCGCGACCACGGCTAACGTTTTCGTTTACCAGATGGCGCGTGTTCACGGCTAACATCAGTGAAGTACGATAGACTGCGCGCGACCGCGGCTAATATCTGTGAAGTACGATAAACTGCGCGCGATCGCGGCTAACGTATTTATTTACCAGATGGCGCGTGTTCGCGGCTAACATCTGTGAATTACGATAGACTGCACGGGATCGCGGCTAACGTTTTTGTTTTACAGATGACGCGTGTTCACGGCTAACATCTGTGAAGTTTGATAGACTGCGCGGGATCGCGGCTAACATCTTTGTTTACCAGATGGCGCGTGTTCGCGGCTAACATCTGTGAAGTTCAATAGACTGCGCGGGATCGCGACTAACGTCTTTGTTTACCAGATAGCGTGTGTTCGCGGCTAACATCTGTGAAGTACGATAGACTGCGCTGGATCGCGGCTAACGTCTTTGTTTACCAGATGGCTCGTGTTCGCGGCTAACATCTGTAAAGTTCGATAGATGATGCTATTGAAAAGAGAGATATATATATGGAAAAGGTATCAAGAGGTGATTCTTCAGACTCAAGGAAATAACTTTATTTATTCACAATTATATACAGAGTAGTGTCCTTAACTACGGTACAAACACTTTGCCTCTTATGTAATCTTTCTCTTCGACAGTAGAGGGAATGGCTACATAGGGTCTTTACGACCTTCACAAACAGGAAAATGAAATGAAAATAAAAGGAGAACTGCTCCACTCTTCCATCTATTATCTAGAAGTCCTGTTCTACGGTACTACTCCTTTGGTTTAGATGGAAAAGGTCTCAATCTCTCTAAGTATAGAATTTGCGAAGGTGGATTGCATTCCATGCACTGGATAGTTCTCGTCCGGTCATGTCTTGAAGCCTGTATGCCTTCCCTTGGATGGACATTATGACTTGAAAATAGCCATCCCAAGTCGGATCTAGCTTGCCGATGTGTTTTCCTGTCGCCTCCACACTTCTCAGTACCCAATCCCCTAGTTGGAAATGCCTTGGTGCGACCTTCGTATTGAAGGCCTTGCGTATTTTCCTTTGATATTCTGCCATCCTTGCTCGAGCTTCCTCTCGGAGTTCGTAGATAGTCTCAAGCTCAACCATTTTTCTCTGGTTGTTCATGTCTCATTCATACGCAATGGTGCGCAAAGTGAGCTGAATGATTTCCATGGGCGTGACGACATCCATGCCATATACCATGGAGAAAGGGGACCGATTGGTGGCACTTCTTGGGGTGGTGTTGTGTGCCTACAGAATTTTGTCGAGGAAATCGGGCCAGACATTTTTGCTTCCATCAAGTTTCTTCTTTAGTCCCTCCAGTATTATTCGGTTGGAAACTTCTGCCAGACCTTTGGTCTGTGGGTGGCTGACCGATGAGAAGTTCGACCGTATGCCCAGTCCCTCACACATGCTTTGAAAGGGTGTTCTAGTGAACTGCCTACCGTTGTCCGATATGATTGTATGTGGTATTCCATATCGGTAGACAATGTTGTGCTTGACGAAGTCTGCGACCTTCTGAGAAGTTATCAAAGATAGCGGTTTGGCTTCCACCCATCGTGTGAAGTATTCGACAACTACTACGACGAACTTAAGGTTCGCTCTCGCAGTGGGAAAAGGACCCAAGATGTCTATTCCCCACACATCGAAAGGCCAAGGGTTTGCAATGGAACTTAGCGTCGTTGGTGGCCTTCTCGATACCCGGGAATGATATTGGCATTTTTCGCATCTGCGAACTATGTCAACCATGTCTTTCTTCATCGTTGGCCAAAAATATCCTTCTCTTTCGATGCGCTTGTCAAGGCTGTATGGACTTTGATGACTTGCACACATCCCTTCATGAATTTCTTTGATTAATTCATTCCCTTTGGTGTCGCTGATGCATGTCAGCCAAGGCCTGCGGTAACCCTTTTTTAGTAATTCTCCTTCGAGGATAGTGAAATCCGGGGCCCATCTTTTGATTCGTTGTGCGACTGCTTTGTCTGTTGGTAACTGTCCTCTGGTGAGGTAGTCCCAGACGAGGGTGTACCATTCTAGCTCGTTGTGAGTTGACAACACCGCGATTTCATTTTGTGCGATACATGCTTCAGGGATTTCCATGATGGTTATAGGTGTGTCGTTGCATAACTCCGATCCTTTAGCTAACTTTGATAAGGCATCTGCAACTTCGTTCATACTCCTTGGTATGTGCTCCACGGTAGCTTCGTCAAACGATGCTAGCAGTGCTCTTATCTTTTCAAGATACTTGGTCAAAGTAGGATCGTGTACATCATATTGCATGTTTATTTGGTTTACCACTAGCTGTGAACCCATGAAAATTTTTACCTTTGTAGCCCCCACTGCTTCAACTAACCGAAGCCTAGCGAACAACGCTTCGTACTCAGCTGTGTTGTTTGTGACGGGGAATGTTAGGTGGATGGCGTAGTAGAACTTTTCTCCTTTTGGTCCTTTGATTTGTATGCCCAAACCCGCACCTCGCTCTGAGGTGGCTCCGTCTACAAAAACCTGCCATGTTGACTCCTGAGTTTTCTTCTCCGCTCTACCTGTATTTTCTACTATGAAATCCGCGAGTGCTTGGCCCTTGTATGCTGTTTTCGGCATGAAGGATATGTCGAACTCTGAAAGTTCGACAGCCCACTTCAAGAGCCGGCCTGATACGTCCAAACTGCCTAGAGCTTTTTTTAGTGGAAGTTCGCTGATGACCTTGATGGGGTGTGATTGGAAGTAAGGTCTTAGCTTTCTTGCCGCTATGAGTACGGCGAACGCTCCCTTTTCGACCGTGGAATATCTCTCTTCTGCATCGCGAAGCACCCTGGATATGAAATATACGGGCTTTTGCGTCTTGTCTTCCTCTCTCAAAAGTGCTGCGCTTACTGCAACAGCCGATGCCCCCACGTATAAGTGAAGAGGTTCGCCTTTGATTGGCCTGCTGATGATAGGCGGGTTGGCCAGGTATGACTTTATTTGGTCAAAAGCCTCTTGGCACTGTGGGGTCCATTCGAATTTCTTTGTCTTCTTTATTGTTTGGAAGAAAGGCTTACAGACCTCTCCTGAGCGAGCGATGAACCTGTTGAGTACTGCGATGCGCCCTGTGAGCTCCTGGACCTCCTTCACAGTCTTTGGTGCTTCCATGTTGATGATGGCTTGGCATTTATTTGGGTGAACTTCGATATCCCATTCGGATACGATGAATCCTAGAAACTTTCCACTGGATAGACAGAAAAAGCTTTTCTTCGGGTTCAGCCTCATTCCAACAGTTCGCATTTTGTCAAATATTATTTCTAGATGTTGAACGTGTTCCGAACCCGTGCAACTTTTAACCACCATGTCATCTATGTATGCTTCCATGATCTCCCCAAGTTCGTCTTTGAACACCTTGTTGACCATTTGCTGGTATTCGGCTCCCGCATTTTTTAGTCCAAAAGGCATGACCTTATAGCAGTACAAACCTTATTCTATTATAAAACTTGTATTTTCTTTGTCGTCGGGGTGCATTTTTATCTGATTGTATCCTGAATACGCATCCATGAAGCTCAGGTACTTGAATCTTGCCTTAGAATCGACCATCGCATCGATGCTGGGGAGAGGGAAAGGTTTTTTGGGACAAGCTCTGTTGAGATCAGTGTAATCTATGCATATTCTCCACTTGCCGTTTGGTTTCATTACCAAGACTGGGTTCGCCAACTATCTGGGATATTCGACTTCTCGAATGGCTCCTGCCTTGATTAATCTATCCACTTCTTCCTGAACTGCTTTCCTGCGCTCGGCCCCCAGCTTTCGTTTTCTTTACTGAACCGGGCGAGCTTCTTCGTATGTATCTATTTTGTGTTCAGCGATGTTTCTGTTTATTCCTGGCAAAGGATCATCTTCGTTGACGAAGATATCTTTGTTCTCGATGAGACAATTTCGCACCAAGTTGCGATCTTCTAGAGGTAAGGTAGTGCTGATCTGTGTTACCTTACTTTCTTCTAAAATAACTGGTTCTGTTGTCTCGATGGCTTCGCTGCAGGTTCGCTTTTGAGGTTCGTCTTTCATTGTGCTGAATGTCTCTACGAACTTTTTATGTCTCTTCTTGCTTTCAATTTGGGCAACCTGAGGCGCCATGGTGATTCTGTAACATTCCTTTGCCACCTGTTGTTCTCCTCTGGTGACCCCTACTCCTTGGGGTGTTGGAAATTTGATCATGAGGTGAGGTGTAGAAGCAATTGCTCCGATGTTATTCAAGAATGTTCTGCCCAAGATCGCATTATATGCAGATGGTGCGTTGACCACGATGAAGCGAACACTCGCAACCACTGTTCGAGAGGACTCGCCGTATGACACATCAAGATCGATGGTACCCATGGGTTGTATTTTGTCGCCAGTGAATCCCACCAGCGATGTTGTCATTGGTCGCAGGGGGTATTTGGCGAGCCTCATCTTTTCGAGTGCCTCAAAGTAAATGACATCTGCTGAACTGCCCGTGTCCACTAAGATTCGCCTGACTCGCACGCCATTTATCCGTAACATCAGAACGATGGCGTCGTCATGTGGGAGTTGTATTCCTCTGTAATCTTCTAAACTGAATGATATCACTTGAGATGTTTCTTGTTTGTGTTGGATTTAAAACATGTGAAGTGAACGTTCGGGGGGCCGGTTGTCATTGGGTTTTCCTTCGATGAACATAACTGGTGGTGGGAACGCGCGAACTTCGTCACGGCTTTTGTTGTCCATCGTCTCTCGATTTTCTTGCTGTTCGAGAGGTCGCTCATTGGAATGACGGCCATTTCTTCTTTCTCTTTCATTGTAGTGTTGTGTTTTTCTCTTACAGCGCTCATCTTTTTTTAAGAAATGCTCTAGTAAGTTGGTTTGTCTGACCAGTCTTTCTATTTCATCTTTCAACTTGAGGCAGTCTCTTGTGCGATGTCCAGTACTGCAATGATATTCACAGTAGGCGTTTCTATCGAAGACTTCTAGTCTAGTTATTGGGGGTGCTTTGCGGACTTCTCTATTATGCTTGATCTTCTCATATACTCGCTCTTGTGGTTCTGTGGTCACATGGTAGATTTTATAATAAGGGCTATTATCATCGATCGGTTTTCGGTATCGAGTTTTGTTTTGTTTAAAGGATTGTTGGTCGCGTCTCTTGTTTTGGGTGATCGACTACGCTGTCGCCTTCTCGGTGAACTTCGCCTTTGAGTTGCCTTAGGCGAAGGACTGTGATCGTTTTTGGGTTTAGATGTCTGGTTGTGGCCTGTATAACCGTGGAAGCTTTGTCCTTGCATGGAAGCGATTTGTTCTTCCGCTCTTATGAGATGTTTGGCTCTTTCCCTGAAAGCTGCGAAGTCAGAGAATTTTTCTATCATGGCGGCCCATTGCATCGGGCCTTCCAATAATCCTCGTCGAACAACCAATAATGCCATATCTTCTCTATAGTCTCCGCATTTGTTTGCTTCTATGGAAAAGCGGTCGAGGTAATCTCTGGTATGTTCGTCTGGGTATTGTCTCACATTCATTAAGTCCATGCAGGTTTTCGAAGATGCGCGAACACTTGCGAACCTCTTAAGAAACTTTTCTGTGAGGTCTTTGTAGCTGGACACTGATCCAGGCAGTAGTTGGGCGTACCAGTCCCATGCTATCCCTTCTAACCTTGTTGGGAAGACCAAACACATGGTTCTCTCTGATGCTCCAGTGATTAGCATGGATTCTCTGAAGGTGTTGACGAAGGCTCGCGCATCATGTGCTGGGTAGGCTGGGTATTTATCTAGGTTGGTGAAGTCTTTCAGTCGTAAAGGTCGTCCTCTATACAGATGTTGTGCCAGCGCTCCTCGAGGGGGCGAAGGACTTGTTCGTCCTCTCGCTGAATTTCTATTGGTATGTCCTCTGCGGGGGTCCGATCTTCCGTCACTTTCAGTTTCACTGTGAAAGGAGTAATTGGAGGAGGGCGATCTTGAAACTGAAGGTGAGTGATGATGATTTCTTCGCCGGAACTTTCGGCGATGAGTTAAGCTCGGTGAGCTAGATCGGTTGAAGTCTGACGAGATTGATCTCCGTCGTGGCTTGGTTGATCGCGACTTCGATTGTCCTCTCTTGTGGGAACGAGAGTGTCCTCTCCTGTTAGAGGGATGGGAGTGTTTAGGAGATGGCTGTGATCCCCGCTCTATGTGTTCCACTTTAGACCTTTCACGTTGAGAGGTTCTTGTGAAAGTGTGGTTTGTTGATTGTAAGGGAGCTGATGCTTGAGGCGTAGGGATGTATTGTTGTTGCTGTTGCAAGGAGGGTTGATTCGGTGGGATGTATTGTTGGTGAGATGTTTCAAGGTTGGGATGTGTCACATATGGTTGGAAAGGGTTATGTTGCATGGGCTACGGCTGGAAGCTGTATTGTGGGTTTTGCAAGGGCGGTAGATACGCACTTGGCGTAGGTTGGTAAGGTGGTTGGTTGGGGGTGTGTGTGGGTGGTATGACTGGTATTGAGGAGGTGTTTGGTATGACGGTCTGATGGGGGGTTAGGGATATGCTGTTGGATTAGTCTGAGACTTGCCCTTTTGTCCCTGGCGGAGGTGGTTAAACAGTTGTTTCTGCCACCGTGGGCCTTGGTTGCTGACCGACGGTGGTAGTGGATGCGGTATTTGTTGCGGCCATCTTACAAATCGATGGCGTGTTGAAGTTAAACTTTTTTGGTTGTATATCTAGACCTTCTCTCATTTGAACAAGGAAAGCTACGCAACAAGAAGAATGGATTTTCTTCTCGGTTGCTTCATGTGATCTCCATTTACGGTGGGCGCCAGTTGTTAAACCTAAATCTAGCTCTCAAGGTTTTTCAACAAGGTAGAGATTCAAACAAAGAGAAGGCTAAGAAATAAACTACACAAAGAAAGTCTTTTTTATTGATTTTTCCTCTTTCTAATACAAATAAGAAGATCAAAGTTACAGAGATTCTAACCCCCTTCCCCAAGGGGCAGGGGGTGCCTATTTATAGCTACTAGCCTTTCTACTTTAGGATCATATGTGGCGGACTTGTGGCTTCCTTCCCCGCTAAGTCAGGAGGCGGGTCATTCTTCGACTTCGCGGTTCGATCGAAGATCGCATAGTAGTTCGCGAAGCTTTTTTTTCTAGGACGAAGCTTATCGAAGCTATAAAGGAGGCCTCAGTTGGGACCATCTTTCCACGTGTGATGATGACGTCATTGGTTCGTTATAACTAATTTTGACACGGAAAGATATCAAATTAGGGGGGTGTTTCCTTGTCCCTGGTCTGGGGTATCACGTGGGACCTTTGTAGGACCCCCCTTCTTAGCAGGCCTGGGTCCGACGTAGGAAGGACCCATCGTGCTTGTTGGGCCTCTGCATGGGCTTTTACGAAATATTGTATTAGGTAGTATCACCCCCGAAAAAGTCCGTGGTGCATAGAAAGCCATATGCACTACGGTGCATATTAAACTTTCTCCATTTATAATACTGATAAGACAGTATTTACACTTTTTTATTTATATGTTATTTTCAAATGAATTTTCGCATGACAACCGTTGTCAAGCTTTCTAGGAAAAATACAATTGAATTGGGGGAAAAAATCGTCATGCAATACATTATTAGTGGATTTAAATCTTTAATTTTACATACAGTTTAATCGACTCTCTTAATTATCAAACATAATATGTGAGTCACTTTTTATCATTTACATATAATTATATTTTCTGATACCAGCCATTTTACTTTGTCACTTGTTTTTATCAAATCGTTACTTTAGTGAACTACGGCTGCCAACAAAAATTGTTTACGATCAATAAAGGATATTAGGACAATTTTACTAATATGTTACTTCTTTTGGTAAACAGGTTGTGATTTTAAATTACAGTCAAATCACTGACATAAGCAGTAGCGATTAATGTAATAAGATTCTAGATTTGAGGTATCTCTATCTACATTTAAAATGGAACACTGTAGACCCGAAAAAGAAGTGTACATATATTAATAAGCAGTAGGTTCGGTTTTTTCCCTTCCAATTTACATGGTACATGAATTGACCAATTGGGTTGCTTCTTCTCTCTCTTTTTTTTTCCTGAATAAATTGGTCTACTTCAAAGAGTGAATAGAGGGGACCTCAGTTCCATTGTCACTACTGAACCTTTAAACTAATGCGGCCTTAGAAAGGTGTGGTTGAAGCTTGCATCGTATAAAAAAATCGAAGCCGACCTTATTAATTACAAGGAAGACATTGTCAAATTTATTTATTCTTTCTCATGAAGCTGTTTGCATGTCTTGAACAAAATTGCAAACGGCACAAAACTTACAAGGGCAAAAACTATATTCAAATTGATAGAAAATATATTGCTTGTACGGAAAGTATTTTTGTTGAAGCCAATGAAAAAAAGACATCTACAAGTATTTAGGACGTAGCTTCCAACAAGTTAACAGCTTACTTTTCTTTTAAAAAAACATTTCTTACCTTATCTTTTTCATTTTTTAAAAGATGAAAATCTGTTGATAATGATTAACCTTATCAATAATTATTTCAAAAACAGGCAAAAAAAAAAATCTATTTTTTATAGACATATTATTTTTTATAAATTGATAGTGTGTTCAAAATTATGCATCTGAATAAAAATTGGTATGCTTCAAACATTATTAAATTCGAGCCATTACAAAATTCAAGTCTTTCAATTAATGATAAATCTTTCATCATTTTTTTACGTGTATGATATGTGTAAATTATGTTCTTATGTCGGATTATATAATTTAAGTTAATTTTTAGAATATGAAAAAATTGTCAAATTAATTTATATTGCAAAAAAGAGCTCAAACATATTTAATTATGTAATAAAACATAAAAACTTCTTTTATTTGTCAGCCAGATATCTCCATAAATTTCAAATTTGATCAGGTCCTTCCTTACATTTTCACGAGAGTATCCAACTATCTATTAGATATATCAATCCAAATTTGTCATTGATGTGGCTACAAATAAATCCACCAATCATATTGCCAGAAAAGCACGCATTTTTGTCATACCATGAAATATTTTATTTATCCCTGACCAATTTTTTTTTTATATATAACCAAAACAAACTGAAAACGCAAAGACTTCTTTTCTTAAACATACATTAATATAGAAATACGTACTAAAAAAGTAACCTTTGAGTCAGGAGGAAGACACTAAAAGGCATGAATATTCCTTTTTTCAAATCCTTAGAATTAATTATGTAGGTTTTTTATTTCTTAGTGAAAAACTAAGACTTTCCCTGTAGTGGGTTGAAAATTTGAAATAGTAAGATAGGAAGAAAAATTGAGACGTTCAAAGAGGAGGTGAAGAAATTAAACTAGTAAAGATAGGATTAAAGTGGTATGCTCATATGAAAATTTTTCTTTATATTAGCAAAATTGGAATGAAGTGAGTGGTCAATATATGCTTTTAAAATATCATTACTTTTAAAAATGCAGGAAGAAATTCAACTATATTGGAGAAAGTGGTCGATTTATTGGAAAAGAGTTCCAACTTATTGTTTAAACATAAATGAAGAGTTTCAATGCCACCATTTTTGGGTGCAACCAAATACCACGTCTGAATTTCATCAATATTTTAGAATTTTAAAATTCAAACCTTTAATCCAAACTATTGATCTTGTTTAATTTAACAAGCGATGCATTTCCATTAAGTTTTATAAAATTTAGAGTTGATTTGATACTCGATCAAGATGCCAACAAATGAACGAATCTGATTAACTATGATAGAATAATTTTAATACGTTTATGGTTTAATTTTTTGATCGAGTATCAAATCAGCGTCAAATTTTATAAAACTTATATGAAAATATATTGCTAAGTTAAATTGAATAAGATCAACGGGTCTAGATTTTACATTTAAATTTTTAAATTAAAAAATATTAATAAAATATAAAGTTGTGGCATCACTAGTTTCTATAAGAAAGGATAACATTAACATTTACAAATTCAATGAACCGAAAAAAAGCTCTCCAAACAAAGTGATGGGCTATTCCAATTCGACATGTAGGTACCTCGGATAAGGATCTGATCTCCTTTAAAAGAGTGAAAAAACAAAGTTAAATTGGTCACTGTACGCCACATGTCAAAAGACAGTGGGACGCCTGAAAACTTGTTCCGTGAAGCTCTGTGCCAAATTCACAAAGCTGACACATGCCCCTTGCTTTGGGGAGAGATCTGACCGGAGGCATCTATATCCTTTATTTGAATTAAGAGGCATCTATCTTGGGTTTGAATAAGATGACAAAATCTAAGTGCCACCTCACCATGCTAAGAGGCAGAAAAACCTAAACATGAATTGACACCTTGAAAGTGACTTAGTGAAGGCGTCTCAGCGGTACACGTTTCCATTGGTCCATTTGTTGATTTTGTTCTTCCAGGATAAAAATAAGGCTCTTATGTTAATCCTGGAGTGACACACCTTGGACTTTCTGCTTCTGTAGCAATGTAGCATGTTTGGCGTTTTCATGCGCGTGCTGTATTTTGTGTTTTATTTATTCTAGCACAAGGTTAAATCAACCAACTGTTAAGCTTTAGAATTTGCTTGCATTAATTTAGAGCGACACAAAAAAAAAACTGATTTGACCTCCTCAGTCCTTACTTCACTAATGTCTAATGGAACAAAATATATCGTACAATGTTAAATTAATTTATTGCAACTTGAATTATTATATATTAGCTATTAACCAATATAACAAATTCATCTTATTTTAACCACTCGAGAGAAGTCTAATCACTTGTGCTGTTATGCGCAAAGCTTGTTCGTAGCTATGTTTTCTTTTGCAATTCTGCATAAAATAAATAGATATTGTAAAATGAGATGTTACATTGATTCTTTTCATATATAAAAGCTTGTTGTATGGTATATGATTTACTCATTGTTTTAATATTATGCATATTTTTATAAATATAGTTTCAACTTTCAACGTACCTTTGGTTTAGATCTTAACTTAATCTTGGATTAATTGCAAAAATTCAATTTTAAAGGAAAATCAATTAACAACATAACGAAAAAACATAGTGAAAGATGCATAGAAAATTTGCTATTTGTATCAAAAATTTCCTATGTTAAACCTATCTTACAAATTGTACAGTTTTTTTCTACTTAATTAATAATAAGACTTCAATTTTAATTTAGATAATGATATATTACTGTGCGAAAAATCACCTCTAATTGATACACATTTATTGTGTACACCGTTTAAAAAATAATGCAACTTCTGATTACATTAGCAACGTACGTGTAAATGTGTAATGTTGCTTTGAGCAACTACCACAGAAAAACCGGAGTGAAAAGAAACCATTCACCTTCTGGGGAGCCACTGGCAACAGAAGCTTCTAAAAGCATCCCAACCGCATTTTAAGGCCAGACGTTCCTTTTCTTTTTACCAACCTCGCCTATAAAACCCTACAATTATAACCAAAACAAAAATCAGAACCCAGCGGCCCAGCCAAACCATCCACCATGGACCGGGAACACTTCTCTGCAAAACCTCCAGAAAATTTCTACATCCACATGCAACGCCTTCTAACAAACAAAGGAAAGAACGAGAAGAAGAGAAGATTCAACGATGATCAGATCAGATTATTAGAGACTATGTTTCAAACCCAAACTAAGCTTGAACCCAAACAGAAGCTAGAACTCGCACGCGAGTTGGGTCTACAGCCGCGGCAGGTTTCCATTTGGTTCCAGAACAAGAGAGCTCGGTGGAAGTCGAAGCAACTAGAGAAGGAGTACTCCGTCTTAAAATCTAACTATGATGGTTTACTCAAGAGCGTTGAGTCTTTAAGGAAAGAAAACCAGTGTCTCACAAATCAGGTAAAAACTAATTTCTTTTGTGTCTTTGTTTTATATGAATGATTTATGTAATGATTTCACCTAACATGTTGAATTGTGTGTTTCTCTTGTAGTTAGAGAAGCTAAGGAAGATGGTTGAGCAGCAATCAGACAAGACAGATCACAGCAGTAGTCAAAGAGAAGAGCTTGAGTCTGTTAGACAGGAATGTGTTGATGGTATAAAATACTTTGAAGGAAATGATGTTGGATGCTTAGGATTAGTGGGTCAAGGAAATGTGAGTGAATTAGAGTTAGATTTAGACTATGGTGTTTATCAGGACCAATTTTGTACTAATAATGTTGAACTATGGGATCATTGGCCTCTGACAGAGTTGAACTCTGTTGCATGAGAGAGTTTGAGAGAAGGAACCTGTGAATTAGAGTTGGCGATTAAGGGTTTAGTTTTCACCTTTTTTTCTTGCTTTTTTTTTCATTTTACTTTTTTTTGTGAGAAGATCTGTGTCTTTGTTCTCGGCCATGTAAATTGAATGTTAGGCCGGTTGTGTGATGTGATAGTTCACTACTAATATTAAAATGAAAAAGAAAAGGGGGATAATAATTTGAGACGGATGTCTGATCAAATTCCAAGCCAGGAAATAAGCATAATCACAAACTCACAACCACATTTATGATGTGATATTTTTGCTAGAAGGATTTTGGAATAAATCAAATTCAACGAGAAGTTGAGTGATGTTTTTTATTTATTATTTATTATTTATTTATTTATTTTGCCCCTTTGTTTTTTTCCTTTGAAGGTCAGCTGGCGAGCAGTTCAGCCATGAAAAAGCATAATATTCTGCTCTTATGCTCCAATTTTGTAGTTTTATAGTAAACCAAATATAGCATTGGATCAAAACAAGTAGGAACATATCGATGGACCATGGATTCCTCTAAAAAGAAAAGTAGAAATCATGGAGCTTATAAAAAAATTGGAAGCTCCTAAATTATTGCGTATTACTTCCCATAACCCCAAACTTCAGGAAGCATGACTGCGAGAGTGCGAGCAACAAACAAGCCTAGTACATCTGAAGATGTTACGGCCTAATGACAGGACCTTTGGAGTTTGGACAAGCACCTGTGTAGAAAAATGGCCCAGAAAAGAACCCATGATGCTGATTTGGATGTATTTTGTAAGGCTTGCTTCTCAAATCTTTGATACGGATCGTGGGCCCTAAGGCCCGTAATGCTGGTTATCTACAGTTCTCTGGTTTAATTATCTTTATTTTATTTTTTTTGGATAAACTATTATCTACAATTTTTTTTTTTTTTTTTTGATGAATCATATTATATGTATTGTATTATGACTATACGGCTATATGTCGAAGTTTATTAAATCATATTGTCAAACGTCTCTTATTTCTACGTGTAGTTTTAGAAAAGAGCTTTTAGTTTGCATAATTTCTAAAAAGCAGTGCTTAAATTATAATTATTGTGCTCCCAATTATCATATAATGCCTACAATACTGCATAAAGAGCGATAATAGAAAATCTTATTATTGTCACGGCATTTTTATTTATTAGGAACAAAAAAACAATAAAAATTAAAATGGAAAAAATTAAAATTAAAAATATATAATTTAGAATTATAAACTACTAGTCTGGCTTATCGAGCTTTGCTTGATACATGAGTTTTTTTTAATTAATTTTTTTTAATTAATTCGAAGCATCATTAGAGCATTTCAAACAATTCTGCATTCATTCTAAATTATTTGGTCACAATAATCAATATTTAAGCTCTCTATACTATTTAGAAACTGATTTAAATCTTACTTATTAAAAAAATGGATTATACATAGTAATTAAGCATATAATATGCAAATAATGCATATTCTAAGTACCATTTGAGCATTTCAACCTTCTCTAAATTCATTCTAAGTCATTTCATCACAATAATTTATATTTAAAATCTCTATACAGTAAAAAATACGATCAGATCTTACATAATAAATAAAATTTTGATTATACATAGTAATTAGAATTTACAGTGCAAATAATACTTATTCTGAATATCATATAAGCATTTCACATGTTTCTAAATTCACTCTAAGTTATTTTATCACAATAATCTACAATTAAACTTTCTATATGGTCCAGAATATATGTATCAGAACTTATTAAAAAAAATTAGATTATACAAAGTAATTACGCACATAAAATGCAAATCATGCTTATTCTAAGTATCATTTGAACATTTCAATCATTTCTGCATTCATTCTAAGTCATTTCATCACAATAATCTTCATTTAAACTCTTAAAACGGTGAAGAATATGATTCAAATCTTAGTTATTCAAAAATATTGGATAACACATAGTTATTACTCCTATGAAATGAATATACAACATATTATGTGTATCATATGAGCATTTCAATCGTTTTTATATTCATTCTAAGTCATTTGTTCACAATAATCTTCATTTAAACTCTCTATAATGTCCAGAATATGATTCCGATCTTAATTATTCCATTTGAGCATTTCAACCATTTCGGCATTCATTCTAAGTCATTTCATCACAATAATATACATTTAAACTCTCTATACGGTCCAATACATGATTCAGATCTTATTTATTCAAAAAGATTGGATTTATGTAGTAATTACACATAAAAAGTGCAAATAATACGAATTTTGAGTATCATTTGAGCATTTCATTTATTTCTGCATTCATTCAAAGTCATTTCATCACAACAATCTACATTTAAGCTCCCTTTATGGTTTTGAATATGATTCAGATCCTAGTTATTCAAAATGTTTGGATTATAAATAGTAATTATGCATAAAAAGTGCAAATAATGCTTATTCTGAGTATCATTTGAGCATTTCATTCATTTCGGCAATCATTCTAAGATTTTTCATCATAATAATCTACATTTAAACTCTCTATACGGACTAGAATATGATTCAATTCTTACATATTAAAAAATATTAGATTTTACGTAGTAATTACGCATATAAAGTGCAAATAATATATATTCTGAGTACCATTTGATCATTTCAACCATTTCTGCATTCATTCTAAGTTATTTTATCACAATAATATACATTTAAACGCTCTTTGTGGTCTAAAATATGTTTCAGAACTTACTTATTCAAAAAGATTCGATTATATATAGTAATTACGCATATAAAGTGCAAATAATGCATATTTTGAGTATCATTTGAGAATTTCAACCATTTATGCATTCATTGTGAGTCAATTCATCACAATAATCTACATTTAAACTCTCTATACGGTGTAGAATATGATTTAGAGCAATTAGGCATACAAAGTGCAAATAATGCATATTTTAAGTATCATTTGGGTATTTCAACGGTTTCTGAATGCATTCCAAATCATTTCATAATGATAATCAGCATTTATACTCTCTATACGGACTAGAATATGATTCAAATCTTATTTATTCAAAACGATTGGATTAGACATAGTAAATACGCATATAAAACGGAAATAATGTAAATTGTGAGTACCATTTGAGAATTTCAACCGTTTCGGAATTCATTCTTAGTCATTTCATCAAAATAATCTACATTTAAACTATTTATACTGTCTAGAATATGATTCGTATCCTGTTTATTCAAAAAGATTGGATTATACATGGTAATTATGCATATAAAGTGCAAATAATACAATTCTGAGTATCATTTGAGCATTTCAACTGTTTCTCGATTAATTCTAAGTCATTTCAAAACAATAATCTACATTTAAACTCTTTATACTGTCTAGAATATTATTCAAAAATATTGGATTATACATGATAATTACGCATATATAATGCAAATAATGCAATTCTGAGTATTATTTTAGTATGTCAATCGTTTCTGTATTCATTCTAAGTCATTTTATCACAATAATCAACATTTAAACTCTTTATACTGTCTAGATTATGGTTCATATCTTATTTATTCAAAAAGATTGGATTATACACGATAAAGTGCATATAAAGTGCAAATAATGCAATTCTGACTATCATTTGGGCATTTCAATTGTTTCTGGATTCGTTCTAAGTCATTTCATCATAATAATCAATATTTAAACTCTTTATACTAACTATAATATGATTCATATCTAATTTATTCAAAAAATTGGATCATACATGGTATTACGCAAATAAAGTGCAAAGAATGTAATTCTGAGTATCATTTGAGCATTTCAATAGTTTCTGGATTCATTCTAAGTCATTTCATCACAATAATCTACAATTAAACTCTTTATACAGTCTGTAATATTATTCATATCTTATTTATTAAAAAAATTTGGATTATAAATGTTAATTACGCATATCAAGTGCAAAAAATGCAATTCTGAGTATCATTTTAGCATTTCAATCGTTTCTGAATTCATTCTAAGTCATTTCATCACAATAATCTACATTTAAACTCTTTATACTGTCTATAATATGGTTCATATCTTATTTATTCAAAAGGATTGGATTATACATGGTAATTACGCTTATAAAGTGTAAATATTGCAATTCTGAAATATCATTTGAGCATTTCAATCGTTTCTGATTAATTCTAAGTCATTTCAACAAAATAATCTACATTTTAACTCTTTGAACTGTTTAGAATATATTTCATATCTTATTTTCCAAAAGATTGGATTATACATGGTAATTATGCATATAATGTGCAAATAATGCAATTCTGAGTATCATTTGAGCATTTCAATAGTTTCTGTATTCATTCTCAATCATTTCATCACAATAATCTACATTTAAACTCTTTATACTGTCTAGAATATGATTCGTATCCTATTTAATCAATACGATTGGATTATACGTGGTAATTACGCGTATAATATGCAAATAATTCAATTCTGAATATCATTTGAGCATTTCAATCTTTGCTGGATTCATTCTAAATCATTTCATCACAATAATTTACATTTAAACTCTTTATACCGTCTAGAATATGATTCATATCTTATTTATTTAAAAAGATTGGATTATACATGATAATTAAGCATATAATGTGCAAATAATGCAATTCTGAGTATCATTTGTGCATTTCAATCGTTTCTGGATTTATTCTAAGTCATTTCATCACAATAATCTACATTTAAACTCTTTATACTGTATACAATATGATTCATATCTTATTTATTCAATGCGATTGGATTATACATGGTAATTACGCATATAAAGTGCAAATAATTCAATTCTGAGTATCAATTGAGCATTTCAATCGTTTCTGGATTCATTCTAATTCATTTCATCACAATAATCTTCATTTAAACTCTTTATACTGTATAAAATATTATTTATATCTTATTTTTTTCCAAAAGATTGGATCATACATGGTAATTATGCATATAAAGTGCAAATAATGCAATTCTGAGTATCATTTGAGCATTTCAATCGTTTCTGTATTCATTCTAAATCATTTCATCATAATCATCTACATTTAAACTCTTTATACTGTATACAATATGATTCATATCTTATTTTTTCAATGCGATTGGATTATACATGGTAATTACGCATATAAAGTGCAAATAATTCAATTCTGAGTATCATTTGAGCATTTCAATCGTTTCTGGATTCATTCTAATTCATTTCATCACAATAATTTTCATTTAAACTCTTTATACTATCTATAATATGGTTCATATCTTATTTAATCAAAAATATTGTATTATACACGGTAATAACGAAAATAATGTGCAAATAAAGAAATTGTGAGTATCATTTAAGCATTTCAATCGTTTCTGAATTCATTCTAAGTCATTTCATCATAATAATCTACATTAAAACTCTTTATACTGTCTAGAATATGATTCATATCTTATTTATTAAAAAAGATTGGATTATACGTGGTAATTACGTATCTAAATTGCAAATAATGCAATTCTGAGTATCATTTGAGCATTTCAATCATTTCTGGATTCATTCTTAAGTCATTTCATCACAATAATCTACATTTAAACTCTTTATACCGTCTATAGTATGATTCATATCTTATTTATTTAAAAAGATTGGATTATACATGGTAATTAAGCATATAATGTGCAAATAATGCAATTCTGAGTATCATTTGTGCATTTCCATCGTTGCTGGATTCATTCCAAGTCTTTTCATCACAATAATCTACATTTAAACTCTTTATATCATCTAGAATATGATTCATATCTTATTTATCTAAAAAGATTGAATTATCGATGGTAATTACTCATATAAAGTGCAAATAATGAAATTCTTAAGTATTATTTTAGCATTTCAATCGATTCTGATTAATTATAAGTCATTTCATCACAATAATCTACATTTAAACTCATTATACTGTACATAATATAATTCATGTCTTATTTAATCAATACGATTGGATTATACATGGTAATTACGCATATGAAGTGCAAATATTTCAATTCTGAGTATCATTTGAGCATTTCAATAGTTTCTGGATTCATTCTAATTCATTTCTTCACAATAATCTACATTTAAACACTTTATACATTCAATAATATGGTTCATATATTATTTATTCAAAAAGATTGGATTATACACGTTTATTACGCAAAGAAAGTGCAAATAATGCAATTCTGAGTATCATTTGAGCATTTCTATCATTTCTGTATTCATTCTAAGTCATTTCATCACATAATCTACAATTAAACTCTTTATACTGTCAAGAATATGGTTCATATCTTATTTATTCAGAAAGATTGGATTATACATGGTAATTACGCATATAAATTGCAAATAATGCAATTCAAAGTATCATTTGAGTATTTCAATCGTTTCTGTATTCATTCTAAATCATTTTATTACAACAATCTACGTTTAAACTCTTTATACTCTCTACAATATGATTCATATCTTATTTATTCAAAACGATTGGATTATATAGGCTAATTACGCATATAAAGTGCAAATAATGCAATTCTGAGTATCATTTGAGCATTTCGATCGTTTCTGGATTCATAATAAGTTATTTCATCACAATAATCTATATTTTAAATCTTTATACTGTGTAAAATATGATTGATATCTTATTTATTCCAAAATATTGGATTATACATGGTAATTATGTATTTAAATTGCAAATAATGCAATTCTGAGTGTCATTTGAGCATTTCATTCGTTTCTGGATTCATTCTAATTCATTTGATCACATCATCTACATTTGAACTCTTTATATTGTCTAGAATATGATTTATTTCTTATTTATTCTCAAAGAATGGATTATACATGGTAATTACGCATATAAAGTGAAAATAATGCAATCCTGAGTATGATTTGAGCATTTCAATCATTTCTGGATACATTCTAATTCATTTGATCATAATAATCTACAATTAAAATATTTATACTGTCTAAAATATGGTTCATATCTTATTTATTCAAAAAAGATTTGATTATACATAGTAATTACGCATATAAAGAGCAAATAATGCTAATTCTAAGTATCATTTGAGCATTTCAATCGTTTCTGGATTCATTCTATGTCATTTCATCACAATAATCTACATTTATACTCTTTATACTGTCTAGAAAATTATTCATATCTTATTTATTCAAAAAGATTGGAATATACATGGCATCTAAAGTGCAATTAATGCAATTCTGAGTATCGTTTGAGCATTTCAATCATTTTTGGATTCATTCTAATTCATTTCAACACAATAATCTACATTTAAACTATTTATACTGTCTAGAAGATGATTCTTACCTTATTTTTCAAAATGATTGGATTATACAGGGTAATTATGCATATAAAGTGCATATGGTTCATATCTTATTTAGTCAAAAATATTGGGTTATAAATGGTAATTACGAATATAAAATGCAAACAATTAAATTCTCAGTATCATTTGAGAATTTCAATCGTTTATTGATTTATTCTAAGTCATTTCATCACAATAATCTACATTTATAATCTTTATTTCTGTCTAGAAACTGGTTCACATATTATTTATTCAAAAAGATTGGATTATACGTGGTAATTACGCAGATAAAGTGCAAATAATGCAATTCTGAGTATCATTTGAGCATTTCAATAGTTTCTGGATTCATTCTAAGTCATTTCATGACAATAATCTACATTTAAACTCTTTATACTGTCTAGAATATGGTTCATATCTTATTTATTCAAAAAGACTGGATTATACAAAGTAATTACGCATATAAAATGTAAATAATGCTATTTTGAGTATCATTTGAGCATTTCAATCGTTTCTATATTCATTACAAATCATTTCATCACAGTAATCTACATTTAAATTCTTTATACTGTTTAGAATATGGTTCATATCGTATTTATTAATAAAGATAGGATTATACATGGTAATTACGCATATAAAGTGCAAATAATGCAATTCTGAGTATCGTTTGAGCATTTCAATCGTTTTCGGATTCATTCTAAGTCATTTCATCACAATAATCTACATTTAAACTCTTTATACAATCTAGAATGTGATTCATATCTTATTTATTCAAATAGATTGGATTATACATGGTAATTTCGCATGTAATTTGCAAATAATGCAATTCTGAGTATCATTTGAGAATTTCAATCGTTTCTGGATTCATTCTAAGTCATTTCGTCACAATAAATCAAAATTTAAACTCTTTATACCGCTTTGAATATGATTAATATCTTATTTATTCAAAAAGATTGGATTAGACATGGTAATTACGCAAATAAATTATAAATAACCCAATTCTGAGTACCATTTGCGCATTTCAATCGTTTCTGGATTCATTCGAAGTCATTTGATCACAATTATCTACATTTAAATTCTTTATACTGTCTAGAATATGATTCATATCTTATTTATAAATAAAGATTGGATTATACAGGGTAATTACATATATAAAGTGCGAATAATGTAATTCATAGTATCATTTGAGCATATCAACCAGTTTCGGATTCATTCTAAGTCATTTCATCACAATAATCTAAATTTAAACTCTTTGTACTATTTAGATTATGATTTATGTTTTCTTTATTCCAAAAGATTGGATTATACATGGTAATTATGCATATAAATTGCAAATAATGCAATTTTGAAGTATAATTTGAGAATTTCAAACGTTTCTGGATTCATTCTAAGTCATTTCATCACAATAATCTACATTTAAGCACCTTATACTGTCTATAATGTGGTTCATATCTTATTTATTCAAAAAGATTGGATTATACACGGTAATTACGCAAATAAAGTGCGAATACTGCAATTCTGAGTATCATTAGACCATTTCTATCATCTCTGGATTAATTCCAACTCATTTCATCACATAATCTACATTTAAACTCTTTATACTGTCTAGAATATGGTTATTATTTTATTTATTCAAAAAGATTGGATTATACATGGTAATTACGCATATAAAGATCAAATAATGCAATTCTGAGTATTATTTGAGCATTTCATTCATTTCTGGATTCATTCTAAGTCATTTCAACACAATAATCTACATTTAAACTCTTTATACTGTCTAGAATTTGATTCATATCTTATTTATTCAAAAAAATTGGATTATAAAGGGCAATTACGCATAAAAATAGCTAATAATGCAATTCTGAGTATCATTTGAGCATTTCAATCATTTCTGGATTCATTCTAAGTTATTTCCTCACAATAATATACATTTAAACACTTTATTTCTGTCTAGAATCTGGTTAACATATTCTTTATTCAAAAAGATTGGATTATATGGGGTAATTATGCATATAAAGTGCAAATAATGCAATTCTGAGTATCATTTGAGCATTTCAATCGTTTCAGTATTCAATCTAAATCATTTGATCACAATAATCTACATTTAAATGCTTTATACTGTCTAGAATATGATTCATATCTTATTTATAGAAAAAGATTGGATTATACATGATAATTACGCAAATAAATTGCAAATAACGCAATTCTGAGTACCATTGGCCATTTCAAATGTTTCTGGATTCATTCTAAGTCATTTCATCAGAATAATCTACATTTGAACTCTTTATACTGTCTAGAATATGATTCATATCTTATTTATTCAAAAAGTGTAGATTATACATTGAAATAACGCATATAAACATCAAATAATACAATTCTGAGTATCATTTGAGCTATTCAATCATTTCTGGATTCATTCTACGTTATTTGATCACAATAATCAGCATTTAAACTCTATATACGGTCTTGAAAATCATTCATATCTTATTTATTCAAAAAGATATGATTATAGATGGTAAGTACGCATATAAAGTGCAAATAAAGCAATTCTGAGTATCATTTGATTATTTCAATCATTTTTGTATTCATTCTAAGTCATTTCATCGCAATAATCTTCATTTAAACTCTTTGTACTATCTAAAATATGGTTCATATCTTATTTATTAAAAAAGATTGGATTATACATGGTCATTACGCATATAATGTGCAAATAGTGCAATTCTGAGTACATTTGAGTATTTCAATCGTTTCTGAATTTATTCTAAGTCATTTCATCACAATAATCAACATTTAAACTCTTTATACTGTCTAGAATATGGTTCATATATTATTTAATCAAACAAATTGGATTATACATGGTTATTACGCATATAAATTGCAAATAATGCAATTCTGAGTATCATTTGAGCTATTCAGTCGTTTCTGAATTCATTCTATGTTATTTGATCATGATAATCAACATTTAAACTCTATATACTGGCTTGAAAATCATTCATATCTTATTTATTCAAAAAGATATGATTATAGAAGGTAAGTACGCTTATAAAGCGCAAATAATGCAATTCTGAGTATCATTTGAGCATTTCAATCATATTTGTATTCATTCTAAGTCATTTCATCACAATAATCTTCATTTAAACTCTTTGTACTATCTAAAATATGGTTCATATCTTATTTATTCAAAAAGATTGGATTATACATGGTCATTACGCATATACTGTGCAAATAATTCAATTCTGAGTACATTCGAGTATTTCGATCGTTTCTGGATTTATTCTAAGTCATTTCATCACAATAATCTACATTTAAATTCTTTATACTGTCTAGAATATGGTTCATATCTTATTTAATCAAACAAATTGGATTATACATGGTAATTACGCATATAAATTGCAAATAATACAATTATGATTATCATTTGAGTATTTCAATCATTTCTGGATTCATTCTATGTCATTTCTTCACAATAATCTACATTTAAACTCTTTATACTGTCTAGAATATGTTTCATATCATATTATTTAATAAATATTGGATTACACGTGGTAATTACGCATATAAATTGCAAATAATGCAATTGAGTACCATTTGAGCATTTCAATCGTTTCTAGATTTATTCTAAGTGAATTCATCACAATAGTCTACATTTAAACTATTTATACTCTCTAGAATATGATTTATAGCTTATTTATTCAAAAAGATTGGATTATACATCGTTATTACATATATAAAGTGTAAATAATGCAAATCTGAGTATCATTTGAGCATTTCAATAATTTCCAGATTCATTCTATGTCATTTCATCAAAATAATCTCTATTTAAACTCTTTATACCGTCTAGAATATAATTCATGTCTTATTTATTGAATTATACATGGTAATAACTGTTATAAAGTGCATATAATGCAATTCTAAAGTATTATTTGAGCAATTCAATCGTTTCTGTGTCATTTCATACAATTATTTACATTTAAACTCTTTGTACTGTATAGAATATGATTTTTATATTATTTATTCCAAAGTATTGGATTATACATGGCAATTACGCATATAAATTGCAAATAATGCAATTTTGTAGTATCGTTTGAGCATTTCAATCATTTCTGGATTCATTCTAAGTAATTTCTTCTCAATAATCTACATTTAATATCTTTATACGGTCTATAATATGATTCACATCATATTTATTCAAAAAGATTGGATTAAAAAAGGTAATGATGCATATAAATTGCAAATAATGCAATTCAGAGTATCATTTGAGCATTTCAATCGTTTCCAGATTCATTCTAAGTCATTTCTTCATAATAATCTACATTTAAACTTATTATACGGTCTAGAAAATGTTTCATATGTTATTTATTCAAAAAATATGTTATTTATTCAAAAAGATTAGATTATACAAGGTAATGACGCATATAAATTGCAAATAATGCAATTCAAAGTATAATTTGAGCATTTCAATCGTTTCTGGATTCATTCTAAGTCATTTCATCACAATAATCTACATTTAAACTTTTCATACTATCTAGAATATGGTTCATATCTTATTTATTCAAAAAGATTGGATTATACATGGTCATTACGCATGTAATGTGCAAATAATGCAATTCAGAGTACATTTGAGCATTTCAATTGTTTTTGGATTCATTCTAAGTCATTTCATCACAGTAATCTACATTTAAACTCTTTATACTGTCTAAAATATGGTTCATTTCATATTTATTAATAAAGATTGGATTATACATGGTAATTACGCAAATAAAGTTCAAATAATGCAATTCTGAGTACCATTTGAGCATTTCATTAGTTTCTGGATTCATTCTAAATCATTTCATCACAATAATCTACATTTAAACTATTTATACTCTCTAGAATATGATTTATATCTTATTTATTAAAAAAGATTGGATAATATATGGTTATTACGCATATAAAGTGCAAATAATACAATTTTGAGTATCATTTGAGCATTTCAAAAGTTTCTAAATTCATTCTAATTCATTTAATCAAAATAATCTACATTTAAACTCTTTATACCTTCTATAATATGATTCATATATTATTTATTGAATTATACATGGTAATTACGCTTATAAATTGCATATAATGCAATTCTGAAGTATCATTTGAGTATTTTAATCGTTTCTGTGTCATTTCATTACAATTATCTACATTTAAACTCTTTGTACTGTTTATAATATTATTTTTATCTTATTTATTGCAAAAGATTGGATTATTAATTGTAATTACGCATATAAATTGCAAATAATGCAATTTTGAAGTATCTTTTGAGCATTTCAACCCTTTCTGGATTCATTCTAAGTCATTTCTCCACAATAATCTACATTTAAACTCATTATACGGTCTAGAATATGATTCATATGTTATTTAATCAATATGATTGGATTATACATGGTAATTACGCATATAAAGTGCAAATAATTCAATTCTGAGTATCACTTGAGTATTTCAATCATTTCTGGATTCATTCTAATTCATTTCATCACAATAATTTACATTTAAACTCTTTATACCGTCTAGAATATGATTCATATTTATATAAAAAGATTGGATTATTCTTGATAATTAAGGATATAATGTGCAAATAATGTAATTCTGAGTATCATTTGTGCATTTCAATCGTTTCTGGATTAATTCTAAGTCATTTCATCAAAATAATCTAAATTTAAACTCTTTATACCGTCTAGAATATGATTCATATCTTATTTATTTAATTATACATTATAATAATCTCTATGTCTACTATATTAAAAGTACCAATGGAAGGATGTAAAATCTCATGATACAATCTTGGTCTGAACAATCTGCACCATTGATTAATTGATAAATGAACCAGATTTTGTCTTCGAATCGTTGATTAATCGATGAATGGGGTAGATGATGTTTCCGAAGGAAGGGTTATTTGTACTTTCGTTAGATCGGAACGTACAGGAGCGCGTCGCCCATCACGATGCATACCGTTCGATTCTTCCTTTCAACATTTCTTTTTTTTTATTTGTATATATTGTTCATATAAAATTTGTTGGTCGGAGTGGCCGAGTGGGTACTGAAATTATGCATTCGCTCCCTCCAAAAAGAAAATAAAAAAAAAAACAGGCACGTGCATTTGCCTAACCACAATCGAATTTGCATTTGTTGTTCGATTCCACAATCGAATAATTAAAAAAAACAAGCCATGGATTGCTCGCTTCGGTTCACAGTTAGGCGAAGGGGAATCGTCGGATGAAGCATCGCTGATGATCTATCTCCCTTCAAATCTGAATCTGATGAAGGGGCCACAAATTTCAAAAATTTGTCATGCAGCGTTTTAATCCATTATTATTTGAAATTCGTATTTTCTCTGCTGCCCTTCGCGTAGGAATTATTTCCGCTTCCCTATTTAAACCAAAAAATACAGCGCAAACGGAAGAAGGAAGGATAAGACGGAACGGAGATTGCTTGCCGCTGCCGCTCGATTGGGGTAACCATTTTAATCCCTGTATTTCTCTATTGACAAATTCTGGTTTTCTGAGTTGAATTATTTCATTAGTTTTTCAATTGAGATATTCCTGTTGCCACTAATTACTTTGCTTGTAGGAATGCACTGTATTAGACTTTTTTTTTCAAAATTTTACAGTTGATACCTGACATGTAATTACTTGTTGCTTCACTTATATATGCTACAGAGATTATTGTATAATTGAATTGCTTTGTAATTGATTAGAGAAGTTGTTTTGCAATTGAATTGCTTTGTAATTCACTCCTGTCTCTTCAGGGTGAAACTTTTGGTTCGATTTGGTTCAATTGTATAATTGAATTGCTTTGTAATTCACTTCTGTCTCTTCCTCACTTCGATCCCAGAACTCCTAGACATATTTTCTAACAGAGGTCAACTTCCATTAGTCGTGTGCAAGCGCTGCAGAGGAACGCACGATCGAGTGCCATTTCTTTCGGGATTGCCAGGATCAATTGGAGAAAGATGACAAAGGAGAAACTGGCCGCCGCTCTTCTCCTGTGCGAACACTATACGGTTTCTGAGATGATTAAGGAGAAACTCGTCGTTACTTTCCATAGTAGGGTTTTGGAATCTTTTGACCTCTTTTGAGTTGTGCGATGTGAAATCTCATCTTTCTTCTCCATGTCTCGAATTTCAAATCCAAAATCATTTGGTAAGACCTATTACGAAAGGTGTTTTGTTTATTTCGTGAATTATGATCAAAGAACATTGGAATTTCCTCTTTTTTAAAAAAAATTAAAATAGAATTAGAGTTGTCTTTGCTCATAAATCCAATTGTGTCAACAAATTTGATTAAGGAGAAATGTATTTCGGTCTTTCACAATTTCACCATACTGGTTGCTTCCAACCAATGCTTCATTAACGAATTTTGTTGCAGCAATTTTCTTACGGAATAATGGTTTTGTAATTTTAGTGTCTGACAGCCAATGAAGAGCAATTTCCTTCCGATAGCCTGTGATAGTAAACAACACATATCACTTGAGGTGTGAGTTATTACCACTTTTCATCGGTTTATTAAATTTTGAATCAAATTTAATGTTAAATCAAAGATGAATTGTTCGTTTATGGCACAGGAGATATACAAGCCCCATGGTTATGCGACGCACCAGACTGATGCAAACCCTAGGCGTAGAGTCACGTTGCTGGACTGGATAATAAATGTTCACCACATGCTCAACCTGAGACCAGAAACACTTTACTTGATGGTGTACATAATCGACTGGTACCTTTCTCTGGAAGAGGTCTTTGTACCAAAGAGAAAGCTGCATCTGGTTGAAATCGGTGCCTTGCTTATTGCGTCCAAGTACGAGGAGATGCGGGATAGTGGGCCACTGGTAAGAACACGTTGATTTGTTTTTAATTAGTTGTCAGGTTTGACCAGTGGCTATGAAATGCAAGGGACTGTTTCGATTTATCAATTGTTCTTCTTTTCTTGGATTTTGTGGCTTCATTAGAGGCAATTTACTTTTGTTCTTTGCTATTGGGGTTATTGTTGTTTAATTTCTGGCATATCACAATTTAAAATTGATTCGCTTTGAGTAGATGCCTTTGGATGTCAATCTCTGGTTGTAGTTGTTAACATGAAATCTACCGGTAAAGGCACACCGTGATTGTTAATTTTTCCTGTTAGTGGGGTCTGCTACTATATGTTGGTAGCACACTAATTTAGCCAACTGAGCCATCAGAATGCATGTTATAATGCTTTTTTTTGAATAATTGATTAGTGAATACTATTTTTAAGAAGTCGAGTTATATTTTGCAATAAGATAAAGTTCAAGGGTTTCTTTGCAAAGATATTTTTATTAGTCTTACTTTTATTGTGATGTTTATTACACAATAATTAAGGTTCAGTAGTTAAATTATAAAGGTTTAGTAGTTGAATTTTTTTAGTAGTTAAATTATAAAGGTCTTATTCAATCAGAGTCTGCTATAATTATGCAATTTTTTGGCAATTGTTGCGTTTGAGCTGTCTATCAATGTTTTCTACTATTTTGTACCAGTCAATACCGAGTCTGCCATCTTTCAATATAACTATGCATTTGGTTTAGCCAGTAATCAACGTGATAAACTTTTAAAGGTTTGGTTGGGCCTTAGCGTTTGGTTAGTACTAAAATATTTGTTTAATTATTGGAGGAGAAATCATAACAATAACTATGCTTTCAGTCCCAAAACTCTTCAGGTTCTAGCTTTTCAGTCCTTATGACTTTGTTATTTTATTTTATCAATTTTGTTCACTCGCAAAGTTTAGCTAACACTGATTTTGTATCATATGTCCCCTCATGTTAATGCCATCAATCACTTAATTACTTCTCTCCGCATTGAATAACTAAAAAAAAAAGGAGAATCAAGGCCTCATGCAGTTAATAATACCTTAACTAGAGGATATTGGGTTAGCTCTGACTGTGGACCTTGCAGCGGGTATTATCAGTCTGGCTCAAATGATAAGAACGGTATGGATGTAGAAATCTTCTGCTTTTTAAAATTTTTCTTGTTTATGCATATTTCATGCTATCTATTGTGTATAAATATAGATATTTGATTTTTTTTTTCTTGTTTTCCGTTGTTGATTCTTTCAGATAGATAACCAGGCATCTCAAGTGAGAACTTTCCACAAGTCATCTCTACTCATGATCCATTCGTCAAGCAATATTTATTCTGATAAAGATAGTACCAGTTTGATGCTTCAACTAAAGGGTAGTGCAAAGCCTAATCAGTTCTATCTTGGTACAAATTGTTTAAAGTAAAAATTATACAAACTAGCATTATAGAAGGTTTATTAAATTTGTATATTTCTTCAAACTCTCTATCAATAGTTAGCTATATATTTATTCTTGTCAGGTGTGGCCGGTGCCTAATTATTGCTACAGGTGTGGCAATGCTACTTCTACAGTTATTCAATAAGCAGGAAAACATCATGAATGACATCATATTGTAATCTAATCATATTCTTGATTTGATATTACACGAGAGAGGTCAAGTTCTTCACAGAGACTGAAGAGAACAACAGAATGCAGGGTCTATGTACTGCTGTTCTGTATTTTCTCTTAGATTATTTGTCTTTTGTACACATGCTTGATTAGCTATCAATTTGTGTTTTGTGTTTGATCAGTTGTGATAATTTAGCTGTAGAATTATCTTGAATCTGTTGTGACAAAAGGCAAAGCAGTTCTGAAACTAATTAACCGAGCATTTCAATTCTTTTGAAGAGATTCAATTAAATCTAAGTAACGATTCAAAAAGAAAAAGAATAAAGATCATATATCTCCTAAATATTCTGTAGAAATTCAACTAAATCTCAGTAATAATCACAAAGGTAAAAGGAAAAAATATATATATATTTCCTAAATTTTCTTTAGAAATTCTACTATAGTACACACACCTAATCGAGCATTTGAAATCTCAGTACCAATTTTTTTTAAAAAAAAATCATATATGTCCTAAATAGCTTATCGAGATTGAGCTAAATCTAAAAAACAAATAAAGAACAAAAAAATCATATATATCCTAAATATTTTATAGATATTCAACTAAATCAGTCTTAATATTTTTTTATTCTTCCAATTTCATCAAATCTTTTCTTGCTCCAGGTAGACTGAGTTAATAATAGTGGCAGATCCTCTATATCATATTTTTATCTTCTTAATTTGATTATGTTCTTATTCATCTTGGTCGAATACACAAAAGTTGCCATCAAATAATTTTAGAAACCAAACTAAAGAAACATAGGGATCAATAAGGAATGAAATATCTATTTAGAACATTTTTTTTCGAATATCAAAATATGCCCACATATTGGGTGGGCTCTGCTGCTTGTACACATAAAGTGCAAATAATGCAATTTTGAAGTATCATTTGAGCATTTCAATCGTTTATGTGTCATTTCCTCACAATTATCTACATTTAAATTCTTTGTACTGTTTATAATTTGATTTATATCTTATTTATTCTAAAAGATTGGATTATAAATGATAATTACGCATATAAATTACAAATAATGCAATTTTGAAGTATCATTTGAGCATTTCAATCGTTTATGGATTCATGCTAAATCATTTCTTCACAATAATCTACATTTAAACTCATTATACGGTCTAGAATATGATTCAAATGTTATTTATTCAAAAAGATTGGTTTATACAAGGTAATTACGCTTATAAAGTGCAAATAATGCAATTCTGATTATTATTTGAACATTTCAATCGTTTCTGCATACATTCTAATTTATTTCATCACAATAATCTACATTTAATCTTTTTATACTATATATAATATGATTCATATCTTATTTAATCAATACTATTGGATTATACATGGTAATTACGCATATAAAGTGCAAATAATGCAATTCTGAGTATCATTTGAGCATTTCAATAGTTTTTGGATTCATTCTAAGTCATTTAATCCTAATAATCTACATTTAAACTCTTTATACTCTCTATAATGTGATTTATATCTTATTTATTCAAAAAGATTGGATTATACATAGTAATTTCGCATATAATGTGCTAATAATGTAATTTTGAGTATCATTTGAGCATTTCAAACGTTTTGTGATTCATTCTAAGTCATTTAATCACAATAATCTACATTTAAACTCTTTATACTGTCTAGAATATGATTCATATCTTATTTATTAAAAAAGATTGGATTATAGATGGTAATTACGCAAATAAAGTATAAATAATACAATTCTGAGTACCATTTGCGCATTTCAATCGTTTCTGGATTCATTCTAAGTCATTTGATCACAATAATCTACATTTAAATTCTTTATACTTTCTAGAATATGATTCATATCTTATTTATTAATAAAGATTGGATTATACATGGTAATTACGCATATAAAGTGCAAATAATGCAATTCAGAGTATCATTTGAGCATATCAATCTTTTTCGAATTCATTCTAAGTCATTTCATCACGATAATCTAAATTTAAACTCTTTGTACTGTCTAGAATATAATTTATATTTTATATATTCCAGAAGATTGAATTATACATGGTAATTACGCATATAAATTACAAATAATGCAATTTTGAAGTATAATTTGAGCATTTCAAATGTTTCTGTATTCATTCTAAGTCATTTTATCACAATAATCTACATTTAAAATCTTTATACTATCTAGAATATGATTCATATCTTATTTATTCAAAAAGTTTAGATTATACATGGAAATTACGCATATAAAATGTATATAATGCAATTATAAGTATCATTTGAGCTATTCAATCGTTTCTGGATTCATTTTTAGTCATTCGATCACAATAATCAACATTTAAACTCTTTATACTGTCTAGAATATCATTCATATCTTATTTATTCTAAAAGATATGATTATACATGGTAAGTACACATAGAAAGTGCAAATAATTCAATTTTGAGTATCATTTGAGCATTTCAATCGTTTTTGTATTCATTCTAAGTCATTTCATCACAATAATCTTCATTTAAACTCTTTATACTATCTAAAATATGGTTCATATCTTATTTATTTAAAAATATTGGATTATACATGATCATTACGCATATAATGTGCCAATAATGCAATTTAGAGTACATTTGAGCATTTCAATTATTTTTGGATTCATTCTAAGTCATTTCATTACAATAATCTACATTTAAACTCTTTATACTGTCTAGAATATGGTTCATATATTATTTATTCAAAAAGATTGGATTATACATGGTAATTACGCATATAAAGAGCAAATAATGCAATTTTGAGTATCTTTTGAGCATTTCAATCCTTTATGTTAGTCATTTCATTACAATAATCTACATTTAAATTTTTTATATTGTCTAGAATATGATTCATATCTTATTTATTAATGAAAATTGGATTATACATGATAATTATGCATATAAAGTGCTAATAATGCAATTCTGAGTATCATTTGAAATTTCAATCATTTTGGAATTCATTCTAAGTCATTTCATCACAATAATCTACAGTTAAACTTCTTATACTGTCTAGAATATGATTCATATCTTATGTATTCAATACTATTGGATTATACATGGTAATTACGCATATAAAGTGCAAACAATTCTAAGTATCATTTGAGCATTTCAATTGTTTCTGAATTCATTGTACGTAATTTCATCTTAATAATCTATATTTAAACTCTTTATACTATCTAAAATATGTTTCATATCTTATTTATTCAAAAAGATTGGATGATACATTGTAATTTCTCTTATAAACTGCAAATAATGTGATTCTGAGTATTATTTGAGCATTTCAATCGTTTCTGGATTTATTCTAAGTCATCCCAATTATCTACAGTGAAACTCTTTATATTGTTTAGAATATGGTTCATATCTTATTTATTCAAAAAGATTTGATTATACATAGTAATTACACATATAAAATGCAAATAATGCTAATTCTGAGTATCATTTGAGCATTTCAATCGTTTATGCATTCATCCTAAGTTATTTCATCACAATAATATAAATTTGAACTCTCTATACGGTCTAGAATATGATTCAAATCATACTTATTAAAAAAAATTGGATTATATATAGTAATTACGTATGTAAATTTCAAATAATGCTTATTATGAGTATAATTTGAGCATTTCATTTGTTTTTGCATTCATTCTAAGTTATATTATCACAATAATCAACATTTATGCTCTCTATATGGTCTAGAATATAATTCAAATCTTACTTATTCAAAAATATTGAATTAGAGGTAGTAATTACGCATATCAAGTGCAAATAATGTATATTATGAGTACCATTTGAGTATTTTAATCGTTTCTGCATTCATTCTAAGTCATTTAATCATAATAATCTTCATTTAAACTCTCTATGTGGACAGGAATATGATTCAGATCTTACATATTCAAAAAGATTGGATTTTACGTAGTAATTACGCATAAAAGGTGCAAATAATGTGTATTCTGAGTATCATTTGAGCATTTCATCTGTTTCTGCATTCATTCTAAGTGATTTCATAACAATAATCTACATTTATGATCCCTATACGTTCTTGAATATTTTTCAGATCTTAGTTAGTTAAAATTATTGTATTATAAATAGCAATTACGCCTATAAAGTGTAAATAATGCATATTCTGAGTATCATTTGAGCATTTCAACAGTTTCTGCATTTATTCTTTGTCTATTCATCACAATAATCTTTATTTAAACTCTCTATATGATCTATAATACGATTCAGATCTTACTAATTCAAAAAGATTGGATTAGACATAGCAATTTGGCATACAAAGTGCAAATCACGCATATTCTGAGTATCATTTGAGCATTTAAACCGTTCATGCATTCATTCTAAATCATTTCATCACAATAATCTACTTTTAAACTCTCTATACTGACCAGAATATGATTTAGATCTTATTTATTCAAAAAGATTGGATTTACGTAGTAATTACGCATAAAAAGTTCAAATAATGCGTATTTTGAGTATCATTTGAGCGTTTCATCTATTTCTGCATTCATTCTAAGTTATTTCATCACAATAATCTGCATTTATGCACCCTATATGGCCTTGAATATGATTCAGATCCTAGTTATTCAAAATGATTGGATTATACATAGCAATTATGTATATAAAGTGTAATTAAGTAATGCTTATTCAGAGTATCATTTGAGCATTTCAACCGTTTATGCATTCATTCTATATCAATTAATCACAATAATCTACATTTATACTCTCTACACGATCTAGAATATGATTCAAATCTAACTTATTCAAAAAGATTGGATTATATGTAGTAATTATGCATATAAAATGTAAATAATGCTTATTTTGAGTATCATTTGAGCATTTTTCAACCGTTTCTGCATTCATTATAAGTTATTCCATCACAATAATCTAAAGTTAAACTCTTTATTTGGTCCAAAATATGTTTCAAAACTTACTTATGCAAAAAAATTTGAATTATACATTGAAATTATGCATATAAAGTGTAAATAATTCTTATTTTGAGTACCATTTGAGCATTCCATTTATTTTAGCATTCACTCTAAGTCATTTAAACACAATCATCAACAGTTATAATTTCTATATAGTCTAAAATATGTTTCAAAACTTACTTATTCAAAATAATTGGATTATACATAGCAATTACGTCTATAAAGTGCAAATAATGCATATTCTGAGTATCATTTGAGCATTTTATCTGTTTCTACATTCATTTTAAGTCATTTCATCAAAATAATCAAGATTTATACTCTATACGGTCTAGAATATGATTCAAATCTTACTTATTCAATAAGATTGGATTAGACGTTGTAATTACGAACATCAAGTGCAAATAATGCTTATTCCGAGTATCATTTGAGCATTTCATCTATTTTTCATTCATTCTAAATCATTTCATCACAATAATCAAGATTTAAACTATCTATACGGTTTGAAAAATGATTCAAATCTTACGTATGCAAAAATATTAGATTATACGTAGTAATTATGCATATAAAATACAAAAAATGTATATTATGAGTACCATTCGAGCATTTAAACTATTTGTGCATTCATTCTAAGTCATTTCATCATAATAATCAATATTTAAACTCTCTATATAGTCTAGAATATGTTTCAGAATTTACTTATTAAAAAAGATTGGATTATACATAGTAATTATGCTTATAAAGTGCAAATAATGCTTATGCTGAGTATCATTTGAGAATTTCAATCATTTCTGCATTCATTCTAAGTCATTTCATCATAATAATCTACATTAAAACTCTCTATACGGTCTAGAATATAATTCAAATATTACTTATTCAAAAAGATTGAGATATACATTGTAATTACGCATATAAAGTACAAAAAATGCATATTCTGAATATCATTTGAGCATTTTAACCGTTTTTTAATTCAGTCAAAGTCATTTCATCACAATGATCTATATTTAAACTCTCTATATGCTCATGAATATAATTCAGATTTTACTTATTCAAAAAATTGGATTATATATAGTAATAACACATATAAATTACAAATAATTCATATTCTGAGTATTATTTGAGCATTTCAACCGTTTTTGAATTTATTATAAATTTATAAGTCATTTCATTACAATAATCTACATTTATACTCTGTATACTGTCTAGAATATGATTTAAATCTTTCTTATTCAAAAAGATTGAATTATATGTAGTAATTACACATATAAAGTGCAAATAATGCTTCTGATTCAGATTGGATTATACCATTTGACCATTTCAACCGTTTCTGCATTCATTCTTAGTCATTTCATCACAATAATCAACATTACAGTCTCTAAACTGTCTAGAATATGATTCAGATCTTACTTATTCAAAAAGATTGGATAATAGCTATTACGCCTATAAGGTGAATATAATGCATATTCTGAATATCATTTGTGTATTTCAATCGTTTCTGAATTCATTCTAAGTCATTTCATCATAATAATCAACATTTAAACTTTTTATACAGTCTAGAATATGATGCAAATCTTACTTATTCAGTAATATTGGATAATACGTAGTAATTATGCATATAAAGTGCAAATAATGCATATTCTGAGTATCATTTGAGCATTTGAACTGTTTTTGCATTCATGCTAAGTCATTTCATCAAAAAATCTTCATTTAAATTCTATATATGGTGTAACAGAAGAATTGTCATGCATCATCAATTCAATTATCCTTCATAATTGTAGAAAAACTTCAATTGTATATTTTGCTCTTACATGATTCTTTGCCGCCATCGCTCGCACTCTCCATCTGGTGTAACCCACCGAAATCTATTTTGCCTGAATGCCGGGTTATTTCCATTTCCATTATTATGAGTGTTCTTAAATGGCGGTTTGGAGTCTTTGAAGAAGTGGCTTGGGATAGAGGGAGAAAATGGGGAGGAAGGAGATTTGTGGGATTTCAAATAGAGGGTGGGAAATGAAGGATGTAAGGAAGTGGAGAGGGTAGGAGGGACCGAGCGAAGATGAAGTGACGGTGGGGGCGGATTTCATGCTCGATTTGCTCTTGCACATGACGACGGCGGTTGAAGAGCTCGGCATTGGCGTTGTTCCAGCTGGGTAGGTGAACGGTGAAGGGGGGAGGGGTTGGGAAGTGGAAGGGAGATAGGCGTAGGTAAATGGAGAGGAAGGAGAGGTGGAGGGAGAGAATGTGAACGGCATTTTTTTCTGAGAAATTAGACAAGGGAAAGGGAAAGTAGAGGGCTTGCCAGGACTTTTTTCTATGACCAAAACAAAAATAAAAAAGAAGGGACGAAACGTATAGAATATCTGTATTGCCAATTACTGACCAACTATTGAAACTGGTCGTACCGATGACGAGAAGAATCAGCAACATAATTGTAAACAGAGTTTAAGTTTAAAAATAGAGAAAATGATTCAACTCACAAATCAACCAATAGCAAAATAGGATGGTGTGTCATTTAGTGATTTAAAAATTGTAATCCGACACCCAGCATATGTATTTATATTTTCGAAATCATTATTAAATTTAAAGATAAATTAATTAAACTAAGTATCATTAAAAAATTAATTGTGTGTGTGACCGAGTCACGTTTTGTGTCGTCTCGTAGCAGGATCTTGGTCATAAGAATATACCGTTTGAAAAAACAACTAGCTATGGCCACAGCACCCCCAAGAAGTTCTAGTATCTTGCGTCGATATGTGCTTACTACAAAAACATTAGCTCAAACTATGTGAAGTTACAAGACTCCACTATTAAATGAACTCAAATAATATATTTTTCATGAAATGGAAGACAATCAATGATTCGGATTCAACATTTGAATTGTAAATTTTAAGATATGGATAAAAATGTGATGTTATGGTACACTATGACATTAAAAAATTATGGATAAAAATGTGATGTTATGGTACACTATGACATTAAAAAATTATGGTATTAAAATCTTCATCTATGTGTAGTTGTATATTTAGTTATTTACGCACAGTGACGGATTTTTGTATAACAAAAGGGTGTCAATGCCACCCCTACTTTTTGAAATGACATTACTACATATGAATATTTATAGTTATAAAATGTAAATTTATTATATGTACCATATATTTAAACCCCATAAATATTTAAATGATTTTTCATTGGTGAACCCCATAAATTTTTATAGTATTTTTTTGTGAGATTTTTTGGATTGATTAACAATTTTTATTTGCAAAGTATTATTGCCATAAAAAAAATCATTTTTATAAGCCGAAAAGAGAAATGTAGTTAATTATTTTTTTTTTAGTTCTTGTTTGTGGCCCTTTTAATTAATTAAATAAATCCAAAATATAGGCCGAACATAAACTATGATGGATAGCCTCATAGAAGCCCGCCCAAATAATCACAATGGAATAGAAAATAAATAAGAAAAATTTGAAAAAAAAAGAAAAATTTATATCATGCGACAACCTTTCCTCTTCACCCTTTCGGCTTTTCCTTTTCCCTAATTTCCTTACCACGCCATTCTGACAAGTTCTTTTGCAAGAACAGGAACAACAATAACAATTAAGTCTTTTATCCCAAATAAATTGGAGTAGGCTAGCAAAAAAAATCCAGCTAAAAGAAGGCCACCAAAAAAAAATAAAATAATATAAATAAAATATTACTTACAAATTACTAATACTAATAATAAAAAATAAAAGGTACTGCTGCTCAAAATTCGTCCTTTTTATTTATCAAATCAATTATTTTATTTTCTACTTTATGACATACTGAAATTCTAATTTGAGACAAATTCAAATTTGAAATAAGTCTGAAACATATCCAATTTCTAGCTTGTATCGTATTCATCGTATGACATATGTCGAAAACAAAAAAATTATTTATATAAAATAATATAATATTTTTATTTAAATATTATTAATTTATTGAACCTCCTTTCAAATTTTTCTGGCTTCGTCCCTAGTGAATTCCATTCAAAATTTTCTGGCTCCGTCCTTGTTTATGTGTGGATAAGTTCATTCGGATGCTCGCATTTAAAATATTTCCATGACCGTTAAATTATTTTCTTATTTCAATAGAATTACAAAAAAGTTATAAAGTGGTCTAAATTTCGATGTCGAAAATAATGAATTCGGTTCTAGGTTTGTCCCTAGATTTTGCTTACCTCGAAAGCCAAAAGAACTATCTATTACTTGTTTATCCATGGATTCGCGGCAAGTATGATGCGTATGGTCCATAGTTAATTACAAAATGCGATATATTAGTCGTGTTGATGTGACATGGACCTGTGTTGTCATGACATGATACGTCACATGTGCAGATTTAACATAACACAATCATGTTAGAGTGTTGTGTCGTTTTTTTTTTTTCTCAAAAAAATAACAAGGTTAACAAGGTTCAACATGGCACAATTTTACATGGCACAGTTATAACACAACATATTCTATAATTTCTTGTATTTAAAATTTAAAATTTGAAAAAAATAGCAAAAAAATATCAATGTATTCAAGAAATTAAAGAGTATTTTAAATTTCAAGAAAAATATTACAAGGAAGTATAAAATTTCCAACTAATATCAGATAATTGATGTTTTTTTTTATCTAATAACTTAATTTTATCATGAAATATCAACAAATTATTTTTTCTCTGCCAGATAATTAATTTCTAAATATTAGTACGAATTTTCTCATTTTTTTTCAATTTTAAAATAACTTGAAATATATTTAATAATTTTTAGAGAGATAATAATCTATTGACACCGCTATGGTGTGCCGTGTCAACACAACGTTCTAATCGTGTTGTGTTAGTTTTTATGTTGTGGCAACTTCCTCCTCTTCATAAACACTAATATTGTTTCAACACGACAAGATCGTAATTCAATAAAAAAAAATTAGTGGATATAATGTTATCCCGATTCTGCGAAGTAATTCCCATTTTAACCGGGGCATACATGATAATTTGCAATCTTTAAGACTATTCGCAATAATTGCTATATATAATAGGCAAAATTAGGCTCATACCCTTCAAATCTTTCTTATCTTGATATTTACCTCTCTAATCTTTTAAATTTGTCTCATACCCCTGCATTCTTGATGTAACTAGATGTATACCCTTTTCAGCAATGTTAACTAATTTCTGGATATAAAAAACTGAATTCTATGCTTTATGACCAAATTGTCCCTCCCTAACCTCCTCTCCAGACCTATCAGCCGTAAGAGAGCTTTCATCTTCCCGCTTATTTTATTTCCAAACGATATAATTCTGATATATGCTCTTTCCTTTCTAAATCTTTCCTAATTGTTAGATCGTGAAAATATATCTTTCCAATTCCACTTTATTATCACTTCGTTCTCCATCTCTATGCCAAGGAACCATGGATGCAGGAGAATCACATGAAGATTACTTTTCAGGACTTGTCATTCACCAATTGAATTCTCAAAATGATGTCTCCTTAACTAGTGAAGAACCGAATCAGAAATTGAAGGCAAGAAGAAAGGGTCAAGATAAAACTCAAGATGATTTAAGGTAAAATTTCACATTGGTTTCTTCTACTGTGTGAATTGATATTCATATTGGATTATTTTCTTCATTATCGATGTGAATTGGGCTATTGGTAAAATCATGAAACATCAATTTTTGCTCCAGTAACATGGGATGTGGTTGATTATTTTTCTTTTTTCTTTGATTAAATTTTCTAGCAAATAAATCTATTGGGTTTGCGGTCCGTACATTAATTGGAGATAGTCTAAAGTACTGATGTTTAGAATGTACTGGTACGTACTACCAGGCAAAAGTTTGTTAATGTCTTATTTACGTTTTTTTTCAATCATTTATTGTTGCAAACAATATTGTTTTTGTTACTCTTAATTTTTTTAGAGAAAAAGGTCATAAGCACATTTCATTACTGAAACAATAAGTAGCTAGATACAAAATACAAAAATCAAAGCAACTGGTACACTGGCATTCAGCTTACCAGCACTCAGCATCCGACTAATGCTACTTGCACCTACTTATCCCAATGACTCGTACTTATATCTGTATACTTGGTTTCACATTCTCAAGATGCGATTATTAGTTAACAATTAAATAATTTATTTACTGTTAAAAAAAGTTTTAGCATATTTAGTGTTAAAAATTTATCTCTATACTTGCATTCTTTTTTGGACTAATTATATTTTTGTTTCAAATTCTTAGAGCTTGCATTTATATAATGTGCAAAGAAGTATGAATTTTTGCGCTGAAGTCCAAAAGGACAGATTGAGATGGGAAGTTAATTTAGAAGAAGCAGTTGCAGGGCATGGCAAGTTAGAGGCATACCTTGTGTACATGCAGTAGCATTCATAGCCTCGCTTAGGAATGCCAAATGGGAGAGTTATATTCATTCATACTTTACAGTTGATCGATTTAAAATGGCCTATGCTAAAGGCATAGCTCCGATGCCAAGTCGAAATGAATGGGAGAAGGTTGATTTAGGTTACGTGATGCTCCCTCCAACACTAAAATGTCCACCAGGAAGATCTCGAAAGAGTAGAATTAAAGTTTCAGATGAACCAAAGAAAAAACCTCATAAGTGCTCACGTTGTGATGGATATGACCATCACAAGACAACATGCAAAAATGCTGTTCCATCACAAGACAACAAAGCTCCTCAAGTACAGAAGAAAAAATCTAAAAGGTTTGTTAATTCTTCATATTTAATTTGTGATCAAGTTGTTTTATAATTTGTTTCACTAAATGATTAATCATTGCAGGGGAGTTAACAATGGCAACAATCGAACAAAGAAGAGGGCATGCCCGTCTAGCATCTTTAGGATTCTCCAAGAAGAAGAAAATTAGACTATAATGCGTTAAGTAGTATGTCCATTTAGTTTTTTGGACAAACTGCAGTAGTTAATTAGTTGAGTGTTGACTGTCAGAGTGTCAAGTGTATGTGCAAAAAGAAGTTCTAGTATCTTGTCTATCATTTAATATTTTGTGTTGTTTTGCGTTGAATTTGAAGAGATTAATTAGTTGCTGGATTATATCTTTGTTCCTTTAATTAAGATTAATATATGTTTGTTGTGCCACACTATGTAGAAGACAAATACCAACGACAGCTCTTAACAAATGGGTGAAAATTCATGTACTGGTATCAATTTTTGAAATTAATTTAGAAATCGATTTAAAAAGTTTATTTACTTTTTATTTTTGATAGATACTATAAGCTTTTCTGTTAAATAAGGTTCGGTCTCTTTTCTAAAAGGCAATATCCCTTGATGATTATTCTTATATGAGGTTTCTTATCTGACATGTGTTTTTCTAAATGAATTTTCTAAAAAAACCAGATTTAATAAAGATAAATTCATAGACGCTTTTTGATAAAATTCCCTTCATAGTTAACTACACATTGTATTTATCTCATAGGAATAATGTGCATTTCTTCCATTTTGATCGTGTTTAATAATAAGTCAAAAACTAAGGTTCCCATTGATAAAATTTTCAAGAAACCTCGTCAGACACAAGAAGTACATCACACTTGATATGGTTACAAGAATATGTAGTAAAATTGTTAGCAATTAACAAGTATAAACATCAATGTGTTGAGTTAAAATGAGCCAATTATGGCTACTGAAACCAAGCCATACCTAAGCAAATCACAACAAATCAATACTAGTACCATTCCTTTCTTTCATGGTACCAAGCCTTTTTGGTGCTCCCGTTAAACAAAATCCTCCTCTAATAAATTTAACTCGGGGTTGACTTCTTCTTACTTCCCCAATGCTAAAGAACCCTCTATACATAAATCTGTCTCGAAACACCATTCGGTACCGGCACCGGTGAACTGTACCAGAACCGAGGTGGTCCCACCAAACCAAACTCTCTTGTAGCAAGTTGACCCAAGAAGCCTCTTCCCCACTCTTTTACGATGATAACAAATCTAATCTCATAATATGCCATGGCCAAATCGCCAGAATTGTTTATATCACGGTTGGAGTGATGTTTATATCTTTTATATCTCTTGCATAAAATTAGCGGGTAGATGAAAGGTCTGTAGAGGAGTTTGGGCAGGGGCAATTTGGTCATAAAGCATAAATTTTAGTTTTTTATATTCAGAAATTAATTAACATTGCCGAAAAGGGTATACATCTAATTACATCAAGAATGCAGGGTATGAGACAAATTTAAAAGATTAGAGGGGTAAATATCAAGATAAGAAAGATTTGAAGGGTATGGGCCCAATTTTGCCTATAATATTAATAGTAGGTTCGTACTTTTTAAATCCTCTAATTGACTAATTGCTCTCTTTCTAATCCGCTCTAAATGTCCGTTGCTAACTCTACTCATGTGACCTGACACACTGACGCAGTGACGCCCCAACTTGAGGCCTGGCCTGAATGCCTGATACAGATACAATACAAAGTTCCAATCCAAATCCTAGCCTGATACAATACCAGACCCTCTGTTTCAAATTTTATTAATTGCTCCTGGAATTAGTCGCTGCCACCCGGGCCCACATCAATTAACCAAATCAAATAAAATCATCAAGTATTGTTTGGGTCTTACTTCCGGCTCAGACCAACAAAACAGAGGATCTCCCGCTCCCACCACTATATGCACTTGACCCCACCATCTTCTGACAGTGGTCCATTGGTTCTTATATTTATCTGAGCACATCCAACACTTCTCACTTGTACAGTTGTACTCCACTTCCAGCTAAATTTTGGACACCATTCGTTTCCTTCTTCCTAAAGCGAGACCCAGAGAGAGAGAGAGAAGGAGAAACAAAAGCAGCATTTATGAGCCACCACCTCTCAAGAAGAAAGGCCCACTACACGAGAGAGGAAAAGAAAAGCTACTTCTGTATTGTATTCTCTGACTAGAACCTCTCGTTGCCTTAAACCCCAAGTCAAATCCACACCAACCTTCCTTTCCTTTCCTTTTTTTCCTCTCTCGTAAATGCGTCGAGATAAGCATTTCCTTACTTTAGGCGAGACCAACGACTCCGCCGCCGCCTCCCCCTCCTCCTCCTCCGCCATTCAACGGAGCTGGCGCGACCCAGTTCCGACGACGTTGCTCTGGGTGCTCATCCCACTTCTCTTGGCTGGACTCGGTGTATCAGTGTTCGTGCTTGCTGTGGTGCACAATGCGCTTCTTTTTGTCGGGATAATCGTGCTTTCTGTGTTGGTTGTTGCTTTTCTGGTTTGGAATTTGATTGCGACTCGATCGAACCGCGGCTTGTATATATTTCTCGATAGAGCTCCCGATTCGGACCTTCACACTGCTACTGATGGACAGATTGTGAAGATTACTGGGGTATTGATTATTTGATTTTCATAGCCCAAATATCTACTTGCACTTTATTTTTCTTTTTTTTCAAATTTTCAATTCTTTATACAGCAATGTGATGCTGATTTTAGAATTTATTCTTACCATGTGCATGTAGGTTGCTTCATGTGGTGATATTAGTTTAATATCTTCATATGAGAAGGTTGTTAGATGTGTCTATACATCTACATTGTTGTACACATGTACAGGATGGACATCAATGTTGTCTTTATTTAGTGACCGGTACATCAGATGGGAGTTGGCTCATCTTGAGGTAACAGCTCCTCTTCTGTATTGAATTATGAATATGAGTATGATTAGCAGAATATGATACTTGTCTTTCTATTTGTTGACAAAATTGACATGGGAAGCCTTAGAATCACCTAATAATAAAAATAAAGGGAGAATACAATACAAATAAAACAGAACTGAAATAATAATTAGAAATGATCTCAGAATGATGGTCTTCTTTGAATAAAAATCTGGGTTTGAGTAACTTTACATTTGGCTCAATTTGGGTTTAGTTTTCTTCGTAAAGCTGCAAAATATCAATGATGCTGTGTACTCCTTTAAATTAGAAGTGCCTTGTTTAGCACTACAAAAATTGAGTTATATATATCATGGATACTACTATGAAAACACTGAAGTTAATGAATATATGATGTTCTTCTCCTCATTTACTACCAAAGGCACCAATCCTGTCCTTATCATCATACTTAGATAAAAAATGAAATGGTACTGTCACAAATGAAAGGAAATTAGGAGCATTCATTCAATACTTGTCATTCTTGAGCACAGAAATTAAGACATTGTTGCTTCAGCAGAGCAAATATGATGCTAATAAGATACAGTCTCATTTATGAAATAAATCCTTGTATTGATTTGTGATTATCTGTTTCTGGTTTTGTTGGAGCTTGTCAGAGACAAGCAGCAGATTTCTACATTACAGATGCAAACTCAGGAACTAGAGTTCTGATAAAAGCCGGCAATAACTCAAGAATGGTTCCTCTTATAGAAGAAAGTGTTCTTGTTAGCACTAGAGATAACAACAGAGAACTTTCTCTGACTTTAAAGAAGTGGCTAGATGAGCGGTATCTCTCTGTCGACTCCCATCTTCTACGCCTAGAGGAAGGGTAATGTTTCACTTTTTGGAATTTGCAAATTGTAACTATTATTTTACAGTATTATAAGTATAATCGGGTAATCGAGTGCTTCCTAACATTCCAATAGGCACTGAATTTACCCAAATGTTTGGGAACCGCACAGGGCTGTTAGATCAATATGGGGATTAAAGTGTTATGCTATTAAATATAACACCTCGGCGGCTCTTTATAAGAAGCTTTTCTATTTATAATCCAAATTAAGATGAAATATTTTAAAGTGGATTTAATCAGGCTGAGATGACAACTTTGTGGGCCATTTGTCATCTTGTTCCTAAATGATCCTAACTTCATGATTGGTATCAGTTGCCAAATGACCCAAAAATTGGATCCTAACATCAATTGCAAATGTTCCAATAAGTAGTGTAAATTCAAAATGAAAAAGAAAAAGAGGACTTCCTTGTCTCTCTTATTATGGTTCAATAAAACATCTCCAGCTATTACTAAATAAAATTGAATTTCTTACAGTCATGTCAAAGAAGGAAGGGGTATAACTGCAATGGGGATGCTGAGTAAAAAGAATGGTACAGTTGCAATTGTACCACCATCTGAACCTTTTTCTACTGGATGCTTTAGACAATATTTTCTCCTTCCTATAGAGATTGATGCCTTGCTTCTGAAATCTTCTGACCAGAATGGTTTTATGCCTGGAAAAGTTGGGCCGTGAATTTGCTGGTTCAGTCTTCATAGGTAGGGCTTCATTCGTTTGATATATTGTTTTTAATCAGAAGCATTTACTAGGGGCATTTGATTTGGTTTAGCTGTTCTGAATTTTTTTTTTTTGGTTAAAATGGTTTTTTTTTTTTCAATATAGTTTTGTTTGGCTAAACAATATGACTTTTGCTGTTTGGTTCTGACAACTAGAAGCCAAATAAACCAGATATCAGTAAATATGTGGGGTTGTATAATAAAAGCCTGCCTATGAAAAAAGGAAGAGAAAAACACAAAATATAAAAAAAGACGGTTCAACAGACTACCAAACTGTTCTATAATGGCTGCTACATATTGATACCATACCTAACCAGCATCAGTTCCTGGTATAATTACTACTTTGCTAGTATTATGTTTGTCTGCTTGTATATCCAACTTAGGGACATTCAGAAAGCAGGCTGATTAAGTTGGTTTTGGCATGTGCTTATGCCTTTTGGGGAAATTTTTTTTTTCTTATCCTTCAACGGTTAAAGTGTAATATTTTCATTTCTTATTTCTTTGCAGGTGTGACTGCTAGGTTCACTGATGTTAACTTGTGCCTTTATTGGGTGATATATTATTTTACTTTTGTCACCCTAGTGCATTTTACTCATTTGGTCCAGCACTACGAGAATACTCAAAATAAGGATTGAAGACAGGTAAGGAGTGAACTTGGATGACTGCAGGACGTGTATAGGAGGCGCACCACTGTAACCAACTTTAATTGCCTCATGGTATTTAAGATTGACATGTATAATTTAAAGCTGCGAAATAATTTAGTAATTTACTGATCTACCTGTTTTTTTTTTTATTATTATTTAAGAGAAGCTTGAAAGCGGCTCTGTTTCAGTACTTGCATATCCAAAGCGAATTATTTTGCCAAATCAAATATCTCTAGACATTCCATTATTTCATCTTCCCTAGAAAGGTATATACATCTAATTACCTTTATTTACTTAACAAATGCCAGCTTTATTACAGATATGAAGAAGCCACATGTATTCACATTTAGATCGCTGTCGCTCCTTGCTTGCATTGCCAAAACACTAAAGGTTTCACTGTTCCAACGACTGATATTGTTCGGGAACTCTCTGCATTTTATACCACTTTTGGGTTCTAATTGCACGAGGGAAAAGTATTACATTGATTAATGCCAATTTCAATTTGAGTAAATAAATTGAATAATGGTTTGATGAGTATGATAATCCTACTTTCGGCAGATTCAGAAAATAATAAAAACTACCTTTCCTTCCATGTTCGCCTTGCAGAATTTGTAGTTCCCAAGTCGATCCCAATTATCTCATTTTCTGCTGGTTTTGAACTGAAGGCATAAACAAAGCAAACAGCAAAATTGGTGAAAATAATATAAAGAAATAACGATAGGTAGAAAGTGAATTAAGCCATGCAACAGAATATTTGTGTGCATTCGGAATCGTTGGTTTTACCAGAATGGAGCAGCAAAGATTTGAGATATTGATATATACAATAATATAAAAAAATAAAATTTATTGTCCATTTTATTCTTTCCATTGATTTGAAGCAAAATGTCTTGAAACTCAATATTATGTATTTTACAATTATCTAAAATAAAAATATCTAATAAGAAATTTTTTATCATTATTTTTTGGATTTTTAATACTCATATATCATGTTGATAATCTCCACAAAATTAAAATTTATTATGTCATGAGTCAGCCCACGAGTCAACGAGTCGAGTTGAGTCTAACTCAAACTTGACTTGTCAATTAACCGAGTTGGTTCAACTCGAGTTCTTTTAGTTCGAGTTATAACCGAGTTTCTTACAAATTGAGTTCGGATAAACTCACAAATCGAGTTCGGATAAACTCACAAGTGACGAGTTTTTTTGCTCACACTAATCTCAGGTAGACTTTTTATGTACTGCACGGAAGTTGCCACTCGCCAGAAAGGCTGTCTAGCCTAAATTGTTTGGGAAATGTGTGGATTTCCCTGGAGAGCGGTTTCTGTTGTTGGGTGGGCCTCTCTCCTTTACTGGATCAAGTTTTTGTACTGCACCAGAACCGGCCTTCTTTATCCAATAGCATATGCTATGATCCATTGCCATTCTTTGAAGCCCTCAGGCCCAATCAGATCAATCTTACCAGAAGGAACGATGTATTCCCAATTGAGAATTCGGTAATTACTATACGAATATACTAACTGACATCCTTCCTTTTTGTCATCCTTGCCATCCCACAAATTAATGGGCTGTTGGGCCAGCGCCTTCCCCTCTCCTCTCTCCCAAACTTATCTCGAAACGCATCTCCCTCCTCCTTCCCTCTTTTTTTGGATTCGCTCTCTCCTTCCAGCGTGCATCTCCCTCTCGCCCCTCCCCTCTTATTTCAGATCCTCTCTCTCTCTCCCCGGTGCATCTTCCTCACCTCGCTCTCTCCCTTCAATCTCTTCCATCGTCTCTCCTCCCAATGGTCTCTTGTCTCCTCTGCTCCTCATCCCTTTATCTTTTAAATCATTCAGTATTAATTTTATTGGTGAGATATTGGATTGGAAAATCTTACAAAAATAATAAATTCTCCATGAATGACTAGGAAATTGGATGCCTCACTGTCAAATATAAAGAGAGCAACTAAATATTATTAGGGAAGTACATAATTTATGATAAGAGAGCAACTAAATATCATTAGAGAAGTATGTAAGATTCATTAAGGGAGTGTCAAATATGTTCTCATCTTTTATTATAGAAGTACGTAATTTGTGATAAGGGAGCAACTAAATATCATTAAGAGAGTATATAAGATCTACTAAGCGAGTGTCAAATATGTTGTCATTTTATCTTTTATTATGGAAGTACGTAATTTGGCTAATAGAGTAACTAATTATTTTTAAGGGAGTATGTAAGATTCATCAAGGAAGTGTCAAATATGTTTTCATTTATTTTTTGTTATGGAAGTACATAATTTGTGATATGGAAGTATCTAAATATTATTATGGGAGTATGTACGATTTATGAAGGGAGTGTCAAATATGTTTTACATTTATCTTTTGTTATTGAAGTTTGTAATTTGTGATAAGAGAGTATCTAAATATTATTAAGAGAGTATGCAAGATTCATTAAAGGAGTGTCAAATATATTTTCATTTATCTTTTATTATAAAAGTACGTAATTTGCAATAAGGGAGTAACTAATTCTTTTTAAGAGAGTATGTAAGATTCATTAAAGGAGTGTCAAATATGTTTTCAGTTATCAATTTATTTTAAAGGAGTATTTAACTTGTTTCATGAGAGTAATTATATTTACATAAGAGAGTACCTTATTATATTATAACATAAAAGAGTATATTTTTTACTAAAGAGAGTATTTATTTGACTTAAAAGGATTATTTATTATGAATCAAGGAATATATTAAATTATTATGTGCAATTGTATACGAAAAAAATGAAAAACAAGCAGAAGAGAAGGAAGAAGGGAGGACGGTGAGGGAGAGGAAGAGAAAATAGAAGGGAGATCGGAAGGGAGATCAGATGGTGAGGGCGAACGAAAGATTGAAAGGAAGGAGAATAGAAGGGAGATCGGATGTGAGGGAGAGTGCGAGATCGGAACAGGAAAGCGAAGAGGGTGCGTGCGGCCCAAATTTCAGGCCCTGCAAATCCAATAGGATGTCGGGGATGGCAAAAAAACGGGGATGTCCCGTATCAGCTCCGATTACTATATACCAATATACCATCCAATTTTTTTTTTCGAAGGCCTGTTGGCTAGCTGCCAACGGCAAAATGCATTAAAAAGAAAATTTCAAAAACAATCAGTTCGCTTACAAAAAATATACCATCCAATTTATTAGCATCCAAACATCTACATGCTTCAAACATGCCTATATGGACCCAGCGACTGGCCCAATCTATTTATATCCCTCTAACCCCTCTCTCTTCAAACCCTAGCCGAATCGCTGCCATACCTCTTTTCACCTCTTTCCGTTCACCTCTTTCAACTTCTCTCTCCTCTTGCGTCGCTCCAGATCTACTCCGAGTCCTCTCTCGCGTCGCTCCAGATCTCCTCTCTTGTGTATTTTCCTTGACCCTGTCGGAGATCTACCAGAGCACGAGGCATCTACTCTTGCGCGTGAGAGATGGCTTGATGAGGTTTAGCCTCTTCCCCTTCTCAGATTCGCCTCTCTCACCTTCAACTTAGTTCTCTTGCCTCGCTTTCCTTGTTAGGTTTGTGTATTTTTGTGCTTGTTTCTTTCAATTTAGTAACGATAGTTTAGTTTTGACTATTTCGTGAACTTTTTCTCCTTTTTTGAGCATCTGCATTGTTTCGTTAGTAGATCTATTTGTGGTTGCTCACACAATGCAATCGAGTTATATGCAATGGGATGTATAGATTTAGTGTGAAAAAATTGAACATTTCGAGTCGTGTAGATCCTGATTTGATTGTATTTGGGCGTTTGGGAGTGGTTTGAATTGGTAATGAGAAGTTGAATTCGTTAAAATTAGGATTACTTTTTTCTTGTGAAGTGAAGTTTAATAACTCGTGATGTTTTGTCATTGGTTTTCTAAATGATTTTTCAACTTTTATGAGATGTTCGAACTCCTGAATATTTTTGTGAACTCTGTTGTGTTAGAATTGAGAAAAGAATTGTTCTGATTATATTGATGTTACATTGAGGAATTGTTTAGCGTGCTTTATTTAAAGCATTTACTAGTGAATTTTCTCTGAAATAAATTATCATTCACATTTTATCGTTCTTCAATTTCAATTTTTTGAATCTGATCCAGATATACTAATTAATTGTTTAGTTTCCCTAATGAATTAGTTAGTCATCATATGTGTTAAGTTAGTATCTCTAATGGATTAATTGTTTATGCTGTTCTTAAGTCAGTTCAGTGACAAAAGATATTACTAGATCATTATATCAGACTTTGATAATATTAATAATTTTAGTTTTGTGATTACAATTTTAAATTTTTTTAATTTATTCCTTCTCTTTTTTTTCAGAATCAGAAGAATTGAGAAGCCATGCGGTGTTGTTGGAGATTTTGTATTTGCAATTGTTGATTACTGATTAAGGAGCTAAAGAGTGTATGTTGTTATAAGTGTTCAATTTGTATATTGAATATAATCATTTATTTCTTACTTATGAAAGTTATATATTTGTTCAGTTTATTGCTGTAAATGTTCGCTTTATTGTTGTAAATGTTTGGTTTGTTTGTTCAATTTGTTTATGTTGTTTCTTTATTAAATTAATATTTGTGTCTCTTCTTTTTGTTGTTGTAAGTGTTTGTTTTGTTGTTTTAAATGTTCATATTTACGTCATATCAGAAGTAAATCGTCATATTACAGATGCATCTAACTGAACACATAACTCAATTTAACTCATCCCTTAACGTGTTAAACTGAGCACAAAAAACTACAAAATCAAATTTCTACTGCAACCAACAAATAGACACTTTAAATTCATCTCTTAACGTGTTTAACTAAACACAAAAATAGGAAAATTCAATTATGAGATGCATCTAATTGAACACATAATTCATGTAATTAATCCCTTAAGATGTTTAAATGAACACAAAAACCTAAAACTTCATATTATCACTGCATCTAATTGAACACTTAATTAGTTTAACTCATCCCTTGACGCATCTAACTGATCACAAAAATCCGTCCATTCGATGACATCAGCGTGCAAAAAAAAATTTTGAAAAAATTTTTTTTCGAAAATTTTTTGATGACATCATCACGCAAAAAAATGACCCTCAAGCCCAATCTGCCCTGTTGGATGTTTTAGATGCTTTTTCGATGGACGGTGCATATTACTCTGTTGAGAATTGCTTCCCAATTTACATATCAGTCCTGATTGCCAGTTTGTACTCACTTTTTAAGGCATCAGACGTCACACCGGTCTTTATATGTCACTGTCTTTCATGCGGCAGTAAAATATGGGAAAAATTTTATATACAAAAAATATAACATAAACAATTTTAATATGAACATAGGACATTATTTTTTTTTAATACTAGCACAGTTCGAGCGGCAATAGAATTGCCGCTATAGCACGACCATCGAGAGGCAATACGATTGCCGCTGGAAGCGCTATAGCGGCAATTCTATTGCCGCTCGAAGGTTTTTTTTTTCGCTGACAGATTCCTTTTATTCCTTTTTTTTCTCCTGTGCTTTTTGCTTTTTGCTTTTCTTTTTACTGTTTAACATCATGGTTTGTTGGAACCGAAATTTTTTTAAAAAATTAATATGATATTTCAAATATTTTTTTTAAGAAATTAATATGATATTTTAAATATATATTTTTTATGATATTTATGTTAAGTAAAATTAATTGTTTAAAATTAAATGTTAATATTTTAAATGGTTTCAAGTATATATTTTTAAAAAAATTAATATGATATTTTAAATATATAATTTTTATGATATTTATGTTAAGTCAAATTAATTGTTTAAAATTAAAAGTTAATATTTTAAATGTTTCAATTAAAATTAATTGTTTATGATACTTATGTTAAGTAAAATTAATTGTTTAAAATTAAATTAATATGATATTTTCATTATATATTTTTTATGACGTGTCGTAATTCGTTGCATTTCGATTGTTATGTCTGATTTCGATTATGTGTCGTAATGCGTTGCATTTCGATTGTTATGTCTGATTTCGATTGTTATGTCTTATTTCATCGCATCATACAAGCAAATAAAAAAAAGTAAAAGACATGTTCATAATAACAACATAATAAAAATATAAGTCCATAAAATACAATCCATAATAATACAACATAATTCCACTACAAGTCCATCAACGTCTTTTTCTCCCTGACAGTGTTAATCTGTCTACTTTTCTAAAGAATCCCTTGCACACTGCACCGCCCCGCGATGGTTGTTTTTTGCCCATGTTCGCGCTTGATTACATTTCCTTTAGTCAAGAACAATACAACAATATTAAAGATAAATAATAATCTGAAATTACAATATCAAACTAAAAAAAAAATTTATTTTTTTTAAAAATTACAATATTAAGGGGATTAATTTATACATAAACAATTAAATGCACCATAAAAAATAAATTTCAAGAAAGTTTGCACTAACCATGCAAACGGCGAACAAGAATCTAAATCAGGCATGCCTAATCCCTTCACTTTTCCTACGCCAGGTCTACAAACAGAAAACTATGACCATGCCCAATACAAGAGAAGCAACCACGGTCCAGACGGCTTCTTGAATTTTAAGACTGCACGGTCAAGGGCCCGATACAGACTTGTGACACTACACCACCCCAATTGATCTTTCTTTCTTCATTTAGAGAATCCTGTTACGAAATTAGCCAATAGAATTATATTTTTTAGTTTAATAAATATTTTTTTAAGTTTTTCAGATTAATAAAAAAATTTACAATTTATTCATACCTCAATGAGATCCAAATAGTACATAGGAATGCAATTCTGAGACATGTCAGGAAACATAACTGTGCCGAATATGTGTAAACACAAAGCACGAGTGTAGCGATCAAGCTCTTCCTCAGAAGCTTCCGGCGGCGACCAGCTCTTAAATTTAGTTTTAAAAAATTTCAAATTCATCATATGGCAGTCGCTCCTGTAATTACATAACTTACATATAATGATAAAAATAAATTAAAAAAATTGGACAAAAATAAATATTTATATATTATATACAGACACGTACCGATGCTTCCTCTCCCAAGCATGCACTGGAGATACCGGACATATCCATTTCTGAACTTTTTCCGCCCAATCAGTACCCATCGTCGATCCAGTCACGACAAAACCCTCTGTTGGCAAACCATATATGAATGCGACGTCCTAAGATTGAAATGGTTCATTTATTTTATTATTTTTAAATATGAGAAATAATACAAATTAATAACCTTTATGTCATGAATACAAAAAATAAATAATGTAAAATTATTTGCAGAAAAAATTACCTCTAAAGTGACCGTCATCTCACCAATTGGAAAATGAAATGTGTGCGTTTCGGGACGTCAAAACTCTATCAATGCTCTCAATAGTACCACATCTAAATTTGCATTAGGAATCTTAGACACGTGAATCAACCCAAGGTTCTTCAACCGACCTTCAATCCACTCATCATTGGCCAATTCTCTTCTACGCCCACATATTGACAGATTTTCTTCCCGCTTCAATTGTACAAAAATTAAAATATTTTTATAAATAAAATATAATACAAATATTTTTTTTGAGAAATATATTTATCTCATCCATAGGGAATGAAATCAACATATCCGATGTCGGGACATACAGTATTGGAGCGGTATCTGGATCTCCCACACGTTCCGTTACATTTATAATCCACCGATTTGGACGAGTTGTGCGATTTCTAGATCTTCTAATTTTCTCCTTCCTTGCGGCACCGGGTACAAAACTAGATGGACCGGCCTCATCTGATCCAGAACTAGACGGACTCGCCTCATCTGGTCCAAAACTCATCTGATTGAAATAGGCAAAATTTAATTAAAAAAATCATTCCATAGAATAATTTATTCATACAGTAAATTTCAATCTAATATTTTATTTTATCCATATACTAATTTGTCTATACAGTAAATAGAATAATCAGTCCATAAATTAATTTATCCATAAATACAATAATCCATTATATTCTACGTTAATTTGCACATAACTTTCCACAAATTATATTTTTTTCAAAAAAATCAATGTACTAATTTATTTTATCAAAATACTAATTTTTCAATACAGTCATTTTTTGTGGCAATGTGCAAAAAAATGTACATTACATAAATTTAGCCTAATAACTCATTTTAAAAAACTGTACATTTCCTATTACACAAAAATAAATTTCCTATAATTTCCATAAATTTTTCTATTATACAATTTTATTTCTCTACATACAATTTTTCTATCAACAATTTCTATTAAAAATTTTCAAAAGTTTTATTCAAAAATCTACTTTTCACAAATTTTTACAATTTTTCCATATATGTTTACATTAACTAAATTTTTAATCATAAACTAATTATTTCACTTATTATTTACATAAACTATTTTCTCCGTAAACTAATTTTTTTCGATAAACAAATTTATTCAATAATTTCCATTAAATTTATTCAATAAATTCCATTAATTATTTTTTCCATAAACTAATTTTTTCCATATATTTTCATATATCTTATTACGCAAAATTAATTTCCCTATAATTTCCATACATTTCCATATAAATTCCCATACAATTTTACATACATTTTCCCATACCATTTTCCATCAATAATTTTCCTACAATAATTAAAAAAATTAAAATATTCCTACCATTTTTCATTAACAATTTCTATTAAATATTAACTAAATTTTAATCTAACATTCAATATTTAAAAAATACAATTTCAAAATAAACCTACATTTTCGCCGGTCGAAATCGAAAAACGTCTCGTCTCCTTCGCCTTCCGCTTCTTGCCTCCTCTCCTTTGGCCGCCCGCGTCTCCTCCTCCTTTGACCGGCCGGCGTATTCTCCTTCCTCTCCTTCCTTTCTCTCTTCCTTTCTTTCTCTCCTCCTCTTCTTCTCTTCCTTTCTTTCTCTCTTCCTCTCTTCTCTCGGCTGAACACAACACAAAAAAAACCACCCTATTAACTTGGCGCAAAAAACAAAAATTTTCGAATAAAAGTAATCTATCAGCGAAAAACAAAAACCTTCGAGCGGCAATAGAATTGCCGCTATAGCGCTTCCAGCGGCAATCGTATTGCCGCTCGAACTGTGCTAGTATTAAAAAAAAATAATGTCCTCTGTTCATATTAAAATTGTTTATGTTATATTTTCTGTATATAAAATTTTTCCTAAAATATGTACATCAGGGATAAAAATTTTATAATTCTGGCTAGTCGTAAAGCCTAGAAGCTTCAAGTCCAACTAATCATTAAATTAGTTTTAGTAAGTTGGTTCTACTGTGTAACACGTTTGTATGTCATAGTGCAAATTTCTACATCTATTGAGACTGCACAAAAAAATAAATAAATAAAGAGAAATGCTAGAGTTCAATATGTTGGACGGATGAGGTTCCTCCAATACGATCACTTTTACATTTTTAAATTTCAAATGATTGATCCGAACCGTTCATTATGTTCTCCATATTGAAAACTTATAAGAAACCAAATTTTACATTTTTTTTGAATTTTTTTACTTTTTTTTGGTATTTTAGAAAATCGTTATTTTTGGACGATCCATTTTTTTTTATATCATGATTTTTTTAAAAATATCAAAAAATAGTAAAAAATTTAAAAAAATTGTAGAAATTGATTTCTTATAAGTTTTAAATATGGAGAACATGTTGAACGGTTTGGATCAGTCATTTAGAATTTAAATTGTGAGAAAGATCGTATTGGACGGACCCATCCGTCCAATATATTGGACACTAGCATTTCTCATAAATAAAAGTCAAAATTTTTCGTAGTTTTAGCGGACAACGCCGTTTGTTGTGAATCATGCTACGAGTCAAGATAATACCAAAAAGCAGAAGCAAAAGCAAAAATAGCAAGACAAAGTCGCATGCTGAACAAGAATATTGCTAATGATGACAACTAAAATTGAGCTATCAACATCTCTTATTCATTTCATAAAGAACCAAATGGGAACAGGTGAACATTATTTCCGAAAGTCAACAAATGAGAAATAATCACATGTTTTGACTAGTCTGAAGGAGGTTTCGTTTTTCATAGGACCTCACTTAGGTCTTTGCAATCAATACAGATTTATACTTTGGGGATTTTGCTTGGTTTTCAACATTAAACAGTTACACCTAAGCAAAATAATGATAAAAAGAATTGGGAGACAAATCTAAAGCCATCACTCCAAACTCAATAGTGGCTGCGCTATTATCATAATATCCCAGAAATTAACCTATTTGCAAAACTGATTGCATAGAGCAGAATGTTGAGCGGTTGTGCTATCATAATGCCCCAGAAATTAACCTATTTGCAAAACTGATTGCATACAGCAGAATGGCACCAAGTCACAAATGTTATTGTATGTGCACAGTTATGGAAGAATCAGAAGATTGATTGATCCCACAAAGTTCATCAGAATGGTATCCAGAACTTCTTGTTTTTTCATCTCCTTGATTGTGGAGATGTTCGAGAAATTCCATTACGACAGGATCTGTCCATGGACAACCAAATGGGGCCGCATGCCCAGCCACCCAACCAAGGTGACCTCCTTGTGGAGTCACTATAAGTAGACAGTTTGGATTCTCCTATGAATTTGAAAGGAAATAGAGACAGAAGGATTACAAGTGTCCTTATTCAACGACATTTTAAAATAGCTTTCGCAGCTGATAAATAAAATGTGAAAGTCATAGAGAGTGATCACCTCTATATCTTGTCTTGGAATTCCCCTTGATGGTGCAATTGGATCATTTTCAGCCTGATCAGATACAAAGCAGAGTACAAGCCGTGTTAGAAAGTAACTAATTTGGAAAGAAAAGTGAAATTTTCTTGTAATCATTTGACAAACACAATTACACTCTTGAGTTAATATGCTCTCAGCTAGTAACCATTTGATATTTCGAACAGTAGAATTCAAAGAAAATAACCTGAATGCAGAGGAGAGGTATAGAGACATCTTTGATGGAACGTGAACTACTTGAGTTATAATAGTAATCGTCCACTGACTTAAACCCAAATGTTACTACAAGACAAACAGAAATCACCTTAGTGGGATTAGGATTTACTCAAATAATTAAAAGCATGCATATGCAAGAAATAGAATGGCGAAAGAAGTACCACGGGTCAATCCTTCGTCAAAATCTCTAACAGACCTTGCATTTGCTGCCATTGGAATGTTGTACTCGCCACCGATGCCTTCAAATAGTAGGGCATGTCTAGATAGAAAGAAAATTCATTACGGTGGAGTCCTTGCAAGATATTTTTCTATAAGATTTGCAGTGGCTGCAAAAAAATAGTTTACTTTTTGAATATCTTGCACAGGCTTCTAGCAAGGGCAAGGTCATAAATATTATTGAAACCTTTATGGAAATCTTCATCTGCAATTGGCAGATTGAAAGGATTACACAGGGAGACGGCTCCTGAAAGAACACAATTATGTGATTCCTGAAAAAGTAACATCAATAATAGCAAACCTTTGGTTAATCAGCAAGTAATGCAGTACTTGTTTCTCTCTTTTGAAAGATCAGAATTAGAGAATTGATTTTCCTTTTCATTTGTCCATTACAAACTTCCAACACCTAAGTGTATTGATGTAAGCAAATGACGAAATATATTGAAGCACATTAGAGGTAAACATTGTCTACATAATTCAAAATGAAGCACAGAGAGAAAATTTATCATGCCTGACCAAGGTAGCGAACAAGAATATTTGCTCCAAGAGACCAACCGACTGCATAAAGTTTTGACTTTGGATAGCGAGTAGAGACATGAGAAACTACTTCACAGAGATCATCTGTGAATGAAGCTGAATAAAACTACATGAAGCAAGAGAATCTTAACCGAGACTTCTTTTATTATTTGTACTGTTTTGGGGAAAAGAAAAAAAAAAAAAATTAGAAGGCTAGTTTACATTGGTAAAGTACCTTGGGTGTAGTTACTGGGCTGTCAGCACAACCCCGACTGTTAAAAACCACCACGCGCCATCCTTTATTTCTTGCTCTCAAAAGCATGTGCCTCACATATGTATCACCACTGCCTCCTGTTAGGCCCGGCTGCACAGATAATAATACTATAATTATCTTATTTAAGCCCATGATAGAAACAAAAAATAAGCCTAAAAACAACTAATTTTCTTCCCACAATCATGCCATAAAAAATGTTGGAAAATTTTCAATTTGCAAAGTTCAATGGAGTATAAATTACAGTAACAACAGAAATTATACCCTGGTTCAACCACAAATCTAGTACGCCACATCTCATTGTACATGCATGCTTAATTTAAGATGGGTTTTCACACGTCGTGCTGGGATTTGTGAGGGAACGGAAGCAAAATTAGCCTGGGCAAAAGAACAATTTGCATTGCAATTGTACATTTCAAAAATGTCATCCTACATAATAACTAACATGGACTAAGCAGTATAATACCAAGTCAAATTGCACAAAACTGGCAATTAGATGTCAAATGAAATGGCGCCGGGTCTAAACGGTATAATGCCAGTACCTGGTACAATTCACCACATGAAAATGAAACACGGAGAGAGAAGATAAACTACCAGAAGAATGAGCACAGGAGAATCAAAAGGAATCCGAGTCTCATCACCCGACACCCAATCAAGCGCCACAGCACCATCATCCTTGGTCCGGAGGCACTCGCGCCGCAGCTTGACAACTGGCAGCGACCTATAAAACGATGCAAAAATTGTCTCAATATGGCGGTTCCATGCAAGCACTGGAAATGCCTTGTAAGGAGTCTGAAGACTAACGAAGCAGGACAGCAACGAGCGCCTGGCACCGACGATGTCGAGCGAGGAGGAAGGGAGATCGACATCGTCGGATTTGGTGTTGGTGGTGGAGGAGGGAGACATTGTCGAGAGAGGAAGGAGGGAGCGGGAGCGACGGAGGGAAGGATTGGGACGAGCGGGAGTAGAGCGGAGATGTGTGTTCGCCATTGGTAGGTGGGTAGAGGGAATGTGGGAAAGTGGTCCAGGTGTACGGGTTTGGGATGCACCGTTAATATATGGAGACTGATAAATGGGACCTGAAGATAGTACTAGTTAGATTTTTGTAATCGGAGGAGATTTTTCGTTTAGTCTCCTTCGCTCTGTTTGTCCTTTTATTATAGCACAGTGACTGTGAAAAGTGTGAATATAGGAACGAGATCCTCTGGTCGGCCACGGGAGGATTCTCTGGACGTCTTTTAATCTTCCGATTTAATCTTAACGGTCAATGGATGTTCCGTGAATAATATCATATTGATAAATCTGAAAAAAATTAACCGTTAAAATTAAATCGGACGGCTCAGATAAAACAAAGGATCCGAGTCTGTGAATATAGCACAGTTAGCTAAAAAAAAAAAAATCGATTGTTCTTAATAGCTAAAGAATTTTATATGAGAGATGAATATATACATAGGCATGTGTGACATATTCAAATTGTCTATGTCAAAATGTCCTATCAGCCCTCGTATGTGGGACAGTGGGAGAGGAGATTTAACGTTAAACTTCGTAGGGGTCTTATTGTCGTCGTATACCGTCTGATGAGATTTGTGTTTGTTTTGAAGGAAGATTTATCTAAAAAAAATATCGGCAATAATAAAGGAGTATTAAGAAAATTAAGACCGATTATTTCAAAATACATGTCCTACTAGTGAATTTTGAGAATCTTTGACGTATTTGATTATAAAAATCTACATAATGATGAGTAATAAAAGAGAAATACAAATATTATTATGAGAAATAAAGTTAGATGTTTATATTTAGACAAATACAAACATAATTTGACACCCGTGGTTATCAAATAGCTTTTACAATGAATACTATAAATTGTAGATATTCTTATATAGTTTATAAATTGTGTATCAAATTAGTGCAATTTAGAAAATGATTTGTATCCATTAAATGGTCTGAATATCAACCATAGTTTAGTGTATCAATTAAAGCAGCTAAATTTGGTCTACATCAAATGCAACATGAACTAAATTATGTATATGGTTAAAAAAAAATGAAGTATTTTTTATATGAGCAAGTTTCTTTTCTAGTGCCACAATGCCACGACTTTACTATTCTTATTAATATTTCAAAATAAAAAATTATAAATTTAAATTTAAATCATTGATCTTGTTCAATTTAATGAGTGATACATCTCCATATATCTTTTGTAAATTTAGGAGTTAAATTTGGACTCAATCAAGAGGTCAAACTTTAAAACGTATTAGAATTAATCTATCATGGCTAACAAGATCTGTTAATTTTAGACCTTTTGATCGAGTATTAAATGAAATTAAAAATTTATAAAGATACATCACTCATTAAATTAAAAATGATCAACAGTTTATTTTAAAATTAGAATTTTAAATTTTGAAATATTAATAAAATAGTAAAGTAGTGGCATTTGTGGCACTAGAACCTTGCTCTTTTTATATAAAAATAAACATCATTAATTTTGAAAATTCTACAATGTACAATTGGAGTAGTTTTTTTTTTTTTTGGGACAAATTAGGCAGAGGCTACCTAATAAAAGAAAAATTTAGAAGTTTTTACAAAATAAAATAGTCAGTTCTACATAAAATTTTAAATATGTACATAAAATTTAAACTCATGTTATAGGTTGACGTGTACGCTGTGGATAATTAATTTGTATTTAAAAAGAACAATGATTAAAATTTCAATTGGTTCAGTAAATCTCATAATAATATTATAATAACACTTTCGTCAAACAACTCTTTTCCATGCTAGCTACTATTTTAAGGCATATTCAAATTTGAAAGTCTTAACTAACCCAAGTCTTCGCATCTGTCGGTCCCCTCGCATATATATTAATATCCCAATTTCAGCCCCCAAAGAAAAAACAAGTGATGAAACAGGAAACCAACAACCAAATAACTTGTAAGATCGGCACTTGTGGATGGCATTCTTTAATTTATCACGGCCGTTCAGTTTGTTAATCTACGAAAAAAATATCTATGTGGATTCTGGATCAACCAATCGATACATCAACCGTTGGATCATCAGATCAACGGATGTGATCGCATTACGTGTACAAATCACCTTCTCTTCGCGCACGCGACCAGCTCTCCCATCGCGTGTCCCAGTTCTCCTCTTAGATTGTGTAACCGGTCTACCAAAATAATAAGATTGAAAAACGAATGGGTCTCACTTACCAGTTGAAGTACACTCTCACGACGTGGCATTCCATACGCTAACAAACTTCACCACTGGATAACTCTTCAAGTACAACCCACACCCAAGAAACATAACAACACCCGGCTCTCTCCGTACATAACATAACCTCTGACAAAAACCTGACACAAACATTACAAACATCCCACTTTACTATGTATTTCTGTACTCCAAGTTCATTTAACGAGTTGTACTTTCAGACCAGGCGCTCTTCTCCTCTCGGCCGCTCCGTCAATTCCCTCCTTGAGCAACCTCCTCGCGCAAATAACTTGAACGCGCGTTCGCTTTCATCTCTCTTCTCTAACCTCTCTCTTAGCCAATATATCTCTTTGAACCTCAGAGCTATATAAATCCAACTGTTGCCTCACTAACACTCTCGCTTTCTTTCCACTTCTTCTTCTCCGAGTCCGACTAGGGTTCAATCCCAATGCACTCCACCATGGATTCTCTCCAGTCGCTCACGCCTCGCTCCATCCCTTCCAATCCACCTTCCAAACCGCGCTCTCTCCGTTTCCCCAGCTGTTCCACCCGAGACCGTTCAATTAACCCGGTTCTCTTGTGTTGTAAGTCTAATTTATTCGCCTCCGTCCCGGTTCACCGCGCCAGGTTCGACCCGTTACACTTAATTATAAGTAATCAAAACCACAAATCGACGAAAGTTTATGCTAACAGTTCGCGCGAGCAAGAAAGTGAGAGCTCGTCAAGCGATATCGCAACAGAAACCACTTCAAATAGTAACGAAGGGATTCAGAAACCGGGTAATAGCTCAAATTCAGCTTCTGGGTCGAATTCGTCTTCATCAAATCCTCCGAAAAGAGAGAAGAAGTGGAAGAATTGGTGGTGGAGAGAGAACCGGACCCGGTGGGAGTGGAAACCGATTGGTGAAAATCAGGATGTTAGCTTTCTGCTCTTACAGTTAGCGGTTTGTATTTTTGCTTTTCGGATGCTTCGACCTGGTAATTCCTTCCCGGGTTCGGAACCCGTTACCACTGTTAGTGTGCCGTATAGCGATTTCCTCAGCAAGATAAACAGCAATCAGGTGCAAAAGGTTGAGGTCGATGGGGTGCACATCATGTTCAAATTGAAGTCTGATCAATCTGGATTTGGCTCTCAGTCAGTAGGTGAGTTGAACCGGCCATCACAGGAGATGGAAGAGGTGATAAGGAACGCAGCACCGACTAAGCGGATCTTGTACACCACAACCCGGCCTGTTGATATCAAGACGCCTTATGAAAAGATGCTGGAGAACAGAGTGGAGTTCGGCTCGCCTGATAAACGGTCAGGGGGGTTCTGGAACTCTGTTTTGGTGGGTTTTTGGGCTCTCTCTCTTCTTTATTTCTGTACTTTTATTTAATTGTTCATTTTAGTGCCGCAATTGTTGTATGCGGGAACTAGTGCATGCTGAAGTTCATAAATGAACTTCAATTCAATATGAAATATCTGTCCTGGCAGACACATGGTGTGTATATTCTTACCTTTTCATTTTGAATTTATAGCTGATGTTGGTAAATTTTACACTAGTTATATTCAGTAAAGCTTCTGAGCTACCTGATTCAGATCAGATAAGTATATCAAATTTCACTAGTGTACAGAGTTTGTTATGCTGCTACCATACATAATGAATTCTGTAATTGGAGAAATGGAGAACTCTGTATTGATATGCTTGAGCTCCAAATTTTAATGATTGTGCATTTGACAACCGACTATATGAGGTCTCAGTTCTTTTATCAGAGTTCGGAAAACATTTTCTTAAACAATTTGATGTGAATTGATTATAGAATGTGTATGATTTCCAAAAATGCATTTTCTTAACTATGGAGGAGTACCAAGGTTTTTAATGTATTTTTGTTAACTACATAGTAGCAGCAAGGTGTTGCTCCTTGGTCCCAAAAATATGCTCCAGGCAAATGTGATTGGGGAATTTACATAAATGCACTCATTTTGATGTTGGTTAATGCATTGGGGAATTCATTTCAATTAATATTTCCTCACATATGTTGCACTACATGAAGTAATTTCAGGATAAAACATCAGACTGTTGATTAATTGTACTACCATCTATTATGGAACTAAGTAATACAAGGTTGGTAGTAGTATCTCTGTGGATGAAAATTTTATTAACTAGATAATAGGCAACAGGCCAGTATAAGCTTATTAAGTGTGAAGTCAGGAAAAGGACAATAACAAAACTAATGTTCCTGGAACATAAATTAGCAAGAGTTGATTTTTTTTTTTCAAATAGGACAAAGTTGGACTATTACATCACCAATACTTCAAATTGGTCATCCTGTGTTTCTTCTAAATAGTTGAACGTAGGCCTTTTGATTTTTCTAATTACTTACTTTTTTTTTTTTAATTACTGACCTAGGTTGCTCTTTTCTATGTGGTATTGATTGCTGGTGTTCTTCAACGCTTCCCTATATCCTTTTCAACGGTATGGAAGTTTTCTTCTTTTAGTCCGCATATCTAAAACCGAAATTAGGATAATGGTTTCTTCCTTGTATTTACATTTTCTATTTTGTTTACAGCATACAACAGGGCAAATGAGGAAAGGAAAGAACTCAGGTTCTGGTGGTTCAAAGGTGTCAGATCAATCTGATGTAGTCACATTTGCTGATGTGGCAGGGGTAGATGAAGCTAAAGAGGAGTTGGAGGAGATTGTTGTATGTTAATTACTGTAGTCATGTGTATACTTTGGACTTCAAATAATTAACTAATTAAATTTTTTTAGAGAAAGAATTAATCTTTGTTTTTTGCAATATTGTTAGGAATTTTTGAGGAACCCAGAGAAATATATTCGCCTAGGTGCCCGCCCCCCTAGAGGCGTCTTGTTGGTAAGCTTTGTTGTAGTTATGGATTTTCGTTGAATGTAGTCAGATGGGTACAGCATGTGGTCTAGTAGCTCAGGTGGTAAGAGCACTGGGCTCTCTTATAAGAGGTCCAGGGTTCAAGCCCGCATGCTTGCGATAGGCTTGGCGAGCCAGCGTAAAAACTCAGCCATATATACAAGAAATGACCAGGGTCGGGATGTCATTTCTAGCCTGTCCCAACTTGTTTGGGACAAAAGGCTCTGACTGACAGACAGTAGTCAGATGGGTACAGTTATGAACATGAAAACATCCCCAACTAGTGATTTGTCTAAGCAATCCTAATCTGAAGCACTTGATTGTATAGATGACTTCTCTCATACAATTTTGCGGATATGGCTACCTATCCCAAATTATGACTAAAGTTCCATAATTTTGATTGTAAATTTTTTTTTTTATGTAGGTGGGTATGCCTGGTACAGGAAAAACACTGCTTGCGAAGGCAGTAGCAGGGGAAGCGGATGTTCCCTTTATAAGCTGTTCGGCTAGTGAATTTGTCGAATTGTATGTTGGTATGGGTGCTTCTAGGGTCCGTGATTTGTTTTCTAGGGCCAAAAGGGAGGCACCATCTATTATTTTCATTGATGAGGTTGAAACTGCTTTCCTTCTTGTTGGCTTGATACTTTTCTACACTTGCTACCTTTTAAAGTCTTGTATATTTTTGTTAATTTCTTTGTTTCTTTGATGTGTTTAGATTGATGCAGTAGCAAAAAGTAGAGATGGAAGATTTCGCATTGTCAGCAATGATGAGCGAGAGCAGACACTCAATCAGCTGCTTACTGTAAGGAAACTCCTAGCTTCTAAATTTTTTTCTATATCTCTCTTATTCTAAAATTAAATTATTTATTTATTTAGGAAATGGATGGATTTGATAGCAGCTCAGCTGTTATAGTACTTGGAGCAACTAACCGTGCAGATGTGCTAGATCCAGCCTTACGCCGGCCAGGCAGATTTGATCGTGTTGTCATGGTATGTCATTCTGCATTAAAATCTAAGACGAGTTGTTTTGTGACACCTGTTTGGTACCAAAAAGTGTTCTGGTATTAATTAATATTATAATTTGAGTGACAGGTGGAAGCGCCCGACAGGAAGGGGAGAGATTCTATCCTAAATGTGCATGTAAACAGAAAAGAGCTGCCTCTTGCTGAGGATGTTGATCTGAGTGAGATTGCATCTATGACAACTGGTTTCACCGGGTATAATCTAAGAAGTATATTCTAGTTTTGCATAACTTCATTAAAGTAAACTAGTGTGATTGGGGAACTGATTTTTCTCCTTCATGAATTGTGGACAAAAATGCTGCAGAGCTGATCTGGCCAATCTGGTAAATGAGGCTGCTTTGTTAGCTGGAAGGTTAAGTAAAGAAGTTGTGGAGAAGATTGATTTCATCAATGCTGTGGAACGATCTATAGCCGTATGTACCTCCTTTTTTTTTTTTTTTAACTTCTGTAAAATCCTGATTTTCAGATGGTCAAAGTGTAGTTGGTGTTACCTTCTTACATAAATTCATGAGATGCATCCAATTATTTTGGGCTTTTCACTTTCTAATATGCACAATCCTACTTTTATTAGTGGGGTATATGTAAGCATTTGTCAGCCCTGTTTCAAGACAATCAATTTAGCCTTATAATGACTTGTACAATTTTCAAGTTTGGGGGGAGAGAAAATTCAAAAAGTGATGAAATGACACACATAAGCATATGCAATTGTCTGGGTATAATGGGATCTAGGCGTCTATTTAGTTGCTCATTGCTAATGAAGGATGGAGATAATCCATGCACTTCCATTCCTAATTGTTTGGGTACACTGGATAGTCTAATTTCTTGATCTCAATAATGCCATAATAGTTTAAGCAATATCATTTTCTTTCTTGATCCTATAAAACTGGTAGCTTATATGCGACCAATTATGTCAATGGGGACTGAAAATCAATTGTAAAATGGTGAAAAAAACACAGAAGAAATTCCGTGTATCAATTAAAGAGTAAATCCTCCTGACCCCCAAAAATTGCCGTACGTCCATAACTAAGGTTTTTGATGAGCATGCATGGGACCAAAAGAGCAAGCAGAATAGGATTTGAATTAATACCTTCCGATGTCAACTTTAAGATGCTTTATGTAGAATGCCCATTGTAACATCAAATTATCCTATGGAGCTACATTGATTTCAAGCTGCAAGTTATTTTCCAGGGTATAGAGAAGAAGCATGCTAAGCTAAAGGGCAGTGAGAAAGGAGTTGTTGCACGGCATGAGGCAGGTCATGCAGTTGTAGGGACGGCTGTTGCAAAACTGCTTCCAGGGCAGCCTCGTGTTGAGGTCTAATTTTAAAAACATGCCATTATTATATTTTGTTTTCATAATTGGCTTATCGCTGGTTAGCAGTTTCATTATCTTACCTTTCCCTTGTACAAACCAAAATTTTGAGAATGTAATTTGGACCCTAGTTCTAGCTGACGCATTTTAATTAATATATCACAAATTCACAATACCTATAATCATTAGGCATATTCATATAGTTTTCTTGTGAACAACCACGTGCAAAATAGGGTCTCTTTAATAAATTTGAGATGCTTCCCATTGATGGTTTTCTAAATAATAATGAACCGCACTGCTCTTAATTTCCACTAGAAGAAATGAAAAGAAAAAGAATCCCAGCATCTGATTCCAATCAACATACTGAAACTGCTAAAATATATCCCATAAAGTTTACAGTTCAATCAACATCTGAATTTCTCTGACCCAATTGCAGAAATTAAGCATATTGCCACGGTCAGGTGGGGCATTAGGGTTCACCTACACCCCTCCCACAACAGAGGACAGGTACTTGCTATTCATTGACGAGTTGCGTGGCAGGTTAGTAACTCTTTTGGGGGGTCGGGCAGCGGAAGAGGTGTCATATTCTGGCCGTGTCTCAACTGGGGCTCTTGACGACATAAGGCGGGCCACCGACATGGCCTACAAAGCTGTGGCTGAGTATGGGCTTAACCAAAATATTGGCCCATTGTCTCTGGCAACTTTATCAGGTGGGGGACTCGATGAGTCCGGAGGCGCTGGATGGGGAAGAGATCAGGTTTTTATTTCTCGTCTTATTTTTGGTTGCTACTTGTATATTTTGTGGCAGTTTTGGCTCTTTCTTCCTGCAAGTTAGTCTTGCATGATGATCAACTATAATTAATGTCAGTGGAAAGAACAGAACTATTCATCAACAAATTTGTGTCAAATGCAGGGTCAATTAGTAGACATGGTCCAGAGAGAGGTCAAAGGATTGCTTCAATCGGCCCTTGACGTAGCTCTTTCTGTTATAAAGGCAAACCCCACTGTACTTGAGGGTCTCGGTGCCTATTTGGAAGGTATTTCAAAATTGTGAAGTTCTGCCATGTTACATTTGAACAGTTATAAATCAGGATTTTCTGTCTTGTTCATGTGAAAACATTATTTGCTGTTGTTAATTAAATACAGAGAAAGAAAAGGTTGAAGGAGAGGAGTTGCAAGAGTGGCTTAAGTTAGTTGTGACCCCTTCGGAGCTTGCATTCTTCCTAAAAGGCAAGCATGAGAATTTACTTCAACTGGAGACGACTTCATGATAGAAGGCTCACTTAATTAATCTGCAAAATATACCTCCTATTTTTGGTATTTCAGAAACCTAATTTTAAGGGGCATAGAGAAGGTACATCATTGAATTAGTTCGCATTACCTGTATATAGCAACAACTGCCTTAGAATAAATAGAAGGCAGCAACTGCAATTGTTCGAGTCAGAAACTAACATTTTGTAATTGTATTTTATGCTGTATTGCTTTTGTTGTTATTTATATTTAGTGAATTTTAGTGTAAGGAAAATAAATTAATGGCCTCATTGTTGATGCTGGGATTATGAACTGTATGAAGCCAGTGGCTATGCAACTTATTGTGACGATTGATGAATCCAAAGAAGACAGAGCAGATACTTTTGTGTTTTGACATTTCCTAGGGCTAAAATATTTTTTTTCCATTCCTCTTAAAGTAATTCATAACGTATATTGGTTAGCTCGTGATCTGAACGGTTTGACTCCGATTACACTTGAGGCAGATGTGCACAGAACGGGGTAATTTTGAAGTTGGTACAATTTGAAGTCAAATGAGTTGCTAACCGTCTCAAAAAGAAGTGATTTTGTAGTACTACGCAGAGTAACTTTTTGAGGCAAACTACACCAAATGGAGTGCATGTCAATGCAGTGTTCTTTTTGAGGCAATGGGCATCAAACGGACTGCTTGATATCTAAATTTTGTTCAATCGGGATGGTCTTTTTTTTTTAGACATGCCAGACAGAGGCTGTCTAGAGAGAGAGAGAGAGAGAGAGTTCATATTCTTAAAACCATTGAATATTTAAATATGAGTTTGCCATGGTAAGGGTAACAAACACTCCAACCGTATACACCAGAAAAGGACGAAGCAGTTGGACTTACAACATGCCTCCTAACACAAGACAAGGATTATAGTTAGGGATAAAAACTGAGTGGATAATCTGCTCTGAACCATATCCGAATCTGAAAAATTTGTTTAATATCCAAAGCAATTGGACTCAAAACATTTCAGATGTGTTTAATATCCAAAGCAATTGGACTCAAAACATATGCCCGAAACAAGAGGAGGATTATCGTTAGGTATGAAAATGGAGTGGATAAACTCTGCTTTGAACTGTACCCGAGTACGAAAATTGTGTTTAATATTTGAACTGTATCCATATCCGACATTATCCATATCTGATCAGAACCATATCCGAATCTGAAAAATAAGCTTAATATCCAAACAGCATCTGTCGAATAGATCAAGATCAATGATTCTGATTTATAACTTTATAGATGAGATGATATGTTTTTTTAAGTTGAGCTCATCAATTATTCGTAAACGTAAACCCACATTAACTGTAACGTTATTTCTAGACTGTTAAAAAAAAGTCGGTGATTAAACAAATCCGGGATAAATTATCATGCCCTTTTAGATACACGTACAGGACCAGTATCCTGATGTGATTCCTGCACGTACAAGTACAACATCGTGATAGTACATCACTTCAAGGTAAAACCTGCGAACGACAAAACGGCTTGAGTAGTATTGCTAACTATGCGTCTATGCATTGGACAAGTAGTTTATATAGTATCAAGTAAAATGATTATTTTCCTAATATCACTAAATTCAAAGAACCTACAAAAAAATTGCTTCAACTACAAAGCACTTTAAAAGAAATCTTTCCCTTAGAACCTTACAACACTTTAAAATATTTCAATGGCCACTTGCGTACTTGTCAAACACACAGATAAAGGACAATAATTGACTCTTTCAATTTTAATGAATCAAACTTAAAAAAAAAAAAAAAAAAGCATGCTGGGCTTGTGAGTCAAGTATAATGTTAATAATAAAAATAAAGGTGCATATGCAGGCATGCTGGGCTTAAGCCACCTACCTTCCTGACAGTGTGGGGCCTTAAGCCAGCTACCTTTCTGACAAAAATGTGAAGAGACTAGCACATCGGCAACCGATGTTTTCATTATTATAAGCATTACACTAAAAATTACTATTGCATTGAAATATGCTCAAGGCTCAGGTGCTACAAACAGAACTATAACATTTTGAACTCCAATACGCAGATAGATCTCAATACCAAAGTCAATGTCCAACAAACCAAACAATGGCCCCATTAATTGCCATGCAGAAAAATAATGTAACCCAAGACGACTACTTTAAAAACAGAACACAGCTTTACTGATCCTCAGATTTGGTGAAGTGCCTCACGGCAAATGCCAAACCAAGGATCAAGATGGGCACTAGGAACTGGAGTATTTTGACCACTACATCGGAGCCAGCCTCAGGTCTCTGGACACCTTGTACAGGGGGGATGTAGGCCCGTTTCACAGGGACAGTAGACTCGTCAACGTCTCCGATGTAGAACTCGGCCATCTGTTCCCTTGCAGCATTGCTGTGGCCGACATCTTCAAAATCATTTGTTGCGTCTTTTCCTGAATAGTTTGATTGATGTACATAAAGTGTGAGTTCATTTTTTTAGCTAAAAATAGCAAGCATTAGACTTAAATTGCATTGAATTAAGCAGAATAAATAGTTAAATGTCATTTCTAAGTACATTATCATATCATAGAAATGGTTCGAACCATTGATTGAAAGCAGAACCCAATCACAAACAAAATTAAATAAGAGAACATAGGACAACATAATCAAGGTGTAAAAAGGACTGGAGAGAAAAATGCTTTACCAGTAGCAGCTAATAAGACCTCATCACCGCCAGGATGCTCATCCATAAATGGAGTCAGATCATAAACCTGATTTGTTATGTTAGGCAACGTTAAACAGTAATTGCAGAATTTAATAGAAAAATAAGACAAAACTGACAAAGTAAAAAGCATTCAAAACTAGTTTTCTAAAGATGGAAGCGGCTTAACCACACATACACACCATTCAGTAGCAAACAGTTGTACACAGAAAAAGGCACATTCTTACCTAGATGGTTAAGATCTGGAATATAAAAGCAAGATAGTTGGATTCAGTTCCAAGCTGGTACCAATCAATAAACGGCCCCCAAACTATTCCCAAATTTTATCAGAAAATGAGAAAAGGTATCACCACACAGTTTTGGTGTATAAATTTGTTTCGACCCTACAATCAACCAACACTTATTAACTAAGATTTATACTTCTAAACGTCAGTACTATGCCAGGAGTCATATGTTTTAAAGGGATTCTAGGATACTGTCATCCTCTTTCTTGAAAATTATCTGGTTATACATTGCAAAAATATAATTTCTCTTCTCAACCAAAAGGGAATATCGTATTATTACATGGAGCATCCAGATTCATGGTACATCCAACTCTTGTACAGAATATATCAATATTTTGGCGCATTCAATTAAACTCACAGGTGAAGGCAATAATTTAATAAAAGAGAGCCGAAAATATTTCTTACTTTAGTACATCATCTGATGTAGCAAGGGTATATTGGGCAAATCACATGATAATATTAAGGGAAATTAAATTAATTAATCATACCTCACACTACTTGCATAGGGAATTTCAAACTTGTGAATTAATTAGTAAAATACATGCCCTTCTAGGATGGATGGTCAAACTTTCAGATGCCCACTAGTTGGATGTATAAAAAAATCGCTCTTATTAACAAAACATAAATTCCCTGTTACTAAAACGCTTCCCTAATCCCCTAAATCTTGGACCAATCGAAAATATTAGTGTCGAAAGTACTACATCTAGACCAAAACAACAACAACGAAAACGACAATCAACTAACGAAGCATCGAGACTGTATACTAGAAAACAAAATATAAGCGCAATAATAACACGAGAAATTAACAGATCTGAGAAACTCAGATACCTTGCCCGAGATGATGAGCCAGCAATCCTTGGCGGTGTTGTGCTGCGCAACCTCATCGAACTTGAGCACCTTCTTCTCCTCCGCCATTTCCTTTCGCAAAGCTCAACCTTTCCAATTAGAAAAAAAAGATTCGAGAATTCAAAGAAAGGGGATCTATAAAAGGAAGAATTGAACTGATTCGAGCTTAAAATTACCTTTCTGTTCGACTTCTTTCCTTTCGGTACTTCCGATGCTCTTGGAATCTGCTTTCAAGTTCCGTCCTGACTCTTCGCTTTAAATCTCAATTTATTGGATTCGACCGTATTTTGCTTCCCAACCTACCACTCTCGAACTGATCTTATCCAATTATATTAACACGTTTGTACAGGAGTATGTGATCCCAACCGTTCATATGAGATCGGACGCTCGATTTATTACAAGGGTATTACTATTGGATCATAAATGAACAGCCCATACCGATGGTGGGCTTTATTTGTCGATTTGTAATTGGATATGAATAAAGACGCAAACCCTTATTAAATACTTGACCCGCAAAAATTACCGATCTTCTCCATTTTTATTAAAACGGATTGTCCTGTCGAATCCTGTTAAACCTCGAGATATTGTCACCGTATCTAAACCCTCCAAATATTTTTTACCACTACAAATACAATTCTAAACTCATGACAGTACAATAATACAATTCTAAACTCATGACAGTACAATAGGAAACGCAGCGAGTACATAAAAATCTGTTAATTTAAACTCATGGCAGTACAAATACAAGCAGGGCACAAGTCAGATGACTCATTTCTAGTCCACATCCTATTAAACGCGCAACTTTTATAGGCCATTCAGTCTAGCATTCGGCCTAGTGGTCACGTAAGGAAAGAGAACAACGAAGGAAATTGAGATTTTTGGCAATTTCTCGCCTATGGAAGGCCTTTCCTCTGTCCTAGAACGTCTATACATGCCATATAAGGTCATCCCTACCTTGGAGAAATGATCCCCATCATTCCTTGCAATATTCCACCATTCTCTCATATTTTGACACGTTTCCACCGTCGTTCTTGTGCCGAGAGGTGCGGAAATCCACCTTTTCAAGCAGCACTAGACCATGACAGCGATTTTGGGAGCGATTTTAGGCGCGACGGCGATAGAACCGATCCAACCACGACTTCAGACTCGATTTAGATAGGAGTTAGGCTGGATATTGTCGTATCTCTTCTTTTTCTCTTAATTATTCTTGTTATGAAGTTTGTATCTTATTTTATTATTGTTATTGTTTATTTTGCAATCATGTTAGACTTGTTTTCATTATGTCTTAGGGCTAATAGTGTTAATCTTATAATTAGGGACGTAGTAAACTCGATTTATACTTGATATCATTATGATTTGTTTGTTGGTATTTTCATATCTTGTTAATTATTTGAATTAATGGGTTAATTAATAAGATTATCATGAGATAGGTTAGAAATCGAAAGATAACCAACTAAGTAGTAAGGCAAAGTTTCTAAGTAACGTAAGTTAATTGGATATCTTTAGAACAACAGCAAGCGAACTTGAATAATTGACCAAACGAAAGTTTAGGTTTGCAATTCAAGAGATGTTAGGTTAGTACATTATCAAATCCTTATCTAAGGCAAAAATCGAAGGTTAGCGAGTTTAGATACTACACCAAACCCTTCAGAATACATAACATTAACTATAAATCAAGAATACAACACTTACATATATGGAGTACGAGACCTCCAGAGCAGCTGTTCGGCCCACTGTTCCCCGAACAGTACCCCAAAGGCCCAAACAATGGCTTTTTAGGCTGCGTAAGTCGAATCTAGCGATGAAAGTTAGTGATTTGACACTATATGACCTAATTATAGATGAAAGTATACTCCTAAGACATTACTTTGCATATTTTATCATTAAAACACTCAAAAACACTACTTTATTGCATTTAATTAGTTATCTTCTTAAATAACAAAAACACCAAAAATAATCTTGTCTAGCTTAGTGAAACAAAAACTTGTTTTGTTTATGAAACAGTACAATTAACGAAATAGCAATCTCGTACAACGGTAAACGAAATGTCCTGTTCCGTTTTCGTTAACCACGTTCAACACCTAGTTGTGCTCTAATCAGGAATAGAAGAGAGGCGGGATGAGAGAGACGGTGAGAGAGGACGAAATGGAAGGAAGGAAGAGGGCGGATGGTGAGAGAGGATGGAAGGGAGAAGTCGGGAAATGAAGAGAGAGAGCGGAATTGAGAGGGAGAGGGGAAACCGATTAGGCCCTGATCGGAAACAGAAAAACGACGCGAGAATTGGAAATGGATTTCTGTTTCCATCAAATCTTATGATCGGAACCGATTAAAAAAGGAATTGATTTCATTCGGAGCGACTTGGTGGGAAAATTTTCGGCCGGCGAAATCACACGAAGAACGTAGAAATTTCGAGCGATTTCAATTGGGCCGAGAGTCACGTTGGTGTACTGGACCAAAATGCCCCTTTCTCTTGCGATAAAACCTTGCTCTTTTCTATTCAAAACAGAAGTCACTTAAGAAGATGTGCACCTCAGAGAGAGACATTAATCATTCATCGTTGGTTTTCGTTCTTTTCCAAATTGAGGACAGTTTTTCCTTCGTTCCTCACTACTCACTAGTATATTATACGTTCTTTTTAGCAGTATCTTTGTATATAATGTGTGCACACAAGCTGTTTGTTGAAATGTTCCAATGAAATGTTCTAGTGACATTCATTGCTATTTTTCTTTCTTTTCCAAATTAAGGAAACGTCAATTGCAAACATTGATTTGAAGCCAATTTTAATGCAAAGCTTGTTTGTGTAGCCAATAGAAACATTGGTTTAGATTGTTCATTTCAAAGTTGGTTTAATTGTAAAATATGTTGAGTCGGTAATTGCGTTTGTAATTTGGTATAAAATGCTCATTTCATTAATCAGGTTTTGTTGCACGAAGGAGATGCAACGAATTATTTACCGTAGGGATTGCAGAAGGTGGAAAGCTGGGAATGAGGACATAATAGTCAAATTTAAAATATGAAATCATTTCCTCCAATATTCTACGGGGTTTCCGATCACTTAATTTTAATTCCCGTCAATTCTATTTATATTATTTCCGATCACCAAAAATCAATTGAAATCATTTCTAATCAATTCTGTTCTATTGAATTGAAATCAACTCCTATCATTCCACCATTCCGATCAAGGCCTTAATCAAATCAGTGAGAGGGAAACACTTCTGTCAGCGGTCGTACGCTCAACGCTCATGGCCCAACGTTCTTGTCCAAGCCCATTTTTTTAAAAAAGAATTGACAGCGGCCGCCAAGTAACGGATTACAGTAATCCGAAACAAAACAAAATGAAAATAAAGCTTAATCCTACAAATTAAACAGAACAAAAATAGATAATCGGTCGCAATGCATTCACCATCATACACGTACCTTCCATTTGTGAACCTCAAGCATAGCCGTGCACATCCACAATCGTACCTCGCACACCAGCGGAACATCTTCGCATGTCGGTCGCACTTCTCGTGCGCTAGCAAACAACACCTCTTGCCCACCGATCACACCTATAGTGCGCAACCACACCATCTCCTACACTGGCCTCACCACCTAATGCATCAGCCACAACCCTGTGCACCGGCCACACCACAACTCGAAACACTGGTCGCATCTCTTGTGCATCAGCTGCACCACAACACATACCGACGACACCTCACGCACACCGGCTGAACCGGCCACTCGCATCGGCTGCCCATTAATCATGCGTGATTATTAATTGGAATGGCAAGATGACAAATTGATAAGATGCAACTTTTCAGCTCCGATTAATCAGACACTTCTTCTCCCTTATCCGACGGTTCACTTGACTTCGGTTCATGCCGGCTGCTTTTCAAAACAAAAAACCCTCTATTACATTTCCGCACTAGTCTGGGCTGTCTGGCTGTAAATATGAGGAAAAGGCAAACTGGGTTGCGGCTTCAAGTCAAGCGCAAGAGTACTGCCATGTATATATGAGAAAAATTGTGAGCTGGGCTGCTGGAGTAAATGGCGGCTTCAAGGCAAACCAGGTTGCTGCTTCAGGTATCTACTCTATTTCCTTTTTTTTAGGCTGTTGAATTAGCATGCTTCTCTCTCTCTTTTATGATTTCAGAATTGCTTATATTTAGAACTATTGCTATTATTGAAATGTTTTAATTGAAAAAATATATCGACTTAATACTGTTAATATTTTGGTAATTAGATATAAGAATTGCCATGATTTTACTTGCTTGGAAAAATTACTTCTATCTAGTAATTGAAGAAGAAACTTAAAAGTGTATTAATGAGCATGTTATGTAAGTAATTCAAATGTGTCATGCAAGTCATGCCAGAATCCAGATGCACCAGCTTCGAGCTTAGTTTTTTTTTTTTTTAAATAAAATATCAGAAAAATTAATAAGCAACCAAGTATCTTTATTTAGGATGAGTTAGCTGACAGCGAATCAAGTCAATGCAACTCCAACCAGCCAATCATAATTTACAGTCATTATTTTGTAGCAAATACAATGTGAAAGAAAGATGGGACAAAGATTATCCCTGGATATTTCAATAAATGCGACCAATTGAATTCTAAAAAAATAAGCCCCAAATTTCTGTATAAATACCCTCCTGAAGCACATTGCTTCTTCTTTCTCATTTCTCTGGTTTCGCCCAGCTGGGCCTTGTTATTGAAGGACAACACTAATAGTTATAACTTACAAGCCATGCATTTTATTTTAGTATCAAAGAAATATTCTAAGGAAAGTTAAGCTGAGCCAAAAAGCTCTAAAAAGCAACAACATACTAAGACATAACTATAAATTAATTAAACTGAAAGCAAGGTATTACGTAACAAAAAAAAAAAATAAATAGAAAAAAAAGAAAAGTTATTATTGTACATGCATGATTTTACTTCTCTCGGGAGTTTTGCTTATTAACAGTAGTCAAACAAAATATTACCTGAACCATTTTTAAAAACACACATTAATGTTATGAGAAACAAATAAATATTAAAAACTGACGAACGAAGAAAAATCTTATTGCACATCCAAGCTGGGATCCAAATAAAATCTTAATTGCTTTGGATATCGGCGTCCCAATTCAAATAGTGCAGGTGAGGTCGTTGCTTGAGTATGTTGCAGATCGTATCTTTATTGGTTTGGACATCTGTATCCCAATGCAGATCTTGAAGGCAGGATAGGTGGATTACCTCAGGAGGCACACAGAGCCGATCACAACACATAACAGTGAGCCATTTCAGATTGGGCATGGCACCCATCTCTATTTCCCATTTCTCCACCATTAGGGATTGAAGCACCAGTAGCTCTAGCTTTTTAAACCCTCCAGCCGAGCACCTAATCTTCTTTAATGAATTTGTTTTACTGTCTGTCTCACATATCCAGAGGGTATTAAGACTTCCTAATTTCTCTAGCACTGGCATTGGATCTGACACAAATTTATAGTCATGAAGTTCAAGCTCAGTAAGGTGGAGAGGCAACATGTCATCATTCAGAACCAACGGCAGGCTATCATAGCTATATAAAAATAGCTTTTTTAAGTTCTTATTAAATGGGCAACCTCCTGAAGTTATCTTTCGAAAATCAATAATATCCCCTTCTATCGCAAGACTAACAACATGCTTTAGCCTACCCAGTAAACTTGCAACCGCGTTCTCGAAAATTTGTCCATCTATTTTAATGCCCAACTCACGCACATTGGATATATTAGGAAAGTCTGATGCCGTCCATGATTCATTCCAACATGCACCTCTGAGAGTTTGTAGATTTCTTAGGTCTATTGTTGTTGGCGGCCCTTTTGTTTCCGCGGATACATCCAATAAAACGTGTCTCAGTGTTCCAACTTGCCATATCCAATTAGATAGATCACCATGCTTCGAATATTTAAGGTCCAAGGTCTGTAAATATTTCATTTCCCTTATCCATTCCCCAAATTCACATTCCTTGCCTGTTATGTCATTCATACCAAGCTGAAGATATCTTAAATGAGGCAATCCTTTAAAACTTTGCAATTTTACTTTACTTTTCATGTTTACTAATAACACTCTAGGCATTCTATACTTGAAACAATTCTCAAGGGAGTTGGACTCACAAAAAAAAAGCAGAGAGCGAACATTTGGGCTTGCATAAATACTTGCTGGTTCATTGTCTTCTGATGAATAATGAATCGCCACGCGGCGTGCCATGTTACAATTCTCCCAATCACGTGGTTTTGAACACACCATGAGAAAGTTGATCTCCTTTGCTTTCTGAATAGCAAGATCTCTCAAAACATCGTGTACCCGACAATATTCGATTGAACCATCAGAAAATCTATGTAGTACTTGAACCATGCTCCTGTCAAGGATATGACAATTAGAATATAGTTTCTTAAAACTGTTTGACAGTAAGCACAAACATGATGGACCAGAATATATGAAATTAATATACTTGGGGTAAGTACTTATTTTGCAGATTATTTTGCAAATAATTAAGAAGTTCAGCTTTTAAAAATGGAAACTTACCAGAAATATTTCAAAATGGTAAATTTTGCCTCTTTACAAGATTTTGATATATTGATATTTACAAGATCTTGTGAGGCAATACTTTATGATGAATGAATTCCTGAGTTAGTCATGAGTTTAAAAAAGTATAATACAGCAAATTTAATGAGACGTTTAACTATTATTCGCAAGATTTTTATAGCTACTTGGGATACAATATACAAATTAACATCTATTAGTAAACCATAAGCTTTATAATTGTAGCTATGTGATGGAAAAAGTTATACGACAAAATAAAAAAATAAAGACAATTTTAGTAGGCTGCAACTGAGTCACTAAACAATAATTTATACTATATGTTAAAAAAATTGAAATTATTTTAACAAAATAATGTTGGTGATACCTCTGCATGAGATCTTCTAGGAAGCACTCAGCAGTTTCTTCCAATGTTCTTTTTTCTTCAATTGGTATGAGTCCCTCTGCAACCCAGATCGACAGTAAAGGTTTAACCTCAATTTCTTTATCTTCGGGAAAAGCAGCAAAATACAAGAAACATAACTTCTTAGCAAGCGGCAAGTGTTCATAGCTTGTAGCAATAGTATCAATACACTTGCTTCCATCAACCTGCCATGTCATTGTTTCAAGCAACTTTTGCCATTCATGAACATCGTATGGTTTTATAGACAATAAACTGCCTAAAACTTCCAATGCAAGAGGCAAACCCTTGCATTTAGTAGCAAACAGTTTTGCAAGGCTATAGAGGTCGGATGTTGGATCAGGACATTGGTGATTTTTAGGAACAGCCTTTTTGAGAAAAAGCTTTAGGCTTTCTTCATCATTTAATAATGGCAGTTTGTAAGGAGCATATGTGTTATCGGCTGACTTTGCAACATTTTCAGACCTTGTAGTAATGAGTACTCGACTTCCATTTTTCTTGTCAGGCAGGATTTTTTCTATTTCAGTCCACAAATCTTGTGTCCAAACATCATCAAGGACAATTAGGTACCTCATTTTTTCGAGAGACTTCCATATAAGATTGGCAAGCTCCTTCTCACTTAAACGTGTTGATTTGATTCTGATATCTTTTGCTATCTTTCTCAATATGTCAAGCAGGTCATATCTATGAGAGATAGTTATCCAAATGGACTTGCTGAAAATTTTTATAACGTCATCACTGCAGAAAAAAAAAAATAGTTCAAGAGTTCAAATATCAGTCATCACATATGTATATTCAAAGAATTGATTGATGACAACTAAGGGCTGGGTTTATAAGATTTGGATCTTTATAGAAGTGCAAGATTTCAACATATTCTATAATGAGCATTGAGAGCAAAGTCACAATATGAGCAGTTAAACAATATTCTAAACAGTAACACTTAAACTTATGAGCAGTTTTTTTTTTTTTTTAAAAAAAATAGAAGAACGCATACATGTAAATCCACCACTGTCTACCCTTATGCAAAATTAAATTTTAACTGATTCCGATCAAACTAAACAATTCACTAATTTAGGATTCATCTTAATAAAATAATTGTCGATTTAAATGCCTCAAGTATAAAATATTGAATCTAAATAATTGGCCAATAGTTGATTGATTTGATTCAATAGTAGCAATGATGATACCAATTAGAAAAGTGGGTGAACATTTTTCTTAAAAAATTGCAATTTCGAAATCATTTCAATTCATGCATAGTCCATACTCAATAGCATGGTGGTACTGTAAAAAACGCTAAATAGCTATTTTAAGCTTTCCAAATTAAGTTATAGTATAATTACCTAGAGAGAGAGGATGATCAGAGTGTACCTGTGGAACAACTTCCGAGCGAGGGTTGTCTTTCCAAGCCCTCCTGGTCCCACAATTGAGACAATAGTGAGGTTTTTCTTTTCTTCATCAAGTAAACACTTGAGGACATTGTCTCTATCTCGGTCCAACCCGACAATTTCTGGATCACAGATGGGATCCAGCTTACACAATGGATCAGGTAGTCTATTTTCATGACCACCAAGTTTTCTCTTTTTATGTTGTCCTTCAATATCCTCACCCAAAATATTAATTTCGTATCTCTTTCTATAATCTCCAATATCGGAGATCCTACGTTGTATCCTTTTTATCTCTGCTTCAAAGTTGGAAAGAAATGAGATTTCTGTGGTCTTTTTTGTGAGCCCTCTGAGGCGGTCCATTATGCTGACAGGTTTTTTTGAGCATTCCGAGAGAAGTTTTTCAGGGCATTCCAAGAGAAAGATGTCTACGGCATCTTCTATCTGATAGGCAATATCCATGACATCCTTTACCCATTGCATCTGCCTCTCCTCTACTATATGCTTCCTGTTGGCATCCTTGATGAATGCCCGAATATAGTTCAGTTCTCGGCACAAACTCTCAACCTCCTCTCTAATCCTGCATAGGTACTGAAACTTCTCAACTGCCTCGTTAACCCCGTATAGGGACATAACTTTCTCAACAGTAAACTCTGCGAGCTTACCCAACACGGAATTTAGTAAAGCCTCAGCCATCCAGCTTCCTGTCTCAGATATAGATAGCTAGCTAGCCAAGCAGCATTTGCATTTTTAGGAGGAAAGCAAAATAAATCTTTGGAAGATTAAAATGCAGACTGATCGATGGCTTGCATATTGTTTACATGCAGAGGGCTCAGGTTCAAAATGAAGATTAGTATACTGATTAGCATACAAATATAACAAATAGAAACAAGTAGACTAACCAGAAAGATTTCCTTTATGCCCTGTGAAATAATCAAAGTACAGGAGAGCCGGCTCAGCACAAGAGTGACGCTTCACAACTTGCCTTTTTTCTTTTTTATGTGCCACAGGTAGTTTGACATTGTCTTGATTCCTAAACAATAGATCTTCCCCTGATGCCTTTCTCTGTTCACAAATTAGATCAACTCAAATGAAGATTTCACGAAATTGATTAACAAATGCAGTTCCCAAGTCGTGTGTAGTCAAACCACATCTTTTCCCACTGCCATGTTTGCTGCAGAGGATTATACTCCTCGGCTAAAAGGAGGGATCGTTATTATTTACTAGCAGCAGTGCCCGCTCAATGTGCGGGCAATTTTTTATTTGGTATATTTAAAAAAGTAAAAAGACTTTTAGTATATATTCTTCTTATGTGAACTTTTTTTGTTCTTAAAGAATTTTGCTACACATGATCGAATAACGACTTTTATTATCAAATGAAATCATAATTTTTCGTGAGATACCTTCAATCCTATCAGTAAAAAAAGAAGAAAAAAAAATCTTACTCAATTCATAATGCGACATCAAACAATATACTATTTTTCAGGCAAAGGTGTTATTTTAGCAAGTAGGCAACAGATTCTACCAGCTTTTATATAAGACGCAATTTTTTTTCTTCACACAGTTGTACAATATAACTAATCACTGCGTCATTCAACACACAATTTGCCTTAAATTACAATAGATTCATGCCAGAAAAAAAAATCATAACGGAGGTGCCGGCATAAGACTCCACGAGCCAAATCTACAATGGAATGATACCAAGAACTTTGTTGAGTTCAATTGTAGCATCTATGGCAGCAGTATTCTCGCGAGGTGGTGCCGCCACAATCCCGTTGTACAAGCTGTCATCACAAGCTATCGCACCTCTAACCTGCTCAAGCTCCGCTACTCTTTTCATGATAGTTAAGATAGTTAGGTTTGTTTGCGTCTACGATACAAAGTCGAACAGCCCTGGTGCTTCTCCTGTAAATGCAAGGCTAGTGACGATTGTTTATCAAATTGAACATATATTTTGGTTTATTGCAAAGACAAGTGTTAATTTAAGCCAGTTAGGAAGTGCTATTCTCAGGTTAATTAGACCATCTTCACACTGCAAATCTTGATTTCAGCACCAGATACTGGTATATTTTGCTCAGTTGTTTACTGCTACAGAGTCAGTACACACAGTTTGGCATTGGTGCACACTGGTTTTATATCCATATATGAAGAGTAACTCACACACAGTTTGGCATTTAACCGCACACTGGTTTTTATGACCATATGAAGAGTAATTCTAACAAAAGATATTTGAAAAGCATGAAGGAATGCACCTAACTTTCCATTCTTTTGTATTGTAAATTGCAATATCTTCAGTAGCTTAGCAAATCCAAAAAATAAAGGGGATTGAAAATCAGATAGGTAAATGGATCAATACAAATGATTTATGTTAAATTTAAAAATAAAAAAAAATCAAATCAAAGAGACTTGGACTTTAAAAATTAGAAAATCAAATCAAAGAGAATTGACTCACCTGGCCCACACCTTTTGGTCCCGACATGAAATCGCCAGTAAATCAGAGTCCTCTCTTGCTATGCGCCCCCTTCAGATGAAATCATAAAACAATTTAAAACCTTTAGCATCCCCTCTCCTATTTTCTTCTCCCCTCCTGTTACACATTAATCAGAAAAATAAATAACAGAAATAAATTAAGTAGCTTGTCGTCTTGACTATGCAAACTATTCTAAAATTGTCAACATGCAAGTAATAGTGTTTTGTGCACTTTAATAGTCCTTCTGGATCTGACACAAAAAAAGTTCTATAAAATATACTTTTAGTTTGGAAGGCAATTTAAGAAAAAGGATAGCACTTATGTCCTTGAGCTGTAACTCCAAATAGTTCAGATAATTGGTTGCTAATATTCATGTAATTTATCACACAATTCTCTTATTTATATATTGCCCCATTGAATTACTTTTTTCACCATCAATAACAAAAGGACTATTATTTCAGGAAGCTTTGATTTTGAACTTTCAAGAAATACTAATGAAAAAATAAACTCACAAAACATTTTTTTCAACTACTGCTGGTTTCCTAGTTTTGACAGGTATTTAGCAAGAAAAGAAAAAAAATAATAATAAGAAAATAACACAGTATCAGCACCCGTCATAGAGCAGCCAACTTCTTGCACCCAAGTTACCTGTGCTATATCAATCAACATCCATAGCTTTATCAATATGCACCATGACTGATGTATATTTCGATAAAGCTATTACATATAAAGCTGTACACAAAAGCAATGTTCTAGACGTTTAAATGTACATACATATATGTGCAGCATCACACATATATATGGATAGCATCTTATTCACTTGGTAGTTGGTACCTCAAATCCTGAAAAGCCACTATAGTATAATTACTTACAATAAGTACTTGCTTACACTGAGTTGAGCTACTCGGTTTGAACTCATGATCACTCGAAGGTTGTGTCGATATTTTTACCCTTCTTACTGCACTGCCAATGCTGCCTGAGATTTCATTAAATGAGAAGAAAAGATAATTAATCTCATATAGACTCAGTAATTAGGATAATAGTTAGGATCCATTTCATATATATACGCTAAGTTAAAGAATCTCATATAGACTCAGTAATTAGGATAATAGTTAGGATCCATTTCATATATATACGCTAAGTTAAAGAAAGCAGCTTCAATTGGGATATACATTTCAATTCATAATAAAGCTGGCTTCAATTCAACACAATTCTGCATTATGAACCTTAAATTAATCTAATATCGCTTTGCAATCAAAAATTAGAAAAGAATAGACCAAAATTCAGAAATAAAAGGGGAAATTTTATAATGTTCGCAGCGGCTAATACATATACTGGTAATGCAATCTAGAAATTAACTATGGACTCCTTAAATAATGATATTAGGGTTGTTACAATTTGAACCAGGAAATGTATACTGGTCCTTAGTTCGAATTACTGGAACGCCCTACACAAAGAAAATCAGATACATTATTAGGCATACAATTTGAACCAGGAATTGTGAATGGGCCCTCTGAAAATGGGAAAAGAAACTGAGACAATGAGGCATGTAAGGACACGTGTGTTTGATATACTTTTGTGTTTCAATTTACTAAAAAATATGAAATCATATACCATATATAACAACAAAACAAATATATACTATATATAACAACAAAATATACCTGATCCAATGAACTCGAAAAGCGAATAAAATCACAAAACAAACAATTTTATCCCAATCCTGCTAATCAGTCTAACGACGTCATCTCTGAATCTCTGATGCTAGTTTGCTAGAAATCCATCGAATAGGAAAGACTAAACACAGAAGTTGTTAGTAAATTAAACATAGAACAAGTAAATTACATTCTTCATATAAATGACATAAAAGTAATAATTTTACACATTGTAATAATGATTTTGATGGTATTTTATTGTGTTTTGTACTAAGGCCGGACACGACCCATCCAACACCAGACTAAGCCCAATTTGGTCCATGATAAAAGTTCTGGCTTAGATGAAATCATGGGTCCGGCTGATAGACTCCGCATCCTCTGGATAGCCATCCAGTGGATGGTTTTCGATCTCAGTCGTCCGATTTAATCTCAACGGATATGGATGTCCCGTGCATAATATCAGAATTGATAGCTCCGAAAAAATCTAACCGTTGAAATTAAATTGGACGGTTCAGATCTAGAGACGTCCACTGGATGGTTTTATTAAACCATCCAGAGGATACGACTCTCCGGCTCCCCGCTGATAATGTCAATCACCAATGGTTATGCAGCGATGATTGCTTTTTTACGTCGGTCTATACTATACAAGTGGGACAATCAAGATGGGAAAGGACAAAAATTGCGGAGTGCAAGTTGGTAAAGTGAGACAGCATTTCCTATCTCCATAATCTGTGGTCCTTATTTAACTGCGCCGTTTTGTCGTCACCTTGAGAGGACGTGCTTATAGCTTGTCTACGCCATTATTATTACAAATTTACAATAGAAAGCAATCCTTCATTTCTGTTTGTCCTGCTAATGCAGGTCGGCCAACAGTCCTGCACACAACTACAAGTCTACAAAGATATTTCTTCAAGAAGTATTTTAAACTAAAATATTTAGATGATGAGTTTACTATATACAAAGATAGTCAAAACAAACATAAACATACTAATTAGAAAAGATGTGATAAAAAAACTTGAAACTCGGTGATGGATAAATAAGGTGACAAGGCAAACTAGCTTGCCTATAGTATAGTTAGATTTTAAAAATGTTAAAATCAGTTTATCATGATCATATTATATTTTGTCACTAACTTTCTTTTATTTAAAGAAGTTTGCCGGCATGGCAATCGCCACCCGACCCTAAAAAAATTAACTAACCTTTTAATAATTTATAGATCTATTATTAGACCTAGTCCAACATAGAAAATTATCATTTTTGTATGTTAAATATATGTATACTTATCAAAATTATGTTAGATAATGCCTTGATATATTAAACTTATCTCATAAAGAAAAAAAAAACAAGTAGCTGCATTTAGAAGTTAAGCGCAATATAAGTAGGTAATTTTACGTGCTCTTTCATAGATTTGTCTCCGCGGAAGTAAAAATTGATGTCCTCAATTATGCATCTCTATTCTTTATAAAAGCATCAATTCAAAAGTTGATCCAAATTATATCAAAGATCTATTTAATTTTGAGTCCAAAAATGTATCCAAATGTTATAATATACGATATAGATCGTGAATTTTTATAATCTGATCAGATCAGTGGTCTGAACTTAATAACGAGATAAAAGATTTAAACCTTTCATCTATACCGAGCTAGAATTAGAAACATAGCAACAATGCATAAAGAATACATTGTAAGAAATAAATACAAATGGAATTTGGATTCATTATGGATCATATTTTTATCATGGTTATTATCTTTCTATTTTTGTTTACTCCTAACTAATCATAGCACAAACACATAATATCAATTAAAAAATAAATTGTATTTTATTTCCTAAAAAATTTTACAAATAAGACAACTTATAGATCATTTATATAGAGAAATGCTAGAGTCCAATATATTGGACGGATGGGATCTGTCCAATATGATCGTTCTCTCGTTTCAAAGTTCAAATAACTAATCCGAACCGTTCAATATGTTCTCTATATTTACAAATTATAAGAAACCAATTCTTATATATTTTTGAAAATTTTTACTATTTTTTTGGTATTTTAGAAAATCGTTGTTATTGAACGATCCATAATTTTCATATCATGAATTTTCTAAAATACCAAAAAAAGTAGTAAAAAAATTTCAAAAAGTATAAAATTGAATTCTTATAAGTTTTCAATATGGAGAACATATTGAACAGTTTGGATCAGTCGTTTGAACTTTGAAACGAGAGAACGATTGTATTGAACGGACCCATCCATCCAATATATTCGACACTAGCTTTCCTCCATTTATATAATCTGAACCTATATATTGAATTTATCATACTGTAATTATAATACTTTACTAATCTAACACATTTGAGTTGAAATAATAATAAAAAAAAGTTCTCATGATATTTATCAAAATTTGCCCACCAAATGTATTTTGTTGAATTCAGGAAAAGGAACAAATCGAAAGAATGATCAATTTAAACAACTAAGTAACATATTTCCAAATCATAAAAGATCCCGGCATCTCCACCTCGGTTAAGTCATGCCCCATATATTTAAGTATAATCTTCTTTCCTTCGTATCAAAGCTGACAAAGCAGGAAGGTAATTACATATCGAAAGCGCCTTTCATTTTTTTTTCAATGATTGTGTTGCAATCAGGAAATTGAGCTATTATTTCCTCCGTGCAGCAAATATGCTATAGATATTGACAAAAAAAAACACTTCTGTTGTTTACCGGGGGGGGGGGAGGCCAAATTTTTTAATTCAAGGATGGTATGAGTGAACTAATTCAGCACGTAATAAAATTTTCTTTTGCTTTTTTTTTCGTGACTTGGTTTCTGGTAAGCACTAGGTACTTTCTCTTTCTTTTTAATTATTATTTTTCCCGTTTATCGTACGATCAATTTCTTTCATGCTATCGAACTTATATATATATAGAATGGATATAGTACACTGATGTGTACGTATCGTCCCCGTATACATGAGTCGTTTTTAAGATTCGAAATTCAAACGGTCAATCAAAACCGTTCAAGTTATTAGAAAATGCTCAATTTTTAATTTTAGTTACTAATTAACTTAATTAAACATCAAGCACAAAGGATCTTGCTAAGCAATCAACACACACATGAGAAAAGGGAAGGAATCGATTACCTCTCGTGAAATCGTATCCGCGAGACTCGACCAATGCATGGGAGTTGATGGCGTGCTCTCCTTCGCCTTCTCCTCCGTCGACGGCCGCCTCGAGTCCACCAAGAAGTTTAATCACCTCCTCTTTCAACTTGTGTTAGCAAGGAAGAGGAGAGCAACTAATCCCTAAAGTTTTCTCTCTTTTACCTTTGTCAATTAACTAGTTTAATTAATGGAGAAGGGAGAAATCTCAACACGAGCTAGATGAGGTGGAAAAGAGTAAGAGAAAGAGATGAAAATTCTGAAATTTTCTCTCTAATTTTCGTTCTAGGAGGAAGAGGGAGAGAAAATGCTATGGTGGCTAGAGTTTCTCTCTCTAAATGACCTCCTTTTATAGACCAACCACTCCACAAACTTTATGGACATTTTTACCCCTATTAGGGCAGCCACTATATGTGCTATCAAGTTCATTTTGTGGTGTGTTAAATGTCCACTAATTCAATTAATTAATAGACCTTTCTCTTATACTCAAATCGGGCCTTTAATTTACTAATTAAATAAATGTCCATAAGCTCTATTTAATTTCTATAATTAAATTGTGTTGAACAAAATTAATTATTAACTTATTAATAATTATTTTGGGATTAGTTAATGCATTAATTTATTTCTATATGATCTATTTGACTTAATTAATTATAACGGTTCGTAACGGTATATAATTAATTAATCAACTTATCATATTTTCGCAATACACTGCTGCGAATAAATAAATAATGCATTGTGTGATTAAAGTCCTATTTGTGTGACCCTTTGAGGATTTATGCCACGTTGGTCATGGAATTAAATCGCTATTTAATTCCAATAATCATAAGCGGTATCTAGCAACACGTTATGATTCTCAATTCGTATAAATAATGTACTGCTACAATATCTCAATCCTGCATAAGAAATAAAAGTATCTCCTTGTCTGATTCTTATGTCACATGATATCACTGTATAATCCAAGATAGGAATGTGTCATTCTTGCAAATTATACATTTCTTGATCTAGAGTTGATTGTACAAGTTGGCCAAACAATCCAACTCTATCAAGGGGCCTAAACATATATCATCACTCACTAGGTATACTAATGAGGGACATACGGTTTTCTTGATGAACAATTTTTTTCCGCACAATTCAAGAAAACATAAATAAAGTCCGTATAACAGCCCTTATCAGAAATCAACAGTAGACGATATTTATTGAACCTATTTTCATGTGGAAAAGTTGAACCATCTCAAACTTAGAATCAAACTCATATGAAATAAACAATGACACACAACACAATCCATATGTTTATTTCATTGGGTCATGTCATGTACTATATTCTAATAACATACACATATGCAATTAAGTTGGTAACACCTTACCTATGATTTGTAGAACTTAATCATTAATGTTCCTTGTTAATTATCAAGATTACGGACGATTTAGATTTATTACTGTCATTCTAATGAATGATCCACAAAGATCTACAATTCAGATCCTCAATCTGAATGATCTGTCAGTAATAAACTCTAGGAACAAATAATCAAATATCATCAATAACATAAACTAAGAAATTAAGTCATTAAATATTGACTTCTAGGACACAACTCCAACACAAGTTGTTTGCCATATTGAGAAACCTAGATAGACCAAATTTTACATTTTTTCAAATTTTTTTGCTAATTATTATGATATTTCAAAAAACACTATAATTGGTGTATTTCAGGCCCTCCAATTTGAAAATATCATAATATATAGTAAAAAAATTCGAAAAAATATAAAATTTAGTCTGCAAGAGTTTTTCAATATAAAGAACAATTTGAACAATTCGGATTGACCGTTTGAGTTTTGGATCTTGAAAAACGACTCATGTGTACGGAGACGATCCGTACACATTAGTGTATTTTATCCATTCTCTCTCTCTCTATATAATCATCTCACAGATTTGTTTAATTATATGCTATTTTCTTTGTTATAATGATGCAAAACCATTGATGAACAACCGACACCTAACCATTAATAATAGCGAATTGGATTTGTTTTTAATGTGAACCGCATGGTGATGTCAAAGAGATCCGGAGAAATCACCCTAAAATAACAAAGAGAGATTTTGTTAATTAGATAATAAAATTCATGTAAGACACGGTGGTTTTCAATTTATGCAAGAATAAAATAATCTAAATGTCTCCCCTCTTTCTTTTGTCTATTCCAAACAATTAATTAGGAAACAATAGTTTAGAATTTCTTCGATCCACAAAACTTGGTAGGGGAATTAAAAAAAAAACTTAATGTCAAAATTATTGTGTTGTTTTTCTTTGGAATGATATGATCCACAGGTGAAATGTGATGAGCACAAGAATCTCATATAAGTCTGGTCTGGGCATCTTTGGTTGGGCTGCAGGCTGCTTATCAACTTTAATAATTGACAATACGAAACATCGCTTTTAATAAAAGAAACAAATAAATAACAGTGAACAGTACTCATCAGATGAAGAATCAATTGAATATATTGTACGAGACCAGGGGTAGGTCCATGTTGTCCCTACTTCAATTTAACAATGAAAGATGACCATAAACACAACTTGCTGATCAATAATTGGTTTCAAAGAGATTGATCAGTGGCCCAAATGAAGGATTTGGAGAATCAATCAACAAAAGCGCCAAAGTCTTTTCTAAGATAAAGTGTCATTTAGTTATTTACCATTCAATGTGCGAGATTGATTGTGTTTAACCTCGCCACGTCCTTCGCTTTAGAACCTTTCTTAGTTACTTTTTGGACTGTAATTATTAGGAGATTAGGAGCTTTGGACCCTGAGGTATCTCATCCAACAAATGTTGCATCCTTATCAGAATTCTTGGATAAATAAAGACATCATGGCCTACACGCGTCGATTGAGACAAGATAAATTTTCTTCTGTTAAATATGATCAGTGCTTGGCACTGTAGTTTGTACGGGTTCTAGAGCATGATATTTAGATCGCCTAGTTGCGCATTATAAATTCCCTTCTTAATGAACACAATGATTCAAATTCCTTTTTTATATGAATATTAATTAATTAGTATCCTTATAATTTTTATTTGAATAAAAAAAGGTCATGACATATCTTCAATTTAATTCTAGCTAATAGTCATCAGGCGACTTTTGTATCCGTAATGAGAACCAGAGAATATTATAAACCGCACCTTAACATGGAGAATGGCTATATTAGTATTTATATGTAAACTGACTTTGTAGATTGGATTTTTAGGCTGTTGGATTTCTTCAAGATCCGTGCAAAGATATGAGGAAATGGTTGAGATAGAGGCGCTAACCCTCCTTCAGTTTAGTATTTTTCGTTCGCTCACTGTTAAATCATCCCCGTCTCCATCTTCTCTCCGTTTGTCCTTCAGTTTCTCCTTCAAAGGAAAAGGAAAAACCCTGCCACAACACCTCTCCGCCTCCGCCTTCCTTCTCGCTGGCCTAGTTGCGGACCTCCTTCTTTTCCTCTACCTCCCTTATCGGAACCCTAGATGCCGACATCCTTCTCTTCCTGATTTTTTCCTTCCTCTTCTCTCTCTTTTACTGTCTTATCGCCTTGCTCTCTGCCTCCCTTCTGGTGAAAAATCTTAATTTTTGTGGATGGAGAAAAATCCCTTGGTGGAGTTCTCCATCACCTCTTTGTTGTAATTGGTATGATTTTAATTGTTCGATTAGTTAACCTGGTCTTCCATGAGTTAATTAGGATGGTCAGTTCCTTCTACAAAATTTAGTTGGGAATTGATTTTCAAAAACAACGCGTGATCGTGAATTGGAAACTGGCCTGGAATGAATTTGACCTAGTATGATTTATGGCCTGAACTAGCAGTGGGAATTAATAGGCTTGACATTAATTGGTCTGGTCTGGTCTGGTCTGGCCTAGCTATGCATCATTTACTGTCAATAGACTCTTGTGCTTTGAAAATGAGTTTCTAGTTATAATGTTAGACTTACAAAGGATAGGACTAGTGCTAATCGACACTGTTGATTTGAGAAACATGGAAAATAATTTGAGGACCTGCTTCATCGGTGATTTGAGAAGATGATGACAACAATTTAGTTTTGTTATTATTTTCTTTTTTCTTTTTTGATTTATCTCAATTTGTACGTTATAATGTTGAGGCGACAAGAAATAAGATTATAATGAGTCATTTCTTTATTCCACTTGATGATATTGTTAACTGATGATAATAACTTCTGTTTGTTGTATGTAATGAGTGTTGAAATGAGAGATGTTGTATGTTGGAGCACAAGTTCAATAGGTACATACAAGTAATATAGCAACACTAGGTACAATAGCTTAATGTTCTTGTTGTACAGGTTCAGCTTCATGGTACAGGTTCCATAGGTACTGGTACAAATAGTATAGCTTGATATGTTGCTTTCATATGCAAGAGGTACATGTCTTAAGCCCCCTTTCTTCACTCTGACTGACTCCAGTTTCAGTTCTTTTGAGAAACATTGTTCCAAAATGCAGTGCCAGAATACCCTGGACTGGACTGAGAAAAGAAAAAAAAAGAATCACAAAGAAGAACCTTTCGGCCAAAATGTATTACAAGTAGATATAATCCAGATTGAATTAATGACAGAACTAATTGGAACCATGTAACGTACCTGACTGCTGTATGGTAAATCAAGTCTCAATAATAAATTAAATTTATAAGATTGCATGAATTATATGATCAAGAAATTAAATAAAATAAATAATTTCATTAGTAAAATTTGCGGGAAAGTCTGATAAAAGGATATGAAAATATTCTGTATGATTGTTATAATTTTTCTGAGTAATTGCCACGTTAATCTGATTGTTAGAAAAATTTAATTAAATAAATGGGTGAAATAGCTAATTTACAAATTAGCTTGTCAGAGATTTATTAGCTAAATTGCCACACTGTTGGGCCACAGAAGATCCGGAGCCCATTTAACAAATACGACAAAACAGAAGAGAGACACTCGTCCCTCTCTTCTGTCTTGCCGATCTGTCCGCTCTCTCTTCCTCTCTTTCACCTTGAGGGAACCTCTCTCTTGAGCACCTGTTGGTGCGATGGTGTCGTGCTGTGAATGGGTTACAATGACGGTTGTGCTGAGTTGGTTTCTAGGCTTGCGACACCTCATCCTTTCTCCTCGTGTATGCACGAGCTGAGCTTGTCCCTCTCTCCTTACTCGAGGAACCTTGTCAGGCATTGATTGATGGACGACGTGGTTAGTCCTGCTCCGCTGTCTGAGTATTTCCCTCTCTCTTCTCCTCTTCTCAGATTAAGGTAATCTCTTTTTATAAAAAGGGCTGAGATTAGGGTTAAAATTTGGAGAAAATTAGAAGAGGGAGTTGCGGATTGGACTGAGACAGTGGAGAAGGTAATCACGATCTTTCCTAAACTAATAATTTCAATATCAATTCAGTTAAGAGAAATTGATATCGCTTTGGTTCTTTGTGATTAAGCCATAGGTGTATGGAATTGAGCCTGTTCCTTATTAGCTTGACTTTGATTTTGGCTTTGTTGATACTCGAGTTCCTGAGGAGGTCTGTAAGGGATTCAGCTCGAGGTATAATCTCTGTCCTATTTAAATTGTAGTAGCAGTAAGCTAAGAGAAATTGTGGAAAGTCTGCGCTAATCAATCTCATTCTAGTGATGTTCAGCGAATTAGAGGCTCATTGACTTATAGAGTGTAGCTTGCTATTATTGTGGTTGGATATAGTATGCTGACTGAATATGTATATGTGGGGATTGAAATCTGTTAAGATTGGAATGTTTTAAGTGGTGAGATAAGTGCATTTTTGTGACATGTAAATGCATAATACTTGAACTGTGTGCATAGAGGGCATACTTATTCATATGATTTCTTAATTAAGTGCAATTGTAGCTGAAAGTCTATTTTGATAAATGAGAAAGGAATTTTCTACATGTGTATATACATGTACCTGTACAACAGTAAAGCATAGCATTTAATTAGTTGGTTTATGCATATACTAGTGTAACAGTGATGCTTTTGCATATTTTCTGAGTTGGACAGTAGCTACATGAGCATATTTGTACATATACATGAAGTAGTGTATCTTTTGATATAACAGAGAAGCTTTAGTAATTGACTTGATGGATAAATGCACATACTGGCATATTGAGAAGGTTTTTAGCAGAATTTGTACTGGTCAGTGATTTATATGTTCATTTGCATTGAGTTTAGACATATTTGTTCGAGTCATGAACATATTTAAGTGTATAATAGCTGTAGGTGAGTTAGAGCTTTGAATTAGGTCTTTTAAAAAGGCTTGTATTTAGTTCTATTGACTAAGTACTTGAACTTAAATGGAATTAGTTGTGTTAAAACTGTTACTTCATGTGAGGATGGTTTAAAAAGCATATTTGAGTTAATTTAAAGAGTATTAGTGGTATTTCAGAAATCAGATTTTAAAATTATAGGATTAAGTTTGGATTTTGATATCACAAAGATTTTATATAGTGGTTGATAGAGTTGTACTCATTTCTGCATGAGTTTAATGACAGTGGTGATTTTCAACAAGTAACAGTGGTTTTTGTGATGAATTATTAAATTAAAATAAATTTAATGGCATGATATGTACTACTGCATAGTTTATATCATAGTAGTAAAGCATAATAGTGCATTAGTAACATTATGTAGCATGATACGTTGGTTGTTCGGTGATCTGGTACATGGCAGTGGAACTGGTACCTTTCTGGTACGAGTTTCCGAGACTCAGGGGTATTTTCGTGAGGAAAGATATAAGTTTTGGACCTAAGTGTAAAATTCTGAGTACTTGTTGGTAACATAGGCTTGTTTCAATAAGTTGTGTAGGCCTAAGTGCAAAAGACAAGAGACTTTGAGAAATTCTGACTTATCGGGTCGGGTTTGTGATGTTGGATGTGATATTAGTTGTGGCGGACCCGTTACGGATGGATCCAGTCGACTGGGTTGAGCCGGTTGTGATATGTGGGCTGACTTGATTTCGGGCCGAGAATTTCTGTAGGCTGAAAATTAGAGATTAACTGTGGGCTTTGCGATTAATTAAACTCTTAAGCTTTCGGATTTAATTAGAGCTTAAGTTAATTAACGGATTCTGTTGAGCTTGATACTAGACTAAAAGACTTGGACCCTTTTTATTAGTCTAATTATTCGATAGTGGGCTTTTAGGGAAATGATGAGAAATAGCCTGACGATTTAAGAACGGATACTGTGGCAAAAATAATTCAGACTTTCTGATCCCGCAAAATAATAACAATTGCTTGTTTATTGATTTCTTTGATCTATAATTCTTGTTGTAATAAATTTTCTGTTGAAAAGTTTAGTTATTATTTCCTAATTTTTGTTTGCTCAGTATGATTCTTATTTTTATTGTGATAATTAGAAAATATGATTAAACATAAAATTACTGACGATTGGGCAAGTAACTAAATAAAATTTAGTTAAGATAATCACTTGTTTAATTTTAGACTTGGGACCAAACAGAACAGTTTATACAGTTAGTTACCAATTTGGTTAAAAACGATTATCGACCAGATTATTCTTAAAAATCGTTAAACGCTTTTGTAACGGTACTTGATCTGTTGTCTAAACAGGGACTGATCTGGAGAGAGCTCAGGACCAGTGAAGGTGCGAAATTATGCGATCACTTTATTAAAATCAGGAAAATCGGTAACTTTACATTCATACATAGTATGTTGTGGTTCCGCTTAATACTGTATTTTTTGAGCATGTAATTAGTTTTAACCCCCAAATGAATTGTGAACAGCATGTTGATTTGAAACTTCATTCGATTGAAATTAAGTTATTAAGTCTGATTTTGAATATCCGTTTGCTAATTAATTTTGTTTATTCAGACTTAAAATGACTGGAATGGTTTCAAGAATTATAACTAAATTTCTATCCAAAGATAGACGGACTTGATAAAAAAAAAATAAAACCATATGAGAATTCAGTCTGCATAAGCATAGCAAATATTTTATAACTCACTCTCCGATGTTTGGTTTGGCCACCAACTCGGCCAGAATATTAGCGCTATTATTACTGGAATTCCCTCTGCTTGTTCTGTGCCATATGGTAAAATAACCAATGGATTATGGAAAAAGTTCTCTCTGTTTCTATGGGCCTTGAGGACTTGAGTGATTAAAGTTATTCTGTGAATTATGTATGCTTGATTTGTTCTGTTGTATTTTTACATATTGCAGCATGCCTGTAGTTGGACCGTTTCGTTTGGTACCGTTGGTACGATCTTGAGTTTGATTCTATTACTTAAACTTTTGATAAAATTAAATCTAATTTTGAGGATTTGTATAAAGTATCACATACTGGAACTAAAAATTTGCACTGGATTTTTATCTCACTTTCGCGTTTGTTTTTGCATGTGCCTCAATGGTGAGGGTTCCAGGAAAGGCGTAGACTAGTACGTCCTCGTGCGATTGCGACAATCGAGTGTTCCTTTTTGAAGTTAGGTGTACATATCCCCAGTTTGAATTGTGATGCAACCATCCTCCTCAGTATGGAAGACCTGCCGGAGGTCTTTGCATATCTTTATCTTGAGTTTCCAGGAGGTGATAGCCCTGGTGACGGTATGGTACCGGAACAGGTACCGGTCCCCCTCGCGCAAGAGGAAGCGTGAGGAATGATCTTTTGTGTGTGTGTGTGCTGTTATTTAAAAACTGAGTGTTGTGCCTGTTTGTAATAAACTTGTATAATTTTGAAATAGTCGGGTAGTTCGTTGGTGGTTTGCCAGTCTTTTGTATAATTTTAACTGGCAAAACAAGATATGTAGGATAAGTATCCCGACTATAATAAACTTGTTAATATTGTTTGGTTTGATAAACAATAATGTGATATATGTTTTGTTTTAAGCGATGTGTTGCGAGAAAGATTGCTGGGAACCGAAATCAAGAAAATAGAATAAATGTTAGAGTTATGTCCTAGAAGCCAATCATTATATGGCTACTTCTATGATTTATGTTATTGATGATATTTGACTTCTATGATTTATGTTATTGATGATATTTGATCATTTATTCCTTGATTTATTTATTGACAGATCATTCAGGTTGAGGATCTGAATTGTAGATCTCTGTGGTTCATTTATAATTAAATGACAATAATAAATCTAAAAGGTCCGTAATCTTGATAATTAACAAGGAATATTAATTATCGGATAAGATTAGTATGCAAGTTAAGTGATGATTAAGTTCTACAAATCATAGGTAAGGAGTTGCCAACTTAATTGCATATGTATATGTTATGGAACATAGTACATGACACGATCCAATGAAATAAATATATGGATTGTGTTATGTGTCATTATTTATTTCATTTGAGTTTGATTCTAAGTTTGAGATGGTTCAGCTTTTCCACATGAGGATAGGTTCAATAAATATCGTCTACCGTTGATTCCTGATAAGGGCTACTATACGGACTTTATTTATGTTCTCTTGAATTGTGCGGAGAAAAGTTGTTCATCAAGAAAACCGTATGTCCCTCATTAATTTATTTAGTGAGCGATGATATCTGTTTGGGCCCCTTGATGGAGATTGATTGTTTGCTAGCAACTGATACAGTCATTTCTAGATCAAGAAACGTATAATCTGCAAGAATGACACATTCCTATCTTGGATTATACGATGATATCATGTGACATAAGAATTAGACAAGGAAATACTTTTATTTCTTATGCAGGATTGAGATATTGTACCTGTACACTATTTATGCGAATTGGGAATCATAACGTGTTGCTAGATACCACTTATGATTATTGGAATTAAATAGCGATTTAATTTTATGGATAACGTAGCATAAATTCTCAAAGGGTCACACAAATAGAATTTTGACCACACGGTGCATTATTTGTTTATTCACAACAGTGAGTATTGTGGAAAAATATATATATGATAAGTTGATTAATTAATTATATACCGTTGCGAACCGTTATGATTAATTAAATCAAAGGGATCATATAGAGATAAAATAATGCATATGCTAATCCTAAAATAATTATCAATAAATTGATAATTTATTCAACATATTTTAATATATATAATTGTTGGAATTATATATTTAATTGGGCTCTATTTAATTGTTAAATTGAAAGTCCGATAAGAATGCAACTTGAGAGGCCATTAATTAATGGATTAATGAAACACTAATTAAATTGGTATAGACCAATTGAGCCCATTAAAGGGGCCGGCCACCTAGTGGCATAGGTGTAATTAGTTACACTTTGGGTTAGGTAGGGATTGGAGCATTATAAAAGGGGGTTCATTTGGTGTAAACCCTAGACTAATCATTTTCTCTCTCTTGCTCCCATCCTAGCCGCCACCTCCTCTAAAGAAGAGAAAATTTCAGATCTGAAATTCTCTCTTTATTCCTTGCATTAGGAACTCATGTGTTGAGACTTAGCTAATTCATTTAATATAGATTATTTGGAAGAAAGGCTAGCAATTGAGATTAGCTTCTCCTCTCCTCCTTGCTAGCACAAGTTGAAGAGAGGGTGGTTAATCTCTTGGTGGATTCGAGGCCGACTAAGGAGAAAGAAGGGAGAGCACGCCACCGGTTTCAAACGAGTGGATTCGAGCCTCTTTGTTGCGATACAAAGAGATGTAGCCTTCCTATTCTCATTCTCTTGTGTGTGAATGCTTGGACTAGATCCATCGTGGTCTAAGTCGTTTGGATTGTTAATTAAATAGTTAATTAGCACAAAAATTTGAAAACTTAGACTTCCTAACAATAAACATAGTTAAAGCTTATTTCACTCACACTACCTTCGGGGTGTGACAAACCGGCTCAACACTTAAAACAAAGAATAAAGGGCACAATTAAGATAATAACATGAAAGTAAGGCACTAAGTATATTATGTCCCACAGTAATATTTTTGCCCTTAAGGCACTAAGTATACTAGATATTAAGAAGAAATATCAACATTTGAAGATCAGACGGTTATTTATGGTCAAATTTGTAATTATATATTCTTAAAATCTGACCTGACAACACCAATAATATGGGCCTAACATATGCTGCTTGGTTTTAACTTCTCAGAAAGGGTAATTTTAAGAATTCAATTTGGTCAGTTGGCAATTTAACCATTGGCCGTTGGAATTTCAGTAATTTTAGTCCTTACCGCCACAAAATAAAAACTAGTATATATCTCCATATATTTCTGGATCAAGGATTTCACATACATCCAATTTGCGTGAAGTCAGTGTAAATGCGACAAAAACTTTAGTGCCTAACAGTTCAAAATAGGTCAAACTAGGTTCCTTATTATCCCCCAAAATATTTCAAAATAAGGTTGCAGTTACCTTCAATTTTTCTGCCATAAAAAGAGAAAAAAGAGAGCCTGCCTAGGAGGGGGAGGGATAGAATGCTCCTCGATCTAGAGATAGCTCATCTAGGGTTTCTAATCCTTCTTCCTTACGATGCTGAAACTAGAATTTCGAAGGTCAAAAGGCGGAGGTGCTAATTGAGTTGCTCTGAGAGAAGCGGAGGCGGAGGCAGAAAAACGAAGGCTAGGGTTTCGAAGGAAAACGAAGAAGGGAGCTCGGGAAGAGAAGATAGCAGCTAAAATAAAGTATAAGGCGAGACCGCTACAACTTTGTGGAGAGAGACGGAGAGTTTAACAGTGAGCGAACGGAAAATATTAAACTGAAGGAGGTGTCAGCGGGATTCGTATCCTCTGCCCATCTTATTAAGATGGGCAGAGTGCCCATCTCTAATCGCCGACCGTCCGATCAAAATGGACGGTCCGATCTTAAGCGCTCCATTTATCCCTCAAAACAAAACAAAGAAAGAGGTTTTTCTCCGAAGCGGTCGATCGCTCTCTCACATCTCCGCCTCATCTTCTTCCCCTCCGCCTGGAAACCCTCATTTTTTTTCTCTGCGAGCTGCCTGGAACTCCTTCTAACTCACCCTCTCTCTCCTCGAAGTTCTCCCTTGCTGTGACGGATGGACGTGACGCCTGCTTCTGCCACGCATGGAGAGGCGAAGCTCCGCGCTGAGCAGTCAGCAGTGGGACCAACCTATCGTTGCCTCCGCTTCATCGAGAGGTGCCTTGGCCTACAGTAGCCCGGCTCCAACATGGTTGATTTTCCTTTTATTTCACCTCTTTTGAAACCAGTAACTACATTTATTCTTATTTCAAGAGATGAGAGTTTGCTCCTCGCGCCACAGGAGACAAGCTCCGTAGTTCGTACTTCCGTCGATTAGTAATTTTGTATTCGTCTTCGCGCCAGAAGAGAAGAGATATCGAACATTCCGAATTTCTTTTTTTTTTTGGAGAAGAAATGGCTCAGCTCGAAATCCGATCGTTTATTTAGATTGGACGGTCTACGGTGAGAGATGGGCACTCTGCCCATCTTAATAAGATGGGCAGAGGATACGGATCCGGTGTCAGCGCCTCTATCTCAACCATTTCCTCAGATCTTTGCACGGATCTTGAAGAAATCCAACAACCTAAAAATCCAGCCTACAAAGCAAGTTTACATATGAATAGTAGTATAGCCATTCTGCACCGTCCGGTCTGATCTAGACGGTTCGGACCTATCAATCTGGTATTATGCACGGGACTCCCTTAACCATGAAGATCAGATCGGACGGTGCAGATGGGTGCACTGCACCGTCCCGCGCGGGACCATATTTTTGTTTCGGCCATTCTCCCTTAACATGCATCCCTATTAAATACATCACACACATAATAGAATATAGTACAAAAACATAGCAGTAGAAAATAATAAAGGAATATTACAAAGGCAAAAAAGAGGCATTTGTAAATCAAAGTAGGCGGTCCAAGTAGGCCTGGCAAAAAAGCTTGTGGCGCTCTCGAGATCGATTTGATTTTTATTCGAAATTGGCTCGTTTATTTGGACTCGAAGCAAATTCGACTCGATCGAATTTAACTCAAAATTGACTCGATATATAATTTTATTAACTAATATATAATATTTTGTACCTAACTTGATATATAATATATTTATTTCTTACATATAAATACTGATTTTTTAAAATGTTTATTATAAAATGAATAAAATATTAATTTATAAATAAAAATAATATAAAAACTTAAAAATATTGACTAATTTGTACATTACTTGCGTAATATATGTATAAAGTTCAATAATTCATTTCAACGAGCTTGTTATGAAACTCCGTACTAGCTCGATTCGGTTCGATAAAACTCAATTTAATTTCAAATCAAACCTGGTTTAAAGTCAACTCGTTTGTTTTAGCTAGACTCGTTGCCAACCCTAGATCTAATTGTTTTGACTATAAATAAATGTATTTTGTGATTTGCTCTATTTCATCGTTGATTTTGATTGTTCTATATATCAAACTGTCAAGAGTAAATCTAATTATTTTCAGAACTGAAAAATATTCAAGTAGTAACAAAAACTTTTTTACCTTGATCCAATTTAGCATGAAATTGTTAGTTAGCTGACATATTCGTTTTGCATAATAATAACAATTTTAAGTTGTTGACTGAGACGTTATCATTTGTGTAAGACGTCGCAGATTCGAGATTCAATAACTGTGGTTAGGATAATTTAAACATGAGGTAGACTAAAATTAGTCGCGACTGACATATGAGATCGTCAACTACAATGAAATCTCAATTTTCGAGATTGTAACAATCGATCCGAACCATTCAATGTGTTCTCCATATTGAAATCTCGTTGGAGACCAAATTTTATATTTTTCTCAAACTTTTTAGCATTTTTTTGGTATTTTACAAAATTCTTAATCTAAACAATTATGGACCCTTCAATAACAATGATTTTTAAAAATCTCAAAAAAATAGTAAAAAAATTTAGAAAAAAGTAAAATTTGGTCTCCAATGAGATTTCAATATGGAGAACATGTTGAACGGTTCGGATTAGCCATTAGAACCTCAAAAATTAAGATATAATCGCGACTGACGGGTCCATCCGTCAGTCGTGGCTGATTTTAGTCTACCTCTTTTAACATTGATCCCCATCTCATATTAAAAATATTAATTGTTACAATAAAAAAAGGAAGTGGTTCTAAATTATCGAGTTTTAACTTTCATAAATATATTTGTTCTTTGTAAATTGACAAATACGAGAATAAGTTTGTTACAATACAACAAGTTTTGGCGGTGAGTTGATTGATTAGAAAAGAAAGGATCAGATGGCTGATTGAATCAAGAGTATTTGACCCATAATTTACTAAAATGTTACTTATTTTTCAAATTTATTTTAATATTTTTAAAATAACAATTTTCCTTTTAAACTTTGTTATTTATAATTAAAAAGTCCTGCACATTAGATTTGTGCGGTTTAGCGATCAAAACTTGAATTTCACGATTAATAATATATATTTTGGCGCAAAAATAAAATTTTGGTATAAATATATTGGACAAAATAACTTAGTGTATCAGATGATTGAAGAGCACAAATTTTGCAATTTCTATGTGTTTGGATAAAATAGTATTGCCAACGATAAAATGTCGCATTTTTAAAACTTTGATAACTATATTTTAGTTCTTTCTAATAGAAAATAGTAAAATTATAATAAGTGCAAAAGATAAACTGAAGATTTAAAGAACCAATTTTCTCCGCAACTCAAACACTGGAAATATTATCATTTCTATAGAGAAATAAAAAGAAAGAGGTTGGACAAGCATCTCGTACAAAACCATCTCGTACAAAACCTGAAGTGCAGACCCTGAACCTCATCTCTCTCTAATAGTACTTTCGCCATCACATGCAATCTCCACCCACACGGCCTCTGTGTGCGCCAGCGCCGCTCTGCTTTATCCCGATATCACCCCCAGCATCTCTCAATCCCTCACCGACAACCGGGTCCCACACTTTTTATCCTCGTTTATAACTGGGATAATAAACTATATAAAAGCGACATCTCTCCAATTCTCCATAATGATTCCGCAATTTCCCCAGTTATTTCTAGATCTTCTCAAACTATGTCCGCGAATGAAAAGTATATCAGCTTAATAATACTTTCTCCTAAAACCCGCCACACAAAGCTGCACATAAAATGCTGTATATATCTGAACTGAACTCCATCTATAAATCCAAGCTTGGAAGAACCAAATAACAAAGGAGAGGAGAAGAGATGGGCGAAGAATCTAACACGGCACTGACGATACCTCGCTCCTCCGCCGCCTCTTCTCTCTCGCTTCGCTTCCTCGGCCTCTTGAAGCAACCCGACGACTCCGATTTAGACCCGAACCCGACTCTGAGCTCAGCTCTCGAGCTCGACGAGTCCGACGTGGTGTGGTCTTCCTCCTCCGACCATTCCTCCCCTTGCTCCGTTTCCTCTCCAGTCACCACCTCTCCGGCGTCTTTCCGGCGCACATCTCGTGCTTTTGTACCAGGCACTTTCGGCCTTTCGGCTTTGTTGGAATCGACTTCGCCTGGACCCAGCCCGGGTCCGGTCCGACGACAATCGTCTCCAGTCACACCTCCTGTGTCTGTTCCGATCACGAGGCAGTCTCCTACGTCTCGCAAGGCGTACAATCAATCAGCGCCAGTTGCGGTGCCGGTGTGGCCTGGGAGGCGGAGAGAGGGAAGGAAGGGGAGAGGTGAGGTTGGGGATGGGATGTGGGTGTTTGATGAGGAAGAGGAGATCATGATGGATGGAATTGGGGAGGATGACATGGAGGAGATGGTGCCGCCGCATGTGATCGTGGCGAGATCGCACATGACCAGCTTTTCGGTTTTGGAAGGGGCCGGGAGGACGCTCAAAGGACGGGATTTGCGTCGGGTTCGCAACGCCGTCTTGCAGAAAACTGGGTTTTTAGATTTGTGAGGCAAATCAGAAATTCTAATTCTGCTAGAGTATTTTTTGTCCTTCTTTCCCTTGTTCATGATTTTGAAATTTTTGTTCCTTTGGTTTTTGTTTTTGCTTTTCCAATTTATCTATTGGTGTTAATTTTGGGGTTTTGGCATATTGAAGCTAAATTGGGCGAGATTTTTGGTCTCGAGTTTTGGGGGCTCCATTGTTGTTGTAGATCATAATGTATTATGAAAATATTATAATAAATTTTGTTCTGCTAAGTGGTAACCTTGCAATGAGCAGAGGATTAATTGCCTTTCAATTAAATCATGATTAGAGTTTGATCAAAATGGATGGCTCGGATTATTAAAATTCATAACATGCAATTTTAGCTGATAGCTGTGCTTATTAAGGTAATCTGTTTTGACTGAATCACTTCTCTCAGCTGTTATATATCATGTTATTATGTATTCATATGAATATGATCAAGGGATGCAATTAATTAATAATGTAATTACTCCTATAATACTTGAGAAGACCTTTCCTATGGTAATTTTCTTTTAGCAACAGTACAGAAGAGAAATTCTTTTTCTTATCTCATCTTATCTTTTCTATATTTTTCAATATTATTTTTTCCCCAATGAAGACAAAACCATAGTAGATAGAATAAATGAAGAGACTTAATTTTAGACTTTTAGTGTTATGTTATCCTTGCTTAGCTGGATTGTGCAATGTAAGTTGGCCACATCTGAAAATGAAAACCATAACTTAATAGATGCAAGGAATTAATCATTTTATGGATCACAGTGGTCCTATTTTATTATGTTCGGGGATGACGCTTGCTTGGATGCCTTCTTTTTTTTTTTTAAATGATTATCAGTACACAAACATGCAAATCATTTAGCTTATTTTATAAGAATTCATCGTATTAGCACCGCACTGTTTGTATTTTTTAATTCTTCACCTGATTATTATATTCTCAAGTGGCTATAACTTGGTTTTCATAAGGAAATTGTTGCCCAATCTTTGCTCTGGAGTATACGTTTTTGTTTTGCTCATTGGGAATAAATTATTGTGATGTGAAGTGCCTCATTGACCCCCAATCTGATACAACTTTGGATCTATGTAATTCTGAAACCATGGAAAGGTATTTGCCACAATTTCTGTTGGCAAACAACCACCTGACAAAGTTATTCTTGACATCTTCTTCCAAGAAGAAATACGCAGCATATAGTGCCAGGATATATTATGTTATGATAAATTGTTTGAAATTGTATACAGTCAAATCTACCATGCAGCCATGCAGGTGACATCTCCTATCATTGCTCTGTGAAAGTCTATCAATAATAACAAGGGTGACAATGCGACCTACGGCTGTGCACAGCAGCAGTAAGCTTAACAAATCCGGTATGTCTTGAGTGTTAAATTTTCTAATAACTTGTCTATATGGTGATACTAAAGTATTAATTAAGCAATTTTGACAACAGAGCAGAACAGACAAGAAGTATAGCAACCAATTTTTTTTGTTTATTTAATTGAATCGGGATCAACCAACCAGTACAGACCCAATTTCTGCTGGTACATTCCTGTGCCAAAGGGGACCACAAGTGGCACTACGAATGTGAGATTGAATTCATCGGCTGTAACAAAAGCTATTTGGTTGTGTGTACTGTGTGACCTATTTTGATAGACTTTAGAACCTTTATATACACAAGTCCAGCCAAACTGCACATGTAACAGTCTAGTGGATGTATTTTTTATTTCTGTTTATATATACTCTAGTATAGTTTGTTAATGTTAGATGAAATAGTAGTGGGACAGCTCATTCAAATTTATTGCAAAACAGTGGCAATCACATACATCAGCATGTAGTACCAATAATTATTTGATGTGATCTGTCGTTTTCAGCAGTTGGTACTTGGATGCTAATGGTGCAAATAAATTAAGGTACTATTATAAATTAATGGTATATTATAATACAACAAAGCACTTTGCAGGGAATATTGCTTACCAGCAAAATAAAATTTATTTAGTGCGTACTCGTAACTGGAAAGCTTTAGCTAAGCAGAAGGCCAGAAAACTTACAAATTAACAGGTCTACATGTGAAGAATTGGTGTATTGAATATAGAAAAAGTCATAAAACATTGCTTGGGCAGAAAGACGCTGAGTGAATTAAAGCTACAGTTTAATTGCTATATCATATATAATTCTTCTCATACTGAAGACACTTGATACAACACTGGATCTAAGCTATATATATAACTACATGTATACAGGATGCCATCTCTCCTAATTAAGTGCCTTATATACCTTTTTTCGAAAATCGAGAAGGCTACCCTAAAATTCAGTTTAATTCATCAGGATCAATACAAATATATACTTGCAATTTTTCCCTTTTCATCAGCCAAATTGATGAAAATTGCATTTGTTGCAGAAATCACTCTATAATAGTTGCCATGTCTCCAGGTTCTGTATCATCTCTAATGTGTAGCCATGAACTTCATGCAGATTGGTGGGTTGATTTTTGCCATGGCTAGCAAAGATGAAGGGAAAATCCACAATCCATCTCCACAAATCAGACCTGATGCCACAGCTGGGACCATTAATGAAGCCCGACTGGAATTAATCTTATGCCAAATAAACACTATCAACGTTCCTATGCACATATCAATTGCAAAACTTGCACCTATTAAAAAAGGTGCAGCCATGGCCATCGGGAGTGGGACCCATCTACCATATTTTTCAGGGAAGAGATCTCTCATTAGGTTGGCAACGGCTGCAAACCCAAAAAAACCATAGCACAGTTGTAGGCAATGGTGCGGCAATGCAGAGAAACCTTCAACTCCGAGAATTGCCATGTTTCTGTAAATCAATGCATATGGCGCCTTCCAGTTGCCATCAGGATTGCCTATATCGAATGCATTATAAAACATAAAGAAGGTCAAAGGTGCAATGACACATCCCATTGCGGTACCGATTGTTTGGCTCAGAAGCATTGACCTTGGAGAGGTCATTGTAAGATGTCCAGTCTTTAAATCGTGCATTAAATCAGCAGAGATGGAAACAACTGATTTAATCAAACCACATCCAACCAGACCAGCTACTACACCTGAGTCTTTTCCAGCCAGGGCAGCGAGAATAAATAGCGCCACTTTGCCATAATTGTAAGCCATGTTTATGTCAGTGAGGCCAGCACCATATGCATTGCAGAACCCCAGTGCAGGGGCAAGGAGGTACGCAACTATGACATAGTACCACTTCATTTGAGGGAACATGAGAGGAATGGAGACTAGTGCTATGATGGTTAGAATTGCATAGCCTGTGTACGCCATCCATATCGGTATGTTGTCCCGTGTAAAAACCTCGTTTCGACGTAGATCATCTCGGACTGGAGTGTCTTCATCTGCCACTTTGATTAATTGTGCAATCAGTTAGTCTAGAATTCCTAATGTTTTTTTTTCCCCTTTTCCTAGATGACTTGTCAGTTGTGCAACTTTCACTAGTTTATTTGTCAAATCTGAAGATAGTACGTACTACCCAGGTGACTGGTCTAGTACCGTGACTATGCCAACAATATTGTACTTCAAGCACTGTAGATGATGGGTGGGAGTGGAGTGGTAGGCTTGGGGTCTTTGTACCAAAAGTCTACGCACAAGTCAGCAGGTGGAGCCGCTGGTAATATTAATCCTTATTTTACCTGTCTAAGCCTAGCATTATTTTGTTTACTTTCTACACTTTTTGCAAGTTTTTTTGGCAAATGCACTTTTTGCTACTAGCTAAGCAATGTCTATATTTGGCTATCGAGTAGCTTAGGACTTGGATGCCAAACGGGGCCACAAAGATAGAAAGGCAAATATGAGATTAATAATGTATGCTTTTGTATCAACTTCTGTTATAATAAGCATAGATTAGATACCTTTCTTCAAGTTCTTGCATCTTGAACGCACATGCACATTCTTCACGGTAAAACCAAGAATTTTGACAAAGTTATAGAGACCATCCCCAAGGATTAAAGCTATTGAGATGAAAACCTACAAAAACAAAAGTAGTTGTAGCTTAAATACTGATATATATGATCTCTGTCTTTTGAATCTAAGACAATACTCATGCATTTGGCACAAAGGTCCATGGAAACTCTTAAATTTAGGTTCCTCTAGATATCCATTGTAATTTGATACTAGATCAAGTATCACAACCACAGCACAAAAACAGGAAAAGAGAGGAGGGACTGACTGCCTGATATTGGAACTGGTACACTATTTGTTAACCATACGAACCTGTACAGCACAAGGATGTTTAATGAGTTTTTTTGCAAATATCATACAAACCTTATAACCTTGCAAACTGCGCATGCTGCTCTCAGGTAAGCTACTGGGATACCAATCACCTTTCAAATCAGCCAAAAGAGGCCACATCACACCCCAAGAAAGAATTGCTCCAAAAAGGAGAGAGAGGTTTACTAGATGAGAACAAATCATGCCTGCTCCCACATATGTAAGGCTGAAATCAAAGTAAAACCTGCAAAAATCCCAAATTAACATCATCATAGGGTTAAAAAAAATGTGATGTTATTAATTCCAATATTCAAGAGATCGAATAACATATTCTGATCAACATGAAAATTAAAAAATATTGTGGAATATTACGTTTGTTTCCAAGCTTGAAGACCAAAAGTAGGAAATTGTGAGAAACCACATCCCTCTCCACCTGAATAGAACCATTGGAAAACGCTCCAGAGAAAACTAATTGTAAAGTATTTTGCAAACCCACGGACCTGGTTTCTGTTACAAAATGATAAATGTTTTACTGACTATAGTTTAAAATGTAAAAACTACTCGTAAGTGCATTTTTATTTAATAATTGCATACTTTGCCATCTCATCTCCTTGAGGGGTATGAAATCCATTTATCAGAACAGCAGTTGCGGTGCCACTTGGGTATGTCAACTTGTAGTCTATTATCATAATCTGAATAAAATGAAATAATTCTTATAAGGGAATATACTCATTATTTTAAAAAGTTACAACTTGCGAAGCTGTGAAGGGTGAGTGGATGATGGGTAAATTTGAAGAAAATTCCTATTTTCAAGGATTGTCCTTGTCAAGAGCTCTTAGAAAAAGTATCCTCCAAGAGGTTCCGTATTGTCCAAATCATATCGGTTTAGACTTTAGAGTATCTTGACTTCAGCAGAAAGATAAGATCAAAAAAAGACATGATTTAGCTAGGCACAACATATATGCTTGCTGCCAAAAAGATAATATTGAAATATCTACTACAGATTATTAGGGCAATAATTCCACCAATCCTTTTATATTTGATACAATAATGAGAGCAACATATGGGAAATGTTTGCCTTTTGTATATGACGGTATCAAAAACTTTTCAGAAAATAGGGTTTAAAAATTACTGCGTATATACTTAAACCTTTACTGGTACAATATGGTTTGTAAAATTCCTAAGAGAGGTGAATGGGATTTATAATTGAATAAATATACCCAGGTCTAACAATTCAAACTCTGTTTTGTACTTTTGTTCAAGTTAAATTTAAAAAAAAAAATAGACTCATATGAAGTTATTTCTATGGTTTCCAAACCACTAAAATCTAAAATCAACATGACATGATCAGAGTTAGTAACCTATCAGTATAAATTTTGGAAGTTAAAGGGGTTCAAAATGAAGGAATCAATCACCTTTCTAAGTGGTACAAGGGCAAGAAGACCAACAAAGCTAACACTCAGCATAAATCCAGTCATCCATCCAATCCCGGGTTCTTTATAACTCCCCGGAACATTGCCGGGTGTATCTTCTCCTGCTTGCTCATACGTCTTTTTGTTTAGACCCAGCAAATATGACCCAAAACCACCTAAAATTAAACCAATACAAGTATCAAGGAAAAAACAGAGCATAAGATAAAATGAAGCAGCAAATTAAATACAACATTGCAATTAAAAAAAAAAAGCCTTTTATTACTGTCATATTCTCCCCATCTTTTGAATTTACGTACAGCTTCTAGATAACTTAATTTTAAAGATAACTTTTTGAAATAGGTCAAACTTATTGTATAAAATTCAAATAATTATGATTCAATTCCAATTCTAGGACAAAGTTAAACTGAGGTGCTTTTTTGAGGGTTATTCTTATACTCGTCGATATAATTCAGATATAAGAGGCCATTTGTAAACTATACTTTTGTGGGCCTACTTGGGTACATATTTGGGCTGCCAAATCTACTCCTATATTATTCCGCAAAAATCTACTTGAGAAGGACGCATAACAATTTTTTTTTTTTTATTTTGGATTAAGCAGATCTCTGCTGAGCTGAAGGTCTAAAACTAGACCTGAAATTTCTGAAGGTCAAATTTGCAAAATAAGACAACCCCCAAACAAGAACATCCTAGCCAATTTCAGGCAACAATGTAACCAGTTTACTATTCACAAACCTCCAACGGCGATGCTGTAGCAAGCCACGGCGCAAGTCTGAACAATGGTGTTTTCCTGCCGTGTAAAGGGCATCGTCACAATGCCGAGTTTATGCAAAAGCTTGGTCCAGGCTCTGAGAAAAACAAATGCCAGCAAGGCGGCCGATACATTCATGGTCGGTACAAGGCCGGTAGTGAGGTTCAACTTCATCACAATCACACTGTACATTATTCCAATAAATAGACTCGCCACCAGGCCGCGTACCGTGATTTGTTTCGACCATGGCGGGAGCCGTCTGAACTCAATTGAATCAAGCGGCTCTGATTCAATGTCCGATTGGGTCTTCTCTATCTCACTGGTGTGAATTTGTTTTGATGAATCTGTTTCCATCAGCTCGATATGGTCGTCGGAGGCTGGAGGTTTCCTTTTCTTTCTTCTCTTTTCTTGCTGCATTTTGGGAGAAACTTGGGTCAGATTGGAAGAGGGGTTAGATGCTAATTTGAGATTTGAGACCGCAGAGTGTGCTATGGGGTGATATAATATTTAATTCAGTAATTAATGAGAACATCACAGTGTAACCGAGTTTGACTGGTCTAAACTGGCAAGAAAATTGCTAAATTTTATATAAAAATTGCAACCTGTACCTTGTCGTTGTTCTAGCAATTTAGACTTCCAAAGTTGAGAACAGAACTTAAATGGTGATATGATCAGAGCATAAATGCTAGCACATTCGAAGAGCAAACAAGCTTGTTCTTAATTGCTTGATTAGGATAATGAAAAAAAAAAACACTCTGTTTTAGCAGGGGAGAAAAAAACATGGCACTTCAGAATATGGTGACAAACAGACAACTAAATAAGGTACAGTTTCAATAAAGACTTCAACCTATGCACTTAATTTTGCAATCATTGAAGAGCAATAATTAGGTGAACTTTTTGAGAGAGAAAGCTAGATGTCTCACCTGTGCACACTGCACAGTGCTCTAATTCCAGAAAGCTCAGAACTTGTCACAGAAAAATGAAAACAATCATCAAGTCTTGGAATGGGTTTGTGGAAGTGCTAACAATTACTCATCCCAAGCTCCATACAGAGGCGAGCACGCACCTTTTAAAGCTCGATCTTTTCCTCTTAAATTGGCTCGTGTTAAAAAAAGAAAAGCATGTACTGCATTTTTGTACGAAGTTACGAGCGAAGATTATTGTAGTACAAAGCTATAGCAGTCTATCTTATACTTTGTGGGTTTGGTACTCGGTCCATTGACACTGCCACTCAAAAAGAGGTTACAATTTGTACTGATCTCTCGCTTTTAGAAGAGAGAGTGGGTCGGTGAAAAAATAGGAGGCGAAGAAAAGATCGATCGGAGAATCGCAAAGCGAAGGAAAAAAAAAAAAGTCTACGCACGAGAGAGAGAGAACGAGAGAGACCATGGACCAAGCTAAGTCGCGTGGCTTTAACACGCTATCAATTGATAAAGAGGTGGAATTTGTTTCGTGCAAAACAATGAATGTGACGGAGATTTAGTAATTAATGAGTTAGAGGAGAACATGAGACGAATTTTGAACGATAAAAAAACTAATCATATTTATTTATACGATAAAAATATGGACTCAAATCAGAAGTATCATACGTGCGCATCCCGTAGAGGTAGGTGCTAGGACAGCAGAAGAAACAATAGATATGATGAATTAATTGAACGATAACTTGCTAGCTAATTATAAAAAGTTATAACTTTTCTATAAACATAATTACATGAATGATATTGATAAGTAATATTTTAAACATCTCCAATCATTTAAATTCAGATCTGCAATTTCCTAAAATCATGCAATTCGATAATTCATCAGCAATATTTTTTATTATATGTTTCACTACACCAGAAAACATTTTTAGCACCGCCACAATAAGACCGGTTTTTAAAAAATCCGGTTCTAAAAATATTCAGTGGCAATTTCGAAATTGTCAAAAAAAATTTTAAGACCGGTTTTTTAAAAAACCCGGGTCTATTGAATTCTCAAAAATCAACCGAAATTGCTGTTTTTTTAGGACCGGTTTTTATAAAAAATATAAAAACCGGTCTTAAAAACATACTTTGTAAGACTGGTTTTTTATAAAAACCGATCCTAATGAGATCACAAAATAAACCGAAAATTCAGTTTTTATTAGGACCGATTTTTTATAAAAAATCGATCCTAATAAAAACTGAATTTTTTCTTTTTTCCGGTGACTTTTTAAGATCGGTTTTTTATAAAAAACCGGTCTTAAAAATTGGCAGAGTTTTCTTTTTAACTCCTTCCCTCCTCTCCTCTCCTTTCTTCTTCTCTAAGTCCGAAAATCTCCTCTCTCTCTACTCTCTCTACTGTCCCTTTTTGCCTAACCGAGCCTCTCCACCTCTCTGCCGCTGTAGCCGCCTTTTGCCCCGTCCGACACCCCTCTCCTCCTCTCACACCTCCTCTCTAAGTCCGAATCCGAAACCCCTCTCCTCCTCTCTCTGCTTCCTCTCTATGTCCGAAACCCCTCCTCCTCCTCCCTCGACTGCGCCTCTCCCTTGACTGCCGCCTCTCTCCACTGTCTCCTTTGAGATAATTTTTATTAAAATGGTTAGTATGAAATTGTGAAATTGTGAAAATTGAAATGTGACATGTAAAATGTGAAAATTGAAATTGTGATTGCAAGTACAGTAGGTACAGTAGTGTATTGCTATGAAATTGAGAAAATTGAAATTGTGATATGCGAGGATAAGATGAGCCTCTTATAGCGGAATGAATTGTGTATATATTTTTGGATAAATTGTGCATATATTTGTGTTGGAGAAATTTTTGGATAAATTGTGAAATTAGTTGTGAACTTTTTGGATAAATTGTGCATATAATTATCTTGTTAGATAATTATAATTTTTATGAATATTGATATATTTATAATTGATGTTTTTTGTTTTGATGATTATGTGATATGTGATATATAAATCCATGATTGCTGTGAATTTGAATATTGCATGAATATTATGGCTAGTAAAAATGGGACTAGCCCAAAAATAAATTTTTTTTAATTATTAATTATTAAGACCGGTTTTTAACTAAAAACAGGTCTTAAAAATAGTATTAAGACCGGTTTTTAACTTAAAAACGGTCTTAATAATAAAAAAATTCGGAAAAAAAAAACAAAACAATATTTAGACCAGTTTTTTACAAAAAAACCAGTCTTAATGTTTTGTTTTTTAAGACCGGTTTTTTTACAAAAAAATCGGTCTTAAAGATGCGCATTCTTTTTTTGATCAGATTCTGTCTGGTTTTTAGCACCGCCTTTTTAACACCGGTTTCTTATATATTTTTAATACCACATATTATTAGGACCACTTCCAAACCGGTCTTAAAGGCCCTTAAATAACAGGTCTTAAAAATAAAAAGTGGCGTAGTGGTTATTATGTAGTTAGGAGGAAATCATCACCCATTTTGTTTCGAAATTCTATCTTGATTAATTTTATTATTGAAAAGAAATGTTCAATGGTTGCAGTTGAGATAGAAAGAGAAGAGTTATTGATCATAATAAATCATCGGCCATTAGATAAATAGTGAACTTGCTGGTTCAACTAGCCAACGAGTCAAATCAGTATGTGATAATGAGTTCCTAGAATTGGATTTTTGCACTCACAAACTCATAATACGACAACCAATATTCCAATTGCGTGTCTTTCTTTCCCACTCTTTCTTTATTTTGTTGTTAAATATGTATGCTTAAATTTGCGTTGTGCACCATTATTTATTTTGTGGGTCGATCTCTTTGTAGGATTTGGAAAAGAAAAAAAAAATTAAGATTAGATGTCGTTTTATGAGTAATGTTAGAGTCAAACGTGTTTGATAGATGAACCCTTTAAACATAATTAGATCTTAATTTTCAGTTGAAAATGATCGATTTGAACTGCTCATTATATATATTTTTCACATGAAAATTTTTATTAGAAATCAAATTAGATATTTTTTTCCTATTTTATTAGAATTTTAGAAAATTGATGTTTATTAGATGATTCATAATCCTTTGATCAAGTGATTATTTTTTCATAATCTGAAAAAATAGTGAAAAAGTTCTAAAAAATGTAAAATTTAGTCTTCTACGAGATTTAATGCGAAAACACAATGAACGATTTGAATCGATCATTTACAACTCGAGAATTGAGATCTAACTGCTTTTGAAGAGCACAAGTATCAAACGTGTTTGATAATAGCATTGCTCACTGTTTCATCCTTAAATCATCTGTTTGGAATAACCACATGTAATTTGGTTTTCCTCAATTGACGTTACTGAATTTTTAACTATTAGTTAAATCATATTTTGATTAATCAACTATTTTTTAGATTGTAATAACTAAATTTAGTTAATGTTGAAAAATGTATGTATAATATTAATTTTAGATTATATTTGGTTTTAAGAATGTCAATATAATTGTTATGGATGCCGAAACAAATTAAATTAGATATCTATCTATATATCATTTTTATACTAGATTTAAAAATTCGTGTAATTTGAGTTTGCTCCACCGATGGATGTGACATTTGGACATTTCCTTCCGCAACAGTTTGGACGTTAGTAACCCTACTGCACTATCTTATTTAATCAATTTGTTTCTTTAATTCTTTGTGTGTTGTGAAAATGTGCACATGCTACATTGGGCTACTATCTTAATTCAGCGATTTTATTTTACCAAACTGTTATTGTTACAAGCACTCCTGTACCAGGGTGTCAAACATGCGAAACGGAAACGAAAACGGAACTGGTATGTTTTGTTTTCGTTTCGTTTCAGGTAACGAAACAGAAATCATGTTTCGTTTCTGTTCTGTTTTAACAGAACAGAACAGAACGAAATTAACGCTCATTTCAGTTTCGCGTTCATTTTTCTTTGTAAATTCGTTTCTGTTCCGTTTCCGTTCCATTTCTGAAAACGAAACTATTGTCCTCTCCGTTTCTGTTTCGTTTCGGACAGAACGAACGAAAACGTACAAAACCAGGGGCGGAGGGATAGGGGGTGCGGGTATGGGCATCGTACCTCCTATCATTTAGAAATTCTGTGTGATGCAAAGAGTTTTGAGGTAGACTAAAATCAGTCGCGACTGACGGATGAGACCGTCAGTTACGATCAAATCTCAATTTTCGAGATTCTAACGGTCGATCCGAACCGTTCATTGTGTTCTCCATGTTGAAATCTCGTTGGAGACAAAATTTTATATTTTTCTGAAATTTTTTAGTATTTATTTTGTCTTTTACAAAATTCTTAATCTAAACAATTCTGGACCCTTCAATAACTATGATTTTTAAAAATCTCAAAAAAATAATAAATAAAATCAGAAAAATGTAAAATTTGGTCTCTAATGAGATTTCAATATGGAGAACATATTGAATGGTTCAGATTAGCCATTAGAACCTCAAAAGTTGAAATATAATCGCAGCTGACGGATCCATCCGTCAGTGGTGACTGATTTTAGCCTATCTCAAGAGTTTTTGTGCTGAATTTTAATTAATATGACATGTGTGCCCCATGTCATTCACGCATGTGACCCCCTGTCTTTTTATCTTGTATGAAACAATTCTTTCAATGCACTTGTAGGAGAGAGAATCACATCCGTAGCTTCCCAAAAAAAAATATATATATATATATATATATATATATATATGTTTTGTAGAGTGTAGACTGTAGACCTTTGGCAAATAGGCCAGCTTTGTGGCTGTACTGCACTCATAGGGAGCTTGCTCCCACAAATTTTCAAATTGGCCCCTCAAAATTACCACAATTACATATTGTTCTATTCGATTTATTACACTATTCTTCCAAGTGCAAATATAAAAATTTCTTGCCCCCTCTATTTTAGAATTCTGGCTCCGCCCCTGTAACGAAACGGCATGGTATTGACCTCCCTACTCCTGTAACTTGCTTTTATAGAGCTTGGAGTGTAGTTCTATAATTTCTTTTAGCAGTAAGTAATTTTTTTGCATTTTTCTTTTGAAACAGAATACAAGAAAGAAACCAGTTTTGGAAGCTTTTGAGCTTGGTTCGCTTTCTAGCCGCGAAAAGGGACAAGGCGTAAGGAAAAAGAGATGCCTTTGGATGCGAATTGTGTTACATCATGGGTGCGTCAGAGATATGATTCGGAGATTATTATTAGGCAATAGACACTTTTGCGTGGCCTTTATAGCTGAATCAATCCTGCCAACGAGATTTAATTTCTTTTAGGTAGAAAAAATATATTTTAAGTAAAAAAATAATTTTTTTAATTTCTTGAAATAAAAAATCTTTTAGGTAGAAAAAAATATTTTTTTTTTCCGATTCGCAGGATATTATTATTATTTTTTAATATCTCAACTTTCTTATTGTTATCAACAATTTAAACTTTCGTCAACTGCGTCCCCTGAAAGATAATTAAATTGATATGTATATTTCATGCAATATTGAATGATTAATTCACCATTTCGCTCATTTAGAAATGTTTCATTGGTTATCAAAAATAAGTTCAGTAACTTTTTGTAACTTGGGTGTAAATATTATCTGTTTTTCATTTCAAAATTTCAATTGATCTGACTAAAATTATTGTACAAACTTTCCCGCTCTAGGACTGTCCAGCCAATTTTTTTTTTTTTTTTTGTTCATTCATAATTGTGGTGCCAAATTATATTGCGTCTATATTTTTACAAAAAAAAAATGTAGAATTATTTTTGAAAGGAAAAATATAACAAAATTTATATTGGTCATATCAATTAAATATTAAGTAATGAACTATACATCCAGTGTCATGTTGGGGCTACACAACATTCTGGGTAAACGGACCTTGTCCAGCCCCACATTGTTTTCCAGAGGACCCATTGGCTGTGATCCTTGTCTTTATCCGACTCGCCTTTGATCGAGTTGACCCAAAGAGGGGCTGAATGGAGCTGGATACTCAAAGCCACCCCACCTCTCTTTATAAATGGACACATCACTTTCCTACTTTACACATGACAGCATGACTTATTAGGAGTCCTTTTTGAAATCATAATTGGACGTCTACAGAAGTCTACAAATTAGTTCAAAGTTTGTCAAAATTAAATTAAATATTGTCTTTTTATTATTTAGATTAGATGAAATGTAATTAAATTTGGTACAATTTACAAATTCTCCCCTGATTATGTGTCAATAAATTTAAATTACTTTTTGATGATTAATCAGTTTTTAAATTATTCCAAACTTGATGTAAATAATTGGTAAAAAAAAAAAGATACCTAATCTTAGGTTTCCAATTTGATCAAGCATTGCAGTTCGAACAAAAAAAATAATAATAAATACTGAAATTCGTTTTAGAAACTTCAAAAGTTCTCGCTTGTGGCAAGCTTCAAAGCTTGATTTTTCAGATTGCATCAGGTACAATAAAGTGTCCCAGGCCATCAGGCTTATTAAAATGTGTTAGCTTTTGCATATTTCTGTATTGCATTATTATTTTTTTTTCTAGACATGCTTGTGTCTCAAATTTTCTTTTCTTTTTATTTTTCTTTTTCGACTATTTCATTAATGGAATTTATAATAGACAAAAGAACAAAAGGCTTAACTGGAGTTATTACAGGAGAGCGTGCGCTAAGATTTCTAGAAGAATCATATTCGTCAACAGTATATCAAAGCAAAACAATGTGCCTAATGCGAGAAGGAATTATGGTAATATTTCTTAAGAAAATTCTCAGAATATAGTGAATGCCCAATTCAATATTTTTTGTGGGTGGATTTGTCATTAACTAGTGGATGCCAAATTGTGGATTGTACCGAGACTCTCTGAGTAAGTTTTAGTGTGTTGTTGTCTGGAGAGAATAATATTGCAATATAATTTTCACATTGTAAAGCAATGACACTTCCTAACGAGACTAATTCCTTTCTGTGAAAAGCATATTAAAAATCGATAAATGTTCTTTGGCTTTATTCTTTAATAAATCCTATGGGAACAATACATTATTAAATCTAAACAAATTGTAATTCTTTTACTGTTTTAAATTAAAATTATATATACCAAATGGATTAGTTTGTCATTCTATTCATGATATGACAACTACACTAACTGATATTAAAATTCTAAGAAAACTGAAATTATAGTATCTCATCATTTAGATATGTTGTGCTGAAAATTAAATACATTACAGAAATCATATCATTATTTATCAAATTATTAGTACATTTGATGATGTAGTTTTAGTTCCTAAAAATTCGTGTAATCTTCATATATAGTTGTCTTGATCCTAATAAGTAGATTGTTTGCGAAATTTTATCCTTTATTATTATTTAACGTATGCTTAGTTGTGGGCATAGATGTGTTATTTGTAAGAATTTTGCATGTTGTTGGTGATGTTCATGTTATGTTGAATGTTTCAAAATTTCAATTTATGCACAATGTTATTTAGGATTGTGTTGTTTGTGGCTTGTTGAATCTAATAGTTTGAGATGTTCATTAAATTAAATTTAGTAACCTCACTTGGTAGTTTTTATCCAACATATTAAAATATAATATCAACATATTATGCGTATATTAGAAATGTAATTATGAATTTATCAACCCAACCTAATCAACCAATGAGTTAATGACTTAGTGCGTCGGATTTGGACGCACAGATGTATGTTCCATTTCGAAACATATCGTACCTGTATTATGATCCGGTTGACACGACTATATTCACTTCTCCGTTGCGCAATATTTCTTTTTGAAAAAAATGTGAGAATGTTTTGGGCCTAAATGGGCTGTACGAAATTGTTAAAACGTTCAAAACTATGGAAGGCACTCCAAATGGAAATCGAGGGTACAACGACCTTGTGTTAAAAATAACTTATGTGTGATTAGCTAAATTAAAAATGATACTTTATTCCTGTATGGTCAATACTAGCATATGCATGTTAAACAGGAAGTATGGAACTAAGCATTGTGCTCTATTATTTGAATCAGACAATAGGCCATTTGGAAGGCTCCCATGACATGATGACAGTAAATCATCTTATCGACAATTCCTTCACCATAGGTCCATAGCCTTGCGTTTAGAATCTCCAAAGCACGATGGCGACATGGTGCTTGGGCAGAACATTTATGAAGTTAATTGTTTCAGTTTTCTAATAGTGATATATCTCGTTTTTAGCCTTCACTTGGCTCTGTAACTAAATTGTTTTTATTTGATTTATTAATAAACTTTTTGTAGCTGTGGCAATCGCCACCGTACCTACAAAAAAAAAAAAAAAGAAGATATATCTTGCTTTTGTAAATTACGGTCAAGCTCTAGTATGCGTTATAAAAATATAATTAAAAAAGGGTCAGAGGTTGCTCTGCTTATCTGATTCCTTTTTTGCTGGTTTTATCTGAAAACTGTTGCGTTTTTTTTAATTAATTGAAAACTGTTGCGTTGACCTTGGCAGAATTATACACTTCCAGCATTATCTCGCTTTAATAACTAAATCTTTAATAAACATGACAGTTCATACTATATCATACATTTGAGCTTAACCAATATTCTATAAAAAATGCAACCATCGCTGTGCTGACTTCCTATGCACAACCCGTAGCCGCATTCGGTCAGTAACTTAGTAAATCTTCAATTAATTTTATGAATTGTTAATCAGATGGGTTGTATCCTTTAAATTTAGACTAAATCAAATAAACGGTGAGCTTGATTCCTATAATCACTGCACACCGAATCGGATGTCTTGTTAACAGTATCCTTAATTGCTATGAAAAATATCAAATGATATGAAGTAAGAAATTATCACTAAATTAAAATCGATGATGGATTTAGAAGTGGTAGCTAAAGTCCATACAAGTGACTCAATAGAAGAGAATATGCTGATTTTTTGTCAACAGAAAATATAGTTAGGTAAATTAGCAGTGAGAAACTAACTAAAAATTTGAAGATTTTTATGACAGCACCCAGAAAGTAATACAGAAATAGTAAAACACATTGATCTTTTGTGGGGACATTAACGCTTGCCGCTTGGCCCAATTCAAGACGAGAATCTAGACTAACTAGTGAATACATTGGCTAGCTACAAATGATCTTAGCTTTCACATTACGTGACAAACGTGTGGCAAGGAAGAACCTGACAAGGCATCTTGACAAATTTACCACTCATAAGACTAGCATGCTGGAACTAGAAATCTGCATCAACCAAAGTCAGAAGATAGTCCTTCACCATACAAAAGAAAAAAAAAAAAATTCTCACTTTAAACCAGTGGTGTTAGGGTCCGGTTTCTCTTTATAAATAGTTTCACACATAGCTGAATCGTTTATTTCATATTAAATGATTGAAATTCCATTAAAATTGAAGAGAATAATCAGATAGGAAACAGTAAATGAGCAGATTGAATACTTTCCTAACACCATTCAATTAAATCCTTATGAATGGACAAGGGACCCAATTAATGCTATTAGACCCATACAGCCATACATATCACATTTTCTCTTTCCTATAAAATTTCCCAAAAATAAATTCTCTTGTTGGTTTTCCTATAAAATTCACCAAAACTAAAATATCTCTTGTTCGCTTCCCTATAAAATTTCCCAAAACTAATATATCTCTTGTCCACCGTATATGGGCTGGAGGTTACACCATTTTATGGCTTGAGAATAGAAGATAGTTCCATGAAAACAATAAAAATAGAGCCTATAATCTATCATTAAAAAAATAGTTGCTTCCATTTCGGATAGCTTATATATATATAAGCACAGTTGTTGTACCTGTTGGTTTTTCTCGGTTTTTGTTCACTACTAGTCCAGGTAAGCCTTTTCTTCTCTTTCCAGTTTCTTCGATTTCACATTAACTAGCATTCTCACTCCAACACAATTAGAAGAACTGCTGGCACATATTGTGTTTCCCAAAATGCCTCTAAGAAATAAAAAGAGAAATACAAGTTTCATTAACTCTAATTCTCCATAACTTAAAAAAAAAACTATAATTGCAGTTCTCCAACTCCAAGTTTCACTTAAGATTGTGAGCCAAATGGAAGGGGCTAGAGTGGCTGAAGAGATTGAGAAACTCGAAGACACGGAGCAATCAGACTCAAAGTACAACGCGACAGAGAAGCCGATACCGCACTGGACAGAGCAGTTAACCTTTCGAGGCCTTGTGGCGAGTTCTATTATCGGCACAATGTATAGCATCATAATCATGAAATTGAATCTGACAACTGGTCTTTCTCCTACTCTGAATGTCTCGGCTGCACTTCTCTCTTTCTTTTTTCTTAAAGCCTGGACTAAGATTCTTAGTCAGCTCGGCTTTAAGACGGCGCCTTTTACCAAACAGGAGAATACCGTTGTACAGACCTGTGCCGTGGCTTGCTATAGCATCTCAGTTGCTGGTACGGTTTTTATTAGTTTTCATTGAGAAATAGTCTGCTTTTAATTGGATATGAATTGGAATTTACAAGGACTGAAATGATACAATGAAACTTTGGGGACCATTCCTGTAATATATTATATGAAAGTTCAGACCAATGCTTGATTGTCAGTTCTGATTGATTTCCAATTTTTTTTTATTTTTTTTTAATTCTTTTTGAGAACAAGATTGATTTCCAATTATTGTTCCCATTTTATTTTGTTTTTCCTTTTTGTTTGTTTCTATGCACTGGCAGGTGGTTTTGGGTCCTACATGCTTGGTCTAAATAGAAGGACATATGAGCTAACAGGAGTGGATACACCAGGAAATGTAGGCTACAAAAATCCCACTATGGGCTGGTTTACTGGATTTTTATTTTCGGTTTGCTTTGTTGGGCTTTTCTCTCTGATTCCTCTCAGGAAGGTAATTATTACAAGCTCATGTAATTCTGAATGCCAGGATGTTGTCTCAAACACTCCTTTAATTCGATTTGCCGATTTGTAAAACAACACAAATTAATTACTAATCTCTCTCTCTCTAAGTGTTTGTTTAGTATTTTTCAATTTTCCGATTTGTAAAACAACACAAATTAATTACTAATCTCTCTCTCTAAGTGTTTGTTTAGTATTTATGATGAACAAGATAGCCAAATTCTTTGTTCCACAAGTTCTGGAGCTAAACAAGGCGGCAGAAGCTTAGTTAGAGTGTCTAGCTTAAGTATGATTTTAATTCTAAACTAATCCTCTTTGAATTCTAAGTAAATTGCTCAAAATTTAGTTTTGGCGTTATACAACGCTTCATTCCATCGTACAACGCTACCAGAGCACTGTTCCTTTACGAGACTGTCAAATCAGCATTCATGCGTTACACAATGCCTCTTTATGGTGTGTAACGCATGGTTAAGCATTGTGCAACTAATTCTCTTTGAATTCTAAGTAAATTGCTCAAAATTTAGTTCTGGCATTATACAACGCTTCATTCCGTCATACAACGCTACCAGAGCACCGTTCCTTTACAAGACCGTGAAATTAGCATTCATGCGTTACACAACGCCTCTTTATGGTGTGTAACGCATGGTCAAGTATTGTGCAACGATTGGTTGCGTTACACAATGCCTTGACCAAGTCAATTGGTAGGCTGATGTCTCTGAACTAAACGTTGTGTAACGCTTCTTTCCATTACACGACGGCACCAAAATTTAACGTTATACAATGCATCCCTGGCGTTCTGTAACGGTTGAATTTTTGGCAAACTTAAGGTCGCTCTGGCGTACGTTGTACAATGCTTAAGTTGCGTTATACAACAATATATTTTGGAAGCGTTATATAACAGTTGGTTGTGTTGTGCAACGCCTCATCCTTAGTTTTTGACCGTTTGAACTTCACTGTTCTTTGTGTTACACAACTCATAGTGGCATTGTACAACGCTTCTGACACGTTCCAACGGCTATATCCTATTTTGTTTTATTTAACGGATACATTGTTCCGTTGTGTAACGCTAGATAGCGTCAGGCAACACTAAGTTGGTAATTTGACTAGTTTGAAACTCTTGGCCCTCTATATATATCAAACCTCCTTGGACTGATTTTCTCTCTTGAAAATCTTGCTTGACACCTTCCTTTGAGCTTCAAACACCTGGTTCTCATACCCCCTTGATAATTGAGCATTTACTTAGCAAAATTATTGAGATTAGATAGCCTCAATCAAACCCATAGTTTCTACTAGCCATTTTTTTTTTTTGAAGATAAATTGGGGGTTAAGCCTCCCAACTTATTTTTAAATTAAATGTCTATGAAAGATCCTCAGCCGGGTTTCGAACCTATGACCTTTCACTCAAGATGCATTGCTTTTTGCCACTAGACCAAGAGCTGGTTCTCCAAATTATTGAGAGTTTTTTATTAAGAGCATCAATGCTTGGTGTATTTGAATTGATTTGTGATTAGTCTAGAGGTTAGGCCAATCCATCTCAAGTTCCTTGTGACTAGGCGATTCGGTTCGAAGTTGTAGACCCGTTTTTTGTGGAATTGAACGGTACACACCCTTTCGTGGTAGTGAAACTCCTGGAGACGTACGATTAAAGTTAGCTTATTCTAGCAGGTCGGAACTCCGTAATCATATTGAGTGTTTAATTTCTCTTTCCTTTCTCTATTTACTTTATAGCTAATTGAATTGCTTGTGTTCTGACTTAATTTTCCTTATAAAGAAAAGACTATTGACTGTAGAATAGCTATGCTGTTGATTGATTGTGATGGTGATGGTCATGGTGATGTATTTTATGTTGACTTTATATTATACTCCTGTAAATTTTTTCAATTACTTTTTAACTACTTGTTTCACTCTTCATTTTATTTTGTTTCTTGCAGATCATGATACTTGACTACAAGTTGCCATATCCAAGTGGAACCGCAACCGCTGTACTCATAAATAATTTTCATACCCCTCAAGGAGACATTGCGGCTAAGTATGTACTCAAAACTTTATAATTAAATCTTTAGAATAATGTGAAAAGTATAAACTTGATGATTGAATTGAATATATGTTTGCAACAGAAAGCAGGTCCGTGGATTTTTGAAATTTTTTGGAATCAGTTTTGTCTGGAGCTTCTTCCAGTGGTTTTTCACGAATGGAGACATGTGTGGCTTTGCTCAGTTCCCTACTTTTGGTTTGCAAGCTAGGAAACAAACGTAATGTCTACTACTACTCCCTCTTTTCGTGAATTATGAATTGGCAATATCAAATTTCAGTACCGTATCAGTTCGGTACTGTGGATGAACAACCAATTGCAATAAGCAGTACCAGTAAAAACACAATAAGCTGGAATCAGTCACATCTTATACTTTAATATTAATTGTATTAGTTGGGCCTTTTACTCAGGCTCAGGATTCATCAACCACATCTTATTTTGACATCCTTGAGGACGCTTTCTCAAAACAAGTAAAAAAAAAAAATTACAAACATATTTTAGACATAAATATTTTTTTTCAAATTTCAAGTAATATTCACTTGATACAAAGAATATCGTAAAATATAGACTGTTGCAGTTTTCAACTCATTTCATGAAAGGTGAAATTTGAATCAAATTTTAGTATTTTTTATGTATATACTGTTCATAGGGGATAGATCACATGCATTTTAAGTTTCGGATTTCAAAATCATTAGTTCTTTTTAATAGTTGTCAATGGTGATGGCCACCTTTACTCTTACCAAATGAGTGGCTACTACATTCAGTACTGAGGGGATTTACAACTGATTTCCATTTTTAAATTGCAGATTTTTCTTTGATTTTAGTCTCACATATGTTGGAGCAGGGATGATTGTGTCCCATTTAGTGAATCTCTCTCTTCTTCTGGGTGCAATTATTTCATGGGGCATAACATGGCCATTACTTGCCAATTTAAAAGGCGATTGGTACCCAGCAAAACTTCCAGAAAGTAGTATGCGAAGCCTGGCAGGATATAAGGTCCATTTTATGGATTGTTCTTATTGATTGGTAATATTAGTTTATGTTAATTTTGAAGTTCTTACTTCTCTTTCCCTTGTATCAGGCGTTCCTCACCATTGCCCTAATTTTGGGGGATGGTCTCTACAATTTTACAAAGATAATCATCTTTACTACCAAAAGCTTGTATGATAAATCAAAAGTGAAGAAAATTAAGATAGGTACAATGATCCCTTTTCATAGAATTTCATTATTTTGGCTTTTTTCTTTTTGTAAAATTTGTTTCCTTCACATCAAATCCCACTGGTAGCATGCTGTTCTTTGCCTATATAGTACTGCACTACTAAAAGCTGTTCAACCAAACAAAAGACGAAGTCGTGAAAGATCTTCCATAATTTATAAGTTATAGACAGACCTTACATAAAACTAAATAAATAAAAATTTGTTCTGTTATTACAGAAGTATTACTTGATGTTATAATGTGCTATTGTTGATACATATATAATCAAGACTTGTCGGGTTCAATGTTTGTTTAAACAAATGTGGCATAAGCAAAATTCACTTGACAAAATTACATTTAACAAAAACTATTGAATGCTGTTACAGTGGCAGATGAAGGCAATGGCCACCTCATTCAGGGTGATGAAAAGCATGATGCATATTTTGTAAAGGAGACTATTCCTCTATGGGTTGCCTACATAGGCTACATTGTCTTCACCATCATAGCAATCATAGCCATACCTTTGATGTTCCATCAAATAAAATGGTACTATGTCGTCATAGCATACATCCTCGCACCAGTCTTAGGTTTTTCCAATGCATATGGTGCCGGCCTAACCGACATTAACATGGCATATAACTATGGCAAAGTAGCCCTTTTCATTTTTGCAGCCTGGTCAGGCAGAGACTCGGGTGTGGTTGCTGGACTCATAGCTTGTGGGTTGGTAAAATCGCTCGTTTACATCTCAGCAGATCTAATGCATGACTTCAGAACCGGTTACCTCACATTAACATCCCCAAGATCTATGGTAGTTAGCCAAGCAATTGGTACAGCCATGGGCTGTGTAATCGCCCCTCTCTCTTTTTTCCTTTTCTACAAGGCCTTCGACATTGGCAATCCGAATGGTATATGGAAGGCACCATATGCGTTGGTGTATCGTAACATGGCTATCTTGGGAGTGGAAGGGTTCTCTGCTTTGCCGAAAAATTGCTTGAGTCTATGTTGTGGTTTCTTCGGCTTTGCAGTTGGGGTGAATGTGTTGAGGGACTTTTTACCAGCAAAGTACGGGCGGTGGATGCCACTTCCTGTGGCCATGGCAGTGCCGCTCATAGCTGGTGCAAACTTTGCAATCGACATGTGTGTGGGAAGTGTGATTGTTTTTACTTGGAGTAAGATTAATAGTGCTAAGGCAAAACTAATGGTTCCTGCAGTTGCATCTGGATTGTTATGTGGTGACGGAGTTTGGATCTTACCATCTGCCTTGCTCGCCTTGGCAAAAGTTCACCCCCCGATTTGCATGAAGTTTGACAAATCATGAGTTCTAATGAAACTTTAGAGGTTTTATTGCTTCAGGATGGTCCTTCTTTGGAATATTTGAAGTCAGTTTGGTTATGTAATTTCAATTTTGGGTGTATTTTACTAGAATTTGGACAGGCGGTGATTCATTCTGCCCTGTCAATGATCAATTGATAGCGTAATGGAAGAGTATAAGGAAGCATTTGATCATAGCCATTGATTGAAGTTTGATATTTATTCTTTTATCATTAAAATTCGATAGGCTCATGGAAACAATTGAGACAGATGTATTTTTTGTTTTACCTTTCATAATGGTTTTCGCTAGTAAATGTTGATAGTGTTCATGATTTTTCTGAACTAAAGACATAAATCCGTAAGATAGTAGTTTTGATATAAAAACCCGGAATAAATAAACTAAATTAAAAGTCTGTTAGACTGTCATCGAGTGTTTTCTCACAATGACACTGATATTAGCGAAATCGACTCGAGTCTCGAGTGAGGTCAAAATTGAAATAAAAACAGTAACTTAAAAGAATCAAATTCCATCCAAGGCCTACAAAGGCCCATCAAACAGTTAATCGAACAAATCCGTTACGTCGCAAATGGAGGTGATCCAACTTCCAAGATTCGGAGTATCGGACACGAACACCGCGCCGCCGCAGGAAGTAACCAGTTCACTCAGTAGCCATCTTTCTTCCTTGCTCTCTATTCTCTCTCTTATCCATACTTCCCCACGCACGCCATGATCCTCTCCGTTCCAGCCAACACTCTACCTCTACATCTGCGACCTTCCATTGCTCCATCTCTCTGTCTCTGTCTTTCAAGAAAAGCGCGTAGTAGTACTATCTCTCGAAGAGTTCGAGGGAAGATTGTGTGCAAAGCTGAACTAATTCACGACGCACCTTTCGCTCTCGCCTTAGGCGCGAGCGTGCTGAGCTCACTTGTACTTCCGACTGAACCTGGTGGGTCCCATGAGGAGGGGAAGGATGATGATGGGGCCATGGATTCGACTGATACGAGGTTGGCTGTCATGGCCATTATAAGCATCATCCCTTACTTCAATTGGCTGGTGAGGTTCTTGTTTTTTAATGAGATTTTTTTTTTTTTTTTTGCTTCCCTTTGCAGATAAATCTGGGTCTGAGAATATATTTCTGATGTGGTTTTAGTGTAGGGATGGGTTTTTGCTTGGATGGATACTGGAAAGCAGAGATATCTTGTGTATTCTATTGTGTACTTGGCTCCATACTTGAGGTACATCTTTTATTGAGAAATTTATCTTGGATTTGCCAAATCTTAAAGTGTATGGTAAGGAATTGGAGTTCAGGAATCTGTGGTTTGTGTAATTTTGGGGCTTTTTGAGAGTGGTCTGTTTTGTGTGAGAACATAGATGCATATGTTTTTAAGGGTTACAATTTCTATTCTTGTAATTATTATTGCTTTTATTTGCTAAGGTGATTATTGATCAAATATGGTTTCTTTCCTTCATTAATCTATGTTGAATTTATTAAACTAAGATAATTGTTTACCTCACATTTCAGTTGTACACATATCTCTTGGAGTATATTACCGAATATCTCTGTCTGGCAACCCTGACCATATAAACTTTGACAAGAGCAGATTTGTCATCATCCATAAGCATGCTGCCAATTGACCATTTGATCTAGGTTCTGTAAAAAATATAGTTATTTCATTAGGAGAGATGAGAAAGACTTCCAATTGATATTTGCAAGAGATATTTTCAAAGGAAGAACAATTAGATAGTAGAAAAGAGAGACAACTAACAAGCTAAGAAATCTATAGAAGTATTTAAGACCTCTTTCATTTTTTATATTCTTAAAAAATGCTGTGTCAAACTTTTCAGGACAAATTTTTCCCTTTCACCAGAAGAAAGCTGGCTGCCTATTGCCAGTATACTGATATGCATTCTGCATGTACAGGTTTGCCACAGCATGCTTTTAAAATGATTTGGTTACTCGGAATGTACTTTGCTATTGTTTGAAACATTTGTAAATTCATCTATGCAGTTGGAAACTAGCATTAAGAATGGTGATCTCAAGGGTTTCAAATTTCCATTCATAAAGAGCAAAGGCAAAAGCCGACGGGCCTCCATGACGGTATGTACTTTCTTTTTTGTAATCTGTGGCAAGAATAATTTGTGCTTCATCTGTGTAATTGGGGATATCGAGCAATTTATATCAGTTTTTAGCTGGTACTTGAAAAAGGGAAAGATATTTTAAAGCATGAGTTACAGGAGTGACCCATTTTGGATTATGATTATGGGTATTGTTCTGGGTCAATACCGGCAGAATCATGCTTTATTTTGCTGAACTCTGGTCCAATTTGGTTGAACCTGTAAAGGTTGAAGCTATGGTAAAGTTCCCTTTTGTATTTTTCAGGGACATGGAAAAAGAAATAGAAAACTACCCCTGTCAAACAAGGCAAGAGAGAAGCTCCATGACTGGGGAGTCAAACTTAACCCAAGAGATGAAATGCCACAGCTAGATGAAACTACTGAGGACGACAAATTTAGTTAGGTACTTAAAAGAATCGATAAAATTGTTTTTTTTTTATTAAATATTGTCTGGTTAGAATGTCTGGGTGGAATTTCATCTATATATCTTGGTCTGATGTTACTATTCTAATAATAGATAAAGTGATTAGATCTGTAGTAGAAGATTGGATATGTTAAATGAGTTGGTAAATGAGATTGGCTACTATGCCGTATAATGGATCTTTCCATTAGGATAAGGATAACATGTGCATATAAGTTCGGAGTTCATATTATAGTGCTGGTGGAACTGTGTTGTCATGCCCCTCAGAAAATTTTGTAGCTTGCTGTCTCAAATTTGATACTTTCACTACTTGTGGATGTTGTGCTGACATGACAATCTTCTAATAACAAAATAAATAAACATTTGCAAAGCGGAAGTTCTTCAGTAACTGATAGTTGTCTTACATGTTTCCAACTGAAATTAATTGGTGGCATGCTGTTCCTTGGTGAAAACTTTTACATGTTTTGTAGGTATGATGTACTTTCACTTTTCTAAAAGGCTAGTTATTTGCTTGTTAGCACACGAGATTTGACTGCTTTTTCTTATACGATCTTTTATGCTGTACTTTCTTATTAATTAATTTAGAAATGTGAAGCTTTTCTTGTTTTTGTGAGGCTTGGTTTCCCTGTATTTGGTTTATAAATCCTGTCTTACTGCCGAAGTGGCCTCATCAATTTTGTCTACTTTTTTCAATATTTTGTCTTTACTGATGTGTCTTTTGGGCAAACATATCTAAGTTGGTTCCTGCTTTCATGTCAGTGCTCTTGTTGACGTAGAACAACTACCAGAACTCTTCCTTCATTCTCTGTTTGTTTCTTTTTTCCTTTTTTTTTTTCAACGTCCTTACAAGCACAAGTAAAACTTGGGAGTGGCCAGTGTCAAACATGTTGGACACAAGCATTCGTCCAACATGATAAAGTTTTAACTTTTGAGATTAATATGACCGATCCATACTGTTCAAATTGTTCTCCATAATAAAATCTCCGTTGGGACCAAATTTTATATTTTTTCAAATTTTTTTACTATTTTTTTGCAATTTTTGAAAATGCTCAACCTAAAAAGTTATGAATCCTCCAATTTTGAAATTTAAAAAAAAATAGTTAGAAAATTTGAAAAAAATATAAAATTTGATTTTCCATGATATTTTAATATAGAGATCATCTTAAGCGGTTCGGATCGGCCGTTTGAAATTTTAATAGTTGAGTTTTTGGATCGTGTTGGACGTCCTATATGTTTGAACAATCGAGCAATAAAAAAATAGTTGTATTTATTTTTTTCCCTCATTCACTAAACAAGTGTTCTGTTAAGTTGTTTGATTTCTGGGTTGCATTAGCAGCTTCCTTTTGTTAATTACTGCTGCTATTATTGGACGGTATATGGTTCTTTTATCTCCACAAAAAGAAAAAAAAAAAAAAAAAAAAAAAAAAACAACAATAATAATAATTGTAACGACTAGTTCAGTGTTATGGGCATCTTGTTCTTGGGGCTGGATAGATATACGATACCTAAAAGAGTCCCAAATTAGATCAATGCCAATATGGCATTCTGCCTGTAAGAATAATCTAAAGCTGCTTCCGAATTATATTTATACCACGAGTCCACGACTCATATTTGCTGGGTACATGACTGAATCAGGGTAGTGACTCTTTATGTATCAATAAATAAAGAACTAAAAATTGAGGTATTTTTATTATTTTTACTCCCTATCATATTTTTCTCGTCTTAGGGGAGGGTAAAATGAAGGACTAATTCATTTTTTATAGTCATTTCTTTAATCAGTGAATTTGAGCATACAGAATTGTAGAAAAAGTTCTTCATCATTATTTATACCAATTTCAAAGTTAAAATTATTATTTGTTTTATATGGAAACACCTCCTTTTCGTTACCTTACATTATCTCTATTCTATTCAGAGACTAATAAGATTTGGTACTCTACAGAGCTACCACTTGACTAATGCGCCAGATTTATCTGATGATAACTTGATAATAGTTAGTTAGATGTGGATGAGTCAATGGAAGTGCGTACAACAGTGTATCTCGTTTATGTTTGCTATTTAAAAGGCTTCCTTTTTTTTTTTGCCTTTTAGAAAAGGTTTTTAGAGGATAATGGTGACATGATCTCAATCAGAAAAAGAAGGCATGCATTTATGGACGTTACCACATATCCATGTCAATTTCCATGAGGTTTCTATCCTCGCACATACCTTATGAAACCATTATCTAAATTGACATTACACAACATTCCAACATACAAAAAAAATTCCATTCTATTTCGGATCAAGCAAAAGATGTCTTCAGTAGGATTTGAAAGGCTTCTAGATTGGCTCTGAAAAGTTTTGTATATTTGTTTTACTTGAAAAGATAAATGGAAGATTGGATTGGGATTTAGGATTAAGTTACAGTAGTGGGTTAATGAGCCCAGTGCCGTGTCTGTTGAATGATATCCAACCGATACCAATAATAAAACACTGGCTATCATTTTGTACTACCTTTTCGGAACAGGTATTGAGTGGGTGTGAATCATCTCCAACCCCACCAAAACATGAATGATTCAATGTCATAATTTATGAACTTCTGCCATAAGTGCAACTGATATGACTAAACATATGACTTCTGCCATAAGTGCAATTGACCAAACGAATGACTTGTTAAATTTAGATTCTTTTACCATTCTTTACTATAAACACAACTGTAACTTCATATCCAAAAAATAAATACAAATGATTTTGTGGAAATTGAGAAATTTCAATTCTAAAAAGATGTTTTTACCATGCCATTGCCAGGGAAGTGTTTCTTTTATGTATGAAAGGGGCTTGCTTTTTTTTCTTTCTACTAAAGCATAGAATGAACTTTCAATAAAAAAAATTAAAAAAAAAGCATAGAATGAATATAAATTGCGCATGCTTTGCTTAAAACCCTTTTGTACACCAAGTCGCCATCACATAAATCACGTACCGTTTCTAGAATAGAACTATATAAGTGGTTTTCTTCTCGAAAGAAAAAAAAAAGCAATATAAAAAAGATGAAAAAGGAACACATATCACATTCACAACTCACAAGTAACCCGCCAATGTACTTCCCATCATATAAATTGTTCAGATTTAAATCTTTGGACTCATAAGTTGAAAAGAGGTGCAAACTGTAAGCTGTAACCAACTCAAACGCAGCTGTAGGTAGGGGTGGGTAACGTGTATCACGGAAACGGAATGGGTCGTTCCGTTTTCCGTTCCGTTTCAATAACGGTACGAATCGGAATGATTCGTGATTCATTCTGTTTCGATGGAACGTGGCGGAACGGCTATATTTACACTATAAAATGCACAAACGAATCATGAAATGCATTCCGTTACACGTTCCGTTTGCGAAACGGAATGAAATTCCATTCCGTTACACGTTCCATATGAACGGAACGGAACGATTTCGCGTATTCACGGTATACCGCGCCACCCCTAGCTGTAGGAATTTTTATTGGGCCGCTTAAGACTGATGTGGGACCATATAATACTCTTGCTGTCTGACAGCTTGATTTAGACATTTTTCTATTCAATAATCATTCCTCAAAGCTAAACAAACCAAATTAGACAAAGAATGCAAGGTTTACAAACTAGAACGTATCACTCGGAGTACGACCATTCAGTCTTTCCAAGCCAATCAATTTCGTATATTTGTACAGTATTAAGATTATTTTACACCGTAGAATCCTAGAAATATCATTAACAGCGACATGCTATTATCTGAACCAGACAAGAGGAACCCTTTGGCTTCTAATTTTTTGTGAAAGTTTTTGTGTACGCCCTTTTTTTCATACCTTTTTTCATTTTAGGAGAAAGCACAGGTTCTAGAGTCCTATGCTTTTTTATTACCCCAATGGCGCTTTTTATAACTCTTTTTATAATTTATAGATATATGTATGAACTACGAAAAGCTAGGAACTAGAAAAAAAATAACAGCTCTAGCCTTATAGGCATGATTCTTACAACACAAGGTAACTGTGCAATCTACGATGGAGAGAGTACAACGGAAAAGGGTCCCGTTTCAGATTCCCGGAACCAACATGGAATTGTTAGTCAGAGCAAATACATTTTTAAAAGATAAAGTCAATTTAAAAATTGGCACTAATTAGGTCACACGAGACACTTTAGAATTAGAAAAAAAGAAAAAAAAAAGTATAGAACAGGGATCATCCCTTCAATTCGAAATCAGAACGCAAATTTACAGTTTGACCAGCCATGCAATTTTTGCTTTAATTCCTTCTTTCGTTCCAGTCAGGCAGTCACCTTTAACAGTTTAATTCAATTCTACTACTAACCCCCCCCCTATGAACAACATGTTCATACAAAAATTCAAAACTAAGGAAAAGGAAAAAAAACAGAACTACTGTAACTCCAATTCTTGGAGCAATTCATTAAAGAAAATCAAAGAAAAGAAAGAAAAGGGTAGTAACCCAATTGCACCTTTTGATAATGGATGAAGATATATTTCAGTTGATTTATTTGATCACCAATTTCTTTGTTAATTGCTCTGGCTCAGTCACCCCTCTTTCTCATTTCCATGACTTAGCGGCGTCGCCGGTATGCCCTCTGTTGTGGGGTGTCCTTCCCTCCTACTCTTCACCTTAATAAACCCATATAATTTCTTAAATTCTTTAATGGTTGAATCCCTTCCAAATTGCAACCCATTTGGTTCCTCACCAACCCGATTGTCGTCCACCCGCCGGGTTACTGACACACTCCTTGAGGTGTGCTGGAGAGCACCGATCACTGTCTTAATTGCCCGACTCGGGGACCCACGGTTTGTGATCATAATCTCACCCACCTCTGCCGGGCTGAGGCGAGCCCCGCTCTGAAATTCCTCCTCGACTTGTGGGTACAATTTATGGTCCTTTATCCCTAGGTAGTTTCCAGCTAGCGTTTTAAAAGCTGCGAAATCGCACATCGGAAAATGAATATGTACATCAAGCCGACCCGGTCGAAGCACAGCTGGGTCAATGCCTCCTTCCTTTTCATCACTACTCATGGTGAAAACCATGATCCGTTCTTCGCCGCAGCATGAAAATATCCCATCCATGAAATTCAAAATCTCAGAAAGATGCACTGTACCATCAGCCAGATGGCGGTCGAGGTCTTCCATTAGAATTAGAGATTTCGGAGTGGTTCTTGCGAGGAGAGTTTGGAGTTCACTACCAGCAACCCGTGTCAAATCCACATCATAAACATCGTAACCCAAAAACCGAGCCATGGCAGCCGCAAATGACGATTTACCAGTTCCAGGGGCACCATACAGTAAATAGCTCCGGCGCCATACTCTGCCTAAATTATGGTAATAGTCATGGCCCTTGAGAAAGGACTCAAGGTCATTGCGGATGCGGGTCTTCAATTCTTGATCCATAGCAAGAGTATCAATCGAAGCCGGGTGAGTAAATGCAACCGCGGTCCAGACATGACCCCGATCAGCCCCGCTGGTCGAATTGGTGAACAGTTTCAAATCACGCCTCCTCGCCTCTGTTTCATCAGCGATCAACTCGACATACTGCAAATACGGGCGGAGCACACGTGTCCTGTCCTGGCGCCTGACACGCAAGACAAGCCTAGGTGGGCCCCCACCAACAGGATTATTCCATGATAACCTTGCTCCTTGGAAAGAATCCTGCACGGTGTGACCGGGACCAAGCCGGAGAGACAGAGAGAAATCACTCGGCTTACGGGCCGGGGAGAAGAAGAGAGACGCCGAATCAGAATCCTCTAGCGAAGGAAGTGAAGCGACATAATAAACCGCCTTTCGGTACAACGGGTTCTCGGCCTCTTCGCCGGTCTGACTAAACCGCGGGATCTCGAAATACTGGTACACCTGTGCCTTCTCATCCAACCATCGCCACCAACGAAAGAAGAGATACAAGATCGATTTGTAGGATAGGATGAGACGAAGGAGGATGAGGCCAGTGAAGGAAGCTCCGACGATCGCTGGCCAATTGGGATGAATTGGCATGGCGATAGCGAAATTCTGTCTTGAATTAGTTTAGTTGCGAGAGGAGAGGCGAAGAAAGGGGAGATTAAATTAAATTAATTGGGGAGAATTGGTTTTGAGTTTTAAATGGAGAGGAACGGTGCCGTGAAATGGCCGGGTTTCTGATTGGTCAAAAGAGGAGGAGAAGAGGAAGCCGAACTAGAAGGGAATCGGTCAAACGATGGCGAGTTGGTCGCGTCTGTGTAAGAGGTAGTTTGTGTTTGTTTTGTTTTCGTTTCAAAACAGGGGTTGAATTTATTTTACTTTCAAAACAGGGGGTGTAAAATAAAGATCCGCCTGGGGAGGGCCTTTCCAGCCAGGCGTGCGGAAATCAAATCTCACGTTCTTGTTTCCACATTCATTTTCTACTTTTTTCACGAATTAAGTAGGTGTTGGGATGTTGGACTTTAGTTAGGCGTAAAAGAGGTTACAGGTGAAAAGTCGTAGGATTTGGACGTGGGAAAAGTTTGTGGGATCGTGGATCCATGAGTCGGTATGAGGCATGACGGCGCAGAGTGGCAGTTTAAATTCTAATTACTTTATAAAATTCATCTATTACAGTAGTTTTACTATTTAATAAGTTTTGGCGCATATGTAAAGCCTGCGTAAGTTTCTATTTTTTTCACTTTAACCCCTTTAAGCCTCGGTTTTATTGATTTGTTTAGTGTTACAATTATTAGTAGTGTGCGCCGTGGGGATCGGAGCTTTGACGGTCTGATGGTACTTCTAACCGTCTGATTTGATAGTTAAATTACGTTATTACGCTATTCTCTTCTTCTTTTTTCCCCCCTTCAAGAAGTATTGTTACACAGTTCTAAATCTTATTCAATAAAAATAGTGCATCGGATGGTTGGGGAGACATCAGACATGGTACCAAAAATTGTGGCCTTATGCCCCAATAAACATCCTGTCCCCCCTCACCACGGCTAACTTTCTCTGAAGATAAATTTACCCATGTGATCATCCATACCTCTTGTTTACCATGTAAAAAATAGCTTAGAATTTTGTGACGAATATGACTTTAATTTTTATAATTATTTAGCTATAACCAATAAGACATAAAATTTAGGAACGATTATTATTTTATTTTCTTTATCATCAATGTGACATAGGAAATTCAAACTTAGCAATTATTATCTTCTTATAATTATTTCTCACACTGGAGCTGCCAAGAATTTCATCACAAATTTTCTAGCCTAAATTTAAGGCATGTTCACATTTTTTATGAAATTTGGTTGAGATTTTAACAACTGTATGATCCAGGCTTACCGGTTAATACGTTTTAAAAAAAAAAAGATTAAAAAAAAAACTCAACGTCCCCCACAAATAGCAAAAGTTGCTTCTCTAAATAAAAAACAAATACTTTTCTTTTCTCCCCTAATTTGACTTTGGTTAAGTTCATGCAGTTGGGTTTTCTCTTAAACATGAATCTTCTGATTTACAGTTACCAACTTACCATAGGTTTTACTTTTTATTTTGAACAAAAATGAAGGATATATCCATTTAACTTCTAAAGATTAAACTCATGCGGTTGAATCATCGACCTCTGAAAAATCAGCCTAGCACTCTTACTATTAAACTACTAGCTAGCCCACGTGCATTAAGAATAATCATAGTACTATACCATTGTTAACCAAAGAATTAATCTTATATTTACATGGTGTAAAAATGTTGCTTTCTAATTTATTTAATTTTGTTAATAATTATTTAAATAGTAGTCGAGTAGATTCTAATCGGTACAAGAGATTTGGTTTGTTGAAAGGTGAAGAGAGTGCGGAAGGAGGTCAAGGGTATTATATTTATATAAGAAAAGTGACTTAACAATTTTGGCAACTAGTTGTATTTTGAAAGGCTACCAACTTTTAATGCATTATTAGGTGATGCTTGCATTTGATATTTTTAGATTGGTGACGTGTACGTAGTAATTGTGCTATTACTTTATTATTTTTAAAAAGTTTGAAATTAATTTGAGAAATATGTCAAAAAATATATAATAACGGAACTATAACTCAACGAGCTGACTATAATATAAAATCTCTCCTTTTCTTTTGTGCATTATTCTAGTTACGCTACTGTGATTTATCATTTTCTTCTTTGAAAAATATAATTTTCACTAACAGCTGAGAAAGGTTGCTCTATACAATTTCCTTGTATTTTCATTATTGGGGTCATAACACAGGATTTTGATCAAAACTTAGTTCGGTGCATTGCCGACGTATGAGAATTGAGAAACCGTGTTTGAAGACAATTGTGTATACCCATAATTTCAAAATCAAGTTCTTCGAAATATTCGAACTACAAGAAGAAAAATATTGGAAGTCGTTGGTTTTATTTTTTTTCAAACATGTGGCCTTATAATTAATGGGTTTGCTCTAGAACTTCTTTTTGAAATTTGTTTGGTTTGATTATTTGGGTATCTGGCGTGGGTCTTCGTTTGTACTTATATTGAACTTCAATTCTAGCTAGTTGTCGTTATCTAATTTTTTTTTAATGAATAAATCTTGACGCAACTAATTAATATAGATCACTAAATACAAATTCTTAGTTCGAGATAGGGTTTACCAAAAGGACGAACATATAAATGATGGAACATACACAAATGGTTTTTAAAATTCCATTACTTCACTTTTATCCTTTAAATTTTGGAAGTATCAATTGTCCTCAAACTCTCTAACTATTCTCAAATAAATTCAACTCTCAATGTTCATTATAAATTAATATTTTCATCCAACTCACTATTAGTTTACAATTGCAAATAACACGAACGTAGTCATGCAACTAACAGAGATAATAAAATCATTAATTTGGATATTTTTATATATATATATATATATATAGTAGGGCTAACGTGCCATAGATGGCACAGAGGGGTCCCGTGCCATAGAGTCGTTTTTTAAGATCCAAAATTAAAATGCTCAATCCGAACCGTTCAAGTTATTCACCTGTCTCTCACCTTTTTGACCTTTTCCACGGGTAGCCATCAAAGGATAGCTCTCGTCATGGGGAAAAAGAATACGGAGCAGATACCCCTCGAGCATCTTGGGACCCGAACGCTATCGACCGTCTGAGAAACGGGCGACGGACGCTAACGCGGTTCTAAGTACCTCGAAGGTTGATTGTTTTTTGTTTGCAGGTCCTTTCCTTTCAGCAGGCGCAAGCCCCTGCTATTATTTACCTCCGGCCTGAGTTGAGAACCAGACAAGAATACCTCTAGATCGGGAATATTCGATTCAAACATAATACATCGCTGAGGGTCTAATTTAATCTTTAAAAGATTAGTTTAAGCAGGGGGGTTTTGACTTTTGGTTATCAGGTTGTAACTTTATGCTTGTTACTGGACCTTGGTTGACTTCTGTGTCACAATTTTATCAACTTTGTTATTTAATTTGCTGAAGTGGGTTTATAGCCACCTTCTGATGTCTGAAATCAATACTAGGGGTTATATAACCTAGTCTGATATTCAGGCGATTTAGGGATCTAGAAATTTTGGGGTTTCTCGTTCAAGTCTCGAGTACAGATGCGCTATGCCTCCTCTCGATAGGAACTTCAGGTGTGTACTTCCAAGTCAACGCGCTATGCAGTCTTGAAAGAACGATTTGGATTTCTGAGTTCGACACTAGAAAGATAGGAGATCTAGGTCAATTCTCAATCGTTTGGGGTTTAGAAATTTTGGGATTTCGTTCGAGTCGCGAAGAAAGAAGCGCTATGCCCTCCTCTTGACGAGAACACTAAGTTGTAGCTCCCGCGGCAACGCGCTATGCAGTCTCAGGAGAAACGATTTGAATTTTTGAGTTCGACGCTAGAAAGATAGGTGATCTAGGCCAATTCTCAATCGTTTGGGATTTAGAAGTTTTAGGATTTCGTTCGAATCACGAAGAAAGAAGCGCTATGCCCTCCTCTTGACAGGAACACTGAGTTGTAACTCCCGCGGCAACGCGCTATGCAGTCTCAGGAGAAACGATGTTGGACTTTTAAGACTTTAATGTCATTTTTGGATTTTAGTTATTGACTTTGTTCCAAGCTCTAAAGCATTGGCCTTTGCGTCTTTAACTATTTGGGTTTTAACATTTAATTCTTGGGGTTTAGAATATTTTAAGACTTTTAGACTCCGGCTATCAGATCATTTCAGTCTTACTTATGCCAATTTTGAGTTGGACTTTTGAATTTAACTTTTTAATTTTCAAGATAAACTTTTTGAACTTCAGAGTTCTAATTCTTTACCCCTAGTGTCTGGGCTTGGGATTTGGTTCTCTGAGTTTTGTTTTGAGTTCCTGGATTTCTGGATTTGGATTTCTATTTTGGGATTTGAGTTTAGGGTTTGGAAATTCTGGATTTGAATTTTGGATTTGGGTTTTGAGTTTCTGGAATTTGAGTTTTAGATTTGGGATTTGAGTTTCAGGTTTAGAATTTCTGGATTTGAATTTTGGATTTGAAATTTCAGTTTCGGATTTGGGATTTCCGGATTGGAGTCTTGGATTCTGGATTCGGTCTTAGGTTCCCTGGATTTGAATTTTTTTATTTTTGGGGTTTGAGTTTAAGATTTGGGATTTGAGTTTCGGGTTTGGGATTCCGGGGCTTGAATTTTGAATTTCTGGAATTTGACCGAGGATGCCTGAATGTACCTGCTGTCCAGAACATAAATGTTCGTGTGTTTATGCAGAAAATTAATTTTAATTTTGATTTTATCAATTTATTATTTTCAGAAATGATCATCTAGAGGTTTTGAATTTTATATATTTTATGCTTTGGGGTTTAGGCCTGGAAAATATTACCACAGTACTCTCCATAATTTCCTGGACATTTTCATATTTTACTTGCCTTTTTCTGACATTCCTGCTATTTTTAATGTATTTTTGAAAATTTAAATCTGTTGGAAAATTCTGATTGGCTGGAGGCTTGCTGTTTGCTGCATTGGGTCGTAGTGACCCGCCACATGGCGGCAGCCACAGGGGATTTTTCATGGCGCTGAGGCTTTGGTTTTGCGCCGGGTTTAGATCCATTTGATGGGACCCACTTGTCTGTCTTCTGGCCTATGGTGCACCAATTTTATTTGGATTTCCTTTTGAATCCGTTAGAGACGGGATCCAATCGTCCACCTGGCGTCAAGATTCGTGCCAAGGGACGTTTTTCCTTTCTCTTTCATTTTCTTTCCTTCTTCTTCCTTCCTTTCTCGTCCAACAGTTTGTCGAGCGGAGAAGTTTTCGACGGACGGGGAATTGCGGCGACTGGCGTCAATTTTCCTCGAATTGAAGGTGCTTTTCCACTTATAATACATTTCCCTTTCTTTTGCTTTACTACATTTTACCAATTACTCTCTCTTTCTAAGCCTCTTGTTTTCCCAAACTGAATTGGTATTTTCTTCCACCTTCAATTAGTTTGCTGAGGATCAAATTGAACATCAAGAGTGGGTCCCACGGGGCTCTTGAGGTTAGGAGAGGATGCTGGAAGCATCAATTGAGCAGGTATTCCTCTGACCTTGTTTAATTTTCACCTTTGATTGACGTGGACTGGTTGCGTTTGGTAACCTGGTCCCTTTTGAGTTTCAAGCTCAATTGAGCTGTACTTGAGACTTATTTTGGGTTTATGAACCGAAACAACTAACCATTACAATTTATTTCAACTTGATTTGGTCTGATTTCCAGTACCAATTTGAGGCTGGTTTGAGCAATTTCATTGCTCCTATTTCAGATTTACCAATGGGTTTTCATGGTTCAACCAGACTATTCAAGGCTTGTAAAACCCTCTCATGAGTCTAACTTAGAGATGTGTGCCCCCAATTAAACTGAAATTTATGTGTTTATGTGCTTTAACTCATTTTTTGTTTTGTGTTTGTTTGCTTTCAAATTTATGTCAAGGTTTAAAACTGAGTTTATGCTGAGTTTTGAAACATGCTTTTGCCAAGACTTTCTTTATTTTCATGCAATGGACTCATTTATTTCAATAAAAGACTAATGCAGTTTTTAAAACAGTTTTGTGCTTATTCCTATTTTTGAATGCTATGCTATGCATATGAGGGATATGGGACTGTGTGTTAGGAAGTCTAATTTTCAAAATTTTATGCTAATTAACCATTTAATTAACAATCCAAACGACTTAGACCTCGAAGGATCTAGTCCAAGCATTCACACACAAGAGATTGAGAATAGGAATGCTACCTCTCCTTGTATCGCAACAAAGAGGTTCGATCCAAGACGTAGGAGTCGGTGGCATGCTCTCCTTCGCATTCTCCTTCGTCGGCGGTCGCCTCGAGTCCACCAAGAGAATTAACCAATTTCTTCTCTAATTGTGCTAGCAATTGAGAAGAACAAAGGCTAATCTTTAGATTTTCTCCTTTTTTCTTAATTAAACCCTTTTAATTTTGTGGAGAAAAATTGTTCAACTCATGAACTAAAGGTGGATTAAGAGAGGAGAGGAATAGAAAATCTGAAATTTTCTATTTTCTTTCTATTAATTTCGGCCAAAGAGGGAGGAAGAGAGAGAAGATAGATGGAGGCTAGGATTTCCATCAAATGGGACCTCTATTTATAGACCTCTTGACCTAGCACTCCCACAAATCTTACATGGACAAAAATGCCCCTCCTTGGCCGGCCTTATGGGGTGGGTTTTAATGGGCTACAACTTATTATAAAGGCCCATTCAATTACCTCTCTAATTGCTCTTTTAATTCAACCTCAAATCGGGCTATTAGTTAACTAATTAAATAAAGGCCCAAATAGCTCAAATAAAATAAAATATGTTGAACATAATTAATTATTAACTTATTAATAATTAATTTAGGATTAGCAAATACACTAATTTATTTCTATATGATCCCTTTGACTTAATTAATTATAACGGTTCGCAACGGCATATAATTAATTAATCAACTTATCATATTTTCACAATACACTGCTGCGAATAAATAAATAATGCACTGTATTGGTTAAAGCTCTATTTGTGTGACCCTTTGAGGATTTATGCTACGTTGGCCATGGAATTAAATTACTATTTAATTCTAATAATCATAAGCGGTATTTAGCAACACGTTATGATTCTCAATTCGCATAAATAGTGTACTGCTACAATATTTTAATCATGCATAAGAAATAATAGTATTTCCTTGTCTGATTCTTATGTCACATGATATCATCGTATAATCCAAGATAGGAATGTGTCATTCTTGCAGATTATATGTTTCTTGATCTAGAGATGATTGTATTAGTTGCTAGCAAACAATCCATCTACATCAAGAGGCCCAAACAGATATCATCGCTCGCTAAGTAAATTAATGATGGACATACGGTTTTCTTGATGAACAACTTTTCCCTGCACAATTCAAGAGAATATAAATAAAGTCCGTATAGCAGCCCTTATCAGGAATCAACGGTAGACGATATTTATTGAACCTATCCTCATGTGGAAAAGCTGAACCATCTCAAACTTAGAATCAAACTCAAATGAAATAAATAATGACACATAACACAATCCATATATTTATTTCATTGGGTCGTGTCCTGTACTATGTTCTATAACATATACATATGCAATTAAGTTGGCAACTCCTTACCTATGATTTGTAGAACTTAATCATCACTTAACTTGCATACTAATCTTATTCGATAATTAATATTCCTTGTTAATTATCAAGATTACGGACCTTTTAGATTTATTATTGTCATTTATTATAAGTGAAATACAGAGATCCACAATTCAGATCATCAACATGAATGATCTGTCAATAAATAAATCAAGGAATAAATGATCAAATATCATCAATAACATAAACCATAGAAGTAGCCATATAATGATTGGCTTCTAGGACATAACTCTAACACTGTGAACTGACTACTCCCTATTACTGATGCAAATGCTAGACAAGCCTATTCTATTTGATATGTTTTTTTTTTTTAAAGTAAATACACTTGACTGTTTCCAGTGAATGAGGATGTTGTTTTTTTTTTACTTACTTATGAAATGGAACTATGCATGCGGCAGATGAGGAACCACCATGCCAAAACCTATTGATTCTGATGCAAACAACATGCAGAGTTATTTCTATTTGAGACCACTTACATATGTTTTATCTTTAAGGAAGATGCATGAAACATGAAGATGCTCTCTAGACTTATTTTTGTTTTGAGGGGAAGCTATGCATGTGATAAATGAGGAGCTACTAAGCTATGGATGGAGACCTTGTAGTCCTAATGCTAATGCAAACTACACCATTTTTTGTGTTTTGGATTTTTATTTCTCTAGCTGACCTACACCAACTAGGGTTTATTTTATTTCCATACACAGATATGCAAATTTTGTTCTAAGGACATGCTACTTTCACTAACATTGTAACCTGACTATGACCTATGCATATTAACCACATTTTTAAAAAAAAATGATGATGATGAGGACCAACCAGATGATCCTAACTCTATATGCCATGATGACCCCTAGCAGTTAGCAATTAATGCGAAATGCAACCAGACTACTATGATTTTTGGGTTTACACAGATATACTCTTTCTATTCCTAATCCCTTTTATTTCTGGACCTCTAAGACTTCATGCAGTTTTGTTTATATTTTGACTTGTGTTTTCTGGAATGAGTTTATTTGTTGTTGAGACAGACTTGACCCCAATGCTACCAATTTTGAGTTTGATATGCTTTTATTTCATGACCTTTTGGACTTCTTTTTTTTTTAATAGACTGAACTATTCCTACATTTTGATTGAACTCTGACTGATGCTCTAAAAAAAACAACACATGCAGGGACACCCATTTCATTGACTTGTGTTTAATGTTTTCAAGTAAACATGAACCCTAATCACACATTAACATTGGTACATGCTGACCATGCCTTTATTTAACACTTTTTGACTTAAGAGAACCTATCAGACACCATACAAATGCATTGACCTATACTGGACATGAATGATATGCAAACTTGGTGGCTCTAACCTGACCTTAATATGCTTTGTAAGTAAACATGATGCAACATGAGATACAAATGACATGGCATACTCTAATCTAACCCTGATATGAATGGATTTTTTTTTTAACAGAAATCAACTTTTGTTGGAAATCACAACACATGCAGTGACTTTTATGAAAACCTTTTACCATTTTATTATTTCAAAAGGGTATAACAGATAGTAGCACTTGGCATACAGTCTGCATAGCCCTTTTTTCACTTTATTTGGGGTGCCATGTAAGCAATAGCACTTTGGCATAAAGCTTACATGCCTTTTGCACACATCTCTAAGTTAGCTCCTCATGAGAGGGTTTTACACAGCCAAATACCAGACTGGAATGATTGATAAGGCCAAATACCAGGCCACCTTTGCCAAATACCAGGCAAACACAAGAATAGTGTCAAATACCAGACACTTAAGCCAAATACCAGGCTTATTCTTCACCAGAAAAGAAAAAAAAAATGGGAGAAGAGGAGGAGAACAAGAAGAACAAAACCATTTCAAAACATTTGTGGCCCCTTTTATTTCTTATAAATCAAGTTTACACATCCATTACCTTTGACAGAAACTTAGAACTTCTTTTTCTTTTACAATTTTCTGAAAATGCAACTAGCCTAATAATTGTAAAAAATGGGGGCCTGGTTTTCTTCGAGTTGAGCTTCTTTTATAGCCAGTGAGTTAGGGTTTCACTGGGTCTTCAGCTGCCACTTGGCATTTCCTGGAATTTCTGAAATTTGATGAAGTTTGATGAAGGGCTGGGATGTTCTCTTGCTCCAACCGCCTCAATCTTGGATGCTGTCTTCACAGTGGGTATTCTTTACTTCATTTTACTAACCAATTGCTTCCTGCCATGTGGCTTTGCATTGCCAGGCAGTGAATGGGCTAATTGTATTTCTACTTTCTTTTACTGGGTTGGCATTGTGCCTGTGACAGGTGGGGTTCATGCCATGTAGGCCTTGAGAGGATAAGTATAGTCTATATACTCTCTTTTACTCAACAGCATGCTTGGGGGAGGAGTTATCTTGGGCACCAGCTATCTCCTGTGCATGTCAGGGGGATAAACATGGTATTTCAAGGCCATTTGAGTTATCTCCAGTTGGGTTTCTTTGTTTAAACTCTTTTCCAGTAACTCTTCTTAGTTTCATTTCCTTTTATGCCCTTCCCAGGACTTAACTTGGTAATTTGTTGTGGCATTTGAGTAGCTGTTTAACATGTAGCTACTGACTTGGCCTTCAGTGACTGGTGGTTATGGGTGTTGGCTGTTGAGGCTCCACAAAGTTGCTTAGTTAGAGCATCTTCTTGGCGCCAAACGTGGGGTGACGTGGCACTCATCTGATGATTCATGGGCATCAGATGGCTTGAGTTGAGTGGTGAGAATAACCCCTCTTCAGGTGAGCCATATGTCACCTGACATGGTATGTGGGAGGGTTAATCTCTTCTCCATTTGTATATTTTGTTCACTTGTGGACAGGTCTCATGAGGCCTTTGTGCATTTGGTTGCTTTGTGGCGCCTGGCAAGTGAAAAGAGATACAATTGTTTGGTTTGTAGGGTTGGTATATGCCACGGTTGATCACATAGCCTTATCCACAAGCTAGCTGTCTTGTACTCACTTACGCATAATTCCTGGATATTTGAGGGGTCTGGATGCTAATTTGCATTGCCCAGCGCCTCAATTAAGCCTCAGGTTTTGTCTTAACTTGGTTAATTTTGTGTTTCAACCATGGTTTTGAGGCATAATGACTTGCACATGCATAGATAGTTGCATTCCATTGAGTGCTTTTGCTGCTGGGTATTGTGTAGTACTAATTGGCAGTAGTCTTTTGGTATATCAAGCGTTTCCATTTGTATAACACTTGCTTTTGAACTAGAATTGCTAATTAGCTCTTTGATTTTAGGTTTATTCTTCAAAATACTTGATTTATTCAAGTTTTAGGGTTTTATAACTGTTTTGCTTGAGTTTTCAAAGTTTTGAGGTTATTTTAACAAATTTTCTATGTTTGAGGCTATTTTTAGAAATTTTGCTTTATTTTGTTTAAATTCCTTTTTAATGAGTGTAGATAAATTTACTGAGTTTAATTGATTTCCTACGTTTTTTCTTTTATATTGGCTGGGTTAAGTTTGGGTTTTTAATTGTTTCTAAACTTCTCATTTCATTTCCTTTTTATCGGGTTTGGGTTAAAAGATTAAGGTGCTCTTGATCTAGGGACTGGTACATAAATATAGTCGGTACAGGAAGTGGGACTGAGATTAGCTTTGATACCAGTACCAGTAAAAGGGGACTCGGTACAAGCACTATCATAAATATGAAATTGGTTTAGGTTTTGAGTTAATGGATAAATACAAGACAGTAACAGAACCTGGGACGTGGAAGTAGAGGTGTTAACTCCAAATTGGTACAGGGAGACCACTTGTACGGTGGGACAATAGGTGCCAAATGGAATTCTGGTATATACAGAGCAGATTTCAATGTCACATCGAAATTTACTAAACTTCTACACATTTACTCAACACCATATACATGTGTAACATTGGCCAATACTTGTACTATCTTGTAAATTTAACAAGGCACGCACTATTTTAGCATTTTCCATTTTATTGTTCTAATTGGAGGTGCAAGGTTGAAATCGGTACAAAAGGAGATGAGTTGGTACCATGGACAGTATGAGTCAAGGCATGGGCTTTAATTATCAATTAGTAGTGTACTTGATATCGGTATAACATAAAGTCGGTACAGGAGATGAGTTGGTTAATCAATTAGAATAAACACACGGTACCAGTGAAGGAGACGGTACAGAATTTGGTACAGGGAAGTGTTGTAGTAGCTAAACGCTGGAAAGGGATTGGTTGGTACATTTGATTTAAGTGGGGGGCTATATGGGTCTGGTACCGATATTGGCATAGGTACGAAACCCAGCATAGAATTTACATGCCATAGTTTGCTTGATTAGGTGGCATAGGCGCCAATTACAAGGGGTGGCCGGTAAGAGGCTTTACTCAATTCGTTTAAGGATATAATCAACACAATAAGATAATATGAGCTCAAGGCCAATACCAGACCAACACATATAACAAAAGGGACATCCCCATTCGACAACACATATATCATGGCAACAAGATGAGCACCAGGTTGGACATTCATACGAAAATATGATACAATATGGGTTCCTGAAATTACATCTTTTCTTATCCCTTCTATCTTACTTTTATTTATAACTTTATACATGAGATAACCAACATGCACATTTCTTTTCAAATCTAACACTTTATTACAAACTGTGCACAAAAGTTGTAGGCCAGCCTTACATATACACAATTAATTTTGACATTACAAATTGCTATTGCACATACACACCATATTTTTAGTATAGGAAGTTATAAACAAGCCTTATATATGCATAAAATCCTTTTATTACTGGATTTGCATAACACTTTATACACACAATTCAATTCAAGAAAAAAGATTCAGGTGCAGATCCACTCAGAATATTATTTACAAATTGTAACACATATTTTATCATAACATACACAAATGCAAAACTTTCAAATTCTTCTCAGGCACCTGTCATAAGAAAAGAAAATTTAGTCAGTATGGTGAAATGGGATGTAACTGCATGCATGCATTTATCTACCCTTTGATGCATGCAAAGAGATATATATTTTGTGTCTTATTTATATTCGAATTGTCTAGTCCATTTCTCACATCACTGACTTATTTCTATAACATGATTTTTTTTTAGAGACAGTATAGCATTGAGAGGAACTCAACACTTTATGAAGATATGCATATTTTCAGGGACGCAACACTGGCACCTCATTCATTTGATTGCAGCATTTCTTATTCATGCAAGATGCAGCTTCTAAATATTTAAATCACAACTCACTATCATTATTAAGCGACATATCAATCTAGACTGACATATGTGGCTCACAATGTCACTCACTAAAACATCATTCTGAGTTGTTTCTAAGACATTTTACATTAGTCACAATTCATTGGATTTCACTCTTTTAAAGTTATTATTATAGGTGCCGTGCTTTATGTACATGACCTATGTACTTATGTGCATATATCAGGCCTAAAATGAAATGAAAAAGAAAGGGTTAAGCCTATATCTAGGAGTCATGCCACTTGGCAGAGATATACTACATTGTATTCACAATGGCATCATCAAATGACATTTCCCCATTAGAGCCACATGCTAACTATGCTGAATTTCTAAAAGGTTTCCAGAAATGCCCCTGGGATGTCTTTTTATTTACTGTTTTACACAAAGCTAAGTTCAGTAAAGTAGAAAGAGAGTTTTAACAGGTCACACACATGGTATACAAGATATTCATGCTGTTTCTAAAACATACTTACATCAAAACCTAGAAGTTGATTATTATTTCACAAGAAGGCAAGATTGGTTTTACTATCTACATACTATACAGTATTAAGTATCATCTGATATTAATTCACACAAACTCATGTCCTACCTTTCTTATCACTTCACAGGGCCATGAAGCACTTTAGCTTAATCTAACTAAGGAGGAGGATTTAACAAAGCTATAAATGCAGAACCTATTCATAAGCTATTTGCCATTGTTTCTCTCATACTTATCATGTTTATTGTATCTAGATATCTCTCCCTCAAGCCTCTGACAGTGAGTTAACATGCCACAGTTTTGGATCACAAATGATATGCAAGAAAAGAAATGAGATCAATTTTAAAGAAATATTCTAGGAGGATTAGTCTATGCACAGCAGCCACTGAAATGCTTTTACTTAATACTTAATTTCTAACAAAAATTGGGCAGAACCTCCCCTTGTTTTTATGTTAATTTCCTTTTAATTGCACCATGATTTGACTTGATGAGACGGCGTCTCAGTCAAGTCATGATGTTTTAGTGATATTTAGAGGTAGAGACGGCGCTCTACCTTGTGATATGAGGTGGCACAGTTTAAATTAGATAGAGGAGGTCAATTTGAAAGTCAAAATTCAGTACATAATATGCATGGGATGTATTTTTTTATTGATAAACCAGAAAGAAAATGAAGTCACAAAACACTGCGCATTTAAGATTCATTTTTATTTTTACTAAACAAGACATGTCACCCAGTGGTAAAATGAAAGAACTGAACTGGCATTATAAATGATATAAATCATAAACCTTACAATAAGCAATAATCTCACAATATATTAAAATTAGTTTTGCAGAATCAATCAACTCAAGTGCAAATTCTCTTGACACTTCTGTCAAACGGATCAAGGCTTGTAAAATACCATTTTATCACTTCAAAGATTAATAAGCAGTGATTTTAGGATATACTTAAGGTATAACAGAAGACAATGCAACAAAAGCAGGCATTACATTTAACATTTCAAAATGTAAAGTCAAACTATACTACTATGGACTGATTAAAATGCTATGCAAGAGCAATTTCTGCTGTAAAAGGGGTTAACCTAAAATCAAGGCTCAAGATTGGTTTAGGAACAGCAAAGCACACATTTTTATTTGTCAAAGCCATTACATAGACCCTCATTCCTATATAATATATAGCTATTAATATTAAGATGAGGGATGAATTTATGACTCCAATGCTAAATCTGAACTATGTTACTTCCCATAGATCAAAGTATATTAACAGATGGATACAAGAAACAACAAGTAAGAAGATTATGCATATCTTTACATAACAAACCTTAAAGAATCCATTTATTCACTACTTATTTTCTATCCACAGTTTCAGAGAGAAAATCCGACAGCACCTCCCCTTGTCTGTTGCTAATTTTGACCTCAATTTTATCGAATTCCGACTATATGAGACGGCGTCTCAGTCGGATCAATGCAATTAGAGGCAGAAACGGCGTTCTGCCTTTGGGATAGTGTACAAAAGGAGAAATTGAGGCCAATCTTAGTAAGGAGTTCAAATTCAAAGGTAAGATACATCAGTTATACAGATTCTTTAATTGACAGATGGAAATGCAATATCAAATTCAATACATTTGAGACCTAATTTAACCCAATTAGACAAGGCATTACGGTGATTAAACTTAATTGCAAGTTTTACTGGCCAGAGTGAGAATTCTTGATTAACTTCAATCTAACTCGAACAATCAGCCTCAACGGCGTTTTCAACTGATTGTTCCACGACCGTGTATATACAAGAACTAACGAGAAATCGCCAAAGCTACATCATTAACAAGGTTCAGATTCACAAAGAGAAGAAGCGACTTGATCGATTTTGAAATAACAGTGGTACAAACCGAAACCTCTCAGTGAATCTATGCACAAGCTTAATCTAATTTATAGGAAAATGATACTAATTTTCTCAGTTAATGATGTTCCTGAAATAATCAAAGATCCATTCAATTGTTGACTTAAACGATTCAAGATTTGAACTGGTGAAGGAGAATCAAACAAGAAAAGTCAGGGTACAATCGGAGCACAAGTAATTCATGTCAAGAAAGCCAGATTCACACAAGAATATCAAATTCAATCAATCAACAAAACAATCAGTCACAGCAGTTGTTAATTCTCTTTACAATTACCTTTATTTGAGATCGAATTGCTTCACAATCTCTTATCCTCTTCCTTCGTTTAGCACAAAATTAAATGTCGGAGCTGATTCCGATTCTCCTCCTCTCTCTCTCTCTCTCTTTTTAACCTAACTTTTACAATAGCTAATCCTATCTCTTTTTCTCTCTCTCTAAGCTATGGCGCTTCAATGGAGCTCCGTCGATGGCCTTCCTTCAGCGCTTCCAGCTCCAATTTCTCTCTAATTTCTCCCCCTCTTTTCTGTTTCTTCGATCGTCCCCTTTAACAGAATTTCGTGGAGGGAGAAGGCCTCTCCTTTTTCTTTCGCCTGCTCTGGGCTCACCAAAGACCAATGCGAAGAATCTCATGGAAATGGCTTGTGGGTGCACGCGCCGGGTTCTTTCAGAGCTCTCTGCTGGGAGGAGAATTTGAACCCCGCAACATTCTCTTCTCCACTTCCTTTTATTCACGTACACCTCCATTTATTCCATTTAATTGGATTTTCAAGGCTGTTGATCCAAAATAATTCGTTTTGACCCTTTCCCAATCGAATTTTTCCATTATATTTTGTAAAAATCTTCATAAAAATATTTAGAATCCCATAGAATCCAGAATTTCTCAAAAATACCCTTTTTCCATTTTATTTATTTTTTCCAAAATCTTGGACTTCCTTGCATAAATTGGGATTTGTGTTGATGGTTTTGGGGTTTTTAAGTCTCCATAATTTTCTATAAATCTCAGGGGATTTTTGGGTATTTTTTTGGGATTTTTGGAATTTGTTTGCTATTTTTCGTGCTTGGTCGAAGATTTATCCGGTTTATCTGATATCTGTATAACTGTTGAAACCCATCAATTTGCATCAAAATTTAGGGTTAAACAGTGAACAACTCCCTTATTCAATTGAGGTCATAGCTCCTCCGATCCCCGTCGAGTTTGGTGTCGCTGGAGTCGTGAGATCATCGCATATCCGACGGCGTATTTGGTTTGAGCTGAGGTGGCCTGGGACGGCGACGGAGACCATCCCTACGCAGGTGTGTCGAAAGCCTGACAGAACTGTACTGTTCCATCCCTCTCTCTTTCTTTCTTTTTGTCTTCAAACGGTAATAGTCGGGACCAATCACAGAGTGACACGTGGTATCCCAAAATCCGGTTTAGTCGAGTCCACTAGCAACTGTTGAGTCCAGTCGAGTCACATGTTGGGCTTAGTCGACTGAGTTAGTCGCGTGAGTCCCGACTGAGTCGGTTCCCGACTAGTGGATCTAATTTTGATATCGGGTCTGAGTTTAAACCTGCTCGAATACCCTTTTATTTGTTGGGCTGCAGAATTTTAATGGGCCGCCAGAAATGTAAATAAAGAAGTGGGCCTTGGAATTTAATTGATTCACATGGGCTTTAATTTATTTTGATAGTTCGGCCTATCCGAAATTGAGGACAATTGTGCTGCATTTATTTGATAAAATTGTTTGATGCCCTTCCATAGGTCAATTTGACATGAAATTTTGCATGGTTCCGCATAAATATTGTTAGGAAGTGCATAATTTTCATTTTTAGACTAATTACTATTAATTAATCCTAATTAATCATCATGCACTATGGATCTAGTGCTTCAAGCATTCACACAAGAGAAAGGGTAGGAGATTAGTACCTCTCTCGATTTCGTAATCGAGAGGCTCGATCCTACGGCTTAGGAGTCGATTGAGTGCTTCTCCAAACTCCTCCTAATGGCCACCTCGAGTCCACTATGGTATTAACCAAGTTCTATCTCAAATCGTGCTAGCGACGAGAAGAACTAGTCTAATCCCAAGCTTTCCCTTTCTTCAATTAATTCACCAATTAATTAATGGAAGGAAGTGCTCAACACATGAGCTATTGAATGGAGAGAAGAGAGGGGCAGATTTCGGCCAAGGAAGAAGGGTGTGGAGGCTAGGGTTAGGGAAGAGAATTAGAGCCAAAAAAGCCTCCATATGAGTCCTTATATAGGCTCCAAACCCTAGCACCAAGTTCACACTAATTACAAGTGTGCCACCCCACCTACCACTCCCTCATGGCCGGCCTCCTAGTGGGCTCTATATGGGCCACTAGCTCTTCTCTATAGTGCCTCAATTCAATTAATTAAAAGGCCCATTCAATTGCTATTTATTTGGACTTCAATTGGACTTTCCATTTACTATTAAATAAATGCCCAATTAACTTAAATAAATTAAATGTGTTGTTTATAAATAATTATTAACTTAATAATAATTATTTAGAGATTAGACAATGCACTAATTTATTTCTATATAATCCATTTGACTCAATTAATTATTACGGTTCGCAACGGTACATAATTAATTAGCCAACTTATTATATTTTGCAATACTCACTGTTGCAAATAAATAAATAATGCACGTATGGTTAAACACCAATTTTGTGTGACCCTTTGAGGATTTATGCTAAGTTGGACATGGAATTAAATCGCTATTTAATTCTAATAATCATAAGCGGTATCTAGCAACACGTTATGACTCCCAATTCGCATAAATAGTGTACGGCTACAATATCTCAATCCTGCATAAGAAATAATAGTATTTCCTTGTCCGATTCTTATGTCACATGATATCATCGTATAATCCAAGATAGGAATGTGTCACTCTTGCAGATTATACGTTTCTTGATCTAGAGATGACTGTATCAGTTGCTAGCAAACAGTCCATCTCCATCAAGGGGCCCAAACAGATATCATCGCTCACTAAGTTAATTAATGAGGGACATACGGTTTTCTTGATGAACAACTTTTCCCCGCACAATTCAAGAGAACATAAATAAAGTCCGTATAGCAGCCCTTATCAGGAATCAACGGTAGACGATATTTATTGAACCTATCCTCATGTGGAAAAGCTGAACCATCTCAAACTTAGAATCAAACTCAAATGAAATAAATAATGACACATAACACAATCCATATATTTATTTCATTGGGTCGTGTCATGTACTATGTTCTATAACATATACATATGCAATTAAGTTGGCAACTCCTTACCTATGATTTGTAGAACTTAATCATCACTTAACTTGCATACTAATCTTATCCGATAATTAATATTCCTTGTTAATTATCAAGATTACGGACCTTTTAGATTTATTATTGTCATTTATTATAAATGAAATACAGAGATCCACAATTCAGATCATCAACCTGAATGATCTGTCAATAAATAAATCAAGGAATAAATGATCAAATATCATCAATAACATAAACCATAGAAGTAGCCATATAATGATTGGCTTCTAGGACATAACTCTAACACTGTGAACTGACTACTCCCTATTACTGATGCAAATGCTAGACAAGCCTATTCTATTTGATATGTTTTTTTTTTAAAGTAAATACACTTGACTGTTTCCAGTGAATGAGGATTTTGCTTTTTTTTGACTTACTTATGAAATGGAACTCTGCATGCGGCAGATGAGGAACCACCATGTCAAAACCTATTGATTCTGATGCAAACAACATGCAGAGTTATCTCTAGACTTATTTTTGTTTTGAGGGGAAGCTATGCATGTGATAAATGAGGAGCTACTAAGCTCTGGATGGAGACCTTGTAGTCCTGATGCTAATGCAAACTACACCATTTTTTGTGTTTTGGATTTTTATTTCTCTAGCTGACCTACACCAACTAGGGTTTATTTTATTTCCATACATAGATATGCAAATTTTGTTCTAAGGACATGCTACTTTCACTAACATTGTAACCTGACTATGACCTATGCATATTAACCACATTTAAAAAAAAAATGATGATGATGAGGACCAACCAGATGATCCTAACTCTATATGCCATGATGACCCCTAGCAGCTAGCAATTAATGCGAAATGCAACCAGACTACTATGATTTTTGGGTTTACACAAATATACTCTTTCTATTCCTAATCCCTTTTATTTCTGGACCTCTAAGACTTCATGCAGTTTTGTTTATATTTTGACTTGTGTTTTCTGGAATGAGTTTATTTGTTGTTGAGACAGACTTGACCCCAATGCTACCAATTTTGAGTTTGATATGCTTTTATTTCATGACCTTTTGGACTTCCTTTTTTTTAATAGACTGAACTATTCCTACATTTTGATTGAACTCTGGCTGATGCTCTAAAAAAAACAACACATGCAGGGACACCTATTTTATTGACTTGTGTTTAATGTTTTCAAGTAAACATGAACCCTAATCACACATTAACATTGGTACATGCTGACCATGCCTTTATTTAACACTTTTTGACTTAAGAGAACCTGTCAGACACCATACAGATGCATTGACCTATACTGGACATGAATGATATGCAAACTTGGTGGCTCTAACCTGACCTTAATATGCTTTGTAAGTAAACATGATGCAACATGAGATACAAATGACATGGCATACTCTAATCTAACCCTGATATGCATGGATTTTTTTTTTAACAGAAATCAACTTTTGTTGGAAATCACAACACATGCAGTGACTTTTATGAAAACCTTTTACCATTTTATTATTTCAAAAGGGTATAACAGATAGTAGCACTTGGCATACAGTCTGCATAGCCTTTTTTTTCACTTTATTTGGGGTGGCATGTAAGCAATAGCACTTTGGCATAAAGCTTACATGCCTTTTGCACACATCTCTAAGTTAGCTCCTCATGAGAGGGTTTTACACAGCCAAATACCAGGCTGGAATGATTGATAAGGCCAAATACCAGGCCACCTTTGCCAAATACCAGGCAAACACAAGAACAGTGTCAAATACCAGACACTTAAGCTAAATACCAGGCTTATTCTTCACCAGAAAAGAAAAAAAAAATGGGAGAAGAGGAGGAGAACAAGAAGAACAAAACCATTTCAAAACATTTTTGGCCCCCTTTATTTCTTATAAATCAAGTTTACACATCCATTACCTTTGACAGAAACTTAGAACTTCTTTTTCTTTTACAATTTTCTGAAAATGCAACTAGCCTAATAATTGTAAAAAATGGGGGCCTGGTTTTCTTCGAGTTGAGCTTCTTTTATAGCCAGTGAGTTAGGGTTTCACTGGGTCTTCAGCTGCCACATGGCATTTCTTGGAATTTCTGAAATTTGATGAAGTTTGATGAAGGGCTGGGATGTTCTCTTGCTCCAACCGCCTCAATCTTGGATGCTGTCTTCACAGTGGGTATTCTTTACTTCATTTTACTAACCAATTGCTTCCTGCCATGTGGCTTTGCATTGCCAGGTAGTGAATGGGCTAATTGTATTTCTACTTTCTTTTACTGGGTTGGCATTGTGCCTGTGACAGGTGGGGTTCATGCCATGTAGGCCTTGAGAGGATAAGTATAGTCTATATACTCTCTTTTACTCAACAGCATGCTTGGGGGAGGAGTTATCTTGGGAACCAGCTATCTCATGTGCATGTCAGGGGGATAAACATGGTATTTCAAGGCCATTTGAGTTATCTCCAGTTGGGTTTCTTTGTTTAAACTCTTTTCCAGTAACTCTTCTTAGTTTCATTTCCTTTTATGCCCTTCCCAGGACTCAACTTGGTAATTTGTTGTGGCATTTGAGTAGCTGTTTAACATGTAGCTACTGACTTGGCCTTCAGTGACTGGTGGTTATGGGTGTTGGCTGTTGAGGCTCCACAAAGTTGCTTAGTTAGAGCATCTTCTTGGCGCCAAACTTGGGGTGACGTGGCACTCATTTGATGATTCATGGGCATCAGAAGGCTTGAGTTGAGTGGTGAGAATAACCCCTCTTCAGGTGAGCCATATGTCACCTGACATGGTGTGTGGGAGGGTTAATCTCTTCTCCATTTGTATATTTTGTTCACTTGTGGACATGTCTCAAGAGGCCTTTGTGCATTTGGTTGCTTTGTGGCGCCTGGCAAGTGAAAAGAGATACAATTGTTTGGTTTGTAGGGTTGGTATATGCCACGGTTGATCACATAGCCTTATCCACAAGCTAGCTGTCTTGTACTCACTTAAGCATAATTCCTGGATATTTGAGGGGTCTGGATGCTAATTTGCATTGCCCAGCGCCTCTATTAAGCCTCAGGTTTTGTCTTAACTTGGTTAATTTTGTGTTTCAACCATGGTTTTGAGGCATAATGACTTGCACATGCATAGATGGTTGCATTCCATTGAGTGCTTTTGCTGCTGGGTATTGTGTAGTACTAATTGGCACTAGTCTTTTGGTATATCAAGCGTTTCCATTTGTATAACACTTGCTTTTGAACTAGAATTGCTAATTAGCTCTTTGATTTTAGGTTTATTCTTCAAAATACTTGATTTATTCAAGTTTTAGGGTTTTATAACTGTTTTGCTTGAGTTTTCAAAGTTTTGAGGTTATTTTAACAAATTTTCTATGTTTGAGGCTATTTTTAGAAATTTTGCTTTATTTTGTTTAAATTCCTTTTTAATGAGTGTAGATAAATTTACTGAGTTTAATTGATTTCCTACGTTTTTTCTTTTATATTGGTTGGGCTAAGTTTGGGTTTTTAATTGTTTCTAAACTTCTCATTTCATTTCCTTTTTATCGGGTTTGGGTTAAAAGATTAAGGTGCTCTTGATCTAGGGACTGGTACATAAATATAGTCGGTACAGGAAGTGGGACTGAGATTAGCTTTGGTACCAGTACCAGTAAAAGGGGACTCGGTACAAGCACTATCATAAATATGAAATTGGTTTAGGTTTTGAGTTAATGGATAAATACAAGACAGTAACAGAACCTGGGACGTGGAAGTAGAGGTGTTAACTCCAAATTGGTACAGGGAGACCACTTGTACGGTGGGACAAAAGGTGCCAAATGGAACTCTGGTATATACAAAGCAGATTTCAATGTCACATCGAAATTTACTAAACTTCTACACATTTACTCAACACCATATACATGTGTAACATTGGCCAATACTTGTACTATCTTGTAAATTTAACAAGGCACGCACTATTTTAGCATTTTCCATTTTATTGTTCTAATTGGAGGTGCAAGGTTGAAATCGGTACAAAAGGAGATGAGTTGGTACCATGGACAGTATGAGTCAAGGCATGGGCTTTAATTATCAATTAGTAGTGTACTTGATATCGGTATAACATAAAGTCGGTACAGGAGATGAGTTGGTTAATCAATTAGAATAAACACACGGTACCAGTGAAGGAGACGGTACAGAATTTGGTACAGGGAAGTGTTGTAGTAGCTAAACGCTGGAAAGGGATTGGTTGGTACATTTGATTTAAGTGGGGGGCTATATGGGTCTGGTACCGATATTGGCATAGGTACGAAACCCAGCATAGAATTTACATGCCATAGTTTGCTTGATTAGGTGGCATAGGCGCCAATTACAAGGGGTGGCCGGTAAGAGGCTTTACTCAATTCGTTTAGGGATATAATCAACACAATAAGATAATATGAGCTCAAGGCCAATACCAGACCAACACATATAACAAAGGGGACATCCCCATTCGACAACACATATATCATGGCAACAAGATGAGCACCAGGTTGGACATTCATACGAAAATATGATACAATATGGGTTCCTGAAATTACATCTTTTCTTATCCCTTCTATCTTACTTTTATTTATAACTTTATACATGAGATAACCAACATGCACATTTCTTTTCAAATCTAACACTTTATTACAAACTGTGCACAAAAGTTGTAGGCCAGCCTTACATATACACAATTAATTTTGACATTACAAATTGCTATTGCACATACACACCATATTTTTAGTATAGGAAGTTATAAACAAGCCTTATATATGCATAAAATCCTTTTATTACTGGATTTGCATAACACTTTATACACACAATTCAATTCAAGAAAAAAGATTCAGGTGCAGATCCACTCAGAATATTATTTACAAATTGTAACACATATTTTATCATAACATACACAAATGCAAAACTTTCAAATTCTTCTCAGGCACCTGTCTTAAGAAAAGAAAATTTAGTCAGTATGGTGAAATGGGATGTAACTGCATGCATGCATTTATCTACCCTTTGATGCATGCAAAGAGATATATATTTTGTGTCTTATTTATATTCGAATTGTCTAGTCCATTTCTCACATCACTGACTTATTTCTATAACATGATTTTTTTTTAGAGACAGTATATCATTGAGAGGAACTCAACACTTTATGAAGATATGCATATTTTCAGGGACGCAACACTGGCACCTCATTCATTTGATTGCAGCATTTCTTATTCATGCAAGATGCAGCTTCTAAATATTTAAATCACAACTCACTATCATTATTAAGCGACATATCAATCTAGACTGACATATGTGGCTCACAATGTCACTCACTAAAACATCATTCTGAGTTGTTTCTAAGACATTTTACATTAGTCACAATTCATTGGATTTCATTCTTTTAAAGTTATTATTATAGGTGCCGTGCTTTATGTACATGACCTATGTACTTATGTGCATATATCAGGCCTAAAATGAAATGAAAAAGAAAGGGTTAAGCCTATATCTAGGAGTCATGCCACTTGGCAGAGATATACTACATTGTATTCACAATGGCATCATCAAATGACATTTCCCCATTAGAGCCACATGCTAACTATGCTGAATTTCTAAAAGGTTTCCAGAAATGCCCCTGGGATGTCTTTTTATTTACTGTTTTACACAAAGCTAAGTTCAGTAAAGTAGAAAGAGAGTTTTAACAGGTCACACACATGGTATACAAGATATTCATGCTGTTTCTAAAACATACTTACATCAAAACCTAGAAGTTGATTATTATTTCACAAGAAGGCAAGATTGGTTTTACTATCTACATACTATACAGTATTAAGTATCATCTGATATTAATTCACACAAACTCATGTCCTACCTTTCTTATCACTTCACAGGGCCATGAAGCACTTTAGCTTAATCTAACTAAGGAGGAGGATTTAACAAAGCTATAAATGCAGAACCTATTCATAAGCTATTTGCCATTGTTTCTCTCATACTTATCATGTTTATTGTATCTAGATATCTCTCCCTCAAGCCTCTGACAGTGAGTTAACATGCCACAGTTTTGGATCACAAATGATATGCAAGAAAAGAAATGAGATCAATTTTAAAGAAATATTCTAGGAGGATTAGTCTATGCACAGCAGCCACTGAAATGCTTTTACTTAATACTTAATTTCTAACAAAAATTGGGCAGAATCTCCCCTTGTTTTTATGTTAATTTCCTTTTAATTGCACCATGATTTGACTTGATGAGACGGCGTCTCAGTCAAATCATGATGTTTTAGTGATATTTAGAGGTAGAGACGGCGCTCTACCTTGTGATATGAGGTGGCACAGTTTAAATTAGATAGAGGAGGTCAATTTGAAAGTCAAAATTCAGTAAATAATATGCATGGGATGTATTTTTTTATTGATAAACCAGAAAGAAAATGAAGTCACAAAACACTGCGCATTTAAGATCCATTTTTATTTTTACTAAACAAGACATGTCACCCAGTGGTAAAATGAAAGAACTGAACTGGCATTATAAATGATATAAATCATAAACCTTACAATAAGCAATAATCTCACAATATATTAAACTTAGTTTTGCAGAATCAATCAACTCAAGTGCAAAGTCTCTTGACATTTCCTTCTGTCAAACGGATCAAGGCTTGTAAAATACCATTTTATCACTTCAAAGATTAATAAGCAGTGATTTTAGGATATACTTAAGGTATAACAGAAGACAATGCAACAAAAGCAGGCATTACATTTAACATTTCAAAATGTAAAGTCAAACTATACTACTATGGACTGATTAAAATGCTATGCAAGAGCAATTTCTGCTATAAAAGGGGTTAACCTAAAATCAAGGCTCAAGATTGGTTTAGGAACAGCAAAGCACACATTTTTATTTGTCAAAGCCACTACATAGACCCTCATTCCTATATAATATATAGCTATTAATATTAAGATGAGGGATGAATTTATGACTCCAATGCTAAATCTGAACTATGTTACTTCCCATAGATCAAAGTTTATTAACAGATGGATACAAGAAACAACAAGTAAGAAGATTATGCATATCTTTACATAACAAACCTTAAAGAATCCATTTATTCACTACTTATTTTCTATCCACAGTTTCAGAGAGAAAATCCGACAGCACCTCCCCTTGTCTGTTGCTAATTTTGACCTCAATTTTATCGAATTCCGACTATATGAGACGGCGTCTCAGTCGGATCAATGCAATTAGAGGCAGAAACGGCGTTCTGCCTTTGGGATAGTGTACAAAAGGAGAAATTGAGGCCAATCTTAGTAAGGAGTTCAAATTCAAAGGTAAGATACATCAGTTATACAGATTCTTTAATTGACAGATGGAAATGCAATATCAAATTCAATACATTTGAGACCTAATTTAACCCAATTAGACAAGGCATTACGGTGATTAAACTTAATTGCAAGTTTTACTGGCCAGAGTGAGAATTCTTGATTAACTTCAATCTAACTCGAACAATCAGCCTCAACAGCGTTTTCAACTGATTGTTCCACGACCGTGTATATACAAGAACTAACAAGAAATCGCCAAGGCTACATCATTAACAAGGTTCAGATTCACAAAGAGAAGAAGCGACTTGATCGATTTTGAAATAACAGTGGTACAAACCGAAACCTCTAGTGAATCTATGCACAAGCTTAATCTAATTTATAGGAAAATGATACTAATTTTCTCAGTTAATGATGTTCCTGAAATAATCAAAGATCCATTCAATTGTTGACTTAAACGATTCAAGATTTGAACTGGTGAAGGAGAATCAAACAAGAAAAGTCAGGGTACAATCGGAGCACAAGTAATTCATGTCAAGAAAGCCAGATTCACACAAGAATATCAAATTCAATCAATCAACAAAACAATCAGTCACAGCAGTTGTTAATTCTCTTTACAATTACCTTTATTTGAGATCGAATTGCTTCACAATCTCTTATCCTCTTCCTTCGTTTAGCACAAAATTAAATGTCGGAGCTGATTCCGATTCTCCTCCTCTCTCTCTCTCTCTTTTTAACCTAACTTTTACAATAGCTAATCCTATCTCTTTTTCTCTCTCTCTAAGCTATGGCGCTTCAATGGAGCTCCGTCGATGGCCTTCCTTCAGCGCTTCCAGCTCCAATTTCTCTCTAATTTCTCCCCCTCTTTTCTGTTTCTTCGATCGTCCCCTTTAACAGAATTTCGTGGAGGGAGAAGGCCTCTCCTTTTTCTTTCGCCTGCTCTGGGCTCACCAAAGACCAATGCGAAGAATCTCATGGAAATGGCTTGTGGGTGCACGCGCCGGGTTCTTTCAGAGCTCTCTGCTGGGAGGAGAATTTGAACCCCGCAACATTCTCTTCTCCACTTCCTTTTATTCACGTACACCTCCATTTATTCCATTTAATTGGATTTTCAAGGCTGTTGATCCAAAATAATTCGTTTTGACCCTTTCCCAATCGAATTTTTCCATTATATTTTGTAAAAATCTTCATAAAAATATTTAGAATCCCATAGAATCCAGAATTTCTCAAAAATACCCTTTTTCCATTTTATTTATTTTTTCCAAAATCTTGGACTTCCTTGCATAAATTGGGATTTGTGTTGATGGTTTTGGGGTTTTTAAGTCTCCATAATTTTCTATAAATCTCAGGGGATTTTTGGGTATTTTTGTGGGATTTTTGGAATTTGTTTGCTATTTTTCGTGCTTGGTCGAAGATTTATCCGGTTTATCTGATATCTGTATAACTGTTGAAACCCATCAATTTGCATCAAAATTTAGGGTTAAACAGTGAACAACTCCCTTATTCAATTGAGGTCATAGCTCCTCCGATCCCCGTCGAGTTTGGTGTTGCTGGAGTCGTGAGATCATCGCATATCCGACGGCGTATTTGGTTTGAGCTGAGGTGGCCTGGGACGGCGACGGAGACCATCCCTACGCAGGTGTGTCGAAAGCCTGACAGAACTGTACTGTTCCATCCCTCTCTCTTTCTTTCTTTTTGTCTTCAAACGGTAATAGTCGGGACCAATCACAGAGTGACACGTGGTATCCCAAAATCCGGTTTAGTCGAGTCCACTAGCAACTGTTGAGTCCAGTCGAGTCACATGTTGGGCTTAGTCGACTGAGTTAGTCGCGTGAGTCCCGACTGAGTCGGTTCCCGACTAGTGGATCTAATTTTGATATCGGGTCTGAGTTTAAACCTGCTCGAATACCCTTTTATTTGTTGGGCTGCAGAATTTTAATGGGCCGCCAGAAATGTAAATAAAGAAGTGGGCCTTGGAATTTAATTGATTCACATGGGCTTTAATTTATTTTGATAGTTCGGCCTATCCGAAATTGAGGACAATTGTGCTGCATTTATTTGATAAAATTGTTTGATGCCCTTCCATAGGTCAATTTGACATGAAATTTTGCATGGTTCCGCATAAATATTGTTAGGAAGTGCATAATTTTCATTTTTAGACTAATTACTATTAATTAATCCTAATTAATCATCATGCACTATGGATCTAGTGCTTCAAGCATTCACACAAGAGAAAGGGTAGGAGATTAGTACCTCTCTCGATTTCGTAATCGAGAGGCTCGATCCTACGGCTTAGGAGTCGATTGAGTGCTTCTCCAAACTCCTCCTAATGGCCACCTCGAGTCCACTATGGTATTAACCAAGTTCTATCTCAAATCGTGCTAGCGACGAGAAGAACTAGTCTAATCCCAAGCTTTCCCTTTCTTCAATTAATTCACCAATTAATTAATGGAAGGAAGTGCTCAACACATGAGCTATTGAATGGAGAGAAGAGAGGGGCAGATTTCGGCCAAGGAAGAAGGGTGTGGAGGCTAGGGTTAGGGAAGAGAATTAGAGCCAAAAAAGCCTCCATATGAGTCCTTATATAGGCTCCAAACCCTAGCACCAAGTTCACACTAATTACAAGTGTGCCACCCCACCTACCACTCCCTCATGGCCGGCCTCCTAGTGGGCTCTATATGGGCCACTAGCTCTTCTCTATAGTGCCTCAATTCAATTAATTAAAAGGCCCATTCAATTGCTATTTATTTGGACTTCAATTGGACTTTCCATTTACTATTAAATAAATGCCCAATTAACTTAAATAAATTAAATGTGTTGTTTATAAATAATTATTAACTTAATAATAATTATTTAGAGATTAGACAATGCACTAATTTATTTCTATATAATCCATTTGACTCAATTAATTATTACGGTTCGCAACGGTACATAATTAATTAGCCAACTTATTATATTTTGCAATACTCACTGTTGCAAATAAATAAATAATGCACGTATGGTTAAACACCAATTTTGTGTGACCCTTTGAGGATTTATGCTAAGTTGGACATGGAATTAAATCGCTATTTAATTCTAATAATCATAAGCGGTATCTAGCAACACGTTATGACTCCCAATTCGCATAAATAGTGTACGGCTACAATATCTCAATCCTGCATAAGAAATAATAGTATTTCCTTGTCCGATTCTTATGTCACATGATATCATCGTATAATCCAAGATAGGAATGTGTCACTCTTGCAGATTATACGTTTCTTGATCTAGAGATGACTGTATCAGTTGCTAGCAAACAGTCCATCTCCATCAAGGGGCCCAAACAGATATCATCGCTCACTAAGTTAATTAATGAGGGACATACGGTTTTCTTGATGAACAACTTTTCCCCGCACAATTCAAGAGAACATAAATAAAGTCCGTATAGCAGCCCTTATCAGGAATCAACGGTAGACGATATTTATTGAACCTATCCTCATGTGGAAAAGCTGAACCATCTCAAACTTAGAATCAAACTCAAATGAAATAAATAATGACACATAACACAATCCATATATTTATTTCATTGGGTCGTGTCATGTACTATGTTCTATAACATATACATATGCAATTAAGTTGGCAACTCCTTACCTATGATCTGTAGAACTTAATCATCACTTAACTTGCATACTAATCTTATCCGATAATTAATATTCCTTGTTAATTATCAAGATTACGGACCTTTTAGATTTATTATTGTCATTTAATTATAAATGAACTACAGAGATCCACAATTCAGATCCTCAACCTGAATGATCTGTCAATTAATAAATCAAGGAATAAATGATAAAATATCATCAATCACATAAACCATAGAAGTGGCCATTTAATAATTGGCTCCTAGGACATAACTCTAACAATCTCCCACTTGGCCTAGAGTCAATCAACAGCGACTTCTAGCCAGTGCATAGTACTCAATGTAATATCCAAAATATACATGTCTCATACTAAAGCCTCAAAAGATAAAAGATACAACTCAAAGCCACTCAGGCATACGCCTAATCCCCATGGATGCAACGTGCAACTCATGTGCGGCTCGAGACAGAGGCTTTGTCAGAGGGTCCGCTGTGTTCGCGGCACCGTCCACCTTCTTGACCTTGATCCACCCGTCATTCACAAACTGACGGATGAGATGGAATCGTCGTAGAATGTGCTTGGTCTTTTGGTGAGACCTAGGCTCCTTGGACTGAGCTATGGCTCCCGTGTTGTCGCAGTAGAGATCCACTGGACCTGAGATGCTTGGAACCACCTCCAGCTCGGTCAAGAATTCCTTGATCCAAACGCCTTCTTTCGCTGCTTCACCCGCCGCTAAGTATTCTGCTTCGGTGACGGAATCGGCCGTGGTATCCTGTTTGGAACTCTTCCAACTCACGGCCCCACCATTGAGCAGATATACGAAGCCGGACTGTGACTTCGCATCATCTCGATCGGTTTGGAAACTAGCATCGGTGTAACCACTTACAACGAGCTCTTGGTCTCCACCATACACGAGGATGCTATCCTTTGTTCTCTTGAGATACTTGAGGATATTCTTGACTGCGGTCCAGTGTGGCATACCAGGGTTAGCTTGGTATCGACTAGTCACACTAATCGGATGCGCCACATCGGGGCGAGTGCATAGCATGGCATACATTATCGAACCGACCACAGATGGATACTTGAACTGATTCATGTACTTTCTATCTGCATCAGTCGTCGGACATTGAGTCTTGCTCAAGAATATGCCATGTGACATAGGCAAGTAACCCTTCTTGGAACTAGCCATGTTGTGTTTTTCCAACACTTTGTCAATATATGCATCTTGGCTCAAGCCTAACAACCTTCTTGATCTATCTCGATAGATCTTGATTCCTAGGATGTAGGCGGCTTCGCCCAAGTCTTTCATTGAGAACACCTTCTTCAATGAATCCTTAACTGCATTCAATTCGGGGATATCATTCCCGATCAAGAGTATATCATCAACATATAGAACAAGAAATACAACCACACTCCCACTAATCCTCTTGTAAACACAAGGTTCCTTCTCGCTTTGAATGAAATTCAACTTCTTGACCTCTTCATCAAAGCGTTTGTTCCAACTCCTTGATGCTTGCTTCAATCCATAAATGGACCTTTGAAGCTTGCACACCTTGTTAGCATTCTTTGGATCCACAAAACACTCGGGTTGTGTCATATACACATCCTCTTCCAAGTTGCCATTTAGGAAGGCAGTTTTGACATCCATTTGCCATATCTCATAGTCATAATATGCGGCAATTGCTAACAAGATCCGAATTGACTTGAACATGACGACTGGCGAGAAGGTTTCTTCATAGTCAATACCATGAACTTGCTTGTAACCTTTCGCAACTAGTCGTGCTTTGTAAATGGTCAAGTTGCCATCCATGTCGACCTTTCTCTTAAAGATCCATTTGTTCTCAACGGGTTTTACTCCGTCGGGAAGGTCAACTAAGGTCCATACCTTGTTCTCATACATGGATTGCATTTCGGATTCCATGGCTTTGAGCCATTCCTTTGAGTCGGATTTTTCCTTCATGTCCTTTATGGTCAAGGGTTCGTCATTCACAATGACGAGAACGTCGTGCAAACCTAAGTATCTTATAGGTGGTCCGACTTGGCCTTGCCGATCTTCGTAGGGTGGACGCTTGAGGTTCTTGAACTTGTTCCACAACGGTTTGCGGACTTAGTTCTTGAACTTCAAGTGTGGGTGCAACTTCAACATCATCGACTCGCGATATGTTTGAGTCTTCAATTGAGGGAGCTTGCTCTTGAACCTCTTCTTCCACAACAACTTGTGGAATGGGTTCGGCTACCACCTCATTTGGCACCACATTGGGAACAACTAGATTTCCTACTTGAGGCATCTCTTGTTGTTGCGGTTCTTGAATTTCTTCAATCACCACGTTGCTCCCACTACTTCTTCTTGAGAGAAACTCCTTCTCCAAGAACTCCGCATGTCGTGCAACAACTATCTTGTTCTCGACACGGTTGTAGAAGTAGTAACCCTTTGTTTCCTTAGGGTATCCTACGAAATGACACTTGTCCGATTTGGGTCCAAGCTTATCGCTCATTAGCCTTTTCACATAAGCTTCACAACCCCAAATCTTGAGAAACGACATGCTTGGTTTCCTACCAAACCAAAGCTCATAAGGCGTCTTCTCAACGGACTTTGACGGAACACGGTTTAAAGTAAAAGCTGCGGTTTCTAATGCAAAACCCCAAAACGATTTAGGCAAGTCGGTTTGGCTCATCATCGATCGAACCATGTCTAGCAAAGTTCGATTCCTCCTCTCGGATACACCATTCCATTGTGGTGTTCCCGGTGGAGTGAGTTGTGGAACGATTCCACACTCCTTTAGATAATCACCAAATTCGTGGCTCAAGTACTCTCCACCTCGATCGGAACGCAAGACCTTGATCTTTCGATTGAGTTGGTTCTCAACTTCATTCTTGAACTCCTTGAACTTTTCAAAGGATTCAGACTTGTGCCGCATCAAGTAGATATACCCGTATCTACTATGATCATCGGTGAAAGTGATGAAGTATGAATAACCTCCTCGTGCACAAATGCTCATAGGTCCACACACATCGGTATGTATGAGATCTAACAAGTCGTTTGTCCTAATCCCTTTGTTAGAAAAAGGCGCTTTGGTCATCTTTCCCATCAAACATGATTCGCATGTGTCAATTGGCTCGAAAGCGAATTGATCTAAGAGACCAACGGTTTGCAATCTCTTAATGCGTTTCTCGTTGATATGACCTAAGCGGCAATGCCACATTAGAGTCGTACTTTCATGTGAAATCTTACGTTTCCTACTGTCACGTTCAACACTCAAAACATGTTCGCTAGAATCAAGCACATAAAGACCATTCAATAAATGCGCAACACCATAACAAACATCATTACGCAACAAAGTACAACTTTTGTTCTTTATTACAACACCAAATCCATCCAAGTCTAAACAAGAAATAGAGATAATGTTCCGAGTGATACAAGGAACTACATAGACATCTTTGAGTTCCAAAATGAAACCAGAAGGCAAAGTTACATCCACATTCCCAACGGCCATAGCGGAGACGCACGTGCCGTTACCGACGCGGAGTTGTACTTCGCCTTTCTCGAGCCGCCTCCTACTCTTTAGTGCCTGCACATTTCGACAAATGTGAGCACAAGAACCGGTGTCAAAAATCCAGTCTGTGTTAGAGGTAGCGAGAAGGGTTTCAATGACAAATATACCTGAGGTAGAAGGCTGGACGGTTCCCGCCTTCTTGTCAGCGAGGTACTTGGGGCAGTTTCTCTTCCAATGGCCCGTCTTGCTACAGTAATAGCATACGGTCTCGGAAGTGGCCGGGTTCTTCTTTCTCTTGGAACCCTCGGGAGCTCCCTTGGCCGGACCTTGGGGCGTCACCGGGCCTTTGCCCTTTCTAGTTCGGCGGGTCTTTCTTTTCTTGCTCTTTTTGCTCTTGTCACTCACCGCAAGAACATCTTTGGGCCCTTTCTCTTTCTTGAGACTCTCCTCCGTCTCGACAAGCATGTTTTGGAGATCATCCATGCTCTTGTCCATGCCATTCATCCGGTAGTTCACAACAAAACCGGTGAAGCTGTGAGGGAGAGAGTTGAGAATAAAGTCTTGAATCGCCCCTGACGGGAAGGGCGTATCAAGCCTTTCAAGCTGCCGAAACAAACCCGCCATCTTCATGACGTGTGGCCCGACTTCATGACCCTCCGCCAATCGAGTATTGGCGACGGCCTTGATGAGACGAGCCCTTTCGGTGCGGGCCTTGGTTTGGAACATGTTCGAGAGACGAGAGACCATTTCAAACACTCCTAGACCACTATCCATGAACTCTTTTTGGAGTTCCGACTCCATGACAGCGACAATCAAGACGGACATCTCCATGTCGTCCGTGACGTGCTTGTCATGTTTGTCCTGATCCGCTTTAGGGGCATCCGACTTGGGAGCCGCGGGGACGGGAGTGGTCAAGATGTACTCCTTCTTTTCAAACCTAAGGACAAGCCTAAGGTTCCGGTGCCAATCCAGAAAGTTGGCACCGTTGAAGGCGAGCTTCTCTTTCTCTAAAAGAGAACGTAGCGAAAAAGACGAGGAAGACATCTACAACAATTTTCAAATTAAAGGTCAATTAGTTTATGTTTTGTTTTAATTTCCAATAAAGTAAAACTTTCACTACTTTAATATAAGTCCCTAAAAGTAATGAATTTCCAAGACCCCCACTTTCGTTGAGATGATGCCGGCGTCGGCACAACATCAAAGCAACTAATAATGAGGTAGGTTCTCCTTAACCAATCATACAACTTTATGACTCTTGGTTCGCGTCGCGAACTTCACTCCAATGTCCAATCCGATTAGGGTCCATTGTTTAAGCAACTCCTCTCTATTTGCTCCTTGTAAATCCGATTTACACCCCGACTACCTATGGTGGACCACGATGTCCGCGTCGGCGGAATGCATCAACGGCCGAACATAAGGCGTGAAGGGGATAGAGAGAAGGAGAGTGATTTGGCTCAATCGTTTGGGACAAACAATTATGTGACTCTTGTTTGGTGGTCGTGTAAACATACACCCATACCTATCCTATGACATTCATAGCATTCACAAACATTCACATAATAAGCATCTCAAGCATTGTTGTGGGTTTGTATGGCTCCCGCTTGCATTAGTTTTCGCCGCATCTCCATGTAGCAAAACTAATCTAACCTTTGTCTCTCCCACTAAATTCTATATGGATCTAAATCCTATATAAAATAAAGGAACAAAATTACATGTGTAAATTTCTATTCCCATCCTAACCTTAGGGGCATGCAAGCCTCTCAAGTTACACAAAAATTAATCAAAATTAATTAATGGCACCAAAGGCCTTATTACACACAATCACACATGCATTCAATTTACAAACCACAAGGCATTGAGTCATGAGCCATACTAAACCCACATCCTCCTACAAAACAAAGTTAGCACAAGTCTATCCACTAGTGTAATTTGCTTATAATTAATGACTTTCAAGTGTCTTTGCGTATTATTTGCCATTCGCAATTTCCGTGTATAAATGCTCAAATTTCAAACAACCAAACTTGTTTAAATTCCTTTTGAAAACTTTTCAATCATCAAAAACTGAAAGGAGATCACACAAGGAGTATCCTAATTACTTTTTCAACTAGTTTGAATAATTAGATAAATAATACTTTGATAAAAAAGTATCTAATGGGACACGACAAAATCCACAGTTTTCGGTCTCCAAAAATTATGAAATAATTTATATAAGCTCCTTGTCTAGATTGTAAATACCAGTCAAAAATTCAGGAAGAGATCATATACCATCTGAGAGAATAAAAAAAGACAAATCTGAAACAAGTGCGCGAACGCACCGTTTTGAGATATTCTGTTTTTCTTCTCAACCATCCGGTCTGAAAGATCACCTTCCATCCAGTTTTTATACATACAATATACATAGAAAAACTTGTTTAATCTATTGGCTAACTATTCATGAAAAGAAAACCACTAAGTTCTGTTTAAGAAATTCAAGTTACAAGCTTAACAATCGACTAGATCTGTACAGGAACAGACTATCGACCGAAAAGGTTTGACCTGGTTGAGGTACCAAACTTCCATGAAAAATTATGAAATTAATTTTTCTGGAATCCTAACTTAAAAATAAACAACTCTATTCAAACAATTTTCCAGAAAGAGTTCTCAGTTGGTACAGTTTATTAGAACAATCAGTTTGTTCAATAAACCAGATCTGACGAGATCTTTCTTTTCATACTTGAAAAACCACGAATTAATCTGAGCCATGCAACATTCTATACATGTACAGAAAGAGTTTCAAGTCCTCTTTAAATCTAGCCAAAGAACACTGGTACTTATATTCAAAATATAAATCTTTTAAGCCATTCAAACAGAACAGTGCAAGCAGAAACTGGTTCTGCGCACCGTTGCCATTTTATTCACAGTAAATCCATACAATTTCAGAAAAATGTGAATCCAACGCCAAAAGAACCACAATCCACAGATCTACAACTTTCTAGTTGACAGAAAAAATTTCCAGAGAACATTTCATAGCGAAAAACGCATAACAACACAGAAATTGCTGTTTCCAGACAGCAAGCAATAGCATCAACTCTACTAATCCATTAATTAACCAATTTCTCTTAATTAAGTGTCAAAATAACTTAAGCACGACCATGTGCTCTGATACCACTGTTAGGAAGTGCATAATTTTCATTTTTAGACTAATTACTATTAATTAATCCTAATTAATCATCATGCACTATGGATCTAGTGCTTCAAGCATTCACACAAGAGAAAGGGTAGGAGATTAGTACCTCTCTCGATTTCGTAATCGAGAGGCTCGATCCTACGGCTTAGGAGTCGATTGAGTGCTTCTCCAAACTCCTCCTAATGGCCACCTCGAGTCCACTATGGTATTAACCAAGTTCTATCTCAAATCGTGCTAGCGACGAGAAGAACTAGTCTAATCCCAAGCTTTCCCTTTCTTCAATTAATTCACCAATTAATTAATGGAAGGAAGTGCTCAACACATGAGCTATTGAATGGAGAGAAGAGAGGGGCAGATTTCGGCCAAGGAAAAAGGGTGTGGAGGCTAGGGTTAGGGAAGAGAATTAGAGCAAAAAAAGCCTCCATATGAGTCCTTATATAGGCTCCAAACCCTAGCACCAAGTTCACACTAATTACAAGTGTGCCACCCCACCTACCACTCCCTCATGGCCGGCCTCCTAGTGGGCTCTATATGGGCCACTAGCTCTTCTCTATAGTGCCTCAATTCAATTAATTAAAAGGCCCATTCAATTGCTATTTATTTGGACTTCAATTGGACTTTCCATTTACTATTAAATAAATGCCCAATTAACTTAAATAAATTAAATGTGTTGTTTATAAATAATTATTAACTTAATAATAATTATTTAGAGATTAGACAATGCACTAATTTATTTCTATATAATCCATTTGACTCAATTAATTATTACGGTTCGCAACGGTACATAATTAATTAGCCAACTTATTATATTTTGCAATACTCACTGTTGCAAATAAATAAATAATGCACGTATGGTTAAACACCAATTTTGTGTGACCCTTTGAGGATTTATGCTAAGTTGGACATGGAATTAAATCGCTATTTAATTCTAATAATCATAAGCGGTATCTAGCAACACGTTATGACTCCCAATTCGCATAAATAGTGTACGGCTACAATATCTCAATCCTGCATAAGAAATAATAGTATTTCCTTGTCCGATTCTTATGTCACATGATATCATCGTATAATCCAAGATAGGAATGTGTCACTCTTGCAGATTATACGTTTCTTGATCTAGAGATGACTGTATCAGTTGCTAGCAAACAGTCCATCTCCATCAAGGGGCCCAAACAGATATCATCGCTCACTAAGTTAATTAATGAGGGACATACGGTTTTCTTGATGAACAACTTTTTCCCGCACAATTCAAGAGAACATAAATAAAGTCCGTATAGCAGCCCTTATCAGGAATCAACGGTAGACGATATTTATTGAACCTATCCTCATGTGGAAAAGCTGAACCATCTCAAACTTAGAATCAAACTCAAATGAAATAAATAATGACACATAACACAATCCATATATTTATTTCATTGGGTCGTGTCATGTACTATGTTCTATAACATATACATATGCAATTAAGTTGGCAACTCCTTACCTATGATCTGTAGAACTTAATCATCACTTAACTTGCATACTAATCTTATCCGATAATTAATATTCCTTGTTAATTATCAAGATTACGGACCTTTTAGATTTATTATTGTCATTTAATTATAAATGAACTACAGAGATCCACAATTCAGATCCTCAACCTGAATGATCTGTCAATTAATAAATCAAGGAATAAATGATAAAATATCATCAATCACATAAACCATAGAAGTGGCCATTTAATAATTGGCTCCTAGGACATAACTCTAACAAATATATGAAGAATTTAACTGCTACAAAATTTCCATTTTCGGGACATTTTTTATAATTAATTATTAGGGTTTCACAGGCTCATAATGGCATTCCCCATAATTAATTAAATTTATCGTCCATTTTTAGGAATTTCTGTATTTTCCTCTCATGCATCATGACTATTTGTCAGAGCTATTTTGTCTGGTTGCTGTTGTCATGGGTTTTGTTTATTTGTGGAATAAAACTTGTTTTATTTATTCCAGAGTTTTATGCAGCAGAATTTAGGGGTAAACATCACCATATTAAAATATCCTTGTAGACCAAATTTTACATTTTTTCGAATTTTTCTGATATTTATTATGATATTGTTAAAAAACGTTATAATTGGAGTATTTCAAACCCTCCAATTTGAACATATCAAAATAAATAGCAAAAAAATTCAAAAAAATGTAAAATTTGGTCTCCAATGGTATTTCAATATGGTGATCAATTTGAACGGTTTGGATTGACCGATTGAATTTCGAATCTTAAAAAAATGACTCAAAAAAGACATCTATGGCACTTTAGTCCACCTCATATATATATATAATTTTGCTATGGTAAGTCGCAACTCACCAGAGGGTCTGTGAGTCGCGCTCAAAACTCCTAGATCTGATTCAAAATGATTGATCCAAATCGTCCAATACGATCTCCTTATTTAAATCTCCATGCATACCAAATTTTACATTTTTTCGAAATTTTTAAGTATTTTTTTCGAATTTTTAAAAACTACTGTTTTTGAACGGTTCAGAACTAATTAGATTAACGATTTTCTAAAATGTTAAAAAAATACTTAAAAATTTCAAAAAAAGTCTAGAATATGATTCATTTAAACTCTTTATAATGTCTAGAATATGATTCATATCTCATTTATTCAAAAAGATTGGATTATACATGGTAATTACGCATATAGAGTAAAAATAATGCAATTCTGAGTATCATTTGAGCATTTTCAATCGTTTCTGAATTCATTCTGATTCATTACATCACAATAATCTATATTTAAACTCTTTATACTGTCTATAATATGATCCATATCTTATTTATTCAAAAAATTGGATTATACAATTACGCATATAAAACTCAAATAATACAAGTCTGAGTATCATTTGAACATTTCAATCGTTTCAGGATTCATTCTGAGTCATTTCATCACAATGCTCTACATTCAAACTCTTTACACCATCTAGAATATAATTCATATCTTATTTATTCAAAAAGATTGGATTATACACGGTAATTACTCATATAAAATGCATATAATGCAATTCTGAGTATCATTTGAGCATTTCAATCGTTTCTAGATTCATTATGAGTCATTTCATCACAATGATCTACATTTAAACTCTTTTCTACATTCTAGAATATGATTCATATCTTATTTATTCCAAAAGATTAGATTATACATGGTAATTAAGCATATAAAGTGCATATAATGGAATTCGAGTATCATTTAAGCATTTTAATCTTTTCTGGATTCATTCTGAGAAATTTCATCACAATAATCTACATTTAAACTCTTATACTATCTACAATATGATTCATATCTTATTTATTCAAAAAGATTGGATTATACATGGTAATTATGCATATAAATTACATATAACGCAATTCTGAGTATCACTTGAGAATTTCAATTGTTTCTGGGTTCATTCTGAGTCATTTCATCACAATAAGCTACATTTAAACTCTTTACACTGTCTAGAATATGATTCATATCTTATTTATTCAAAAAGATTGGATTATATATGGTAATTAAGCATATGAAGTGCAAATAATGCAATTCTAAGTATCATATGAGCATTTCAATCGTTTCAGGATTCATTCTAAGTCTTTTCATCACAATAATCTACGTTTAAACTCTTTATACTTTCTAGAATATGATTCATATCTTATTTAATCATAAAGATTGGATTATACAGGTTAATTACGTATATAAATTGTAAATAATGCAATTCTGAGTTATCATTTAAGCCTTTGAATCATTTCTGGATTATTTTTTAGTCATTTCATTACAATGATTTACATTTAAACTGTTTATAATATTTAGAATATGATTCACAACTTATTTATCTAAAAAGATTGGATTATACATGGTACTAACGCATATAAAGTGCAAATAATGCAATTCTGAGTATCATTAGAGCATTTCAATCGTCTATGGATTCATTCTGAGTCATTTCATTATAATACTCTACATTTAAACTCTTTATACTGTCTAGAATATGATTCATATTTTATTTATTAAAAAAGATTGGATTATACATGGTAATTACGCATATAAAGTGCATATAATGCAAATCTGAGTATCATTTGAGCATTTCAATCGTTTTTGGATTCATTCTGAGTAATTTCATCACATTAATCTATATTTAAACTATTTATACTGTCTAGAATGTCATTAATATCTTATTTATTCAAAAATATTAGATTATACATGGTAATTACGAATGTATAAAGTGCAAATAATGCAATTCTGAGTATCATTTTCGCATTCAATAGTTTCTAGATACATTCTAAGTCATTTCATCATAATAATCTACGTTTAAACTCTTTATACTGTATAGAATATGATTCATCTATATTTATTAAAAAAAGATTGGATTATAAAAGGTAATTACACATATAAAGTGCAAATAATGCAAATCTGAGTACATTTGAGCATTTGAATCGTTTCTAGAATCATTCTGAGTCATTTCATCACAATAATCTACATGTAAACTCTTTATACTGACTAGTATTTGATTCATATCTTATTTATTAAAAAAGATTGGATTATACATGGTAATTACGCATATAAAGTGCATATAATGCAAATCTGAGTATCATTTGAGCATCTCAACCGTTTCTGAATTCATTCTTAGTCATTTCATCGCAATAATATACACTTGGGCACTTTATATGGTCTAGAATATGATTCATATCTTATATATTCAAGAAGATTGGATTATACATGGTAATTACGCATATAAAGGGGAAATAATGCATTGCTGAGTTTCATTTGAGTATTTCAATCGTTTTTGGATTCATTCTAAGTCATTTCATCATAATAATTTATGTTTAAACTCTTTATAATGTCTAGAATATGATTCAAATTTTATTTAGTCAGAACTATTGGATTATACATGGTAATTAAGCAAATAAAGTGCAAATAATACAATTCTGAGTATCATTTGAGAATTTGAATCGTTTCTAGATTCATTATGCGTAATTTCATCACTATAATCTACATTTAAACCCTTTATACTGACTAGAATTTGATTCATATCTTATTTATTCAAAAAGATTGGATTATTTATGTTAATTACCCATATAAATTGCAAATAATGCTATTCTGAGTATCATTTGAGAATTTCAATCGTTACTGGATTCATTCTGAGTTATTTTATCACAATAATCTACATTTAAACTCTTTATAATTTCAAGAATATGATTCATATCTTATTTATTCGAAAAGATTGGATTATACAATGTAATTACGCATATAAATTGCAAATAATGCAATTCTCAGTATCATTTTCTCATTTCAATCATTTCTGGATTCATTCTAAGTAATTTCATCACTATAATCTACATTTGAACTTTTTATACTGACTAGTATTTGATTCTTATCTTATTTATTCAAAAAGATTGGATTTTAAATTGTAATTACGCATAAAAATTGCAAATAAAGCAATTCAAAGTATCATTTGAGCATTTAAAACTTTTCTGGATTAATATTAAGTCAGTTCATCACAATAATCTACATTTAAACTCCTTATACGGTCAAGAATATGATTCATATCTTATTTATTCGAAAAGATTGGATTATACATGATAATTACGCATATAAATTACAAATAAGGCAATTCTGAGTATCATTTGAGCATTTCAACCGTTTCTGGATTAATACTAAGTCAGTTCATCACAATAATAAGCATTTAGACTCTTTATACTGTCAAGAATATGATTCATATCTTATTTATTCGAAAAGATTGGATTATACATGGTAATTACGCATATAAATTGCAAATAATGCAATTCTGAGTATAATCTCAGCATTTAAATCGTTTCTGGATTCATTATGAGAAATTTCATCGCAATAATCCAAATTTAAACTCTTTAAATTGTCTAGAATATGATTCATATTTATTTTATTCAAAAGATTGGGGCATACATGGTAATTACGCATATGAAGTGCAAATAATGCAATTCTATGTATCATTTGGGCATTTCAACCGTTTCTGGGTTAATTCTAAGTCATTTCATCACAATAATCTACTTTTAAACTCTTTATACTGTCTAGAATATGATTCATGATTTATTTATTCATAAAGATTGGATTATACATGGTAATTACGAAAATAAAATGCAAATAATGCAATTCTGAGAATAATTTGAGTATTTCAATCGTTTCTTGATTCATTATTAGTAATTTAATCATAATAATCTAAATTTAAACTCTTTAACTTGTCTAGAATATGATTCATATTTATTTTATCCAAAAGATTGGATTATACATGGTAATGACGCATATAATGTGCAAATAATGCAATTCTGAGTATCATTTTTGCATTTCAATTGTTTTCTGGATTCATTATAAGTAATTTCATCAAAATTATCTATGTATAAACTCTTTAGACTGTCTAGAATAAGATCCATATGTTATTTATTCCAAAAGATTGGATAATACTTGGTAATTACGCATATAAATTGCAACTAATGCAATTCCATGTATCATTTGAGCATTTCATTCGTTTCTAGATTCATTTTAATTTATTTCATCATAATAATCAACATTTAAACTCTTTATACCGTCTAGAATATGATTCATATCTTATTTATTCAATGAGATTAGATTATACCTGATAATTAAGCAGATAATGTGCAAATAATGCAACTTTGAGTATCATTTGAGCATTTCAACTGTTTCTGGATTAATACTAAGTCAGTTCATCACAATAATATACTTTTAAACTCTTTATACTGTCAATAATATGATTCATATCTTATTTATTCCAAAAGATTGGATTATACATGGTAATTACGCATATAAATTGCAAATAATGCAATTCTGAGTATCATTTGAGTATTTCAATCGTTTTTGGATTTAGTCTAAGTTATTTCATCACTATAATCTGTATTTAAACTCTTTAAACTGACTAAAATTTGATTCATATATTATTTATTGAAAAAGATTGGATTATCAATGGAAATTACGCATATAAACTGCAAATAATGCAATTCTGAGTATCATTTGAGCATTTCAATCGTTTTTGGATTCATTCTTAGTCATTTCATCACAATAATATACATTTGGACCCTTTATATGGTCTAGAATATGAATCATATCTTATATATTCGAGAAGATTGGATTATACAAGGTAATTACGCATATAAAGTGCAAATAATGCAATTTTGAGTATTATTTTAGAATTTCAATCGTTTCTTGATTCATTCTAAGTCATTTCATCACAATAATCTACATTTAAACTCTTTAGACAGTCTAGAATATCATTCAAATTTTATTTATTCGTAACGATTGGATTACACATGGTAATTACGCAAATAAAGTGCAAATAATGCAATTCTGTGTATCATTTGAGCATTTTAATTGTTTCTGGATTCATTCTGTGTAATTTCATCACAAAAATCTAAATTTAAACTCTTTATATTATCTAGAGTATGATTCACATCTTATTTATTCAAAAAGATTGGATAATACATGCTAATTACGCATAAAGTGCATATAATTCGATTCTGAGTATCATTTGAACAATTCATTCGTTTATGGATTAATTCTAATTCATTTCTTCACAATAATCTAGATTAAATCTCTTTAAAGTGTCTAGAATATGATTCATATTTTTTTTTTATCCTAAAGAATGGATTATACATGGTAATTACACATATAAAGTGCAAATAATGTAATTCTTAGTATCATTTCGGTATTTCAACCGTTTCTGGATTAATTCTAAGTCATTTCATCACAATAATCTATATTTAAACTCTTTATACTGTTTAGAAGATGATTCAAAGAGAATTGATTATATATGGTAATTACACATATAAAGTGCAAATAATGTATTTCTGAGTATCATTTGTGCATTTCAATAGTTTATGGATTCATTCTAAGTCATTTGATCATAATAATCTACATTTAAACTCTTTATACTGTCTAGAAGATGATTCATATCTAATTTTTTTTAATGAGATTGAATTATAAATGGTAATTACGCATATAAAGATAATGCAATTCTGTGTACCATTTTGAGTATTTCAACCGTTTCTGGATTAGTTCTAAGTCATTTCATCAAATAATCTATATTTAAACAATTTAAACTGTCTAGAATATGATTCCTATTTTATTTATTCAAAAATACTGGATTATAGATGGTAATTACGCATATAAATTGCAAATAACACAATTCTGAGTATCATATGGGCATTTCAATTGTTTCTAGATTCATTCTAAGTAATTTCATCATTATAATCTACATTTAAACTCTTTATACTGATAGAATTTGATTCATATCTTATTTATTTAAAAAGATTGGATTATGAATGGTAATTACGCATTAAAACTGCAAATAATGAATTCTCAGTATCATTTAAGCATTTCAATCGTTTCTGTATTCATTCTAAGTTTCATCACAATAATATACATTTGAACTCTTTATATGGTCTAAAATATGATTCATATCTTATATATTCAAGAAGATTGGATTATACAGGGTAATTACACATTTAAAGTGCAAATAATGCAATTTTGTTTATCATTTGAGAATTTTAATTGTTTCTAGAGTCATTCTAAGTCATTTCATCACAATAATCTACATTTAAACTCTTTAAAATGTCTAAAATATGATTCATATCTTATTTATTCTAAAAGATTAGATAATGCATCGTAGTTACGCATATAAATTGCAACTAATTCAATTCCGAGTATCATTTGAGCATTTCAATCTTTTCTGGATTCATTCTAAATCATTTCTTCATAATAATCAACATTTAAACTTTTTATACCGTCTAGAATATGATTCATATCTTATTTATTCAATGAGATTGGATTATCCCTGGTAATTACGCATATAAAGTGCAAATAATGCAATTCTGAGTATCATTTTAGGATTTCAACCGTTTCTGGATTAATTCTAAGTAATTTCATCACTATAATCTACATTTAAACCCTTTATACTGACTAGAATTTGATTCATATCTTATTTATTAAAAAAGATAGGATTATAAATGGTAATTACGCATTTAAACCGCAAATAATGCAATTCTGTGTATGATTTGACCATTTCAATCGTTTCTGGATTCATTCTAAGTCATTTCATCACAATAATATACATTCGAACTCTTTTTATGGTCTAGAATATGATTCATATCATATATACTCAAGAAGATTGGATTATACAAGGTAATTACACATATAATATGCAAATAATGCAATTCTGTGCATCATTTGCGAATTTCAATCGTTTCTAGAGTAATTGTATGTCATTTCATCACAATAATCTACATTTATACTCTTTACACTGTCTAGAATATGATTCATATATTATTTATTTCAAAAGATTGGATAATACATGGTAATTACGCATATAAATTGCAACTAATGCAATTTCGAGTATCATTTGAGCATTTCAATCGTTTCTGGATTCATTCTAAGTCATTTCGTCATAATAATCAAAATTTAAACACTTTATACCGTCTACAATATGATTCACATCTTATTTATTCAATGAGATTAGATTATACCGGGTAATTACAAATATAAAGTGCAAATAACGCAATTCTGAGTATCATTTGAGCATTTCCACCATTTATGGATTAATACTTAGTCAGTTCTTTACAATAATATACATTTAAACACTTTATACTGTCAAAAATATGATTCATATCTTATTTATTCGAAAAGATTGGATTATACATGGTAATTACGCAAAAAATTGCAAATAATGCAATTCTGAGTATCATTTGAGCATTTCAATCGTTTCTGGATTAAGTCTAAGTAATTTCATCACTATAATCTACATTTAAACTCTACATACTGACTATATTTTGATTCATATATTATTTATTCAAAAAGATTGGATTATAAATGGTAATTACGCATATAAAGTACAAATAATGCAATTCTGAGTATCATTTGTGCATTTCAACCGTTTCTAGATTAATTCTCTGTCATTTCATCACAATAATCTACATTTAAACTATTTATACTGTCTAGAATATGATTCATATTTTATTTATTCGAAAATATTGGATAATGGATGGTAATTACTCATATAAATTGCAAATAATACAATTCTGAGTATCATTTGAGCATTTCAATCGTTTCTGGATTCATTCTATGTAATTTCATCACTATAATCTACATTTAAACCCTTTATATTGACTTGAATTTGATTCATATCTTATTTATTCAAAAAGATTTGATTATAAATGGTAATTACGCATATAAAGTGCAAATAATGCAATTCTGAGTTTCATTTGAGCATTTCAATCGTTTATGGATTCATTCTTAGTCTTTCCGTCACAATAATAAATATTAGAACTCTTTATATGTTCTAGAATAAGGTTCATATCTTATATATTTAAGAAGATTGGATTATACAAGATAATTATGCATATACAATGCAAATAATGCCATTCTAAGAATCATTTGAGAATTTCAATTGTTTCTAGAGTCATTCTAAGTCATTTCATCACAATAATCGACGTTTCAACTCTTTATATTGTCAAGAATATGATTCACATCATATTTATTCAAAAAGATTGGATTATACATGGTAATTACGCATAAAGGGCATATAATGCAATTCTGAGTATCATTTGAGCAATTCAATCGTTTATGGATCCATTCTAATTGATTTCTTCACAATAATCTAGATTTAATCTCTTTAAAGTGTCTAGAATATGATTCATATTTATTTCTTCCAAAAGATTGAATTATACATGCTAATGACCCATATAAAGTGCAAATAATGCAATTCTAAGTATCATTTGGGCATTTCAACCGTTTCTGGGCTAATTCCAAGTCATTTCATCATAATAATCTACGTTTAAATTCTTTATAATGTCTATAATATGATTCATATCTTATTTATTCAAAGAGATTGGATTATATATTGTAATTACACATATAAATTGCAAATAATGCATTTCTGAGTATCATTTGAGCATTTCAACTGTTTCTGGATTAATTCGAAGTCATTTCATCACAATAATCTACAATTAAACTATTTATACTGTCTATAATATGATTCATATTTTATTTATTAGAAAATATTGGATTATAGATGGTAATTACGCATATAAATTGCAAATAATATAATTCTGAGTTTCATTTGAACATTTGAATCGTTTCTGGATTCATTCTAAATAATTTCATCACTACAATCTACATTTAAATTCTTTATACTATCTAGTATTTGATTCATATCTTATTTATTCAAAAATATTAGATTATAAATTGTAATTACGCATATAAATCGCAAATAATGCAATTCTGAGTATCATTTGAGAATTTCAACCGTTTCTAGATTAATACTAAGTCAGTTCATCACAATAATCTACGTTTCAACTCTTTATATTGTCAAGAATATGATTCACATCTTATTTATTCAAAAATATTTCATTATAAATGGTAATTACGCATATAAAGTGCAAATAATGCAATTCTGAGTTTCATTTGAGCATTTCAATCGTTTATGGATTCATTCTTAGTCTTTTCGTCACAATAATTAACATTGGAACTCTTTATATGTTCTAGAATAAGATTCATATCTTATATATTCGGGAAGATTGGATTATACAAGATAATTACGCATATACAGTGCAAATAATGCAATTCTAAGAATCATTTGAGAATTTCAATCGTTTCTAGAGTCATTCTAAGTCATTTCATCACAATAATCTACGTTTCAACTCTTTATATTGTCAAGAATATGATTCACATCATATTTATTCAAAAAGATTGGATTATACATGGTAATTACGCATAAAGGGCATATAATGCAATTCTGAGTATCATTTGAGCAATTCAATCGTTTATGGATTCATTCTAATTCATTTCTTCACAATAATCTAGATTTAATCTCTTTAAAGTTTCTAGAATATGATTCATATTTATTTCTTCCAAAAGATTGGTTTATACATGGTAATGACATATATAAAGTGCAAATAATGCAATTCTAAGTATCATTTGGGCATTTCAACCGTTTCTAGATTAATTTCAAGTCATTTCATCACGATAATCTACGTTTAAACTCTTTATAATGTCTAGAATATGATTCATATCTTATTTATTCAAAGAGATTGGATTATATATTGTAATTACACATAAAAATTGCAAATAATGCATTTCTGAGTATCATTTGAGCATTTCAACCGTTTCTGGATTAATTCAAAGTCATTTCATCATAATAATCTACAATTAAACTATTTATACTGTCTATAATATGATTTATATTTTATTAATTCGAAAATATTGGATTATAGATGGTAATTACGCATATAAATTGCAAATAATATAATTCTGAGTTTTATTTGAACATTTCAATCGTTTCTTGATTCATTCTAAATAATTTCATCACTATAATCTACATTTAAATTCTTTATACTATCTAGTATTTGATTCATATCTTATTTATTCAAAAATATTAGATTATAAATTGTAATTACGCATATAAATTACAAATAATGCAATTCTGAGTATCATTTGAGAATTTCAACCGTTTCTGGATTAATACTAAGTCAGTTCATCACAATAATCTACATTTAAACTCTTTATACTGTCAAGAATATGATTCATATCTTATTTATTCGAAAAGATTGGATTATATATGGTAATTACGCATATAAATTGCAAATAATGCAATTCTGAGTATCATTTGAGCATTTCAATCGTTGTTGTATTCATTCTAAGTCATTTCATCACAAAAATTTAAATTTAAACTTTTTATACTATCTGGAATATTATTCATTTCTTATTTATTGAAAAAGATTGGATTATAGATGGTAATTAAGAAAATACATTGCAAATAATGTAATTCTGAGTTTCATTTGAGCATTTCAATCTTTTCTGGATTCATTCTAAGTTATTTCATCACAATAATCTACATTTAAACTCTTTATACTGTCTAGAATATGATTCATATCCTATATATTCAAGAAGATTGGATTATACAGGGTAATTACGCATATAAAGTGCAAATAATGCAATTCTGAGTATCATTTGAGAATTTTAATCGTTTCTAGAGTCATTCTAAGTCATTTCATCACAATAATCTACGTTTAAACTCTTTATACTGACTTGTATTTGATTCATATCTTATTTATTCAACAAATTAGATTATAAATTGTAATTACGCATATAAAGTGCAAATAATGCAATTTTGACTGTCATTTGAGTATTTCAATAGTTTCTGGATTCATTCTAAGTCATTTCATCACAATAATATACATTTAAAATCTTTATACATGATAGAATATGATTCATATCTTATTTATTCATGGATATTGGATTATACATGGTAATTACGCATTTAAATTGCAAATAATGCAATTCTAAGTATCATTTGAGCATTTCAATCGTTGCTGTATTCATTCTAAGTCATTTCATCACAATAATCTACATATTTAAACACTTTATACTGTCCAGAATATGACTTATATCTTACTTATTAAAAAATATTGTTTTACACATGGTAATTACGCAAATAAAATACAAATAATGCAATTCTGAGTATCATTTGAGCATTTTAATATTTTATGGATTCATTATAAGTAATTTCATCACAAATATCTACATTTAAACCTTTTAGACTATCTAGAATATCATTCATATCTTATTTATTGAAAACTATTGGATTATAGATGGTAATTACGGATATAAAATGCATATAATGCAATTATGAGTTTCATTGGAGTATTTCAATCTTTTCTGGATTCATTCTAAGTCATTTCATCACAATAATCTACATTTAAACTCTTTATACTGTCTAGAATATGATTCATATCTTATTTGTTAAAAAAATTAGATTATAAATGGTAATTACGCATATAAAATGCAATTAATGCAATCCTGAGTATCATTTGAGCATTTCAATCGTTTTTGGATTTATTCTAAGTAATTTCATCACAATAATCTACATTTAAACTCTATATATTATCTAGAATATGATTTATATCTTATTTATTCAAAAAGATTGGATTATACTTTGTAATTACGCATATAAAATACAAATAATGCAATTCTGAGTATCATTTGAGCATTTCAATCGTTTCTGGATTCATTCAAAATCATTTAATCATAATAATATATGTTTTAATTCTTTATACTGTCTAGAATATGATTCATATCTTATTTATTCAAAAAGATTGGATTATACAAGGTAATTACACATATAAATGGGAAATAATGCTTTCTGAGTATCATTTGAGCATTTCAATCATTTCTGGATTAATTCTAAGTCATTTCATCACAATAATTTACATTTAAACACTTTATACTGTTCAGAATATGATTCATATCTTATTTATTAAAAAACATTGTTTTACACATGGTAATTACACAAATAAAGTGCAAATAATGCAATCCTGAGTATCATTTGAGCATTTCAATATTTTCTGGATTCATTATAAGTCATTTCATCACAAATATCTACATTTAAACATTTTAGACTATCTAGAATATCATTCATATCTTATTTATTGAAAAATATTGGATTATAGATGGTAATTACGGATATAAAATGTATATAATGCAATTATGAGTTTTATTGGAGCATTTTAATCTTTTCTGGATTCATTCTAAGTCATTTCATCACAATAATCTACATTTAAACTCTTTATACTGTCTAGAATATGATTCATATCTTATTTATTAAAAAAATTAGATTATAAATGGTAATTACGCCTATAAAGTGCAATTAATGCAATTCTGAGTATCATTTGAGCATTTCAATCGTTTTTGGATTTATTCTAAGTAATTTCATCACAATAATCTACATTTAATCTCTATATATTATCTAGAATATGATTCATATCTTATTTATTCAAAAAGATTGGATTATACTTTGTAATTACGCATATAAAGTACAAATAATGCAATTCTGAGTATCATTTGAGCATTTCAATCGTTTCTGGATTCATTCAAAGCCATTTAATCACAATAATCTATATTTTATTTCTTTATACTGTCTAGAATGTGATTCATATCTTATTTATTAAAAAATGATTGGATTATATAAGGTAATTAAGCATATAAATGGGAAATAATGCATTGTTGAGTATCATTTGAGCATTTTTAATCGTTTCTGGATTCATTTTAAGTCAAGTGCAAATAATCTACATTTAAACTCTTTATACTATCTAGAATATGATTCATATCTTATTTATTAAAAAAGATTGGATAATAAAAGGTAATTACGCATATCAAGTGAAAATAATGTAATTCTGAGTATAATTTATTCATTTCAATTGTTTCTAGATTCATTCTCTGTTATTTCATCACAATAATCTATATTTAAACTCTTTATACTGTCTAGAATATGATTCATTTCTTGTTTATTAAAAAAGATTGGATTATACATGGTAATTACACATGTAAATTGTAAATAATACAATTTTGAGTATCATTTTAGCATTTCAATCATTTTCTGGATTAATTCTAAGTTATTTCTTCATAATAATCTATATATTTGATAAATTAATATAGTGGCACAAAGCAAAGTGCTAGGTGCGATCACAGTACAAATGATAAATCTCTTTGTTAGCAGCACAAATTAAGATCCGAAAGTATTACCGAAGAATATAAAATTTGACATTAAAAAAAAAATTGCTCTCATCACTGATTGGTGGGTAATTAATAATGGACACAACACACTGTCGCATTGCCACTCTAGAGTCTGGATCGCTGAACAAGCATACCTGCATAACGTCTAAAACGGTAACGAAACTGGCTACCAATTTCGTTAACCGTTTCATTTTGGACGAAACGATCGAAATCACGAAAATATACATGGACGAAATCGTTTCATTGTTTCGTTTTTGAAACGCAACCGAAATCTTTAATCGTTTCATTTCATTTTTGACGAAACGAAACAAAATAACGGTTAAAACAGTCGTCGTTTTCACCCCTTGTCAAGTCACGAGGTGTGAAGGTGGTTAGATCCGTTAGGACTAATCATGGCATAGTTGGGTCTTGGGACTGTTAGATGAATTGCTGCTACCTGACTTGGTCTGGGCCCGAATCCTCTGTGGGTTTTTTTTTAACTTGTGTTGCAAGAGTTTTTAGTGATGACCGTCCTATTTAATCTCGATGGGTAAATTTTCACAGGCTATACGAATCTCGACAAGTCTGATATTAATCATGGAACAACCATCATTGATCGGTAGATAATTATTGTGTTTTTGAAATTGAAGCACTGTTGCATGAAATATCTATGCTGGGTTTTCGTAAAGGTACAAAAGGATTCAAGTTATGGGGACCAGGTGAAGCCTTGCAAGTTGCAATTTTGCAAGTTGTAACCTATTAGCAATTATGCGAGATTTGTTTGTATATTCTCGTGTTAAAAGAAGAAAAAAAAAATTCAATTGCTTGTTTCAACATGGTTAAATATGTGCAATACATTAATACCAGGTTGATTTTTGTGTAACAAGGTTGAAAAAATTTATATTGTTAGTGTAACATCTTTTTGCTGATTATTGATGTGGAGGAACTTGTGTCCTTTTGGGTCCAATCATCATAAAAGGTAACTAGCTAGCTTTTAAGTAACCGGTATATTCCTGTATAACCAAGTACACTAGGGACACATCTGCAAAATATGAGCACAAATTTTTCAGCTGTGAATATTTTAGTATATTTCTCCCATATTTTATCAAACGAAGGACGCGTGCATTGCTAAATGTGGATGTTTATATTTGATCATCAGCAGACGTTGTACATGGATTTTTGGGTTGATGATGCGCAACCACGAAATGCTGTGGAAATCTTACATTAGTCGTTCTTTTGTTCTAGAAAAATTTAGTTAGGCCCTTATGTCCTTTGGACATAAATAAATAAGAAAAAAGGGGAAAAAAAAAACCAGAGATGTTAGATTTTGGTTTTTTTTTTCAAAAATTTAGATGTTTTTCTTTGTTTGGTATTGTAATGCAAACTTCATAATGTAAGTATAGCTAATAAATTGTGACGACTCTGTTTGGTTAGGCGGTAATCCAAGTTTCAAATTATCCGAATTAGAATTAATTTAATCTAATGAATTATATGATCAAGAAATTAAATATAATAAAATTTGATGGGATGTCTGATCTGAAAATATACAAGAATGTTCGTTATAATTTTCTGAGTGATTCTGCATATTTGCCATAATTTTCTGGCTTCTGAAATAATTAACAAAAATTAGTTAAATGAAATAGCTAATTTATAAAATAGGCCTGTCAGCAAGTTGCCACACAATTGGCCACACCATTTAGCCACAGTCGATCTGAGCCTCATTTATAAGGGGGTGGCGACGAGGCGCCTTCTCTCTCTGCCTCGTCCCCTATTCTGATCTGTCGCTCTTTCTCTCCGTTTGTTCGTCTCGAGCTCATCCCTTCTTGAGATCGTGGCTTCTGTCTCGTGTTGCGCTGTGATTGGAGGATTGCAGTGCCACCTAATCGATGGCCAATAAGAGCCAAACACCTCAGATTGATGCTTCTGATTTCCTTGTGTCACGCACGAGGAAAGCTTCTCCTCTTTGTTCCGATCGATGGCGGCTGTTAATGCCTTGAATGAACTCTGGCGTGGCTCGTTTACCTCCTCTGCTCTATCCCTCTCTTCTCCTTCCATTCCTGACAGAGGTAATTTTATTTATATTGTGTCGAGATTGGGTAAGTACTTGGGGGTTTGAAATTGGAGAAGAGGAGAGGAGACTAGAGCTACGGAAGGTATTATCGTACTTTTCTTCTTCAATTGATTTCTAATTTTGCTTTAATCGATTGATCCTAATTTTAGGGTTTGTTTCTGTTAAGGTTGAGCTATGCATGGATCTTGCTCTCTTTTTTATTAGCTTATCGTTGGTCTTTGCCTTGGTCTTTCTTGAATCTCTGAGGAGATTCCTCACGTCCCAAGAGATAGGTATAAATTTCTCTCTCTGTGTTTGTGGTTGATGAACTGTGTGTGTGTGTGCTTGTTTGATTCTGTTTGATGCTAGGTTTAATTTTGTGAGGATGAACTGAATATGTTTGATATAGTGATAAAGTAACATCTAACTGTTAGTACTAGGGATTCTGAAAGCCCATCTGATCTGTGATGTGATGAATTTCTATGTTTAGAGGCTATCTCTGTGTGCTAGAAATGTGTAGCATCTGTCAGTAAGCATGAAGTTACATAAGTAATTGATTGTCATTTCTGGTAAAGCATGTACAATTGCTAGAAATTGAGAAGTAAAGCATGTAAATTAATTGCATATTGGTGATTATATGAGTCTGACATAAAACTAGGATTGTGAGGAAAGGGATGCATGTAGAGTAATTGCATAACAATAGAGATCAAGTGGGTCTGATGTGAAACTAGAACTGTGATTAGAGTGGTATTTGCAATTGAATAAGTTGTACAGTAGTTTAGATTGAGACTATGCAAACTGTTAGCTTACTGATTAAGTGTATAGTTGTGTTTGCCTAAAAATTAAGAGGCTTGGCTGGTATAAACATTGATTGACAGAGATGAGTATCATTTCATATGCATGATATGATTTGGAGATAGTAAATATTAGAATTCTGGCATCTTATGTGCATTGCATGTTGGTATTAAATCTGTGAAGGCTTAATTTGACATGTGAGAACTTGTAGATGCATGTTTGAGTTAACAGATGGTAATTTTAAATATAAATCATACTGTGGCAATATCAGTGCATCATTTATAGGTCTGAATTAGGGAATTGGTGAGTGAATTGCATAAACAATAGTTTAATATGTGAAGCTAGTGGTACTCTGGAAATAATTGACATATTTAAGGCATATTAAGTGAGTAATCATGCATTTCAGGAGTTGCATGAGTTGGTGAGACTGATTTGAGACATATTGAACCATGGTACCAGTTTCTGGTACATGGGAATAGCTTCTGGTATGGTTACTCGATAGCCCAGGGATGAAAATGTAAAGAAATAAAATTTCTGAGGGCTTTGTTGGAAAATTTGAAGGACTTAATTGTGACATGGGAAGGTTTTATATTTATTAGTGGACTATAATGGAAATTGTAAGGGATTGACTATAAAACTGTGGGCTTAAGTGCAAAAATCTGAGGCTTATGGATGCGGATATGAATAAAGGAGATATCGGATTTGTTGGAACCCGTTAAGATCGACTCAGTCAACTGGTCAGGTTGACTGGGTTCGACCTTGTTGTTATGAGCTGTTTCGGATTAATTTTTGGGCTGTGTTTGTGGACCGAGAAAGAAATGTTGGAAAAAAAATAATGTGGGCTTCCGAAATTTAATTGTAGGCTTTCTGAAATTATTCTTTGTGGGCTTTCGAAATGAATTATATTGTGGGCTTTGACTTAATTAAGTTTTTGACTTTAATTAAGAACTTAATTAAGTAATTAATTGTATGATTATTCTGTTGAGCTTGATGGATGTTAGACTAAAGACTTGGACCCAATTAAATAGTCTAACTTATTTTGGCCGAAATAAGGGATATGATGACACGTCTGAAATTAAGATTGAGCAGATACTATGGCAAATAACTCAGACATTCTGATCCCACCAAATTAAAATATAATTTCTGATTTTATTTGTTTTATGAGTTTAAGTAATTTCTGATTTCTGACTTCTGAGTTATAATTTTCTGATCTCTGTTCTGACTTCGATACTAAGAAATTAATTGATTAAGTAATTAAATAATTAGAGTGCTAAGCAAGTATTTATAAGAACCATTAATAAGTTAAGAATGAAACTTGGAATTATGTCCGTCTATTAAGCAAATTGCTAGAACCAAACTGTTGATTTGATAATTCACCCCAATAAGATTTTGGATACCCGTTAAATGGATATTAACGGACCTTGATCTGTGAATTATGAATAGGAACCTCCTGTGACCCAGAACCTCAAGAGCTTTGCGAAGGTGCGGATTATGCGGTTTCTTAATAGAATCTGGAACAGTCGGTATTTTTAAATTTGTGCATAACATGTTGAAAATTTCAACTATGCATTATATTGTGTCATATAGACATAGAAATCCTAAATAAATGAAACTGCATGTTGATAAAAAAAATTCCGTTTGATCTGTTGAATCTGCAAAAGTCTGGTTACGAACCCGTTTGATTAATGATAATCACCAGGCTTGAGTATGACTGGAATGACTTCAGTAAAATTCTATATCACTTGATCAAATATTCGTGATAGAAGAATCGGACTTTAATAAATATCATTAAAGCAAGCATATCAAATGGATTGGTACACCATCCGGTGTTTCGATTTGGCTACCGATCCAGCCAGGTTATTAGCGCTACTATCTCTAGATGATTCCCTCTGTCTGTTCTGTACCATTCGTTAAAATTTATGGTTGGGAAGGGTTCTCTCTGAGTCTGTAGGCCTTGAGAACTTGGTGTGAAAATTTTCAACTGATATTCTGAAAATAATGAATTATGTTTTATATTGCATTTCACAGCATGCCGGTATTAGGACCGTTCCGACTGGTACCTACGGTACAAAACTGTATCTGTTAATCTGTAAAATTTCGAATAAAATTTCCGGGTATTAGTTCGATATACAGATATATTAAGATCCGCATACTGGAACTAAAACTCGCACTGAGAATTTATTCTCATCCGTTTGTTATTTTTGCATGTGCCTCAATGGTCGGGGATTCCAGGAGCATCGCAGGCTTATTAGTGTTAGAGATATGTCCTAGAAGCCAATCAATTGGTGGCTATTATATTAGTTTATGTTGTTGATGATACTTGATCATTTGTTCCTAGAGTTTATTATTGACAGATCATTCAGGTTGAGGATCTAAATTGTAGATCTCTGTGGATCATTCGTTAGAATGACAATAATATCTCTAAAGAGTCCATAATCTTGATAATTAACAAGGAACATTAATTATCATATAAGATTAGTATGCAAGTTAAGTGATGATTAAGTTATACAAATCATAGGGAAATGAGTTACCAACTTAATTGTATATGTATATGTTACTGGAACATAGTACAGGATATGACCCAATGAAATAAATATATGGATTGTGTTATGTGTTATTATTTATTTCATACGTGTTTGATTCTGAGTTTGAGATGGTTCGATTTTTCCACATGAGGATATGTTCTATAAATATCGTCTAACGTTGATTCCTGATAAGGGCTGCTATACGGATTTTATTTATGTTCTCTTGAATTGTGCGGGGAGAAAATGGTCATCAAGACAACCGTATGTCCCTCATTAGTTCACCTAGTGAGTGATGATATCTATTGGGCCCCTTGATGGAGTTGGATCGTATGCGCCCAACTAGGCGATCAACTCTAGATCAAGAAACGTATAATCTGCAAGAATGACACATTCCTATCTTGGATTATACAAGGATATCATGTGACATAGGAATCAAAATAATAAGATACTTTTTCTTATGCAGGTTTGAAGTACTGTATTGGTACAGTATTTATTTATGCGAATTGGGAATCATAACGTGTTGCTAGATACCGCTTATGATTAATGAAAATAAATGGTGATTTATTTTCCATGGCCAACATAGCATAAATCCTCAAAGGGTCACACAAATAGGAATTTAACCATACGTGCATTCTTTGTTTATTTGCAGTAGCGAGTACTGCGAAAATATGATAAGTTGATTAATTAATTGTATACCGTTGCGAACCGTTATAATTAATTAACTCAAGAGGATCATATAGAAATAATATAATGCATATGCTAATTCTAAATTAATTATTAATATGGTAATAATTAAGTTCGTTCAACGTATATTTATTATACTGAGCTAATCGGTCTTTTGTTTAATCAGTTAATTAAAAGTCCGATTTGAAATGGATTAATAGAATAAATTAATGGGCCATTATATTATGTGGGTTAGCCTACATGGGCCCTGAAATTTTCGGATTTTTAGGGGCAAATCTGTCCAGATAAAATTGGAAGAGAGATAGGCTTCATATATAGCAACGTCGTTTATGGAAACACGTGGGGCTTGACCTAATTCTCTCTCTCCCTCTCTCTCTGGCCGACGGCTCAAGCAAGAGGGCAGAATTTGTTCTCCTCTTGCATGCGCCTCCATCTCCCTCTCTAGCTCATGTGTTGAGCGATTTTCCTTCCATTTAAACAGTTAACCGCGCGAAGGAGTTAAACAGAGAATTAGCTATCGTCTCGGACAAGCTAGCACTTGTCTTGAGACTTTGGTTAATCTTCTATGTGGACTCGAGGCAACCGGAGGCAGCCGCGAGGGTGACGAGCATGCCACCGACTGTAAGAGATTGGATTCGAGCCATCCGAATACGATTTCGGAAGAGGTAACCTCCTACGCTTCTCTTTTTGCGATGTTAATCACTTGAATAACTAGATCCGTTTTCGTGCGTATTAATTGCTTGTTAAATGTTAATAAAAATTAAAATTGCACATGGACTTGAGTTCCTAACAATTAGGTCTCGTGCTGTTGCTACAATAGAGTGTTCTTTTGTTAAGCTTGAAGTGTACGTGTCAAGTCTTCAGTGTAATGTTGCTATCCTCCTTTCGTTCGATGACCTGCCTGAAATATTTGCTTATCTGTATCTGGATTTTTCTGGTTCTGGTTCTCCGCCTGACGGAGTGGTGCCCGAGCGGGACCCACAATCGGACCCGCAAGAAGAAGTTTGACGAGCTATAGTACCGCTTGTCATGGTCCGTAGTGATGTTCCTTCTGGTGTTTAGTTACCCTCTGGTGTTGTTGGTTATGCCCTCTGTTATTTTGTCTTTTTGTCGGGTTTTTAATAAACTAGACTGGTCTTTTGCTCAGGTTAGTTTAGGGTCAAAGTTTCACTCTGTAAAATATGTAAATATTTTTGAGATATGCCCGGTATAGGATGAGAGGTTGGGTATGCTGGCTTTGCTTGTATAATACCGCCAGCAAAACCGTAGGTTAGTGGTAAGAATAAAACCAGGCTTAAGTTTGTTTGTTTGTAAAACAACTTTTCTTATAATAATAATACTATGTGTTTTTGATTAAACTGGGACCGAAATAAAAAAAAATGGAATAGGTCATCGATAACAAAAAAAGAAAAAAAATTGTACCCTCTGTTTGTTAGTCTAACAAAACTATTAATCCACTTTTGTGGCAAGGGATCTTTCACACCTAGCTTTCGGGTTGTGACAAAAATTATATAAAAAAAATTATTGCTTAGAGGAGGCTGATTAAGAAATATTTTTCAATGACATCGACGTTGAAATTTTAAATATATTCTTATCTTCCTTTATTATTCCCTCAAAAACTAATATTCTAGTGATACTATGATTTGGGCTTAAATAGTTGACAAACTAGACTATGATTTGGACTTAAATAGTTGACAAACTAGATATAATTGATGGATACGAAAAAAGAAAATTAAGCAATTCCTTTCTAGTGAATCCAATTTTCCTGCATCTCTCCATCATAAATTCATTATAAAAGAGACAGAGAGGGGAAAAAAGAATGTGATGCGAAGTCTTTATAACCACAAAATAATCTGGATGATGTCAATCCATTGTGATTTGACATATTCAAGTTTTCTACAAGTTAAACAACTGAGATATATTGAATAACAATATGTTATTAAATTATAGTTGAGTAATATGAGATTGTTCAGTTCAGTAGAGGGAGGCGGAATGCAAAAGCCATATTTTAAGGAAATTGATTACTGTCATATGTAATTTTGTCATCGTTTATCATCGCTTGAACAAAATAAACATATAAAATAAATGAGGTGAACATATAAATAATCAAAGTAAACACATACAAATAAATAAGCCCAATAAAAATAAGTTGAGTATACATATAAAATCTGAACAAGGCATGACAAAATTTATTTATTTTTAATTTCTAGCGTGCAATATAATTTAAAAATGTGGAATACTAATTTTCTGGACACTAATAAAATATATCTCCTTATAAGGAGGTGGGTTTACTTTGAATTATTTTAAGCTGACTAGTGACCATTACAAATTACTTGTGGTTCTTATCCACTGATTTTGTAATAACCATAAATTTCTGCTTTGGTATCTTACAATTAAGCTTATTCTTGTTGGCAATACTGTATTAGTCAAGCACCACCCCCGGTTTATTATACAAACATGCTAGCTGATACAATCTATAGTATTAAAACTGCACTTTTTTTTATTGTATTTTGATGATGTTAATTTTAAGCGATGCACAGTTTATATTTGTGTTAGATATGTTTAAATTGTTCGATCGCCACCTAGTCATAATTAGAGACATGTAAACCTGAGTGTTTTTTTTCATGTATATTCTTTTTATCCTATTTTTAGTACTAACCATAAACATAAAAGAGACTGTTGTAGGAATTGGACTTGTACATAACATGATTAATTCAGTAGATATTTAGATTACTATATGGGACTATGGTACAAACTGTATCTTTCTTGTCTGACATGATTAAGGGTTCAGACTAATCTGAGCTAGGTGATATTTTTCTATTAGTAAAAATACACAAGTAATATACTGTACAAAGCATATATTTTATTTGATTAAGTCTAATTCCTGTAGCATGCCTAACCAGCAATTCTATTGGTTGATTTGCATGGCATTGTGCAACATTGCTTGCGGAACAGTTGATAAATTGTAGCTTTTTTTTTTTTTATTGTTTGTATCATCTATGTTAGTCGCGGCGGGGATTGTTGTTGAATTATTGTATTCTTTTGTTTTATTGTTATTAAAAATGTTATTGTTAATCTTGTATTTTTATTTTATATTTGTTGAAAATTTGAACTATCAGAAGTTGATTTATTTGATAATTGATTTGCTATTAGTCTCTAATTACAGTTTAGTTATGCTTTCTTACTCTTTCCTATTTGTTTTCATACTTACTGTTGTTGACTTCTCAACTCATCTCAAGTATGCTCTCATATCATTAATCCATTTAGGGATGGGATTTCTTGAGGAGATCCAATTTTTGTCGGAGTTCGAATCCACAACTGAATCCATACAACATCTCTTAGAGTTGTCTCTAAATTTGAAGGACTCGAATTTCAGTAAGAACTTTTTTTTTCTGTATGTTAAAAAAATTCTTTCTGCTAGCAATGCTTTCTTATATAAACCATACTATTGTTTTAGGAAATTCACTTTGTGGTCCTGAGAATGAGAATGATGTTCACTGCTATGTGAAAAAATTCATTTTTTGTGGATTCCATATGCTGTATCATAGAAGGTAATGTGGACCATAATTTCTCGTTTTTGTGTTATTTCTCTTTAAAATTTTTAACTTCTTATAGTTATAATTTTGGTTGATCTAAAAAAATGTTATGTATGATGAATTTATCTACATTCCGAAATATGTTAATTAAATGTTGGGGATTGACTAACTTATCTTCAATCTAGGTCTGACTGGGAGAATTTATATCTCCCAATGTCTTGGAAGAATGCAACACTTGAAATTATTGATTCAAGTATCACACTTTCAGAAGCGTTTCCATTGGCTTGTCGACCGATTAATGTTCTAAGGACAAAAGGTTTACTTGAACACTTCAAGGCTTGCTTAACTGGAAATGTAACACTACTTTTTTTCGCCTTTAAAATTTTTAACTTCTTGTAGTTATAATGTTTAAAAATTCTACAAGTACATTAAAATAATATTAAAATAACAGGTTGATAGACAGTTGCTGGATCATGCAATCTTACAATTGGGTGTTCACGCAGGAAGTTATTTCTCACAGTCCTTCATACAAGTATGCATCTTAAATCCATCTAATTCTATCTCATTTCATTTTATGCGAGTTCCACTTCAAAAGTAAATGAGTTATTATGCTAGTAGGTTTGGAATGCTTTCTCATAAGCTTTTTTCTTGCAGAATGTTATGAGTAAAGATGAATTTGCTGATATGCTATTGACTTTTTCACTTCTTTGCCCCCTTTACAGGTATATGCATTAATTTTTGTTTTTGGTATAAAAACGTTTTCCTATCTAATATAAGAAACTATTTTGTACAGAAAAAATTTGGAACAATTGAGTTCCAGCACCACAAGGATCACTAGTAAAGATGGTCTTCCACTTCCACACAATGTGACCTTACAGTTAAAGGAGGTAAAACTTTAAAAGTATTAACTTTTCACTTGTGTACAATTGAAACTTATTTTTAGAAAATAAAAATATTGCAGGCTTAGATAAGGAAAATGCTAAATTGCATTTTCTTTTTCCTTTTTTTTCCTTTATGCATTGATGCTGAATGAAGTACCGTTGTATTTTTCTATTTAGGTTCTATGGAAACTTCTTATTGCTAATTTCCAAAGGACGGATAATGATTATGACAAAATCAAGAATTTTGTTCGGCATGAGAGTCATGAGCTTCTCAAAACAGTAATAACTAAGTTATTTTTACTCTATAAAATTTTGAATTATCTTTACAACACTAACTTGCATACCAAAAAGAGCTCTAAGCCCTGCACAGGTTGTCACAACACTACTAAAGCAATCCACAGATTGGAATATGAGAGAAAAGCTCATATCAACAAATACTTGAGCAAATTTTAGCATAATTATTATACAATTAATTTTCAGCTTATGGATTGGAATATTAGAGAGAAGTATGTTGAATCAGATTACTTCATGCAATGAGTCTACTTATGATGACAACTTCAAATCGAAGGTAATTTCGAAAATTTTTAAACTCAGTTTGCCTTCATTTACTTATTCTAAATTCTCCAAAAAATTATCATTTTGGCCTTAGGAGTTAGGATGCCCCTCTGTGGATGATATAAGCTATAAAATGGAGAACACTAAAAAGAATCTCTACCTTTAGTTTTAACTCTTTCTTGTGCAAAACAAACTTGAAATTTACAACCTTTTTGCACATATGCATTTATTATGGACTAGATAGTTTTAGGGTTCAAATTTGCCTCATCCAGTACATTGGCACGTCTTTTGCATCAAATATTTTGAAACATTTTATCAATTCTGAAGTGACAAGTTGGTAATTTTTATATTTGTGTAGGCTATGACTCTAGGTACAGTGGAAGCTTACATTCTGGGAACTGCTCCATTGTTGGTGTCTTTTGATAATCGTGTGAAGATTTTTCATGTAAATTACTTCTTTTTCTCAAATAGTATTATATTATATATGTTGTTTTTGTAAAGGTTCCAATTAAACCCATCAGGCCTATACTTGCATACCAATAGTTTTGTTTCTCATTGGATTGATGATAATTGAACCAACTAGCCTCACCAGCAGGAAAAGTGACTACTTTCATTTACTGTACTTATTTTTAAACTTATTATCGTATTTTGTTTGAATTTTATTTGTATATCTAGGAACAGAAAAACCGTTTGCCTAGAGAAGAGCAAACTGGAGGTTATATACTGCGTAATAATCTCTTGCAATTCGCACAACACCTTTTTGCCAAGCTTTCGAGGGAGGGAAGATTGCGAAATAAGGTCTGAAATAACAGTTTTTTTTTGTTTGTGTTTTACTAAACGCAAATTCTAACAAGTAACGAAAAAAAAAATTTGGTGGTTGTTTGATGTTGCAGATACGAGTTCAGTATGTTGACAAGAATGACATTTTGGAGCCTGCTGTCGATTTAGGTGGAGTATTCAGAAACTTTATGACTGATATAGTACATAAAGTACTGAACATGGAGCCAAGATTGTTTAAGGTAATTCCTTAGTTTCAAGTTTGTGTATAACTTCCTTCGAAGCAATTACCTTTATGTTTTCATTTATAAATATCTAGGAAGCACAGGATCATCGTTTGTATCCAAATCCAGCTACACAAGATTGGATGAGCTATAAGTTCATTGGACAGGTGATAGGCAAGGTACTTTGAATTTATTGATATTGTATATTGATATTTGAAAAGTAATAACATGACTTGGCAAATTGTGTTACTATGCTACTTTTTATCTTCCATTAATGTTGATGTTTCTTTTAAATTGTTGCTCACTGCAGACCTGAAACTGATTCCATCATTATCTGATTCCACTAAAAAAACAATAGACATCATGAGTTCTTGACAAACTTATATTAATATTGTTTGTTGTACTAGATTATTATGTCAATCATAGTGCATTTCTAATAATAAATTGTTTTTTTTTTTTGTCATTTTCAGGCAATATTAGAAAATATTACGCTTGATTTGATGTTCAGCAATTTCTTCCTAAGAAGACTTAAACAAAAGTATGCTATAACTTAATCTTACCCAAATTTATAAAATGCTCCCTTTCTCTGAAGTAACTTTAGATTCTACTCTCTAGTTTAATCTTTAGATGCTGTCATATAGGCAAAACCAAGGTCTTGACATGACATGATTAGTAAACCACCTCCACAGTCCACAGTTTTATATGGAAAGAAAATTATAATTTTTTTTTTGTTACGCACGTACTATATTGAGCTCATGCTTAAAGATGCAGTCCTGTTAGGTACATATCTAACTTATTACTTATTAGATGGAGACTTTGTTTTTACAGTTCGTGCCATCTTGTAGACATAATTTGTATGTAAATTTAATACACTTTTTCTATTATTATATGAAATTCTGTACAGCTTTCAAAAATCCTTCCTAATATATTGTTCTATCTCCTTGGATCAGGAAAAACCAATGTTTTGAAAACCGGACCGGACCGGCCGGTTCGACCGCGAACCGGATCCTAGTCCGGTCCAAACTGAGCCGGTTTTTTTGGTGTTTCTGAACCACAACGAACCGGCCGGTCCGGTCCGGTTTTTGGCTAAACCGTCGAACCAAACCGTCCGGTTTTACATTTGTTAACAATTTTGGTTTGATTTTTTAGATGACATAAAATTCTAACAAAATTTGCTGTTTATGGGATTCGAACCCATGTCATTGGGCCGAACAAACAAGAGCCTTGCCACTGGGCCACAAGTCATTTTGTGAAAAAACTGAACAACTAATATATTTAACTAAGATTTGAGTGGATGACGTCATCCGGTTCGATCCACCGGTTCGACCGGTCCGACCAGTCCGACCCTTGACCCAGTAGCCTTGCCGGTTCGATGTCCGGGTCGGTTTTCAAAACATTGGGAAAAACAATTTGGTTGATTATTATAATGTCGATTCTATTCTCTATTCGAGCTTGCAAGACGTCCATGTTCTCTTTTAAATTTGTAATTGTCTAAAACATCCAAGATAGGTTACAAAACAACTAGTGCATTATTGGTGCAGTTTCATTTGTAACACCATTGATTGTATTTTATGTACCTTATATTCTTTCTTTTTTTTTCTGAGGGAATAAAAAGAGTACTGTCGTTCTGTTTTTTGTGTGCGTATGGGAGGGGGGGGGGGGGGGGGGGGGTTGTTGCTCGTGGTGTGGTTATATGGAGCCAATTTAGTCATTATTTTTTTGTTTGACTAAATTTATATATGAATCCGTACTGTCATTAGATAAACATTTTTTATAATTCATTTAATTTTTTAAGATAATTTTTTTTATATTATTTAGATCTTTATCATTTTTTACTTGAACAATGGTATACATTCTTATTTAAGCTTTTTATATATTGTTTAGGGAAGTCCTGATCCATCCACTTTTGGATTGTATTTCGTGGCACCTAGCAATGGTGCAGAAAAAGAGCTGATTCCAGGAGGAGCCAGTGTTTTAGTAACAAAAGAGAATTCAGATGAGTATATCGAGTTATTCGTCAATGAGATGCTCAATGAGCAGGTTAAAAAAGAATTATATTAATTTATTTTAATGGCTCACCAATGACTTTGCATTAACAAATTTTCGTTAGAACTGAAGCAAACAATCCAGATATTAGGAATTCAAATAATAAATAGTTTGTTCAGATCAGATTCTTTCTAACAATCAGCAAGGAAATTTGACCTGTTTGTGCAAAATATAAAACTCTTCTTCATATTTATTTAGCATCTTTGATAAATTATTGTGTTTGTTTAGTTTCACTTGTAGATAAATAAGAATAATGATGCTATATAGGTTTTAAGAATTTTTCCATCATGCTTTATTCAACAGATAAGGCAACAATCTGAAAACTTTTTGGCTGGAGTTCAAGAAGTTCTGGGACCTGAATGCTTTGATCTCTTTAATGAAAATGAAATTCAGGTATAAATGATAATAACACCAAAAGTTGAACTTGAAGATTTTCATTAACAGATTTCATATAATATTCCCAAGTGTAATTGGCTCGTTTTGGGATTAAGTCTATTTTTTAAATCCACCCAGCCTTCTAGTAACAAAGGCATCATGAAAGCTTGCTGAATTAAATGTACCACATCATCTCTTAAAATTGGCCAATTGTTCTGAATAAATCTGACGGTAATCCTATATTGTCTTTGGGCATTGTTCGACCCCTTTTGGAACAGAGGGTTAGAAAGAGAAACTCTAAATAGTTTCCTTCCAAGTAATTAAAATTTAGTTTCTGACTTGTATTTTATTGTTGTTACTATTATTCCGTAATAGATACTCATCTCTGGGTCCTTGGAGAAAGAATTGAACATTGATGATTTGCAGAAATACACGGACTATCGAGACTATAAAGAAGTGAGAAAATCTTTTTTCTCATTATAGTATAACTGTTGGGTATTTTTCTTCGGGTAATGTCAGCTTTCTTTTTTTCTTTTCTTTTCAAACAGGATAATGAAACTATTCAAATTTTCTGGAGAATTTTGAAAAGTCTTGATCCAACTGATCAGAAGACGTTTCTGAGGTAATTGTTGCATGTTACTTAAACTATATTGTCTGTATTAGATATTGTTTGATTTAATAAAAAGTTTGTTATAGATTTGTTACTGGATGTCCAACATCACCGGCACGGGGATTTCAAGATTTGCATCCGAGATTTAGTATTAGAAGGTCAATATTCAAACATTATAAAAGATATGTGAGACTATAATTTGTTTGTTAAACTAATGACCATATATAAACAGGGTTGACTTGGGAAATAGCAACGAGATCAACAGCAATATCTCTACTTCATCAACTTGTTTAAACGAATTTAGACTTCCTCCGTATAGGAAGTAAGTATTTGTATTATATTACGTAGTATTCCACAATGAAATATAACTGATTTACTTTTTTCCAACAGCGAGGAAATTCTGAAAGCCAAATTACTGCTAGCAATTGAGGGATGCATTGATTTTTCATTGCCGTGACTAAGGTTTGCATTTTAATAGTTTGTTTGATATAATTTGTTTTTCATAATACAAAAATTCAATTCCTAATACAAATATTATACTAATGGGGGGCTGAATGTTTTTTTTTTTCCCTTAAATGAAATTATGTCTTTGAATGACATAGGTAAAATTTCATATTCTTACTCTGTTGGGAATAGCCAAATTTATTTCCTTTTGGCATGAAACTGTATTCTATTTCCTTTACAATTTGTGTGCTAAGCAAGCTTGTTGAAGCGACACACACACACACACACACACATATGCTAGGAGGGAACTTTTCTTTACTAATTGACAGGTTCTACAGTAAGAATCACCTCACCTATGCTTCTGATATGAATTTATGAAACTGGGATACTAAGAACTTTTACAATTCAGTCCGCCTATCAATTCTTAACATCGTCGGGGCTAGGGGGAGGGGCGGTTTACACGTATAACACTCATTATATTTGGGAGACAAGATACAGCACAAGATTAAGGATTTCAAGAGCCTTTTGTTTCATAATAGAATTCTGATAAAAGAAACCCATAATAAATAAGGTTGGACTGGTTGGGATAAATGTTGTTTTAACTGTGTGTAGTGCAACTTTGCTGGTATAAATGTTTGTTAAACATATAAATGTTTCTAAAGTTCACTTGGTGTTGTATTCGATTAGGTACTTACAAAACTGAGGAGAAATGCCATATGGATGCCACTTCAAGTGGTGCCAGCTGCTAAGTTGCTACAAAATGTCATGAAAGGATGAATATTCCCCTGATGGAGATTGTTGCTTGAAAGCTGTCACAAAAAACTAAATGTGCTGTGAATTTTTGCATTAGGGGTGTTTATTAGGTTAATTCAGGAAGTGGGATTGTTAATGTTCAAATCTGGTTGGATATCAATTGTCTAGCTTTAATTGATATGATTTTGGGCGATGTTGGGTTAGAACAATTTTGGGTTGAGTGTTTTTCAATGGTCTTTCCGTGGGTTCAGTGGGTTCTACTTCAGGTCAGATTTTGCTATGTTTGAATGAAGTGATCTTTTTTTTTTTTTTTTTTGTCATTTTGAGATGTGTTTTAGATCTATTGTTTCTAGGTCGAAAAAAGTATGTTAGTAAAATTGAAATGAGTGGTCTCTCAGCACCATTTATTTTTCAAAAAAGTTAAGCGCAGTTGTTTTACCATGTTATGCGCATGGCATGCTTCTATTGGGTGATAATCGGTTTCCAGAACAGAAGTAAACTGTAAAATTGAAGACCACACTTTGTTTATGTAAACTCTAGAAATAATAACTCTCATTAAAAGGAAGCAGGCTCAACATACCTGATGAATTAAACGGAACATAAGAACTAAAACATATTATAAAAAACTTAAAATGAAAATGTCTGCCAGCCTAATGGCAAAAATCAGAATAAAACAAAAGGCAAAAAAGGAAATTATAAAATGGAAAGGCAAATCCTCTGATTCCGAGTCATAACTATTGTTTCAAAAAAATGGTCCGGCAATCAGCCAGTGCAAACTTTTTGGAAGAGAGATCAAACCTTGATTAGCAGTTCCAAGGCTTCGGTATCCATATAGGTGAAAAATTCTGATCGGGATCTCAATTGGCAAAACTCTTCATGTCGTTTTAATTGTGTTGAACTGTTGATCCCCCATGTCGTTTCAATTATATCGCTCTTTTATTAATAATTATGATTCCTAGGATTCTTCTGATAACCCAGACCAAGCAATTACAAGAAGGGAGAGCATTTAGTACAGATGAACAAAGGAAATCATCTGTACAACTACAAACCAATCTAAGAGGAGGACTTCAGGCCTTCCTATGCAACCCCAACAGAGATTGTCAATGAAAGGAAAAAGCACAAGGCCTTATGCTTAATCCAGAGAGGCTGTGCAGCCATGTGCATTTAGATCTGACGATGCCTGAAATTCAGGTCTATCCCGTCAGCAGTCGGTTTTATTTTTCTATATTTGATAGGGCAATACTTTATAAAATTAATATGTTTTTTCCAGTTTCTTCATAAACATCCGAATATGTTTATTTCTAGTCAATGATGAAATTGATGATATTGTAACACTGTGTAAACAGAGCTGATAGGTGGCATGCCCCACTTTTGACATCCTGCCATCCCACAGACTCCACGCGAGATTAACGGGCTGGCCCATACGTCATGCGCACTATCATCTGGGCGCTGTCAATCCGGATTCTCTGGTCGTTCGCTAAAAAACGACCACTGGTCGTTTCTAAAGCTGAGCCGTCCGATCAAAAGGGACGGTCAGATCTCAACTAAAAAAAAAAAGAAAAATACGTATACGGAATACAAATTCGTATGCTGCCGCGCAAACCCTTCTCTTCGTCGCCAAATTTTTTCTGCCGCGCGAAATTGAGGAATTATCTTCGTGCTGGTATAGTCGAGTGCAAATCCTTTCTGGCGCGCAAACCTCTCCTCTCTCGCAGGTATAGTCGAGTAAACCTCTCCTTTCGCCAAATCCTTTCTCGATCGTACAAGAATACTGGAAAATGTTGCGCAGAGAGAATTATCTCCCTTCTTGTTTGTGGGCTCCTTTCCTATCGTATTTTTTTTTTTTTTTTTTTTTTTGATGAACGCCCGTAGGCCAGCTCCTTTTCTATCGTAGATGCAAGCACTTGTTAGTTGTTACTGATCCATAGAATGTCTTCAACAATTTTTTTTTTCCTTTTTTTTGTGTGTCACCGTTGACATCATTTCTATGGTTCATTGGCCTTCATTTGCTTTCACCTTATAAACATAATTCGACATGTATTATCTCTTGTAGGAGACTAAAGTTAGGAATAACCTCAATTGACCATATAGAACCATAATAATGATCATTTGAGTGCACAAAACTTCAGAGAAAATGAACCAAATTAGCCATGGAAACAATATTCGAGCTTTCTTTTTCCAAATGAAATGTATTCATTCAGATGTCAGGTCTTAAGCTGATGATTTCAATTTTCATTTGTGGCGTGTTATCCCATATAATGACCAAAGAGGTAATCTGAAATGGCCAATCGATCAAATGAAATGGTAGGTTTTTTATTGCTGTTGTTTAGCCGACTACAGTTACCAATTGTGAATAATCTTCAAACATCTAATTTTAGTAATTTCATTAGTATTATTGTCGGGTATGTTTTAAGTGTTAACTGTGCCTTCTATCAAGGAGAAAAAAATGGTCCTAAATTAGACAGAGAGAAGATAGAAGTAGCTCTAAATGGTTAGGAGAGGAACTGGTGAGGTGTGTAATTTATATCTGATGTGACTGTAATCCTTTACTGTATGTTTAATCTATATGTTACTTTTGTTGGTTTAATCCTCCATTATCAGTACACTAATTGTGACTGAAAATTATTGTATTTTTTTTGCTTGATTTTTGTTGGTTTAATTGCTTTGCTATCTCACTGTACCTGATTTGTACCAGTCGTTGGTTGGTACCAGTCATTGTGATATGCAAACATCTAATGCTAACATACCTGATCCGTACCAGTCATTGTGAAGTTTTATAAGTGTACCTAATATCTAATGCTAACATCTTTGCTATCTCACTGTACCTGATATGCTAATGCTCTACTGGTTTGCACGAGGTTCTGGTTTGTAATAGAAGTAGATGAAAGGCACTTGTAAGAGTAAAATATTTGCAAATAAAAGTTTGTAATGACTAAATTAGTGCACAGTTCTTGTTAAACGATTACAAGCACATTGTGACTACTGTAATTAACCTGGATTTCAATTTTACAAGCACATTGTGACTAATGTAATTACAAGCACATTTTTAAACGTTTACATCATGATGAATTTCAATTTTAAACCTACATTCTGAGATCCACGTGCAAGTGACGGGCTTATAGGTCTCATTTCCTGAGCTAACATCACCAAATTACTGTCAGTTTCCTAGGCTTCACAAAACATCACCCAATTACTGTCAGTTTACTGAGCTTTACAAAAACATCACCAAAACACTAAAATTTATTCTAAAGCCTATGCTTCAGTCAACAGCTGCACTTGGATTTACATTTTCAGATGTTCTAGCTTCTGTACCATGCCTCCTATTGTTATGGCCTTGACGATGACAAAGGAACCAAACACCATACCAAGCTGAAATTTAGGGTTTGCCTTATCTACAATAGCATTGAACTCAGGGTATCTTTGACTTGTATAGTCCTTTTTGCATCCAGTATATAGCTGAACTCTCTATTTCCATATGCATCGTCCCACCATGATGGACCTCACATGTAAAGAAACAGTCCCTCGAACCTATAAGAATAATTGAAAATTTATTTTAATATAAATAAAGTGAGTAAAGCTCTGTCTGTTAGATGGCTAAATTAATTAAACTAAGCTAAACTCTTAAAGAAAATGCATATCAATTTTGAACAGAACACTTTAAGGATGTTGACAGAAAAACAAAAGTGATACAGCATTAAATCAACGTTATTTAAAAGCTTGCATATTGAAGTAAAATCCAACCATAAAACTCATTTCCTTTTTATGCAGTTACACCCCTGTACTGGTACCATTCCAGTACCCGATACCATTATGATGAAAGCAGATTCTGGTAAAAATGAATAGATGTGTACCTCAAATTTGCAATTCCAATTGTTGTTCTACCTGCCATTCCAATTATTGTCCCCTGCATCAAACATGTTTGAAGTTGCAGTAAATCCAAAAACACTGATAACTAAGAAAAACCTATCTTGTGAGAAATCACACTTGAAACTAGATGCATACAAGAAATACTAACTAGATAAACTGAATCTCTAAAGCACAATCAGACTATGGTTAATAATGCTACTAGTATTAGAAACTTACTTAAATTCTTCAACTACAATAAAAATTACAACTCTAATTTTAACAGACTATGGTAATTATGTGCTACAATTTTTAATATCCTACTTAAATTCTTCAATCTTCTAACCAATTAATCAGACCATAAAAAGTAAAATAATATAAAAGATAATGAGATCTTACTATTAAAATAGGAGGGCGGATCAGTTAGTGCATTGATTACATGTTCAGACTGGAGCCTTTACAAAACTGTTTGTCTGAAACAAGACAAGTAAATGAACAGGAAAATACATCCAAGCTATCAGAAATTTACTCACTGATTCACAAGAGCAGCTACAACAGTTATCGATAAAAAATTTCCTTTGATATGAACAATTTGGCAAAATATGGAACTGTTCAGACAAGAATTGATGCAGATAATTGCACAAAATTGAGTAAAAATTTGGAGATTTTCTAGTAAGACTACAGCCCCTCGTCAGAAAAACACCAAGTATGTTACAAAGTTGAACCACTGAGCAACAAGTAAAGAGAATGTTGATTGTATGACTAGATTGAAAAAGTTTTCTGGAAACAAGATGAATAATAATCATAATTTCTGTGAAAATACAAACCTTGCTCAAATAGAATAAAAGAAGAAAAGAAAAAACCCTGACCTTGGAGTACTTGGAGTAGGAAATGAGCCAGTTGACAGAAGGAAAATGCTTCCTCTGGGCAAGCTTCTTATCTAGACACCAAAACACCTAAAAATACAGGTCAATGAGAACAGAAGGTGTCAACATAATACGATACATAAACTCTTCCACGAAAAAGTACAGTACCAAAATAAGAAAAATCAAAATTTCAAGTCAACACAAGAATACAAAATGGGGATCTAAAAAGTTTTAAGTGGCAATGAGCACATACAAGTCAACATTGAACTGATTCCCACTTATTTCTGGTAAGAATACAGCCCCTCGTCAGAAATTCCGTAAGGTCAGCAAGAACCAAGATCCAAGAAAGAGAAGGAGAAAAAAGGACGACGCTGACTCAACCCTCAAAAAAGAACTCATATCACTTGAAAAGCAATAACTCATATCGATTTGTATCCGTCACCAAGGGGACGCTGAGAGGCGGAGAGAGAGTCGACGAAGAACTAGGGTTTGCTTCGATCGGCGGAGAAGAGGTGGAGGATCGAGAGGAAGGAAGAATCGGAGGATCGATTTCCTGAGATTTGCTTCGACGAAGAACTAGATTTCCTCCTTTCTCTCTCTCGATCGCTCTAAAAGGTAGGAGATACGAAGAGATGCACCGTATTATACGCTTTTTTTCTTTTTTTTTTTTATATTTTAGACGGAAGAAGGGGTCGTTGAGATCTGACCGTCCCTTTTATCGGACGGCTCATCTTCAGAAACGACCAGTGGTCGTTTTTTAGCGAACGACCAGAGGATCCGGATTGTGGGCACTGTCGCGACGGGTTGTGACGTCACCTAGAAATTAGGTATATTTAAAAATGTGTTTTTTTAAAAAAAATTTAATCAAATTTAATAACGTTTATATAAATCATCAAATACCGTCATTTGAAGCTATCAGTTCGCAATATAAGAGAGTATATATTTCCACACAAGAAATTTAATTATATATATTTAATGCAGTATTTATTTTTTCAACATTTAGTATTCAAAAAATGATTAAATGTTAATTAGATAGAAAATAAATAATCTAAGGGAGTATATAATTTTTCATATGGGATTTAGATAAGCATTCAAGATGCAACTTTCATCCAAGCTATTAAAAAAAATCATGAACATTGAAAGCAAGCAACTTAATAAGGAGATCATATTGGACGGTTTGAATTGGTCATTTCGAACTAGATCTAGAAATATTGATTGCAACTCATAGACCCTCTGGTGAGTTGCAACTCACCATAGCAAAACTCTATATATATAGAGAAAATGGATATAGAACACTAATGTGCATATGTGCCTTATGCACAAGATTTCTGTACTATTGGATCGGCTTTAATATATAGTGGATTTGATTGAGGCGCTGATACCTCAGAACTCTCCGTTATTTTCTAAAATTTTCCACCTCTTCTGTTAAAAACGCCTCCCTCATCTATCTCCTCAGACGCCTCTCCTCTTTATCTTCCAAAAACGAAACTTGTCAAAGTTATGTCCTATAAGGCAATATCATTTGATTGCTATATGATTAGTTTATGTTATTGATGATATTTAATCATTTGTTTCTTGAGTTTATTATTGACAGATCATTCAGGTTGAGGATCTGAATTGTAGATCTCTGTGTTTCATTTTTAATTAAATGACAATAATAAATCTAAATAGTCCATAATCTTGATAATTAACAAGGAACATTAATTATCATAAAAGATTAGTAATTTAATATGCAAGTTAATTGATGATTAAGTTTTACAAAGCATAGGTAAGGTGTTACCAACTTAATTGCATATGTGTATGTTGTTAGAACATAGGACATGACATGACCTAATAAAATAAATATATAGATTGTGTTATGTGTCATTATTTATTTCATATGAGTTTGATTCTGAGTTTGATATGGTTCAACTTTTCCACATGAGGATAGGTTCTATAAATATCTTCTAACGTTGATTCCTAATAAGGCCTGCTATACGGACTTTATTTATATTCTCTCGAATTGTGCGGAAAAAAGTTGTTCATCAAGACAATCGTATGTCTCTCATTAGTATACCTAATGATTGATGGTATCTATTGGGCCCCTTGGTGGAGTTGGATTGTTTCCTAGCAACATGACAATCAATTCTACATCAAGAAATGTATAATCAGCAAGAATGACACATTTCTATCTTGGATTATACAGTGATATCATGTGACATAAGAATTAAAATAAGAAAATACTTTATTTCTTATGCAGGATTGAAATACTATAAAAGTATAGTATTTATTTATGCTAATTGGGAATCATAATTAACGTGTTGCTAGATACCGCTTATGATTATTGGAAATAAATAATGATTTAATTTCCATGGCCAACATGACATAAATTCTCGAGGGTCACACAAATAAAGCTTTAACCAAGAGTGCATTATTTAATTTATTATTATTTGCATTGGAGAATGCAAGATATGATAAGTTGATTAATTAATTATATACCGTTGCGTATCGTTATAATTAATTATATCAAAGGGATCATATGGAAATAAAATAATGCATATGCTAATCTTAAAATAATTATCAATAAGTTGATAATTAATTTTGTTCAACAATATTTAATATAATTATAGGAATTATATTAAATATATATGCTTCATTTAATTAGCCTAATTGAGCCCAAATGGAAAGCAATTGTATTTGCCCATTAAGTAGTTGATTTAATATGCTCAAGGGGGATTAAATAAGAGGTTGAAGTGGCCCATTTGAGCCCACTTCATGGCTGGCCATAGAGGGGCAATTATGTCCACTAATTGTAGTAGATTAGGTAGGGTTTGGTGGCTATATAAGGACCACTTATGGAGAGAAACATAACCCTAATCTCTACCTTCTCTCTCCTTCTTCCTTGGCCGCCACTTATCCTCTTTGGAGAGAAATTTTGTTCTCTCCATTAGAGCTCTCTAATTGCTTTATTTAGGTGCTCATGTGTTGAGCCTTAGCTTCGTCCAATTAAATTGTTAATTTGTTGAAGAAAGATACAAGGATTAGCTTTGTCATTTGGTTTGCTAGCACAAACCCTTAGGATTTGGTTAATCCTTTTTGTGGACTCAAGAGCAAAAAGGAGAAGTTGTTGGAGAGCACACCACTGACCTCGGTATAATTCTTTTGGTGGATTTGGTTAATCATTGTTGCGATACAAGGATATGTATAATCCATATTCTACCTCCTTTGTGCTAAATTTGTCATTCCACTGGATCTTTTGTTGTGCATGTTGTTTATTTGTGTTAAATGTGATTTAAAATTAAAATAAGTGTCCAAATCACTTTCTACAATTGGTATTAGAGTCTTGGTCGTGGATTTGATATTATAGTGCTTAATTAATAGATAAAATGGTAATTAACAACTTAATTAGTTGATGCACTTGTTATTTGTTATGTGTTTTAAGTGTAGAAAGGACAAAAACAGACAGACCTGTATTTTGTACCAATCGGATTTTTTGCAAACTTAGTATTGATTGAGACCCTTTTGAAGAAAAGTGTTTAAATGAAATTGTTCTATTTTAAGTTGTGGTTCTGTGAAAATTAATTTCACTGGATTTCAACTTGGTTTGATACATGAACTTGGCCAAAACATTTTTTGTTGTCAGACTGTTCCAAAACGGGGGTTTTATGTTTAAGGTTTTTTAACTTGATGAAATTGTATAGGCTAAGTATGATTTCCTTTCATGAATTGATAGCCATTAGTTTGTAGTAAATTTTTATGTAAATTTTTTGTATTAAAACTATTTTAAAGATGATCCTAAAGACCAAAAGGTTGAGGCAAAAAAAAAAATTCTCTAACGGCGTGTTATGCCAAATCTGAGAATGTCTATTTTTTTTTCTCCCTGATGGTTTGTGATATCTTTATAAAACTTTGACATGTAGTTACACTCATGGTAAGGAGTTTACTTGATTTATTTCATAATTTTTGGAGACCGAAAAATTTTAGATTTTATCGGCTCCCATTATGAATATTAGATGTTTAAAGTAATTCTCTATAAGTTAATAACTTAATTAGATTACTCCTTAATATCCTCCTTTCACTAATTTCGAATGTTGAAATGAATTTCAAAAGGTTTAAGCAAATAAGTTGTTAATGTTAAACCTATTTTACTCTTGGGATAACAAGCAACAAGCGATGTGCGAAGATACTAAATTAGCGTTGTTAATTAGAAACAAATTACACATGTAGGAGTATATGTGCTAACTTTTTTTTGTACGAGGATGGTGGATTTGGTATGGCCCAAGATTTCAATACCTTGTGGTTTGTATTGAATGCATGTGATTGTTTGTAATGCGGCATAAGGTGCCATTGTTAATTAATGTGGACTAATTTTAATGTAACTTATGAAGCTTGCATGCCCCTGAGACTAGGAAGTGATTAGAGATTTTTTACATGTATTTTGTTTTCATTTAATTATAGAATTAGATCTCTATAATTAGTAGGAGGACTTGATTAGATTAGATTCCTTACATGGAGATACGGTGAAGCTAATATTGCAAGCAAGGGCCATACAACCACAACAATGCTTGTGATTTTTGAGATGCTAATTATGTGAATGTTTGTTTGCTATGAAATGTCATATGATAGGTATGGGAGTATGATTACACGACCACCAAACAAAGTCACATAATGCGTGTCCCATTAATTTGATTAAGCCGACCGCCTCCTTGTCTCTATCACCTTCACGTCGTTTGTCGTCTCATGGCGCAGTCCGCCATAGCGGACGTCATGATCGTCATTAGGAAGTAGGGGTACAAATAAGATTTGTTAGGAGAAAATATAGAGAGATTGCTTATCGATGAACCAAACTCGATCTTGGACATCGGGCCGAAGTTTGTGTACATATGTAGATACTACGCAAACCAAGAGTCATAATGTTGATATGATTGGTTAAGGAGAATCTACCCTTAATAGTTAAGTTGGGTGACGTGCTATAGCAGACCCTACTTGATGAAAATGGTGATCTTGGAAACCATTACATTTGGTATTTTAAATATTGGTAATGGAGTTTTACTTTATTGTTATAATAAAATAATACAACCTTAAATTTGAAATTGTAGATGCTTTCTCAATCGTCTTTCTCGCTGCGTTTTCTCTTGGAGAAAGAGAAACTTTCCTTCAATGGTGCCAATTTTCTTGACGCAACCTTAGGTTTGTCTTTAGATTTGAGAAGAATGAGTATCTCTTGACCACTCCATATCCTTCAAAGGAGCCCGAGGCAATGGCTCCTCAAAAGGATAAGGACGACTATGACAAGCACATCGTGGATGATATGAAAATCTCCACATTGATTGTCACTGTCATGGAGTCTGAACTCCAAAAGAAGTTCATGGATAGTGGTAAAGGTGTATTTGACATCATCGCTCGCCTCCAGACCATGTTTTAGGACAAGGCCCGTGTCGAAAGGGACAAACTCATCAAGGTCATCGCCAATACTAGATTGGCAGAGGGCCATGAGGTTGGCCCACACGTCATGAAAATGGTGGGTTACTTTCAGCAACTTGACAGGCTTGACACGTCCTTCTCGGCAGAGGCTTTGCAAGACTTCATTCTCAACTCTCTCTCTCTTTCTCTCCTAGTTTCACGAGATTTATTGTGAACTATCGCATGCATGCCATGGACAAGAGTTTGGACGAGCTCCAAAACATGCTTGTCAATACTGAGGAGAATCTCAAGAGAAAGAAGGGGGCCAAGGATGTTCTAGCGGTGAGCGAGAAGTAGGGTTCTCCAATCGTGTGTGTTGTGTCGTGTCAAACACGATTATGTTGGAGTCTCGTGTCGTGTCATGTTGACACGAATTACTTTTTAAATTGTGTCGTGTCGTGCTAAATGGTGAAAGCAGCTAACACAACACGTATTTTGGCACGACACGACTAACACGTCGTGTTATTTTATTATTTTAAAATAAAAATATTAAAAAAATTAAAAGTAAAGGAAAAAATTTACTAAACCGTAATAATTTATTATTTGATTAAGTTTAAACTTTTTATTAATACTTTTTATAAAAAAATTATAATTAGATAAGAACAATATGAGTCAAAGGACGGTAAATAATATGAGAGGAATGCTACGGTCTTACGCGTAGGACGAATGTGGTCCGTCCTACATGATCGTATTCGCATAATCAAATTTCAAATCGCCGATTCAAACCATTAAATTGAATCTTCATATTGAAAACTTGTATGAAACTAAATTTTATATTTTTTTTGAAATTTTTTACTATTTATTTCGTATTTTTAAAAAACCGCTCCTAGAACTCATATGGAACGTCCAATAATAATGGTTTTTAAAATACAAAATAAATAATAAAAAAATTTAGAAAAATGTAAAATTTGGTTTCATACAAGTATTTCAATATGAAGATTCAATCTAACAGTTTGGATCGGCGATTTGAAATTTGATTACGCGAATACGATCATGTAGGACGGACCACATCCGTCTTATGCGTAGGACCGTAGCATTCCTCATAATATGGTGCATTATTATAAATTGAAATTAAATTAATAATTTTGTTTAAATAATCAACATCAATATGAATATTCTAATTGATTTGTTTGCGCGGGATTTAAAGCAACGTACGCGACAGAAAATCTGGACCGTAATATATTGTTTTCCTAATCGATATCGTCCGTTGTTCGATTTCAGCGATTTTTTATTTTTGTTATGGCGTATAATATGTCCTGTTTATTCAGGAAAATAGCCCTTAATTGGATATGCACAAAACAACTGCTCTAATTCGCACAAAAAAATATTATAAATCCCACAGTGTTACTTTTTTACAAAAGAATATTTACCAAATCTTCGCTCATTTTTAATTGCTTCTTGTTGTAGAAAGACACAAATAATGTGAACATTTTTAAATAACAAATTCAGATGCACTGTACAACAATGCACTAAATGATAGCTTTTTTTTTTTCTTTTTAAGTTTTGTTGAAAATATTGGCCTTTTTAGTTCTCGTTCGTTTAAATAATTTAGTCACAGATCAACATTGCAAATCACATTTTACACATCACAGCACTACTCATCACACTTACAAACCACATAATATAAGAGGGGTACTAAAAAGGCCAAACCAAATTTTAGTTTGTTTAAATTTCAACGAGGAGATATTTTAACCCATGGCATATTTCTGGGTCCAGCTACGGGCCGTGGTTTCATCTTTGTTACGGTCTGTCTTGTACATGTATGCAATTTCAGGCACTAACGGGTCATCCGGATTTGGATCCGTTAACAATGAGCAAATTCAAAGAAGCACCTAGTAGTGGAGAAAATGGACAAAAAAAAAACAAATAATAAATAAGCGAAATGTTAGTAACAAACTAATAAGAATTGCATGGTCATCAAGTTAATTATTACCAAATAGTTTAAATTCCCAGCAAATTGAAAACATTTCAAGTCAGTTCTGACCAAATAGTTTAAACACTTCAAAGAACTTGAGGATGCTAATTTTGTCTTTGAGGGTGAAGGTAATTAGCTCGTATTAGAATTATCTAATATACAAAATATTAAAATCAATATCATCAACAACTCTCAATTAGTTATGAAAGCACCCAAAGGAGTTGACATTCGGAACAAAATCTGCTATGGTCTGTATATATCTAAAAGCACCACAACATTTTTTTTTTTACTGACATCTTGCAAATTTTCTACTTGAAATTAGTGCTTAAAACTTTTCTGTTTCACAACTGGGTTTTTTGTGTCAGGCTTTGTGTTTCTGAAATTTAAATATACTGTCTATTATTACAATTCTAAGCTTTTAGCAGGCCCTTTGCTGTTTTGATGGTGAAATTAACAACTAGACGGGATAAAGGAGTACCTTAGAAATGGTGAGAGCAGGGCTTCACTGCTCCTTCAAGATGTCGAGGCAAATGCTGCCATTGCTGTTGATATTTGGGTGAAAAAACTTAGTCTTGAACGAAACCTGTGGCAGCCAAGAACGTGTTTCATGTTTAATTATATTTACCAATCATAAACAATAATGTCTCTTTTTATGATTAAGAATAAAAAACAATAGTTTCCATTGTTCATTTTTTGTTTAGAAGATAATCAACTTAAACATCATTGGCGGCACTTCGGTTACAACGAGGAACCCATTTAAGTAGAGTTTATGGTGCACAAAAACACCCCAGATGATCGGATCAAACCACAATGTAATAGGGTAATAATTTTTTTTTTTTATATTGCACTGGAATTATTATAAAAATATATGCGAAAATACGAAACCACAGCAAATGCTGACAGAACGGAGCTAAATAGTACTAGTGTCAACTTTTTACAGACACAAACTCAATAACTAACATTAAATCTTATACATTTGATTTTAGTTTAGGACATATTTAGAGATAGGCAAGGCAATGGCACGTTTATTAGCAAAGTCCTTAATGCAATTGTATTTTGAAGAATAATTGAACTTTCATGCACAGAAGGTTACTACAGCACTCATTTCTGTTCTTATTAATGTTTTGCCATTTTTTCAAATACTACAAAAGAATTAACCAAATCCCAGAACAAATTCACTTTTGTGGAAATAAAAAATGCCTTGGTATTTCTCAAGGAGAAACAGATATCGATATTCCAGAAAGGAATCTTTAGAACATGGTAACTGTTGAGAAATAGAAGAATAAAGCGACGAAAGCCTCAGAAATTCTTCATCATTGGCTACTTTGCTTAAAAGCCCTCCATCCTTTTTTATTTAAAAAAGGGGTTGCTTTGTATTTTCTAAACTAGCCGTTAGGAATAACATAATAAATCCACAAAAAAAAATCCTTCCAAAATTCACCATGTCTGGTACAGACGATTCGTCCTCAAATCAAAACGATTCCACAAATCAACAAATTAACCAGCAAATAGCAACTTTTCTCAGACCCCATACTGACTTCAACTCCTCTCAAAAACTCACAAATGTTCCGTTAAATGGAAAAAATTATATCCAATGGGCCAGAGCAGCCAAGATTACCCTCAGAGGGAAGAGATTGCTTGGGTTTGCAAATGGCACTAAAGTAAGACCTCAAGAAGGAGCTGAGGCGCAAGAAGAGTGGGACATGGTGGATAGTCAAGCTATGACACTAATCCACAACTCTCTCGAGCCAAAACTCTCTGACAGCTTCTGTTACTGTGAAACAGCAGCCGAGTTGTGGAAATCCATTGAGAAACAGTTTAGCAATCAAAACAACCACTCCCAAGTGTATCACCTCAAACAAGAAATTGCAAAACTTTCTCAAGAAAATCAAGAAATGCCAGAGTACGTGGGACTCGTGAGATCAAAATAGGAAGAACTCAAAATCTATAGACCACCAACCACTGACCTGGAAGTAATCAGAGAAAGGGAGGAGATTGACATGGTATACACCTTCTTAGCTGGCCTTGACTCGAGTTATGACTCTATCCGAGCACAGATTCTCCTCTCAACTGAGAGATTGATCTTTGATGATGTCATCGCTCTCATCAGGCAAGAGGCGACGAGGTGAGTTGCTATGAGCGCCGCTGACTCGAACCCAAAGCCAGAAGCTCAGGCCTTCTCAGCTGGTCGCTCCAACTCTGACAGAGGCAGGCGTAAGGGGGAGAAAACCGAGAAGTGTTCTTACTGCCAGAAAGAAGGGCATAGTCAGGATCGGTGTTGGGATCTCCATCCCCATCTCCGCCCTCAGAGAGGTGATCGGAAACAGGGTGAGGCGGCAAAGAAGAAGTTTTTTTCAAAAACCCTAGATTCGAAAGAGGGGGAGAAGAAGGGATTTGCTTCTGCGCGAAATGAGGCGAATGAAGAAGAAAGGTTCAAGGGGTCGAGTGGTATGTGTGGTGCGTCTGGTTCGACTCGGAACGAGTCAGATAGACTCAACCGACTGGAGTCTATGCTAGCTGCGCTAATGGGCCAAGGTTTATTCACCTCTTGTTTAAATTCTGTAGGCCCAGAACACAATAATTCTGATATAATAATTAACAGACAGAGTTTGAATTTAGTATTAGGAAACCGATGTTTAACCATAGGCCAATCAACCAATTGTGCTTACCCAAATCATAATAAATGGGTACTTGACTCCGGTGCCACAGATCATATGACGGGTAATCTTCAATTGTTAAAAAATTATCGTCCAATTAATGGTAACCAATATTTTACCGTGGCCAACAATGAAAAAATCAAAATCAAAGGTTGGGGTATGATTAGTGTCTTGTCAAAATTTTTTTTACAAGACGTTTTTTATGTTGAAAATTGTTCTATAAATTTACTCTCCATTAGTAAGCTTGTCAAGGATTTGTATTGCGAAATTATTTTTAAAGGAAAAATTGCTATTTTTCAGGATCTTCTCACCAAGGAGAAGATTGGTGAAGGGTATTTAGAAAATGGGCTATATTATTTTGATAGTAACAAGACTATTTTCAATACAAAAAGGAGCGAAGATTTGAGCAAGCTTTGGCACAAGCGTATGGGACATCCTTCCGATCGGATTTTAAAGACTATGTTTAGTTTTGAAAATTTTGATTGTAGTAATTGTGAAATTTGTAAGCTTGCAAAACATACCAAACTTCCTTTTTGTAACTCTAATTTCAAAAGTAGTGAATTATTTGAACTTGTGCATTCCGATGTTTGGGGACCCGCTCCCTTGAATTCTTATGATGGTTTTAGATATTATTTTATTTTCATTGATGATTTTTTAAAAATTACTTGGATGTATTTAATGAAAAATAAAAGTGAAGTTTTCACTCATTTTCAAACTTTTGTGAATTTTGTTGAAACTCAATTTGGAAAAAAAGTTAAGATTTTTAGATCTGACAACGGAACGGAATATGTAAATCACAAGTTTGCATCTTTTACAAAACAAAAGGGTATTTTACACCAAACTTCTTGTGTTTATACTCCTCAACAAAACGGTGTTGCCGAAAGGAAAAATCATCATATTATTGATGTTACTAGAGCTCTTTTATTTCAAAATAGTGTTCCAAAATTTTTTTGGTCCGAAGCTGTCCTTACCGCAACCTATTTAATCAATAGATTACCAAGTGCCAATCTTAGTCTTAAAAGCCCTTTAGAGATTCTTTATGATAGAAAAATTAATGTTGATCATTTAAAAGTATTTGGTTGTACTTGTTTTGTATACAAAATCAAACTAGATAAATTTGATTTTACTTCTATAAAAACTATTTTCTTAGGTTACTCTTCTTTAAAAAAGGGGTATAAATGTTTTGATCCAAAAACAAAATTTTTTTTTATTTCTAGACATGTAACTTTTCTTGAAAATAAACCGTTTTATAAAAGTTTTGAACTAGGCGGTTGTGATCAACTTTTTCAAAATGAATTTGTCTTACCGTGTGCTACTAACATAGAAGGAAAAGAAGTTCTTGTAGAAAATAATATTAATATAGGTAATCAAGATAATGAAGAAATTGAAGCCTTAGAGCGTGCATCCGAGGAAGATGGAGAGGGTTATCAAGAAGACAGAGAAAATGAAAGTGAGGAAGGTAAAGAAGGTCAAAACAATCAAGAAGTAGTGGTATTGAGAAGGTCAACCCGACAAACTCAACCATCTTTAAAGTTAAAGGACTTCATCACATATTCGGTACAATATCCAATACAAGATTACATATCATATGATAATGTTTCAAAAGATCATTATGCTTTCATTAATTCCTTGTCAAAGATTGAAGAACCAACTAATTATGAAGTAGCAAAAAATGATCCAAAATGGTGTAAGGCAATGGAAGAAGAACTTCATGCCTTAGAAAAAAATTCAAACTTGGGAATTGTGTGAACTACCAAAAAAGAAAAAACCGGTTGGTTGTAAATGGGTATACAAAATTAAATATCATAGTGATAGTACCATAGAACGGTACAAAGCTAGATTAGTTGCCAAAGGATATACCCAAACATATGGTATCGATTACCATGAAACCTTCGCACCGGTTGCCAAAATGAATACCGTTAGGATACTTTTGTCCATAGCGATAAATAACAATTGGACCCTTCATCAAATGGATGTCAAAAACACTTTTCTTCAAGGAACACTTGAAGAAGAAGTGTATATGAATTTGCCCCCGGGTCACAGAAAGGAAAATATCTCTAACCTTGTATGTAGGTTAAAGAAATCAATTTATGGATTAAAGCAATCTCCAAGGGCATGATATGGCAAACTCTCTCAATTTTTATTATCTTGTGATTTTAAAAAAAGTGGAGCCGATCATTCATTATTTGTTAGGCATAATACCAATGGTACCACCGCGGTTTTAATTTATGTCGATGACATAATCATAACGGGTAATAACCTAATTGAAATTGACAACATAAAAAGGAACTTAAAACAAAAATTTGACATTAAAGATTTAGGCAAATTAAAATATTTTCTTGGAATAGAAATAGCTCATTCTTCAAAAGGGCTATTTATATCTCAAAAAAAATATATTCTTGATTTGCTTAAAGAAACCGGAAAGCTAGGGTGTAAGCCGGCCAAAACCCCAATAGATGTAAACGAAAAACTTGATAGTGAAAAAGGTGAACCATTAAAGGACATAAACCATTTTCAAAGACTTGTAAGTAAATTAATTTACCTAACTGTTACAAGACCGGACCTATCTTTTGCCGTAAGCCAAATTAGTAAATTCATGCATGCACCAAGAACACCCCATTTAGATGCCATTAATAGAATATATGGTATCTAAAAGGTTCTCTCGGAAAGGGAATTTGGATGAGAAAAAAATGGTACTAATGCTATATGTGGCTATTCCGATGCAGATTGGGCCGGAAGTTTTGATAGAAAATCGACAACCGGTTTTTGCACATTTGTAGGCTCACATAGAAAAGCAAGAAACAAAATGTTGTGGCACGATCTAGCGCGGAAGCGGAATATCGAGCCATGGCATCCACCGCAAGTGAGTTGACATCGATTAAGTAACTATTGGCCGACTTAAAGATCACGCATAAAGAACCAATGAAGATATTTTGTGACAATCAAGCGGCACGACATATTGCGGTGAATCCTGTCTTTCACGAGCGGACCAAACATATAGAAGTGGATTGCCACTTTATTAGAGAAAAAGTCCAAGCCAAAGAAATCGAGACTCCATATGTCAAGAGTGGAGATCAATTGGCGGACATTTTCTCGAAGGGTCTAGGCATCAAGAATTTCGAAGATATCTCTTGCAAGCTTGGATTGTACGATATCTACAAACCTAGCTTGAGGGGGAGTGTTGAGAAATAGAAGAATAAAGGGACGAAAGCCTCAGAAATTCTTCATCATTGGCTACTTTGCTTAAAAGCCCTCCATCCTTTTTTATTTAAAAAAAGGGGTTGCTTTTTATTTTCTAAACTAGCCGTTAGGAATAACATAACGGTCTATTTCTTTTTACCGTTTGCTTCTCTGTCTATAAATAGACATGTATGTACCTTGTATTTTTTTCTAAAAAGAATAATAAAAAAATAGTCATTCATATTTCTCAAAATTATCAGTAACTCACACAATACCAAAGCACTCTCATAGCTATTAAGCTATACCCCAGAAGAAACTCTTTCAGTTAGCTTTATTATTTGGAAATACAGCAAAAAAGAGTTTAATTACAAAACACAATTTTTTTGCTGTTTGCAAGTCCAACCAAATATACAAGTGTGCTCCTTGAGTTTTGAGAAAAAGTAAAGGAAAAGAAGGAAATGAAGAGGTTAAATTGATGATACACCCAAACCCCAATTTGGAGGTGAATATACCTAAAAAATGTAGTGTAATTCATACCAACTTCCTTCATTAACTTCTATTAATAAAGATGTATACACGTTATCATGACAGAGATAAAATTGCTTTTCATTATAGTATTAAGAGTGCTAATATATTCTACAAAAGCAAGAATAATGTTATATTTGATTAATTAAGACAGTAACTGAACATAGTTTGGCAACAAATGAGCAAGTTGTAGTTGTACATCCATATGATCAAGTTAAAAGTAAAATATATAATATGCATTCTAATTATCTTTTATCAAAAATGTGATATTTCATAGTTGTTTGTACTTATGAGACTCTACAGGATCCTTTTCGGTGAAAATATGTGATAAATCTGCACTTTTGGCAACTGAGGTGAAAGCTTTACAAATGTCTTGATACAACTTTAAGAAACCTTCTAAGTTCGATATCTAGAAAACTTTTATTTTCCAGCTCCACAGAAAAAGAACAGTGGCCTGTTATTTTTTTTTAATTTATTGATCAATTTCATCTTTTCTAATCAATACTGCTGAGCAAGACCAGCAATTTAAATATTGTTTTCTTTCTAATTTTAACTACCTTTGGTGGCTTAAATGGATAGTCTGGAGGGAAGACCACGGAGGCGTATAATATGTGTCCTATTGTATAAACAGTAAACATATGTAGAGCGACCCGGAAAAATTAAAACTAGTTTTACTGTTCATCGGAATTTCAAAAAAAATCTAAAAAAATTCTGAATTTTAAAAATGGCGTTGTTAGATCGGGATTCCGGTTAACGATCTAACAAATCGCTTAGATCGGTAACCGGGAACCCGATCTAAGCTAAGATCGGTAACCCGGTTACCGATCTTAGCTTAGATCGGTAACCCGGTTACCGATCTAAGCCCCACCGAAAAAGGTGACAGAGACTTTTGTTTTTTGCCTTTTAGATCGGTAACCCGGTTACCGATCTAAGCCATACACGTTTGAATTTTTTTTTTCTTTTTATTTTAATTAGTTTAATTAGGTAAATAATAGAAAAAATAAAATAAATATTGGAAAAATAATTAAAAAATCAGAATAAATATAAATAATTATAATATGTGATTTGAAAAAATTTTATAATTATTTTATACATTTTATAATTATGAAATAATTAATTATAAATTAGAAAAAAATAATTAATTGCGATTCAAAATTTGTTCTTAGAATTTTCCTTATTTATATTGGGTTCAAATTGCGCTTAGGATGGTTGGCATAATCAAAACGAAGCAGGATTAGTTAAACATTCCTTTTTTTAATTTTGACAAAAATAGTAGGCTTGTAAGAAGTAACCCCACACTAGACACTACTCAGTTAAACCTTGTTTCGATAAAAATGGCTCCAATGCCGCTACTCAACGCCACCATCAAATAAGAGACTTTTATAAAATTGTAAATTATAATTGCAGTGAATTTCATTTTTTGACTTAATAATAAAGGCTGGTTGAGCATAGGATAAATAGCCCATTATGTACTGGAACGACCGATGCGATAATGAATTACACCAGATACCCAAACTATATAATTTAATTAAGATGGATCGCTTAACAATGCTTATCTTTACAATCTTGATAATGGATTTTAATATTAATTTAAACAAAGTTGAAAATAAAATTAAATTTATAGGTGCATCATGGGAGGTATAGATAGTCTAGCAATTGATTTTTTATATCATTTAGAATAATTAATGATGTATCAGGAAACGTTAATTTTGGACTGCTAAAATTTTAATTCATTCGATGAACGGTAAAATATGCAACAATTATCATTATATATTTTTTATATAGATAATACGTATATCATAGAGTCCAACCATACAATATGGTTTTTAAATATAAGTTTGAATTGGAAAAAAATACCAAAGTTAACACAAGTGAATGATTGTCAGATGATAAACAAATTAATTCGACATAAGAAAACAATTTGCTTCAATTTCGTCCATTCTACACTTGTTGCTTCACGTCACATGTTGGGTGCAAATGAAGTAGAGATTTATTTATTTTATCCATGTGCATCCGTATTTTATTCATAAATATTTTATTTGCTCAAGACACATTTTTTCTGTTGATTTTTACAAGCATATGATTTCAGTTTTATAATTTTATTGATGTTGATAAATTTAAATGATTTCTCAATTACCAAAAGGTAGGAAAATAAAGTATTGTACAATTCTAAATTATAGAGAAATCTACCGAACAATTTTCGTCATTACATAAAATTATCACAAAACATGAAGATTATTACATCAAACTAATGCCTTCGTCCTCTTGTTGGAAGGATGTTCATGAACCTCGACCCTAGCCGTAAAACCCCACCTCGTATCCCCCTTCCTCCACTGCTTGTGCTGTCAGATGGTCCCCTGCTACTTGATGCGCCATGAGTACCCCTGCTACTTGAAGCTCCCTGAGTTGTTGGAAGTCGGAACGAAATTGGTCGTTCATCCACGCTAATGGAATTTCTACGTGGTTGAATACCTTCTATCCCAAGACTGACACGACTTTCTGTGTGAGGATCAATGCTTACAGAATTCCGGCCAGGTTGAACCGGCTCCCTAGAAGGTTCACCGCGGTTCCCTGTAGAAGATTGAGCTCTGTTCCTTGCAGAAGGTCTTGTAGTCCTTCGAGGGTTGGTACGACGACCAGATTGAACGTCCTCCATCGACACAGGTTCATGAGCGTTGTTGTCCCTTCTGGTTCGGCGCCTCTGGTTGGCCTGATTTTTCTTTCGCATTGCATCCATCCACATCCAATTACGATCCTTCTTTCGCCTTCCTCGATTAATCAATCTCTTATCCGGATAGATCAGGGGCCCATCATAAACAGGCCACTCATGTTCATCTTCGTAGCAATGAAATTCACCTGTTGACCATATTTTGAGCATATTTTCTGTGCTGTACCGTTCGTCCACAAAATCAGAGACATCCCACCTGCAATGACCGCATACAGCAACAACATGAAGACATGGTATTCCTGTGAGTTGAGGTTTTCTGCACTTACACCAAGCGCGCCTGGTCGGTAGTTGAGGATCTCTGGGTTGGTAATTTCGCTTAAGGAAAACTTGGTACTTCCACGTTATTCCCGGGTCATTTTTTTCGAAGGGCACTTGAGCTTCAAATTCTCCACGTTCAATGTCAACGGTGATAACGTTGATTGCCGCTGCATATAAGAATTCATATCATCATACATTTTAAAAATTAGAAGTAAATATGATTACAAAGGAAGGACAGTTGTACCTGCTTTAAGAGAATGCTTCATGAGCTTAAGTTGGATTTCTTTTGGCCATCGTTCTCCCTCCGCCTGTCTCGCCAATGCTATTTGCTTTCTTTCGTTAAACCATTTCACAGTTTTGTACCAAGTGCCTTCCACAAGTCCAACAACTGGTAGTCTTCTCTCAGCCTTGTACCTGCTATTGAGACTTTCAGATCCATTACTAGTCATAATACCCCAACGATAACCACCGTCATACGTTTGTGCCCACCTTTCAGGTCTCCATTCCTCGTTGTCATCTGCTTCATTCTCTTTTCCGCACTTTATAAGGTAGTCGATCGCCTTTGGATTCGTTGTTTTCAGTTCGTTCCACATTTTGTAGAACGGCCTCCTTTTTTTCTTGTTGGCCAATTTCTTTCTGAATTTGTCTGGCAGAGTTGTGTCTTTGTCAGATGCCTTGAACACGTTTTCACATATATGTTGCATGCAATATCGGTGCACGGCATATGAAGGGTTCGCATCCTCTTGCCAACCGTATTGGGGTTGTTTCAACGTGTTCCTTATTCCCCAATGGCGATCAGAAACAACACAGAATTTTTTTCCTTCTCCAATCACTTGCCGCCTTACAAAATTCATGAACCAACCCCAACATTGTTCGTTCTCTTTTTCCACTATTGCAAATGCTAGTGGAAGCAACCGCTGCTCCGGGTCATAACCGCATGCCGGTAACAATGTTCCCTTGTAGCGGCCCGATAAGAACGACGCGTCGATACTGATAACAGGCCTCAGGTACGGTACCGCCGCGATACAAGGCCCATATGCCCATGCTGCTGCCTTGAACATAGCTCTGTTGGGATCCCCTACGCTCTCTGTCAACCATTTGATCTGGGTCCCTGGGGTCGTCTTTTGTATAGCCAATAATATACTCGGAAGTTTGTTGTATGAGCCCTCCCATGATCCAAAAAGTTGTTCGATCGCTTTCTCTCTCCCACGCCATAGTTTGTTATAAGTTGGTTTTACATTTGGATATTCTTTCTCCAATATGGATTTCACGTCATCTATGGAAATACCGAGATCTCTCTTTACCGCATTCCTAATGATGTTTGCGATTACAGCAGCCGTCAGATTGTCATGCGTGAAATCCCCGACCCTTCTCACGCATGTATGCTCTTCTTCATTCTTAATTATTTTCCAAAATATACCTTCCTTTTCTGTACGGGCATACAAATGCCACTTACAGGTAGGCACCTTACAATCCAATACATATAATATTGTACTACTCTTACTTGCTTTGTGTTGTACATTGTTTTCTACTGCGTATTTACTGCAAGCTTGTTTTAATTGTTCTTTCGACATAAAAATGTTTCCTTCGGCTAAAGGCCCTGAATGTTCTGGTTGAGACGGTTGTGGAATCGAATTTCTGTACTCCGAGATATCCGAAAATTGCCTAACGGGATGGTAATTATCTGTCCTTCCGGTAATATAATACTCGTGATTCGCAAAACCCTCTCCCTCGAAGTCTTGTGCCTCCCTAAACTCCGCCTCTTCATCAGTGAAGTCCTCACCCGTTGCATAATTTGACTGATAACCCGGCCCACGGTCATATGCCTCGTCAAGTTCGTCTATATCCCCTTCTATTTCTTCTTCTGCTTCTTGTCGAGCTTGTCTACTACTCTCAGGCTGTGACCAAGGATCCCAACCCTCAGCATTCATATTGTACTGATTATTTGTTCTCTCTTGTCTCGGTTGTGGACTACTACTCTCGGGTTGTTCCCAAGAATCCCAACCCTGAGCACTCGTATTGTATTCATTATTTCTTTCTTCGTCTTCTTCGGTATTGTTGGCTTGTTGATTAAAATTATAATTATAATCATAATTATAATTTGTCTGTCCTCCTAATTACATCAGTTAATAATAAAGCATTATTTATAAAATATTATTTCATATTTCTTATAATGCGTAATATTTAATTTTTTCCTAAGCCAAAAATGCGTAATATTCAATTTTATAATTCTTATAATACGAAATATTCAATTTACAAAATGCGTAATATTCTTGTAATGCTAGAAATGTTATGATTATACCAAAACTGTTAGGTTAGTGTAATTTACCTTGTAAGCCATCACCAGTTGCTGGAAGCAAATCAACGTGCAGTTCAAGGCCATGTAGCCTTCTTGCTTGGAAGCCCTCCTCTTGTACATACCGCCATTCATTTTCTGAGTTCACCGGCAACTGCATACGCTGGTACCTTCCTTCAATTATGGTATTAAAATGCGAAACGATTCTCAAATTGTAATGACCGTGATAAAATCCCAGTGATGACAAAATTATTTCTTTAATTGATTCATAATCAGTTTGCAATGAGGCATCGAAACTAAAATAATTTGGTGGATTATATAGAGATTGATTAACGAAAACCGGAATGGAAAACATATTTGGTGGATTATTTCTTTAATTGATTCAGAGTGCAGTGTTTGAGAATGATGGATGATTGTCAAATTGTGAGAGCGACCATCTATTTATAACCATTACGATCGAATTCCCTAAATTTTCGCTGGCACTAAAAAATACTAAAGTTGCTTTCGATCCCACTAAAATATACTAAAGTTGCTTTCGATCCCACTAAAATATACTAAAGTTGCTTTCGATCCCACTAAAATATACTAAAGTTGCTTTCGTTAATATCAAATCACATGACAATAGCTTAGATTGTTATCTCGGTTGACGATCTTAGCTTGGATTGTTATTTTGGTTGACGATCTTACTCTATTATTTGAATCATTCCAATCTTGGCAGATGTAATTTTAATCAATCCAATCATTGTGTCACATGGAATAAATGTAGTGGTGTCACATGGAATACAGTGCGCAATTTAACTGAGTAGTGTCTAGTGTGGGGTTACTTCTTACAAGCCTACTATTTTTGTCAAAATTAAAAAAAGGAATGTTTAACTAATCCTGCTTCGTTTTGATTATGCCAACCATCCTAAGCGCAATTTGAACCCAATATAAATAAGGAAAATTCTAAGAACAAATTTTGAATCGCAATTAATTATTTTTTTCTAATTTATAATTAATTATTTCATAATTATAAAATGTATAAAATAATTATAAAATTTTTTCAAATCACATATTATAATTATTTATATTTATTCTGATTTTTTAATTATTTTTCCAATATTTATTTTATTTTTTCTATTATTTACCTAATTAAACTAATTAAAATAAAAAGAAAAAAAAAATTCAAACGTGTATGGCTTAGATCGGTAACCGGGTTACCGATCTAAAAGGCAAAAAACAAAAGTCTCTGTCACCTTTTTCGGTGGGGCTTAGATCGGGTTCCCGGTTACCGATCTAAGCGATTTGTTAGATCGTTAACCGGAATCCCGATCTAACAACGCCATTTTTAAAATTCAGAATTTTTTTAGATTTTTTTTGAAATTCTGATGAACAGTAAAACTAGTTTTAATTTTTCCGGTAGAGCGACTGTGACTGAGTGAGGCGCTTCCAATTGGGCTTTATAATTTGTCCTACAGAATGGGCTTTACAAATTTTAACCATCAAATACTTTCATACAATCACAATACATGAGAATATTTTGACCGTTTTTCTCTGTCCTTTTGCCTTTGTAACACAACGGATGAGAAAAGTTTTGGTCTTTGAGATCAAATTAATTTGCACAGTTATTGCATTTTTACTCAATATATTATCAACCACGAAGATCTTAAGCTGAAGTTAGATGATCTCTACTTTTAAATTTAATCCAGAAACATAGCCTATTTTACATAGGCGTGTCTATCTCAAAACTACTGTGATAGATTATAGATATCATTGAGAGCTATTCTTTGGAGCTATCAAGCTAATACTGGCTATTAGAACTCGTACTTTCAAGTCTTGATTTCATGCTTGGTTTCTATATTTTCGCATTGATCTAATATTCTAATGCACGAATATCTCCCGCCTTCTGTTGGAAAATTATTAAATTGCGTATTTATTTTGTTTCTCCTGCCATAATGTGAGGAGATTGATATGCTCTTTGTTTCTTGGGGCAAGAGGCATTATAAAGCATTAAAGTTAACGTTGTGCGGTGCATAAGAGTTAGTGTTGACCGCAATCTAGTGTCGTCTTGTGCCTCTGTGACTTGTTTTTCGGCTTCGTTTTTAATTTTCTCGAAATGGAAAAAAGGATATGACACATTGTGGTTTGCCGCTTAAGGACTATAATATAGAAGGAATTGGAAGGATCGTACATCATTCTTTTGTTTGCCTAAGCTCCTAAATCATTTGAAGAGGCCGGAGCCAAGGAAAAAAAAGAAGCCGGACCCACTTATATATAGTGCATATTAAATTTTTTCTTTTTATATTGTCGAAAAAGAGTTAACACTTAGCAATATAAAAAATATTTTTATACGACAATATAAAAATATGCAGAGCCTGTGTCAACTAAAATTGTTTGCTTTAATTCAAAGAAGCCGGGCCCATTAGTGGGCTAAGAAGGCCCCACTTACATTTCCAAGGAGCCCAAAATCCAGCATTTAAATCTGCAAATCGGCAATCCTACCATGGAGTGTGGGGAAGCCTACCATTACCATGTCAGCTAGTGTATTCCGAAAAAATTAAAACTAACGTTACTGTTCACACGAATTACGATAATAACAGTTAAAAATTCAGAATTTTAAAAATAACGTTGTTGGATCGGCGTTTGAATCGCTGAAAATACAGAACCCTTGGATTGGCGATTGAAACGCCGATCCAAGCTTGGATCGGCGTTTCAATCGCCGATCCGAGGTATACCCCTCCTATATAAGCGAGACAGCGACCCCTCATTCCCACCCTTCTCTCTCTCTCGCGCGCGGGACAAAACCTCTCATCTCCTCAGGTTAGTTTTTTTTATTTAATATTTATTTTATTTATTTAATTTAATTAGTTTAATTAGGTAAGTAATTAAAAAAATAGATTAAATATTCAAAAAAATAATGAAAAAATAAGTAAAAAATCAGAATAAATATAAATAATTATAATATGTAATTTGGGAATTTTTTAATTGAATTTAATTAGTTTATTTATTTAATTTAAGTAGTTTAATTAGGTAAGTAAGTAAAAAAATAGATTAAATATTGAAAAAATAATGAAAAAATTAGTAAAAAATCAGAATAAATATAAATAATTTTAATATGTAATTTGAAATTTTTTTATTGAATTTAATTAGTTTATTTATTTTATTTAATTAGTTTAATTAGGTAATTAATAGAAAAAATAGAATAAATATTGAAAAAATAATTAAAAAATTAATAAAAAATCAGAATAATTATAAATAATTATAATATGTAATTACAAAAAAATTTTGAATTATTTTGTACATTTTATAATTGTTGATAAGTTAATTATAAATTAGAAAAAGTAAATAAAATAATAAAAAAATGATAGATTAATTTTTTAAATGTAGGAAAATTTTCTAAAAAGAGACAAGCAGCGCTTCTAGTCGATGTGAGTTTTTTTTAATATTTATACATTTAATTAATTTATTTTATTGAGGTAAATAAATGAAATATTGGAATAATTATTCTAAAAAAAATTTAAAATATGTAAAAAAATAGAAAATTGGAAATGTTGTTGTATGAGATTGGAAATGTTGTTGTATGAGATTGAAAATTTTGTTGTATGAGATTTGAGTTTGTAATTAGAGAGGATTTGGGTGTTTTTTTTTTCGAAAACACTCCAGGTACAGGGGAGATGCTGCCGAAATTTTATTAGATTATTTACATTGATAATTTTTATTGTAGTGTAGTAAAAATGCCACCGAGAAGAAGAGTACCAGAGGCACCACCTCGTAGATCTACGAGGCTTCGTGGAGATCCTGGCGCTTCTACATCTACCGCTTCTGTTGATGCCGAGACTTCTACATCAGCGGATCCTGTTGTTCCCCCCGGTCCTGTTAATGCAGATCGTCTCTTGCATTTGGATGAGTCGAAAGTTCGTGGCACTGGTGTAAGTTATTATTGTTTTTTTACTTTTTTTTACTTATATATTTCTATTTTGATAGTATTTTTTAAAATAATTAAAAAAGAAATATATACAGTATTGGAGGGCAGTACTACATAAGGCTAAGATGTCACGAACTGCTGAGGTGGATGAGCGTTTGATGACACTTGGACTGATACATTTCGTTCAGTTAGGTCATATGCAGCTCGATCATTCGCTTTTGCAGGGTCTAGCCATGTTCTGGAGGCCAGAGACCGACACTTTTTTTTTCCGCACGTTGGCGAGATGATGGTCACTCTAGAGGTAAGGATCAATACCCATTTGTAATATTTTTTTTGTAACTATATATGTATAAAATTTGAACTATTTGCAGGATGTGGCCTTCTTATACGGTTTACCTACGGCTGGCAGAACCGTTACTGTACGGACAGATTACGACGCCATACAGTTACTCCAGAATTTGACGTTGCCGGAGGATACAGACACGGCGATAGTTGAGAAGTGCTTCAGGGAAAAAGAACGGAAGTAAGAAGGTTTTAAAAAAATTATTTTTATGTTAATTTTAAATATATATAGTTCTTACAATCAAATTACATTAATAATGTAATGCATGAAATCTCATTCCGTTAGGTTAAAGGAACTGCGTAAGATTTGAAATCAGATTGGGGGGCCTGGCACGAATAACGCAGCGAGGATCGACAGATACACACGCGCTTGCGTGTTGGAGATTTTTGGGTGTGAGTTATTTCCTGACGGCACGAGTGACTCGGCTCCATATTTTTATTTGCAATTATTGGAGGTTAGCCAAGAAATAAATATCTCACATTTATTGCACTTTAATAAGAAATTAAATATATGAAAGAGTTGATGATATTCCTTAAGAAAATAATTCCTATTTGCAGGATCTTCATTCTAGTAACTCGGTGCAGTACAATTGGGGTGGTGCCACTCTTGCCATGCTATACCGAGGCTTGGACACTGCCTTCATTAATAACAATATAAATATTGATGCTCTTTGGTTGCTCTTGCAGTTGTGGTCGTATGCAAGATTACTACTTAGTCGGCCGTCCATCACGAAAGATTTTGATGGTTGGGGTCTACCAAGTATTGACTCGTGTCCGCCTTATGGGATGTATGTTGATTTGATTTTAATTGTAATATTTAAAATATGTTTTATTTGACTTTAACAAACAACAAAATGGAAATGCAGGAAGTGGACGACGAGACATAAATCGAAAAAGTTCACCAGCCCTACTCGCAGTGGGATAGAATATGTGAGGGATGTCTGCATGAAAATAAAGCCTGAGCATGTCGTGTGGAGGCCTTATGATCACATCAGGGACCGCATGCCTCGTTGTGTCCAGGTTGAGCAGAGGATGTTCCTTCTACGCATCCCATGCATTCATTATTGGGTCGTGATGTGGCACCACGTAGATCGTGTCATGCATTAGTTTATGCTCTATCAGACAGTTTCCCCACCGCCACCTGAGGTATATTTAACTGTTCACATTATTAATTTCATTATTTAATTCTCGCAATTATATTTTGTTGATTAACTGTGATTTGAATAAAACAGCCTTGGTCGAGAATGGAGGAATTGATGGGATACCAGCATAATACCTATCGAGGTATTGACTGGCATCAAATATTTGTGACTGAGGTCAACAAGTGGGCGAATACTAATGAGGCTAGGGTGATAGAGGATCGGCCGTGGAGCGAAGATATTTGGAGCAACTACCGACGCTGGTTGAGCGTACATGGAGGTGCGCATCTTGTGCGAATTCCTGAAGGGACAGCGTCTGGTCCGGCTCGCAACTTGTCATACCTTCGCGAGACGCCTGTTCACATGAATTTGGTAAGTTACATTACGCAGAATTTTGTGCCTAATAAATAAGTCAGTGGCTAACAAAAATTGAACAGGTCAAGCATACTTTGCGGGAGGCGTTGCGAGGATATGCATGGGTTGTCAAGAAGGAATTTCGTCGTGCTGGGAAGCAATTGCTGAGGGGGTGCAACACGTCCTTGGATATTGTTGGCGAGCCTGATCGATTACCTCGACTCTTAGAGTCGAAGGGTCTTCATTCAGACATCGACTCTATCCCTGATACGGATGATGAGCCAGAGCCGGAATCTGTTGAGGAGCAGCTTTTCATGCGGGTATAATACATTTTTCAATCACTTTTATTAATATTATTGTTCCTTTCATGCTTAGTATTCTATAATTATTTAAAATATTATTATTATTTTTATAATATTATCTGTAACAGGATGATTTTAGTCTGCATGATTGGGATACATATTTTGATGCTCCACGACCCAGTCAGCCTCTGGTTCGGAGCAGACGGTCACATTCCGGTGTTTTTGGGCTCACTCCGGAACCATAGGACCCCATTCCCAGCCTCAGACCACAGAGCCGCAGGCCCCACCCCATTCGCGGCCCCAGACCACACAGCCGCAGCCTCCACCCCGTTCGCAGCCCCAGACCATACAGTCGCGGCCTCCACCGCACAACACACAGTACACCTACGGGAGTCCTTATCCTCCACCTCCACCATATACTCAGACTCAGTACGGAGGAGGGTACAGTCAGCCCTTTGTGCCTACCCCCGCACCTATCTCTCAGGCTGATGCTTATTATCAGGCATACGGTATCCCACTGCAGGACCCATTCATACCTATGTCGCACCATCCATTCGACGATTCTGGGACCTCATCTAGCAGACCGCCTCGTCATTCCACTCTATTTTCTACGACATATCCTCCCCCCTCCTCCCCCAGGACTTGCTCCCGGTCGAAAGCCTCGAAACTTGCCTGGTGCTGCATGGGATTTATCTCCTTCTCAGGGATGGTTCCGTCGTGATGGACATCAGTAGGATAGTGTGATATTTATTGTGATATTTATATTTTTGTACGAGTGTGATATTTATTGTGATATTTATAATTCGTATTTGGCTTTGATTCCGTCACTTATTAGGATTGCAAAACTACGCGAAAAAATTCTAACAAATTCATAAAATATCACATTAGGTAATAAAGACGCTGCACTCTCATGCCTGTAAGTTTCATACCATAAGGTCAAACGCATAAAAAACATAAAATCGCCAAAATACCTAAGATATCATTTCCGAGGAACCCTATTTCTAATTTGTTTCATTTTTAGGATTGCAAAACTACACGGAAATTTTTTTAAAAAAAAACCATAAATAATTATTGCAGATACAAAATATTATGAATTTAATCAACCATAAATATTAAAATTAGAGCTATCTTCACCGAATAACATAAAGTCAACCCTTACATCGATCTATAAAGGATAAATTTTAAAAAAAAATACATAAAAAAATTACATAAAACTAACGCCGGCCTACTCCTGGTAAGATATTCATGAATCTTGATCCTAGCCGGGCAACCCCACGTCGTAGTCCCCCTCCCTCACTGCTTGTGCTTTGAGATGGTCCCCCTGCTACTTGATGCGCCATGACTCTTCCTGCTACTTGATTCTCCGTGACTTGTGGGAAATCGGAGCGACATTGATCGGTCACCCAGGCTAATGGAATTTCGACGTGGTTGAATACCTTCTATCCCAAAACTGACGCGACTTTCATTACGAGGATCAATACTGATAGAATTCCGGCTAGGTTGAACCGGCTCCCTAGAAGGTTCATTTTGGTTCCCTGTAGAAGATTGAGTTATGTTCCTTGCAGAAGGTCTTGTAGTCCTCCGTGTCCTCGGTGTGTTGGTAGGACGATCTGTACGACGACCAGATTGAAGATCCTCCATCGACATAGGTTGCTGAGTGTCGTTGGCCGCCGCAGCGCCCCTTCTGTTTCGGCGTCTCTGGTTTGCCTGATTTTTATTTCTCATTGCATCCATCCACATCCAATCACGATCCTTCTTTCGCCTGCCCCGATTAATCATTGTCTTACCCGGATAGATCACGGAACCATCATACCCAGGCCACTTATCTTCGTCTTCGTAGCAGTGAAAATCACCTGTTGACCATATTTTAACCATATTCTCTGTGCTGTACCGTTCGTCTACAAAATCAGAAACATCCCACCTACAATGACCGCATACGGCAACCACATGAAAACATGATATTCCTGTGAGTTGAGGTTTTCTGCACTTACACCAAGCATGCATGCTCGGTAGTTGAGGATCTCTTGGTTGGTAATCACGTTTGAGGAAAACTTGGCACTTGAATTTCAAATTCTCCACGTTCAATGTCAACGGTGATAACGTTTATTGCCGCTGTAAATATGAATTTATATCATTATACATTTCAAAGAGTAGAAATAAATATGATTACATTGGAAGTACATTTGTACCTGCTTTGAGAGTATGTTTCATCAGCTTAAGTTGGATTTCTTTTGGCCATCGTTCTCCCTCCGCCTGTCTCGTCAAAGCTATTTGCTTCCTCTCATTAAACCATTTAACAGTTTTGTACCAAGTGCCTTCCACAAGTCCAACAACTGGTAGTCTTCTCTCAGCCTTGTACCTGCTACTGAGACTTTCTGATCCATTACTCGTCATAATTCCCCAACGACAACCACCGTCATACGTTTGTGCCCACCTTTCAGGTTTCCACTGCTCGTTGCCATCTGTTTCATTTTCTTTCCCACACTTTTCAAGGTAGTCGATCGCCTTTGGATTCGTTTTCTTCAGTTCGTTTCACATTTTGTAGAAGGGCCTCCTTTTTTTCTTGTTAGCCAATTTATTTCTGAATTTGTCTGGTAGAGCTGCGTCTTTTCCAGATGCCTTGAACACGTTTTCACATACATGTTGCATGCAATATCGGTGCACATCATATGAAGGGTTCGCATCCTCTTGCCAACCGTATTGGGGTTGTTTGAACGCGTTCCTTATTCCCCAATGGCGATCCGAAACAACACAGAATTTTCTTCCTTCCCCGATAACTTGCCGCCTTAGAAAATTCATGAACCAACCCAACATTGTTCGTTCTCAGTTTGCACTAGTGCAAATGCTATTGAAAGCAACCGCTGCTCTGGGTCATAACCGCATGCCGCTAACAATCTTCCCTTGTAGCGACCCGATAAGAACGACGCATCGATGCTGATAACAGGCCTTAGGTATGGTACCGCCGCGATACAAGGCCCATATGCCCATGCTGCTGCGGTGAACATAGCTCTGTTGGGATCCCCTACGCTCTCTGTCAACCATTTCATCTGTGTCCCTGGGGTCGTTCTCTGTATAGCCAATAATAAACTCGGAAGTTTGTTGTATGATCTCTCTCACGATCCAAAAAGTTGTTCGATCGCTTTCTCTCTCCCACGCCATAACTTGTTATAGGTTGGTTTTATATTTGGATATTCTTTCTCCAATATAGATTTTACGTCATCTATAGAAATACCAAGATCTCTCTTCACTGCATTTCTGATGTTATTTGCGATTACCTCTGCCGTCAGTTTTTCATGCGTGAAATCTCCGGCCCTTCTCACGCAAGTATGTTCTTCTTCATTTTTTATTATTCTCCAAAAGTCACATTCCCTTTCTGTATGGGCATACAAATGCCACTTACAGGTAGGCACCTTACAATCCAATATATACAATGCTGGAGTACTTCTAGTGGTTTTATGCTGTACATTATTATCTACGGCGTATTTATTACAAGCTTGTTTTAATTGTGGTTTTGACATAAAAATGTTTCCTTGCGCTAAAGGCCCAGAAGCTTCTGTTTGAGACGGTTGTGGAATCGAATTTCTGTACTCAGAGATATCCAAAAATTGCCTAACGGGATGGTAATTATCGGTCCTTTCGGTAATGTAATACTCGTGATTCGCGAAACCCTGCGCATACAGACCCTCTCCCTCCATATCCTGTGACGTCCAAAACTCTTCCTCTTCATCAGTGAAGTCCTCCGTTGCATAATTCGACTGATAACCCGGACCACGGTCGTATGTCTCGTCAAGTTCGTCTATATCCCCTTCTTCTTCTTCTTCTTCTTCATCTTCCTCTGCTTCTTCTCTAACTGGTTTACTACTCTTAGGTTGGTCCCATGGATCCCAATCATGTGCATTGGTATTGTACTTATTATTTGTTTCATCTTGTCTTTCTCGTCCGCTACTACTCTCAGGTTGGTCCCAAGGATCCGAACCCCATGCACTCATATTTGTTCGCTCTTGTCTTTGTTGTCGACTACTACTCTTAGGTTGTTCCCAAGAATCCCAACCCCGTGCACTCGTATTGTATTGATTATTTCTTTCGTCGTCTTCTTCGGTATTATTGACTTGTTCATTCAAATTATAATTATAATCCGAATGCCGATCCAAGCTTGGATCGGCGATTGGAACGCCGATCCAATTGCTTTCCCGCTAAAAGTTACTTTTTTTAATGCTTTTACTGTTTTATCTTTTATTATTATTTTCTATTATTATATTTACTTATTAATATTATTATTAATTGCTATTATTATTGCATTGTTATTAATATTAGTAATAATTTAATTTTTAAATATTATTATAAATTTGGTAATTGTTGTTAGTTATTATATTAGTAATAATTTAATTATTAAATATTATTATTTATTATGTATTTTTGTGATTATTGCATGATTATTACTATTAAATTGGTAAGTGTTATTAGTTATTATATTAGTAATAATTTAATTATTAAATATTATTATTTATTATGTATTTTTGTGATTGCTTATTAATATTATTATTAATTGTTAATAGTTAAAAAAATAAGACTAAGGTAAATTTGTTAGACTTCATTAATGGACCATTTATTATTATTGCACCATTTTATTATTAATGCATGAAAAAAAAAATTAAGAATCTACCATTTATTATTAATGCAACATTTATTGTTTAACCTAATAATTAGCTGCAAAAGGACAGGCGTCGTCTGATAAAGTCTGAAAAAGTATACTGATACCCATCTGCCCTCTGCAAAAGGACATGCGTGGTCTGATAAAGTCTGAAAAAGTATACTGATGCCTATCTGTCCTCTGCAAAAGGACAGGCGTGGTCTGATAAAGTCTGAAAAAGTATACTGATGTCCATCTGCCCTCTGCAAAAGAACAGGCGTGGTCTGATAAAGTCTGAAAAAATATACTGATCCTCATCTATTCTTTGCAAAAGGACAGGCGTGGTCTGAAAAAGAATCACGTGAAATTAATTTTTTATTGTGTGATTCTAAGTCTAAAATTGTCTATAAAATCAACTTTCATCAACCAGATTATGCAATACACACTCAATTCTTTTTCCTGAAAAATTCACTGTCATGGACAAAGGAAATAGCTCTCATTCCAATAGTGATGTCCTAAATTGGCGAACAGCTACCCGAGATGAATACTGGCCAAATTACCAACATTCCCCTGTCAATACAAATGAAATAGAAAAAGGAGATTATCATGCAAGATGTCGCACATGTTTTCGCACTTTCAAATGCAATATCTACGAAGATGACGGGATAGAGATCGATTTAAAAATACACTACCAGTAACACATTAATGGTGGGGAAGAAAGAGATCGCAAGGAGCACCTCCAAAGAATGCTGAGCAAACCCAAACATAAGAATTGTGACCGGTATGAAGATTACTACAAAAAACCGCAACCAATTCCTCAACAAACACCAACAGACAAACCATATTCAGCACAAAAAACACACTACACCGTTTATGAAAGAATCTACAACTTTAGTGGAGACCACACAGTGACCTGTTAGAAAATGCTCAATTTTTAATTTTAGTTACTAATTAACTTAATTAAACATCAAGCACAAAGGATCTTGCTAAGCAATCAACACACACATAAGAAAATGGAAGAAATCAATTACCTTTCGCGGAATCGTATCCGCGAGGCTCGATCAATGCATGGGAGTTGATGGCGTGCTCTCCTTCGCCTTCTCTTCCGTCGACGGCCGCCTCGAGTCCACCAAGAAGTTTAATCACCTCCTCTTTCAACTTGTGCTAGCAAGGAAGATGAGAGCAACTAATCCCCAATGTTTTCTCTCTTCTACCTTTGTCAATTAACTAGTTTAATTAATGGAGAAGGAAGAAATCTCAACACATGAGCTAGATGAGGTGGAAAAGAGCAAGAGAAAGAGATGAAAATTCTGAAATTTTCTCTCTAATTTTCGTTCTAGGAGGAAGAGGGAGAGAAAAGGCTATGGTGGCTAGGGTTTCTCTCTCCAAATGACCTCCTTTTATAGACCAACCACTCCACAAACTTTAGGGACCTTTTTACCCCTATTAGGGCAGCTATTATATGGGCTATCAAGCCTATTTGGTGGTGTGTTAAATGTCCACTAATTCAATTAATTAATGGACCTTTCTCTTGTACTCAAATCGGGCCTTTAATTTACTAATTAAATAAAGGTCCATAAACTTTATTTAATTCCTATAATTAAATTGTGTTGAACAAAATTAATTATTAACTTATTAATAATTATTTTGGGATTAGTTAATGCATTAATTTATTTCTATATGATCTCCTTGACTTAATTAATTATAACGGTTCACAACGATATATAATTAATTAATCAACTTATCATATTTTCGCAATACACTGCTGCGAATAAATAAATAATGCACTGTGTGATTAAAGTCCTATTTGTGTGACCCTTTGAGGATTTATGCTACGTTGGCCATGGAATTAAATCGCTATTTAATTCCAATAATCATAAGCGGTATCTAGCAACACGTTATGATTCCCAATTCGCATAAATAATGTACTGCTACAATATCTCAATCCTACATAAGAAATAAAAGTATCTCCTTATTTGATTCTTATGTCACATGATATCACTGTATAATCCAAGATAAGAATGTGTCATTCTTGCAGATTATACATTTCTTGATCTAGAATTGATTGTACAAGTTGGCCAAACAATCCAACTCCATCACGTATGGATGCACAACTTAAAGCATGTTACTCATACGTCCATCACGTATGGATGCACAACTGCATCTCGTATACTGTTTAAGGTAAAGGCTATGTTAGAGTTTTTCGCTGTGTTCGCGAATCTATCCAATTTTATTTGACCCTATACGTATATATACTCCTATATATGTTCTTGATTATCATCATATGAGATCAAGTGATAATGTCATAGATCATAGTTTGATCATCAATTTAGTATTGGATTCTTCAGGACTAAGTTATGGTTCGAGATGCATAGAGCCATATTAGCTTAACTGAGAACTTCTTGATCAAAATCTTTCTTTTCGTTGTTTCACAAGTTGTTATGTATTTTGCTTTGGTGACGGAAACGGTTGTACTATCCTATTTAGAACACTTTCTAAACTTACAACACCACCCTTAAGCAAAATATGTAGCTCAATTGTGATTATATCAATCTTTCGAAAACTAGCATCAGTGCAACAACTTACACGATCTTTCTTTCATCCTAAAAGATGGAAAACCATATCACTCTTTCTCACAAGATACTCGAGAATATCTTTGACTATTGTCTAAATGTATCTCTATTGTATCCATTTGATAACCATTTATCATGTTTCTTGGATACTACACATTGGGGCATGTGCCTAAATATGGCGTACATAATGAAACTCATAGAAGAATGCTTGAACTGTTTCATACAATTTTTCTCGAATTGAGTTGCAATAAACCGAGTCAAACTCAAGTCTTATACCATATGACGTGGTTAGACATCCTTTCTTGAAGTTCACCATAATGTGTTCCAAGAACACTTCGTCATTATATGCACATTAGCTTAAACCTAACATCCATCATAATCTATCTCCATAGATTTTGTTCCCTTGGATTTAGGTGATATTGTCCAAGTTCTCTATTGAGAAGAACATTCTTCAATGAGATCTTGACAATATTCATTTCCTTAATGTCATTCCCAATTAGTGTCTTGTTATCTTGTACAATACAAATAACGCAATCATGCTCCCACTGAATATCTTGTCTATACAAGATGCTTTTGACGAAGTTCAACTCTTTGACTTCATTGTCAAAATGTTTATTCCACTTTTTCACAATACTTACTTCAATTCATTAATGGATACTTGAAGTATGTATATGTTTCTAGCAATACATCAAACATAGTCCTTGGTTTGTATCATATACACAACATCTTCCTTCATTCATTCGAAGAAGGCGGTTTTTGATATTTCTTTCCATATATCAATATATACGAAATATAGACGTTGCTAGAATGATCTTTATTCACTTGTACATAGCTACAAACAATAAGCCGTACTTAGTATATAGTCAACTCGGTATCGATTTAGACATAGCTACAAGCACGAAACTGTGCTTTGTACAAAATCAACTTACCGACCATGTCAATCTTTCCTTTAAAGATCTAAATATTCTTGATGGATTGCTCCTTCATGAACATCAACCAAGGTCTATACCTTGTTGTTATACATGGATTGTATTTAAAGACCGTATAGATTTAAACCATACTTGTGGAATCGGATGCTTCCATCACTTCTTTATTTATCAACGGATTCTTATATACCAAGTATGAGGATATCGTGAAGCCTATGTACCATTCGGTTAGGCGATTCACTCTCGTTGACCTTTGTAGGATTGATGCTTGAGGTTCATGAACTATTTCTACAACAACTTGTAGAATAAGTACTTGATCCTAATATATCGTACGAGTTTCTCAAACATCATTTACAGACGAGATTTTTGAGTACTCTTTAGAAGCGAGCGTGCATATAAACTTCCTTCTTTCACAACTGCTTGTGAATGAAGTTCCGCTCAACTCCCACTAAGCACCATATATGGAGTAACAAGTTTCCCATAAATGTATTTCTAGTAGTGACGCATAAACTCCTTTAATGCTCATTTTACTCCCACTACTTATTCTTGAGAGAGTTATTCTCCAAAATTACGTCATGATGAGTAACAACTATCTTGTTCTTATCATGTTCGTATAAGTAGTACCTTTCGGTCAGTTTAAGGTATCCTACAAAATATTAAGCGTCCTATTTGGGTTTATGCTTATCAATCAACAAACTTGAAATAAACTTTTTAACACCAAATCTTGAGAAATAACGTACTTAGAGATCAAATCTCGTAACATATCTTTCTCAACGGAGTATGATGGAACTTTTATTCAGTGTAAACAATATTGTCCTCAAAAATAAATCCCTAATACGAGTTGAATAAGTCAACTTGATTTATTACTGATCGAACGATATCAAACAATGTTCGATACCTCCATTCTTGGACATATTATTCTAATATAATATTTTCATGGAGCGAGTTGTTAAACGACTTTCATACTTTTTAGGTAATATATCAAACTATATGACTTAACTATTTACCATGATCCGTCGTAAGACTTTTACTTTTCTTGAATGGTCTTTCACCTTCACTCTTGAACTCCTTTGAACATGTCAAAAGATTCATACTTATACCATATCAAATAGATATGTTAATATCTACAATGATCGTTGGTCAAGTAGTAAAGTATTAACAACCTTTCATAACACAAAGTGCTTATAGGTCTATATACATCGATATGTTTAAGTCCTAATCAAGTCACTTGTCATTATATCTTCGTAGGTTAAAAGCGCTTTTGTCATTTAACAAACATGATTCGCATATTTCAATTGATTCAAAATCGAATTGAGTTACGAGCTCTGCGTTACATAGACTCTCATAATGCGATTCTCGTTTATTTATGACTAAGCGGTTATTTCACATTAAAGTCAAATACTTACGTGAAGTCTTACGTATCCTATTTGTCATTCAACACTTGTTTATCTATTTCAAGCAAATTCAATCAAGATGCATGAAATCATATAAACAAATCCATAATTAAAGAACAATATTTCTCTTTTACAAAACATTATCATCCATCATCAAGTATGAAGTGAAGATAAGTATTTTTGAGATGTTAGGAATAAGGTATCAAACCTCTAATTCCTAAACAAACTAAATATAACTCTACGTATTCTTTGGTAGTGGCTTAGACGAACAAGCCATTTCCTAAAACGGAATTTTTTCTTTATTTATTTCGAACTTTCTCTTATTCATCATTGCTTACACATTTCGTTAAATGCGGGCACATGAACTAGTACATAATTACTAGTGTGAATTAGAGATAGCGAGATAATTTGAATGACAAGCACTTTAAGAATTAGAACATTTCTATTTATCATAATCATGGTATTTCGGACAACCTTTCAAATGCCTCCATAAAACGGCAAATGAAATATTTCATGTGACACACGGTCTCAAATGAGGGTCTCGAAGTCTCAACTCATACCTTAGCGAAGTATTCCATTAATACTCGACTAATTACCTTTTTGCACAACAAGTGTGCGAAATGTAACATCATATCCTTTATTACTAAGTAAGAGATTGCATGACAATATCAACGATCCTTGATATTGGAGATCTCAATATCTCTAGTTGGCAATTAGCTACTCATACTTTTCGATTTGTAAGCTAATAGAATATTTTCTTATAGAAGAATCTCTTGGTTAACTCATACTCTATCACTCGATCATAAATGATTAAGTCGATATTTACTTTCTCTAAGAACACTTTCTTGAGTAAGTGGATGAGAGCGTAGGAGTCATATCTAGTCCGTATAAATTCTCCAATTCAAAAGTCTAGAAATTTCAAAATGTGGATATAGACATCCGCTTTATTGAATAACTTTTCGCTAAAAGTCAATCAATCATTGCGATGCTACGTTCGGGAAGTTGAGAAATTTTTTTGAGAATAAGCATGCTCAAATTTCTTTTCACTAAGATCATGTCTTAGGAATCGGTATTATTTCTCCAAATAAATACTTTTAGAAACGAGTTTGTTCTTTTCAAAGATTGATTGCAACAAAATTAACACGTTTAAACATCTATAACAAAACCAATTTAAGGTCATTTAGTTTATGCAATGTTTTATTTATAAAAATAAAACTCCCACTACATTTATTTAATGTCCCAAATGTAGTTGGTTCTCCAAGATCCCCGTTTTCATCAAGTAGAGCCTGCTATGGCACGTCACCCTACTTAACTAGACAAGGTAGGTTCTCCAACCAATCATATCAATCATATGACTCTTGATTTGTGAATATCTATATATATTTACAAACTTCGCCCCGATGTCCAAACTCTAGTTGAGTCCATCGATAAGAAACATCTCTCTATTTGCTCCTAACAAATCAATTTATTTGTACCCCGACTATCAAATTGACAATCATTACATCCGCTTGGACGGACCGCGTCATGAGAGGACAATTGACGTGAAAGGGATAGAGAGAAGGAGGACGGTCGACTTAATCAAATTAAATTGGGACAAATAATTATGTGACTTTTGTTTGGTGGTCGTGTAAACATACACCCATACCTATCATATGACATTCATAACATCCACAAACATTCACATAATAATAAGCATCTCAAGCATTGTTGTGGGTTTGTATGGCTCCCGCTTACATTAGTTCCACCGCATCTCCATGTAACAAAACTAATCTTATTGTCCCTCCCACTAATCATATGGATCCTATCCTATATAATTTAAGGAACAAAAATACATGTGAAAATATCTCTAATTCCCTCCTAGCCTTAGGGGCATGCAAGCCTCACAAATTACATTAAGAAATTAATCATTATTAATTAATTAACCATGACACCAAATGCCTTACATACATTCATTCACATGCATTCACAAATTACAACACACAAGACATTGGTTTCTTGAGCCATACAAAATCCACGATCCTTCCTACAAAACAAAGTTAGCACATGTCCCTTTGTTTCTTAATCAACAACAATGAATTAAAGTCTTTGCACATCGCTTGTAATTCGAGTCTTTCCGCATAAAAGTTTAACCTTTTAAACAACCAATTTGCTTAAACCATGTGAAAAGCCAAATCAACATTTGAAACAGAAATGAGGAGTATTAAGGAGTATTCTAATTAACTTATTCAACCAACTTGACTAATTAGAAAATACTTTAACTATTTAAAATATTAAATGAGACCCGATAAAATTTGAAATTTTTCGGTCTCCAAAAATTATGAAATAAATCATGCATACTTCCTATTATGAGTGTAGCTACCTGTCAAATTTTAAGGGAGAGATCACTTACCATCAGAGAGAAACAAAATTAACAAATCGTCATACTGTGCGCGAAACACCGTTATCCGATTTTTCTATTTTTGTCTAACTCTTTTGGTCTGTAGGATCATCTTCCAAAACGATTTCATGCAAACACTTTACATAATAATTATACTTTATGTTATTGGCTACCAATCCATCAAAAGAAATCCAACTAGTCTTATTTAAAATCATCAAGATAAATAGCAAACAAGCCACTTGCCCTGTTCTGAAACAGACTGACGACTAAAAACTTTTAACTCAGTTGAGGTATCAAATCTTAATGAAATTCTTTGAAACTAATTTTCAAAGAATCCTAACTTCAATTAAAAACTTTCTATTTAAACACTTTTTCATAAACGTTTCTCAATAAGTACAGTTTATCCAAACAATCAGTTTGTTGGAAAACCAGATCTGACAACCGATTCATTTCTCATGACTTGAACGCCCACATAAAATCTGAAGCATGTAACAAATTTTACATGTTCAGAAAGAACATCAAGTTTAAAAGATTTCTAGCCAATAAATACAGATAGTTATTTTCGAAAAATAAATCCTTCATGCCTAAAATACAGAACTGTGCAGCAGAGTACCAGATCTGCGCACCGTTACCGTTTAATTCACCATAAATTAATAATAGTTTAGAAAAAGGTGAAAATAGTGACAAAAGGACCACATCTCATAGAATTAAAATTCCAATAAAAGATAAAATTTTTCTGAAAGGTTTTTTTAGCGAAAAACCCGAAACAATCACGAAATCAGAACAGAAATCCAGACAGCAAGCAAGTGCATCACTAATCCATGTGTTAATTAACCATTTCTCATCTAATTATGTGTTAAAATGCTCAAGTACGACCTAGAGCTCTGATACCACTGTTAGGGAGTGCTCAATTTTTATTTTAGTTACTAATTAACTTAATTAAACATCAAGCATAAAGTATCTTGCTAAGCAATCAACACACACATGAGAAAATAGAAGGAATCGATTACCTCTCGCGGAATCGTATCCGCGAGGCTCGACCAATGCATGGGAGTTGATGGCGTGCTCTCCTTCGCCTTCTCCTCCGTCGACGGCCGCCTCGAGTCCACCAAGAAGTTTAATCACCTCCTCTTTCAACTTGTGCTAGCAATGAAGAGGAGAGCAACTAATCTCCAAGGTTTTCTCTCTTCTACCTTTGTCAATTAACTAGTTTAATTAATAGAGAAGGGAAAAATCTCAACACATGAGCTAGATGAGGTGAAAAAGAGCAAGAGAAAGAGATGAAAATTCTGAAATTTTCTCTCTAATTTTCGTTATAGGAGGAAGAGGGAGAGAAAAGGCTATGGTGGCTAGGGTTTCTCTCTCCAAATGACCTCCTTTTATAGACCAACCACTCCACAAACTTTAGGGACCTTTTTATCCCTATTAGGACAGCCATTATATGGGCTATCAAGCCCATTTTGTGGTGTGTTAAATGTCCACTAATTCAATTAATTAATGGACCTTTCTCTTGTACTCAAATCGGGCCTTTAATTTACTAATTAAATAAAGGTCTATAAGCTCTATTTAATTCCTATAATTAAATTGTGTTGAACAAAATTAATTATTAACTTATTAATAATTATTTTAGAATTAGTTAATGCACTAATTTATTTCTATATGATCTTCTTGACTTAATTAATTATAACGGTTTGCAACGGTATATAATTAATTAATCAACTTATCATATTTTCGCAATACACTGCTGCGAATAAATAAATAATGCACTGTGTGATTAAAGTCATATTTGTGTGACCCTTTGAGGATTTATGCTACGTTGGCCATGGAATTAAATCGCTATTTAATTTCAATAATCATAAGCGGTATCTAGCAACACGTTATGATTCCCAATTCGCATAAATAATGTACTGCTACAATATCTCAATCCTACATAAGAAATAAAAGTATCTCCTTGTTTGATTCTTATGTCACATGATATCACTGTATAATCCAAGATAAAAATGTGTTATTTTTGTAGATTATACATTTCTTGATCTAGAGTTGATTGTACAAGTTGGCCAAACAATCCAAATCCATCAAGGGGCCCAAACAGATATCATCACTCACTAGGTATACTAATGAGGAACATACGATTTTCTTGATGAACAACTTTTCTCCGCACAATTCAAGAGAACATAAATAAAGTCCGTATATCAGCTCTTATCAGGAATCAACGGTAGACGATATTTATTGAACCTATTCTCATGTGGAAAAGTTGAACCATCTCAAACTTAGAATCAAACTCATATGAAATAAATAATGACATATAACACAATCCATATGTTTATTTCATTGGGTCATGTCCTGTATTATGTTCTAATAACATACACATATGCAATTAAGTTGGTAACTCCTTACCTATGATTTGTAGAACTTAATCATCACTTAACTTGCATACTAATCTTTTATGATAATTAATGTTCCTTGTTAATTATCAAGATTACGGACGATTTAGATTTATTACTGTCATTCTAATGAATGATCCACAGAGATCTACAATTCAGATTCTCAACCTGAATGATCTGTCAGAAATAAACTCTAGGAACAAATGATTAAATATCATCAATAACATAAACTAAGAAATTAAGTCATCTAAGATATATATTAATTCCCGTGGCCGCTATCCATACCGATATTTCCTTCGCTATCCGTGACCGTTCATTCGGATATGGCTGATATCTGATCGTCTATTTTTTTCCTTTTTTTTTAACTTTAGCCATCGTCTCTCTCTTCTACCGACCACGCCAAACCTCGAGCCCCTCCTTCGCAGCTCTTTTGCCGTCTCTCTGCCTCCTCGGCTCCTCCTCCTTCTCTTCCAATCGCGCCCCATCTCACGACGTTCTGCTTTGCTTCTCCGCCTGCTCCTCTTCCAAGCCTACCCCACCTTCTCCTGAGGCTGCGCCTCCTCTTCTTTCACTGACAGGAAGGCAAATGACACAATGAAATGTGAGCTGTTCTACGTAGATTCATAGAAAGCGATGTAGAGTCTTCAGGGAGATGGAGAAGCTTTTGGGTGTTATCTTTTTCTCTTTTCTACCGATTCTGATTTATTTTACTTTTTTTTATCTTTTCTACCAATTTTCAAGACAGACAAAATTGATTCATGATTCTGTTTCAAATTAAATCTAGACCAACTCTAATATAACATTGCTTGATTCGATTGAATACCAACTCGATTTATTTGTTATGATATTTTTAAAATTTTTCAAAGTTAAATTTTTTTGTTCTTCCCTTCTAATTTCCTCTATTCGCACGTTAGTGCTAAACCCTATATAGCGAATGTTTAAATTCCAATCACTGGCAAAAACGATTTGTCTTGGCAATTTACACCAGTATTTATCAATAATATATATCATAGATTTATGTTATAATCCAACACCAATATACCAATCACCAGTATTTATGACTCATTTATTATTGATAGGTTACAAAGTACAAACTGGTATAACAGTTCTAGCATTCATTATACTTTTTGTGTTGGTATGTCATTTTCTAAAATTTAGTATAGTACATACTGGTGTGTTTGACCCTACTTGATTCACATATGGATAATTCGAGGAGCTCAAAAACTAAGCACATAGTCTAATCAATCTACTTGAGATTTTCTTGATCTGAGTAGTACAAGAGCAATGCCAAATTGGTCAATTATGATTTCTTCTAACTATTTAACATCTTCTGTTTATTTTTTGCTTTCATCTTTCCTTTCTTCATTGCAAATGGAAACAAATTTGTGCAAAGAAAAATAAAAGGATCAATTATTGAGCCTAAAGGCTATTTGCTCTCTGTGCCGCTCTGGAGGTGCTACCTAAGAGCTGAAGGCACAAACCCATTTTCCAAAGGTCTAAACGTCTCATATATTCTCCTGGATTTATCTATCTTTTATTTTTCTTTGGATATGATTAATCTATAAGGATCACTGTCTATATAGATCAAGGCATATTTTGTACGCAGGGAAAAAAGGGCTGTCAGGTACTGGTATCCTATCACTCAGATTTCTTTTCTTTTCATTTTCAAATATCGTGTAGATAAAAAAAAAAAAATTTCTACCAGCAACATAGATTTTTTCACCAATAACCATCTTATGCGAGCTTCAGTTTTCCACAAATAATAGATTTTATCCTTTTTTTGCCCCCTCATATTTGTTCATACTAGCTTTCAAATTGTTTCTGTATTGATTTTGAAATGTATTGTTATATGATAAAGTAGAGGGAAGTTAGACTTCTGGTGCGAAGAGAGCCGCAGAATTGGATCCAAGGGGTCAGCCACACTGGGTTACACCGGCGTGAGCAGTCTTACTTGAAGCGCTGCACATCTATCTCCTATCAAGCTACACTGAGCTTATATACTAGCAGTAGTGATTTATCATTCGTGTTATCTTTAAGGAACAGGTAGGTTCTTCTTTTATATTAACTAAAAACAGCAAGTCACCTTTATATATGCAAGAAAAAGTTAGCGACATATTTATTTATTAAAGAGCTTCTTGGCTCCTTACAGCTTAGCAATTTGCACCATCGCAATACTACTTATGAAATTGATCCCATATATACCAAGTCGCACTTGGTTGGGTGTAAATATGCAATAAAAAAAAGTTGTTATAATGTTTAAAAAAAAAGAGGGAGCAAATTGTGAGTTGTTTGGCTGCTGTGACTATTGAGTTAAGTAAATTTTAAAATTTTTTTTGTCAGAATTGAGTTAATGAGAAAAAATTACGACCATTAGTGTCTCTGTTTTGATTGCATTTTCCTTTAGAATTGTATGGAATTTGTTTTATGAAAAGGCTTAGTTATGCCCCTTTTCTTTATTAAGCACTTTATTGGAAAGTTTCTCTATTCGTTTTTTGACAATTTACCATTTTTTTTTTTTGGTTAATGAAAGTTGAAACTCAGACATTGATTTACTTATCAAAAATACAGTTTCTTACTTGCCCAATATGTGATCTGGAAAGCAAATATCTAACGCATCTCTTTATTTTTTTTGCTCACACTCATGATATGTGTGGTTCATGTCAAAGATAGCTCTACTGGTGGATGAATTATCATTGCCATTTCCAGATGCATTTTTTAAGATTATAGCCAAGATTGATTAAAAATGGCATTCAATTTGTATGTGATACGTTGTGGTGCATATGGAAGGTTAAAGACAAGCAAGTAAACGAGGGACATAATATTTCACCTGAATCTGTAATGCATAAGGTGAAAAATATGACTGACTGTAGGGGGATGCCAGAACAAGTATGGCTCTGGTGGACAGACCCATGAATACAATAAAAGCAAATACTTTTGTGGGGATCACTGATGCCTCCTGGGATAATATGCGAAAAAGCTAGAATCGTTGTCATTTTTTACACACTTGAAGGAAAGCCGCCATATGTATTGTTTATGCCAGTACAGGCACACAATGATTTCCATGCTGAGGCAATAACATTGTGTCATGTTGTCCAGGTAGTAGTTCCAGTTCATTAAGAATAATTATCAGTATTTTTTTTTAAAGGATTGTCTCAATCTAGCATCAAGAATAGATAAAGAAAAGATAAATGTGACACATGCACCAAGAGAAGCGAAACAAGGGACACATCTATTATCAAACCATGCAAGGAGGACTTATCAATGCTCTCAGGGATATATTACGCATCCCATTTTAAAAAAAAAAAATTGTGGAATTGATGATTTGCCAAGCAATTATTTTGTTATATCCAATGAATAGTTATTAGCTTTACTGTTGTGCTTTCATAAGTACCATCTATGTATGAAACATGTAGAACTAATGAATTCCAACCCCCCCCCCCCAAAACTCACCCTACGAAATAAATAAGATGTACATGGATATATGTTTTTTTGCATTGGCTATGATATCATGGATACATGGATATATAAAAATAAAATGTGATCTTTTGATATTTTGCAATGCCTATGGACGAAAATAAAAGGTATTTATAAACTAATAATAAAGCATACACACAAACATATTGTGTTCAGAAAGTAAAAAGAAATACAGATAGCGGCGAAGCCGCTGTCTCCCACCTAGTTAATATTGACTTCTAGGACATAACTCCAACACTGTACAAAGTGTGGTCAGGTTTTCAATTACAAAGAGACTATCTTGCGTGATCACTACGATGACCACGAAAAACAAGCTTGGTGGGATCAACAAGAAAAGAAATGGAAAGAGAGAGATGAGGCGGAAAAAAAGAGAAAAATTGCACAAAAGGCTGCCGAAGAGAGGCAAAAATTGAAAGAAGAAGAAATTGAAAAAAAAATCAGGGACCGCCTGAGATGGCACAAGGAGAGAGATGAACAAAAAACTATTGCAGCAGCTAGAATGACAGAGATAGAACAACAAGAAACCGATGCAGCTTTCTGGAATGAAGCCGCTCAATTCGCTGATAATCCTAGTGTGAGCAACCAACAACGAAAGGAAGACGAAGAAGAAGACTCATGGTGAGATGAAATTCTACAATATGCGGACACCCAAAATATTTAAATATTTTGTTTTCTTAGGTAGTTTGTTTTTAAGTAGCAACTGAATGGTTTGTTTTTTAAGTAGTTTTTTCTTTTTTTATTTTGGTGTGTTATTTTATATTATGGTTATAAAATTTAGCTGTTCTTCTAATGGTGTGCATTTTTTAATTCTGAATTTCTTTGCATATTAATTTTCAATACATATCATAAAAAAATTTAATAAAAGTAAATAGACAAAACAACATATTTCAGTAATATAAGGCAAACATTACATGTGACGACTGTCACACAAACTTATTTCACTAATAATGATCATAATAAGATACCGATGATAGAAACATAATACTATTCCATTTAGCGGAGATGGACAACATTTGAAGCTGCGGGATGATTTTCAAAACCAGGTGGAACTGCTGGCAGGTGAGTCAACCACGACCCTCCAAGATCAAAACCTTTATTTCTCTCAACCAAATCTGTAAAAAATTTGGGGCCCCTAACATGATATTGATTTCCTTCTAATTTCTTAACTACAAATTTTTCCCCATGATATTGTAACATCAATGCAGAAAATAATCGTTGTTCGCTCGTCCGCTCATCTCCGATCAAAATAATACCAGAAGAGACGCAGCTTGGCTTAGGACCCATTTGCTTAAAATTTCAAAATTAAAACTCTATTAGCAAATCAAATAAAATAAATTTAATAATTAATTTAAAATTATTACCTACGAAGAAGTAATATTGCGAATATGAAATGACGAGGAGAAAGTTTATCAATTTCAGACTAACGAAAAAAACTTAGTTTGTGAAGAATAAATGATGACAATTGAGCTTATATAGACAATTTTAAGCGGGAAAACGACAAAAAAATTATTGCAAACCAACTTTGAGTGTTTAAAAATCAAATTGCGCACTAAAAAAAAGCAAATTCAGCGGACTCAAATGGTCAGATCTTGGATCGGCGATTGAAACGCCGATCCAAGCTGCAAACCAACTTTGAGTGTTTAAAAATCAAATTGCGCACTAAAAAAAAGCAAATTCACACTCAAAAATCAAATTGCGCACTAAAAAAAAAGCAAATTCAGCGGACTCAAATGGTCAGACCTTGGATCGGCGTTTCAATCGCCGATCCAAGGGTTCTGTATTTTCGGCGATTCAAACGCCGATCCAACAAAGTTATTTTTAAAATTTCGAATTTTTAACTGTTATTATCGTAATTCGTGTGAACAATAATGTTAGTTTTAATTTTTTCGGTAGTATATTGGTTCTCTCAAAAATCCCTGGTACTTGAATTTAATTTTGAAGAAATGAAAACCCAGTTGACCACTTGAATGCACCATGATTGTCTTGGAGCAGCAAAGGCATTTGCATGGTCTGTTTTGAGTTTTACTTCGTGGGCTGTGGCCACCTAAGCAATCATTTCTGGTACAACTTTTACACGTCACTTACTCACTTCTTGATACAGATATTGTATTAATAATAAAGAGATGCAAAAAATGGAAAATAGCGAAATGGAAAACCAATTGAGTTACAAAAATTGAAATAGCATAAAAACAAAATTTATGATGCAAAATATGTAATATTCCTACTAAGTGAAATAATCCAGGTGTTTCATAGTTTCTACATTTTAGAATGTACCAACTTAATTTAGTCAATAAAATGTAAAAGCTTAAGCATTAGGAGCTATTTTAAATAATGTGATTATATCAAACTGTTGAAAAACATTGATCAAGTTAATGTCTAGACGTTTCTATAAGTGCCAGAGTCGCACCGAAGCGTTGTTATCGAGTTCGGAGAAGAACAGGGCAATGCCAAGTTAAACGGATACAAAACCCGACACACCCGGAAAGTAATAGGGAAAATCAGTCCTATACCCCTCTAATCTTATCTAATTGGAAATATCCCCCTCCAATCATTAATTTTGGATATATACCCCTCCAATCTTAATTGCTATGGATATATATCCTTTTCCATAAATTTCATAATATTTTTATTAAAAAAAAATTTCTCAATTTTTTGACTAAAGTGCCCTTAGCCCTTCCGTCTATTCGTCTTCCTCCTGAGTTTGAGTATACAACGAAATGATAAGAAATACGATAACATAAACATTAGAAATACAATATCAAAAGAAATTATAAGCAAAAATTATTTTTGAATAGACAATCGCTGGAGTAATCTTGCCCCTCATGTTCCCTTCAAATGCCAATGGAAGGATTCCACCAAATTAAAGATTATCCACTCACCCTTCAATAAGCAAATTTAGTTCAATCAACATGAAATTGTAAACCTTGAAAGTGCCGAAATAGATTTTAGACTAAATTAATGCCGTCATTTGTTTTTGTTCGTATTTGGTGCTTTGATTCTGACATTATCATGGTTCGTTTGTTTAACATATAATACTTGGTAGAATTTTCACACCACACCAGTAACAAGAGGAAACAAATACCGAGTTGATACTGGGTCTTCAAGGCATAGAAACCCACAGAAAAAAATAAAAACAAAAAGTTCAATCGACTTGAGTCAAATAGAAAAGAAATAATAAATTGAGTACGATATTGCACAATTTGTAAATAGGTTATAAGAGAGGAAACCAAGAATTGTTTGAGGGATCTGGGGGTTGCTTTCCCAGTAAATCGTTTTTATTTGAGGAAACACAAAAAACTATTTGCATTCTCAAATAACGAAAGTGTTCGTTTCTTTTAATCTCTATACGCTCAAAACTCATAAGGAAGATGGATGGACAAAGGGGATGAGGGTATTTTAGTCGAAAAATTATGAAATTGATTTTTTTAAATAAAAGTATCATTAAATTAATGTAGAAGGGTAAATATCTATAGCAATTAAGATTAGAGGGGTATATATCCAAAATTAATGATTGGAGGGGATATTTCCAATTAGACAAGATTGGAGGGGTATATGACTGATTTTCCCAAAGTAATATAGACTGCATCCAGTAAAGTGTGAGGGAACTCTTGACTTCCCTGATAGAGAGATTTGAGAGAGAATTCACTGACATAGATTATCAATTAACATTGGTTTAATTGGAAACTAGGTAAAACAATCATCAAGTTTGGTTTTGCGACTGTAATTATTGTGGTTTTAACTTTATGAATTGAAATCCATCAAAAATCATCAAGTCTAATATTGGGATTATGTGGTTTTAGTTCTAAGATTGAAATTTATCCATCGTTTTCAAAATCCCTTCAATGTGGAGACAAATGCCAGTGAAAAAAGTATAGGAGCTGTACTGATGCAAGACAAGTGCCAATTTGGTGGCTATGGCAGAACGAATTGGTTAAGAGATGGTTCCTAAATTCGAAATCGAGCTCAGGCTCAGACGATTGGTCCAAGAAGTCACATCGGATGGATCGAAAAAAAAGTCAAGCGAATGGAATCGGAAAATCGAATTTTCATGAAAAATCATTTTTAGTGTCTCTAAAAATTAAAAAATATATATATATATCAAATACTGAAAGTATAAAATAAAACAAAGCATACCAATAATACATTTATGAAGTGAAATTTTTAGAAAAAGACTTGATTTCAAAAACAAACTCCGATGTGATACGAATTGTATTCTATACAAAATTTTCTTTAAAAATCGATAAGTGACCTCTAATTTTCCTATCCGGCCAATGTATTATCTGCAAGTGAAAAGAACTTTTTTTTATTTTATTTTATTTTTTTTCTGAGATCCTTGGTACTATATCCCCCCCACCACCACCTTATTTTCATATATTATAGACATCATTAGATCATACAAATAGTAAAGCTGATCAGGAAAATTCAGAAACTTATTTTTGATACATAAATTCCATCTCCATTGCACGATTTCTTTGGTCATATAACTTGTCACTCCAAAAATTTTCACATCTAATGAAAATCCATAAAAATACTAGATCTAGAAGCACATCCTATTTTTCTTTGCTTTTTATCTCGGATTTGCTATTGTGATTCTGACCACTTCTGATTGTTGTTTATAAACTAATGTCTGACTTTGAAATAAATTCCATCTCCATTGCACGATATCTTTGGTCATATAACTTGTCACTCCAAAAAATTTCACATCTAACGAAAATCCATAAAAATACTAGATCTAGAAGCACATCCTATTTTTCTTTGCTTTTTATCTCGGATTTGCTATTGTGATTCCGACCACTTCTGATTGTTGTTTATAAACTAATGTCTGACTTTGAAATAAAACGAATCAGAAAAAAATTAGGCGCCAAAGCTTCAAATTTGTCTGTAGCTAACATAGTTCCAAACAAAGCATATATAGAAATCAACCTGATTGATTGAAATAGTTTTTGACTTTCCTTCTAATATTTTTTCATAAAAATTTGCTCTTTTAAGATTTCATAGTAGTGTATGCGCATTATGTGCGTCTAATTTGAAATTTCTGATGGCAACTTGTGCTTATTCTTTGAAGCGTTTAATGTCAGGGGCGTGCAAAGCCGGCTGGACTACAATTTTAACCAAATTTCAAAAATGGGTCATAAGACTTCTGCTTTTTTTTTTTTTTTAGAAAAACATTATCTTGAGGAAATTGTTTTCAGTTTGCAGAAAAGTAAAAACATGAACAAGCATCCAAAATGTAAAAGTTTCATTTTTCTAACACCATCCCTTCAAATTTATTTATAATAAAACATTTTTTAAATTGGTGCATTTACTTTCTTTGTCCAACATATCCATTCCACTGTGGCATAACCTTTTTCATTTGAGCAGTAATAGCATGCTAGCGCAATTATATTTTTTTATGGTTATGGTTGCTAATCTGGTATGTGTTGGCAATCTAATCTTATATTTTTGCTGTCTCAAGTGTTAATCATCTGCATATAAAATGCTTTCCGCTGGGACTAAAGTATGCTATAGTGTTATTTGGGTTCTCATATTATATATAGCATTTGACCACCATGATTGCTAATAATAATGGATACCTTATGATGGTTTAACATTTTGCAACAATTGATTAGTAATTAGTTCAATAAATCAATTCTTCATTTTGTTGCTATAAGGAGTTTTTGAAGTATAAAACTTACAAGCATATCACAGTATTTTTAATACATGTAGTAGGTATTGCTTGGAAAGAATATAAATTGAAAATCACTAGATAATAAAATTACATCACGTACGAAGTGATAATTTTGATTCTTAGTTATATTCCAATGAAAAGGACTGTAAAAAAAAAAAGAAAAAAAAAGAAACCACTAGATTAAAGATTAATTATCTAGGCTGATTGAAAGGATATATACACAAGACCAATAATTGTATAATCTTGCTAATATTGGTATAGTTTAAAATCCAGTTGACCAAGATAATGAAGAAAATCTTAGGCCGACACGGCAGCATAAATTATAAGCATAGTTTTTTTTTTTTTTTTTCAAATGCTATAATTATTTTCATTACGTGCAATTGAGTTGGGAGTATTCCTGGCCTCCATAGCCATTATTTATTTGCCATTAAGGAAACTAAAGAGTTATTTTGGTTTGCCGACTTAGCTAGAAGCATACAGGAAGAGCCAAGTTCCCATAAATGATAAAATACATCATCATGGCAAAGACATGCGTGTTGCATATTTTCTTTCCCTAGTATTGTTCAATATTTATTTACTTCATTAGAAAAAGAAAAGGTTAGATTGTGATCTACTTACCATTGACCATTGTTAGATAAGTTTCAAGGCTTCGTGATAATTGTTGGATATTTTCTATTTAAAATATATTTCTGCATCAACATGATACAGCGACGGCCCATGATTTCTCTTGTGGACTAAAGAAAAATCTATTCTACTAAATAAAATTAATTAATTAATTAATAATCATCATATTTTCAACCCGATCATACTTGAACATAAAAAGTGGTTAAATTTGAGGCAAAATGCATGCTCTTGTTTGTGCCTAAGTGATCAAAACAGAGATTCATTTTATTAAATGCGATGTAAAACATGATGAACATAAGATGAAAATCCGCTCTAATGTATTTACTCTGCTTTTATAAACTGATTTTATCATAACAAACAGAAGATTATATATAGAGTTCAGTTTAAAACTTAGAGAAATATATTCTAATTTACAGTTAAGAACATCACACATTTTGAGTGAAGATCATCGATTTCGAATCCTATTGAAAAGTTCCTATAGATATCTTAAATTAAGATTTCTTTATGAATATTTAAGTTCAAATTTACAATATTGTCTTATTTCAAAATTTTCATCATAAAATTTGTAATATATGAACGAAAAGGAAGAATCTATTGGAGTGGGGCCCATTTCCAAAGCATTTCTGTGCACCCCTCCCTCCCGTTTAACTTTCATTAGTTTAAAAGCAAACTACATAAAAAGAAATGTCTTTCTCTAAAGCGCGCGCACGTATTCATACGCACACGTGAATGCGAAAAAAAAAATAAAGGGGTGAACCAAGCTAAGTTTCATTCGAAATGCGATCGTCTAGAATAGTTGTAATAGAAATTACCTTTCGAAAATCTACTTTTTCCTCAATTATTTTCATGTTAAATCAGCTCAAATAATTTATCAACCAGTAACCAAATTTGGAAATAATAAACAAAATTAGTATATTTTAGGAATAACAGATTAACTGCAATTGGACAATTGGTTATTCTAAGATTTTACATGTCATTTGAAATTAAAAGGTTCTATTTAATGATATGCTTCAAACCCTCAATTAGTGATCCAACCGAACTAGTTCAACTCAGTTTTGCTAACTCGAATTTCAAGTCGAGTTCGAACTAGTAACGAGCTTTTTGCTCAAGTTCTAATGTTCTCTCATATTTATCGTTTCGTACTTAGTATAATTTTTTACAAGAACTTCTAAGATATAAATCATACTTGCTGAATTTTTTTTCTATTTATCGGTTCAGGATCAAGAGTATACTAACATAAAATAAGATTTAGATATACGCTCCACAAAGACAAAATTAAGCACAAGAAACAACACCTTGATTTATTGTATTGAAGATTTGAAGGTATTGTGGAAAAGTTGGAAACTTCTCCCTCACATGCAAGCCACATGACACGGTAATTAATGATGGGTGTTTGGTTTTTGGGTATCAACGCCCAAGTTGAGCAGCTTAGTTCTCATTGGTAATTAGTAATTACTCGATGGTTTTAATATTATTTATTTCATCACGGTCAAGTGTTTTAGATGGTTAACCAACCACGTCTCTCAAGCTTTATATAAAGTTCCCAAATCAAGGTATTATATGAAATATTCACATACATGCCCGAGCAAAAGACATTGCATCCAGGCATGTCAAGTTGTCAACCTATAGTGAAGTGGTCCGCCGCAATAGTTAAACAAAATTTTACTAATCATGCATATACTTAATGTGAGAGATCGTGCGATGAATGATCTACCTTGACCAATAAATATGTTTGAAAGTCATATATTCTGAGTTCAATTGTGCTGTGACTACTAGGCTAACTCGTTAGTTCAAGGTGATATGTGAACAGAAAATACAAATTTTAAGTCCAACACTTGAGCTATATATATAAATATTAATTTTTAGTTTCAGCCGAGTAAAATTTATGTTCAAAATTAAAATGATTTTTCCAAAGATACTAAAAACAGAAAGTCAGTAATGCCATGAAAATGTTAGATTTAGTACGTGTAAGGAATCTTCTTCTCAATACTAAACTTTGCAAATGGATTAAATGGATGACTGAACGCAAGACATGCCACTTCCTTGCAACTACATATTAGTAATTGTTCACTAGATTTTCTTTGAAATTTTTTGTCGGTTAGTGGCAATTTCTTATGACACGTATATAAGCACAACATTTTATACAACAATTTCCAAGAAAAACTGCCGAAAAATTAATTTCTGAAGCTCCTTCTTTCGAGTCATGATGAATAATTTTTGCTAATTCAAGTTTGGTGGAATGAGATATTTAAAGTTTTTGGAGATTAATTAAATGGTTTTTGTTGTGAACAATTATTGTTTTTCTCTAGAACTACGGTTCTCTTTTATAATAATTCTTATTGGATCTTCAGTTCATGCTTAACTTATTATTAGTTTGGAACAAAAATGACAACCCTGCTACAGATTCCTATAAATATATGTATTAGTTGATTCATTTACGAGGCATATTTGGATCCGATGCAAAGACATATTAAACGGGGTACTCTAACCTAACCAAGAAAGATGCACACAGAGTGTTTATAAAATTTTTATTGTGCAATGAATTGCTCTCATTTGACATATGAAACCGACCCTGCGACCCAGCACGTGACATGCAAGTGTACAGTTAATTTATTTCGGATTCACAGAGGGGACCAAACTTATTAAAAGCCTCATGGGCTTAGTTTTAAGCTCTAAGGCCCAATAATCTAATAAAGCCTAAATCAACCAAATACAAATTTTCAACTATATCCGAAAGTTTTATATATTTGCAAGTATTGTATAAATGCACCGTTGGACCAAGTTTCTAAGTAGGACTACAGGAGTGGTTTAAATTCAATTTTTCGCATTCTGTTAAAATTTTTCATGTATTTAAGTTAATTAGTGGAATTATGTAATCTGTAAATTGTAATCTTACCAAGATGAATGAAGAAAGAAAAAAAATACTGTGACTCGAGTGGCTTAATTTTTCTTCGCAATTTCCGAAGTTCTAACAATACATTATGTTTTAAGAAAATGCTCTCTCCGTCCCTGTTTCCCGAACCCATAGTATTAATCTATAAATTTTTGTTATAAAATATATGAAGTAATTTATTTATTTATTCATTTTTAATAGTGATAATGAAATTTTGAACAAGTCCGACAAGAATCAAGTTAGCATAATATTGATTTCTACTGATTGTAAATCATTCAAGTGATCCTATGAAAAAGTTAATATTTTTCTTTATGACGTGCATTTTTAATCATCGTGTAAAAAAAGAGTCTTTATTTCAATTTCAAGTATAATTAATGTTTATAATAAGTAGAGTTGCCAACAAAAAAGGATATATCTATCGAGGAAAAGTTAAAATTTTAATATATCAAACAATTTCAAAAAACAATTTTAATATGTTTGTCGAGTACCTACAGACATAATTATAAAAAGCATGATAAATTGTGGGGTAAGTCAACTACACAATAGAGTCATATTGTTATAAGAATTTACATTACATATTAAATATAGTAAACATTTGTCTTTAAATGAGAGGAAAAAAAAAAAGAATGATATGTAAGCCTTGTGATTAAGTTAGGAAAGAGAGGGGGGGGGGGGGAAAGATCAAACACAATGCATAGCTAAAAATTTGGAGGCTTAACCTTGTGATTCAAGTGCACAATGATATATAAACTTTACTCATCAACGAATTAAAATTATGCACAAAACTAATATCAACAGAAGAATTAGGCAGACTATATGTTTTTCATTTGAAAATTCGTTCTTCTAAATGAAGGAAGTTTATCATTCAATGTATGCATCATAGTTAACAAGCACCCAAAAAATAAATGAAAAGATATTGTATGCCGAAAATTGTGCTGACCTTTCTGTTGCAAGTTCTGAAACAAACTTCAAAAGGTATCTAACCATTTGAGCTAAAATATTTTACAATGGTTACAGATTTGGTGCCGCAGAAGAACAGATTGGGTCATTTAAGTACCAACTGCAGCTTCTCTGTTACCTCCTCCCGGCCACCGTCAGTTGTGGCGCCAAACGGGGCTGCCACACAAGGGTCGGGATCCTCTTCAATTCTGTACTATTATGCGGAGCTTCCTTTCAAATCAAAGCCGTTCATGCTATCTTTAAAAATTTTGATAAAACTGAAAAATTTTCCTTGAAATTTTTAAAAAAATAATAAATTTTTTTTCATATGTATTTAGAAATAAGGGTTGTCTGATATAAAATGTAGGGTCTAGATTACTACCAAATAGTGCGTATTGTGGGGTCAATAGTTGAAGGGGATCCGACAAAGGTACCGCTGAGAGATTTCGCGCCAAATTCTAATTGACCGTTAAAAAACAATACATGTGAGTTGACACAGAGAGGTGGGCCACATCATCCTCAGAAAATTTGTAGCACCAGAGTACTGGCTTTCCTTTATTAGGAGTTATTTATTTTCCTCTTCAATTGTGCATACACAATTATAAGTTTTAAATAAATTTAGATCACTCATTTCAGATCGGTCGGTCAAGTTTGATCTTGATCGTATATTTTTAAATTAACGGCTCAAATTTATTTAGGACTCTCTAGTGAAATTCATACACTTTTATAGTGGTGTCAATTTCTTCCTTTAATGCCTCTAATTCTTTTAGGGTTAATTTGAATAACTTGAGAATAAAGTAGGAGTTAGTTTAGAATAAAAAATATATATATTTCTAAATGATTGAGAATAAAATTTTTCGTATTAAGAGTGTTTATTTAAGTGTTTTAAATTCCAGGACAAAATTTTATTCGAAGTGCATTTTGTTTATTTTTTAATCCGGATTAAAAAGTTAGTTGAACTAAAATCTTAGTCTGGAATAAAAAATGAACCAAATGCACTATGATTAGAAATTTATTCCTGATTAGAAATTTATCCATTTGTTAAGGGAGATTGAATAAAAAATGAAGTGTATTATCAAGATATATGGCGAAGGTAATGTTGTGTCATGTGCTATCTTGCCGTTATATTGTATAGGTTGGTAATATTTTTCAAGAGTAGAGAGAAAAATAACTCTGTTTGTACAACTTTGATTTTTCATTTATGCTCTACTAATCAAGACAGTGAATATATCATTCTAAGAAAAGAGACACATTTATGGTAGCTGGTTACCGGAGAAAAAAAAATTATACATAAAAGAAGTAATATCTCATACATTCTATATAATTTGATAGATTTTTGTTCTGATTTCGTCAAGTTTGATAATTAGTTTACAAGCATTCAAGTGTCAACAAAATAAATTAAATTGTTAATTTTTATACTACTTGATAAATAATCAATAAAATTTTAAATTATAGTAAATATATTACAAAATAAATCCATTAACAGAGAATATATTCATAATAAACTTTGATTATCATGATTGATCAAATGTGAAGTTCGCTAAATGTAGTGTCATCACAATAGATAAAGCTGCCGCCAGGGGCGGAACCAGGGGGTAGCGGGCGTGTGCCAGGCACACGTCATGTTTGCAAAATTTAGGGCTCGTTTGGTAGTGTCAAGTTTAGCTTGACTTTTAGATCAACGAGCTAATCTATGGGTCTTGCATTGCTAAACAACTTTGGGGTCAACAAGATTAGCACTAACTCTTTAACTTAGCAATTTTGTATTTAAGCGTTCTCCAAACAAAAAAAATAAAATAAAATAGCTCATGAAGAGAAAAACTTTGAGAAGAAATCGCTCCCTCTTTCAAATTTCAAAATTTTAGAATTTGAAATTTGAAATTTTGAAAATTTCAAATTTAAAATTTTCAAATTTCAAATTTTCAAATTTCAAATTTTCAAATTTCAGATTTTGAAATTCAAATTTCAAATTTTAAAATTTTCAATTTTTCAAATTTTAAAATTTCAAATTTAAAATTTTCAAAATATCAAAATTCCAAGATTCAAATTCTAAAATGTCGAGATTAAAATGAATGTTATAAGTGAATGCATTCACTTTGATCACTAACTTTAACCTATCATGCCAAACAACAATTACTAACTTTTATTAATTTTAATCTCAAACACTAACCCAAATTTGCTAATTTTAACCCTTGACCCCACTAAACTTTGATATTACCAAACGACCCCTTATTGGGAAGCTTATAGTTGGGCCTACGCCAAAGCTGAAGTAAATTGTTTAGAGCCCATCTGACCTAGTTAATTGTCTAGAGCAATAGAGCCCGTCTCGTTGCAGTTATGTAAGTCTATTTCTCTTCAAAATTTTCTAAGTAGTTCTTTTGTTTAGAATAGAACTTTGTAAAATTTTGTCATGATAGGTTGGTAATCAAATTTTATCATGAATCTCAGCTGTCCGGCCCACCTTATGTCGGAATCCTAGTTCCGTCCCTGGCTGCCGCATAGAGATCCACACGGCGAGCACCACATCTTTTGAATATAAACCACTTTGCTTATAAATATTTTTGAATAATTTCCAGGGTTAGATTATAAAATTTTGAAACATATTACCGTATTGGTCCCACCTAGAATCACTACATGCACCTCGGAAACCGTACGCCACGTCCACACCACATGCGGCGCAACCGTTGCTGAACCGTAGACAATCGACACGTGTCATGATGAAATCTCCTAGCAAAATACTGGTCAATAGGTCAACCCAACTAATGCTCGCCACGTGCAAAAGCAGAAGTGGAGAAGTAGTGCGAATGCCGTGGAGCCGGGCAGGTGACCGGCTAAACCGGTCAACCAAACAGGCTCCCGTACTATCCGTTGTCTTGTTCCGTTTTGGCGAGTTTATGTTGAATTTTTTTATTTTTTAAATATTTTATAATCTTTCTTGTCTGGGGTAATTTTATACACAGTTTGTACACTGGAGATTTTGTTTGCGTTTGAATATTTGTACACATGCGTCCCCCCTCGTGTACTTGAATTTGTAAATATCCTAGATAATCACTGTTTAACGTTTTCTAATGCAAAATTAAGAAACAGACGAGTTTATCATGTTACAGCTGTGTCAGCAGAGGTTGTCGTTTGAGACATAATATCTTTTCTTGGATTAATTTTATGATTAATTAGCGATTGCATAATTTTTAAAAAGCTAACATTAGCTTTTTATCAAAAGATTGAAGTTATGTATTTATAATTAAATCTAAAGGAGCAATTTAAATCTAATTCATTAGCCAAGCATTTTTTTGGTTGAAATTGTTAATCTGTGTGATTTTGTAAAAAAAAAAAAAGTGAGTTGGAGATAAAGTATTTAGATGTATTAGGCTCTCAATTTTTCATTTATTAAAATATTGAGACAAATTGTTTGTGATATCATCCATGTAGACCCAATTTTGTTTAAAACATTTAATTACTTCCCTTGCAAAGGTCTAACTGCTGTGATTTAATTACTGTTCGTTATTTATCATGCACTTTTAAGAACTTACAGTCCTTTAACAAAAAAATTAAATTTTTGGATTGAGCCGAAAATTATTTTGGGGTACTTTCTACTTTCCAAACAACCATTATTTTCTCTTTGGACTAAAAAATCTCTGCCTGGTTATAGCTTCACCATGCTGCTACTTTGACCCCTTTATATATGGGCTACAGTTTATTTTCTTATATGGTACTAGTAACAGTTTGTAAAAGAGTAATAATAATGCAAGTTACTATTTTTTTAAACTTGGTAGCCACTACCAAGAATAACTATCGAATTAATAATATAAGTAATCATAAATCATAGCACATTTTGAATAATGAAGTGGCTGACAAATAACTTTTTAGTAAATGTATGATGACCTCTAATTCCCTGATCAAATTAAATTCGACTTTAATTAATTTACCAGAAAAAAATAGCAAATTTAATCAAACACATTGACAAACGCCTGCTCGATCACCATCCGAATCATGAAAAATTATAATAGGAGGGGGATTCGATTCTTGCTGTAAAATGGAAGGCAACATACAAGAAATAATATATTCAAAAAAGAAATTAAACAATTGTATCATATTCACCCACTAATAAACGCTTACTCCGTTATTCACAGGTACTATGCTTGCATGCATCAAGTATCAACCGTGTACAAATTTTAAATTTATAACATAATTCATAGTTGAAGCCAGCAAATTGACACTTACTACAAATGTCAGATATTTTACTATTTACAAGTATACTACGTTTGTTAAATTCACAAAAAAAAAAAAAAAAAAAAACTTGCATGGATGAAGGTACGTATAACTGCTAGAAATATTTTTGAAACATTTGTGCAGTTCGTGCCTTTGTATGTGCAAAGGTACTATATGCAAGTATACTTATTTTACAACTGCCTTTGTATGTGCAGTTCGTCTCTTTTATATATATATTTTTTGGAGTTGCGGTTTCATTGGCCGCAGTATAATGATACTTCACTCATGTTGCAAAATCAAGGTTTCAACGGCTATTAAATGTAGTAGGAATCAGGTTTGATCATAGGATTGAACCAGATTTGAAATGGCTTTGGCATCCACTTGTTTGATTGGGTCAAATTTAGGGACAGATCGGAAAGAATTAGGGAAAATTTTTTCTGTACCCCTCAAAACTGAGGAAATGCAGGATTTACCCCTCAAAACTCAAAACATCTGATTTTGCCCCTCAAAACTGTGGACGCCTCATCTATTTACCCTTCTGATATATTTTGTAATATAAATAACATTAAAATAATAAAATAGATAATTCGTGACCATTTTACCCCTGATCGAATTTGAACCCATTCGATCCAGACCCAAATCGAGACTAAACCCAATCGCAACTAAGTCCCTTGTCCTGTCCTCTCGATCGAGACTAAACCCAGTAGCTCCTCTCTGTACCCCTCAAGAACCTAAACCTCTCCTCTCGATCAAGAACCCTAAAAATGAAAATCGAAAGCTTTTTTCTCTCTCTCTAGCACAAACCAGGAGGATAAACCTTTCGCAGTTGTCCTCTCGCACCTCTCCTCTCGATCAAGACTGTTCCTCCTCCTCTCGCAGTTGTCCTTGTGAGACCGTTCTCTCTCTCGTGCGCAGAAACCAGGAGGATAAACCCCTTTCTCTCTCTCTCGTGCTTTGAAACCAGCGGTTCTTCTCTCTCTCGCGCGAATCGTTGCTCGCATGGCGTCCGTATCCCTCCCACAAACCAGGTTCGTCTTTTCTATTTTTTTCACCGTATTTTTTTTTTCATTTATTGGCATGAACCAGGTTAGTATCATTCTGACATTTGGATATTAGCACTTTGTCTTCCAGTATGTCATTCCTAATTACTGTTTTAATTAGTACTTGAAAATTGTAACAAAGGAGATGTATCTAAATTAACTGAAATGTAATTCCCTTTTTGCAGAAAAAGGGCAGTTAGAAAACGTCCAGCAACAAGTGCAGCAAATGCGCATAATATGGAAGCACCAACTAATTGACTTGGGAAGCACCAGCAAATGCGCATGAATATTAGATAGATTTTGATGCATTTGAGATTAGATAAATGCTTTGGGATTCTGACAATTGAAATTGGATATTCATGTGTTATGTTATGTATGTTTTGAGATTGGATATTGATGCTGTTAGACTAGAAATGGGAAATCTGATTTATTTGTCTTTGTGCGTATGCTTTTCATGTTATGTATTTATTTATTTATTTTACTTGCATGGGTTGCTGAATTGATTTAGAAACTTAAAGATAGAAAATAGGTAATATATCATTTGCAATTCATTTGTATGATATGAGTTTGCAATCGACAAACAGGAACACTGAAATTGTGGGTCAAACCAAGCTGCACGCAAATACAAGTCATGAACTATACGGCTATATCTGTGTCATTTGTGGTGTTGCTATAGCAATACAGGCACATCTCGCATATACTGGTACTTACCAGCTTAAGGACTCGCATGTTAGTTATTTGTGGTGTTGCCTTGTTTTTTATCATGTTTACAAATGTCATTTTCAATTCCTACTAATTAGTGTAAATACAAAGCACATGATTTATACAATACAAAATAAGAAGAAGAAGCACATGATTTATAACACCACTACTTGATTCATCCATCAAGTACTTAATTCATTACAAATAGTACTTAACAATTACTAATCTACTCTAATCAACTACATGATTCATCCATCAACTCAACTACAACACTACTTGTGAATTCTTCCAATACCACTACAATTAAAAAAGCAAGCAATCACAACAATTAAAATCATTGCAATCACAAAGGCACTTATAGAAATATACAATGAAATCTTATCTAGTGATAAAGCTAATGCTTTAATTTGCTTCTCATCATATTCACATTTCTTCTTCAATTCATCAGTTAGAAACATCATTTGCATAAGCCTTTGCATAACTCTCATAAGCATCATCCCACATCCAGAATTTGCACCTAGTATTCTTTTGGAAACAGAAAAAAAAATAGCAAGTTTTTTTTTCTGTCATTACTGCATATTTGTATCAGTATCTAAAACACTACAATTCTGTAAGTATCTAAAACAGTATCCAAAACAGTATCCAAAACAGCAAGTTTTTTTTTCAGTCATTACTATTATGTAATTACTCAAAACAGTACTTAAAACAGCAAAACAACAATTTATTTTTAACCCCTTTATTCTGTCATTAACCCCTGCAGCTCAAAACAGCAATTTTTTTTCGCTATGACCCCTGACAAAACCCAAAATACTACCAGTAATCCGTTTGGGCAAGTATTCTGATAAAACAGCAAGTATCCTGTCATTTACCTTGTTTGGGCATTTGAAGAACACTCTATTTGGATTCGAATCGGTTCTGCTCACAAGCCTCTTCACCATGACACCACAATCCGGGCATGGCACTAGAATCAGACCTTCAGGCTGGGGGCCCACGCTCGACGACGCTGAATGAGACACCGATCCGCTCGAACGACGATGCATGACCTGCTCGAGTGAGGTGGATCAGACTGTCGACAACTCTGGTTTGATCGAGAAGAGAGGAGAGGAGAGAACTAGGGTTTAGTCGAATGTGTGGAGAGGAGGTGTTCTGTCGATTCCAGTGGAGAGAAGCGATTCCATCTAGGGTTTAGCCTTCTCTCTAGGTTCGATCGAGAGGAGAGGAGAGGAGAGAAGAACTAGGTTTAGTTGATTGAGTGGAGAGGAGTTCTGTCGATTGAGTGGAGAGGACTCGTTGAGTGGAGAGGACGGGTCGATTTGGGTCTGGATCGAATGGGTTCAAATTCGATCAGGGGTAAAATGGTCACGAATTATCTATTTTATTATTTTAATGTTATTTATATTACAAAATATATCAGAAGGGTAAATAGATGAGGCGTCCACAGTTTTGAGGGGCAAAATCAGATGTTTTGAGTTTTGAGGGGTAAATCCTGCATTTCCTCAGTTTTGAGGGGTACAGAAAAAATTTTCCCAAAGAATTAACATTGCATCCAATCAATCAAAATATATACAAAACCCAATAATGCAGTGACATTGATTTAATTGGTTACTCTTGCTCAAGCCATGCTCTCCTCCAGGCGTTATTTGCATTAATTATTGGGTTCTTATGATTGGCACTGGAAATATTGTGCAACCACATTGGCTCTCTTAGAGATGCAAGAGTTGTCATAATTTTAATTTTAATCAATTATTGGTGTTATGTTTAGGATCTCCAATTAAACAGTTGCATACTTGATACTTGCACGTCTTTCATGACGTAAGCAACAAGAACAAGCGCAATGTAAATTTCCAAAATAGTGTACATATGACCCCACATCAAGTTAATTCTTAACCTGTTTTGAAGAATTTGCAGAAGTCATTCATTTAATTACCAGTCTGCACTATGACATATATATTTTGAATGCATATAATGTGCTTTAAACATCTCAGTATTAGCATTTATTGAAAATTTTAAAGATCCAGACTAACTATCAGCATTAGCAAGTAAAAGATTTATGACTAGCTGCAACACGCTTCAAAAATAGGATTTTCATTCCTGGTTGTTTTTGAAAGAAAAAAAAAAATCAATCATTAAGTGAGCGATGTAGGGTGATTAGACTAGGTTGTTGAAGGATCTCTTATAGATACCTTAACTAAGGTTCCCTTAATTTCTATTTTTGTCTAAAATATATTACATTAATGTAATGAAAGTATGCTTAAAATTTACCATACTCAATGCTAGGATCTTATGTTGTGCATTAATCTGTCATTTGCGATATACTGGTGCAAGATGCGGTAGACAATTAACATTGCATGCTGCGCATTTCAAAGAGAGCATTTATTGTTGTTATGTAAAAAAAAAAAAATAATGCTTATATATTTCCAATTTGCAAATTATAATGTTTCCGGCTTCCTGCATGACTCAGCCGACTTTGGGAAATGGTCTCACAGTTCAATCCTGAAAATAATATATACCCGTTATTAATTCCGAGTGTACTTGATAGTATTTTGTTATGTAGGGAAGGTTCAGGTTTATCATGAAATTGAACTTTGTTGCCATGTGTATTTCTGACAGGTATGGGTGAGATATTTACAATTTTATATTTATTTACCAGAGGACATTTAAACGCATTACTCGTACTCAACTACTTAGTATTGACCAAATAAAAATAATTGTTTTATTGTGTTAAGAAATAAGTAAAATTTTTCCTTTCTAAGAAAAAAGAATAGGAATTATAATCACCAGTGAACATGTGTTTTTTCCCTCAAACAATCTTGTAACTAAAATGGCAGTCTCCATGCTCTTGATAAAACTAACCACAAATTATTTTCTAAAGCTAAGAATGAAATCACTCTGGAACAAAAGGGTTTCCAAATCATTTATTCTATTTTGAAATAAAGACAATGAAGGTTCTTTTTTCATTCAAACAAGATATAACATTTTACAATTTTAATCCGGTTCTCCTTAATTTGTCAAAAAAAAAAAAAAAAAAAAAACAAATGCCTGCTGTATATGTGCTCTCCTCAAGGAGGTGATCAAAACCCGGTGTCACGTTTTTTAATATGTCAGTAGTATTTACTCAATTGCTACAAAATTATGACGTCAAATTTTATTTTTCTAGCGTGCATTTTAGATGGCTTACCAAACAAACAATTTCAGAACTAATGCTCACAAACTTATATATAAGCACCTCTGTTTCCTTCTTGGTGCATTATATAAATAAATTTCTATTAGTATGTTTTTCTAACTTAAATAAAACATCGCGAAATCTATCCAAATGGACTCAAAATTAAGCAACAACAGAACAACCCGTTGCACAGAATCCTACACAACATGGCAGCATAATCATGACCATCCTAATTGCCAATACTCGACAAAGCAACTGGATGGCTCAACTCTAGTAGGTCTTAAACATGAAATAAATTGAAGAACCCTCCAAATTTTTAAAAATTGTGTCACGATCCCTTTGAGTTTTAAAATACTCATTACAAAGGCAGTTGATAATCTTTATTTTATGACGAGAAACACTATTTAAGCACCTTAATTAGAAGAATTAATAAATAAATTTTATTAAGAGCGCAGTCTTTTATAAAAACTTTGATTTTTTTATTTTTTTAGAGTGTAAATTTGAGTTCCTCTACGTTTCTATACAAAATAGTTTTCTAATAACATTAGTGTTGAACATAATGGTAATCAAACTTTGAAACCAACTTCTTGGTCATCAATGTTTCTGTTTCTTTTGGTCAATACAAAAAATATGCATTTTTTTTTTATCATCCTGCATAAATACTTCATCTTTAATTTGCATAAATTTACACTTGAATATTCAACTAAAATAGATCAACATCTTGACTAATTATAATTAAAATAAAACCAAAAGTTGAAAAAAAGAATGACAAGACTGAAGTTTTGAATGATCTGGATTTGTAAAATGAGAGTGCGGTTGGAGTGGTGTTTAGATATTTAATATTTTTGAATAAATCTGCGACCTCATTCCAGTTTTAGAATCTTAAAGGGCATTTCCGTCAATTGTCCAGTTAAAAAAATAAGTTCATTAAATTCTTGAGAGTCCCTAAGAGGTGAGGTGCTGCAATTAAGGACGGGTCAATGTAGCATCAAGTCCTAGATGTTCTTCTCATGCTAAGAAACAAAAGTTTATTTTTGGTTTCTACTTTTCTACTAATCAAGCTCTTGCCACGTTGAAGATTTGTATTCAACCGTTATCTCTTTCAATGAAAACAAGAACATACATTACAAAAATCATGACACGAGCACATCTTTTTTTGCATATTGCAGCAAATAATGATATAATATATATGTTATGAGTTCATGAGCATAAATACCAACATGTTCGGTAAATAAAGATGAGAGAGTGGTTTAACACGTAGAAAATTAGTTCAACAATTTCTATGTTCATGTTTTACACATTCAGAACGAGATTACTAAAAAAAAAGGGAAAAAATTGGACAGCAAGTTTTTAGTTTTTATATCAGCTGTACCGTACTCATTCCAATTTTTAGTTGGGCAAGTACTGCGCAAATCCCTAATCAATAAACAACAATAAGAAATTGCTGTTTTGAATTTAATGATCTTACAAAAATAAGCATTATTATAATACTCTTGACGGGCCTTCTGACAAATATGCTTAAGAAATGAGGATTCAGAATTTTACTTAGTACTGCACTTACTAAGAATTCATATTTGCATAATGCTATAGAAAAAAAAAAAAAACACACACACACACACACATAGAGAGAGCATAAAAAATGAGGTTTACTAAGAAAATGAATGTAAATTCATGAGAAAAAGAAAATCAAATTATCCTTTGCTTATGAAAAAATCAGTAAACTAATCAAACTGACCACGAAAAAAATAATAATAATAATTAGAACTATTTTAGTCAGTGAGAATTTAATATAGAAGAACATGTTGAACAAAAAAGTTCCAATGCCGTGAAATTTGTCGTCACCGAATATTGCAGTCCCTTTTTTGTGATTATATTTTAAATTTTAATGTTTAAACACTGAATCCGAATTGTGGATCTTATTATTTCTTTTTTCAATATGTGTCCGTACAAAAATTCTAAATCCACCACTCATTCTTAGATGGATGTTAGCGTTGGCATAATCCTCAGGCAATTAGTGGCTAGCACAAGAAAAAAAAATAAAAAAATAGAAGCACAATATCATGATGTAGTACTAAATTCTCTATTTTTTTTTTTTTGAAAGTTGTTCTGTGCATTTTAATATCATCTGCTCCCAATAAATTTTTTTAATTATGCATGCTACCGTTAACATGATCTCAAAAATTATTCTGAGTCATAATCAAGACATATGATTGAATCCACTCAAGTAAACCTATTAATTTTGTTCTTCTGTTATTTTTTTAATGCGAACTACAAAATTGTCCAATTATCATTCAAACCGGCGGCAAGCTGGTAGTGCACAGATCAGATTAAATTTTTTTTTCTAATAGAATAAATTAAAAAATAATTCATATATCCAACCAAAGAAGTGAAATTGATTCTGTATATCACAAACAAATTATATAAGATAAAACCAGTTTTGACTTTTAACCCATTTGTCAAGGGGTCAGTTGTACCTTATTTTTATTTTCTAGCTTGATCGAACTAAGTCGGCATGAGGGAAAAAAAATGAACTAGCCAACCATTAATATAGGAAATGACTCAGCCACCCCAGAACTAAAGATAGGAACTAGAGATTTAAATGAGGCTTGCACAACTGAAGAGAGCAAATGGAAAATAATAACAAACGATAGAATATATATTATTACGACGATAAATAATGTAGAAAATTTTATTGGCATTCTCAAACTTAATAAATAGGAGAGGATAACGAAGTGACTTGAGAAAAAAAAAAAAAAAAAAGCCCTACTAGCTAGATAAAAAAAATACATATATATGTAGGACCCACATATCAGTATTATGTACGTAGTTGCCACTTGCCAGTGCCACCACTGCTGATGTTCTCTCCTTCAATGCCGTTTCAAGTTTCAACTAACACTGAGAGATTGGAACTTGGAAGGGAATGGTTCTCGCCACACTTTACGTTACCTCACACAAAGAACATAAGATAAAAGGGGGTAATTAGGTGGCAATTAATATATAGTCAATTATTTAACAATTATTGGACCCCACAGCCTCACTCACCGGATCCAGGGGCCCACACCTTGACATGCATTTAAAAGAAATTAATTTGGGTAGATGAAGGATCAATTTATCCAATGCGCGCAAGTACCTTTTCAGAATCATTATCCACTATTATTGGGAAATTTTGTAGTAGCTTGCTGGTTTTATTTTTATTTTTTATTTTTTATATTTTAAGCTTTGTAAAGGTTCAAATGTAATCAGCCTGAAAAGAAATTATAACTTTTGTCATATAAATGATGATAAACATGTCAGTATTAAGATTAATCATTCATAAAAAGTTTAATGATTTAGTCATTGTATTTTACCTTCAGTTGTTTTTTATACAAGTGAATTTTTAGTTGTCCAAGACTCCAAGTAAATCATCATAAAAATAACAAATTAATAATAATCAATTGTTGCCATTTTTCGACAGTAAATATGACGTTTGAGCATGCCTATGCGGCAGTTATGGTTCCAAATCATTGAAAATATATTTTTAGAGCAGATATCTTTTCCAAGTCTGATGCAAACTCAACTTCACAGGGCATAGACTTGTTCAAGTTCAACGTCAATACTCGAAAATTTTATTTCAAACGACTGAAATAGCATTGGTCCTATTCTATATAAATATATATATATATAAGTCAAATATTGAAAATAAATTTATTATTATATTATCTAAGTCCAATGAAAATCATTGTTTATTATATAAGATTCTAAAGTCAAAATCAAACATTCAAACATCTCACATAAAATTTGAAAACTTGTATTTTCCAACTGGACAAAACCAAATACAAATTTCGTTTTTTTTTTTCCCAAAACACATGCATCATCGGATATAAAAAAAAAAAAAAAAACCGGACCCAACAAATCAATTTCGTGCTTTAAAATTCCAAATTTCAACTATAAACACACAAAATTGATTCCGTTCACAGAAAATTTTAGCATCATATATCTGGTCTGACCACCCATATATACCAGCCAAGATGCTAGTTTAGTAACTATAAAACAGGCTTACAATTTTTTTTAAGGAAAAAAAAGGTTACTGTAGATAATGAAGGAGGCAATTTGCCTTTTATCCATTCAATTTGAAATTTTGGAGCTTGCTTTATGTTTTGAAGTTGGGGTACCCCTCGTTTAGACAAATTAAACACTAATGCGCTAAGTACATTTTATCTCGATTTGGGATTTTGTGTTGGCTAATGATTAGGGAACCAACTTAAAGTAAAAGATGTATTAAAGTTACTATCAAGGGATCCGTACTAAACTACTAAATACTAATGGTTAAAACCTTGTAATTTGATGTCCATAACAACCTATGCAAACCGATAAAAAAAATTTGACAATTTTCATATTTTTGGAAACGTTTATCTCGTCAAACGGATCTGTTAAAGAACGCTATAAATAAAAATATGTGAATTCTCAAATTTCTATTGTATTTGTATACTCTATGCCTATAATTCTACAAATTTAAAGGGTATTTTCTTGCGTCGTCCTTTTTTTTTTTTTTTTTTTTTGCTCATCTGACGGATAAAATAATTTTTTTCCCCGGAAACTGACGACATTACGTGGATGTAAAAAACTACAAAATATATATATTTTTCAAATAATAATGTTTTTTGTTTTTTTTTCACAAAATACTTGACAGAGACTGTGAAGTTAATAATGATGTTATGGTTAGATGACGAATTTCTCGGCTCCAAAATCTTCCAAAATTGAAGATTATAACGTTTACAACTAACCCTTTTTTTTTTTTGTCAACCGTTGGCTAGTCTTTCTATATATATATATATATATATATATATATATATATATATATATATATAATTTTGCTATGGTGAGTTGCAACTCACCAAAGCCTCCGTGAGTTGCGATCAAAACTCATATATCTACTTCAAAATGACCGATCCAAACCATCCAATGTGATATCTTTATTGAAATCACCATGCAAACCAAATTTTATTTTTTTTTGAAATTTTTAAGTATTTTTTTTCGGATTTTTAAAAACTGCTGTTTTTGAACGGTTCAGAACTAATTAGATTAATGATTTTCTAAAATTTCAAAAAAATACTTAAAATTTTCGAAAAAATTTAAAATTTGGTCTGCATGGAGATTTTAATAGGGAGATCATATTAGACGGTTTGGATCGGTCATTTTGAATTAGATTTATGAATTTTGATCGCAACTCACGGAGGCTTTGGTGAGTTGCAACTCACCATAGCAAAACTCTATATATATATATATATATATATAAATCTAACTTTTCTTATGTCAACAATTTATAATTTACACGAAAGACATACTTCAAGTAGCTTGTGATGTGAAAGTTCTATATGTATTGTACCAAAAATTTATTGCACCAAAACCATTTCGAAGTAGACATGTAATCTTTAATAAAACGAAACATTGTACGAGTCATTGTCCCACAAATACCACCGTGTTTGCACTTATCTTTCAATAATAATAATAATAATAATAATAATAATAATGCATAAAACTATAAAAGTGCTTTTCCCACTCTTAAAAACCAAGTATTTTAGTGGAATGAAATCATGCCAAAGGAGTACTGTTCATTTTTAAAAATTGAATTATTGACATTTCTTTTGAAGTAGTTATTTTATTTCATAGATGTGCACATCCTAGTTGAAAACAATTTTCATACATAAACTTAGCATTTATTTTTAAAACTTTTAATAATGAGTTTGAAAGTTCTAATTAATTACATACAGTTATCAAAATACTTGAATAAAATCGGAAAGAAATTGAAAATTTTCTAGAAATTCGAGTGAAGTGTTTATTCTATAAAAAATTATACATCATGAGGTATGGAGGACTAGGTTTGAAAGTATCATAAGGAGCACTAAACAATAATAAATTATTAGTTAGGTATAAAGTACCAAATTGTCATGTTAGAGAAAACCTACTATCCATAAAAAAACAAGTAACAGTCATTCTTGGTACAATGGTACTATTTGTATGAAAAAAATACAAACAAATTGCAATTCCACTGTGCTCTTCCTGTATTAAATCGGACCGCTAGATCATAATCGGACGATTACTCAAAATTTGCCTTTGTATAGCAAGTGGCATGTACGCATGGTCTACCTACCATGCCTCAGAGTGATGGTGCTGCTTGGAGTCTAGGGACAGTTATCAGACCTGGTCCCCACAATCATCCACCGTCCGATCATCTTAGAAAACCAAAGGAGTTGATCAGAACCGTTGGATGGTAAAAGCGCAATCGCCAGTCAGATATTTTTGTCAGTGCGGATTATGATTGGATATTAGCTAATTTATTAAAGAGGATCTCCTGCGGCGGCGTAGGAGTGGCTAAGTGTGGTTTGTTGTCTCACTGGATGTGAAGTTAGTAGTAGACTAGTAGTGTCAATTATAAATTAAATTGGCAATTTTTTGCTGACAAATAATTACTATATTACGTGCCCAACTTGGCAGTGTGTGGGAGACATATACTTCGACCCAATTGATTTTAAATATTTAAGTTTGAGTATCTAACAAAAAATGTTTGCTCAACCATTCAATGCTGAAAATGTGTTTTCTTTATGATTATAGATTATATACAATAAATTAATGTGACAATGGAAGCAAACTCACAAGTTGGTAGAATAGTGATTATTGGAACATATAAACCAATGCTTAGTGAAGGACAACAATATTTATAACTCTACTGTTGTAAAACATTTAACTAAATCAGCATGAGACTGATATTTTTGTATTAGTTCTAATAATTTGCTAAAATATATAAATAGATAAATTTTACAGATGGTGACATCCAGAATTGGTTTGGATGAAAGCAAAGCTGAATTGCTCTGGCTTTGAAAAGTTATGGAAGGTCAGAGATGCAAAAGATCCGGTACAAAATCAAATTGGGAAGATACCGGACCCGGTACGATTTTGTCCTCTCTAAAGGCTGCTATCAGCTTGTTTCTTTTGTGCACCAAATATTGTGGGCACACAAACATATACCTAAATAGGCAGATAACACTATTTAAGTTGCCCCCACATGAAATGTAGACGTATACATTTTTGAACTAGTACGTGTTAATATGTTCTATCTAGCATTCAAATGGCAAATATAAGCTTGAACTACAGAACTAGTGGTTACATCATCTGTTCTAGTTCTTTTCTGTTTGAATTTTACTTTTTTTTAACAAACTTTGTATCAGAGTCCTGCGGGGATTAATTTAAAATAATATAATACTTAATATGTTTGAGAATCAAAGTAAGAAAATTTCAATACTATATAAAAGTGAATCTGAATATACAATAAAATGTATTAAAAATCAACAAAATTTAAAAACAGCTCTACAATTTTTGGGAAAAAGGTGATCAATTGATTCCATTAATTGCCCATGAATCCTCGTTATAGAGCTATTACTTTGTTTTTGTAACCTCATCTCATCACTCTATGATCAACGATATAATTTTCATTTAGACCAATGTTATTAATTTAGATCGAATGTGATAACATATGTCACGAGACAGGTTTTTTAAAGGACAAGTCAACAATCATAATGTTGAACAAAAAATCTATATTATCGATGCAGGACCCAAATGGTATGCCTTGATCTGGAACTACTTAAAAGAAGGAAGACTATCTGAGGATGATAAGGTAGCAAGAAAGGTGAAAATGTAGGCTCTGGAATTCACAATCATGGATAATTTACTGTTGAAGAAAGGATACGGTATTCCATGGCTCACGTGTGTAGGAAGAGCCAAAGCTAATGAGATAATTGGAGAAGTACACGAAGGGATCTGTGGCAGTCACCAGGGAATGATTTCATTAAGTGGCAGGATCGTTCGCACAGGTTTTTACTGGCCCTCGCTGAGAAAGGACGTGGAGGAGTATGTCCGAAAGTGCGAGAAGTGCCAATTCCATGCCCGAATACCAAGGCAGCCACCTCACCCCATGCAATCCATTTCAAGTCTGTGGCCCTTTGATGTTTGGGGAATAGACTTGTTGGGGCCATTTCCCCAGGGACAAGGAAATGTGAAATTCTTGGTAGTAGCTGTGGAATATTTCACCGAGTGGATTGAAGCTAAACCTCTAGCAACTATTACCTCGCAAAAAGTTGTGGATTTTGTTCGACATCAGATCGTATATAGGTATGGCTTACCCCCACACGATTATATCCGATAATGGCACGCAATTCACTGGGGCGCCGTTCCAAGATTTCTGCAAAGGTCTCGGAATCAGATCGTGCACTTCTTCTGTGTCCCACCCCCAGTCGAACGGTCTGGCAGAGGTTTCCAATTGGACCATGCTAGAAGGTTTAAAGAGGAAAATAAGGCAGTAAGAACACTTGGCCTGAATACCTGGATGAGATCCTGTGGGCTTACCGCACCACCCCTCGGACAGCTACTGGGAGATCTCCTTTCGCCATGGTTTACGGGATGGAAGCTGTAAGTCCAATGGAGATAGTGCACCCCTCTCTACGCACTGCCTCATATAACTAGAAGAAGAATGGTGTTCGCAGGAAGGAAGAATTAGACACCATCTTTGAACTAAGAGAGATAGCTCGAGCCAAGCTCGAAGAATACCAAAGAAAGATGAGGAAGAATTTTGACAGGAAAGCTGCTCTGAAGCATTTTTAGCTAGGAGATTGGGTGTTAGGGAAAGTGGAGGCAACGGACAAGCAAGTAGGAAAATTGGATCCCGCATGGGAAGGACCTTTCGAGGTAATTAAATCCATAAGGGGAAAGGCGTACCACCTGAAGGATATGAAGGGGAAGAGTATCCCGAACGCCTGGAATGCAGCCCATCTGAGAAAATTCTACGTGTAGGGAACGAAGCAAGGAACAGAAGAAAGGACTTGTACCGTAGTTGTCTTTTCTTCTTGCAGCACAGTTCCTTTTTTGCTTTCAGTTTTTATGTTGGTTATTCGTAGGAAAATGTAATGTGGTGTCTCGAAACTGAGTCTGTATCTGTTTGATGAATAATAAAATGTTTTCAAAGAATTGTTTTGTGAAGTGAAAAAGACTAAGTTGTGACCCTCCTCGAGGGCTAATCTCAGAGTAAACGCATGAAAAAGAAGTCGTGACCCTCCTCGAGAGCTAATCTCGGAGTAAGCGCATAAAAAGAACAAGTCGTGACCCTCCTCGAGAGCTAATCTCGGAGTGAACGCATGAAAAAGAACAAGTCGTGACCCTCCTGGAGAGCTAATCTCGGAGTAAACGTATGAAAAAGAAAACAAGTCGTGACTTTCCTCGAGAGCTAATCTCGGAGTAAACGCATGAAAAAGAAGTCGTGATCCTTCTCGAGAGCTAATCTCGGAGTAAGCGCATAAAAAGAACAAGTCGTGACCTTCCTCGAGAGCTAATCTCGGAGTAAACGTATGAAAAAGAATAAGTCGTGATCCTCCTGAAGAGCTAATCTCAGAGTAAATGCATGAAAAAGAAAACAAGTCGTGACCCTCCTCGAGAGCTAATCTCGGAGTAAACGCATGAAAAAGAACAAGTCGTGACCCTCCTCGAGAGCTAATCTCGGAGTAAACGCATGAAAAAGAACGTCGTGACCCTCCTCGAGAGCTAATCTCAGAGTAAACGCATGAAAAAGAACATCGTGACCCTCCTCGAGAGCTAATATCGGAGTAAACGTATGAAAAAGAAGTCGTGACCCTCCTCCAGAGCTAATCTCGGAGTAAGCGCACGAAAAAGAACAATCGTGACCCTCCTTGAGAGAGTATCTCGGAGTAAACGCATGAGCGATCCTCCTCGAGAGCTTATCTCGGAATAAATTTTTCAAACAACAATAAAAGACAAATGACGCTAACAAACTAGTCAGAAAAATATTTAAAGCAACTGGCATGTCAGGGAGGTACTATAAAGGCAATCAATTGCCAGAAAACGTTGAAGGCAAGGCCTTGAATCTATAAATACTACACAACTCATCCCTTCCAACACAAAAACTCTCTCCCACAAATAGAACTCAAAACAAAAGATAACCATGACAAAGAAAAAGAAGAAAAAATGCATAAACAGAAGTAATAAAGGGAGAATTTAGTAGGATAGCTGTAGGGGGGCGGAGAACTTAGTGAGATAGCTGATGTGGTGTGGTAGACTCACAGCACTAGCCCACGAAACACTTCGCCTTTAGATGATGGAGGTCTGCCCAGCTTCAGACGATTGCACCAAGGATGCGTTCGTTCCGAGGAAGGGAAGGCCTCTACGAAGCTAGCCCAGGGTTGTTAGTGTTTAGAAAGAACCAAGGCAACCTCAACCCGAGGGCACTAGCCGGGAAGTGGTGAAACGAAGCAAATCATCCCTAACCGGAAGACCAAGTACACCCAAAAGAAGCTTTCGGAAAGAAGTAAAGAATAAAGAAGCTTTCAGATTATGGTGTATGTAAAAGATTAGAATTTCGATAGTACGGGAATAACTACCTGAAAAATTAGATAAGTAAGACAGTTCGCTTAGCGAACGTGCATCGTGAATAAAACTGTGTTATTGAAGCTGTAAACAATCAACTTTATTTCATGTCTCGGGGATATACATCTTTATTATTAGCGAACATTCATAACGACTCAATTCGCATCGTGAACGTATAAGAAAAGAATGTAACTTCACTTAATACTTCGCGTTGCGAAGGACGTTAAACAGCAATGTAACTTCACTTAATACTTCGCATTGCGAAAGATGATAAACAGCAATAACAACAAAGAAATGGAAATAAGGACAGAAATTAAACTTCATTTCACCATCTAAAAAAAAAAAGAGAAAAGTTTCCTTAGATTCACTTTTCAACATCATCATCTTCCTCCTTCTCGGGTCTTGGGATATCTGAAGGCCAAGGTACCTATTCTTCAGGCCAGGGATACCGAGGTGCAACCATATCGTCTAAGATCGGCATGTTACCCGAAAGAACTTTTCCATCTGGGCAGACAAAGGATAAGAAAATTGCAGCCCGCGGAAGACACGAAGCAAGACCGCCCTCATAACAGGAGCCGACTGCATACTCGCAGCTTTCTTAAAGGCACGAGAAATCAAAAAATCAGTTAAGAATTCGTGGCACATTTTTTCCTGTTCCTCCTCAGTCAAGCTTGAAGCACCTGCAAGAAGAGAATTCTCTACCGAAAGCTTAGTCACTTCCTCCTGGAGAATATTCGAAATGGCTTCGGATTTCTTTCTCTTCATCTCCTCCTCGGCCAGAGAAGAACAGACAAGGGAGAGCTGACTTATAGCATGATTGCGATGAAGGAGAGAGGAATCCAGCTTCAACAGGAGGATATGACGAAGGCACTCGAAGTCCTCAAGCTTCCGATCTTGTTCGAGATTCTCCTTCACCAAAGTCTGAGCCAGGATGATAGCAAGTTTATTAGCATCAACATAGTTATGAGTCATAGAATGCCAGTCCTTATACTGTTGGTCATGTTCGGCTTGTAAAGTGCTTACCTTGGACTTTTCCTTAGCCAATTCAGCCTCCAAGAGAGCTATCTTGGAATCCTTGGCAGCAAAAATGGAATGCAGTTCGGCTAAGCTGTGGGCCAAGCGAGCCGAGGTAGGGGAGCCCGACTGTAAGACAGTGGTAGCGGCATCGATGTTCATTGAAGGAGGAGTGCTAGGAGGAGGATCCAAGGGCATCTCAGACTGGTGCATCATGTCATCGTCCTCACCTAGAAAATGGTCTCGGACAGGAGTTTCCGGATAAGCGCTCTCAGAAGTGTCCAAGACGATGATAGTGGATTCAGATTGAGGAGTGGCAGTACGGGTCTGAGACAGTCGAGATCAGGGATTCGAAGAGGCACCACAAACAAGATATCTTCATCATCATCAGGAGAGAGTTTCCTCTCTTTCCCAAGATCCCTACGGGAATTGGCCTCGATCACCTTAAGGGATGAATCCCCTTCTATGGTACCGGTATGGGATCCAGAGCCTTCCCTGAGGGGAACCCCTTGAGGTTTAGAAAAGAAGAATTCGAGAACTGTCTTCTCTGAATCAGCATCAGAAGACTTTTCAGAAACATTTTCGACGATCTTCGGGAGAGATGTCGCCGCCTTCTTCTTTCGCTGCTCGCTAGCAATTGTAGAAGTTGCCCCCCCTCTTGCGAGACTTGGGAGCAATGGGAAGGGGGGCCTCGGGAGAAGAAGGCAGATGGCCAAATTCTGCACCCTTGGATGAAAGACCATTGTAGATTAGGCGAAGGGGGGCCTTTCTGTTGAATGACCAAGTTCAGACGATGAATAAAAGTATACTCATCGGGGTTTGGGGGGTCAACTGGAACCTTATTAAAGAAACCGGTATCTTTGCGCCACTTCTTAGTGAGAGCATAGGTGTCCAAGTAATCCTGGCGGATGAAACAGAAATTTTTTTCCCAATCTTTGATTTTTTTTATTTTTTCCCCGAACAAGACGATAGAATTTTTTATCTGAATCGTGCATAAATCAGTAGCTTGAGTGAAGGAAAAGAAGTACCCGAATATCCTGAGGGTAGGTTTCAATTGAGGCATCCCCAGGGCCACTGCAAAAAGATCGAAGATCGTTTCAAAAGAGCGAACAATGCACCAAGCTTTCGGGTGTAGCTGACCAGCAGGGATCTCAAGCGTTTTAAGAATGTCCTTAACAAAGTCCGAATAGAGAATGTTGTAGCCACACTTGGCGAAGGACTAGAAAAGGACTCCCCCTATCTCCTCATCGTAAGGACGATCATCAGGGGAAGCTTCCACGAGAGCGTCGCGTTCGCCGAAGCCAATCTCCGTGGAAAAAAGTTGGAGAGCACCATCGTCCTAGGGCTTGGATTGGAAAGTAGGGGTGGTTTTGAAGACTTGGTCCAGGGGATGACTTGAGCGGCGGAAAACTTCTTTTTTTGGGGTAATACGACCTTTTGAAGACTGTCCCTGCACGTCTGCCTCCTCGGGATTAGAACCAGAGTGCACCACAATAGCTCGTTTCGAAGTGTTCTCAGTTTGTTGCTGAGTTCGTTCCGAAGATTGTTCGTCCTATGGTTGAGCAGAATTGGTCTCAGGATTCATCCTACATATAAAAGGAAGGCAAAAGGTTCCTTAGCTGATTTCAAAAAGAAATCCAAATAGTTAGCTCTGTTATCTAACAGAGACGCTGTACAGAGGGTCAAGAGGACGAAAGAAACGACCACCTAGACCAACTAATACCGGAAGAAGCAATCTTGGTAGAAGGAATGACTGGTATACCGACAAGTATACACAAAGAGTAAAAACGAACAAAAATGGCCGGTATAGAAAATCTATCACAAAATCGATAAGACAATGAATCTAACCAAGGAGCAAGGAGCTGGTGGCATGTGAGAACGTCTGGCTGAGATGGCTGGTATACCAGGGGGATATGGTAACACTACAGTACCGTTAACCAAAGAAAAGGAAAAAGATAAGAAAAGAACGGAAGGAAAACGAGAATGGCTAGAATAAGCTACCTGACAATGAAGTTTTCAGGCGGTCGTCTGAAAGAGAAGAGGTTAATGAAGAAGCAAATGCAGTGGTGCAGGAGTGTCGATGAGGAGAAAGGGAGCAGAAAAGCTTGGAGACGAGAGAGTTTGAAGAAAAGCTTGAAGACGAAAATTTGAAGAAAAGAGACAATGAGATGGAGAAGAAAGAGAGAGGAGAGAGAAAAGGTATAAAGGTTTGAGGAGGTGAGGCATCGCCTGGAGGAGAAGAGGCAGGAAAAAAGAGAGTCGATGATCCCAAGGAGAAGGCAAGGAGGCTGTTCAGTAATCCAGGAGCTTTAATGACAACACGTGTCCAAACAGTACTAGTGAGGCAGGCTAAGAGACAAAAAACGAAACGACGTTTCACCTAACTCAAGAAAAGACATCCTCCCTAAGTTCAAGGGCTTCGGAACTCAAGGGCTTCGGGATTCACATACTCCGAAGTTATGTCGCCTAGAACCTTTGCCTTGAGTCTCCTAGCCAGGTTCAAGGGCTTCGGGATTCACATGCTCCGAAGTTATGTCGCCCAGAACCTTTGCCTTGAGTCTCCTGGCCAGGCTCAAGGGCTTCGGGATTCACATGCTCCGAAGTAATGTCGCCCATAACCTTTGCCTTGAGTCTCCTAGTCAGGCTCAAGGGCTTTGGGGCTCAAGGGTAGTGTTTACCAAACGGTCCGGTCCGGTCCAAACCCCCAGGGTCCACGGGTTATCCCGGGCCGGTCTAGCACGGGTTCACGAGTTAAAACGGGACGGGTTATCACGGTCCACCTCCCAAACCTTGACCCAAACCCTTGATAGACCCGACCCTAGGTGAACTGGACGGGTAAAGGCGGGCCGATCCGGTCCAGGCCGGTCCAAGGGCGGTTTTTTCCATTTTTTTATTTTTTTTTTTTCATTGTTTTCATCTCAAAAATTTGTAAAATAAATTTATAAAAATTCGTTAAAATATATTATATTTATAGATCAAATAATTAAGTATAATTTTATAGTCTATTTTAATTTTTTTAATTTGATTTGTAATTTTTTAATGTTTTTTTTATTGTTGATGGTTAATGGTTTGCAATTTTGCATGACAAAAGATTGTAAAATATAAGTTATAAAAATTAGTTAAAATATATTATGTCTTATAAAATTAATAATAAAATAATTTTGTAGTTTATTTTAAATTTATTTTATTTTAAAAACTTGATTTGTAATTTTTTTAATAATTGAACAAATTCAAAGAGCCGTTGAGAAAAAAAAGAGCCGTTGGGATTGCCACGTGTCGACACATGGTTGGGCGCGAAAACCAGACTAACAGGCGTCACAGGCGTGGTCTGGCGTAGGGTCTGCTTTTTGGACGCGTGTTGAGGCTCGGTTGGGGGAGAAAATCAGAGGAGAGGGGTCTGTGTTGGGGACACGTGTCGGGGCATGGTTGGGCGGGAAAACCAGAGAGGGGGAGCGAGCGAATAGAAGAGCAACGCGTGGCCAAGGCGTGTGCTGGCGCGTGGCTGACGTGTGTCGCAGAGAGAGAGAGAGGTGGACGCGTGTCGGAGCCCTATTGGGCAGAGATAAGAGAGACGAGCTGGTTTTTTTTTTTTTTTTTGGAGAATGTTGGGTTTAGACGGGTTTAGGCCGGGTTTAAGGTCCGGTCCAGGCCGGTCCATGGGTTAAGACAGGACGGGTTTAGGGCGGGTCTATACTAAAATGGCGGCCTAAACCCGTGATAAACTCGACCCGGACCACCCTCTCGGTCCATCACGGTTCATGCACAGTCCGGGCCGGGTCGGGAAAAAAGTCCGGGTTTATTCCGGGTCAGGTCTAACCCGCCGGGTTTGTGGTAAACACTACTCAAGGGCCCCGAAGCTATGTCGCCCAACATCTTTGCCTTGGGCCTCTTGGCCGGTCTCAGGGTCTTCGAAGCTCAAGGGCTCCGAAGCTATGTCGCATCTTTGTAGTCTCTCTCTCTTCAACAAGGGTTCCTCCATTACATGTATAAACTTCTTTTTTCAACTTACGATGAATACTCATCACAAGTTCAAGGGCTAATAATAGAGCCAGAATATAAAGGCCTGGCCCACTATCGCAAATAAAGGTAGGCCCAACCCACAATAATGACGTCAGCGACCCTCTCAATAACCTTTGGACGGTAAAAGAGGCGGGAAATGAAAAAATGGAGAACCAACTAGCTTAACAACCTGGTTTCCTGGAAGAATACGAAGACCTTCGGAAGGGTTTTGCCTTCTGCGAATCCTGCTCGGGAAATGGGTCGGAAGGCCCTCGGATAAGAGATAGGGGGGACAGCGTGCAAGTGGTGTAACGGCTGTCTGATGACGTCAGCAAAGAAATCTATTTCAAACGCCTATAAATATAGAGGGAAGGGTTCAGAAAAGGGGGTTGGACATTCTGTAATAGAACACACTCACTTTGTACATGAGATTAAGAGCAATAAAATATATTTCTCTTCTCTAATCACTCTAATTGATCTCTCTACTAAATCTAGACGTATTAGTACAAAACCTAGCCGTCCACGACTTCCCCGAATCGTCTTTACTTTCCACATCCTCCGAATCGTCTCTGATTCTCTCCTCCAGACCTGGCCGCCCCTGACTTCCCCGCATGGGCGAAGCTACGTGCCTTTTGGTGGGTCCAGGGACCCACCTCAAAAAAAAAATTTTACTTGACATATTGAAATAATTTGTTAATAAAAAAAATAAAAGAAGACATGGACCCATCTTAAAAATTTGAAGGACCCAGGTGAGCAGATTACGTTTTATTTAAAACGCATAACGGCTTTTGAAAATTCGCACAGTAACCCAGATCGCATTTGTTCCTCGCAAATTGTCTTCTTCCTTCTCAAAACTTATTAAGACAAAATTTAGAACATTATCAGAAAATGAAAATATGTAGAAATTATAGTATTTTTTATTTCTTGAATTATTTTTTATCTTGTGTTGTTATTATAGATATATTTAATTTTTTATAATTTTTTTTATGTTACATTGCTTTAAAATTGTTTATTTGAAAAATTATTGTTATACTGTCTATATTAGATGTTATTTCTTATATATATTTTAAGCAAACAAAATTTATGGACCCTGCTGACATGAATTTCTAGCTTCGCCCCTGCTTCCCCGCCTCCTGAAATTGGCCCACACCAATACCACATGCACCAGGCACTAGATCCCATACCCCATGATCCAAACCCTAATATGCTACTTTGATTGCAATTCATGTAGTATGATATCTCGACCATATGAGAATGACAGATGGGCATCATATGCATGCCTTGGTGGTTGGAATGGTAATTTATCATTTAATCAATTTTTTACTAATTTATGGATTTCTAGGTACTTTTCGGTTATTTAGTTAAATTGTTAAAATACATACCGAAGGCAGACACCAATAATTTCATCAATTAATTTTCAAATCCTGACATGCTTGAGGTGGGTAATGGTGGCATGAGTACCGAAGAGTATCGGTCACATTTTAGAAGGGAGCTGATTTTGGGTTTTTGTTTGGTGCTGGAGATCCAGTTACAGTTTTCAAGGTCTTAAAATTACACATTTTGAAAACTTGACTAATTCCATCTAACATAACAAAAATGAATTTCATCTAACCAAAAAAGTTCAAGCCTCATATCGTAGACTAATTTTTTATTTGATTTCTAAATTGAGTTGGTACTAATTGATGTCTTATGTTGATGCACAATAGCCGCCCTTGTTCTCAAGCGATTTATTCTTTCATGATTAGAAGATTAGCAAGAGGAGAGGAAGAGAGTTATATGCTGCATCAGTAGGTGCGATGATGTCTTGGCTCAGACTCACAACGATGGAGGTATTTTTCATTTTTACCAGTTTGCTTGCTGTAAAGAGCAATCACTATATTCTAGGAAAGCTTACCAAAGCTTACTATCCAAGCTTCAAAAGTTTACAGTATATTATAGGAAATTAGTATTAAAAACTTAATATTTTATACTGCCCTTCAATTAACACATGTCTCTTCCTTGAACTGTATTAGATAAAAAGGTGTATTTTTTAAAATCTGTATATATTAATTATTTATTAAAATCAATATTTTCTATTGTCTTCTTTTTTGCAGTTCTAATGTTATAATTTTTCAATTGGTCTGAATCTTATGTTCATCTTTTAAATGGAGAGAGAATTCCCGTATAATCCTTTTTTTTCAATTGGTCTGAACTTCTAATCGGTTCAGGCCATGAATTTGAGATCCAAAGATACACTAATCATATGTTCTCAATACATTTTTACCTTATGTTGAACAAATTCTGATGTTATACACTAATCATGTATTTAGATGCTTAATTTGTTATTTTTATTTAGGAATCTGTCAACAAGATAGAATATGGCAGCTTGCACCTCTCTCTTGCTAAAAAATGGTACGGGATAGACTCCTCTCTCCTTTCTTTTTTTTTTTTTTCATAAAATAAAAAGAAAGCTACATTGGCACTATATTCATTTACTTCATCTTATAGTTTTGTAGTCCTTATGTCAATATATTTTTGGTAAATGATGACCTATTTGAGCATGTTTCTACTAACTTTGCATCATCACATATTGTACTATCAAAGGTATGTTATTGAGTAATTTTGCATTATTTCCTATTTTCTATTGGTTATCATTATAGACAGTTTTGGTTTGATTTTAATATATATATTAACCTCTTTTTGTGATGCTTTACATGGATCTGTTGGCTCAATAATTGGTGCATTACCATATTGCAACCTACTGTACAGGTAACAGTGTTATTTCTATTGCTATTTAATAAAGTTACATATAAATTTTCTAAATTTGCTCTCAGTTTCATTGCCACCTGTTAGTTTGTAATCATTTTTGCTTAATCAACGCTTTCTCATGCTATTCGAGTAAAATGAAACCTAAAACATGAATGGGAACAAATAATTGAAATGTATTTCAAATGGGGGCTGGTAAAGTTATCTTTTGTGTTGGCGTAGGTTGCAGCAAATTAGTGTACATGGTCCTTTTTTTGGTTCATGCTGCTATGAGCTGCTGCAGCTCTATATCTATACTAGGAAGTTGTATTGTATACTGGTGAGGCATGCATCTCTCATCATCTCAAGTTTCACATTTACATTCCATTTCACATTTACAGTTTTGTTACTTTTTTTTTATATAAAACTTGAACAATTTGTCGGTCTTAAAATCTCGCCAAACCTGGATCCAGATAAAAGGATTCGGGGAATTGCAGAAAACCAAATCGGGTATGAAGAGCAAGGAAATCAAGGATTGAGCTATTGGTGTGCAAATACCAGAAGAAGTATGAATCAAAAGTGGCAATACAGGTTCTGAAATTTTTTATTATGATTACTTGGCTTTGGTCATATCAAATGAGATTGATTTTGGGTAATTTAGAATGCATTACCATGATTTGATTAAAATTGGGGACCTAGAGTACATATTTGCTATTGATTTACTAAATCTTTTCTTCCTTTATTTTTATGTTTTTTCTTTCTTTAAAATTGCAGAAAAGTTTGGATTTAGTGTGGAGTTCGTAGAGATGAGGATGCCATCACTGTGATTATCGATATAATTTCTTCTCATCATGCTAAAAAAAGGGTAATCTTACTCACCATGTTTAAAAACGTTGCACTAAAAATATGATTCCTATACAAAGCATAAATTTCTTCCCAATCTGTTAAAAAATTGAGGCCTTTTTTGTAAGAAAGAGAGAAATTTTCATTTACATTCTTTTATGCTTTGAATAATTAAAACTTATTTTGAGGAATAAATAACTTGGGTGCACAAAAACCAGGTTGCAATACATATTTGTTCTTGGTATACTTAATTTTTTCATTTTATCAAGTTACCACCATAATAAGGTTTTTAGTTAAAAATAATTATTTATCCAATAGGTTACCTTCTTGGAAATGACTTTCTCGAAGCTTACCGTCTTCACATATTTCGTATCAATTTCATCCGGTAGGTTTATATGTTGCTTCTTATTTTTTTCTTTCGTCTTCCCTCTTTTAATTACATATCTTGCACTTTCTATATTTTTTTTAGATACCAACATCCTCCATTCATCCATGACAACAATATATTTCTAATTGATGAATTCAATATTGATGACGAAGGATATTTGGCTGATGGCGAAGACTATCCTGTTCCATACATGTTAGACGATGAATATTATATGTAGAATTTAAATTTTTAACCTCATGCTATCACCTATGTATCTTTCATTTTTTTCTTCACTGTAGTTCTAATCAAAATTTTATTTTCTCCTATTTTCGGTCGCTTCATTCTATTATTTTTCAAGTTTTTTTGTTTTTGTTGTTGAACTCGTTAAAACACTTTTGTTTTTCTAATCTATTTGCTTTAACTAATTTGATCATTTCTTATAACTTTTTTATGTTCATATTTAAAATATATATTCACATTATTATTAACATATATAAATAAAATTAAATATCAAACTATAAATTATTTAAAAAAATACTATAACGAGCAAAGCTCGATGTCCAACCCTAGTTCTAATATAAACCGCGTGAAATTTTTGCGCGATTTTTAAAGCTACAGTAATGACAAGGCGTCCTATCCGTTTGATGTTTCTGATTGCTTAAATCTCGTCCGTTTAGCTTCATCAGCGAAATGTCCATATGCAGACAGTCCCTTATTTTCTTTTCAATATGTTTGGCAAATGAGCCGAACTAGAACAAGAACTAGAACAAGGCTTGTTCTAGTTCTAATTCTAGTTCTAATTCCATAGTTTTGGTTAGAACTAGAACAAAGAGACGAACTAGGCCTTGTTCTAGTTCGGCCCATGTTTGATAATGCCGAACTAGCCTAGTTTATGAACTAGCTAGTTCGGCTCCTTGCCAAACATAGCCGAATCTACGCCTCCTATACCGTTTCCTCTCTCTTCTAGGGTTTCATTCTTCCTGTAGTTCATATCTTCTACCTTCGTTGTCTAATTTTATTGGACTGACAACCGTTTCCCTCTTCTTTATTGCTGGATCAAACTTCATCCTAGATGGAAAATCCTATTTATTTTGATTTTTTTAACCATGAATGGGGTGGAGAGCAACGGGCAAGACAATCAGGGCTGCTGCATAATACTTCTCGATGGTGACAAGGTAAAGTATACAAAATTGGTTCCCTTTTTTTTTTTTTGTGCAAATTAGCTTTGTTTGTTGGATTTTTTTTTTTGTTTGGCAAAATTGGTTCCGATTTCAAATGACTATAATTTATTTGGATTTTTTATTCTGAGAACTATTGGATTACTTAAATTTTGTAACATAAGAGTAGTTATGTCTATATTTGGATGTTTTCAACTTCAAATTAAATATTTCAATGGTATATATTTTGATTTTTTGAAAGTTCAATTAGGAAGATACATTGAAAATTGATGCAACAAAAAGTAAATTTGTTGTTTGAAATGCTTTTATTGGTCAGAGCTTAGATTTCAGTATCAGTACGTACTGGTCAATGCATGACAGCAATACCACATATTTCTTATTTCTACCGATATCTCTCTCTTTCTTTATTTTTTACTATTACATATTAAATCTTCAAATCATTTTATATATGAGGATCTTAATTGATTGTAGTATTTAGCAATTCTAGATATGTATTAGCGATTTCAGATTTGAAATATTCTTATTTTGACAACAGATTTGAAATCAGCAACAAAAAATATATAAAATAGAGATGCCAAATTTTGATGCACAAATCAAGGAAAGCTTCAATGCTGCCATTATTTTTTTCATTAAATGTCCTTCAAACTTGTATCTAGCAGTGATTGATTTATTTTTCTTATATTACGCTTGGAAAAATCAAATTTGTATATTTAGAAATTTCAGATTTGAAATATTTTTCTTTGACATCGGATTTGAAATCAGCAACAAAAAATATTTAAAATATAGATGTCTAATTTTGATGCACAAATCAAGGGAAGCTTTAATGCTGCTGTTATTATTTATTTTTTTGTATTAAATGTGCTTCAAAGTTGTATCTGATATTAATTGATTTATTTTCCTTATATTGCGCTTGGAAAAATTAAATTGCTATCAAAATGGTCATTATTCACGCACTCTCCATTAATTTTACATCTATATATATGTCTCTGACTTCTACTGCAGAGGTTATCCCTTTTTAATTTTATCCTATAAAATCCTATCAATTGTTAGAAATAATAATCATAGGTTGTTGTCCAAATACTATTTCCATTTTAGTTGTTGTCCAAATACAATTTCCATTTTAATTGTTATAGGTTCATTGAATTACAGTCTTAATATTTATTTATTGTTCCCCAGGCTACTGTTTTGCCGATTTCACGACTAACTAACATGAATTTTGACCCTGAAATTGTAGGAAGCCATCGATACAAAAACAGAAAAAAGGTTTGGACCATGAATTTTGTTCTCTTGGATAGAGAGGTGAGGATATCTTCCATTTTACGCTTATTTTTATTTAGAGATTTAGAGATAGGCTAAAATCAGTCGCGACTGACGGATGAGACCGTCAGCTACAATCAAATCTCAATTTTTGAGATTCTAACAATCGATCCGAACTGTTCAATGTGTTCTCCATATTGAAATCTCATTGGAGACAAAATTTTATATTTTTCTTAATTTTTTTAGTATTTGTTTGGTATTTTACAAAATTCTTAATCTAAACAATTCTGGACCCTTCAATAACTATGATTTTTAAAATTCTCAAAAAAATAGTAAATAAAATCAGAAAAATGTAAAATTTGGTCTCCAATGAGATTTCAATATGGAGAACACATTGAACTGTTCATATTGGCCATTAGAACCGCAAAAGTTGAGATATAATCGCAGCTGACGAGTCCATCCGTCAGTCGTGGCTGACTTTAGCCTATCTCTTTTTTTTTTTATTAGTGAATTGTGCACCAACTCCATGTAGACAAATATAATTTTTATTTTTAAAATTACGATTACCAAAGACAGTTTAGATTTTTCAATTTACATATTTAGACCATATAGTTTACTGGTTTAATAATTACACCTTTATGTCACCGAACAAATCAAGGAATTGATTGACTAATTTAGTTTAATGATGTCCTATCAAGTCTGAGTTTGGAATTGTATTTGTCTATTTCTGCATCTATGATTACACAAATATCTTCCCAAAACCACAAAGGTAAATTATTTCTTATCTTTTGCGTAGTTATAAAACTAAGATTTGAGTTGACGTCCATAGATTTATATATATATACTGGTCGTTTTTTTTTTTTCCTTTGCTGTATAGTTGAAACATCTTGGGCATTGCTGTTGAATTCCTATAAATGTCAGCTTGCTGTTCTAGCTATACCCCTTTATAACTACTAAGCAGCACTGCCCGCTCAATGTGCGGACAATTTTTTACGAAGCAGGCTGCGAGTTGTATTCCATAATAATATTAGCAAATGACTTGTGCAGCTTCTAAAGACAATGTCTGGCATTAAAAAAAAAAAGTTCATGATCGTTTCTAGTTTTCATTTTCAATCTGAGGTGTTGAAACTTGAAATGCAGAACAAATAAAAGCTGTTTTTTATTCGTCTAATTTCATTTCAAATTTGCTATTTTGATTAAAAAAATGAAAAAAACAAACTGAAGTTACGTTGTTATCTACAATTTAAAAAAGAAATGTACAGATGAAATTAGTTTATTTTGTTAAAAAAAAATGAACAGACTTGTAGAGATCAGGTTTATTTTTTAACCTTTTAATACGCAACAATATGGGAAATGCTAATTTTGCTATAATTATGAATTGCGTTATGCGTAAAAGACCTCAGATAATTTCTTCCTTTTGCCGTTCCATTGTAAATACACTAATTCTGAAATAAAATTGGTAGAGGAGAACTTTTTCACTTTAGACCCAGTATAGTTCATGTATTGACATATATAACTGAAATTAGAGTTCAATTTTGACCCTGACTTATATATGGTATCTAAGTTTTGGCTCTTTTAACCCATAACACATTCACCGCAGTACAGGACAGAATTTATGCAATTTAACCAAGATATGCAAAGAAAGTCTAACAAGTAGAAACTGTTGGATATGACTATAATATAAAAAAGCACACAATTTTGGCATACAAAACCAAATTATAAGCTAGCCTCAATTAATTTGCATCCATTAAAAATAAAAAGGAAGCAAGATATAACAATGGTCATGATTCTGTTATTGATCCCAGGTCCATCGAAATTAGTACTAATTCTCTCCAGGTTAACACATCAAACAACCAAATCTCTAAAGCACTGAAAAAAATAACAAAAATATAGAATCAAGGAAGCATATTTCTCTTTTGTAGTTCCAGCACCCGTCCAATCTCCTACCAACCAATCAAAAAACTACCGTACCAGTCAACAAAAGCTAACATAAAATGAGAAAATAGAAACAGAAAGAAGAATAAAGAACAAATTCCTTGCATGTTAGAAATGCAAATTATAGAAGAATCAAAGAAAATCTAAATCGTCCTGATATCATATTGCATCTTACATCGTTTTGTTAAACAAATTTGTTAGATCATGAAATTGAAGGGTGACCAGTAACTGTAACAATAGGTTAAACATATTTATTAAACATGAATACTAATTCCAAACCAAAAAAAATAATAATAACATATCTAGATCAGGGTAAAAGTCACTTACAAAAGCAATAATCGATCACCTTAATTCTTCTCCCACACTGAAATTTGCCGAAGCAAAAAAAAAAAAAAATCAACAAAAAAGAATCAAATTAATTGATTGAACAGAGATTTTATTGAAAACAATTAGTACTAATGTTTTGCTCACCTGTTAGATTCAACGAAACCAGTGCCAAAGTTGCAACACAATTGCTGCTTTAAATAGATGGAATTCTCTCCAGATTTCAAAATCCATCTAAGCGGTAACCCTAGTGGCAAAATGAGAATCGCGCGTGGGCACCGAGTTTTCCGCGCTAAGTTTTCCTTTGGAGGCGCATACTATGGGAGGAGAGGATCAGAGCAGTGCATCCGAGTCGCTGAGCTTTCCATTGGAGGCATACCTTTCCTTTTTTTTTTTGTAATCAGAAGGGATGGGGGGAGAGGATTCGGCGCCGAGTTGTCCGCGCTGAGCTTTCCTTTTTTTTTTTGTAATTAGAAGGGATATGGGAGAGGATCAGAGCAGCGCATCCGAGTCGCTTATCTTTCCTTTGGAGGGGGCGTAGCTTTCCTTTTTTTTTTCAATCATAAGGGACGTGTGCTGATACGGACAACAAATGATTTAATCCGAGCAACAATATAATTTATAAATGATAATTCTGCCCTTCTCCTAATCGAACAACCATGTATTTTTTCCTCTCCGCTTTCTCTTAGCATTCTTTCCTCTTATAATTTATATACATTGGCTTGTGATTGATCTCTTCTTTATATTTGAAACTAATTGCCCTTTCATACATGAAACACACACATGCACACTTTAATTTAATTTTTTAAGATACATGTGCACCAACATGTATTAATATTTAGTACTGATAGAGTTTATACGGAGCCTAAAAAAAAGTAACACAGATCATTTTGTATATGCTAATTAGTACTTGCTTCAGATACTTCAATTTATTAGAAATATTCAGAAAAGCTTAATTAATGGAAGTTTTCAAGGGCTATAATTGAAGAAAGTTATTATTAGGTTAATTTAGGTAACACAATATGCCAGAATAATTAAGGGTATTTTAGTCATAAAATTTTAAAAATGTTGCTCGGATTAAATTATTTGTTGTCCGGATCAGCACCCATAAGGGACGGGGGGGAGAAGATCAGATGTTCTGGGCGGCGCATGAATTAAAAAAAAATGAAAATTGTCGCAGGAAAAAAAAAGCTAAAAGGTGAATCGAACGCTTGTGCCTCAGCGCACGAGGCAATAGCCATACCACCCAGCGACATTGGCTCTTTCAGTCAAAAGGTCAGCTCTTTATCTAATATTTAATCTGAACCATAGATCATATTAGATTAAACAAAATCAATGATCCATATTTTGGGAAAGCCATAATGTATCTAAACCCAATCCTATTCCCGTCCCGCGTGGGATGGCAGCGCACCATCTCCACCGTCCAATCTAATCTGGACGGTTATATTTTTTCGGGCCTATCAATCCTGTATTTTCTAAGGGGCCGTCCAGATTAGATCGGACGGTGGGAGATGGTGCGCTGCACCATCTCGCGCGGGACAGGATCTCGTTTGATCTAAACCGGCACCAGATTGTGGAATGAAGGGTTGGAGGTAGGTTTGGTTTTGTGTAATTATTGGTACCACACGAGACTAATCTGGCATGGCACTAGAATACCATGTTAGCTTTAGCCATCATTGCCTTGATGCAAACAAACACCATAAGACTGGTAAGGTGCCTAGCTAATTCCATTATGCTAATCCTGCTTTGAGCTGCTTTTATTACTCAAATAAAAAAAAACAAATTAAAGGTAAGTGTTATTACTTTCATTACAGGTGATGTTCCTGATGTACCACTATTTGAAAAACTAATATTTTTATGCAATTTGGTGATACAGTCATTGTGAGTTTCAAAGGAGATTGTTAGCTACCTCGAGTCAGTCATGGACCTTTATTTGAAATAGACAATTTTTTTTTCAAATAAAATTAAATTGTTATGTTTTATTTCTTGGTAACGTATGTATTGTTGATTGCGTGATATGTTTGTTGATTTTTTTGGGTAAGTACTTGGTCATTTATGATCGTTAGTCGATCTCTGATCTCTGATTGTTTGTTTGTTAGTTGATGATTAGAGTAGCTTCCTAGCTAGAATATAATTATCATATTATTATGATCGGAGGATATATGGCATTGGATGAATTCAAAGAAAAAGTCTAAAGGAAGGATAAAATAAGTCTCGCAACGTTAGAAACTGGCGCGATAATAGTTAAATCTAACAAAAAAAATATGATAAATAAAAATGGTAAACAGCGCAATAATAGTAAGATTTAGCAATACATATAATAAATAAATAAGACACTATAATTTCACAATATATACTTCAATTCTAGGGGAATTTTAATATTTTTATCGGATTTTTTGTGATCATTTTGCATAATTTATTGTAAAATGAGTATATTATAAATTGGATATAAAATAGAAGGGGTTATATCCAATTTTCCCTAAATTGGATATAAATTCTCTTTTCGTCATGCAATATGAACACCTATACAGAATCCTCAACTACAAATAAATAAATAAATAAGACAAAAGGGCCAGTTCCTTTGTATGAGTCTCACACAACCGTCCTTTTAATTTGCAACTCGAAAAGTTGTACATTGAGATATACATGAACTCAAATAAAATGAATGACAGCGCATGTGGAGGGGGTATTAGGCTTTTTTTTTTTTTATTTACCACCTTGGTATTCTTAAGTCAAATAAAATATATGTATTATTGCGTTAAATTTCATTGATATTTTTAAGAAATTCTAAAAAAATTCAGTGATGTATTTTTTCCATTTCATAATTTTTTCTACTTTTTGAAATTAGTGCCTTAATTGCAGCTATTATTGAGGATTTATAAACAAATGATAATAAAAAAATGTTAATAAAAATATCTGATCGGGTGCAAACCTAGTCAAAATACCTAGTCTACCTGATTTAAATCTTATCGTAGTAAACAAGAATCGAACACAGGGACGGTTGATATACTTAAACCCTAATTTCCTAGTTTAAAAAGAATCTTATGAAAGTCGATTGAAATAAAGAGCTTGGTTTAGAAATAAAAACAATATCGAATTAACTAAGGTTAAAACAGTAGAAAGAAACTAAATTATCACTAATCTAGAAAATTAATCACGCAAATCTATGTAAAACAGGGGGTCAGGTTAAAGAACTTCTTCTATGTAGCGGTTCCAAACGACCCGTCTGATCTCTCAGACGGTCCGTTTGTAACTCGTGATAATGAATTACTTAGCAGAATTTATGTTATTTCAAGTGCAGAATTATGGCTTAACTTCAATTACCTGATACTTGTTAGAGATATGTCCTATAAGCCAATCGTTAAAAGACTACTTCTATGGTTTATGTTATTGATAATATTTGATCAGTTATTCCTTGATTTATTTATTGACAGATCATTCAGGTTGAGGATCTGAATTGTAGATCTCTGTAGTTCATTTATAATTAAATAACAATAATAAATTTAAAAGGTCCGTAATCTTGATAATTAACAAGGAATATTAATTATCGGATAATATTAGTATGCAAGTTAAGTGATGATTAAGTTCTACAGATCATAGGTAAGGAGTTGCCAACTTAATTGCATATGTATATGTTATAGAACATAGTATATGACACGACCCAATAAAATAAATATATGGATTGTGTTATGTGTCATTATTTATTTCGTCTGAATTTGATTCTAAGTTTGAGATGGTTCAACTTTTCCACATGAGGATAGGTTCAATAAATATCGTCTACCGTTGATTCCTGATAAGGGCTGCTATACGGACTTTATTTATGTTCTCTTGAATTGTGCGGGAAAAAGTTGTTTATCAAGAAAATCGTATGTCCCTCATTAATTTACTTAGTGAGCGATGATATCTGTTTGGGCCCCTTGATGGAGATGGATTGTTTGCTATCAACTGATACAGTCATCTCTAGATCAAGAAACGTATAATCTGCAAGAATGACACATTCCTATCTTGGATTATACGATGATATCATGTGACATAAGAATCAGACAAGGAAATATTATTATTTCTTATGCAGGATTAAAATATTGTAGCAGTACACTATTTATGCGAATTGGGAATCATAACGTGTTGCTAGATACCGCTTATGATTATTGAAAATAAATAGCGATTTATTTTCCATGTCCAACAGAGCATAAATCCTCAAAGGGTCACACAAATAGGTTTTGACCATGTGTGCATTATTTATTTGGTTGTATTAAGGAATGCAACAATATGATATGTTGACTGATTAATTATGTACTGTTGCGAACCGTCATAATTAACTAATTAAGTCAAACGAATTATATAGAAATAAATTAATGCATATTCTAATCCTTAAATAATTATCAAAGTGTTGATAATTAATTTGTTCAACATGAATTAATTAAAGTAATTAATTTGAGCTAACGGACCTATATTTAAATGGTAAATTAAAGGTCCAACTTGAGAGCAATTAATTGGGCTACTAATTAATTGAATTAGAGGACCAATTAAATAATTGATGGAGCCCATTTAGGCCCATTTTATGGCTGCCCTAGTGATGGCATAGTTGTAAATTAGTTACAACTTTTTGGGAGAGTGGTTGGTCTATAAAAGGACCACTTTGGGAGCCAAAACCCTAGCCACCTTGCCCTTTTCTCTCTCCCTAATATTTTGGACGAAAATTAAAGGTAAAATTTCATAATTTTTCCTCTCCACCATTGCTCTCTTAAGCTCATGTGTTGAGCACCTCTTGCCTCCATCCAATTAAATAATTAATTAAGGCAAAGGGAAGGAATAGATTAGGCTTAACCTCTCATCTACTAGCATAGATCGAGGTTTTGGTTAATACCTTGGTGGACTTGAGGCCGAGACACGCGTGGTGGTGCGCACAACCTCGACATCGCCGGATTCGAGCCTCTTTGTTGAGATACAAGGAGAGGTAGCCTTCCTAATCTCTTTCTCTTGTGTGTGAATGCTTGGACTAGATCCTTCGAGGTTTAAGTCGTTTGGATTGCTTATTAAATGGTTAATTAGCACAAAAATTTGAAAATTTAGACTTCCTAACAGTGGTATCAGAGCTCTAGGTCGTTCTAAAGCATTTTAACACAGAATTAGTTGAGAAATGATTAATTAACACATGGATTAGTGATGCACTTGCTTGCTGTCTGGATTTCTATTCTGTTTTCGACATTGTTTTGGTTTTTTCGCTGAGAAAAGCTTTCAGAAAAATTCTAAATTTTAATGAAGGTTGTATATATATGAGATGTGGTTCTTTAGCCACTAGTTTCACCTTTTTCTAAGTTGTTATGAATTTATGGTGAATTAAACGGTAACGGTGCGCAGATCTGGTACTCTGCTGCACAGTTCTGTGTTTTAGGCATGAATGATTTATTTTTCGAAAATAACTATCTATTTTTCTTAGCTAGAAATCTTGTAAACTTGATGCTCTTTCTGGACATTTAAAATTTGTTTCATGCTTCGGATTTTATGTAGGCGTTCAAGTCATGAGAAATGAATCGGTTGTCAGATCTGGTTTTCCAACAAACTGATTGTTTGGATAAACTGTACTTATTGAGAAAACTTTGTGAAAAAGTGTTTGAATAGAAAGTTTCTACTTAAAGTTATGATTCTGTGAAAATTAGTTTCAAAGAATTTCATTAAGGTTTGATACCTCAACTGAGTCAAAATTTTTTAGTCGTCAGTCTGTTTCAGAACAGGGCAAGTGGCTTGTTTGCTATTTATCTTGATGATTTTAAATAAGACTAGTTGGATTTCGTTTGATGGATTGGTAGCCAATAACATATAGTAGATTTGTTATGTAAAGTGTTTTCATGAAAACGTTTTGGAAGATGATCCTACAGACCAAAAGAGTTAGACAAAAACAGAAAATCGGATAACGGTGTTTCGCGCACAGTTTGACGATTTGTTAATTTTGTTTCTCTCTGATGGTAAGTGATCTCTCCCTGAAATTTTGACAGATAGTTACACTCATAATAGGGAGTATGCATAATTTATTTCATAATTTTTGGAGACCGAAAAATTTTAGATTTTATCGGGTCCCATTTAATATTTTAAATAGTTAAAGTATTTTCTAATTAATCAAATTGGTTGAATAAATTAATTAGAATACTCCATGATATTTTTCCTTTCTGTTTACAATTGTTGAATTAGATTTTCAAATGGTTTAAGCAAATTAGTTGTTTAAAAGTTAAACTTTTATGCGGAAAGACCCGAACTACAAGCGATGTGCAAAGACTCTAATTCATTGTTGTTAATTAAGAAACAAATGGACATGTGCTAACTTTATTTTGTAGGAAGGATCGTGGGTTTAGTATGGCTCAAGAAACCAATGCCTTGTGTGTTGTAATTTGTGAATGCATGTGATTGATTGTATGTAAGGCCTTTGGTGCCGTGGTTAATTAATTAATTATGATTAATTTCTTAATGTAACTTGTGAGACTTGCATGCCCCTAAGGCTAGGAGGGAATTAGGGATATTTTCACATGTATTTTGTCCTTTAATTATATAGAATAGGATCCATATGATTAGTGGGAGGGACAATTAGATTAGTTTTGCTACATGGAGATGCGACGGAACTAATGCAAGCGGGAGCCATACAAACCCACAACAATGCTTGAGATGCTTATTATTATGTGAATGTTTGTGGATGCTATGAATGTCATAGGATAGGTATGGGTGTATGATTACACGACCACCAAATAATAGTCACATAATTGTTTGTCCCAAATTTGATTAAGTCGACCGCTCTCCTTATCTCTATCCCCTTCACGTCAATTGCCCTCTAATGGCGCGGTCCGCCCAAGCGAACGTCATGGTTGTCAATTTGATAGTCGGGGTACAAATAAAAGGATTTGTAAGGAGCAAATAGAGAGATGTTACTTATCGATGGACCCAACTAGAATTTGGACATCGGGGCAAAGTTCGCGACGCGAACCAAGAATCATAAAGTTGTATGATTGGTTAAAGAGAACCTACCTTATCTAGTCATTTTGGGTGACGTGCCATAGCAGGTCCAACTTGACGAAAATAGGGATCTTGGAAATTCATTACTTTTAAGGGACTTATATTAAAGTAGTGAAAGTTTTATTTTATTGAAAACAAAACAAAAACATAAACTAATTGGCCTTAATTTGAATTAATTATTGTAGATTTCTTCCTCATCTTTTTCTCTTCGCTCTCTTTTGGAGAAAGAAAAGCTCGCCTTCAACGGTGCCAACTTTCTGGATTAGCACCGGAACCTTAGGCTTGTCCTTAGGTTTGAAAAGAAGGAATACCTCCTAACCACTTCCATCCCTGCGGCTCCCAAGTCGGATGCCCCTCAAGCGGACAAGGATGCCCATGACAAGCACGTCATGGACGACATGGAGATGTCCGTCCTGATTGTCGCTGTCATGGAGGCGGAACTCCAAAAGGAGTTCATGGATAGTGGTTATGGTGTGTTTGAAATGGTCTCTCGTCCCTCGTCTCTCGAACATGTTCCAAACCAAGGCCCGCACCGAAAGGGCCCGTCTCATCAAGGCCGTCGCCAATACTCGATTGGCGGAAGGTCATGAAGTTGGGCCACACGTCATGAAGATGGCTGGGTTGTTTCGGCAGCTCGAAAGGCTTGATACGCCCTTCCCGTTAGGGGCGATTCAAGACTTCATTCTCAACTCTCTCCCTCATAGCTTCACCGGTTTTGTTGTGAACTACCGGATAAATGGCATGGACAAGAGCATGGATGATCTCCAAAACATACTTGTCGAGACGGAGGAGAGTCTCAAGAAAGAGAAAGGGCCCAAAGATGTTCTTGCGGTGAGTGACAAGAGCAAGAAGAGCAATAAAAGAAAGACCTGCAGAACAAGAAAGGGCAAAGGTCCGGTAACGCCCCAAGGTTTGGCCAAGGGAGCTCCCGAGGGTTCCAAGAGAAAGAAGAATCCGGCCACTTCCGAGACCGTGTGATACTATTGTAGCAACAAGGGCCATTGGAAGAGGAATTGCCCCAAGTACCTCGCTGACAAGAAGACGGGAACTGTCCGGCCTTCTACCTCAGGTATATTTGTCATTAAAACCCTTCTCGCTACCTCTAACACAGACTGGATATTTGATACTGGTTCATGTGCTCACATTTGTCGAAATGTGCAGGCACTAAAGAGTAGGAGGCGGCTCGAGAAAGACGAAGTTCAACTCCGCGTCGGTAATGGCACGTGCATCTCCGCTATGGCCGTTGAGAACGTAGAACTTACTTTGCCTTCTGGTTTAGTTTTGGAACTAAAAAATGTTTATGTAGTTCCTTGTATCACTCGGAACATCATTTCTATTTCGTATTTAGACTTGGATGGATTTGGTATTGTAATAAAGAACAAAAGTTGTACTTTGTTGCGTGATTATATTTGTTATTATGTTGCGCATTTATTGAATGGTCTTTATGTGCTTGATTCTAACGAACATGTTTTGAGTGTTGAACATGACAGTAGAAAACATAAGATTTCACATGAAAGTACGACTCTAATGTGGCTTTGCCGTTTAGGTCATATCAACGAGAAACGCATCAAGAGATTACAAACAGTTGGTCTCTTGGATCAATTCGCTTTCGAGCCAATTGACACATGCGAATCATGTTTGATGAGAAAGATGACCAAAGCGCCTTTTACCAACAAAGGTACAAGGGCAAGTGGCTTATTAGACCTCGTGCATACCGATGTATGTGGACCTATGAGCATTTGCGCACGAGGAGGTTATTCATACTTAATCACTTTCACCGATGATCATAGTAGATACGGGTATATCTACTTGATGCGGCACAAGTCCGAATCCTTCGAAAAGTTCAAGGAGTTCAAGAATGAAGTTGAGAACCAACTCAATCAAAAGATCAAAGTCTTACGTTCCGATCGAGGTGGAGAGTACTTGAGCCACGAATTTGGTGATTATCTAAAGGAGTGTGGAATCGTTCCACAATTCACTCCACCGGGAACACCACAATGGAATGGTGTATCCGAAAGGAGGAATCGAACTTTGCTAGACATGGTTCGATCGATGATGAGCCAAGCCGACTTGCCCAAATCATTTTGGGATTTTGCAATAGAAACCGCAGCTTTTACATTAAACCGTGTTCCATCAAAGTCCGTTGAGAAGACGCCTTATGAGCTTTGGTTTGGTAGGAAACCAAGCATGTCGTTTCTCAAGATTTGGGATTGTGAAACTTATATGAAAAGGCTAATGAGAGATAAGCTTGGACCCAAATCGAACAAGTGTCATTTCGTGGGATATCCAAAGGAAACTAGGGGTTACTACTTCTACAACCGCAACGAGAACAAGATAGTTGTTGCTCGTTATGGTGTGTTCTTGGAAAAGGAGTTTATCTCAAGAAGAAGTAGTGGGAGTAACGTGGTAATTGAAGAAATTCATGAACTACCGCAAGATGTGCCTCAAGTAGGCAATTTAGCGATTCCCAATATGGTGCCAAATGAGGTTGTAGCCGAACCCGTTCCGCAAACCGTTGTGGAAGAGGTTCAAGAGTACGCTCTCTCAAATGAGGACTCGAACATATCGCGAGTCGATAGTGTTCAAGACACTCAAACTTTCGAGGACCAAGAACCAAGTCCACAAGCCGTTGTGGAACAATTTCGAGAGCCTCAACCCCAAGCACCGATCCTACGAAGGTCAACGAGGGAAAGTCACCCACCCGAAAGGTACTTGGGTTTGCACGATGTTCTCGTAATTGCGAATGACGAACTCTTGACCATAAATGACATGAAAGATAAATCCGACTCTAAGGAATGACTTAAGGCCATGGAATCCGAAATACAATCCATGTATGAAAACAAGGTATGGACCTTGGTTGACCTTCCCGACGGAGTAAAACCCATTGAGAACAAGTGGATCTTTAAGAGAAAGGTCGACATGGATGGCAACTTGAGCATTTACAAAGCACGACTAGTTGCGAAAGGTTACAAGCAAGTTCATGGTATTGACTATGAAGAAACCTTCTTGCCTGTCGTCATGTTCAAGTCAATTCGGATCTTGTTAGCGATTGCCGCATATTATGACTATGAGATATGGCAAATGGATGTCAAAACCGCCTTCCTAAATGGCAACTTGGAAGAGGATGTGTATATGTCACAACCCGAGTGTTTTGTGGATCCAAAGAATGCTAACAAGGTGTGCAAGCTTCAAAGGTCCATTTATGGATTGAAGCAAGCATTAAGGAGTTGGAACAAGCGTTTTGATGAAGATGTCAAGAAGTTGAACTTCATTCAAAGCGAGAAGGAACCTTGTGTTTACAAGAGAATTAGTGGGAGCGTGGTTGTGTTTCTTGTTCTATATGTTGATGATATACTCTTGATCGGGAATGATATCCCCGAATTGAATGCAGTCAAGGATTCATTGCAGAAAGTGTTCTCAATGAAAGACTTGGGCAAAGCCGCCTACATCCTAGGAATCAAGATCTATCGAGATAGATCAAGAAGGTTGTTAGGCTTGAGCCAAGATGCATATATTGACAAAGTGTTGGAAAAACACAAAATGGCTAGTTCCAAGAAGGGTTACTTGCCTATGTCACATGGCATATTCTTGAGCAAGTCTCAATGTCCAACGACTGATACAGATAGGGATTTCATGAAGCGGTTCAAGTATCCATCTGTAGTCGGTTCCATCATGTATGCCATGCTATGTACTCGTCCCGATGTTGCGCATCCGATTAGTGTGACTAGTTGATACCAAGCTAACCCTGGTATGGCACATTGGACCGCAGTCAAGAATATCCTCAAGTATCTCAAGAGAACAAAGGATAGCATCCTCGTGTACGGTGGAGACCAAGAGCTCGTTGTAAGTGGTTACACCGATGCTAGTTTCCAAACCGATCGAGATGTTGCGAAGTCACAGTCCGGCTTCGTATATCTGCTCAATGGTGGAGCCGTGAGTTGGAAGAGTTCCAAACAGGATACCACGGCTGATTCCGTCAACGAAGCAGAATACTTAGCGGCTGGTGAAGCGGCGAAAGAAGGAGTTTGGATTAAGGAATTTTTGACCGAGCTGGAGGTGGTTCCAAGCATCTCAGGTCCAGTGGATCTCTACTGCGACAACACGGGAGCCATAGCTCAGTCCAAGGAGCCTAGGTCTCACCAGAAGACCAAGCACATTCTACGACGATTCCATCTTATCCGTCAGTTTGTGAATGACGGATGGATCAAGGTCAAGAAGGTGGACGGTGCCGCGAACACAGCGGACCCTCTGACAAAGCCTCTATCTCGAGCCTCACATGAGTTGCACGTTGCATCCATGGGGATTAGGCGTATGCCTGAGTGGCTTTGAGTTGTATCTTTTATCATTTGAGGCTTTAGTATGAGATATGTATATTTTGGATATTACATTGAGTACTATGCACTGGTTAGAAGTCACTGTTGATTGACTCTAGACCAAGTGGGAGATTGTTAGAGATATGTCCTAGAAGCCAATCGTTAAAATGTCACTTCTATGGTTTATGTTATTGATGATATTTGATCAATTATTCCTTGATTTATTTATTGACAGATCATTCAGGTTGAGGATCTGAATTGTAGATCTCTGTAGTTCATTTATAATTAAATGACAATAATAAATTTAAAAGGTCCGTAATCTTGATAATTAACAAGGAATATTAATTATCGGATAAGATTAGTATGCAAGTTAAGTGATAATTAAGTTCTACAGATCATAGGTAAGGAGTTGCCAACTTAATTGCATATGTATATGTTATAGAACATAGTACAGGACACGGCCCAATGAAATAAATATATGGATTGTGTTATGTGTCATTATTTATTTCGTTTGAGTTTGATTCTAAGTTTGAGATGGTTCAACTTTTCCACATGAGGATAGGTTCAATAAATATCGTCTACCATTGATTCCTGATAAGGGCTGCTATACGGACTTTATTTATGTTCTCTTGAATTGTGCGGGGAAAAGTTGTTCATCAAGAAAACCGTATGTCCCTCATTAATTTACTTAGTGAGCGATGATATCTGTTTGGGCCTCTTGATGGAGATGGATTGTTTGCTATCAACTGATACAGTCATCTCTAGATCAAGAAACGTATAATCTGCAAGAATGACACATTCCTATCTTGGATTATACGATGATATCATGTGACATAAGAATCAGACAAGGAAATACTATTACTTCTTATGCAGGATTAAAATATTGTAGCAGTACACTATTTATGCGAATTGGGAATCATAACGTGTTGCTAGATACCGCTTATGATTATTGGAAATAAATAGCGATTTATTTTCCATGTCCAACAAAGCATAAATCCTCAAAGGGTCACACAAATAGGTTTTGACCATGCGTGCATTATTTATTTGGTTGTATTAAGGAATGCAACAATATGATATGTTGACTGATTAATTATGTACTGTTGCGAACCGTCATAATTAACTAATTAAGTCAAACGAATTATATAGAAATAAATTAATGCATATTCTATTCCTTAAATAATTATCAAAGTGTTGATAATTAATTTGTTCAACATGAATTAATTAAAGTAATTAATTTGAGCTAACGGGCCTATATTTAAATGGTAAATTAAAGGTCCAAATTGAGAGCAATTAATTGGGCCACTAATTAATTGAATTAGAGGACCAATTAAATAATTGATGGAGCCCATTTAGGCCCATTTTATGGCTGCCCTAGTGATGGCATAATTGTAAATTAGTTATAACTTTTTGGGAGAGTGGTTGGTCTATAAAAGGACCACTTTGGGAGCCAAAACCCTAGCCACCTTGCCCTTTTCTCTCTCCCTAATATTTTGGACGAAAATTAAAGGTAAAATTTCAGAATTTTTCCTCTCCACCATTGCTCTCTTAAGCTCATGTGTTGAGCACCTCTTGCCTCCATCCAATTAAATAGTTAATTAAGGCAAAGAGAAGGAATGGATTAGGCTTAACCTCTCATCTACTTGCATAGATCGAGGTTTTGGTTAATACCTTGGTGGACTTGAGGCCGAGACACGTGTGGTGGTGCGCACAACCTCGACATCGCCGGATTCGAGCCTCCTTGTTGCGATACAAGGAGAGGTTGCCTTCCTAACCTCTCTCTCTTGTGTGTGAATGCTTGGACTAGATCCTTCGAGGTCTAAGTCGTTTGGATTGCTTATTAAATAGTTAATTAGCACAAAAATTTGAAAACTTAGACTTCCTAATAATACTAACTATCGTTACAGTTCAAGTTCTCAAAGTTAGGTCGAATCATCAATTAAAAACCCTAAGTTTGATCATCACCATTGGCTTTTGAGTTTCTAAATTCTATCTTTTATACAAAGGATATCTTGCAACCATCGTTGCAAGAAGGGTTCATCTATCGGTTACTTAATCCCGGTTTCATTCATCAATTACTACCATCCTCAATTAGGTCAAACACAAATCAAGCAAAGATATAGATTATTGTTACCAAGTTAGATAAGGCCTTAATCTAATTGGCTTAATCAGTTCTATCAAAGCAATTCATGAAATCACATATCAATCAAAAACCAAAAGATAGAAATCACAAGAAAATAACATAAACTCCAACTAAATAATATCAATATCAACTACATAAAATTGGTTCCCTACCGTTGCCCCTTAAAACTAAATTACTCTAACATAGTAGCAATAACAATAAATAAATAAAGCTTTCTCCAAAACATAGAAATCAAAGAGAAATTACAACATAAATTCAACTTGACTTCTAGTTTCTGCAATCTGGCGTGATCCAACGGTCCGTCTGAGGTGTCAGACGATCCGTCTGGAAGGTTGGCTGGCTAGGGTTTTGCATGATCTTCTCTCTGAATTGTGACAGACTCGAATATGGGTCTTGGCCTCTCTTAAATAGCCATCTTCCTTCCAAAAGGTCGGTCTGAAGTCGTGCTAACACTGCCTGGATCGTGCTAAGTATGTAGAGGTTGAGGCTTCAGCAAAAATAGGTTGCCCTGAATAGTGTCTGGTTTCGGAACAGTCAAACGGTCCGTCTGGCGGCAATCTGGGCTAGGCTAAAAACTGTGCAGATCCAAGTCCATATCTCGTCCAAAATCGCCAAAAATCAGCAGAAAACAGCAGAAATAAATGGAGAACCTGAAAACATGAAGGAACAACTGCAGTACCAAGCTTCTACCCTAAAAGCATCAAATTATCATTAAAATACGCAATATTTAACCAAATTTAAGACCTAATTAGGGTTGAAATGCAAGCATAAAAACCGCTGATCAAAATCCCCCAAACTTGAACCTTGCTTGTCCCTAAGCAAAATTGTAACTTAGAAGATCAAATTAGGGCTTAAATGTGAGGTTAATATTGGTATTCTACAAACCTAAGGAAATTTTCAACAAGTACCAATATTATGACTTGAACCATTGGGACAACTTAATTGAATTACAAAATCAAGATCGATTCCAAGTTGTATTTACCATTCGATTTCCTCATTTTCACAAGCTAACCCTAGGATATTTGCAAAACTCATCTATATCTCACCTTGGTCAACTCTAGAATCTCGAACTTTGGTTAAGGTTTGACAATTTGATTTGACAATTAGAAAAGGGATCTAACTCTATCAATTCAACCAACTTAGAAACAATTAACTCACAATCATGATTTAGACAATTCTTTACCATTTGAATTTTGGAAAACGTATTGAAGAATGACTAAAGTGAGGCGGAAAAATGGTACAACTCCTGTTCTAAAACAGACTGACGACTGAAAAGTTTTGACCCAGTTGGAGTGTCAAACCTTAATGAAAAATTACGAAATAAATTTTTACAGAATCCTAATTCGAAATAGAACAATTCTATTCAAACACTTTTCTGTAAAAGTCCTTCAGTAATTTTAGTTTTTCAAAACAACCAGCTTGTTCAGAAAAATAGATCTGACGACTTCGATTCTTTCCATACTTGAACATCTATATAAAATCCGAAACAGGTAACAAATTACACATATCCAGAAAGAGTATCAAGTCTAAATTAACCCTAGCCAAATATTACAGGTAGCTATTTTCCAAAAAAGCATCCTTTTTGCCATACAAACAGAACTGTGCAGCAGAACGGCAGATCTGTGCACCGTTACCGTTTAATTCACTAAAAATTCATAACTACCTATAAAATAGTGAAATCAGTGCCAAAAGAACCATGACTCAAAGATATACAATCTACAGTAAGAGAAAAAAATTCCAGAGAAATTTACATCATGAAAAACAAGCAACAAGACAGAAAAGCAGCTTTTTCCAGAACAGAGCACACACATCACTAATTAACTTTGTTAATTATTAATTTCTCGATTTAAAATTGTTAAAAACTTGAATAACGACCAGCGCTCTGATACCACTCTTAGGAACTCAAGTCCTCGTACAATTTTAATTTTTATTAACATTTAACAAGCAATTAATACGCACGAAATACCGGATCTAGTTATTCAAGTGATTAACATCGCAAAAGAAGAAGCGTAGGAGGTTACCTCTTCCAAAATCGTATTTGAAAGGCTCGAGTCCTTTCTCTAGGAATCGATGGCGTGCTCGTCACCTTCACGGCTGCCTTCCGGTTGCCTCGAGTCCACCAAGAAGATTAACCAAAGTCTCAGGACAACTGCTAGCTTGTCCGAGACGATAGCTAATTCTCTTTTTCATTTCTTCGCACGTTTAACAGTTTAACTGGAAGAAGGAACGCTCAACACATGAGCTAGAGATGGAGGCGCACAAGAGAAGGAGAGAAACAAAATTTCTGCTCCTCTCTTGGAGCCGTCGGCCAGGGAAGAAGAGAGAGAGAGAGAATTAGGGTTAGTTTCTCCCGTTTCCATAAACGACGCTGCTATATATGCAGCCTAGCTCTCTTCCAATTTTATCTGGACAGATTTGCCTCTCTATGGCTGAAAATTAATGGGTAATTATGGGCTTCACAACATATTATATTAGTCCATTAATTCACTCCATTAATTAATCTCAAATCGAGCTTTTAATTAACTAATTAAATAAAAGTCCAATTAGCTCAATATAAATAATATATGCTGAACGAATTTAATTATTAACATGTTAATAATTAATTTGGAATTAGCATATGCATTATATTATTTCTATATGATCCTCTTGAGTTAATTAATTATTACGGTTCACAACGATATATATAATTAATTAATCAACATATCATATTTTCGCAGTACTCGCTACTGCGAATAAATAAATAATGCACGTATGGTTAAAGTCCTATTTGTGTGACCCTTTGAGGATTTATGCTATGTTGGCCATGAAAATAAATCACCATTTATTTCTAATAATCATAAGCGGTATCTAGCAACACGTTATGATTCCCAATTCGCATAAATAAATACTGTACCAATACAGTACTTCAATCCTGCATAAGAAAAAGTATCTTATTGTTTTGATTCCTATGTCACATGATATCCTTGTACAATCCAAGATAGTAATGTGTCATTCTTGCAGATTATACGTTTCTTGATCTAGAGTTGATCGCCTAGTTGCGTGCATACGATCCAACTCCATCAAGGGGCCCAGCAGATATCATCACTCACTAGGTGAACTAATGAGGGATATACAGTTGTCTTGATGAACAGTTTTTTCCCGCACAATTCAAGAGAACATGAATAAAGTCCGTATAGCAGCCCTTATCAGGAATCAGCGTTAGACGATATTTATAGAACCTATCCTCATGTGGAAAAACTGAATCATCTCAAACTCGGAATCAAACACGTATGAAATAAATAATGACACACAACACAATCCATATATTTTTTTGATTGGGTCATGTCCTGTACTATGTTCCAGTAACATATACATATGCAATTAAGTCGGTAACTCCTTACCTATGATTTGTAGAACTTAATCATCACTTAACTTACATACTAATCTTATATGATAATTAATGTTCCTTGTTAATTATCAAGATTATGGACTCTTTAGAGATATTATTGTCATTCTAACGAATGATCCACAGAGATCTACAATTCAGATCCTCAACCTGAATGATCTGTCAATAATAAACTCTAGGAACAAATGATCAAGTATCATCAACAACATAAACTAATATAATAGCCACCAACTGATTGGCTTCTAGGACATATCTCTAACAGGACTTCCCTAAAAGGTCAATCACCCTGTTTACCCCCCCTCTCCCCCGGAAATGCAGAATTAGAATGGTGTCGAGTACTAGCTCCTACCAGCCAAGCTTAAATCATATCCTTGAACAAAGGCTAAAATAATCATTCCACCATTTGATATTGTGACATCCCGTCATGTCTCGGGACTAGACGGTACATACGAAATGTCCGCCACGGATGCCAGCTGCACCCGCAAGGCCTAACTAAGTCTGATTTGTAAATTAAATCTAATTATATACAATTATTACTAATGTCAAATCTAAATTTAATAATATTTATTTAAATGTAATATAAATTCTACAACAATCTGGTTAATAGTCTGGTTCATACAGGTTGCTAACCATAGATCCAATGGGCCGCTACTCGTCTCGCTATCCAACACTCGATCTGAAACCTGGAACCCACAACCAATTGCGAAAACAATGCAAAAGCAGAGAGTGAGATAAATATAATTTATTTCAGTGCGATTTTTAGTTCCAGTCACACGAATCTCAATGATACATGTTCAAGAACTAACCACCGTACCAAGTTAAACTAATAATAATAAAATATATAAGCAATACATAAACAAATCAGTTATCAAATGCAATCATTTATAAACAGATGCAATGAAGTGGAGCACGGCTACTTATTCAATTTCCTTTTCAAATACAATTTAATATTTCAAAAGCCGGCTCAAATCTGGACTACTATCTAATGCAAGTCTAGTATCACAGATCAATCAGTTCAGAGTTAGATACCGTGAGTCTCCTTCTTAGAGGGTTGTCAATGGCTAATCGATTCAATTTACAATTCAAATGATCAGATAATCAAAAGTACTACAAACCGAGAACACTGCCACATCCGGAATATAAGCGCTTACTTCACGGTGTACAGCCAGGTCTGGGCGTGACCCAAACCCCCGTACAAAAGAAATGAGTGTCTATTCAATCGCACAAGCAGTACATATAACAATTTCTAATTACCAAGTGGAAACCATTCAATATGCATATAAGAATAATAATGATAAACAAATGATAAATATTCAAATATGACATATGACAATTTAACAATCTCAAATGTGCAAATGCAAGCAGTTCAGATCTGAAAATACAATTTAAAATTCGTGTGAAATCCGCACCTGTCAAACAAGCAAAGCAAGCAAGCAAAATATAGTCAAGTCGTATCGGTCGTCCCCGTCTTTGACACTTGACCACTCGATTTTTAAACCAAATTAAAATACTAAACTAAGTTCTATTTAAATTGGAAGACTAAATTTAACTTTTATATAAAACAACCTTTAAATAATAAATAGTTGTGGTCGGTTTAGGTTTACACCACTTCTAAATTTTTACTCTACATTTTTGGACAGTAACTATTGTACCGAGGGGTACCAAAAGACAAAATAGTATCTTTGCAGCACAAGTGCACTACCCTTGTATATTATACCATTTTTCAAGACAACTAAATATCACATAGCTCGTAAATTTCTTCCCAAAATTCGTTAATCAAATAAATTAGCTAATTTCAGTGTTTTTAATTTTCAGAAATTCATTCCAGCCATAATCTTTTATAAATTGTCAAAACAATTTGCAATAAAAGTCAAGTAATATCAAGGAATCCATTAATTTGTCAAATAGGTTAGAATGGCAATAAAACATGTTCATCTTAAAACTTCAAAATAATTGAAAGAATAGATGAAAATTGTTACCAATGTAAAAGTTCCAAATTCATCTTTGAAAAGGTACTATGCGCTGCCCTCAACTGAATCCTTCTCCTCAAACCGACTAGCATCAATTTACTAGTTGTTCTATGTTCTCTCTCTTCCTTCTATTTAAATTTCTGTTTTTGTGGAATTTTTACTAGTTAATTGCTACCCTTTTCTCGCATTGACATGGCAAGCCAAGAGGAGAAGGGTGCGCACAAGAGAAATGGTGAAAAGTGCTGAGATATTGTAGTCGGCCATAAAAGGAAAATTACTTAGTGGGTGAAGCATTCTATGCCAACAAAAATTGTGTTGTTTGTGTGACACGTGGGTCCCAATTGCTAGATGGCATGAGAAAGAATTATTGGAGCGGCACAAACTCGGTAGCTTAGAGTGGAATTAGTGCTTCATTTAATACATGAAAATATAATGTAACTTACATGTGGACCTCCCATGGCAAACTAACAACTAGTGCAAACCGAGTTCATGAAAATTTCAGACTTTAAGAATCTTAAAATCCACAAGTATAAATTCAATTTGGAAAAAAAAATTGCATTTCCTTTAAGAAAAGATAATTTTCTCTTCTAATATTAAAACGACTTAAAACTTATATTCTAAAAGTTGTAGAAAAGACCGAACTTGATTTCAGAAATTATTAACAAAATTTTTTTAGTATTATAAAACATCATGTGTTACAAGAAATTAATTTGTGGAAAAAAATAAAATAAAATAAAATAAAAGTACAGAAGTATAATTACAAAATCTAAGCAACCCAAAGTTCTAACAAATCTTTTAAGGACCCAAAATAAAAATCCAAGGTATAACAGATATTTCTCCATAAAAGAAAAAAAAACAAAAAAATAGTTATGCAACTCGTGTGATTCAACTCATCACTCCTATTAACTGGTAGTCTTGAAAAGTTACACAAAAACATTCCAAAATTCAGAATGTTTAGGAATATGTTTAGGCATGAGGCTTTATGTCATGAGTTGTGACATTGACTATCCCCAATTATCCAAGAAACCCAAAACAAAACCACAAGGTGAACCAAAAGAAACCCAAATCACAAGAAAAGGGATGCAAACAATCAGCACAAGGCCTGCACCTCAATGCAAGGAAATCTACTTTGGAAATTTAATAAACAATAGAAACGAGCAATAGAAAACCTGTATGGAGATAAGAATAGCAGTCACGTCATATATAGGACTCCACTGGTTTTGTAGAATGCCAGGCATATGCTCCCATCAGCATATACTACATTTTCCCGAAAGTAAGTAAACATATAAAAACTAATTTTTTAAAGAAAGGAGGGTCATAAGTAAATGAAGAACATGTATGAAAATATCTAAGCATAATAACTTACTGTTTGGGTGGAACATCCTGGAAACATAGCGTACTGTAAATGGCTTGTTTGGATAATCTTCGGTAAATTGAAGTGTCAATATAAACATACCTGAGAAGCTCATCATATTAGATTAACTAAAGGAAATAGAAGGGCGGTCATTCTGACTATTTAAACTTAATTATAGGTATGCTCAAATCTCAGGTAGGGTATATATTCATCATAAATTTCAATTGATATGGAGAATGAGGAGAGTGTTTAATTCATGTACATATCTGATTACATGTCAGAATCTATATAACTGTGCACCGCCCAACAAGCAAGGTCTCAGATTTGGTACAATCTTACACCCCTAGGAACTTAAGGTAACAATTTGATCGGTATAAGGTTCTTTTGTTATGGAGCATTATTCTCAGCTCTAAATTGTAAACTGAACTCAAGTTAGGGTAATAGAGTAAATTGACCCAGAATAAAAGCAAAGACAAAATGATAGCATCAGTCCCCTAATTAACAGTAATTAACTTTTTACTAACCTCCATCCCAAGGAGTGTCATCTAGTCTGCAACATAAATAAGCAAAAATGTTGTTAGGTCAGTACAACAAAAACAATGCAACAGAAGAAAAAAAGAAGAAGCATACTAGCAATGCAAATAAGAAAATTCTATAAAAGTACACACTGTCATTCAATCAGCAAATGTATCATTTTTTATTATGTTTCTTTTTATTTAATTTGAACTGTATGGTAACTGCATTTGAAGCTTATATCTTCCTTAGGCATCATCAAAATGAAAACGAAAAGCAATTCACTGTCATACATAAATATTTGGAACTAATTATATGCACACATGTGAAAAAGATTGGGGGGAAGACAAAATTTTCAGCCGCCGTGGAGATCAAATTTTACCGAATTGAACTATTCAACCTAATTTTACGGATGTAGGGTCTGCCTGATTAATGATGCTTCGATTAAAATCCAATGATCGTAAATTTTAATGTAGAGTTTCTATTCTAGATACAATGAAAATGACATGGTATGGAGGGAATACCCTTCCTCCATGATTTTATTTGCCGCTTAGTTAATTTGCTAGAACATTTCATGAAATGAGATGGGGGGAATTTTTTCACTTTCCCGCTGAATTAATTAAAATGACTGAAATAATTTTAAAAGTTAAAACTCACACATCTCGTTGATTGGACTAAACTTTTTTTGCTTAATTTCAATGAGAAGATGTTTATGGAGCAGAGGAATTAATAAAAAATTGTTGGTTTGGATAAAAATGACAATAATGTTATATTGTCGAAAATTACTTCATATGATTTGCAATTTAAAAAAATTCAATGTCAAATGTACTCTCTTGAGGTAAATCTTAAAAGAATAATTTATAAGTTCTGCTAGAATATTGTATATTCCTACATATTCTTGGATTAATGCTAGAATCAAACGCGTTTGATGTCAAACGCGATTCTAGACTTAACTATTGAAATTTCAAATTACCGATCTAGACCGCTCAATATGATCTTCATATCGAAACATTCATAGAGACCAAATTTTATATTTTTTTCTGAAATTTTTTACTATTTTTTCAGATTTTGTAAAATTGAAGGGTCCAAAATTAATTAGATTGAAGATTTTCTAAAATTCAAAATAAATAGTAAAAAAATCGAAAAAATATAAAATTTGATCTCCAATGATATTTCATTATGTTGAACAAATTGAGTGGTTCGGATCAACCATCGTAATTTCGAAAATCGAAATCCGATCATGTTTGACGGGCCAAGTGTCAAATGTGTTTGACTCTAGCACTAATTTTGGATGAATTAGAATTTATTTGTGTTAATTTTAGTTAGTATATAATTTGTTTGTGGTACTTTTGGTTATTACAATTTGTTTGTATCAATTCAAATAACTAACTCTAACCTCTAATTTCTTCTTTGCATTGAAATGTTAATGGAAACAAGATTTTATATATTTTTTCAGAAATTTTACTATTTTTTTCTATTCGATTTTCTTTGACACGTTATTAGCATGTATTCATGTTATCCTTCTAATTAATGAACGTATACATCTCACTTTTAATTCTCTATTAATAGTAAAAGTATGCTTACACAACAAATTTAATTTTTTGAGATATTTTTACTATTTCTATCAATTTTATTAAATGACCTTTTCAGATACAAATTATAGTAAAATATTTTGAAATACAGTAAGCTTTTAGGAAATATGAAAAAATAGTACGAAAGTTTCAAAAACATAAATTTTTTTTGTGAGATTTCAACATATAGGTTGAATTTGTTTAATACATTTCGCGAAAATATAATAAACAAATTCATGATGCACAAAATGGTAAAATATCAAGAGATTTCCAATTTCTCTTAAAATATTTTAAAATGATATAATTTAAAAATTAAATATTACTATATTTTTAAAATGTTTTAAGCATTCATGTGAAATTTCAAGTCAAAATTTTTTTTCTATTAAAACTTAAAAGTGAGATGGGGGGGGGGATTTTAATTCAAAAAACGCACATGAATATTTTAAGTCTCTAAAATTTTGTTTGCCGCTGAATTTAGTACCAATGACTGAATTAATTTTAAAGTTAAATTTGCACATGGCTTTGATTATTGGACTAAACTTCTCTTACTTAATTTCAATGAGAAGATGCTTATGTGAGTGAGAAATCACTCAAAAAATGAAATTGTTAGTTTGGATAAAAATGAAAACGATGCTATATTGTTGAAAGATAGTTCATATGATCATATGGATATAGTTAGTCTAATCCACTACAATCATGATTGCAAAGTAAAGGACATGAAAATTCATACAGAAGCTGTTATATACTTTCTATTTAGATAAATTAGTCATTATATGATTATATAATTATATGTAGCAAGTAGCAACTGATATAATATCGAGTGATTGAAAATTATTAGGTTAATATATAGGGAAATAGATTTTTGTCGTACAATTGAATTTTTTTTTATTTTTTGGAGGGAGATGCGAAATTCTCCAGCCAGCGAAATATTTTTTTTGGAGGGAGATGTAAAATTCTCCAGCCAGCGCAAATTTTTTTTTGGAGGGAGATGCATTTCAGAATTGCGCCTAAATGAAAAATTCTTCAGCGAAATTGTTTTCAGGGGACGCGGAAAGGTATCTAGTGAAATTGTGGAAAAAATATCAAGCAATATTATGTGGGAAATTGTCTGAATGAGTTGAGAAATCACTAATTTTTTTTTTTTACAAATTTTGCCATTTACGTATATGAGTTAAGAAATCAAATTTCATTTCTCTAATTTTCCTTATACATGAAAATTTTTTTACGTGTACATTTTTTTTAAAATAATTATTAACTAATTTGATTTAAAAAAGTATTTCTAACAGTAATAATTATAAACAAATATAAAATTCGCAAATTTGATTTTTAAAAATAATTTCGCAATTTTTTGCTCTATAAAATTCACGAACTTGATAATCGAATAACCACATAATTCACGAATTTGATGTTTGAATTGGTGTGTTGCTTATATATATTTCTATTATGTTTTTTTTTTATTTTGGTTCTTTGAATAATTGACAAGATATTAATTGGTATAGAAAAATTGACTTTACCTGTACTATCACACCCGAGCCGACACACGGGGTGTGACGGTGGGATTGTATCTTCTGCATCCATCCGACGACCCATCAACCTACGTCGCAAGCACAAAGAAACAAACGGATGTCAGCTACAAAGCTCAGTAACCGGTTATTTAACGACGCAGCTTCTCTATATTAGTTGATAAAGAAAATTAAACATGACTGAATTAATCCACATAACAAATCATACATTTCATGGCGATAATCGAATCTAGATTAATCATATCAGTCACATAATTCCCTAATCCGAGGGCAGGCAAAAGAGACTCATCTCTAACCCTGGGCAGGCGAAAGGGAATTCTAAATCCACATGCACAAACAAATCCAGAATCCAGATTCTAAATCCTATATCCCGCAAAACATACCACATACGAGTATACACATGCAAGCAAAGCCAAGCGATAATCAAATCAAGCAATATGAAACTAATTATAGAGAAGTCCGGTTACCTGACTGAGCGATTCAGGAGCATAAGCAAATCGGGATGACTATAATTGCGACGTAGAACTCGAATTTCAAATGGCCGACTATTCAAAGCTAAAGCGGCATTCAAGATTGAGTAGAAAGAGAGAGAAAGAGAAATGATATATGAAATGAAATAAAATAAGGCTGGGGTCTATTTATAGTGGAGGTCTGACTAAAATGGTAAATATTTTGAATTACTTAATGGCTAAGTAAGCAAAAAAAAATTACTTAGCTATTATTTTCGAAAATATTAGAGCCTATTTATATAAATATTTATTATAAAAATTATTTATATAAATATTGATTACTTAGCTACTAAAAATATGAATAAGATCAAACAGACATTTTCAAATTGATAAGCATGAACATTTTTCAAATAGGACCTTACAATTTGAAGCATTGCAAACATGTCCTAAAATTCAGGATGTTACATTCCACCCCCCTAAAAAAAAAAATTTCCACGAAATTTCATAAGGAAGGTGACAAGTCAAATGAAATATCAAATCGGCATACTATAATCAAATTTCCAAATGAAACGATAATGAACCCAAACACAGTCTGAGGAACGAATGCTCTGATACTATTTTGTCACACCCGTGCCGACACACGGGGTGTGACGGTGGGACGGTATCTTCTGCATCCATCCGACGAACCAGCAACCTACGTCGCAAGCACAAAGAAACAAACGGATGTCAGCTACAAAGCTCAGTAACCGGTTATTTAACGACGCAGCTTCTCTATATTAGTTGATAAAGAAAATTAAACATGACTGGATTAATCCACATACAAGTTATACATTTCACAGCGATAATATGATCTAGATTAATCGTATCAGTCACATAATTCCCTAACCCGAGAGCAGGCAAAAGAGACTCATCTCTAACCCTGGGCAGGCGAAAGGAAATTCTAAATCCACATGCACAAACAAATTCATAATCCAGATTCTAAATTCGATATCCCGCAAAACATACCACATACGAGCATACACATGCAAGCAAATCCAAGCGATAATCAAATCAAGCAATATGAAACTAATTATAGAGAAGTCTGGTTACCTGACTGAGTGATTCAGGAGCACAAGCAAATCGGAATGACTATAACTGCGACGTAGAACTCGAATTCCAAATGACCGACTATTCAAAACTAAAGCGGTATTCAAGATTGAGTAGAAAGAGAGAGAAAGAGAAATGATATATGAAATGAAATGAAAATAAATGAGACTGGGTCTATTTATAGTGGATGCCTGGCTAAAATGATAAATATTTTGGATTACTTAATGGCTAAGTAAGTAAAAAGGAATTACTTAGTTATTATTTCTAAAAATATTGACGCCTATTTATATAGATATTTATTATTAAAAATTATTTATATAAATATTGATTACTTAGCATTTATTTATTGCATATTGTAAGCATGATCAAATGTTACATCTAACTTTTTTTTTTGTCTTTGATACTTTAACTATTCATAGTATATCGGATATCATTGTATTTGACTTTTTACAAATTTATCATATTTACGGGCTAGTCATCAATTCAAAAATACAACTGAACTTTATTTATTTTCTCTTGTCATTACTATACTTTATTTATTTTATCGTATCAATGTTTTAAAGAGACATGAAAGGTTGGTCTTGTTTATTTTTGGCTTAGCGGATTTTCAGCGAATAATCCAGAATCAGTCACCATGCGGCATTAACAAACATATAATATCTTTATAACGAACATAGATATGATACAGTGGAGCGACCACAGAATATCACACGAGAAAAGCACAAAAAGTAATTGTGCCTGTTAAAATTCTACTGCATCATCTTTGTGCTTCCTTCGTGTTATGATTGTATAATGACGCCCTTTCCAACTCGTTGCACAATAATCCTGTTGCAGCTGCCACGAAAAAAAAAACCACTTTATATTTCTCCCTTTGAAGAATTAATAAAATCCTCCTTATTATGCGTGAGTATGCAAAAATTGTTAGCGTCCCTATGTCTCAAATATTTCTACGTGCTAATGAATATGTGTCGGTTACGAACGCAAATGAAATCTCTCTGATGTACTATTTTCTTTTCTTTTAGCATGCCTATTTAATTTATTGACGCTGGATAGTGGACTTACCCACCCAGAAAACTCAAATTTTCTAGTAATGTGTAGAAGTTATTAATTAAAATTTTTTCCTATATTTTTTTTTTATCGTAGTGATAATTTATTTGAGTTGGTTACAATATATTTCTTTTAAAGACTTGTTCTGTTAGCCTTTAAAAGATAAAAATGCACCTAATTAGAACGTTAATGTTTCGACTCTCGTGAATAAATAAATTAGCAATTGTGCTTTTTGTTCCATTAGTCTTCAGTTCTGTGTAATTTGAGAATACCTAAAGATGATTTTGAAAGAATAGGCTCAGGAGTTCAAGGGTATAACAGTAAATTATGATTAATTTATGTAATTTAACATTATATCATCCAAACAAGAAATAAGAGAGGAAGGGAAAAAAATGTTCTCTTCCTTTCATTATTCATCCAAACAGACAAATGTGAAATAATTTCCATTCCCATTCCATTCCTTTCTCTTGTATATTTCTCCTTCCTTTCCACTCTCCTCCTAATAGCCAAATACAGTATAAATGGATTACTGATATCCATATACATATATTAATCCGCAGTGCGGTTCCGGGTCCCTAAACCCCTATCTGACCGGATCTTTTGTTGCAGCGCCTAAAATTGTGAAAGAGTAATTGTCACATAAGATCCGGTCTATTTTTAGGACTCCATGTGCATATAGTTTCCTAGCATATGTGCATAGCACGTGGGATGTTCCATCCGTCCGGTACTGGAAATGCTTCATACACTCCTCAAATTTGGAGATCCACTCCTGCTTGGACGAAAATGCCCTTCTCACTCCTTCAATTTGCGTCACTCAATGTACCGCAGTTTGAAAATACGACAAAATACGAAGGGTATTTTCATCCAATAGGAGTGGATCTCTAAGTTTGAGAAGTGTATGAAGCAATTTCCGTCCGGTACACCCACGAGTAGAATTTTCTTTTTTTTTATAATTGTTATTATGTTTTCTTGACCGGCATATATGTGTTTCATATACTGTTAGATATGCATATGCGCTAAATTCCTTCATATCATGTTCTTTTTTTTTCCTCTAAGTTTTGTTGTTGGCGTTGTGACTTTTATTAATTCTTCATACTTCTGTTTCTTCATACTTTTATTAATTCTTCATACTTCTATTTGCTAATTGGATGCTTAATTAGTTATTACGTCACTATGACTAAACATATGTTTTGGATATTTGGAATTAAATATTTAAAATGATGCGATTTAATTGCGTGCCATTCAGGAACAAATAGATCGCGCAACGCGCGAACCCCCGCTAGTGAGAGCTTATACTTGATTTGAGAAGCCAATAATAATAAGTATGAAAACAAATAGGAAATAGTAAGAAAACAAATGGAAGAAAGCATAGTCCATATGTATTATCCCACCAAACTAATATTGCACAAAATATCAAAACTACAGAGCCTACTGGACGATGAGGGCTAATCAATTAGGGCTCGTTTGGATCGTATGGGAATAAGGAAGGAATAAGAATTTTAGGAAGAAAACGTTGGTAAGTGTGTAACTTTAGGAAGAGTTTTATGTCTAGGAAGAAGCTATTTCTAGCCCATCCAAACGGAGCCTTAAGTAATACATATAGCAGTGTGCATGAATCAAGCTTGAACAATCTGCCTTATTTCAAGTTAACATTCAATGGATTTCCATTAGAATTTCAAGCTGATATCCTAGGTTGATTTCAATTATTAAAATTTTAGTTAACTCATTTGGTTTAATAATAGATCATTTCGTGAATTAATCAGCTAGCAAATCGTGACCTCATAGTCTACCTCAAGAACAAGCTCGGTTTTGAACTTAACAAGAATAAATAAAAATGTACTTCATGCATGCAGGCTCTTGGATACCATCGAGCAATAAAAACAACTTTATTCATTAGTGCATATTTTGTTTTGGACGAATCTAACGTACCAGCAATTGCAATTTCACTTTCTCAAATGCGTAGAAATTATTACTTGCGTTTTTTTTCCTTTCCAATTTGAGCGTTCTTAATTAGGTTTTAGCGTTTTTTTTTCACCCGTCATTTGAAATCATATACTTACAAACTAGTATCCAGATCATATGCAATAATTATTACAAACTTCTCCATAATCTATGTTTAGCTTGATTTTTTAATAGCAAATTTTTCATGTAGGTACTAAAATCCAAGCGTAGCTGACCTTGTACATCATGTAACAAATCAGTCGCCAAAATAAAATTAATAATTTTTGTTAAAATAAAGATTCTAGCTGGCAAAGAGTTATTAGAGAAACAAATTAGTTTTAATTTAATTGATTTTCTCTAGTATATCATCGTGAGATTTAATAGTGCGTGCAAAAATTTCATCAAAACTACTAAAGATGTGCTTTTTATCATTATGTCTACCAAAAATATAAAGATAAATTTGTCTATATAGTCTAAATTACAGTCCATTTCATTTATATTATAAAATATTTGATATAATGATTAAATAAAATGTGCATGAACATCATGCGAAAACTCTCTCTCTCTCTCCACATGTGAAACCTCCTAAATATTTTTTTAGAAATAAATTTCTCTGGATATTACATTTGGAAATATAGGACTGTCAATGGATTGGGTACGATACGGTAGAGACAATTTTCATACCCGTACCCATTAAAATTTTCTTTACTCATACCCTACCCTTACCCGTTAAAAATTGACTTTATCCGTACCCTACCCTTTCCCGTTAAGAATTAACGGTAAGGATAGGGTAACGGTAGAAATTGAGTAATAATGTTAATAACTCAATGAAAAAAATTGTACAATAGAGATAAATAAATATTATCAGATAAATATATTAATAAAGTGCAACATTTAATAATACTTTAAATATAGTAAAATCATACTATATCGTCTCACGTCAATAGTCACAAAAAAAATTACATAACTAATTACTAATTATACAATATTTTCTCAAATGACAACGGAGAAGAAAGGATCTTCTGAAAAAGTTTATTATTTTCTTAATGTAGTCCGTGAATGAATGATGTAGCGCATGAATGAAAATTGAAAAAAAAATGTAACATATCAATTGAATCTTGCCATTATATCTTTCCAATTTAATGTAGTATTATCTCAATTATCTCAATCAAATCTTACAATTTAATTGCCTAGTTTAATTATTAACATATCAATTGAATCTTACAAATATATCTTTCTGTTATTAACGTATTAATTGAATCTTACAATTATATTTTTTTGGTTATGATAAAGATTAACGGTACGGGTAATTAACGAATACGAAGTAGCCTTACTCATACCCTTACCCAATAAATTAACAAATTTTTTTTTTATCCATACCCATACCCGATAACTTAACAAATATAAAATCTTACCCATACCCGTCTTATAGAATACGATACGGGTAGGGTAAACGGTTAAAATGGTACCATTGACAGTCCTAGTCCTAGGAAGAGTGCACTACATCATTAAAAAAATGTAACAGAAATCACGTCCAGTAAAAAAAAATTGAATTAGCTTTACATAAAATATGAATAAAGATATCGATTTATTCACTTAAACCATTAAATTTGTATGAGTTAGATCGCGTCAGGTAATTCCAAAAGATTTGAAACCAACATAAAGAACAACGATTGAAATACGAAAATAAACTAGAGAAATAAACAGTCGGCTGAATTTCGGTGAAAGTAGGCCTCCAGCTTATTTTCGACTACACATAACTCCAGAATACAAGCCCATAAAAAGGAGGACTATAGAAATATTTTTTTAAAATTATTGATTAAAATAATATTTTTAAAGAAATTATTAATTTTTGTCAAATTTTATAAATGTCATCACGAAGTCGGACTTTGAAAGTTCAACAGTAGCAGTCACCCAATTTTTTTTATGAATAATTAGATATATGCTACTATGAAAATTAACAATTAGAGAAATGTCATTCTTAAAATACAAACTAGATTTTATACCACTATAGAATGGTCAAAATTAATTTATTGCCATCAATTTCTTATTAAATTAGAGATATGCCACTCAAATTAAAAACAAGCCATTCTAAGTTTTTAAAATATCCAAATTGCCATTAAAGATTAAATCATCAACGAAATAAAAGGGAAAAAATGACGAAAAGAAAAAATCAAAGCGCCTGCAATAGAATAAATTTTAGGAGATCAAATATTATGGAAACTTAGGATAAACATATAATCAGATTGATATCACTACGTCATATATCATAATATTTTTTATAATAATCAGATTATGTTTCGTTTATTGTTTTTTTCCGAATACACAAATAACTGATTCCGTGATCTCATTTTTTGTAAATATAATTTTGAGACCAACGTACATATTTTGATGAAATTAAAGATTCTAATTATACATTATCAATTTTTGCAATTTATAGTGGCATAACTCCGATTTTAATTATTTAATAGTGGCATATTTTTAATTTTAATATTTTACAGTGGCATATTTCAAATTTTAATATTTTGTAGTGGCATAGTTGAAAGGGCGTAATTGTCGTATTAATTGACCGATGGCATAAAATTAATTTTATCATTTAGTGATGGCATAAAAATAAGTTATTATTTAGCGATGGCATGTCTCTAATTTCGAATTTTGTTAGTGGCATAAACCTAAATCACCATTTTTTAATAAATAATTTTTTTTCCAAATATGATATTTATTTTTATTTAATTAATAAACTAAATAATAAACTCTAAGAATTTATAACTCCTTACGATTACATAAAATAAAATTAATAGAACTTATTGAACAAAATTTTTGTTAAAAATATAATAGTAAAACTAGCCCCTCCCAAACATGAAAGACCTGATCCTTGCATCTAGACGTGTAATTTCACGTTGTATCCCTCTTCCTCCACTAGTACCATAATTACCTCCCCTAGCTACTACCTGTGCTTTCATTGGTCCGCTACTACTTGATGCCTCTCAAGAGAGGTACACTAAAAAAAAAATAAAATAAAATAATCAATTGACTTCTTTTAAAATTAAGTGATGCCAATCGTCACTTAATCACTTCAGCAAAAAAAAATTAAGGAATATTTTCTATGACAGAGGACTGAGAAAAAAAAAACGTATTGTTGATATAATATCTATTATGATACTGAAGTTGGGAAAAAATAATGCAAATATGACTGTAGTAGTTATCCACTAAAACATATAGATATATCAGAAAAAGACCAAAAATAAATAAATAAATAAATAAAAAGACAACTTAATAAGTTACACAATCAAAACTAAATTAGTGAATCCAGGGTATGATCCAAGCCCCTTTTGTATTGAAAGGATATGGCAATATCGTGATCTCTTTGTTCTCTAAATCATACCTACATAATTGAACGCTTAGTTCCAATGGGCTAGAAACTATCTCATGATGAAAAAAGTAAATACAATTTCCCCTTAGTCCATGAAAATTGCTACTTCTCATGGAGAAACCATTGTGTGTATCCAGAAACACCATTTGTTCATTGATGTCCCATATCTGAATCCAACGATAATCATTATCGAGAGCATCAAGCTGATAGATTTCAAAAGATTCTACTTGGTTGTTTTCGATATTCTTAATAATTCTTAAAAGTTTTCCATCGGACTCCAACATATATTCCTGGACATCACGATTGTAATCCAAACGGTTGGTATTACGCATGGTGAACGCAATTTTACCACTTGTGGCATCAAAAACCATTGTGCGCCCTGTTGATAGCTCATGTGCAAACAAATGGCCCTTATAATACATGAAAGATCCTCTAACCCATACGCCAGAGCCTGGTAGTGGGATCACCAACCACTCTGCGTCACCTAGTCGAGTAACCCCCAATATAAAGGTGAATGAATGCTTCTCGAGTCCACGCACCACTAGAAGGTCCTTGCTTCTCAATCTATTTCCCACAAAATTTAACGGATAAAGACTCCTGATTTCATTCCTCAGAGGGGGTAGAGCGATAGTATTCCCCGTGAATGGATTTAAAAGTGAGATGGGCCTTCCTTTATTGGTATTGAGAAGATAGCATTCTGATGGCCCATTGAGAGACATCATATATGCATGACGGACTCGAATTGTGTAGATTTTGTTGGAGAAAGAAGGGCATAATTTAAGATTTGCCAAGACAAATAAGTCCCCATGATTGTTGAGAATCCAAGGGAGACGTGGAGCATGATCTGATGGAGAGGCTGAGGATTGCCAAGACTTGCAGACAGCACGAAAGCGAATGAAGTCGCTAATATCTGCGAGCTTGGTGGAGATTACGTAAAGCAGGTCATGCGGGAGGAGAGCCCAATCCATTACCATCATTGCCACAACTAGGATGATTATGTTTTCTCTTGTAGATGCTGCTTCATAGGGTCAATTCTCAGATAGCACAATATTTCATCATCATGTCGTGTGCTTGCACTGGTATCTTTATTTAGAATGTTGTCCATGGAGATTAATTTTGCAATATATAGGCTGCTTATTTACGAGTGTTGATCGAAAATCCTGCCTATGCTATTGCTGGGGATTATGGATATTCATCTCCTCATCCGTTTAACATATTTGTTATATTGTAATTTTTATTGATTACAATATAAGAAAAGGCACCTAAAACAACTGTATCATTGTCACAAGTAGCATGATTATGTTTTCTCTTGCAAATAATGCTTCCAAGGGATAAGCCTCTTTTATGATATTAATACCATAATTCATGATGGTGTACTTGCATTGGATTTACTCTAAATAGGGAGACTTTATTTAGAATGTTGTTCATGGAGAATAATATTAATTGCAATATATATGCTCCTTATTTGCCAGTGTTGATAAAAATAATAATATTAATTGGTATAGAAAAATAATAATATTTTAGCATTTATTTATTGCATATTGTAAGCATGATCAAATGTTACATCTAACTTTTTTTTTTGTCTTTGATACTTTAACTATTCATAGTATATCGGATATCATTGTATTTGACTTTTTAATAATTTATCATATTTACGGGCTAGTCATCAATTCAAAAATACAACTGAACTTTATTTATTTTCTCTTGTCATTACTATACTTTATTTATTTTATCGTATCAATGTTTTAAAGAGACATGAAAGGTTGGCCTTGTTTATTTTTGGCTTAGCGGATTTTCAGCGAATAATCCAGAATCAGTCACCATGCGGCATTAACAAACATATAATATCTTTATAACGAACATAGATATGAAACAGTGCAGCGACCACAGAATATCACACGAGAAAAGCACAAAAAGTAATTGTGCCTGTTAAAATTCTACTGCATCATCTTTGTGCTTCCTTCGTGTTATGATTGTATAATGACGCCCTTTCCAACTCGTTGCACAATAATCCTGTTGCAGCTGCCACGAAAAAAAAAACCACTTTATATTTCTCCCTTTGAAGAATTAATAAAATCCTCCTTATTATGGGTGGGTATGCAAAAATTGTTAGCGTCCCAATGTCTCAAATATTTCTTCGTGCTAATGAATATGTGTCGGTTACGAACGCAAATGAAATCTCTCTGATGTACTATTTTCTTTTCTTTTAGCATGCCTATTTAATTTATTGACGCTGGATAGTGGACTTACCCACCCAGAAAACTCAAATTTTCTAGTAATGTGTAGAAGTAATTAATTAAAATTTTTACATATGTTTTTTTTTTATCGTAGTGATAATTTATTTGAGTTGGTTACAATATATTTCTTTTAAAGACTTGTTCTGTTAGCCTTTAAAAGATAAAAATGCACCTAATTAGAACGTTAATCTTTCGACTCTCGTGAATAAATAAATTAGCAATTGTGCTTTTTGTTCCATTAGTCTTCAGTTCTGTGTAATTTGAGAATACCTAAAGATGATTTTGAAAGAATAGGCTCAGGAGTTCAAGGTTAATTTATGTAATTTAACATTATATCATCCAAACAAGAAATAAGAGAGGAAGGGAAAAAAAATGTTCTCTTCCTTTCATTATTCATCCAAACAGACAAATGTGAAATAATTTCCATTCCCATTCCATTCCTCTCTCTTGTATATTTCTCCTTCCTTTCCACTCTCCTCCTAATAGCCAAACACAGTATAAATGGATTACTGATATCCATATACATATATTAATCCGTAGTGCGGTTCCAGGTCCCTAAACCCCTATCTGACCGGATCTTTTGTTGCAGCGCCTAAAATTGTGAAAGAGTAATTGTCACATAAGATCCGGTCTATTTTTAGGACTCCATGTGCATATAGTTTCCTAGCATATGTGCATAGCACGTGGGATGTTCCATCCGTCCGGTACAGGAAATGCTTCATACACGCCTCAAATTTGGAGATCCACTCCTGCTTGGACGAAAACGCCCTTCTCACTCCTTCAATTTGCGTCGCTCAATGCACCGCAGTTTGAAAATACGAAAAAATACGAAGGGTATTTTCGTCCAATAGGAGTGGATCTCTAAGTTTGAGAAGTGTATGAAGCAATTCCCGTCCGGTACACCCACGAGTAGAATTTTCTTTTTTTTTATAATTGTTATTATGTTTTCTTGACCGGCATATATGTGTTTCATATACTGTTAGATATGCATATGCGCTAAATTCCTTCATATCATGTTCTTTTTTTTTCCTCTAAGTTTTGTTGTTGGCTTTGTGACTTTTATTAATTCTTCATACTTCTGTTACGAAATATCTGTTATATGTATTGTTTCTAAAATTCGGGTGTCTCGAAATTTGCTAATTGGATGCTTAATTAGTTATTACGTCACTATGACTAAACATATGTTTTGGATATTTGGAATTAAATATTTAAAATGATGCGATTTAATTGCGTGCCATTCAGGAACAAATAGATCGCGCAACGCGCGAACCCCCGCTAGTGAGAGCTTATACTTGAGTTGACAAGCCAATAATAGTAAGTATGAAAACAAATAGGAAATAGTAAGAAAACAAATGGAAGAAAGCATAGTCCATATGTATTATCCCACCAAACTAATATTGCACAAAATCTCAAGACTACAGAGCCTACTGGACGATGAGGGCTAATCAATTAAGTAATACATATAGCAGTGTGCATGAATCAAGCTTGAACAATCTGCCTTATTTCAAGTTAACATTCAATGGATTTCCATGACAAAGTAGCCCAACATAGCATAGAATTTCAAGCTGATATCCTAGGTTGATTTCAATTATTAAAATTTTAGTTAACTCATTTGGTTTAATAATAGATCATTTCCTGAATTAATCAGCTAGCAAATCGTGACCTCATAGTCTACCTCAAGAACAAGCTCGGTTTTGAACTTAACAAGAATAAATAAAAATGTACTTCATGCATGCAGGCTCTTGGATACCATCGAGCAATAAAACAACTTTATTCATTAGTGCATATTTTGTTTTGGACTAATCTAACGTACCAGCAATTGCAATTTCACTTTCTCAAATGCGTAGAAATTATTACTTGCGTTTTTTTTCCTTTCCAATTTGAGCGTTCTTAATTAGGTTTTACCGTTTTTTTTTCACCCGTAATTTGAAATTATATACTTACAAACTAGTATCCAGATCATATGCAATAATTATTACAAACTTCTCCATAATCTATGTTTAGCTTGATTTTTTAATAGCAAATTTTTCATGTAGGTACTAAAATCCAAGCGTAGCTGACCTTGTACATCATGTAACAAATCAGTCGCCAAAATAAAATTAATAATTTTTGTTAAAATAAAGATTCTAGCTGGCAAAGAGTTATTAGAGAAACAAATTAGTTTTAATTTAATTGATTTTCTCTAGTATATCATCGTGAGATTTAATAGTGCGTGCAAAAATTTGATCAAAACTACTAAAGATGTGCTTTTTATCATTATTTCTACTAAAAATATAAAGATAAATTTGTCTATATAGTCTAAATTACAGTCCATTTCATTTATATTATAAAATATTTGATATAATGATTAAATAAAATGTGCATGAACATCATGCGAAAACTCTCTCTCTCTCTCCACATGTGAAACCTCCTAAATATTTTTTTAGAAATAAATTTCTCTGGATATTACATTTGGAAATATAGGACTGTCAATGGATTGGGTACGATACGGTAGAAACAATTTTCATACCCGTACCCATTAAAATTTTCTTTACTCATACCCTACCCTTACCCGTTAAAAATTGACTTTATCCGTACCCTACCCTTTCCCGTTAAGAATTAACGGTAAGGATAGGGTAACGGTAGAAATTGAGTAATAATGTTAATAACTCAATGAAAAAAATTGTACAATAGAGATAAATAAATATTATCAGATAAATATATTAATAAAGTGCAACATTTAATAATACTTTAAATATAGTAAAATCATACTATATCGTCTCACGTCAATAGTCACAAAAAAAATTACATAACTAATTACTAATTATACAATATTTTCTCAAATGACAACGGAGAAGAAAGGATCTTCTGAAAAAGTTTATTATTTTCTTAATGTAGTCCGTGAATGAATGATGTAGCGCATGAATGAAAATTGAAAAAAAAATGTAACATATCAATTGAATCTTGCCATTATATCTTTCCAATTTAATGTAGTATTATCTCAATTATCTCAATCAAATCTTACAATTTAATTGCCTAGTTTAATTATTAACATATCAATTGAATCTTACAAATATATCTTTCTGTTATTAACGTATTAATTGAATCTTACAATTATATTTTTTTGGTTATGATAAAGATTAACGGTACGGGTAATTAACGAATACGAAGTAGCCTTACTCATACCCTTACCCAATAAATTAACAAATTTTTTTTTTATCCATACCCATACCCGATAACTTAACAAATATAAAATATTACCCATACCCGTCTTATAGAATACGATACGGGTAGGGTAAACGGTTAAAATGGTACCATTGACAGTCCTAGTCCTAGGAAGAGTGCACTACATCATTAAAAAAATGTAACAGAAATCACGTCCAGTAAAAAAAAATTGAATTAGCTTTACATAAAATATGAATAAAGATATCGATTTATTCACTTAAACCATTAAATTTGTATGAGTTAGATCGCGTCAGGTAATTCCAAAAGATTTGAAACCAACATAAAGAACAACGATTGAAATACGAAAATAAACTAGAGAAATAAACAGTCGGCTGAATTTCGGTGAAAGTAGGCCTCCAGCTTATTTTCGACTACACATAACTCCAGAATACAAGCCCATAAAAAGGAGGACTATAGAAATATTTTTTTAAAATTATTGATTAAAATAATATTTTTAAAGAAATTATTAATTTTTGTCAAATTTTATAAATGTCATCACGAAGTCGGACTTTGAAAGTTCAACAGTAGCAGTCACCCAATTTTTTTTATGAATAATTAGATATATGCTACTATGAAAATTAACAATTAGAGAAATGTCATTCTTAAAATACAAACTAGATTTTATACCACTATAGAATGGTCAAAATTAATTTATTGCCATCAATTTCTTATTAAATTAGAGATATGCCACTCAAATTAAAAACAAGCCATTCTAAGTTTTTAAAATATCCAAATTGCCATTAAAGATTAAATCATCAACGAAATAAAAGGGAAAAAATGACGAAAAGAAAAAATCAAAGCGCCTGCAATAGAATAAATTTTAGGAGATCAAATATTATGGAAACTTAGGATAAACATATAATCAGATTGATATCACTACGTCATATATCATAATATTTTTTATAATAATCAGATGTTATGTTTATGAATAATCAGATTATGTTTCGTTTATTGTTTTTTTCCGAATACACAAATAACTGATTCCGTGATCTCATTTTTTGTAAATATAATTTTGAGACCAACGTACATATTTTGATGAAATTAAAGATTCTAATTATACATTATCAATTTTTGCAATTTATAGTGGCATAACTCCGATTTTAATTATTTAATAGTGGCATATTTTTAATTTTAATATTTTACAGTGGCATATTTCAAATTTTAATATTTTGTAGTGGCATAGTTGAAAGGGCGTAATTGTCGTATTAATTGACCGATGGCATAAAATTAATTTTATCATTTAGTGATGGCATAAAAATAAGTTATTATTTAGCGATGGCATGTCTCTAATTTCGAATTTTGTTAGTGGCATAAACCTAAATCACCATTTTTTAATAAATAATTTTTTTTCCAAATATGATATTTATTTTTATTTAATTAATAAACTAAATAATAAACTCTAAGAATTTATAACTCCTTACGATTACATAAAATAAAATTAATAGAACTTATTGAACAAAATTTTTGTTAAAAATATAATAGTAAAACTAGCCCCTCCCAAACATGAAAGACCTGATCCTTGCATCTAGACGTGTAATTTCACGTTGTATCCCTCTTCCTCCACTAGTACCATAATTACCTCCCCTAGCTACTACCTGTGCTTTCATTGGTCCGCTACTACTAGTTGTAAATTAGTTACAACTTTTTGGGAGAGTGGTTGGTCTATAAAAGGACCACTTTGGGAGCCAAAACCCTAGCCACCTTGCCTTTTTCTCGTTCGGCGGGTCTTTCTTTTCTTGCTCTTCTTGCTCTTGTCACTCACCGCAAGAACATCTTTGGGGCCCTTCTCTTTCTTGAGACTCTCCTCCGTCTCGACAAGCATGTTTTGGAGATCATCCATGCTCTTGTCCATGCCATTCATCCGGTAGTTCACAACAAAACCGGTGAAGCTGTGAGGGAGAGAGTTGAGAATAAAGTCTTGAATCGCCCCTGACGGGAAGGGCGTATCAAGCCTTTCAAGCTGCCGAAACAACCCCGCCATCTTCATGACGTGTGGCCCGACTTCATGACCCTCCGCCAATCGAGTATTGGCGACGGCCTTGATGAGACGAGCCCTTTCGGTGCGGGCCTTGGTTTGGAACATGTTCGAGAGACGAGAGACCATTTCAAACACTCCTAGACCACTATCCATGAACTCCTTTTGGAGTTCTGACTCCATGACAGCGACAATCAAGACGGACATCTCCATGTCGTCCGTGACGTGCTTGTCATGTTTGTCCTGATCCGCTTTAGGGGCATCCGACTTGGGAGCCGTGGGGACGGGAGTGGTCAAGAGATATTCCTTCTTTTCAAACCTAAGGACAAGCCTAAGGTTCCGGTGCCAATCCAGAAAGTTGGCACCGTTGAAGGCGAGCTTCTCTTTCTCTAAAAGAGAACGTAGCGAAAAAGACGAGGAAGACATCTACAACAATTTTCAAATTAAAGGTCAATTAGTTTATGTTTTGTTTTAATTTCCAATAAAGTAAAACTTTCACTACTTTAATATAAGTCCCTAAAAGTAATGAATTTCCAAGACCCCCACTTTCGTTGAGATGATGCCGGCGTCGGCACAACATCAAAGCAACTAATAATGAGGTAGGTTCTCCTTAACCAATCATACAACTTTATGACTCTTGGTTCGCGTCGCGAACTTCACTCCAATGTCCAATCCGATTAGGGTCCATTGTTAAGTAACTCCTCTCTATTTGCTCCTTGCAAATCCGATTTACACCCCGACTACCTATGGTGGACCACGATGTCCGCGTCGGCGGAATGCATCAATGGCCGAACATAAGGCGTGAAGGGGATAGAGAGAAGGAGAGTGATTTGGCTCAATCGTTTGGGACAAACAATTATGTGACTCTTGTTTGGTGGTCGTGTAAGCATACACCCATACCTATCCTATGACATTCATAGCATTCACAAACATTCACATAATAAGCATCTCAAGCATTGTTGTGGGTTTGTATGGCTCCCGCTTGCATTAGTTTTCGCCGCATCTCCATGTAGCAAAACTAATCTAACCTTTGTCCCTCCCACTAAATTCTATATGGATCTAAATCCTATATAAAATAAAGGAACAAAATTACATGTGTAAATTTCTATTCCCATCCTAACCTTAGGGGCATGCAAGCCACACAAGTTACACAAAAATTAATCAAAATTAATTAATGGCACCAAAGGCCTAATTACACACAATCACACATGCATTCAATTTACAAACCACAAGGCATTGAATCATGAGCCATACTAAACCCACATCCTCCTACAAAACAAAGTTAGCACAAGTCTATCCACTAGTGTACTTTGTTTATAATTAATGACTTTCAAGTGTCTTGCGTATTATTTGCCATTCGCAATTTCCGTGTATAAATGCTCAAATTTCAAACAACCAAACTTGTTTAAATTCCTTTTGAAAACTTTTCAATCATCAAAAAACTGAAAGGAGATCGCACAAGGAGTATCCTAATTACTTTTTCAACTAGTTTGAATAATTAGATAAATAATACTTTGATAAAAAAGTATCTAATGGGACACGACAAAAACCACAGTTTTCGGTCTCCAAAAATTATGAAATAATTTATATAAGCTCCTTGTCTAGATTGTAAATACCAGTCACAATTTCAGGAAGAGATCATATACCATCTGAGAGAATCAAAAAAGACAAATCTGAAACAAGTGCGCGAACGCACCGTTTTGAGATATTCTGTTTTTCTTCTCAACCATCCGGTCTGAAAGATCACCTTCCATCCAGTTTTTATACATACAATATACATAGAAAAACTTGTTTAATCTATTGGCTAACTATTCATGAAAAGAAAACCACTAAGTTCTGTTTAAGAAATTCAAGTTACAAGCTTAACAATCGACTAGACCTGTACAGGAACAGACTATCGACCGAAAAGGTTTGACCTGGTTGAGGTACCAAACTTCCATGAAAAATTATGAAATTAATTTTCCTGGAATCCTAACTTAAAAATAAACAACTCTATTCAAACAATTTTCCAGAAAGAGTTCTCAGTTGGTACAGTTTATTAGAACAATCAGTTTGCTCAATAAACCAGATCTGACGAGATCTTTCTTTTCATACTTGAAAAACCACGAATTAATCTGAACCATGCAACATTCTATACATGTCCAGAAAGTGTTTCAAGTCCTCTTTAAATCTAGCCAAAGAACACTGGTACTTATATTCAAAATATAAATCTTTTAAACCATTCAAACAGAACAGTGCAAGCAGAAACTGGTTCTGCGCACCGTTGCCATTTTATTCACAGTAAATCCATACAATTTCAGAAAAATGTGAATCCAACGCCAAAAGAACCACAATCCACAGATCTACAACTTTCTAGTTGACAGAAAAAATTTCCAGAGAACATTTCATAGCGAAAAAACGCATAACAACACAGAAATTGCTGTTTCCAGACAGCAGGCAATAGCATCAACTCTACTAATCCATTAATTAACCAATTTCTCTTAATTAAGTGTCAAAATAACTTAAGCACGACCATGCGCTCTGATACCACTGTTAGGAAGTGCACAAATTTAATTTTTAGACTAATTACTCTTAATTAATCCTAATTAAACTAAGTGCAAAGGAGATCTAGTGCAAAAGCCATCCAAACACACAAGAGAAAGAGGGAAAAAGGGCTACCTCTTGCGAACTTGTAATCGCAAGGCTCGAATCCGTCGAGTCGAGGTTGTGCGCACCACCACGCGTGTCTCGGCCTCAAGTCCACCAAGGTATTAACCAAAACCTCGATCTATGCTAGTAGATGAGAGGTTAAGCCTAATCCCTTCCTTCCCTTTGCCTTAATTAACTATTTAATTGGATGGAGGCAAGAGGTGCTCAACACATGAGCTTAAGAGAGCAATGGTGGAGAGGAAAAATTCTGAAATTTTTCCTTTAATTTTCGTCCAAAATATTAGGGAGAGAGAAAAAGGCAAGGTGGCTAGGGTTTTGGCTCCCAAAGTGGTCCTTTTATAGAAAGGGCAAAGGTCCGGTGACGCCCCAAGGTCCGGCCAAGGGAGCTCCCGAGGGTTCCAAGAGAAAGAAGAACCCGGCCACTTCCGAGACCGTATGCTATTACTGTAGCAAGACGGGCCATTGGAAGAGGAACTGCCCCAAGTACCTCGCTGACAAGAAGGCGGGAACCGTCCAGCCTTCTACCTCAGGTATATTTGTCATTGAAACCCTTCTCGCTACCTCTAACACAGACTGGATTTTTGACACCGGTTCTTGTGCTCACATTTGTCGAAATGTGCAGGCACTAAAGAGTAGGAGGCGGCTCGAGAAAGGCGAAGTACAACTCCGCGTCGGTAACGGCACGTGTGTCTCCGCTATGGCCGTTGGGAATGTGGATGTAACTTTGCCTTCTGGTTTCATTTTGGAACTCAAAGATGTCTATGTAGTTCCTTGTATCACTCGGAACATTATCTCTATTTCTTGTTTAGACTTGGATGGATTTGGTGTTGTAATAAAGAACAAAAGTTGTACTTTGTTGCGTGATAATGTTTGTTATGGTATTGCGCATTTATTGAATGGTCTTTATGTGCTTGATTCTAGCGAACATGTTTTGAGTGTTGAACGTGACAGTAGGAAACGTAAGATTTCACATGAAAGTACGACTCTAATGTGGCATTGCCGCTTAGGTCATATCAACGAGAAACGCATTAAGAGATTGCAAACCGTTGGTCTCTTAGATCAATTCGCTTTCGAGCCAATTGACACATGCGAATCATGTTTGATGGGAAAGATGACCAAAGCGCCTTTTCCTAACAAAGGGATTAGGACAAACGACTTGTTAGATCTCATACATACCGATGTGTGTGGACCTATAAGCATTTGTGCACGAGGAGGTTATTCATACTTCATCACTTTCACCGATGATCATAGTAGATACGGGTATATCTACTTGATGCGGCACAAGTCTGAATCCTTTGAAAAGTTCAAGGAGTTCAAGAATGAAGTTGAGAACCAACTCAATCGAAAGATCAAGGTCTTGCGTTCCGATCGAGGTGGAGAGTACTTGAGCCACGAATTTGGTGATTATCTAAAAGAGTATGGAATCGTTCCACAACTCACTCCACCGGGAACACCACAATGGAATGGTGTATCCGAGAGGAGGAATCGAACTTTGCTAGACATGGTTCGATCGATGATGAGCCAAACCGACTTGCCTAAATCGTTTTGGGGTTTTGAATTAGAAACCGCAGCTTTTACTTTAAACCGTGTTCCGTCAAAGTCCGTTGAGAAGACGCCTTATGAGCTTTGGTTTGGTAGGAAACCAAGCATGCTTTTTCTCAAGATTTGGGGTTGTGAAGCTTATGTGAAAAGGCTAATGAGCGATAAGCTTGGACCCAAATCGGACAAATGTTATTTCGTAGGATACCCTAAGGAAACAAAGGGTTACTACTTCTACAACCGTGTCGAGAACAAGATAGTTGTTGCACGACATGCGGAGTTCTTGGAGAAGGAGTTTCTCTCAAGAAGAAGTAGTGGGAGCAACGTGGTGATTGAAGAAATTCAAGAACCGCAGCAACAAGAGATGCCTCAAGTAGGCAATCTAGTTGTTCCCAATGTGGTGCCAAATGAGGTGGTAGTCGAACCCATTCCACAAGTAGTTGTAGAAGAAGAGGTTCAAGAGCAAGCTCCCTCAATTGAAGACTCAAACATATCGCGAGTCGATGATGTTGAAGTTGCACCCACACTTGAAGTTCAAGAACTAAGTCCGCAAATCGTTGTGGAACAAGTTCAAGAACCTCAAGCGTCTACCCTACGAAGATCGGCAAGGCCAAGTCGTCCACCTATAAGATACGTAGGTTTGCACGACGTTCTCGTCATTGCGAATGACGAACCCTTGACCATAAAGGACATGAAGGAAAAATCCGACTCAAAGGAATGGCTTAAAGCCATGGAATCCGAAATGCAATCCATGTATGAGAACAAGGTATGGACCTTAGTTGACCTTCCCGACGGAGTAAAACCCGTTGAGAACAAATGGATCTTTAAGAGAAAGGTCGACATGGATGGCAACTTGACCATTTACAAAGCACGACTAGTTGCGAAAGGTTACAAGCAAGTTCATGGTATTGACTATGAAGAAACCTTCTCGCCAGTCGTCATGTTCAAGTCAATTCGGATCTTGTTAGCAATTGCCGCATTCTACGACTATGAGATATGGCAAATGGATGTCAAAACTGCCTTCCTAAATGGCAACTTGGAAGAGGATTTGTATATGACACAACCCGAGTGTTTTGTGGATCCAAAGAATGCTAACAAGGTGTGCAAGCTTCAAAGGTCCATTTATGGATTGAAGCAAGCATCAAGGAGTTGGAACAAGCGCTTTGATGAAGAGGTCAAGAAGTTGAACTTCATTCAAAGCGAGAAGGAACCTTGTGTTTACAAGAGGATTAGTGGGAGCGTGGTTGTGTTTCTTGTTCTATATGTTGATGATATACTCTTGATCGGGAATGATATCCCCGAATTGAATGCAGTCAAGGATTCATTGAAGAAGGTGTTCTCAATGAAAGACTTGGGCGAAGCCGCCTACATCCTAGGAATCAAGATCTATCGAGATAGATCAAGAAGGTTGTTAGGCTTGAGCCAAGATGCATATATTGACAAAGTGTTGGAAAAACACAACATGGCTAGTTCCAAGAAGGGTTACTTGCCTATGTCACATGGCATATTCTTGAGCAAGACTCAATGTCCGACGACTGATACAGATAGAAAGTACATGAATCAGTTCAAGTATCCATCTGTGGTCGGTTCGATTATGTATGCCATGCTATGCACTCGCCCCGATGTGGCGCATCCGATTAGTGTGACTAGTCGATACCAAGCTAACCCTGGTATGCCACACTGGACCGCAGTCAAGAATATCCTCAAGTATCTCAAGAGAACAAAGGATAGCATCCTCGTGTATGGTGGAGACCAAGAGCTCGTTGTAAGTGGTTACACCGATGCTAGTTTCCAAACCGATCGAGATGATGCGAAGTCATAGTCCGGCTTCGTATATCTGCTCAATGGTGGGGCCGTGAGTTGGAAGAGTTCCAAACAGGATACCACGGCCGATTCCGTCACCGAAGCAGAATACTTAGCGGCGGGTGAAGCAGCGAAAGAAGGCGTTTGGATCAAGGAATTCTTGACCGAGCTGGAGGTGGTTCCAAGCATCTCAGGTCCAGTGGATCTCTACTGCGACAACACGGGAGCCATAGCTCAGTCCAAGGAGCCTAGGTCTCACCAAAAGACCAAGCACATTCTACGACGATTCCATCTCATCCGTCAGTTTGTGAATGACGGGTGGATCAAGGTCAAGAAGGTGGACGGTGCCGCGAACACAGCGGACCCTCTGACAAAGCCTCTATCTCGAGCCGCACATGAGTTGCACGTTGCATCCATGGGGATTAGGCGTATGCCTGAGTGGCTTTGAGTTGTATCTTTTATCTTTTGAGGTTTTAGTATGAAACATGTATATTTTGGATATTACATTGAGTACTATGCACTGGCTAGAAGTCGCTGTTGATTGACTCTAGGCCAAGTGGGAGATTGTTAGAGTTATGTCCTAGGAGCCAATTATTAAATGGCCACTTCTATGGTTTATGTGATTGATGATATTTTATCATTTATTCCTTGATTTATTAATTGACAGATCATTCAGGTTGAGGATCTGAATTGTGGATCTCTGTAGTTCATTTATAATTAAATGACAATAATAAATCTAAAAGGTCCGTAATCTTGATAATTAACAAGGAATATTAATTATCGGATAAGATTAGTATGCAAGTTAAGTGATGATTAAGTTCTACAGATCATAGGTAAGGAGTTGCCAACTTAATTGCATATGTATATGTTGTAGAACATAGTACAGGACGCGACCCAGTGAAATAAATATATGGATTGTGTTATGTGTCATTATTTATTTCATTTGAGTTTGATTCTAAGTTTGAGATGGTTCAGCTTTTCCACATGAGGATAGGTTCAATAAATATCGTCTACCGTTGATTCCTGATAAGGGCTGCTATACGGACTTTATTTATGTTCTCTTGAATTGTGCGGGGAAAAGTTGTTCATCAAGAAAACCGTATGTCCCTCATTAATTAACTTAGTGAGCGATGATATCTGTTTGGGCCCCTTGATGGAGGTGGACTGTTTGCTAGCAACTGATACAGTCATCTCTAGATCAAGAAACGTATAATCTGCAAGAGTGACACATTCCTATCTTGGATTATGCGATAATATCATGTGACATAAGAATCAGACAAGGAAATACTATTATTTCTTATGCAGGATTAAAAATATTGTAGCAGTACACTATTTATGCGAATTGGGAATCATAACGTGTTGCTAGATACCGCTTATGATTATTGGAAATAAATAGCGATTTATTTTCCATGTCCAACAGAGCATAAATCCTCAAAGGGTCACACAAATAGGTTTTGACCATGCGTGCATTATTTATTTGGTTGTATTAAGGAATGCAACAATATGATATGTTGACTGATTAATTATGTACTGTTGCGAACCGTCATAATTAATTAATTAAGTCAAACGGATTATATAGAAATAAATTAATGCATATTCTAATCCTTAAATAATTATCAAAGTGTTGATAATTAATTTGTTCAACATGAATTAATTAAAGTAATTAATTTGAGCTAACGGACCTATATTTAAATTGTAAATTAAAGGTCCAACTTGAGAGCAATTAATTGGGCCACTAATTAATTGAATTAGAGGATCAATTAAATAATTAATGGAGCCCATTTAGGCCCATTTTATGGCTGCCCTAGTGATGGCATAGTTGTAAATTAGTTACAACTTTTTGGGAGAGTGGTTGGTCTATAAAAGGACCACTTTGGGAGCCAAAACCCTAGCCACCTTGCCTTTTTCTCTCTCCCTAATATTTTGGACGAAAATTAAAGGAAAAATTTCAGAATTTTTCCTCTCCACCATTGCTCTCTTAAGCTCATGTGTTGAGCACCTCTTGCCTCCATCCAATTAAATAGTTAATTAAGGCAAAGGGAAGGAAGGGATTAGGCTTAACCTCTCATCTATTAGAGAAATGTCATTCTTAAAATACAAACTAGATTTTATACCACTATAGAATGGTCAAAATTAATTTATTGCCATCAATTTCTTATTAAATTAGAGATATGCCACTCAAATTAAAAACAAGCCATTCTAAGTTTTTAAAATATCCAAATTGCCATTAAAGATTAAATCATCAACGAAATAAAAGGGAAAAAATGACGAAAAGAAAAAATCAAAGCGCCTGCAATAGAATAAATTTTAGGAGATCAAATATTATGGAAACTTAGGATAAACATATAATCAGATTGATATCACTACGTCATATATCATAATATTTTTTATAATAATCAGATGTTATGTTTATGAATAATCAGATTATGTTTCGTTTATTGTTTTTTTCCGAATACACAAATAACTGATTCCGTGATCTCATTTTTTGTAAATATAATTTTGAGACCAACGTACATATTTTGATGAAATTAAAGATTCTAATTATACATTATCAATTTTTGCAATTTATAGTGGCATAACTCCGATTTTAATTATTTAATAGTGGCATATTTTTAATTTTAATATTTTACAGTGGCATATTTCAAATTTTAATATTTTGTAGTGGCATAGTTGAAAGGGCGTAATTGTCGTATTAATTGACCGATGGCATAAAATTAATTTTATCATTTAGTGATGGCATAAAAATAAGTTATTATTTAGCGATGGCATGTCTCTAATTTCGAATTTTGTTAGTGGCATAAACCTAAATCACCATTTTTTAATAAATAATTTTTTTTCCAAATATGATATTTATTTTTATTTAATTAATAAACTAAATAATAAACTCTAAGAATTTATAACTCCTTACGATTACATAAAATAAAATTAATAGAACTTATTGAACAAAATTTTTGTTAAAAATATAATAGTAAAACTAGCCCCTCCCAAACATGAAAGACCTGATCCTTGCATCTAGACGTGTAATTTCACGTTGTATCCCTCTTCCTCCACTAGTACCATAATTACCTCCCCTAGCTACTACCTGTGCTTTCATTGGTCCGCTACTACTTGATGCCTCTCAAGAGAGGTACACTAAAAAAAAAATAAAATAAAATAATCAATTGACTTCTTTTAAAATTAAGTGATGCCAATCGTCACTTAATCACTTCAGCAAAAAAAAATTAAGGAATATTTTCTATGACAGAGGACTGAGAAAAAAAAAACGTATTGTTGATATAATATCTATTATGATACTGAAGTTGGGAAAAAATAATGCAAATATGACTGTAGTAGTTATCCACTAAAACATATAGATATATCAGAAAAAGACCAAAAATAAATAAATAAATAAATAAAAAGACAACTTAATAAGTTACACAATCAAAACTAAATTAGTGAATCCAGGGTATGATCCAAGCCCCTTTTGTATTGAAAGGATATGGCAATATCGTGATCTCTTTGTTCTCTAAATCATACCTACATAATTGAACGCTTAGTTCCAATGGGCAAGAAACTATCTCATGATGAAAAAAGTAAATACAATTTCCCCTTAGTCCATGAAAATTGCTACTTCTCATGGAGAAACCATTGTGTGTATCCAGAAACACCATTTGTTCATTGATGTCCCATATCTGAATCCAACGATAATCATTATCGAGAGCATCAAGCTGATAGATTTCAAAAGATTCTACTTGGTTGTTTTCGATATTCTTAATAATTCTTAAAAGTTTTCCATCGGACTCCAACATATATTCCTGGACATCACGATTGTAATCCAAACGGTTGGTATTACGCATGGTGAACGCAATTTTACCACTTGTGGCATCAAAAACCATTGTGCGCCCTGTTGATAGCTCATGTGCAAACAAATGGCCCTTATAATACATGAAAGATCCTCTAACCCATACGCCAGAGCCTGGTAGTGGGATCACCAACCACTCTGCGTCACCTAGTCGAGTAACCCCCAATATAAAGGTGAATGAATGCTTCTCGAGTCCACGCACCACTAGAAGGTCCTTGCTTCTCAATCTATTTCCCACAAAATTTAACGGATAAAGACTCCTGATTTCATTCCTCAGAGGGGGTAGAGCGATAGTATTCCCCGTGAATGGATTTAAAAGTGAGATGGGCCTTCCTTTATTGGTATTGAGAAGATAGCATTCTGATGGCCCATTGAGAGACATCATATATGCATGACGGACTCGAATTGTGTAGATTTTGTTGGAGAAAGAAGGGCATAATTTAAGATTTGCCAAGACAAATAAGTCCCCATGATTGTTGAGAATCCAAGAGAGACGTGGAGCATGATCTGATGGAGAGGCTGAGGATTGCCAAGACTTGCAGACAGCACGAAAGCGAATGAAGTCGCTAATATCTGCGAGCTTGGTGGAGATTACGTAAAGCAGGTCATGCGGGAGGAGAGCCCAATCCATTACCATCATTGCCACAACTAGGATGATTATGTTTTCTCTTGTAGATGCTGCTTCATAGGGTCAATTCTCAGATAGCACAATATTTCATCATCATGTCGTGTGCTTGCACTGGTATCTTTATTTAGAATGTTGTCCATGGAGATTAATTTTGCAATATATAGGCTGCTTATTTACGAGTGTTGATCGAAAATCCTGCCTATGCTATTGCTGGGGATTATGGATATTCATCTCCTCATCCGTTTAACATATTTGTTATATTGTAATTTTTATTGATTACAATATAAGAAAAGGCACCTAAAACAACTGTATCATTGTCACAAGTAGCATGATTATGTTTTCTCTTGCAAATAATGCTTCCAAGGGATAAGCCTCTTTTATGATATTAATACCATAATTCATGATGGTGTACTTGCATTGGATTTACTCTAAATAGGGAGACTTTATTTAGAATGTTGTTCATGGAGAATAATATTAATTGCAATATATATGCTCCTTATTTGCCAGTGTTGATAAAAATAATAATATTAATTGGTATAGAAAAATAATAATATTTTAGCATTTATTTATTGCATATTGTAAGCATGATCAAATGTTACATCTAACTTTTTTTTTTGTCTTTGATACTTTAACTATTCATAGTATATCGGATATCATTGTATTTGACTTTTTAATAATTTATCATATTTACGGGCTAGTCATCAATTCAAAAATACAACTGAACTTTATTTATTTTCTCTTGTCATTACTATACTTTATTTATTTTATCGTATCAATGTTTTAAAGAGACATGAAAGGTTGGCCTTGTTTATTTTTGGCTTAGCGGATTTTCAGCGAATAATCCAGAATCAGTCACCATGCGGCATTAACAAACATATAATATCTTTATAACGAACATAGATATGAAACAGTGCAGCGACCACAGAATATCACACGAGAAAAGCACAAAAAGTAATTGTGCCTGTTAAAATTCTACTGCATCATCTTTGTGCTTCCTTCGTGTTATGATTGTATAATGACGCCCTTTCCAACTCGTTGCACAATAATCCTGTTGCAGCTGCCACGAAAAAAAAAACCACTTTATATTTCTCCCTTTGAAGAATTAATAAAATCCTCCTTATTATGGGTGGGTATGCAAAAATTGTTAGCGTCCCTATGTCTCAAATATTTCTTCGTGCTAATGAATATGTGTCGGTTACGAACGCAAATGAAATCTCTCTGATGTACTATTTTCTTTTCTTTTAGCATGCCTATTTAATTTATTGACGCTGGATAGTGGACTTACCCACCCAGAAAACTCAAATTTTCTAGTAATGTGTAGAAGTAATTAATTAAAATTTTTACATATGTTTTTTTTTTATCGTAGTGATAGTTTATTTGAGTTGGTTACAATATATTTCTTTTAAAGACTTGTTCTGTTAGCCTTTAAAAGATAAAAATGCACCTAATTAGAACGTTAATCTTTCGACTCTCGTGAATAAATAAATTAGCAATTGTGCTTTTTGTTCCATTAGTCTTCAGTTCTGTGTAATTTGAGAATACCTAAAGATGATTTTGAAAGAATAGGCTCAGGAGTTCAAGGTTAATTTATGTAATTTAACATTATATCATCCAAACAAGAAATAAGAGAGGAAGGGAAAAAAAATGTTCTCTTCCTTTCATTATTCATCCAAACAGACAAATGTGAAATAATTTCCATTCCCATTCCATTCCTCTCTCTTGTATATTTCTCCTTCCTTTCCACTCTCCTCCTAATAGCCAAACACAGTATAAATGGATTACTGATATCCATATACATATATTAATCCGTAGTGCGGTTCCAGGTCCCTAAACCCCTATCTGACCGGATCTTTTGTTGCAGCGCCTAAAATTGTGAAAGAGTAATTGTCACATAAGATCCGGTCTATTTTAGGACTCCATGTGCATATAGTTTCCTAGCATATGTGCATAGCACGTGGGATGTTCCATCCGTCCGGTACAGGAAATGCTTCATACACGCCTCAAATTTGGAGATCCACTCCTGCTTGGACGACAACGCCCTTCTCACTCCTTCAATTTGCGTCGCTCAATGCACCGCAGTTTGAAAATACGAAAAAATACGAAGGGTATTTTCGTCCAATAGGAGTGGATCTCTAAGTTTGAGAAGTGTATGAAGCAATTCCCGTCCGGTACACCCACGAGTAGAATTTTCTTTTTTTTTATAATTGTTATTATGTTTTCTTGACCGGCATATATGTGTTTCATATACTGTTAGATATGCATATGCGCTAAATTCCTTCATATCATGTTCTTTTTTTTTCCTCTAAGTTTTGTTGTTGGCTTTGTGACTTTTATTAATTCTTCATACTTCTGTTACGAAATATCTGTTATATGTATTGTTTCTAAAATTCGGGTGTCTCGAAATTTGCTAATTGGATGCTTAATTAGTTATTACGTCACTATGACTAAACATATGTTTTGGATATTTGGAATTAAATATTTAAAATGATGCGATTTAATTGCGTGCCATTCAGGAACAAATAGATCGCGCAACGCGCGAACCCCCGCTAGTGAGAGCTTATACTTGAGTTGACAAGCCAATAATAGTAAGTATGAAAACAAATAGGAAATAGTAAGAAAACAAATGGAAGAAAGCATAGTCCATATGTATTATCCCACCAAACTAATATTGCACAAAATCTCAAGACTACAGAGCCTACTGGACGATGAGGGCTAATCAATTAAGTAATACATATAGCAGTGTGCATGAATCAAGCTTGAACAATCTGCCTTATTTCAAGTTAACATTCAATGGATTTCCATGACAAAGTAGCCCAACATAGCATAGAATTTCAAGCTGATATCCTAGGTTGATTTCAATTATTAAAATTTTAGTTAACTCATTTGGTTTAATAATAGATCATTTCCTGAATTAATCAGCTAGCAAATCGTGACCTCATAGTCTACCTCAAGAACAAGCTCGGTTTTGAACTTAACAAGAATAAATAAAAATGTACTTCATGCATGCAGGCTCTTGGATACCATCGAGCAATAAAACAACTTTATTCATTAGTGCATATTTTGTTTTGGACTAATCTAACGTACCAGCAATTGCAATTTCACTTTCTCAAATGCGTAGAAATTATTACTTGCGTTTTTTTTCCTTTCCAATTTGAGCGTTCTTAATTAGGTTTTACCGTTTTTTTTTCACCCGTAATTTGAAATTATATACTTACAAACTAGTATCCAGATCATATGCAATAATTATTACAAACTTCTCCATAATCTATGTTTAGCTTGATTTTTTAATAGCAAATTTTTCATGTAGGTACTAAAATCCAAGCGTAGCTGACCTTGTACATCATGTAACAAATCAGTCGCCAAAATAAAATTAATAATTTTTGTTAAAATAAAGATTCTAGCTGGCAAAGAGTTATTAGAGAAACAAATTAGTTTTAATTTAATTGATTTTCTCTAGTATATCATCGTGAGATTTAATAGTGCGTGCAAAAATTTGATCAAAACTACTAAAGATGTGCTTTTTATCATTATTTCTACTAAAAATATAAAGATAAATTTGTCTATATAGTCTAAATTACAGTCCATTTCATTTATATTATAAAATATTTGATATAATGATTAAATAAAATGTGCATGAACATCATGCGAAAACTCTCTCTCTCTCTCCACATGTGAAACCTCCTAAATATTTTTTTAGAAATAAATTTCTCTGGATATTACATTTGGAAATATAGGACTGTCAATGGATTGGGTACGATACGGTAGAAACAATTTTCATACCCGTACCCATTAAAATTTTCTTTATTCATACCCTACCCTTACCCGTTAAAAATTGACTTTATCCGTACCCTACCCTTTCCCGTTAAGAATTAACGGTAAGGATAGGGTAACGGTAGAAATTGAGTAATAATGTTAATAACTCAATGAAAAAAATTGTACAATAGAGATAAATAAATATTATCAGATAAATATATTAATAAAGTGCAACATTTAATAATACTTTAAATATAGTAAAATCATACTATATCGTCTCACGTCAATAGTCACAAAAAAAATTACATAACTAATTACTAATTATACAATATTTTCTCAAATGACAACGGAGAAGAAAGGATCTTCTGAAAAAGTTTATTATTTTCTTAATGTAGTCCGTGAATGAATGATGTAGCGCATGAATGAAAATTGAAAAAAAAATGTAACATATCAATTGAATCTTGCCATTATATCTTTCCAATTTAATGTAGTATTATCTCAATTATCTCAATCAAATCTTACAATTTAATTGCCTAGTTTAATTATTAACATATCAATTGAATCTTACAAATATATCTTTCTGTTATTAACGTATTAATTGAATCTTACAATTATATTTTTTTGGTTATGATAAAGATTAACGGTACGGGTAATTAACGAATACGAAGTAGCCTTACTCATACCCTTACCCAATAAATTAACAAATTTTTTTTTTATCCATACCCATACCCGATAACTTAACAAATATAAAATCTTACCCATACCCGTCTTATAGAATACGATACGGGTAGGGTAAACGGTTAAAATGGTACCATTGACAGTCCTAGTCCTAGGAAGAGTGCACTACATCATTAAAAAAATGTAACAGAAATCACGTCCAGTAAAAAAAAATTGAATTAGCTTTACATAAAATATGAATAAAGATATCGATTTATTCACTTAAACCATTAAATTTGTATGAGTTAGATCGCGTCAGGTAATTCCAAAAGATTTGAAACCAACATAAAGAACAACGATTGAAATACGAAAATAAACTAGAGAAATAAACAGTCGGCTGAATTTCGGTGAAAGTAGGCCTCCAGCTTATTTTCGACTACACATAACTCCAGAATACAAGCCCATAAAAAGGAGGACTATAGAAATATTTTTTTAAAATTATTGATTAAAATAATATTTTTAAAGAAATTATTAATTTTTGTCAAATTTTATAAATGTCATCACGAAGTCGGACTTTGAAAGTTCAACAGTAGCAGTCACCCAATTTTTTTTATGAATAATTAGATATATGCTACTATGAAAATTAACAATTAGAGAAATGTCATTCTTAAAATACAAACTAGATTTTATACCACTATAGAATGGTCAAAATTAATTTATTGCCATCAATTTCTTATTAAATTAGAGATATGCCACTCAAATTAAAAACAAGCCATTCTAAGTTTTTAAAATATCCAAATTGCCATTAAAGATTAAATCATCAACGAAATAAAAGGGAAAAAATGACGAAAAGAAAAAATCAAAGCGCCTGCAATAGAATAAATTTTAGGAGATCAAATATTATGGAAACTTAGGATAAACATATAATCAGATTGATATCACTACGTCATATATCATAATATTTTTTATAATAATCAGATGTTATGTTTATGAATAATCAGATTATGTTTCGTTTATTGTTTTTTTCCGAATACACAAATAACTGATTCCGTGATCTCATTTTTTGTAAATATAATTTTGAGACCAACGTACATATTTTGATGAAATTAAAGATTCTAATTATACATTATCAATTTTTGCAATTTATAGTGGCATAACTCCGATTTTAATTATTTAATAGTGGCATATTTTTAATTTTAATATTTTACAGTGGCATATTTCAAATTTTAATATTTTGTAGTGGCATAGTTGAAAGGGCGTAATTGTCGTATTAATTGACCGATGGCATAAAATTAATTTTATCATTTAGTGATGGCATAAAAATAAGTTATTATTTAGCGATGGCATGTCTCTAATTTCGAATTTTGTTAGTGGCATAAACCTAAATCACCATTTTTTAATAAATAATTTTTTTTCCAAATATGATATTTATTTTTATTTAATTAATAAACTAAATAATAAACTCTAAGAATTTATAACTCCTTACGATTACATAAAATAAAATTAATAGAACTTATTGAACAAAATTTTTGTTAAAAATATAATAGTAAAACTAGCCCCTCCCAAACATGAAAGACCTGATCCTTGCATCTAGACGTGTAATTTCACGTTGTATCCCTCTTCCTCCACTAGTACCATAATTACCTCCCCTAGCTACTACCTGTGCTTTCATTGGTCCGCTACTACTTGATGCCTCTCAAGAGAGGTACACTAAAAAAAAAATAAAATAAAATAATCAATTGACTTCTTTTAAAATTAAGTGATGCCAATCGTCACTTAATCACTTCAGCAAAAAAAAATTAAGGAATATTTTCTATGACAGAGGACTGAGAAAAAAAAAACGTATTGTTGATATAATATCTATTATGATACTGAAGTTGGGAAAAAATAATGCAAATATGACTGTAGTAGTTATCCACTAAAACATATAGATATATCAGAAAAAGACCAAAAATAAATAAATAAATAAATAAAAAGACAACTTAATAAGTTACACAATCAAAACTAAATTAGTGAATCCAGGGTATGATCCAAGCCCCTTTTGTATTGAAAGGATATGGCAATATCGTGATCTCTTTGTTCTCTAAATCATACCTACATAATTGAACGCTTAGTTCCAATGGGCTAGAAACTATCTCATGATGAAAAAAGTAAATACAATTTCCCCTTAGTCCATGAAAATTGCTACTTCTCATGGAGAAACCATTGTGTGTATCCAGAAACACCATTTGTTCATTGATGTCCCATATCTGAATCCAACGATAATCATTATCGAGAGCATCAAGCTGATAGATTTCAAAAGATTCTACTTGGTTGTTTTCGATATTCTTAATAATTCTTAAAAGTTTTCCATCGGACTCCAACATATATTCCTGGACATCACGATTGTAATCCAAACGGTTGGTATTACGCATGGTGAACGCAATTTTACCACTTGTGGCATCAAAAACCATTGTGCGCCCTGTTGATAGCTCATGTGCAAACAAATGGCCCTTATAATACATGAAAGATCCTCTAACCCATACGCCAGAGCCTGGTAGTGGGATCACCAACCACTCTGCGTCACCTAGTCGAGTAACCCCCAATATAAAGGTGAATGAATGCTTCTCGAGTCCACGCACCACTAGAAGGTCCTTGCTTCTCAATCTATTTCCCACAAAATTTAACGGATAAAGACTCCTGATTTCATTCCTCAGAGGGGGTAGAGCGATAGTATTCCCCGTGAATGGATTTAAAAGTGAGATGGGCCTTCCTTTATTGGTATTGAGAAGATAGCATTCTGATGGCCCATTGAGAGACATCATATATGCATGACGGACTCGAATTGTGTAGATTTTGTTGGAGAAAGAAGGGCATAATTTAAGATTTGCCAAGACAAATAAGTCCCCATGATTGTTGAGAATCCAAGGGAGACGTGGAGCATGATCTGATGAAGAGGCTGAGGATTGCCAAGACTTGCAGACAGCACGAAAGCGAATGAAGTCGCTAATATCTGCGAGCTTGGTGGAGATTACGTAAAGCAGGTCATGCGGGAGGAGAGCCCAATCCATTACCATCATTGCCACAACTAGGATGATTATGTTTTCTCTTGTAGATGCTGCTTCATAGGGTCAATTCTCAGATAGCACAATATTTCATCATCATGTCGTGTGCTTGCACTGGTATCTTTATTTAGAATGTTGTCCATGGAGATTAATTTTGCAATATATAGGCTGCTTATTTACGAGTGTTGATCGAAAATCCTGCCTATGCTATTGCTGGGGATTATGGATATTCATCTCCTCATCCGTTTAACATATTTGTTATATTGTAATTTTTATTGATTACAATATAAGAAAAGGCACCTAAAACAACTGTATCATTGTCACAAGTAGCATGATTATGTTTTCTCTTGCAAATAATGCTTCCAAGGGATAAGCCTCTTTTATGATATTAATACCATAATTCATGATGGTGTACTTGCATTGGATTTACTCTAAATAGGGAGACTTTATTTAGAATGTTGTTCATGGAGAATAATATTAATTGCAATATATATGCTCCTTATTTGCCAGTGTTGATAAAAATAATAATATTAATTGGTATAGAAAAATAATAATATTTTAGCATTTATTTATTGCATATTGTAAGCATGATCAAATGTTACATCTAACTTTTTTTTTTGTCTTTGATACTTTAACTATTCATAGTATATCGGATATCATTGTATTTGACTTTTTAATAATTTATCATATTTACGGGCTAGTCATCAATTCAAAAATACAACTGAACTTTATTTATTTTCTCTTGTCATTACTATACTTTATTTATTTTATCGTATCAATGTTTTAAAGAGACATGAAAGGTTGGCCTTGTTTATTTTTGGCTTAGCGGATTTTCAGCGAATAATCCAGAATCAGTCACCATGCGGCATTAACAAACATATAATATCTTTATAACGAACATAGATATGAAACAGTGCAGCGACCACAGAATATCACACGAGAAAAGCACAAAAAGTAATTGTGCCTGTTAAAATTCTACTGCATCATCTTTGTGCTTCCTTCGTGTTATGATTGTATAATGACGCCCTTTCCAACTCGTTGCACAATAATCCTGTTGCAGCTGCCACGAAAAAAAAACCACTTTATATTTCTCCCTTTGAAGAATTAATAAAATCCTCCTTATTATGCGTGGGTATGCAAAAATTGTTAGCGTCCCTATTTCTCAAATATTTCTTCGTGCTAATGAATATGTGTCGGTTACGAACGCAAATGAAATCTCTCTGATGTACTATTTTCTTTTCTTTTAGCATGCCTATTTAATTTATTGACGCTGGATAGTGGACTTACCCACCCAGAAAACTCAAATTTTCTAGTAATGTGTAGAAGTTATTAATTAAAATTTTTACCTATGTTTTTTTTTTTATCGTAGTGATAATTTATTTGAGTTGGTTACAATATATTTCTTTTAAAGACTTGTTCTGTTAGCCTTTAAAAGATAAAAATGCACCTAATTAGAACGTTAATCTTTCGACTCTCGTGAATAAATAAATTAGCAATTGTGCTTTTTGTTCCATTAGTCTTCAGTTCTGTGTAATTTGAGAATACCTAAAGATGATTTTGAAAGAATAGGCTCAGGAGTTCAAGGTTAATTTATGTAATTTAACATTATATCATCCAAACAAGAAATAAGAGAGGAAGGGAAAAAAAATGTTCTCTTCCTTTCATTATTCATCCAAACAGACAAATGTGAAATAATTTCCATTCCCATTCCATTCCTCTCTCTTGTATATTTCTCCTTCCTTTCCACTCTCCTCCTAATAGCCAAACACAGTATAAATGGATTACTGATATCCATATACATATATTAATCCGTAGTGCGGTTCTAGGTCCCTAAACCCCTATCTGACCGGATCTTTTGTTGCAGCGCCTAAAATTGTGAAAGAGTAATTGTCACATAAGATCCGGTCTATTTTTAGGACTCCATGTGCATATAGTTTCCTAGCATATGTGCATAGCACGTGGGATGTTCCATCCGTCCGGTACAGGAAATGCTTCATACACGCCTCAAATTTGGAGATCCACTCCTGCTTGGACGAAAACGCCCTTCTCACTCCTTCAATTTGCGTCGCTCAATGCACCGCAGTTTGAAAATACGAAAAAATACGAAGGGTATTTTCGTCCAATAGGAGTGGATCTCTAAGTTTGAGAAGTGTATGAAGCAATTCCCGTCCGGTACACCCACGAGTAGAATTTTCTTTTTTTTTATAATTGTTATTATGTTTTCTTGACCGGCATATATGTGTTTCATATACTGTTAGATATGCATATGCGCTAAATTCCTTCATATCATGTTCTTTTTTTTTCCTCTAAGTTTTGTTGTTGGCTTTGTGACTTTTATTAATTCTTCATACTTCTGTTACGAAATATCTGTTATATGTATTGTTTCTAAAATTCGGGTGTCTCGAAATTTGCTAATTGGATGCTTAATTAGTTATTACGTCACTATGACTAAACATATGTTTTGGATATTTGGAATTAAATATTTAAAATGATGCGATTTAATTGCGTGCCATTCAGGAACAAATAGATCGCGCAACGCGCGAACCCCCGCTAGTGAGAGCTTATACTTGAGTTGACAAGCCAATAATAGTAAGTATGAAAACAAATAGGAAATAGTAAGAAAACAAATGGAAGAAAGCATAGTCCATATGTATTATCCCACCAAACTAATATTGCACAAAATCTCAAGACTACAGAGCCTACTGGACGATGAGGGCTAATCAATTAAGTAATACATATAGCAGTGTGCATGAATCAAGCTTGAACAATCTGCCTTATTTCAAGTTAACATTCAATGGATTTCCATGACAAAGTAGCCCAACATAGCATAGAATTTCAAGCTGATATCCTAGGTTGATTTCAATTATTAAAATTTTAGTTAACTCATTTGGTTTAATAATAGATCATTTCCTGAATTAATCAGCTAGCAAATCGTGACCTCATAGTCTACCTCAAGAACAAGCTCGGTTTTGAACTTAACAAGAATAAATAAAAATGTACTTCATGCATGCAGGCTCTTGGATACCATCGAGCAATAAAACAACTTTATTCATTAGTGCATATTTTGTTTTGGACTAATCTAACGTACCAGCAATTGCAATTTCACTTTCTCAAATGCGTAGAAATTATTACTTGCGTTTTTTTTCCTTTCCAATTTGAGCGTTCTTAATTAGGTTTTACCGTTTTTTTTTTCACCCGTAATTTGAAATTATATACTTACAAACTAGTATCCAGATCATATGCAATAATTATTACAAACTTCTCCATAATCTATGTTTAGCTTGATTTTTTAATAGCAAATTTTTCATGTAGGTACTAAAATCCAAGCGTAGCTGACCTTGTACATCATGTAACAAATCAGTCGCCAAAATAAAATTAATAATTTTTGTTAAAATAAAGATTCTAGCTGGCAAAGAGTTATTAGAGAAACAAATTAGTTTTAATTTAATTGATTTTCTCTAGTATATCATCGTGAGATTTAATAGTGCGTGCAAAAATTTGATCAAAACTACTAAAGATGTGCTTTTTATCATTATTTCTACTAAAAATATAAAGATAAATTTGTCTATATAGTCTAAATTACAGTCCATTTCATTTATATTATAAAATATTTGATATAATGATTAAATAAAATGTGCATGAACATCATGCGAAAACTCTCTCTCTCTCTCCACATGTGAAACCTCCTAAATATTTTTTTAGAAATAAATTTCTCTGGATATTACATTTGGAAATATAGGACTGTCAATGGATTGGGTACGATACGGTAGAAACAATTTTCATACCCGTACCCATTAAAATTTTCTTTACTCATACCCTACCCTTACCCGTTAAAAATTGACTTTATCCGTACCCTACCCTTTCCCGTTAAGAATTAACGGTAAGGATAGGGTAACGGTAGAAATTGAGTAATAATGTTAATAACTCAATGAAAAAAATTGTACAATAGAGATAAATAAATATTATCAGATAAATATATTAATAAAGTGCAACATTTAATAATACTTTAAATATAGTAAAATCATACTATATCGTCTCACGTCAATAGTCACAAAAAAAATTACATAACTAATTACTAATTATACAATATTTTCTCAAATGACAACGGAGAAGAAAGGATCTTCTGAAAAAGTTTATTATTTTCTTAATGTAGTCCGTGAATGAATGATGTAGCGCATGAATGAAAATTGAAAAAAAAATGTAACATATCAATTGAATCTTGCCATTATATCTTTCCAATTTAATGTAGTATTATCTCAATTATCTCAATCAAATCTTACAATTTAATTGCCTAGTTTAATTATTAACATATCAATTGAATCTTACAAATATATCTTTCTGTTATTAACGTATTAATTGAATCTTACAATTATATTTTTTTGGTTATGATAAAGATTAACGGTACGGGTAATTAACGAATACGAAGTAGCCTTACTCATACCCTTACCCAATAAATTAACAAATTTTTTTTTTATCCATACCCATACCCGATAACTTAACAAATATAAAATCTTACCCATACCCGTCTTATAGAATACGATACGGGTAGGGTAAACGGTTAAAATGGTACCATTGACAGTCCTAGTCCTAGGAAGAGTGCACTACATCATTAAAAAAATGTAACAGAAATCACGTCCAGTAAAAAAAAATTGAATTAGCTTTACATAAAATATGAATAAAGATATCGATTTATTCACTTAAACCATTAAATTTGTATGAGTTAGATCGCGTCAGGTAATTCCAAAAGATTTGAAACCAACATAAAGAACAACGATTGAAATACGAAAATAAACTAGAGAAATAAACAGTCGGCTGAATTTCGGTGAAAGTAGGCCTCCAGCTTATTTTCGACTACACATAACTCCAGAATACAAGCCCATAAAAAGGAGGACTATAGAAATATTTTTTTAAAATTATTGATTAAAATAATATTTTTAAAGAAATTATTAATTTTTGTCAAATTTTATAAATGTCATCACGAAGTCGGACTTTGAAAGTTCAACAGTAGCAGTCACCCAATTTTTTTTATGAATAATTAGATATATGCTACTATGAAAATTAACAATTAGAGAAATGTCATTCTTAAAATACAAACTAGATTTTATACCACTATAGAATGGTCAAAATTAATTTATTGCCATCAATTTCTTATTAAATTAGAGATATGCCACTCAAATTAAAAACAAGCCATTCTAAGTTTTTAAAATATCCAAATTGCCATTAAAGATTAAATCATCAACGAAATAAAAGGGAAAAAATGACGAAAAGAAAAAATCAAAGCGCCTGCAATAGAATAAATTTTAGGAGATCAAATATTATGGAAACTTAGGATAAACATATAATCAGATTGATATCACTACGTCATATATCATAATATTTTTTATAATAATCAGATGTTATGTTTATGAATAATCAGATTATGTTTCGTTTATTGTTTTTTTCCGAATACACAAATAACTGATTCCGTGATCTCATTTTTTGTAAATATAATTTTGAGACCAACGTACATATTTTGATGAAATTAAAGATTCTAATTATACATTATCAATTTTTGCAATTTATAGTGGCATAACTCCGATTTTAATTATTTAATAGTGGCATATTTTTAATTTTAATATTTTACAGTGCCATATTTCAAATTTTAATATTTTGTAGTGGCATAGTTGAAAGGGCGTAATTGTCGTATTAATTGACCGATGGCATAAAATTAATTTTATCATTTAGTGATGGCATAAAAATAAGTTATTATTTAGCGATGGCATGTCTCTAATTTCGAATTTTGTTAGTGGCATAAACCTAAATCACCATTTTTTAATAAATAATTTTTTTTCCAAATATGATATTTATTTTTATTTAATTAATAAACTAAATAATAAACTCTAAGAATTTATAACTCCTTACGATTACATAAAATAAAATTAATAGAACTTATTGAACAAAATTTTTGTTAAAAATATAATAGTAAAACTAGCCCCTCCCAAACATGAAAGACCTGATCCTTGCATCTAGACGTGTAATTTCACGTTGTATCCCTCTTCCTCCACTAGTACCATAATTACCTCCCCTAGCTACTACCTGTGCTTTCATTGGTCCGCTACTACTTGATGCCTCTCAAGAGAGGTACACTAAAAAAAAAATAAAATAAAATAATCAATTGACTTCTTTTAAAATTAAGTGATGCCAATCGTCACTTAATCACTTCAGCAAAAAAAAATTAAGGAATATTTTCTATGACAGAGGACTGAGAAAAAAAAAACGTATTGTTGATATAATATCTATTATGATACTGAAGTTGGGAAAAAATAATGCAAATATGACTGTAGTAGTTATCCACTAAAACATATAGATATATCAGAAAAAGACCAAAAATAAATAAATAAATAAATAAAAAGACAACTTAATAAGTTACACAATCAAAACTAAATTAGTGAATCCAGGGTATGATCCAAGCCCCTTTTGTATTGAAAGGATATGGCAATATCGTGATCTCTTTGTTCTCTAAATCATACCTACATAATTGAACGCTTAGTTCCAATGGGCTAGAAACTATCTCATGATGAAAAAAGTAAATACAATTTCCCCTTAGTCCATGAAAATTGCTACTTCTCATGGAGAAACCATTGTGTGTATCCAGAAACACCATTTGTTCATTGATGTCCCATATCTGAATCCAACGATAATCATTATCGAGAGCATCAAGCTGATAGATTTCAAAAGATTCTACTTGGTTGTTTTCGATATTCTTAATAATTCTTAAAAGTTTTCCATCGGACTCCAACATATATTCCTGGACATCACGATTGTAATCCAAACGGTTGGTATTACGCATGGTGAACGCAATTTTACCACTTGTGGCATCAAAAACCATTGTGCGCCCTGTTGATAGCTCATGTGCAAACAAATGGCCCTTATAATACATGAAAGATCCTCTAACCCATACGCCAGAGCCTGGTAGTGGGATCACCAACCACTCTGCGTCACCTAGTCGAGTAACCCCCAATATAAAGGTGAATGAATGCTTCTCGAGTCCACGCACCACTAGAAGGTCCTTGCTTCTCAATCTATTTCCCACAAAATTTAACGGATAAAGACTCCTGATTTCATTCCTCAGAGGGGGTAGAGCGATAGTATTCCCCGTGAATGGATTTAAAAGTGAGATGGGCCTTCCTTTATTGGTATTGAGAAGATAGCATTCTGATGGCCCATTGAGAGACATCATATATGCATGACGGACTCGAATTGTGTAGATTTTGTTGGAGAAAGAAGGGCATAATTTAAGATTTGCCAAGACAAATAAGTCCCCATGATTGTTGAGAATCCAAGGGAGACGTGGAGCATGATCTGATGGAGAGGCTGAGGATTGCCAAGACTTGCAGACAGCACGAAAGCGAATGAAGTCGCTAATATCTGCGAGCTTGGTGGAGATTACGTAAAGCAGGTCATGCGGGAGGAGAGCCCAATCCATTACCATCATTGCCACAACTAGGATGATTATGTTTTCTCTTGTAGATGCTGCTTCATAGGGTCAATTCTCAGATAGCACAATATTTCATCATCATGTCGTGTGCTTGCACTGGTATCTTTATTTAGAATGTTGTCCATGGAGATTAATTTTGCAATATATAGGCTGCTTATTTACGAGTGTTGATCGAAAATCCTGCCTATGCTATTGCTGGGGATTATGGATATTCATCTCCTCATCCGTTTAACATATTTGTTATATTGTAATTTTTATTGATTACAATATAAGAAAAGGCACCTAAAACAACTGTATCATTGTCACAAGTAGCATGATTATGTTTTCTCTTGCAAATAATGCTTCCAAGGGATAAGCCTCTTTTATGATATTAATACCATAATTCATGATGGTGTACTTGCATTGGATTTACTCTAAATAGGGAGACTTTATTTAGAATGTTGTTCATGGAGAATAATATTAATTGCAATATATATGCTCCTTATTTGCCAGTGTTGATAAAAATAATAATATTAATTGGTATAGAAAAATAATAATATTTTAGCATTTATTTATTGCATATTGTAAGCATGATCAAATGTTACATCTAACTTTTTTTTTTGTCTTTGATACTTTAACTATTCATAGTATATCGGATATCATTGTATTTGACTTTTTAATAATTTATCATATTTACGGGCTAGTCATCAATTCAAAAATACAACTGAACTTTATTTATTTTCTCTTGTCATTACTATACTTTATTTATTTTATCGTATCAATGTTTTAAAGAGACATGAAAGGTTGGCCTTGTTTATTTTTGGCTTAGCGGATTTTCAGCGAATAATCCAGAATCAGTCACCATGCGGCATTAACAAACATATAATATCTTTATAACGAACATAGATATGAAACAGTGCAGCGACCACAGAATATCACACGAGAAAAGCACAAAAAGTAATTGTGCCTGTTAAAATTCTACTGCATCATCTTTGTGCTTCCTTCGTGTTATGATTGTATAATGACGCCCTTTCCAACTCGTTGCACAATAATCCTGTTGCAGCTGCCACGAAAAAAAAACCACTTTATATTTCTCCCTTTGAAGAATTAATAAAATCCTCCTTATTATGCGTGGGTATGCAAAAATTGTTAGCGTCCCTATTTCTCAAATATTTCTTCGTGCTAATGAATATGTGTCGGTTACGAACGCAAATGAAATCTCTCTGATGTACTATTTTCTTTTCTTTTAGCATGCCTATTTAATTTATTGACGCTGGATAGTGGACTTACCCACCCAGAAAACTCAAATTTTCTAGTAATGTGTAGAAGTTATTAATTAAAATTTTTACCTATGTTTTTTTTTTTATCGTAGTGATAATTTATTTGAGTTGGTTACAATATATTTCTTTTAAAGACTTGTTCTGTTAGCCTTTAAAAGATAAAAATGCACCTAATTAGAACGTTAATCTTTCGACTCTCGTGAATAAATAAATTAGCAATTGTGCTTTTTGTTCCATTAGTCTTCAGTTCTGTGTAATTTGAGAATACCTAAAGATGATTTTGAAAGAATAGGCTCAGGAGTTCAAGGTTAATTTATGTAATTTAACATTATATCATCCAAACAAGAAATAAGAGAGGAAGGGAAAAAAAATGTTCTCTTCCTTTCATTATTCATCCAAACAGACAAATGTGAAATAATTTCCATTCCCATTCCATTCCTCTCTCTTGTATATTTCTCCTTCCTTTCCACTCTCCTCCTAATAGCCAAACACAGTATAAATGGATTACTGATATCCATATACATATATTAATCCGTAGTGCGGTTCTAGGTCCCTAAACCCCTATCTGACCGGATCTTTTGTTGCAGCGCCTAAAATTGTGAAAGAGTAATTGTCACATAAGATCCGGTCTATTTTTAGGACTCCATGTGCATATAGTTTCCTAGCATATGTGCATAGCACGTGGGATGTTCCATCCATCCGGTACAGGAAATGCTTCATACACGCCTCAAATTTGGAGATCCACTCCTGCTTGGACGAAAACGCCCTTCTCACTCCTTCAATTTGCGTCGCTCAATGCACCGCAGTTTGAAAATACGAAAAAATACGAAGGGTATTTTCGTCCAATAGGAGTGGATCTCTAAGTTTGAGAAGTGTATGAAGCAATTCCCGTCCGGTACACCCACGAGTAGAATTTTCTTTTTTTTTATAATTGTTATTATGTTTTCTTGACCGGCATATATGTGTTTCATATACTGTTAGATATGCATATGCGCTAAATTCCTTCATATCATGTTCTTTTTTTTTCCTCTAAGTTTTGTTGTTGGCTTTGTGACTTTTATTAATTCTTCATACTTCTGTTACGAAATATCTGTTATATGTATTGTTTCTAAAATTCGGGTGTCTCGAAATTTGCTAATTGGATGCTTAATTAGTTATTACGTCACTATGACTAAACATATGTTTTGGATATTTGGAATTAAATATTTAAAATGATGCGATTTAATTGCGTGCCATTCAGGAACAAATAGATCGCGCAACGCGCGAACCCCCGCTAGTGAGAGCTTATACTTGAGTTGACAAGCCAATAATAGTAAGTATGAAAACAAATAGGAAATAGTAAGAAAACAAATGGAAGAAAGCATAGTCCATATGTATTATCCCACCAAACTAATATTGCACAAAATCTCAAGACTACAGAGCCTACTGGACGATGAGGGCTAATCAATTAAGTAATACATATAGCAGTGTGCATGAATCAAGCTTGAACAATCTGCCTTATTTCAAGTTAACATTCAATGGATTTCCATGACAAAGTAGCCCAACATAGCATAGAATTTCAAGCTGATATCCTAGGTTGATTTCAATTATTAAAATTTTAGTTAACTCATTTGGTTTAATAATAGATCATTTCCTGAATTAATCAGCTAGCAAATCGTGACCTCATAGTCTACCTCAAGAACAAGCTCGGTTTTGAACTTAACAAGAATAAATAAAAATGTACTTCATGCATGCAGGCTCTTGGATACCATCGAGCAATAAAACAACTTTATTCATTAGTGCATATTTTGTTTTGGACTAATCTAACGTACCAGCAATTGCAATTTCACTTTCTCAAATGCGTAGAAATTATTACTTGCGTTTTTTTTCCTTTCCAATTTGAGCGTTCTTAATTAGGTTTTACCGTTTTTTTTTCACCCGTAATTTGAAATTATATACTTACAAACTAGTATCCAGATCATATGCAATAATTATTACAAACTTCTCCATAATCTATGTTTAGCTTGATTTTTTAATAGCAAATTTTTCATGTAGGTACTAAAATCCAAGCGTAGCTGACCTTGTACATCATGTAACAAATCAGTCGCCAAAATAAAATTAATAATTTTTGTTAAAATAAAGATTCTAGCTGGCAAAGAGTTATTAGAGAAACAAATTAGTTTTAATTTAATTGATTTTCTCTAGTATATCATCGTGAGATTTAATAGTGCGTGCAAAAATTTGATCAAAACTACTAAAGATGTGCTTTTTATCATTATTTCTACTAAAAATATAAAGATAAATTTGTCTATATAGTCTAAATTACAGTCCATTTCATTTATATTATAAAATATTTGATATAATGATTAAATAAAATGTGCATGAACATCATGCGAAAACTCTCTCTCTCTCTCCACATGTGAAACCTCCTAAATATTTTTTTAGAAATAAATTTCTCTGGATATTACATTTGGAAATATAGGACTGTCAATGGATTGGGTACGATACGGTAGAAACAATTTTCATACCCGTACCCATTAAAATTTTCTTTACTCATACCCTACCCTTACCCGTTAAAAATTGACTTTATCCGTACCCTACCCTTTCCCGTTAAGAATTAACGGTAAGGATAGGGTAACGGTAGAAATTGAGTAATAATGTTAATAACTCAATGAAAAAAATTGTACAATAGAGATAAATAAATATTATCAGATAAATATATTAATAAAGTGCAACATTTAATAATACTTTAAATATAGTAAAATCATACTATATCGTCTCACGTCAATAGTCACAAAAAAAATTACATAACTAATTACTAATTATACAATATTTTCTCAAATGACAACGGAGAAGAAAGGATCTTCTGAAAAAGTTTATTATTTTCTTAATGTAGTCCGTGAATGAATGATGTAGCGCATGAATGAAAATTGAAAAAAAAATGTAACATATCAATTGAATCTTGCCATTATATCTTTCCAATTTAATGTAGTATTATCTCAATTATCTCAATCAAATCTTACAATTTAATTGCCTAGTTTAATTATTAACATATCAATTGAATCTTACAAATATATCTTTCTGTTATTAACGTATTAATTGAATCTTACAATTATATTTTTTTGGTTATGATAAAGATTAACGGTACGGGTAATTAACGAATACGAAGTAGCCTTACTAATACCCTTACCCAATAAATTAACAATTTTTTTTTTTATCCATACCCATACCCGATAACTTAACAAATATAAAATCTTACCCATACCCGTCTTATAGAATACGATACGGGTAGGGTAAACGGTTAAAATGGTACCATTGACAGTCCTAGTCCTAGGAAGAGTGCACTACATCATTAAAAAAATGTAACAGAAATCACGTCCAGTAAAAAAAAATTGAATTAGCTTTACATAAAATATGAATAAAGATATCGATTTATTCACTTAAACCATTAAATTTGTATGAGTTAGATCGCATCAGGTAATTCCAAAAGATTTGAAACCAACATAAAGAACAACGATTGAAATACGAAAATAAACTAGAGAAATAAACAGTCGGCTGAATTTCGGTGAAAGTAGGCCTCCAGCTTATTTTCGACTACACATAACTCCAGAATACAAGCCCATAAAAAGGAGGACTATAGAAATATTTTTTTAAAATTATTGATTAAAATAATATTTTTAAAGAAATTATTAATTTTTGTCAAATTTTATAAATGTCATCACGAAGTCGGACTTTGAAAGTTCAACAGTAGCAGTCACCCAATTTTTTTTATGAATAATTAGATATATGCTACTATGAAAATTAACAATTAGAGAAATGTCATTCTTAAAATACAAACTAGATTTTATACCACTATAGAATGGTCAAAATTAATTTATTGCCATCAATTTCTTATTAAATTAGAGATATGCCACTCAAATTAAAAACAAGCCATTCTAAGTTTTTAAAATATCCAAATTGCCATTAAAGATTAAATCATCAACGAAATAAAAGGGAAAAAATGACGAAAAGAAAAAATCAAAGCGCCTGCAATAGAATAAATTTTAGGAGATCAAATATTATGGAAACTTAGGATAAACATATAATCAGATTGATATCACTACGTCATATATCATAATATTTTTTATAATAATCAGATGTTATGTTTATGAATAATCAGATTATGTTTCGTTTATTGTTTTTTTCCGAATACACAAATAACTGATTCCGTGATCTCATTTTTTGTAAATATAATTTTGAGACCAACGTACATATTTTGATGAAATTAAAGATTCTAATTATACATTATCAATTTTTGCAATTTATAGTGGCATAACTCCGATTTTAATTATTTAATAGTGGCATATTTTTAATTTTAATATTTTACAGTGCCATATTTCAAATTTTAATATTTTGTAGTGGCATAGTTGAAAGGGCGTAATTGTCGTATTAATTGACCGATGGCATAAAATTAATTTTATCATTTAGTGATGGCATAAAAATAAGTTATTATTTAGCGATGGCATGTCTCTAATTTCGAATTTTGTTAGTGGCATAAACCTAAATCACCATTTTTTAATAAATAATTTTTTTTCCAAATATGATATTTATTTTTATTTAATTAATAAACTAAATAATAAACTCTAAGAATTTATAACTCCTTACGATTACATAAAATAAAATTAATAGAACTTATTGAACAAAATTTTTGTTAAAAATATAATAGTAAAACTAGCCCCTCCCAAACATGAAAGACCTGATCCTTGCATCTAGACGTGTAATTTCACGTTGTATCCCTCTTCCTCCACTAGTACCATAATTACCTCCCCTAGCTACTACCTGTGCTTTCATTGGTCCGCTACTACTTGATGCCTCTCAAGAGAGGTACACTAAAAAAAAAATAAAATAAAATAATCAATTGACTTCTTTTAAAATTAAGTGATGCCAATCGTCACTTAATCACTTCAGCAAAAAAAAATTAAGGAATATTTTCTATGACAGAGGACTGAGAAAAAAAAAACGTATTGTTGATATAATATCTATTATGATACTGAAGTTGGGAAAAAATAATGCAAATATGACTGTAGTAGTTATCCACTAAAACATATAGATATATCAGAAAAAGACCAAAAATAAATAAATAAATAAATAAAAAGACAACTTAATAAGTTACACAATCAAAACTAAATTAGTGAATCCAGGGTATGATCCAAGCCCCTTTTGTATTGAAAGGATATGGCAATATCGTGATCTCTTTGTTCTCTAAATCATACCTACATAATTGAACGCTTAGTTCCAATGGGCTAGAAACTATCTCATGATGAAAAAAGTAAATACAATTTCCCCTTAGTCCATGAAAATTGCTACTTCTCATGGAGAAACCATTGTGTGTATCCAGAAACACCATTTGTTCATTGATGTCCCATATCTGAATCCAACGATAATCATTATCGAGAGCATCAAGCTGATAGATTTCAAAAGATTCTACTTGGTTGTTTTCGATATTCTTAATAATTCTTAAAAGTTTTCCATCGGACTCCAACATATATTCCTGGACATCACGATTGTAATCCAAACGGTTGGTATTACGCATGGTGAACGCAATTTTACCACTTGTGGCATCAAAAACCATTGTGCGCCCTGTTGATAGCTCATGTGCAAACAAATGGCCCTTATAATACATGAAAGATCCTCTAACCCATACGCCAGAGCCTGGTAGTGGGATCACCAACCACTCTGCGTCACCTAGTCGAGTAACCCCCAATATAAAGGTGAATGAATGCTTCTCGAGTCCACGCACCACTAGAAGGTCCTTGCTTCTCAATCTATTTCCCACAAAATTTAACGGATAAAGACTCCTGATTTCATTCCTCAGAGGGGGTAGAGCGATAGTATTCCCCGTGAATGGATTTAAAAGTGAGATGGGCCTTCCTTTATTGGTATTGAGAAGATAGCATTCTGATGGCCCATTGAGAGACATCATATATGCATGACGGACTCGAATTGTGTAGATTTTGTTGGAGAAAGAAGGGCATAATTTAAGATTTGCCAAGACAAATAAGTCCCCATGATTGTTGAGAATCCAAGGGAGACGTGGAGCATGATCTGATGGAGAGGCTGAGGATTGCCAAGACTTGCAGACAGCACGAAAGCGAATGAAGTCGCTAATATCTGCGAGCTTGGTGGAGATTACGTAAAGCAGGTCATGCGGGAGGAGAGCCCAATCCATTACCATCATTGCCACAACTAGGATGATTATGTTTTCTCTTGTAGATGCTGCTTCATAGGGTCAATTCTCAGATAGCACAATATTTCATCATCATGTCGTGTGCTTGCACTGGTATCTTTATTTGGAATGTTGTCCATGGATATTAATTTTGCAATATATAGGCTGCTTATTTACGAGTGTTGATCGAAAATCCTGCCTATGCTATTGCTGGGGATTATGGATATTCATCTCCTCATCCGTTTAACATATTTGTTATATTGTAATTTTTATTGATTACAATATAAGAAAAGGCACCTAAAACAACTGTATCATTGTCACAAGTAGCATGATTATGTTTTCTCTTGCAAATAATGCTTCCAAGGGATAAGCCTCTTTTATGATATTAATACCATAATTCATGATGGTGTACTTGCATTGGATTTACTCTAAATAGGGAGACTTTATTTAGAATGTTGTTCATGGAGAATAATATTAATTGCAATATATATGCTCCTTATTTGCCAGTGTTGATAAAAATAATAATATTAATTGGTATAGAAAAATAATAATATTTTAGCATTTATTTATTGCATATTGTAAGCATGATCAAATGTTACATCTAACTTTTTTTTTTGTCTTTGATACTTTAACTATTCATAGTATATCGGATATCATTGTATTTGACTTTTTAATAATTTATCATATTTACGGGCTAGTCATCAATTCAAAAATACAACTGAACTTTATTTATTTTCTCTTGTCATTACTATACTTTATTTATTTTATCGTATCAATGTTTTAAAGAGACATGAAAGGTTGGCCTTGTTTATTTTTGGCTTAGCGGATTTTCAGCGAATAATCCAGAATCAGTCACCATGCGGCATTAACAAACATATAATATCTTTATAACGAACATAGATATGAAACAGTGCAGCGACCACAGAATATCACACGAGAAAAGCACAAAAAGTAATTGTGCCTGTTAAAATTCTACTGCATCATCTTTGTGCTTCCTTCGTGTTATGATTGTATAATGACGCCCTTTCCAACTCGTTGCACAATAATCCTGTTGCAGCTGCCACGAAAAAAAAACCACTTTATATTTCTCCCTTTGAAGAATTAATAAAATCCTCCTTATTATGCGTGGGTATGCAAAAATTGTTAGCGTCCCTATTTCTCAAATATTTCTTCGTGCTAATGAATATGTGTCGGTTACGAACGCAAATGAAATCTCTCTGATGTACTATTTTCTTTTCTTTTAGCATGCCTATTTAATTTATTGACGCTGGATAGTGGACTTACCCACCCAGAAAACTCAAATTTTCTAGTAATGTGTAGAAGTTATTAATTAAAATTTTTACCTATGTTTTTTTTTTTATCGTAGTGATAATTTATTTGAGTTGGTTACAATATATTTCTTTTAAAGACTTGTTCTGTTAGCCTTTAAAAGATAAAAATGCACCTAATTAGAACGTTAATCTTTCGACTCTCGTGAATAAATAAATTAACAATTGTGCTTTTTGTTCCATTAGTCTTCAGTTCTGTGTAATTTGAGAATACCTAAAGATGATTTTGAAAGAATAGGCTCAGGAGTTCAAGGTTAATTTATGTAATTTAACATTATATCATCCAAACAAGAAATAAGAGAGGAAGGGAAAAAAAATGTTCTCTTCCTTTCATTATTCATCCAAACAGACAAATGTGAAATAATTTCCATTCCCATTCCATTCCTCTCTCTTGTATATTTCTCCTTCCTTTCCACTCTCCTCCTAATAGCCAAACACAGTATAAATGGATTACTGATATCCATATACATATATTAATCCGTAGTGCGGTTCTAGGTCCCTAAACCCCTATCTGACCGGATCTTTATTTGCAGCGCCTAAAATTGTGAAAGAGTAATTGTCACATAAGATCCGGTCTATTTTTAGGACTCCATGTGCATATAGTTTCCTAGCATATGTGCATAGCACGTGGGATGTTCCATCCGTCCGGTACAGGAAATGCTTCATACACGCCTCAAATTTGGAGATCCACTCCTGCTTGGATAAAAACGCCCTTCTCACTCCTTCAATTTGCGTCGCTCAATGCACCGCAGTTTGAAAATACGAAAAAATACGAAGGGTATTTTCGTCCAATAGGAGTGGATCTCTAAGTTTGAGAAGTGTATGAAGCAATTCCCGTCCGGTACACCCACGAGTAGAATTTTCTTTTTTTTTTATAATTGTTATTATGTTTTCCTGACCGGCATATATGTGTTTCATATACTGTTAGATATGCATATGCGCTAAATTCCTTCATATCATGTTCTTTTTTTTTCCTCTAAGTTTTGTTGTTGGCTTTGTGACTTTTATTAATTCTTCATACTTCTGTTACGAAATATCTGTTATATGTATTGTTTCTAAAATTCGGGTGTCTCGAAATTTGCTAATTGGATGCTTAATTAGTTATTACGTCACTATGACTAAACATATGTTTTGGATATTTGGAATTAAATATTTAAAATGATGCGATTTAATTGCGTGCCTGTGACACCCCGCGACCTCGGCCGCCGAGTGCCCGCAGCTGCCGCGAGCCTCGCTCACCTCGAGCACTCGCAAGGCTTACAAATAACACACACACAATTCTAGAGGTAGCATGAAGTATCGCAATTCTAACATGACAACATTTAGTATATCAATTCAAGCAATCAAGTTAGGCTTGTTCTCACTAACTTTAGGTCAGATTACAAATTCAAAAATAAACATGTCTTGTTCCTCGAGACAATCATAATAAAGTAAGCTGTTCTTGTTAACACTTAAACAAATACATGAACCCAAAAGTCACAAGGCAGCTATACAATATGTTAGAAGTCCCACACTTCATGCACCTACTTAGAATATTATATTGGCCTACTCTGTAGCTCGATCCCCGCTCGGCCTAGAACCTGGAACCCACAAAGTGGAAAAGTGAGATAATTATAAAATTATCTCAGTGCGGTATTCAGTTCCAGTCACACAAACCCGAAGGTACATGTTTAGGAACTAATTACCGACCAAGACGGAAACATAATACAATAGAATCAAATATACAATTCAAGTAAATTACATCTCATCATACAAATATGAATGCAATCTGTGAGTCGAATCCTCAAGTTAATTAATCAAATTTCAATCATTATCAAATATTCGACTCATTTGGCCAACTATCTAAATGCAAGTCTCGTTGACATACAAATCAAGTCAATCAAGAGTTCGTTGAACTCATAATCATGTTGAGAGTATTATGGTTGTTTTTGAGAGTTCTTCCGTTACTCACAAACGAATGTATACGTATACCATTGGATTTTTCGGATACCCACAAACCAACTCCCGAAGGACATTGAGTTTTATTTACTTGGAAATCTCACAAACCAAGCGTATGTTTCAACCACTCTCTAATTCAGATCCAATTCCACATTAAGGATATTCAAAGTACAGCGAGTCTGCTCATTAGAGTACTTCCAATGGTTATTCATTCATAGCAACATTCACAAGATGGTAACCAATCATCATGCATAACAATACCATAATTATAGCCATATGATACAAGTGCAAATATGCATGCAAGAGAATAAGCAATTCAAAGATGCAATGCATGTAATTAACTTCCTAACTCAGATACACATCAGGGTTTGTGTGCATCCGCACCTGAAATCAAAAGTAGACACAAACAAGAGCAGCAAGCAATCCTAATTAACACCAGCTGTATCGGCCTTCCCAAGCTCCAATACTTCCTTACCCGAGTCTACAGAAACAAGACTATTCTAAGTACTTATTCAAACATATCACACAAGCAATAAATAATTACAAGAAAGAAAATCTAAATACAACTCCAATTATGACTCATTATGTGGTCTGGTTAAGATTTACCACAACTTAGACATGAATAGTAAAAACACGAGTTAGTTCAAGGCCTAAATTATATTTTTTTGTCTAAATTATATCAAAAGAATCATGTGATGTTGTAGAGCTCTTCAAGAGCTTTCCAACGGTCTTTGAATCACTCAAAACGGACTCCGGATGACAAAGTTATGGTCAAATTACTAAACCTAGTACCCAGGACCCGAAAAAACAGAATAAATTCTCAAAAAACGCAAAAATTCCTGTGACTTGAGTTTAAACGCTAGAAGTTGCGTTTTTTGAGTTTGCTCACTGGTTTTTGAGTACTAAACTGAACTGGTTGAGCCAAGAAAACTCAAGTCATGAGTTTAGACGCAAGTTGCAGGAATTTTATGTTATTTGCATATTTTCTTAACACTAATACACATAATTAATGGATTAATTCCAGCACACTCTAATTATTCACTTATACCCTTGAAACTAACAGAAATTCATTTGCACAAACCATAGAACAGTCAATTAAGAGATTTAAGACTGAAATTCGTTTTTCAAATTGGTCCTAAAGCTAAAATATTCAGAACTTCATCAAATCAACCCAAACTTGAAATGTAGCTACCAGAATACATTACTAACTTAAATCAACTAGAAATTTAAGTTTTCCACTTGATTTCAAACCAGATTTTCCAGAAATTGCTCAAAAGTTTAGAAATTCATTTTAGAACAAATTCCTTTCTGCATGCAACCAAAATCTTCTTAAAATCGAGTAAAATACTAACTGTAACTACTAGTGAATTGCATACAACTAAAACCAACAGATTTTGCCTTTAGAAACTCATTTAAAGCTTAAACTTCCAGATTTTGTTCAACAACCGAAATGAATAGATGCAAGTCAAAAACTTACCAAAGCAAAGCTCAAAATCGAAAATAGACACGTTGCATGTAATCTCCTCTACATCCTCTCTTCAATTCCGAATTTTGCAGAATTTTTCGAGATTTTTAGTTATTTCTTTTAAGTGGAAACAGTGAAGCTTTAGTTAAGAGTCAAAGAAGAGAGAAAGAGAAGAAATGTGGCTGTGAGAGAGAAAAATAAGAGTAATATTCTGCTGAAAATTAAATTAAGAGAAAGAGAGTTATTAAGTGGGTGGAGGTTTGGTATAAGTCTCCCAACTTGTCCCCAAGAGCACACAACTTGCAATTTTCAGATTAATGCAGAAATAAATAATTCTAGTGCTATAAAAACCCATTGAAAATAAACTTGAACTTTTTTTTAAAATTTTCATCTACTATAATGAAAATACTTAAATGCAACCAATAGAATTAAACACGAAATTAGACAAAAATCTCAAAATTTTGAAACAGCAGAAAATAAACACGACTAATACCTATATATTCCAAAAACAAAAATCCTAGGTATTACAGTGCCATTCAGGAACAAATAGATCGCGCAACGCGCGAACCCCCGCTAGTGAGAGCTTATACTTGAGTAGAGAACCCAATAATAATAAATATGAAAACAAATAGGAAATAGTAAGAAAACAAATGGAAGAAAGCATAGTCCATATGTATTATCCCACCAAACTAATATTGCACAAAATCTCAAAACTACAGAACCTACTGGACGATGAGGGCTAATCAATTAAGTAATACATATAGCAGTGTGCATGAATCAAGCTTGAACAATCTGCCTTATTTCAAGTTAACATTCAATGGATTTCCATGACAAAGTAGCCCAACATAGCATAGAATTTCAAGCTGATATCCTAGGTTGATTTCAATTATTAAAATTTTAGTTAACTCATTTGGTTTAATAATAGATCATTTCGTGAATTAATCAGCTAGCAAATCGTGACCTCATAGTCTACCTCAAGAACAAGCTCGGTTTTGAACTTAACAAGAATAAATAAAAATGTACTTCATGCATGCAGGCTCTTGGATACCATCGAGCAATAAAACAACTTTATTCATTAGTGCATATTTTGTTTTGGACTAATCTAACGTACCAGCAATTGCAATTTCACTTTCTCAAATGCGTAGAAATTATTACTTGCGTTTTTTTCCTTTCCAATTTGAGCGTTCTTAATTAGGTTTTAGCGTTTTTTTTTTTCACCCGTAATTTGAAATCATATACTTACAAACTAGTATCCAGATCATATGCAATAATTATTACAAACTTCTCCATAATCTATGTTTAGCTTGATTTTTTAATAGCAAATTTTTCATGTAGGTACTAAAATCCAAGCGTAGCTGACCTTGTACATCATGTAACAAATCAGTCGCCAAAATAAAATTAATAATTTTTGTTAAAATAAAGATTCTTGCTGGCAAAGAGTTATTAGAGAAACAAATTAGTTTTAATTTAATTGATTTTCTCTAGTATATCATCGTAAGATTTAATAGTGAGTGCAAAAATTTGATCAAAACTACTAAAGATGTGCTTTTTATCATTATTTCTACTAAAAATATAAAGATAAATTTGTCTATATAGTCTAAATTACAGTCCATTTCATTTATATTATAAAATATTTGATATAATGATTAAATAAAATGTGCATAACATCATGCGAAAACTCTCTCTCTCTCTCCACATGTGAAACCTCCTAAATATTTTTTTAGAAATAAATTTCCCTAGATATTACATTTGGAAATATAGGACTGTCAATGGATTGGGTACGATACGGTAGAGACAATTTTCATACCCGTACCCATTAAAATTTTCTTTACTCATACCCTACCCTTACCTGTTAAAAATTGACTTTACCCGTACCCTACCCTTTCCCGTTAAGAATTAACGGTAAGGATAGGGTAACGGTAGAAATTGAGTAATAATGTTAATAACTCAATGAAAAAAATTGTACAATAGAGATAAATAAATATTATCAGATAAATATATTAATAAAGTGCAACATTTAATAATACTTTAAATATAGTAAAATCATACTATATCGTCTCACGTCAATAGTCACAAAAAAAATTACATAACTAATTACTAATTATACAATATTTTCTCAAATGACAACGGAGAAGAAAGGATCTTCTGAAAAAGTTTATTAGTTTTTTAATGTAGTCCATGAATGAATGATGTAGCGCATGAATGAAAATTGAAAAAAAAAATGTAACATATCAATTGAATCTTGCCATTATATCTTTCCAATTGAATGTATTTATTATCTCAATTATCTCAATCAAATCTTACAATTTAATTGCCTAGTTTAATTATTAACATATCAATTGAATCTTACAAATATATCTTTCTGTTATTAACGTATTAATTGAATCTTACAATTATATTTTTTGGTTATGATAAAGATTAACGGTACGGGTAATTAACGAATACGAAGTAGCCTTACTCATACCCTTACCCAATAAATTAACGAATTTTTTTTTTATCCATACCCATACCTGATAACTTAACAAATATAAAACCTTACCCATACCCGTCTTATAGAATACGATACGGGTAGAGTAAACGGTTAAAATGGTACCATTGACAGTCCTAGTCCTAGGAAGAGTGCACTACATCATTAAAAAAATGTAACAGAAATCACGTGCAGTAAAAAAAAAATTGAATTAGCTTTACATAAAATATGAATAAAGATATCGATTTATTCACTTAAACCATTAAATTTTTATGAGTTAGATCACGTCAGGTAATTCCAAAAGATTTGAAACCAACATAAAGAACAACGATTGAAATACGAAAATAAACTAGAGAAATAAACAGTCGGCTGAATTTCGGTGAAAGTAGGCCTCCAGCTTATTTTCGACTACACATAACTCCAGAATACAAGCCCATAAAATGGAGGACTATAGAAATATTTTTTAAATATTATTGATTAAAATAATATTTTTAAAGAAATTATTAATTTTTGTCAAATTTTATAAATGTCATCACGAAGTCGGACTTTGAATGTCCAACAGTAGCAGTCACCCATTTTTTTTAGGAATAATAAGATATACGCTACTATGAAAATTAACAATTAGAGAAATATCATTCTTAAAATACAAATTAGATTTTATACCATTATAAAATGGTAAAAATTAATTTATTGCCATCAATTTCTTTTTAAATTAGAGATATGCCACTCAAATTAAAAACATGGCATTCTAAGTTTTTAAAATATCCAAATTACCATTAAAAATTTAAATCATCAACGAAATAAAAGGGAAAAAATGACGAAAAGAAAAAATCAAAGCGCCTGCAATGGAATAAATTTTAGGAGATCAAATATTATGGAAACTTAGGATAAACATATAATCAGATTGATATCACTACGTCATATATCATAATATTTTTTATAATAATCAGATGTTATGTTTATGAATAATCAGATTATGTTTCGTTTATTGTTTTTTTTCCGAATACACAAATAACTGATTCCGTGATCTCATTTTTTGTAAATATAATTTTGAGACCAACGTACATATTTTGATGAAATTAAAGATTCTAATTATACATTATCAATTTTTGCAATTTATAGTGGCATAACTCCGATTTTAATTATTTAATATTGGCATATTTTTAATTTTAATATTTTACAATGGCATATTTCAAATTTTAATATTTTGTAGTGGCATAGTTGAAAGGGCGTAATTGTCGTATTAATTGACCGATGGCATAAAATTAATTTTATCATTTAGTGATGGCATAAAAATAAGTTATTATTTAGCGATGGCATGTCTCTAATTTCGAATTTTGTTAGTGGCATAAACCTAAATCACCATTTTTTAATAAATAATTTTTTCTCCAAATATGATATTTATTTTTATTTAATTAATAAACTAAATAATAAACTCTAAGAATTTATAACTCCTTACGATTACATAAAATTAAATTAAAAGAACTTATTGAACAAAATTTTTGTTAATAATATAATAGTAAAACTAGCCTCCCAAACATGAAAGACCTGATCCTTGCATCTAGACGTGTAATTTCACGTTGTATCCCTCTTCCTCCACTAGTACCATAATTACCTCCCCTAGCTACTACCTGTGCTTTCATTGGTCCGCTGCTACTTGATGCCTCTCAAGAGAGGTACACTAAAAAAAAATAAAATAAAATAATCAAATGACATCTTTTAAAATTAAGTGATGCCAATCGTCACTTAATCACTTCAGCAAAAAAAAAATTAAGGAATATTTTCTATGACAGAGGACTGAGAAAAAAAAAATGTATTGTTGATATAATATCTATTATGATACTGAAGTTGGGAAAAAATAATGCAAATATGACTGTAGTAGTTATCCACTAAAACATTTAGATATATCAGAAAAAGAACAAAAATAAATAAATAAATAAATAAAAAGACAACTTAATAAGTTACACAATCAAAACTAAATTAGTGAATCCAGGGTATGATCCAAGCCCCTTTTGTATTGAAAGGATATGGCAATATCGTGATCTCTTTGTTCTCTAAATCATACCTACATAATTGAACGCTTAATTCCAATGGGCTAGAAACTATCTCATGATGAAAAAAGTAAATACAATTTCCCCTTAGTCCATGAAAATTGCTACTTCTCATGGAGAAACCACTGTGTGTATCCAGAAACACCATTTGTTCATTGATGTCCCATATCTGAATCCAACGATAATCATTATCGAGAGCATCAAGCTGATAGATTTCAAAAGATTCTACTTGGTTGTTTTCGATATTCTTAATAATTCTTAAAAGTTTTCCATCGGACTCCAATATATATTCCTGGACATCACGATTGTAATACAAACGGTTGGTATTACGCATGGTGAATGCAATTTTACCACTTGTGGCATCAAAAACTATTGTGCGCCCTGTTGATAGCTCATGTGCAAACAAATGGCCCTTATAATACATGAAAGATCCTCTAACCCATACGCCAGAGCCTGGTAATGGGATCACCAACCACTCTGCGTCACCTAGTCGAGTAACCCCCAATATAAAGGTGAATGAATGCTTATCGAGTCCACGCACCACTAGAAGGTCCTTGCTTCTCAATCTATTTCCCACAAAATTTAACGGATAAAGACTCCTGATTTCTTTCCTCAGAGGGGGTAGAGCGATAGTATTCCCCGTGAATGGATTTAAAAGTGAGATGGGCCTTCCTTTATTGGTATTGAGAAGATAGCATTCTGATGGCCCATTGAGAGACATCATATATTCATGACGGACTCGAATTGTGTAGATTTTGTTGGAGAAAGAAGGGCATAATTTAAGATTTGCCGAGACAAATAAGTCCCCATGATTGTTGAGAATCCAAGGGAGACGTGGAGCATGATCTGATGGAGAGGCTGAGGATTGCCAAGACTTGCAGACAGCACGAAAGCGAATGAAGTCGCTAATATCTGCGAGCTTGGTGGAGATTACGTAAAGCTAGTCATGCGGGAGGAGAGCCCAATCCATTACCATCATTGCCACAACTAGGATGATTATGTTTTCTCTTGTAGATGCTGCTTCATAGGGTCAATTCTCGGATAGCACAATAGTTCATCATCATGTCGTGTGCTTCCACTGGAATGTTGTCCATGGAGATTAATTTTGCAATATATAGGCTGCTTATTTACGAGTGTTGATCGAAAATCCTGCCTATGCTATTGCTGGGGATTATGGATATTCATCTCCTCATATGTTTAACATATTTGTTATATTGTAATTTTTATTGGTTACAATATAAGAAAAGGCACCTAAAACAACTGTATCATTGTCACAAGTAGCATGATTATGTTTTCTCTTGCAGATAATGCTTCAAAGGGATAAGCCTCTTCTATGATATTAATACCATAATTCATGATCGTGTACTTGCATTGGATTTACTCTAAATAGGGAGACTTTATTTAGAATGTTGTTCATGGAGAATAATATTAATTTCAATATATATGCTCCTTATTTGCCAGTGTTGATAAAAATAATAATATTAATTGGTATAGAAAAATAATAATATTTTAGCATTTATTTATTGCATATTGTAAGCATGATCAAATGTTACATCTAACTTTTTTTTTTTGTCTTTGATACTTTAACTATTCATAGTATTTCGGATATCATTGTATTTGACTTTTTACAAATTTATCATATTTACGGGCTAGTCATCAATTCAAAAATTCAACTAAACTTTATTTATTTTCTCTTGTCAATACTATACTTTATTTATTTTATCGTATCAATGTTTTAAAGAGACATGAAAGGTTGGCCTTGTTTATTTTTGGCTTAGCGGATTTTTAGCGAATAATCCAGAATCAGTCACCATGCGGCATTAACAAACATATAATATCTTTATAACGAACATAGATATGATACAGTGGAGCGACCACAGAATATCACACGAGAAAAGCACAAAAAGTAATTGTGCCTGTTTAAAATTCTACTGCATCATCTTTGTGCTTCCTTCGTGTTATGATTGTATAATGACGACCTTTCTAACTCGTTGCACAATAATCCTGTTGCAGCTGCCACGAAAAAAAAAACCATTTTATATTTCTCCCTTTGAAGAATTAATAAAATCCTCCTCATTATGCGTGGGTATGCAAAAATTGTTAGCGTCCCTATGTCTCAAATATTTCTACGTGCTAATAAATATGTGTTTGTTACGAACGCAAAAGAAATCTCTCAGATCTACTATTTTCTTTTCTTTTAGCATGCCTATTTAATTTATTGACGCTGGATAGTGGACTTACCCACCCAGAAAACTCAAATTCTAGTAATGTGTAGAAGTTATTAATTAAAATGTTTACCTATGTTTTTTTTTTTATCGAAGTGATAATTTATTTGAGTTGGTTACAATATATTTCTTTTAAAGACTTGTTCTGTTAGCCTTTAAAAGATAAAAATGCACCTAATTAGAACGTTAATCTTTCGACTCTCGTGAATAAATAAATTAGCAATGGTGCTTTTTGTTCCATTAGTCTTCAGTTCTGTGTAATTTGAGAATACCTAAAGATTATTTTGAAAGAATAGGCTCAGGAGTTCAAGGGTATAACAGTAAATTATGATTAATTTATGTAATTTAACATTATATCATCCAAACAAGAAATAAGACAGGAAGGGAAAAAAATGTTCTCTTTCTTTCATTATTCATCCAAACAGACAAATGTGAAATAATTTCCATTCCCATTCCATTACATTCCATTCCTTTCTCTTGTATATTTCTCCATCCTTTCCACTCTCCTCCTAATAGCCAAACACAGTATAAATGGATTACTGATATCCATATACATATATTAATCCGCAGTGCGGTTCCGGGTCCCTAAACCCCTATCTGACCTGATCTTTTTTTGTAGGGCCTAAAATTGTGAAAGAGTAATTGTCACAGAAGATCCGATCTATTTTTTAGGACTCCATGTGCATATAGTTTCTGTAGCATCTGTGCATAACACATGGGATGTTCCATCCATCTGGTACAGGAAATGCTTCATACACTCCTCCAATTTGGAGATCCACTCCTACTTGGACGAAAATGCCCTTCTCACTCCTTCAATTTGCGGCACTCAATGCACCGCAGTTTGAAAATACGAAAAAATACGAAGGGTATTTTCGTCCAATAGGAGTGGATCTCTAAATTTGAGAAGTGTATGAAACAATTCCCGTCCGGTACACCCACGAGTAGAATTTTCTTTTTTTATAATTGTTATTATGTTTTCTTGCCGGCATATATTTGTTTCATACACTGTTAGATATGCATATGCGCTAAATTCCTTCATATCATGTTCTTTTTTTTCCTCTAAGTTTTGTTGTTGGCTCTGTGACTTTTATTAATTCTTCATACTTCTGTTACGAAATATCTATTATATGTACTGTTTCTAAAATTCGGGTGTCTCGAAATTTGCTAATTGGATACTTAATTAGTTATTACGTCACTATGACTAAACATAGGTTTCGGATATTTGGAATTAAATATTTAAAATGATGCGATTTAATTGCGTGCCATTCAGGAACAAATAGATCGCGCAACGCGCGTACCCCGCTAGTGAGAGCTTATACTTGAGTTGAGAAGCCAATAATAGTAAGTACGAAAACAAATAGGAAAGAGTAAGAAAACAAATGGAAGAAAGCATAGTCCATATGTATAATCCCACCAAACTAATATTGCACAAAATCTCAAAACTACAGAGCCTACTGGATGATGAGGGCTAATCAATTGAGTAATACATATAGCAGTGTGCATGAATCAAGCTTGAACAATCTGCCTTATTTCAAGTTAACATTCAATGGATTTCCATGACAAAGTAGCCCAACATAGCATAGAATTTCAAGCTGATATCCTAGGTTGATTTCAATTATTAAAATTTTAGTTAACTCATTTGGTTTAATAATAGATCATTTCGTGAATTAATCAGCTAGCAAATCGTGACCTCATAGTCTACCTCAAGAACAAGGTCGGTTTTTAATTTAACAAGAATAAATAAAAATGTACTTCATGCATGCAGGCTCTTGGATACCATTGAGCAATAAAACAACTTTATTCATTAGTGCATATTTTGTTTTGGACTAATCTAACGTACCAGCAATTGCAATTTCACTTTCTCAAATGCGTAGAAATTATTACTTGCGTTTTTTTTCCTTTCCAATTTGAGCGTTCTTAATTAGGTTTTAGCGTTTTTTTTCACCCGTAATTTGAAATCATATACTTACAAACTAGTATCCAGATCATATGCAATAATTATTACAAACTTCTCCATAATCTATGTTTAGCTTGGATTTTTAATAGCAATTTTTTTTATGTAGGTACTAAAATCCAAGTGTAGCTGACCTTGTACATCATGTAACAAATCAGTCGACAAAATAAAATTAATAATTTTTGTTAAAATAAAGATTCTAGCTGGCAAAGAGTTATTAGAGAAACAAATTAGTTTTAATTTAATTGATTTTCTCTAGTATATCATCGTGAGATTTAATAGTGCGTGCAAAAATTTGATCAAAACTACTAAAGATGTGCTTTTTATTATTTCTACTAAAAATATAAAGATAAATTTGTCTTTATAGTGTAAATTACAGTCCATTTCATTTATATTATTCAGAAAATATTTGATATAATGATTAAATAAAATGTGCATGAACATCATGCGAAAACTCTCTCTCTCTCTCCACATGTGAAACCTCCTAAATATTTTTTAGAAATAAATTTCTCTGGATATTACATTTGGAAATATAGGACTGTCAATGGATAGGGTACGATACGGTAGAGACATTTTTCATACCCGTACCCATTAAAATTTTCTTTACCCATACCCTACCCTTACCCGTTAAAAATTGACTTTACCCGTACCCTACCCTTATTTGTTAAGAATTAACGGTAATGATAGGGTAAGGGTAGAAAATGAGTAATAATGTTAATAACTCAATGAAAAAAATTGTACAATAGAGATAAATAAATAATATCAGATAAATATATTAATAAAGTGCAACATTGAATAATACTTTAAATATAATAAAATCATACTATATCGTCTCACGTCAATAGTCACAAAAAAAATTACATAACTAATTACTAATTATACAATATTTTCTCAAATGACAACGGAGAAGAAAGAATCTTCTGAAAAAGTTTATTATTTTTTTAATGTAGTCCGTGAATGAATGATGTAGCGCATGAATGAAAATTGGAAAAAAAAAATGTAACATATCAATTGCCATTATATCTTTCCAATTTAATGTAGTATTATCTCAATCAAATCTTACAATTTAATTGCCTAGTTTAATTGAATCTTACAATTATATTTTTTGGTTATGATAAAGATTAATGGTACGGGTGTCTCGCACTTTTTCGCGGCCCTCGGATCGAAAAGAAACGAAGAATCCGGTCTCGGATTGAGGGGCAAAAAGAATGCGGATCAGATACCCCTCGCGAGCCTCAAGAGGCCGATACCGATACCACCCCGAAGAGGGGTAACTGCACGTTCTTGAGCTCCCACGAGGGTTTATTATTTGAAGGAGTCCTTTCTTTCCAGTAGGCTCAAGCCCCTACTGTTAATTACCTCCGACGTGGTCAGGAGCACCTCTAGAGCGGGAAAAATCAAAGGATTGTGTGTCGTGAGCTGCTAGAGAATTGTAAATATGCAATTTGCGGTCCTACCATGCATTATATTTTTTTGTTTTTTTTATTATTATTGCTACTATCAGGCAATGTTAGCATATCATATTATTATATATTTTTTTTGTGGACTTTGTATTGTAGGGGACAGCAGTCTTTGGAGTTCTTAGCTTGTAGAGGTTTCGGTTGACTGCCATCGCTGAACGCTTGTAATCTTCTCATTTTTCGAGTCTTCTCTGTCTCGTTTTCCGAGTCTTTTCTGTAATGTGAGGAATCCAGGGTTTAGGCTCTTCAATTTGAATTTCATGTTTTCAAGGCATGAATTTCCCGAAGCGGGTTTCTTAAACTCCCTTCTGACTTCTGTCGAGGGTGTCTGGAGGTGACGTCTGACTCCTGATCAGATCGTTAAATTCATATTTCCCAAGGCATGGATTTTCCGAAGCGGGTTTCTTAGACTCCCTTTTGACTTCTGTCGAGGGTGTCTGAAAGTGACGTTTGACTCTTCATCAGATCGTTAAACATTAGGATGGTGCGGTACTGAGGGGTTTTTTATTTTGAGTTGACATCAGGCCCTTAGGCTTGTGGACGTTAATGGTAGACGTCGGACCCCTGGATTTATGGGCGTTGAAATCATATGCGCGCGAGTGCGACCTAAGTCGGCTGCCCCTTGACCTTTCTCGGGAAGTGGGGTGACGCTCGTTCAATGGGCATAGAGCGTTAAGTGACATCTGGTTCCTGACCAAGACGTTGAGCAGACGGTTTGGCGACCGTTGAAAATGACATTTGGCGATGTTCAATAGACGATTCGGTTTGTTTCCGAAGCGTTATAGTGACATTTGGCGATGTTCGGTTTGCTTTCGTTAAGATGATACTCAACTTCTACCCAAGACATCAGGTGAATGATTCGACTGCCACTCGAATCGTTAAGACATCTGATTGCCAGTCAGACGTTAAGTGACGGTCCGATCTCCATTCGAAGTACTGAGGTGATATCTGGTTGCCAGCCAGAATATCAAGCAGATGATCCGATTGTTGTCCAGAGCGTTCAAGAGGCATTTGATTGCCATTCAGATATTGAGTAGACGGTTCAGCCATCATTCGAAACACTGAATTAATACCTGGTATCCAGCCAGGATATCAAACAGATTATCCGATTGTTGTTTGAGATGTCGACAGGGCATCTGATTGCAGGTCAAACATCAAGAAATCGATTCAGCTTCCACCTGAAACAAAGACGCCTGGTTTCCAACCAGGTGTTAAGTGACGATTCGCCTATTACTCGGAGTATTGAGGTGATACCTGATATCCAGCCAAAGTACCAAACAATTGATCCGATTATATTCGAAGCGTTCAAAGTGACATCTAGTTGCCAGTCAGTTGTTCCGCAGACGGTTCGATCATAATTGAGTCACTGAAATGATATCTGGTAGCCAGCCAGAATATCAGACAGATGATCTGATTATTACTCGAAGCGTTGAAGTGACGTCCATTCGCCAATCAGATACTGAGCAACGACTCGATCCTCATTCAGAGTATTGAGGTGATACCTGGTAGCCAGCCAAGATACCAAACAATAGTCCGACTGTTATTCGAAATGTTGCAAGGAATCTGATTGCTAATCAGACATTCAGCGGACAGTTCAGCTGCCACCTGAAATGTCCAAAACTTCATCTGGATGCCAGGCAGATGTTAAAATGACGGTTCGGCTCTCACCCGAAGCGTTCAAAATATCATATATCAGACGCCAAACCCCTGGGTTTGTGGGAGTTGAAAAATCTTATGCGCACGGGTACTACCTAAGTCGGACGCCCCTTGGCCTCCTTAGGTGCGGTAGACAGTTGGTTCTCGAACATAGGAGCGTTCCTCTGACGCTCAGTCACTGACCAAATGTTGAAACTTCGTCTGATTCCTGATCAAACGTTAATGTGACGTGATTCTTGACACCTAGTCAAGGAGAGTCACTTGGGTGACGCTGGGCTCTTGAGCTTATGAGCGTTGAAGTAGCGTCCGGCTTCCAACCGGAACGCCGTAGTTTCCCTCTAGCACCGAAAGAGGTAAGCTTTATTGTTTGAGATCTAGTTGTAGACTTCGGCAACATTACTAATCCATTTGAGCAATGTAACCAGGAAACATGTTGAAGGCTTTGAATAAGGATACTACTGAGGTTCGGAATCATGGATCTATCAGATGTGGCGGTATGATGTGGAATAGGGTCATAGTGTCATCGAAGGGAGTTGCTTGTGGCAACAGTGTCGGCCTTGGCATATCCTTGGCGGTTAGATCGCAAATATTCAAGATAGCATCTCCTGCCTTCTTGAGAGAGCGAGCATAAAAAATTTCACTGTTGCGGCAAGCCACTCAATCCTCCTGAAATAAAATCGTGCTCTTCCCCAAGGCTAAGGTCATGGGTGGTATGATATGGTATGGTATGGTATTTGTCCATAGTGACTATTTTTGCATATCCCAGATAGGACCATAATGTTGCTTCAAAATGTTGCTTGTGACAGTAGTGCAAGTGGACGTTTATCTCTGGCGGGTAGATTGCAAACACTCAAGATAGGACATCTTGCCATCTCGAGAGAGAGCGGGTGCCTTAAATAATCGTGGACTTCCACCTGTTGCTACAAATCGCAAATTTAACAGCATCATGAGCTTTTCTCAGATCGCAAAAAGTTATGCTCATATGTGATGGATCCATATTCTTCACCGGTAGTATTTGGCGGTGTAATCTGCCTTCGATTTAAATTTTAATCAGTAATCCTCTGATTTGGTCTTCACTTGATTTGTATATAATTTCAGGACCCTTGATAGTGTATCCGTGATGTCATGGTAGATCTATTTCTCGTTGTTTTGAGACTAGCAAGTCTCAATTCAACCAGATTCTCAACATTGAGCTTGATTATTTCGCCAGCGCTCCTAGTATTATAAGGAATGCATACCGTTTCCATTTGCTTCGTACCCGTCGCGATGATGACCGTCTGGTGGTTTTGATCACTCAGGTTATGATGAGCCTTATTTAAGCCATGAGCGGGGCACTAGGCTCAGTCGTGACAGTACTCCTGTATGACCTCCTGAATTTCAGGATTTTCTCCTGCTTCTCTGAGATCTGGTGACCCCTTGAAATGTACAGGGAGCCTCCTTCATGTCAGAATGTTATTCACGCCTTCGGTGATTTAATTGCGAGCCTTTGAGCCTTTTTAAAATTAAGCCGAAACGGCTTTCCTCCATAGTATCAGATGAGGAACTGATGAGAGGGATCTGCTTGATTGAACTTTCGATTATGATAATTAGCAGAATAAATCCCTTTTATTTTTCTGGTGACCTCTTGAGAGAGCCTTCATATTGTCTAGGCCTTCAGCGATAATTATGAGCCTTTGAATTTTTGCCGGAACGGCTTATCTCCCTAGTATCCTGTAGGAAATAACGGTAGGGACATATCTGGTGGGGTTTTTGGTAACGATGATCAACCAAATAGATTCTCCATATTTTCCTGAGCTTCTAGGATTTTTCCTCACATTTTTCTGGGCATCCTATGATTTTTCATGAATTTTTCAAGGTTGCCGGCAATTTATGACTGGTCAGATCTTAGAAAAATGGGTTTAAAATATTCTGCTTGGATTTTGGTTGTGGTTTTGGCATGACTGCATTCTCCATATTTTTCTGGGCTTCTAGGATTTTTCCTCACATTTTTCTGAACCTCTTATAATTTTTCATGAATTTTTTCGAGGTTGCTGGCAATTTCTGATTGGTTAGATCTTTAGAAAATGGGTTAAAACTATTATGCTTGTATTTTGGTTATGGTTTTGGCATGATTGAATTCCTCATATTTTCCTGGACCTGTAGAAATTTGGTTTGTATTTTTCTGAGTTACGGTTGATTTTCTACGAATTTTTGAACTTTCCAGCAATCTCATTGGTGCCACGTCAGCAGGGTTGACACATGGCAGCACATGATTCGTCCACGCCAACAGGGAATCAGCGACTTAATTAGCCGACTATGGACACGTGGTTTCCTCTGATTGATCCACCTAAGTCGCGAATGGGTCGCCGCATGGTTTTGACTCGCCACACGAAGGAGGCCATAGACTATTAGGGATTTTGGGACGGTTTTTATTAAAATTGTTCCGTTGTTCCGATACGCCCGGTGTTTCGTGGACTAGTTGATCCCTCCGGCTGTGGGTCCCGTTGTTAGAGGTGCGGTTTTAGCCGTTAGGCTATGGATCTCGTCTACGCAAATCGGAGAAATAAATCCCTTCTCCTCTCCCTTCTCCCTTCTCCCTTCTCCTTCCGTCGAATTGGCGATGGAGGAACCGCCAAGGCCGTCTCGATTGAGCCTTCTAGGCGGTCAATAGGCCTCCATATGGTGCCGAATGGGATCGTGCAGCTCCCATGATGTCGTGGGACCCGCTTATTGAGCTTATCTCCTTCTCCTCTGCTGCAATCATCTCCTCCCCAAATCGGCTAGGTTTTAGTGGGGCTTGGTGATAGTTGCTAGCCTCCGATAGCAATTGAACCGCAGGAATTAATGTGCCGAAGAGCATCGTGATGTGCCTGTGAAGTCTGGTGTGCACCCAATTTAACTGATTAAACCCTCCGGCATGGTGTTCCACCTCAACTCACACTTGCCGTGACGGTGAGTTGGTTGATACGGCTGCTTGATGGTTATGGCAATTTAATTACGAGTCCCAGAGTGTGATCATGAATGCAGGAAAGGAACTACACCACCGATTGAGGAGACGAGACATTCCGGCATGATGAACCGCCTCAACTCAAATCCAACCATGATGATGAATGAGTGATTGCAATGGTCTGGATGCAAATATGACTTGGTGACGGCTTTAAGAGTATGGTGGCACATCCCTGAGGAGAGATGCGCCATCAATTTGACTGCAGGCTGTTCCTAACCAAGGGCTTCATCACAGCTCGACCATGGCTGCGATGACAAGCCGTCGGCTTGTCTGCCACTGTTGCCACTCCTTGGCGATGTAGAGAGCTCAGTGAGGCGCTAGAGAGCATGTTGGCATGCCCCTCTCCTTAATTATATCACAAGGTCATGGCAGTATGAGCCTCCTCCCTGATTTGGGTATGGTGGTTGTGAGAGTATAACGGCTTGTATTTGGGGAAATTAAGCCATTAAACCAATTACAAGGGAATCTCCAATGCATAGTTCCTTCTTGGCATGGCCTAGGCTGAAGTGATGATGGCTGCCTCCTCCATGGGTTGCAACATGTTGGCCTGAGGTGATATGCGGCACTTCATGAAACTCCATAACCTGCTGTCCATTTTTTTTTTTTTAAACCTGCTGTCCATAATCCCTGCTGTCCTTTGATTGTCCACTTTTGTTTTACATGATAATTTGCTTAATATCAGATATGCATAATTAGTTACAAATATAGATTATTTTCTCATATGGTTACTTATATTACAGCAAATGCAAGTGTAACTTTTAGCCTACATGAGTATAAGACTACAAGACATACAGACAGAATCTAAAAAAAATAATGAGTTTTACTTATTCCTTAAATGATTTCCTAAATGCTTATGTCAACTAAATGCATATATATACATATTTACATAAGCAATTTTATTAACTCCTCACATTGTTGCTGTGTTGTATGAAGTAGAAGAGGAAAGAAAAGAAAGTGTTGCAAAGGAAGAGAAATAACCTTCTTACTTACCAAAGAAAATTGTACAGGAGATTGAAATAGATGTCTTTCTACAACTGAAAATATAAACTATCCTACTCACACTTTTTTTGCTTTTTTTTTTTTGTAGTAGCTACCCTAACAAAGAGGATCTCTGGATGTGTATGTGATTGATGAGCTCTCTTCTTTTTTCTTTGCTTTCAAAAGATGGAAGCTTGTGAATTTCAACACTGGTGTTATGTGCTCTCTTCTTCTGTGTGTTTCTTCGCATCCCTTTGCATGGCCTGCTGCCTCCTTTTTATAGGAAAACCCAATTGGTTGCTGTAGATAGCACCAATTATATGCCTCTTGAGAGGATTTGACTGTTATGCCCCTGGTGGGTATTTTAGACATTTCATCCATCAATTGAACAGGTTCTCACTGTACAAGGCCTCCAATCATCATATGTTGGGTTATTTATTTTCTGGCGCCAAAGTTAGGCCTCATTCATCCTCAGTTTCTTCGTTTTTTGACTGTTTTTAGTAAATAGTACAGCTGCTTGAACTTGTTACTTCCTTTGAGTTTTGTAATTCCATTCGAGGTAGTTTTTTTTTTTTTTTTTTAACTTCTCTGAGATGCAAAATTGTTAACCCAAGCACAATACACACCTATTTCCTTGTCATGGCTGTTTAATCCTCCTCATCAAAACTTGTGAAGTTGGTCCCTGTAGTGTGTAAAACATCCTAATGCTATGAGTTCCTTTAATTTAACCCATTCATCTCATTACCATTTTTTACGAACTCAACACCTTCTCTCTTATTCTTTCTTTTATTTTTTTACTGATTCTCCATCCAATTAATCCACAGTGATCATTTTGCTGTCTCTTCTTATTGCATCATCATTTTCAAACTTCTCTTTATATGTGTTAGTTCACCAATTTTTTATTTTAACACACTCCCATGGCTTGAGATCCAGTATTCCTCCTTTTTTATTCCATCTTATTCTTAATTCATATACTTCCCTGACCCCCTTTTTTTTATTTGTGCTTATATTATTTCACTACTGGTCACCACTGAATTATCCTAAGGCCTCCTTGTTAATAATTTTCATTGAAGCCAAGTAACTTGATATTCATAATATCATATCTCCTTCTCATCAATTTTCCAATTTGTCCAAGCTGTCACCACTGTAAATGTTTTCTTGAGATTAATTAACGGCCAATTCAACCTGCCTTGGGCCACAGCAACCAAACCGTCATCATTACAAATGGTCCCTGGTGACTGATCAATAGCCGACTTGACCCACCTTGGGCTTAATAGACTGGAACAGGCAACCATGGTTATTCCCTGGTTTCAAAATTTTACTTTGCTAGCGGGATTCTCGCTATCCCTCATGATGGCCATGGTTTCTCCCCAATTAATGCTCATCTTTATCGATATTCAGCAGTGTTTTCGTGTTCCCACGACTCCATTCCCTTCAATTTTCACCATCCCAATTTTTAAACTGTAGGTATGAACCCATAGTCACATTGAATTAATCAGAGAGGAAATTGGATGGTTTTCTAGCGGAATTCCCGCTGCCTCTTGTCAGTTTGTGTCGGCGAAGGAGTAATTGGTGAGAGTGGGGTCATCGTAGCTTTGCTTAGGCGCGAGTAGAGGAGCAATTCATTTCTGTGTTCACATTGCGTGAGAAACGGAAGGGATTATACAGGGACGGGTGAAGGAGGAGAAATAAAAAGCTTATTGGGTCTTTACTTCTCTCTTTATGTATTTGGGCCGGATCATCCCTTTTTTTTTTCCATCTCATTTGGGCTGTGCATTTCCCTTTTTTTTTCTGAATTTTGGATGGGTTTAAATAGGCTACCGAATTGAAAAAGATTTCCTCCATCTTTTTATAAAGGGATTAGTGTTAATTGATCTGACCCATATGGTTAAGTACTAGCACAAATCTTGATGCATTTATATCATGCCGGCCTCCCCTTTTCTCTTTTTTTTTTTGCATAATTATATAATTTTCATACAATGTATGCACGAAAATTTATAATTATTCATGTTATATAGTATGGCACACGACTTTTGTGGATCTATATCACACCATTATGAATATTGCATACTAATAATATCATGTTAATTTTAGTATTATCATAGGTGTAAAAATATAAGACCACTCGCCTTGACTTGATTTTAAATATTCCTTCCCGACCAATCCGGGATATTCTCAGATGGGTCTGAAAATTTATGGCTCCATTCATTTGCTCATAGCAGATTCACAAATTCTTGTGCCGTTATCCGGTATTTATGAAAATATTTTTGGGTTCAACAACGGGTAATTAACGAATACGAAGTAGCCTTACTCATACCCTTACCCAATAAATTAACGAAATTTTTTTTATCCATACCCATACCCGATAACTTAACAAAAAAAAAACCTTACCCATACCCGTCTTATCGAATACGATACGGGTAGGGTAAACGGTTAAAAGGGTACCATTGATAGTCCTAGTCCTAGGAAGAGTGCACTACATCATTAAAACAAAGTAACAGAAATCGCGTCTAGTAAAAAAAATTGAATTAGCTTTACATAAAATATGAATAAAGATATCGATTTATTCACTTAAACCATTAAATTTTTATGAGTTGGATCGTGTCAGGTAATTCCAAAAGATTTGAAACCAGCATAAAGAACAGCGATTCAAATACAAAAATAAACTAGAGAAATAAGCAGTCGGCTGAATTTCGGTGAAAGTAGTGTTAGAGATATGTCCTAGAAGCCAATCAATTTATGGCTACTTCTATAGTTTATGTTATTGATGATATTTGATCATTTGTTCCTGGATTTTATTATTGACAGTTCATTCAGGTTCAGGATTTGAATTGTGGATCACTGTGTTTTATTTATGATTAAATGACAATAATAAATCAAAACTGTCCATAGTCTTGATAATTAATAAGGAACATTAATTATCAGACAAGACTAGTATACAAGTTAAGTGATGATTAAGTTCTACAAATCATAAGTAAGGAGTTACTAACTTAATTGTATATGTATATGTTGCTGGAACATAGTACATGACATGATCCAATGAAATAAATAAATGGATTGTGTTGTGTGTCATTATTTATTTCATACGTGTTTGATTCTGAGTTTGAGATGGTTCAGTTTCTCCACATGAGTATAGGTTCTATAAATATCGTCTAACGCTGATTCCTGATAAGGGCTGCTATACGGACTTTATTTATGTTCTCTTGAATTGTGCGGGGAGAAACTGGTCATCAAGACAATCGTATGTCCCTCGTTAGTTCACCTAATGAGTGATGATATCCACTGGGCCCCTTGATGGAGATGGATTGCTTGCTAGGAACTTGTGCAATCATCTCTAGATCAAGAAACATATAATCTGCAAGAATGACACATTTCTATCTTGGATTATACAAGGATCTCACGTGACATAAGAATCAAAACAATAAGATACCATTTCTTATGCAGGATTGAAGTGCTGTATTGATACAGTATTTAATTTATGCGAATTGGGAATCATAACGTGTTGCTAGATACCGCTTATGGTTAATGGAAAGAAATGATGATTTATTTTCATAGCCAACATAGCATAAATCCTCAAAGGGTCACACAAATAGAACTTTAACCAAATGTGCATTATTTGTTTGTTTGCAGTAGTGAGTACTGCGAATATATGATAAGTTGATTAATTAATTATATACTGTTGCGAACCGTTATAATTAATTAACTCAAGTGGATCATATAGAAATAATATAATGCATATGCTAATTCCAAATTAATTATTAATATGTTAATAATTAAGTTAGTTCAACGCATATTTATTATACTGAGCTAATTAGCTTTTTAGTTAATCGGTTAACTGAAAGCCCGATATGAGACGAATTGAAAGAGTGGATTAATGGGCCACTATATCATATGGATTTGGCCCACTTAACCTCTAAAAATTTCGGCCACAGAGGGGCATTTGTGTCCAAGAGAAAATAGGAAGAGAGAAACATAATTATAGAAACGTTCCACATATATATTGATTGTTTCTTTGGGAATAAGCCAGCAGAAAACCTAATTCTCTCTCTCCTCTCTCCTCTGGCCGACGGCTCAAGCAAGGAAGAAGAAATTTGGTTCTTCTCTTGCTTGCGCCTCCACCTCTCTCAATAGCTCATGTGTTGAGCGCCTCTTCTTCCAATTAATCAGTTAATCGCGCGAGGAAGAAAACAGGAAATTAGCGATCGTCTCGGACAAGCTAGCACTTGTCTTGAGATCTTGGTTAATTTTCTAGGTGGACTCGAGGCAACTAGAGGCAGTCGCAAGGTGACGAGCACGCCACCGATTCCTAAGCAAAGGTCGAGCCTTCTAGTTACGAGACTAGAAGAGGTAAATCCTTCTACCGTTCTCTTAAAGTGTCAACTTGCATAATTATCTAGATCGGTATAATAGCAATTATAAATTGTTTGTTAATAAGTAATAAAAATTTAAATTGTACATGGAATGAGTTCCTAACAAGTAGGCCGCCGGCTTATTTTCGACTACACATAACTCCAGAATACAAGCCCATAAAAAGGAGTACTATAGAAATATTTTTTTAATATTATTGATTAAAATAATATTTTTAAAGATATTATTAATTTTTGTCAAATTTTATAAATGTCATCACGAAGTCGGACTTTGAAAGTCTGACAGTAGCAGTCACCCATTTTTTTTTTAGGAATAATTAGATATATGCTACCATGAAAATTAACAATTAGAGAAATGTCATTCTTAAAATACAAATTAGTTTTATACCACTATAAAATGGTCAAAATTAATTTAATACCATCAATTTTTTTTTAAATTAGAGATATGCCACTCAAATTAAAAACATGCCATTCTAAGTTTTTAAAATATCCAAATTGCCATGAAAGATTAAATCATCAACGAAATAAAATGAAAAAAATGACGAAAGGAAAAAATCAAAGCGCCTGCAATGGAATAAATTTTAGGAGATCAAATATTATGGAAACTTAGGATAAACATATAATCAGATTGATATCACTACGTCATATATCTTAATATTTTTTATAATAATCAGATGTTATGTTTATGAATAATCAGATTATGTTTCGTTTATTGTTTTTTTCCGAATACACAAATAACTGATTCCGTGATCTCATTTTTTGTAAATATAATTTTGAGACCAACGTACATATTTTGATGAAATTAAAGATTCTAATTATACATTATCAATTTTTTAAATTTATAGTGGCATAACTCCGATTTTAATTATTTAATAGTGGCATAAATAAATTCAGTGACATATTTTTAATTTTAATATTTTACAGTGGCATATTTCAAATTTTAATATTTTGTAGTGGCATAGTTGAAAGGGCGTAATTGTCGTATTAATTGACCGATGGCATAAAATTAATTTTATCATTTAGTGATGACATAAAAATAAGTTATTATTTAGCCATGGCATATCTCTAATTTCGAATTTTGTTAGTGGCATAAACCTAAATCACCATTTTTTTAATAAATAGTTTTTTTTTCCAAATATGATATTTATTTTTATTTAATTAATAAACTAAATAATAAACTCTAAGTATTTATAACTCCTTACGATTACATAAAATAAAATTAATAGAACTTATTGAACAAAATTTTTGTTAAAAATATAATAGTAAAACTAGCCCCTCCCAAACATGAAAGACCTGATCCTTGCATCTAAACGTGTAATTTCACGTTGTATCCCTCTTCCTCCACTAGTACCATAATTACCTCCCCTAGCTACTACCTGTGCTTTCATTGGTCCGCTGCTACTTGATGCCTCTCAAGAGAGGTACACTAAAAAAATAAATAAAAAAATAATCAATTGACATCTTTTAAAATTAAGTGATGCCAATCGTCACTTAATCACTTCAGCAGAAAAAAAATTAAGGAATATTGTCTATGACAGAGGACTGAGAAAAAAAAAACGTATTGTTGATATAATATCTATTATGATACTGAAGTTGGGAAAAAATAATGCAAATATGACTGTAGTAGTTATCCACTAAAACATATAGATATATTAGAAAAAGAACAAAAATAAATAAATAAATAAATAAAAAGACAACTTAATAAGTAACACAATCAAAACTAAATTAGTGAATCCAGGGTATGATCCAAGCCCCTTTTGTATTGAAAGGATATGGCAATATCCTGATCTCTTTGTTCCCTAAATCATACCTACATAATTGAACGCTTAATTCCAATGGGCTAGAAACTATCTCATGATGAAAAAAGTAAATACAATTTCCCCTTAGTCCATGAAAATTGCTACTTCTCATGGAGAAACCACTGTGTGTATCCAGAAACACCATTTGTTCATTGATGTCCCATATCTGAATCCAACGATAATCATTATCGAGAGCATCAAGCTGATAGATTTCAAAAGATTCTACTTGGTTGTTTTCGATATTCTTAATAATTCTTAAAAGTTTTCCTTCGGACTCCAACATATATTCCTTAACATCACGATTGTAATCCAAACGGTTGGTATTACGCATGGTGAACGCAATTTTACCACTTGTGGCATCAAAAACCATTGTGCGACCTGTTGATAGCTCATGTGCAAACAAATGGCCCTTATAATACATGAAAGATCCTCTAACCCATACGCCAGAGCCTGGTAGTGGGATCACCAACCACTCTGCGTCACCTAGTCGAGTAAGCCCCAATATAAAGGTCAATGAATGCTTATCGAATCCACGCACCACTAGAAGGTCCTTGCTTCTCAATCTATTTCCCACAAAATTTAACGGATAAAGACTCCTGATTTCTTTCCTCAGAGGGGGTAGAGCTATAGTGTTCCCCGTGAATGGATTTAAAAGTGAGATGGGCCTTCCTTTATTGGTATTGAGAAGATAGCATTCTGATGGCCCATTGAGAGACATCATATATGCATGACGGACTCGAATTGTGTAGATTTTGTTAGAGAAAGAAGGGCATAATTTAAGATTTGCCAAGACAAATAAGTCCCCATGATTGTTGAGAATCCAAGGGAGACGTGGAGCATGATCTGATGGAGAGGCTGAGGATTGCCAAGACTTGCAGACATCACGAAAGCGAATGAAGTCGCTAATATCTGCGAGCTTGGTGGAGATTATGTAAAGCAGGTCATGCGGGAGGAGAGCCCAATCCATTACCATCATTGCCACAACTAGGATGATTATGTTTTCTCTTGTAGATGCTGCTTCATAGGGTCAATTCTCAGATAGCACAATATTTCATCATCATGTCGTGTGCTTGCACTGGTATCTATATTTAGAATGTTGTCCATGGAGATTAATTTTGCAATATATAGGCTGCTTATTTACCAGTGTTGATCGAAAATCCTGCCTATGCTATTGCTGGGGATTATGGATACTCATTCATCTCCTCATCCGTTTAACATATTTGTTATATTGTAATTTTTATTGATTACAATATAAGAAAAGGCACCTAAAACAACTGTATCATTGTCACAAGTAGCATGATTATGTTTTCTCTTGCAGATAATGCTTCAAAGGGATAAGCCTCTTCTATGATATTAATACCATAATTCATGATCGTGTACTTGCATTGGATTTACTCTAAATAGGGAGACTTTATTTAGAATGTTGTTCATGGAGAATAATATTAATTGCAATATATATGCTCCTGATTTGCCAGTGTTGATAAAAAAAAAAAAACCCTGCCTGTAATGCAGGGAATTATGGATCCTCTCATTCTCCTCATCAGTTTAGCATATTTAATATATTATAAGTTTTATTGATTATTAAAAAAAAGAAAAGGCACCAAAACTACTGTGCAGCCAATTTCCCAGGAACAATATTTTCAATCGTTAACCCACCTTTCTTAATAGGTATAGGATGATGAAATTTAATTAGCAACCTAAACATGAAATATGCCATTATTAATGTTTGAATATTTCTCATTAATTTAGATATAGCTTAAATGTCCATAACCTTCAATATGTTTATAGAAATAAGAACTAATTAATAATTACAAATTTTGGCTCCTGTTTCGCAATATAATTTCTTAAAAAATTTACCTAGTCCAGATTGATAAAGAAGTGAGATTGCGAAAAACTGTAGCTCTTAATTAAATTAATGCAATTTTCAAGGAGAGAATTGCAAAACTAATAATACAATAAAAGTTCAATTATTATATTGAAATTGAAGTTAAAATGTAAATATGATTTGTGTTGTTAGCATAATAATCCACTAAAACATATAGATATATCAGAATAAGAACCAAAAAAAAAAAAAAAAGACAATTGAAAGTTATACAATCAAAATTAAACTAGTGAATGCAAGGGATAATCCATGCTCCTGCTCTATTGGAAGGATATGGCAATATTCTAATCTCATTGTTCCCTAAATCATACCTACATAGTCTAGCTCTTGGATGCAATGGATTTGTGGTTCTTTGATAATGAAAAAAGTAAATGCAATTTCCTCTTAGTCCATGAAAGTTGGTACTTTTCACAGAGAAGCCACTGTACGACTCCAGAAATAACATTTGGTCATTGATGTCCCATATCCGAGTCCAACGATAGCCCTTCTCCGGGCCATCTAGCTGATATATTTCAAAAGATTCTATTTGGTAGTTTTCAATTCTCTTAATAACTCTTAGAAGCTTTTCATCCGACTCCATCATATATTCCTTGACATCATGGTTGTTATTTAAACGGTCGGTGGTACGTATGGTGAACACAGTTTTACCACTTGTGGGATCAATAACCAATGTATGCCTGTCGAACTGGGCATGTGCATACAAATGGCCCTTGTAGTACATGAAAGATCCTAGAAGTGTTGCTATGCCAAAGCTGACTCGTAACGAAATCACCAACCACTCGTCGTCACCTTGTCGAAGGACCCCCAATATATGGTCACAAGATTTCACATCAAAAGTTAAGACCACCAGAGGATCCTCACTTCTCAATCTATTTCCTACAAAAATTATAGGATAGAGTTTCTTGGTTTGTCTTCTCAAAGGGGGTAGGGGAATCTCATTCCCTGTGAACGGATTCAAAAGAGAGATAGGCTTTTTAGAATTAAGAAGAAAGCAATCAGATGGCCCGCTGAGAAGCATGTTATATGCATGAGGGACGCGAATTGTGTAGATTTTGTTAGAGAAGGAAGGGCACAATCGAACGTCTGCTTTGACTAAGAAGCCTCCATCATTGTCGAGAATCCAAGGGAGACGTGGTGCATGATCTGCAGGAGCAGCTGAGGACCGCCAAGAGTTACAGACAGCACTAAAGCGGATGAAGTCGCTAATATCTGATAATTTAGTGGAGATCATGTAAAGCAGGTCGTACGGGAGGTGAGCCCAATCTGTTACCATCATTTTTATAGCTAGGGTGCTTCTGGTTTCTCTTTTATGAATTGCTCCCCAGGGAAATCGTCTCTTCTGGGATTTTTATTACAATACCAGGTTTCCTCTAAATAGGGACTCTTTTATATAGAATGTGATTCAGAGGAAGAAGTTTTACTGCACATAGACTCCTTATTTCTTATTTGTAAGTAGCGAGTAGCGATCGAAAATCCTGCCTATAGTGTGGGGATTACGATCCTAGCTCACTCATCTCCTCGTCAGTCAGCGTCGTGTATATATATATACAATAATAATTAATTAGTTAACCTGAAATTGTCTTTAAGATGGCGTCCTAAAGAAAACTGCTCACTTTTTCCAGGAATAATCTTCATCGTTGTTTATTTACCGTAATTAATAGGAATGGATTAACGAATCTAAATATTAATTATGGTATTTCTCTGTAAAATGATACAGAATTTTAAACATTAAGCTACAACTAGCAGAAAACATTAAAACTACTGAAAGATTGGGTTGAAAACTTGCGGCCACACAGTAAAACATCCAAACCTTTAGGGAATTGCTCAGGTCACGCACAACTTACTCATCCACTCCCAATTTTTTTAAAAAATGACCAAAATATCCTCTTTTATATTGTTTTTCTCAGACTTTAGCACTTGAATGAGGGTATTTTAGCCATTTTGGGAGTGATTGAGTAAGATGGGAGTACCCTGAGCAATTCCCAAACCTTTATAAGGAACATTCATGCAATTCTTAAAGCTGGGTATGCATTCCCAAATTGATACTAACAGAACTGCTCACGAATGAACATTTGCAATTGAAGGTGAATGACTGAATGAATACTATCGACTCACGAACATATGTAGCACCTCATTACATAGTGGAAAATCTGCATTTAACAAGACTAAAATAATACAGAACCAAAAAGAGAGAGAAAAACAAAAACAAAATAAGAAAACAAAAGAGAAAATACTAATAGAAAGAATAACCCTGGCTAACTTGGTAAGCCTGGATGTGGCAACCTTTTTAACTCCCTATCAATCCCAAAAGAAGGGGAATTCATTACATACTATATTACCTACTAGCTTGAAAACCAATTGCTCAATTGATGAGATTGACATTGTTAGTCAAATGCTTGTATTATCTTCTCTTCCTGATTTAGGCGGTCAAGGGTTCCTCTTCACTTCCCACCTCTCGCATAGCAGTCCAATCTTCTCCCTCTGCCAAACCAAATGGTGCAACTTTACCCGTGAGATCAAAGGAAAAAACATATTCCGTTTTAAAACAAATTCAGCTTCAATAATATAAGGGATGACAGTAAGTGAGATTACTTGATGATTTGTGGCTCTCAGCAACCATCATGAGACGCCTTTGTAAGATTGCTGCCATAAAGAGGAAAATAGAACACATGCCAAACATAATAGTGATGGGGAATGCATTCACCTGGAAAAAGCAAAAGAATGCACAAATCAGATTTTACTCAGTGTCAGTTAGACGAGTACCAAATGCAAGACAAATAAATAAAGGAATTTGGAAGTTTAAATTCACACAGACAGAGATATTGAAGGAAGCCATGACGAAAATATGCATAAATAAAGAGAATTTTTGTAAATTTAAACTCACATTGTAAAGCACAACACAGACAAAGATATTCAAGGGAATCCTAAAGAAGTTCATGATAGTGCTCCTTGCCTCTTCTGGGATGTACTGTGATCTCATTTTCATGATCGATGGCCAAAATAGACCCACACATGCCTCAAATGTGCAAAAGCCCATCAACTGGATGCATCCGCCAAATGACATGCTGCCACCCTTCTCCCCAGATGTTACCAAAAAGAACTGTTCCATATGTCAAGGCAAAAGAATATGGTTTGAAACTTCCATTTTTCATCCACCACTTCTTATCCTCGATAACACAAGTTTTATAACTCAAGTACCAAAGATGTGATCAATATTAGTTTCTCTAAGTGCAAATTAGAAATATAGCATTTCAACTTTTTGTTTCCAATGAAAATAAAAACTCGAAAAATCAACATCACACATGTGAATTTTTACAAGCTCTTGAAGTCATTACAGCAGAATCAAAATGTAGTTATTCATTATGTGCTTGCAGAAAAAGCGACCAATGTTTTCTTCTTTTTGAAAATGTCTCTCTCTTTCAATCAGACGGGACAAAAAGCTGGAACTAGCCTAGTACTGCTTCATTTTTCTAAACCTAGTTCTATGACAGGTAAAATAAGTAATAATGAAGGTAATAGTAACTCAAGTAATAATTAAGAATAGCACAGAAAGCATTTTAGTTTGGAAACAAGAACTCTATCCAAATCATATTTTCTGAATCAAACAGCAGTTCTTGTTTTGAACTTCTTAACCATGAACTTAAGAACACAATCTTCACAAATGTACAAGAGTCTTACATTGGAGATGACAGGAAGGAGAAGAGTGAAGGCAGAGATGGCAAAAACAATTTGCATGTAGAACTCCACTTTAAGAGTCGGTCGCGCCATCAATCTGGATGCAACAGAGCTACCAAGCATGGAAGAGAGCATAAAAGTAGCAAATATGAACCCATGTGGGATGTCTTCTTCATTAGGGCTCAGAGCTGGGGTCCACAGAAAGACAAAGGTGTACATGGAGCCCTCAAACAGTGATTGGATTGCCCCCAGAAGAGCAATCTTTTCATCTGAAATAATTTCATAAGAAGATTAGCTACAGTGGAGTGTATCTTTTTTTTCCCTTTTTTTTTGCTTTGGAGCATACAGAAACTGTTCCATGTGACACAAACAACCCCAAATCACCCAATCCTCCCACACCCAAACGAATCATGATTTAGTAAAATTTACAGAAACCATATCCATAATGAACTAGATATATTGCATAGTCTGCAGCTCAGCACTCAGCAGGGTGTATAAAAACCCTGATGATTATAAAAGTGTATCAACTATGTATCAACTATAATTACAGGGTGCAAAGTCAAACAAGAGGTTAGCTCTTAAATTACAGGTTGCAAAGTCAAACAAGAGGTTAGTTTAAGAGCTTGAAGGAAGATTTTATAAACTTTTTAGGTCATTTTTTAGGATTAATTGCAGGGATGAAAGGAGGATATAAGTCGGACAAAAGAATATCTTAAGAGCTTGAAGGAAGATTTTAATAAACTTTTGGCATCATTTTTTTAGGATAATGAGATTTAAAAATTGGTAGTTTACCAGAAGCAATGGCCGTAGCAGCAACCTTGAACTGAGACAATAAGTCCTTGTTCTCAGATGGATCTCCATAGTTCTCAGACCATGATGACAGAATGATGGCCATGCCTATGGCAAGAAAGCAAGCAGCTGCATCAAATGGAGCAACAGGACCAAACCCTAGGTTGTCAGCCAGTAGATTTGCAAACAGCCCAGAAATTATGGCCACAAGCCCATTGCCGAGAAATATGGCTTTGGAGAAAGTTAAGGACAGCCATTGTGGATCAAAGCCTCTCTGTAGAAGAACAAGTGCTTAAGATTATTATTATTATCTAAGAAGACAGATAAAGCAAAAGTATTAGTGTGCAACAGTTGCATACGACATTTACATCGACGACACTCAACTGATTTTGATCGCTAAGTAGGTTATGGTGAAATCAAACATTAAACAATAAAAAATATAGCATAATCAAATATAACATACCAAGTAGATAAACTAAAAATCCAAAAAAGGAACTTAAAGCTAGAGAAGAATATCCACTCAGATATTAGTTTACAGAATATAGAATCTAACGGGAAATAATAAAAGCTAAACCTAACTTGACCATTATTTTTTCTTTTGGTCAACAAAAGTTCCATGCCTCATTACTTCATTGATATTATACAATTAGCACGTACTTCAGGTCAACAAAGTATTATAATCCCATTATTCCAACTTTACACTATAAAATACGACTAGAAATTTACAAACAATTTGCAAACATACCTTGTTGTGCTCTGCTACTAGCCAAGACTCAAAGGCTGAAAAGAGCAGAGAGGTAGCTATTCCTCCCAAAATTCTACCTACCATTAGAACCTTGTACTGTGGTGAATGCTTAGTGATACAGCTAAGAATGTAGGTGATGCAATAGGTAATGCAAGCTCTTTTTCGACCTCTGTGTACATATACCAAAATACATCAGAATTTTTAATTGTAAAAAATAGTAAATGTTCAGATTTAATCAACTCAGAAAGTGATCCTACTGTTTATCGGCAAGGGATCCAACAATTGTGCCAAAAAGCATAGAAGATCCGAATCCGGCAATGAAGAGTCGGCCAATGTCGCCCTTGTCAAAGCCATATTGACTGTAGAGAAAATAGACATAGGGACCTTGCAACCAATCGCCAGCTGAAAACGAAAAAAAAAAAATCACAACAATTGTTAACGAGGAAAACTTAATTACAAAAACAGTTGATTATATCTTGCCTGATATAAGCGAGACAAGCTTGTAATTAGCTTCGATTACAATTCAGATCTCGCTAAAACCGTAAATCCGACCGAACTAAGTGATAATCACATGAATCGATCGAGAATCAACTACGACATTGACAAACCGACAATACGATGGTTAGATCGCAGCCCGCAAGATCAAACAAAATGGAAATCTCGTAAGTACAGTATAGAAAAAACACTCTCAATTGTAAAACAGAGACAAAATGTATCTGAAATTCGAAATTCTCAGATAAATCTATATTAGAAGAATGGATCCAATCGCAATAAAAGGGTTAGAACTATACACTAATCCTCGAGCAGAAAACAACGAATCAACGAAATTGCGAAAGTGAGGAATCAAGATCTGGCATAAGAAAGTAGAGAAACGAACCCATCATGAGAGAATAGACGACTAGGTAGTTGTTCTTGAAGGAATTGAAAGCGGAGGAGGTGTTGACGCGATCCTTGCTCGTCTTGCTGAGCTCCAGCGCCGCCACCACCGCCGCCAGGCCGCCGAACACTAGGTAGTAGAAAACCTCCATTGCTGAGAGGAAGGAGGTGGAGAGAGAGAAAGAGAGAGAGTGGAGGTTTAGAAGTGTGAAATTGGATATTTATGCGACAGTCGGACGGACTCGGTTGGGATGAGTCCCAATCTTGGTGTGACTTGTGAGAGACACGGAGAAGGAGATTGGTATTTACGAAATAATAATGAAAATTTCTATATTTGCATAACAATAATTATTTCTTTTTTTTAGCAGGGCCTACACATGGGTTTAATCTAGTAAAAAAAATATTAAAGCTGATAGTAATTTCTCAGTTTGATTTTATTTCTTTAATGTTTTAGAGAAGAATGTATTGCTTGTTAATTATTGGAGAGAGGTTTTTTAAGAGAAAAATGTTATTTTTATATTGAACATGTCATTAATGGTCCATTGGGACCAAATATGATTTGAAAGGAATTGTCGAATACCTCAAGCGAAATACTATTATTTACAAACATAGAAATTTACCTCAAGCAAAACACAATTATTTACAAACATAGAAATTTGGAAGCTCAGTCAACAAAGATTTGTTGGATATCAGCACATTTCAGGGGATAAAATTGGGAAGAAAAAAAAAATCATATTTTATACCTCGAGAAATAAACCACAGTGTTATATCATCTATTAGTTTTTATTCTAAATTGTATGTCTGAGGATATGACGAATATCAAATATCAAATATTCAAATGAAATAATGGTTGAGATTATATAAGAAAAATAACACATTGTTATATCTTTTTTCCTTGGAATGCCGAGCAGTGGTAAGAAATTGGCAAATTGCAAATACCAAAAATATGTAGTTGTAATTAAAACCCAAAACAGGTAAATTTACTGACTGAAATTTAATTAAGGCGTAAGGGTTTGTCAGTTAAAAAATCCACCTAATGGATAACACTTGGTGGCGGTGGGTGGTTAGGTAATATTTTTTCTTCTGCTGGGGGGATGTCACTCAGATCTTTCATTAAAAAAAAAAAAAAATGAAAAGTTAGGAGCAAAAGCAACGCACATACACGCTTCATTTTGTTTTCTTATTTGTAAACCAACAAACATTTTGTTTGTGTAATTGGACCAAACGGAAAATCTGGAGGTCAACACGAGTTTGACGAAGCATTATTTTTGTCTCTTCATACTTGTATAAAAAAATAAAATAAAATAGTAACAAGAATTACCATATCGGAATATTTGTGTTAGGAGATAAGAATCATGGGCCAGGACCCATGTTGGATCTGGATCTATCTGCCTCTTTTCTCACGGGTGGATTTGTAGTTGCGTTATCGAGTGGCTATATTAATTATGTTTATTGAGTGTGATGCAAATGCAAACTTCCTACCACGCATACCGCAATTAGTATTTGCTATTTTTTTATTTTTTTTATTAAATTAGTATATGCTATTTAGTACTGATTCTGTTTGCTTCTTTCTCCAGACCTCATTATAGACACATTGTGAGAAGGCCACAGAAAATCTAACCCAGAAACCGCTGCCACAATGGCACAATGCTAAAATTACAATTTTCTTACATTTTTCTAACCCGGATTTTTAGTGAACATGTTTTTAATTTGTGAATTTTTTACGATTTGCTTTATTTTTAAACGCATAAACCTAAATGTGATTGAATTCGCTTGTTGACTGTGTGGATAAAGACTGTATGATGTATGAATGCATGTTTTTAAGTTGAGAGGAGCGTTCCGGCTACCACCATTTTTTGTTGCCACAAGTTGCCACAACTTCATATTTTATCAATATTTGGAATTTTAAAAATTCAAATGCTGAATCCAAACCGTTGATCTTGTTCAATTTAACGAGCGATGCGTTTCTATATAAGTTTTATAAAATTTGAAGTCAGTTTGATACTCGATCAAGTGGTCAACAAATGAATGAATCTAGTTAATTATGACTGATTAATTCTAATACGTTCATCATTTGGTCACTTGGTCGATTATCAAACCGACTTTAAATTTTATAAAACTTACATACAAACGCATCACTCATTAAATTGAACAAGATTAATGGTTTGGATTCAGCGTTTGAACTTTAAAAATTTCAAATATTGATAAAATATGAAGTCGTGGCAACTTGTGGCAACAAAAAATAGTGGCAGCGGAATGCTGCTAGTTGAACTGTGAAAGCACGGACTAGTGTTTTTACGCTCTAAATTTGAATGCAATGAAATCAATTTTAAACATTTTCTTTCCAAATTACTTAAAAACTAAAAATATATTTGTTGTTCTTTGGAATCTTGTCAGATGTTTAATAGCGGACTTTAGTGCGGCACTTTAACAGTGCAATTTGATAAAACGCTATGATGCTAAATTAAAATCGTATATGTAGTTTTTTTTTTAGAAGCAAGTTTTTTTTTATATAAAAAAAAAAAACTCCGTTTTTTCCATTCTATCACCATTTTATCTTAGTTTTCATTCATACCGCATTACTGTTTTATCGATTTTATCACCATTTTATCACCGCATAACCGTTTTATCACCGATAAATGCTAAATCACAACCCAACCGTCAAAACGATTTTGCGCATTTTAAAACCTTTTGTTTAGAAGTGATGATGCATCAAATTTGGAACTTAAATTTTAGGTGCAAAAGTTAAAGATAAAAAAAAATGATTTCTAGCTGAGCCCATACGCTTGTAACTATCGAAAATTATGAAAATTATTGCACTATTTGTTGACTAAAAACTCAACCAGCGGGTTAGTATTAATATAAGCTTCTGAAAGAAGCCTTTTACATACGTGCTACAGTACCCAAACATATATTATTACTGGATTCATTTTATTTGCAACAAGAAAGTGAAGAAACTATACATTTAACCCCACCCGACATCAGATACAAAAGGAAATATATACTTTAAAAACATAACCTTTTCATGATAAAAATAGAACTATGTGCTATAATAGAGACACGATTTTGAGACTCAAAAACCTATTTAAGTCAAATACAACGGACAAAAAGATAGGTGAAAAAGAAGATTTTTGATGAAAGAATGACAAAATGCTGAATATCCATGTCTAAAATCTATCAACCTTTTGAGCTTTTCTACGCCTATATTGGATGCTGTAATCAATAGCATCTGATTAGAAACTACATAATATAGGTTCAAGTTCTCCAGGGCAGCATTAGAAGCAAGAATTGTTCTCACGACAAAAATAAACCTCCAGCTAAGATAAATAAGCCTGAATTGCTCAGTTTCATACAATGCCTTCAATATGCCTTAAATAAAAAAGCAGATTAAATTTCAAATTTTATAATAGCCAGGCTTCATAAGCAGAGAGCAGATCTAGCCATAGCCAAGGCACCTTCATATGTTTTGTTTCCACCAATGAAGCCACTCATATGCACGAACACGCCACCTGGAATACCCGTTTCATTTGAAAGCTCATCATCTCGCATACCCCTCCATGCCGATGGAAGCGCCTTTCGACTCTCAAAACTATCTGGTGAAACAGCAACTGCTTGCACTCTCCATGTTCCACTCCTCCCATCCTACAAAGCACACAACAAGAAAATGAAATCAAGGCTTTCATAACCTGTAGGGTACATAATAACTGATAAGGCATACCAAGATATACAATTATTTTTACTACATTATACAGATCATAATTGATGCAGAACTCAGAAAGTTCTCACCCGTCAGTTGCAGAACTTCAAATTTCAGAAACCATTCTTGTTTGAAAAATGGACCATACTCCTAGTAAGTGATAATGGGGAAATTCTGATGCCACAGTTAAATTTTAGATTAAAAATGGGTTGTTATACATAGACTCTGACAAAGATGACTTCATAGACTGAACATTTGGAAATTCAGAGGAAACAGTAGATGCTCCTAAGGATCACTTTCTAATCTCCTTTTATTTTGGCCGTAAGTAATTTACAATTGGTGCTCCATTTATACATTAGCGTAAGTCCTTTTGTCAACTTTTTAGATTAAGTCTACACAGCTAATTAAGTTAACTGCATGACTGAAGGTACCAATTCAATTCAGGCCTTGTACTGTCATGTGCTGGCCTAAAGCCTTGTTTAATAACCATTTACTTCTGTGTTACCACTGATAACATCATAATACTGCTATAGGTGCTAAGCAGACCAATGAACCATGGATATGAAAAAAAGGATAAAAAAGCTTCTGTGGCAGAAAATGAATTTAAAGGGTACATAAAAGGAATAGGGGGCAATAGGAGAAAGTTATATCATGGGCGTCAAGGAGTCAGTGAGCAGGTTTGTAGGCAGTTGAAATGAAACTTAATATGAAACAAGGTTTGTAGAACAATGGATTATACTAGCATGTCATCTCTATGAGATATCTAGTGCCATTGCCTATCGATAACATACAATTAAACTTCTAACAAATTTCATTAAAGTCCAAAGGATCATTCCAGATTTCTGAACAAAATTGCATCATTCTGCAATGCACCTTGAAATAAATAATCATCTTATTTCAAGTGCTTCAATAGAAAGAAAAGTATATAAAAATCTTTGTTTGTTGAAAACAGAAGATATGATTCAACAACATGTTCAATGGTTTGGATTGGTCATTTCACCTGGAAAATATTATATTATAAGATAGTTGTATCCACTGCCACGAAGAGAAAATAAGTCAAATCCCTTATAATCTCTCTTATATGAAGATGATGTTATCCAAATTGTTTGATAAAAAAATTTTATTAAATGCAAATTCCAAATTAGTACACATAGAAGGACATAAGTGAAAATTATTTATAGCATAAAACACTTAAGGCTTTTGTTCCAGTATTAATCTAGAAGATGTCAATCAATATACTGCACCATTAGGTTAATATGTAAAATATACATAACCAACATAAATAACATGATTGTATTTCACTCTTTAAAGTGAAAAACATCAAATTTGACTCCCTTAGCTCAACCAAATAAACTTTCTTAATTTATTAAGGGTCATTCTGAAATTCCCACAGATGTACATCTTTACAAAAATAGACTAACATCCCCTTACAAACATACAAGAACTATGTTGTTTTGTGCCATCTTTCTTGTAATAATATAACTTAGCAAGAAATGTGAAACCTTGGAAAGATATATCAAGGTCGAATATAAAAATTAAAATTTTGTCAGGAAACTTATCTTTATCTACGCAATTGCAATGCAATCAGATCTCTAGCATTTTTTAGAGGGTCAAATTGACCAGTGTCCTGCGGATGCACCTAATTACAGATAAATTACACACAAAAAATTTGAAGTTAACTTTAATAATGTTTAAGAAGGCTACCTGGTACAAAGCATACTTGATTGGTGGATCAATCTTCAGTTCCTGTTCAAGCTCAAACAGATGGAGCTTCCACTGAAAATAATACAGGGACAAAGGTAAATAATAACACACTAGAGCAGTCATGGTTGTACTAGAAGATACAACAATCTTATATAATTAGATCATTTGAATATGAGGATGCCAAAGATTGAAGAACTTATCCAAACACACTTACAGGACAGTAATTATTAAGAACAACAATTTCTCCACTAGCATCAATATCCTTTCTTGAAGATAAGCTATCTATGACAATAGCCCTAGCTGGTAACCATGATCTGACATAATAATGAAGGCTCTGCCAAAACACATGAATAACCTCATGTCAACACAGCTTCAAGCAAGCTTATTTAAATTCACTCATTTTTGAGAAAAGTGAAAATTTAACTTTGAAATAAGGTACTGTTGTATGGCTAACCTGTAGAAATTCATTTCCAGTGAGGGACATAGCCTGGTGGAAAGCAGCATCTTCTTTCTCAGGTGACTGGTCAGGATCATTCCAGTCTGGATTAAGCCGGCCTACTCGCGAAGACAAATTTGTGTTATTTACATACTTTGGAGGCTGGTCGGTGTCGTATTGATTTACCCCATTGTCAATGGCATCGATGGCCTATTTTACAAAACAAAATAGAAAAGGCTGATAGGTTGCAATGTACAGTATTGCTGAAGGGAAAAAAAAAACCATAGTATTAAGTACCTCGATAAAGCTTTTGTAAATAGCAAGGTATAAACGCTGGACATCCGGATCAGACTCATCACGTTGAAGCTCCTTTGCTATAATCTCTTTCCCATAATGCTGTGAAAGACATTTGAAAAAAAAAAGGAAATAGATTACATTGACAAGGTTTACTAGACCATCTGGAAGATGGCCTATTATTAACCTGGTGTGCCACCAGTTGTAACAGCTTGATCAATATAACTGCAACTATTTCATGTCAATGCAATACCACAGTACCTGACTTGCACAGTACAATAGCATCCAAATGAGCTATCTAATATAAGAATATTTTTATATTGATCACCTAAAATATTCAAAGATTCACGACGACTGCATATTGGCTCGCAGTTTAGGCAGGGACAGGTCATAAAGGCCGTAGCATTAACCACTAAGCTGTGTATTTTGAAAATGTATGAAACAAATGCAGATCTACCTTATAAACTAGGCCAGCACTGCTGAGTTTAGTGTTGAAGCCATGACCAAACACTTCACAGAATCCTTTCTGATGATGGTCATACCTATCTCGACTAGGATCATAGACACCACCTACATCAAGCACTGCATCCAATGTCTCAAGAAGCTGTGGAAGATAATAATAATTAAAAAAAGAACTCAAAATTCATATTCAAGTTTTACAAGCATTATTGTTAATAACAGGCTTATTGCTTAAAGAATTCAATGGTAGTAACTACTTATAAATCAATCATAAAAAACTTTCAGGCTTAAGCTAATAATTGTAGTTCAAAATCCATTGCATAAATCACAGAAAAAAAAAATGATCCTGCTTGGAAATAATTGTATACAAATATTCGATTCAATTCCTGAGGACAAATACCTACCAAGTACCAACAATGCATGTTCACCACAACTTTTCTTTTATCTTTTTCTACTTAGCTAGAAAAATGAGAATTATGATTTTTTCCCTGACAGAAGCAGTTAATTATGATTTTTTTTTTAAAAAAAAAGATAAAATTAACTAATAGAAAAATGAGAATTGCCAGGATTCATAATGTACAACCCCTAGAAAGAACCTTCAAACTTTAAATCAAGTACTGATTTATAGACTATGATTCCATTGTTAGATATTATACTGTACTATCCATCCAAAGGAACTGTGAAACTTCAGTTTTCACTTATAAACTTAAAAGCTAAGATAAAGCTAAGATAGGAATAGAGAAATGTAAGACATAGAAATGATTGAAAGATTTCATTGATCTCTTTTCTTCTTGATTTACAGCGCTGTAAATGTATTTTATAGGTAGACCTCTATGTACTGGTAACAAGAACCAGTGCAAAAACAGAAAACGGTTACAGATATTTTCTGCAACAGTATAAAAACAGAAAATGTTCTCTATGTACTGTGACTAATCTGTTGCTTATCAAAACTCAAGCCCACTGTTACATAAAAACATAGGTACCAGGGCCACTCTTAAGCAAATAAAAACCTTATGACCGTTTACAAAATAACTATATGACACTTCATGTCACGTTCAAAAATGTTAACAAGTTATTTAAGTACCTGAGGATCTCTAGTCCGGACGACATCAGCACCAGCGAACTTGGAAGTGAGGCGAATCAGAAAGCAACCAAGCGCCTCGTCGCAATGGAAGCTTCCATTGTGTGTTCCCACTCTCTTGTTCTGACCCGCTTCACCAGAGGCTACACTCGAGAAGGGATAAACCCTAGGTTTCTTGGGAGAACTAGCAACTAAGGCCTCGGCCATGAGAGGAAAGAGAAAATGACGGCTGGGAGAGCAGCGAAGAGCAAAAACCCTTTGCAAGTGACAAAACGAGGTGGAGAACATCTATGCGCTGTCGCTGTAGAATTGGAAAAGGCGAGAGGGGAGTGATTTCAAGAAGTGAGGAATACATATGGGCCTAAGCAGGCTTTCAACAGGCCGAAGGATTGTGGGCCGAAATTTTGAATGATTGGGAATGAGGTCGAGTTTACTAGGGTTCACAACTTCACATCCTCTGCACATCTCATCCCGACCATCCGATCATAAATGGGTGTCCCGTGATTAATACCAGATTGATAGGTCCGAAAAAATTAACCGTCGAGATTAGATCGAACAGTCCGAGTTGAGATGTCCACTCTAATTAAGATTTTAAGAGGATACGGATTCGAGTTTACTCCCTTGTTTCATTTCTCCTATTTCTTGCTTTTTTATTTTTTAATAATTGTCTGTAAGCCCATTCACACATATACTCTCAACCAGCAAATGCTGGAATTCGAACCCTGGTCTCCATGGATTCAACTAGCAATTTTGGTCAGTTTACCATCTATTTGAGTTTACTGTACACTGCCACTTTTAATTGATGATTTTAGAAAAATAGCCCACAAATAAGAAAAAGAAGTAATTAATATTATTTTTATTTTATATATAACTTTATATATTAGACAATAAAAATAGTATAACATCAATGAGTTATTCTTTCTATTTTTAAATAAATAGTCAATTTAGTAGTCCCTTGACTCTTTTTCAATAAAGAGTCTTACTTTTTTATCTGAAATTACACAAATCAATGGTCCATAATTGATATAAGAATTGTTTATACATGTTGGTTTCGGATATTTTGGAGTCTATATCCAATAAATAGTAATCTTGATTTACAGAATAGCTCAGACAAGATAGAAATGAGAGAATGATTTTTTTATTATATCTTTGTTCTAATTACAAATGAGTACACTGGTACAGATATATAAAGCCAGGGGTCTTAACCTAATCGGGTCTGAGATAACCAGATCCGATACAAGAACCCAATCGTCTTAATTATTACATATTAGCCCAAAAGCTATCTAACAATCCTGCTGTTTATCGCTGGGATCTTCTATAACACTGTTACAGTGACTAAAAGTAGAGTTTGAAATCAACTGAAAGCTTGTTGCGTAGAGTTTGAAATCTAGTCTTGTGCAGCGGCTTAGTGAATACATCGAGCACTTGATCACTAGTGCATAGGAATTTGATGTATTGAGTAACAAGTTGTGGATTGCTACCGGTAATAAGAATATCATCCACATAGACTAGAATAAGTGTAGTATGACCATGAGAGTGAGAGATGAAAAGAGAAGGGTCATATTGAGATTCATGAAACTCAAGGTCAATGAGAGTAGAGCTAAGCTTATGAAACCAAGCTCCAGGAGATTGTTTGAGACCATAGAGAGACTTAGATAGACAACATACATGGGTAGGTCGAGTTTGATCGATGAAGCCCGGTGGTTGGGACATGAACACTTTTTCTTGAAGATCGCCATGGAAGAAGGCATTGTGAACATCAAGTTGTCGAATTAGCCATTTTTGCGAAATAGCAATAGAGATAACAACTCAGATTGTCATAGGCCGCACCACGGGGCTAAAAGTGTCAAAATAATCAACCCCTTCTTGTTGATGAAACCCTTTTGCAACCAACCTAGCCTTGTAGCGTTCAATAAACCCGTCGGCTCGCCTTTTTATGTTGTATACCCATTTGCACCCTATCACTCTTTGATCGATGGAGGGAGGAACAAGTGTCCAATTATTGTTTTTGGCAAGAGCATCAATCTCGGCGGCCATGGCTTGCCTTCATTCGGGATGTGGCTTGGCTTGGTTGAACGTGGAAGGTTCTTTGTCAAGAGTTGTCAATAAAGCAACATGATTTGGAAAATATCAGGGTTTTCGAGTATTGTCACGAGACCGGGTTGTCATAGGATGGGTTGAAGTAGATGAACTCGGTGTAGAATGAGAAATTGTTGAATTAGAAGGTGGCAGGGCAGCAGCTGGATTATCCTCAGAGGCATTTAAATCAGATGTAGCAGGTGAGATATGCGGTTGAAAAACTTGGGCTGAAGGTGAATTGGTGACCTGGGAAGGTAATATGGGCTGTACATCTTGCTACTAGGCCGAGAGAGATGACATGCCAGATGAGTGATGAAATTCATGCGGCACTGGATGGAGAATAGGTAGAGCGGACAACAGAGAAGAGGTGGATGCATAGTACACATCAGTATCGCCACAAGCCTGAAGCTCATGTGATTGTTGGAATGGGAACATGGTCTCATCAAACCGCACATGTCAAGAAATATAGGTCTTGTTTGTAGGTAGATGAAGACACTTATACCCCTTTTGATTGATAGCATACCCCAAAAACACACAAGGAAGAGCTCTTGGCTCTAATTTAGAATGATTGTAAGGTCTAGTGTAGGGGAAGCAAAGACAACCAATTGTTCGCAAGAACTTATAATCGGGTGGTTTATTAAAAAGAGTAGTGAAGGGTATAGAGTTGTCATGAGAAGGTATTCTATTAATTAAATAGACAATGCTTGAGAAAGTTTCATCCCAAAAATTGGTTGGAATAAAAGCATTAATCATTGTAGCAAGAGCAAGCTCAACAATGTGTCTATGTTTCCGTTCGGACATGCCATTTTGTTGTGGAGTATATGGACATGTCGTTTGATGCACAATTTGTGGAAAAGTGGTAGTAATAGGCTTATATTCCGTACCACCATCGGTACGAAGAGTTTTAATTTTCGCATTAAATAGATTCTCAACTTGAAGCTTAAAACATGTGAAAAATATTGAGAACTTCATCCTTATTAGCCATAAAATAAATCCAAGTGAATCGAGAGAAATCATCAATGAAAATGACATAGTATTTATAGCCATTACAAGATACAACGGGGGATGGACCCCATACATCAGAATGAATAAGCTCTAAAGGAGAGGAAGATCATTTGTGCAAGGAATATCAAGTAGAGTTGTCTTGGTGCGGTGGTCCTTAAACAAACAAGAAGAATTGGAAAAGACAACAATTAGAGAAGGATTATCTTGGATTAATTTTGAAAGGCTAATAAGGTTATGCAAAAATTTAGACACATGAAGAGTATCTTTAAGACAAATAATGGTATTGCCAATAGATAGAGGAACCATACCAATATTCTCAATGTTCAACCCCGAACCATCACCAATTTGTAGATTGTCACCTTCATTGTAGTTGAAGAATGAGGCAAAGTTGTTGAGATCATTGGTGACATGATGTGTTGCGCCCGAATCCAAGACCCAATCGGTAGTAGGCACGGTGTTGGAGGGTTGAGCCATGTATGTTTGGTAGGAGGGAGCATTCGGCTTGTAAGAGGCATCTTCAGCATATTGAAACCTGCAAATTTTTGCAGTACGTGTGTCCAGGTTTTTTACAAATCTGACACAAAGAATTGTTGTTGTTAGAGGTCGACTTAGGCTGCTGAGACACCATATTGGGTTTGATTGTTCTTGGCTGGAAATGGCGGCCCAGTTGGCTTGACATTGAATTGTTGGGACTATGAAGTTTTGGGCCCATTAAACAGTGGAGGTCTTGGCCCATTCTTCCCACGTGAAGCTGGATTGTGCCGATTATTGGTGGCAGAGAAAAACGCCATTGGAGCTGAGGATGCAGCTTGAGTCTGTTGAGCAAGAACAAGACTCTCGAGCCAAGAAGCATGCCATGAAGATCATCAAACGACAAGGAATCATGGCGACTGGTGGTTTGTATGGCAGCAACAAACGGATTAAATTTGGTACCAAAACCACTGAGAATGGCTAGACAAAAATCATCATTGGTTAACGGAGCTCCAATAAACGCCAACTCGTCAGCAATGCTTCGAACTCGTTGGAGAAACTCGGTACACGATCTAGAACCTTTATTGGCATTCTGCAACTGGCGCTTCAATTCGATCAATCGTGCCCGAGAGGTAGCGGAAAACTGTTTCTACAAGGTGGACCAGAGCTCAGCGGAAGTGGAGCACGAAATCACCTGTGCTTGAATCGACTCTGTGAGTGTAGAGCGCATCCAACCCAACAAGAGTTGGTCTTGGCGGACCCAAGGCAAGTACTCTGGGTTAAGTTGAACTTGGCCAGTGGAATTAAGCAGAGAAGGAGATGGGGATTGGAAATTGAGGTATTGAAAGAGGTTGTAGCCATGGATAATCGGCATGAGCTGTGATTTCCAGGTGAGAAAATTTTGATGATTAAGCTTGGTCGACACAAGTATGTTAATGGTAGAGATAGGATTGGGAAACGAAAGAGAAGAAGCGGAATTGAAGGAGCCGCCAGGTGAGAGGCACTATCGGTGGAAGGTGGTGGGAAAGAGCCGCCAGGATTGGTCGGAATTGAAGGAGGTTGATCGGAATTGGCGGAGGCCATAGCGGCGTCTAATACCAAAATAGTAATCTTGATTTACAGAATAGCTCAGACAAGATAGAAATGAGAGAATGATTTTTTTATTATATCTTTGTTCTAATTACAAATGAGTACACTGGTACAGATATATAAAGCCAGGGGTCTTAACCCAATTGGGTCTGAGATAACCAGATCCGATACAAGAACCCAATCGTCTTAATTATTACATATTAGCCCAAAAGCTATCTAACAATCCTGCTGTTTATCGCTGAGATCTTCTATAACACTGTTACAGTGACTAATACCAATGTCTAGGTTATTATGCTTGGCATTGATGAGCTGAGTTCTTGTTGTCAAGATATGGTTTACCAGAACACTGGTTCAATTTCTGCACATGATAGTCAGGATGATATTTTATCGCACCAATCAAGAATTGCAGCGCCAGATTAGGAAATAGATAAGTGCTATGGTTAAGCATCGATTGTTAGATAGTAATTTATGTTATACTTAGAAAGTTCATGTATTGTATAGGAAATAGATTATTATGGTATTGAAGATTATTTCCATCTTTAGATGTATAGAGTTGTATAAGGAGGAGGCGCAAGTTGTAAAGGACAGAATTTTCAATACAAAGTTTTATTAAAAGCCAAAATTATTGTTTCTCAGTTTCTTAAAGTTTGTCATGGTATCAGAGCCCTTGTGTTTCTGATTATCGTTTTCTAAGCACAAATTGTGGTGATTATTTTTTTTTGAGTTTCTCTTATGGATCTTGGTTCGAAGAGCGCGGTTATTTCTGTCTGTTTGAATGGACAGAATTATGGTTTGTGGGAATTCAACCTTCGTTGTTTCATTCAAGATCAAGAATTATGGGGCTATGTTGATGGAAGTGATGAGAAGCCTGTTGTTGTCAAGGATGCCGATGGTAATGAAGACAAAACACCATTGAAGAAGTGGATTAAGGAGAACTCACGTGTCATGAGTTGGATCATTGGTTCGGTTGAACCACAGATTGGCATTAATCTGAGACCTTACTTGACTGCTGCTGCTATGTGGAATTATCTACAGACTCTGTATCTTCATGAAAGTGATGCTAGAAAGTACCAACTTGATCTAGAAATTCATGAATACTCACAGGGCACAAAGAGTATTCAAGAGTATTATTCTAGTTTTATGACGCTGTGGCTTGATTATAATTCTATTGTGTATTCCAAGGTTCCAGTTACAGCTTTGATTGTAGTTCAGGAGTTGCAAGAAAGGAACATGAGAGATCAATTTCTCATGAAGCTTCGACCCGAGTTTGAGCCCTTGCGAAGGCAGCTTATGGCACGATCCCCTGCACCGTCTTTAACTTAATGTTTTCGTGATCTTGTCAGAGAAGAACAGACTATATCTACACGATCTAGTCTTGAGGCGGTTGTTGATTCTAATAATCTGGCCTTTGTGGCTCATGGTCAAAATTCTAAGGGTAGTTCTGATGTAAAGTGTTACTCCTGCAATGAGTTTGGGCATATTGCTAAAAATTGCAAAAAAAAGTTCTGCAAGTATTGCAAAAAGGATGGGCATATCATCACCGAATGTCGTCGTCGACCTCAGAATAGATCTTCGGGTGCTCAGACAGGTGCATCAATAGGAACACGTCAACAAGGGTCTGTTCCCTCTTCTGGAGCGCAGCTGCATCCTACGCATCTACAGGGAATTTCTGGAGCGCATCAGCAAGGCAGCTCTGTTTTTCTAACTTCCGCCCAGCAGCCATCTTCGATAGCTAACCAGCAACAGCTTGCCTCAGGCGCATCCTTTAGTTCTCCACCTACGACTGTTACTCAAGAGGTGGTACAGCAGATGGTTCAATCTGTCCTATCTGCGATGGGGATCTCAGGTAAAAATTCCTCGTCTTGGTTTATAGACTCAGGAGCATCAAATCACATGTCAGGAAAGTTAAATAATTTTGTGAATATTACCCCATATATTGGTGAGGACAAAATTTCAACAGCAGATGGCATTGGTCTACAAATTGATGGGGTTGGCAAAGCTCATGTCAACAATATGTTGTTAAAAGATGTTTTGTTTATGCCTAAATTATCAACTAATCTAATATCGGTTGGGCAACTTGTGGATAATAATTATCATGTACATTTTACACCGTTTGGTTGTGTGATACAGGATCAGGTAACTGGGAAGAAAATCATGATGGCGCATAAAGATGGTAGGTTTTTTCCGGTTCAGACTGAACGAAATCTTGGCTTGGTTGGTTCTGCACTTGTTACCTCTTCAACAAATGATTCTTGGATTTTGTGGCACCGTAGATTAGGTCATTTAAATTCTAGTTGTTTATCTTATATGTTTGAGAAAGGGTTAATTCCTCATAAAAATGTGTCTTCTAGTCATTGTTCAACATGTTCTTTAAGCAAAAGTAAAACTCTTCCATTTTCTGTCAGTACTACAAAGACTACACGTCCTTTTCAACTTATCCATTCTGATGTAAGGGATCCATCACCAATCATTTCTGCTGTGGGTTATAAATATTATGTACTTTTTATTGATGATTTTACTCAATTTACTTGGATTTATTTATTGAGAAAAAAATCAGAGGTCTTTCAGATATTTAAATACTTTGTTGCTATGGTTGAAAATCAATTTCACATGACTGTCCAAACTTTTCGATCTGATTCTGGTGGAGAATACACTTCTAATGACTTTCAACAATTTTTATTAGACAAGGGTATATTTCATGAAAAATCTTGTCCAGGCACACCACAACAAAATGGGGTAGCTGAACGAAAAAACAGACACATTCTTGACATTTGTAGATCGCTTCTCTTGGAAGCGGCTGTTCCTTCCACTTTTTGGGATGAAGCAGTTCGCACTTCTGTATATCTAATCAATCGTCAAGTTTCAAAAAATTTACAAAATAAGTCACCATATTTTCTTTTATATGACAAGCACCCTAATTATGACATTTTACGCTCCTTTGGTTCCATTTGCTATGTCTTTCTTCCTTCTTCTGAACTGACCAAACTGTCTTCTCAATCAGTTAAGTGTGTTTTTTTTCGGATATGCTACAGGTCAAAAAGGTTTTAAATGTTATGATCCTAAGTCTAAAAAAATTCGTATCTCTCGAAATGTATTGTTCCATAAATCCAATTTTTATTACAAATCATGTAGTCTCTTATCTCCCACTGTATCTTCATCCATCTTGCCTCTTTTTCAACCCATTATAAAACAACAACCTTCTTTACCTTCTTTGGGTCGATTTAAGCCAGGATTTGTTTATGTCAGACAAAGGAAAAAGCAACCGGAAATTATGCATTATTCTGAAAACTCTTCTCAGAACCAGGTTTTGTTGCCATCCTCTGGACGTGTGAATGATGTTGATGCTATTTCGGATCTTGTACCCGATATGGTTGTGAGTGGAACATCCGATTCCTGTTGAAGCCAACCTGCGTGATCCAGGGATAGATTCAGACTTGCCTGTACATGCGTCTGTTCATGGCTCTGTCCCTGAGTTCGGCTCTGATCAGTTTGGTGCTGATGGATCAGAGGCCGATGGTATGGTTTCAGATCTGCAATCTAGTCAGCTTAGGCGCTCTCAGCGCCATCATCGCCCTCCTCAGCGGTATGGTTTTCTAACAACTCTCTCCTCTATTTCGGTTCCTACTACCTTCAAGGATGCAATTAAACATGAGTGCTGGAAATCTGCCATGCAAACTGAATTGAATGCTTTACTTGAGAATGATACTTGGGATCTGGTTTTGTGTCCGAAAAATGTGAAGCCTCTTGGATGTAAATGGGTCTATACAGTGAAATTGAATTTTGATGGTACTCTTAACCGATACAAAGCTCGGCTTGTTATACTTGGTTGTCGTCAAGAATATGGGATTGATTATCTACAAACTTTTGCACCTGTTGCTAAGATGACTACCGTTCGTGTTGTACTTGCTTTAGCTGCTGCACAACAATGGTCCATCACACAAATGGATGTTAAAAATGCCTTTCTTCATGGTGAGTTGAATGAGGTTATTTACATGAAGTCTCCTCCTGGTTTGCCTACTACTAATCCGAATGAGGTTTGTCGCTTGAAGCGATCTTTGTTTGGCTTGAAACAAGCGCCGCGTGAGTGGTTTCGTACTTTTAAAAGTACTGTGCTTGCTGCGGGTTTTAAACAGAGTTTGAATGATCCTTCTTTGTTCCTCTCTACTTCTTCTAATGGTGTGACTTTGGCTCTTGTATATGTTGATGATATATTGATTACTGGCAGTGATTTGCAAAGTATCGCTCGGCTTCGAAGCGCTTTGACAACCTCGTTTCATATGAAGGATCTTGGAGAGGCACAATATTTTTTGGGTCTTGAAATTCATAACACCGCTCAGGACATGTTTGTCAATCAGCATAAGTATTTAACTGAGATTATTACTAGGGCCAATCTTCAATTTTCTCATCCAGCAAACACTCCTATGGAGGTTAATCTTAAACTTCGCAAAGAGGATGGTGATTTACTGGAGAATCCGACATTGTACAGGAGCTTGGTTGGAAATTTGATTTATCTCACTATCTCAAGACCAGATATTTTCTTTGCAGTTAATGTTGTTAGTCAATTTATGAATGCTCCTCGTCACTTGCATTTGGCGGCTGTTCATCGTATTATACGATACCTGAAAGGAACACCTGATCTTGGTTTGTTTTTTCCTATAAACAATGATCTTAAATTGTCTGCTTATGCTGATGCTGATTGGGCTGGTTGTCCAAACACGAGGAAGTCTACCACTGGTTGGTGTGTGTTTCTTGGTAATGCTCTCATCTCTTGGAAATGTAAGAAGTAAGATCGTGTTTCTAAGTCATCTACAGAGGCTGAGTATCGCGCTATGTCAGCTGCTTGTTCAGAGATTGTTTGGCTCAGGCGATTACTTGAGGAACTTTCTTTTCCTCAAGTTGGTCCTACATCACTTTATGCTGATAACATAAGTGCTATTCATATTTCTAATTATCCTGTTTTTCATGAAAGGACCAAACATATTGAGGTTGATTGTCATTATATTTGCGATGCTGTGGAACAAAATCTGATTACACTGCCTCATGTGTCTTCTAATCTTCAAACAGCTAATGTTTTTACAAAGGCGCTTACAGTAGCTCGACATAATTTTTTAGTAAACAAATTAATGCTAGTTGATTACCATCATCAATTTGAGGGGGGATGTCAAGATATGGTTTACCAGAACACTGGTTTAATTTCTGCGCATGATAGTCAGGATGATATTTTATCGCACCAATCAAGAATTGCAGCGCCAGATTAGGAAATAGATAAGTGCTATGGTTAAGCATCGATTGTTAGATAGTAATTTATGTTATACTTAGAAAGTTCATGTATTGTATAGGAAATAGATTATTATGGTATTGAAGATTATTTCCATCTTTAGATGTATAGAGTTGTAGAAGGAGGAGGAGCAAGTTGTAAAGGACAGAATTTTCAATACAAAGTTTTATTAAAAGCCAAAATTATTGTTTCTCAGTTTCTTAAAGTTTGTCACTTATCTTATCTAGCTACTTTATACTCGTGGAATATTATGCAGCTACTTCATACTTTTATTCAAGGTGGCATTTAGGGAGATATATTTTTGGGTATATCAGTTTAATAGGTCTGGAAATGTTCTCCTCATAATGATTTTAATAACATATTATTTACAAGTTCAAAGAGCCGGGCATCTAATTCCCCATCTCTGATTCCGGCATGCTATATAAGAATATGTAGGTTCCTATTGGCCATAAGATTTGGCATTATCACCCATGTAGCAAAGTCAAATTTTTAGGTCGCGCATAATTTTGGGAATGATTCTCTCAAAAAGCAGAAAAATGTAGGAACTATGCTGGGGGAAAAAAAAAAAAAAAAATTAGATATTACTTTTACAACAATGCCGCTGATTTGGTAAGCAGAAACTGTGTTTTTTATAAAAACAGTTGCTAAACTGTTTTTTTATAAAAAACAGTTGTAAAAACCTTTTTCTTTTTCTGTGGCAGTGGAATTTGATATTAATTGTCAATATCAGAAAGGAGATGGAACGTTTTTGTTGGGAAGGATGGTGTTTTGGACATAAATTGATTTTGATTCTTTGTTTTCCAATTAAAAAAGATTAAAATTAGCGAAAAGTGGTTATATCTCAAATGATTAGAGGGGTTATTTTCAATTTTAAAGATTACAGAGGTTATATCAAATGAAGAAGATTGTAGGGTTATATCCAATTTTCCATATTATTTTTGTCATTTAAAATATCATCCGTAGCCATGCACATGGGCACACGACTAGTGTCAAATTTAAAAGTGGCTAATTAATTCCGCTTTGGGCCCAGAAAACCCAACATTTATTTGCTCCATACACCATACCGATAATTACCTTGTGTATACATGATAGTATGATACAACGGACACCCATTCTAAATATCGAGAACCATATATGCAGATATTATTTTCCATGAGTGTAAGGACTTCCTCAGCCACATTTATTACCGCATACGGCGTGATTCCGGTCAAGTGTACGGGAGGCCAGTGAATTTTGGCAAACGCGTGATGGAGCAGGTTGCGTCGGGTACTGATGGCCGCCAGTGTGGTTGCCTTGCGGATGCGGCAGCCCCTCTCTGCAGGTGTAGTTCTTGCCATCAACATTTTCTGAATTACATAAAACACACACAAGTTTACTCTAGTGGACTATTCTTTTATTGGGGGTCATTTAATTCTTTCAGCTTCTTTTGTGAAGCATCAACTCATTTTACTTATCAATCAAGAGCTGCAGTTTTTTGGTTAATTACTATATGTTTCTTTTTTAATAACATCAGTTGGGAAAATACCAACAAACAATTTCATTAACCCAAATTAAAAAGACGTTTGTTTAACGTGGATTCTAAGAGAGGGAAAATATCTAAGAAAATACGTGAAAATCCTTCTCAACTCCTAGCAGCAGAAAGCTATCTTCTACTTTGCTGTTTGCACATCCAATTTGGTGTCTGTACTCTGTACTCTATACTCTATAGTAAGGATAACCAAATTCATGATATCTGCTCTTTTTTATTTTCGAGTTTTTTACGTTTATTATATATTCCCTGTTTATCTGGTCAATTATATAATATCAATCATGCAGTCAGCTTTACATGTGCTAGGCATTAGCATGCTAACTTGTTAAATGAATGTGTACACTTAGAAAAACACTGTTGAGTTATATTAGTTATTTTGTTATTTCTAGCATTTATGTTATCTGTAGAAGTCTAGGGTCTTATTTGTAAAAGTACGATTCTGGATTAATATAAATAGGGAGCCTCTGTACAGAGGCCATAATCCCTACAGTTTTACCCTAATTCTTGTCTAAAACAACATGGTATCAGAGCCGGTTGACGGCTGCGCACAATCTCGTCTCCGTGCTCATCTCTTCTCCGTACCCAATCTCTCCTCTTCTCCGTGCTCGTGGACCGCGTGTGCACCTCTTCCCTCACGCGTGTGTTGTGTGAGCCGCGACTCTGGACCAGCTGCTCTCTTCGTGCGTTGGCTGTGGCTGTGCACCGCGTGTAGACCAACCCTCCTCTCATCTGTGCACCGCGTGTACACCACGTGTGCCCTTTGTGACACCCTCCTGTGAGCCGCGCAAAGACCCAACATTGATCTCCCCGTTTCTGTTGGTGTGGACCGCGCATGCACCACATGTGTTTACTCTTCCATGCACCACACCGATCCCTGCTCTCTGATGTGATGACCTCTCTTCTTTATTTCCATTTTATTTGTTTAATCTTTGAGAAATTTCAGATCTGTTTTTGTTAGATGTTGAAACCGTGATCGTGTGCATCCGCACGGTTTGTGTTTGAAAAATTGTTGATCTCGTCCTCTAGTTGTGTTTGTATTTGAGGTACAGTTTGGTAGTTAAGATGGGTGAACCTGTGACTACTAAGGATTTACAGGCCGTTATGGAAAATATGGCCAAATTGTTGAATGTGAAGTTTGAGGAGAATGTGTCCGGTAAGACTTCCGGATCTGTGTTAGAGTCACAGATGGTACAGAAGATAGAGCTGTTACCTAATGATGTCAAACTTGAGGGGACGAGAAATTATTTGAGTTGGTCTTGGAGGGCGTTGCTGAACCTTCAGATGAAAGGACTTGAAGGATATGTGAATGGAGAGTGCAATGAACCCGCTAATGAGTCGGGTATTATGGACAAGACGAGTGCTGCGTGGGTGAGATGGAGTCATATGAATTCTCTAGTGATTTCTTGGTTGTTGACATCTGTGTCACCGGCTATTGCTGGAATGGTGGAATCGATTAGAAGTGCGACAGATATCTGGAAGACTCTGGCTAAGATGTACTCAGGAGCTGGGAGTGTGATGATGATGCTCGACGTGGAGGACAGAATTGATGCTACTGTCCAGGAGGAGAAATCAGTTCTTGAGTATGCGGCAGAGTTGTGTCGTTTGTGGGCTGATTTGGATCACTATGATCCTTTGTCACTGAAGGATCCGACAGATGTTCTTTGTGGGATGCAATACCTTGAAAGAAGGCGTGTGGCTCGCTTTCTGAAGGGTCTGAACTCGAAATTTGAGGCAAGAAGGACGGCAATATGTCATTTGCCGTCTCTCCCATCGTTGAATGAGGTTATCGCTTCGATGGAGGAAGAGGAGGTCAGACAGAAGGTGATGGCATCTGAAACCTCACCTGTTGTTCGTTCGGCAATGGTAGTTCCTGGAGCCCAAATCAAAGATGACAGGGACTGTTTCAACTGTGGACATAAAGGACATCTCAGTTTCAATTGTCCTGAGCCTTGCAAATCTGGTGGTGGTCGAGGAGGTGGAGGACAGAGAGGTGGATATGGTGGTCGCGGACGTGGAAATTGATATAGGGGGCGAGGAACCCGAGGACGTGGAGGTCGAGGTGTTGTTCATTTTGCTATGACAGAGGAGCCCCAAGCTGCGACAGAGGTGACTGGAACAGAACTGACAGAGCTGGAGGAACTGCGTCGGTTCAAATCTCAAGTTGAGAGCTCTAAAGGGAAGGCAAAGTTGGATGAGTGTGATGACAATGCTTACTTCGGTAATGTTGGTTACTATGCTCATGTGACTAAAGGTATTCAGGCACAGGCTTTTGCATCCACTAAATCACATGTAGATTGGATTATAGATTCAGGTGCATCTAGTCATATAACAGGATCATCCAATGAATTTGTGGAATATTGTCCTAGTCAACAAATACAACCAGATATAGTCCAAACAGCTGATGGTACATCCCAACCTGTCAAGGGTTTTGGTTCAGTCTATTGTAATTCTTTTATTACCCTACCATCAGTGTTGCATGTTCCTTCTTTTCCTGTTAATTTGCTCTCTGTTAGCTCACTAATTGATCAATTGAATTGCACTGTTCTTTTTGATCAAAATACATGTCTGATTCAGGAAAAGGAAACGGGGAGGAGACTTGGGAATGGCAACAGGCGTGAGGGACTTTGGTATTTGGATAAGGAGGCTGCTATGCTCGTTGCTGCTATTGGAAAAGGGGCAGAAGCAGAGGCTATGTTACAACATAATAGATTAGGGCACTTATCTTTTGATAGTTTGAATAAGTTGGATCCTGATATGATGAATAAAGTTGATAGGGAGAAATTATTTTGTAATGCTTGTGAACTTGGAAAACATACTTGTTCTAATTATAAAATGATTGGTTTAAGAAGTTTGGAGCCCTTTGCACTTGTTCATTCTGATGTTTGGGGACCATGTCCTACTACTTCTGTTAGTGGATTTAGATGGTTTGTCACATTTATTGATTGTTATTCACGCATGACTTGGATTTACATGATGAAACAGAAATCTGAAGTACTAAAATGCTTTAAGGATTTCTCAGCTTGTGTGAAAACTTAATTTGGAGTACAGGTGAAGATCCTTCGATCAGATAATGGAACTGAGTATATTAACAAGGAGTTTGCCACCTTTGTGTCCGAACAAGGAATTCTCCATCAAACTACTTGTCCGGATACCCCAGCCCAAAATGGAGTGGCCGAGCGTAAGAATAGGCATTTATTGGAGGTGACACGTTCATTGATGCTGACAATGAATGTACCTAAGTTTCTGTGGAGTGAGGCAGTTTTGACGGCAACCTACCTGATCAATAGGATGCCATCAAGAGTGTTAGGAATGAAGACACCACGTGAGATGCTACTTGGCTCTAATAATTTTGTTGTTCCGCCCAAGGTGTTCGGATGTGTGTGCTATGTGAGAGATCACAGATTGACAGTAGGAAAGCTAGACCTGCGGGCGGTTAAATGCATCTTCATAGGTTATCCCTCAAATCAGAAAGGATACAGGTGTTGGTGCCCTACTGAAAGAAAGATCTTTGTTAGTATGGATGTGATTTTTCGAGAATCTGAACCATACTATGGAGGAAAGACAGAGTTGGACTCATTGTTCGAAGATGACTCTACCAGTGTTGGTAGAGAGGGGGAGAAGGAGAATGGAATCATAATTGGCGGCTTTCCATGTCCTTTGTCGGGACCGAGTGGTGATAGTAATCTGAATAATGATGAAGATGATGGTGGTGATAGCAATCTGAGTGGTGAAAACAAAAAACAAGGGGAGCTGATAGTGTATAAAAGGAGACCAAAACAGCCTGAGCAACATGAGCAGCCTGAGCAGCATGAGCAGCCTGAGTAGCATGAGCAGCCTGAGCAGCCTGAATCGCCTGTCCCCTTGAATGCCAATGTCCCAAGTAGCTCTTCCCCAAGTCCTTCCTCAGATTCTCACTCAGAGTTGATAGGTAACAATTCTCCTCAAATTTCACTCCGTAGAACATCGAGGGTTAATGCTGGGAAACCTCTTGTTAAGTATGGTAATTGGGGAAATGATATTGCAAATTACATTTCATATGCATCTGTTCCACCTGCATATAAGTCCTTCCTTGCATCTCTAGATTCTGTGCCTGTACCTAACACATGGCAGGTAGCTAAGCAAGATCCCAGATGGTTCAGTGCCATGCAGGAAGAACTTCAGGCGTTGAAGAAGAATGACACATGGGAGTTGGTACCTTTACCAGTTGGAAAGCGCGCTGTCGGATGCAAATGGGTGTATACTGTCAAGCAAACTCCAGAAGGCAAAGTGGATAGATACAAAGTCCGACTGGTTGCAAAAGGATATAGTCAGACTTATGGTATTGACTATGATGAGACCTTTGCTCCTGTTGCAAAAATGAGCACTGTGAGGATGCTGGTGTCGTGTGCTGCCAACTTCAATTGGCCACTGCACCAGTTGGATGTCAAGAATGCTTTCTTACATGGAGATCTCCAAGAAGAGGTGTACATGGAGGTTCCACCTGGATTTGCTAATCCACAATCAGCTGGAAAGGTATGCAAGCTCAAGAAGTCATTGTATGGGCTGAAACAGTCTCCGAGAGCATGGTTTGATAGGTTCAGACTTGCAGTCTGTGGCATGGGATACAAGCAGTGCAATGGAGATCATACTGTATTCTACAGGCACTTGAAAGGTCGTATCACCATTCTGGCCGTCTATGTTGATGATATTGTGATTACTGGAGATGATGCTGAGGAGATCATGCGGCTAAAGGGAAACCTTGGAAAAGAGTTCGAGGTCAAGGATTTGGGACAATTGAAATATTTCCTTGGGATTGAAATTGCTAGGTCAAATACGGGTATAGTGCTTTCTCAGCGAAAGTATGCACTGGATCTTCTTTCAGAGACAGGGATGTTGGGCTGTAGGGTTGCTCCTACTCCTATTGAGTCAAATCAGAAGTTGTGTGCTGAGGGAGGTGACTTAGTGGACAAGGAGCAGTACCAAAGACTAGTTGGTAAGCTCATTTATCTGTGCCACACTAGACCTGATATTTCTCATGCAGTGAGTGTGGTGAGTAGATACATGCATGATCCGAGGAAACAACATTTGGATGTTGTTCACAGAATTCTCAGATATATCAAGGGGAGTCCCGGAAAAGGACTGTGGTTTAGAAGTCATGGGCATCTGAGAGTTGAAGGATATTGTGATGCTGATTGGGCAGGTTGCGTGGATGATCGTAGATCCACCACAGGATATTGTGTGTTTGTTGGAGGCAATCTTGTGGCTTGGCGAAGCAAGAAGCAAGATGTGGTGGCCAGATCTACAGCTGAGGCTGAGTACAGGGCTATGGCACTCAGTCTATGTGAGTTGATGTGGGTGAAAAATCTCCTATCTGAGTTGCGTGTGTTTCGAGGAGAATCCTTACAACTTCGGTGTGACAACAAGTCAGCAATCAATATTGCAAACAATCCAGTTCAGCATGATCGCACTAAACATGTGGAGATTGATCGTTTCTTCATTAAAGAACAACTGAATAATGGAGTGCTGACATTGAACTATGTGAAATCAGCAGACCAGTTGGCTGATTGTCTAACTAAGGGTTTGGGTTGTAAGCAGTTTGAGAGTTCTTGTAACAAAATGGGGATGATTGATATCTATCGCCCATCTTGAGGGGGAGTGTTGAGTTATATTAGTTATTTTGTTATTTCTAGCATTTATGTTATTTGTAGAAGTCTAGGATCTTATTTGTAAAAGTACGATTCTGGATTAATATAAATAGGGAGCCTCTGTACAGAGGCCATAATCCCTACAGTTTTACCCTAATTCTTGTCTAAAACAACAAACACCATTCTTGAATTTCCAATAAATTAAATAAACTAAACTATAGCTACAAAGTAAAATCTTTTTATGGTGTCCAACAATATTGTAACAATTACCAATGCAAGGTACTGAAGAGGTCTCATCAGGTGGACTGAGGGATGCTGGACTGTCTGTCTGGTTTGTGTGATTTCCTCCATTGAGTGAACCTGTTTCCATTAGAAATTAGTTGCACTCTAGTAAGATGTAATTAATTCATGAAATTAGGTCTCTAAGCATATATATTCATGAAAGACAATCCTTAAACGCAATTTTTATTGAGTTTTAACTATATGGAAAGCATTTCATGGAATTTCTCCTTAATTTAAAACATGTGCAGAACTGAGCGAATTTATTTTAGTATACTGAATATCCAGCCCCAAGGTAAAAAAGTTTAAAAACTAAAGTAAAAAGAAAAATATTGATATATTTCAGCGTTTTAATTGCATATGTTTCTAAATACACGAAGTTTTTCTTGATATTTGAATATTTGATATAACCTTTCGAATGAAGGCTTCATTTTTACTGGAATGATTTAATAGATTATATATGCAGTTAATTATATGAAAGGATATGGCTCAAATGGAGAACTATTCGTGAAATATGTTTCAAAATTAGGAGTCTTCACTAACCACTAGAGGAGATGACCAACCAGCTGAGCAGTAGATAAAACATTACATGTGTCGTCGAGACCTTGAGTTGCATCTTGTGGTCTTAATGTTTGTTTTGCAAAACCTTTCTTTTCGGAAACTTTTCGATAAGAAGGTCAAAGTAAATGTCGACAAACCAGATATTTAACTGAAGTACATTTCATATGAAAATGACACATATCAAACATTCAACCCTTTTCTTAGTCTCTCAAAAGACCGTTGACTTGTACTAATTTCCTTTTTTTTTTTTTTTTGAAATAAAGCCCGTATAAGCATGTACTAATTTCCTATTTTCCTTTGGACGTGCTGTATACGGCTATACAAACGGATCTACTTTAGAGATACAGATGGAAGTTCCCAACTTCCCATGCGGTGAAGTACCCAATCAGTTATGGAATAGTACCCAATAAGAGGACCGGCAGCTTTCGAAGTGAATATGTTGGCCTCTTCCATACATAGAAGCTAGAAAATATTCAAATCAATTTATCAATGGAATTGAATCTGATTGCCATTTACCTCATGTGTAAATTTTTTAACTTGCCCATATCATGATTTTTGGTAAAAAAATAAATAAATAACAAGAAGACTGCAAAATATATGGGTCAGCTGGTCCCTAGCTAAAACAAGTCAAAAATTGGTCTTTGTTCACATTTAATAAAATAAAATAAAATTAATATATGTTAGTTGGCCGGGTTAACTATATGACTTGAGGTGTAGACCTAATAATTGATTGAAAACACGAATATATGCATGTAGTGTTTTGCAAATGCTTTGTAGCATATTTCTTTGCACGATATATATTTGAATTGTATTGCTTGATTTGGCATCAATGTGTCTTTTTAGATCTAGATAAATTTATCCAGAGCTTATATATCTGTTAATTTTTCTTATTATTATATTGTATGACTTGAAATGTGTCCTCGATTGATTAAGAATCTGACTAGCACGTTACATTACATATTTTAAATGTACTCAACCACATTCTCTTGCAAAAAATTTGATCCTGAACAATTCGCATATAGATTCTATCGATTATATATGCTGATCGGAATACATGAAATGTGAAACAATTGGTAATTCTTTTTAATCAGTGTATATGATGATTCTTTCTTCTTGTAGATAACCTTGCTAGAGTAAATTGTTGCACATGTACAGCTAGCACACAAAAATCTTTATCTTTATATTTATATTTATCACTTATAAAAGCACCCATCAAAGGGTGTAAACATGTCATATAAAAGGTGTATCCAACCCCTAATATCAAATATGGATCATTGATTTTGTTAATCTGATATGATATGTGGTTCAGATCTGAATATCAAATCAAAAAAAATTCTTCTTGTCATTTTCCCTTGATTTCACATATGGTATATTACGATATTAATATTTGATTACATCACAAATTAAGAAATTGTGTGAACAGACCCATCTTCCTTGTTTTTTTTTTTTCATAATGTTTTCTTTTTTGTAAAGGCCTTTATCATAAATTCATAATTTATTGACCAAGATGAAAACGAAGGATATTAAAATGATAATGGGCATATTGTCAGGGCACAAATAAATTCCTCTTAATTTCCCATTTAGAAATCGATTAATCTCCCTGGTAACTTCCAAATGTATTTGTATCTCGTTTTATTGCACATCATTCGTCACTCAATTAACGATAATGGTTGTATACCGAGACTGATGTATAACAATAATTAAGACTATTTATTTATATTTATACAATTATAATAGATGGATCCAAAAAATGTTAGCACGCTAGATTTAGCATGTTAACACACTATATTTGTTTTCCAATATACATATGTATCAATGATAGATTGAGCAACATATATATTTTTATTGTCTAACATTATTTTGTTTTTTTTTTTATTTTCCCACGTATGAGGACAACTTTTGCTAGTACTCTATAAATCGATTCTAATGCAATTCATTGCATGTATTCAATGTATCTTATTGAACAAGATCATAATAAATGTTGGTTTGGCGGTTGCATGACTTTGCATATATATTGCCCCAATTTTTTTTAAATTCGTCTAAATCTATTTGGATAACAACATACATCGAATATTATGAAAAAAAAAAAAAAAACTAGTTGGATATATGTGACATCTATTCATATCTTTTAACAAAGTGGCTGTCTCATAGTAATATAGTATATATGTTAATTAAATTGTGAATAATAAAAGAGAATTGTTAAGAATCCGTCAGTAGTCGTAGCGGAATAATTTCATCATCAAGTCGATCAGAGGAGGCACGATCCCAAGTGCATATACACATGAACCGTGCCTCTTAGAATCTTGATGCAGTGAACTCAGAAATCAATCAAGCACAGAAATAAAAATAGACACAAGATTTAACGAGGTTCAGCACCAACTCGGTGCCTACGTCCTCCACACATACGCACACTATTTTTATTATTATTATTATTTTATGAAATAAACTGAGTTGATACAACACAAGGAGAGAAGATGAATAAATAGAAAAACAACAACTTCTTTCCCAAGACACAATCGGGTAAGAAACTGAAGAATATCTAAACATATATTTAGATAATCTAATCAGATTCTCAACAATCAGTCATCACCTTCCTTGTGCATATTTTTTCCTTTTCTGAAATATCTCTAAGGATTCTTTCATCTTCTCTGAGATGCTTCCAAATAAGGTCAAAACTGTCCTTTTCTGTCGGTGCTATGCATTTGATCCAGGACACGATCTTATGCAGCACCACCCGTGTCTATCCATGCCATGCATCTGATCCCGGGTACGATCTTCTGCGGCATCATATTTCAACAAGAATACAACAGATATAATAAACATATATGTTGTAACTTGTACGTAAAAGAAATCTGCTGAAATAGATTTTGTACACTTTGCCCAATAAAAAATGAAGAAGTTGATGCTTGCCCAATTGCACAGAACATCGGACACCTTTTACGTTTATCCAAAATTGTATTTAGAATAATAACAATAGTTTTGCTTTGTTATTCATAATGAATAATAAAATAACATCCTTGCCCAAATATGTGAATGCTGGTGTTTAAAAAATTGTCATCGTATGCATTGATCAAGCAATATATATATCCATACGTTAGTTTAAGCTAGCTGAAGGAAGCCGCAGATGTTTTATATGTTTGGACAAATGGAGAGAAGCCTAACCCAATAACTGGTAGTTTGTGTAAGCCACCTCAAATTAGATGACTAGATGACTTCTAATAAATTTATAAATTACTGCTGCATTGTGTTGTGACAAAAAGGCTGAATTAATTGACCCTAAGGTTTTTTTACTTCTTCCTTTCTTCTCTTCTTTGGCATATCTTGGTGTATCTCTGCACCTTTGGTCCTTTAGTGGTCAAATTGATTTTGTTTCCTTCTCTGGCAGAGAGACATCAGCGACCACAACCGTGAATAATCAGCAAATAAGTGTTCCCAAATTATTGACATCATGATTTTACGTGGCTAACAACTGTACTATCTTCTTATCCTGAAAATAGTGAGTCCAAAATCCTTGGCCTTGGCCCGTCTTTTGGAAGACCGTCCTATTATCCGGACCAGACCGGTCTTTCGAAGGACTTACGACAGACAAAGATCTAGAAGGGCCAGATTTTGAAGCGCCGAGTCTAATTTTTTTTTCAAATACGAATGTTGAACGGCCGGATTTTGAAGGGCCGAATTTTGAAAGGGTCGGGTCTAATTTTTTTCAAAGACGGATGTTGAAGGGTCGGATTTTGAAGGGTCGGATCCGACCTAGCCCTTCAATCGTAGCGACCATTTGATCATGATGACCCAGTAGAGATTAAAATACTATTAAAAAAAAATCAAATATTGGTATTATTTTAGAAGGACTAGAAGGGCCGGTCTCATATTTCAAAAAACAAACCCGTCTAACCCGGCTCATCTCAACTCTTTTTATCAACCCGGTCTGACCCAGCTCTTCTATCAAACATGTCAAGTCTAGTCCTTTGAAATCCGGCCCAATCCTTTTGCGTTTCACTACCTGAAAATAGTGTTTTGAAAATCGTACCGGATATAGAAAAATTTTAAAAATACCGGAAACCAAAACAATGACCGAAACGGTGGTATCTAGTATTGTGAGAGGAAAAACCGAAAATTTTCAAAAAAAAACCGAAAAATACCGGATTCCAGAAACTTAGCCGGTATGGGTGCCGGTACGGTTTTAAAAATACCGCCTGAAAACAACCGCAAAGGCCAAAGGTCCCAACTAATTTTTGTACGTCCCATGCGTATAATTTAGATAGACAAAAATATAAATTGCATAATTTTTTCTATATCATTTAGATCCCATATCTCGAATTTCACAAAGATAGTGAAAAATATCTTTAATTCCATTCCAATGTCTTCGGGTTGGTTTGGAACTATATATTGACAATAAATTTACAGCAAATGCGATATCTGATCTTGTATTATTTGCAAGATATAATAATGCTCAAATTGCACTTAAGTATGGTACTTCAGGACCAAGTACTTCTTCATCAATTTCTTGGGAGCGAAAATGGTCATTTTCTACATTCAACGATCGTATGACCATTGGTATTTCCAAAGGATGAGTTTTATCCATATTAAATCCTTTTAGTAATTTTTCAATATAATTTGACTAATTGATAAATAACATATTCTCTAAATGCTCGATCTGTAAGCCGAGCCAAAACTTAGTTACACCAAGGTCTTTCATTTCAAATTCATTTTTCAACAATTTTGCAGTACTTTCAATCTCTTCAGCGGATCCTATAATGTTTAAATCATCAACATACACCGCAACAATTGCAAAACCAAGATTTGATTTTTTAATAAAAACACACGGACTAACTGTATTATTTTTATATCCTTCTTTTAAAAGATATTCACTAAGTCGATTATACCACATTCGACTAGATTGTTTTAGTCCGTATAAATATTTTTCCAATTTTATAGAGTACATTTCTCTAGGCTTTGATTTATATGCTTCGGGCATTTTTAATCCTTCAAGGATTTTCATATATATTTCACTATCAAGTAAACCATATAGATAGGCTGTGACAACATCCATAAGTTGCATTTTTTAGATTTTCTGTGATAGTGAGACCTATACAAATATGAGAGTTGTCGCATCCACTATATGTGAATATGTTTCTTCATAATCAACTCCATATATTTGTGTAAAGTCTTGCGCCATTAGCCTTGCTTTATATCTCATAATCTCATTTTTCTCAGCTCCATATATTTGTGTAAAGTCTTGCGCCATTAGCCTTGCTTTATATCTCATAATCTCATTTTTCTCATGACAAATACTCATTTGTAACTTACAGGGATAATATATTTGGGTGTCTAGACTACTGGTCCAAAAACTTGTCATTTATCAAGTGAATTTAATTCAGCTTGTATGGCATGATCGGTTCTGTGCATACTAGTCAAATTTAAATCTTAAATTATGATTCTAATTCGATTGTAGAATAGTTTAAGGTCGAATCTCAGGGACGGACTATTCGATATCTAAGTTTCAGCTTATTCAATTCAAATTAAATTCAAAGGTTTAATAAAATTGAAAGGTTTCAACAGTTCTAAAATAAAGAATAATAAAGTAAGTTCAAATTCTAATTAGCCAAATCTTAAATTAAATAAAAGGACAAATTAATTTGTGAAAACTAGGGGTTCAGATCCTCAAACAAATCTCTAACTGTCAAAGTTAGAATGGTCCGTTCCATCTCTAGAACGGTCCGTTCTGGACTCCGTCAGTCAATCGAAACAGGCCGTTCCAGGACAGATTCCTCCTTCCGGGCGGTCCATTCTGACCTTGGAACGGTCCATTCCGATTGACTGATACTTGTTTTATCATTGATTTTAATTATTAATTAAATATTTTTATGTGAATTTAAACAATACTTAACCTATAAACTTGTACTCTAACTCCCGTTCAGGTTAAGTTATTAAGTTCAATTGTTTAATTCCTAAAACTCCTAAATTTCAACTTTCGTTTCTTGGTTTAGGCGTTTTAGACTACTTCTCGGGTCTTGGCACACTTTTAATTTTCCAATTTCAAGCAAAAACCCTAATTACTTAAGGTCTGGTTTAATCCTTCCGGATTTCGCCTACCAAACAGATTAATTGCTAAGTTAGCATCTCTGTGATTGACTTTGATCCTAATAATTAAACTAGGCCTTTGTTTAACGAGGCAATCAGATCAAACAGAAACAAACTAAGCAATTGAATAGAAATTAAAGTACAAGAAGCAAAACATAACTTAATTTAACTAATAATTAAAGATTCAAATAAAAAACAAGCAACTAAAGAAAGGTTCTCAGATCATAGTCCCTAAACTACTCTACTCTAACAAATCCATACAAGAAAAGCAGGTTTCATCAAATACAAAGACATAGAAAGAGAAAAATCAAGTTTACAACAAGTTGCGCTCGAAATCTCCACGAATCTGTGCTCTGTCTTGTCTGGGGCTCGTCCTGGCTCTGGAACGGGTAGTTCCAGATACAGATGGTCGTCCCGACAGGTCTGTCTCCTGGTTGAGTCTAGAAGTTGGCTAAACTCGAGAATTGAACTTGGTCTTGACTTGGAGACAGGACAAAACTTTTATATTGAGGCATTGGTGGTTCCAAACGTGGGAGATGTGCTTCTGGAAGGTCGAAAATAGAGGAAACCGTCATGACAAACTCGTCCTTCTATTTTTGGCATTTCAAATATAGCTGGAATGACCCGTTCTGATCCTGGGGCGGACCATTCCATACTTGTCTGTTTGGTTCGTCTGAGCTTCTCCTCCACTGGTCAGGGCGGACCGTTTCAGCTCTGGGGCGGGCCGTCCTGAATGTTCTGAGCACATCTTTTCAGCTATTTGCTCTGTTCTCCATGCCAAATAAGCGCTGAACCTGCAAAACAAACTTGTCGGGCTACGGCTGGGCCTTTTTACAACCTCAATTAGTAGAAAATGATAAAAACACAGGCATTTGAACATAATTTGGGGCTTAATCTGGTTGGAAATTAAGTACGGAAACCCTATATCAAGACCCCCCAAGATTGAACATTGCTTGTCCTCAAGCAAAACTCTAGACTTAGACTAGGTTTAGACCTAAATTAAGTTCAACTATTTGTGCGCTTAACAAGTCTTAAGGCTTTCCTAACTAAACTTAACAATTGTGACATTAGGTTATAAGGGCAAATCGGTCAAAAGATTTTTCATTAAGTTCAAACCAGTTTGTTTCAAGTGATTCAACCTTTCTGAAATCAACCTAAGAATCCTCAAATATTTCTGTTCACGATTCATTTTTCTAAGCATTAAATCAATTAATTTTTTGAAGTTCTTATTTAATTTAAAATCAAGTAGAAACGGGATCGAACCTTCTCAACTCAAATAACCCTAATTAATTCCAAGTCGTTATGCACATGTTTTTGAATTCTTTTAAACCACTAAAATTTTCGGAAACAAACAGAAAATAAGATACAATTGATACAGATTTTTCCGGGGCTGGGAGTTTCCCTCGCTGCGGGGTGATCGGCCAGATTAAAGAAGGTTTGGAATCATTGAGTTTTCTCTCATCCATTTGACTTAGTGGATCATTTTTTACCTTCAGTTTCCTATAGCCTCTCGCAATATCCACTCGAGAGCACAGCTTTTTAGTTCCCCTGGGAGGTCGGTTCAGTTTTTATGCATTTTTGCTACGGTCCACTACGGAATTTCAGCAATTTTCTGCTTTATTCCTTAAGCCTCCAGTTTTGCAAAATGAAAATTTTTATTTTTGTTTTTGTATTTTTGTATTTTTTATTTTAGTTGAAAAACAGTGGTTTAATTATTTCTAAAACTTGTACAAAATTACTTACAATTAATCTGGTTTTTGAGTTGAGAAAATGATCTTAGGCGAACTTAATCACCCTTTTCCGGCTCTAATCGACAAAATCAATCAATTACTTGTGAAATTAATCAATTCAATGCTTAAGAAAATGATTTCTCAGACAGATGTCAAATCCTATCCTTAGGTTGTTCAAAACAGTTTCATCAAATTCATTTTGAAAAGATTTTCAATCAATTCCGCTTCCTTCAAACAACGCCCTAATTTCCTAAGTCACAATCACTAAGCCTAGTCAATAAATCCTTAAAACTTACCTAAATGCAATATTAAATGATTAAAAATGCGATCCCTAAATGTATATACAAACATTAGCCAACAACTGCACTTGGAACTGCTTATTCTGATTTGGAACGACTGACTGGGGCGGACCGTTCCATGGGTGGGACGGACTGTTCCAAGTGCATCTGCCAGCTGAGTCATCAACTCTGTCAAGGCTGGAACGGCCAGTTCTGGACTGGGACGACCGCTGGGGCAGACCGTTTTATTTGTGGGACGGACCGTTCCAATCCTGATAAAAACATGCAATATGCTATGACATGCAACCTATCGTACCAGTTTTCGATTTTTCTAACTTTTTGCCCCCCCCCCAAAACTTATCTAAAGAACTATCCCTAGTTCTATTAGATGCCAGAAAGAAAAGAAAAGAGAGAAAAATAGAAAACTTACAAACTTGGCTCAATTCTGCGGTGGGTCTAGTGGTGGGCCGAAGAAGTGGTTGGCCAATCGAGCTAGCAGATCGTCATTTCTAGCATTCCGCTCATCTTGCTGCTGTCTCCACCTCCTGTTTTCTTCTCTTTCTTGCCTGTTCTCCTCCCTGTCCTGCCTGTTTTCTTCCTTTTCTTCATCAAAGGATGCTTGGTATTTCCACTGAGTTGTGTGGATATCTTGAAGGAGGTCAAGATAGGCTGGGTTCCACCCGCCTTGGAATTGCCCTGGAGGAGGTGGCATTTGTTGTGCATCCGGCTGCCAGAATGGTTCTCCTTGTTGCTGCCACTGTGGCTGCTCATAGCCAGTGTCTCCGGCTGGCTGAGCCTCGGCAGAAGTGCCTGCTCCAGCTGCTGCCTCCATCTCGGCTATGCGCCGGTGCAGCTCTTCTTCCTCGTGGTTGATCAATGTACCATCCTTGTCAACCAGCAACCAGGTCCTCTTGTTCTTGAGGTTGATCCTCATGTGAATGGAAGTGGAAATCTGTACCGATCAAAGATATACCAGTACTCGTTTCCAACTTGCTCGATCATGTGCATATCAACCAAGAGTTTCAATGAGACTCTGTTTGGTCCTCCGCTTTTCTCCATAGGCGGTAGTGCTAAGTCAAAATGCTGGATCAGAAAGCTGACATATCCGCCTAAAGTGATTTGGCCCTTTCCGGTTCTCAAGTTGTTGGCTTGCCTCTCAAAATGTCTCATCATGAAGTAGGCAAGGTTCAGTTTTGCTTCACCTTTCGGGTAGAAGATATGGTTGAGAATTGCAAGTTCGCCCCTGGTCAGTTTGACACCCGACTCACCTTTGGCAAATATGGTGAGCGAGAGCATCCGCTGGATGAATCGGATGGTTGGGTGCTAGATGTGGGAGGGGTGGCGCTCATTAATTAACTTCTTGTGCTCTAATGACAGCTCATCCCACAAATCATCTTCAAAATATTCATCTTCAATTGTGTCATTCTCCAGCCCAAAAATGTCAGCGAACTGGGATTCCGTGCACAAATATTTCGTGCCCTCTACACTGAATGTGAGCTGCCACTGACCATCCTTGTGAAATAGGTCGAGAGAGCACAAGAACTCCATGGTTAGAGTGGTGAATGCATCCGCCCGAATCTTTCAGAACTTAGGGCTAAACCCTATCCTCTTGGTCAGTTTGAAAAAGTCTTTCTTGATCCCCAATTTATCTAGAACCTGCAAATCAATAGAGCGAGTGTTTTCGAATTGTTTTTGGAGGAGATTTTTGTACCTTTGTTTGGCTGTTTTTCCCTTGAGTCTGATGTTGACATCAGCCAATTCGACGCTTGCAATCCTTGCTGGCCGGGTTTGTGTCTCTGGGACAAGATCCTCGGCCTCTCCTTCAATTGACTCGCTCTCCACCTCCAGTTGTTCCCAGTCTATGTCCTCAGCACGAGCTATGGAGGATTGAGGTTCATCGTCATGTGGTGGAGACAAGTGTGGTGATGCTTCTCCTTCGGGTTGATTCAGAGTTGATGGATTGGCAGCCATTAATGGAGAGAATCCAAGAAAGTCCTCGGGGCGTACTTCCCAACAACCTTCAGGTGGTATCGGATGGCTTTCCTTGGTCGGGACGGGCATGTCAAGTGTTCTGAACAGACCTTTGTTCTTCTTCTTGGGTCCTTTGATGAAGATTTTGGCTATTGTATCGGTTAAGGAGCCAGATGAAGAGCTTCCGTCAGACATAGAATAATGGACCAGTCCGTATGATAGTTGGAACGGACTGGTTTGGCTCAAGAGGATTAGGTTTAGATCTGGATTTTAGGTTGGGGCGGACCGTCTTAGAGATGGAACGGACCGTTCTGGTGCGGTTGGACGGAGATATTTCGACTGGTACGGGCCGGTTTGGGATTGGGTTTAGGACGGGTGGACCGTTCCAATAATGGGACAGACTGTTCCAATCTAGGTTTGGCCGAAAAAAATTGGTTAAGTCTTGAGTTTGGTTTTCGGTTGGTATTGTGGTACTAGACTTGGTATTTGCAGTTAATGTGGTACCTGGAATGGATAGAAGGAGAAAGAGAGGTTTAATTTACCGCAACTTTCGTCGAGGCCGAGAGTGGTGGGGCGGAGGTGGTGGCGCCGACGATTCTTCGAGAAATCGGAGAAATTGAAGAGATGGTGGAGTAGAGAGTGTAGAGAAGAGGCGAATGAAGACTCTCGGCGGTTGAACGGAGGAGTAGAGCGGCAGATCGAAGTAGTTGAGTGAGAGAAGAGAAGGGGTTTTCGGTTTTGGAAGAGAGAGGGAGAAGGAAGAGAGAAAGAGAGAAGGGGACAGTGGGGAGGGCTAATAGGACAGGTCGTGTAGTGGGTTAACGGGTAGAGTTTAGGTAGTGGTGGTTTTGGGTAGTGGGTGGTTATTGGGTTATTGGGTTTGGGTTTCGAGGTCGAATTCTTATAGCAAGAGGACCCATCAAATAAGTCGTGGCTTAGCATCTTACTTTGATAGCAGATATTTGAGTGCCGAGTGATCGGTGTAGACTATGACCTTTGAACCAACCAGGTAGAACCTGAATTTGTCTAAGGCATAGACTACTGTCAGTAGTTCTTTTTCGGTTGTGGTATAGTTGACTTGCGCTTCATCCAGTACCTTGCTCGCGTAGTAGATTGATGTGTGAGCTTTTTCGTCATCTCTCGAAGAATGAAATGGTTTTTTCCTCGAGAAAGTGAATAAGCCTTAAATTCACCCCCTTAAGGTTCGATCTCTGCACTGAGTATCTCTTGACGATAAGAGAACCAGAACAAGAGTCGTTTCTTACGAGGGTTTATTAATTTCGCGGATCATTTCTTCCCAATAGGCGCAAGCCCCTATTGTTAATTATCCCGTAGTTGTTAGGAACTAAGTCCACGTGTAATTCAAAATTTTTGTTACTAATTAACAATCGCAAATTATAGATCTAGTTATTCAAGTAATTTTACACTTCATGAGAGAGGAGGAATCGATTACCTCTTCTAATCTCGTAATTAGAAGGTTAATCCTTATCTTTTGAAATCGGTGGCGTGCTCACCAACTTCGCTACTGCCCTCCGGTCGCCTCGAGTCCACCTAGAAAATTAACCAAAGTCTATAAACAAGTGCTAGCTTGTTTTGAGACGATAGCTAATTCCCTTTGAATTTCTTCGCACGATTAACTGTTTAACTGGAAGGAAAAATCGCTCAACGCATGAGCAAGAGAGAGAGATGTAGGCGTACACAAGAGAAGAGAACAAAATTTCTGTTCTCTTTGTGAGCCGTCGGCCAGGGAAGAAGAAGAGAGAGAGAGAGAGAATTAGGGTTGGTCGTTTCCATAAACGACACTGCTATATATAACGTGTTTCCAAAACTAGCTCTCTCTTCCAAATTTTATTTAGACAGATTTGCCCCTCTATGGCCGAAAATTATTGGGCTCATGTGGACTAGTCCACATGATATAATGGTCTATTAATCCACTCCATTAATTAATCTCAAATCGAACTTTTAATTAACTAATTAAATAAAAGACCAATCAGCTCAATTAATTCCTTTTCATTTATTTCCGTGTACTTCCACCTTGCACATTGCCCATCGTTAAATTTCCAATAGTCTCTGAGAATTTAATTTCATTGGTTTGTGAAAAGAAAATTTTCATATTGGTGTAGTAATTTTGTTGCATAAAATTTAAGGGTGCTACCTTTTTAGTAAAGGTTACTGGACTGACATTGCATAGATTGAAATAAACAAAGAAAAGAAAAGGTGGATACCACTTCTGATGGACCCATGGCTCCACTGTCTTTGCAATGACACTAGATTGGTATGTCAGAATTTCACAAGTATATTTTTATGCAAAATTATTTATTAAAATTCATTATCTTTCCTATATTAGTTTTTTTATTAAAATTTTTGTTCAAAATATTTCCCTTACAAACAATATATTTTTATGTGAAATTTTTTATTGAGAAACATATTTATTTTTTTGAGTTATTCACATGTCTATTTTTACTGATTCTATTTGTTTAAATTGGTGAACACCGTTACCTTCAACGCCGATCAATCCGGAAGACGGAACATGCACCAAAAATGTTGTATATCGAGAAGTGCTACGAAAGACTTAAGGTAACGAATTTCATTTCAAAAAATATTTATTTCTCTCATATCACACTCACACATGCACGCAACGTATAAAACTATCTTAATTATTTTATTTTATTTTATTTATTTATTATTATTTATTTATTAGTATGATCAATGTTCATTACAACAGGGGAGCAAGAACGATTCAAGGAACTTGTCATGTTGTATTATCTTTTTTTTTTTGTTTGAGACAATATACAATACGTGAAACTTTTTTATTGAGAAATAGTTTTTTCGTCGAATTATTTTTTTGGACTATTCACATGTCTACTTTTATTGATTATAATTGTTTAAACCGGTGAATACTACTACTACCTTCAGCGTCGATCAAAACAACATTAACCTTAAATATAAAAAATGGACAATATATCTATGTCAAATAAAACTTTCTTTTTCAGATATCACATATTAAAGTCCACCCACACATTGTGATGACGCAACACAAACACACTTCGCTCTCGCATTCTATGTACTAACATGATTCAAATAAACCCAGCCTCATCAACTGCAGTAGCGCCGATCGCCCAAAAATGAAAACTGACGTCACTATCATCCTCCGCCCACACATTGGGTGGGCACTGCTGCTAGTGTGTGTGTGTGTGTGTATATATATATATATATAGAGAATGGCTAATGTGCCACGGGTGGCAATGCCACCCATTTTCTTTTGAGCCATTTTTCAATATCTAAAATTCAAATAGTCGATCCAAACCGTTCAAGTTGATCTCTATATTGGAATATCATTGAGGACCAAATTTTACATTTTTTCGAATTTTTTTGCTATTTATTATGATATTTTTAAATTGGAGGGCCTGAAATACTCCAATTATAATGTTTTTTGAAAATATCATAATAAATAGCAAAAAAATTCAAAAAAATATAAAATTTGGTCTCCAAGGATATTCCAATATAGAGATCAACTTGAACGAATTGGATCGACCATTTGAATTTTGGATATTGAAAAATGACTCAAAAGAAAAATGGGTGGCATTGCCACCCGTGGCACTTTAGCCATTCTCTATATATATATATATATATATATATATATATATTCATACATGCATACATACATGCATGCATACATAGATACATACATATATACATACATAGATATAGAGAATGACTACGATACGTCCTGAAGCACTGATCAAGCGGTACTTTAGAGTTGTTTTGCAAGATCCAAAATTCAAATATCCGATCTAAACCGTACAATATGCACTCCATATTGAAATATTCTTCGAAATAAATTTTATATTTTTTTAATTTTTTTGCTATTTTTTTCAGATTTTACAAAATTCTTAGGACCCTCCATTTATAGCGATTTTGTAAAATCTGAAAAAAATAGCAAAAAAATTAAAAAAAATGTACAAATTTGTTTTTAAGAATATTTCAATTCGGAGAACATATTGTATGGTTTGAATCAGACATTTGAATTTCGAATCTTGAAAAATAACTTTAAAGCACTGCTTGATCCGTGCTTTCAGTGTGTACTGTAACATTCTCATACATATATATTGTCGTAATTGAGATTATAGCAATTGAGCAATTCAAAATTTTTCAAACGCACCACAAATCGTAATAATTAAGGATCTAGTAGAAATAAGCTATTTCATGCAACATATATTTAGAGATGGAATTAGAATCAATACATCTTCTTATGTAGTAACAAGAAGGCTCGATTCCATAGCATTGGAGGCGACGAATTCCTTCTCTTCCTTCATCTTTCTCCTTCTAGCAGTGCCAAATGGTCCACAAAGATTAATCAACCTTTTGATAAGTTATGCTAGTAACTTAACAAGAGAAAGTCTAATCCAAGTTTCTCTTTATTCAATTAATTCTAGCAATCAATTGAAAGTAGCTATGCTCAACACATGAGCCCTACGTGCATGCAAGATAGACAAATTATGGTGGTCGAACCGCCCATGAAAAATGACGACCTAGGAGGGAGGAAGACGGAGATAAAAATTGTCTAGCCATTTCATCTAAATAAATGGTATATTTATAAAATATCCATGACCCCTTCCACAAGCCACTTTAGACTTCAGAAGGAGTAAAACACCCACCTCCATATTCGTCCAAAATTTGAATTAAAAAGCCCAAGTGTCATATTTCATATTTCTCTCTAATTTACGCATCAAAATAAGACCCGTATGATATATATAATCATATAGTACATTTATAATATAATTCTTGTAATTATATTTAGGGTTAATTAGGTTTATGCCACTGTAAAAACTAAAAATTAGAGATATGCCATCACTAAATAACAAATTATTTTTATGCCATCACTAAATGATAAAATTAGATTTATGCCACCGGATAATTAATTTGACCATTAAACCATTTTAAATATGCCATTATAAAATAATAAAATTAGAAATATGTCACTGTAAAATATTAAAATTAGAAATATGTCACCGTTAAGTAAATAAATGATTTTACGTCATCAACAAAAATAAATAATATTTCAAGTTTGGAATTTGAAAATTTAAAATCTCAAAAGATGAAATTTTAAAATTTAAAATTTGAAAATTTGAAATTCAAAATTTCAAAATTTCAAAAATTTTGAATTTGAAAGTTTGAAATTTTTAAAATTTTAAAATCCAAAATTTGTAAATCTTGAATTTCAAATTTTGAAATTTAAAATTTAATTCATGTCAATAAATTTTTTTGTCATTTCTTAATGCGAGAGTATTTTGGACATTTTAAAAAAGTTAGAGTGGCATTTCTCTAATTTGAATGGCATATCTCTAATTTTGATCGAAAATAATGGCATAAAACTAATTTTAACCATTTTATGGTGGCATAAAACTAATTTACAATTTAAGAATGGTATATCTCTAATTATCAATTTTTCATTGTGACATATAACTAATTGTTCCTTATATTTATTGTGTTGAGATAAAATATTGTCAACAATTTGACTAATATTTATTGATTAGACGTAGTATTAATTTAGTTTCAAATGATCCCTTGAATAATTAATTATAACGATATTTATAATTAATCATTCAACATATCATATATGTATTTTCCAATATAATAAACTAAACTTAATGCAGCGTTGAGAGCTTCGTATTGTGTGACCCTTGGAGGATTTATGTCATGTTGTCCATGAAAATAAATTTTCATTTATATTCAATAATCGCAAGCGGTATCTAACAAGTGATTCCTAATTAACATAAATAAATACTATACACATCTATAGTATTTCAATCATGCATAAGAAATATAATTGTCTATTGTTTGATTCTAATGTCATATGATATCACTATCTAATCCAATATGTAATCCAAGATATGTGTAACATTTCGAAAAAAAATTTAGTTAAATTTATTTTTTTATAGAAAAGTAAGTAAACACAAACAATATGTTTTAATAAAATTTCATGCATATTAAATAAGTTCTTGCATAATGCATAGTTATAATTTTCATTAGTATGTTCACGTCATGGAAATAAATTCTGCACAACTCATATCATCCATAACACATTGTGTTCATTTTGGGATGCACCATACTTTTACCTTTCACTCTCTCTCCCACATTAATTAATATTAAACTCACCTATCTCTCTTTCACTTCTCCTCTCCCACCCGTGAGCAGCAGCCAAGAAAAGAGAAAAAAAAAAAACAAAATCCATCTCATTTCTCTCTTCTCTCCATAATTTCGGCCAACACAAATCCAACCACCAAAATTAGTAGAAAAATATGAAAAATTCGAGAAAAATGGGAAATGGATAGTAGAAGTCAAGAGATGAACATGCAAGCTATTTATTTTCGATTTTGAGCCATTTTCATATAAATTTTTCTTTTTCAATTATTCATTTTGGTTTTCTAGTTGCATGGTTAGAAAATAGTGATTTTTGATTGAATCTATAGTTCTTGTGAGAAATGACTAAAGTCTTAAAATTTTGTTGAAATTAATCCGAATATGTTATGGATTTTTGAGCGAATATAGCATTTTTAAACTATTTGTTTGAGGTTTATATGATATTTAGAGTTCATGATAATTTTTAAACCTTGCATGCAAACAAAAATTGAGGATCTAAATTCATTTTAGTTAAAAATGACTAATTTTGGATTTTTAAGTAAAAATCCAGATTTTGTGTTGAAAAGTATAAGGATTTCGAATTTATTGATAATTTTTTAAGTTTTTGGTTGTGCATGATGCAATTTAATTTTCTTATGGTAATATGTGGCATTTGTAGTTCAACTAATTTCTGAAATTTTATGAGTTTAGGGGTTTTTATGAAGATTTTGAGAATAATAATGCAAGTGATAACTTGTTGAAAATGCATGCATGATTGGGTGTTGTTTAAGCATTTAATCTTTTGCATAAATACTTCTTTTGTTCTTGTAAAATCTGGTCTTTTTGTTAAAGAGGTGAATTTTTAGGAATTTTTTGCATAAATTTACATTTTAGTACTTCATATTTATAAGTGCATGAAATTACAACTTAGGAAATAGATTTGCATATTTAAAGGGCTTGCATGCATAACATACTATATGGTCTAATTTCAGACGGCAAGCAAACATGACATTATTCATGAAATTTAACATGAAAAATAGAGTAGAATGACATTATGCATGGTGCTACTTAATATGGTTATATTGTAGATGCATTTGGACATGATAACTCATTGTTTTACAAGCTAACATGAAAGTTATGAAGAAAATTATGTTCATTTTCAAATCTGAATTTTTTATTAAATTTAGGGAGTTTAAGGGTTTAATTTAGGATTTTGGTTAATTTATAGATATAGGAGACGAGGATATCGGTGCGGGTGTTGCCGAGGAAGCAGACGAGTAGACGTGTTGGTGTTGTCTTTGTCAGGTGCGGATTTCACATGAATCTGAATTTTCATTACTAGGAATTAAATGTTTTTTATTCTTGCATTTTGAATTCAATGAATTGCATCTTTTTATCATCTCAATTGACATGTTATAATTGTTATTTACTTGATTAGTATTTATATTCATGTTGAATGGTAAATCACTTGAAATTGTTGAAATGCATGTGTATGAGTACTACTTGTTCGATATACCAGATTTACATATTTTCGTTCGGGGCCGGCTAGCTACCGTGCCGCCAGATCGCTGTGTAGTTGAGCACTCTTGCACAGGGCCCAGCATTCTCGAATCTAGACGGGGTATGGGTGGTAAATTGGAAATGACGAGTATGGTACTATTTGTGACTTCTTGTATGTCATGGATTGTTGTAAATGAAAGTGATTGACTAAGAACCAGCCCTTATATTATTGCATGTCCAAATAAAATGCCAACTTTTGTTATTACTTTAATGTTATCTTAATCGTATCTATTGTGCTTGTTTGCATTCATTTTTTTTCATATGCATTATGGATTAACAATGATTATTAATTTTTGTTATTCTTTTTGCTGTATTTGATTCCTGAATGTGAAAGCTAAGATTCATGTGACTGGAACTGAATACCGCACTGAGAAATTTTATTTCTCACCGTTCCACTTTTTTTTGTGGGTTCCAGATTTTGAGGCGGATTCCAGTGTTGGAGTCAAGCGAGAGTAGGCCTTATTGTTATCATTATTATTATCACTACTAGGTATCATGTATGGCCTCCATTTTGAGACTTGTGTACCACTTTTGTATGTATTATATTTGGGTACGGTATGTACCAAGGCCATTATGTTTCGTATGGTTGATACTTCTATACTATGTTGAACACTTTGATGATTTAGAAGTTATTTCTATGCTTGTGATAATAGTAGTTATATAATATGTTATGTGAATGTGGTACCAATTGGGTATTCAATATGGGTAAAATGATGTTGATTTTTGTTGTGGTATACATGTCGCATTACCATGGGCGTTGGGGTGTGACAATATGATCGTGTCATTCTTGTAGATTACACATTTCTCGATCTAGAGTTGATTGTATAAAGTTGATAGAAAACAATCCAACTCCATCAAAAGGTCCAATAGATATCATCACTCATTAGGTGTACTAATGAGGGACATACAATTTTCTTGATGAACAACTTTTTTCCACACAATTCATGTGAACTTAAATAGAGTTCTTATTGCAGCCTTTTTTAGGAATCAACGTTAGACAATATTCATCGAACCAATCCTCATATGTAAAAGTTGAACTATCTCAATTTTAGAATCAAACACTAATGAAATAAATAACGACACATAACACAATCTATATATTTATTTCATTGGGTCAAGTCATGTGCTATGTTCAACTAACATACACATATACAATTAAGTTGGTAACGCCTTACCCATGATTTGTAGAACTTAATCATTACATAACTTGCATAATAATCTTTTATGACAGTTAATGTTCCTCGTTAATTGTCAAGATTAGAGACCCTTTTGAGATATTATTCTCATTCCAATAAACGATCCACAGAGATTTACAATTCAAATCCTCAACCTGAATGATCTATCAATATAATAACTCAAGGAACAAATGATCTAATATCATCAATAATACAAAGTAAATTAATTCATTAAAAATTTTGACTTCTAGGACATAACTCCAACATATATAAAACACATTCAAATATTTATACTTCTCTAGAAACATGTAAAACTAGTAAAAATTTTTTGAAAAAACATATAAAATTTGGTCTCCAACGAAATTTCAATGTAGAAAAATATAATGAGCGATTTGGATCTATTATTTGAAACTCGAGATTTGGAATTTAATCGAAATTGACGAGCACAAGTATCGAACACATTTGAAAATTGGGTGATTTAGATTTATGTCACCGTAAAAATTACAAATTATAGAAATACCATCACTAAAGGACAAATGTTCTTATAAATATGGCACTGTAAAATAATAAAATTAGAAATATGCCATTGTAAATAAAACATTAAAACAAGAACCATGTTATCATAAAGTAAATTATTCATTTTACGTCATTAACAAAAGAAATAAAAATTTCAAAATTTTGAAATATTTAAAATTTCAATTAAAATTTGTAATTTGAAATGAAAAAATTTTAATTCGAATTTTCAAAATTTAAAACATTTAAATTTCAAATTTTAAAATTGAAAATCTAAAATTTAAAATCGAAAAGTCGAAAATTTCAAATTTAAAATCTAAAATTCGAAATGTTAAAATTAAAATATAAAATTTTAAATTCTATAATTTTTAATATAAAACTTTTAAATCTATAATTTAAAATTTAAAATTTAAAATTTGAATTGTTTTAAAATTTATTTCACTTCAATAAACTTTTCCATGTTTCTTAATGATTTAATATAATGAGGGCATTTTGAATATTTTTAAAAAGTTATGGTGGTATTTCTCTAATTTGAGTAGTATATCTCTAATTTTGACCGAAAGTAATAACATAAAATTAATTTTTAACTATTTTATAGTTGCATAAAACTAATTTACAATATAAGAGTGGTACATCTCTAATTATCAATTTTACAAGGTGGCATATATCTAATTATTCCTTGAGTCTAACTTTTCTAAGAAATCATTATCACTTATTAAAAATATTTTAATTTAATTCCAAGAGAATATGACATGCCGGACTAACTTTCTGACATATTTGTAAGTTTTCAGCCAAGACCTAATACAAGAGTATCAAGGCATTTCAGAAATAAACTAATTCGGCGACAATTTTTTCTCTTCCTATGACCTCATTTCCTAATTCGATCAAAATGAAGCCGAAATAACCTACTTCACGTGATTGCAGAATAAAATGATACATATCACATCTAACAATGTTGTTTCATTACTTCATAATTAGATACTTCTTTTTTTATTTACCTTATGCAATAAAACTTATGGAAGGGAATTAAAAAAAAAAAAAAAAAAAAAAAAAAAAAAAAAAAACCAAAGAGGACTCATCCCAAATACAAGAGACAAATACCTGACAAAAACAAATTTTAAAAGGCAAAATATCATTAAAAACAACTAATATATTGATTCCAGAGCTATAGTGCACTACACAATAACAGGAAACACAAATTAATGTGACTGCCACCTTCCTAAGTTACAAAATCTAGGACAGTAAGAAAATATCCCACAAATGCTAGTCCTTAAGCTCCGGTCACCATGGGCTTCGCTTCAGATGCAACAAAACCCGATGAGGTTGGTTGGTCGACATCCATAGGAGCACTTACTCTAGGAGGCGACGAGGGCTGAACCTCTACATCTGGATATGCAGCTTTAAACCTGGCCCTCAGACCTTCATCTACTAATCTTACACCATTTAACTGATTGCCGAGAGAGAGCCACCTACAAAAAAAAAATGTCATAGAGAATAAATAATTTTAAGAGAAAAAAAAAACCACAAATGAAAAAAGTACACGTACCCTGCTTGTGTGTTGTGCATCCTAGCAAACAATTCTAGCTTTCTCGTCCTTGGGCTTATCCTCTCCAGCAATGGGTACATCTGAAATTATAAATAGAAAATAACTTTAGGCAGATTTACTCTGGATAAGTTAGGATGGAGATTCAGAATAGCATGAAGCACTTTGCTCGACTTTTGGACAAATTAGCGAAACAACGTTATCAGCTATTCTGCGTTGACAAATAAATCCGAGCTTTAGAACAATCACTAAACCAGGTAGCAACTATTCCTCACCCATCCAAAAATATACGAGTATAATTTCTTATTTAATTCATGCCATAGGTTTGTAGGTCACATTATTATTATTACTATTATTGCTATTATTGTTATTACTATTATTAGTATTTACTTTTATATATTATTTTATTTTTTGATGATATTATTTGTTGGGATTCTTTTCTAGCCTAACCCAACTTGTTTGGGACAAAAGGCTTAGTAGTTGTTGTTGAATAATTTCTTATTTAATTCATTAAAAACTTAAAAATACCTCATCAGGTTTTCTGCTTGTTTCACGAACTTCAGCCACAATGACATCAGTGTCAATATTCCTATTCACCTCAGGATTGCCCTTTATCCCCACAAGGCAGTGCTCTTTGCTGTGGTTCAGCCAGTGACCCGTCCGACCTGTCCGAATGATGCGCTGTAGCTGGTTTGTCTTCACCCAAATGATTTCCTCTACTCGTTTGTATCCCCACAACTCCAAACTGGAACAAAAACATATTTTTAGTTTAAGAATGAAAAGGACATCTATATCATCGATGTAAATTGTTATACTCACCACTCACGACCAAGCTCCATAGCACGGCCAGTGACCCAAAGAAAAATCAGACCATCAGTTTGTAATGCTGGCACATTGAGGTTTCTCATCTCATCGTCAGCCATGGTCCCATAAGGCAATTCCATGTGGATGTCCCATGGTGGATCTGCCATGATAACCCCAAACTGACCCAATATGTCCATCCGAAAACTTCTGATGTCACAGTTTATCCACTGGGGTTCCCCAAGCTCGACTTCTGAGCAATACTCAGCACGTTGTTGCTTCATTGGCCTAGGAGGTGCAAGATTGCCAGAGCCCATTATCATTGGAGCTATGTCAGGTGTCTGGTCAAGCTCATAATGTACATACTTGCATGTCTGGAAAGTGTTTGAATTTATTATTTAATTATAGAAAATGAAAGAAGTAACTGTAAATCAATGGTAAGAAATGAGCTTAACCTTTGTATGTCGGCAGGTATCCAGAAAAGAGCAATCACCTAAGTTTGTATCAGTGTGAGGAGCAATGATCCGTCGAAAATGCACCTGTTCAAAAGGTAAAGTACTTATGTTAATTTTGCGCTTGGTGATCAAACTAGTATCAAATTAAATTTTTTTGCTAGCATAGAACAAGTTTCTAGTTTCTAGTATAATATTGTTTGATACTAGCCTTGTCACATGCAACAAAAGAACCACTTTGGCGCCGACAATCCTCCTTAGTCAGATTAGAGCAGTATTCCTTGAGCTGTGATCCACCCTTGGTCTTAAACTGCACATATAGGTAAATATAAAATCAGTCCACTGCAACAAACCTCAAATAGACAAAAAAAAAAAAAAGAAAAAAAGGAAAATGCAAAGACCTTTTGATGAGTTAATCTAAAAAGAAAAACCTCAGGATCAAACCTTTGCAGCAACTGCAGTCTCTTTGGCAGTAGGTCGGTGAATAAGGTCCAAAAGTTCTTCTCCTGTTTTACTTTTCTGCTTCTCCTTGTAAGTCTTCTTGTTAAGAAGCATCTCTAGATCCTTCAGATCATCTTCTTCAGTTCTCTGCTTATTGGGGCCTCCACTATTTGTCCCACCCGGCCCAACAATTGGTCTTGAAAGTGGAGTCAGACCCACTGTTGGAGGCATACCCATCAACCCAGGTACCCTGGGGCTACTCCTCGGGTTCATACCCGGGAACATTGGAGACATCATATGTGGGGTTTGAGACCCCATCCATATATCACTCTGTGATTGCTTTGGTGTCATTCCAACTCCCGTTACACTAGTATTCTGACCTGAATTTGAGTTACCCACATCCAATCCCACCTCATTGTTACTATTAATCGTAGAAGTTTCAGGTAATTCTTTCAAAAGCTTACTTCTATCAATGCCCCAAACCATTAAAACGGGCCGATCACCCCCAATTGAGAGCTCCTCAAATTGAATACTCCCATTCTCCTCCCCAATTCTCCTAAGAGCCATCTCCAGTGCTTGCAAAGATCCTCCTAACCTATTCGAAAGCTCCGCCAGTGCAGCTCGTTCTGCCGGGCCCACTGATGACTGGTCATTCTCCAGCCGCCGCAGAATAGCTGCCGAGTCAATCTCAGTGAACGGCACCAACTCGAGAAGGCACACGGCCACCATTGTTCGAACGATGGACAAACAATCAATGGAATTAGAAGGGGACGGAGCACGCGGCTGAAGCGTCTTGTTAGGGTTTATGGGAGAGGGATTGGAGGGAGAGAAGGAAAGAGGTCGTGTGGGAAAGGGTTTTGGGTTTGGATTCGGTGTTGGCGTAGGAGTGAAGGGACGCTGGTTGAAGGCGGAGATTACACGGAGAGAGAGGTCGAGAGATGGAATTAGCTCGGGGTAAAGCGGGTGGAGAGAGGAAATCAGGTCCATTTGAGCCTGACGCCTCGCGGAAATGGAGTCCTCCAGTTTCTGGCGGAGTTGCTTCACTTCGTCTGTCGTGGCGGCCGCGCCACCGCCGTCAGTGGTGGTTATCGCTGTTTGCTGTTCCATGAGAGCGTACTGTGATGCTGAGAAGACAGAAGAGCGCCTTTCTTTTCTTGTTTTTAGCATGTGGTTTTAAATGGGCTTTAAATGGGCCGATTATAGGCCCAACTCTTATTTATTGATTGGATAATTGACGACGATCGCGTTTCTAAACATATTCTTGACCGATTAATCTAGCCCCTTCCCCTTCCCTAGTTCTCTTCTATAAAACCCATCGCCGATTCTCTATTTCATTCGCAGCTTTCTTTACCTCGACCGAAGGAAAGAAAAAAAAATTAAAGGTATATGGGTTTGCGTGTTTTCTAGGGTTAGGGTTTTGGCGTTGTTTTCCTTCCTATTCGCCGACATTTATATCTCTTCCTTTCTCTAATTGATTGGTCATTGATTTTTAGGGTTTAGGAAGGATGAAGCCAGTTTTTTGTGGGAATTTAGACTACGATGTTCGCTATTCCGAGATTGAGCGCGCTTTCTCAAGATATGGCAAGATTGAGCGCATCGATATGAAGTCTGGTAAGTCGATTCTTTCTTATTGGCTTCATTTTCTCTAGAAATTAGAGGTGTGTAGTTATTATTTGCATTGATGAAGGCAAAATATCAATTCATTGGTGTAGCATTTTCTTTTTTCAAGATTCTTTTATTTTTTATTATGAACATATCTTGTAGTTGCATGTGTTTTAGGTATCTCTTCAAATTTTAGTTTCCTCTGGGTACATGAGAATGTGTGTTCAGGGAATTGCCAGATGGCTAAACAATCTTCGATAAAATAGTATCCATGTCTTGTGTTGCATATTTGCATTGATGTCAAATTACAGCTGGTTTTATCCACATGTCTAGTTAAGAGGAAAGGTTAGGATTTGTTAAAATAACCTATTTTGGGCATGTGGGTCTTGGTACAAGTTCTGGTGGTTAATTTGTGTAGGATCTTTTTTGGGTTTACGTTTTGTCGAGGTGGTTCTGGTCATGGCTACTCTTTGTTTCTTTGTTTTGGGTTGAAAAATGTTTAGGTTTTCTGTCAGGTGGGTTGGGAATTTGGATCATTAGTGGTTCATTTTCTGAAAAAAATTGGTTTGGAGCTAATCTGACTGCTCTTTTTTCTGCTCGGCGTACATTGGTAGTTTCACTGTATCATGTGATAGGGTGAACAGGGCTTCTGCTCTGCTTGGTTCAGTTGAATTTAGGTAGCTGATGGGTTGAAGTTGTTTCTGGCTTAGGTTCTTAACTTGTATTCTAGCAACAGTGGGTGGGTATTATTGGTGAGTTTGAATTTTGTAAGCTGTATCATTTTTTACTTGCGTGATTGGCTTAAGGTTGACAGTTTAGTTAAGTGATGTCAATGTCATTCCTAGTCATATAACTTATGAAGCTAGTTTATGTTTAAAAGTTTGCTATGGCGCAGGAACCACCCCATGTAAAAGGAGCTCAATCAGGGCTCTGGAACTGTTATCTTACACCTTTTACATGGATTGAACTATAACCAATGCCACATCAGCTTTTTCTTTTTTTTCCCTTGGTTACATTTCATGGTCTCCTGTTTTGCCCCCACTATTTCCATGGTCTACCTAAGGGCCCTTGTCATCTTGCAATGTGCAGTCTCACATCATGCCATGAATAAACAGCATCATGCCATACCTAGTGAGACATTGACATCACATGCCATTAGATACCTCCTGTTCTGCTCATTGTAATATCGAATGCTTCCATCATGAATTGGTGCTGCCTTTCTCCATCATATCATGATGCTTGAACTCCCATGCCATGCTGTTTTCAAGGCAATAAGTCAAATCTTAGCATGCTACCTTGCAGAAACACATTTTGAGTAACAAATGAGGGTCTGTAGAACAATTCATTGCCAACTTGCCATCTATGCCATGCAATGTTCAGGATATACTTGTATGATGAACAAGGTTCACAGCTCCATCTGTTGGTCATATCTGCTGAAACCACCATGCCATCACAATCTTCTATTGTGTCCAACGTTTGCTCAATTAATGGTGAAGCATGTCCAGAAACGTCTTGTTTACTGTGGTTTTACCTACACTGATCCGTAGTGGAGACTCCTATCTATTCACTTTTAATTGTTCTCCAGACCTTTACTGATAAATGCAGGTGCAGTACCTTTTCTTGCTATCTAGCAATTAAAAAAGAGTGAAAAAGTTCAATGTATTTGTTGGCCTTTCTTTATTGCCATTTTACATTTCTTGGGCTCTGCGTTTATTTTTTCTGCATCAATCTTGACTAGCAATGTAATTTATTTTTTTACAGGGTATGCTTTCGTCTACTTTTTTGATGAACGAGATGCTGATGATGCTATAAGGGCACTTGATAACACGCCTTTTGGCGCAGGCAGGCGCAGACTCACCGTTGAATGGTCTAAGGTAATTATTTTTATTTTTTTTTCTTTTTTCCTACCCTTAAAATCCTGTAGAAATTTGATGGGTGACTTGTTCTAATTTTGTTCCATTTTAGCAAGGAGAAAGAGGGCCTGGCCGTGATAAGCCACCGGCAAACACAAAGCCGACCAAAACCCTGTTTGTTATTCACTTTGACCCAGTTAACACTAGGGTCCGTGATGTTGAGAGGCACTTTGAGCCATATGGGAAGATTCTTAATGTGCGAATCAGAAGAAACTTTGCATTTGTTCAGTTTGAGACTCAAGAGGAAGCCACCAAGGCACTTGAAGCCACTCACAACAGGTTTGTTAAATATAAATTTTATTTTATTTTCTATGGAGGCTTTTTTGATATCCAAAACTGTTTCTGAATATCTGTTTTTTTAGTTGTTTGTATTCATCTTGTTTGTAGTGTATAATGAAACTTCCAGAATTAGTCAATATTACATTGAAGGGGCCTCATGGTGCAATGTTCCATCATGCATTTCAAAATTAATCAATGCACCCAGATAGATAAAGGGAAAAATGATTACTTAATTAAACAATTGTACATATTATGATGGCTTTTTCTTTTCCAGCAAACTGCTTGACAGAATAGTGTCGGTGGAGTATGCTTTCAGAGATGATGGTGAACCAGGGGACAGATACGATAGCCCTAGGAGAGGCGGTGGTGGTTATGGGGGAAAGTATGATGAACCGTATCGCCGATCAATGAGCCCAGATTATCGCCGGCCTCGGGCCAGCCCTGATTATGGAAGGCGCAGGAGCCCTGTCTATGACCATTACGGTGGGCACTCAGCCTATGATCGCCCTAGGAGTCCCGACTATGGTTACAGGAGTCCTGGCTATGGTCGTTACAGGAGGTAAAAGTGGCATAATTTTTGCCCCCAGATCATTATTTTAAAATTTTTGGTATGTGAAAGTAATTTGTTTTTTTGGAACTGAATATTTAGCCGAAGCCCAATCAGAAGGTCCAGGACTTGAGGAAAGCATCCTTTCGCACAACTTGGATGGGAGATAAAGGCGGTAGTCGGTTTTTAGCTTCTTTGTCTCCACTTTTTACTGTTTTTCTGTTAGATTAGTGACTCTGTGATAGGGACCCTGTAGTGTCAGTGGAATGTTATTACTGTGGTTCTGCTTGTCAAACTGTTGTGTTATGATTTTGGTTTAATGCTTTTATTGTCAAATTTGCTAGTGTTCATAATTTGCAGCGTTATGAATTGCTTTTGAAAATCTAATTATAATTATAATTATTTAGTTAAATTGGGAAGATGTTAAATTTCCTATCTTTCAAACATTTATAGGTAGCTTTGTTCTTTATTATTATTAGTAGCAATTATAATTGGCCTTTTGGAGCCATAATGAATCGCAAATTGTAGATAATTCATGATGTACTTTGGGCGATGTAGTTGCTTTGAAATGTCAAGCTTACATAGCAGATGAAATAAGTAGAAAGTTGTGATCTAGCTGCTTATAAGTTAGAAAGTGAATGCGCAAGTGGGGTCGCTCGGTCAACAGTCAGCAGTCTGCTTTAAATTCTAGATCAATCCAGTACTGTAATTAGGCAGACTAATCTTTAAAATGGGAAACCAGTAGCAATAATATGTTCAAGGAAAAATGAACCTGATGTTGAATACATTGATCTACGAATCAGAAGCAACAATGTGTGTGAAGAAAAAATGGATCTTATGTTGAAATATTTAGCTACAATTACTCTGATGAAAATGAAGTGCTTGACAATGTCAGTAGTTAAGGTTTAATGAGGCGGCCTACAATTTCCATCTGCGCATCAACCAAGATTATATCCTTTTTTATTAAAAATCAATATGCTTTTTAGGCTTTTGCTAGGTGCAGAGAGCAAAGAAGAACAGTCTGGGCATGCATGTACTATCTAGCTTGGTAGTCGCACAAAACAAAATAAATAAATAAATAATAAACAGATAGGAGGATGGTTGTCCAAGTTTTCTTAGTAACTGTATATTAAAATGTTAATTAGATGCAAAATTCTTTTTAATATTTATTATGGGGAAACACTTTCTGAGACCGATCAAAACTGAAGCAATTAAGAGAAATTGCGCATGCTGAACAGCCCCAATAATAGCAGAACTGCAATTCTTTTCAATCTCTCCATACTATACGTCCGAACTATAATCAAATTTAATTATCAATCAATATTGTAGGTATACGCACAAAACCCCACAGATCGATACATAATCGAAGTTAAATATTAAACTACAAATTACTGATAGATCATCGATCATCCGATCAACATAAAAATAAAATGCTCAGATAATTCAATCATCAACCAGACCAATCAAACCTCTACATCAACCATGAGACGCAACTCTCTCGAGCTCGACATCGATTTCCCTCTCCAATAGTGCTTCGGCATCTTCCATCAATCCCGGGCTCAGCCGCACCATGAGCACGCAAAACTCCGACTCATTAAGGGCACCGTCGCCATCCATGTCACCCTCCTTGACCATCGCCTCGGCCTCCTCAGCCGTCATACCGTGCAGTCCCAGTGCTGCTGCAGCACCCCTTAGAAGACTCGCTGGTGTGATCTTCCCAGTGCGTTCATCAGATAATAGCCTGAATCCAGCAGACAACTCCTGCATGAAGTCGTCCGAGTCGAGCTTCTCGGCCATCACCGACATCAGGTCTTCATACTCTTTTTCTTCCTCATCTGGCTGAGATGATGATCCTCTGGTGAGTGTGGGAACGCCCTGATCTGCCATGGCTGGTGACCTGGTGTATATGGTTTACCTTAGATGGATTGGGATTGGGGTTGGGTTTCGTTGACAGTTACCTATGTAGGTGCATGGCAAGTTCGGAGTTGAAGGATTGAATGTGCGGTTTTACTTGTCTCAACTCTGGTCATCTAAGAGTTTTGTCTCGTCTTTGGCGTGGTCCTTGTGCTATAATTGCTAATTAGGAAAGAACATTTTTTTAATATGAGCCCTTGTATATTCTGCAATTCTGATTTAGATAGCAATTTCTTGTAAAGAGTTGACTGCAAATTCAGTCAACCTGATGCAATATTCGCATTTACACACTAATATATGTCAATGAATTTAATAGGTTTACTTTTAAATAAACAAGACTATATATGTCATATAATAGTACAAAACGCAAGTACTTTATGGAGTAATACGTTTTGCCATTTTATAAATTTTTTTGCAGAATAATGAGAAATTAATTTTTTCAATTTAACTTTGATATATATATCAATTAATTATATAAAATATTTAATTTATAAGAATAATATAGTTTTCACAGTTACAAAAATAAATAATTCTTTTCGTGATTGTTGCAGTTAGAGATGATAAATATCAGTTTAATATTTAAATTTAGCCAATATAAAGCATTAATTATACTGATATTTATCATCTATAACTGCGACAATCATGATAAGAATGATTTATTTTTGTAACTGTGAAAATATATATTCCTTTATTTTAAAACATCAAGAGATAACGTGGGAGTCTAGCACAGATGGTGAGTGGTTCCATCGTTATTCTAAAGGTAACATATTCAATCCCTGTCGGACGCAGAAGAGGGATAAACTCTATTTCACAGATTGGACTATTGGGCTATGCCTTTAGAAATAAATGACCTTATTTAAAAAAAAAAAAAAAAAAAAACATCAAGACAAAGTTGGGACTCAGGAACTAAATAATATTACATGTTTATATTCTTTCAAATCTATAATTGTTAATAACGGTCTTTAGCAGGGGCTAGAACAAAAATAAACATAGAAAAAATTATAAAATAGCCACTGTTGATGACAAAAATGTGAAACGCAACAGATATATCTTATGAAGCTTCTTCTAGGAAGGTGGGGACCACGAAGATGGACAAGCGATTCATGACGTTTAGGTTCATGGTTGATAAATAAGGAATAAAGAACCCAAGTGGGAAGGCTTATTCTCTCTGTGGCTGTTTCCTGGAAGGTTCCTTGAGGTTGCCTAATAAACAGTGATGTACTCATGTACATCTAGGGTTTATCAAACGGGGCGGGGCGGGGCGGGGCGGTCCAACCCACGGCGGTCTATGGGTTAGGACGGGACGGGTTAGGAACGGTCCACGGGTTAAGACGGGACGGGTTAGGACGGTCCATCCTAGAAACTTTGGCCCTAACCCTTCCTAAACCCGCCCCTTGTAACGCGCACGGGTTATGACGGTTCGGTCCGGTCCGCGGGTTTTTTATTTATTTTATTGTTGTTTTTTTTTTTTGGATTTCTCGTTTATTTTTTTGCTATTTTTTTTTGTTTGTTCAATATTTTTTTATGTTTTTTTATTTTAAGTTAATTATTTTTATTTTTTACTTTTGCGTTTTTTCTTTATTTTTTACTTATATTTTCTGTTTTTTATTTTATTTTTTTGTTTTCTTATATTTGATTTGTAATTTTTTTATTAAATGAAAAAATTCAAATATAATTATTGGATGGTTAAGACGGTTTAGCACGGGTTTAAGACGGGTTGACAGGGCGGGGCGGTCCGGTCCACAGGTTAAGACGGGGCGGGTTAACACGGATTGTTTTAGAAATGACGGTCCAAACCCGTCGTAAACCCGCCCCGGTCTAACCCTTCGGTCCATGGCGGTCCATGGACGGTCCGGGGCGGTCCGGTCCATGGGGCGGGTTTGGGGCGGGGAGGGTCTAACCTGGCGGGTTTTTGGTAAACACTATGTACATCTAACATTATACTTTCTCAACAGTATTTCACACTAGTTTGTCTAGGGAATTGCGTCCGGCACTCCCTCAGTTTGGAGATCCACTTCTTTATAGACGAAAATACCTCTTGTATTCCATCAATTTACGCCTCTCAGTTCACAATTAAGTTTGAAACTCGAGGACATTTTCGTCAAAAAAGAATGGATCTCCAAACTCAGGGAGTGTAGGGAGCAATTCACGTTTGTCTAAAGCTATTAACTTGTTGAAAATTTGAGTTATTTATACGTGTGACGTGGAAAAAAAATTATTGTTATAGAATTTTCTAGATGATATGTTTAATGCATGAGAATTTAAGTTTATTTTTTAAAATGTTTCTATAATAAGAACAATGTTAAATTGATAGTAACAGTATTCTATAGTATTAATTGATGTTAATGATCGTAATAACAACAATAGCGTTAAACGATGATGAAATAACAACTAAACTTTTTGTCCCAAACATGTTGGATAGACTAGAAAAGAAATCCAACAAGAAAAATCATCCAAAAACAAAATAATATATAGAAATAGATACTAATAATAGTAATAGCAATAAGCCAATAACAGCAAATAATAATAATAATAATAATAATAATAATAATAATAATAATAATAATAGTAATAGTAATAGTAAAAAACTACACCTCAACCGAAATAGGCTATAGTTTTGATGATGATCGTGATCATCATTATAATTTTAATCATAATAACCATAATAATGAAATGAGAAATTATTTTCTTCACAAGAAACTTTAAAACATGACAGAGAAAAGTGATCGGACGAGATTTCGTTTTTTAGGGTAAAAAATAACAATCAAATTACATAAAAACTAGCTATTGCATCGCGCTCCGCGCGATGAAAGTTGGACTAAAGTTGGCTTCATCCTTCTCCATTTTTACTCAGACCACCTCGAATGCTCCACAGATAAATTTTCTTCTCCATTGAAGTGCTTCGTCATTACCTCATATGTCCTTGGGCCGCTCCTAAATTTCCTCTTTGTCTTCTAACGGCCATAATCTATTCTAAACATCCTCGGCTACTGCTGATTATAAAAAAAATACATAAATTGACTGAGTATTATAGAATAAAAGACAACTTGAGATGCATTTGGAGAGAAGGCTATTTCTGCAAGCTGTAATAATCTTTCTCTAACTATTTTATAGTTTTGACTTGCAATGTAACTTTTGTTCCAAAGAAATACAATTCTAAAAAAAATATTATCAAAAACAATTTTCAAAATTGGTCAACAATTTATTCCTCATAAGAACTACAATTTATGCGAATAGTTTGAGCAATGTATCATAAGAAAATACCAGGAGTTATGTCAGCTGACACTTTCGATCAGAAAATACCTTGCATCAGTACAAACATAAAAGTGCTATTGATCTATTCATATAAAGAAAAATATCACTGAGTGAATTTTCAGAAACACAAATGAATACCCTTTTCTTTCTACAAAAATTAGATGGAACAACTACAAATCGATATAAGAAGGCCCACATAAAAAGTACATTAGGCGAGAGGGCATATACTGGTATAACGGCGGGACAGAAAAAGAAAAGACAATATAGTTTTGTATAGGGATGAATTTGCTGTCACAACAGCTCTGACAACCCTTAATTTGTTAAATATTTGGATAACTCAAAACCCGGTAATGCATGGAATATTAATACTGAACAAAAATAGAGTCTATAACACAAATACTTTTTTTTAAAAAAGGTAGATACCTTCAAACTATTTTTAAAATTTATAATACATGGCCCAACAAATCTGACTACTTTTCTCAATATATGTACCCTCCGATTTTGGAGGTAACAACTCGGGCAACCTTTCCTTCCACACACCTTCCATTCCTTTAATAAAAGATTTCTGGAGCATAGTCATAGTGTTCTTTCACACGAATATGTGTTCAAATGGCATAATTGAAATTTTGAAGAGTGGCAAGACAAAGTTGCTGTACTGAAGCTCAATCTAACTTGTATTTTTTTTTTTAATTCTGTGAGAGGAAAGAGATTGATTCAGAAAAGAAAAATAGTACATGGTCATGCTCCACAATGAAAGGTCGTTCAAATCCCTGAAAGCAATCATTGCTGTGTTTAACCATACCTACAATAAATTATACAACGCATAAAAATTGTTCCTAAGATGAATACATTTGTAAATTTAGCATGAATAGCTGAATACTAATAAGTAGTAAAGTATGATAAAAATATCAAAAGGCCTTAAAATGCCATCTCATCCATCAATCAATATTAAGTTAACTGAAGCAGTAAAAACCCATGATTATAATAATAAACAACTTGAATATTGAATGACCAAGTAGTTTGAATCAAAACTATCTTTATAGTGAACAAAACTATAAAAAATTTATCATGTAAAGCATATCTACTCTAATTCAATCTCAGCCAACTAACAAAAATATAAACAAATGATATATGTGCACTTGATTAGCTTAGAGAATCGAAGATCAGTACTCTATCCTTAACAAAAGGGAACATATATGATTTTTCCTTCACCTGCTAATGCCTTTTGCGATAATAATAATGGCAGCTATGTACTGGTACAGCAGTTCATGTTACCTTGGCTCCATAACAGAATAATAACCCTTGTCAGCTTCTATGCCAATTAAGATGTTAAAACACCAAGACTTTGCAAATGTCCAAAAAGTGGTTCAATAGAACGTTCTTCTTGTAGAGTGTCAAAATGGATCTTATAAAGAGGAGCAAAATGAGGGATTGCGAGCAAAATTAAACTTATTACTATTTTCTGGTTCTGTCCATTTGAGATTAAATAAAGAATTCAATATTCACTTTATTTTTTTTTCCTATCCAATAAATCATTACCTTTTTTTGGAAGCAAGTAGTAACATATAAATAGTGGGCATCATTCACATAAGTCATTCTCTTATCTTAAGATCCTCAATCCTTCAAATAAGATTCTGTAAGTTCTTTTGTTAGTTTGATGAGCAGCCCACACAGGCATGACCCCATGACTATTCTACAATTTTTGTGTTCATATGTCAGATCCTATAGTAAATAAAGATGAAATGTGTTTTATTAACAGAACGAATATTCATCTTATTTGGGATTGGCTGAAACTCTGGTTTATAAATCATAACCAAATTAAATAGTAATATATTTAGATAAGCCTTAAAGTATTTTGAGTAATCTTTAGAGTGCTTTTCTAAGAGCAACCTAATTTGACAGTCAACTGCTAGATTTAACTCGTTGTAAGAGGGCTTTCTGAATCACTCTAATTAATTTCATATTTAGTTTCTCTTCAGTGATTCTAATTTAAATACTGCCTCAACATTAATTTAGAATTCACCTAATATAACTGATTAGATGTTTATTGTTACTGATAGTCTGATACTGATGAGAGAATAGAGTTGTATCACATTAAGAAAAAGTTATCTATTTGTGTTCTGTAAAGAGAAATTAATATTTCAGGGAATGAACCAATTAAATCTTGTTGAGAGACGTGTAAAAAAAATCAGGCATAAAAGGATTACCTAAGCAAAAAGATGGTAGAACATGAGGAGCCACCATCTACAAACACAGAAAAAGTTATTTATTTTGTGTTCTATAATGGTCTCAAATGAAATCAACATCAGTATAATTATGCAAGCAAACTAAAGTGCACAACCTGAGCGAGCTTATATTTAACCAACCAAATAAAAGCATGTATAGAAATCAACATCAATATAATCTCAGTGTCAGATCACTGTCATCTTTTAAAGGAGGCATTCTGAAACTCATTTGATATCAGATGAAACTGATTCAATGAGAAATTCAACAGAAACAACAACTAACCTATCGAAATGAAGGAAAAAGAAAATTAATTGTAAGGTACCTTTTTCAGTTCCTACACCAGCACAAAGTAAAGCAGAAGCAGTCGCAGCAAAAATTCAGAAGCCCCAGAATAATCTGGCAAGAATGGCAATGCATAAGTAATAGACAAAGAAGGAGCAGAACAATACCAATCTAGGCAAACAACATAATAGGCAAGAAATGTAACAATCTCATTTTTTTTACCGCCCAAAACATACCCTTTTTTCTTCCAAAATAGTGCAGACAACATTTTTTTTTTTTGCCTCCCAAAACGGAAGCATGGAAATGGAAGAACAAATCCTGCTTTTTTGTGAAAAATTGGACAGACCAAAAAATCAATTTGCGCATACCTGCTTGTAAGAGTGCAGCGAAATCAGGAAACCAAGTTGAATGCGCGAAAAGGCATGATGAGCAGGCGAACAATAGCACACAAACCCTGCAACACAAAAAGGAAAGGAAAAGAAAAGAACAGTATGAGTAAGCAAAAAAGAACAAATTAAGAAAGGTACTACAATACAAATGGTGAGAAGAAAGCAGGAAAAAAAAAACAAACAGCAAATCGAAGAAAACTTAGCCAGGGAAGACGAAGGCCAGATTTACAATCCATAGGAGCCACCAAACTTAGTGAAGCACTATGTAATAATTCATTCATCGATTTGATGTTTGCTAACCAACCTGTAATCAGTATAACTCAATCAAAGAAAATTGTGAAATGGTAACTGGACTTTTATCCAGCACAATCTGTGTAACCAACCTGTAATCAGAACAATTTAAAAAGAAAAAAATAGAAAAATGAGCTGACAATGATAAGAGATATTTCGAAAAAAAATAAATTCCGGAAAAAGAAAGAAAAAAAAAACAGAGAAAGTGGTACCTCAAAACTTTCTCGCCCGTCAATCGGACCCAAGTCTTGATAAAAGGCAAGGCAAGCGGAGAGAGGAGAAAACCACCGCCGCCCATCCAGGATAATGACTCACCTTCCTCATTCACTGCTGATAGGAGGTCGCCAAGCACAGCCATGAATCCTTTCCAAGAGAAGAAGCTAGAAAGGTCTTGTTAAACAGGAGAAATTGAGAAGAAAGAGAAGAAAGTGTGTCTCTCTTCCTCTCTCACTTCGCATATCAATCCAGAATGGCGAGAATCAAGGGAGAAAAAAAAAGAAAAAGAAGAAGAGATGGCACATACCAAAGAAGTAGAGCAGCAAAGCAAGAAAGGAAGATGGAGACTCTCGCAGCGAAATAGCACGATCCAGAGCCTTCGAGAGGACGCAGTAAGGCCAGCACAGTTCGCCGTACACATCGGAATGAGGAGAAAGTACAGAATAGAAAGGGCTATTGCGCGGAGAAAAGGTGAGCCGGATCCAATGAAGACCAACAATGCGCAACACGGAAAAAGGGGAAGGCGAAGAACAAAGGCGCACAAAAATACCCCACAGAAATGGCAACATAAAACCGAAAGCAACACAGCCAGCTCAGCGTTAGTCCACGCGGAGTAGGAAGGCCAAACCAATCAAGCACAGCGAAAGGAACGGAGGGCTGGGATGAAGCACAGCAGAAGCAAGGAACTGCTGGGATTGAATATTATTTCTACAGTTCTCCTTTGGCTTGAAATTGAGGTATTTATAATTTATAATTTATAATGTAATTTCGTTTCATTCTCTCATACTTTCTCAGCTTCTCTTATTTTGCAACAAAAAACATGGGATCACTATTTTTTTACAGAAGAAAAAAAAAACAAGGAAAGAGTTTAGACATTGTCCCCATCCCATTAGATAAGAGACAAGTGTCAAATATTAGCCCTTGAGATCGATATCTGTAAATATTTGAGGTCTCTGAAAATTTTAAAAAATAATACTTGAGGTATACAAAATCATTTGTTATAAATACAGCGAAACTCATTGATTAAATTGTGTAATTAACTACTAATTAATTTTATTGACCAAAGACAATAATATATTTGATTTTTATCTAAAAGCATGGTAGTGAGAGCAAACCAATTATATAAATTTTTTAAGTTCTTAAAACAAAATAATTAACCAAATTGTAGCTCCACCATTTGAAACAGGATAATCCCCAAGACATTTATTTAGTTTAGAAAGACATCAAAATTATAAATAGATGTGTGGGTGTCGTTGATTGGTTTTTAAAATTGTCCACGACACGTGCCCTTCCGAAACTATATGTAATTAGAAATTTTGAGATTTATGCAGCGTGTTATTCTACCAATGAATGTGAAACAAATATTATTTGTACTACAAATAACCCGCTTCAGCTCTAAAATTTAGTTCGGCGCCTCATTAGATTGGATTTGGTTTGTGAACCCCATTTCTCTCTCCTCAGACATGGTCTTAGGTCTTGATCCCAGTCTCAACTCTCAACCGCTGTCACCTCTACTGTATCGCCTTTAGAAATTCGTATTCTCCTCCTCTGGTAAAAGGTATTGTGTTTTCCCCTCGCCAAACATTCCCACATCTTCCCTTCGATTTTTTCGCTCATCTACGACTGACTGGATCCGCGCAGAAACCCTAGATCTGTGAATATCTCCCTTAATTCTTCCTTTCTCCAAGCATCCTTCCATGGCAGAGCTTCAATGCCCTGGTCTTTGCCACTTCTCTTTGTGATATTTGCCTCTCCCTCTTGATTTCTTCAATCCCCTTACCTAGGTACGCTCAAGCCCTTTTGGTTTTATGTTAGTAGCGATTTTTTGTGAAATTTGTTTGATTTTTTGTACCATAGTACCATTAACAATATTAAATGCTTGATATATAACATCTCCTTTCTAACTTCTCTTATATAGAACTTTGTTTGAGCTTAATTTTTTAGCACATTTCAATGGAAAAATATTAGACCTGGTATAGTTATGAGTGTATATGCCATTCCCTTTTTATTGGAATTTGTAATTTGATGTAAGAATTGCCAATTTTCTATTTTCTGTAGATTACATTTTTTTTTCCCAAAGTATCTCAGTAGTTACGTCTGCTCTTTGTTGGTAAACTGATCAATATTCGTCAAATAGCATGTTAATTTGAAATCTTCTGTATGACCTGCAAAATAAACCTTCTGGTATATATCATTTACTGTCTGTTTGTTGTACATACTTCAGTTTTAAAGAAACTTTCATATGATCAGTTGATCACCATTGAATGGACCTGTCACCTGTTTTCTCTCAATTATAAAAAAAATTGATTTCCTAAAATAACTTTAAAAAGAGAAGTGGTAACACAAAGGATTCTGTCCTGATAAACTGTGTAGTGCCGAAGAGGTGACAGTGCTACCAGGGATGGAGGTATTCCTTGACACCAAGGATTCTGTTCTTGGCCACAAGTCTGACTATCTGCCTTCGATTCTTACTACTTGATTGTATGATGTACCGTCTCATATTATAACAGATATCTATAGTGTGGGCTGGACAATTTATGTAAATAGCGACTATATATGTTGTTATGCTTTATCATATTGTAAGTTGATTCATCATTTAAAAAGATATAATGTGTTGTCATTTGTTTATGTACATAGTTTGGTTTAAAAGTATTGATTTGAGGTGTATATGCTTCGTATAAAAAAGCTATCAATTTTCTTTAAGAATTCAGGAAAAAATGATTACACAAGAACGGTATATTATAAATACTAAATAGACATACCCCAAAACCCACTAGAACTGAAATGAGCAATGATCTGTCAGCTTCCTTGGGGAAGCATACAGAATTATCCTTTTTTTTTTTTTTTTTTTTACTTTTTGCCCATTTTAGTGTAGTATATGTATGTAACTAACAAAAAAAGAAGAAAACGGAAAATTATTATGCTGGGACCTTAGTTCACATCAACCATCATTGTCCAGTAGTAAAAAGTAAAAAACTAAATTCTACCGACTACAATGTACCAGTAAACTGGTACACTACCAAATTTTGCTATGCAATGTCTCAGACTCTCAGTGAATAACAACAGCACATAGACTTCACAGAAATTCAATCAATAACATACACATCCAAAATCCCAACTCCTTTGTACAATGTATACAAGGTTATTTATTCCAACAAGCAAACACTGATTTGCATAAGTTATCTTCGTCAAATATTATTTTCCAAATGTTGTTTATTACTTTTCAATAAGATTTACAAGTAAATAGACAGGTAGGTAGAATTTAGAGGAGACATGAATAATGAATTTCAGTACATCAATAACAAAGATAATAATTTCCTTCATGATTTTGAAGATAAGTTCTCTTCGCATTTGAATGCGTAGCATGAAACACGAAATTGAGAGAGGAATAATTGTACAATTCATTATTCGAAACCCATTGAATATGTCTATCAAGGTTTTATATTGTCTTAATCAAAATTTTATTAGATTTCAACCATTTTTTTTAATGGCGATTGTGGTTTTCTTTAAAATGCCACATTTGTGGCTTTGTTATAAACTCTTAAAAAGTTGAAGTTGATGCACCGATTCTATTTTTTAAAAAGTTAGAAAAATTATAAAATTATTTTATATTATTATTAACAAATTTTTGACAATGTGATTGTCAATAAAAGTTAGAAAAATTATAAAATTATCTTGCTGGACTCCCACATTGAAATTCTATATCTGTGAATTACAAAATAAACTTTTATGGAGTCATCCTCCTCAAGAGTAATGTACTTAGTGGATGCTTTTCTGGATACGATCGATGCCAAATTCAAATATTACAATTGAAGAATTGAAAAAGCTATATATTCAATAATAAACTGGTAATCACGTTAACATGAAAAGCGAAAAATTTTCCCTAAATATATTCATCTCAGGCACAATAAAAAAACAAGAAGGTAATACTTCTATAAACTGTTCAACATACTCCTTAATGACCATTAATTAAAGAAAAATTACAGTGATCAACGTATCCAGTTACCATTTAAAGGAAATAAGGCAGTCACCATACCCAAATTCACCATTATATTAAATATATCAAAAGTCAATAGAGAAAAAAAGTAAAGGAAACAATGAGCATCAAGCAGGTCTTTTTCCTATCTTACGCGCCCACCTTTTGCGTGCATTCTCAATTGCAACGTCACGCATTCTCGTCAACTCCTCAAACAAATGCCTGTAGTGCTCTTTTATGTCATCAACCTCTGACTGAAGGCTGTCGTCATCGTCTTCGTCTAATTGAAGAGTGCACCCGTTCAAGAGCTTCTTTCCAATTGCCTCGACAACATGACACCCATTAGAAATTACACTGCTCTCCCCTTTCTCACAGTTGCATTCCATGGCAGTAGAATCCACATCTGCTGCAAACGTTCTGACTGGCTCTGTAGACAACAAAAGAAATCCAGGTTCAGCTTTCGCATCGTTGCTAGTTTCCACCATTTGCAAAGCACATGAGTTGGTTTTTGGCTCCTCGTCAGTCCCCAATAAATTCATTGATGATGATGAACTACCGGAGTCAAATTTTGTCTCCTCGCAAGTCCCAAATAACTGTACAAGTGTAGATGAACTACCAGAGTTGGATTTTGCCTCCTCACAAGCTTCTCTTGGACGTGTGATGTCATCGTCAACCAAAGCAGAGTTTGAGCTCAATCTGTTAGATAGGTTATCTGATCTGTTCTCTAGTGACAGGTCAATTTTCATGCTTCCCATCAACTCAGTTTCAAATGCAATTTCATTTTCCAAGGTGGAGCCGTTTTCAACAGTGGAGCCATTGTCGACACTAGAAAATTCATCAGTGAGGGGCCTCCAATCAGGCACAAGGCACATGATGTGATAATCTATGAATTCAGATATAAATAGCACATCATAATCTGGCAACTCGAGTTGCTCCACCATCTCATCCGCCACCCTAAGAGATGTGTCTGAGTCCAAGTAGAACATAAAGTCGACAGTCTTTGGAGGCCCTAAACAAAATAAAACAAAAAAAGAATGTAATAATTCTTTTTAAGATGGTTTTATTGTATATGGATTTACATTTTCCCTGCTTCTATGACTCAATTTTGCACAGTAATATTCATATCTCAATCCTACACATGCCAAAAGTAGGAAACAAATAGAAAGTTCAATAACTACATACCATATGAGCCACTAATATCCAAGTGAAATTGGATTGTGTTCTCATCTTCTCTCACTCCCTGGAGAAAGAACTCATTGCCTTCGTTGATTCGTATAAGCTCCAAATATGGATGCTTCACCTCGATATTGTTTGCTTCGACATCCTCACTGATTGGGTCCGACTTGCACTCAGCCTCAAGGTCCAAGAGGATCTCCTCAGCACTTATACCACTTAGTGATTTTGGAGGTAGCAATGGAGTCGGAACCTTGTTGGGTTTCATCTCATGTGAGTTATTACAATGGAGAAATGGATCCCTTAGAAGTTCTTTAGCTGACTTTCTCTCTGATGCAGGAACCAGGCACTGCTCAATAAACTGGCGCACTTGTAAATTAGTTATCTTTTCCAATGCTGCCGGTTTCACCCCCTGAAACAAAATTATTAACAAGTAATCAGAACCCTCACCTAGAACAGGGGCGGACCCAATGTAGGGCATCCCATGGCAAGTGCTTGGGGTAAAATTTTAAAAATTGAGGGCTCATATATGTAAACTTGGGTTGTGCCTAGGCTAACAAAAGATCAATGCTAGGACTTTTGTGGAGATACAATAATTATGTGCTTAAGGTTTGACCTTACAAAGTTTTTTACTCCCTCAACGCTTCCCACAATTTTTGTGCCTAGGCTAAAAAAAATTTTGGATCCACCCCTGCCTAGAACTTGTTTTCTTATGTTATCATGTAAGCCATACCGAGGTGACACGTTTGTAAATTTGAGCTGCATTGTGGCACTCGCTGTATGGATAGTCAAGAGTTACCATCTCTAGCATGCACATGCCAAAAGAATATATGTCGACTAGTTCATTATACTCCTCTTCATAAAGCTCAGGAGCCATAAATTCGGGAGTTCCTGCAACATATCTTAAGATTTGTATAGTTTATTTTTTAAACTTAAACACTAATTAATCATGAAAAAGATAAATAAATCAAACCTAAAACACTTCGGGCCTTCTCTTGCAGCATCATGGTAGCAAGACCAAGATCTCCAATTTTAACCTCCCCATTATTCCCATTAATAAATATGTTGTCGCATTTTAAGTCTCTATGAATTATAGGTGTCTCATGGCTGTGGAGGTACTCTAGTCCCCTTAGTATTTGTCGAGCCCAGTTCTTTATGGCCTTCAAATCCACACAATTGTGCTTTTTACGGTACCTACATGTTATTGATTGTTTTCAGCTTCACAGAAATCTTTTATATATAAATACTATCAATCAAATCAAATTCTTCCAGGCTAGATTTAATGTGAATTTTTACTGATTGGTCCCAAGAGTCCAGTGCTCCTAATAAATATGTAGTCTGACAATTAACAAATATTGAATTTTAAAAAAATGAATAATTTTTCAGAGAAGCAGACAATCAAAAGCTCAGAAATTTTGGCCTCAAATCAGGTAAGTAACAACTAGTATATTGAGACTAATTAAAGGTTCACAATTAATAACAAAGTAAACTTTATGTGAATTCACAAACAATATTAACCCCATACCTCATGTATGTCCACCTCTAGTTCAACCAAATAATACGAAATTAATTTAGGATGCTCAAATTAATCTGTTTTCTCAGTATTTAATATAACTTACTCCCTGAGGGTGCCAGAGGTAAATAGCTCAGTGATGATGTTGACAGTTCTCTTCTCGTCATCAACCCAAGAATTGTAGTACTTCAGAATGTTTTCATGCCTAAGAGTCTTTAGAAAATGCACCTCAGAGTACAATCTCGATAAATTTTCTGGTGATTGAAGCATCCGGTCTATGCTCACTCTGTTCCATGCAACTTCAATACCATCAATCTGGTCGAATGCCTTCCATCTAATTTAAACATAAAGATAAATAAATTAATAGTAGTACAATAGCAAAGGGGATTGACTAGTCCATGTGAACTTTATTATTCTCAACACAATAATTAAGTTTCATTATGTTGTACGATCAGAACTTTTCCCTTTTTAAATATCAGAGTATTGGTTGAATAGTTACATTACATAAGTGAAGATTGAGGAATAATAAGTAGTTTACTGTAATTTTCTATTACTTGCTCATATGAACTCAAATGGTGATATAGAACTTACACTTTCTTATATGCTCCTTTTCCCAGAGGATCGGCATACTACAAATAATTAAGTATATCAACAACCATTTTTATGAAAATAAGAGAACTGATATGGAGTATAACATTTAAACAAGGACCAACAGTAAAAACATACTCGCATGTACCGTTTAGTGGGGTCTAGTTCGAGAATACCCTGCTCACACCCATCAGAGTTGGTAGCACTGCCGTCACTTCCTGACTCGCTGGCATGTCCACTTACAATCTTCCCCATTTAGAATAAAACAAAAAAGCAAGAGATCTAAACAAAATAAAACCAAATCCACAATCTAAAAAAAAACAAAATGGAGAGAGTTACAAGAAAATTGTAAGATTGAAATTGAAATAAGTTTTCTCGTCAATATTTTCAGAAAAGGCTTCAGATGCAGCATAAAAAGGATCGGGTTTCGAGAGGTGGACGAATTGGTACGAGACGTGATCCGACAAGACAGGATCCATAACCCAACTTGACATGTAATGGCCTCTCATTGGTGATCACAAGGGTAGAGCTCATAGCCTCTTCCTACAGCATGGAGCAACGGGTCGAGGATCCGTTGATCCAGCTGCTAGGAAGATAAGAGGAGATATATCATAGATAGTCCTTTTTTTTCCAGGAAAAAAAAAGAAAATGAAGAAAATTGAGAAAAAAAGGGAAGAAATATGGATTCTTGAATGTAGATTGTTGAAATTGGGCTGAATAACCAAAGAAGGAGAAAAAAAAGCTCCTGTGAATTTAATAGGAGGATAAACAAGACATGAAAGGGGATGGTTGGGAGGGAAAGGAGGCGGGTATCTAATGCAGCTATTTGTTGGTAGTTGAGAAATTGTTTTCCATGAACATGGTTTATTTTATGTAATAATTAACATCTTGGTGAGAAAATAAACTATGAAAAAAATTATATGCTATACTTAATTGAAATGGAGATGATTATTGCCCTTCTGATATTTACTATTTTTGGAGCAAGGAGTTAAGATTGGTTGTCTAAACCTGATCTGGCATCCCCAAGTAACTAGGACGTGGTAGGGTTTCTCTTAACCAAAAGTTAAAATTAACCATATTGTACAACTAAACTGTAAATTATATATAAGATCTTAATCTCATTAAATGCTAAAACTAAAAGGTTCATCATAGACATATACATGGCCTGTATCCGTATCAATTTTTTAAACCATATATTAAAAAGAAATACTTATAGGATTACATAAAAGTGCTAATGTATAACTCAAGTTAATAGAATTTTATATGTTTATTTTTGTTCTAGATAACGATTCAAAAAATTAATATTTCAATGAAATCTCCAGATAAATAATCTTATTAGGATTACTACCATATATACCCTTCAATCTCATTGGATATCATATTTGTTCATCAACTCTTAATATATCAGGTGTTTTCTGTAACTTTTTCAATCATTTCTTTTTTTGCATCAAACCACCAGAGCTAACTAAAATTATAATTCATCAGATGAAATAAAATTTTCATAGTTAACAAAAACATAGACTATATCCTTTATTTTTTTTTTCCTTTCTGGTTTCAATTTTTTCATTCTTAGGTCTCTGCGTGTGATTGTGTGTGTGGCGCGCGAGTACTGTGCCGTAATAGAGACATTGTTTCCTGTGCTGCTGAATCTACCTTGTTCGCTCTCAGAGCCTATTGCCATGCTGTATTCTCTCTCCCTCCTTTACCACATTTAGCCAACAGTTGTGCTAATTTGAGGCAATTATTGGAATATATAATGCGTAATTTCTTAAATTTGCTAATTTTGGTCTATTAGATGAAGGTTTGACGAAATTTTGTATTTGCAACTTAATTAGACATCAATAGTGATATATGTTCATCATAGAAGGAAAACTAGTACAGTATTGAGTCAGTTTGTGCTGTGTGTAATATTCTTATCCTCAGATTTGTAGTTAGCAACTCTTACATTTTGTTGCCTTGGTTTAGCTTTCATTCTTGAGGTGTAAAAAAGGATAGACACATATCGAAAGTCTGATGGCTTCCCCAGTAATGATACTGTATTCCGCTCAGCTGTGCACCTAGCACAATGAAACCAAGCTCATGAACTGCAAATGAAGACCATAAAATTATTTTAATTTGTTTGCACATTAATAACTGAAAATTTTTTTTAAGTAAATTTGGATTACTAGAATTGTATCAATGATAGGGTTATAAGTGAATAACTTGGAAAGTGTAAAGGCTGTTGAGAAGTTAAGAATGTGTTGGATGAAACTGTGACTTAAATTAGAAATGTGAGTTGTGCTCAATGTTTACAATCCAATCTACTTTAATACACAAGAAATTGTCTTACCTACGAGCATTTATAATTAGGACTTAGGTAGAACTTCTCAAATTAGGTTGTGCCAGTTCTGAAAATCGGTCGATTCCGAGCAGCATTGGCCGGTTCGTGTCGGAACCGGCGTGAATGAGCCGCTGAGTTTCTGGCCAAGTATATTTTTTGTACGAAATTCTTTGACATTGTTGATTAGGCCAAATTAGGTCGAGCGGTCCAATCTCAACTCAAATTCTCAGCCCTAGAGAAAAATTACACCCTCTTGATAATGTTATTACAAGAATTTTGTGTTTTTGGTGCACCGTCGAAGAGATTTTGGGAGGAAGAAAGGTGCGACTCAGAAAGACAGAAGAAACTTCGAGCACTGTACTGTAAAGTTGGGTTGTGGACTTGTGGTGGGGTGTACTTTGGGCGTTGCTTTATGCACGGCACCGAATTGCAATGCACGGCAAATTTTGAAATAAAGACTAAAATACCTTATGCTATTTTACGCAATAATCTGCTGTGAAAATTTCTGAAGATTTTCTTTCTTTTTTGACACAACTAAATATTCATTTTGACGGGACTCCTTCGCGGGTCTCTTACCACGCATTACAGCCACCGTAAAAACAAAACCCTGTCATTCTAAAATCTCTCTTACCACGCATTACAGCCACCGTAAAAATAAAACCCTATCATTCTAAAATCTGAACTCATCGCAGCAAGAAATTGAGAAGAAGTATCTGATCAATTATTGAAAATTTGGACAAATACTAGATTCTCTCCATCAGGTAACCAATTTTTTATCTTTTTGTAAGTACTATCTATTAGGAGGAAATTTGAAGGTTTCCACCCTATATATATTACAATTTAGAAAATACAATGTAACATTTATTGCTCAAAGCAGATCATATTGCTCAAAACCACCACCATGCTTTTAGTTTATAAGAGACTTCTATCCAGTAGAAACTTCCAGCAATAACACTCCAATGCTAGTAGAATTCTAATATGATCTGTCCAAACAAAAAACAAAGCAAACTTAAAATGACAATATTTATGTTAAAAATAATTAAACAGCTACAGTTATAATTTCTCAAACATAAGTTTCTTTCAAACTATAAGAAGGTAAAAGGAGAATAATTTCGTAACCAATGTTACAATTAAGTGGCAATTTTACCAGACAAATAACCTCTATGACATTTTTAATGCAATCTTTATATCTTTATTCATGTACAGATGGATCCAAGCAATGAAAATCAGCTAGTTTCTTTGAAGCTTAAAACTTGTAATGAATTGCTTGATTGTGTTCGTGTTTTTTACTCAAAAAGAGGCTATGCGTTGTCTATCCTTCACTCAAAAGCTGAAAAGTATGTGGCGTTGAAATGTGATAGAGGCGACCGCTTTCGGGGTACCCACAATCATTCAAATTCAAATAACCAAAGAAACAAACAGTTTACAACAACTCGTTTGATTAAATGCCCATTTCAGCTATATGGTAAAAAGCAGGAGGAAGGTAAATGGACAATTGAGATAAGGAACAATTCACACAATCATGAGCCTTCCAATGATATTTCTGGACATCCCTCACTATTTGAGATAGTCGAAGCAAGATGGCAATTTAATTCTTCAAATGGAGTTACTCATGCTAGCCAAATGCACCAAGAAACTAGCATAGCTACTGCAGAATTTGAACTTCCTGCATCAATATCAGATGATGGTGTCATAGATTGGATTGACTTAAATATGTGATAGTAAAAATATATGTCATAAAAGATTGTAGTTTTTTCTTTGAGTTAAATAATTGCTGACAATCAATGAGGTATTGCATGTTATAGATGTATATCAGAATTAGCATTGGTTTATTTAAGCATTCATCATTAGTTGACCTTCATCAATTGGTTTGACTGCATAATATTTAGATTAATAAAGACCAAACAGTATCTCCACTTGAAACAATAAAAAATTAAGCTTAGTCTTACATTATAAACCTGAACAAACACTGCATGTAAAAGATTGATGATGCACAATCTTTAATTCTTTGCCACTAACATTTTAATTTCACATTAGCTACACAAATTACTATTAAATAGTAGTTAATACATGTAGTATATATCCTAGAAATCCAGACAGAAAGGTAGAGTGAATCAAAATATACCTTCAACAACTTCCACAATAGTTATTAAAAGCCTCTTTCAATTCATGTTCATCAGTTCCATATGAAAGACCTACAAAATGGTAATAGAAGAAAAATCAAATAGTTAATCTAACAACACTCAAATGTACCATCCACTAAGAAAAATCAGAAAGGACAATTCACAAATAGCTTCTCGGATGTGCTTAAAAAATAACACAGAGTAGTGAATTAATTTACCAAACAATACCTATGACTTGAACTAACACAAACTAACCAGATACGTTTGTAGCCAACATATCTAACATTTTGCAACTTACATTAACATTTCTAAGATATTTGTGAAGAACAAAAAACAAATTCGACCCACATTTCACACATTTACAACTGACACCCAAAATTTTTATACTGACAACATTGCTAATGTTCACATGTGAATCTTTTCCAAGAGATCTGAGGCCAAGTTCAAGATGACTTAGAGCAAATTTACTCATTTCTGCTCAACTTACTACTCGAGTTTGTTATCCACTTAGATCAGAAAGCTTCACATTTTTTCTCAACATTTTGAACTACTGTACTGGGCCAGTAAAACTTTCTTTTCAAGTTCTCCGCATCCAAATCATGATACAAAAAACAAACAATAATATTGACACGAATTGAACAAAGTAGAGAGAAGAATTACTTCCAAGAGATAGATCTGAGCTCAATAGCATCGCTCTCGGCGGCCACACGCCTCGCCAAATCTCTCATCTCCTCGCAATAGAATAAAAGCACATTCTTTCGTGCTTGCTTAGGCGGTGGCACGAACGTCACGGTAGGGCCTGTCGCTAGCTCAAGAGGGGCGAACGATTGTGTGAGTTGGTCGAGACGGAGGCAAGCAGAAATTACCGGCAAAAGGTCGACATGGGACCGGGACGAAGGCAGGGAAGGGAGGTGGGAAGGAGGCTCCGACTCTTCTTCCTCCGCATTCGTTTCGACCTCCTCCTCCTCACTCTGTATTCACCCCATTTTCTTCGTCTTCTTCTAATTCGGTAGAGGAGATTCAGTAGGACTGAAATCTGGATAAGTGTGTGGTCTGGCGGAGGGTTCAAAGATAGGGGTATTTTAGTCTTATATCAAAATTTAGCGTGCATTGCAATTTGGTGCCGTGGGGAAAGCAACGCCCGTGTACTTTTGTTTTCTGTTTTCTGAGAAAGTGAGAAAATGACTTGGTTTTACGCTACCCATGAGACATGAGACTAGTGTTTACCAAACGGTCCGGTCCGGTCCGGTCCAAACCCCCACGGTCCACGGGTTATCCCGGGCCGGTCTAGCACGGGTTCACGGATTAAAACGGGACGGGTTATCACGGTCCACCTCCCAAACCTTGACCCAAACCCTTGATAGACCCGACCCTAGGTGAACTGGGCGGGTAAAGGCGGGCCGGTCCGGTCCAGGCCGGTCCAAGGACGGTTTTTTCCAGATTTTTTCTTTTTTTTCTTTTTTTATTGTTTTCATCTCAAAAATTTGTAAAATAAATTTTTTATAAAAATTCATTAAAATATATTATATTTATAGATCAAATAATTAAGTATAATTTTGTAGTCTATTTTAATTTTTTTAATTTTATCTGTAATTTTTTAATTTTTTTTTTTATTGTTGATGGTTAATGGTTTGCATGACAAAAGATTGTAAAATATAAGTTATAAAAATTAGTTAAAATATATTATGTCTAATAAAATTAATAATAAAATAATTTTGTAGTTTATTTTAAATTTATTTTATTTTAAAAACTTGATTTGTAATTTTTTTAATAATTGAACAAATTCAAATATAATTATATCAAGTTACCCTCCTCCTTTTTTCCGGGCTTGGGACCGGCTATGCTATTAAATTATTTTATAAAATAATAACATAGGCGGAGTTCTAACTTTTTTTTTGTTAGTAATATTTTTAATAAATATGTTGAAGTAATTTTAGAAGAAATTAAATTTAAAGAGTTGAGAATACAAAACATGAAATATAAATAAAAAAAAGAAATAACAACATACAATGGGAATCAGAAGTAATCGGATTGACTCATCCTAACTTGGAATCCCACATATTATCGACACGCGTCCACTCCTACACTCCGTTTGATTTTTTTTTTTTGGCAATTTCCAGCCATGTGTCGAGGCCTGGTTGGCTGGTTGGGACTTGGGCGCGAAAAACAAAGAGGGAGAGGGAACGTCAGTGCGTCTGGGTGACTGGGTCCGGGTGGGTAGGAGTGGACGCGTGTCGGGTTCTGGTTTGGCGCGAAAATTAGAGGAGAGTGGGGGACGTCTTGGGGGACAGGTGTCGAGAGGTGAGTGGGCGCGAAAACCAGACGGGTTTAGACTTTAGACAGGTTTTTTACTGGTTTAATGCGGTACAAAGCGGGTTTAGACGGGTTTAACGCGGTTTATCGCGGGTCTACGGTCCGATCTAGGCCGGTCCACGGGTTAAAACGGGACGGGTTTAGGGCGGGTCTATACTAGAATGGTGGCCTAAACCCGTGATAAACCCGACCCGGACCACCCCCTCGGTCCATCACGGTTCATGCACGGTCCGGGCTGGTTCGGTCTAAGGGACGGGTTTAGCACGGGTCGGGTCTGACCCGCCGGGTATGTGGTAAACACTACATGAGACATGACCAACCAAAACCGAAAATTTTAAAACTATTATTATATTAATATAATATTATAATAATAAACTAAAAAACGTAATTTTAAGAATAATATTGCGATATCGGAATCTAGGATTAATATCGAAATCTCGCATTCCGATACTAGCTAATATCGGAATCTAAGATTCAGATATTAAGATTTTTTGGTTTTTAGCTTTTTTTCAACTAAAATTATGATTATTTCTATTAATTTAATTAATTTTAAATAAATATTAATATATTTTATTGATGAAAAAGATAATATATATTTGTTTTGAACATATTTATAACAAAAATAATATATATTATTTATGACGATAATTATTTTTACTTTTGTTTTTATGACGATAACAAAAGTAATATTTATTTTTTATAATTATTGTCAATTTCGAGAAACTAGCTATTTAAATAAAAATAAAAATAAATAATTATCGTCATAAATAATTATATTACTTTTGTTATAAATATGTTCAAAACAAATATATATTATCTTTTTCATCAATAAAATATATTAATATTTTGTTAAAATTAATTAAATTAATAGAAATAATCATTATTTTAATTGAAAAAACGCTAAAAACTAGAAATTCGTAATATCGGAACTAGGATTCCGATATTAGCTAATATCGGAATCCGAGATTCCTATATCAGCTAATATCGGAATCCCATATTCCGATATCGCAATATTATTCTTAAAATTCCGTTTTTTTGGTTTATTATTATAATATTATATTAATATAATAATAGTTTTAAATTTTTCGGCAGCCAAAACTTATATTGTATCTGTGAAATTGGGCCTTGTTCTATTTGCTTGCCAATTTGTGGAGACGGGTCGGTATAAATAGTTTAAATACATCAAATATGAAATGATTGTTTATATATTAAATGTGATTATAGTTCCATCTCTACGTCATTCCACTTTATTACAAAATTTTAGGTGAGAAGATATCAAGATAATAAATCAAGCTTTAGCTTCCATTAGATTAGCGAGGTTGATATGCAGAGAGTTAAGATAATAAGACCGTTGTTCTTTTTTATTTTTTTATTTTCTAGTTTATTCAAATTTTGCTACAAATGAATTGTCATAAGAGTTGTGTTTTATTCACTAGATAGCCGCTATCTAGTTTATCCAAAAAAAGATTTGTGTTTTATTCTCGCTATGGTAAGTTTTTTTTATCATAGATATTGTTGTTTCCTGGAATAATTAATTAACCAATAAAGTGACATTATTATTTTACATGGTTGTCCAAAAATATCCACAGTGTTAAAAATAAAGCTAACTAAAGATTAATCAATTCTAACGCCTTCAATTTTTTTACATTTCGACCTAAGTATATAATAAAATAAAAAATGATAAATCTTTTGGAAATACGTTCCTCATAAATAACAAATTTAATATTCGAATTTAAAGTTTACAATATACCTAAAAAAAATAGAGTTATGATATTTGTAGCTATCAAAAAATTATAGCATTGGAACACTCTCTAGACGATATTAATCCATCTTATAATATGTCAAAAGTAAGTCATATATATTGAAACAATATATTATTTCAAATTCATTATTATAAGGACCAAAATTTAGGGAAAATTTTGTTGCTGCTAGTTATTACAAAGAAATCGTAAAATTTAATACTCTTTCAGATTTTAGATCAGTTAATACTAACTTCTATTGACGTGCGGTTGGTTTATGTAGTAATTGATTAGATATTTAGATTTTGTATCAAATTTTAAATGAAGTTGATTTTCTTTTAATTAACAAATTTCAAGGTACGGGTTAATATAAATATATAATTAATCATTAAAGATGATTTTCATTTAGGCATAATAAAATCAATATAAGCTATGACGATTAAATGAATGTCTGTAATTTGATAATCTGTCTGCCATATATTTTTTATAAGCATGAAACCGACAAAAAGTAATGTATGAAAATTCTATAATGAATTCACAATTTCTATGTGTGAAGAATTTGATTACTTGACGGCTCCTATCAAGGCTTCGGGGTGAAAATGAATTTGAACACAAACAAAATGCTAGACTTCAACTATGAAACAACTACGGTGTCGTGGTGTAGTTGGTTATCACGTCAGTCTAACACACTGAAGGTCTCCGGTTCGAGTCCGGGCGACGCCACCTAATACTTTTATTTTTTTTGACCATTGGTTATAAATGGGCCTGCAAATTACTAATTTTTAACCCAAAACAGGTGGGCTTATACAGTTATACCCGACAAGTCTTCTTATCCGCTATGTCCTCTTTAGATTGCTCCTTACCATGAGTAAAGGACCTGGATTACAATTTACAAAACTTTGGTCTAAGCGATTAGCTATAAGCAACTAACTTTTTTTTAACACACAAATAGGCTGTTCTTTTATTTCCTTTTTGCCATTTTTTTTGTCGTGGCGTGCGTTAGTGTCTTTCATGTCATGCAAAATGTAGGTTGACACAGAAATGTTTTTTAATACAGCTAAAGTATTATATCAATATAATATATAATACAAAAATACAACGTAAGACACTGTATCTTATTTGATCAATCAGGATCCGTACAAGATGGAAAAGTGATAGCAAAGTTACGGTAGAGCCTGGTTCTACGTAACCCAAGAATCATCAATCATCTTAAGATATATACTGACATCACACATCAAGATCATTCTTGGGTTACAAATTGGTAGGCTTCAGACCTTCCTTTTTCTATATTTGCTATCGTGTACTATCTATAACAAGTAGTGTGTGTAGTGTCTGAGGATATTCCTTAAGTTTAATCCTAGTGACGCACCAACTTTCGTCGATTGCAAATTTAAATTTCACTTCCACGAAATGCAGAAAGTTAAAGAAATTTGTTTCAACCTAAAGTTTTTATGGCACTAATCGTGTGATAATCTACTTTATTATGCACTACGATTATAATTAAAATAAATAGATCTTTTTTATCTATTAAAAATATGAACAATAGTTGGAAACTCAAAGACGACACAAGAAATGCTTCGCTTTGAGGTCAAACCGCCATATATTCCTTGAAACCAGCTACGTCCTTCCTTTTTTTTTTTTTTTTTTTTTTTTTTTTTGATTCCTTGAAACCAGCTATGCCAACTGCGCAGTGCGCAAATATTATCCCACCATATCAGTGGCCACATACTATCGGTTTCCCTTGATTTCTTTTCTTTTCCTCAAGTGCTTTCAATGCTGTACTGCAATAAAGCATATCTAATAGAATTCTTGCTGTCTAAAGTTCTTTCGGCACTTAGTTATTATCTAAAACGAAAAAAAGACAGAGCAGCAAACCAGTTTCTTTATTGACTTTTATTTTCATAATATTAACTTTACATAAGCAAATTTATATAGACAGTTTGCAAATACACATTAATATCAATAGACCATAATATACCGCTTTCTCAAAGCCGTCTCTGCAGAGGCAAATATCATAGAAAGTCTGATTGAGAAACAGAGCACCTAATAATCAATAAACTTATTTAATCTTTATTTTATTAACAGTAAAATCACAATGTTATCTTTCTAGAAGGGTAAATTTCTTTGGCACCCAACAAAATCTCAAAATATGACATGTACCCCCTGAAAATGCCAAATCCCCCTCCATCTTCACTGTTCCCTTGTTGCAGAGGACTAAGATGGAGGGAAAATTTGGTAATTTTTTGAAAAAAAAAATGAGAGACGTATGTATGGGAATTTCCCATGTAAAGATGGGTGTACATGAGATATTTGAGGTATTGCATGGGTACACAAGGAAATTGTCCTTCCTACTCTAAACTTCTGGAATGGTTTTCTTGGTCTCACTACCCTGTGCAGCAATTGATGCATCATCATCAGAAGGGGAAACCTTCGCGGGTTTCTCATCACTAACGGGTTTAAATTCTGACAGATCAGCTAAAGATTCAACTGCATCTACTATTCCTTCAATCCGAAGAGATATCTCGATCAACAGCGAAGCCATTGTGATCACGGGTAGCACCTCCATCAATGGCATGGCTACTATATTTTCATTTTTGACGCTAGTGATAATGGCACTTGATATAGAAGTTTTCTGCACTTGTGCAGCCTGCAGTGCCTCTTTTTGCAATTGACTTGGCAAAGATCTTAAAGCATCCTGTAAATCTTGAACCGCCAAGTTCATATCACACACCAATAACTCTAATCTACTTGATTGTGCCATTTCCTTGATCGAATTTGATAATTCCTTTAGTACCATGGCACATTGTGTCCCAAGTTTCTTGCATTCATCACTCAAACATTTCTTTACAGAGATAGCAGCCTGAAAGTTTTAAGGACAACGGAGTTAAATTAAGATTTAAAATTAATCGAAATTTTTTTTAATGCCATAAGTCAATATAGCTTATTCTACAATTATTGGTATAAACTCAAACTGATATAGAAATATTAAGTCTACCCTGTCCCTAGCATACCTCTTTATTTGGTACCGGCTTAGAGTTTTCGCATGTCATAATTTATGTGCTGTTCCTTTTATGAAGATCTAGTATAATGATTTTGATATATATTGTGACATAGCTTATGGTTCTTATATATAATATATGACGTTTGTAGTTTTGTTCCTGATCGTATTTTCTCTATTAATTTAGCTGTATGGTTCTTCATGTTATGTATTTCAACTGACCTGAACATCTGAGTTGATGCAGCCATTTAGAGCTTCTAGGCAGTAAGCAGTGTATCGCATGGTGACTCCCACCTTCAAATACTCACTCCATGGATGCCTAAACCCGAATCGACCGTGCCTTGGCTCCCATCTGGCTAAATTTGCTTGTGACTCCTCTGATGCTTTTGAGTTTAATACTGCTTTGTATCCTTGTGATTTCTTCTCTTTCTCGGTGCCTGAATCCTCTTCAAAGTACTCCTCAATACATCCTGTATGATTAAATATATTCGATCAATGAGAGGTTCACATTCTGTTGTAATTGTAAAACGTCATTTATTATATTGAATTATTAATTGATGTCAATATATGCTAGCTCGTAACAAATGTACCTTCTAAAGATGCTGCAAGCTTATCCATGTTGCGAGTGATGAGTAGGTGGAGTTCCTGTCCTGCCCAGACGGGCCGAATCATGATGCAAACACAGAGACATATGAATATTCCAATGGATATGGTCGAAACACGTTGTTGAGCCATCTGAAGTAATGCATCCACACGGTAGCCTGATACTGCAACCAGGCTGTATGTAAGGATAAAGATGGTTATGCCGTAGTCGAATTTAGTCTTGATTGTTGGCACGAAGCGTGAAAACGTGGCCGCTGATGCTGAATTATCATTCAAATTTTTAATTAGTCTTCGTCATTTATGTAGCTTATTCAGAAAATAAATATATTTTTATTTTTAAATATAGAGCACTACCACAAGCGTGACACTTACCACTACCATACTGAGTGAGGCATTTTTTGTGGATCATTTTTGTTCATTCCTTTTAATTTTGTCACTGTAATATAGATAATATGGATACACTAGGACATAACTAAAATGTTGCACTGGTAGTACCTAGGAGAAAAACAGAGCCGCTCAGAATTACTGGTTCAAACTGTTTTCCAGACTTGTGGGCGACCCAATGCACACCCAAGGCAATGGCCCCAGCTGTGGAAGTCGCAGTCGCTCGGTTGAATCCTTTGTACAAGCAGCCGCCTATAAGGAGAACGTTGTGTTGAGTGAGCAAAATAAATATTAATGTGCGTTTTGTTCCTTCTGAGCAAATCTAAACCTCACAATAGAAATAAAATGTGTTCTTACCGACAGTGTACTCAAACACCACGACAACTGTCATGACTGCCCACATGGCTGCTCCCCCGACACCTTCATACAATGGCCTCGTATAGTAAAACAGAGACACTAAAGCAAGAGCAAGACCCACTTTGAGACCATGTAACACTTTCCTGGGATCATCAACCCCCAGTTTCCATGCATTCTTCAAGAAGCCAATGAACATATCTTTCCTCCTCACAAGAAACTGAACCATCCTAGCCCATGCTCTAACGACTAAGCTTGTTTCATGTTCGACTTTCACCGTCGACCCCTCAGGAACCTTCACTTGCCATTCGACACCTTGTTCAGCTCTGCCTGATGATGAGTGGTTGTCAGGCATTGTCACCCGCCATTCGACACCAGATGATGTTGTCTTTCTATCTTCGGCCATTGATGCCCTTTCCCTGAGAATCGAAGAAAACGAACTGGACAAACGGGTAAGATATTGGTCCCTATTGTAGTGGTCTAGGCGACCCTCTTATATACTGTGTTTGTCAGTGGCACCAGTAGTTGAGCTTGAGTTCGTTTTTTTCTTCCTTTCCTCTCTCCAGTTGATAGTGAGGGGTACTTGAAGAAAGTGATACTTGAGGTTTCTATCTTGCAACTACAAGGAGGCATGTATGGTTTATATAGCGAGACGAGAGGGCGAGTTAGAATTGCATGTTGACGGGATCTGAGGTAAGTAGAATGAAGGTTCAAATATTATAATGGATAAAAGGCAACCGAACCAACTAAATTAAACCATGATCACAACACATATATGGACCAATTTTGAAGCTCCTTTCTAGATGGAATACAAAATAGAAACGGAAAAATTAGTTATTAATACGACTGTTGTTGTTGTTGTCTTTTTTAAATTTTTTGGCATTGGAGGACAAAAGCTTTATCAACAATAAATAATAATTATAGCTAGCTACTTGCCGGTGATTTTGGTAGATGGTAAGCGTATAATTCTTGAGTTGCATATTATGATTTATTAGTTAAATTAGCTAATGCTATTCTCCTGACTATATATGGTTTGTATAAGATAGCACAAGAGTAATAATATCATCTGTTTTAATATTAGTCTACGTTGAACTCAAAATTTTTAGCTCAATATAAGGTGCTGCATTTGGTTCTAAGATTTACTTTTTGCTTTCTACAATTAATCTTGTTTGGAAGTGTTAATGAAATCATTCATCAGATTACTTATCAACATGGTTTATCCGATAAAGAGAATATGGATGTGATTTTTTCTAATTAACCTATCATGTAAAGGTATAACTGAGAAAAAATTACTTTATAAGGTTAGAGTACAAAAAAAAAAAAAAATCGTTACCTTATATATTAATTATATGATATCGGACATATACAAAATAATACATGTAGTTTTAATTTACCCATTTGTAAAAACGTATAATAGCTCAATTATTAATTCATATATATTTAATAATTAATGATGGTATAATTCATAATATACAAAGATTTATGTTATTATGTGTATGTTAAAATTTATCTTAATGTATATATTTACTTATTTTCTATAATAGATCATGATCTAAAATTCCATTTTACGTGATAACTAGCAATCGGATATATAGTCCTCTGTCTATCATTATCTTAATAAATTAGGATAATGTAGAGTTAGTTGTCACCAGCTAGCCTATATTTATCATTAAATTTAGTATCAGTTAATCAGTAGGGTATGAATATAAAAAGTATCACTATGCGATTAGTATTGTACACGTTGACATGCATCCTAGTCTTAACTATGTTAAAGGCATTCACGTATTATTACAGCTTACAAGCTTTAAGCAAATGATGCAGCCTAGGTTTAGCCCACCCCAATCTGTGAACTGGGAGATGCAACAATCTGATCAACCTGTCCCATCCAAATCGGAACTGCGATTTCAATTCAATTTAGTGTGTCAGATAATGGATAGCAATGTGATCTGAAAAAATAATAATAATGGATAGAAATGCAAGATTTAATATTTTGTGCCCATTATGGTCTCTCTATTGCTTTAGAGTGTTCTTTTTAATTACATTATGCTCTATTTTTCTCTCAGTACGTATTTGCGTTTGCTATTTATAACCAGCAAAAGATGTCCTCGTACGTGACCAAATAAAGAAATAAAATAATATTAAAAAATAAAGATATGTTATTTTTCATCTACCCGCGAAACTATAAATATGTTGCTTAATTTGTTTCTTTATTAGATGGAAAATCAAAATATATTATTACTTCATATTCAACCACATATCAAATCGATTGTGTATACACGATAGATCTAACGTGTAACCCCTCTTGAATCCAAGTGTTTATAAAGAGTAGAGATATTAGATGAAAACTAAAATATATTATTGTTTCATCTAGTGATTGATATTCAATCATAGATCAAATCGATCGAACGGCATAAACAAATGTATAAATGCTAGATCTAACGTGTAATTTCTTTTGGGTCTGTGCGTTAATAAATGGTAGAGAAATCAGAGTTATAAATTTAGATCCACTACAACACTAATTAAACGAATTAATTAGTTAATTAGATCCGTACATACAGGCATACAGCACTCCAAAAGAAAAAAAAAAGTGTTATCGGCTTATCGGACGTAAATTTTTGACCCCAAACACAGGAAGTCAAATTCAACTTCGTTTGTTGTGTGCTGTAGCCTGTGCCTTCTGCTTTTCAACCCGACACGGCAACACTACTAGTTCTGCCGGTTTCAAAGCACGTTGGTATGGAATTGAGCGGTACATGTCCTTCCTTTAAAGTAGCAATGCAATCCAACGTGGATATAAAAGAAAGGGAGCCAGATCTAGAATATATTATGTTGATAATTAGAGTCAAGGGAATCATTTATATTTTATTATATTACTTGGGAAAACATGATGAATAAGATATATATGTTCATGTTTATTTATTTCTGTTCGTTGATTTCAACGTATTTTAGCGCAGGAAAAAATAGTGCAGTTCAACACATTTAATAATAATATTATCTCGTCATAGAAAATATCAAAATAACGTCATCATCAACCACCTGGCCTGGCTTCTCTTGCATTGAGATTTAAGCTATTCACTAGAAATTAAAATTTTTTATATTGAACCCCAGATATAGTTGGAACTAAATACTGTTATTTATGTTAAAAACGATTATTCAAAATATCACGTCATGTCGGAGAATTAGTTTTTGGTCAAGTGACAAAGAACCATTCACTTTCACTAAAGGTCACATATTCAAAATCGAGCTGAAGGATCATTTGTGACATTTAATTTCGAAATAATTTACAGAAATTTTTTTCTATCTTATATTAAAAAAAATAATAAAAAAGTAATGGCAGGTCGATCGGTCGCTCGGAGTGATTTGAGAAATTTTGACTTTATTTCATGCTTAGATATATTTTGAAGAATTGTACGCACATCAAAGTACTATGATAGGAGAATGATATCAGAATTTTTGTTCACAGAATAATTTGGAGTTAAATATCATACATTATATAGAATTCTTCACTACGCCATTTTTTGTTATTAGTACCGGTTAAATATAGATTACTAGTACCGGTTGTCAAGCGGTACTAATAATAGGGGGTGCTAAAGATAATTAAAAACCGATACTAAAAAGTCAGTACTAAAAACGCACTGGAATTCGCAAAAAAAAAAGACGGGAATCTTTAGTACCGGTTTTTAACTAATAACCGGTACTAAAGATGTCATCTTTAGTACCGGTTATTAGTTAAAAACCGGTACTAAAGATCCTCGCTTTTTTTTTTATATTAACTATCTTTAGTACCGGTTTTTAGGCTAATAACCGGTACTAAAGATCATTGTAAAAAAAAAAAATTATTTCTAAGGCTAGCTCCTTTTTTTTTGCTAGCCATCAATTAATACCGATGTACCGATATAGCACAATTCAAAATCTATATATTATACAAATAATTTATATACACAAATTCATACACAATGAAATAAATAATAATTCATATAGAATAACTTAAATAATAATTAACATTATTAATACAAATTTCAGATTTTGACCCAATTATGCATATTAACAAAAATTAATAAATTATACAATTTTCGGATTTTAACCCAATTTCAATTATAAAAAATTTCGGATTTAAATCCAATTCCAAAATCCATTAACAAAAATTAACCTTAATTTGTCGGATTAACCATTTAACACAAATATTTAACCAAAATCCATTAGCAGTGAGAGAATGGTGTACCTTACTCGGCGTAGAAGTGGCGCAGTCGCATCGAGGGAGAGAGAGCAGTGAGAGAATGACACAGTCGAGTCGAGTGAGAGAGAGAGAGAGAGGCGGTGAAGAGGGAGCGAGAGGCAGTGGAGAGGAAGAGGTAGTGGATTGAGAGGGATCGGAGAGGCAGTGTGGAGAAAGAGGAGAGGCAGTGGATCGAGAGATAGAGGCAGTAGAGAGTAGATCGAGAGGGAGAGGCAGTGGAGAGGAAGAGAGTCGAGAGAGAGAGAGAGGAGGCAGCAGCTAAGTTTTGGACTTAAAAAATCTCACGCAGAGAGAGGAGGCAGCGGCTTAATACTTAGAAATATTGGTTTTGGCGGCATTTTGTTTTAAAAAAAAAATGGTACTAAAAATAGTATCTTTAGTACTGGTTTTTTTTAAAAACCGGTACTAAAGATAGACAGAATTTTGATTTTTTTGACAACCCTTTAGTACCGATTTTTTATTAAAAACGGGTACTAAAATAGTATCTTTAGTACCGGTTTTTTAAAAAACCGGTACTAAAGATAAACCTTTTTTTTTTTTGGCCAATATTTTAGTACCGGTTTTTTAGAAAAACCGGTATTAAAGATAAAGTCTGACAATTACGAAATTGCCACCGACTATTTTTTATACCGATTTTCTTAAAAATAGATATTAATATAGCGGTACTAAAGCTTTTTTTTGGCGTAGTGCTTTTATTTGAGGACTAACCCGCTACTTATTAAAAAAACACACATTTTCCTTAAAAAAAAACTTATCTAAAAAAAAATACCTAGGTCCGGTTAAAAAAGTCAATCCAAACAAAATTCTCTGACATCGATAAAGTTAGACAAAAAAAATTTTGGACCAAAATAAAGGAACCCCTATAATAACAAAATCGAGAAAAAGCCATGGGGGATCATAATTCATAAATGAATGCACATGCTCTTTCGTGCATATGAGATTATGTTGGATTTATTTTAAAATCACGTATCTAATTTAACTAATTCAATCCACAAATTTTAAAAACTTCAAATTTATATTTTTAAAAGTTTAGAATTTTTGGTATTTTAAAATTTTCATTTTAATGCAAATAAATTGTAAAATATCTCAACTTTGGTGATTTTTGAAAATATGAACAAGGTAATTTTTTTCTTAAAATGTATAATTTGTTTTGTTATGAAATTTCGATATATAGATTCAATTTGTTAAATCAAATTTTTCGTTTTATAAATAAATCCGACCAGTAAAATTGCGATGCACAAAAATCCTATATACTATGATGCATCATATATAGTTATTCTCAACAACATCTATCTTACTTGTAGTTTTTAATTATTGCGCATCTTCTCTGTCACAGCTATATATTAATCATCATATTTCAAATTTGATTAACTATTTCCTTTTCCTAATAATGACAATTACGTACTCGGTACTCCAACCAATTTCACTTGGGTAATGTGATAGTAAAACTGTAAGCGCATAATGTTTGCTCTATCATTAAATATGCTTATTTTCCACTATTATATTAGACAATTAAGATTTTCTCCAGCATAAAAATGTAAAAATAAAAAAGTAAAGATATATATGTAAGATTAAAAATTAGATTTTAATTGGTTGCACTATGGTTATAGTGATAGTACTTTTCTTTTCCATACTGGGAATTATGCTAATGGTACATAAAAGAGATAATTAGTGTCATGCCACTGTGATTTTTGTCAATTAGAAAAATGTCATTCTTAAATTGTTAATGAAATTTATGCCATTATAGAATTGCTAAAATTAATTTATGCCAATATTTTTCCAAAAACATACTAAATTCTAAAAATGCCAATACAAAACTTGTCATTATTTTTTTAATGACCAAATTACCCCTCATTAAAAACAAATCCTAAAAAAACAGACAGCGCTCATAGAAAAATACACCTTCATCCGTGATCACTTAATTTTATGTATTCAGCCAAAAAGAAAATTTATTTACGTGATCTTATAAAGAAGAGCATTATAGTTTAATTTTATGTATTCCACAATTAATTTTGTTGCTATCGTGGATATAAACAATTATATAAAGAACATTATAGTTTAATGGTAAATAATTACTTGCGTGAGAAAAATCGCACAAAAATATTTTTGCGAATAAATCTTACAGTCTTAATCCTTTTTTTTATTTGAAAAATAAAATTATGTTATTATTAGATGACTAATTAGATTTATGCCACTATTTTTATGCACCAATGGCATAAAACTAATTGTTATTGATTTATAATGGCATAAAAACAATCATATCTTTTGTGATGGCCTATCACTATTTTTTGAGTTTTATAGTGGAATATCTAAAAGAGTAGAATTGTCATATATCAATTTTCTATGGCATAAAACTAATTTATATTATTTTATAGTGGCATAAAAATAATTTGTCTTTTAGTGATGACATATTTCTAATTTCAAATATTTGGAGTGGCATAAATCTAAATCAACCTACATAAAATTATTGTTTTTTTTTTGTTTTTTTTTTTTTTTTGAAAACAAGCGGGTTTAAACCAGCTGCCATTTATGTAGTACAGACGGTTATTGTATTTAATAAACCACCAATGATTTTCATTGTTTGGAAATAGACCGCAAGTGTTAACTACTCATTTACTATCTGTACAAAATATCGAAATAAAACTATGAAACTTATTTGTTGTTACTAAATATATTAGTTTCTCTCGATTCTTTTTATATGAAAGAGGATGGAAATTTACAGAGGATGGAAAAAAAAAACTTTAAAATAAAAGTTCCACCAAAAATTGTGGGAGAGCAAAATAAAATCGATCGGTCAAAAATGACTTCTATGTTCAATTCAATTTTTTTATTATTATCTCGTGCATGTTTTTTGTTGTGTGAAACAGTTAGTGATGCCCTGTTCTAGTGATCACATGGAAAAAGGTCGGGCATGAAATTAGACATGGCGCTTAATATTGTATTAAAAAAAGAAAACGTGTACGATAAATATCTTAAAATAACACTTTTGTCTCATTATATTTCAATTAGATCTACATATCACAGGAACTTTCAGACAGTGTTCCTGGAAAAAAACAAAGTTTCCAGCCTCAAACTTCTATACAAAATAGAACTGCATACCCATTTTATAGAGACCAGTAAGACAATGACACGTCAAAACAGAATTGCAGCTGATTTGTACAACAGGGAGCAATAAGAACATGACACATCAGACGCTAGTCTGCACCGACCGAAACGACTTGAATTAATACATGGGTGACTTGTCTGGGACTAAATTAAAAGGACTAGTGCTTTGATATGCAATGGCAATGCAATCTTATATAGTATCTATTTGACATACACACCCAAATCGGTTCATAATTGAAGTTACTAATTTAATTCATAGAAGTGGAGAAGATCAGATTGGATTATGTATTTGATGGAGCCGGATTAGATTAGGTAATTGGTCAGCTGGTTTTAAAAAGAAATACTGCGAGTGATGAACATGCCACCAATTAGGACCCCTCAATTGTTAATTTGTAACAACTAGTTTTTATGAGCGACTCTCTCATGTCACAAACGCGTGGAGTTCCATCTCGTCGTAAGTACGGGAAAACAGAGGTAACAGAACAAAATATCAAATGAGCAAGGTTCTAGTACCACCACTTTTGGTTGCCACAAGTTGCCACAATTTCATATTTTATCAATATTTAAAAATTTTAAAATTCAAATGCTGAATCCAATCCGTTGATCTTGTTAAATCTAATGAGCGATGTGTTTCTATATAACAAATGAACGGATCTGGTTAACTATGATTGATTAATTCTAATACGTTCATTATTTAATTATTTAATCGAGTATTAAATCAACTCTAAATTTTAGCAAATTTATATAGAAACACATCGCTCATTAAATTGAACAAGATCAACAGATTGAATTCATCATTTGAATTTAAAAATATTTAAATATTGATAAAATATGAAGTTGTGGCAACCAAAAGTGGTGGCACTAGAACTTTACTCATATCAAATATATACTACAAATAATTGTAAGAACAAAACAATTTTTTCCATATAAAGAGGAAAGAGTTTGGAGCAGAGAAAGCATAGAGAAAGATACGAAGTTGTTTATTTCAGAGGACGGCAATATTGTCATTCATAAAATATTTTGCTTCTTGGATTAAATTACTTGTTGTTCAGATCGCCACCTTAATCACACTTGGACCTTTGATATCACCATTGTTGTACTCAACCCCTTCTTTGATGATGAGAATTTGAATGTGGATTTTAAAAGAAACCTAGAAAAGTGCTTGTGTACATCTAAGGTTGAATTTCGTTACTCGATGAGTTGCAAGGAGTCTCACTCATGTGAAATTAACTAAACATGAATTTTGGAATAGAAATTGGTTACCGGTGAAAGGGGATTCTAAATCAATGGAAGCCTATTCTAACGAGTAAATAAAAATTATAATAAAAGGTAATGTGAATCTTATAGGAGATCGAGAATATACTGCGCTCTCCCTCCTAACATAAAAATGAAGGAGTTTAGGAAATCTTAATTTTAAAAAATTAAGGACTATAACTAAAGAAAGTTATTAGGTTAATTTGGGTAACACAACATAACAAAATGATTAGAGGTATTTTAGTTATATAAGATTTACTAAAATGTAAGGAGTTTAGGAAATCTTAATTTTAAAAAATTAAGGACTATAACTAAAGAAAGTTATTAGGTTAATTTGGGTAACACAACATAACAAAATGATTAGAGGTATTTTAGTTATATAAGATTTACTAAAATCATTTGTTACTTGGACTAGATCATTTGTTGTCCGGATCAATATCGTTAGTTATACCTATGCCTTAATATAGAAATTAAATTTTGACAAATGAAATAAGGAAAAAGACCAATTGAATCAAGCCTAATAACGTAATTAGGAAACAAAAATAGTGACTGAACTGACATGATAATTCCAATATATGCGACGAAATAGGGTTAACCATAATTTCCTTTCTTGGGGAAATTAGCCATATACCCCTCAAATCTTCATCAATCAGTCATATACCCTCTTATTCTTTAATATTGTTCATTTACCCCTCTAATCTTCATTTGTATAGTCATTTACCATTTTTATTAATTTAAATTATATATTAATTCAGAAAATTTAATATTTGAAATTGCGGACTAAAATGTTCCTGCCCTTCTCCGTCAGGGAAAAAAAAACAAGAAAGTCTTGGGCCCACTTCCTGTTTTTATATGAAGCTATTGGTTAAATAAAGTTATATTCTGAATTTTAATAAGATGAATTATGTAAAAATAATAAACTACTTAATTTTCATTCCATGTGCTTGAGAAGCACCTTAATTTTGTTGTGAAGAAACGAAATCTTGAAATTGCAATCAAGATTTCAATTTGTCCTTATCCACAAGGATGATCATACTGCCTATAGAACATGCACTTACGAAATATTTTCTTACGTTCGTGAAAAGGCTAATTATTAGTCTAACAAATACACTTTGGCAGATTGTTAGAAATCCTAATTACAAGATCTTTTCTTTGGTCCTTTTTATATTAGAAGACGATATTAGAAGATGAATCGTCAGAGGATGGGAAAGTTGAGAGAGAAAAGGCCAAGCTAGGGCATATTGGTACTAAATTTTAAAGATTTAATTTTCTGAATTAACAAATTATTTAAATTAATAAAAGGATAAATGGCTATAGAAATGAAGATTAGAGGGGTAAATTAATAATATTAAAAAAATAGAAGGGTATATGGTTGATTGAAGAAGATTTGAGAGGTATATGGCGGATTTTTCCTAATTTCTATATACATACAATAGGAAAGTGCTATATTTTTTTTTTCAAATTAGCTAGTGGCGGTTTAATGTTGACCCCAAGAATGAAACAAAAAGAGAATTAAAATAGTGCTTTGCATAGACGGAAGTTTTTTTTCAAAATGACATGCCACGAGCGTGTTGGTTCAACACACGTGTTGACATGACACGGCACAATACATTTATGGAATTAGCACGACACATGCGTGTCGTGTCAAATGTTGGAGTTATGTCCTAGAAACCAATCATTTGATGGCTATGATATTAGTTTATATTATTGATGATATTTGATCATTTGTTCATAGAGTTTATTATTGGCAGATCATTCAGGTTGATGATCTGAATTGTAGATCTCTGTGTTTCATTTATAGTTGAATGACAATAATAAATCTCAATCGTCCATAATCTTGATAATTAACAAGGAACATTAATTATCATAAAAGATTAGTATGCAAGTTAAGTGGTGATTAAATTCTACAAATCATAGATAATGAGTTATCAACTTAATTGCATATGTATATGTTATAGAACATAGTACAGGATATGACCCAATGAAATAAATATATGAATTGTGTTATGTGTCATTATTTATTTCATATGAGTTTGAGTCTAAGTTTGAGATGGTTCACCTTTTCCACATGAGGATGGATTCAATAAATATCGTCTAACGTTGATTCTTGATAAGGGCTGCTATACGGACTTTATTTATGTTCTCTTGAATTATGTGGAAAAAAATTGTTCATCAAGAAAACCGTATGTCCATCGTTAGTAGACCTAATGAGTGATGATATTTTTTGGACGCCCCTTGATGAAGTTGGATTGTTTGCTAGCAACTTGTACAATCAACTTCAAGATCAAGAAATATATAATCTGCAAAAATGACACATTCCTATCTTGAATTATACAATGCTATCATGTGACATAAGAATCAAAACAATGAAATACTTATATTTCTTATGCAGTATTATAATACTGTAGCAGTACAATATTTATGTTAATTGAGAATCATAACGTGTTGCTAGATACCGTTTATGATTATTGAAAATAAATAACGATTTATTTTCATGGCCAACATAACATAAATCCTCAAAGGGTCACAGAAATAAAGTTTTAACCATACAGTGCATTATCTATTTATTCACATCAGTAAGTGCAGTGAAAATATGATAAGTTGATTAATTAATTATATACCGTTATGAACTGTTATAATTAATTAAATCAAAGAGATCATATAGAAATAAATTAATACATTTGCTAATTCCAAAATAATTATTAATAAGTTGATAATTAATTTTATTCAACATATTTTAATTGGTTGAATTGAAAATTCAGCTTAATAAGAAAAGCAATTTAATTAGACCATTAAATGATTGATTTAATGTGTTGTTTTGAGAACAAAATGACTAAATAAAATGGTCTAATTATAGCTATTTCGTGGCCAGTGAAGGGAGGATGTTTTTGTCCATGTAAAATAAAGAAAGAGGAGCATGTTTGGTCATCTAATTATAGGCTGATAATTAAGGAAATCTAACCACCCATTATGGAAATAACCTCTCTTTTTTCTTCTATTATATTATGGACGAAAATTATAGAAAAATATTAGATTTTTCTTTTCCAAAAAACTCTCATATTATTGTTTTTTCATAGGAATTCATGTGTTGAATATTAGTCACAAATTAAATTGTTAATTTCGTGAAGAAAGACAACAAGGAATTAGCCATGTTCTAGAGTTTGCTAGCATAAACCTCTAGAAATTGGTTGATACTTTTGGTGTACTTGAGACTAGCGAGGTTGTGGTGATTGAAAGTACGCCATCGACTTCAATACCTTGGATCGAGCCTTCCAATTGCGAGTTTGGAAGAGGTACGAAACTCCGCCCCGTTTCTCATGTGTGCTTGATGCTTAAATACTAGATCATTTTTGTTGTGCACGATTAATTAGTTATTAATTAGTAATAAAAATTAAAATTGCACAAAGACTTGAGTTCCTAACATCAAAGTCGTGTCGTGTTAGAGATTTTCAGACATTGACACGTCTTAACACGACACGAGTTGACACGTGACACGAATTGGCACGACAAAAATTATTATAATTTAGAATTTATTGAATTATATTGAGTTTATATTATAAATTTAATAACTTTTGATTCATAATTTTTTTATTCAATCATTAATTTTATTTTAATATATGAAATTTCAATAATTTATTATATTTTTTATTTTAAAATTATTTAAATAATTTTTTTAATGAATTTTCAGTAAATAAATTATAATATGGTTTGACATGTTTAACATGTCGAGTTAGACGTGTCGTGTCATAACAAGGTATCCACATTAATTGAAAATATTAACTCACGTCGTGTTAATCAATTCTTTCAATTGATACGACAAGTTGAAAATATTAACTCATGTCAACACAACACGACGCAAACTTTAAAACGCACGTGTTTGACACAACACCACAGAACATGACATATTTACAGTACCTTAATAGATGGCGGCAGGTGCATGTTAGTGGCGAACAATATATTAACCGACCCTGACTTTAAAAAATGAAAACGACATGCATATGATATATGTTAAAATTTAGCAACGAACAATTTCAGTGTTGTTTTAAATTTTATTTAAAATTAAATGCGCGCAAGAGAGTAGTGAAATTATTTTCAAGCCGCCATTTCAATCACAATCAAAGAAGTAAAAAGGTATCCACATTGTTACTATTCATCTACAGTACGTTTATTACTTTTGGACCGTTCCATATTTTGTCGTGTTAGGCAATTTTTTTTTTTTTGTTAATTTAGTACATGCAACTAACATTTCAATTACACTCCTAGCTCCAAATTAAGGATGTAACTTTTGTGTACCATAAATCCATACTAATACAGTGAAACAGAAAGACAGATTGAAACATGATTTTCAATGTCTAACCATCCAAATTATAAATCTATGCAATATAAGATTTCCAAAATAGAGACCGTTTAATTTTGATCCACAAAAAAGAAGAAAATTAGTGCTTTCAATAGATGGGAGCCTGGTTGTGGCAAATCACATGCCAATCCTGACCTTGAAAAATGAAAACGACATGCATATATATACTAAATTTTAGCATTGTCTCTAAATTTGTTTTATATGGTTTTAAGAAAGTTAGCAAGAGAGGATAGAGTTTTTCAAGCCACAATTCCAATCACAAAATAGAGGATAAATTGGCTTATATCCCAATTTATCTCATATTTGAATGTGGCATATTCCTTATTTCTTATTCTCTATTCCTTTATACTTGCACAACCAAACACATAGGTATAACTATTGCTTAAGTTGCCAAATGACACCTTAACTTATTTTAATTTACAATTTACATGAACGTTCTACAAATCTACTTTCCTGAAAAAAAATGTTACTTTCATCTCAAAAGATAAATTTGAAATATCAATAAAATATTTTTACCCAGTTACTTGATCAGGTCGATCATGCGTATGGATAATTTTTTGTTAGTCTATATGATGAGGAATTAAGGAGTGTTAATTCATGGTTGTTATCCTACAAAATAATTAACAAGTAAAAAAAATGATATAATTAACAAGATAGTTTTTTATTTCATAATCCTTTTATTTACATGACGTGATTTATAGAATGTTTCATGAGGAGGGTTCTAGTGGCATAAGTTTGGTGCCACAAATGCCATAAGTTTTCTATTACATTAATATTATAAAATTTAAATTCAAAATTTGAATCCAAACTGTTGATCTTGTTCAATTTAATGACCGACGAATTTTTACATAATTTTTATAAATTTTGGAGTTCATTCCATACTTGATCAAAAGGCCAAAAAATGAACGAATATTGTTAACTACAGCAGATTAATTCTAATAATGTTCATGTGTTGACATGTTGATCGAGTATCAAATAAAGTCCAAAATTTATAAAAATTATATAGAAATGCATGACTCATTAAATTGAACAAGATCAATAGTTTGAATTTGAAAATTAAATTTTAAATTTCAAAAAACTTGTGGCACTAGAACCCTCCTCATGTTTCATATAGTTTTGTTTAGTTAGTAATCATTTTTCTTTACATAGCAAGGCCATAAAATATACAATTATTTTGTAATTAATTATATTATTTATATGTAGCTTTGAAAGGGTCATGTTTTACTTATTTTGTACAAGTTTGTATATATTATATATTATTTTATGTGATAATTATTTATTGTCCATTTGTTATCCTCTTATCTTATCAAATTATCTTCGCTTAACTTAAACTATAATTGTTGATATTCCTACTGTAATTAGGATGCGGTTAATGTATAGAGCAGATAATATGGCTTGAACAGTACTCTGTATACTCCAATTTTACATTTCTGTATACGTTGTTAATTAACAAACTTTTCCAACTTCAAAAAGGAAAAAACGAAAAAAATATGTTTACCAACCTTTTCCATTTTTCCATCCAAATGCACTTAATGGGGTAATTAGGTCATCACCTAAAACCAAAAACCTAATTACCTTAAAGACCTGTTTTATATACATTCTTTTATCATGTCAAGCAGCCAAGCTGATAATCCACGATGGCGACGCATGAGAGAGAAATTAAGAGCACTTATCAGTGGTTTTAAGTGCTTTCTTGGGGAAAAGCCCACGCACTTATCAGCTAAAGGTAGGAATATTTTGGAAAGGTACGTTATCTGTCGCCCATTTTACCCCCGAAGTAGCCAACGTGAAGACACAAAGGTGGTATTGGCCAATTTCCATGAAACTACTTACGGCGTTCAAATTTTTGTTGATCTTGTTTCTTTTCTTTCCATGTCTCTGAATTTTAATTTTCAATAAATGTGACAAGAAACTTTTATGCACATATTAATTAATTTGGCAGTTGGCTTACAAGAAAATGTTACTCAAACATATATGCCATATTAAAAGATACTCTAAACCGTGTTTTTGTTTTTTAAAAAAGGTTGATTAAATAACGTGAGATTTTTCATTAGGTTTATGAACTTTTAAGTATTAAAATATGGTAGCACAGTTAAACATGTGTTATCCTGCGTATCAACTAATTATTTGTCATGTGCCAACTTAATTAAACTTTGTAACTAATTTGTTAGTATACTGCTATATATATTGGCAACCCAAATGCAAACTTAAACGTTTTAATTCGGAATGAAATTCACTATCCTACAGGCTTTCACGATCACAGAAAAAAAAAAGGAATAACAGTAATTAATTAATGAGTATCTTTAATTTTGTCAGGATCTGTACACATCTAGACAGTAATGTATCCTGCCCAACGAATTTGTTTTACAAAACTTTAATTTAACTTTTCGTTAATTACTTCATTGGGTAATTCAGGAAACTTAATTTGTATCAATAATTTGTGTCGTTAAGATCTCTGTGTATAATTCGTTGAAATCTCTTTTATTCTTATTTTTATTCGGGATGAGATAACATACAAACTCTTAAGCTATTAATTTCCACTGGAGAAAACTTCTCTTTGTAAATCTGTTAAGTTACATTGCTTGCACAATTGTTAGCTTAACTAGTAGTGTGATTATATCAATTCTGGAATAAATATTGACGTAAAGTCATGGTGACGATGCTAACAAAAAGGAAGAGCAAATGATGTTTAAGATACTTGCAATTCACTCTCCACTAGTACAATTTGCTAAATTAGGGCTGTCGGATGACATGTTATGATTAACCTAATAAATCTAATATTTGTCTGAACTTGCAATGATCTACTTTCAGTCTTCTGTTCTATGTAGAAGAGGATTGTAAATTAATTGAAGGGATAAGCAGAGAACAATTTCTCCCAAATCTGTAACTCATAGGAGAACTTATCATAGTGCCAATTACAATAATATGAATAAGAGAGAAAAACTATAGAAGGTTCTTTATATGAATAATCCCATCCAAACTCTTGCAGTACGCAATAAATAGCAAAAAAAAAAAAAAAAGTTATTATGTAAGTACTGCCATTCTGGTTGATATTATTAAATAAATGAAAATTAATATTGGACGGAAATTATAAAGTCCAATTCCTTCAATTTCTGCTTACGCTACTGTCTATTCAATTCGGAGAACATAGAATAGAGGACAATTTTTTTTTCATGATCAGCTAAAATTCATTCCTTCACTAGCTCATAGTTGACAAGCAAGATAAGATAATGTGCATAAGAAAAAAATATGAAATTTGCCATATTCAATCCTATTGCAAACCTCAAAATGAAACAGAGTGATGATAATATGAAATGTCTAAAATGCAGGATTACATTGTGATTTTTGGCAAAATTTGCTTCCACAATCCCTTAATATTGTTTGATTATAAATTTTATTTATACTATTTTCTTGTTTGCTTAAATAGGCAAAATAATTTTCGAAGCTAGAGTCTAGTTCATAAGAAACCTTAACAGTCCCATGTCCCAACGCACAATTTATTTATTTATTTATTTTTGCTTAGAAGTTGGAAATGAGGAAAAGAAGATAATTGTAAAAGGCTGTAGGGCACCGTCTACCAAAATTAAATTCTTGTTCACATTGAGACCCAATTAATTCATGATCACTTCGTTAAAGCAGAAGCTGCAGTTGATAGCGTAGGTCCGTTAAAGTTAATTAAAGCTGTACTTGCTAGCATTGGTTCATCGTAAATTCGTAACCGATATGTGAACGTGGTCATATGGCGATATGGCTCAACTAGAGAGATAAACAATATCAAAAGGTACTTGCATGTTTGTGTGGCTCGGGTGGTTGTTGTTGAGCCTTGCATCATCTTTCGTTTTCTTTTGTTTTTTTTTTTTCTTTTTCTTTTTTTTTTGTTGGTTTTAGAGGTCTTTGATCTAATATGTACATCTAACCTATCATACATGCATAGAATTTAGATGTACCGCAGCGGAAGTTGATCGATTATCTAGATTCTTCTCAGAATTTTGCTGCAATCCCTCCTGCACGCCAAGTTTTTCTCCGTATGTGGCAGGTACACCACAACTTCAAGCAAGGACCTGATGTCACCCTCCACGAATCCAAATGCCAGTCGACTCGTGCGTGTGCTTTCTATTGCTCTCCAAGCAATAAGATGGTTCCTCCCTCTCTCTAACTTGTTTCTGGTCTCTCTCAGATGGTGGTTATGTCAAAAGACACGAAATCCAACCCTTAGAAACGCTTTAGAACAGAGGAATATAAATAGCAGATCTGGAAACCGACTTTCCAGATTTGTAACCGCCATCTGGAACAATCTGTTCCAGATTGGAACGGTCCCCATCCATCTGGAACGGTCCGTTCCAGAGTTAGAAAGGTCCGCCCCAACTCCAATGGGACAGTCTGATTGCCCAGCAAACCGGTCCGTTCGGAATATGACTCCACACATTTTTTCTAACATTTTTAAACTTGAGCCTTGCATCTCTAGCGACTATTTGCCTTGCATGAACAGTTCTACGAGGAAGGATTCAATTGTTAATAATTGTCGGTATCAAAACATATTACATTTTCTATTCGTGTTTAAATTTATAAAGTTAGACAGTTATAAATGTTTTATCTTATTAATTTTAGTTACTTAAATTTGCCTTGCATGGACATTTCTACGAGGAAGGATTCAATTGTTAATAATTGTCGGTATCAAAACATATTACATTTTCTATCGTGTTTAAATTTATAAAGTTAGACAGTTATAAATGTTTCATCTTATTAATTTGAGTTACTTATATAAAAAATTGTACCATTTTAATTTTATTTTGGAAGACAAAAAGAGAGGCGGTTCAACTGTCAAAATTGTTTCCTTAATTTTTTTACACTTTTGATGCATAGTGAAATGAAATAATATAATTTTTAAGAATAATTCTATGATGGACATAAATTTTAAATCAAATTTTAAAATAGTCATATCTGTTTATAATTTCAAAGGAACTATCTGGATTGAAATGTACTTACAAAGTTATGTCCACAACAGAATTTGCCAAATTTTTGAACGTGCACTTAGGGCATGATACGAATAATGCATTTTAATTAATTAGTTCTGTTATTTGAAAATCTAGAAATTAATATTTGAGATTTATTTTTATCTTTACCGATTTGACACCAACACTTAAAGAGTTAGATCCCTACTCATCACATGTATTGATCTGAACCTGCCATTTCAAAGAGATGCCTAATATGATCCATTTTATCTATCAAAAATGTCCATTTCAGATTGTTCATAAATATGCAACCAGTTTCTTTTGCAATTAGCAGTTTTGGGTAACTTTCAAATCCAGCCCGTGTGATATGGACAGGCACTTCTTCGGGATCTGCCTTGGAACTTGGAAGTCCAAATAGATTGTTGTGGATTAAAAGCCTATTACTGATTTAGTTGTAGGCTTTGCTGTTCGGCTGGTACAGAATAGACATGGGCTGAAAAAGGCCATGATTGGTATCAACCATGAAGAAAATATTGATCACTTCAGTTCTAGCTAGGGCTGCATAACGACTAAAATGACCACGAAAACGGTCAATTTCGTTAACCGTTTCATTTTAAAAATGAAATTGATTATCCATTTGCGTTAACCGTTTCGTTTTGGATGAAACGGTCGAAACCACGAAAATACACATGGACGAAACCATTTCAAGCTTTCGTTAACCGTTTCGTTTTTGAAACACAACAAAAAATCTTTAACAGTTTCTTTTCGTTTTGGACGAAACGAAACGAAAGGACGGTCGAAATGGTGACCGTTTCCACCCCTAGTTCTAGCCTTCTAGGCTAAAATTTTTATGTCTTTAACTTTAATGAAAAAGGTCTGCTTGGCGCCCAGCTAACTCTTTTTTTTTTTTAAAAAAACTTAAATAAAAGTTTTTTAAAAAAAATTATAAAGAGAAAAGTTTTGAGTTATAAAACAAATTTTGCTGATCAAATATGCTGCAAGAAATATTTGCTCTTTTTATTCCTCAGCCAACATGATCGTGAGAGACTGGCAATCAGACTCGAGATATCATTTCTCGATAAATTTTATTGTTTGCCCGGGAATGGGAAACACAATTTTGCATCAGTGAAATCGCAAGAACTCGTTTCTTCAATTTTTCTCCTTTGCTATAACTCCTGATCGCGTAGCCATTCACATGTTCATTTTCATCATTTTATTTTCAAGGTTCCGATCAGGGTGAAAGAAAAAAAAATTGAATTCCAGCCCAAAACTGCCATAATTATATGGTTCTCTTTTAACATTTTAGCAAATAAACTTCCATCAGTTACATCTAAACAAAATTTTAGAAGGCCTTCAACGAATTCTTTAGGGTTGATTATTAAATCCATTTTTTCTCTCCTTACAATTATTAGTTCATTCGTCGAATTATTTGTACAACGGAAAACAATCAAAGGGTAACAAGTGAAGAATAATGTCAGAAATAATTAATACATCAATCACAATAACGAATGATCAAAACACTACATATCAACACATTAGTAACTAAACACAGACCGCAATAAGTACGACTAAACACATGAAAACAACTTTACCTACTAATACACTCAGTCTACTCAAGCCAGTTTTATCTAAATTAGCAATCAATGCCATTTGCACGGTTTTTCTGAAACCAAAAATGGCATATTTACAAATTCAACCATCTCTAACTGCTTAAATCTGTTCATATATCTAGTTTCTTTGTCAGCTACAAATTTGGGACTGTTGGTAGTATTTCAAAGCTTGAGGTCCTTTTTCAATAACTGCGGCAAGTTGATCACTGGACCTAATGGTGCTTGTTTCTTGCAATAATTGAACAAGTGACAGAAATATGTCCATCCTTGTTACGTCTCGATTAGCCTGTATCAGAAACAGAAAGGCTCTATTTCAGGGAACAAGTAATGAAGAGATAAGATTTGTAATCATTAAATTTCTGGATATTTAATATTACCTCAACCAAAAATCGTGCCCAAATTTTTCTATCACGTAGTTCCATTACACCTTTAAGAATTGTTAGGCCGAAACCTCGTATTATGTCGGCTATCTCAAGAAAGAATCCCCTTTCCTCACAAAGCATCTGTTCGCACCAAAATTAGAGAATCTAACTAATGAGAAGGGCCTCAAGTTTTACCAACAAATGATAATTGAAAAGAGCTGCTATTTTAACTGGCATTCTTTTATTAGTACCTCAACAAGCATCTGGCCAGGTGGTGTAAGATCCTCGACTATGATTGGACATACCATGGTCTGACCTGCCACCTCATATGCCCACGTGGCCCCACCTCCACTGCTTCCACTGGTGGAATTATCTTTTAACACAAGACCACTTTCTTCCCCGATCATCTTAAGAAAATAAATACAGTAATAGATGTATAAGCACAATTGCATTCATAGAGATACAAAAGAAATGGAAGTTTTGAGTATTGCTATAAAACTCACCTTGGGTTCATCTGCTTGTGTTACTTTCTCAGCATATTTAGTTACGCTTTGCAAAAACAGCATATGCTTGATAGTGCGGTCCAACAAAGCATCAATGCTACACTGTATAGTTAATAAAAGTTTGATTAGTTCTCTAACTTATAAAACAACAACGCATGCAGTTTAAAAATTTTCATAGAAGTACCTTGGCACTATTGGGGACAATTTCACGCAGTTCTTTGACACGGTCTTGAATCTGTTGCCGGTCTTTCGGCCTAGGTCGGGTACTCTCTCCTGGTCTAGCTCTTTTTTTTACCACTTTTAAACCTTCTTCATGCTTCTTGGCATTATTTATGCTACAGCTATCATCAACCAAAAGCAATTTTCCATTTGTACCATCCAAAGCCACCTCTCTGGAACTGCCTTGCATTATACTGCTACTGTTGTTACTGTTGCTATTATCTGAAGTATGACTAATCTGATTTTTTGACTGGGATCCAGAGGGTTTATTTTCACTATTATTGATCAATGTTCCCAGTAATTGCTCAAGACTTGGTTCTGAAGTGATGAATGGTTTTGAATCTCCCAAGTTTGGCATGCTGAAATTTGAATTTGTGTCTGAAGGTAATGTTGCATCATCCCACCAATCATGGGCAAAGGCGTTGGCACTGAGTTCTGTTATCATACTTTCAAGCAAATCATTGTCTGGAAGCAACAACTGTTCAGGAGATATGGATGCAGAAGTGGAGCTACCGAGTTGAAAATTGTCACTTAATTCAAATTGGGAGAAATCTATGGAGTTGTTATTTAAGTCACCCAATGAAGAGAGAGGAAAGCAGTTTTGCCTCATTTGACTTGGTAAACCGGGTTCATTTCTTGTAGTGTAATGTATGTTTGATGCTATGGTTTGCGCCATTTGCACTGGTATGAACTTGCTTGCAGAGTGCTGGTTGTAGATTATTGCATCTTCACTAGAGAATTTCAATTTCTCAATCACATGCTTGACTTTTTCGGCGAACTCAAAACTTTCAGTTATCTGGGGAAAGAAAAATAAATAATTCAGTAAACCAATGAATTTTTATCACCAGAAATTCTTTTACTTTGCTATTGTTTTCACTGATAATCAACTAACCCTTTGCATGGAACCAAACTGAACTGCACCAATCCAGGGAAGGGGAACTACAACAATGGTCTGCAGAACAATATAAACAGGTTGATAAATTAAAAATTAATACAAAGATAAAAATGAAAATTTATAACATAAAAGATCGTATAAAGTTCACCTTTATTCCATCCAAGAACTGGTGCTGCCACCAAGTAAATCCCTAAAAAGAGACAAGATTTAATTACTAATTAAGTACTAACTACATAATGCTTACCATTATATATATATAAGACTAAGACATCAAAAATTTTACATCCAAAATTTATCAATATGTATACCTGAATCATGTCTAAATCAATGCAATTCAAACTGATGCTAAAAGTATCAGAATAGATCCATTGAGACTTCTTTGTGAGCACAACCCCACCAATTATTCTGTAAAAGCAGAAAAAATAAGAAATGATTAAAAATGGCCTCCATTAAAAATTCCCGTTCCTTATTATAAAACTTAATAAGAACTAAACACAATGGTCTGAGAGTTACAGAGCAAATTTTCAGCTTTAAGACAATGAAAACAATATAATGTTCTGACAATTAGAGAGTAAAAAGAGCTTTACATATATTAAAAGCAGAAATCAGATTTACTCATACCCTTCTCCAACAATGTGTATATGATTAAGCATCTTCTCTACAGCTCCTCTAGCATGCTCTTCATAGTAGCTCTCTTCCACCACTAACAACCTAAAGTCAAAATTATATTGATAAATGATAATCATTATAGAAATTAGAAAGAGTGTATTTTGCTTAAGACAGAAAAAATTATAGAGATTAAAAAGGGGTAAAAGGTAAAAAGAGAAAAAGCGTTAAAGATTTAAGATAAAGTCATGCATTGAATTGTCAATAAGGCTTGAAAAAGCAGCGTTTCCCCAAGAAAGCCGGACGCTCCTTTGTCATGAATAAGGAATATTCTTGGAGGAAAAAAATATACATTTCAACTTATATCTATTTTGCTGAAATTTTCCTGACCATAACCAGGTTCATAAAATTGATGTCAAAACTCCCTTGAAAAATGGCAATAGAAAAGCATTGATATTCTACAAAATCAAAATGAAAGCAAGAAAAAAAAAAAAAAAAAAAACTGCATTTTGAAAGTCTTTGACAGTTTGACAGGTCCATTCCAGTCTTTATTAACTAGTGCAGATGAAATATCTATTGATATATTTTCCCCAGCAATGCCATGCATATAATAAAAAGTCTTGAAGGTATTTTATAAGAGAAAAGGTATCAGAACTCAGAACACCAGTGCATTTGACTATTCAAAGTAATTCTCAACAACATTTTCTAATTTACTACGAGGCATCTGAAAGCAACGTACTCTCTCCCTAAAATAAATAATTGTGCGGAATTGGTGCTAAATGTGCAATGTCTCCTCGCTAAGCTCAACAAAATAAACCCAATAAAGAAGAAAAACAAAAAAAAAATAATAACAAAGACACAAAAGGAGGATTTGAAAGAACAAAAACAGAGTTGTTGAAGTACCTTGGCTCACGGTGGTCGGCGCGCCACGCCACCGCATATGACCAACCACCACCGAGACACAGCGCCGCCAGTGCCTCTCTCAAACTGTGCTCTGACCCCATCACAACCGTTGGTGTGTGCACGAGTCTCGAGGCGCCAAAACCTTCTCTTCACTCCCTACGGAGGTGTACCTTTTCGGTTAAGTAACTAATTAGAAGGCTATAAAGTATAAACCGATTTTGGATCCTTAGTAGTTGCAACGAAAAATTTGCTTGTTGTGCGAACAAATATGGAAAAGAGAGAAATGAGAAAGCGGGCGAGAGGAGATCTTTTGCCATTAAATTAGGGGGGCTGTATGCAAATATAGTAGTATTATCTGGGGGACCACATTGAAAAGTCAGGCTTTGAGCAATTCCTTTGATTCATATGGGTTCCACTGTTCAGTGATACTGGACATATAAAAGGCTCCCTGCTCTGAGAGCATTGATAAATTATAGAATTTATTTGTTCTGTGGGAATGAAATCTGGAATACTAATCTCCTGTAGCAGTTCTCTGTGATAAATCGTGAGGCTACTAGAATGAATTAATGGACTAGCCAAAAAATAGAACAGGTTCTCTTCAATTGTATAGATATGCAAATGTTTGTTAAGAAGATAGAAACTTCATTTTAACTTTATTAAAGGACAATTTTTTATTTTAGTTAGGTCAAACAAATATGTTTTATTTGAATAATTTAGACAATAAAACAAAGCTTATGTATAACTGATAGGTTTCAGCCCTATTAAATTTTGCGTCCCCCAATCTTTTTTTTAACCTTATAGTTAATGATGAAATACATGCATGGAGCACAAAAAATGTGAGCCGTGCGCTGTTAACAATTTCTAAAAAAAAAATTACCATGGTAGATGAAAATAAATATAGACCTATCAAACTAAAATATATTACCTCTCTAATTGGAGTGAATTTGAATCTCCTGAAATGACTCGCTACACACAAGGATTATGTGAAGAAAGAGAAGTATAGCTATACCTCACGATAAATAAAATTGTGTATCTTTTCTTTTAATTAAAGTATTTTGTTCAAATTAATTAGTTGTATAAAGTGAGATACCGGATCTGCTGCATTGACATCGTGTATCCTGGGATTTAATATATGAATTTTATAAATGTTAGTCCCCACATTAAAAGTAGTTTTCCTGACCTAACTCTAACTTAGAATTGGGATGTCGACCATTGTTTTAAGCGAGGTGGTGACCTTAATTTCAAACTTAGAATAAAACATGTTAAATTAAATTGTCACCCAGCCTCTCTTGAAAGAAAAAAATGATGGCTCATAATGCAAGTTTCACTTAAATAAAAATTAGAAAGTAGAATTCAAAGGTATTTTCTAGGACTAAATGCTATATAATTAATATTATTGGATAATGATTTTGTAAGTAATTAACTGCCAATATAATTAAATAATTAAATTCTCCAATTACGGACCAATTAAGCATCAAATTACATCAGATTTTGATAAACAATGACCTTTCTAAGTTCAAGGAACATATATATGTATATTTTTTGGTAGCATTGAGTTGATAATAAATTTTCATGTTAAAAAAATTATCCATGAACATTCGTTTTGATATGGATCCCATTCTCTGCTCTGCTCTCACTTGTCAGCCTCGCCCAAGCCTAAACCTAAACCTCAATACAGAAAAGACATTTGTGCCCGATTTTTTTTTAAAAAAAATTATCTCGAACCAGTTATATCATCAAACTGATTGCTTCACCGATTTGATTTTCTACTCGTTTTTCGATGCATTGATGTCAATAAAATTATTGATGCGCTTCTGTGCGCCGCTTCATGTGCAGCCTAATAACTTATTTTATTGCTATTAAACTATTATTGTGTTCCGTAAGTTGGTGCCAATTGGATTCATGGCTTATTGGCTTGTTAATTTGGTCAGTCCAAGTCGTAAGAGAGATCAACGGATGTCATTGAACAACTTTCTCCTTTCTTCGGTGCAAACAAATTGGAATGTTTATCATGTAGCATTGTAGCTTAGTAATTTTATTTATTTATTTATTTTTCTTCTTCTGTATGCAACATATAGATTTTTATTATTTCTGTTATATTCTTGTATCATCAGTTTAATTGATTAAATGAAAAGTGCTAAACTTATACGTACGTATCAGTTGTGTAATTAACTATTTCACTGAAAAATTGTATATCTTAATTTATCGGCTAAATGATCTCATTCATTTGTTTTTTGTACTTCCTTTTATTTCTTTCCTCCTCTACTTGAAATAAAGCACATTTTGTGCGCATTAAAGTTTCATTTTTGTCTTTTCAGGTACAAAATGATTCACATATGCTATCATAGGCTATTTGAAGTCAGGCAATAGTGCAGACTACAAAGTATCCATTTTCTAATTATGGGTTTATAAATTTTAGGAATATTAGGGGTGCAAAACTTTTATTTCTCCTTTATTAAAGAAAGAACAACCCATGTGAGCATGCTCATGCTCAAAAAGTTACTTCTAGCTAGGGTTTTTCTTGGTAGTGTATCTATAGGAAAAACCTTAAAAAAAAAGGCTTATACACTCGTCCTGGAAAGGCACCGTACATACCTACCATGAGAACTCCATGTGAACCGAAGGTCTCAACTCTCTATAAGTAGTGACTCAATACAGTGAGGGGTCTCTATGCCCTGTCAGCTACCGATGTGATGTATATCAACGGTTCAAAAAAGTGGCAATGAATTATAAATACACGAGAGCCGCCATGGGGACCTTTGGCCTTGGTGCTCCTTTTATCTTATTTTTTTTTAGTTCTACATTGCATATGGCATAGTAAAAACCACCTTGGAAAGCATTGCATGTTTAATAGAGATTTCGGGAAATGGTTGGAGCAGGCACGAGCTGAAAGCTATGATTACCAGTGATCGGTCTATATCAAGTATGACAAGGCAACCTTAATTTGTGGGGGGTTTGTTTTTGGACACCCTTGCTCAAATTAAGTGTAATAGACTTCTGAGCGTTACTTGAAAGAAATAAAAGAAAGAAGGAATACAAAAATTTTAACATGTATCCAAGCTCCTAATTTATTCTGGTAGATAATTAGGAGAAACTTTGTAATCCTTTCTTATTTTGCAATGGAAAAGTGGTGGCAATTGCTACATGTTTCGGGGAAAAATAAAAAATTTCGACAGAGTTCTGTTCAGCTTTCTCAAACAGTTAGTTAGTACTTGGTGCAATTTTTATTGACACAGAGTATGCATGTATAAATTTCTCCTACATGTTCAACGAATAGGGAGTTAGAGGAGTGTTGTTTGAATCAGGTTTAACATATATTAATATCGATCCAATATATATATATGATACATTCTTGCTGCATCTGATTTTCTATGCAGTGTTAGACCGGGTTTATTCATTTTAGTGATTTCTTTAAACTTGGTATCCTAGGTCCATTCTATAAAGCTATTGGATCACAATCATTCCACATAATGGGTGTCTAGAGCATTTGTTGCTCACCACTGCCATTAAACCTCTCAGAAGATAAGGTTTAAGATCCATTCCTCTCCCTTCAAGAAAATAAAACTTAACCCCACTTTTATGCATTTCAGGAATCTTGACTAAGACAAATGGTCTTACCATCTAACAAATTGCTCACACTCCATAAGTCTCATGACCCTAGATGTCTCTAAACCCTAAAACTTTTTTTGGAGCCCCACACCCAAACTATAAACCTACACTAATCTAGATATATATAAGTGATCTATGACCTTTTAGATAATTAATATTACCACCATGGGACCACCCAGTGATTATTATGCTCTTCCTAATCCAATCATATTTGCTCACATATGATTGAGAGACTACCAAAGGAATATTTCTAGGGCTTCCCTCCCCCTGTCTGCTCCTTGCTTTGTAATAATTTTTTGTGTTTGCTGGCGGTGAGTAATCCTTACACACCCATCATCGAGGGTCTTGAGCTAGGTATATGAAACTATGATCCAGGGAAAGAGAGAGAAGAAAAAGAGAGGTGGGATCCACCACTACAGCTACTATTACAAGAATACAGTAATACCCATTGTTTTTGGCATCAAGGGAAATAATTTTGTCTCCAAAAGCTTTTCAAGTGTCCCCCTTTCATCATAGCCATCCACTGCAAGGTCAATGGCATCCAAAAGGCCTATTTCCTTTTTTTTTCATTTCTCAAGCTTTTATCAACTCATCTCTTTTGTTAAAGTTTTGAGAGGTAGTATACAAAAAGAATGGCAAGGAGCAAGGAGCTCCTATATCTGGGAGCTACTGAGCATATGTACATGCAAGACACATGCTGTTAACGAGGTATAATATATTGTAGCACAATTCATCTTAAACTAATTGCACTATATATAAAAGCTTGTAAGTGTTATCAATTTCTTAGTAGAAATTATTGGCAATTAATTGATAATTAACCTTTTACTTGTAAGTTTTGTGTTGCTGTGTTAAATTTACTGTCGTTTGTGAGATATAGGATAATTTAAATCTCACGTTTAATCAGCATAATTGTTCATTGATCTGCATATAATAGCCATATAAAAATGACGTATGAGTCCTCACGATGTATAAACAGCTAATTACTTTATTTTTCCAAAAAAAAAAAAAAGAAGTGTTCAATGGATGAACCAATCTTGATATAGTGACAAATGACAACACATTTTTAATTAGTAGGATCAAAACCTGGTTGAAGATCGCTTACGTATTTATCCTTTTTAAATTGAAAGTCTTTGATCTGAAAAAATTGTCCAAAAGAGTATTAAGGAAGAAAGATCACTAGGAAAGGCACATTTTTTTTTTTTTTTTTTTTTTTTTGTAACAGGCAATCTCTGTTGAGAGATAAGGTTAACAGTATGCATGTTAATATGTTTTATAAAACTAGATATATAGTGAAAATATCACACATAGTCTAGAGTATTTTAGAAGAATTTAGTCAACTATATTTCAAACTTTTATAGTTTTTGTACTTAACCATCAAAGTACATGAAGACAAATTATTAATTATGTACGTTTCATAATAATAATGGCAGCCTTGCGGTTAATATTAATTACCATATCATGTTAATTTTGTAACCAAAACCATTTTGAAATAAAGATAAATTGCGTTAATTATATATTTCAATCGAGTCCTTGCAATAGTATATAGCCAATGAGAGCAATTTGGCATTCACCTCACTGGACGACAATTACAATTTCGACTAATTAAAGTGCATTAATCATATTTCTTTACTTCATCATACTGAAGTAAACTTTGTTTCCTAGCTTCCTAGCAAGAAACAGACAAACAGAGATTTTGCTTATGTAAATTCAAAGACATGCTAGAGATGTTGTTTGGTAAAAACATCATTCCTCCATAATCTATATATATATATATATATATATATATATATGTACATATTTTTGAAATATAATTGCCTCCTTGGAGCACTACCGCTCTCTCTCTCTCTCATCATGTATTTATTCCAATTTACTTGATTTTTTTTTTCAAAAATAGCAATACATAAACAAATGTTTCTCCTCTTTGTTCAACATGGATTAGATTTGTATCACTATAGATTATGTGGCCCACAAAATATGAAGTGTCATGTCATAAGCAGATGGCAGTACAAATAAGAGCAGGTTTGCCTTTTGAATTGTTCTTCGACCGACTTGCTAATTAAATAACATTGTTTAGTTAATGCCATCTCACTATCTCATTATGGGCAACAATTTTTAGAGTGCTCGGCCATGTCTTGCAAGATTTTGTCAACGATAAGAATCAACGAGCTACAGAAATTTTCGAAGTGGCAAATCTTCTTCAATTAAGGATTATATTAGCATATATGTCTACTTAATACTTATTGTCATTTTCAAAATCATGAGAGATGAGTAATTAAGATTCTATAGGGAAAAAATTACCCAAAGGTACTAATACACACTGGTCTTCTATATATATAGAGAGAGAGGGGTCTGTGCCATCCACTTTTTGACCATCGAATATTGTTAAGATTTGAGCGAAGATGAAATTCAAAGGATCATATTGAAGCACTGAGAATAGGAGGTCGGATCCTCTGGTCGTTCTTTATAAACGACCACTGGACGTTTTTTTATTTGGACCGTCTGATTTAATCTCAACTGTTAATTTTTTTCGGGCCTATCAATTCTGATATTATGCACGAGACATCCTTAACCGTTGAGATTAAATTAGATGGTCCCGATCTAAAAACAACCAGAGGATCTCGTTCCCTGAGAATAGCGTCGTGGTTGGTTTGCGTTAAAATTTTCCGTCCTTTCTCTGTTAGTAATCTCTGTCTCCCTATCCCTTCCCTTCCCTTCAATCGATTTCCCCTCTCTACGCAAATTGAAGAAAATGTGCTAATCAGAAAACCTAAATCACTTTTTTTTATTTGCGTCTCTCTCCTCAAATCACTGATATCTGGACTTCCGACTCTCTCGTACACACGGCTCGCTCACATACACCTCCTCTAACCCTCAATTGTTGGTCGCGACGAACCCTCCTCATCTCTGCTCTATTGTGCTCATTTTTGGCAATTTAGACCTCCGTACAAATCATGTAAGACAGAGATAGTGAAATTCATCATTCTTATGCAAATTAAAAAGCACCAAATTTCAACATCTTGATTTCAATCAGCCAAAAAATTGTACGAAATTGCACTTCACTGAACCAAATTTCATCAATTTGATGATAGCACGAACCAAATATCATCACAGAATTGCACTTAATTACAGCAAAAATTTGCAATAAATTTCAGATTGCTTCAACGCGACACCTTTCAATTAGCTGATGATTTAACTAGGCTAGATAGAATTAGGGGAATAAATTGTACTGGGTATACTTTTCCCAATTGTTGGGTCCCTGTAAGCTGACTACTTTTGATTAATGAAAGCCTAATGGCAGCTTCCCAAAAAAAAATACAAATAATAAAACAATAAAAAAAACTGAATCGAGGAGAGAGAAGGATTCGAGGAGAGAAGTCGGAGAGAGAGCAACTACTCGGTTGGGTTGATTTGGGGAGAGGGGTTGGAGCTGGATTTTTTCTAGGATTTCGGAGTAGACGATCGAGAAAGAGAGAGCACAAAGATAAGATGTGGCTCTGTGCATGAGAGAGACGAAAGCAACGACAGAAATTAAAAGAAATAAATGGAGAAAATTAAATAACGCTCTATCCCAGCGACACCATCTGAGCCTCAGATCTGATTGATGGCACGAATTTTAAAGAGATCCAAAGGTCAGAAAATGGATGGTACAGACCCTCTATGCCATCGATGGCACATTAGCTATCCTCTATATTATATATAAAGATTGGCTAAAGTAAACTCCAGCACACAGATCAAATCCGTGTGCTTGAGTCATTTTTCAAAATCTAAAATTCAAACAGTCGATCCAAACAGTTCAAGTTGTTTTCCATATAAAATATCCTTGGAGACCAAATTTTACATTTTTTTCGAATTTTTTTTGCTATATATTATGCTATTTTCAAATTGAAGGGTCCAAAATACTCCTTTATAGTATTTTTTTGAAATTATCATAATATATAGCAAAAAAATTCGAAAAAATATAAATTTTGGTTTCCTAAGATATTTCAATATGGAGAACAATTTGAACGATTCGGATCGACTGTATGAATTTTAGATTTGAAAAACGACTCCAGCATACGGACAATCCGTGTGTTGGAGTCTACTTTAGTCAATCTCTCTCTCTCTATATATATATAGAGAGAGAGAGAGAAAGAGGTAGGAAGGTTCCGCTACCAACATTTTGGTTTTCCCTGCTATTTAGTTAGTTTTTAAAATTTTAAGATTCAAATGTTAAATCCAAACCGTTGATTTTATTTAATTTAATGAGTGATGCGTTTTCATATAAATTTTGTAAATTTTAGAGTTTATTTGATACTCGATCAAAGACTAAAACATGAACGTATCAGAATGAATCCATCACAGTTAACAAGGTTCGTTTGTTTTTCTATCTATTGATGAAATATCAAATAAAATTCCATAATTTACAAAACTTATATGAAAACGCATCACTCGTTAAACTAAATAAGTTCAACAGTTTGGATTTAACGTTTGAATTTTGAAATTTGAAAAAATAACTTAATAGCAAAATGTTGGCATTTGGGGGCAACCAAAATATTGGTAGCGGAACCTTCCTCATATATATATATACATACTGTAGCATACAGATCGTCTGTATGCTAGAGTCATTTTTCAAAATCTAAAATTCATACAGTCGATCCGAACCATTCAAATTGTTCTCCATATTGAAATCTCCTAGAAAACCAAAATTTATATTTTTTTTGAATTTTTTTGCAATATATTATGCTATTTTCAAAAAACACTATAAAGGAGTATTTCTGACCCTTCATGTTCAAAATAGCATAATATATAGCAAAAAAATTCGAAAAAAGTGATGTTATTATATTTTGGTATCAATGTTGTCATATCAAGTGATGTTATGTATTTGTCTATTATAAGACCTGTCAGTAGAGTACGAAGTTTTTTCTAATTAGTTCAAAATTAGATGTATTTAATTAAATTCGTTTACCTGTATATATTCTATCACTTGTTCCTTTTTTATTTCTTCGTTAACCTTGTTATTTTTTTTGTTTTGCAGGGGGGCAGTTAGTAACATTACAGGAGACATGTCAGGGACTTTGATGCAATGTGTGAAACCAAAGGAGAAGATAGCAGTGAAGAAGAGATGAACTTGTACAACATTTTGATGGAGATGAACTTGTATAACAACATTTTCTCTGGATTTTATTTTGTTCCTGTTGAAGGTATCCGAAGGTTATCTTCAAGGTTTAATTGCAAATAGCAATTATGTAAAAATTCATGTTACTGTTGAGTCATCTTTTTGCTTATTTTCTATTATCTTTTTTTTTTTTTTGAGTAATAATGAATAATAACAATTTGTAGTAAGTTTAGAAATCTATGTAAAATTATTGATCTCTATTTACAATCTTTAATGTATGAATGAATCCCTGGCACAAAATTACTATTTGAAATCTTTAAGTGGTTCATTTGAATGAAAACAATTAAGTTTATCTACCTTCAAACCTGATGTAAGAAATTATCCATCCTCTTCTCTGGTAAAACGAAACATTTTACAATATGATAAAGAAATTAATCATCAAAATGTTAACATGGGGCCAATTTTAGTTACTGCTTCAAGCATATTACTACAATTGAAATCCCTGATGTTTGAATAGAAAAGTGGTAAATCATATGATCCAAATAGACATTACATTTTAAAAGTTAACAACAAAATCATTACTACAATTACAATAACTAACACCCAAATTATATATTGCAAATTCTTTAACTAACAACCTTGTCATTTTAAAAACTAATAATAAGATTCTAAAAAACTAGGAAGAAGGGGTCTGGGAAGTGTTTCTACTGCCGTGACTTGGAGAGAATCTCCTCTGAAGGAACTTCTAATGTAGCTCCAGTGTGCTCTTTTTCAGGCTACACCACTGTCAAATTCATAAAGTAAATAAATGATACAGTGAAGCACATAACATGATAATATGAACAAAATAATTTTTGGTAAGGAGTTTTCACTCAGAAACATCAATTAAATAGTTAAATTTCAGTAAGTATAGTCAGCTAAACTGCTACCAATATGGTACCAGACTGATATAAGTAAGATGCCTAACTGGTACAACCATATAGGATGCTGCCCCTGAAGTTAGTATGTAAACCCTAATTACATCATTGAAATTGCTCTCAATTTACAAAATATTGTCAGTAAAAAGAAATTGCTCTAAACACCAAAAAATTGAACCAGTACACTCCATACAGTAAACTCCATCTTCAAACTACTTTGTTGTTCTTTACATCTAGTCCATATATTTGTTATCTTTTGAACATTGGGTATGATAATTGAAAATTTTTAATTTGAACCTTCAAAATTACAAAATCTATTTCATTCAAAGTTTACAATTCAGAAAACAGAAATGCACTAATTACCTGTCGCAGCTGCTTATCTGGCCTCAATCGAAGCTAGAGTTCAGGTCTCCTATCGCAACTGCTTATCTGGCCTCAATCGAAGCTAGGGTTCAGGTCTCGTCACACTTTTCCTCAAATTAATTTGAGCTAGGATTTATAAAAGCTTTTGTTTTTTTTCCGAAGGAATGAGATAAAAATGACAGAAATGGTGTTTATTTTTCCTTCCTATGCATGGTCTTTAATTTGCATGGAGAAGGGCGGGCGTTGTTCTGTGCTTCGTGTGAGAGAGAGATGAAGAAGGACAAAGAGAGTCATGTTTTTGCTCCATCAGCGCAGAGCAAGAACTGAGGGTTAAAGGCTATCAGGCAGAGAAAGAGAGAGAGATGTCGCCGTGCCAAGTAGAGGAGGTGCGAGGTGCTCAGAGAGCTAATATTTTTTTCTATCGAAGGAGGAAGCAAGGTTCAGAAGAGAGAGAATAGATGAGAAGCAAGGAGAGTAGGAGACAAACAGACAGAAAAATTAAAGAAATAACGGAGAGGCAGAGTCCAGTTTAAATCCAGACTGCAGGATCTCATCAATCTCTCAATCGGACGGTTAATAAACTAGAGCACACAAGGGCTTTTATGTGCTGGAGTCTAATTTAGCCTATATATATATATATATATATAGAGAGAGAGAGAGAGAGAGAGAATGGATATAGTACACTGATGTGTACAAATCGTCCCCGTACACATGAGTCGTTTTTCAAGATCCAAAATTCAAACGGTCAATCCGAATCATTCAAGTTGTTCTCCATATTGAAAAATCCAAATAGACCAAATTTTATATTTTTTCGAATTTTTTTGCTATTTATTATGATATTTTCAAAAAACACTATAATTGGAGTATTTCAGGCCCTCTAATTTGAAAATATCATAATATATAGCAAAAAAATTCGAAAAAATGTAAAATTTGGTTTCCAAGAGTTTTTCAATATAAAAAATAACTTGAATGGTTTGGATTGACCGTTTGAATTTTGAATATTGAAAAACGACTCATGTGTACGGGGACGATCCGTATACATTAGTGTATTTTATCCATTATATATATATATTCACCTTTTCTCTAGACAGTTTTGAACTTGATTCACAAAGAACAAGATCCTACTGACGCGAGCCAAGAAGGAAATACACCCGAATTTGATTCAGATTTGGATATGCATCTATTTTGATATTAGCCTAAGACATTACTATATTTATAGTTTTCATATTTTCATTTTAATTTTTGTAAATTTTCTTTTTAGATTACTATTTCTAAAAATTGTTAGTTTGGAGTAAGACACATTTCTATATAAAGATAAAGAAGTGCTTATCATTGTAAAAAAAGGCTATTGATTCATGAAATTTCTCTTTGAACTTTGAGAGTTCTTCATTGTTATTTAGAATTTTTTTGTGTTTCTAATTCCACTAAACTATTTATCGCAAAAAAATCACTAGCGGACTTGTGATTTGGGACGGACGTCGTCGTCAAGTGGTATAAGAGCACTAGTTCGACAACCACCTTCGCACTTTCGTGAAGTTGTATCTCCATAATCCGCTGGAAACCGCCACAAACCTTATCCACCTTCACCATCTCTGAATCCATGTCTGACCCGAACATCATCGCTCTTCTAAATCGAATGTAAAAGACTCAAGTGGCATTTCTCCAATGCATGTATGATAACGCCGCCTTGTGGCATATAAAGCAAATTACGAAGCTCATGGGGCGACTAAACTCTATTGACGACCAAAGTGGGGCTCACAACTGAAACCTTAACCGCGACAACCTTTACAACCAAGATCGAAGTAACACTCGAAATCGTAGTTAGGAGGGAGGTCTTCTTGTCAAGATTTCAGACTTTTCAAGAAACATCAATCATGAGGAATTCCTCGATTGGACCTACACTGTAGAAGATGTCTTCGAATTAAAAGAGGTCCCGCCCGAAAAGCATATATCATTGGTTACAATTCGGTTTCGAGAGCGAGCAGCAACATGGTGGCATAACTTTAAGTATCACTGTTATCTCGACAACCTTCCACCTCTTAATGATTAGAATGAACTCAACAGCAAGATGAATCGAGAGTTTCTACCTCTCAACTATCGACAGACGCTGTTTTGATAGTTCCAGTCGCTTAGACATGGTCTGAGAAGTGTGGACGAGTATACTCTCGAGTTTTATCAGTTAGAGACTTGAAATCAGCTGAATGAGATCGAGGATCAGCGATTTACTCGATCCAAGATGCGCTTGTTGTGCAAACCTTCTACAACATCTCTGAGGCCCAATCCAAGATGAACGCAGTAGAGCAACAACAAACCCGAAGTCGTAACTTGCCTCCGAGGAATGTACTAACCCCGAGCCATGTTGGAGTTATGTTATAGAAGTCAATAATTTAATGACTTAATTTTAGTTTATGTTATTGATGATATTAGATCATTTGTTCCTTGAGTTATTATTGACAGATCATTCATGCTGAGGATCTGAATTATAGACCTCTGTAGATCATTCATCAAAATGACAATAATATCTCTTAAAGGGTCCCTAATCTTGATAATTAACAAGGAACATTAATTGTCATGAAAGATTAGTGTACAAGTTAAGTGATGATAAGTTCTACAAATCATTAGTAAAGGGTTACCAACTTAATTGCATATGTGGATATTATCGTAACATTGCACAGGACTTGACCCAATGAAATAAATATATGGATTGTGTTAGGTGTCATTATTTATTTCATTAGAGTTTGATTCTTGATTTGAGATGGTTCAGTTTTTTCACATGAGGATTGATTCTATAAATATAGTCTAACGTTGATTCCTGAAAAGGCTGCTATACAGACTTTATTTATGCTCTCTTGAATTGTGCAGAAAAAAGTTGTTCATCAAGACAACCGTATGTCCCTCATTAGTAAACCTAGTGAGTGATGATATCAATTGGTCCCCTTGATGGAGTTGGATCGTATGCGCGCAAACTAGACGACCAACTTTAGATCAAGAAATGTATAATCTGCAAGAATGACACATTCCTATCTTGGATTATACAGTGATATCATGTGACATAAAAATTAAAACAAGGAAATTATCTATTTCTTATGCAAGATTGAAATACTATAAAAGTGTAGTATTTGTTTATATTAATTGGGAATCATAACGTGTTGCTAGATACCGCTTATGATTATTGGAAATAAATAATGATTTAATTCCGTGGCCAATATAACATAAATCCTCGAGGGTCACACAAATAAATCTTTAACCATATAATGCATTATTTAGTTTATTTGCATTGGAGAATGCAATATATGATAAGTTGATTAATTAATTATGTACCGTTGCAAACCGTTATTGATAGAGGTTTCAAAACCTAGGTCAAATAAATTTTTTTCCTTTGTTCTACCCTACTAGTCGTTTGGGGTAAAACTAAGGGTCGAACCCAAGGGACGGTAAAAATGAATACCGGACTTAATTTTTCTTAAAAGCTAGACAGAATAATTTTCGTGAGGTTTTGGATTAAAAAGGGAATATTAAATAACAATTAAAATTGAAGACATAAATAATAAAATATTTTTGGGTTGATTTTTGTATTTTTCTGGACTCAAACAGATGCAATAAAATATCTTAGTACTTTGTGTTCATTTAATTTAGCTCTAAAGTGCTTCTATCTAGATTTTCACCAAGACAGAAGGCAATTTCGGACCAAAATATATAGATTTCGGACCGAAATCTATATAAGTCATGCCGAAATGTACTTTAAACTCCTTATTATGACTTAATCAATTTACACAACACTATGTGAAGGGTACTGGACGACCAGACTTAAACTCTAGCCTCAGCTGTCGCAATTTTGGGTTGGATTTGGTAAGGAACTCGATTTTCGCAACGTAAATAACTAAGCCTAAACTTTCGTGTCGGATTTTAGTTATTTAAGATTGTTTAGAAAGATTTCTAGAGGTATTTAAGGTCCTGTCGGATCAGTAAAAGCTACACCTTTCGGTTATGAACTAACCTCCCCTTTAGAGTGTTTGGCTTACTTCAAATACTTAGCTAATTAATTAATTGTTCTAGTCTAATGCCCTAAAAATGCTGCAGTTCATTAATAGGTAAACGATCAAACAAGCAATCAATTTGACTAAGCGAAATAATAATTTCTCAACTAAACAAATCACGTAGCATAATATAAATTCATCAAGTCATCTCAAGTACTAAATTAAACTACTAGCTGGTCCTAAGACATCATAAAATCTAGTCTAACATGTTCAAACAGCAAATAACAAGTATCATGCAAATAATAAAAATACAAGCCATAAAACAATGAAATAGAAACATAAAAGAGTAAACCGAGAGATCCTTATGCTAATACTCACTGTTCTAAGGCCAAGGAATCGATGTAAAGAGTCAAGGTCGCTGCCGTCGCACACAAACGCTGCTGCTCCTCAAAGAAAGCCGTGGAAAGAGCCAAAAATGAAGCCAAAATAATAGAAAAATATGGTGTGTAAGGAAGAAATAATATGGAACCCCTTTCTGGACGAAAATACACGCATATATACCACCTAAGGAAGGTCAGGAGGCGGCTAGGGCTAGAGGTGCTCTTTCTATCCTTGAAACTTTCCAAAAACTCATTTCCATATATGGATTTCGGACCAAAATGGGAACATTTCGGACCAAAATCAGGCGCTGGCGAGGTGAATTGGACTGGGACCAGGGCTTTCGCGCGATGTCTAATCTGCCTCGGCCTATGGAAGTCTTCTTTGGTCCTTGGCACGTACATTTGGGCCGGGAATGAGTCATCCGGCGGAGGATTGGGCTCCATTCTTCTTGTTTGGCTCGTTTTGTCTTCAATTTTCACAAAAATTCTACAAAATAAAGATAGAAGCGGCGGCAGTACCAAAATCCTGGAAAACACAGTTAATCATGAGCAATTGTATTGGTTTGAGTGCCATTTTGGTGCTAAATATGGTCAAAATATGTATATAAATAATAGACATCAGTTATAATTAATTGAATCTAAGTGATCATATGAAAATTAATTAATGCATTTGCTAATACAATAATAATTATCAATAAGTTGATAATTTAGTTCAACAATATTTAATATAATTATAGAAATTATATTGAATATATAGGCTTTAATTTATTAAGTCTATTTGAGCCCAAATTGAAAGGAACTTGAGAAGACAATTAACAAATGGATTAATGGACTAATAATACATGTGATGTAGCTCTTTTAGGCCTTGTTTATGGCTGGCCTTAGAGAGATAAAATTGTCCTTTAATCATTGGTTAATTGAAAGGACTCATTAGTGGGTTATATGAAAGGACTCAAGGAAAAACAAAGGGACAAGACTCTTCACTTTCTCCTCTCTCTTCTTCTTCGTTCTAGGCCGAAATTACAAGCAAGAAAAGTGTGTTTTCTGCCATGTGATTGTTCTTTTTCAAGTTCATTCAGGTGTTCATGTGTTGAACAATAGTATCTTCTTATTAATTGTTGATTAATCGAAGAAGAAAACGAGTATTAAGTTCATCCTAAAGTTCACTAGCACAAACTCTTAGGATTTGGTTAATCCTTTTGGCGGACTCAAGAACAAGGAGTAGGAAGTGTTGGAGAGCACACCACCGATTCCAAAGCCTTGGTCGAGCGTCCTTGTTATGATATAAGGATAGGTAAAAACCGTTTTCCCCCTCCTTTGCACTACATGTCTTTCCACAAGATTCTTGTTATGCTTATTGTTGTAATATGTTAAATATGATTTAAAAATTAAAATAAGTGCATGACTAAATTCCTTCAAGCCAAGCCCAGATCAGGGCCACAAGGACTATAATCCCACCAGACACTCGGATCACTAACCCGTCTTGCAACACACCTACTCAACCCAACCCAAGAAACACCTTGGACAACCGCAAAGAGAACATCCGCTGTCATAGGTGCCACTCTCTTAAGCACTATGCCGATGAGTACCCTAAATCTCAAGTCCAGTTCAGTATTAACCAAGATGATTACATTGAGAATGAAGAGGGATATGACATAGCAGAGGAAGAGGTTTTTGAAGCTAGTCCCGATGATGTCGAATAAGAGAGTCTAGAAGCACGACATTTGTGCCTCACACCACCGACCTAGGAGAAATGAAAAAGACACGACATCTTCAAAACTCAATGCTCAATCAATAGGAAGAAGTGCAACAACATCATTAATTGACTCGAGAAGTTGGGAGAACATGATCTCCGAGGAAGGGTCCGAAAGTTAAACCTCGCAACCATAGCACATTCTTACCCATACAAGCTCAGATAGATGAACAAGGACGCCGAGATCATGGTTAATTGACGGTATCAGGTTGAATTCTCAATCGACCCGAACTACTCTACTTCTGTCCTCGTAGATGTTGTCACGATAGATGCTTTACACCTCATCATTGGCCGACCATGGCAATTTGACTATCATGTTGTATATGATGGTCATAAGCATCTTTATTAAATCCAATTGGAAGAAAAGAATGTACACATTTTACCTCTGCAAAAAGATTTTTCTAACCAGGGAAGACGATATTTTGTGTGCCAACAGATGAGTTTGAGACCAAAATTGAACCTAAGAGAATGTGTTGGATTGTAGTCAACACCAAATCGACTTGGTGCCGGGTTTAAGCCTTTCGAACAAAGCTTATTATCGGATGTCTCTGAATCAACACGAGAAGCTACGTCGATAGGTACGAGAACCGCTCTACAAGAATTTTGTGCGAGAGACCATAAACCTGTGTGTTGTTTCCGCATTATTTGTTCCGAAGAAAGATGACACGTTTCGGATGTGTGTAAACAGTCGAGTCATCAATAGGATCACAACCAAATATCGATTTTCTATCTCGAGGCTCGAAGATAGGCTTGACTAGCTCAGCGGAGCAACGAGATCTTCTCAAAAATCAACCTGAAAAGAAGGTATCATCAAATCCACATCAAGTCAAGAGATGAATGGAAGAGAACCTTTAAGACTAAGGATAGACTGTTCGAGTGGGTTTTCATACCCTTTGACTTGTCACATGCTTCGAGCACTTTCATGAGAGTGATGAATCAAGTACTTCGCCCATTTCTCAACAAATTCATGGTGTTCTACGTCGATGATATTCTTATTTACAACCGGAACAAGGTCGACCACCTGCACCACCTGCTAAAAGTGTATGAAACCCTTCAAGTAAATCAACTATTTGCTAATTCGAAGAAATGCCCGTGGATGGTTTTGAGTCTTGTTTTCTTGGGCTATATCATCTCGAGTAAAGGCATGAGTTCGGATGATAGCAAGGTGCAGATAATTCGAAATAGGCCGAGTCCAACCACCATTGGGGAGGTTCGCTCGTTCCGAGGTCTTGTCAGTTTCTACAGGAGATTCATTAGAGGTTTTAGCTCGATCACTGCACCGATCACTGACATACTCAAAAGCAAGGACTTCACTTAGAATGAGAAAGCTCAGAAAGCATTTGAGCAGCTCAATAGTTTACTCACGAATGCTCAGAAAGCAATCATTAAAGGCATGAGCCCGGACTTTGTTTGGGACACTATCCTACCAAAGATCGAATTCGAGTACAATGTACTGCTCGATTAACCGTTCCTAGTAGTTTGCTTTATTTTTATGTGTTGTATGGTTATATTTTCCGAGGTCCCCTCGACTTACTCCCTATAGAAAACCCGAGCAAAAGTCTCAAAGATGCAACAATTTGAGTATGTGACTTGCTAGAAATTCATCCTCAAATCCACCAGAATTTGAAGGCCACATATGAGAATTACAAGAATTATGAGGATGAGAAATGCCGACACACTCACTTCGAGGCGGGAAAGCCCGTATGGGTCTATTTGAGCAAAGATCGCTACCCGCGAGGAAAATACAATAAGCTTACTCGTCGCAAGTTCGAACCTTACCCAATTCTAGAGAAGTTTGATAAGAATGCTTATAGAGTCAAGCTACCCGATGACATGCATATCACAAGCATGTTCAACATTCGCCATCTTCGCAAGTATTATGGTGAGAATACAAGTTTGAGGTCAAGATTTTCTTAACCCGAGAGCATGACGTGATCCAAGAAGGAAATACACTCAAATCCGATTCAGATTTGGATATGGATATATTTTAATATTAGCCTTGGATATCGCTATATATGTAGTTTTCATATTTTCCTTTCTATTTCTGCAAATTTTCTTTTTATGTTATCATTTTTTAAATTTGTTGATTTGGAGTCCAAAACACCTTCTCCTGTATAAAGATGTGCATGTAATTGTAAAAGAGGCTATTGTTTCATAAAATTTCTCTTTGAACTCCGAGGGTTCTTCTTTGCTATTTATCATGTTTTGTGTTTTTAATTTCTCTAAACCATTGATCGCAACCCATCACTAGCGGAGTTATAATTTGGAACGGACTTCGTGGTCACTAACTCATTATTTATTTATTTTTTTAAGTTTTCTTATTAGCTATAGTACTATCCCACCAAGTTAATTAGATATACATTGCATCATCAATTTTGGATTTTAGTTGAACTCTCTTGCAATGCACGGTCCTATAGCCTAGGACCATATTTGAAACCGATTAGATAATTAGAAACTAAAAATTATTATCACTCAAAAAGAATTAGAAAATAAAATTATTATCACTCTCACCAGTGATAATTTTATTATTGATTATTTTCAACTTATATTCATCCTAATTCCTAAATATGATTATAGAATATACAATACCTAATGATTTTACCTTAAATATGGTGGATTGAAATATGTTCATTGTCAGCAATGACAAGGGTTAAGGTTGGTAAGGTACATTATATAGAGGCCAAAAGGAATAAGATGAAAGCTACAAGGCAATCTACACTTGTGACAAACTCTGTTTTCATGTCTGATCTTCCCGTCCCTTGTCATAAGCCAAGAAAAAGTAAATAAAATGATGGAAAGCGAACAGTTCTGTGGTTTGAATGAGGCAGCCTTTGGTGCAAACCTTCCATGCATTTAATCTGAAAGTCCAAGAAGTTTGTTGTGCGCTTCTATTTGGATCTTGTTTCTCAACACGTCACCATCCTAGGCTAAAATGCCTATGATGTGCATGGCTTCTAGTTCATGGTCACGGATATTTCTGGCTAAGCAGGCTTTGTCAGGGAAGCATCACGGCCTATATGTGCTGGATCTGATTAGCGAGATGGTAAGGACTAGCTAGCTTGACCTATTAGCTATTATTAGTAAACGGTACCGGTGTAGGTGGGTACGTATTACTGATTCAGTCAAGTTAGGTTTTACTAAATAAATTTATAGATTGTACGTGACCGTTAATTATTTGTTTGATGTTCTAGTCGTTTGATTTATTTCTTATTAGTAAAAAAATATTATTATTAGTTTTCGAATTTTTGTTTTCTTTCAATAATGAAGTACTAATTAGGCACAAAAATCTAATTAGGAAAATCAATTGCATAAAGTACTAGGTACTAAATATATTTTGTTTCCAATTCGGTATAAAGATATGAGGACTAATTCTTTCTAAATTAAGTACTAAATTAGGTATACCAAAAAATTGAGGAACCTCTTTGTTTAAAAAATAATATAAGAAATCGATTAAGCTCAAATATTGAATTTTCAGATATAAAACTTGAACTGAGAAAAGCGAGCAGCTGGCAACAAGTTATATTTTACATCCCTGTTGCTTGGTAAGTAAATAATCTTGATAGGGACAGCATTTTTTTTAAGACCATGTATAAATTAAAATATTGTTTTTTTTTCATATGGCATCCATGGACTAAAATAGTTCAAATTAAAGAAAAAGATGAAGGAGCTAAAATAGTTTTGTTGGCTGCTGAAGTAGGCTAACTGTACGCCATCAATCATTAACATGAACAAAAAAAACAAATCGGAACAGTAGACGATTACAATTACTTTATAAATAATGCTCGAAGGAATAAGACCCAACAAACGGATCTTTGTTAGTGAAATATCCTTGTCGGTTATAATAAATTCATTTCCAAACCAAATCGTTATTCCAAAAACATGTGGGAAATGCGTCCCAGTGCCGTGTAGTTTACGCAGTAATGGCCTTCTGATTCTCTAGCAAGTACTGCACTTGCACCCGTTCGAGCCATGTCATGTGTCACAGTGCTACCACTCGATCTCAACTTCTCAAGCCAACGCCATCACAATCCAATTCACATCTGATTTAAATAAATATATTTTACTATTTTAGTTTAGAAAAAGTCCGATCTGATTTAGATTTTGGATCGACTGGTAGGAAAAGCGAGTTGGGATTAAGTCAGTATTTGGGACCAAACCGCAATTCGTCCGGCGCTTTACGACCGAACAGTGATAGTCTGATTGGGCTTCTCGTGATCTTATGTGATTGTGACCTGTTCAGTGACCTGTGTAGATATCGTGTAGTGGGGACTAAATGTCAATAATACTTTTTTTCAAATTGTGAGCGACTCTTGTGTAGCCTTAATACTGATAAGCATTGTTATGTAAATTATACTAGCCTTAAGAAACACCCAATATTTATTTCCCGCCGCCATTATAATCAAAATAATGCACACCAATTTAAATATTTTTGTAAGAAAGAAGTCCACTTTATTAGTTTTAAAATCAGAATCGATTAGCATTTCTGGAATCAAGGGGAAAAGGAATATATATATATATATATAGAGAGAGAGAGAGAGAAAATAGATATAGTACACTGATGTGTACGGATCGTCCCTGTACACATGAGTCGTTTTTCAAAATCCAAAATTCAAACGGTCAATCCGAACCGTTCAAGTTGTTCTACATATTGAAAAACCCAGATAGACCAAATTTTACATTTTTTCAAATTTTTTTGCTATTTATTATGATATTTTTAAAAAACACTATAATTGGAGTATTTCAGACCCTCCAATTTGAAAATATCATAATATATAGCAAATAAAATCGAAAAAATATAAAATTTGGTCTGCAAGAGTTTTTCAATATAAAGAACAACTTGAACGGTTTGGATTGACCGTTTGAATTTTAAATCTTAAAAAACGACTCATGTGTACAAGGACGATCCGTACACATCAATGTACTATATCCATTATATATATATATATAAAGAATGGCTATGCTACTATTCATATGTAAACTGACTTTGTAGGCTAGATTTTTATACCGTCGAATTGCTGTAATCGATGGAGGGGATGCACGCACTGAGCTCCTCCTTCGTTTAACATTTCCGTTAGCAGCTGTTCCGTCTCCTCCTTTCTATTTACATCTTCCGTGAAAAACAGCACCAACTCTGTGGATCCAAATAAAATAAAATAAAAAGAGAGCCAGAGCGCGAAATTGGAGAGGGCTCGATTTTTTTTTTTGGGTTTTTTGGGATCAGGAGTCACCACTTTTTTTTTAAAGAAGCGTGTGTTTTGTGGGTTCTGTGAAGAAGAGAGACAGACTTTAACAGAAAGAAGACGGAAAAAATAAAAATAAAGGAGCGATCAGCGCCTGCATCTCAACGGCTGTTTCAGATTTTCGCACGGATCTCAAAGAAATCCAACAGCTCAAAAGTCTAGCCTACAAAGCCAATTTACATATGAATAGTAGTATAGCCATTCTCTCTCTCTCTCTATATATATCGTATGAAACATCCTTGTGAACTAAATTTTATATTTTTTCAAATTTTTCGACTTTTTAAAAATTGTTGTTAATTATACTAGCCTTAATACTAATAATTTTAAGTTAAATTTATGTAGTTTGCATTGTTATGCAAATTATACTGGATATGCATATGCTATTTTCATGTGGATTTGGATAGTTTAGAGTGGCTTGTAATAATGATAACATGGAATATTTTTGGTTTATTTTGGATCATTTAGGAATAATATATTTTTTTTACATTAATTAATGATAACATGGAAATATTTTGGGTATATTTTTTACGTTAATATATTTTGGGTTTACTAGCTAAGCATATGCTATTTTTATGTTGATTTGGCTAATTTTGAGTGGCTTGTAACAATAATAACATTGAAAATTTTGGATGTGTTTGGATCATTTAGGATTTATTTGTCTATCATTTTTAGTTGTTTTTATCAATATATATATATATATATATATATATAGTGAACCATGATGCATAGAGTGCTCCGTGCACCATGACCGTTTGATTGGTGATTTTGTAAATTGACTAATCTAAATTAACCAATCCAATCTATATATTTAAATCTCATAGCAAACAAAATTTTACAATTTTTGAAAATTTTTTACTATTTTTTTGAATTTTTTAAAGCTTGCAATTTTTTTTGCTATAAATACACTAATTTGTAGCAAAAAAATGGCAAGCTTTAAAAAATTAAAAAAATAGTAAAAAATTTTCAAAAATTGTAAAATTTTGTTTGCTATGAGATTTCAATATATAGATCGGATTGGTTAATAGTAAAACGGTCATGGTGCACGGAGCCCTCTATGCATCATGATTCACAATAAATATTATATATATATATATATATAATATAGAATAATGTTGTTTTCTGTATAGAATTGACTCTCAGTTCAAGTTTATTCATTTGCCATTCATATCCAAATGATATTTTAAATTTTGGAAAAAGAAAAACTCTTTTTAAATTCCAAATCCCACTATACTTGATTGTTATTCCAAAAAATGCTATCCTTTATTACTGTTCACATTCATCCAAACACATATTTTCTATATCTCATTAAAAACACATTCATTGTTGTTTATTTCTTACAAGATGTATATGATATTTGTCCATTCAGCTTCTAAAGAAATATATTTAGGCACAAAATTTTGTTACAGTAGTAAATAATTTTCAATGTGAAAAAACAATTTAAAGATCATTAGAACGCAAATAGAAAAAAGTATGGCCACAAAAGAACTACACTTGGGTAAGTGGGACCACCTCAAATGGGGTATAGGTGTGCGGGACAGCGAGTTCCTGTGGCCCACGGCAATCAATAGTAAGTGTTATGGACCACGCATTACGCAACTTGGGAATGTAGTTCATTCTAGCAAACAAGCAATAGATATTTCGTCCTTGTGCATGTGCTGATATCATTTTTTTTTTCAAATTTTAATTAAAATAATAAAGAAAATATCTAAAAGTTCTAGTGCTTAAAAATATTAATATGCTTTGTCGAAACTTCTTCCATCTTATGCTGAATTAAAATATAAAATCTAAATTACATTTTGAATCTTCTAAAATCCTTCGTCTCTCTCTCTCAACCCGCACGCACAAGAAACCACCAAGCAATTATTGTCTGAGATGATTTATACAAAATTTAAAAAAATAGGAGGAAAGGTCAATTATGATAAGTTTTTGAAATAATATGAAATGTTGTATGAGGCTATTATTAATGTAAAATTTAAGAGGAAAGGTTAATTATACTTCCAAAATTAGAAACCAAGTGAAAATGTTGATTTCTCGGTTTTTTCATAATTAGATTAATTGTGAAGAGAAATTGCATGACGCTATTATTTTTTTCTTCCTATATTATAATGCAAATCTATATCTGCACTGTGTTATTCGAGCAATCCATTGGTAATAGTGTGTGAATATATATATATATATATATAGAGAATGGATAAAATACACTGATGTGTACGGATCGTCCCCGTACACATCAGTCGTTTTTCAAGATCCGAAATTCAAACGGTCAATCCGAACCGTTCAACTTGTTCTTTATATTGAAAAACTCTTGCAGACCAAATTTTACATTTTTTCGAATTTTTTTGCTATATATTATGATATTTTCAAATTGGAGGGCCTGAAATACTCCAATTATAGTGTTTTTTGAAAATATCATAATAAATAGCAAAAAAATTCAAAAAAATGTAAAATTTGGTCTATCTAGGTTTTTCAATATAGCGAACAACTTGAACGGTTCGGATTGACCGTTTGAATTTCGGACCTTGAAAAACGACTCATGTGTACGGGGACGATCCGTACACATCAGTGTTCTATATCAACTCTCTATATATATATATATATATATATATATATATATATAAAATTGATCAAAAGATTATACAAAAATCGAAAAGTATTTTGTTGTGTTTCTTACTGTAATTGAAGTACTCAGTTAAAATTTGTTAGGTATATGACAAAACATTATAGAATTTTTTTTTTTTTTCTTAAAAGCTATCTGTATAGATTATGAATCACCGGGAGCGTTGGTATCATTTAATTTTATATTAATATGCAGGTAAATTATGTCACGGACTAAATTTTGTAACTGGATTTAAAATTATGAAAAGAGATGAATGATTAAGATTTAAGTCCGGTTAAAAATTTCTGTCCACCATTGAATTACTCATTTATTTAAACCAATTGAATATTGCATAAAAAATTAACAGTATAAACTGAGAGTTTATCTTGCAATTAATACCATACTTACAATAAAAGAAATTAAAATTGGGAACTGGATCCGACCACTTTTAGTAGGGATCTGAATATCTATCCAACCGACAATAACGGTTTTTTTTTTTTTAAAAAAAAATCAGTGGTCGAAATCACCACTTTTCTTAATTCAGAAAAGGTTACCCAGAGTACATCAAAACATAAAACGGCATTATTTGCCAACTGAATCGGCATTGGTACCCCGACAATAACGGTTGGAACTATATACATTATAATAATGATCTGGATCTAGTTTGCAGCGTTCAGTCTAGCTATATTAATAACCAGATTGCAGATATAATAACTCTAATTACAAATTATAATGAAGAACAGCTCACCGTATTTCTAAACTATCTTCCCTTTAACTTCCTATCAGTATTAACGATACAATACGGTATATTAAATAATAAATTCACACTTCTAAAAACAGAGTTTTTTAAATTCTATAATATGGCGCACGACCCGGCCGTGTCAAGGCTCACGTTAACATATATAATTAACTTCTCATAATTTGTAGTAACTTCGACGGTCATACTTCAATAGTAATAAGTATTTGGTGTCGTATTTAAATTTTAAGCGTTTATACTTTTAACTTTGGCATATATGTTGGTACCTTGGGTATAAGGGTGTTCATACTTCATATGTAAAATGTTCGTAATTTGTGTTTGTGTGTTTATCTTAATATCAAATGATTGTTAGTCGGTTACACAGATTTGTTAACTAGTTATAAAAATAATCTCTCTTAAATATTATGAAATATTAAACTATTCTTTAACTTCTGACCCCATAAATACCTTATATATTTTTAACTAGTTATTTAATGTTAAATAATTGTGCATTGCCACAAAAATATATGCTGAATTGGTCGAAAATGTATTTGATATATATTATAATGCTGTTTGACTTAGTGAATGACTTAGTGAATGACTATCAATAATAATATTTTACTAAAATTAAAGTGTGAGTATGAATTCTAAGTTTTGTGAAAAAAAAAACGTTGGAGATGTTTAGAGAATGTTTTCATGCAGGCTAGGATTACCATCATCATACTAGAGAAAAATTTATATCGCCTGGACTATTACACACGAGAACTTATATATTTTAAAATTAACAAAAAAAAACTAATTGAATTAACGAGAAATTTATTCCACATCAAATTGCTCATTAGTTCTCAAAGCGGTGCTGCAAAACGACGGTCGGAAGCATTTTCCTTTGTTTAATTTTAGTTCTTAACATTTTAACAATAACCAGAAATTAGTATTTGGTCCGAGAAATTCAACCTCGGCGAAGGAGCCAATGAGTTGAGAACACATCACGTGGTTGGAGAATCAGAAAGAAAAGTCGCAGCGTCCCGAGAAGCCGGTCGCCAGTCGCCAGTCGCCACCATTCCGGGACCTTATATATCCTGTTGACAACGCCTGGGAAACCGGACCGACCGGTCTGACTAGACCGGCCGTTGTCGGATCTCTGCCGGCTTGAGAGTTGGCAAAAGCAGCTCCTATCATCTCCAATCATCTTCCTTTTTATCTAGCTGCCTTTTCTATTTCCCAAGCCTTAGGTCATAGATTTTTTTTTTTTTTTTTTTTTTGGTTTCAGAATGGAATAATTAACAAGAATGCAGCTGTCAAATTACATAGACGATGCATGTGGCCTAGCGGGTCAATGATAAAAGTACTAAAGTGGCCTCAAATAGATCGAGGGTTCAAGTCCCGCATTTATTTTTAATTTTAGAAAAAAATTGAATAACAAAGACCTCCCTCTTTCTTCAAAAAAAAAAAAAAAAACAAATTACATAGACGACGAAAACATGAAAACTAGTAATTAAAATGACTTGGACAGTTTTTTTTTTTTTTTTTGTTGAAAAAAAGACTTGGCAATCAGAAAGAATTTTTTATTGAATATGATTTAAAAAAAATTCACAAGGCACTTGAGAGTGAATTTGCAGAAGAAATTATCAAGATTTTGGATGCATATACCGTATAAAGTTAAAAGTTCAGCTAAAAGTGTGTAGATCGTATTGCATGAGCTTCATCATTTTTATCACATTGCATAAAGTTCTTTATATCTCAACTCCTGTTTGCGGTGCATCGTAAAACTTTTCATGTGCATAAATTTTGGGATGATTATTCGTCATGTCGGTGCACTAAAAGTAATTTAGAGATCTTGATAATTTAATAATACAGACAGAACCCAAATGATGAGATCATGTGCAGCTTATAGTAACTCTATTATGACTTTCCACGATAAGCTTATCAGAATAGTTTATAAGCTCAATTTAAAAACCTATCATATCGAATTCAAATTGCTCAAACAGAACTACTTAATAAATAATACGTTTGCGTACTATTTTTTTTTTATTTGTTTATACTTAATTGCTTGACTTAATTTATACTACATAAATTTATCGCAAAATTAGCATGTTGATGCACTGCTCGTAAATAAGATTGGTCTGACGGGTTTAAATTTATTATTTGATCTGAGAGATTTTGGAGGTAAACTTGTAAGCCATTTCGATGATTTAAGTTCGTAGGAGCTTTACATTGTAAATTACGCATTATTTAATTGTTGCCCATAATGGCTATGATTCTTAAGTGATGAATTTCTACAAAATGTTTTGGGCTTCATCTCCTAATTAAAAGCTAATTCAACAATTATCTGCACTTAGCCAAGTCTAGTTTATCCTTTTTTTTAATTTCTTCCCACTTCATAAAAGAAAAATGGTGGACCAAAAGAAAAGCAAGGCCTAAATAACTACACTTCAACCTTTCCACAAACGTGTCTGAAAGGTCGTTGATGAAAAATTTAATGCGTCGCAGAAAACTGCATGTTTAAAGCATCTAGAAATAAAATACAAATTACTGTTAACTACACAGAAAATCCCAGAAAAGAAGTACAAGAGATAAATCTACGCTTGCAAATATGTAATTAACATTTTGGAATTTAAAGTATCTAGTTTTGTTTTACAGTTAACAGTACAAGCGGGATCATGTGACCGTCACTGTAGAGCACGACCAAAGAACACAAAGAAACAAAGAAAGGATGATACCGTACGAACTGATGATGTGATGGTAATGTAATCACCAAGCATTAAAAATCAAAAGCAATGTCTTTTCTCTATCTCTCTCTTTTTGGTTTTCTTCTCTTTTCTTTTGCCATATACCTTTCCTGCTAAGAGCTTTGTTGACTGCTCAGTGTATACCCTCCACTCTACAATGGTTGTTCTAGGCAGGAATCATGGCTACTTTTGCCTTGTTTGGTAGTGGCGTAGTGCTACCCAACTGACCCATGGCGCTTTGCTTGGGCTTTTGTGGGCTTGTTGATTGCCTCAGTTTCCCTTTGTACATGCCTACAAGGCGGTTACTTGGTGGCATTTTCGGTGTGGTATTTCACCGTCCATCTATCTGAAAGAATTGTTTGTTAGGCCATTGCGACCGTTCAACAATTGGAACCCATCCCATGACATGTAGGCCATAGTGACTATAGAGTCTTCTATCTACCTTTGCATCTAGATTGTTCCTTATAAAACTTAAAAAGTACCTATATTTCCTTAAAATCTGTCCACGTATGAGATAAGATAGATGGGACCACGGGACCATCAATTGACACCTTATGTTACCGTTGTGATATGAATGAACTCCGAGATGCAGCACATGAAATGAAACCATAGCAATGAAAATCATTGATAATTGGGCTTGTATATTACAGGCCATAATAGTAAACAACCGAAAGAAAAAATTGACAATTTTAGGCCATATTGGTTCCCTCCCATTTTTTCTTTTTCCCATCGCATATTTTCTTTTCAGATAATAGCCAGTAAAGTAGCACTATCCAAGACCACTTCAACAATAGGGCAAACATAGAAAAACGTATGTATTGAAAAGTTAGAATGGTAAAAAGCAACAAACTATATCAATAATTCTCCATTTACAGCTATTAACCGAATCCAGATACTAAATACAAACCACACCATCAAATTCTGTCATGTGCAAATGCAAATCTTTCAACAAAGCATAAATGTAGTGTACCTCTTCATGTGACTCATCGCTGGCAAGAAACATATGAACTGTGTCTCTAATTTCTATCCAACTGCATCCGGGATTCTTATGCATTCCCTTCTCTCTAATCAAGCTCCTAATTCTTGCCAAATCATCCCATTTCTCAGTAACTGCATACAAATTGGCCAATAAAACATAATTGGCCATGTTGCCTTCTTCCAACTCGATAAGCTTGCTGGCAGCAATCTCTCCTAATTGTAGATTACGTTTGATTACGCACCCATTAAGCAATGCACTCCAAACAACTGGGTCCGGTTCAATTGGCATGGTTCGAATCAGGTCGAATGCCTGGTTTAACTGTCCAGCACGACTCAGCAAATCTACCATGCATGTGTAGTGTTTCAAGTTGGGTTCTATGCTATAGTCTTGCATCATTTTGTAGTAGAAATAACCTTTTTTCACGTCTCCAATGTGGACGCAAGATGATAAAACAGATAGAAAAGTAATCTCATCAGGCACAATACCATCTTTAATTAGCTTATTAAAAAACTCAATCCCCTCCTTTCCTAAGCCATGTGTGGCATAACCTGCAAGAATGGTATTGTATGAAACCAAGTTATGTTCTCTAATCCTCTCGAATGCGAGAACACCAAGCGGTACATTCCCGCACTTGCAATACATATCCACAATAGGTGCACCAATTCGCACCTCTGAATCATAGCCAAATCGAATTGTATGCGCATGCACTTGCTTCCCAAGTTCAATTGATAGGAAACGTGAACACATTGTTAAGACCATGCCTATGGTATGGATATCAGGCTTCATGCTTTCACTAGGTAACTTTCGAAATAGCTCAAAGGCCAATTTATCCTCCCTGTTATCCATATAACCTGCTATCAACCCATTATACGTGTACATATTGGGTTCAAATCCGCATTCTTTCATCTCCTCCATTAATTCAAGTGACTGAATAAAATTACCTTTACGGGCATGCCCCGACAAAAGCACATTCCAGTTCCATGTACTTCTTTCTGATATCCCCCTAAAGGCAGATTCTGCAGCTGTTAAGTCATTGCATCTGCAATAATATTCAACCAATGCAGATCCGACAAATGGATCGGAAGTGAATCCTCTTACAATTGCATGTGAATGTAGCTCTTTACCTTGCTTAAATGTGCCAGAAGCAGCACATGCTAGTAGAGTGCTACCCAAGTGATATTGGTTAGGTTTGATTTGTTCATCTATGATCATTTTCCGAAACATGTTTATAGCCTCATCATCCATCTCATTATCAACATAACCAGATATAATAGAATTCCATGATATGTCATCTCTCTTTACCCTGTCAAGCACCATATTGTCAAACAGGTGCCTCGCCTCCTCCAATTTCCCGTTCTCCAAATAGCCCATCAACAATGTATTGTAGGACACAATATTTCGAGCTGATAACTTCAAAAAGAGCCTTTCGGCTGAAACTATATCTCCACACCTCCAGTAAATATCCATTAATCCATTGACAACAAATGAACTAGTTATCAAACCATGTCTTGTGGCATAACTATGGAGCTCTTTTCCAAGGTTGAGTATCCCCATTCTACCACAACTAGGTAAGAGACCGGTTAAAGTCTGAGAATTAGGTTTAACACCTGAGTTGAGCATTTTAGTGAATAACTCTAGTGCTTCTTCATCATGACCATTTTGTGCAAATCCACCAATGGCTGAACTCCATGAAACAACATCAGGCTCAACATTAACCGACTTACTCATTTCTTCCAGAAACTTCAATGCCTCATATACCATTGCATTTGCAGAACAAGCCGTGATTATAGAGTTCCAAGAAACACCGTCCTTTTCCTTCATTCCATAAAAAAATTTCATTGCATCCTCCACCAAGCCACATTTACCATACATGTCAATTAATGCATTGCCTACATATACATTTGAGACAATGCCTGTTTTCAAGACTAGCCCATGAATGTACTTCCCCAACTCAACCAAATCAAGTCCAGTGCAAGCCTTCAGGACAACGGGGAATACATATAAATTAAATTCCACTCCATCTAATAACATCTGCTTTAACATGCCTATAGCCTTCTGAAAAAGCCCATGGTTCACTAAAACAGTTAAAATTGCGACCCATGTGTAGGTGGTTCTCAGGAGCATTTTGTCGAACAGGTAACAGGCTGTGTCAACACAAGAGCAGCGACCATACATGACAAGAAGTCTGGTTTCCAAAAACTCAGAGTGGCCAGAGAATCTGCGTTTGATGACGTGGGCATGGATCTGACGAGCAAGAGAAGAGCAATGACATGAATCAATTGCTGATGCGTAATCGGACGGCGAGGGAAAATCTGGTATTGTAAGAATAGTGTTCTTGGAGAATGATTTTCTGATGGGTCTCAGTTGAGATTTGTAAAGGTAAAGAGGAGGAGAGGTTACAGGTGCTACGGAGATGGCCATAGTAATAGTGCCTAGTCGTTCGTTCATTGACGGTTTATAGTTGTGGGTTTCTCCTCTTTCACTGTTATTATTTATTTTATCGGGTGTGATATACACCATCCAACCAAAAGACATCCAAGCATCCACCCCTCACGGGCGATTTCCTAATGGACTTCTGGGAGCCTAGGTTCAATTTTTTTGCGCGCTGACGTCATCATTTTCCTGTGATGACGTCATCAAAATTTTTTCGAAAAAAATTTTTCAAATTTTTTTTTGCCCGCTGACGTCATCAAATGAACGGATTTTTTATTCAGTTACATGCCTCAAGGGATGAGTTAAACTAATTAAGTGTTCAATTAGATGCAGTAATAATATGAAGTTTTAGATTTTTGTGTTCAGTTAAAGACGTTAAGGGATGAATTTAAAGTGTTTATGTGTTCAGCTAGTTGCAGTAGAAAATTGATTTCGTAATTTTTTGTGTTCTCTTAAACTGGTTAAGGGGTAATTTAAAATTATTTATGTGTTCAGTTAGATGCATCCATAATTTGAACATTGATCATTTATTAAGAATAATATCCATTATTTCAACAAACTGAACAATTATATTAATAATAACACAAATCCTACACAGTTTTAACCACTACAAGCTAACACAATTCATCAACTCCTCCTTCGATTTCTTCCGCACACCTCTTCTCATCCTGTCCTGTAATTCCTACACAAACAAAACAAAAAACAATTAAGACCAATTACTAATTAAGTGCTCTAATAATGTTTAATCCTTTCAGGTCATATGAAGTTTTAAAAAAATACATAATGAAACAAGATGATCCCTTATAGATACTAACTTAACACATATGATGACTAACTAATTCATTAGAAAAACTAAACAATTAATTAGTATATCTGAACACTTAATGATAATTAACTTAATTCATAATTACAATTAACTGAACACTAAAGACAACAAAGTAATAAATACCATACAGATTGTTGTAATTGATGTAATTGATTCCTAGATGCAATAAGAAAAATATATATGGACACTAACTGAACACTTGTACATTCTGCTACTCAACCCTATTGTGATGATATTGTTTCGTGAGTTAAGGGTTCTGGAGTAACACTGGCAAAAGAAAAGAAGATGTTTAATCCTTAATTACAAATTCTAATGAAATAATCAAATCGAGAGCTTAGATTCTCACTGTTAGGATATAATCCACATAGCTTTGTGGTGATTCAGTGCACCAACTACATCGGCAAGTAAATCGATATTTTGACCACAAATCTAAATGTCTTGTGCCCTGAACTACAGAAAATATAATACCAACAGATCGTAAAAAAAAATGTAATATTAGTTATCAGCTACTTTAAAACTGCAAAATCACAATGCATAACAAAAAAAGGTTCCTAAACTGTAGCTCATTTCTCCATTTGGTATTGCATTCATCCCTAAAAAATTCACTTTATACTGTTTGGTGATAAATTTTATAAAACGGAAGGAAATCCTTGTTATTGATGTTGTGAATTTATACATTATAGCATGCATGCCAGTATCCAATAACTAGGAAAAATTTTCCATTTTTCAACTAAAAAATGACAGTAGTAAATAAAATTGTACAGGAGATTGAAAGACCTAACCGGAAAAATGATCTATACATCATATTGTAATATCTGACATCTGACTCTCTAGAAGAGATATTAGAAAAAGTGCGATGTTAAAGTCTATTATCGTAGTGATCAAAAACAGAAAAAAGATAGGAAAAAAAGAAGAAGATTAAAATAGAAGAGAAGATTAAATTGAATACGAGGGTGTACCTGGTCTTCTCCCACTAGTTTCTCCTCTGGCTGCGGCTAGAGTCAAGGATTCGAAAAACGAAACGATACCAGAGAAACTATTGGTCTCAGATCTACGACCTGAACGATCTCTGAGAGATTCGAAGCAGAAACGGAACTAGGGTTTGCAAGAATCATCGCAATCACGCCTCAGGCGATCGCCGGCGTCGCTCCGCTTCGTCGAGGGCTAAACCTTGAACTAAACGGGGAGAGAGAGAGAGGAGAGACGGGAGCGCTGACTGTTGCGGGTATGTTTGGAGACGGGAGAGAATAGGAGGCGTCTCTTCAAAAAGACCAAAGTGTCCCTGTTTCGGATGCAGTGGATGCTTGGATGCTAATAGATTGGATGCTATATACTAATTACCTTTATTTTATTATTCAATTTAATGTTTTATCCATCCAGGACTCGTGATTTTTGAATTTTATAAGCCGTTACTTGTATGTACTTTTAGGGACCATAAGATACTCTGGGCCGGTTTGAGGCTTGGAGTTGGATAAATAGGATTGGTCTGTTTTGGGCTAAAATTTGGAAATGAGCAAAACCCAATTACTGTAATTTTCTATTAAAATTACTGTCTACTATCTCTCCACGGGCCATTCTGTGTCATTTGTACTTATTCAATTTATTCATTTATATGTCCATTTTGTATATCTATTTGTTAATTTTATTCGATTATGAGTTAGATTTTATTTGTTGTATTGTTGTTCAGATTTTTATATGCATATTTTACTTATTTGTTTGTATGTGTTCATTTTGATTATTTAAATATTTACTTTGTCTATTTTACATGTTCATATTGTTCAAGTGATGGCAAGTGACAGCAAAATTGTAGATTGCACTTATCATTTCTGATTTCCTATTGGCATTTCTTTTGTGACGAATTCATCCAGGGTCACTTCTAGTAGATTATAACAGTTTGGTAATATGCAAAATTGAATTTCTCCGCTTTTCGATTTATCAACTTTATGCTCTATTTGTCATGATAGAAATTGAATAATTATTTCACTTGAGGTAGTCTATATTAATATTTCCATTGGATGACTCGATTTGAACTGTTCCATCTATTTCCTTAAACATAGAAACAAAATGTTTCACTTCCATCATATCAGTTTATTATTCTTAATTGAAGTACAAATAAGTACAATTCAGCTGAATAATTCCCCAATGACAGCATGGTACATAAGTTTTGTAAATAATGTTTGTTTAGAGAGCCTTAAAAAATATGTAGGTTTAGAAATTTTCTATATTTCTTCAAGTAATATTTCATAAAATCCTATTAGCTCTTTGATTTCAGGTTTGGCCAATGAAGTTCCTGTTAAGATTTTGATTATTTAACAGTTCACATGTCTTAAATTGGTGTACACTGTTTTGAAATTTGAGAAGTTATGCTTGTACGCTGAGTCGCTGACGAATCAAAGTTAGGTCATGATTGAGTGAATTCTTGTGTAATAAGCCATAATACAATTACTATGTAGTACTGTGCTACATATACCAGTGCTTCCTAGCAAGCATTTTTTTACCGATCATATATTAGATTTTGATTTTATTTGTCACATCTTTAATAGTCAATGCTTTTCACTGCTTGCATGACTTTGCACTGTCCAGTCATTATTCAGTAATTTAATTGTATTTGCCAGCTTAATACTGATACATTTCCCTCTCTCATCAGTAGCTTTCTGAACTTCCATTTTTTTTTTTTTGTATCTCTTCTTAGCTTTCTTTCTTTCTTTCACTCTCTTGCTTTAATGGTGTATTTGTTATGGGTTGAATAAGTCTTATTCCGAATAAGGCTTATTCGGGATGAAACCACACGCGTTTTGAATAAACTTTATTCCGAATAAGGACTTATTCAACTCCTTATTCTAATTCCACCTATTTGTTGGAACAAAAGTGAATAAGTGGAGAGAGGAGAGAGGAAAGAGAAAAGCTTATTCAAAAGCTTATTCCAACCGGTGCCAAACACACCTTATATATAGGATGTTTTGGATTGTTTGAGAATAAGAGTAAGTTAGTGATTCAAGATTGATTCTCAAACAATTAAGAATAGGTTTGTTTGGAATAACAGAGTTATTTACAAATGGTCTGGCAATGCAGAATAATTTTTTTAATTTGAGTTTCTTTAAAATTATATTTTTAATCTAGAGTTAGTTCGGAATACTTATGAATCCACATGCACCCATATAGACTAACAAGTATACAGAAAAGCTCAAACATTACGTACCCAATTACGCCAACCACTACAAAAAAGATGGTCTTTACATAAATTTTTATAGATAGACTTTTTTTATTTATGTTGGACCTTGTTCTATTGCTAGATTTACTTGATTCACTAAATCTAGTAATTTTTTTATAAGACTCGATTTTCTATTAATAGGTCCTTAAAAATCTAGCAATTTATTTTTGATAGACTTTTCTGAATCTTGCAATGTCTAATGTAGCAATTCTTTGCTACATTATTTGTTACATTAGACATTGCATAATTCGAAAAAATCTATCAAAAATAAATTGCTAGATTTTTAAGAACCTATTAATAGAAAATTGAGTTTTGCTAAAATATTGTTAGATTTAGCCGTAAATTTTTTTAATAAACAAATCTGAAAAAGAAAATTTAACAGTAAACATCGGCTTTTCACATTTTGAGCAATAAACATGACAGAGCGCCCTGTCAGTGGCGCTCCGGCGGCGGCGTCGGTGCCATCGGCGCGGGTATGAAGGCGCCAGTCCCTCTGGCGCGGTTGGAAGTTGTACCTCCTCCCCCTTTCCCAACCATCGCACATTAACCCATCCATGGTCTCCTTCTCATCCGGGCCCATGGTCTGATCCAATGCTTCCCTCGGCCCAGCTCGCCATCTTCGCCGCGTCAGTCGTTCTCTTCGTCCCCATTGGCCTCGCCGGGCTTCATCTCAGCAGCACCAAAATGCTCTTCTTCAGCGGCATTCTCTTCATCTTCCTCTTCGTCGCCGTACACCTCGCCCCTTATTTCCTCTCCATTTCCCACCTCCTCCTCGCCTCTATTTTCTTCCCCTCTCCACCCCCCTCCTCCTTCCTCACTCGACCCCACAAACAGATCCGACCGCCGCGCCCTTCTTTCCCTCACATCACCCCCCACCTGGAACCACAACTCACCAGAGCACGAAGCTTTTGAAGTTGTGTCGCTCAAGCTTCCAACCGCGCCAGAGGGACTGGCGCCTTCATACCCGCGCCAATGGCACCGGCGCCGTCGCCGGAGCGCCACTGACAGGGCGCTCTGCCATGTTTATTGCTCAAAATGTGAAAAGCCGATGTTCACTGTTAAATTTCCTTTTTCAGATTTGTTTATTAAAAAAATTTACGGTAGATTTAGTGCATAAAGTAAATCTAACAATAGAACAAGGTCCGACATAAATAAAAAGTCTATCTATAAAAATTTATGTAAAGGCCATATTTCTTAAGAGGTAAAAATTAGCGAGTAATTAATATATTTTTTAACATTTTTTTCTTGGTACTTGATTGCATATCACACACAACTAGGGCTGTCAATACTTTCGCACGTTTTCGTTCGGTCCAAAATGGAAAAGAAACAAAGGAAAATCAGTTTCGTTTTTGAAAATGGAACGGAAACTAAACGGATACCAGTAAACGTTAGTGTTCTATTTATCGAAAACTGGACTGAAATCAACGAAATGAAAAATTGTTCCGTTTTACGAAATAGAACGGAAACGAAATAGATTTCTATTTCGTTAGATGGAATGGAACGAAAACGAAACATACCAGTTCCGCTTCCGTTTCGCACGTTTGACACCCTACACACAACAAATTATTTGCGGTTCCTCCAATGTTTGTCCTTTCCTCTAGTAAGCTGAACTTTCTAATTTTTTTTTTTTTTTTTGAAAAGTCGAACTTTTTAATGAATACTCTTTGGAAGGAATATATGAATCTGTCAGGGTTATGATGCGGAGTGGTGCTTTTGTAAGCAGCGTTCTTTTTATGTTTCTGATGCCAGATGAAGACAAGACCCAGTGATGGACAGAGTGTTTGCTAGAATTTAAGGTGTAGTTTCAAATAGAGGTTTGACTAAAGGTTTATTCCGCACCTACTCTGTAGGTCTCGTTATTAGCTAAGAATAATGATTTTTATCATGGAAAAAAAATCGTCTAATCTTCACCATCCTGGTTCTTGACTTGTAGATATAAAAGTAATAATAATCCGTTTGACGTTTAGAAATTAAACAAAAAAATATCTGTGGCTTTTGTATAAAATTTAATTTTTTTAGAAATTGAATGCCAGTTAACAAGAATTGAGGTTCAATCAAAGAGAAAGGACAATGACAGAATTGAGCATTGAGTTTGTTTAGTTAAATCGTACTGCTGTGGTGCAAATGTTTTGAGCCCTTTTATCATTCAAAAAGTGCAAACTGTTACTAGCATTAAAAGTTGAGAAAGGGTAATATTGGAATTTAATGACAAAGCCCAATAATATTGGGATTTAATGAAGGCCCAATGAAACATTTGTCTACTTTAAAACAATTAAAAAAACGGGTAACAAAATTTTCTGAGGAAAAGAAACACCACAATAGAACTACAAAATTTTGGAGCAGGTAGACAGTAAACCATTCCTACTTCAGTTGACATAGTATAAAAAAGGAAAGCACGTATATTATATGTTAGAGATCGAAATGACATCCTAGATTTGTAAGAATATCGCCCCCACTCAAAATATCTCATCAGTTTCTTAGTCAGAAGTCTCTGAGATACAAAATAACAAAGCCTTCAGCTTTGTAATGTTCAACTTTGAAGAAGCTTATTGACTTGACATATTCTCATACATAGGCAAGAAAAAGTTCCTTAGTTAGAACCATACAAGGTCAATAATCTATAGTATTAATAAAGATGCGTGGTTGCATTGCATTGACCGCAATGACTTAATTATATTTGTTAAAAATAGTTTTTTAAGTAAATATATTTGAAAATCGAAGGTAGATATATTTGAAAATCTAAAGTATTTCATACCTAATCTATAGAAAAAAATATATATCCCCTCCTACAATATACGATCTGAACCCTCTAATTTTCGCTGATGGATCTAAATTTATGCAATAAGTTTCTTTTGGCATTTTTTTTTGGCAGAAAATTTATGTCAAATTTATATGGCGACTTTCTATGACAGAAATTATTAATTTTGAACTTACAAAATTTTATCTAGAAATTTTGGCAAGATTTTTACAGGAGATTTTTATATTTTATATCAGAAATTTTGATAAGTTTGACGAAATAGATTGGATTATTTTTATATCTAAAAAAAATATAGCGCAACTTCACTATGTTTAGTATACTATATATAATTATAAAAAGTATATTCTCATTAATAAGTAATATTGCATTTTTTAAGGTCTAGAAATTATTTCCATTTTCTACTAAATATTCCCCATAAAGAAAAAAAATATAATAAAAGAATCTCATTGAAAAAACTCTTATTCTGGATTAACTCTTAATCTAGATTTAAAAATAATCTAAATAAATTCGGATAAAATATATATTCCAAATTTGAGACCACTTAGAATAACTCTCTTAATAATAACACTTTTAATTCTGAATAATTAATCATAGTATTATTCTCAAACAATCTAAATACACCCTACAAATATGAAAAATGAAAAAGTTGGATACCTGGAATCATTGGAAATTTCACTATCAAGATAATTATAGAGTTAAAAGAATATAAAAAACAAAGTGTTTTGTCCATAAGTTAACCAGTATTTGAAGGGAATTTCTCACAAATATGCATGCCTAATTCAGAATTCATGAAAGAGGAGAAGATTTGTATGTTATTTACTAATTTTTCATTTCAATTAGAGATTTACCGGAAATTATTCAACTTTTGATGGAAATATATGATTAGTTTCAAGCAATCTATTCACTTTCATAAGTAAAAACGTAGAAAATAAAATAATGAAGTATGGCAAAAATTCTCATTTCTACCAATGATGTATCGCTTAATCTACAAAAATAAATAGATAAACAAAAGAGGGGTTTGGACCTTGTTTTTTACCCACTGAAAAAGAAAAGGAAAAAAAATTAAATATGTGCCTGTCATACAATCTATATCTTTTCTAATACCGAAATAGATGACAGCCTTTTCATTTTTCGTGACATGTCTCCCAGTTAGCATGATTCCAACGATCCAGGTTGATACTCCATTGAGGGTGTCAATAATCTGCCGTTTCGACCATTTTCGTTCCGTTTCGTCCGAAATGAAACAGAAACGGAATGGTAAATGAGTTTCGTTTTTAGAAACGGAACGGGTTATTCTGCACGTTAGTGTTCCGTTTATCAAAAAATGACTGAAATCGATGGAAAATAGGCTGAAAATCAATGGAAAATGAGGAACAGAACAACTAACGAAGCGAAAAATTGTTCCGTTTGACGAAACGGAAAAGAAACATAATGATATTTTGTTACGTTACCAGAAAAGGAATGAAAACAGAACATACCAGTTCTGTTTCGTTTCTGCACGTTTGACACCCCTAACTCTCCATCGAGGAATCACATCCTCTGCCAACCTTAAAAGGTCGGCAGGGTGCTAATTTTTTATCTGAATCGTTAGATCTAATCTCAACGGTTAATGAGAACCCCTAGCATTATAACAGATTGATAGGACCGAAAAATTTTAACTATCCAAATTAGATCGAACGGCTCGGATCAAAAGTTGTCACCCTGCCAACCTTTTATTGGCAGAGGATACTCTCCCATTTTGTATATGACGCGTCTGCTACCATTGATTGCATATATTTATACAACAATCCTTTTTACTGATTTCTAATTTGAAAATCATATACATTCTCTTTGATTTAACGCCAAACAGAACAATGTAAAGTTGAGACTGCAACAGTACGAAAATATAAGTATACTTCACATGCTTGCATTTTGCATTGGGATATTGGGAGGAACTAATTCAAATGCAAAAAATAGAAAATCGATCCACTTGACTTAGCATCTCAGTTGTAAGTTTTGCTTACAAAGAGATCCACATATCCAGCATCCCACCCAAAGTTTAATCATTTCCTGATAAAAACCATTAAAACCACCTCAAACTCCGAAACCCCTCTAACTAAATAAAAAAAAAAAATCACCATTTTCATCATTTTTAAGCAACCGCACCTGGAGCAGTAAGTGACATTGTCCGTTTTAAGAAGCGCAAATGCAACAGATCTATAGAGAACACTATTAAGCACAGAAAGTAGGAGGAAGAAAAAAGAGTTGAGGCACTGATAGAGGTTTTCAAGTCTAGGTCAAATAAATTTATAATTTTCGTTCTGCCCTACTAGTCGTTGGGCACAACTAAGAGTCGATCTACAGGGACAATAAAAATGATTACCGAATTTAAGTTTTCTTAAAAGCTAGACAAGATAATTTTTTTGAAGTTTTGGGATTAAAAAGCAATATTAAATAACAACTGAAATTAAGAAAATAAATAAAAAAATATTTTTGAGTTGATTTTTGTATGTTTTCTGGACTTAACAGATACAAGAAAAATATCTCAGGACTTTGTGTTCATTTAGTTTAGCTTTAAAGTATCTCTACCCTAAATTTTCACCAAGGAAGAAGGTTATTTTGGATCAAATTATATAGATTTCGAACTGAAATCTATATAAATCGTGCCAAAATATACTTTAAACTCTTTGTTTTGACTTGGCAAATTTATACAACACTATGTAAATGGTACTTGACGACCAAATCTAAATCCTAGCCTCAGCTATCGTAATTTTGAATTGGATTTGGTAAGGAGCTCTGTTTTCATCACGTAAATAACTAAGCCTAAACTTTCGTGTCGGATTTGAGTTATTTAAGTTTATTGAGTTGGATTTCTAGAGATATTCAAGTTCTTTCGGATCAATGAAAGATACACATTTCGGTCGTGAACTAACCTTCTCTTTCGAGCGTTTGACTTACCTCAAATACTTAATCAATTAATATTTTGTTCTAGTTTAATTTTCTAAAGACATTGCAGTTCATCCATAGGTAAACAATCAAGCAAACAATCAATTTAACCAAGCAAGATAATAATTTCTCAACAAACGAATCACATAATATAATATAAGTCCATTAAGTCATCACAAATACTAAACTAAACTACTAACTAGCCCTAAGATATATTAAAATTTAGCCTAACATGTTTAAACTACAAACTACAAGTATCATGCAAGAAATAAGATACAAACCCATAGAAATAAGAAATAAAAGTATGAAAGAATAAATCGAATTGTCCTTTTACTTATTCTTCTTGGGTCAGAAATCGATGGAGATGAACTTGCTTATTGCCATCGCCTTCAAGCTTGCTTTTCTTCAATCAATCTCGTGAAAATAGCCAAAAACAAATGCAAAAGAGGTGGAGAATAATAGTGGAGAAGGTAGAATCATCATCTGGTTGAAATCTGTGCCTAAATATATCCAGGGAAAGTACAGGAGGCGGCTAGGGCAAGAGATGTTTTTTTTTTCCTTCGAAACTTGCTAAATTCTACTTTCCATACATAAATTTCGGACCGAACTGTGCAGATTTCGGACCGAAATCTAGCTCTGTCGATGTGATCTGGGCTGAAACCAGGGTCTTCGCATGATATCCAATTTGTCTCGGTCCATGGGAGTCTTCTCTGGTCCTTGGCATGTATGTGTGAGCCGGAAATAAGTTGTCCGGCTGAGAATTTGACTTTATTATTCTTTCTTGGCGTATCTTGTCTTCGATTTTTACAAGAATTCTACAAAATAAAGATAGAAGCGACGAGAGTACTAAAATTGTGGAAAATACAATTATTAATGAGACATTTGTATTAGTTTGAGTGTCATTTTGGTGCTAAGTATGGTCAAATATGTACATAAATATGAGATATCAAATCTCTCCCAAACTTAAAAAATAACTCTACCATTAGACTTCTTGTTGATTGTATTTGTGATTTGTGAATCAATATAAGAGGCAAGTTGTTTCTTTTTACTTAATATTGGAGTTTTTTTCTTTTTTTCGAGGTCCACGACGAAGGTCAACTTATGTTGACTATTTTCAACTGGCAGCTATTGCTTAACTGTTTTTTTTTTTTTTTTCTTTCCATACCTTGAATGAAATAGTTCATTCATTTTTCAATACTAGCAAACGAGCCACCGACTGTGTGGGAATAAGAAAGAAAATTTGAGGCAATTCTGTTAGATGGCGATTATGGTATGGTAAGAGATGGTTGATTTATTTTTTTCTTTTCTTTACTGTGCGCACAAATTAAGAAAGAATAAGAAAAGAAACAACCATCTACCCAGATGTTAACATCTGCTAACACGGTATAAACGAAAGGTTTAAATCTTTTATCTCATTATTAAATTTACACCACTTATCTGATCAAATCATAAAACTGGACGGGCCATATTGTATTGGATAAACATTTATTTGAAAATTTTAGATAGACGTTTCTCTACGTGCTTTTATAAGCAGTAAAAAAAAGATTATTATTTTGTATGTTTGCGAATACAAGCACACCAGAATAATTGAGATACATGTGACAAATAAAAGCAACGAATGTGTTTATTTCTGAGATGTTATGCATGCTAAAGGTTGTACATTAAAAAAAAAGAAAAAGGAAAAGTGATAGTTGGATGCATGATAAATTGATAACCAACATTTATAAGCTCATCTCCCATCTATTTTCGTGAACTTTTTACGTATATTAAAATGAACAGTCATTTCTTGTGTCGAGAACACAAAACTTGTTGTATCAATACATGTTTGTTTTTTATATCAATGCACACTTGGTCGCTTTTAATTGAAACACGACCGTTGACAATTGTCATACAGTTTTGACAAAGTCAAAATATAATTTAAATAAATGTCAAAAAAACTGCTTTAATCTTTCGATCTAATTGTACACTTGCATTTTATACCAATTGCGCGTAAACTTAATCAGCATTTTTAAAATTTAGTAAAAAAAAATATTTGGGGTCTAAAAAGTGAGGAATTGAGAATAATTACAATATTTTTTGAATAAGATAAGAATATCATTTTTATATTTTTTCGAATAACAAATTTAATTCCTATGCATAAGAAACAAAATTTGTAATTTAAAATAAAATAAGAATAGAGGATTATAAAATGAAACTTGAGATATTAGTAGCTAGTAACGAATCTAAATGTAACCGATCTACAATTAATGTTCAATCTTATCGTAAATATTCAAACACAATATATCACAAAGCAATTTCTAGTAGATAATTAACCTTTTTCGCACTGAGCATATGGCCTTTTCCATGTTTTTCATGTGTATACTTTTTGTTTATATTTATTTTTTGCAATCATACAGTATATTTTTCCCCCCTTTTCTGCTGATTCCAAAATGCTAATTCATTCCGATTTTAAACGGGAGTGATAGATGCAATCCGCCAATGTATCATCTCTATCATCCTAACTCAAAAATAGAAATTCAGTTAGGGAGCATTTTTTTTTTTTTTTGGCGCCAGCGCTCATTCTCCCTTTCCTTTTCTCCGTCTCATTTTTACTTAATAAACTTAACATATATACTTAGCGAACTGAAACATTTATGAGTTTTCAGCATGCTTTCTCTCCAAACAAGACTAGGGGCAAAATCGAAATTTTTTTTTAGTTGAACCAGACCAGTTCTTGACCTCTCTAATTTTTTCATGCATTGTTGTCCGGTTCGTGACCATTTCTTTTTTCTCATGCGCTGAATCGGATTTTAACTTAATAAACTGAACATTTATACTTAGAAAAACTAAACATTTATACTTAATAAACTGAACATTTATGCTTACAAAATTTAATAAACTCAACATTTATACTTAATAAATTGAAAATTTATACTTAATAAACTGAACATTTATGCTTATAACATTGTAATAAACTAAACATTTATACTTAATAAATTGAATATTTATATGAACGATACTAAACGTTTATGCGCTGGATTTGATGACGTGAAAAAGGGAGAGGTGCGCTAAAATGAATTAAAGGACGCTGGAGTTAGAATGATACAAGATGATACTTTGTAGGATGACCGTAAGTAATTCCATCTTTAAAACTATTAAAGTGACCTTCCTTCTTACAAAAATGTTTAAATTGGTGTATATTATTTTGATTATAATGGCTCGAAATAAATAGGTGTTTCTTAAGGTTGAATTCTTCCCTCTCTCTCTCTCTCTTGCATGGTGGCTTCTCTTAATATGCAAAAAATTTAACTCCAAACGCAATAATGCATGATACATAATTGAAAAGTATCGTCAATTTTAAGTTTTTAACTCTAATTTTGAAACTAAATAAAAAACTCGTAAAAGTCTGGATTCCATAGTTATTGCAAGTTTGCAACTCAATCAAGATGGGTTCATCAATCCAACAGCGTCCAATCATGTGCATTCAATAGTACTTCGAAATTGACAGAATCAAGCATTATTTCTTTTCTCAGTTTAGATGCGTCTCTGTGCATGTCAGAACTCTCACGCCATGCTTCCATTGCTCGTCTTGGAAGCCTTTATTTATTTTTTATTTTTCTTTTATTCTTTCTGCACTCGAAAATTAGAGAAAAGTGGCCATGCTTGTTTCTTTCCCTAAGAGAGGAATCAATAAGTGCATGTATCTCATGCTTTTATTAATTGAATGATCTATTGTTGTCAACGCAATTAAAGAGGCCAAGCAACGAAGATTCCTGCTATTGTACTTGGTGTTCTTTGAATTGATTGAGATGTTTCTTCTCTTTGGATTGACTGAATTATGGGAATACTATCCATTAGAGAGATCTCTCTGTCAGACAACAGGAAATGTAACTGGGTAATTCAATAATTCAAAGTAAATATCACTTACAACAAAAAAAGTAATAATTTAAAAACAACAAGGAACGGTCTGTCGTGTTTTGAATAAGAAATTTGTGAGAATTATGGTGAGATTAAGTTATCTCCACTTTTCTAATTTTGGTATTCTTTTTTTGAAGGACTTCTAATTGGGGTATTCAACGCGACGCTCTATCTGAATCAAATCCGTATTAATTTGATAATTTTTTTATATGACATCGATTTCAGCCTGGTGCCGGTAAGTCAGTAACACGTTCTCTAGTGATTTGAAAAAATCAACTAATTATTTTTATAACCAAAGAAAATTCTGTACATCCGAGTATTGAATTTCGTTGGAGCCATGGGAGGTTTGGACAAGTAACATAAGCAGCAAAACTTAGATTATGCTGCCGAAGATAATTTGTTTCCCTTGATTTAATTAGTACCGATTGTGCATGGATCCGGATTCATGAATGATTCAATGTAATATGCAACCACTAAACCAAGGATTGGCGCAACTTGCGATTGATACTGCTTCAACCGCAAATTTTTCTTGGGAGAGAAATGATAATGCCGGCTTTGGATATAGTGCTTCAAAGGAGGCTTTTGTTTGTTTTCTCACAAACGAAGAATGCATAACTCCATTTATAAAAGATAAGGAAGAAGGACAATTATATATATTCTGACATGATACTGGTTTAAAAAGCACAAAAAAGAAATGACGTGTATAAAACCACTGGTATCCTACGGGAGATTTCTCGGGAAAAAAAAAAACCACTTGTATGTAAAGCTGCAGCAATTGGATTTACATGAAATTTCTTATTTCTGAGACATTCTCAAATAACTAATAATTAAAAGTACAACACTCTAATTGCCTAATTGCAAATTCATACAAAACACCTAAATACCCAACAATGTACAACTCCCATAATTAATAACTCATTAAATCGGTCATGCATTGGGGTTGTTAATTTATTAAATTAGAGCAGAAGAGGCAAAAGAAAACAAAATAGGAGAATGATTCCTTGGCTCGAATCCCAAGAAGAATGTTTTGTGGATCCCACCATCCAACTAAAGAGGGGTGGCGGTTTATTAAGGAAGAAAGACAGATAAGAGAGACTCGAAACACAGATCAAACACCACAAAAATGGTTAAAGATAGTCGCAGGGGAATTAAATTATGAGGTCTTTACCTTTTGGTTGAACAATTGAACTTTTGATACAGATGGTGGATTGGAAATATAGGGACACTTTATGCATGTGACAAACACATACATCTTTATATTGAAACAGTATACGGATGATGGTTGATAGGATCGTAGCTATCGCTTGGAGTACCCTCATTTATTATTATTATTATTATTTGTTAGTGTAATATGGACTTTTTATATAATTTTTCGATTAATACAAATAAAGTTAGTATTTACAGACAATATAGAGTGTGAACAGACTTATTCACTCAAAATAACGAAAATATTTTTAGAGATGAACTTGTGTATTAAACATTCATTATCTTTTTTCTTTTTTAACGAAAGATAGAGGTCAAACCTTCAACTTTTCTTTGAATTTAAATATCAGATTTTCTAATAGATTTTGATTCAACGACTTTCACTAAGAATTGATTTTGTTTTTTTAACTACACAAAAGATTAGTTCTTCATCACTGCTCGATCGTAACAATTATATACGATAAACAGTCTCAATAATGCAGCTCTATAATAATTAACTTATTTCATGTTGTCTTTCAATTCATATTTATACCATCATGTAATTAAGGTAATCATTACTGGTATTTGCTTTATGTGATCTTATAGAGTTGTTTGTTTCATGCAGCTTAAAACATAAGTGAGGTAATAAGGAGACGCTGGTACCATATATGTTGGTACCGGCACAACTTAGATAGGGTAGAGTTATTATTATTTTATATTTTATATTTTAATTTGTTGTAATAAGACTATGAGCAACTTTTTTTAGCTTTCAAACAGGTGGAGCATTAAAAGCTGTGCTTGTTAGGAAAAAAAAAAGTTAGTAATTATGATTGAATTTAATCAAAAGTACATGGTATGAAACTAGCACTTGCCGCAAGTATGAATTCAAATTAAAAAAAAAGGGACCAAAATGAATTCGTTCTTATGAGTTATAAACTAACTTTACCCTCTTCTCCCATCAAAAAGCGAAACTAAAGCCTGATTTTTTTATAACAACAATCAACGTGTAATTTCATTAACGTCTATTCAAAATACCCGTGGTAGAAACACCTGTCGTCCTTTATATGATCGCCTTTTCTATTGAAAAATTAATTTGACGGAAACTACCTTTCAGTTATATATACAACATAAGATTATAGATAACAAAAAAGAGAAAAAAAAAAACTGAAAACTTGCATTTGCATGCATACTAATGCATCTTTTATTATGCATCTGTATCTTCTGCAAGTAACACTAGTTCTTGACCAAGGTAAGTGTTTAAGTGATTATCAAATTAATTTCATTAGTGTTGCTAAATATTGAAATGCTTCTTTAACCTGCTAATAGTAAGAACTAATCGAGCAAAAGATATATATGTGCAATTATTCCCATGAATACGGAAGTTTCTTATAACCACATGACATAGTAAAGTAATATTTATATTATAAGATATCTGCACGCGATTAGTACAATTATGTTAATGTTACACAGTTCTGTATGTTTTAGAGGATATTCACAACGTCGTGATAGGAAAGCAATTTATGGGACACTAGCTAGTCTCACTGAACAGTGAACACTGAAAAGTGAAAACTAAACCATCTACTTCTTCGAATAGCTTGTAGGTGTATGTGAATGTCCACAAAGTTCTCGAGAGCGGTTATAGAATATGACAAATCAATGGACTTCACAACAGTGCTCATTTTATTTATGATTTTAAACTACTGAAAGACCCATTCAAAAAGAAAAAAAAAAAAGAAAAAACCTACTGAAAGACATAATTTTTTTGACATAATGGAGGGTTAGGAAGAGGTACCTTTTTATTATAATATAGTTGCACTGGTAAAAGTGCCTGCAATACCCACTTCCGAATGGCTCCTAACAAAAATGATAACACAAAACAGCATGTGATGGGAAGTCATTGGTAGTGTGCAAGTGTGTTGTCATGACACACACTGATAACCGAGTCTCACTTCACTCATTCTTCTTAGTGCTTACACGGCTGGAAGAATCTTGGTTGAGATGGATGCATGATGAGGACATGACCTTTCAGACATGCACCTCTGCACAGAAAAAAAGTGAGAGAAACATGCCAAGAAAAGAGCCAAAAGCCACATGTAACAAAACTGAGATTAAACGATGAAGTCCATCGTATTCATGATACTTGAATAAATAAGAACAAAAGCAGTACTAATGTATATCCTCGCTGAATTTCATTCACCTCTCTTAAATAAAAGAACTATGATTCACACAACACAATCTATAATTTCACTAGAGATTTATATATATAACATTGCATTATTAATTCTAGTCCAAGCCAACTAAAGTTAAACAAAAGATTCAAAATAAAGTCGAAAGAAAAAGCACAAGGAAGTGGAAAAATTCTAAACATTTCTTTTTCCAAGCTTTTAATCAAACCATGCATAACCAAGTCTACTATATTAATTATATAAGAACTAGACAGTAATAAGTAAATAAATACGCCATGTTGAAGCCAAACTAAAAAAAGAAGCTTCACAAATACCTACATATCAATGCACGAGAAAACCAAAAGGAGACGAGGGATTGTAACTAAATTAACTGAAAAGGCATGAACTGTTAGTTTTCTCCACCTCATTTGCACCAATTTCGCTAGTTACCATGAAGCACCATTTCCACTTACGCCATCTCCAGTTGCACCACCTCCTGTTGCGCCACTGCCACCTCCTAACATGGCATTCCAAAACAGACCTTGTTCTTTGTTGTTACTTTCGTATTCGCTCGCACCGCTTGAAATCACAGGCTTCAAGTCTCCAAAAGGAAACAACAACCTACTCCCATTCCCTGTCTCTTGAACTGAGGGTATCCCCACAAAACCGCCTCCAACTGCACTTGCACCACCTCCAGCACCTACACCAACGCTCGCATCAAGAGAGAACGCAAGGGTATGTGGAGGCCTGAACTCATGCTGCAACCCAAACCCAGTGGTGTACTCTGGTACAGGCAATGGTACAAAACTGGTAGCCAAGCTGCCCGAACCAATACCACTCCTCAACAACTCCATAGCAGAAATTGCGCCAACTGAACCATTAGTATTGCGAACATTACTACTCTCCAAACTAGGGAAGCTAAACTCCGGTACTGGTACAGTGTGGTGGTTGAAAGCCAAATTGAGATCCTGTGCTTCATGCATGAGCTTCCTTGCATGACTTGATATAACTGATGAAGGTGAGACTGTAGTAGCAGCAGTTGTAGAATGAGTTGTAGCACCACCAGCAGTTGCTGTAGCTTGAGTTGCTGTTGTAGAAGAGGGTCTCTTGTTTTTCCTAGAACCACCACCAACTGGTACATTTCTGAGGGATCCACCTTCCGTCCAGTACCTCCTACATGTCTTACAGAAGTATCTTGGCTGTGTGAGGCTGTAGTTATTGTAGTAACAGAACTTGGTGTTTGTTGAGTTGCACCGAGGGCAATTTAGTGCTTTCTCTTTCTGAGGCCGAGCTCTCCTCTCCATCATTTGTGGCCTTGCTTGGGCAAGTGTGTTTCCTGCAGTTGCACTCGCGTTTGCATTTGCAGGAACCATTTCCTCCATGGGCTTCACAAGTCCAAGCTCCTGATAGAAAGATCATTACAGAAGCACTCATCATTATTGGAAAGATTACACAACAAATAGATATAAGATGTTTAAAAGAGATGCAGAGCAGGATATAGGGAGAGATGTATATATAGGATCTAAAACTATCAAAAGAAAACAAACAGGAGAATACAAGGACAAAGGATTAAAGTGTAGAAAAGGATAAATAAGTGGAGGAGAAAAGCGAAAGAAAAAAGGATGAAAGAGAAGCCAAAATTAACTCTTGTTTTTTGTTATATTGTATGATACTTCATCAGAAATATATGGTGCTTTGGTTGCACCTTTTGATGCCTCTCTGCTTTTGAGAGAGAAGATAAAAAGGAGAAGAAAAGTAAAGTAAAGGTAGAGGGAGGGGAAAGGAAGGAAAGAAAAGAAAAGAAAAGATAGAAAGAAAGTGGTGTGTGCTGCTTTCAAGGATTAAAGGAAGGAGGCATATAAGTGACAGGAATTAAAGCCTTAAAGCAAAAGAAAAGGTGAAAGATAAAGAGATAAAAGAGAGACGAGACGATACAGTTCTCTCTTCAAACACAGATAGATCTACAAATTAGAAAGCCATGGCTTACCCATGCAACTTCAATATACACAAATACCCAAAATCCAAGCTATCTACTACTCAATTCAAACAATTAAACGGAAAGAGGAGAACCTGAAGCTATGGAAATTACCTGATGAGGCCAGTGGGAGGCTGTATCCATAGAAAACTTTTATGGTTTGCGTATGATTTGAAGAGGCTCAGAGGAGAGTCTGGAGAGAGAGAAAGAGAGAAGAAATCGTCTATGCTAAGCAAGGAAAGAATGTCTTCTAGGGTTCTGGATTGTTTAGTGGAATTATGATATCAGTTTGCCCCACTATGATATGTGATAACTTCTTGTGCAGACGAGAGAGGCTTGAATTGATGGTGGATTCTAAATTAATAATATTTTATTCCAAATTTGTATTTTAATGGAAAATATATCTAATAGGTGAGTGCTTTGTCTGTAGCTGTTTGGATGCGTTGCTATATATATTTTTCTGGTTCAAGTTTTACTCCTAGGAACAATTTTGAGTCCTGAACAGGCTTTCGAGGACTGTGGAACAGTTGTATTTTCTTACAACTTAGCCCTTATTATTTCAAAATTCATCGGACTGGTCATTACTATTGATCAAAATAAATTCATAAAATGATTCTTCATTTTAATTTATTAAATAATGAAATGAATTATTCATAGCGTGCGTTTGTATTGTTTGAGACTAAAATTAAGATTAGTTATTCGGAGTAAAAAAATATTATTTCTTAACGATGAAGAAATTTTTTTTTGGAGTCTAGAGTGCTATATTTAAGTAGTCTAATATCTAGATTAATTTTTTATTCCTAAGGTGTTTGGATCATATTCTTAATGTGGATTAAGAAGTAGTTGGGACTACTTTTAATTCAGATTAAAAAGATGATCCAAATACTCTCGGAATAAAAATTTAATTCTGATGTTGGACCACTTAAAAATAATACTCTATATCCGAAAAAGTTTATTATTAATCGTTTAGGAATAATATTTTTTACTCCGAATAGCTAATCCTAATTTTATTCTTAGATGATCCAAATGCGCCCCTAGATTTTTTTCTATGTAAGCTTATTTCCTTTATACATGAATTCGATTAGATGAGCACTATATATAAAGCTATTGCCAATTAAGAAGATTATTAATGAAAATGGCAAACATGAGAACCAAGACAATGCACATGAAAAATACTTTCATTCGTTATAAATATATTATTTAAGACAATACACATGAAAATTTTTATCATTTATCGTAAATCTTTTATTCAAATCTTTGTAATTACCTGTTATATATATTTTTTTTCTTTGAGGAAACGTCTTTATATGAGTTGCCCATCAGCGTTATTTTTCATAAATTTGTGCTTGTGCATGAAAGATCAATGGTAGGCACTAAATTATCATCATTATTCATTTATTATAAAAGAAAATCAATAAATTAGTGCTAACAAAATAACCAATGCAATATGATAAATCCAATGACCAAAGATTTAGGCAAAATATTTTGGCCAAATTATACAAGAATTCTCCTTTTATCTTCTCGTAAATTGTAATTTCGTATGTTGACGATAAAGTCGATCGGTCATAATTATATGTAGCACATTCAAGCTCACATAAACAATTTGTTATATAGTAGAGTAATTAACTAATATCTAGAACCCGTACAATATATATAGTCACTATCAATATTAATATCATATCACTATTAGTAGTTTTTTGGACAACACACTTACAACAGGACATGAAACAGTACAGAATCGCCACAAATAGAAACAATAAGCTGCTTTTACAAATGAAAACTTGTCCTTAGATTAGTCATCCAAAAGAGAGAGACTTAACAACAAATACTACATCTCTGAATAAGTTTCAATTTGAAAAATCAAAGGACCATGAGGGAAAAATGCTTGTGGAGGTAGGAACTCGCATGTGTGAGGAGGCAAAGCGGCACGTGCGAGGGGGTGGCAAACAGGCAGGTGGGACCCCCGACAAACGCGTGAAGGAAGGCACGCCTGGTGGTGGCCCACTTTAGTGCGCCGATGGAAATTCGGGGCTGGCGGTGGGCTGCTGTTTCTTACATCTCAGAGAGGGGAAAGAATGAAAGATCATGTTTTTTACTCTTCTTTTTTTCTGTGGAGGCCCATGGGCCAGAGAGAGTACGGAAAAAGGAGAATGGCGTTGAAAAGACGGTAGAATATTATAATCCTAAACGGATCTAATTCCTTTCCCATGGCTGGATTCGCAGCACTAGCAGTTGGCACTTGCAGCTATACCTGTCAAACGTCGCAAACGTAAGCGAAACCGCTTGTTCCGTTTTCATTCTGTTTGGTAATGGAACAAATTCTTGTTTCGTTTCCGTTTCGTTTCGTCAAACGAAATCGATTTCTGTTTCGTTTAGCGTTGCCGTCTTCATTTTCTATTGACTTCAGGCCGTTTCCGTTCCGTCTTCATTTTCTTGTTCCGTTTCCGTTTCATTTTAAAAATGAAACTGAAAAATCCTTTTGTTTCACGTTCCATTTGGACGGAACGAAACGGAACACGTAGTGAAACGTTAATACTGACAGGCCTACTTGCAGCCTCTCTTTCCAAGTGATTGGTTATCTTGTGGTGTTTGTGGTATAACAGTTTCAGTACATTGCGAGACATAACACCTGTTTAATTATGAATTATGCTATGTGTGTGGGATAAAGCCGTGTTTGACTTTCATACAATTGATGTTCTCACATGTCGTGTATCTTTTAACTTAAGACTAGTACTATCAAGTTTCGGCTGTCAGGTGCGTATATGGTTATAAATAGTGGTTGTTGTTCACACAAAATTATATGAAAGTAGGTAGTGACCTGAAAACATGAACATGCACAAAAGTAAGTTTTTAAACGTGACAGAAGTTGGTATATATGTTTTTCAGCCGAATAGGTCATATTTTGATTCGCCCAATTAATCTCGCCTAATACGCAATGTGGTCTCGTGTGCACTTCACAAAAAAGTGTAACTTCTGATCCGGCCGTCGGATCGGGCTAATATTTTGACAGCCGTGATCCAAAGTCCAAAACAAAACAAAACTAAGCTATTGCCAATTCGTGAGCTCAGATTCGTGATCTAAGTCTTCCTTCATAGACTTTGGACCTTTCTTTACAAATTTCAAGATTTTAGGGTAATAATTTTTATGTATTTTGTCTTTTAGGGTTTTGTATTTGTTTATTTAAGACAACCCTCGTGTCTTTTGATATTCAGTTATATATGTTTGAGAATTAAACTTTATAAAAAAAATGAGAATCTGCCTGAATCAACCTTCCTTATTAAGTTAATTGGAATTCATTAATGTATAGGTTTTGTTACTGGTTGTAGTTATGTTATGTTGTGACCCAATTTGTTTTTCTGTGACAAATAGACTATTTTATATACTTTACACTATTAAGTGTAGCAAGTACGTAATCATAGACTCCTATACAAGAGAGAGCAATCAAATTTTGCTTTACAAGCAACTGTGTCTTTATTATCTTTCCTTTTCTAATTGACAAAACTCTAACACAAGTGAAGGTTTAACAATGGAACTTAACGTTACTGTAGGGATTGAATTACAATTAAACATGCTTTTATTTTTTTTTTTATATATATGAGGAGGGTTTCAGTGCAAGCATATTTTGGATGCTCCCAAATGCAATATTTCATTATTTAATTATTTTTTTCAAAATTAAAATTGTCAAGCATCGAATCTAAACCATTGATCTTATTCAAATTAACGAGTGATGTATTTTCATATAAATTTGACAAATTTTGTGCTCATTTGATACTTGATCAAAATGTGAAAAAATGAACGAACCTTGTTAGCGATGATAGATTCATTTTAAGATGTTGACGTATTAACTTTTGATCGATTATCATATAAAATTTATATGAAAACATGCACATCACTCGTTAAATTAATAATAATATCAATAGTTTAGATTCGACGCTTGATTTTCATTTTACAAAAGTAATTAAGTAGCAAAATGTCAGATAAATTAAATTATTAATTTGTCCAACTAATAATAAATTCAGACGTCAAAGTTGACATGTTTAACCGTTTTTCAGACATTAATTTTATGTATGTTTATATGTGTGTATATATAGATCAAAATCGAGCATTTGGAAACATAATGAATTTTGATGCACATCAAATTAGTTCATATCTATCAAAAGCTTTCTCCAAAAATAACTTTAAAAATGTATTAAGATCATGAATGTCACACATAATAATCTATAGAAAAACCCATCATAACTTTATACTTGCAAAAAATTGTTAGATTTATATATTCTTTCTCCTTTTCGCCAGGCTTTAAATTTGTTCACAGCTTTTGTTATACAACCCACACGTCCGGCGTTGACATCGTTTCTAGATCTGAAAATGAATAAGACCTATTTGGGAAAAGCACACATCTTGAGGTTTTAAAATTACCAAATAAACCAAGAAAAGTAAAAAACTTTTTGTTGAGTTAAAGAAAAAGAGAAGCCAGACAAATCCGAACTCATAAGAACACGAGAGAGATGCAATCAAAAATAAAAAGATGGAAGGAGAGCCTAAGAAATTAGACCAGAACAAAAGATATGGTCCCAACTCCCGAATAATTAAGTTTGGCTGCTTTTGGATTACAGATCTCGTCTAGGTCTTACACAAGAAAATATTTGGAATTTGTACCCTTCTTCGTTTGACTTGAAAAAAGGAGACGTGGGTCGAGAATCAATTGACCCCATACCCACCATTGACCTTTACTTCTTTCATGTTTGATTCTTTCTTGGATCTGTATAAATTCAATGCAAATCTTGATACTATTGCTCATATACTTAGATGATTTTTTGTTTTCCCATAAACTTAGATGATTTCTAAGGCATTCTTCATCGGCCAGCCCTCCAACATAATTTTAATTTATGACAATTGACAAACTTACTTCTTTACAAGCAATAATTACTATTTCAACAGAAGCAATCTTATTTCTATATTTTAAAGATGATAATCATACTTCAATTAATTAATAACTGATATTTTGTTCTTAACGTTTAGTTGTATTAGCTTAATATTTAATAATATCTGTTCAAATTTTCAAAACATCGGGTATAATGCTTTACCTGTATGTAGATCATCCTCTGTTAGTGTTAACTATTACATGATATACAATTAAGAAGGTAAAACAATAACAAAAATAATATGTTGATATTAATAACACATCATAACATAAAATTGCCATGTGATCAGTGATTGTGCTGTTCAAGTGGCCCTAAACTTTCTTTGAGGTCGACGGATCGAATAAGCTGGCATGAATGTCAAAGAGATACAACTCAGTTAAGCCGCCATGTTGATCTTCTTCTTCTTTTTCTTTTCACAAACATTTTGTAGATGAATGAACATGTCATTGTCGACCAAAAAAAAAAAAAAAGGAACTTGCCTAAGACGGCTTCGCTGACCACCTTTCGTCCGAAAATTGAAGAGGAAAATACGTCTTAGTGGCGTGGTAAGAGCCGTGCGATGTGATTCCTTGTTTTCTTTCAGCCTCTCCTATTCTACCTGGTCCTTTTCTGTGCATATAATTCATTCAATTACTCCTTTATGTAACTTTCATCCGGATGTTTTAGCATGTTTTATAGATCTCCCCACTATGATAGTTAATTCATTCATATACTTATGTCTACATTAAGTTACTCAGATGGATGCTCTTTAGGAAAAAAAAAATAACAGTTGAAATTTATGAAATTATAATTGTATTTTGAGACGAGCATGCATCATCTGATGAATTATTTTTCATTTTCCTAGCTGTCATTTTCGAAGAACAAAACAAATGAACTATGAAAATTTTATTTCAGATGATACTGTACCTTTGACTAGTTAATGGATGCAATATACCACTTGCAACAAAATATATAGCCAGATAGTCACTTGAAACAAAATATATACCAATTCAAATCTTTTCTGCATCTAATTACTGTAACATGTTAATTTTCATTTGCATCTGCAGTTCTCTATTTGCTTGCATGCATATGAGGAAGAGGATCAATTACTCATTTCAGTTTTAATAAAAAAATAGAATTAAAATAAAATAGTACATTAAAGTATAGTCTCATGCCAGCATTACCACTCATCTAAGTCTGACTTTGCGCTTATTAGCTGGTCCGACAAATGATCATTGGTTTGGCCCACATAAAGAAGATAACTCATCTATAGGTAAATACTATCTTTAACATTTTGATCATTGTTTTAAAAGTTCTCTCTTTGTAAATTAACATTGAAAGGTCGCACTTTTTTTATATATGGGGTTTGTAGATCTGCAAAATGGAGCTATACCTACGCCATCTCATCCAATTTTGGCAGAGCCTGAGGAATTCAAACTACCTCCCATGAAAGATGTCCTTTTACCGAGGAGAAAGAGGACATGAAAGATGTCCTTTTACTATCTATATACCTTAAGTACTAGAGGTATACATGTCTCTAGATGTATGTCAATTGTCAACATTCCACTCTTTTCTGGTCCTGTGACATTTATTAGAAAATATAATTATCTGCAAAATCAGAGCTAGATCATATCATGAACGCCAGATGCAAACGGCAAAAACGGTATAGCTATTTCAAAAGTAGAGGTCCGTTTGACTTCTTTTCAACCAGTCACCTAACATTCTTCCCATGTGAAAAGCCTTCTATTTATTATTAGTCTCCTCTGCTACAATTAATTGGCCCTTTTGATTGATTATATCTCCTTTCGTATGATTAAGGTATATATATAGATAATTATTGAAGTGGCGAAAAATCCCTGTCGGATAAAATCCCTCAAATCTATTAAAGTTTTTTAAAATTATTAGATAGCATATATAGCTCTACAAATCAAGACGGTTTAGGTCTCCGCTGGCTAGTCCAGTTGGTAGAGACACAAGTCTTCCAACGGGAAGACAGGGGTTCAAATCTTGCTGGGGCAAGATAATTTGGGTGGGTGTGTGGGGTGTGAGTGCCTACGGGCTGTGATAAAAAAAAAAAAAGACGGTTTAGTGATTGACTCTTCTGATATATAATCCACAATAATATAGAATTGGTGTACGTTGACAATGCACCACCACGTAATCTATACCGAGAAATAGTATGAAATACATAGTGATAATATTAATTATTAGACAAGAACGAACTTGTACGGTTTGGAGGCAACAAATAATGGACTATTCTGCTAACGGCGGTATGGATATATATTGGGTTTTGACTTAGCAAAAGTCTTGTTGCGCTTGTCCAGTACTCGTTGTTCTTCTATCATTTTCAAAATGAAGGTAAGGTAGATGTTGTTTCTGTAACATGGCTTCTCACCAGAAAGCTCCTTTTGCAATGGTGGGGGATGCTTACCACCACTAACTTGCCTATTCGTCTTATATCTGGGAGCCCTTTGCTAACAAGTTAGAGCAATAAATAGTTAGTAGTAGTGACAGGCGAAAACTTGGTTGGAGAATATCTCAAAAAAGTTTTTTTTTTAAGAAAAAAAATGAAAAGAAAAACTTGACTGGTGGAGGGTTATAATATTTATTTTATCGAGTTATATATATGGGAATTGGGACACATCCAAGTTACTCGTTCACTCAATTTTTTTCTAAAACTGACCAAAACACTCTTATTAGATAGAAATAGTTTGAGAAAAACAAGATGGAAGAGTAGAGAGTATTTTCGTCATTTTTTAGAAAAAAATGGAGTGAATGAGTAAAAAGGGGCGTGGCATGAGCAATTCCATATGTGTTTGGATGGCACAAGAATAATTCTTCTTAGAAAAAAAAAGTAGGAAGAGTTATTCCTAAGCATCCAAACAAGAATAACTTCTTTCAACTATTAGAAGGGGAAGAAGAATGGAGAAGAAATGTGAAATGAATAAAGAAAAATATTTTCTCTCCCATGACAATTATTTATATTTATTTTATTATCAATTTTAATAAGAATATTATAATAACATTATAATATTATTTATATTTATTATATTATATTATATTATATTATTAATAATACTATTATTATATTATCATAATTAAAATATTAATTATTTTATAATATTCTTCTTATTATTACTTATTAATTATTCTAATTACTAATATTAAATAATAATAATTAATTTTATATAATCTTATTATTATAATATTCTTGTTATCATCAATTATTTTATTATTCTTATTATTAGTATTAAATAATAATTACTTTATTTTACAATATCAAATATTAATATTAACATAAATAAAAAAAGAATGATATATAAATTTAATAATAATAAATATTTTTTATAATATTATATAACATTATTATTTTATTTTAATTATTAGTATTACATAATAAAAATTATTTAATTTTACAATATCAAATATTAAAATAAATAAATAATAATAAATAAGAAATTGGTTGAAAAAGTTAAAATAAATGATTATTATATTCTTTTTAAATTATTTTATTATAATATTACATCTAGAATAATAATTTATAATTTTACAATTTTACATTATTAAAAAAATATTTACTTGCTTATTAAAAAAATATTAGCATTATTAATGAATAAACTACAAATAGATAAAAAAAAATAAATGATTATTTTAATTCATCTCTTCCATTCTTCTTCTCAACTCACCATCCAAACAACATTTCTTCTATTTCATAAGCTTTTTGATATTTTCAATTTCTTCTTTCGGGAATAACACTCTTCCCACTTTTCCCAGAATAACACCCTTCTTAATTTTTCTTTCTGGAAGAGTTCTTCCTTCCTTATTCCCAAACCATCCAAACTGTATATATATTTAGCTAGTGAAGCCAGATAGTTACTAAATAAAAAATTGATAATAAACCCAAGACAGACTTAATTTTTATTAAGGTAAACTATATATGAGATTTGGTCGATGATGGCAGATAACATATTGGTTCTTTTGCGTTTTATTTAATTTGAGAGAAGTTAAATTAATAGCTATGTATAATAATTTTTTTCTTAGTTCAAGAACTAGTTTGGTGCAACTAAAATTTACTTTAATATATTTAGAAAAAATTAACAATAAATTTAATGCAAATAAAAGTTCAAGGAACAATTTAATGTTTTGAAAAATTAAGGACAAAAATCTTCAATTTTTTATACACTTTAATTCTCTCATGTATCAAATATCAGTTGTGTCAACTACAAAGCTATAGCAACAAAGAAAACTCTTTAAGACTCTGATCGGAACCGGAAAATTTAATGCGAGAAATAGAAACGGAATTCACTTTCTCCAAATCCGCTAATCGAAACTGACCAAGGAAGTGCGGGAATTCCCTTCTGGTGAGAATTGGCGAGAAAAATTTGACCCTGTGAATTCTCGTCCAAAATCAAGAAATTTAGCGAAAATTCTTTTCTTTTGTTTTCTAGCTCGTCTCTGGTTACTGTACAATACTGCTTTTAATTTTTGATAAGAGATTTATACAAACTTTGAATATCCAATGAGTAAATACACAATAAATTCATGTGATACTAGCACACATCAAAAGAGAGTTTTTTCCCAAAAAGATAAAGGAGAAGTTAATTTTTTAGAATATAGTTCATAGACTACAGTATAAATGATCTTAACTGTCAGTGAAAAAAAAAATTCTATAGGTTGGTCCAAAGGGTACAACACTACAATGCTACAGATTGAGCGAGCCGTCCAATAGCACGACCTATAGCGGAAATTAGCGGATTGTAGCGGTGAAATAGCAGCAAATATCAGTGCTTTGGCGTTATAATAGCGGAAATAGCAGTGCAGTTTTATAATTTGCTGATATAACACAGTAGTATTTTGGGTATATCTTTTACATACGAACTCCGATTTACGTGATTTAAAGTTCTATGGAAAGTTTACAAAATAAGGCACAATTTTTATGTTTTGAACATTTTCAAATTCTTAAAATTTAATGGTCAAATATATATTGAAAATGAATATAATTCTATTAATTAGTTTTAATTAGTTGTTTCAAAATGTTTTTATTTTTTATTTTAGACTAAACTAGACAGACCTTCAAAATACACTTTGTGTGTGCAAATTTGCTATGGTCCGATAACGACCGCTAAATATCCGTTATCCGCTATGGTTTGGATGGAGGCCGGATAAGAATAAGAATAAGGAATTTTTTGTCTAGTATATATAATTAATAATTTAATATGACAAGTTGTACAATATTTTTTTTAGAGAAACACAAAACAAAATATATATCACTATAATATATATAGAGAGAGCTTTGCTATGGTGAGTCGAGACTCACTAGAGGGTCTGTGAGTCACGCTCAAAACTCTCAGATCTGATTCAAAATGACCGATCTAAACCATCTAATATGATCTTCCAATTGAAATCTCCATGCAGACCAAATTTTATATTTTTTCAAAATTTTTAAGTATTTTTTTGAAATTTTACAAAATCGTTAATCTAATTGATTATGAACAGTTCAAAAACAACAGTTTTTAAAAATCTGAAAAAAAATACTTAAAAATTTCAAAAAAATATAAAATTTGATCTGCAAGGATATTTCAATAGGGAGATCGTATTGGACGATTTGGATCGGTCATTTTGAACCAGATCTAGAAATTTTTGACGGAATTCCCGGAAGAAAGTACCATCCTAACACACTTGGAAAAAGTAAGAAGAAGAAAATAATAAATTATTCAATTTTATTCTTTATTCAATAACTACAACTACAGTATTACAAATGTTCTTCCATGCGTCCAATTTCCAATTTTTATTATCAATTATTTTATTATTATTATAATAAGATTATTATAATAATATTATTATTAATTATTAATTTTTTTATAATATTGTTTATGTTATTATATTATTATAATATTCTATTACATATTTAATTACTCTGTTATTATAATATTATTATTTCGTTATAATTTTATAATAGTATAATATTTATTATTATTATTATAATATTCTATTACTTATTTTATTATTCCAATTACTATTATTAAATAATAATAATTACTTTACTTTTCAATATCAAATATTAAAATAAATAAAGAAAGAATAATAAATTAGAAATTGATTGGATAAAATAAAATAAATAATTATTTTATTTTCATCTCTTCCATTTTTCTTCTCAACTCACAATCCAAACAATATTTATTCTTCTCAGAATAATACTCTTCTCACTCTTTTCGAAATAACACTCTTTGTAATTTTTCTTCCCGGCTTGCTAATTCTCAATCCATTCAAACACACCCTATAAGTTTGCACATGTAAACAATTCTTCTCCTTGAACCCTTCAACTCCATTTTTCTCAGAGTCTCTCAAACTTTTGAGCTTTTTTCTCCGGTTTCGAAAATCCTTGTCCTTGATAGTGGTTGTCCCATAGGTACCATCGACGTCTTTTTTTTTTGTTTAATTAATCAATATTGTTAATTTCATCATTTCATCAATTTCTCAACAATATAAAGATTCTTTATTTAGATGTTTTGATTGTACTATTAGGAAATATGTTTTAAAAGCGCCATACAGATTAAATTTTGATTGTGGAAATTATCAGCTAGCTCGGTTGATACAAATTTTTTTTCCTTCATTTTCTATCATGCAACATATGCATTGTGGCGGATGAATTTTGAACAATAGATTTATTGAAGTTTCTAATGAAAATTTTAAGTTAGTGGAGTGCCACTCGTAATGAATTACAAATTGTGGCATGTTTGGTGTGTTGACACGGTACAGAGCCGTGTTACCACGACATGACACGTCACATGTACGGATTTAACACGACACGGGCGTGTTGGTGTGGCGTGTTAAAACTGTGTCGTGTTGGCATTTTCAGTAAAGTGACAAGATTTAACACGACAAGATTCAACACGGTACGATTTGACACGACACTGTTACAACACGACACAACACGGTTTCATATATTTTTAAAAAAATTTAAAATTCAAAATTAAATAAATAGTATAGAAATATTAATGCATTATAAAAAAAACTAAAGTTGATTTGAAATTTCAAGTGTTTTTATAATTTTAAAATTCAAAATTTTAACATAGAACATATAATTTTTCAACCAAGATATTACCAATTAACATCGATTTTTATTATTTTTTAATAGGACATTTTATCATGAAATATCAAAAAATAATAATTCTAAAATGAATCTCAAAATTTTAATTCGAATTTTTTTAGATTTTTTCCAGTTTTTAAAAAAATTTTAATAATTTTTCACAATTTCTATGAAAAAAAAAATAATAAGCTTCTAACACGGTTTGACACGGTTGACACAAATATGACGTGACGTGTTAACACGGTTACTAATTGTGTCATGTCAGTTTACGTGTTGTGTTGGTGTTTCCCTCCATTTAACACAACACGACACGGTACGGCTGTAAATATAACTCGTGTCACACGACCCGATACGATGCTTAACATATCCGTATTTGACACGACACACCACAACACGCTGGGATTGTAATTCACTGGCCACTCGTCCTCATGACACTTTGATACTCAAGTAGGACCGGAGTCAGAATTATGAAATGAGTGGCCGAGAATTCAGTTTGGGCTATTTAAATAGGATCCTATATAAAAAATAAACAATTTTAGAGAGATTACTGTAGATATTTTTTTTTTTTTAAACACTATCATCAATCATCAATAAATACTCCAATTCGGGGAACTTTTCTACAGTACCATCTTTAGATTTTTTTTTTTTGGTCATTTTGCATAATATTTAGTGTAATGAGTCTGTTATAAGATTTTGTTTCAGCTCGCAACACAAAATCCTATACGGAACAATCTGCAACAAATAAATAAGAAAAAAGAAGCCGTCAATGTGCACGATTTTAAGATTATTTGGGACGGATCCCATCTTATTCTATGTGACAAATCTCATTCAACTATCCTTTATATCACATGCAACACAAAAAGTTAATCATGGGACATGCATAAAATCAAATAAAAGAAGGAGACGAGGGCAATGTATGGGGTAATTGGGTGTTTTTCCAGTTTGCCTCACCAGGTAATTTTATTTTCTATTCTAATATATAAATTTTGAAACCCCTCTACTTTCTTTTATTACATAATGAGCAATTTTCATAAATTATATTTGTTAAATTTGTTTACAAGTATTCCCATTATCATTGTCGCATTAAATTTTATGGATATTCTTAAAAAATTAAAAGAAATTCAATGATGTACTTTTTCAATTTTATATTTAAAATTTTTAAATTGAAGTCATTTCTTTATATTTTGGGATCCAAAACATTTGATTATAAATTTTGTTTGATACATTCTAAGGCGATTGTTAATTATAATGAAGTTATACGAACATATTTTTCTATTACAAGTAATCAAGTGATATATATAGTTTTTTTTTATTTTGGATTTTTTAAAATTTCTTCAGCATTTTTTACTTATGTATAGTTGTTTGGAAGTTTTTTCCCAGACCATTTATGGATTAAATTTGATAGATATTCTTATGAATTTTAACTTAATTCAATAATATTTTTTATTTTGAATTTGTAAATTTTTTTTCATACTTTTTTAGATTGATGTTATTTTGGATATTTTGAGACGCATAACGGTTTATTATAAACTTTGGTCTATATTTGTAACATGTCTGATAAAACTTAAAATTATTATTATAAAACTATATATTTTTTTTCTATAATTGAAATATTCTGCTTGAAACGAGTGTGTTTGTATTAGAATTTGTTATATAGATATATTATTAGTGATGATTATATGTTGTACATTATTTTATAATAACTTATGTTGGAATCTTTTATAGATTTGGAATTTATTGTATTGTCTTAGGAATTATCACAACAAAAAATATATTAGCTAATATTTTTTTCATTTTATGGATGTTGATAATATAATAAAGCAGGTCAGCCGTTGATAATATATTTTCATTTCGCATTGTCCATCGCGCGAAGCGCGAAACTACAGCTAGTTACTTTTAAGGTAAGGTGGGGGTGGGGAAGCGGGCATGAAGAAGTGCTAGGCATAGATATTGATAGGAGTTTATGCCGTTTGTTTGTTGTGATGTGCTAGCTAGTTTTGATACTAGTATTTATTAAGTTTTTTACTAATAAAAAAATTACCAGCATTTTGTTGGCCCTCAAAAAATTTGCTCTTTAGTTGTATTTGTATTTTTTTATGTTTCTAGATCACTTGAATACAAGTTCATATTTTAGTTTAGCGGTTTAGCGAGATTTGTATTTTTTAATAAGTAATAAAATTATCTTACGAGCTGTTTCAAAAAAAAAAAAAAAAAATAGCCCATCTCCAAGAAAGCAACAAAGAACAATAAATAAATAATAGACATGTTTAACGACGTAAAAATAATGAAAAAAAAAAGGCTTTCGCCGATTTCAAACACGAGTTGTTTTTTATGTAGATACATAATGCATATCAACATCTCACCTAAGACCTAACATGCGCTTCCTGCCAACTTTGATTAAAATAATAAACCAGGTCGACCGTCTAAAATCTCTGTGACTAATTAATGGACCCATCAGACTAATAATGTCTAGTTAACATATTATTTTTAATTAACAAATTTTCAAACGTACATTAGAAGCATGATGATAATTCTAGCTAGGTCTCTTATAACATCGTAAGAAAGCAATAGATTTGTGACCTTGATTGTGGATGTCACCATCGTACTTTTGAAGGAATAAGGCAATTACGACTATACGATGTATCCGAGTCAAAATCTTGCTAAAAATTCAGCCAAATCCACTCAAACCAATGGACAAGAAAGTACATTTGCCTAGTTAATTACAGGAAACCTATGACAAGTAAAACTTGGATTCTTTACACAAGCATTTTTGTCAAAAAATAATAGCTACATGATATTCGATTCCAATTAAAATTTTCTGGGTTTAATGAACCGTCTGAAACCTAATCAGGAGTTAGGGCGGTTTTGAATTTTCAATTATTATTTATTGATATTCAAGATGACGTGGAAGATCAAACTAGAAAGATTTATTTGATAAATCGTGCCTCTAAAAAATCTCTACCAAATTATTGAATCAGTTAATTCGATGTTGTGAAAGTTTAAGTTGGAAAAGCTTTACAGGCTCTACTTAATGATTTGGTATTGATAATAACACTTAGCAGCTGAGTGAATTGAACACCAACCTACCTAGCTAGATCGAGCGTAAACTAATTCAATATAGGCATATGATGGCATTTGACTAGTGTAAGAAGTTGCGTTGACAAAACATAGTACTTGCATTATTTCCTTACTCCGAAAGCTAACAAAATCTCAGCTTTCAAGTCCAGATCCATTACAAATCACAAGTAGGATATGTGATGCTTTTTGGAAATAGGCTTCCGAAGCCCATTTCATTATATATAAAATAAAACCCATTAACAGTAAAGGCTTTAGTGTGTCCGACTCTGTAGGTCGGCTGGTGATATCAACGGACTAGCTTAACGCAATCCACTCCGCACTATTGATCTCAATTCTCGCAAATTTCTATATAATATATATAATTTTTTTTATGTGCCCGTTGGCCTAATTTATATTAATCCGAGCGCCATAATATCCATATGGGGTGTCGAGTTTTTTTTTTTGAAAACCAGGTAGCGGCTACCAGGTATGGGGTGTCGAGTTACACTTCATTTTCTTTCTGTATATTTACATTATTGCCAACAGTACTGGAACTTCTTTGTAGTACTTACAATCACAAGATTTTCTATGGCCACATATCGGGTGTCGCAGACAATTGCATAGGGCCAACAAAAATGTTTATAGCTCATGATTCGTGCAAGTACGATTTGATTATTGCTAAAAATAAGTTTGATTGAATCAATTTTGATTGTTAACGAACCGAGCTATATATCAGCTATCGTGTTTGAATTGGTCGTGTATAAGTTTGTTTAAAACTAATTCCTAATCTCAATGAGCTTGTTACGTGTATAAGTTTGGGCCCTAAATTGGGTATTGGAAATAGGGATGAAAATCGACCGGATACGGATCGGATAGTGGTCAAATCATATCCGCATCCGTATTTTTTTTTCGGATACGAATACGAATACGGATATGCTCGGATACGGATACGGTTCGGATGTTAAACGGATACGAATACGAATCGGATATTGTCGAATACGAATACGAATACGGATATATTTCGGATAATTAAGTAAATATCTATAAATTAACAAACAAATAGAAATAAAACTAAAGTAGCAAAATAATAATCTCGTTATAACATTTTATCAAAAGCAATATGAAGTATGTATAAATTAATAATAATATTATTAACATTAATCATTATTTATCGTCTCTATTAATTGTACCATATAATCCGTAATAACAATCGACTAATTTTCTTAAAAAATAAATAACAATTATTATCCTACCTTATATTTTTTATATAATTTAGATAAGTTAAATCTAGAGACTCAAACCAATATATATATATACATAAAATAACTATATCACAAAGGGAGAATTCGGATATCCGCTTTATAATTTTTTTCGGATCCGGATAAATATCCGGATCCGCAACCGTATCCACATCCATTTGCATTCTCATATTCGCATCCGTATCTGTTTAAAAAGATCCGAACGGATCCGGATATTAATATCCGGATTCGCTATTTTTCGGATACGGATGCGGATCGGATCGGAGTTTATCCGATCCGTTTTCAACCCTAATTGGAAATGAAGGGAAGGTAAAATAATAATTGTTTGCGGCTGTAACTGCCATCACCTGGAGTTGCTTTCCGCACGCCTCAAAATAGCAAAGCACGCAAAAAAATTTGTAACTGACAGATATGCCCTCGTCTTCTAGGATTTGAAGCGTGCGTTCCCTTCTTCCCTGTTAATCTTTCTCCCCCTCTCTTAGCTCACAATCTTGTCTCTTCATGCTCCTCACTTGGTCTCAAACTCTCTCCAACGAGGGTGCTAACCCTGTCTCGCCAATTTGTTGAGTTAAATTAACATTTGGTACATTTTCTTGATACAATTTCAATACTTCTAATCAACTTTCCTAAAAGAACTATTTTCCATGAACAAATGCATCATGTACCAGCAAAAGCGTCCTTGCTGGAGATGATTGAGACAAAGTAAAAATGAGACAGATTCAAATCGCATAGAGAGAGGGGGTATCGCCAAGGGAAAGAGGTGGAATTGCTCTTGTTAGAAAGTGCTCAATTTTCAATTTTAGTTACTAATTAACTTAATTATCCATCAAGCACAAAGGTTTTTGCCAAGCAATCAACACAGCACATGAGAGAAGGGAAGGAATCGTTTACCTCTCACGAAATCGTATTCGCGAGGCTCGATCCATATCTCTAGGAATCGATGGCGTGCCTTCTCCACCACCACCACCGTCGAGCCGCCGGCCTCGAGTCCACCAAGGAGATTAACCACGTTCTCAAGGCATGTGCTAGTACGCCCAAGGACAAGCCTAATCCCATTAGTTTTCTCTCTTCTATCTACTAATTACTTTAATTAAGTGGAGAGATGAGAGCTCAACACATGAGCAAAATAGGGAGAAAGGAAGAGAGCAAGAGAAAGATAAAATTTCAGAAATTTTCTCCTCTTGAAAATGGCGGCTAAGGAAGGAAGAAAGAGTAGAGAGAGAAAGTTAGGTGGAGGCTCTCATAAGTGGTCCTTATATAGAGCACAAAACCTAATTGATCTTTTGCATAATTACAACTATGTCACTCCTACCTACCACCATTATGGGCCGGCCATATAAATGGCCTTTATGGACCACCTCACTTCTTTAATTTAGTCCTTAATTTATTTAATTAAGGCCTCTCATATTTGCTCTTTAATTAGACATTTCATTTACTATTAAATGATGGTCCAGTAAAGTGTTGAACTAAAATTAATTATTAACTTATTAATAATTATTTTGGAATTAGTTAATGCATTAATTTATTTCTATATGATCCCTTGACTTAATTAATTATAACGGTTCGCAACGGTATATAATTAATTAATCAACTTATCATATTTTCGCAATACACTGCTGCGAATAAATAAATAATGCACTGTGTGATTAAAGTCCTATTTGTGTGACCCTTTGAGGATTTATGCTACGTTGGCCATGGATTTAAATCACTATTTAATTTCAATAATCATAAGCTGTATCTAGCAACACGTTATGATTCCCAATTCGCATAAATAATGTACTGCTACAATATCTCAATCCTGCATAAGAAATAAAAGTATCTCCTTGTCTGATTCTTATGTCACATGATATCACTGTATAATCCAAGATAGGAATGTGTCATTCTTGCAGATTATATATTTCTTGATCTAGAGTTGATTGTATAAATTGGCCAAACAATCTAACTCCATCAAGGGGCCCAAACAGATATCATCACTCACTAGGTATACTAATGAGGGACATACGATTTTTTTTATGAACAACTTTTTCCCGCACAATTCAAGAGAGCATAAATAAAGTCCGTATAGCAGCCCTTATCAGGAATCAACGATAAACGATATTTATTGAATCTATCCTCATGTGAAAAAGTTGAACCATCTCAAATTTAGAATTAAACTCATATGAAATAAACAATGACACATAACACAATCCATATGTTTATTTCATTGGGTTAAGTCATGTACTATGTTCTAATAACATACACATATGCAATTAAGTTGGTAACTCCTTACCTATGATTTGTAGAACTTAATCATCACTTAACTTGCATACTAATCTTTTTCGATAATTAATGTTCCTTGTTAATTATCAAGATTACGGACGATTTAGATTTATTACTGTCATTCTAATGAATGATCCACAGAGATCTACAATTCAGATCCTCAACATAAATGATCTGTCAGTAATAAACTCTAGGAACAAATGATCAAATATCATCAATAACATAAACTAAGATATTAAGTTATTAAATATTGACTTCTAGAACACAATTCCAACAGCTCTAAGCAAGCTTTAGCTTCATAGTGTGTAAGAAAGACGAGGGTATTTCCGTCATTTAGTGGCATTTTAGCGTGTTTAACAAATTTGTAGCTTGCAAAAAGCAACACCCGCATCACCTTTTCCAGCAACGACGCAATCTCCTCTGTGCTGCTTTTATTTGTGTTAATATTTTCACCAAATATCTATATCTTTCTAAATGTTCTACCGGCGGAAGAAAATTAAAAAAAGTGTCACACTGTTGGTCAAACATTCATTTGGATATATATATATTTTTTAATTTTGTTTAGTACGACATTGAGAGAGATATATAACCGAGAAACTTTCGTTGTCCGCCGCAAACTTCTAACCAGATGCTATTTCACTCCGCATTGTGGTCCGGTTTACAGCCTGTAACCATCGAAATGAACGTTCGACTATATAGCATAGTAGTTTATTTCATTTTTTAGAAGAAATAAAAGAATATTTAGAGAGATATAGGACACATTAAGGGATAATATAACCATCGAAGCAACGTAGAAGTGATTGCTTGATTTCCAGAAAAAAAGGATTGCAGATAGTCAGTCCGATATTTGTTGGTCCTTCAGCTGTACAAATTTGATAGAAAATTGATTAGTGCCGTAGTTAGGAATGTCGTCGCTAAAGCCAGCGATCCCCTCACCTAGCGCATCATTTTCTCATCCAGCGCATTTTATCTCATACATAAATGTTCAGTTGGATAAGTACAAATGTTCTATTAATTGAGTATAAATGTTCAGTTAGTTGCAATAAAAAATATAAATGTTATCAGCAAAAATGTTCATTTGGATAAATATTTAGTTTAGCAAGAACAAATGTTCAGTTTCGTAAATACAAATGTTCAAGTTATTACATATAAATGTTCAGTTTATTAAGTATTACTTTCAGTTTTTTTAAATAGATGCATGTCAAGCGAAGGGGTTACGAACCGGAAAAAAACCACATGAAAAAATTAGAAGGGATCATAAACCGATCCGGTTCAAATTAAATTTTTTCCGACTCTGCCCCTGGCGCACCTCTCTTCAAGACTGAAGCTACTGACGCGCGGCCTTATATAATAAAACCATAGTTGACGCATTTAACTGAACACTTTTGATTATTAAACTGAACACATTTGATTATTAAAATCTATCAAATTTACAATTTGATAGGATCTGCATGATCCTGATCTGTGCAATCAACATCCGGCCCGGCCCAATAATTTTAGGCTTTCCAATCAAGTTGTAAATTGGGGCCCTTCTATCACAGAAACATTTAATATGCGCGTGAGAATTAAAGGAATGTTATAAAGCTGATTTACAACCTGACCAAATTAATGATGAGATACCATGCATGCCCAGCTACCTCACTGCTCTCACGTCTCTCTCGTGTGGGCTTTTCTCTCTTAGATCTTCTCCTCTCTAGCAGCTAGCAGCTAACCTGGCAAGTTCATGGATAAACATCCATCCCCATAATGTTCTCGATTCTTTTTTCAATTATACAAAAAGAATTGAGTTGTTTACATTCCTTTAAATTTTACATGTGAGATTAGTTAATATTACCTGCAAAAAGGTACATTGAAATTTGAAAAGAGGTGTTTTAAACACTTATGCAAGTTGAGAGAAAATAAAGTAATAAACTAGGTAAATTAAAATTGTTTGTTTGAGAATTCAACGTGCTGGATTTTAGCATGTTGCAGGTATTTTAGTTAGCTTAACAAAAGTCTAAAAGTATACTGATAATACTTAAATTATGTTTGTAGGTTTTGACTAATTACTTCAATCTTATTTATTTTCCACTATAACGGCTTAAATATATAGTTACAAATGTAGAAAAGGGAACATTGTTCAAATAGGAATATTATAAGTAGCTTTCCTTTTTATTTTCTTGAATCTAAGTCCGCCGACTTCCTTTCATTTTCTTCACAACTGGCTCCATTTTTTGGTACAGGTCATTTTCTGGTTACAAGAGGAGTTGCGCATAGCAATTAACGTACAGGCAAACAGTTTTGTACGATCCTTAAAAAAATTTCGTAGAGAAGGAGAATAAGACATTTGGCACAGAAGAAATGAAGAATATATCCAAGTTTAAAGTTTGTACGGAATGATGCAAAATTTTAAGACAACTCCAGCATATTTACTACCTGAGGACATTAGTTATAATTAGGCCAAATTTAAAATTCTTAAAAGAAATAATTTGAAATATTAATAGTTTATGTGCATGTGGGAGGAAAAATCATTCCATTTACACCAATTAATCTGCAGTACAAAAGATGAAACAAATTAAAAGCATCTATTTATACAATTAATATTTATTTTCAAAAAATGCTAGAATCAAACCCAAACCAATATTAATTTTTTAGCTTAAAATGGCTGATAGAAATCGCTCACTATAATATTCACATTAAAGTATCATTGTAAACCAAAATTTATATTTATTCCAAAATTTTTGCTAATTTTATATTTTTAGAAAAATATTTGATCAAAAGATTATTTTATATACATCCAATAACAACAGTGTTTAAGATTCTAAAATATAGCAAAAAAATAAAAGAAAAACATATATATATTTTCAGATAAGATTTCAAAACGACGATCATATTGAGCAATTTGGATCGAAATTTCCAATTCACAAATTGAGATCTGATTATGTTTGACTTAGAAATTCCTAGAACGTATATAATACCATTTCTAATTATTATTATTATTATTGTTGTTGTTGTTGTTGCTGCTGCTGCTGTTATTGTTATTATTATTATTATTATTATTATTCGTTGTCTTTCACAATGATAATGAAATAATAATGAAAAAGTGTGCGGCGGTACCATTTTTTTCAAATCGATAGTAATAATACTGTTGAAGAATTAACAAAATGTAGTACCACCTAATTAATAATTGGAAATTATGTTGTGGAAATGCCAATGTGATTTCCCCTTCATCACCTAAAACAATCAAGGGTTCTGCCAAGCTTGTACCTACTTGGATTATGATACTTCAATGAATCTATAAGTGATTGGTTAACAGGATAAATTGTCTTTATCTATACAGATTTGGTTAGGCAATTAGTAATTAATCATAAGGCTTTGATCAGTTGTTATCAACTACAGGCCCTGGTACCACAAAATTAGCAATAACTAGGGTACTTGACCATGACTTGCTTACTCGTCCTTTCTTGTATGTCGGTACGTGTAACATTTATGGCTTGTTTAGTCCTACTCGATCGTATTTAAAACTCAAATTAGGGAATTACCCAATTTTCTCTGGTTAATTTCAGCAACTTCGGTAAATGTATCATTTATATAGCAAAATGAGGTTTCTAAAACGGACTAAAAGTTTCATAATGATCAGTACGAGTTATTTTGAAAAATGACATTTTAAACTGAGAACATTAAATTACTTAAGACAGAATGTTGATATTTTCCTTTGGTTATCAGTAAACTAATTAATCCCAAATCAAACTGATGCACAAATATAGCTGGGAGATCCTGACAGTTTTGACGCATGATCATGATATGCAAGCTAATTCTATCAACCAATTTATTTATCTTTTTGAATGTGAAATGAGAGGTTAAGTCTTTATCTTGTATTATGTCATTTCCCGTCATACTGTCCCAATGAACAGATTTCTTTCATTATAGCATAATCATATCCAAAATGGTGTTTCGCAGAAGTAACACATGATTGGTACCCAAAATCTTATTAGTTACATATATTTTTCATATGAACTTTGAACATTTTCAATCAGCACATATATATTATCAGGCATATTTTCAAAATATGATATTGATCGCCTTGGCATAATCTTAAGTTCTTTACTATGGAAATTTTTGTTATATGAAACTAATTCTGTCATTATATTACCGCATTTTAATGACTCACAATCCAAACGGATATTTCTATAGAAACACTGGCAGAGGTATGGTTTGATTGCAACTAAAATGACTGATAAATTTGAATATTTATTTTTTTTATTTAGAAAAATTCACCTAGAACCAAATAATCGACCATAACTCGAACCAAATAATCGGCCGTAACTAAACTTTTTGGGAGGATCTGCTTGCAAGCATGTACCCTGTATATTCAAAACTGTTAAGAGGAGATAATGCAGATAGATATGTAACATGATTAATAACTGGTGAAGCTGGGATACCCATTATTTTTCTTTGAAATCATTCAGAGAACCCATAACCTGTTGCTCCTTATCTTTAAAATATTGTTGACAGAATATTTGATAATATATCTTGCTTCAGACTTCAGCCAGCATTAAATGCAGCTGTGCAACCTTCGTTTCAGGATAGCTTTTTGGGGATATATAGTGGCTCTCCAGCTAAAGGCTGTTATATTATCACCGAGTTAAATATTCTATGTTTACTTTGTATTAGTGTAGATGCTTCTCCTCATATATGCCCTTCCAATTCCAAGCTAGGTGTAATTTGGATCGGTTATATTGAATCATACATTGCTATTATGCATATCAACTAATTAGTACTGGCAAAAAAACACCAGTAAAAATCAATTTCTTGGAATTTAGCATATCTGCGCTTCCAGGAAATAAAAAAAAAAAAATTGATAAAATTCAACATAGCACACAAAATAGTTATGATTCAAATTCTAAAATTGTGTAGGTTTAAAAATGATTTCATTCCTTATGCCTCCTTACAAGTAGCCATCACAATTTCACAAAGGTTTGAAAACATATAAAACAATATAACCACAATTTAAAACCAACGGATGTGACGGGTGTCTCTCTATATAAGCCGTTGGATCAGACAAACATCTCTCTTTATAAGTGCCTATGTAAAAATGCATGCATGCAGTTCGACTTCCGACTTCATTCTTCATGGGCATCAAATATTTGCAAATATCCATTTACATGAATATATATTGTTTGTTCTTATAATGATTTATGGCAGTAACCCAAAAGTTTCATGCACATATATAAAAAAAAAAATGTGTTACTCTTGAATTTAATTTTCGAATTAAAAAAGTTGTACTTTAAAGATAACTTACGGCATGGTCTTTAGTTTAAAGCAAACATTATTGAATGCTAACAAAAATAAAATCCGAATCTGGTGGCGTGCGACACGGGTGTAGCACGGCTCACGGACCGTCAGATCCAAATCGGATGGCCCATATTTTTCCCTAGATTGTAAGGCCCGAAAAAAATTGACCGTCGATCCAAATCGAACGGCTCATGAGCCGCGCTACACCCATGTCGCGCGCCACGGGATCCGGATTGACAAAAATATATTGGTAAAACAGGCAATTACACAAAAGAGGTTTTTTTAATCTGTAAATTATAGAACTAATAGACTTGATTACGAAATTCGAGCCATTTTTTGGCCAAACGTGTGCCCGAGACTCAAATTCTTGATTTTTTCGAAATTCAAGCCATTTTTTGGCCAAACGTGTCCTCGAAACTCAAATTCTTGATTTTTTCGAAATTTGAGCCATTTAATGTTACGGGAAACTTCTAATATCCGAAAAAATCAGCAATTCTTTTACAACAAAGGCGTTTGTAAGCAAGCAAAATCACCAAAAAAAATAAAATAAAATACATACATACAAATATGTTGGGACAAAAATCTAGAAAAATATTTCTTTTTCGACTCTCATTCATTTTTTTTTTTTTATATTGAAGGAAAATAATTTGAGGGATTGGAATTGGTAGTGTTAGCTGTTAAAATATTTTTACAATTACACATTGATTCGACCAATTAAGTCAACTATGTTTATTTCCTTTTATTGGTAAAATCAAGGTTGATGCATGCACTCGTGTCGTGGATATGCACACCCGTGTATGTTCCATTCCATGCACACACTCTGTAATATCTGACACAAATCACAAAGGGCCTCGTATCTATATTTAAATATAAGACAAATCAAGAGAAATCCCTTAAATCATGGTCACTTTATAAGGCACACCTCACCAAATTAGCTTGGCGGTATCATGCGTGTAGTGGGTGAGCTTTAAAAGGATAAAAACATCAATAATTTGGATAATTTTGTTCAAATAAAACTCTCTCTATTTCATATTATATAGATATATCTTGTCTTGTTCATACAAAATTTGTCTCATTGATACCACTTATTGGGCCACATTACAAAAAATATATATATTATTCAAGTACTTAGTGATCGAGTTGGATGGAGTATCTTTAGTTACTATTAAATTACACATTACGCGCAATTAGTCGCTTGTGCATATATGAGAATGAGACTGATGTTTAATTATATCTGAGAAGATCAAGCCTGAAATCCCTCAAATTATGGTGATCACTGATCACCTTCTTTAGTACACCTCACCAATTAGTTTAGTTTCCATGTGTAAGGCGAGGGAGCATTAAAACATGTTTAATTTGTTATTAAAAAGGTACACCATTTTCAATTTACTGTATTCATGTTTGTCCTATGCTTTGTTTCATTGACGTCCTTTATTCGGCTCTATATTGTTCGTGATAAATTTTCTGAGTTAACTATATAAAAAATATTTTCTATCATTAAATTGGCATGTACGTACATACTTAAGTCTTTTGCGTACGGAATATACACCTATGTCGTACATGCTAAGTTAGTCAATTACGGTACAACTCTCTTAGAGTATTAAAGATACTTATATAACAGCATATATATATACATGCAGTTAGTTTGCAGAAATCAATTTTTTTTAAAAAAAACTAGTATATCAGAAAACTTTTTAAAAAAAATAGTAGTTTAACGGGGACTCTGTTTTCTTTCCTTTTTTAAGATGCTCGATCTGTTTTCTTTTCACAGCAATAAACTACTGTTTACGTGATCGTCAGTCAGTCTTGTACAATTATTACCTGTCTCTTCCTATATATTTATAAATTTTCCTTTTGACTTTACTCTAATATATATGGAGATGGTTTGTTTATGGGATATTAGCATTACTATTTTTTAAAGGAGAAGTGTTCAAGTGACATAAATTTTTGGTACCACAAATGCCACAACTATTCTATTTTTATTAACATTTTAAATGCTGAAATTTGAACATAGAATCCAAATCTTTGATCTTGTTCAGTTTTATGAACAATGCATTTTGATATAATTTTTGTAAAATTTGAAATTCATTTGATACTCGATCAAGATGTCAAAACTCTCCTCTTCAAAATTTGCGCTAACAAAACAGCTTTAAAATTTTTAGTTGTATGACAAATATTTAACGACTAAAATTCTCTCAGGCTGTCTATCAAATCATTCAATTATGCATTTTCCTTAAACAAGTGGTCATTTGTCATTTATTTTATTTATTACATAACTGAAACGTTAGTGACGGATTTTATGTTAGATTGTTAGCTAGTAAGTATAGATTCTCGACTTTTCCTAGTTTTCAATTTTTTGTGTAATTACTTCCTTTTTTCTAAAAGTTCAGGATGTATTGAGCGCAATCATATAAATTATCTTATAACAAGAGAGTTATTGTCTGATGCAACGTCATCTTATGTATTCATTCAATTGTTAATCAACATTGTAATGGAAGATTAAGAAATAAAAACAGAGGAAGATACGAATTATCTCAATAACTAATTATTTTACAATCATTTTTTCTATAATCAATTTATAATAATTTTCAAAATATTAGATTAATTTACACAATTATAATGAACAATTTGTACATATTTTACAGGTAGCAAAGTGGATTTAGATTTTTTTTTTAAAAAGAAGGTGTCGACGCCTGCCAATATTTCGAAATTAAATATCCACAAGGACTCCCAATTTGGGTATCGAATCCATGACATGCAGTTAAGGTGTACTATCTTTTGCCTTTAGAGTAAGGGTTGGTTTTCAAAAATAATACTTCTTAATCATACTTAATATGAATATTGACAAATGATTGGGCTATTCACAGTCAGTAATTCCTAAATACACCATTTCATTGTTGGTGTAAAATTGTCGTATAGCACTTTTCAAGAAAAGAAAAAAAATCACAGCATAGCAAAGATTTATTATCCCATCAAATATGCCGATTATATGCTAATATTTATAAAAAATACTGAAGCATTCTTTATCAGAAATGAAAGCAACAAATTAGGGGATTTGGATTATGAGAAATTGTCGTTAAAAACATACGAGTAAAAAGGGGGAAAAAATTATAGAAGCTGTTGGAAAGAAGAGGGATGAAGTTGCCTTTAAATTTAAATATTATGATATAAATTGTGCCAATAACAACTTATCTGGTGTGGAAGTCTACCACAACCACAAGAAATATATTGTGAAGATTCCAGCGCTTTTTGTTATCACTGTTTCATGCATTTAAAATAGCACCAAGCCACCAATAGATCGATGCATACATTGAAACGAGCTCAGGACCCAAAGCTTGGTTGGCAGAATATATCAAAAGAGCAAAAGACAAATATTAGCCAGCTTGGACTCGACGCGTGGCCTCCTAGGAAACTGCCACGATGCACATCGAGAGCAAGCCACGCCTTCAATTACTGCATGAAATAAACACAGACCATACAAATCTACTGCCGACAGTTGACATTTCAATCATCTTATCACCTAATGTGACCAAAATGACCCTATTCCTCTGTTGACTTAGTAAATGAAGAATATAAGTGTCGTTTTTAGATTATTCCCTTACGGCTTTTGTCGTTATCATCATTTTTTTAACATGATAATTTACCATTTCGTCGCCATTAAAATTTACGGTAAATATTGCTCCACACTATTAATGACAATAGAGTAATTTAATAAATGATATAAATATCTTTCTAAGGAATATTCCTCCTGTAGCAATTTATAATAAACAAAGTTCAGTTCCAAACCATCCCCATTGATATGACTATTAAAAATCTGTTAGCGTTTTAAAATAATTTATTCCAATCAGCCGAAACTCCTACCATCATTGGAGGATTCGGATTCTCAATAAATTATTTAAGCTTTATCGTGCTCTTTCTAGCAATCAAAATCGTCAACATTCAATTGAATTGTTACAAATCATTTATATGCCAAAATTCTGGATGCCCCCTCATATCAATATTTCGCTATTTAATTACTTTTTAAGATTAAATTCAAATATCAATTTCAAACCTTCAGTATTATTCAATTTAACGAGTGTTAGGTTTTCATATAAATTTCTAATTTATGGATTCATTTGATACCCTAACCACGAGGAAAAAAAAATAAACAAACATTGTTAGCTATGATAGATTCATTCTAAAACATTCATGTTTTATCCTTTGATCGACTTCAAAATTTACAAAACCTATATGAATTTATGAACACATCACTCGTTTAACTGAATAAAATCAAAGGTTTGGATTCGACATTTAACTTTTTAATTTTGGAAAACAAATTATGAAATGTTGGCATTATGGGCATCCAAATTGTTAGCACTAGACCTTCCTCTTTTTATATATTGACTTATAAACATTAATTATTCTTAAAAATCACTTTATCATGAATCAAAATTTTTGTTATGTATATATGCTTAATTAGTTTCTACTTTTTTATTCAAAATTAATGTCATATCTATGAACGAAACAAGTTCAAGATTACATATGCTTTACAATCTTATGAACAATCCTTTATCACAAGCACCAACTCTAATTCTACTTAATTATATTTATTATAATTTTCACTCTATTAGAAAGTCATTAAGGCAAAAATCATTCGGATTATATCAGCTAAACTACAAATTTTTAATTTGATGCATATTGGTAGGAAAAAATGTTATACGGGACAAATCATGTTAAGTATGCAGAAATCAATTCGCGGATAACTTTTTTTTTAAAATTACATTATTACAGTATTTATTTTTAGAGGTACACTTGGTCACAAATTTTTTTTTTATTTTCGTGTTCAGCAGAAATTGAATAAATAAACAAATATAAAATCCCTAATAAACTGTTCTAGACTTTCATGTTCGATTTAACAATTACTTATAACAAGCAAAATTACCAATCCAAACATAAGGTACAGACCCGAAGGCAGTTCATTCTCTTTAAGCCAAATAGAAAAAAGTACATAAACAGTACGTGAAAAGGAAGAAACGGTCCAGTCGGTTCAATCACAGCCGTCGGTACGTAAGACTGTCATGAGCGGATATCGGCGAAAGCTACGACAAGTTACGACTTGCACGGGGCCAGAAGACAATCGACAAACATTTTTTTTTAGATATACGACAATTGACAAACTTGTAAAAAGTCTTACAAAAGTTACAAGCTGCTTGATGGCACTGATCTATGGGTCCTGCTTGTTTGTTCTGAAGATCTTCGGGATCTGTCTTGTCCATGTTCAACATTTTCGGGAAAGCCTATGTGTATATGGCACTGTTGAGAATCCACATTTTATTCTTTCCAGCTTACCGTGTAAGGAGTCAGTACTCAGTCTTAAGTAGTAAATTGCAAAAAGTTGCCTTATGTTAGGTTGAAAATCTTTTGAAATTGATAATAAGAATGTCCGCATACTATGCACTTAAAAATTCTTCCTTTCGCTAGAACGATTCTAAAACAAACTTGAACCCTTTACTGCATCCTGACGTTTGCATACTTCGGTGCATCATCGTTTCATAGCTCATTTATTCCGTTTATAATAAAAAACATAATAAGTTCTAAGCCAAAAAATTTTAAATGTTTATCTTTGTGTTATTTCTAATTCATTTACATTAAAACTAAAAAATTTATAGATCCATTCAGTGCAAGATAAATAGTCCGACAAATAAAAAATATATATTGTAATTCTTTTTCATTATTATGTAGAAAACAAATAGAAATTTTGTAATTCTTAACATAAATGAATTATTTTATGAATAAAACAATACAAATGGTTCGCATTTTTTTGGTTTAGAATTTAATTTGCATTATTAGTGAAATCTTTATTTGCATAATGAAGTATTAAAGCTGAAATAAACGGATCCCTCTACAAAAATAAGAAATAAAGGACATTTCTAATTTAATGATTGCCTATGTTCCACCACAATAATGATTCTTATCCAATTTTTATGATTACTTTATATAGTATTCTTAATCAAGGAATTATTTTAGATTTTTTTATAAAAAATATTATTGAATTATTTTCTACTTTTTTTGTACAGTGTATCTCTCTAATTTATGTGTAGTCCCTTTTTGGTGACATTTAATGTTTTTTTTAGATTACAGGTGACATTTAATGTTGCCAGGTCAATTCTCCGATTAGATTTTATTATAGAAAAAGAAACCCAGCGTGCTGAAAAAGAAAAATATACCAAAATAATAATAATAATAATAATAACTTAGCAGAGGAACATTGTACAAAGCACGTAAAATAACATAACTACATGTACTAGTCTTGCTTCTCTGCTTTATTCGAAAGTCAAACAATTAATTAATCTCAATTACTCTTTATGATCAAGATTTAAAAGAGAGAGATTCGATGTTTTTAAGTATTGATTCAAATCAAAATTAAGTTTACGTGTCGTAATTTTTTTATGCATGTGAAGAGGATTGACATATAAATCAAAATCAAATATTTTCTGAATTATTTGAATATTAAAAGTTATTATTTATGTTTTTCCAAGGTGAAACTGTGAAAATTATGAGAAAGTTTAATATGCACTATAGTGAATAGGGAGTTCTATGCACCGCGGACTTTTTTTGGATATTTTTGTAAATTGAAAAATCTAATTTAACCAATCTAATCTACATATTGAAATCTCATAGCAAACCAAATTTTATAATTTTTGAGATTTTATTACTATTTTTTTTCGAATTTTTTAAAACCTGCCATTTTTGGAATTTGTAAATAGTAGTTTGTTTCCAAAAATGGCAGGTTTTAAAAAATTTGAAAAAAATAGTAATAAAATCTCAAAAATTGTAAAATTTGGTTTGCTATGAGATTTCAATATGTAGATTAGATTGGTTAAATTAGATTTGTCAATTGACAAAAATACCTCTGAAAAAATCCACGGTGCATAGAACTCCTTATGCACTATGGTGCATATTAAACTTTCTCGAAAATTATACATATTTGCACCCTAAACATAAAAACCTTATACTCAATCAACATGTTTAACTCTTTTAGAATTGCAAGTCTACTACATCAGTTCTATTAGTTGAACTCTTGAACTAACGAACAAATCAAATCTACAATTTGAATACAAAAAGGTCAATTTGAATGTCTTTTTTTTAGATAAATACTAGATAGAGGCTATCTAGCACAGGTCAATTTGAATGTCCTAGCGATAGAGTTGTAAGATTTAATTTTACACCCATAATAGCTGTTTCTTGGACCAAAATACACCCCAGTAAAATGTCGCATTTTGACAAGATAACTTATTAACAACAATCTGTAAAATATTTTCAAAAATAAAAAAAATAGTTCTGTACAATAACTTTCTTTGTAAAACAGTAATTAGGAAAACAGAGGTGTTCAGCAGAAAGATGGATTGCCCAAATGGGAGTGCCTGCCCAACTGCTTGATTTTGGAATGAGGAAAATCTTGAGACGTGGCCTGGAACTATTGGAAAATAACGGGTCATTTAGGTGGTGGCCCATGCCTGACAGGGAAATTGTATGAGGGGGTCCTGCCGATCATGCTTTTCTCCGCCTCTTGCATTTCCAATGATTTATTCCAGCTTCGAGTGTTTATAAAATTTTAGAGTATTTAATGGTCCTGCAACCCAGCACATGTTTCTGTATTTTTTTAAATTTTATTTCTTTTATCAGGTGATTATTTTCGCTTTTTAAAATGTATTTATTATAAGTTCACGTTTTAATTTGTTGTAATTTAGAAATTATATTTTGATCACTAATATTGTCGCACTTGAAATAATTCGCAGTTTGTCGAGAGCATTTTTTTTCTTTTTTTTTCTCACTTCGAAAATTCTCCAAGAAAAGTTCCATTTAGAAAATTAGTAATTCGTAAGTGATAAAGAATAATTCATCTTAAATGGAGGTCGCATATTCGAAATCTAGCAAAAAGCAATTGAAGATGTTTCATTTTAAAATGAATACAAAGTCTTGATCCATCTTATCTTAAAAAAATTGTAATTATAAAAATCACGATTGAGTGTCATCGTACCTTAACAACTATTTTACTAACTCAAGCAAATCAGAGAATAGTAGAATACTAAAATTAACATATTTTGAGTTTAAAACAACACTCTCTACATATTATTCAAAGACAGAAGGTTCCAATACCAATATTTTTTATGCCTCCAAATACAAATCTTTCACCATTTAATTACTTTATTTAAAATTTAAACTCTAATTTTTCAATCCAAATCATTGATCTTATTCAATTTAACAAGTGATATGTTTTCAGATCTATACATCAAAACTTTGTTAAATACTAAATTTTATATTTTTATATCTTTTATTATACGTTTTAATTTATACTTCATCAACCTGGAATAGTTTTATTCATATTAGACAATAGTAGAATATTTCAAATACATACAATATAGTTTGATATGTACATTGAATTAAGTAGCTCGAAATTAGTTGTTTAAATCTCGAAAATTGATGTTTTGCTTCGTTATACTAAATCGAACAGTGTTATGTATAGTATCAAAGCGTCGTTCAATGAATATTAAACTTTAAATTTTATTCAAACTTGCTAGGAATATTTTGTGGTATTTAATTTCGAAATAAGTTAGAGAACTTGACTCCCATCTTATTTTTAAAAAAATAAATAAAAAAGTTTTACTCAAACTAAGATAAGTGGAATTGTCACGGATTGACGGCATCCTAATGTCGCGTTAATCTCTTTTCAATATAGTTTAGATGTTTCTTTTGTTAGTTGGTTATAATTATTTACGGGAATTCATCAGTGCAATCAAGCAATCAGAGGGGAGCGCGCCTCTCCCTCCCCTCACACGCGACTCCCCCCTTGATACGCGTTTCCCCTCACACACGACTCCTCCTCACGCGCTCCTCTCTTCTGCCCCACTTAGAAACTCTCCTCTTCACTTCCGCCCCTTCTATTCTCCCCTTCATTTATATACCTCTCTTCTCGCCCTCACCCATGCGCCTCTCTTCTCCCCTCCCCTTTCACCCATACGTCTCTCCTTCCCTTTGTCTTTTTTTTCTCCCTCTTATCTGACATCTTTTGCTCTTATCTGCTCGCTCTTTCTTCTTCGATGATCCAAACTTTTCTCTGGTTCATCGTGCTCCCAGTTTTATATGTAACGGAGTAATTAAACATGTTCATGGGAGTATGTAATATATATAATCAAACTAATTATCTAATATATATATAAGGGAGTAACTACTAAATTTTACGGAAATATACAATACATGTAAGGGAGTATCTAATATTTATGTTGTAAGAAAGAACATTAATGTTTTGTTATGGAAGTATATAAGGAAGTATTTTATTTATATTATGGGAGTACTTATATTTGACAAGAGAGTACTTATTAAGTTTAAAAGAGCAATTATTAATGTTTTGTTATGGAAGTATATAATTAGTGACACGGGATTATCTAATATTTATATCGTAAGAAAAGAACATTAATGTTTTGTTATGGAAGCACATAATTAGTGGCACGGGAGTAACTAATAAGATTAAGAGAGTATCTAATAAATTAAAATGAGTAATTATTTATGTGAGTAAGTAAACAGTATAAGAGAGTAATTAATAGGTTCAAGGGAGTATTTTAATTGGACATGGGGAGTATATATAGTTTCATAAGAGAATATTTTATATAAATCATATAGTTGTATATCTTAAGAGAATATTTTATTTGTATTGAGTGAGTATTTTTTTCTTTTTGACAAGGGAGTATATGTTTATAAGGGTGTGAAAAAAAAAGATGAAGGAGAAGTGAGGCACAGAGGAGGAGATGAAGGAGAAATGTGAGGCGTAGAGGAGATTGAGAGAGGCGAGGGGCGCAGAGGAGATGAAGGAGAGAGGTGAAGCGCAGGGGCGGGGATAGAGGGGCCTGTGGGTGAGAAGGGGCGAGGACAGAGGGTCGCGTGGGGAGAAGGGGCGGGTGGGTAAGAGAGAGGGGCGCGCAGATGAAAGAGATGAAGTGCACGGGGTGAGAGAGTGAGGAGAAGAGACGCGTTCTGATTCTATTTTCGGAAAAAAGAAATTACCGTCCTTATCCAAAATAAATTATGATTGCTTGATTACACTCAGCCCCGATTATTTACTATTCTTCTTTAATTAGCTGCGATCCGCGGCCCAACTTTCTCTCCTCTTCGATTGTTCTTCATCTTCAATTTTCTTTTGATATTTGCCTGGATTTTTGCTCAAGATCTTCTGCAGCTCCGACGTGTAGATAATGGTGTATCGTTAAGAACAAACCGCTTTTCTGCATTTGTTTTTTTTTTTTTTAGACTGTCTCATCCTAAGATTAGATTTAAACCGGACAGCGTTCAAGATAAATTAATTTAACCATGAAGTACATAGTTAATTAAAAAGAATTTTCTCTTGTGTTAATCATATTTTGACTCATATGCCTAAGATAAGAACACTGAGACTTGTCCCGTATATAATATACAGTTTCTGAATTAACAAAAATTTCTCTCTTTATATAGAATAAAATAAATTTACCTTTGGTTGCTACATGGAAACTAATCAAACTATGTAATGGCTGCACATTGGAGTCCCGAATTCTTCTACAAAGGTTCGCCATAAATATGACTAATAAAAATTAACCTTATGGCTGCAGAAAACACACTCAAAATTAAAGTCTAATAACCAATAACCAAACTAATTGGAGGTAGCTTAATACAAGCTGATTAACTTCTTATTTTAAAGGCCGCATTAGACAATATATATAACAATATTATTGGAGGCAGCTTAACTTGTTATTTTAACTATGATGCACTGTACCGCTAAGCACATGACAGCCAAGAAATCTAGGCATGCTTCCCCTTGGCGCACATGATTCTCAACCTATATTTTTCTTTATTTTTAGTTTAGTCCTTAAGCCAGCTGGATTTAGGTAGGCGGCTACTAAAACAAACTTTAAGTTCTCGGCATAAGAAAATGCCACATCATTGTGTACTTAATAAACTTAATTTTTAACTTGAAGTCACTGGTTCACACTTACATTTTGCTAGACAATTAGTATTGAAACATCATATTAGCATCTTTACCTTTTTTTCTGTTTAGGATGCACTTATATATGGTTTTATACCTCCTTTTTTTTTTTTTTCTTTTCTTTTGCCTTTTCAAGGACATTCCAGTTATCCCCACAACGTGATATGATAATCAAGTGGTGTATCAGTAAACAATACTGGAGCTACATAGTGTGAAAGGTTTGAGATTCCATGCTACTTACCTTTACTTCTATTTTTAATATATATGGTAAATGTATGATGGAGAAGTTTATCTTACATCTTACAAATGGTTAATTTATTGAAACAATTTATAATTTATTGCCTAAAAAGGTCTTACCCTTTCAATGAAATCCTACATGTAGCATGGCAGGATCCTTCCAACTAATCTTTATAATGGTGTCAAATGATTAATGGTCCTCGCCACCTAATTTAATCAAGACATCCCTATGGCCATAAGAGGCCCAATTGTTAATTAGCTAAATAGTTAAGTTAATTTAATAAATTTGGATTTTGCTATTTTGAAATGCCTTTTACTTGAACAGTATCTCCTTTTAAACAAGGAAGGGGTCATGACTGATGAGCTTCCTTCGGTCACCTGTTGACCAATTGAGAATGATTTCATTTGTTTTTCAAGACATTTTTTCAGATAAACCCATTCAAGCCTCAAAATGTCTGCTTATACATAGATGTGTGTGTGTGTGTGTGTTTTTTTTTATGACTAGTGACAACAAATAATGATCTTAAATTCTTAATTTAAATTTATGACATTTAAAGAAGTACAGGTACAAAATATTATATGGTGAGGTGAATTTTAGAATCAAACATTATTTTATATTTGTTTTGAATTACAAAAATAATTTAATAAATTGAAGAATAATCATATATGTTTCAGCCTTTTCTGGTGAAGAGGTTCCATATTCCTCTTCCGCAAATTGTGCCTTGGTCAATAATAAAATCAATAAATTTCACACTCTAGTATCTTGTATTATGTTGTCTTTTAATGAATATAAATTACAACACTTTTCTTAGCATCCTTTAAATAATGCTCAATTTGTATCTAAATTCATATTATGGTTTTTCAATAATTTGCCTCGACTATGGAACACTGGTCGCCTGAACTAAACTACTCTTCAAATTTAAGCTGTAACCATTCAAGTAATATAATTAACGTATGAATTAAGCATCATAAAATACATTCTGTAATTATATTAAAATGTTCATAGAATCTTTTTTTCCCATAATTTTTATATATAAATGATAATTTTTTTTATAAATATTAGTACAATAAATTTGCCTAAATTTTAAAAAAAAAGTGGGCATCCCGGAATAACTACACAGAGGTTTCCTTAAAAGGGGTTTTAGCGAAATATTTGAATTGAGATTAGTTTCACCAATTTATGTGATTAGACAAACTGCAAGTTGGGTTTAGAAAATGTGAGATAAAACACTAGGGTCACGTTTGTAAATTGGGGCATGCATACGGATGAGATTTGGCAGGGTAAGCAGGAGGCAGCACAATAGAAAAAGCACACACAAGTAGACTAGACTCGCTAGAGAGAGAGGGAGAGGTAAGAGAGGTGGTGGAGAGAGAGAGAGAGAAGCAGCGTTGGAAGGAAGAGAGATAGAGAGGTCAGAACAGGCAGGCAAAGGAATCAGAGAGAAAAATTGGAGAACAAACGTATAAACAAACAAAGGCTTCTCTCTTGTTGCACCCAAAATCCCATTCCAATCCCCAAAATCACTCTCCGAGAGATAGATTGCTTCCTTTCGACTCTCTTTCCACATATGGTGAGTTCTTCCTTTCGAGAAGCTAAAACTTCGCTCTTTTACTCCAAACAGCGAACTGACTTACTATTACTTAAATGCTACTCTTTTTTTTTTAAATCTGTGTCTATATTTTTTGTTATTCTTGTCCGTGTTTCACCAATCAATGGGATTTAACTATGGATTCTGGCAAATTAGACTTCACTTCTCCTAATTTAATACTGTCATACATTCGTTTTGACAAGGACTAGGTTCATTGCCCCTTGAATTGGGACCTGTGTTGCATGCTTGTAATCTAGAGCTGATCTAATTTACGAGATTTGCTCATTGAATGGTATAGATTTGGTCCATTTTAATAAGATACCCCCTTTGATTTTTATCTCCACTTATTGCGCAGGTCATTCAGGTCCTTATTTCTCTGTTTACAAAGGGGCTCTGAAATTGGACTCTTTTTCTCTACTGGTCTTCTTCTCTTTCTTTCTACTCTGCAAATTGCAAAAACACAGTCATGGGTTGTGACCAATTTTCCCAAATGGAAGGGTCTGATGAGGAGGTGTTTTTTGACTCCAGAGAGGATGTTCAATCGGTGTTTGATTCATGCCCGTGCAGCCCCAACAGTTCAGATTCAAACTTGGATCTGAATCTCTTCAATTGGGTCTCGGGGGTGTGGACCGAGGACCCAGTAAGCGTGCAACAAAGACGCGAGAAGTTTACAAGGTTAATGTGTCTTGATTCCAATTACAATTCGGGTAATGAGATCAAAATTGTAGAAGAAACCAACTGCTCTTCTTCATTTTCCTCTTCAATTTCTTCCCTCTCTACAGAAAGCTCAAGTCTTTCTGATGAGAGAATCTCAGAAATGAACCTCAGCTGGAGTATCAAGAATCTAGATGACGGCACAAAATTTGTTGTTAGTGAATCGAGCAAAGACGGTGCCTTTACCAGTCTTAGGGAAATCGGGTCAAACAGAGAGGTGACATTGTCAGAATTTGAGAAGAACTTTGGATCATCTACTTTCATCAAGGAGCTCATGAGGAGACAGGAGGAAAAAGCAGAATTACCCAAACCCAAATCAGAAAAAAATTCCAGGGGTAAGAGGAGTGTTGGTTGGCTCAAGAGATTAGGCGTGAGTGCATGCATTGTAGACAGGGAGGGAGATGAGATCTCTACACCGAGTTCATCTGATTGTGACCAAAGTACAAGCGGCCGATCCTTTGAGAGAGTTAAAGTGAGAGCTTATAAAAAGAAGTCAAAGGAATTGTCAGCAGTTTATGGGGAGCAAGCTGTAAAAGCACATGATGGTGCTATACTGACCATCAAATTCAGCCCTGACGGCCAATACCTAGCCAGTGGTGGAGAAGATGGGGTGGTGCGCATTTGGCAAGTGTTGGTGTGCGAGAGAAATGGAGAGAATGGCATTTCAGCAGAAGACCCACACTGCATTTATTTTAGAGTTGATGGTAATTCTGAATTAGCCCCTCTGGATCCTAACAATCACAAGTCTGATAAGGAAAAGAAAGGCAGGGTTAAATTTGGAAAGAAATGCAGCGACTCAGCTTGCATTGTTATCCCGCCGAATTTCGTTCGAATCTCTGAGGAGCCATTGCATGAATTTCGGGGGCATAATGCTGAAGTTTTGGATATTTCTTGGTCGAAGGATAAGGTTAGCTTTAACTTTATACTTATCCTTCATTTTTCTGTGAATTTCTAAGAATTTCTCTTTAGTTGATAAACCTTCATTTGACTAAATGTGATTTTTGCTTTTTGTAGCGTATACTCTCGTCATCCACTGATAAAACTGTACGGCTTTGGCAAGTTGGATGCGGCACATGCCTGGGGGTTTTTCAACATAAAAACTATGGTAAGTAAATAAGTGAAATCTCCTGGTCTATCTGCTTGGATTTATGTCTGTTATTAATCTGGGTTTTATATTTTTTACTTTAAACAGTGACAGGGGTGCAATTCAACCCAACAAATGAGAGTTATTTTGTGAGCAGTTCCATTGATGGAAAAGTGCGTGTTTGGGCAATACCTAGTTGCCATGTTGTTGATTGGGTCGATGTCAGGGAAATTGTTACTGCAGTTTGTTACCGTCCAGATGGGAAGGTAATTTTTAATTATTTGACAAAAGAATGCTAGTTGGTGTTCTTAATATTTACATCAAGCAAAGCTTATGTTGCTTTATTTTTTTCAGGAGGTTGTTGTCGGTACTATTAATGGAAATTGCCGTTTCTATGATGCTTCAGGTAAACTTATAGTCTATATTAAACATTCTCTGCTTTTCAGGAACTTGTACATTTTAGGCTTATTTTCTTAATTCTAATTATTTAATTTGTGTAGATAAAACCTTGCAAATGGAACATCAAGTTTCCTTGAATGCAAAGAAGAAATCCCCTCTCAAAAGAGTCACTGGATTTCAGGTTGGTGAGCTAAGTTTGAAAGAAGAAAACAATGTTTCACTCCATTATTTATCTGCACAATCAATGATAAATGTTCTAAATATTCTTTTGTGTTTTCATCATAGTTTTGCCCGAGTGACAATAAGAAATTGATGGTTACCTCAGCTGATTCGAAAGTCTGCATCCTTGATGGAGCTAATGTGATTTGCAAATATAAAGGTATATATTAAATTCTACTTGTATTGATTTTATACCAATGAAAATAAAAGAAGCTAATTTTCTTCATGGATATAGTATATTGTTTCTAAGATGTATCTTAATTTCACATTGATTTCTCAGGGGTAAAGAGTGGGTGTACAACCCCAGTGCCTGCATCATTCACAGCCAGTGGGCACCACATCATATGCTGTGATGAGGATTCCAACATATACTTATGGAACCACTCAAACCCGGATCCATTAACCCATTTGAAGACGACCTATTCTTGTGAGCGCTTTTCCTCCCCCAATGCATCGATTGCTTTGCCATGGAATGGGTCTTCTCCTAGTGACGATCTTTCTGGTTACACATCAAGTGGCCCTATAGCTGGGTCTGATGTCCAGTACCTGTCTCCTTCAGGAAGCTTCACATTAAACCAAGAGTTCTTGGCAGAGGCGCTCCCGCGAGGCACTGCAACTTGGCCAGAGGAGAAGCTACCAAGTGGAGCGGCTCTATTGAACAAGTCACAATGTAAATTTCTGAAGACGGCTTGTCAGAACGAGTCACATGCTTGGGGCCAAGTGATTCTCACGGCTGGATGGGATGGCCTGATCCGGGTTTTCCAAAACTACGGGTTGCCCGTTATCCTATGAGCAGTTCATGGAAACAATGACATTTGTTTTAGGTGAAACAGAAACTGGTCCATGAAAGAGGATAAAGACATGGTACAAGGTATCACATGCATGGTGGCACAACTCATACCCAGGACCGGTACTCACAATGTTTTTGTGGTCCTTGAAAGATATCTTGGTTACATCAACCAAATTGTGTCAGGGCCTAGAACCTTTAACGTTTTGTAGATCTGTGCAGTGTACATTGGTTCATTTAGTTTTCAACCTATGTTCAAAATTTTGTTTTTGTTCTTATTCTTTAGTAGGAGATATTGGTACAAAAGATAGTTGGTTAGTAAATGTAAAGAAAATCCGCATCACCCAGATTAAGAGGTGGATAGATGTGAATGGATATATTGAATACTGTAATATTTTTTTTGTTGTTGTGGAATTATATGAAAATTTAATTGATTTATTGAGGTCAACTGCGGATATGGAAATTACAATGTAGATTTCGACGTGTGGTGGTTTGAATTGGGGGACCAGTATGGCGCTCTTCTTTTCAAGGGACACAACATGGGGCCTTAAGAGGATGGTGATTAGTTGAGCTTTTTAATTTCAATTATTTTTCTTTGTGAAAATTGGGGACCTTCTGAAAATGGTTTGGATCTAATTGGACCCATTTAGTTTGGTGAAATTGGGAGGTGGCGATCTAAAATCTGTCCTTGAAATTGACTTTAATGTGATGGTGGCTTGAATCGAATCCTTTATAGTACTAGTAGAGGCCATGTTGGCTATGTCCCTTTATGTTTGCTTTGTTCTTCCATCTCCTGATGATTATTTCATCTACTTAATCATTGAAATGAAAGCAGACATTTAACTAATTGTGTACTGTTCATATAGAGCTAAAACTTAAAAAGCGACTTGGCATTAGGAAAATTTTCCAAATTGAAGAAATCAAACTCACATCTGTTATACAACTCAGAAAGCAAAAATAGGGAAAAATATGTCAGGTCACGTCTCTCTTTTCTTCAATGGAACAAACGAACAAATCAGGCTTATATTATGTGGTGCATCTGGATCATGCCTGAATGCTTTGGGAGTCGAGAAGGTGCTTTGTTTACCATAATAGCAATTATTGACCTAAAGCTTTTTTAATTAAGAAATGTTTTGGCAGTGTTGCTTCCGTGTATGATGACGTTATATTATCGAACAGTTGCATCAGTGATGACTAACTCATTTACTTTCTAATACATGTTTTCTCTCCAAATCATCTTCACATGGCATACATTTTCATCTGTCTAGCCTTGCTGCTTCTGCTTATTAAAAGATACTTTCCCTCATTCCCTATCCCATTTAATGGACAAATCGTTGCTCTTGATTTCATTTTGTTTTGAGAATTAATTTTTGATATCGTGATGAATAAATAGGGTTGCATGCTCGAAAATCAAATGAAAGATCCATTTTTTATATTTAAAGTTGAAAACATTGACTACAACTTATCTTCAAAAAACTAGGATTTATATGTGTCCAAATTGACTTGTTTCGTTCCACATTTACTTTGCATGATTCGCGAATTAATTAGTACGGACTGTATGCTGGATATATTAATTCCGGATAACTAGAATATCAGAAAATTATTATGGGATATAGTATTAGGATTAAATTTTGGACTTTGTTCCCAAAAGAAATATTGATTGAAGAAGAAAATTATGCTGTTAGAAATGAGATTATTTTTAACGAGAGTCTAATAAGACAATTTTGAGCACAAATCAATACTTTTGTTGAAGTACATGTGATTATAAACAACATGACTAGCTGGACATGGCGAAAATTTTGAAGGTTTAACTTTATGTATAATAGATTTTGATTTCATTATTAACTTTGTCGTCTTTATCTAAAATTGTTGGTGAAAATATTATCTATAAAATGTCTAGTTAAGAAAAAACTTTCAACAAAAGAATAAAAAACCAGGACATTTATAATAATTATTCCATTCAAATTACGGGGTTATGTTATGTAAAATAATTTTATTTGCTCAAGTTTATGGGGTGAAGTGAAAGGGTGTGGTCCCAGATTGATATTTCGACAGACAAACCTGATAAGAATAAAAGTTTGAGGGATTATTTATCAGATAATAAAAGGTTGGGAGATGCACTACCCGTCTTGTTAATGTGCACCATTCATATACTCAAATTAGATGGTCCATAATATTTGATCAATCCACACCGAGTAATGTCAAGCATCAGATCTTTACCATACGTTATCTTCAGGTCTAGTCAATGTTTTCTACTACTATTCTAATAAACGAAATCAAAGCTTTTGGGGGCAGATAATATCTGCGTCACTTGATAACAGTCTTTTCAATACCCTTCAATACCCTACCGGTTACCAGAAAATTCCAGTAATACCGGATACTGGAACAGTAACCGAAACACGGTATCCGGTTCTGTGAGAGAAAATACCGGAAAATTTCAAAAAATACTGCGAAATACCTGATTTCGGTCACCAGACCGGTAGAGGTGCCGGTATGGTATTGAAAACACTGCTTAATAATTAGTTATTGTGTTTATATTTGGAAGAGATAGGCTCAACGATCCTGTCCATCATTTTCTGAGTGTAGTCAAGTCAATGTTTTGGTGCTATCCTCGGACCATTGTCTGAGTTTCACGGTTTTAGTAGGTCTACGGTCTAAAGTTCTAAACACAAATCTCAGCTAAAATTCAAGTCAAACTCATGTAGCGAATTATTTTTCCATTACTTGAGTCACTGACTATTCATTCCTATAACGTACAGAAACAGTCATGATTATTTTTCTCATCTGACATTTAAAGGGTCAAATTTAAACAAACTCAACCATAATTGATCGAATTTGAAGTCCAGAATTTTTCAGAGAAGAATATGAACTAGAATTGAGTCCAAAAATAAGCCCAAAAGGCCTACTTTCTAACGAATATATTTTGGGCCTAACAGGATTCAGGAACACAATTTATAATTCTCAGGAAAAAAAATTTATGTTTTTTGCTCCCCAATCAAGGAACTTAATAAGTACCTCTGTCTATCACTATCAGTGATTCAGTATAAAATCGATCAACTAATATTTGATTTACACCACTAAATATACTATGAAAAATAAAAGGAAAAGAAAAACACATTCAAACTTTCAACCAAACAACAATTAATCATCAACCAACAAAACTTATATATTTAAGTATTTAGCTAATGAAATTTCAGCAGCTGGGAAGGTCGGAAGGGGGATGAGGAAGTGATTCAAGCGGTCCATCTCCGTTTTTAACAATAAACACCATAGAGAGGCCCCAGGAGAGATGCACTTCAATATGGCAATGCATAAACCATACACCTACATACAAAAATATAAGCAAGTAGTTATGACAGTATGCTGCAATTCTATTATCAAATTGCCATGTCTGATTTGCCTTTTGATCAATACATACTAAAAAAAGGCAAGCGATTCAAACAAATTTCAACGTACCTGGATTATCAGCTATGAATCGAATGGCAGCCCATCCACTAACTGGTACATTAATAGTGTTCATCAATGGAGGGTCCACCAAATTGAACTTTGCAGTATTCGGGTCGTAGTTTCCAAATCCATAACCGACTACATGAAAGCTATATCCATGTAAATGCACGGGATGACTTTCTGTAGTTACCGTACCAGTATCTTGCAAAATGAGTTGAACCTTAGCCCCATACTCCAAAACCTTCACCCTTGTCCCAAAAATAGCATTCGTGTCATTTGGGCTGTTATTAGGTGCTCCATTTACAAAATCATACATCTTCATTGGCAATCCTGGGAAATCAGCTGTGTATATTCCATGGACGCTATTGTAATATGCCTGGAGTAATGACACATTGGGCCTCGTGAAACTAATGTTGTTCATGGAGGCAGCAAATATGCCACCATTGGGACCTTGACAAGTCATGTTGGGGTTCTGCCGGTTGCATTGTCCAACATTTAGCCCAATTGTGAAGAACAGATTTTCATCAATCTGAAGGGGTAAATTTGTCACCTCAAGACTCCTGAGTGCATCCATGTTTGTATTTACAACTAGACTGTTGTTATAAAATGGCAGCGTAGCAGGTCGTGCCATGGAGGTTAGGCCTGCGCCAGTATAGCGAAAATAGGCTATAGAGGTGATGTTTTGGAAGGTTAAATTTTTAGCGGTAACATATGGCCCCATTGCAATTTGGTATTTGTCCATAGATTGGTCAGCTTTAACAAGGACATTTGCAGTTTGCCCTGGACCTAGCATGAGGTGATCTACAGTAAATGGTTTAGTGTACTCGCCATCTGCCTCCACCACAGTCAGCTTGTGGCCAGCAATGGAGAAGAAGTGGTCGGTGTTCAGAGCCGTGTTAACCAGTCGCAAGAGGTAAGTCTTGCCTGGTACCGCATCAATGCTGTACACGTCTGAAATAGTTGCAGAAGTGATCAACCTATAGCATTACCTTCTACTAATCATGTCTCTACTAATGAGTAAGCTGTTACTAAGGTGCATCAGGACCCTTTTTCACTTTTAATTATCTTGGAGATGTTGGGGCATGCTATTAAATTCCTCTAAGTACTTTTTTTGAATGAAATTCCTCTTAAGTACTAGAATTCATAGGTCCAAAGTTAAAATAATCAGACCTCAAACAAGGAACATATCACGAAATAGCCACAATAAAAGGAATATGTAGAGAAACAGAGGGACTCGGATTGATATTTTGACGAAAATCAGATATGCTGGTACTGCTCTGGTAAAGCATGATATGTCAATACCCGGTATAATCATCCTAATTTGGTACCATTCTTACTTACCATTTTCTGAGCAATTATAAAGCGGGCCAGGATGCCCATTGATGACAAATGCCTCAGCTGGTGGAGCCGCACCACCGCTTGCCAGGGTACTCTGCTCCAGCTGAATTGGATTCATACTCCACCACTCTCCTTTAAAAGTAAAAAGCAAAGAAAAAAATTAGACAACTCATTACCCTAATATTGTCTTATTCATACCATTAACTAATAAAGTTGCTAATGTTAAAATGAAAAATGGAGATATACCAAGAATAATGATGTGTTCCTCGTAGGGGTTTGGGAATGGGTAAGGGACCCCGGTCTTCGGATAGATGACAATGGAGCCATGGAGAGTTGCACGAAGCCACGAGATGTGTGCGTGGTAAAACAGAGTGCCCTTTTGTTGGTATAGTGTAAATTCATACGTGAAGGTCTGTCCCGGTTGAATCGGGCACTGTGTGATATATGCTGGCCCGTCTGACCAGCACGATAGCCTTTGCCTCACGCCATGCCTATGTTTATTAAGTTTTTTGCAGTAATTTTAATAGTATATTTTACAAAATCAATTGATGGTGTTACGAATTTAAAAAAAACATCTTTATATTTTCAAAAAAAAAAAAAAATACATTTTCATGATTGCTTGTTGTTTGATCAAACGGTTGTAATAAAATTACATTTTTCATTTTTAATTGAGAAAACCTTTTATATAGTCTTTGGTACACATATTTCTGATGTACCTTGAAATTTACGATTTTAATGTCGATTACCAAGGGGTGTGTTCTGATTTTTGTTTCTTTTAATTTTATATGAGATTAAGTAGGTAACTATATTTTTGCAATTTATGTAAGTGGGCAGCCAGCATTTTTCTATTTTGCTTTTTTGAGAGTATTAGTAATCGAGTATAATGCTCACGAGTAAACTAGAAAGTATTACCAATGAATGGAGGCATTATAAGGGGACTCGTTTGTAACCTTGACTATGACTCTATCGTCCTCTTGGGCATACAGTACCGGTCCCGGATATATCCCATTTATAGTCACAATGTTTGTGCTCTTGCATAGCTTCGTTACCTCCATTGTTTGAACCTGAAGTTATAATATTTAGGTTTTCGTAAGGTTTGTAAAACATCACTTAGTTGTAAAATGGACTTGTTAATTCCCATTAACTAAATACATATTTGGGAAAATGCTTTATCGAAGTTTTCAACAAAATTTATGTCACCTTAGAGCATATAACATTAATTTCTGGGAACCCTCACGGATAGTTCCTTTTATTTACCACTACTATTAGTGAGCTAATATAAAAGATAGGGGTTGCCTTTTTTAACTGGAAAGTATAGAAAAAGGAAGATGCGTGTATATATATTATGGGTGTGTTTGGAAGTGGAGTGAATAAGAATGAATAAGATTTTGAATAAGTTTTCTCTCTCATCTCTCCTCTCTCCTCTTATTTCGAATAAGGATCTAATTCTACCATATAGATGATATTAGAATAAGGAGATGAATAAGCTCTTATTCGGAATAAGACTTATTCAAAACACATTTGATTTTATCCTAAATAAGTCTTATTCGAAAGCCGAATAAAACTTATTCAACATTTGCCAAACACACCCATTATATTGATAACAAAATAGCAACATATTTGTACCTTAAAATCATAGAACCGGGTGCTGCCTCCAACGGGCCACCGTTTATAGTGATGGATTGCCAATGCAAATGGAGAAGTAGAACACATCAGCAACGATAACCATAACATAAGACGAAATGGCGTTTCCATTTCTATATGCTCTTGAATTGAAATTATAGAGGAAAACAAAGAGGGTATTTACATGCATGTTTGGCCAATGCTCTAGCACAAGTATATATAAGCAAATCTTTCTTTCTTACTATGTTTTAAAAATGAAGGACACGTTGGTAGGTTTTTATGATGTCAACTGGTCTATGTTTCTAATCATTATAGACTGTCGGAGAGGTTGCACGAAGCTAAATATCCATCGATCTATATCATCAAAACGCCTTGGTAGGGGTAGGGTAGCTTTTTGTTTTGACTTTTATTTAATTAATATTGAAGAATATTAAATTAAGCAACATAATATAAATAATTTAGATAAGAAGATTAAATACTACAAAAAAATCTGAATCACTTTTCTGGATGACACTTTGTGCACTTCCATTGGTACATATATAGGTGTTTTCCGATGATTCTGCTGGAAGCGGCTGGACGATGGTTAGCTTTAGGAAACCAAAAAGCTTTTCTTTAAATTAATTAGCTTAATGCATCTGAATTCTGAACAGAACCAACTCAAATTGATTAATTATATGGATCGTTACCACCATGAGTATGATGACATATGGCCATGGTTTTATTAGCTTAATTATTTTCTGTAAACTTTATTAATTCAAAATTTCTACTGTAGCCTATGTTTTTTGTATCACTTAGGCACAAAAAGTCCACCAACAACTGCAACTAGCATAACTAACCTGGAATTTTAAGCACTGATTGCTAATTGCTTAAGCGCTAATACAAAGGGAATTTCGCTGTTAGTTGACTTAATGCCATTTAATTATTTATGCACTAGGATTACCCGTCTGATCAACTAGATTCACAATCAGGTTGTGTAAACATTCGGTTAAATTCGATTCGACAGAACCGAATTTATTTTTGATAAAAAGATTTAATTGTTGGTTTATTAAATTCGGTTAGATTAAACAATTTAAAAGTTTGAATTTCGATTATGCTCTGATTTTGACAATTGGAAACTGAATAAACCAACAAATGACAAAAAATGTTTGTAGATATTATATTAGTATCAAATCTTAATACTCTTTTTAACCGACCAAACCTGATTTGTTTGGTTGGTTTGAATGGGTATATAATTCGATTTATGAGATTTCGGTCGGTCTGGTTTCGATGTTAGTAAAACAGAATAAAAATTAGTTCGACAAATTTAGTCCGTTTTGAACCGAGCCTCAGAAATAATTTGCACTAATAAAATATAGTTTGAACTGAATATGCCAAATCGACGCCCAGTTCACTATTGTGACAGATAATAAATGGTTCACTAACATGACACAAAATATATGATGACGCGGTCCACCAGAAGATTGACTTTGAGTAAAGCAGAAGAAAATGCCAAAAGACGGTACTTAATGTGGACATTTATACGGTTGTGAAGAAGGCTGACAACTACAGCCTGAAAAAGCCGAAGCTCTTGAACAAAAAAAAAATGTATTACCAAAATGTTTTATTTTTTATTATATTCAGGAAAAATGTTGCCTTTGGAAAATATATTATACAATATGTTGAGCAAGAAAAAGAATAATAGTTGTTGTAGTTTAGTAATAATTAGCAGAAAAAGACCTTACTTGGCAGTTGGCACCAATAATATATATGCTATACCAATTGAAACTAATTTATAAATTAATGAAATAGTATCCAAACTTTACTAGAAGAATGAGTGCATTTTAAACATGCCTATCTTTTCATGGACATATTATACCTCTAGATGTGATTATGCTCTGGACCTTGTTTATATACTCTAAAGAGGAAGGAGCAATTATTTTGTCCGAAAGTATACATGCAATCTCAGCAGAGAGTGGACAAACTTCATTTTGACACTATATTGGGGTTTTGTCGTTTTGACAGTTCAGCTCCGATCAAACTATGCATGTTTTATTGAGTCTTAAGCAGATCTAAACAGTTCAGCACAAATCAAACAATTTCAGAACGAATATATATGTTAAAGACAGAATGATAATCAAAATTGATTTAGACCCTCTGGTTTGAAATAAACGATACATGTTCAATTATTCACTTAAAACTCTCATCAAGTTTGTACAATTAAAAATGATACCCAGTACGCACTCTATTTTTCAATATGAAAACAGGACTAAACCTCACTTGAAAAAAGTAGGACTTTACTTTGCCCGTTTAATATTAAAAGTACTATCAACAACCAACCATCCATTTCTTTGTTTTATTTTGTTTCTTAATTACTAACCGTTGAGAAACTTTGTGATGAAATATTATTTCAATATTAGATGCACCATCAAGCTAATACGCTAATACGCTAATACGTCAACCTGGGCAGTTGACCAACTAACCTCAGACCTATCTCTAATATTCTATTTCATATCATTCTTTGCATCTACCTGTGAGAAAGTGCTGCAGAAGATTAAGTTATTGATCGAATGCGTAGCACAAAATATTAAAATAAAATTGACAAGTTGCCATTACAAGCTGTACAACTTGAGGAGGAGTGTTAAAACATGAAGTATTGCAGTGTGTGCTGCCACAGGAGATCAAGAACATGGCATTCGGTCTGGTGTTCGGCTGGGGTCCAGCCGAATGGTATCCAGAATGGACGCGTATCTTGCAAGGAAGGAAGGTTCTAGGCGATCCAAGGATGGTAACTACTGCTGGCACGTCTAGGGATGTTATCCCTGTATGGGGTTGTACTTTCCTTATGTAAAGATATGAAAATATAGAAAAAAGAGAAAAAAAAAGGAAGGAAATAATGGAGAATAATTGAAAAGAGATGTGTGTCTCTATAGGATAGTTTCCTATTTAATATTATTCTTCTTCTTCTTACAATGTATCTCAGACATTAACAGAAAATAATAAAAAAGAGTGTGCGTGTGTGTGGAGGACGTAGGCACCAAGTTGGTGCTGAATCTCGTTAAATTCTCGTGTTCTCTTGTATCTAAATTGTGTGATTTATTGTACTGAGATCCTCGTGCTGACTAGCCCTAAGGGGTACGGTTCTTGTGCAGTTGCACTTGGATCGTGCCTCCTCGAACCTAAAAAATCTAACTTCCGCTGCGTAGACGCTCGAATTCTTAACACTACCGATCTACGATTTCAACTACAGACTAAACCGCCTATTATTAATACCATCAGGTCCCGTCTTGGTTGGTAGAAAAGCCAGAATCAGTGTACATTTTCAGCTCCAAAGGTTCTTGATGCATGAGATTAATTGACCTAAACTTCCAGACTAATTAATACTAGGTGTTAGTAAATATGAGTGGAGCCATTCTAAGCGGACCACTTGCTGGGCAAGCGAGCTGCTACCACTGAACGATCTAGTGAATCACTTGCTAGACAAGCGGACCACTGGAATCGGAAATCTGAACCAACTTTGTATGTTCAGATCAATCCATAACGGTCTTGCTCTCTGTTGTTGCTACGAATCTAAGTGTTATACTAGAGAAGAGAGACTAGGGTTAGGTCTGACAAGGAGGAAGCCAACCGAGTGCTTGGAGCAATCTGGATAGACACGCACGAAAAAGACCGGCACATGGAATGAAATCGAGGAAGGTGATGCGCGCTAAGCCCTAACTTGAGGCGATGGTGCACCGACTGCGTACGGAGAAAGACGAAGTGCTATAGAACCAAACTCTGAGAAGGATCTAGGTGTTCGATCCATTTCCGCTGCGATATATCTAGTTCATTGTATTTACATTCATAGAAATAGATGTGCATATAGGTTTATACTGAGTTAAACCTTCACTAGTTATATAGCTGTGGGATAACATGTCAAAGTTACTAGTGGGTACTAGTGATATGCCAAAAGCCTCTGACTCATGGCCAGCCCTTCTAAAAGTCCGGCCCGGCCCAGCCTTTACAAAGGCTTAAGAAGGGCCAAGGGCTTAGATGGGTCGAGCTTAGGAAGGGCTAGACTCAAATTTTATATTATGGAGGCTTTGAAGGCCATCCTTTAAGAGCCATTACAAGGGTCGGGTTTAAGAAGGGCCAAATTCAAATTTATTTATATTTGTATTTATATTGATATTTTATATAATATAATTATAATATCTAATCATATCTTATTTATTTTTAGGTTGTTCAAATGACATGATTGTGTTAAATTATCATTAAAAAAAGTCTAATTAGATCCTTGTTAAGCTTAACTTGACATTTAAACTTGACCTTTGAAAACTTGAAGGACTTAGAAGGGCCAGGCCGAATTTTCAATATTTAGACCCTTCAAGTCCAATCCTTCTTAAGCCCTTCATAAGTCTAATCCGGCCTGACCTTGTGTAGGCCTTAGAAGGTCTGGTCTCTCCAAATCCGACCCAGCCCTTCTAGACTTTTATTAGTGGGTACATTCCTCTTCATAACAACAAGAACATCCAATATGTTTGAGGAGATGAACCTTTGACAATTTGACATAAGTCCCGATATGGCAAAAAATAATATTTGGCGGTCCATAGCATTCAGGTTTGGAATTTTTAATGAGAATATATATATAGTATTATTTTTTGGGAATATGTTCATCAGAATTTTAAGGCCCATCTAGACCTTTTCACATGGGTAACATATTCTTTGAAGGCCCAATTAGACCTTACCTATGTGCTCGAACGAAGTAAGCAGGAACGTTACTGCCATCGGCAGATTTATCATCGCGCGTCATCGCTGAACAGAAGGCGCTTGTGAGTCTCGCGTGACTAGTAGTGTCTGTGTCTGTGTCTGTTACAAATGTTCAGTTTAACAACGAAATGTGTTCACTTTAATAATCACAAGTGTTCAGTTAAATGCGTCAATTAATGGTTTAATATAAAATCGTGCATCAGTCTTGGAGAGAGGCGCGCTAGGGGCAGAGTCGGAAAAAACTTTAATTTGAACTGGACCGGTTCATGACCCCTTCTAATTTGTTCATATGTTTTTTGCCCGGTTCATGACCCCTTCGCTTGGTTTAGTAATAATATTTTTTCTTATAACATTTATATTTTGTATTGCAACTAACTAAACATTTATACTTAATTAACAAAACATTTGTACTTATCCAACTGAACATTTGTACTTACTAAACTAAACATTTATAATTAATAAAATAAATATTTTTGCTTATAACATTTATATTTTTTGTTGCAACTAACTGAACATTTATACTTAAATAGTAGAACATTTGTACTTATTAAACTGAACATTTAGATACGACGGAAGTGAGCTGGGTGATGAACCATCGCTGCACATAGGGCGCGATGGTAATTAGTGTGATGGCACTAATAAATTTTCCGAAGAAAATATTATACAACTTGTAAGCTTCCCCGTTGTCGAAATTATAATTGGTGAAAAATATATTTGGAGTTAGTTAGCAGTAGCGTTCTGAAGAACAGTCGTACCAGAAAAGTATGGTGCAGCGAACGAAAGAGTGATAACTAGAAAGTCAAAAATATTTTTCGTATCAAAGATGCAAGGAAAAAAAAATCATTCTACATTTCTCTTAATTTTATAATATCACTCTTTTTTTTTTTTGACATATTTTCTCAAACACCATTATAGATTCTGACTTCTGAGTATAAATCAATATTTAAAATTAAAAAATTAAGACGTGCTTGGTTAAGTAATATTGCGACACGTCTAAGACACAACAGCACGAGCATGATGTTTTCTTTGACATGTCGTATGCCCCATGAAAATTTGGACATGGAAGAACACGTATAACTTGAAAGTCATCACACAATACGACATAATTTTAGAACACTATGGACCTTAATGATGTACTAAATATTAAAATAGACAATGCAATTACTGTTTTGGTGAATTAATTTGGACAATTTAAGTTAACAGTTGTTTTAAAATTGACACTCTAATCATAACTGTATAAATTTTAAAATTAGTTAACCTTCTGCCTTCTTTTGTGATCTAATTTCTAAATCCTTGTAAACCTCCAAACTATTTTTGCTCAACTTTCTAAAAAAAAGTGTATGTTACTTCAAAACTTAAGCCACGGTGTATTCATTTGGGAGTTCGGTAGACTCAACTGAAAATAAATGTGTATTAGATAAGAATTTAGTGTATGCCACATAATAAACAAGTATGGATTGTGCTATATATAGTCAAAAGTGTGCATATAGAAGTCTGTGAAAATCTTAACTTCTTAATTTTATAATATTATTAAATTATTTAGTTAAATTATCTCAACTTCATGTTATTTGACACTACAAGAAAAATTGAATTAATCCAGTTAGAATATTCATTGCATAACAAAGGATAGCTCTTCATGGAACATAAAATTTCTAAAATTAGATCCTGATCAATCCTCTGCAACAGTGTGATCTTATTTTCATGTTACTTCAAAATCCACCATCATCTGGCGAGAACTTACAACTTTCATCTATATTTGGAGGAACTGGATAAGTATTACGACTTCCGTGTATATTTATTACATGCTTTCAATCACGAGGCAGCATAAACCGTGCCAACGAAAGAGTTATTAATTACCTTTACCCAAAAAAAAAAAAAAATCCCTTCAATTCCTTTTAGAGAACGATGGTGTCTGAAGACGAGAAACAAACTATCCTGGTGACAGGAGGCGCTGGTTTCATCGGTAGTCATACTGTGCTACAACTCCTAAAAGAGGGTTACTATGTGTACGTCATTGACAATTTTGACAACTCGGTGGAGGAAGCCCTGAACCGGGTCAGGTTTTTAGCTGGACCAGAGTACTCCCCGAATCTTCATTTCTATTTGGTATTTAACTAAGCACTTACTCTTTTAAATTCATAAGTACACTTTAAATATTTCGTTTCGAGAACCAATTATATCTGGTGGTTAAGTACAATATTGTTCGAGCGAAAGGTTATAGGTTCAAAAATCGACCAAATTATTATTTTTTTTATTTGAAAAATTCAGAAACTTAATTCCATCTTTATCTCAAAAAAAAAGAAGAATTCTGAATTACAAATCATTAATAGTGTAACAAAATGATTTCTCTTCCCTAAAAAAATCGCTCAGAAAGTAATTAATAAAAAAAATTATCCATAATGAACATATCAATTAGAGGTTACGTTTTTGCTCCATAACATTGTTACAAACAAGTGTAACTGCATTTCTGTTTTTCTGCAAATCTACTTACATGGTGGTAGCATATTTGGATTTGGAAATTTGCAGGGAGATATACGCAACAAGGAAGATCTGGAAAATATTTTCTCTCAGACCAGGTTCAGTATAACAATCCAATGTTGTATTTAACTATGTGATTCATACTGGAATGCTTTTTTAAGTATTTCATATTGCTACCTAATTTTTTACTTTTACCGTCTCTAGGTTTGATGCAGTAATCCACTTTGCTGCTCTGAAGGCCGTGGGTGAAAGTGTTCAAAAACCTGCTTTATACTACAACAACAACATTATCGGGTCGTTGTATCTTTATGAAATCATGGCAAAATATGGTTGCAAAAAGGTTGGCCTGGTTTAGCAATTTTGTATTTGTACTTTTGAAAAAAAAAATTTCCCATTAATTATATCTTTAACTTCTACTGGAACGAGTACAGCTTGTGTTTTCCTCATCTTCTACTGTTTATGGGGAACCTGAAAAGATACCATGTGATGAAGATGTACCATTGAAGGCTGTGAGCCCATATGGCCGCACCAAGGTATGCAGCATCTGTTATTAAATAGAGAAATAATGATTTATATAGCTTATTGATACTTCTTTAGATAAATGAAATTCTCATTAACTTCAAAGTAAGGAGTACCATAGGACAGGATTAACAATGCCAGTACTTTGTTCTGAATCGATGCAATACTAGTGATAACTTGCTCGAATAACTTGATATAATAATAGTAGTGTTAGTTTGATTTCTTATTGAACTCTGTTTGTCAGTAGTGACAATTCAGTATCCGGCTATAATTGGTTTTTTTATTAAAAATTGTAGTTGTTCCTTGAAGAAATAGCTCGTGATATTCAAAAGGCAGACTCTGAGTGGAAAATTATACTATTACGATACTTCAACCCTGTCGGAGCACATGAGAGTGGTATGATCGGGGAGGACCCAAAAGGAATTCCAAATAATCTCATGCCCTATATTCAACAAGTAGCTGTTGGTAGACTTCCTCAATTAAATGTTTATGGCACTGATTACCCCACAAAAGATGGAAGTGCTGTAAGTTTGTTAAATTAATGAGTTAAATGCATAGTTGGTGTAAATATATTTTACGTAGGTTGTAATTGTACTAATACTGGTAGAAATGCTAAATCATCTTACTATTTTATTTCCATAATTTAATCTACTACATATGCATCTCCTGAAATTTGTTATTACCTTCTTCCAGATACGTGACTATATACATGTCATGGATGTCGCTGATGGCCATCTTGCAGCTCTTCGGAAGCTATTTCGGACTGAAAATATTGGTATGTTCTTAAAATCTTTGCACGATTCAAATAATGCGTAGATATTTTAAAAGAACAAAGAAAATTCATGTCTTCTCAGGTTGTGTGGCATACAACTTGGGAACTGGCAATGGAACATCCGTCTTTGAGATGATTTCAGCATTTGAAAAAGCATCAAGCAAAGTGAGTTAAACATTAATTTTATCTATTCAACTTGTGTGGCATATGTAGTTTTCAGTACTGGTGCATGCACATTTGAACCTGTTCTGCACAAATTAGGTACAAATAAAGATCTGATTTCTTCTTTGGTTATTATATTTATGTATTGAGATCTATACATCTATTTGACTAATTTTCTGTGTGTGTCTATCATTCAGAAAATACCCATAAAATTATGCCCAAGACGACCTGGTGATGCCACAGAAGTATACTGTTCGCCAGTAAAAGCTTTCAAAGAACTTGGATGGAGGTTTGTCTATCTTCCCTTTTTGGCACGATATGTAATTGTTTTATTTATACTGCTTGTTTGATAAATGAACTTCTGTGAATTTGATGCAGAGCAAAATATGGAATAGAAGAAATGTGCAGAGATAAGTGGAACTGGGCAAGCAAAAATCCGTATGGCTACGAGACTAAGGGGTTGCTCCAAAATGAGGGGAAGAAGAAAGAAGGAGAGAGGAACAGTGACCAGATTGTCCAATATATGCTTAGTTACTCCACAACTTGAGAATTTTGAAGGGAGGCAAATAAGAGGAGAAGAGAGATAAAGAGAAACCAGGACACGCGATTAAGCCTTTTCCCTCCAACTTCTATCCATCCCTTTCCTTTCTCTAAATTTTTATTCTTGTAATTGTTGCAAGCATAAAAAAATTGCATATCAATTTACAAGGGACATGTTATAAGTCGGTCATTTTAATATATGGGGTGATACATTTCATGTAAAATTTTCTAAATCAACAAACTGACATGTTTTTTTTCCTTGCCAGTTCTACTGGTAACATACTGTTAAAACGGTTCCTCACTGGTACCATAACATTAAGGAAAATTTAAATCCCTATTGTACGGGTTTCAAAGTGATAAAATTAATAAATAAGTTGAACTTACAAGCTTTGCTAAAGGAAGAATTGCTACTTGCTGCCTGAAATAAAATTCAATTTTTTTCCACATGGATCCCACTCGAAACTTTGCAAAAATATATCTCATCAGTCATCAGTAAGGACTAAGGATACACGCCTACACCATCAGGGACCCAAATGACAATGGGCCTTCTTGTTTATCGTAAGCGTTAGCGACCCAACAGTAGGCCTTTTTCCCTACTTTGACAATTGGGCCATGGATGTGAACTCTGCTTTCGGCCTTTCCCTACTTACCAGTTACCAGTAAGCCGCTTAAATGACCTTCTTTCTTCCACTTGGCAAGCTAAGCTACCCATCTCGCGACTGAACTCTCCGCCCTTTACCGTCGACATGGCATCATCTCCGCCAGCCGATTCAGTTAGCAGACTGATGGGATTCTTTCGCACGCTTGGGATCCTAAAGAGGCCCCCATCCATCGCCGATCGTCAGGATTTCTTCTCCGACGTCATCCGTTCCCTCCTGTCCGTCGATCTCGTCCAACCCGGCCATATAATCTGCACCCTCACCGTCAATCCCAGCGTCGCCGTAAGCAACAATTATCCTCTTTTTGGAGATCATTTTTTACTCAGTTGTTTGGTCTGCGATTGAGATTGGAATTGTAAGGGTAATTATTGATTTTTTTTTTCTTTCTTCTTTTGGGTGTAGAATCCGTACAATACATTACATGGAGGAGTGGTTGCATCAATGGCGGAGATGATGACGCTGGCTTGTGCCAAGACTGTGGCTGGGAATAAGGAATTTTTTCTTGGGGAAATGAGCACTTCCTACCTATCTGCTGCTCGGATTGACGTGAGTTTACTTGTTAATCCAGTTAAAACAAAAACGTCTTCTGTAGATTATTGCCAGTAAGCTTGAGGTTGTGTGCTGGCTTCCATTGTAGCATTACTGTCTTGCATTATTATGTTATTATAGGTCTGTATTTTCTCCTATAAGTGAGCAGCACAGGCATACTATCTGAACCTTATTTTTACTGGTCTGAAATGGACAGACGCATCCTTACTGCTGGTGGGCTTTTATCCTTCTATTAATTATTTCTTTCTTGTTGGGGTGGAGGGGTTAATTATCCATAGAAAAAGGAAGTGAAGAGAATACTATGTATGAAAGCAAATAGATGTTGAAATTCCGTAAAATGTGAAGTGACATGGAGCGGCTTACTTTTCTTTTGGCCCCTTATTTGTAATTGAACAATCTTATTATTTAGAAAACAAAATAACAACTCAGTCATGCTGTATCATTTAAATCTGTAATTTGAATGAACACTACTTAGGTCTGGCAATGTTTATATTGGGATTCACGTCTGTTGCCACAGAACCCAATGGCATACAGTGCCCTTGGATCACTGACAAGCCTTAAAGTTCACTTCCCTTGAAATATACTGCGTGGGGTACATACTTAGTACTATGACTGATGACTGTTAATCACCATCTTGGGGGTGTGGAGGGAGAAAATGGGAATCCCTTTTGGTCTAAATAAGCTATATAATGTATGGACCATTTCTTGTTTTCATATGTTTATTTCATTAGTGATTACTGAAGTGTGACTAAAGTTTGGAGTTAAAGAGAGATCGTTGATCTTTTATACTAAAACCTTTTAAGTTAAATTCTTGTTTAAAACTGAAATTTGTGGGTTCCAGACTTCCAGTAGATAGCTATAGTACAGAAGGTGACAATCATTTGAGCAATAATAATTAGTTTATGGTAAATCAATTGTTGCATATACTTTTGAAATAAAGTTTGTTTGAATGCCATCCTGAATATGATTCAATGAAAGGAACATAAAGAAGTTTGGCTAACATCGATTTCATGTACAGGATAAAGTAGAGGTGGAGGCAAGCATTCTGAGGCAGGGAAGAAGGGTGATTGTAACCCAAGTTCATTTTAGGATCAAGAAAACACAAAAGTTGTTTTATACTTCGCGGACCACTGTCTACATTATGCCTGTAGCTTCTCTGTGAATGTCACAACAGCATACCGACCAATAAAATAGTGGGTTTCTGTATTATATAACGGCACTCAATTTGTGCCAAGTTCTGTATAAGAAAATATAAGAGCACTCATTTGTTCGTCAAACTCTTAATGGAAATAAATTTAGATTTAGCTGTGTCATCTCGACATTTTCTGAAATTAAATTTCCCAAAGGACCATTATTTTATGTTGTCTAGTATAGTTAGCTAATGGCCGCTTTTTGTCTGTAATTTCAAGAAGATCCTTAGATCCATTAGTCGAACAACCAAGGCAATTATTGTTAGGGAAAATCAGTCATATACCCCTCAAATCTTATTCAATTGGATCACCCTCTAATCTTTAAAATTGGAGATATCACCCTCTAATCATAACTTGTGTGGATATTTACCCTTTTTGTAAATCTAATGATTTCTTCATTCTGAAAAATTAAGTTGAAAATATTCGGACAAGAATACCTCACCCCCTCACGATTCATCTTCCCACTGTTTTCGCTACAACAAAGAAATATGCAATATTAGTATTTCCTTCATCTTCCTTTCAAATATTTTCCTTCTAATCCCATGCATGGTTAGAGAAAGGCGTATTGCGGTTTGTAATTTTACAATGATTGGAGCAGGTGCCCCAAGAAGCATCACTGAACTTATGTTTTCGTTCTGGTAGGTACTGAAGCACCACTAGATAAAATAATCATTGTACCTTTTTTTGCTATTTTGTTTCTGTTACAATGGATTAAATTAGGAAAATGATGTTCAACTTGTTTTGCTGGGGATGTTCGCTTATTGGAAAATTACCGACTCCAATACACCATCCATTTCACATTTTTATTAGATTCAAAGTTATTTCAAAATCCCCCACTTTGCTACCGTCTCAAAGAAAATTTTTAAAGGCATCCATATATATTTGGTTGTTGAGTTAAAAAAAAAAAAAGTGAGATTGTTATTTGACCCAGGAAATTAGAATCATCATGCTTGAATAGAACAAAAACTAAGATACATTATAAATTTATAAGTGAAATCTTTGAGATAAAATAACAATGTCATACTTTGCTAAAAAAAACGATGTTACAGAAAAAAAAAAAAAAAAAAAAAAAAGGCGAGTTAGTGTAAGGGTATTCAGGACTATTTCGGTGGATGCATCCATCTCTAGCCGGTAGTATCAGCCTTGATATCAAGAGAATGCTTGATACAATGATCTGTCATATTTCGTTCTGATATCATAAAGTAGAAAATAGAAGGAAGAAAGTCGTCAGAGCCAAGGGCATTTTTGTCCCAAATTAGAAAAAATATTTTTTTTGAATTCGAAAATCAATAGAAACAAACAAAAGGGTAAATTTCTACACTAACTATGATTAGAGGGGGATATTTTCAAATTTTAAAGATTGAAGGGGATATATCAAATTGAATAAGATTTGAAGGGTATATGACTGATTTTCCCTTGTTGTTATTGATGTTGACTACTGAGAAGCTGCATTGGTTTCCTATGAAGTATGCACTTTTTGCTCTTCCTTTTTTTTCTTAAAAAAATGTAACAGTCTCAGTTCGGCAGTTCTTTCTTGGTGTATAGGGCTGCAAAACGGTCGAAACGATGACGAAATTAGAGTGTTTTGTTAACCGTTTCGTTTCGTTGACGAAATAGTTTTTTTAATTTCGTTGATCGTTTCGTCTAGACGAAACAATCGAAATTAATGAAATTTTCGTGATTTACACATGGACGAACCGTTTCATTGTTTCGTTAACTATTTCTTCCAACCAAATGAAATCATTTTGTTGTTTCGTTAACCGTTTCATCCGGACGAAACGAAACGGAAAACAGTTAAACGGACTTCTGTTTTCAGCTCTATTGGTGTACCAGCTTACTTCCTCAAGATATTGCCAACGAGGTGGAACTGTTTTACTGTAATTCTTTTTGGATGGTCCATTTGAGACTAGGCCAACAACCGGCCTGTTTTAGAAAGCTAACCCATCAGCTAAGGAAAACAGGGACCAAATACAAAGAACTCAATCCTAAGAATCAGAACGGATAACCCCAAAAATATCCATTGCTTTTTTGACAGTGGAGTAAGAAAAAAAATCCGTCGTCAACGATCAGCAATGAGCAACCTTACCCCCACCCCTGCCTCCACTGACGCTGCCACCATGGCGGCTCAAATCTGCCACCAAATTCAATCCATATTCTCACTCCCACTGCCAAACAACCTCTCTCCTCCACTCAACGTCCTAATCACCGAGCTTGCCACCCTCCGTGGTCGTGTCTTTGTTTACGGAGTAGGCCGCGAGGGGCTAATGATGAAGGCCTTCTGCATGCGTCTCTTCCACCTGGGCCTCTCTGCACATGTAGTAGGTGACATGACAACCCCTCCTGCCACTGCTGGCGACCTCTTGCTTGCATCAGCCGGTCCCGGTGACTTTTCCACCGTGAGCGCCCTCTGCAGAGTTGCAGAGAATGCCGGTTCGAGAGTCGTTCTGATCACTGCAAAGCCAGACACAGCGAGTGAGGCGAGGAGTTGTGCTGACTCAGTCGTGTTTGTGCCGGCGCAGACGATGGCGGATAGGGAGGATGATAGGATAGCAGGGGAGGTGAGGTTGCCGATGGGGAGTTTGTATGAAGGGGCTTTGTTTGTGCTTTTTGAGATGGCAGTGATTAAGTTGGCTGAGGTGATAGGGCAAAGCCCGGCCGAAATGCGTGCTCGTCACACTAATTTAGAGTAGTTCTTAACTTCTTATGGTTAATTGATGTATCCGAAATGTACTTTCTGATAATAATTGTGTCTCCAGGTTCTTAGCTTATTACTGTGGTTCTTAGGTTATAAAACGGAATTTTGGTCCGGTGGATGCTTTGAGTTTTATTGCTCAGTTATTTTTGCTTGGTCTTGACTCGAGTTGTGCAGTATGGAGCCTCCGTACAGCTTGATTCTTTTGTCAGTGAGTTCTCGTGGATTAGTTTTTTGGTTTCAGTGATTTGTGTTAATTTAGAACTCCATTAATGAAAATGACATCAGAAAAATATCCAAGATCTTACCGGATATACCGGTCCCAACGATGGATCCAAAATTGCAACTCTTGATTGAATGGGGATAACAGCTTTATCCTGGGATTTTAGAATTGTGGATAAGAGCATTATCCAGAATTATATTGTTTATTTTCTTTTATGGATTATCCAGAATTATACTGTTTTTAAATTGCAACTCTTGATTGATGGATCGAGTTTTCTTGTTATTAGTTATTTTATCAGTCGATGGGTTATTTTCATAGAAATAATATTTCCAAGCTTTCTTAGCAATAGGAAAATTTTTTTTGACTTTGTGAGAATACAAGTTGATTTCGTTATCATAGGAGTAAGTATTCTCATTAATATAATTATATGTTTTTTTGAATCTGAAAACTAGAAATCTTTTAAGTAAAATAGGATGTGTCTTTATCAATATCCAAAAAGGCGCAACATTGTATTCAGAGAATATCAATTCAGTAAACTTGCCGAGTGACAATAATGCAAGTTTAGAAGATAATGCATCCCAAAAAAATACATCCTTAATTAAATACCAAAACCCAAAACCAGAGGATGTATTTAAACCATACGGTCATTTATGGACTTATTGTCCAAATTGTGTGAGATCCATTTACAAGCAATATGCACAAAAAAACAAATATATTTGTAAACATTGTGAATTTCATTTACTAATGGAGAGCTCCGACCGAATCGAATCTTTGATTGATTTGGGCACTTGGGATCCTACGGATGAGACCTTGGTTTCTATTGACCCCTATCCTAAAGCAAATGTATTACGAGAAAGTTGCACATGTACAAAAATTAAGTTCGTATTACATGAAATTAGGTTGGATATGCCAAGAAAAACCCAACTGTAGTTGATGCCTAAATATTTACTAGCTTGATTTGTGTATCCTGAGGTTGGAAGGAGCATAATTAAACAATAGTTTTCACAGGAACAGCTATACTGATGAACATCAAAAATCCTGGATCCTGCCAATAAGATAGTAAACAGCTGGATTGAGAAAAATAGACGTTGGGTACTTGGAATTTTTTCTGCATATGTTCAAATTATAACGATAAATATGTTGTCTATTTCAGAAAATATTATGGTATGGTAATTAATAGATATATAACAGCTTGTTTGCCTCACCAATCCTGGGAAATTTCTTGGATTCTTCTCAAGGCACTAAACGGAAAGGCCTCAAGATATTTTATCACCTCGTTATTATTCTCGTTTAGACTTTCAGTTGCTTGAATTATTAAGTTGATTACCCTGAGGCGTCTCTTATTTGTCTCCAGATACAGTCTTTATCTCTTTGACAACTAGCTTGTTCCTTATCCAGTTATCCAGCCAACTTCGCAACTACTCGAGATCTTTTGCTGATTTATCACCCAGAAGAAAATGAAACCAACTTTTTTTTCTTCCAGTACATTATGTTTAGTTGCCACTATATTGAGTTGGAACCCTGAACTGTTGATAAGCCGGAGGAATGGACTCTCTCTTTATTCTCATTTGATTTATTATCATTTTTTCAAATGAAAAAAATTATAAAGAATAATTTTATTACTAAAAAAAGTTCTTTTCTCATTATACTTCTATTCGAATCAATAATAGAAATATTATACAAATATTTAACCTACAAATATCATCTCTATATTCAAGTGACAAAATGATAGACGCAGTCAAATTTATTTCTTTGATACAAAGAATTAGCAAAAACAAATAAGTCCTCTCTCACTAAGAAATAATAATAATAATAATATATGAAACAGAAATCAACAAAAGATTTTACTCCCAGTTGCAGAGTTAAGTCGTTTTTTTTAACATAAAATGAGAAAACTGAAGAAAATAGCAGCTGATTTTAGTGAAATCTAAGATAGATATCACTACAACAACGATGAGCTATTGATAGACTTGATTCTCTTCCAACATGTTAAAAAAACTCTATCTAAAATTTTTTGCAAGACTTACTAATGTCATGCACAACTCGGTGTTGCTATGGTCTATTGCATGATTTATTTAGTGTGTTGGTAAAGGTTAAAAATAGTCTTCCAAAATAAATTTTGTGCTACACTTATTTCTTTCAACAATAGCATGATAAAAAAAGTCTATCAAAGATAATTTTGCTGCTACATCTTTTATTTAAACAATTGCATGATGAAAAAAGTCTATCAAAGGTAAATCTGTTGCTACATGTTTTATTTAAACAATTGCATGATAAAATAGTCTTCCAAGACTAATTCGTTGCTACACATTTGCAAAATGATTAGCATGATCAAATAATCTTGCTATTTGATTTTTTTATTCTATAATTAAATTATAATAAATAAATTAATTAAATATTGATATTTCTTGCAATATTAATAATCAAATACGTATTAATAAATATTATTACTATTATACACGTAATACAAAGAATCATATTATTGCAACCATTATGAATTTATTAATAATCAAAATCAATTTATAATAAACACAAATGTGATGTTAAGTCAATTGTAACATACACCATAATAATTAAACTAAAGAAAGTACAATCATCCATATTTTAAAATGCAAAAAAAAAAAATCTTAAAAACTATTAGTCCTTTGAAGTTGATGCTTCTCTTCAACTTCAACAATTGTGCCTTCGACATCCGATCTGATCCAACTTTGATCTTCTAAAAAGGCTGCATGGTACGGTAGTAAACTCTTACTTGTGAATAGTTAGCATAGTATAGAACCTTCTCTGCTCCTTGCCAATGTTACCAAAATCTTCTAAAAATAAACAAAATGAAAATGTTTAAAGATAAGCAATCACATTTATTTCTTCTACCTCATAATAAGTAAAATATGCGTGAGTTTTCAAATATCTAAGCATAAACTAATGAATAAAGTTTACATGAAAATTAAGAAAATTAATGAAACTTAAACCTTGATCCAAAACTGTTGGCAGGTCGAGTTAAACGATCCCAAGTAGACTTGACCCAATAGTTTGTTATTAAACCAAACTGAACAAAATTATCACACATCCCAAGTAAACAATCCAATTAAATAAAAATTTTGTAGATTTAAAACTAATCATCACCAACCTGTGCAAGATGAGTCTTTGCTTATTCGTGCCTTGCCATGAGGTCATCTATACCTTTATTAATATTCATCTGCACATTTCTCACCATACGGAACTGCGCATCAGAAATGACACTTAAGTAGAAAAGAGTTGTTTAAAATCGAGTCTCGTCAACAAAAGGAAAAGAAAAAAGTAACTAACAACAAGTTCAAATGTGTATATCTGAGCTTTCTCTAAAGTCTAAACGACATAGTACCACATCTGCCTCAAGAAGCCTGTTTTTAGGAGCTGACATTTTTATAGTCATTAATCTATTATCCCATAGGCAAAAAATGATATTTAGAACTTGAACAATCCTCTCTTAGCTCAAAACTCAGAGACGATCACTTTTAAGTGAAACAGTATTTAGTATCTAAATTCCAAGCATAACAGCAACCAAATCACTAATCATAACCAGGTAATTGAAATATCCATACCAGTATTAAGTACAAAGAAGACTGAAGGTCATACCATCTTCGCATGTGACCACTGCCATATCTGCAGCTAGGCCATCTTTCTCGACAAACTGATCACAAGAAATTAATATAAAGTTACTTATGTTTCTAAAAGAACTGATTTATCCTGCTGCAACTAAAGAGTATGTTTTTCAATAAATGTCTGACAATTATAATAATTGACATAAGACTAATATTTTACCCAAATTGCTAATGTTGAATTAAATCTACTAAAAACCTAATTAACAAAAGACATAGAAAAATTAAAGAAGGTATCTCACCTGATAGGGATCAAAAGAATCAGACCTACTAAACATTCACCTCCTTAGGACCTGGAATCAAATCAAACGAAATTGTGTTAATTCAGATTTCTTATCAATTATAATCTTACAAATCGGATTGGTAATATAGATTGCAATCACAAACCCATAGAGACATAAATTAGCAAAGTAACAATGGAGTGTAAGGGATCGGCATCTTTGCCTCAACTGGCTTTTCGTGTAACATCTAGTTACTGCTCGACGATAAACCTAGACGGAGACAAGAAATGGGAAATTCGAATTTCAAGCGATCGGCACCGGGGTTGAGAAAGAGACGAGGAAAGACAAACCGATCGGCGCCGCGCGAGGTGACTTCTAGCGATTTGGTTTCTTCGTGAAATCGTGAATAGAAGAAAAATGGGGTAGGGAATTAGGAGGCGGAGATCTAGGGTTGTGGGTTTTTGAGGGATTAAGCAAGGACTAAGAGGAGGGAAACCAGAGAGGGAAATAAAATTTGGGAAAAATTTTTGTCTAACTTTGTAGTCCTAAATTTATTTGATGAAATTTGAACTTGAGTCAAAATATTTTATTAAATTTATGGAGGGGGGCGTGCAAAAATATTAATTAAGGAAAAAAGTTTAATAATTGAAACTTCAAATGGATGATGATAACTATATCGTTATATGATATCAGCAAAAACAAAATATTTATACAAGAAGTTAATTTAAAAATATTTTATAGTTTGCATACAACTCTATCGATATATGATATATATTATCATCGTTGCAATATCTCCCATTTATCTTTTAAACGAATGGTAATATGTATTAAAGATCAAGCACTAAACTGTGAAAAATCAGAAAATCAATTAAATTTAATTCTTAAGTATCATCTGACAAAAAATACATCGGTTTTATATCTTATAAATCTCATGAATATAATATGTTTACAACTTTATTTGGAGTGGAAACATATTTATTATTGTTGCAATATCTATAATTTATACCGTTATCAAATTACTGTTACGTTATTAGATATACTCATATACATAATTTATGATCATTTTTTTTATGAAATTTCGTGTTTTTAAAATTCAACAATTTGATCGTAGGCATGTGGTATTAATAGAAGAAATAATTAAATTGGAGAAATGCTAAGGTCAATTTTTCTTTTACAAATATTTATAAAATAAATAAAGAGGCTCACTTTTATCATTTTTCCTGCATGATTTATGTGCAATTGTTAATTAAATTGGAGAAATGTTCTATGGTCAAATTTATTTGACTAATCACTATGTCAAACTAAATTGTATCTCAAACTAAAAAGTCCAAATGACTATTTCAAACCGTTCAATGTGATATTCATATTGAAATCTCATTCAATTCCCAACCAAATTTTATATTTTTCGAATTTTTTAAAATATTCATTGGAGGATCAACAACAAATTAGATCGAGAAATTTCTAAATTTTTAAAAATGAGTTTGAAATTTAATATATATATAAAAAAAATTTGGTCAGTAAGTATATTTCAATATGAAGATCATATTTAGATTGCTCCTTTCATATTTTCATAGAGAGATACTATTGTGTTTGTTGGAGCAATCTATCAAATCAATTTGATTGTAGCAATTCTCAATAAATTGAATTGGTTTCCTATGAGAATTTAATATATATAATTAATTTGTTAATGATGGATGGTATCGGTTCTCAAAAATCAGTAGCATTATCACTAATATTGTGGTTATTATTAAGAGGTGACATTATAATAAAATTTATTTAGTTTTAAGTATTTTATTCCTAAACTACCATATGGTCTGTTGAGATGTCTAGAATATATCAATTGATTTAATTATGTATTTGAATTCATTATACGGAAGTATTTATATATAATTTTCTATTATTATCATAGGAAAAAAATCTTCCATGGACAAATTCTTCAAATCCGATTCGTGCGCCTAATCAATTACAATCACTTATTATTTAGAACAAACGATTTAGATACCAGCCTATGTAAAAAATAATAATAATAATTCTCTAGGAAATATACCAATTATTATTATTTCGCTAGATTAAAATATTATAAAACTACTCCAAGCATATACTAATGTACGCAATCCAATTAATTATTTGTACACAAATTTGGCCTGATTTAAATTTTTATGAAGTGTTCATCATTAATTTAAGGATTTAGTGGGTGCCACCTACAAATTAGGAAAAAAATTATTAGGAAACCAATTTTATTTTTATCAATTATTTTAACAATTGAGAGAAATAAATTTTGCCGAAATCATATTTTAGCCCCACTGTTATTTATGTAAAAAAATCTTGATAAGATCAGGTTGAAATAAGCAATGATTTTATATTATTCACAAGAAGATTACAAGGATCTTATTGTTGAGCCGGAGTCGGGAAACAAAATTTCAGCTATCAACTATTTTGTTTGTAAAACTAGAGTTTGGATACTTCTATAACTGAATGAAACAATCATTTGTGATTCCTGCAAATATAGATATCAACCATATATATGAAAAATAAATCAATAACAAACAATTGCATTATTTTCTTGGGCGAATAAAATAAATGGCCGCACATTTTATTTTTATTATTTCTGATTTCCTCCTCTATCCATGTTATAAAAAAGGACGGAATATTTTTTTGCAAAATTCATCTTGGCGCTGTTGCTTGCTATTTTATTTTTTTGGCGCCAATTTTTGTGAAAAATATTTGATGGGAGATTCCATTTAATACTATTCCCAGCAAGATATTAGAAAATCTCTTGCAATAACACTATTTTTATAAAATTTCAGCTACATTAAGAATTTATCTCGCAAAGTTATCTAGCAATATCACCAACTATGTAGCTAAATAAAAAGTCTTCCAATAAATATCTATCTAAAGCTCGGTTTTGTTGTAGTGTATATAGTTATATCTGCACATGGACTTTTTAAATTAGTCAAGACTTCAAAATACACGCTGAAATGCTATTAGTCATATGCAGTGGTTTGAATGTGAAGACAAACTCAGATATTATTACCTGAACAAGATATAGAGAACTTAATTTCAGGCTACAGGATCTCGATCGAAACGTAATCTAGAAGAATTCGGGCTAAGATATTTTACCAAAGCTGCGCAGTTCCTAATTGAAGACAGAAACACAACAGGATTGTGGCATCATTAATTCCTGATTTCAAAGTGAAAATTGTGGTAATACTATATAAATCTAAACCTACGAAATATTCATCAAGAAATTAAATATACCGCAGTGGAAGTTAATCGAATAGTTTAGATTCTTTCACGTAAGTAGTGCTGCGAAATCTAGCCTCTCTCTTCCCATGTCACAACCACGCATTCGGACTTAGTGCTACAATTTACAATTCCAAAAAGGATCTACTTAATTGTGTGAGTTTCCCGACTACTCAAAGCAATCAATGATTTTCTTTCTCTCAAACTTAGATCTGCTCTCTCTGTAATTGTGATGCACTCGAAAAACTTTATCTATTTGAATCCAAACGGTGCATTTAGATTTCATCTGACGCGATCTACTTATCCAACAAACGGTCCATTTGGAATCAAGGCTCTACACACTTTTTCTAATACAAAGTGTTCTCCAATTTCATTTTTTCTTCTTGCTCTTAAACCTGATGTCTCTGTGTAAGTTTTCGTGGTACTATATGCATATCTAGTCCTATGAATCATAAACTCAAGAGATTAGATATATCGCAATAGAATAACCTCTTGACTTCTCCTTGCTCTCTCTCCGTATACACCGATACACTACAACCTCCGGTTAGGGCTTAACGTCATCCTTCATAATTCCAAAAGCCAATCGACTTGTGCATGTGTTTCCCTAATTCTCCAAGAAATAGGATGGTATCCTCCTCACTCTCAAAACCTAGCTAGATCTCCTCTCTCTATAATGGTGATGCGCTCAGATGCGCTCAAAAGACAATTTCTAGAAGAGAGGTCGTTTTCTGGAAAGGGATGAATATATGGAGCAATCTGAACCAATCTGTCAGATACTCAGATTTTCGTCAACCCCTCCGATTGAATCCTTAATCCGAACACAGTCCGGTCAGGTTTCACGCGAAATGATCCGGTTGTCCAGCAACCGATCTGTTTAGAACAAGACTTCATGTATGCATTTTCTAACACTCTGTCTCAAGATACAACAGGTTGGCAATCTGTCGAAGGATGAATGGCAATCCACTGAACATTTCTTCACAATTTCTGAATCCTTTTCATAACGCTGTACATTTGTAAGTTGGCGTTGATACACGAATTTCAACAACAGAAATGCCATTAAACCTGCACTCGGCATCTGTCAAATACTGCAGAAGATATGAATCCTATGATGTATTGTATAAGAGAGCTATATAGCTAATTTCCTTTATTGTGCTGCATATCGTCAATTTGGATTTATCTTCTCCTTTCCATTTTATCATAGGGCCTCTTTGCTATCCTTATAGACTCTTGCATTAGTGCGCCTTTTTAATGAAAACCTGAGAAATTTATAGTTTAATCACCGTCATCATTTTTCACAAACAAACAATAAAGAGCCATGAGCCAACAATGCATTACACATCGATCAGAGATATAAAAATATCACAAAAGATTTGGGGTGTGTTTGGATTGGGCTCGTACAATGGAATATATGCTAACATACTTTTGATCGCCTCACCTAGATTTGCAAAGACACAAAAAGTACAACAACAAAGATACGACTACCTTACAACTAAAATCTAATTCAAAGCTAATATATCTCACAGAATATATAGAATGGAATATAGCCTAACAACTTTTGATCTTCCTCCTAATCCAAAACAGTACTTTTCTTTGGTATTTCTTCTCCTTTAGAAAAGCGCCTACATCTAATCTATCTTCTTATCTTCTTTTCGCCTCCTAACTGCGGCACAACCTTGAATGGGAATAAATTAGACAATCAGGAATGATTTTATGTATGAATGAACCATTCTTTGCTCTCATCTTTATTGACAAACTATTAGGGTCACCAAAAGATAGTAATATTCATCGCATCTAACTGCGTGCACAACTTTGAATGAGAATAAATTGGACAATCAGGAAGGATTTTATGCATGGATGAAACATTCTTTGTTCCCATCTTTGGGGTCGTTTGGATGTGTCCGGAATTTGGGGATTTTCCAATTCCGGGCATAAATTTTAATATAAACAATTCATCTCTCTCACAAAGTTACACACTTTCCAACGAAAATTCTTATTCCTTCCTAGGAATTGGCTATTCCTAACCCATCCAAACGACCCCTTTATTGACAAGCTTTTAGCATCACTAAAAATGGTAACATTCATCACTTGTACCAAAAATACTTTTCAAGTTTTCATATTCTTTTCTATTTTTTGAAAGAATTATACGGTGCCCATGTACTGAAAATATCACAGGTCTCCCGTACCCCATCATGACATGCAATCCCACCTAATTTGTTTTTTTTTTTTAAAAAAAAAAAAAAAAGATATTCAATGCAACATAAAAAAATTGATAAATGGACCCAAAAAAATGATTATAATATTGTTACTGAAGATGGAACGCACTATGGTCTATGGATAAACCATAGAGGCACAGAGCTAACACATCAAACAATAACTCAAAAAGGGAGAATAAAATTAAATTTTAACCTGGTCATGCGTCGCATTAAGTTGCGATAGGAGCCGTTTCCTCATCCTGCGTCCGTTTGTATTCGTGACAACGACCAAGTCCCGGTTACCTGGATATAAAAAAGAATTAATAATAAAATCAGATGTAGACAAAGTACTTCAACTTATTATTATTACCAAATTAATAATGAGACCAACTTTTTTTTTTTTTTTTGATGAAAGCCCGTAGGCATCCACCCTAATTATTCTCGCCCTAGCGAGAATCGAACCCCAGGTTTTCCCGTAGGAAGACATACAATCCGAATCCTGTGGTGCGCGACACGAACCGTCCGATCAGATCTCGACGGTTTATTTTTTTCGGGCCTTACAATCTGATTACGTGCACGGGACTCCCTCATCCATCCAGATCTGATCGGACGGTCATGTGCCGCGCTACAAGCTGTGTCGCGCGCCACAGAATTTGGATTTGAAGACATATGTCTTTGCCAACTGGACTAGCCAGCGGAGACAATAATGAGACCAACTCGATATTAAGCGTGATAACAATATACAATAATGAACTGCTTGAAGAATTGGATAATGAATGAATTGAAAAGATGACAAAGAACATGACTATGATAAACACCTACCCCAGTTTAGCAAACACACGCCTCTACCCTCTAATTATAATAGCTATCCTTTATCATAGCATAGTTAACGTATTAAAATATTATATCGTACTCTCTCTCTCTCAACCGTTGGAAAAGAAAAGGTAAAAATATCAAAGTACATATTCCAAAAAGCAGTTTCTTGATACCAACAAACATCGAACAGCGCGACTGAGATGAGATTCTGGGACACAACAAATATCTAAGGCTATTTTCGTAATTCCATCTTGTCAAACAACCTTCTCATTATAAAATTATTATTACCATAACCGGGGGTCGTCTTGCCAATGAGGATCCAGCATTCCAGCTAGATATATTATATAATATCCTTCTATCGAAGATTCGAAGGATTATTGCATTTTGGATTATTGGTCTATCTATGTTTCATATAATAAATCAAAACAAAATAAGCTAATCTAATCTAACTACAGAAATGAAAATAAAATTGCTTCAGCTTTGATCAAATGCACACCAACCTGACTCTACTCGACGCAGCCGGCTAGGCCGGGGACTCGAATCTTGGGTCGACTCGGTAGCGCTGTCCGGTATGAGACGGTTGAGCGGGAGGTCATGACACGTGGCAGGAGAGCATTTCTGACTTGGCAAGAGCCTGACTGCTCCCTTGCTATTTGGATTGAACATGCGATGCACAAAACTCTCCTCGATCCAGTTGAGGAAGGCTGCGTGGCGCTCCTCGGTCCATCTCTTGCCGTCGATCATCTCTTGTAGATCCATTTGTCGGTTGTATTGTAGTCGAGCCGTCGGGGTCTTCGCACCGGCTGCCTGGGTTGGTTGGTGGTTGCTCTTATGAAGAATGGATAAATCAGATTTGGAGGCTTGATTTTATTTTTATTTTTATACTTTTGTTTTTGCTTTTGCTGTGTAGGAGTTGAAGTCTTGAAGATTGCTCGGGTGGTGCGGTTTTAAACGGAGGGAGGAATAGAGGAGGAAAATATCAGAAATATCTGCCAGCTTTATGCCACGTGGCAGCGAGATATTTTTTTATGACGAGGAATGTGATTCGGTGGGAAGTGGGGCGGAAACGAAATTGCTCGTTTGGTGTACAAATATATTTAATTTCAGGCATTTGCAATTTTAGCTACAAATTACATTAATAATATGTCCTTAATCCAAATGGAGTGGCTGCTCTATTCTGACCGTTGAGATCAGATCAAGTGGCTCTTGAATCTAACTCGACCAGACAGGCAGAGACTTGTGATATTTCAAAATTTTTTATAATTTTCGTACTACTGTAGTCTGTAGGGGAAGTGTGGAACCGGACAGTTTTAATTACTCGAGTAGAGTTATCAAGGATTGCAGAGTGAAAAGACTAAAATATTAAAATGTCAGAGATGGGTACCGTGAGGTAGTAAAGTGTTGACGCCATCTGGGGCCCACTTGGAAGAGTTTTTGCTGCTTCCAAGAGGTGTCGTGGGTCCCAGAATAAAGAGATCTTTTTCCTTTTTTTATCCTTTTCCCGCTTGGAGATCTTTTCCTTTTTCTTTTATAAAAATCTCCATCTTATTCCTATTTAAAGCGTGATTAGTCTCGTACAGGGTTTAAAAAAATCTATTTGGTCTTGCGAAAGAATTAGAAATCATGTCATGGCAAGACAACCTCGTGGGGTCCAGGCTAAGTCGTTGGGGACATAAGGCGCGCATGCCAACCTAATTCTAGCGTTCTTTAAAGAGATATTTTTATGAACTATCAAATATACTACATTAAATAATTAATATTGGGCTAAACACAAACGAAGATATTTTGGGTGAGAGTCATTGAGGCTGGTCAACAAGTGTTGTTAACGTGTAGTGTGATGTCTGCATGTTATCTGATGTGTCGTATCATACTTGGATATGTTATGTGTAAGGTAGTTAATCATGTTGTTTCGTTTTAGAAAATTTAATCTATATATGTGGCACGTCTACTAGAACGGTACATGTTGGTACGATGTGCCACGCACATCCGTGAATGTGCCTTTGTAGTGTTCAACTAATTTTTGAATTTTACTCCAATAAAAGAAATATACATAATAAAAAGTTATATAAAATTGGAATTATAATATAAAGTAGGATTTTTATTTTTTTGTAATAGGTTAAAATGGTCATGCTTGAAAGTTCTTTCAAATTTTCTTTTTGTTACTAGCAATCGACAGTAATTTTTAAATTTTAAGGCTATGAGGTACAATATGAGAGAAATTAACGTTTATAGTATTTTTTTATCGGGGTTGATAACCATTATCCCCATCATTCCCCTAGCAGTTAGATTAATTGCATTCTGAAAAAAAAAAAAAAAAAAAAGAGGATGAGGATGATGGGGCTGATAACCATTATTAACGTGTTTTTCTTTTTTGCCTCTCATTCCATCGTTCCCTGGCACGCTATTTACTTCATTCTCTCTCTCTTCTCTGTTTCGCTTCTTCTCTCCTTCCCTGGCACACGTTTTTTTTTCTGAATACCAACTGTTCTAATTAACTACAACATTAACTAGAACAGCTAGCATTTTTTTTTCCAACACAATTATTTTTTTTAGAACAACTAGAACAGTTAGTTATTTTTCGAGAACAATTAGTAACATTAACTCATCCCCTAGCGCTCATCCTCTCATCCCCTGGCGCTCATCCTCTCATCCACTGGATTCCATCATTCCCTGAATTCTATCATCCCTGGACTTCTATTAATGAGGACGTTGGATAATTAATGAGGATTCTGGGGATGATGAGGATGATAGAATTCAGGAGATGATAGAAAACAATTCCGATTTTTTATGTTGAAATGTTTGGTGGACGTAAATTTTGATTTTGGCGCAATATTTTAAGGAAAAACTAAATTTTAAAGAGCAAAATAACCTGTGTTTGTTGATCATATTATGCCATATTATATATAAAAAAAACATTCAAATTTAAATACACAATATATCTAATGGCACGGTACAAATACGTCAGTCCGTATCTAACACAAATATATATGCCGTATCTTGATATGTCGAAACATAAACAATACATTACTGGTCCTTCAACTTTGACTCAGATGGTGTTTCGTTGTGACTTTGTGGTCTTCCATGCGATGCGACTGTAAGGGCGGCTTTTTTAACCAACCGTTTTGCCTAGCTTTCATGGAAATGGATTACTTTGCTATGTAGTTTTGTCATCACTTATCATCGCTAAACAAATAGTGAACACATAAAATAGATAAGATAAACATATATAGTGATCAAAGTGAATACATATAAACAAATAAATTCAATAAAAATAAGTTGAATATACATATAAAAATCTGAACAAAAAATGACAACACTTATTTGTTTGTAAGTGTTCATTTTGATCTTCTATATGTTCATCTTGTCTGTTTTATATGTTCATTTTGTGTTTATCGATGGTAAGAAATGGTAAAACTACAAATGACAGTTATCATTTTTAGTTTCTAGTTTCCATGAATAATATCTATGCGGCTGGTACCAGTGGTTTCTCTAATGTGGGCCTGAGGTGTGCTACATATAAGCAATATGTGGGTTGTACTTAATTTCCCCTTTTCTCTAGCCTTTTTCTTTTTGTTGTGTAGGGATGCAAATAGCATAAATCGTACGGAACTTGATTTTTTTTTTTGGTCGAATTATTAACCAGTTTTTATTTATTTATTTATTGTTATTATTTTTTTGGTCAAACCTCGGCAGTTAGAACTTAGAACTAAGTAGCAACTCAGTATGGGCCGTTGGTACAGTGGACGATGACAGTTTGGGCCGGAGAACTAACCGGTGGTTTTGGATAGAAGTCTTAGTTTTCTTTAAGAGATGTTGTCCGTCAAGCGTAATTTAATGTTGGTATGTGAAATTCTGACCTGCTATTTCTCGAAATCTACATTCGATTTAGGCTGAATGGCCATTTTTTTAACATGGATTTCATTTCACTAAAATTTTTTTTTATCAAAATGGATGGATTCCACATCATTTGATCAGAATTTCTATATTATTAGATCCAACGAATTCTCACGAAATCAATTTCATTGAAATGAAATAAAATAAAATCCCGCAAAAAAATCATTTTGATCAGCCTTACTGTGATTTATTTACTAAGTACCGTCGTTTTGATCTACCTATAGTCCACTTATAGTCGCAGACTAGAAGTGGTGAGCCTTTGCTTTTTACTTGCTTATACGGAAATGACATAATATATGAGAAACAAAATTCCAAAATTTAGTTTTCGGGAAAATTTTTTCCAAAATTAACATTAAGTTAACTTTAGATTTTATTGATGAATTTTCTAGGAACACGGACCAAATCTCTTGTTTGTTGATAGATATGTACGCCTTTTGGTCCTACGATATAATATAAGACACTGAGCTTAGAGACTCCATAATTTTTATTTTTTATCTGATATAATTTGTTTTTGAGTTCGTCTATGATTTTTTTTTCTTTATTTTTAAGATAAAAAATGGAGCTCAAGTCTTTTATAACTTATTTCAAAATTAAATGCCACAAAGGACCTCCAGCCGAATTTCGAACCCACGACCTCTACTAGAGACGTGTTGATCTTTGCCAATAGACCAAGAGCTGGTTCTCGTCTATGATGTACTTTACAGTGATTTATTAGTTATACAGTTTCAGGTCTTGATTTCTTATACTCAAAAGGCCTTAAATTGCTCAATTTTATTTATATACCAAAGTTGTATAAAAAAAAAACTAAAATTTAGATTTTTTTTTTTATTAATTTACGATTTTATACCCTTAATCCCTTATAATTATAATTGGGGATGTGTGATGACCCAAAGTGAACAATATCCATTATTTTTTTTGTTCAGCAATTAATTAGGTCTGTCCAATTTATGATTAGTGGGGGGTTTGTTATATAAAATTATTTTCTGTGACGTCACCAAAAATTTATGTGGTTATATTATGGTTCTATGTGGTGTCTTTTCATGTGTTCTTTGTGTGAAGATATGTCATACAATGTTATTGATTTAGATGAGACTGAAACACCATATCAAATACAAACTAACCAAAATTTATTTATTTATTTTTTAAACATCAGGGCTTACACATCAAATGGAATAATTATTCACTGTATTTATATGACAACATGTCTTTGTATCTTCGCAGACACAATAAGTTTGTGATTATAAACTTTCGCAAAGTTAGCATGATTCTAACATATAATATTGTTTGTGATAAAGAAATAATAAAAACTGTAAGAACTAGTAATCGATAAGATATACATTTTTTAGTGTATTGACAATAATCTTTTGATGCCATAAGTTGCAAAATATGAGATATTAGAGGAAAATCAATTTTATATAAATAAAAAGATGTCAACCTCTTTTTAAAAGTAAGTAACTTATTATTCGTTATACTAACACTTTAGAATTTAGTGGTTAAGCCATAATTTAAGATGAGAGCAATGCTAGAATCAAACACGCTTGACATAAAATCAAATAGGAGGTTTCTTATTTTCTTTGTTTTATATTTTTGGTATTCTTTATTTAAAGGTTGGTAATAAAATTATATTGTCGATATGATTGGAAGGTGGGTACTAGATTAACAGATATGATGCATAATGTACATATTATTTCATATGCTGCCAAGAAGTTTCCTATGTGTTCATAATTTGTGGTATTATTTTTTTAGAAATTTTTAGTAATAAAAAAAAATTAGAAAATTAATGGAATCAAGAGATTCATCATGACCTCTAAATGCACATACTTGATTCATCATGACCTCTAAATGTACATGCTTGAAATGTTAACCATTTGATGGCATAAATTGATGTCTTTAGTCGTAGTCTAGCATCTGCTATTGCTTTACCGGTTTGCTTCTCTAACACATTTTCAATATGTCCCATGCTATTTTTGAGATGCTCACAACATCCAATTGCAAAGTTATGCACAGAGTTTGAATCTTGACCCATATGAATTAGAAAGGAGCATTGTTTTCCACTATTAACTTTTTTCTAATTTTGGAACCTCTTCGCTGTGAATGTGTCTGAACCACATATATTTCCCATGTGATTTTGTTGCAAAGAGAAAACAAGAAAAACAATAAAGCACGTTTTGTGCTTGGTGAATATTCCAACCAAGGAAAATTTTTGAACCCAGCTATATTGAAAACGATGACGACGACTTTCTGTTCCGGCATATGGGTACTCATCCATATATGGCTGAAATGGTCTTTCATTTATATAAAACCTTCTTATTTCATCTCTTTTATTGGGAGGGTATGCATGAATTTGAGGGCGTTTTCCTGGATCCCTCCCATATGTGTCAGATTGAAGTGTCGGTTGTGATGCTTCTTGTGTCGGCAATTCATTTGATACTTGAGAACTTTGCTCCAGAACATGAGAAGTTGGTTGTTGCGATCTTCCTTGAGTTGGCACTTCATTTGACATATGAAAATCTTGCTCTAAAACTTCATTTGGCACCGGAGAATTTTGTACTTAAGGCTGAGGAGTTACAACAGATTAAGAACTTGAACCTCTATCCGCTTTATTGAAAAAGTTGCGAATAGTTTTTCTTTTCATGGTTGACACCTATAGGAAATAAAATTAAAATCAGATCATAAAGATTAAATGCTATTATGTCCTCTATTCACCAAGTTATACTTACTAAAAATGTAAAAAAAAAAAAATGCAAGGAACTAAATAATGTGAACATCACCAATTTCATAACAGATTATGTCTCGGGAAAAAAAATTTGCTATTTATGACATAATTAGCTGGAGTAGTTATCAAGAGCTCAATCATTTTAAACAAGACCTTCACGTTTATATTATTACAAAATTTATTTACAAGTGTTAAACATCAAATCAGCATTTTAAATTGTAACAATTGAAATGAATTACCCAATGTCAGCACAACAGCACTTTATATTACAGTGGTCGATCTTTCAACTTTCAAGGATCACAGGTTTTGTTTTATATGGCTTAAATAGTTATATATACAAACTATACACAGAGGCCATAATGATTAATGAAATTTCTATTTCCTAATTCCTAGTCGAGTTCACTCTGATATTTTGAAATTATTTTGGACTGCGAGTATATGGCTGATGGCACCAAGTATGAAGATCAAAATCATACAATTGCAAATGAATTTATACAAATAATTTCAGATCTAGAGGATTGGCAGGGGCAAATAACATCAAACAGACAAACACCAAAATGCAAAAATCTCAGAAAGTCAGAATTTATAATGAAGTTCAGTAGTTCGCTCACCTAGTCGTGGAGCCGTGGAGGAGATTAGGGGTATGTTTGGGAGAACGAGAACTGGGAACTAGGGCTCCCCAAACAAACCCACGAACTAGGAACTGGGGTTAATTCCCAGTTCTTTGAAATCGGGGAACTTAGAACAAGGAATAAGAACTGGGCTTAATCCCCAGTTCCTTGTTCGGTCTCCCACTTCCAAACATACCCCTAGTTGTGCAGACCGCGGAGTCGTCGAGGTCGTGAAGTAGCAGAGTCGCGTAGGCTGCGCAGCACGGTAGGCGGTAGTCGCCGGCTGGGCCGTTGCCGCCCCCTATCGAGCGCACCGATGCAGCGATGTTGCTGGCGATCTGTGCAGCAGGAGAGAAAAGCAAGCGTTCACTCGACTAAGCGTTTAAGCCAGATTTAGGTTTTGCCGACTGCTGAGAAATTGCTTTTGATACGGGCCGTCCGATTTAATCTCAACGGTTAAAATTTTTCGAGCCTTAAAATCTGATTATAATCACGAGACATCCATTATTGATCGGACGGACGAGATCAAACAAATCTACTAGACTGCAGTCCAGAGGATTTCGTTCGCATATGGGAACTGGATGTCTGGATCCCATATGCTAATATGTGAGAGTTAGTTCAGAAATGATCAAAACATGATGAGTTTGGGCCAAGCCTTAATGGGCTTTTAATTTTTTTTAGAGTAGGCTCAACTAATAACTCTAAATTGAAATTCTAAATATTAGCATATGTCTAGCCTACGCTCGCCCCCTGATTCCACCCCTGCTGAAGTTATTCATGTTTGGATACACCTTGAACAATCTGGATCCCGTGGCGCGCGACACGCGTGTAGCGCGGCTCACGAGCCGTTCGATTTGGATCTGACGGTCAATTTTTTTCGGGCCTTACAATCCGGAAAAAAAATAGGGGTCATCCGATTTGGATCTGACGGCCCATGAGGCGGGCTACACGGGTGTCGCGCGCCACCTAATTCCGATTTCACCTTGAATAGGAACAAGAACTTCAACAAAAATAAGAACAAGCTATTTTATTTTTGATTTGGTCAAAAATGACTTCTTCGTGTTCCAACAAAAATATAAAACTAAAACAAGAACAAAGTTTGTTTTTATTCTTGTTCTTATTCAATGTACTTCCAAAACCAACAAGACTTGATCCGAAATATGCAAACTACAACTAGCAAAATTGTTTGTTCTTGTGCAAAGGATATATGCTCAAAATTCGATATATTATACTAGACATGCTTTGAAAATTTTGACTCCATCTCATATAAAAAGTTTTGAAAAATAACATTAACTTACATCTAAATTTAATGATATAGCTCATTTCTATGCATATTTAAAAATAAAGAATTCTGCCATGGTTTATGGATGAGTTTTCATAACTCATTCAAATCATAATCAATCACAGTTGTTAATCATATTAAATGAATAATTTATATTTCAGCTTGTATAAAAAATTTATCCATGACAAAATTTTATTTCTTCAACTATTACAGTTTTAAATTAAATTTTACTTATAGGTTAATATTAAAAAATACCTCAAAATTGAAAGTATATATATGCTGATCATTCAAGCGAAAAACATTATAATGATACTTTATACTTTATATTATATTTTTTATATTATAAATAAATATAAGAGTAAATACTAAAAAAACGAGACCAATGACAGCTTTTTTTTTTTTTTTTTTTTTTTTATGTGACCAGTGACCTTTCGAAGATGACCGGCTGACCCTATAAATTTAAGGCCTACATTAAATACTCGGACAGGTTGAACCTTCTGGAAGCATCGAACGTCCCCCACTTTCTCTAGAACAATCTTACATCCCTTTTCTTTTTCTTTTTCTTTTTTTGATTTTTGATTGAATACATCCCACTTCTCAGCTTCTAGTCGTTTCTTTTATGTCGGGCGCCGAATTTCTCAAAAAATCCCCGCGCGTTCTAGAAGAAATTCTAGAAACATCCCACTCTAGAGGAGCTTCTGGTCGTTTCTATTTCTTAGTTGCTTCTGTGGACCCGCCGAATTTCTAGAAGAATCGAACCCAAGCGATGCTTCTGGTCGTTTCCTTTTTTTGTTACTTTCTTCATCTAGAAACTTTCCCACTTAACCGGGCTGCCCCACCTCCTGTCTTTTCTACCCCACGCGACCAACAACTTCCTCCGTACTTGGTCAACTAAATATCTTCATTCACTCTCACTCTCCAACCACACTTACATCAATCCCTCTCAACTGCCAAATGTAGCTAGAAAACATCCAAAAGACTAGAAACTACTAGTACCTTCTAAGAACCTTACAAATTTAGCTGGACAGTAGAGATTATAAGAGAGGTAGGTATAAGGCCCCTTCAGAAGAAGGAAATGGGCAGAGGGTTACCCCTTTTCTGACAAAAACATATCAGCTTGTTGATGATCTCATAATAGCTTTGTAGTGTGGCGGCCGGCTGAGTTTGCTCGTGATATCCTGCCGAGGTTCTTCAAGCATAGTAACTTGTCGAGCTTCGTGCGGCAGCTCAATACCTATGTAAGTTCAATTGATTGATGAGATGATCATTGATTGATTGCTTGCTTGTTCTATTGAGCTTTTGATCATTTGTATTTTGGCTGATAAGCCTGATATGCAATGTGAAGAACAATTACACATGGTAAACTAACAATTAATCCATGTATCAAATGAATCATGCGTAGTTTGGTTGGCTTGTTGGAATGCTTGATGATAGCGGTGGTGTTCGAATGTCAGCATATATTTATAAAATTATTCGAGTATGCGTAATCGTTGTTGGAGGAATAATGAAATATCGCTGTCGCTTTGTCTCACTCTTGTGTTTTCTTATTCTTTGTTTCTCCAGCGATACAAATTAACGTAAATGAGCAATAAAAATATATCCTGTATTTCAAAATACAAAATGTATTCCAGAAAGGATTCGCTATCAAAAATTCAATAGTAGTGGTATTGGATTTTCCATTGGTTGGAATCATTTTTAATTTTGTATATCTCATGACAAATATGAGTTGTTGGTCCTATTATTATATGATTGTAAGTAATCTTTATGTAAGTTGTTGCATATGGTGTTTGACATCTCGATTGTATTTGAAACTTAATTTGAAATACTTCAAAATTATACATTGCATATAATATATTTAGTTTAAATTAAATTTTGAAATATTAATGTTATTAATACTTGAAATTTTGGCTTCTTTAGTATGGGACTCTTCCTCCCTTGTACTATTTTGTGTCCTTCTGAGCACATGGTTGGGGACTTGGGGCCAAGTTGCCAGTAGGGAGATTAGTCAGATAACACACCATACTGTTTTGTCATCTTCCCAATATATAAAATATCTTCTCCTTCGAAGTACTGGACGAGAGATAGCATATAATAAGGCCGGAGATTTGGATGTATTATTCTCTCTCTATTAAAAGCTGAAATATTCAAATGTATCTCTATGGTTGAGGCCTATGTTGCACGGGTGCGGATGCGGGTGTCGTATCCGACACGGTGCGAATGCGGGAATACGACAGTATATATAAAATAATAAAAAAATCATATTATATATCAAAATGTTTGATTTTTTTTTCTAATTGACTGATTGTATATATCAAGGTTCTGTAATATGTTGATTTTTTTTTTTGTATCAAATTGCTTGAGCGCCACTTAAAAAGGAAAAGTACAGAAAATACATTTGAAATCGCTTGTCCTATATATTATATATTTCCTAGCATAGTTGTCATTTGGCAAGGTTGTGCGCCTCCAAGTTGAAATTTCTAGGACATAAAAATACACTTGAAATTGCTTGAATTGCCTCCTGGCGTCCAATGCCTAAGGCACTACAAAGCCAGATATCTTCAAGTACTAATTTCAAAGTAAACTACACTAGTACACAGAGATCGATATAAACAATGTACTAATTGTTCTAAACTTGTAATTTACTTTCCCCGTTCCCCATAATAATACATGCACATAACTTATAATTATTCTAAACTCAACATAATGACATACATGTAGTCTGGTCAATGATCATGCAGTCATGTACATAACCATAATTGTTCAATTTGTGGAAAAAAAAAATTAAACTACGAGACCAAGATTGTATACTGTATAGCATTCAATTAAAGTATTAACTATTAATATTAAAGTGTTGACCACTAAAATTTTTCAAAAGGGTGCTCAAATCGATGGAAATGCGAAAAAATGAAACAACGTTCAGAAAATTATTAAAAACATTTCAGTGGTCTAAAAATAAAAAATTTAGCATCATTGAATTCTTTGTAATTTTCTGAGCATACCCATGAAATTTTATGTGAAAATAATTTCGGGAACATCTTCAAATAATTAAAACAAGAAATCATTTATTGCTGAAATTCGACAAATGGACCTGTCCAATTCAAGTAATGGAGAGGACACAAATTCGGAAATGGCTGAAGCAGCGTGAAGGAGAGAGGCTCTTGCATTTTAATTTAAAAAAAAAGGAGGTTATGATAACTGTCTCCAGAATCGCCCCTCCCCAGCCTTGAGGCTTTTAAATACCCCTGAAGCTGCATCTCCAAGGGACAGAAGAGAGGAAAAAAAAAAAAAGGAAGGAGACTCTCCAACGCTGCATTTTTATTTCTATAATTTTAAAAAAAAAGGAAAAATGAGAAAAAAATTATGTAACAAAAAGAGGGAGAAGATTGAAAAGGAAAGAAGGTTTTTGTAAGTTTGTAATTTCGCTTGTAAATGAAAGGAAATAAATATCTTCTTTGAGCATAGTCTACTTCTCTTTATTTCCTTTTACCTTGAATTCTGTCACACTTATCTTTTATTTATTTTAAATTATTTTTAGTTTATATGTATTTCATGTTATTGTTCTGTAGAATGATTTCTTTACCGGCAATATAAATTTCTTGTGTAATATTTTGTAGAATGATTTATTTACAAAAAATATGGAGATGATGCACAAGAAGACCTCTTCATAAGGGTCTGTAGCTTGCTCAGTCCTTATGGAGAAGGTTTTGTACCTGGTTGAATTTGGTTTGTAGCATGCTCAATCCATTTCAAATTAGGTTGGCTTTACGGAATCTTAGATATCACCAAGTCATACCGTTATGCTGTCGAAATTCTGTCAGGTTTTTATCATTTCATGAAATATTTTTTTATCTTCAAAATGATTGAACAGAACTAATTGAAATTTTGATAGAAGTTAAATCAGACACTCTCTATAAAAAATTCAATAATTTTGGATGGATAGATTAATTTCCACGAATTTTTGAAAACTGACAAAAGAACTGCAACTTCAGTAACCGTCACAGAAAAACTGTCATAAAGTTAAAATTCGAAACCATAAGTAAACGATATTTAAAAATTCTACAAAAATTACAGTAACCGCCTCCAGATGTCTAGTTTTGAATCTGAAAATTTCAATTCTTAACTGCAAACAGAGACCAAATGAAAATTCAAAAACCGAACTGATGTCTGTCTGTCTCAGGAATCTGATTTCAAAAACTTGCCCTAAATTCAAAAATCGTGTAAAAATACCAAACCAAGTCACAAAAATTCATACTGGATACCAAAATTTTCCTCTGGAAGTGTAGTTTCAAATAAAACAAGAGAAAGTTTAATATGCACCATAGTGCATAGGGAGTTTTATGCACCGCGGATTTTTTCGGAGGTATTTTTGTAAATTGACAAATCTAATTTAACCAATCTAATCTACATATTGAAATCTCATAGCAAACCAAATTTTACAATTTTTGAGATTTTATTACTATTTTTTTCGAATTTTTTAAAACCTGTCATTTTTGGAAACAAACTACTATTTACAAATTACTACTTTGATCAAGATGTCAAATCATGAACGTGTTACAATTAATCTGTCATAGTTAACAAGATTCGTTTATTTTTTAACCTCTTGATCAAATATCAAATCAACTCCAAATTTAATAAAACTTACATGGAAACGTATTGCGTTTAGTAGTAGAAGATCAATGATATAGATTCAATATTTAAATTTTAAATTTTTTAACTATTGATGAAAAGTAAAGTTGTGGCATTTGGTGGCACTCTAAAGTTGTGGCACAAGAACTTTTCTCGTATGAAAAATAACATTAACTTAAATCTAAATTTAATGATATATCTGATTTCAATGCATATTTAAAAATAAAGAATTCTGCCATGGTTTATGGCTGAGTTTTCAAAACTCATTCAAATCATAATCAATCAGAGTTATTAATCATATTAAATGAATAATTTATATTTCAGCTTGTATAAAAAATTTATCCATGACAAAATTTTATTTCTTAAACTAGTATAGTTTAAAATTAAATTGTACTTATAGGTTAATATTAAAAAAATACCTCAAAATTGAAAGTATGTATGCTGATCATTCAAGCGGAAAACATTATAATTATATATATTTATATTATATAATATATAAATAAACAAAAGAGTATATACAGACACACACACTAAAAAAACGCGGAGACCAGTGACCAGTCTTTTTTTTATTTTTATTTTAATATTTTAATGTGACAGTGAGCATTCGAAGCTGACCGCTTGACCTTATATGTTGAAGACCTACATTAAATACTCGGACAGGTTGAACCTTCTGGATGCATCGAACACCCCCCACTTTCTCTAGAACATTCGTACATCTCCCCTTCTCAGCTTCTAGTCGTTTCTTTTACGTCGTGCGCCGAATTTCTCGAAGGATACTCGCGCGTTCTAGAAGAAATTCTAGAAGCATCCCACTCTAGAGGAGCTTCTGGTCGTTTCCATTTCTTGGTTGCTTCTGCGGTCCCGCCTAATTTCTAGAAGGATCGAACCCAAGCGATACTTCTGGTCGTTTCCATTTTTTGTTACTTTCTTCTTCTAGAAACTTTCCCAGTTGACTGGGCTGCCCCATCTCCTCTCTTTTCTACCCCACGCGACCAACAGCTTCCTCCGTACTTGGTCAGCTAAATATCTTCTCTCTCACTCTCTCCCTCTCACTCTCAACCACACTTACATCAATCTCTCTCAACTGCCAAATGTAGAAAACATCCAAGAAACTAGAAACTACTAGTACCTTCTAAGAACTTTCTTGAACTAGAGACCTTACAAATTCAGCTGGAAAGTAGAGATTATAAGAGAGGTAGGTACATGGCCCCTTTAGAAGATGGAAATGGGCAGAGGGTTACCCCTTTTCTAACAAAAACATATCAGCTTGTTGATGATCATAGCATTGATGAAGTGATCTCATGGAACACAGACGGCACCAGCTTTGTAGTGTGGCGGCCGGCTGAGTTTGCTCGTGATATCCTCCCGAGGTTCTTCAAGCATAGTAACTTGTCAAGCTTCGTGCGGCAGCTCAATACCTATGTAAGTTCAATTGATTGATGAGATGATCATTGATTGATTGCTTGCTTGTTCTATTGAGCTTTTGATCATTTGTATTTTGGCTGATATGCAATGTGAAGAACAATTACACAAGGTAAACTAACAATTAATCCATGTATCAAATGAATCATGCGTAGTTTGGTTGGCTTGTTGGAATGCTTGATGATAGCGGTGGTGTTCGAATGTCAGCATATATTTATAAAATTATTCGAGTATGCGTAATAGTTGTTGGAAAAATAATGAAATATCGCTGTCGTTTTGTCTCACTCTTTTGTTTTCTTATTCTTAGTATCCCCAGCGATACAAATTAACGTAAATGAGCAATAAAAATATATTCTGTATTTCAAAATACAAAATGTATTTTCCAGAAAGGATTCGCTATCAAAAATTCAAAAGTACTAGTGGTATTGGATTTTCCATTGGTTGGAATCATTTTTAATTTTGTATATCTCATGACAAATTTGAGTTGTTGGTCCTATTATTATATGATTGTAAGTAACCTTTATGTAACAATGTGGATTTTGAAATGTAAGTTGTCGCATATGGTTTTTGACATCTCGATTGTATTTGAAACTTAATTTGAAATACTTCAAAATTAAACATTGCATATAATATATTTAGTTTAAATTAAATTTTGAAATATTAATGTTATTAATACTTGAAAATTTGGCTTCTTTAGTATGGGACTCTTCCTCCCTAGTACTATTTTGTCTCCTTTTGAGCACATGGTTGGGGCCGGCCGGCCGGCCGGGCCAAGGTGCCAGTAGGGAGATTAGTCAGATAACACACCATACTGTTTTGTCATCTTCCCAATATATAAAATATGTTCTCCTTCGAATTACAGGACGAGAGACAGCATATAATAAGGCCAGACATTTGGATGTATTATTCATTCTCTGTTAAAAGCAGAAATATGCAAATATATCTCTATGGTTGAGGCAGATAAGAAGGGCCCTTATGGCCTTATATATTAGTTCTCGTACTTAAATTTCTCAATTAATCATAATCATTTGAGATTCTTAGCTGATTCATCTGTTAATCTATATATTTATTAGATCATTGTCTAATTAAGTTTGAATTTGTGTTTATTTTGTAGGGGTTTCGAAAAGTATCCGATAGATGGGAATTCATAAATGAAAACTTCCGGCAGAATGAAAAGAGACTCCTCCGTGAAATCCGTCGCCGGCAGAAATTGTCGCCGACACGAGCCACACTGGCAGCAGATGGCACTGCATCATCGCCAGCAAACTCGAGCGATGAACTAGCAACATCTTCAGGATCTCCACCTGCCATGCCATCAGCCATCTCAGGCTCAGGTACTACCTCCAATAGTAATGGTGCATCGACTCTGGAGGAAGAGAACCACCGTCTGCGCCAGGAGAACAAGCGGCTCTCACAGGAACTTACCCGTATGAAGAAACTGTGCAGCAACATCTTCAGTCTTGTGTCCGACTTTAACTCTACTAACACTGCTGATGTCAAGGATGAAGCGGGCCCTTCAGCTGGCCCTTCCCAGATCTTAGAGTTGATGCCGGCGAGCAAGTTTTTAGAGAATGGTTGTGTTGAAGGAAGTAGCACGAAGCTGTTTGGTGTTTCGATCAGGGCTGAAGTAGGGTCTAGGGATGTTGCAGTATCTGATGATATGGATCTGGACATGAATTCCAGTATGCCTGTGCCAGGCAGAGCCATCAGAGATTCAACGGTGTCTCTCGCCCTGCGTGCAGCAGGGACAGATAATGAGATGCCGTGGGATGAGGATGCAGAGAATACCGATGAAGATAGCTAGCAGGATACTGCCAGCCGTGTGATTTTGTTTCCAGTGTAACAAACGAAGTAGAGGTTGGATCATTTTAGCTTTTGTTATTGTTATTTATAATAAAGCTAAAATGAAGAAATAAGAAAATCAACTCCATCTTATTTCTTCACTTAATTTTGCTTCCAAAAATGTTGTTCCTAAAGTTTTTGAGATCCGTTGCAGGGAAATAAGGTGTAATGAACTGTAGTGTTGAATGGGAAGAATGTAAATATGTTTCTAGTTTTGTACTGTTAAGATGTAATATAAAGTGTTGGCAGTTAGCTTTAAAATATTATATATGAAAACTGCTTTAATTTTATTCCTGGATAACTAATACGATAGTTCATAGTTCAATAATAAGAATAAAATATGACTATTCCTCAAAAAAAAAAAAAAAAGAAAGAAAGATAAATAAGACTAGGTTCCTCTCTGAGCGGTCTTGCTTAGAGTCATTGAAGATGGCACACATTCCTGTGGATGAATTATCAATGCTGAGGAGAGAACCAATCAAACAATTCTTAGCCAAATGTCTCGCAAGTTTTAACAGAATATGAGCAAATTTGGTCTTTGAGATTTAAATTGGTAGAGAGAAACAAAGAGGTTTTCCAACCGGCAATGCTTTTGACTGTTCGGGACTATTTTAGTCTTGTCTCATTCGGACTCTGGACACCATCCAACACGTGTAGTAGTTTACATTCTATGTAGAAAAAATAAATTAGTATCGTATATTGATTTTTAATTAAATGAGAACTCTTTATGTTAAAATTTAACATAAATTGAGGCTCTGCTTGAAACACTTTTGACATGGCGTGGGAGGCTCTGAAAAAGATACATCCGAAGGAGAGTCGATATGAGAAATAAGGCTATGAAGCCATTACAGCTTTGTGGAGTCTTCTATTTTACATTCGCATTCTTGTTGTGAACTGTGGCGTTTTCTTTATGAGCTTTGAAAAGAAAGTGTAGTTGTTTGGGGAGCAGTGGTGCCAATAAGGTTGTTTGGGCAGGGTCACCCCCAGACTGTAGTGTTTTATATTGATTTCTATATGAGAGTTGAACATTGTATTGAGTTTCGGCTTCCATAATGGGTGTTTGTGGGCTACGCCCCCGGCCCCCCTAATTATTTCCAAAATTACCTTCATCAAAGAAAATAAGCGATTACAATACACTTGGGATGGTAGGTCATCCCCGATTGACTGTTAGCAAGTCTGTTTGGCAATTGGCATACAACTCCGGACTCCGAGCACATGACGGATTACTATATTAATGATAAATCTCCAGCGCGCCTTAAATGGCACCTGACAAAAATACTCGGCTCACAGAGCGACGCAATAGTATAGATATGTAAATTAAAACACCCGCAAGATATTTTTCTATGGTCTATGGAAGCACGGAAATTTCACAGAGCTACGCCTTATGCTTATATTACAACACTATATTGACAAAAAAAAATGGATCCTCGTCGTTACCAAGGCTTTTTTCTTATTTCAGATGCAGCTTCCTGAAATTTCTTCTTGAAAGACTTTAAACTCCCTTGTCTGGTCAATGTGCTACTCCAGTCAATCGATTGGCTTCTTTTGAATATACCTGATAGAGAAGGTAACTTGGGGGTCTGATTACTTTCTGGTAAATCATCATATTCTGAAGAGAAGCGAAAGTACAAAAAGTTAGAAATCCAAGTCAAAATTTGTGACCAGAGTGATTGCTCTTCCACGTTGTAAAATAAAAAAATAAAATAAGCCAAAATGCTGAATTGTTATGTACCTGAAGATCTGGGAAATTGATAATGAAGTTTCAGAAATTTAGAAGCACCTCTTTCTTTCTTATGACACAAAACACGTAGCAGGGTTTGAGCATCTTTGCCAGTTCTTGTACCAACTGCTGGTTTGGAATTTCCATTGGCTTGTTCACTTGCATGCATCAACATTTCAATAATCATCTCAGTCTGATGCAAGAGAGAAAAATTACAAGGATTAAAGAGAGAAAGTACTCAAGAGCAAATTTCGCAAGAGGCACACTTCATTGGTAATCTCATGCTTAAGTAATATATAACTCTGCATTATCAAATGGCCGTAAAATCATCACTTCGACCCATAAATTTGAAGATAGGGCAGCCTTTGGCCACTGAACTAATCCATTGCAGCCATTTCCACCAAAAGCCTTTAAGCTTTTTTACCCCTCTATTCTTGCATGTGGTTCAATAAAACGTCTCATGCATTAGCACTAAACAAAGCTGATATGACACTTAAAATATACTGACGATCCGCTGACGAGGCCATTAGGTTACTCTCTAATGGTATTCTGGCAGTGATGCAATTTGGTAACATAATGCTAATGTGGTACTCAAGTGCGACAGTTTAGGAGCCAATAGAACCAAGACAGTTCAAAGCCTAACTTAAGACAATGCAGTAGTTCAGGAATTCTAGTCCTCGGAAAATGCAGTAGTTGATGGTATTTACATGTGGACAACTCACCTTTAGTGCATACAAATCTAAAATTCCATGCACTAATTTTGATTCCATCTCCACCTCATCAGGAGGAAGGCCATGGCCATTTGCTATGAACAGGTCCTACAAGAATTAATATAAAATTTGGTTCATAAAATGAAAAAGAAAGAGCTGATTTCAAATTAAATCAAATAACTTCAAAAGAATAAAAACCTCACCTTCAATATAGTTAAATCTTCTTGCATATGTTCCACGTTACTCTCAGAGAAGGCACGGGATGGCCCTCCATCCAACAGTATCCAAATAAACCCTTCCTGTTTTAACAATTTCGTACATTAAAGGATAATGTCATGTACTGAATGAAAATATAAAATCAGGGGGTGGAATATTACCATAGATGCCCTGCAAATACTCAATACAACTTGGTCCCTTAGTTCATCGATGATCAAATCGCATATCCTGTCGAGAACCTGGGGCACATTACCCAAATCATATATATGCAAAATATTAAGAAACAAAGGACTCTAATTCAGAGAATAGTATTGAATAAGTATAAAAAGCATTTACTTGGTCAAGTTGTGGAATAAAAATCTCTGATCGTGCTTGATCAACACTGCCACGATACAACGAGAAAAGAAAGGATTGCCGTAAATCCAAAAATATGGCCCGTGCTCCTAAAAAAGCATGATGTACACTCTAAATAGGAGAAGGATTGAATGTGACAATTACTAACATGTAAATATACAGTAATTTGGTTAAAATTGATAGGTGCGACTTACCTTTTAGACACCTGGTTTGGTTTTATATATGAAAAATATCTCTTACCAATAAAGTCAAGTATTTTTTCGCTAGCTTCAATTGAACTTTTTCTAACATCATCAAATACAGTGAAAAGTTCATCGACAGATTGGTCGGTTGCCAGAAAGTTCTTCGTGGAGCTTGTGAACTTATGCCCCTTGAATATGCAGGGGAAGTAGTCTGAAAAGCTCAAACCTGTCATAAGAGAACAAAAATCCTCAAAAAAGGATAAAATGCATAGATCCGAAAGGTTAATATTTATCTCATTGGTGGTGATGATGACGAAGAAGAAAATGTCTTATATCATTAATATATTTGTGCATTTAAATGCAAATATGAATAATAGCAGAAACAAAAGAGTAATGAAAGGCATACAAAATAAGTTTGTTGATCAAGTATTACCTAACTGAAGGTGCCTCCATGATTCTGTTATGGAATCTTCCATGGAGTCAAGCTGATTCCGAATATACTGCCAAAGTATTACATGATAAGTAACTCAAAAGAAAGATGACGCAGATTTTGATATGATATCATATATGATACAAGTTTATGAAAATGGAAATTATATCAACTGGTAGCAACAGGGTGATCAACAGCATCATTTGTTAAAGTCAATGTTACCAAAAACAGATATCAAACCAGTGGAAGCTCAGATCATCGAACCACTGGTTGGATTGTTGGGTCATTTCGTTGAAGCATCAATATATTCAAATCAAATGCAACTTATTTATGAAAAATAAGACAAATTAATCATGTAAAAGAATCAATATATTTAATTTAAACAAGAAACAAGAAAAAAACATTCGACCTAGACAAACAAGTACATACCCACACGCGAATTATTTTTCCCATTATTTTCTTGGACAAATAAAAAAATCTGCTGTAATAAGAGTCCACCAATTGATTGCCTAATCTTCTCTATTCTTTGTGCATCTTAACAACTAATAATTATTACTTTGTAATTGTTTTTCCTAAATAAGGACCTCATCTTAACTAAATCCATTAATTCTCCCTTTCAGCACAATAAAAAATTTAAAATAAAAAACCATCTGGTCTAATTGATATGTTCATAAACCAGATGATTAAACCGGTTTCTCTGGTTCAGGTGCTCATTTGGTCCTTTCAAATGAACAGGACCATAATTTTGTATGATTCAATTTTCACCCAGTTGAAAAAGTGGTGTAATCAAGTTTTCATTAAAGTAAAAGAATGTTCAGCCTTTTGATATAAAGCTGAAATGGAATAAATAATAATAAATGTGAGGTTAAAAGGAGGCTCACCCGGAGTGTATTCAATTTTACACACAGCTTTAGTACCGTCAAGCTCTTCAGCTTAACAGTCACTTTCTCCTCAAGTTCTCTTTGCTCAATGTGCTTCCTCTTTATGAAGTGATTTGTTGACTCTGAATGTCGTGTCAATATTGGTTTACTTGGGTATAGAATGGTCTTGTCAACTAAAACAAAGAGAAGGATAAAAAACAAAAAAAGGAAACACGCATGACCTAACTTAGTCTTATTTATTCTAATGCAGGTAACATTGTAAATGCACGAATATGAAAGAGCATGGATATAAAAGAACAAAAACAATTCATACGTACCTTGTTGATCCACTATATGGAGTACATAAGCTTCAAGACTTCGGGATATTCCAATCAGTAAAAACCGTAAGTGGATGGTATCCATAGGAAGATTTGAACTAAAAAACTGCTCAATAGTCTGCATAAACATGAAATGTCAGGGATTAAAGCAAGGAATTAGATTCAAATATTGAGTTCAACTGGCATAGTTTTATCTAACACACAGACCTCCTCCATAATTCTAAAAACTTCAACTGCAGAGTTAGCTTGTTTTTTGTTAGAGGACAAGGGTTCCCAATCCTGCAGAAAATAGGCACTTGCTTAAAATTTCTAAATATAGAAGCAAAAATGTCTTTGACAAGAGTGACAGATAATACAAACTTTACCAATCTGATGCATATATAAAAAGTAAAACATCAAAAAGGAGGATTTAGGATTTCAAGATTTATTAAACAAATAGGAAATGCCATCTGCTGGTCAACACTCAATTCATTTATGCCAGGCCGAAACCAGTGCTTTGTCATCTTTACCTCCATGCTTATTATAGTTTCCTAACAAATAGTTTAAAAAATAGCTTAATATGTTTTCCTCTGTAGTTGCAATTTGCAAACCTCTAATTCAACAGCACGGTTTGTCCACTCTAAGATCTTCTCATGCTGAGCTTGAATCCACTGGAGAATAAGCGGGGAACTAAAGTTTGGAATCTGCACAGGATTATAACAAAACTATCCCAATCAAGATTTGTTTATATGTTAAAAAGTAAAGGATCTCTGTCAGTATCCTATATTCACCTGGTAAGGATCCACATATTGGTTCATTGGCGACTCCACACTTTCTCCGTACAAAGAATAAAGCTTACGTGCCAAGGAAAGCTCTAGATTATTTGCAGCAGACAGCACTGCGTTCAGAGGTTCTGAAAGATGCGTAATCTCCTCCAGAAATGGTTTCTACAAATAACTAACCAGGTAATCCATTACATTATGTCTGAAAAATATAAAACTGCATATGTGCTGATTAAAAGTTCTTCCTTGCACAGTACCAATTCCGAAGTTCCATTTTCACTTAAAGGGTTTAATCTGGGTCTTGGAATTGGGTTGGTAGTTGTTAACCGGATCTGATGGAGTAGTTAATTTTTATTTTTTTTGTGAAAATAAAAAGGCTAAACTCTCAACTGGCCCAATATTTTCCATAAGGAGATTCATGCATAAATAGAAAATTGATATCCAAAAGGTTCAAATTTGATAATTTTTGGCATTGGCAACCAATGGATCAACACAAACTGATAGCCAGTGTGGTAATCATTCCAAGGTCCCAATTATTGGCTAGGAAGGCAATTTTGGCTGAAACTACAATTCAAGTCTGACAATAAACGAGTCTCTTACCAAACGCTCCCCATAGAATAAGTGCAATAGAATGAAAGCCACCCGTCCAGCTTCACTATAGTAAGAACAAAGTATGGTGCTGAACTTGGTGAACTCTTTCTCTGCTATAAGATCTAGTTCATTTGCAATTACTGCCAGAGGGTGGCTGCCTGAGCTGGCTATGTTATCTGACATTTTTGTAACCTGATTTAACCAGCAAGGAAAAAGCAAATGATAAAATGAAAATAGCTCAAGTTATTGGTAAACAAGTCCTTCAATGTGCAATTTCATGTCGATATATGGATCTAAGAGATAAACTCACATGGTTACATGCAGCTTGAATGGACTTTTCGACAAAGAAATGAAGCATCTTCATTTCCAAGTTAGTTCCAGGTGCAAGAACCTGTAACTTAGCAGTTAAAGGCTTGTATTAGAGGTAAAGGCCAAGGCTTTGTTCAGAGAACAAGACTCAATGGGCAAGGAAGTTAAGAAACCAACAATAAACGAAACATAATAGAAATGCTAGATTGTAGTCATATAAATCAGCACTCTGGAGACTTTGAATTTTTTTTGTCTAATTAGGGGTAGTTGGCAGTATTATTTAATATCTAACCCTCATTACTTCAAATTTGTCGTGATACTGTGTGCCCAACATCACCATTAGTTTCACCACATCTCCAAAAACTGGATAATTGTCCTGCATTGCCAGACTGATAATTATCAGAAAATAATCTTTCCTTTCACTGTGTTAAAACAATAAATAAACTTTTAGCAAGTGATATACAAAAAGAAAACCTGACTAAAATGTAGGTGATAGTCCTCTAATTGAAAACGGCACCATGCGCTTATCTTGAAGACAACTGTGTCTACCAAATTTAGATTTCTTTTGTGACCATCTTCTTCGATTGAACAGAGAATGCTGTTCACATATGCTTCCTCATTACTTTCATAGCTACTTTTTGAGATTACGTTTTCTATCTCACGGAGTGCATACTTTAATAGAAGAACCTGACCAGTTTCATTGAACTAGAGGAAATACAAATAATTAGGATTTAGGAACAAATAAAAAAATGACAAATCGATAATGCAAATGGCAATCATTTTCTGAGTTACTGCTCTGCTAATTTCACAAAGAAAAATAAGTAAAAGGAACAACAGAATGAGCACCTTTTCAAAAAGCACCCATACAATCAAGGCATCATGTAACTCTTGTGTAACTCCCAATGTGGCCCAGGTCAGCTTCATAAGCTCTAGAATATCTTCTGCTTCCTACTAAAAGACACAAGAATTAAGTTAACTTAGCATATTACAACTTCAATTTTAAATAAACGTTTGGACGAACAAACAAGAACATGTAAATAAGGAAAAGAATTGCTCCTAGCAGGAGCAAAGTGGAATAAATTTCCTTTTGGCTTGATGAAGCCGGATTTTGATGTGCAAATTAAAAATGGATTTTTGGACAACTAAATTAATCCTATCCTCAGAAGCTGAGATTCAACAGATTTCATCGAAATTCAAAGAATATAATGCTCAGAAAGACCTTGCAAAGTTTTAAACAAAAGGATGAGAACATGAGTTTTGCAAGGTGTAAATGTTCTAATAAACTCATTTTGGTTACCTCAACAATCTGACCCTCTTCAAGAACATCAAAAATAGTACAGAGAAGCTTCTCATACAGCCTCATATTGAAATAGTAGCTACTTGTCCAGCAGCAGCTCTCTCCGTGGAGATTAAATTTGGGGGCTGAATCTGCCAGCATCGAAGCATATCTTTGGATCACTGTCAGGACCTCAACTTGGCTATCCCCAGAATTCACAACCCACTCCTGTTAACATGTATAGATATAAACACAGGATTAAATCAATATATATTTAATTTGATGGGCAATGATAAGATGTTCTTGGAGAGAACCTCTGAACTTCTGATCTTGGTGAGGAGAATTCCCAGTGATGTCCGCATATTGGAATCAGTGTTAGCAGAGCAAAGTAGCAATTCCTCTAGAATATTTGCCTGTAACCAACATAAACCAGGGAAAATAAATTACCAATCTAGAAATAATGATGTCGAGAAGGCTCCATTGCTTACCACTGCATGTTTTCAACCATGCACCTTCTGAAATGGATGGTTCATTACATGTTGAGTTCCACAATAGAGTGTTTAGTCATACAACACATGGAAGTACTACCATAACCCCTTCTGAAATGGATGGTTCATTACATGTTGAGTTCCACAATAGAGTATTTAGTCATACAACACATGGAAGTACTACCATAACCATATAAATCGGAGGACATATCAGCACCAGTATCACGTTTAGTTTACTAGTTTCAGTACAGAAGTAGAGTTTCAAACCCTATTAAAGGGGAATATGTACAGAGACCAATTTAAAACTCTATTAATAAAAAGAGGATGAAAAAGTTAAGAGAATAATGTTTTATTTCCTACAATCTGCCATTATGCAAACCATAACATCTGGCCTCCAGAAACATTTGCTGTGCTTAATAAAGAAATTATAAATAGCGTGCTGAGCAAGATTAAAAAACCCACCTGTCTTTTTATGAAGTGAGTTCGTGATCTTTCAGTTTGAAAATCCAGCTTGGAAATAGAATGTAGCAATTCTAAAGATATAAAGGGGATGCTAATTTGTTCATCTCCCTTTCTCTGGGAAAAGGACCTTAAACCTTGCTTCATAAGTTCATCCATTGCCTCTGAGATCTGAGGCCAAAAACAATAATAATTATAAATCCTGGTAACACTGGTTGTACCTGAGATTTTAACTCCAAAAAAAGAAAAAAAATGAAAACAAAAGCAATATGAGACTTACCTCCATTTGAGCACGGATTAAGTTCAGTATATCCGGATAGCATATTTCTGGTTCTGAAGGTGGACCTGGACCTTCCTTCTTCCCTTCTTTTTTTGATCGCAATCTCTTCAACAAAAGTGATTTCTTATCTTTCTTCTTTTCTTCAGGAATGGGTGGCTGAGCACTGTAAAACAACATCAATAAATGGTTTAACAAACAGGAAATATCATTCCTCGGTAATCATCCAGTAATAGAGATTACCTGAAGGACTGAGGAAGAGTAGGTAATATGCAGGCAAGGAGGACCTCATAAGCTGTTTCTTGCATGTCTACATCACGCAGGCCTTACAAGAAGAGAAAACAATTATAGCTATTTTTCTAATGCCATTTGCTAACTTGTTCCACTGAAAAGAAGTATCAGAACCTTTTGAATTTTAAACAAGGTATCACGGAAATAAAAAATAATAACAATAATAAGTACTTTTACCTGTAGTTAACTCAGGGAGGTTCAAAGAGGTAGTGTCAACAATATTTGCAGGTTTGTGGCCCTCCATGCTGACTTCAATAGAATCAGTACCATTTTCAGACATTGATACCCCATTAAATTTATTTGGTACATTCCTAATTCCCTTTTCAGATCTTGATACTTCATTTACTTCATTAATTTCACTTGCTATATTATCAATCCCATTCTCAGATGTTGATAACACATTTATTTCGCTCGAAACATCCGGAATTATTTGTAGATGAACTGTACTTTTTCCAGCAATTTCCGTTGTAGAAACACTTGGAGCTGCACGGTGAGGAGGCGAACCTGCGGGGTCTGGACTAGAAAGAAAGAACAATGGCTTCCCTTGTGATGAAATTGCCTGTAGAATTTAGACTATTCAATGAGGTTGCTCCCATAAAAGGTGTATAGAAATTGCAAAAAGAAAAGGTTCTAGTTACAACAAGTTAAAAAATTTTACAATTATTTAATCAGAGATCGGTAACAAATTTTAAATCTGGTGAAATCAAGAGAGGTAGAGAGAGAGAGAGAGAGAAGTGGAAAACAAAATGTAACTGTTAGTTTATAACTTTCTATTTGCATTTTACATTTATTTTTAATTTCTTTCGAAGGCTGATTGGCCAGTAGCCAACCGCATTTATAATTAGTAAAAAAAAGTTATTTACAGTGGGGTAAAACTAAAAAAAAAAAAACTTCTCAGTATCGGTAAGAGAGAGCCATACAGGACTGTAAACTAGCTAAAGTCGATTGTTGCAAGAAATCCAAGTTACAGACTTGCAGCTCGACATCAAATAAAACATTTATTTTTAATTTCATTACTTAATTTTTCAAATCATCATTATCATTATTCTATAATTTGCTATGATTGGTATGTAATGGGTTATTATTTTTTTTTTTTTGCTTTTACTTTCTATGTATTTGACAGCTGACCTAAAGGGAGAAACAAAATTCATGTCAATAAAATTGTAGATGGTCTATCGTGGCCTTTTCACTTGGTAGCCGCTATCAAGTTGTATCTAAAAAAAAAAATTGTAGATGAATACTAATCACACTTAATTGCGTTCAAAAATAATCATGTCAGTTAAGAGCTATTCCAAAAGTTGGAAGGTCGAGAACAATCAGCATCAATCCATAATAAGCACAAGAAAAGGGAAAAAGGACTAGGTTCTCACAGTGATTGGATATCTCAACGACTCGAAGTACCTCCTAGTGGCTTCCGAAGGATCAAAGTCACTCCCTGCAACAAACAAATAGGACAATATAAAAGAATTAAATAAACCTTATGCAAAAATAGAGCTATCAAATCGAGGGTTTAGAGAAAGGAGAAGGAATTATACCAGAGAGAATGCACTCTATGACATAATCGGGGCTAATACTATCCAAATCGACCCCAGCTAGATCGATGGAGGCAGCAGAACGAGATCGAATCAAGCCAGACGAGAGGAGATACTCGAGGAGGTTGTGGCGATCATGGTGGAACCGATTGAGCATGTAACAAGCATCCATTTTCGTATCTTCTTCTTCTTCGAAAAAGAATCAATCAAGAACACTGTTGCTTCATCTCTTTTTTTTCTTTGGAGATGAGAAAGAGAGAGAAAAGTAGGTGGAGACTTAGAAAGTGCGGAGGCATAAACGATGGGGCTCGCGCTTTTTTGCTTCTTGTGTTCTGCTCCCGCGCGCAGTTGCCATTGTTTTCTCCGTTTGGGCAATTGGGCTGGGACTCTGGGAGCTAGCTGTGATTTCCAGCGTCTGATTGGATCATTGGACCATTCGGACGGCGTCAGTGAACCCTCGACCTTTCACAATTAATTATATTTATTTTTTTTCTCATCAACGAAAAATATATTTATTTTTCCAACTCTAAGTTAGGCAGTATATTTGACTCGTCAGATTTATTAATGATTGGGTGGAATGTCGCCTGACCCTCTCCGGTACTCGTGCTAAGAAAGTAGCTGGGTTGAAGAGGAAAATCTCGTTATCAACAAAACAAAAAAAGAGGAAAATCTGAATCAGTTGATCTGCAATGAACGATTCTGAAATAATAAAACAATTTCATAATCTTAATAATGTTCCAAAAGAATTAACAATCTCAATTATGTTGTTAATTTTTAATTTAAGCCAAAAAGGTTTTATAATGAAAAATGCTGCCAAAGATGCTAATTAAGATGTAACATGAATGTTATTTCGTAAATAAAGATGGTACCAAGATGACTGTTATTTTCTTTTGAATAACTTTTTCAAACAAGAAAAAGGATTAAAAACGTTTGCATATTTCTAGAGATAATGAAAGTAGGTTGAGCATGAAGAGGATAAAAAGTTACTAGCTTGATTATTCTAGCTTACGGATAAACTCTGGGAAAATGTGGTCTCTAATTATTTGACCCCTTCAAACTACTAGACCAATAGGCAATTCGGGGATATTTATTAAGGATGAAATGTAAGTCCTATTTGAAAGCGACAGGTCCTTTGAATCGGACTTGTTATTAAACAAGTCTAGAGTTCTATGGTCCTACTAACTCAAACGTCTAGTATGGATTCATAATGTTTCTAATGATGGAAAATTGCTAAACATATCAAATAATCGATCGTTTTTACCAAAGTGAGAATATTACTAAAATTCGGAGTTGTTATTTTTTACCTATAAATTGAAAGAATGAAGAAATCTTCATACGAATTTCTGAAAATGCAGATGCGTTAAATACATATTAATCTTAAGGTTATACATCTGTTTATTTCTGCAAAAAAAAAAAAAAGCACTTGTGATTCATGAAATGCATGTACAGTACTTAATTCGATAATTAAGGTTGTTTATTGGTTCATTTCGAAAAAAAAGGATTAACTGAAAAAAATAAATTTTAAATAAAATAATTGAGTAATGCTAGAATCAAACACGATCCAAACATCAACCATTAAAATTTCAAATGGCCGATCCAAACCGCTCAGTATGATCTCTATATTAAAATATCCTTGAAAATCAAATTTTATATTTTTTTCAAATTTTCAAACTTTTTTTTTTATTTTCAAAATTGGAGGGTTCATAACTTTTTAGATTGAGCATATTCAAAAATTCCAAAAAAAAATTGAAAAAAATATAAAATTTGGTCTCCACGGAGATTTTATAACGTAGAATAATTTTAGTGGTTTGGATCAGCCATTCTAGTCTTAAAAATTAAAATTTTATCATGTTGGACAAGTGTATATATCCTATATATTTAACACTAACCACTTCCAAAATCATTTGTATAGTAAAATCTTACATTTGGTAGTTTGTGCGTAACCTTTATTTTTAAGATATGTATAATTTAGTAAGATCTGTATAATTAAAGATTAAAAGGAAATAATAAAGTCATGCGAAATTCATGCAGCTGATACGAAAGGGTTGTATTTGTTTACTTATTTGCACCTTAGAAACTTTTCTTTTAAATAATAGAAGAAATATAAAAGTATGTGATACGTCTAATCAAACTATATTAAGTTAAAGAAACAAAATACACATATGACATAAATTAAGTAGTTTAAACTATTAATATTTTCTGTATATAATATCTAGTATTTGGATTTAGAGGATATTTGTAAATTTCTATTAAGGGTTTGCTCCAGAACCTCTACGATAGAGAGAAGGAACAAAAACTCGCTCCACAATGAATCTCTACTACTTATAAACGCACGGACCGTAGAGGTGTTACACGCTAGGTCTAGTATGTAAACAGATGTTTCTGCCGTTCGATCGATTTGATCTGTGGTTGGATATTAATCGCCAGACGAAGAAACACCATTATTTGGTTTTCCATCTAATAAAGAAAGAAAAAGTAGCGCTGTTGGTATTGCGCTGGTTAACTCAGCGTAGCAAGGGAGTTCGATTCTTCGTGACTGGTTTTTTTTTTACTTGCTTTATTTCCGACCTCCCCTTTTGTCAGCGTAACAACTAACAACTCCTCTCCGCTCTAGGGTTTCTCCAGCGTCCAGCGACCAGATCTCCTCTCCAATCTCCATCGATCTAATATGGAAACAGAAGATTTTCCGGAGATTTCTTTCTCTTTTCCGTTCAATAACAATAAGCTGCGCTGTCTCCCTCCTCCTCTCATTCCCATTCTACACGCACGAACGAAAAGAAGGCGCTATAGAAAAAATAAAAACCTAGCGAGGGTTCCGCCGCCAGCCTACCTCTGACTCTCTTTCTCTTTCTCCTTCTCCTTCTCCTTCCGTCGTTCTCTCTTTCTACCCGCCCCCTGGTCTCAGCGAAATTGGACAGATCTCTACTGCCGCTGACGCACGTTGGCTCCTTTTTCTCCTCCTGCCAGACCCAACAAGCAGCGTCTCTGCCTCACGAGCTAACCTACGCTACCTCGCCGAACTTACGCCTCTTCCACCCAGCCGCCGCACGCCTCATTTATAATCAAGCTTGCATCCTTTCAGATCAAAAGGTTAAACTTTTTTTCGCCTTGTATTTCTCCAAACTTCTTTCCCAACGTAGTACATCCATGGGTACTGGTAGTCTAAGCAACATAGATTATGCATTGTGCTCTTCACCGATTTTTCCCTTCTCTATATAAACCATGGATATTTGGTAGAGCTTCTCACATTGCTTTCTTGATTTCAGGTACAAAAAATTACGTTCATGAAATTTTATTTCTTACCTCTTTTTCGTTTATCTGTGGAATGTGGATCTGAAAAGTTTTTCTTTATATTTCTTTTTTGTTTTTGTTATTTCAATTTCTCACCGAATAGGTTGAGATTAAAGGAAAAGCTTGGGATCCTATATTCCTTCATTTACTGGTACGGTACTAGCCATTGTAACTCATTTATTTTTTTTCTAATTTTCTAATTGATTAAAGGAGATAAAATTCTGTTTTCCACTTCCACATACAAAGGTAAGCAAGCATTGTTTTCCCTCTTCTTTAGTTTACTGGTTTGATAATTGTTATATCCAATTTTGCCTTTAGTTTACCGATTACAGTTGGTACTTCAAACATTTGGTTGGGACAAACCAATCTAGAAAATTTTGTTTGCTATTTTATTTTTAATATGCTTAAATTTAGTATGTTTTGCATATCAACAAACAAAAATTAGCCATGGTTTGGATCTGACAGTAGACAAGTTTACTGGAAGCAGAGTTGTCTTGACATATACTCATAGATTGAATATTATCTTTCATGAACAAAAGTAATGGTGTGATTCTTTTTTGAGGACTATATTGTATCTTCCTTTCATATACTGATATGATATTAAATATTTGATCTTGAACCATCCTCTTTTTGCGACATAACTGAACTTTCTTATTTTTCATGTGTTTTATCATAAGTTCTTAAGAGGGGCTCATGAGAATAACAACAGAGCATTAGCATATTCTGATCATGTATTAATCAGGTGCACAAAGAATAAATTGAAAAAAAAAAATTCAAGTGCCATAGTAGTATTTTTATAATTTCTGCTGTAAAAAATGGTTGATGTTTATCAATTTTTGCACTGGATGCCAATTTTCTTTTTGAGTATTCATTTCTAAAATGTAATATTTTGATACTGTATTAATTTGATAATGTTTTTGGGGTGAATTTTGCACTTACCTTAGCTTAATTGCACCCGTGCTATTACTTTCGTGTGAGAAATCCTTAATAGATTTTGAGATATATATATAATGGCAAATAATACCAAGCTGTTGGAGTTTCGAATTTAGAACGTATGGTTCAAATAATAATCTATATAGAATTCTATAGTAACAAAAATGTGTCTGCTAATTATAAATTGAACGTTTGAGACATTCTGGGTTGCATTCCTAAATACAACAAGGTTTCTGCCTTTGCAGGGGAGAAAAAACTCAAAAAGGGTTGAGAAATACTGAACTTGCACAGTCACATAAAACACAATGTAATTATTTTTATTTTTATTTTTATGTAGGTTCAGAGGTTGAATGAACTTCACCATAGGTAACAACTTGAATCTTTCAAGGTTACATCAGGACCAAAAGAGGATGAACTAAAGGACTGTAATTTTCTCTCTGCAAAATAGCATTATTTCTACTATTCGCAATTACAATTTTATCAAGAACGATTACTTAGTTCTGTATGTTGAATATTGAAAGATATAATACAATTTTCCTTGAGAAGTTTCATTTTCATTTTGTTGGTTGTTCTCAGTTTCAAACACAATACTGACCATCGTTGGAAACAATCCAATTCCAACTACACAAGTAAAAGGAGCTTGTTAGAAACATCAAACTATAATAAAATTTGCATGGGTATATATTTAGAAATTTGGGATTTTCTTATGTTGATTTACTCAGGTTGGATATCAGACATTGTCTTGAAAGATATCATAGTTTGTACTGATACTAGCCTCTCGAATAGTTCATGTCAAGTTGTGGGTTATTTGAGCAGGTACCTTAAACATATCTCTGGGAATACATCCATTCGTTTATATTCATTTATACTTGAATAAATTATAAAAGTACAATAGCTCAACTATGTAGCAGCCAACTTTGTAGAAGACGATTAAAAGCAAAATGACGTCAGTTGCCAGCTCACATTGCCTGATTCTTGATAGATAAAAGGAAATTGTTTCATTTTGTTTTTAGTAATAATTAATAAGATAGTTTTCAGGTATGCGCCTATCCAACACAAAATTTTAAGCAAGGTATATTAAACATTCTAAATTTATTCAATGTTTTTTTCTTTTCTGGCAAAATGGAATAGATTAAGAAAATTTTATATATCATTTTCATCCTTATTAATTGGTTGAATGGATTTTCTGAGCTGGTGCCAAATGAAGGTAGCGTATTTTGCGATGATTTTCTGTTCTGTTTTCTTTTAGTATAAGATATTATCGTATTCACGTCTGATTTATATAAGTCATATTATGATAATTTAATATTCTCTCTCAATCACCATAAGTTCCTTTTAGTGAAAATCTATTTTCAATTTATGGGTAGCAGCCAATCATTTTATATCAATATGTTCTTTTTACCTCATTCAAGCATAAGACATGTTAGGACGTGGGCTATATGCATCCTATACGTTTCCACTAATCGGTTGTTCAGAAATTAATTGCACTTGAATTAACCACTGTCAAGTTTTATTTACACTCGAAAGTAAACATTACAATGTTTGAAATATTTACCAAAACATCCTTGGAGCACTGCACACGATAAATTAACAATGCTTGATGTCTTAAGCAAGTAAGAATATGAAGTTTATTCTAAATGCTGGATTTGAACTTAATCGGCTCATATCATAATGCATATGATCCATGTTGATCTATTCATTTATTGACTATTATTTGAGATTATCAATTAAACTTTTGCCAAATCATTGATTTGTCATCTTAGTTGCAACGTGATGCTTGGAACAATTAAAGAAGCTACACTTGAATAAAATAAATCTTAGGCTTACAGAATATAAGATCTTCAATTAGCACCAAAGCTTGACCAGTGCATGGACACAAACTTTTTTTTTTTTTTTTTTTTTTTTTTTTAAGGTTGGCGATAGCCAACAAATATATTAAATAATCCTTCTTTTCAATCAATACTTGAGATTAATCTTCGAGTGGACTGATGATATGCACGTGACACATTGAAATTATATGACAAAATACTATGACAGTTTAGTGTACGTAAAACATTTCATTTAAGTACTTTTCTTATGTAAAACTATTTCTTAAAAAAAAAATTCTTTGTTCAAAGTTTACTTTTTAAAATATAATCATTTGAAAATTTTTCCCACACATTTGGGTGGGCGTGTATGCTAGTGGAACAAAAAGAAGAGAAAGTAGAATCGAGGTGAGATATAGATAAATTTAATGAAGAATTTATTCTACAACTGTACTCTTCGATTTTGAGAGTAAACAAACTCGGACAATATTTCCTTTCCTCTGATAAGGCAGTCTGGTGTCTGGAGCACAAGCCTTAAAAGGACAGATTAATCGAAATCGGAAAAATAGGTCCTAATAAAGATATTTACTTATGCAAGTTGGGCCGGGCTAAAAGTCCGAACCTGTCCACTGAGACCATCGATGATCGATCCAATTTACCATATTTCACGCTCCATATAGAATTCTAGTCCCAAACCCCAATCGTGAATCTGTGATCCATCGGCCATCGCCGCTCGCCCGCTCTCTGTTTCTTAATTCCCGGCAATTCCCGCTTTTCCCTCTCGAGGGTTTCTCTTGTCAGTCAAACTCAGACCTAAGTGCCTAAACCCATGGCGACCTCATCTTCCTCCGGCGACTCACAGTACGACATTCCCTGGGTGGAGAAGTACCGTCCGACGCGGGTCGCCGACGTGGTTGGCAACTCCGACGCCGTGTCCCGCCTCCAGGTCATCGCTCGCGATGGCAACATGCCCAATCTCATCCTCTCCGTAAGTTCCCCAACCTCCCCTCCAATTTCTCTATTTCGTTCATTTTCTATTGTACTGCAAGAGAGAAGGGCTGAGTTTCTTAATTCGCCGTGTAAATGCTAAGATTGTGTTACATTTGATTGTGAATATAAATTTTCAGGGCCCACCTGGGACTGGGAAAACGACTAGTATACTTGCTCTGGCACACGAGCTGCTTGGGCCTAATTACAAGGAAGCTGTTCTTGAGCTGAATGCGTCTGATGACAGGTGAAGGTTCATGCAATAAATCTTATCTGTTTATTTTAATTTGAACAGAAGTAATTGAGGTAATTTTTGCTTGTTTGTGTCTTGTTAGAGGCATTGATGTAGTGAGGAACAAGATAAAGATGTTTGCGCAGAAGAAGGTCACTCTTCCACCTGGGCGCCACAAGGTTGTGATTTTGGATGAGGCCGATAGGTACTTGATAATTCAGTTTTCTTTACATTATTAAGATGTAAAACATATTAGACAAGCATATTTAGAGATGTGTGTATTAATAAGACAAGCATGCATCTTATCGCTGTCTGATTAGAAATAAGTATTTGTATTGAGGCAATTAGTAATCATATGTTGTAGTTGATACTTAAACACTGCTGTCTGGACCAATCCAGTTGGTAACTTGGTAATGTACTTGTGCTGACCCTACTGGATGAAATAGTTGCAAGAGTTAAATACAGATTGTTACACTTGTTTGAGAATTTCACCACTATATCTGATGCTTAATGTAGCATGACATCAGGGGCACAGCAAGCCTTGAGGCGCACAATGGAGATTTACTCAAATACAACACGGTTTGCACTAGCATGCAACACATCATCAAAGATTATAGAGCCTATCCAGAGTAGGTGTGCTCTCGTTCGTTTCTCCCGCCTGTCTGACGAGGAGATCCTTGGCCGCCTCATGGTTGCTGTCACTGCTGAGAAGGTACCATCTTTTTTCCCCCCTTTCTAGCTCTGTTGCTTAACAAAAATCTGCAATTTGTTCTCCTGTCATGTTCTCTATGCAGATTATAAAAATGGTATGAGTTCGTGCATGTGTTTGTGCTTCACCTGTAAATTTTACACACTAGTCGCAAGTCCACATCCACTTCCTTATCCTGGTTCATCTTTTTCAGGAACACATTGCATATTTTGTCTGTTGTTTGTTTGTGTTGCGAACTACCTTGAGAGTCATCCAATTAAATATGCAAGTTTATCCATGAGAATAAGCAGGTTAACCCAAACTATTGTCAGTAGCTCTGTGAGGGTCCATAAAAAAAGGGATAGGCATATTTGTTCTGTTTAGTAATTGTCAGGTATCATATTTGTTCTATAGTTCACAGTTTTTGTTGATTGCACAGGTTCCTTATGTGCCAGAAGGTCTTGAAGCAATTATTTTCACTGCTGATGGAGATATGAGGCAGGCTTTGAACAATCTTCAAGCTACTTTCAGTGGGTTTCGATTTGTTAACCAGGAAAATGTTTTTAAGGTCAGTAGCTACTATTTTGTTCACCAGCTGGCATGAATATCTTTTTAATTGTATTTTTATTTATTTGATTAGGTCTGTGATCAGCCTCACCCTTTCCATGTCAAGAACATGATAAAGAATGTCATGGAGGGGAAGTTTGATGATGCATGTGCCCTTTTAAAGCAGCTTTATGATATGGGCTATTCCCCAACTGACATCATCACAACTCTATTTCGCATAATTAAGAATTATGACATGGCTGAAGTTCTGAAATTAGAGTTCTTGAAGGTAAGCTATAAATTTAGTTTTGGAATTGTGTTCGTATATACATATTTAATATGCATTCATGTTTCCTTTTTTCAGGAGACTGGGTTTGCACATATGAGAATTTGTGATGGTGTTGGATCCTATCTCCAGCTCTCTGGCCTCTTGGCTAAGTTTGCACTGGTTACACAAACCGTCAAAGCTTAGGATGACATAATCTGACCAAAGCTGTTTTGTGCTCGATCTATTTTCCTGTTTAACTTGACAACTGTAGTATACTTCCTAATGCATTCTTCTATGTTAAGCTTTTGAGTTTGAATTTCCAGTTTAAATCAATAGCATTGTCTCCCCGTGACAAAGAAGATTTATAACTAAATTTCACTCTTACGTGGAACATGATTTTTATGCTTTAAAGCTTCAATTGTCTCAGATTCGTCCTAATCGTCTAAAATCATCATTATCGTTAGCCTATATTTATTTCAACGTGTCTTAGTCAAAAGACACTATTCAGCACTTGTAAATTATTGAAAGTGTTAGCTATAAATTTAAATAAAACCAATATGTTGATAGTCACGTTATTGGGATGAACGTGTCTTCAACCATTCATCTATGACCAATAATTATCAGGTAAATTATGAAGAGCATACAACTGTACGTGGTGTAAATATTTTGATAACAGATTTGCAGAAAGATTTATTTGGGAAATGAAAGGAGCAAATCGCAACAAAGTAGATGGAAAATTTGACTAATCATTAGTGTGACCAGCCAAAGCTTTTTGTCAATCTCCCGGAATGCCGCACAGCTTGGCAATTACAAAAATACAGCCAATATGTAGACAGCGATAAGTTCCACATTGATAGATACATAGACATTCATACAAACAGAGATAGTCGAGAAAAAACTCAAAGCAATAAAAAAATATTAATAAGATGCAATAACACAAAAAAAAAAGAAACAATAAATAAAACGTCTCCTTCAGTGCACTTTACCCCCTCGTTTAAGTATTTGCCTGTGCCGAAATAATGGTAGAACGATACCCTCAGTAATGATCCTTCCTTTCATTTTCATTAAACTGATCATTCAATCATAACGTGTTGCTTTGGGTGCTAGTTTGGCATAATTCCCTCGTTCCACCTCAACATATATTGAAAGAAACTTTCCATTTTACCCCCTCATTTCCTTGCATGCTCTGGAATGAGACGTTGAACCAGCTCAGGAGAAAGCCCTTCAAGCTCTATATAAAAAAGAAAGATCAAGCAAAAAAAGAATTACAACTGAACATGTTACAGACATTCTCAAAATATAAGGAAAATAAATATTGGCAGCTACCTTGGAGAGTGAAGTCAAAGAGAGGTGGCAAAGGGCGACCATTTGGAAGACGAGTACTTGGGTCCCGCAATTCATCAAAAAATGGGTGTGCACAGGCATCAAGCTGGAAGCACAAAAAGAAAACAAAACAAACGAATATAAGAGAGAGACATCAATATTGTACTTGGCACAAGGAGGTAGCCAACTAGATCATGATAAAGAAGAAACAGAATTCTTCTTTAGATTCTTAGTTTTTATTTAGCAACAGTGTTTCCTATCCAGATTCTACAGTGGAATGCCATGTCAAGAATTAGAGACGTGACTTCCCTTTCGATACCATATTTATCAAGACTTAAATTATATTATTACTGACCCCTCAAACTAAAAACCCCCTACCCGTAAGCTTGTGCAGATCTGCCAATTTTGAACTTTCAAACTCTATTTTAACAACTGCTAACTGATCAGATCACATGTAATTTTTTAAAAAAATGGAGGGGATCGCGAAAAAAACAAACATAAACTTACAGCTGTGCATCGCAAATTTGGAGAGTATTGCAACATCCTTGATATAAGATCAACAGCCTCTGGAGGTGTTCGCTTGTGAAATACCTGGTTAATGTTAAAATTTAGAGGCTAATTTACAATTTCCTCAAAAGTATACTAAGTTTACTATCTTTCAAGTAATGTAGCCTCTTTCACAAACCTTATGCCAAGGATGAGCTTTGATCTGCGGGAACTTGAACTCTGTGTAATTTGGGTTCATGCACTTAATCTCTTCCCTCGTTGGAGTGCCTAAAATCTGTCAGAGAACCCACAATTGTAAACAAAAAAAAAATATATATATACAGACAGAGAGAGAAGAGAAGTTTCCTAAATGTTTAGAAATGTTAGGAACAAAAAGATAAAGGTGAACTACCTTAATGATTTCCACAAGCTGATCAACAGCACTTTCTCCAGGGAAGAGAGGCTGTACAAACATCATGCCAAAAGGAACATAATAAAATGTATCAGTAGTTATGTCGACAATGTACTAAATTGATACGCTATCTTGATAAAAATGGTGAGGTGAAGAAGAAAATCACCTGTCCCAGCATAAGCTCAGCCACAACACAACCCACAGACCACATATCTATATCAGTCGTGTACTCAGTAGCCCCAAATATGAGCTCGGGAGCTCTGTAATACCTTGAGCATATGTATGATATGTTGGGTTCTCCTGGAACCTATATTTTGGATTCGAAATTCAGTAAATTTAGCATGAAATAACTGGTACAATAATAGAATCAACATATTGTGCCGACCTACCAATTTCTTTGCGCTTCCAAAATCACAGAGCTTTACTTGATGAGTTTGCGTATTCACCTATTGCACAGAAAAATGAGACATTAGGGGAATTAATCATATTTTTATATGATAGTATTCTACGAATGTTAGATTAGCCTATTTCAACAGAATAATGTGATCACAACTACTGGTTTTAACTTTTAAGAATAAACAGTACACATGATTAACACAAGGGTAGGGCAATATCCAAAAAATGAAATAACAATAACAATAGTAATAAAGAATAAGTTACCAACAGATTTTGGGGCTTTATGTCACGGTGGCACACCCCTACAACACGGTGGGTGTAAGCCAGAGCACGACAAATCTACAACAAAAGCCAACAGTTAGTTACTTAAATTGTAGCCAACTCCAAAAATTCAACCAAGAAGGTACTTAAAAGACATTGCAAAGTTTCACTGCAGCAGTCAGAAACATTCAAAAGTATATACCATGCTATCTATGCCACTCTTTTTAAGGCCAAAAAAAAAATAATGAAAATGCCCCAAAAATACAGGAGAATAATTGTTCGAGTTGAGAGAAATTTTCAAGTCTTGTAATTTCATTTTTGCATGAGAAATAATTATAAAGGCCTACAACTGGTACAAATCATAATGCTTCCGATATAAAAAAAAGGTAACACTGGGTCTCAAGGTACAAAACCAAACCGATGGTATTTAGCAACCAATTATACAAGTTACTCAAAGTAAGGAAGAATTTGAAACCTGATAAGCGTACAACTTGACAAAAATGAGAGGCATGTGTTGGTTCATCCTACTGTAGTGCTTGGTGACACGGTACACAGTCTCTGGGACAAACTCGAGCACAAGGTTGAGATAAAGTTCTTGCTTGTCAGTTGTAGAGAAGAAATGGTGCTTCAAATGTACCACATTTGGGTGGTTGAGCAGGTGCATAATTTGGAGCTCTCGGTTCTTGTACCTCTTATCTTGCAAGACCTTCTTTATAGCCACTGTTTCTCCTGTCTCAACACACTTTGCCTGTTCAATAAATAATAGTATAATATCAATTAAAAATTAGTCAATCTATTGCAGATCTTGTGCTGTCAGAAACAGCATTCTTCTTATCATAAAGATAAGAAGACTATATTACACTATTCACTATTATGTGTTTTCGCTCATTTACATTGCCTGACAACATTTCATCACATTGGCTGACAAATATGAACTTTTCTCACTATTACAACTACCGCCTAACCATCTTAGATATCAGCAACTAGAAAACCATGTCAGGTTTAGTATAGAAGCATGCCATTCAAAATAGACAATTGTGTCCCAGCTGGAAGGGCCTTATTTCCCCCAAAAACGTCAATTGAATTAAAGCCAATCAAGAAAGAGATATGGAGTAGAACATTGGCTGCGATTTGCAAAAGATTCTTTGACAATTGTTTTCTGTTCATAATTAATTACTTTGCTCATTTCAAGTAAGCATTCTATTTTTGTTACCTGAAAAACTGTTCCAAATGAACCAGTCCCTACCACACGTTCAGCCATGTATGAGATTGCCTGTCATCCAATTAACACAGTTTTATGATCAGAACTAAAAATGGAGCCAGTAAGAAAACAAGCATTGATACATCTAGGATGACACAGATTAAGCGTTAAAACAAGTCAACAACCAATAGTACTTGTGCAACTTGAGATGGTAAGATTGAAACCATGCAACAATAAGAAAGAAATTGTGAAAGAATTGAAAGGGGGGAAATATTAAGATGAGATATATAGTTGCAAGTATAAACTTAAAAGAACATTAGAATATCATGCATTCCCTTGCAAACAAACATCATGCCTAGCCTCTTTAACACGGAATACCACACCAACCTACTTACACTAGAATTCTGAAATATCAAAATACCCATCTTTGCAAATCTTTCAACGAATAAGAAAAGGCATGCATGCATGATTGTCAACAATTCTGAAATATTATTCCGTGTTGGAAAAGGCATGCATGATTGTTCTTAGACTTCGCATGGATATCTTTATAATGTCTTGTTTATAGACAAATTTCTCTCCTACATATAAACTGTACCCAACTATTTTATATTTGCCTTGGATCAAAATAGACACCAACGATAATAGGAAACAAGAGATAAAAATAGGAAACAGTAATAACCTGCTTTGGCTGTCCATTTCTTCCACCAACGGTGGTTGTGATTACCTGACCAGCCTCTGTTCCATGCGCATTCTTCATTGTGCTCTCAGCCTCCTTAAAAGAAATTATTAAATAGCAACTGAGTACCACACTAGGAGTATATTCACATGTCAGCAAATTAAGTATAGATGCAAAACCCAACCTTCTCACAAGGTTCATCCAATTTATCATCTCTTATTGTCATCTCATGCATTTCCTTTGGAAGTTGATCAACAGGTGAGTCATCGGTGCAAAGGGCAGGAGGAGCTGCAGTAGACGTGCTAGCTTCATTATTTTCTAATTGAGTTGCAATATTCATCTCCTCTCCATTGGAAACACTTTTCCCAGTCAAATATGGTTCAATTATAATTTCTCCTTCACTATCCTGATCAACCTTAGCTCTCTTGGTCCCTGAATCTCCATTCTTCAAAGAAAATTCATAATACATATTACAATCCAAGTACTCAAAAGGTAATTAAGAAATACAAGGACCAATATATCTTGGTAGCTTAACTTACAATAGTACGTACAATTTGGCATTAAGACATTTTTCTCCTAACAACTTTTCAATTTTATAAGCTTGTTAATTTAAAGCATATACTTCCCACCCAATTCTATGTGCAATTTGTAACATATTTCCTTGTGTTATAATATTTAAAAAATAAAACCGAAGCAGAAAAAATATTGCTATATCTGATTGATGCAAAATATCTCCCCAGATAGCAACTAAATGATGCCACAACCAAACAACACCGAGGATCAGATGCTAAAAGACCAGAAAGAAAGTGGAATTGGTTCCCAATATAGACGTATTCGGGAAATGTCTGAATCAATAAAGCAAAATCGAAGCTTTTTTTTTGTCATAAACCAAATTTTTAGATCGGTGTTGTAGAAAACACCTAAACAAAAAACGCATTTTGACACTAAAAAGACAAAAATCTGATACACATTTTCCCGTCCGGATCGGGCAGGCGCATTTAAATAAAAAAACAAAGCCGAAACCGAAATCAGACATTAAATAGATATAAAACTCTACTCACAGGATCTGAAACTGAAGATCGACCCGAGGCAATGCTCTTTAGACGCCTCATCATATGCATCCTTCTTCTTCTTCTCCTTCCCTTTTCAATCGCACGAACCCTAGCTTCTCTCTCTCTCTCTCTCTCTATCTATCTATCTGTCTCCGAAGAACATTTGATGAAGAAGAGGCGAATGATGCAAAAAGGAAGCTGCTTTTTCTCTCCGTAGGCGAGGTGGGGGAAGGTGAGGAGGAGGAAGGAGAAAGGAGGGAGGGAGGGAGGCAAAATGGGAAGAGTTTCTCTCTCCTCCCCCTTTCTTTCTTTCTCTTGTTCGGTCTCTCTCTCTCTCTCTCTTCCTTCTTGGAACAAAAAACGCCAGATTTCGTTGCCCCAGCCCCAATCCTTTTCCCTTCCGACCTCTTTTCGGCAACTTGCTTTGACTACGCTCGTTCTACGTACACCTTCAAACTCTATTTTGCTGGTTGTGAACGTTATTTCAGTTTTTATTTTTTAAATTCGTTAGGAGTAAAAAAATTGCCATTTTGATTTGAATTTGATACTACCTTTAAAAAAGAATATTGAGCTGGATACATTTGAATGGTAGATTTCAAAGGGCTGAACGAATGAATCAGTTACAGATTAGTCTAATTATGTGTACGGATAAATTAGTAAGCAGTTGACAGTTTTGAGATTTTTTTTTAACAAACAGTATGGATGTTGTGAAAAGTATCTTAGGAGAATACATCTCGAGAGATTAATAAATAAAACATTTTACTCGTGTTCTTTAAGTTGGAGGTTCAGTTTCAAATTTAACGAAATAGAAAGAGATTAAATATCATCCTAAAATTTTTGTTATTTCGATGAAACTTACGTTGCATCGTTCAAAAGTCTTATTTCCTTTTTATTTCCTTCTTATGTTCCGTTATATTTTAATTAAATAGGACCTCATTCACTATAGATGCAATTATGTTTTTTTTAAAAGCAGATTCGATTATATTGTTTATAAGTTCTACTAAATGTTTCTAACATTTAACTTCATATAGCCACTATAAATTTATTAAATTTACATACATATGATCTAAAACTATGCCAAAAAAGTACGTGTGAAAATAATCTACTATCTTTTAAAAAAAAATTCTCTTTCTTTTCCATCCATGCAGCTTCTCATAAATTTTTTTTGTCTCTTCGATTTAGGGAAAATAAAATATCTCCCAATTCAATTAAATCAGGAGATCTATAAAAAAAATCCATGTGATATTTTGCCATCGAAATTTAAAGCTAGTGGTTATTTCCATGACCTAAGATCATCATTAAATAACTGTAATCCTAAATTACTCATGTGGACATTTGATACAATTATTATGTAATAATGTTTTATGGTAGATCAAATGTCAATTAATTTATAATTTGTAAAAAAAATGATAGTTCAAAAATGCTTCTACTTGGATATCTCAGCACGTCTTATAGTGCTAGTTTTATTTTTTTAATTCTTAATAATAAAACTTCAGAAAACTCGACGAACCATATATATATCCAATTGATATGATCACTTGTTCGTCTAGAATGCATGCTTGTTTATTACATCGATTTACACTTATCTTATAAAATCCATACACATCTTATACTTATTCATCGCATTGATATGCATTTGTTTATTTATTTCAATTAAAAATGTAATCCCTGACAACTATCATGTGGTTTTGTCAAAGTAAAAAAAATGCAAAAGTATTTAACAGTAACTGCTTTGGTCTTTTAGATGCATATTTTTAAGTCTCTATATTACTTGCCTGATTATTATGCCGAAACACACTCGAGTACTGAAACAATACTCTTGTGCATTGCAACAAGGCGCACTTACATATTCGATTATTTTTTAAAAGTTCGTAAAAAATAATTAAAAATTTCTTAGAGATAAATATTAGAAAATAAGTACAATATTCCTTTTACAACTATTTAATTAAAAATATTCGGCTTTAATGCAGACCACCGAATATTATCTCCGTAACAAATCAATATATTTTGTGTATTATAACAAACCCATAGCAATTTATTAAGATCACACCACCACAACACACACTAAAAGATAAATTATTTCAACCTTCTAAGTAAAAATTCAATTACATTCCGAGGGTATTTATATTTTATAACCCAATAAAATATTCTCCGGTGTAGAAGGCTCTTATGGACCATGACCAAACTGGCGTCAAATGTTCAGCATCGCTGGCTCGCCGGTCAAACCCTCGCATTGCGAACCCCAATCATTTCCACCTCTTTGGAATAGCCCGTACCCCTAGGCTATTCCAACTTCCTCCGTCCGATCGTCTAGACCTACTTTAATCCGACGGTTCACAACAAAGGGAGCGTGAACGCAAGAGTTCCTTGTGGGCGGAATATGCGGGGTGTTGTCTTTGGCTCTTTTCGTCTAAATTTTAAACGCGCCCAGAGGCGGTCGCTAGATTCGTTTTAGGAACGAGAGGTTTCTAGTCTTATCTGCACATGGGGCACAGACGGTGAGGAGAATTCTCTCTCTGAAAGTGGGATCCACATGGCAGATTTATGCACCGGGCGTTAATTTGTGGGGAAAAGGATAAGTTAGTTTTCTGTGCGCCTGTTCTGATGGACCACAGACATGTTGCCTAGGTGCTCTTTATTGGCGGGCCCCTCTGTTCTACGAGTTTGTGGTCTACAGTGATATTGATTTTTGCTAAGATTGGGGTAGGTTGCTCCATCCAAAGCAAGAATGGATGAATTTGTCTCGTTTTTTTTCACCTTAAACATGGTCCATGATTTGCACCAGAAATAATGGTGGGATTAGAGTAGGACCAAATTTGAAATTCTGCCGTGTAATTAAATTATGTACACATTTTTATTATTTTTTAAGAGAACTCGCTTTTCTCATGATATATAATCCAATATAGCACTGTGAGAAAGCAACCAAACAAAGATAAAAGGTGACATGGGAGAGAACAAATTAGTGATTTTCTATACTTACCTGGATGACAAGCTTTCTCGATGGAGAGATTCTGAAAGGAAAGGAGAGAGACATGAATAGTCCACCATAATTTCGTACTACTTACTGTGATGCTACTGTACTGTACACTACTGTTCTAGATGTGTTAAATTTTCAGCCCATTGGACCTCTTAAAGAACACATGTATATTCGTTAAGACCACGTCCATCAGACCATCACCAAACTGAAGTGTAGTCTTATGCTGAGTTCTCAGATCTTTAACTGGGGACTCGGCCCAGACAAATGTTGGGCTTGTATTTAACAAATTGTTGATTCGTTTCGCCCTCACAAAGTCACAAGTCACAACCGGCGTGATTTTTATAAAAATAAATAACATTCATAACAAATTTATTTTATAGTGATTATATAAACATAGTCATTATCAAATCTAAAATAAATACAATACAAATGATAAATTGATTTGTGTATAAAGTTTGAAACAATTTAAAATCCAACTAACTTTTTATCAAGTAATTTTAAAGAAATTAATATTTTATTTTTTATTGGTTCATGCTTTAATACACTACATAATTAAATAGAGTATAATTCAAATAATTTTAATTAATGCATTTTATTCTTGGTGTCATGTTTTTAAAATTTGGTCGATATATCCTTCCATTTTATAAGCCAAGAATGATTTCATTAGGGTTAGGCCAACAGTTCCACAAAATAAATTTAACTAATTTTAAGTTCAAGTAACCAATTTCATTTTTTTTAACACAACCCAAATCGATACAATGATAATTCTGGTGCTATACAACATATCTTTTGCATAAATACGTCTAAAGGTTGAATCTGAAGTCGGCTTCCGACGACTTAATTTTGTACAAGATCAGGAGCAATGTCTATTATTAACTTTTATAATTACAATCCAAAAATTTTTATGTGATAATTACATCGATCTCATCTGTACTTCGTATAAAAGCACTCATATAAAGGTCGGAACAATTTCACCAGAGGGATGGAAACAATTGTTGAATCAATTATAAATCATTGATTTGTGTGATTTGATATGATGTGTGGTCTAGATGTTGATTTCAGATAAAATGTCAGGACCCTTTAACATAAAAAAGTCATATGGTGTTAAAATAATTTATTTTTCTAAAAAATATCCACTTATATCACTGGAAGATTAAACCAGATTTTTTTATTGGCTAACATTATATTATTTCTTTATTTGCCGATATATTAACAGCATATTTTGCTAGTTATTCGAACGGTGCTCGAACATATCCAGAAATTTTCTTGATCTGCCAATGATCAAGAGTTAGTCAGTTGACTGGGCAAATTAACTACAATCAAAACTTTATTTCATTCATTTTTTTTCTTTTGTATTCCCTTGACCAAAATGAACTCCGACAAAATATAAGCATTCAAAGAGTAATTGTTCGAAGAGGTCCTGAAATATTTGAGCGCCAAACATCAAAATCACAGGTTTAGTTTAACGATGCAACTTAAAGCGCCTTAGAATGGAATACTTTAATTTGCCAAAAAAAAAAAATCGTCTGAAATTTTTGCTTTTTGAAATTGTATGGTCAATTTCTTACTTTACATAATTAACTGATTACACTGACCCTTTCGATTCTTACTCCTTCGCGAATTACCTTCTGGAAATTGATAGTTCTACAACCTAATAGTACAACAATAACATCAATGTCAAAATTTACAACATTTTAGATTTAATTCGATTTAATTCAGATTTAATTCTTTGTCATTCGAAAGCAAATGCTGAAATCTGCGTTGTTTTTGTAATGAAAACCAACCTAATAAGTATTTTCGAACATTTTATTTTATAATAATATTTGATTTTGCTTTTTAAATTTCCAATAAACAAAATTTACAACATTAATATGACTAAATTTTAATTTTTCTCATTTAAATTTTTCACACGTATCAAAACTCGTTTACATATTTATAAAAGAATATCAGTACTTCTGGATTGCTATCTAGGAAAAATCAGATATAAACCGCTCCAATCTTATCTATTCGGATATAAACTCCTGCGATCTTTAAAATTGGATATAAACTCCTCTATCGTCTTTTAGTTGGATATAAACCCTTTTCAGCATTTTTAATTACAAGTTAAATAAAAGAATTTAAATTTGAATGCTATGACTGAAATATCCCTGCTCATTTGGACAGAAACGATTCATCTTTCCATATTTGCTCGCCTTTGATCATATTTTCCAAATAAAACAATTCTTTCTTTTATTTTCCAAATCGGGGATGATAAGGATCATCCTAAGATCCATCATCCCCATCATCCCCAGAGGCGTGTTTTCTATTTTCAGAAACGCGCTAATAACTGCTTTTTTTTTTTCAAAATGCTTTCCCGATCATCTCTGGAACTCATCCCTTCTCTCCTTCTCTGTTTCGCCCCCTACCCCCTCCCCCTCACCCTCCCTCTCCTCTAATTCAAAATAACATTAACTAGAGCAGTTAGTTTTTTTAGAATAGTTAGTAACATTAACTAGAATAATTAGCATTTTTTTTCCAGCACAATTATTTTTTTCTAGAACAACTAGAACAATTAGCATTTCTTTTCCAGCACAATTATATTTTTTCCAGAATAACTAGAACAATTAGTATTTTTTTCCAGCACAATTATATTTTTTCCAGAACTACTAGAACAATTAGCTTACCAACTAGAACAATTAGTTTACCAACTAGAACAATTAGTATTTTTTTCCAGCACAATTTTTTTTTCCCAAAACAACTAGAACAATTAGTATTTTTTTTCCAGCACAATTATTTTTTTTCTAGAACAACTAGAACAATTAGCATTTTTTTCAAGCACAATTATTTTTTTTCCAGAACAACTAGAATAATTATAGTAACTGTTCTAGTTTGATTACTAACTATTTTAGTTAATATATATAACCGTTCTAGTTGATAAGCTAGCTGTTTTAGTTGGCCTCTGGATGCTGAAAAAAAAATTCACCTGGAAGAAAAAATATCTTTGGTAGAGAAGGAAAACGTAGGTAATAAAAGAATGAAAATACAGGAAAGGAAGGAGGGAAGTACACTGCATTAATTGCATTCCGAAAAAGAAAAGAAGAGATAAAGATGATGAAATATATGGGATGATGTTAAGCAATTCTGTTTTCCAAATTGATAACGCAAAGCTATTTTTCTTTCAAAAATTTACCAGGTCCCTTCCCTTTGGCTCTATCTCTATCTCTCATTATACCACTTTCTCTGTCAAATAACAATGAAGATGAAACCAAATGATGTTTATTATTCATCTGTGATTGCTATGCAAACTATTTATGATAAATGAGAAATGAAATTCTTTGATTGTGGAAGAATCCCATCGAAAATTGAAGACAAGAATAAAGCAAAACAAAACTATTCAAAATGATTTAAGGATGATTTACGTAGATTAGTTTATATGATGCCTGTAAATTTAGATGACAATATTTATATGGATACTTCAAAATGAAATTTTTATTATTTTTTGTTAACTTCGTCTCAAAAAATCACACATGTCAAAATTACATTATTCGTTAATTTAGAATATAAAACTGATTTAGGACAAAATGATGAGTAGAGAAGGTAGCACAATTAGGGATGTTAGATTGGGGATATTTTGGTCACAACATTAAAATTTAGGTTACTTTTATTCAATTTATGACTTAAAATATTGAAATGGGTTTCTATCCAAACAGAATAAGATTAGAGGGGCTTATATCTGTTTTTAAAGATTACAGGGTTTTATATCCAAATATGAAAAACTAGAGGGGTTTATATCTGATTTTGAATAATATTTATTTCACATGGAAATCGGGAAGATTTGTAGTAGTAGTAATGGAATTTGCGAAGTCATTTTGAAGAAAACTCGTAAATTTTTGCTGTCTCAGTATTACACGGAAAGACGGAAGAGTAAAAGTTGCATGTTTTGCATCTGTCAGTCAACACTCAACAACCTCCGCAGTCCTAGTCCATCCTAGGGGTGAGCAAAAAATTTGTAACTCATGAGTTATTTGAACTCAGACTCGAAAAACACTTCTTAGTAACTCGAGTTAGCAGGACTTGAGTTATAGAAACTCGAGTTGTGCCGACTCGTGAGTTTTATTTGCCGAGTTCAAGTTAGGCCTAACTCAACTCGACACAACTCGAGTCATCAGTAATATATACTGGCTGAAAAATAAAATTCAATGTATAGCCCAACATATACAGGCCCAACTCAAGTATATTCATTTCCTTAATTTTTTTTTTGGGTCAGTTAAAGCCTCCTGTAGGCACATTCTCTTAATTGACATAACACCAAAATAACATAAAAAGTACATATTACAAGTAAATTTGCTTGCAACGTTTATGCTTCATTGCATTTTAAGATAATTGTTGCATCTATTCCCTATATTCATAAGTTATATACCGAGTCACGAGTTGACTCGAGTTATAAAATGATGAGTTCGAGTTAGCTTGGATAGCGCGGAACTGCTTCCCGAAAGAGTCACGAGTTCAAGTTCGAATTATGTCTAACTCATTCGAACTCGACTCATATACGGCCCTAGTCCACCCTTTTCCATCAAAGATAGCCGTCGGTCGGTGCACAGTTTTTATGATAATCGACATCCTGTAAGCCTAACTGACGGGACCTTTTTTTAGAGCAATTTTTTCCCAACGAGAGGGCACCGTTGTTTAATGCTCACATAAATTAAGTTTTAATCTTGTGCGAACAATATGGGTGTAATATTCACAATACATTTTGTGTATATGAGTATATGACGTTTTAAATAAATTGAAATGACATTTAAAATCATAACACTGCAAAAACTGGGAGCCATGAACCAAACATTTATTTGAACACGCACAATAGCTTGATTCCATGAATTTCAAAAGACACATCAATAGTATATTGTGTGGACTTATTGGTGTTTTTAATCAGTTCCTATCTCAGTGCATTATGTCATTATGTGTATATCAAGGGTACAGATGATACCACTACACAGCTTAAATATGATTCCGCACAAAAAAAAAAAAATTTATGATTCCGTAGATGTGTGTGTGTTTTTTGTCCCAGTTGATAGCTACTGTGTTTTTTATAAAAAAAAAAAAAAAAAAAAAAAAGTTGATAGCTACTGTCAATCTCTCTTAAAAAAAAACTGTGTTGTTTTGTCGCACCCTTCTTGTCGACAACTCACCACACACTTAGGCCGGCAGGCCCTGGTCAAAATTCTATTTTTTTAATATGGGATTTCATTTCATTTCGTTAGAAAATTCTTAATCAAAATGAACAGATTTGGTGTCATTTGGTTGGAATTTCTATGTAATTAGATCCAATAAAATCTTGTAAAATCAATTGAATTGAAATGAAATGAAATCCTGCGTAAACAACATTTTGATCAGGGCCTTAGTTAAACAGCCAGAGGGCGGAATGTGTTGGAAACAAAATATAGAAGATCTGCGCTGCTGGCTCAAAATACATGCACGAATTCAAACCAAATCTAACAGTCCGGAACAACTCGACGACTCGACCCCTGCCTCTTGCCTGAATTGCCTCCAAGCTGAATGTCGTCACTTCTCCCAGGACCAGAATGATTATCCCTGCACGATGGGTCTACATTCATCCCCGAATGTCGACGTCGTCGGGTACTCTTCAGTCTTCACTTCCCCGCCGTTCTTGTAACCGCCACCTGTAATCCACGCAGGCTAGGTGTGTCCGCACCCCCTGGAATGGACGATAAAGAAAGGATTTATCGGAGTCCTATTGTGTAAGAAAACAACGATACAACATATATAAAGTCATAAACATATTACTTAGTCAATACAGAGTGCACCGTTAAGCAAAAGTATGAATGTGTGGTTATTATACGGTTTGGACGTCGTATGCTTGATCATTATAGCCAACTAAGGTCAAAATACAATTCATTTTTAATGATATCTTATTAGTCAGAATCCGTCTTTATTTGTAGCTAAAATTAGCCATATACCCACCTAATCATTTCCAATCAGCCATATACCCTTCTATTTTTTCAAATGAGTAATTTATCCCTCTAATCATCATTAGTATCGTCATTTATCTTTTTTTTTATTAATTTAAATGATACACTAATTCTAAAAATTTAATGTTTGAAATGTAAGACTAAAATGCCCCTCTCTTTATCTTCCTGCTTTCTTCTTGACCATATGATGATCATTTTATATGAAAAATACCATGCAATATGGAAATAAAATAAAAAGATGTTGCAACTTTTTGAATCAAAACTTCGTATTTGAACTTTTATATTCATTTCCATTTATTTCCCACTTATACCAGATTGTCCGTATCTTACTTTTAGTACTAGATAACTTGTATAGTTATATTTCTCAACTTTTGAAAGTTTAAAGTACAACCAAAAAATATCACGAGGACAAACAATTATCTTTAATCTACCACACATTGCAAATACAAAAAAAAATCTGAGTTTCTACTAAAAGAGGTGGTTATAACAAGGAACACAAATTAGTAGTCTTACGATTTTGTAATCTCAGTTTGTAAAACACCAAGATTCGGAGACGCAAAAAAGCTTTGTTTGCAAAGTGCTCGTTTGGAGATGATGAAATTCGAAAAAAAATAAGGGTTTTAGTCATGATATTTGTTATTGATTTGGCCTTGATTTATTTCCATATATATTGTATCTTTCCATAGAATATGAACTGTCAAAAGGGAAAGCAGGAAGGGAAATGGTAGGGGTATTTTGGTCCCTAAATTTAAAAGAGATAAATTTTCAAATTAATATATCATTCAAATAATAAAAAGGGTAAATGACAATACTAATAATGATTATATAGGGAGAAATTACTAATTTTGAATAATGAGAGGGTATATGGCTGATTGGAGAAGATTATGAGGGTATATGGGCTGATTTTGCCTTATTTGTATTGCTTTCATATTAAAGAATTATAATATTTTTACAAAGACGCAGCTTGTTGCTGACAGATTTGCATTTTTAAAACAACTCTTTTTTTTTATTAGTATTTGAATTATAAACTTTCGAGGCACTATCTTTATTTATAAACATATTGGCTTCTTAGACAATGATTAGTTGTAAATAATTAGGGGGGCGTTTGGTTGTGTAGTAAGGGGTTGCATAAGTTAAGGATGCCTAAGTGTTTATGTAGTGTTATGTAATGGATGTTTGGTTGTGTAGTAAGGATGAGTAACTTAATGCATGCATATATTCATGTCAAAAGACTAAAATACCCTTAAATTTGAATTAGTATTATGTATTAATAATACGTTATGACCTAATTATTGTTAATTATTAATGAAGATAATAAATCATTTTTATTATTATGAAATATTAATAATTACTTTTAATTAAATAATAAAAAATTATTATTGATTAATATTTCTAATTAATTATTTTTATTAAATTGTTATTATTAATAATTAATATTACTTGTTAAATATTATTCAAAATTATTATTTAATTATTAATTATAATAATTAATCTTTATTATTAATTATGATTATTTAATAATTATTGTTACTCATTAAATATTATTATTTATTAATTATTAAATATTATTAAATATTATTAATTACTAATTACTTATTATAGAAATTAATTCTTAATGATAATAATAAATTATTTTTATTATTATGAAATATTAATAATTACTTTTAATTAAATATTATAAATATTAATTTTTTAATAATAAAAATATTATTATTAATATTTAATACTATTTTTAAATTTTATTAATTATTTTTATTTATTAATTATAATAATTAATCTTTATTATTAATTATGATTTTTATAATTATTGTTACTTATTAAATATTATTAATTATTTGTTAATTATTAAATATTATTATTAATTATTTCTAAGGGGTATTGTTGGAAAAAAATTAAAGAGGACCGGTGCATAAGTTATGCAACATATTTAGGTTGCATAAGTTATACACCCATAAAACGTCTTATGTAACGAGTTTTTAGTGACTCAAAGGATGCATAACTTAAGTTATGCACCTTTAAGTCGCAAACAAACAGGACCTTAGCATTTAGCCGAATCGTTTACATCCAGATTTTTATTATTAACACCGGAGATCTGAAATCGCTATTTCAAGTACTACTGGGAACGTGAATCAAAATTTAACTCCGCCCATCTAGTATAATACACGCCTCTTTTAAAGATTTGAAATTAATTAAGGTATTATGTTAAGAACAAAAGAGAGAAGATGATAAAAATGAAGTTAGTTTTAATTAGTTTGGTATCACAGAGCAATGGAAAAGGTTACGAATACTCCGAGAATTATCACAAAAAAATGATTAATATAAGGATGCTCACTAATTATTTAATTTTAAGGACTTCTAGGGTTTCACCAAAACATGAAGTTAGAACAGCATATACCTTAAGTACAATTCCCTGCCTACAAACATACAACAACATAGAAAGACTACACAAAAGGTTACTAGCTCAATATAAATAAAGCCCACGAACAACAAAAGATCAGACTCCTAGTTCACTGAAAAAACACCAGAAGTTCCAGCTGAGGGACAACAGCACGTAAAAGTTGAAAGACCGAGTCAATACCCGAACCACCACCATTGCTCTGTGCTAAGCACCATGGCCTCTAACCATGAAATCCTTACCACCTAGCAAAGGTTATATTCGCGCGGTTCGTTCTTGACTCGACCCGTTGCCATGGACCCCCATTTGGTTTTCTTCTTTTTTGTCTTTTTGCATTCATACATCACAGTTTAATGCTGCCTTAATCTTCTGTATGGTACAGGAGATCAGGTTGTTCACCGTCTCGACTGATTCAACAGTAAGCTTTGCTGTTGGTTGGCTATTCACTAAAATCTGGAATGCAACTGTCAAGAGAGATCCACCAACTTTGGTCTCTCCAGTGCTACTCCCACTGACTCCAGGCCCATCAGGCAGGATTGCGAACCCAGAGGGGAGAAGTGCCACGTAGGTGGAGTCACCGCCACTCATGACTAAGTGCATTGCTGGTATGTCAACTGGTGCATAGACGACCATTGATCCAGATGGGTCAGTGCAGGTTTCTTGTAGTATTAGCATGCTGCTCTGGTTTGAATTCACGGCCTGTTATAAGATTAATTAGAGTTGATTGATTGATTAATATATGCAATTAAATTATTGAGCAATATGCAATTGAATAGATTTTAAATAGAAATGGAAGTGATGGATGGCCATTGATTGAACAAACTATAAAATGGGACCCAGTGACTCAGAGAGAAGTCTAGGGTTTGAACTCCAGACATAAGGCCTAGAAAGTGGGGCATAGAGGAACTTTTAGATAGCTGTCTGATGCGGGTCATGTCAACTCCTATTATGCATTTTTACAGATCTACCCTCCACACACTCCCACCCTCTCTCACTGGTCCCCCACTTCTACTTTTGGATCCCAGTCCAATACAGCAACTGTGCACTATTCCTGCTTCTACCCCTTTGTCTTATTATCATCTATGTGGGATCATTTCAAAATAAAATTTCATCCATGTGGGCCACCAAAATGAAGACGAGTACAACTTATTGCATCAACAGATATATAAAGACGAGTACAACTTCTGAGCAAACTTTTAAGTCACAATAGTTCCTCTTCAAAGCAATATACCCCTCAAATAGTCTTATTCACTAATGGTACCTCGACAGTACATATAAATAGAAAATCATTTTTAAAATTCTCAACTAACTAACACGTGCTAGTAAAACTAGTAAAAAACTAAAGCAAATAAAAAGAGACTAAGTTAACTCACACTAGCACGAAGAAGGGAAACGGAGTTGCCATGATGCTGACCCTTCGCTATATGCGCCATCTCCTGCATTGGCCCACCATTTGAAAGAATATCCCACTCGCTACGCAGGCGATCATCACGCAGGAAATCAAACAAGCGTTGTGCTGCAACCGGGACCCACACAGAGGTAGCAGCACTCAGCACCACCCCAGGAGGCTCGCCAGGTTCATCTACGCTCTGACGAGTCATGACCTTGACATCCTCGCCAATGTTGCCTGCCCCGACTAGCTTGCTCCACTTATGTGCTGACGATGCACACACACCGGCACAGAAATTGTCAGTCATCCTTTGTGCAAGCTTTAACATGCTTCTCCTTCCGCTTGCAGTTATTGCTACAAAATATATATATTATCAAATTCACATTCTATGAGTCATCCTTCTCCATTCTTTGAACTTCCAAGGAATGATAGTTAGTGTAACAGCATTATATTTTATGCTACCGATATGCAGATGCTGTCTTTCAAAGGCTATGCAATGAAAGAAAAAAATTTCCCCTGTAACGAATTCATTTTTAATTTAAGACACAACTCCATGTATTAGTCGAGCATCTGTGGTTCCATGATTTTCTCTTTGATTTCAATATCTATCAGTAAACAATAAATATATGGTGCATTTCATTTGTTCCATAACAAATGGTGACTAAATTTACATTTCAATATGATATCCTTTATTCTAATTGTTGTTTTGTGACCAACTTAACTACATAGGATGGCAAGAAGATGATTAGGCTCAAAATAGGAGAGCTTACTTGTGTTGCCAGTAGTAGGGGCAGAAGATGACATGAGAATGGCCAGACATTCGCATTGGCGTTGGAGTGTGGCAAGCCACCGATGTGCACCAAGCACCAGACCAGACCGGAGTATTGGCTGGTAAAGTTGGTGCACAGCAGCTTCTTCATACTCAGCATGCTCAACCCATGTGACCTAAAATACAAAAACAAGTCGTCTGTTAGCACATTAATGCACTCACATGGTTCTGCTCCTTTCCAGTGTTTTCCCCCTGTACCCAACAGCAGCTGCCATAGAGGCTACAAATTGTACAGTTTCTGCTGGTCCACGGGAATAGATTTTTTCTGCGCCAGCACATGATACCAAGTTACAATCAGCCCAAGTATTTTACATTTTATGGCTTGGGACTGGCTGGGGGATCTGGGATAGGAAAATGTTACATTTGGCTACTAAATATTGCATTGAGATTTCAGAGATTGTTAATATGAGATGCGGTCCCACACCATGGCATAGAAACCCAATAAATCATGCAAAGCTATCCATGACATGAGGGAGCCAGAAAATACCGAGGAGGTCACCAAACACCGAGGCAAAGAATAGAAAAAAGAATTTGATTATGCAAGGGATTAGTATTTAAATGCAAATAAACTAAGGGTAAATTATCTTTGCACAAATGACAAGGGACTGGACCAAATTAATGTGTTGGAGATGTAAGCCCTAGAGGCTGCCTCCCATTTAAAATCATAATAAAAAACAAACTTAGCAGAAAACAATGCACAGGCGTCCACTTAAAGGCAGCCAAAGTTTTGACTAATCTCCCACTAAACCTGTATTAGGGACAACTTTAATTTTTCAAAAAGAAAGCTAAACAAATCCAAGTGGTCAAAGTAAGGCATGGAGATCTCAATGAAAGACAAATTAATTAAGTGGAAGAGACAAGGAGCTCCCTAGGGGTGCTTCTCCCAAAGAGTAGAAGAAGCATCTAATACCCATTTACAAATAAACAAAGCAATTAAAAAACACTTTGGAATATGTGTGGATCTACACAAATCATATAAAAATAGATAGCTGATCACCTAGCCACCTCTCTGACCATGTGATTCTGACAGAATCGTGGCCTCATGGCCCGTATTAACTTGTTAGAAAACACTGGTTTAGCCCTTGACTTATGAAAGCAATTTCATGATATTATTATATATTAATTAACAACAAATATAATTAGCTAATCAGACTTCCAACAGTCTTAGTGGGAAGAGAGTGGTACAAGTGAAAGTAAGAGAAGAATACCTTGCAGTAACCACTCGGTAAGTCTTGCACCAAACAGCCAGAAGGAAGCCGGCAGCATTTCATATTGTCCGCTAATGCCGAGGCATTTTCTCTGATTCCATCAACAGAAACATCTACAACAGCCCAACATCCCTCAGCTAGTTGCTTGCAGAAGCGTAGAAAGTTGACATCCCGGATTGGTACAAGTGGAGATAGGACTTGTAATTCAGCATGCATCTTAAATTCCATAACAAAAGAATGAACACATTTGTGATCATATGCCAGTGCACATTTCAAAATAAATAAAAATGTGATCAATTACATGTAATAAACTTACAAGTTGCAATGCACCATTTCTGCTCCCTCCCATGCCACTAGAAAGAACTTCAGTAGTAGTCGCACTTGCGATTACACAAGAGAACATTTCACACCATCGAGACTGCACAAAAGATCATATGTTACTTGACAATAAAATTAATCAAAGCATAATATGTTCCAATATATAACTATAAAAGGAAACATATGATGTGGAAGAACAACACACCGAGTCCATGAGCGTCTCAACAAGCGCCATGCTATTGATGATCACCACTCCTGTTTCCCTGGTAGCCTCAGACACGAACCCAACAGGCTTGACTCCAATGCAACGGTTGAAACTGTGATGGTACTCCTCATAGTTGAGTGTTTCCTTGCCGCCTTCTATGCTAGGGATCCACAATGGCTCCTCCATCTGTGCCATCTTGACCAACTCGTCCATGGCCGAAAGAGCCAACTTCAAAAGCATAGATCTCTCCAAAGACTTATCTACACCAAATGTAGCCGTACCCCCTCTAGCTGGGGTGATGACTGTACCAAGTGGACTCGATGCATTGTTGGGGAAATCATTTAAAGCCGGCAAAGGGGTTGCAAAGCCAGTTGTACAGACAGCTAAATCTAAAGAAGAGTTCGGCATCGGTAGGGGTAGAGGGGCTGACATCGAAGAGATGGGCTTACCGAGTAATTTCCCAGCTAAGGCACAGGCACGGCTAAGCTCATCTTTCAACCTAGCATTCTCCATTCTTAGATGCTGCTCTTCTAAAGAGACCTCACCAAGCATGGCAGGACCACCACAGTGGTTGCAAATAGGATTTCTCATTGCCTCCCTGATTGACATATTCTCAGCCCGCAGCTTGTCATTCTCCTGCCTGAGTAAAGTATTCTCATGCCGCTCCATTTGCATCTGTTAAAAAAATAAAGCCTCTCAGTAAAAAAAAAAATCACAGAAATAAGAAAACCATAGATTATTTTCTATAGGAAATGTTCATTACCTTCATCTGAGTTCGGCGGTTCTGGAACCAGAACTTGACCTGGCGGTTTTCCAAGCAAAGCCGCTTGCTGAGTTCAGCCCGCTGCTTTTCATCTGGATGGGGGCAATCCTTGAACAATCTAAAGAGGCACCAAATTCACAAATTATTCTAAAGTGTTAGAATCCACAAAGGAAAGGAAGACTAGGGATTAAATTTGAAATGATCAAATGATATTATAGACTTACGCTTCAAGTTCTTGGATCTGCTTAGGGGTGTGGCGGTGGTATCTCTTCTTCCTCTTGCGCGAGTTGCCAGCTGGCTCTAGCTCATCACCAGAGAGGCCGTCCAAGTGGTCGCTTCCCGATCTACTGTCGTTCTCATCCTCTTTGTTTCTCATCGAAGCATCTCCACTTCCCAAGCTTCCCATTACTGGAAGTGCACTTCCATCTCTTTGTGCCTCCAAGTTAGTCTGCTGACAAGCTCCCAAAGGTGAGATAAGAGGTAGCATGTGTTTAAGAGATGGAATGATGGAGAGAAAGAGAGAGATTTGGTGCTTACCAAGGCGAGAGAGAGGGCAGGAGAGTTGAAGAGAGGTTTGCCACCTCCAGCCATGGTGGGTGCGCCGTATGAGAGCATGGCGCTGTCAAATAAGCTCCCATAACTCATCCCAAAGCAGAGAGGAGATAAAGCGATGCGCCTTTTTGGTTATTTAACTTTTCTTTCGCTTTCGTGTTGACTAATTTCTCCTTTTTATTTTTTTTTCCTCTCTCTCTGTTGGTTCCAAAGCACCTTTATCACCTTCCAATCCAAAAGACTATAAGCCTACAAACACCTCCAGACGATGGTAGATCTGCTCGAATTTCTAATCGCCGACTTAGCAAGTTTTCTCACTTCCCAAGAAGGAAAACGAAACCCCAGAGAGAAGAGAAATAAAAGGTTTACAGAGAGAGAAAGGATGTGCAGTAATGGAGAGGAGAGAGGAGGCAAAAGCGTCAAAGGAGAGAGAGAGAGAGAGAGAAGAAAGAGCTAATGCCTCCGAGCTCCTCTCCAGAAAGGGAAAGCGAGTATATAGAGAGGGCAGAAAGAAAGAGAAAGAAGGCAAGCACAAGAGCTAGCACCTCGTTCTCTATCCGTCTCCCTTTTCTCCTCTTTACACGCTCAAAATTCAACCCTCACGAACACCAACGAATAAACTAAAACAAAAAGAAAGGCACTAATAAAGTAAACTAGGGCTCTAGTGCATGTGTTCTATCGATAGAAATAGAGAGGTTCAGAAATGGCGAGAGGTGAGAACACGAGGTGAGGTTTAAGAGTATACATAGTAGTAACAGACAAGCGAAAGAAATGGGTCAGTTGACCGCTTCTCTTTGTTTCTCTCTCTATTTCTCACCGTATTTTTCGTGAGAATATTAAAATAAGAGAAAAGCAGAGCCTATGCATAAAAAAATTAAAGAAATGAAAACAAAGCCGAAACCTTTCGCTTTCTCTCGTTATGTAAGAGTTGAGACAGACGTCGTGGGCCGGGACAAAGGGACGCGATAAAAAGGAGAAACGAACAAAAAGGGAAAGAAACGAAAGGAAAGGATTTAGCGAGGTGTGAAACCCTGCAACAGATTTGAAAAATGAAGAGGAAAGAAAGAAACGAGATATAGTCAAAACTCACACGCTCTCTCTTTCAAAATATGAAAGCATCCCATGCGAATGGGGAACTAGAGATGGTTGACCACGCCTCTCACTAGTCACGATTCCATCAAATTTCTTCGGAGGAAGAAGAGAAAGGGATGATTGGTTTTTGATGGGGAAGAAGGAAATGTGAGCTGGATCAGAGTGGGGTCACTAGTCGACTAGTTGGAATCAGCCGTTGGATGGGGATCCAAGGGTTGTTGGTGGTTGAGGCTTATAAATGTCCTGTCGTGCTAGGATAGGGATGTGTTACAGTGTTAGACTGTTAGCGTGGGAACGACGTGGTGTCTATAGGTGCAATGAAATGGAGAAGAAGACAATCATTTGCCTTTTAGATATCTTTTGGTTCCTTGTGTAGTTGTGTTTTTTAATTTAGTCCAATTTTTCTTTTTCAATCTACCCCATTTTAAGTTTCATGCTCTACACTCTACAGTACCTTTCCACATTTTGAAATCCCAACGGGTTAAAGAGGGTTTCTATTGGTCATGGCTGGAGATGTCCTTTTGAATTAAATTGAGAGGTGTGAACAAAAATAGTGATGTCAGGGTTGGGGTGCAATAAATTTGGGGCGGAGCTAGAGGCCAACGAGTGGGCGGTGGGTCCGGCTGACCTATATAAATGTAATGGTTCAGTCGGAATACAAGTCCATGGGTCGCTCTTAGTCTTCTCTGGCGTGCAACTACTTTGTACTCCCAAATTAAATCCTCCTTGCCAAACCAGCTAGAACACACTTTTGCATTCTACTACATAACCAATCTTTACACTGTTTTGGATGAACAATAATTATGCAGCGTTAACTAAAAGCTATTAACGCAATTAAAGTAAGGTTTATGATTATCATCTTTTTTTCATGGTCTGCCATATTTCTGTTGAATCTGCTTTGTAGTCTTAATTTAAGATAGACACACTCGACCAAGGAAAGACAGTTAATTAAAACATATTGGGTACTAATACATCTTATGACACTTATTGCCTTTGATGATGACAGCATATTGTAGCACCATCTTATGGATGTGTTAATTTACTGCATGCGGTTCTCATTATTTACCATATATATTTTACAGTATAAAAGTTTGTCAATTCCGTTATTTCACATGGGTTATAAGTTGTACTTCATATAGTTATTGTACTTCAAACCGTGCGTCCGGTAGGCTGAGAAGCACCGGAATTGTATAATGACAAGCTAAGAGTATTTATTATTATTAATAAGCTCCACATGCTTCATGTACTTTCAAAAAAAAATAATATATTGATGTGATATTTAGAGTTTAATACCAACATTTCCTGTGGCTTCATATACTAAACCTACTATTTTATGCGTGCCGTTGCTTTTACATTACTTTATTGATGAAAAATATAAGTTATAAAGTGTAGACATATGATAATTAGACATTTCACAATTTTCCTTTTCAAATGACGCTTTCAAAATTGCAGATTGGCACGCATCATAAAGGAAAATAACGACCTAAATGCATATTAGTAAACAATTATCACAAAAAAATATTGAATATCTAATTCATTTTTTCTATTAAGACCCATAGGCATACTTCAGTTTAAATGATACCTTTTGACTACATCTTACAGTGGATTTTATAATAAATAAATCTACTTATAAATATCTAGTTGACGTTTATGCTACTTCTAACTTAAAATAGTTTTACTAAATTTATTGGACTGCAAGAAGATTACATATTACGTACATACTACTAGTTGTAACTTGTATTCTATTTGTCATGTGATGACCATTATCCATGTAATACCTCAAAATTTTAAGCAATCAAACCGCATCTTCTGCATCTGTTTTGTACTTTTAACTGAAAAGAAATACAAAAGAACAAAATAAACTAAGTCAAATGGTTAGTAATTAATTGGTTATTTAATTTACATCACCTTTTCTTATAACAAGTTTAGAATAGAAACAAGTTCTATTTGTAATGATCAGCTTTAATTTAGCCCAGTAAATGAAAACAATTCATTTTAAATGGAGTTCGCGACTGAACTACAATTTCCGATAAGAACAACTGTTAGTGTTGAAGACTGGAAATTAATCACCCTTGATTTCGTAAACTTCTAGTTCATTGTCTAATTATTTATTGATTTTTTTTTAGAAACGCTTGGTATAGCGGCTACCAAGTGATTATTAATTGTTCTTGGGACAAAGAAAATTTAAATAGAACTTGAACTGACCGCGCGCATTTTTTTCTTCTAACATCGCTATCGCTCTAGATCAATTTTCGTTTTCTGGGTTTTAAGATAAACACATTATTTCTCAGGTAGTTCTGCCATGGATATATGGGCTCAGATATAGACCTTCATTCAAACTCTAACCAAATCACAAATTCACAACCATTAATCATTCTCAATGAATGGTCTTTATTTAGGGCCATCTAAAAAAAAAATTCTCGGCAGAATTAGCGTCTTAATTAAATATTTTGTAACGTATTACATATATATCAGATTTATTTAGTATCAAGAATCCTCATCCTTACATTTTTTTTATTGGCAATAGTTGTAGAGGAGAGCCTAATTTGTCGAACACAACGAGTTACATTGCAAATGCATGTGTATTACGCCAAATTTTCTTTTCTATGTAATTATGAAATCTAAAACTGATAAATTTCATGTATTTTTATCGCCTTAATATGTTTGCTATCTCTATACGTAGGTTTATTAGTAGTGTTTTTGTAAGGATTTACCCAAAAATAAATTAAAAGCATCTATAGAAATTTTAAATTAAATTGAAAATTATCAAATAAAATATAACACGAAAACATGTATAAATATATTGATAGAGGATCGTACAATATAGTTATTTGATACATTGAATGCGATGCACCCATAGGATTATGAAGTTGCGGACAATAAATATTTTATTGAAGCATTGAATGTCAAAAGAGAAGATCTAAGAGATGATATCCGTAATTTTTATTATTAATAATTATTAATATTAAATAAACGTTTTTAGTAAATCGAGGAAAGATTTAATATGTTTAGTAATGTCGGGACGCCAAGGTTAGGAATGACGATTCCTACCTGACAGGAGTCGCCATTACCAATGGCAATTCCTGTCCTATTTAAAGAACGGCCTGGTCCCTCCCTCCTCACCCAAACCCACTCCTCTCCTCCCCTCATCCTCTCGTTACTGAAAAAAACCGGAAAAAAGCCAAAAAAAAACCTGAAAAAAAACAAAAAAAATAAAAAAATCAAGAAAAATCAGAAAAAATTTAAAAATCCTCCCTTTACTGAAAAAAACAGAAAAAAACCCAAATAACCCAGCAAAAGAAGGAAAAGTTAAAAAAACAAAAAAAACCAAGAAAACCAGAAAAAAAAAACCTAGAAAAACCGAAAAAACCCAAAAAATTTAATTGGTGCGAAATCAATAGCCATAAGCGTTGTCTGCGGCACAATTATTTAGCGATACTGAGATGAAATTCTACAGTATGCGGACACTCAAAATATCTAAGTATTTTGTTTTTTAAGTAATTTATTTTTTAAGTAGCAATTGAGTGAGTGGTTTGTTTTGAAGTAGTTTTTTTTTTTTTCATTCCGCGTGTCAAATTATATTATGGTTTATTAAGTTAGTTGTTCTAGTAATTGTCTGCGTTTTATTTAAGTTTCAATACAAAACAATTTATAACTAAAACTTATATGAAATTTTAAAAAAAAATTGGCAAAAAAAAACTAAAAAAAAGAACTAAATGAGAAATTTGTTTTAACAGAGAAACAAAAAAATTAGGAAAAAAAAGGTTTCATAACAAAGAAAAATAAAAATCAAATAGTTTGAAACTCATGGCAGTGGCGCAAAATAAAATAAAAAACTGCACAAAACAAAAAATAATCTGTTAGATGTTTAAAATTCATTTATATTATGGTTTATTAAACAACTAACTTAATAAACCATAATATAATTTATTAAACAACGTGAAATTTTTATGCGAGAAATATCAAATTCAAATCCAACCCATCACTATCTGGAGCGTGCCTTGGATTCTCTATAAAGGAAAGATTTAAAGTTACATTACATTTTTTTACAGTTACATTATTTACAATTACATTTTTGTCCACTTAGATATTTTGCATAGTTATTAATTTTAAATAAAATAAAAAATGAATAAATCAACTCAAATTATATTGACACAATCATAAATTTCATTAATACTGCACTTACAATTACAATTTAAAATAAAAATTACAACAATTTATTTACTATAATACTAAAAGTTACAACATTTAACTTGGAAAAAACACACGTCGTGCGCCTATTTCATAAATACCACTAATTTGCGATCCTCTTCTTCCAATTGAGTAACCCAAGAGCTAAAGTGAATAGGCACTATATTTGTAGAGGAACCTCTTCAGCTGACTCTTGGACGAAGATGACTGCATGTATGACAGATTCTCATCCAAGAAGGTTGGCTACTAAATTATGGTTTCAACCCATTCTGTTTGACTCGAAGGGTGAACCGTATGAGCCGTCCTCTACACATTACGATAGATTCCACAACAAAAAATTTTTATTGTAGTTGGTGGAATATTAATAGCCATAAGGATTGTGTGCGACCCAGTATCGCTAAATAATTGTGCCGCACACAATCCTTATGGCTATTGATTTCGCACCAACTAACATTTTGACTGGTTTTTTATATTTTTTTTTGTTTTTGTGTTTTTTTTCTAGTTTTTTGGGTTTTATTTGTTTTTTTTTGGGTTTGTGGCTGGTTTTTGTATTTTTTCTGATTTTTCTTGGTTTTTTATTTTTTCTATTTTTTCTGGTTTTTTTTTTTCCGGTTTTTTGTCAGTAAAGGAGGAGGGAGGTGAGGAGTGGGTTTGGGTGAGGAGGGAGGGGACCAGGCCCTTCCTTAAATAGGACAAGAATCGCCATTGGTAATGGTGACTCCTGTCAGGCAGGAATCGCCATTGGCGTCCCGACATTACTAAACATATTAAATCTTTCCTCAATTTACTAAAAACGTTTATTTATAATATTAATAATTATTAATAATAAAAATTACGGAGATGATATCAATCACTAATTATTTGATAGTTATTCGCTATGCAAGAAGAAGTTACGAGAACCCAGCTTTCTCAACTACTCCATATATATATATATTAATATATAATAATTATTTGATAGTTATTTGTTCTTGTTCTATTTCCAAGGTTTTGTTGGAACAAGAAACTGTCCAATTTAGACAAAAAAAAAAACAAGCTATTCTATGCATTTCCAAACAAGAAATAGCATGTTATTGTTTTTATTCTTATTCCATGCACTTTGTTGTGTTTGGAACCCTTGGAATAAGGTCTTATTCAGAATTGCTAATTCTAGGGGTTGCCAAATACATTTGTTCTGAATAATTCTAGGGGTTACCAAATACATTTGAAAACAAGAGAAATTAGATATTCGGGCCCTTATTCTAGTTCCAATAAAATATTAAAACTAGCTAACCATCCAACAATAAATTATTATTTTATATATTTTTTCTTATTCTTATTCTTAGCTGACCATCTAAACAACATTTCAATTCGGGGATGTTTGGAACCCTTGGAATAAGGCCTTATTCTGAATTGCTAGTTCTAGAGGTTGCCAAACACATTTTAGAACTAGCGGAATACATAATATTATTGGGTGTGTTTGGAACTCACCAAATAAGCCCTTGTTCAAAATAATCTTATTCAAGTTCAAACCAAACACCCAACAACAATTTCAAATAAGCTATTGAAAGGTTTATTCTTGTTTCTCCTTTTTGGAGAATTGGATGAATAAGAAACCCAATTAAAAAAGTAAAATTAGAGAAGAGAGAAACCCACCCATCTCTATTTCAAATAGCCTATTCACCCTCTCATCCAAACACACCATATCTAGTTTATTCGGGCCCTTGTTCTTGTTTCAACAAAATGTTGGAACCAAATTGGAACAAACTAGCCATTCAACAACAAATCATTATTTTATATATTTTTTCTTGTTCTTATTCTTAACTAACCTTCCAAACAATATCTCTTAATTTATGAATAAGCAATTCTTCACCGTTCCTCATTCAACATCCTTGTTAAAAAACAAGCTATTCAATTTTATAGTTTGTGAATAAACAAGCGGAATTAGCTATTCGTGAATAAACTTGTTTCAGTTTGTGTACGTGGTACTGCGTGAGACTCTCATGTCGTTAATTAATGATGTTATATTGCTGTTTATTTGAAAGACTTTTAGGAATTAAAGTAATAAACAATGTAGTTCTTACTTATCTCACTAAAATGAATAACATTTGACAAAAAAAATTTCATAGGTCAATACTTATTATATATGGAGATAGTTTATTATACATTATAATAGCTTAGAATCTTTTGTACATCATAGCTTTATTGATAGGGTTTAATTTAAATCGAAAGATAATTTAAACAATATTCCAATTTACATATTATAATTTTATAGAAAAATAAATTTTATATTTTAAAAATAAATAATATTTTTTTCAATTTATTTTAAAAATTTTGAAAAAAATATAAAAAATTGATTTGTTGTGATATTTTAGTATGTAGATGGATTGGTTATATCAGATATAGTAAATCCCGCTACTAATATTTTGGTTGTCCTCAAATGCCAATATTTTACTATTTAGTTACTTTTTAAAATTTCAAAATTCAAACGTTAAATCCAAACCATTGATCTTATTTAATTTATTGAGCGATGTGTTTTCATATAAGTTTTGAAATTTTTAAAGTTTATTTGATACTCGTTCAAAGGCTAAAACGTGACCGTATTAGAACGAATCTATCATAGTTAACAAGGTTCGTTTGTTTTTCTATTTTTTGATCGAATATCAAATAAACTCGAAAAATTACAAAACTTATATGAAAACGCATCGCTCGTTAAACTAAATAAGATCAACGTTTGGATTTAACATTTGAATTTTTTAATTTGAAAAATAACTTAATAACAAAATATTGACATTTGGGGGCAACCAAAATTTTGGTAGCGGAACTCTATTAGATATCTCGGTTACTAAAACTATCGACGAATAAGATTATTATGCACAAAACATATCTATTCATCATGACGTATCATAAACTATCTCAATATAATTTGAGATAGGCTAAAATCAGCCACGACTGACGGATGGACCCGTCAGCTGCGATTATATCTTAATTTTTGCGGTTCTAATGGATAATCTGAACCGTTCAATGTGTTCTCCATATTGAAATATCATTGGAGACCAAATTTTACATTTTTCTGATTTTATTTACTATTTTTTTGAGAATTTTAAAAATCATAGTTATTGAAGGGTCCAGAATTGTTTAGATTAAGAATTTTGTAAAATACCAAACAAATACTAAAAAATTTCAGAAAAATATAAAATTTCGTCTCCAATGAGATTTCAATATGGAGAACACATTGAACGGTTTGGATCGACTGTTAGAATCTCGAAAATTGAAATTTGATCGTAGCTGACGGTCTCATCCGTCAGTCGCGACTGATTTTAGCCTATCTCATATAATTTACCATATCAATAATGCGTTACACATATCACTATATTTTTTTTATGACAGATATCTCACCATAAATGCTAGAAGCCTACAACCGACAAGTACGACTTTCGAGTCTAAAGATGAATAGTCCAAACTTTGCCTTTTTGAAATAGCAGATGTTGAAATTTCTTCGTTGAAAGCTCGGAAGTTTGAATTTTGGCTACATATATAGTTCACTCAATTTAATTCAATTTGCATTATCTCAGTTTCAATCTTCACCGTAGCATGATGTTGATGTCATTTTAACAAGTCCTTAAAATACCTTGATTTGTCTAATTAACGCACTTTTTTTTGCTTTCTGAAACAATCATGTAGGATATGAATATGATACTGTCAGTCGAACTCTGGTACATTCGAGAAGTCAAAACTTGGAAGGGGATTTAATAGAGAGAAAGGGACTATTAGCCCACTTGAAAAGAGTCTTATCCTTTCGTTTGTAATTATCTTTGGAGGTCAAAAGACAATGACGAGCTTGACAACAAAATATGTTTGACAAGTCATGTGTCTAGACTATGGGAAACCATCCGAGCTACTAGAAACGACGACTGTGCATAATTTAGCTAAACAACATTTTATGATATAGATACTTAAAAAAATAAAACTACAATATTATTCTTGTAGGAAAACAGTTTTGTGCTTATTTTGATTTTAAATTACATGTAACACAATTAAACAACAAGCACAACATAGGATCTAGTAGAAATGACAATTAGTGCAAGAGAGAGAAAAGGGCTCGTACTTCTCTTCGTATCACAATGAAGAGGCTCAATCAAGATTTTGAGGTCGATGACGTGCTTCTCCTCTTCCTCTCCATCACCTTAGGTCCACACAAAGATTAATCAATTTCTCCATTGACTTGTGCTAGCAAATCAAGAGAAAAATGTTTAATCTTTTGCTTCTCTTCTTCGATTAACTCTTTAATTATTTAAGGAAATCTAATTTCAACTCATGAGGCCTATTCAAATACAAGAGAGACACAAAATTTCAGATCTCAAAATCTCATTTTTCCCATGAAATTTCAAGCTACATGGAGGAAGAGAGAGAAAATGGGAGAAAAGTGGCCTAATTCACAAACTAGTGATCTTTATATATATCTTTCCAACAACCCTAAAGGGGACCACTCCCACCATCTTGGAAGCCCAATTTGTTTGGTCTTTTATTTCCTCTTTAATCCTCTTTCAATTGCATTCAAAGTTCGGCCCAAATTGGTATATTAAAAGATAGTCCGATTAATTAATATAATTCGCATAATTATATTAATTGAGTTGAAACAAAATAAATATCAAGTATTTGATAAGTATTAAATGGATTAGACTTTACATTAATTTAGTTTCATATGATCTCTTTGAAATAATTAATCATAATGGTTCATAATGGTATACGATTAATTATTCAACTTACCATATTTTGTATTCTCCAATACAAATAAACTAATTATAATGCACATTGATTAAGAACTTTATTTTCGTGTGACCCTCGGAGGATTTATGTTATGTTGACAATGAAAAATAAATCGCTATTTATTTTCAATAATCATAAGCAGTATCTAGCAACACGTTATGATTTTCAATTAACATAAGTAAATACTATACTTTTATAGTATTTCAATCCTGCATAAGAAATAGATAATTTTCTTGTTTTGATTCTTATGTCACATGATATTACTGTATAAATTAAGATAGAAATATGTCATTCTTACAGTTTATATATTTCTTAATCTAGAGTTAATTGTACAAGTTGTCGACAAACAATCCAATTCCATCAAGAGGCCCAATGGATATCATCACTCATTAGGTATACTAATGAGGGACATACAATTTTCTTGATGAACAACTTTTTTCCGCACAATTCAAAAGAATATAAATAAAGTCCTTATAGCAACCCTTATCAAGAATCAATGTTAAACGATATTTATTGAACATATTCTCATGTGGAAAAGCTGAACCATATCAAACTTAGAATCAAACTCATATGAAATAAATAATGACACACAACACAATCCATATATTTATTTCATTGGGTCAAGTCCTATGCTATGTTCCAGTAACATACACATATGCAATTAAGTTGGTAACTCCTTACCTGTGATTTGTAGAACTTAATCATCACTTAAGTTACATATTAATCTTCTATGATAATTAATGTTCCTTGTTAATTATTAAGATTACGGACGATTTAGATCTATTATTGTCATTTAATTAAAAATGAAACACAGAGATTCACAATTCAGATCCTCAACCTGAATGATCTATCAATAATAAACTCAAAAAACAAATGATCAAATATCATCAATAACATAAACTAAATTAAGCCATTAAACTATTGACTTCTAGGACATAACTCCAACAATTATGAAGTTAAAGTCATCTTTTCTCTCATCAAGTTTAAGGTGAATTACTAAATTAGTTATTGATGTAGGCATGTAGCACATATTTATGATGATTAGTCCCGTCATTATCTATTTTTTAATTATTTTTGTCAGTGAACAAGTCAAAGCATATATAAAAAATTAGCAAAAAGATACCTGAGATGATAAATCTTAAATTAAACTTTGATACTCTAAATATCAAACCCATTATATATATATTATTTTTGAATTTTTTTCTATATATTATGATATTTTCAAAAAACACTGCAATTGGAGTATTTCAAGCCCTCCAATTTGAAAATATCATAATATATAGCAAAAAAATTCAAAAAAATGTAAAATTTTGTCTCCAAAAGTTTTTCAATATGGAGAACAACTTGAACGGTTTGGATTGATTGTTTAAATTTTAGAAAAAAATTTTCTATACCCCTCAGAATTGAGAAATAGAGGATTTGCCCCCCGAAATTTCGAACGCCTTCTGTATTTGCCCTTCTGCCATATTTTATAATATAAATAATTGTTAAATAATAAAACTGAAATTTTCAGATGATTATAACCCCATCTATTGGGACTCAGTCGATCAAATTCAAACCCAGAGTGATTCGATCGACTAAACCCAGTCCTGTGCGCGATTACTCGACCCATTCTTCTTCTCTTGCGCACGATGAACCTTAGGCTTTGCTCCAGAACAAAGAGTTCGGAGCTAAGGAAAGGAATGGAAGAGAAATCAAAGCTAAGGAAGTAGAAGAAAATGAAATTCATCTGCTCCATGTTACAAAAGGCATACATGGGAGTAAATGATAGTAACATTCTATTTAACAGGTAAAAGGACAATATTGTCCTTTAATTTGAATTGGAAGAATGATATTGCAATAATAAACCAAGGGTATTGTTGGAAATTAAATTTATCTCTTGGTGTTTCTCCGTTACACCCCGATTTCAGGGGTAACCAGCAGTTTCCTAATTTTAAGTCTAGGGGATATGTGAGTTTCTTCCGTTTCCGCTCGTTCACCCAGCAACCCCTTCTGGAGCAAGGTAATACGGTTACGCTTCCTTCCCTTAGCTCTCGTTCATCCCTTCTGGAGCGATGCCTAAAAACATACCTAGAATCAATAAAGCATACCTAGAAACAGATTTGTAAAGGAGACAATTACAAGAATCAATAAAGATCTCTCTCAATTCTCTCTTCCTCTTACATTTCTATATACAAACAAAAATTTCCAAATTACATAGACTACAAGCACAGTTTACAAGTCATCTATTACAAGCATTCTAATCATCCTTTACAAGCATCATCCATTAACAAAAAGGATCTACTACAAGCATTCTAATCATGATTTTAACATAGATTAAACATAGCACTTCAAGAAAACAACAATGCTATCACTAAAATTGATGAAACTGTGTTGGCACGCCCAGCCTCCTGAGTAGCTACCTGCTTGGCCTACTGAATTGAATTGTCAGTACACAATTTATTGTAACCGTTGCACTACCTGAAATGTAATATTAGAAACTTCGTTAAATCCAGTTAAGACAAAATCTTCAGTTAAACAAGGGAGAGAGTAACTCGACAGGGAAAGAATAATTTGAAATAAACTAGTAATTGCTTAAAAAGAAATGCCCCAACCTACAATTTCAAATAAATATGGTTAAACACTTGGACACAGCATATGCAAAACATTAGCACTCAAGTGCTAAAATTATTATTAGTTTGACAAATTACTCAACAACAAAAATCATTATTAGTTTGGCAAATTAAACTGATCAATTCTTTATTAGTTTGACAAATTACTCAACAGCGAAAATTGTTAGCATATGAATCATATCCGATATTTTATCAGACCCAATCCACTAAAGCACAATTCCATTGACAACTGGTAAGCACTGGCATCAAGCTAACCCTAGACAGTGCTTGATAAGAAATTAAATTATTGCGTCAAGCTCAATCTCATATGGTGTTGGAAATGAAAAAATTGAAAGTTCAGATTGGGGGGTTAATACTCTGACAATGGTATTTAGCAAGATCGAAAGTTCAGAATGGGGGTTAAGTTGCAAAATCAGAAGTTTGAATTGCATCAAGCTCACTTATCTGAACCAAAAACTGCTTCGAGAGGAGAGAGAGAGAGAGATACCTGATATAAGGCGTACGCAGGGGTGTTTCGAGAGGAGATAAGCGGAGGCAGAGGTGTAGCTAGGGTCTATGCGAGTGAGAGAAGAACTAGGAAGAGAGTACGGTAGGAGTATTTTGAGAGAGAATGAAGCTTTTTGGGTTTTAAAGTTCGTGCTTGATGGGCAGGTTAAGGAGAAAGAGAAGCTAGAATTTCGTCCGACTCGAAAGCCTAAGGAGAGAGAAAGATAAAGGTCGACTGGGTTCCTGATTGGATTTGAGCGATGGCTATAAAGCTAGGGTTCATGTGTGCTTCGTGCGAGAGAGAAGAGAGACAAATGTCGAATGAGTCGACTGGGTTAGCCTCGCCTGTAATCGATAGGGGTATAATAGTCTGAAATTTTCAGTTTTATTATTTAACAATTATTTATATTATAAAATATGGCAGAAGGGCAAATACAGAAGGCGTTCGAAATTTCAGAAGGCAAAATCAGGAGTTTGAACTTTCGGGGGGCAAATCCTTTATTTTCTCAATTTTGAGGGGTACAGAAAAAAATTTCCAAAAAAAATTGTTTATTCTTCTTTCCAAATATTTCTTGCGATAATCAGTCCCCGAGATAACGGGGGCTCTATATACTTCATTTTATATATATATAAAGCGTGAGAGAGAGAATTGATAAAATACACTCATGTGTACGGATCGTCCCGTACACATGAGTCATTTTTCCAAATTCTTTTTTGAAGTGAGACCATTTATTTATGGGAGTGGCTAGTGTCAAATATATATGACACATACCCTTGTCCAACATGATAAAATTTTAATTTTTAAGATTAGAATGACCGATCCAAACCGTTCAAATTATTCTACGTTATAAAATCTCCGTGGAGACCTAAATTTATATATATTTTATTTTTTTTACTATTTTTTTGAAATTTTTTAATATGCTCAATTTATAAAGTTATGAACACTCCAATTTAATTTGAAAATCCGAAAATATAGTTAGGAAATTTAAAAAAATATATAAAATTTGATTTTCAAAAATATTTTAATATAGAGATCATATTGAGCGGTTTGGATCGACCGTTTGAAATTTTAACGGACGACATTTGGATCGTGTTTGACATCTTATATGTTTGATTCTAGCATTACTATTTATTTATAGATGCATAGTCCACTATGTGAATTAGAGTTTATCCTTCTTTTGCACCCAGCGAAAAATTGAAAGTGTTAGTTCCAAGATAACGGCGGAGCCACTGACATCAATCTATGCATTGGACTCCCACGTTCAAGAATAAACAAAGTTAATACTAACTCTCGCCATAAGGAAATGATTTAGATCCTCGCCAAGTTTTTAAAATTTGTCATACAATCAAATCACAAATTATTAATTCAACGATTTGTACCACCCGAATTAGAATGGATATAAGCTCACGGTTACAATAATTTATTAGCACTTTTGCAATTGATCCACATAAATTTATGAATGATCAAAATCATCAATATAGCATGATTTTACTTTTATTTATCTATATATGATCAATTTCAAATTTTAGACCCGGTAAAATATATCTTCAAAATGTTCACCTCTTAGCAAAACGAGTTCGATATCGACTAAATTTAATGACTCTGCTAGTGTCTTTTAATATTTTTTTATTGAATCCAAAAAATATTGTATAAAATGAAAATCTTTTTATTTACAAACGAAGACTAATTAATTTAACTTAATCTCGCATACATTTCTATTCCAATCGTTGATCGAGATCATACAATTCTACTATTCTATAGAGTGGCGTTCTAATAAATTGTTAAAAAGAGGTCCTTTTGACCTGTTACAATCTAATAAGAACAATTAAATCCAAATTGATTGGACAAATCTTATATATAATAAAGATGCGTGGATGGTCTCAAAGAGTGCGAATGAAAATGTGCCTATCAAGGGAATGCCTTAAAGGATGCAATTTAAAAGGTGTCTCGCCAAAAGGTGCAATTGAGTGGATGTCTCCTCTACTAAAGAGTGCTAATATTTTATCTATAAATAGTACTCTATTTTTCAAGTTTTAATTAACCATTTCACATTTACAAAATGACAAACATAATAGATATCACATCACTATCAAATAGAAATCCAAATGTGTTACATACACGGGTCACGAAAAATTTGGCCCTCAACTGATTGGAAGACGAAAAATACATAGAACATGAGTTTCGTTCTACTATATAGTAAGGTAACTTTTTTATGCAATATATTTTTTTTCCTATATCATGTCGATTTCAATATTTAACAAGAATTTATTTTCAATATTTTTTTATATTTATGCAATTGGGCCAATAACTTTATGGACATATATGAATTTAAAAATATTCAAATCTTTGAAATTAACAATTATACTGGCTTATAATATTATCTTTTTTTACTAGAATACTTTTTATTTTGATATTGGATATTGTCAATGGATCCAAAATGATTTTACACAAGACATCATGTGCGAGATTGTACGGTTCAATGTAGAACATATTAGAGGAGGCTATCGTACGATTCTCCACAAGTTTGTATTGATTTTTCTGCAAACACTTATGGTACTACTTTGACATCAAATCTTCTTGCCATATTCATGTGTTACCTTGATTTCAAGCCTTTTAAAAATATCAGAACATAAATCACTAACTTCACATAGCCTATAGGCACACATATTGTTTTGTTATTATAATGAGATTGGCTAAAATGCTTTGCAAAGCATAGAGTACCTATGCTTTGGAGTTCTGGGTCGTCGGATTGCGTCAGGATTTGAGCGCTGATCGTTTTGGAGGGATTAGATGGAGGCGCTGCCTCTTTCTTTCTCCGTTAGTTATAAAATTTTACTTCCTAGTTCTTAACGCCGCTCAAGCATTCTCCATCCAATTGTTTGCTAGCGCTCCCTTCCATTAATAATAAATTCTCATTCCTTTCGTGGGCTCTTCTGCTAGATTTCTCCTCCGTGCCCTGAAGGCTGAAGCTTCTTTGACCGAATTACTGTTTAAAAATTGCATTTTTGACCAAATTTCGAAGTTCATCGATCCTGGTTGGTTAGTCTCACAAAATAAAATTTTCATTTTTTTCCCCAAATTTCCATGACTATCCTGGTTATTTAGTCTGACAAAGTCAATCTTTTCTTTACCGCAAATTTCGTACTCTATCCTGGTTATTTTGCTCGCCATTCATTAAAAAATAAAAGCATTATAGTACTGTTGAAAATCTGGAATATTTAGAATCAATCCCATTTACTTGATTATAACAGCACCTAATACAATTTGAGTTGGCTTAATTAGCACAACATGAACTAATCAAACTACTTAACTTCTTCAAATACAAAATGAACTAATTTGTAAAAGAACCTGACAGATTTGATTCCTACAATCTAAACAAAAAAAAATCACACAATTAAGTAAATTGTTTTAGCTGATTGCTTTTAGTTATATTCTTTCCTTGTACATGTTTTCATCTCACCTCCTGTACATCTTGTTGATAAATAAGCGCCTCCCGACTGTCAGCTAGAACGAGCACATGAATAATAAATCAGAACCCCCAATAATTTAACATTGCAAAAAAAACATAGGAACGAGCACATGAGAATTTAATAAATATTAAAACACATTTTAATCAAACTATTAATAAATATAAAAGCTTTTGGGAAGCCAAAAGAAAAAAATCATTAAAATTTGTTAAGACATAATTACCGACATAATTACCCACTGGACTTATCCAGTATTGATGATGTTTATCAAAGACTGGACTCAACAAGTGGTTCTGGTAATTGGTGTTTCTAATGGTTATATTTCAAGAATTACTCTCTTCAATGTTGTTAGAGTTATGTCCTAGGAGCCAATTATTAAATGGCTACTTCTATGGTTTATGTCATTGATGATATTTTATCATTTATTCCTTGATTTATTAATTGACAGATCATTCAGGTTGAGGATCTGAATTGTGGATCTCTGTAGTTCATTTATAATTAAATGACAATAATAAATCTAAAAGGTCCGTAATCTTGATAATTAACAAGGAATATTAATTATCGGATAAGATTAGTATGCAAGTTAAGTGATGATTAAGTTCTACAGATCATAGGTAAGGAGCTGCCAACTTAATTGCATATGTATATGTTATAGAACATAGTACAGGACGAGACCCAGTGAAATAAATATATGGATTGTGTTATGTGTCATTATTTATTTCATTTGAGTTTGATTCTAAGTTTGAGATGGTTCAGTTTTTCCACATGAGGATAGGTTCAATAAATATCGTCTACCGTTGATTCCTGATAAGGGCTGCTATACGGACTTTATTTATGTTCTCTTGAATTGTGCGGGGAAAAGCTGTTCATCAAGAAAACCGTATGTCCCTCATTAATTAACTTAGTGAGCGATGATATCTGTTTGGGCCCCTTGATGGAGATGGACTGTTTGCTAGCAACTGATACAGTCATCTCTAGATCAAGAAACGTATAATCTGCAAGAGTGACACATTCCTATCTTGGATTATACGATGATATCATGTGACATAAGAATCGGACAAGGAAATACTATTATTTCTTATGCAGGATTAAAATATTGTAGCAGTACACTATTTATGCGAATTGGGAATCATAACGTGTTGCTAGATACCGCTTATGATTATTAGAATTAAATAGCGATTTAATTCCATGGCCAACGTAGCATAAATCCTCAAAGGGTCACACAAATAGAGCTTTAACCAATACAGTGCATTATTTATTTATTCGCAGCAGTAGGTTCTGTGAAAATATGATAAGTTGATTAGTTAATTATATACCGTTACGAACCGTTATAATTAATTAAATCAAGGGATCATATAGAAATAAATTTAATGCATTTTCTAATCCTAAATTAGTTATTAATAAGTTAATAATTAATTATATTCAACACACTTAATTTAATTTGAGCTAATTGGACTTCTAATTAATTGGTTATTTAAAAGCACGATTTGAGGTTTAATTAGAGGAGCAAATTAAGGTATGAATTAATGGGCCTCTAGCCCATAAATCCAACTGAAATTTTCGGCCATAGAGAGGGGTAATTTGGTCTAAACAAATTAGGAAGGGAGCTAGGTCAAAAGGTCTATAAATAGAGGTCCCATTTGATGGAAACCCTAGCCTCCACACCACTCTCTCTCTCTTCTACCTCTTGGCCGAAATTCACAAAGGGAAAAAGGAATTTTCAGAATTTCTTTTTGCTCTTCTCTCCTCTTAAACCACCTCTAGTTCATGTGTTGAACAATCTTTCTCCACATAATTAAAAGGGTTAATTAGCAAGAAGGAGAAAGCCTAAGGATTAGCCATTGTTCTTCTCAATTGCTAGCACAATTTGAGTTAGAAATTGGTTAACCCTCTTGGTGGACTCGAGGCGGCCGCCGGTGAAGGACAAGGCGAAGGAGAGCACGCCACCAACTCCTACGCATTGGAATCGCCTTCTAGTTGCGATACTAGAAGAGGTACAAACCCCGATTCCTTTCTCTTGTGTGAATGCTTGAGCACTAGATCTATTGTGCATGATGATTAATTAAGTCTAATTAAAAGTAATTAGTCTAAAAATGAAAATTATGCACTTCCTAACAAATGTATCTGGACGGTTTTACCTGTGTTTAGTTTAAATATTGTAATTTAGGACTCTATATAAAGGGGACTAGTCCCAGAGATTGTACGATACAACATTACATTCAATAAAGATTGTTTCTATCTCCTCTCTACTGCTATTCAATTCTTTACCAGTAAACTGGTATTCTTCTCCTTTGTTACAAAATTAATTCCTATCTTTTTAGTATAGAAGTTGGTAAGGAAGAAGTGAATCAAATCTCACTATTTTCAAACAGAAAGGAGGTTTTACTTTTTTCACTATCCGTAATCCAAATCAGTATCCTACAGAAATTAGCAAACTACTAAGAAAATTAAATAGTCATACAACACCAATCAAATCTCTCTTATGTGCAAATATAAATCCCTCCATTCACAACTCGGGAAACAGAAATTTTAGAATGCAAAATTCTACAAATTTGCCAAAATTTTGCAACTCGAGAACAAAAATTAGAAAAAGTACCTCTTGACTGTCTATTTGAATCGCCTCGTGTTCTTACTATTTGCCTCAACCGCACCAGTAGACCCAATCGACTAAACGAGGGAGGTTCTAGGAATTTGTCGTGAGAAGGGGAGGCATCTACAGAGAGAGAGAGAGAGAGAGAGAGAGAGAGAGAGAGCAGGAGGAGGAGCGATTGAGTTTTCCTCTTTGGAAGTCGAGAGCGAGAGAAGAGCCGCTAGGTTTTTTACTGTTTCGAAGGAGAGGGCGGTGAGATGAGGAGGAGGTTCAATCTAGAATTTTCTCGTTTGTGAAAAGTTGGAAGAGAAAGCTAAACGGAGAGTTCACTGGTTGTAGACGGAAAAATTTAAACTAACTGAGAAACTAGCGCTCCATCGCATTAAATCTGAGTCATCCGATTCAACCAATGCACAAATCTGAATTTAGATCCGACGACCCAGAACTCCAAAGCATAGGTGCTCTATGCTTTACAAAGCATTTTAGCCAATCTCTTATTATAATCATATAAATTAAAATTTATAATAATTCTTAATTATAATTTACTAATTAAATTTGATATTTTTAATACATTTTTTTATTCAATTCAATTTTTAATATTTCGTAATACTTTTAATTTGTAAACATTAAAGAGAATTGTATTTTTATTTGTAAAATAAATAGTTGTATCTTTTATTTTAAATTATTATTAATAAATCATAATGAGATTAATTAGATGCTCACAAATGAAAGAGTGCATTCATGTAGTCTATTTTCAATGAATTGGCCTCAAAAGATGCCTTACACTAACTTTATAAATATTTCATCTCCTTCTTAAAGTGCTCGACGCACAGATCTAGTTATTATACTCATGTGATGACATTTTCTTAGCCTATCAAGAAAGCTGCCTTAACGAAAATCATCAATTCATACATAAGTTGACTCATTTATGGTGCACCTCCCTTGTAAATCAGACGTAAATACAAATATTCCTGTAATTAATTACATCCTCTACATATAAATTAACTTAGAAATAACTTATAAATCATTCTATAGCAGAAATACTTAGAAATACGCAAATACTCTCGACCGAGGACATGGTGGTAGACTTGTGGGCATGTTTGGTAAGGAGGAATAAACTTCTTTAAACTTCTTTAAGCTTCTTTAAGGAGGAATAACTCAACAAACAAGAGAGGAATAAGCTTCTTTAAGGAGGAAGAACTTATACCACCAAAATTGGTGGAATAGCTTCTTCCACGATGGGTCCCGTCGGGATTAGTCTCGATTTTTGAATAATCATAATTAATTTTGATTATTAATGATAATTAATATATTATTGTAATATTATAATATTTTCTAGTTGCTATAATATACAAATAAAATATATTAATTGAATATAATAAAATATTATTAATTTATTATTGTAATTATAATTATCATTAATATTATAATTACTACAACAAATAATTAATAATATCTTAATGATGATGATGATATTATTATTATTATTATTATTATTATTATTATTATTATTATTATTATTATTATGTTGTACTTTATCATATATTTTCATTATCATTAATTAAATTATTGGTATTAATAATATAATTATTATTAAAATTATTATTATTATTATTATTGCAATATTAATTATTATCATTAGTGAGAAGAACTCAGCATAAAGAATAACATTTATAATAATAATTATGATAATTGTAATTATAATTATCATTGATATATTGTGAATTAAAATAATTCATATAATAATAATTATAGTATTCATATTTGTAAACTAATAATAGTAATTATTAATTAATATTGTAATAATTACTACATATCTAATTTTATATTTTTATATTCTTATTCCTTTACTTTACATAACCAAACAACTATGACATAACTTGTCATAAGTTTTTCCTCTTTTACTTCTTCCTCTTAAATTATTCTTTTACCAAACGCCACCGTAGTGTTTCCAGAATTACATGTACGGAAGTGTTACGGCTTACGCACGAAACGGAGTAATAAAATTACATTCTTAGGTCAGTGCGGCTTTTGCATAGCGACCAATTTGTTTCTTGACTAAAGTTTCATCCCCCATTACATTTATACATTATATCTGATTATCTTAGATTTATTATTGAATATTAACATTAATGTTCACAGTTTAATAATTTAGTTTTGAGAAATTAATATAACTTGGAAAATTTCCCCAAATTATGAAATATTTTTGGCAAACTTCTGAAGATTGATGAATGCCAATTTTAATTATTCTTTTGGAATCGTAAAATTTATGGCCCAAAAGAGATGGTATGATCGATGATCTTCTTTATATTTGTAGCAGTAATTAGTGATTGGCATATATTATATATAGAGCGTTTTGTAGAATTTCAATGTAGCTCTAAATCTTTTAAATAATTACATTTTCATAATATGTTCAATAAACTTACTTATGTGCTTTGGTTTTAGATTTGAAAGAAAAAGGAACAAACCACGGGTACACTCAATTTCGTTCCAGACCCAAGGGCTCTGATGCAGTAAAGAAAAATGGGGACATTGTCCATTATCTTTTTTTGTTAGATAATGCAATTGAATATATTAATGTTTCATATATGATGTTTTATAAATATCATATGTGGCCTCCACAAAAGTATGAAAATTGTACTGTTATTGACCCATGATTATAATTTAATTATTTTGGTGCGATGATTATATTGATATTAATTTTTGTTATGGGACGGGACTCATATCCGAAATTTTTTGGTTCCACCACTATCCTACCATGTTAATTTTGTTGGATTTGCTTTTTTTTTTTTAAGATAAATTGGAGGTCTAGCCTCTCAATTTATTTTTAAATTAAATGTTTATGAAAGACCAGTCGGGTTTCGAACCTGCGATCTTTTCACTCAAGATGCATTGATCTTTGCCACTAGACCAAGAGCTGGTTCTCTTGTTGGATTTGCTTTAACACAAAAGGAACTTGATTAGCAATTCAAAACATATCAAAAGCAAACAAGGATCGACTCAATGAACCAATAGGTGAAACGACCCATTTGGAATCAAGATGGGTCGATTCAATAGCAAAATACAGAGAATAGCGAAAGCAAACTTAATTCCATTTGGTTATCAATGATCTTGAGTTATCTTTATCTTCTACAGAACTTGAACACCTTAACACAACTTAGCAACGCTTTAGCACGCATCAAGGTTGGGAGAGGGTCTTCCAAAAGAGCTAGTATGCCTTTTGAACCCGTCACCTAACCAAATTAGGGTTTTATCTCTAAAACCGATGGAGAGTGGTAGAGAATGACTTAGGGCTGTTGTCAACACATGCATGAAGCACTCATTTCGTTGTACTAGTCTCCTGGGGACCAACTCCTCTATACAGAAGAGCCAAAGCAAAGAGAATCCTAAACTTAACCTCCAAACATAGCCATAACTAACCATCATAAATAGGCAATGTTTTCATTAATTTACCACTCATAATAGGCACCACATTTATTATACAAATCTGGTTAAATATTACCTTGATAGCCACGTTTTATTTTTGGTAATTATCTTATAATACAATGCCTTCAACACAAGCAATATCAGCCCATAAAATGCTGGATTATTACCTTTTCTAGTGTCAGTCCAGATGGATCATCTCGACCTGAAACGATCCATCGAGAACAAGATCCAAACTGATCAGGAATGGATCTTTAGCCCAGAAATAATCCAATAAATTTGAGATTTGGAAGGAAATGAGATATGAGAGCATGGGCGAAGCCATGTAGTCTTTGGTGGGTCCAGGGACCCACCTCAGAAAAAAAAGTACTATCAAATTTCACTTGATTGTAAATAAAAAATATATATATATAAAATTAGGGACCCACATTAAAAATTTGACGGACCCGGATGGACATGTCATGTTTGGTTTGAATTATGTAACGATGTCTAAAAAATCGCATAGGGATCCAACTAGCATTTGTTCCTAACGAATCGTCTTCTTCCTTCTTCGGCAATGAATTTTATTAAGACAAAACTTAGAATAGAATGAAATATGTTCAAATCAATGATTATTTGAAACATATATATACTAGCGTGAATTTCGCGCATTATGTGATTCATCTATATAATGTTTTGTAAACGTTAGGAAATTATAAACAAAAGCTATCATAGAAGATCAAATATACTATTTGGATATTATATAAAAATTGCCACTATAAATCCAAAACACTGTTCCTATCAAAAAAATTCTGAGAGTCACAAAAGATCCGAAATATTGTGGTTTGAATAGTGGCTGAACTCTTCCGTACGTCTAACATCTTTATATATCTATAATATAGAAAAAGAAATGTTCAATAAGATTTCTAATGAATCTATTATGCAATATTATGAGAAAAATGAACTCATAGGAAATTGTTGTATTTTTTTATTCTCTTGATTTTTGAATTATTATTTTGTATATTGGCTATATTATTTTGAATTGGATATATTATTTTAGATTATCTATTGTTATTATAATATATGTTTGATTTCTCATGAAATTTTTTATGTTATATTATTTTAGAGTTGTTTATTTAAAAATTATATTATTATACTATATTTATATTAGACGTTATATCATATATATATATATATAATTTCGGCAAAAATTTTTTTGAGGATCCTGCTGACATAAAATTCTAGTTTCGCCACTGTATGAGAGAGAGGGTTTTTGTGAAGGAAAATATTGAGTGTATATTCTTAAATATCGCTTTGTAGGCTGTCTTTTTGTGGTTCGGCAATCCGTATTATTGCACGATAGGATTATGCTTTTACAATTTAATCATGTCTGAACTAGAGATATTTTACTTAGCTATTTCAGAACCGTTAATAAGTTCACTTTAGGTTTCGGAATTATTGGACCTTGACTCAATCAACCTTATATTTTGACGAACATTAAAAAAGTTGACGTGGCATGTATGAATTGTGATTTTGTATTTATGTGGCATGTATGTGACCACGATGTGTGGAACCATTTAATGACATGATGTGGATGTATAGGTGACACATAGACCATTAACAATACGGTGATAAATATATTCTCTTTGAAAAATCCAGCGAAAATATGTTTAACGAGAGCTAAATCAAAGCAATAATTTCGATACTTGTTTTAAACAAAAACAAGAAAAGCAAATTAAAAAAAATAAAATATTTAAATCGGATTGTACAGTTCAATAGTTCGACACAGATAGAAGCAGATAATAGAGGTTATGAATGATGCACATGGCTAAAAGTGAAGTACAAAGATCCAAATATGCACCTTATGTAATAGCAACAATCATTTATTCGTTAGCTCCAAATCATATTAATTAATGTTGTTAATAAAAACTCATACAGATATAAAAATAAACTATTAATTTATGGCAAATATAAAAGTATTCATAATTTGTAGTTTTGCTTACTTAATTAATATTACTAAAAGATAAATAAATATACAGAAAACTATGAACTCCAGACTTTTGTACATATAGGGTGTGTTTGGCAAAAGGACGAACTAGGGGCGAATAGCGATTGGCGAACTCCTAGTTCGCTCCCCTGGCTGTTCGCGAGTTCGCCTCAATACATGGTATTACGAACTAGGGGTGATATTCGCTGTTCGCGCAGCGTTTGGTTCATGCGAATAATGGATGTTCGCCAACGGTGAGTTTGCTACCCCATCCAAACATAACCATAATTTTCTGGCACAGAAAATCTGATTGCATTAAGTATTCTCGTTCTCTACACATGAGCAGCTAAGCACCCATCAGCCACAGGCCACAACCCATAGGCTCTGATTAACTACCATTATAAATTTCCTACTTTCTGTGCAATAGTTGTCATTAATCTTTTGTTAGACTAAGCACACAAAAGTTAATGTTCAAGTATGATTTATTCCTCATGTAAGTCAAATGATTGATATTTCTTTTGCAAGATGAAGAAGTAAATAAAATAATAATAATAATTGAAAACTAAAAAAGGAGATGGAATAATCCGAAAAAAATTAAATATGGTTTTACTGTTCACTCAAATTTCGAGATTAATTGTAAAAAATTTGAAATTTTAAAAATGGTGGTGTAGGATCAGTATCCCGGATGCCAATCCAACAAATTGCTTGGATCGGCATCCGAAAATCCGATCAAACACTTAATGACGGCAAAAAGCCAAAAGTGAAATCACTTTGTCACATTTTTTAATTTACAATTTTGCTTTTTAGCCCTCAAAATTTTTGTTATTACAAAATATATAATTTGTGATTAGAAATTAAACATAATTTAAACATCTATTATAAAAATATAAGTATATAATTATATTATGCATGTTAAATACATAATATTGTATATGTGTATAATACTTATTTTATACATATATATTATGTATCGTATATTTTATATATTAAATATATATTATTGTATATAATTAAATTATGCATATTGAATAGTTATACATATTATTGTATATAATTAAAATAAATGATACATAATATATATGTATAAAGCTATTCAACATGTATAGTTTAAGATATAAAAGATTTTTAATGTATAAATAAATATACATATATATAAGATTTTTTATATACATACAAATAAAAGTATTAAACATGTCATACTATAAATTATATTTAATTTTATACATATATTATATTTATAATTATATATATTTGTATGTATATTTAATGTATATAAAAAATCTTTTATATATTTATATTTACATTTAATGTGTAACCAAAAAAATTTATTAGACTATATTGTAAAAATAATAATTTTAGGACCATCGGCGAAAAAATTAAATATATTTTTATTGAATTTATTCGCCGATGATCCTAAAATTATTATTTTTACAATATAGTCCAATAAAATTTTTTTGTTATACATTAAATGTAAATATAAATATATAAAATATTTTTAATGTATAAATTAATATACATATATATGTATATTTATTTATATATTTATTAATATACAAGTTATTATTTATATTTATATATATAATGTATAACAAGTTATTCACCTTCCTTTGTGCAAGCCCATGGTTCATGCTTGTTTCAGGAAACAAGTTTTTGGGCTTGACCTGGACTGCATGGGCCAATTAGCCTTCTCAGTAGTTCTAACTTTAAAGGGCCGAAGTATATAGGTTGTAATTAAACTAGGGGTTTGAAGAACCTTGATTAAATTTTTAAATAATCCTCAAAATTATAAAAATGTGATATAGGTGTGAAAAGGCCTAGTCAACAAGGTGGGCCTCCACTTTACGCGTATTTAGGCTTCTGTATACGTTTCACTCTTCATCTCTCCATTCCCCAAATTGGTAGGGTGCATAACGTTAAAACGACCACGAAAATGATCAATTGCATTAACCGTTTCGTTTTGGACACGAAATTGACTACCATTTACGTTAACCGTTTTATTTTGGACGAAACGATTGAAATCACGAAAATACCACGAAAATACATATGGACGAAACCATTTCAAGCTTTCATTAACCATTTCGTTTTTTAAACGCAACCAAAATCTTTAACCGTTTCGTTTTGTTTTAGACGAAACGAAATGAAAGAACGGTTAAAACAGTCACCGTTTTCACCCCTGAAATTGGACTTCCGCTTCACTACCTGAGTTCATCCAAGCCGTTAATAAACATTTGAGTACCAACAAGCACAAAACTTGATGCATATGAATCGATGGGGACGCACGCCCACAAGGTCAATGATCTTTCATATATTGATTTTGATAAATTTTTGCTCTTTCAAAAATTATAAACGGTTGTGATTGATCATAATCCAAAACGGATCGAAAAAAGTTAATCTATATTAGAATGTCCCATTAATTTTTAACTAAAAGTACTCTTTATACTTCACAAGAACTATAATTCAATTTATTTAAAAAATGGTGTTGTTAGTGTCACATAACGTAAGAAGCACGATCAGTAATTTTCAATTAAACATGAATAATTTGGGTAAATCACAATGTTAGTTGTATAACACAAACTATGCAAGTAGATATTTCCAATTGACTGCAAATTCACTTATAGGCTAAGAAGAATTGGTAAAACAGCCGCGTGAACGACTGAGAATGAGAAAGGGATTCACTTGGTAGCCACTAGCCACTACCAAGTTTTCTAAAAAAAAGAGAATGAGAAAGGGATTGATCGAGAACCGGACAAAATAAAATTGTATGTGGTCACCTTTCAAATTTTTTCCTTTTTAAGAAGAGTCGAGGCCTTAACCTTTGTTAGAAAATTAAAACTTAAAGAGTATATACAAATTTTAACCAGAGGCTAAAGGCAAAGTAAAATTAAAAAGATTAATCAAAAGATAGTAGCAATCAACGGAAAGTGCTAGCAATACGCGATGAGGGAACCTTAATCAAACGGTGGCCGCTGTTTAAAATATTACTTAAGAAACCTAAAATTAAACAGTGTCAATTACCAACAAAAATATTGTTCCCACGAGGAAATAAAACATTTTAATTCCATGCTTTCAATAATTTTGTAGGAGTAGGAGTCATCACGAATAAATTGAGGTCAACCACTTAATAACCTGTCGGTTGCCAGTATTTGTTATATACCGTACCTTGTAAGAACTATCAAACAATTTTCATTATTTTCATTTTCCTTTTCTTCTCTAATTCCATACGTGCAGCCGTATCATTAGATGAATTATATAATAAACAAAAGAAGAAAATATAAATAAATAAATAAGCAGACAGAACCAACATTCCTCTCGTCATAAGATATTGCATTTACACGGTGGTTACCGTTGGCCAAGTCTACTGATATACATAAAAGAAATTATAAAAAAAATCATTGGTTAAGTCTCAAAGCTTTCTTCAATTAATCTCTTATTCCAACTGCCAAATATAAAATTAACATCCAACCACCCTTCACCCAATCAATAATTCCGTTCACTCATGCCACGAATATAAGTTCTTCAAAAGCAAGACCCATTCCTCTCTTCTAAAATACTAATAGCAAAATACTACCAAAAGTCCAATACTCCGTTTATCTTTTATCTCTCTCCATAGCTCCCTCCATTCTCTTTCTCCTTCCATCATTCTCCAATAGAAAGAAACAAAAGGAAAGGAAGAGCCATGACAGACGCGTCTAACCATTCAGACGTGGAGTATGGCCAACGTGTACCGCCACCTCCAGGGAGACCCGCACCGAGATATGGCAATGGTATCCATGTACCGGCACCACCATTTTACAATGACCCAAAGGCGTTGCAAGAGAGGACATACAAGCCGTGGTTTGTGCCCACTGTTGTGGTTGTGGAGGTGATAGTATTTGTCTTTGAGATGGTGGTGAATAACTGCCCGGGACATGACAGTGTGTATGGCTCATGTGTCGCTCCTTTCCTTCACCGACTGTCATTTCAGCCTTGGAAGGAGAACCCCTTGTTGGGACCAACGTCTGATACGTATGTTTTATATAATTCTTTAGTAATATTCAATTGTGATATGGTTGGCTTATTGACAGATAATTCAGATAACTGTTGGTTTTGGGGGGTTAACTGTCCTTTTAGGTATTGTTTTAATTCAACATGAATTGATTGCATTAATTCATACGTTAGCATTAATTATGCTGTACATGGTCAACAACATTGCAAAGGAAAAGTCTGGCTGTTTGTCATATTACTAGGGAGAATGATAATTAATTCCGGCAAAATACAGAAGCAGTTTGGGCAAATATTATGACAGAACAATTACTAAGATCCAGTTTCTCATTTCTTTACTTCTAAATACATTAATTTTGCAGCGCATTGAATTTACTATGGTCAAATTTTAGTAAGATCTTTTCAAGAAAGAGACAAATTAAGGTCTCGTCATGCAGACAATTGGAGCCGCAATATAATCTTATATTCAATTTGTTTAATTATTCAATCTAGGTTGGAAAAAATGGGAGCTCTAGACTGGAATAAGGTGGTACATCAAAACCAGGGATGGAGGCTTGTGTCATGCATGTGGTTGCATGCTGGTTTGATTCATCTACTTGCTAACATGATCTGCCTCATTTTCATCGGAGTTCGTCTTGAACAGCAATTTGGATTTTGTAAGCTCTCAATCCTTAATAACACATCAGAAACAACAAAATGACAAAAGTTTATAGTATCAATTTATTCCTCAAAATTATCAGAAAAAAAATTAGAAGGGAATTCCTTTGAACATTTCTTCTCTTATGATATCTTAGATTTTTTTTTTTTTTTTGAAAAAAGTATGTCTATTGCAAATTTAATGACACAATGTTTTCTTTAATTGTTGCAAAATTCACAGTGAGAGTCGCACCGATTTATCTTATATCAGGATTTGGTGGCAGTGTGTTATCAGCCCTCTTCATACAAAACAATATTTCTGTTGGAGCATCTGGCGCTCTTTTTGGAATTCTTGGCGCAATGCTAGCAGAGCTTCTTACTAATTGGACCATTTATACCAACAGAGTATGCATATATCCAGATTAATCAGGATAATTATTCATAAATTACAACTCATAATGTCCAGTGTGTTTAATCCCTTTTTTCTTTGGATTATTTAGTCCAAGTATGGTGCCAGCTAAAATAAAACCATGCATTCTCTTGAGTACTTATTCAATTTTTATCAAACTTTTGCCTTAATTAGGTAGCTGCTCTGCTTAACATATTGATAATTGCGGCCATAAACTTGGCGCTTGGCATACTGCCCCATGTCGATAATTTTGCACATATTGGAGGGTTCCTGTCTGGATTTCTCCTAGGATTTATTCTATTACTTGAGCCTCAATACGAATGGGTAAAGGTGAGAGGCCGAGCTTCTGTGTCGAAGTATGCGATTTACCAGATCATTTTGGCTGTTGTTGCAGCAATACTGCTTGCAGCAGGGTAAGTGCCAGGATTAATTTTTTAATGACCTAATAAGGGACAGCTTAAAGACAGTCTTTGGAACTGTGGCTTGTTCTTTAGTTTTGCCTGGAGTCTTCTTGTTTTCTTTCTTGTTTATTTTCCACTTGAATTTGCCAACATAATTAATTGGGACCGGATGTCCTTGATTCTATTTTGAAATATAAATAAACAAATCAACAAAAGATTTGATGCTCCTGAAACATCTGTCCAACAGCTGTACTATTAACTATATTTTTATTTTTAATATAAAACCTTTTAATTAGCTGTAGGCAACTACTAACTAAATTGAGTTCATGATTCTGTAGTTTCAAGTACCTAATTTATATATATATTTTTTTTTTCCAATTGAGAAAGGGATGTGGGTTATTAACAATAAAACTTCACCCTTTTTTTGCAGTTTGGCAGTGGGATTGTTAGCTTTGTTCAATGGGAAGAATGGCAACGACCATTGTGGATGGTGCCACTACCTTACCTGCGTACCGACTTCTAGTTGGAAGTGTAATTCATGACGAGAGAGTTGATTTGTTTCTTGAAGAGATCAACATATCCTTGTTTTGTTAGCAACCAGTACATCTCTATTAAACTTGTTTATACTGTAAATCAAAGGACAAAAGTTATTTTATGTGTGAGTGGATGTAAGGCGAGAGATTTTTTTTTGTGAAGGTCGTCTAGGCATATTTTTCTATCGATATTATGTTCTTTCTTTTCATATTTAACCATTTTCATGTTCTTTTCAGTTTTTCAGCTGAGAGAGTGACTTATGTTTATTGCTTGGTTATCATGGGACTTCCATTGAACTGATAATTAATATGTTAAAATTTTATTGTGAGCCGTATACTGTTCCTTTCTGAAGGGAATTGCTCAGGAACCCCTGAGTTTGCAGAACACTCCCATTTGTTCAGTAAAAAGACTTAAATGCCCTCATATTTATACATTACAATCATACTTTTTATCTGAAACGAAGGATAGTTTGGTCTTAAATGGAGTGTTTTGCAAACTTAGAGTGACCAGAGCTGCTGAGCAATTCCCCCTTTCTGAACTTGTTACCATCTTGTGAAACATTTATATTTTTTATTGTCTTCAGCCTGATTACCATAAGAACGTTATGCGCATAACAGAGCAATTAATATTAAATTAGCTAGAGAACGTGGAGTCTAGTACAGATGGTCAGTGGCTCCGCCGTTATCCTAGAGGTAACGGGTTCAATTCCTGCTGGACGTGGAAGAGGGATAAACTCTAATTTACAGAGTGGGCTAAAGCCTCTATAAATAAGTAGCCTCTTATTTCAAAAAAATATTAAATTAGCTAGAACTCTTGAAAGAGAAAATTTTGCAGAACAGAAAGCTGAAAGCAATTTGATTAATACGCTTTATTCGCAAGAACATAATAATTCACTTCAATATATTATACACTAGGGGTATGTTTGGCAAAACCTCCACGAACCCACGAACTCACGAACACAGAACCGAACGCAATTAAAAAAGCATTTTCCCAGTTCGCCCCACTCTGTTCGCGTATTCCCAATTTCGCTGGAACCCAGAACACGCGCGCGAATACCCTTAATTCTTATTCGGTGCAAGTTTGGACGCGCGCGAATACCCTAGTTCGCGAACACCACTGTTCGTCGCTGTGCCAAACATACCCTAGGTAAATTCTTTTTTATTAAAAGGTTATGTTTAATATTGTATTTTACCAGGTCACTCATAATTAGCCATTAGTTCATTGTGGGTGTGTTTGGTTCCGTGCATAGAACTTGGGTTCGCGAACCCAGGTATAATAAAAAAATGGAACCCTGAATGCTTCTGCGTTGTTCGCGAGTTCGCCTAAAAGTTGGAATCCAAAACAAGCTCGCGAACTAGACGTTGTTCTTGTTCGGCTCAAGTTTGGTTCGTGCGAACTAACGTAGTTCGCGAACCCAGTAATTCATAGCGATGTATGTTCCGCACGTTGGACGGTTTTGTTACTTTTGTATCGTACGACTTTCATTCAGCATTTTCTTTTTTTCTGGTACTTCCATCCAGCTGTAATCAATTTCTTTAGCCGAAGAGATTTCATTGGTAAGTAAAAAAAAAAAAAAAAAAAAGAGGAAATCACGTCATTGATATTGTGTGTTTTTTTTATTATTGTTATTATTTTTTGTTTTCTCTTCTAATCTTACCCCTTTTTTTTTTTTAAATAACAACCTAATGTGCAATATTAAATTGACCGTAAAAGAGGAAATACACACTTATTCAACAGCAGTATTGTTAGTCATCAAATGTTAAGATCAATTCCAAAAGAACTAAATGTTTAAATGAAATTATTTAATATATTATATGTGCTTCATATATTTGTGAGATACCGCCGTCTAATCAAATAATGACATTATACTTGTTTATTCAAGAGCCAGCTGTTCATCGAATCATGACCGACTTCGTAAACTGATTCGGGCAACATTTTAAATAAATAACGTAAAATAATGTAATTAGGTGGAGTTTTGCTTAACAAGTCTAATATATATATATATATATATATATATATATATATATATATATATATATATATATATATAGAGAATGGCTAACGCGCCATCGATGGCACGTGCCATCAATTTTCTATCTACTCGTTTTTCGAGATCCAAAATTCAAACGGTCAATCCAAACCGTTCAAGTTGATCAAAATATTGAAATACCCTTGGAGACCAAATTTTACATTTTTTCAATTTTTTTTGCTATTTATTATGATATTTTCAAATTGGAGGGCCCGAAATACTCTAATCATAATATTTTTAAAAGTATAATAATAAATAGCAAAAAAATTCGAAAAATTATAAAATTTTGCCTCCAAGGATATTTCAATATGGAGAACAACTTGAACAGTTTGGATTGACCATTTGAATTTTGGATTTCGAAAAATGACTTGATGGCACGGGTGGTCCCGTGCCATCGATGGCACGGGACCCTCCGTGCCATCGATGGCACGTTAACCATCCTCTATATATATATATATATAGAGTTTTGCTATGGTGAGTTGCAACTCACCAAAGGGTCGGTGAGTCGCGCTCAAAGCTCCTAAATTTAGTTCAAAATGACCGATCCAAACCGTTCAATACGATCTCCTTATTGAAATCTCTATGCAGACCAAATTTTACATTTTTTCGAAATTCTTAAGTATTTTTTTTTAATTTTAGAAAATCGTTAATCTAATTAGTTTTGAACCGTTCAAAAACAGCAATTTTTAAAAATCCGAAAAAAATACTTAAAAATTTCAAAAAAATCTAAAATTTGATCTGCATGGAGATTTTAATAGAGAGATCATATTGGACGGTTTGGATCGGTCATTTTGAACTAGATTTAGAAGTTTTGAGCGCGACTCACCAACCCTTTGGTGAGTTGCAACTCACCATAGCAAAACTCTATATATATATATATATATATATATATATATATATAGAGAGAGAGAGAGAGAGAGAGAGAGAGAGAGAATGGATATAGAACACTGATGTGTACGGATCGTCCCCGTACACATAAGTCGTTTTTCAAGATCCGAAATTCAAACGGTCAATCCAAACCGTTCAAGTTGTTCGCCATATTGAAAAACCTAGATAGACCAAATTTTACATTTTTTCGAATTTTTTTGCTATTTATTATGATATTTTCAAAAAACACTATAATTGGAGTATTTCAGGCCCTCCAATTTGAAAATATCATAATATAGTGCAAAAAAATTCGAAAAAATGTAAAATTTGGTCTATTTAGGTTTTTCAATATGGCGAACAACTTGAACGGTTTGGATTGACCGTTTGAATTTCGGATCTTGAAAAACGACTCATGTGTACGGGGACGATCCGTACACATTAGTGTATTTTATCCATTCTCTCTCTATATATATATATATATCATAATAGTATGCATTTGCAACAATGAAGAAAAAGGTCTCAATGGCCATGGTCTCTCTAATTCCCATTAGAATGTTACAGAATGTTATGGAATTAACTGATCAAAACCTCGGATAATACAAAGTTATTCACCTTAAGGTATAACCATTATAAAGTTAGCCACCACGAAAATCAGCACCTACTCACGTATTACCTTAACCAAAATATATTATGACTACCTAAAACCTAACTGCATTTACTGCCTACATACAAAAACCCCCTCAAAATTTTGATAAATAAATCAAAGAACGAAAAAAAGGGAACAATAACTCAATGTAACTTCCAAAAAGTCTTTTTGGCGACGAGTATTTTCTCGTCATTATTTGATTCAGGCTCATTTTCATATACCTCACTGGTCCATCTGATCGCATGTGCAATGCCAGTAACCTTATTGATCACATCATGTGAGTCTCTTATAATGACAGTACCTTCTGGCCTTAATATTCTATCCATCTCGATTAGTACATCAACAAGGTGGCATCTGCATGGAGAAAAAGAAAAGTGTTCACAAATCGTGCCACAGACAATTCACTGAGATATAAGACGATGTGAGGGCAATCAGGAAAAGCTATCAGTCTATTTTAGCATGATTACTTGACTGCCTTTTATTTCTTGGTAATAATAAACATATAATTCACCATGTTTGCTAAGAAGTTCAAAAAATTTGAATTATCTCGGTGGGGAATGCAGCAGCCACCCCTCCCTATCTTCCCGTCTCCCCTTAGTTTTCTACATCTTACTAGAACACAAGAATATCTCCTTTCCTCTATCATACTTTTGTCCCTTTCAAGGTGGATTTCCTTGAACATGGTTATATCTGTGGGAGCATCTTGCCACATCTTGTGTGACGGGTCAATTGGTGTGGCAAAAGGATTTTTGTCGGCTTCATTTTTTGTAACAAGCTTTTTTTGGAAACAAGTAGAGAAGCACTCTACACTTTTCATTTTCAGAAAAGCCAACAAAACAAAAACAACTGAAGCAATCCAACAATAACCAGAAAACAAACCCTATCACCTGATGCATCAGTATCATGCCTAAACATGACACTGATGCACCAATGCTATCTATGTGGGATACAGTTCCTATCTTTATTCGTTACAAGCACAGTGTGATGCGGTACTGGGGAAACTTTAGAAGATCATTCCGTGAGGTAAGTCTGGCAGGGGGTACACTAAGAAATGGATCATGTTGTTGTGGGTCAATGATAACTGTGGGCTTGATGAGATAATAGCTGCCGAGTGATGCCTTTAATCATGAACTACATGGTGGTTTTTCCTTCTCTTCCTAGTCTTATTTTATTTTTTTCCTTTGCCTTCCTTCTGTTTTCTTCTACTCGATCTCCCTCTCCATGTACTGTCTTTTTATTTATTTTAATAAACATCAAGTGTGGGCGTTTTGCTTATAAATTTAAAAGATAAAGATAAATGTCCATATATAAGTTTGTAATTGTAAATGTGAGAGTTGGATCCGAATTAAATACATCAAAGATTCAAAATATTTGATATTAAAAAAAAGTAAAGCTTTTATGAACTTAAGCTGGCAAGAGATTTGTGAGCTCAACCACAATAATAGTAACATCAACTTCAAATAATCAACTTTAAAATTTTAATACACCTAGCGATGACAATTAGCGATGACAAGTGTTTATTCCAAAGTCCTAACAAGTAAATTTTTTATATTGTTTTGTATAAGATGAAGATGCTGAAAAAGAAACTATTTGGCATGTCCATTTTTCAACATTTTTTGGCCATCTTGTACGGAACCAACTCAAAAAATATGAATACTTGGAAGGTCAATGCTTGCCGCCTTATGCAGACCAAGAACAATCATTCAGATAAGAATATGTCAGACATTATAGCAAAGGACAGGTATTACCTGGCATTACCAGAAGTTGAATCTCTTATCAAAGAGTTAATTCCTGAGACATGAAGGAGATCATATGTACGAGGATAGGTCGAGAAAGCTTCACACCTGTAATAATAAATTGAAACTTTCAGAATAACTCATAAGAGTAATGAATTCATGACACTATAAGAGAACAATAATAAAGGGCTCACCAATCATGGTATACTCCTATAAGGCCTCTATCATAAATTACATCCAGTGTTAGTTGCTTTGTTGCTGGAACGACATTCATGACCCAAACTGGATCATTTATCAGAGCTGCTGCAAAGCCACCATAAAAGGCATTCATGTCCATAACATTCCTGACATGCGAGGTTCCCAGGCTGACGCCAAGTGAATTTTTGTAATATGCCACCCGTCGAACCCACCTCTTTGTATCTGCTTCAAAAACGTTGGCCCCTGTTTGCATGAGAGGAATCCTAGTTGTGGCCTTTGAGAGCCTCTGTGGCCATTTTGGCAGATTGTTCAATGATATTTCTACTGTCAAGGTGCCTTGAGTCACACAACTCTTCAACTTGTAGTACCTGTGCAAAAAGAATGAATGTAATGATTCAGATGAAACATCAACTGTACTTGAGTTTTAAATTCCATATGGTAAACAGGAAGTAAACCCTCTCAATTGCAAATCATTGTTGCTAATAACAAACAATATTAATACCAAATTTGCAAAAGACGCCCATTTACGTGTACTGATATTACATTTCTGATCATTAATGTGCAATATTTGCATATAACCATTGGTGCGTTAAGCTGAAAAGAGAGGAAAAGAACGTCAATATGTGATTGACCCAATTGTTCAAAAATCCTTCCTCACTCCTGCCAGTAAGGTTCGGATAATTTGACTGAAATGGTAACTCTAGCAGAAGCCCAGAATCCTTAACCACCAAAAAAAAAAAAAAAATTTAAGAGTTTATCTTACTGAATTTACCATGCTTCACTTGAATCATCATAATTTGTGGCAGGGCAAAAATACTCCGCAAATTGTCGGCACAATGGCTCCCGAGGCTTCTGCCAAATGGCAGTGTTACCGTCCACTGTAATTAATTCATAACACAAGTTTTCTGCCAACTTTTGAAGGTTAGCCCATTCCTTCTCTTGCTTGGACCACTGCACTGGGGGCCCAGATATGACTAGATATCCTCCCGGTCTCAGTAACCTATTCACCTCAATCAGGTAGGTTCCATCTGCAACCATTTGCATATGATTATTTACAACCTGGAATAAGGAAGCAATACTTGTTTGGAAATAAGAAAAATAGTGAATTAGAAGCTTACTATAAGCAGTGAAGGGAATCAAGCACCGGGAGCAATGCACCAAGTCGAACGAATGTGCCGAGAAAGGGAGACGACGCGTGCCAAGCATTGCAACAAATGCAGGGATACCCCTCTCTAAGGCAAACTGTATCTGAGATTTATGTGAATCCCGAGGAGCAAAAGACATTGTTATGATATTCTCCTTGAGCATGTACCCACCAAAACTAGCAACCTGAAATAAACAAAGCAAGATCATGCATAAAATTTAGGGAAAACTACAAATGTACACAATTGGACTTGAGATTTATGTCAAGTAAAATCCGACTACCCCACAACCCATGTCAAGAGCCGTCCTTATCCATCCACTTTTGATCGGTATATACTGCGCCAATTTAGCAATATATTGCTCAGCTCCATCAGGAAACATGGTCCCACCACCTGGAAAAATAAAGTATGAACCCTCTTGCTTCATCCATCCTTGGTGCCCTTTCCTCTCCGCAATTTTACCATATGGCATGTTATCATGCCAAATCTACAAATTACAGCACAACATCACAAACTATAAGTACTTCCAAACAAGCCATTATAAAACAAAGCAAAGCAATGTAAAGTGAGACTTAATTACATACCTTGTGAAGGCTGTCAGGCCATGGTACAGGAATCCGGTACCCTTTAGGCGGCGGTACAAGGCACAGTGGCGTTTCCCCTGGTACAGGACAGTGCCTCTCGCGATAAAAATTCATCTCCCTACTAAAATGACTGCTGCGTTTGGGATCCTCACAGGGCATGTAATCAACCTCCTCTATGGGGCACGCATCGACAGAGACACGACCCGATCCGCTTGCACTGGAATCGAGAGCCGAGATGATTGTATCGCGGGAGGGGGAGGATCCGGCGACGAGGGGGTCGCCGAGAGGAGTGAGAACGAGGAGGAGGAAGAGGAGGACGATGGCGAAGAGGGAGAAGGCGGCGATGTCGAGGAGAGCCCATGGGCGGGGTGGGCCCCGGCGCGGCGGTGGTAGGTTGATGTGTCCCATTGTGGGATTAGATCGTAGAGCGAGAGAGATCTCACAAGTGACAGTGTGAACTATGGATGGTTCTAAAGGGGTAAGTTTGTTCTTTCCGTTTCAATGAATTTTTTGTTGCTCTTGATACGGATAGTTCTAAAAGGGATCCATACCCTCGGCAGCTGAAATTTGACTGTTCCAAACAGCCAAATTCTTTTTTTTTTTTTAATATTTCAACATTTTAAAATTCAAATGTTGAATTCAAACCATTGATCTTGTTCAATTTTATGGGCGATGCATTTTCGTATAAGTTTTATGAAATTTGGAGCTGATTTGATACTAGATCAAGTGGTCAATAAATGAACGAATATGGTTAACTATCACTGATTAATTCTAATACGTTCATAATTTAGTCACTTAATCAAGTATCAAATCAACTCCAAATTTTTTAAAACTTATATGAAAAATGCATCGTCCATAAAATTGAACAAGATCAACGGTTTGGATTCAACATTTGAATTTTAAAATGTTGAAATATTAAAAAAAAAGAAATTTGGTTGTTTTCGGCTGCTGAGGATGTGGATGCGTTCTAAAAGGGTATTTTACTGGTTTGGGCTGACAAATGATATCCTCTGCCAATTTTTAAGGTTGGTAGAGTGCCCACCTTTGATCTGAACTGTTAGATCTAATTTCAACGGTTAATGGGAGCCCCGTGCATAATACCAGATTAATAGGCTCGAAAAATTATAACCGTCAAGATTAGATCGAACGGTTCGGATCAAAAGTTGACACTCTACCAACCTTAAAAGATTGGCAGAGGATACTCTCCCGACATTTTCAATAGTTCTTCTTTTCTTAATCTTTCCTTCTCTTCTAGACTTCTACAGCGGTTTATGGCCCAATAGATGATAAACAAACTATCCTTTATGGATGACCTTTCTTCTGTCAGGGCCGAAAAAATAAAAAATATTATTAAATATCGAAATATTACTTAAATAATTTAACTTTTAATAATAGTATTGTGATATCGTTCTTTCAATGAACAAATACTAAAAGCTGATATCATTTTTTGAAAAACTATTTTAGCTAAGATCGTTCATTGCTTAAATAATCTAAATTTTAACAATAGTATTGTGATATCGTTCTTTCAATGAACGATACTAAAAATTAGTATCGTTCTTTGAAAAAACAATCTTAGCTAAGATCGTTCTTTCAAAGAATGATCTTAGCCATATCCTGTTAAATCGTGATTTGTATATTAAAAAAATAAGATAATTAGTTTTATGCTACCGTGAATTTTGTCAATTAGGGAAATGTCATTCTTAAATTAGATCTATGCCATTGTAAAATTGTTAAAATTAGTTTTATGCCACTATTTCTTCAAAAATATAGTAAATTCTAAAAATGCCATTACTAAACTTGTCATTAATTTTTCTTAATGACAATATTGTTCCTTATTAAAAACAAACCCTAATAAACAAACGGCGCTCAGGACTAGCGAAGGACCTTCCCTCCACGAGTTGTGGTCCTCATTTGACTTGAGTATTTTCAGCCATGGCGTGGGATATGAAATCGGAGGAATAGAATTTGACTAAAAAAATTAAGTGCAAAATATCATGTTCGGTGATATATGTGATACCACCCCTTTTCAAACTGGTGTCGTTTTGTAGAGCTATTTAAACAATTTTTTTTTTTTGTCTTTTTAACGGAAGAGTCACTTGGCTCGGCACAAATCACCATTACATTTTTTTTTTTTTTTGGTCTTTTGGATGTGATTTACGGATACTTGTCTTTTGAAACTACACCAAGATTATAAATTGTTGGCAATGTTATCAATTTAAAATGCTATACGAAGAATTACTAAAATATTGAAATCCATTAACTTTTTTTCCTCCACATAATACTTTTTTGGAGGGATTTAAAGAAGCAAGCTAATTAATACGTTGCCTTGGTGAAGTATAATCAGCCTACAAAAGAGCATTGTACAATAGTGCATATCCATAAATGTTATTACATGATAAAAATCGGCACCACAAAAAATTTGCAAAAACAATCTTAAAAATTAATTTTTCTTTTTGTTTGGAAAATAGAATTATGCCATTGTTAAATGACTAATTAGATTTTTTTCCCACTATTTTAATACACAAATGGCATAGAATAATTTTATTATTTTGCAGTGGCATAAAACTAATTTTTATTGATTTGTAATGGCATAAAACCAATTATATCTTTTGCAATGGTATATCTCTAATTTGTTTGTTTTATAGTGGCATATTTAAAAGGGCATAATTGTCATATCTACTGTTTGGTGGCATAAAACTAATTTCTATTGTTTTGTAATGGCATAAAAATAATTTGTCATTTAGTGATGGCATATCTCTAATTTCAAATATTGACAATGGCATAAATCTAAATCACCCTAAAAAAATTTATTTTGCCGCTCAAATCATGATTTGTATGTATATTTTTATATTTTTTATATAATTCAATTTTGATTGATGAAAAAAATTTATGGTAATCATTTTTTTTTATCATTTATATACTTAGATTTCAATCGTATTTGTTTCTCACTTTTTAAAAATTGATAGTTTTTTATTTTTGAATGTCTTAAAAATAGCTTTGTCTTAGCAAGGTTTTGTATTATTTAATGTATTTATATATATATATATATATATTAATAAAATTGTATGGTTTTGGATTCATTATTGTTTTATATTTGCTTAAAAATTATGTATTTATGTTTTATTCATTGTAAATTTTTTTACTTTGGTTTGATTTTTAGTTTAATTTTTTTGTCATATTTAGTTGTTTTAGGAAATTTTGTCACATATACGTCTATTATTTCTTAAATAAAATAGTCGATTTTGTGGTATCACATATATATATCACCGAAAATAAAAAAATTAGAGAAAAGAAAAGAAAAATTACATAAAAGAAAATGTAATTTTGAACATTAGAACTTGATAGGACGTTTTCATATATTGGTTTTGATCCAATTTGGACTCAAATTATGATTGATTTTATGTGATTTTAACTTAGTTTTATCTATGTTTATTAGTTTTTAGGTATTGTCATGGCCTTTTATGTTTTTATAGGACAATCATCAGATGTGGCTCCAAATCTGCACAAATCAATACTTATTGAGCGACTCGACTAAGTGCTTGGCGAGATGGATTAGGCAGATAGAAGACCAACCAGACAGGACAAGGTCAGGAGACAACTTGAAGTATCTTACGCGGGTAGATCGCACTAGTGAGCCTAGAGAAGTTTCAGACAGTTTCCACGTTCAGACGGTTAATTTGGCAACCTCTCCTACACTATTTTTGTCACGATCTGACCTACTTTTGAAGTACTTAAACTGCCCTCTGCAGTTATTTCGATGACTATAAAAGGAGGGGAGTTTCGAGAGTTCAATGTTTTCAATTTTACATAGAAGTCACGCTAAAGCAGAGGAGGAATTGAGCAACCCCTGTCTTCAGTGCACAAGACTAGGAGTCAAGCGGGTCGCCCAGTTCATGCCACAACGGACAAACAAAGGAATTCGACTCTGATTTGTTGTAATATCTCATTAATTCTTGTTTGATTCTGTAATGATGATTTATACCTTGTTGTTAGTTGTTACAATAATCTTACTTGAGTAGTTTGATTAGGGGCGATGGTTGAAAATAAATACTTAACTTAGTTTGCATAATTGTTTAGTTTGATACTTATTTATTGAGTTTTATTTCTTGTGCTTTACTTATTATTTGCTATGCTTGAATTGTTTAAGTAGATTTGGTATTTTCCCGTCAAAATTAGGCTAACCTTGAATGTTAGGAAGTCAAACCCGACTAAACTTAGATTAATTTGAGTATATTATAAGCCAGAAATGGAGATCTATTCCCAACATATGAAAATTGAGAGAAATCTTAGATCCAAGAAGTAGATTTGTTTAGTTTAAGCTAAGGAACGAAAGTTTAAACTTGGATTAAACAAGAGTTTAATTGGTTTTATTAAAATAACTTCCTTTAAACTCTTTATACTGTCTAGAATATGATTTATATCTTATTTATTAAAAAATATTAGATTATACATGGTAATAATGCATATAAATTACGAACAATGCAATTCTGAGTACCATTTCAGCTTTTCAATCGTTTTTGGATTTATTCTAAGTCATTTCACCACAATAATCTACATTTAAACTCTTTATACTATCTAGAATATGATTCATATCTTATTTATTAAAAAAGATTGGATTATACATGGTAATTACGCATATAAAATGCAAATAATGCAATTCTGAATATTATTTGAGCTTTTCAATCGTTTCTGGATATATTCCAAGTCATTTCATCACAATAATCAACAATAAACTCTTTCTATTGTCTAAAATATAATTCATATCTTATTCATTAAAAAAGATTAGATTATACACAGTAATTATGCATATAAAGTGCGAATAATACAATTCTGAGTATCATTTGAGCATTTCAACCGTTTCTGGATTCATTCTAAGTCATTTCATCACAATAATCTACATTAAAATTTTTTATACTGTCTAGAATATGATTCATATCTTATTTATTAAAAAAGATTGGATTATACACGGTACTTACATATATAAAGTGCGTATAATGCAATTATGAGAATCATTTGAGCATTTCAATCTTTTCTGGATTCATTCTAAGTCATATCCTCACAATAATCTACATTTAAACTCTTTATAATGTCTATAATATGATTCATATCTTATTTATTAAAAAAAATTAAATTATACATGGTAATTACGCATATAAATTGCAAATAATGCAATTATGAGTATCATTTGAACATTTCAATCGTTTCCGGATTCATTCTAAGTCATTTCATCACAATAATCTACATTAAAACTCTTCATACTGTATAGAACATAATTCGTATCTTGTTTATTCAAAAAGATTGGATTATACATGGTAATTACGCATGTATTGTGCAACTAATGCAATTCTTAGTATCATTTGAGCATTTCAATCGTTTCTGGATTCATTGTAAGTCATTTGATCACAATAATCTACATTAAAATTTTTTATACTGTCTAGAATATGATTCATATCTAATTTATTCAAAAAGATTAGATTACACACGACAATTATGCATATAAAGTGCGTATAACGCAATTCTGAGTATCATTTGAGCATTTCAATCGTTTTTTTATTCATTCTAAGTCATTTCAACACAATAATCTACATTTAAATTCTTTATACTGTCTATAATATGATTTATATCTAATTTATTCAAAAAGATTGGATTATACACGACAATTAGGCATATAAAGTGCGTATAATGCAATTCTGAGTATTATTTGAGCATTTCAATCGTTTCTGTATTCATTCCAAGTCATTTCTTCACAATAATCTACATTTAAAGTCTTTATAATGTCTAGATTATGATTCATATCTTATTTATTCAAAAAGATTTGAATATACACGGTAATTACGCCTATAAATTGCGAATATTGCAATTCTGAGTATCAATTGAGCATTTCAATTGTTTCATGATTCATTATAAGTCATTTCATCACAATAATATACATTTAAACTATTTATACTGTACGGACTACGATTCATATCTTATTTATTCAAAAAGATTGGATTATACCCGGTAATTACGCATATAAAATGCGTATAATGCAATTCTAAGTATCATTTGAGCATTTCAATCGTTTCTGGATTCATTCTAAGTCATTTCATTATAATAATCTAAATTTAAACTCTTTATACTGTCAAGAATATGATTCATATCTTGTTTATTCAAAAGATTGGATTATATACAGTAATTACGAATATAAAGTGCGAATAAGGCAATTCTGAGTATCATTTGAGATTTTCAACTGTTTCTGGATTAATTCTAAGTCATTTCATCACAATAATCTATATTTAAACTCTTTATACTATCTAGAATATTATTCATATCTTATTTATTCAAAAAAATTGGATTATACATGGTAATTACACATGTATAGTGCAAACAGTGCAATTCTGAGTATTATTTGAGCATTTCAATCATTTATGGATTCATTCTAAACCATTTCATCATAATAATCTATATTAAACTCTTTATTATGTCTAGAATATGATTAAAATCTTGTTTATTAAAAAAGATTGGATTATACATGGTAATTACGCATGTATAGTGCAACTAATGCAATTCTGAGTATCATGTGAGCATTTCAATCATTTCTGGATTAATTCTAAGTCATTTGATCACACTAATCTAAATTTAAATTCTTTATACTGTCGAGAATATGATTAATATCTAATTTATTCAAAAAGATTGGATTACACACGGCAATTACGCACATAAAGTGCGTATAATGCAATTCTGAGTATCATTTGAGCATTTAAATCATTTATGTATTCATTCTAAGTCATTTCATCACAATAATATACATTTAAAGTCTTTATACTGTCAAGAATATGATTCATATCTTATTTATTAAATAATATTGGATTATACATGGTAATTACGCATATAAAGTGCGAATATTGCAATTTTGAGTATCATTTGAGAATTTCAATCATTTATGGATTAATTATAAGTCATTTAATCACAATAATCTATATTTAAACTATTCATACTGTCTAAAATATGATTCATATCATATTTATTCAAAAACACAAGATCATACATGGTAATTATGCATATAAAGTGCAAATAATGCGATTCTGAGTATCATTTGAGCATTTCAATGGTTTCTGGATTCACTCCAAGTCATTTTATCACAATAACCTGTATTTAAACTCTTTATATTGTCTAGAATAAGATTCATAGCTTGTTTATTCAAAAAATTAGATTATACATGGTAATTACGAATATAAATGCAAATAATGCAATTCTTAGTATCATTTGTGCATTTCAATCGTTTTTGGATTCATTATAAGTCATTTAATGACAATCATCAATATTTAAACGATTTATACTGTCTAGAATATGATTCATATCTTATATATTAAAAAAAATTGGATTATACTTGGTAATTACGCATATAATGAGCGAATAATGCAATTCTGAGTAACATTTGAGCATTTTAATCATTTCTTGATTCATTCTAAGTCATTTCATCACACTAAATTATATTTAAACTCTTTATACTGTCTAAAAAATGTTTCATATCTTCTTTAATAAAAAATACTGGATTATACACGATAATTACGCATATAAAGTGCGAATAATGCAATTCTGAGTATCATTTGAGCATTTCAATCGTTTCTGTATTCATTCTAAGTCATTTTATCACAATAATCTACATTTAAAGTCTTTATACTGTCTAGAATATGATTCATATCTCATTTATTCAAAAAGATTGGATTATACACGGTAATTACGCACATAAATTGCGAATATTGCAATTCTGAGTATCATCTGAGTATGTCAATCATTTCTGGATTTATTCTAAGTCATTTCATCACAATAATCTATATTCAAACTATTTATACTGTCTAAAATATGATTCATATCATATTTATTCAAAAACACTAGATTATACAAGGTAATTACGCATATAAAGTGCAAATTATGTGATTTTTTGTATCATTTGTGCATTTCAGTCGTTTCTGGATTCATTCTAAGTAATTTAATCACAATCATATATATTTAAAATATTTATACTATCTATAATATGATTCATTTCTTATTTATTTATAAAAATTAGATTATACATGGTAATTAAGCATATAAAGAGCGAATAATGCAATTCTGAGTATCATTTGAGCATTTCAATCGTTTCTGTATTCATTCTAAGTAATTTTATCACAATAATCTACATTTAAAGTCTTTATACTGTCTAGAATATGATTCATATCTAATTTATTCAAAAAGATTGGATTATACACGGTAATTACGCACATAAATTGCGAATATTGCAATTCTGAGTATCATTTGAGTATTTCAATCATTTCTGGATTTATTCTAAGTCATTTCATCACAATAATCTTTATTCAAACTATTTATACTGTCTAGAATATAAGTCATATCATATTTATTCAAAAAAACTAGATTATACAAGGTAATTACGCATATAAAGTGCAAATAATGCGATTCTGAGTATCATTTGAGCATTTCAATGGTTTCTTGATTCAATCCAAGTCATTTCATCACAATAATCTATATTAAAACTCTTTTTATTGTCTAGAATATGATTCATATCTTGTTTATTCAAAAAATTGGATTATACATGGCAATTACGAATATAAATGCAAATAATGCAATTCTTAGTATCATTTGTGCATTTGAATCGTTTCTGGATTCATTCTAAGTCATTTAATGACAATCATCTATATTTAAACTATTTATACTGTCTAGAATATGATTCATATTTTATTTATTAAAAAAAATTGGATTTTACATGGTAATTACGCATATAATGAGCGAATAATGCAATTCTGAGTATCATTTGAGCATTTCAATCATTTCTGTATTCATTCTAAGTCATTTCATCACAATAATCTACATTTAAAGTCTTTATACTGTCTAGGATATGAGTCATATCTTATTTATTCGAAAAGATTGGATTATACAAGGTAATTATGCATATAAAGTGCGAATATTGCAATTCTGAGTATCAATTGAGCATTTGAATTGTTTCAGGATTCATTCGAAGTCATTTCATCACAATAATATACATTTAAACTATTTATACTGTATGGACTAAGATTCATATCTTATTTATTAAAAAAGATTGGATTATACCCGGTAATTACGCATATAAAATGCGTATAATGCAATTCTAAGTATCATTTGCGCATTTCAATCGTTTCATGATTCATTCTAAGTCATTTCATCAAAATAATCTGAATTCAAACCCTTTATACTATCAAGAATTTAATTCATATCTTGTTTATTGAAAAAGATTGGATTATACATGATAATTACGAATATAAAGTGCGAATAAGGCAATTCTGAGTATCATTTGAACTTTTTAATCGTTTCTGGATTAATTCTAAGTCATTTCATCACAATAATCTACATTTAAAATCTTTATACTGTCTAGAATATGATTCATATCTTATTTATTCAAAAAAATTGGATTATACTTGGTAATTACACATGTATAGTGCAAATAATACAATTCTGAGTATTATTTGAGCATTTCAATCATTTATGGATTCATTCTAAGTCATTTCATCACAATAATCTATATTAAAACTCTTTATTCTGTCTAGAATATGATTCATATCTTATTTATTCAAAAAGATTGGATTATACATGGTAATTACACATATAAAAAGCGAATAATACAATTCTGAGTATAATTTGTGCATTTCAATCGTTTCTTGATTCATTCTATGTCATTTAATCACAATAATCTACATTTAAAAATATTATACTGTGTATAATATGATTCATATCTTATTTATTCAGAAAGATTGGATTATACATGGTAATTACGCATATAAATTGTGAATAATGCAATTCTGAGTATCATTTGAGAATTTTTATCGTTTTTGGTTTCATTCACAGTCATTTCATTACAATAATCTATATTTATACTATTTATATTGTCTCGAATATGATTCATATCTTATTTATTCAAAAAGATTAGATTATACACGGTAATTACGCTTATATAGTGCAAATAATGTAATTCTGAGTCTTATTTCAGCATTTCAATCGTTTCTGGTTTCATTCTATGTCATTTCATCACAATAATCTACATTTAAACTCTTTATACTGTCTAGAATATGATTCATTTCTTATTTGTTCAAAAATAATGGATTATAAATGGTAATTGCGCATATATAGTGCAAATAAAGCAATTCTGTATATTATTTCATAATTTCAATCGTTTCTGTATTCATTCTAAGTAATTTCATCACAATAATCTGCATTTAAAATCTTTATACTGTCTAGAATATGATTCATATCATATGTATTGTTAAAAACTGGATTATACGTGGTAATTACGGATATAAAGTGCAAATAATGCGATTCTGGGTATCATTTGATCATTTCAATTTGTTTCAGGATTCATTCTAAGTCATTTCATGACAATAATCTACATTTAAAATCTTTATACTTTCTAGAATATGATTCTTATCTTGTTTATTCAAAATGATTAGATTATAAATGGTAATTACGAATATAAAGAGTAAATAATGCAATTCTGAGTATTATTTGATTATTTCAGTTGTTTCTGGATTCATTATAAGTCATTTCATCTCAATAATCTACATTTGAACTCTTTATTCGGTCTAGAGTATGAGTCATTTCTTATTTATAAAAAAATATTGGATTATATAGGGTAATTGCTCATATAAAGTGCAAATAATGCAATTCCGAGTGTCATTTGAGCACTTTAATCATTTTCGAATTCATTCTAAGTCAATTCGATACAATAATCTACGTTTAAACTCTTTATACGATCTAGAATATGATTCATCTCCTATTTACTCAAAAAGATTGGATTATACATGGTAATTACACATGTAACATGCAAATAATGCAATTCTGAGTATTATTTAGGCATTTCAATAATTTTTGGATTAATTCTAAGTCATTTTATCACAATAATCTACATTTAAACTCTTTATACTGTCTAAAATATGATTCATATCTTATTTATTCAAAGATATTGGATTATAAATGATAATTACGTATATAAAGTGCAAATATGCAATTCTGAGTATCATTTGGCACTTCAATCGATTCTGATTTAATTCCAAGTCATTTCTTCACAATAATCTACATTTAAACTCTCTGTACTGTCTATAATATGATTCATATCTTATTTATTCAACAAGATTGTATTATACATGTTAAATAAGCATATAAAGTGCGAATAATGCAATTCTGAGTATCATTTGAGCCTTTCAAACGTTTCTGGATTTATTCTAAGTCATTTAATCACAATGATCCACATTTAAAATCTTTATACTGTCTAGAATATGATTCATATCTTATTTATTCAAAAAGTTTGGCTTATTGTCTCGCACTTTTTCGCGGCCCTCGGATCGAAAAGAAACGAAGAATCCGGTCTCGGATTGAGGGGCAAAAAAAATGCGGATCAGATACCCCTCGCGAGCCTCAAGAGGCCGATACCGATACCACCCCGGAGAGGGTAACTGCACGGTCTTGAGTTCCCACGAGGGTTTATTATTTGAAGGGGTCCTTTCTTTCCAGTAGGCGCAAGCCCCTACTGTTAATTACCTCCGACATGGTCAGGAGCACCTCTAGATCGGGAAAAATCAAAGGATTGTGCATCGTGAGCTGCTAGGAAATTGTAAATATGCAATTAGTAGTCCTACCATGCATTAATGCAATTAGCGGTCCTACCATGCATTATATTTTTGTTTTGTTTTTTTTTTATTATTATTATTGCTACTATGCGATGTTAGTATATCCTATTATTATTATTTTTTTTATGGACTTGGTATTGCAGGGGACAGCAGTCTTTGGAGTTCTTAGCCTCTAGAGGTTTTGGTTGACCACCATCACTGGACGCTTGTGATCTTCTCGTTTTCCGAGTTCTCTTTGTAATGTGAGGAATCAAGGTTTAGGCTCTTCAATTTGAATCTTGTGTTTTTAAGGCATGGATTTCCCGAAGCGGGTTTCTTAAACTCCCTTCTGACTTCTGTCGAGGGTGTCTGAAGGTGACGTCTGACTCCTGATCAGATCGTTAAATTCATATCTCCCAAGGCATGGATTTTTCGAAGCGGGTTTCTTAGACTCCCTTTTGACTTCTGTCGCAGGTGTCTGAAAGTGACGTCTGACTCTTCATCATATCGTTAAACATTAGATTGATGCGGTGCTGAGGGGTTTTTTTTTATTTTGAGTTGACATCAGGCCCTTAGGCTTGTGGACGTTAATGGTAGACGTCGGACCCCTGGGTTTATGGACGTTGAAATCATATGCGCGCGGGTGCGACCCGAGTCGGCTGCCCCTTGACCTTTCCCGGGAAGCGGGGTGACGCTCGTTCAATGGGCATAGAGCGTTGAATGACGTCTGGCCCTGACCAAGACGCTGAACAGACGGTATGGGCATATGGCGACCATTGAAAATGACATTTGGCGATGTTCGATAGACAGTTCGGCTCATTCCCGAACCGTTGAAGTGACACTTGGCGATGTTCAAATTTCTTTTATTGAGATGATACCTAATTTTCATCCAAGGTATCAGGTGAACGATTCGACTGCCACTCGAATCGTTAAGACATCTGGTTGCCAGTCAGACGTTAAGTGACGGTCCGATCTCCATTCGAAGTACTGAGGTGATATCTGGTAGCCAGCCAGAATATCAAACAGATGATCCGATTGTTGTCCGGAACGTTCAAAGACATTTGATTGCTATTCAGATATTGAGTAGACGGTCCAACCATCATTCGAAACACTGAAGTGATACTTGGTATCCAGCCAGGATATCACACAGATTATCCAATTGTTGTTTGAGGTGTCGACAGGGCATCTGATTGCAGGTCAAATATCCGGGAATCAACTCAGCTGCCACCTGAATCGAAGACGCCTGGTTGCCAGCCAGGTGTTAAATGACAATTCGCCTATCTCTCGGAGCATTGAGGTGATACCTAGTATCCAGCCAAGGTACCAAATAATTGGTCCGATTATATTTGAAGCGTTAAGAAGTGACATCTGGTTGCCAGTCAGATGTTCTGCAGACGGTCCGATCATAATTGAGACACTGAAATGATATCTGGTAGCCAGCCAGAATATCAGACAGATGATTCGACTATTACTCGAAGCGTTGAAGTGACGTCCATTAGCCAAACAGATATTGAGCGACGACTCGATCCTCATTCGAAGTATTGAGGTGATACCTGGTAGCCAGCCAAGATACCAAACAATAGTCCAAATGTTATTCGAAATGTTGCAAGGAATCTGATTGCTAATCAGACGTTCAGCGAACAGTTCAGCTGCCACCTGAAATGTCCAAATTTCATCTGGATGCCAGTCAGATGTTAAAGTGACGGTTCGGCTCTCACCCGAAGCGTTCAAAATATCATATGTCAGACGCCGAACCCCTGGGTTTGTGGGCGTTGAAAAATCTTATGCGCGCGAGTGCTACCTAAGTCGGACGCCCCTTGGCCTCCTTAGGTGCGGTAGACAGTTGGTTCTCGATCATAGGAGCGCTCCTCTGACGCTCAGTCACTGACCAAATGTTGAAACTTCGCCTGATTCCCGATCAAGCGTTAATGTGACGTGATGCTTGACATTTAGCCAAGGAAGTCACTAGAGTGACGCTGGGCTCTTGAGCTTATGAGCGTTCAAGTAGCGTCCGGCTTCCAACCGGAACGTTGTAGTTTCCCTCCAGCACCGAAAGAGGTAGGCTTTTGTTGTGCAGAATCTGGTTGTGGATTTTTAGGTAACATCACTAATCCATTTAAGTAATGTAACCATGTAACATGTTGAAGGTTTTCGATGAAGATGATACTCGGATTAAAATCATGGATCCATCAGATGTGGCAGTATGATATAGGGTAGGGTCATAGTGTTATTTAAGGGAGTTGCTTGTGGCACCAGTGTCGGCCTTGGCATATCCTTAGCGATTAGATCGCAAATATTGAAGATAACATCTTCTGCCTTCTTGAGAGATCGAGTATAAAATTCCACTGTTGCAACAAACCACTCAATCCTTCTGAAATAAAATCGTGCACTTCCCCATGGTTAAGGTTATAGGTGGTATGATATGGTATGATGGTGTGGTATTTGTCCATAATGACTGGTTTTGCATATCTTAGATAGGATCATAATGTTGCTTCAAGGTGTTGCTTGTGACAGCAGTGCAAGCGGACGTTTATCCCTGGCGGGTAGATTGCATACAATCGAGATAGGACCTCTTGCCATCTCTCTCGAGAGCGGGTGCCTTAGATAACCGTGGACTTTCACCTGTTGTGACAAACCACAAATTTAACAGCACCATAAGCTTTTCTCAGATCACAAAGAGTTCTGCTCATATGTGATGGATCTATATTCTTCACCTATAGTATTTTGCGGTGTAATTTGCCTTCAGTTTGGATTTTAATCAATCGACCTTTGATTTGGTCTTTGCCTGATTTGTATATGATTTCAGTACCCTTGATAGAGTCCCCATGATGTCGTGGGGGAACTCACTATCCTTCATCTTGAGGCTAGTGAATCTCAATTCAACCAGATTCTCAACATTGAGCTTAATTATTTCACCAGCAATCCTGTTATTATCAAGAATGCTTGGCGTCTCCATTTACTCCATACCCATCGTGAAGATACCCGTCTGGCGATTTTGATCACCCGGGTTATAATAAACCTTATTTAAGTCATGAGCGGGACACTAGGCTTGGCCGTGATAGTGCTCCGGTATGACTTCCTGAATTTCAGGGTCCTCTCCTACTATTCTGGGACCTGGTGACCCCTTGAAATGTACAGGGAGCCTCCTTCATGTCAGAATATTATCCACGCCTTCGGTAATTTAATTATGAGCCTTTGAGCCTTTTTAGGTTATGCCGGAACGGCTTTTCTCCATGGTATCAGATGAGGATCGGGATCTACCTGATTGATCTCTTGATTGTGATAATTATCATAATAAATCCCTCCTATTTTCCCGGTGACTCCTCGGGATGAACAGGGGGTCTCCTTGATGGTAAAATATTGTTTATGCCTTTTATGATTGAATTATGAACCCTTGAACCTCTGCCGGAACGGCTTATCTCCATAGTATCCTGAAATAATGGTAGGGGTATATCTGGCAGAGTTTTTGGTGAAGATGGTTAGCCAAATAAATTCTCCATATTTTTCTGATCTTCTAGGATTTTTCCTCACATTTTTCTGAGCCTCCTATGATTTTTCATGAATTTTCCAAGGTTGCTGGTAATTTTATGGCTGGTCAGATCTCAGAAAACGGGTTAAAAATATTCTACTTGGATTTTGTTTGTGGTTTTGGCATGACTGTGTTCCCTATATTCTTCTGAGCTTTCAGGAATTTTCCTCGCATTTTTCTGAGCTTCCTATAATTTTTCATAAATTTTCAAAGATTGCTGGGTTTTAAAATAAATATCATAGCGACGTGGCAATTTGTGGTTGGCCAGAGCTTGGAAAATGGGTTTAAAATTTTCTATTTGGATTTTGGTTGTGTTTTGGCATGACTGAATTCCTCATATTTTCCTAGACCTTTAGAAATTTGGTTTGGATTTTTTTGAGTTACGGTTTATTTTCTATGAATTTTCAAAGCTTCCAGCAAATGAACTGGTGCCACTTCAGCAAGCGTGACAGGTGGCAGCACGTGATTCGTCCAAATCAGTGCGGAAGAGAGAGAGTCAGCAGCGACTTCAGCTGTAAAGAAGGGACACGTGGCGCATCTTGATTGGTTTGAGTAAGTCGCTGACGGGTTGCCACACAGATCTAACTTGCTACAGCAAAATTACCACAGGAAATCACGAATTTTGGGATCGTTTTATAAAAAAAACGACATAGCACCCTCATGCGCCCGGTACATGCACCCGACTCTGTGATGGGAGAGATTTTGTCGCTCGTTACAGTGTGCACCTAGTCCAAGCAAACCAGGGATATAACCCCTTTCTCCTTCCTCCTTCCTTCGTCAAATTACCGATGAAGAAACCGCCATAGCCGTCGAATTGAACTCATCGGGTAACCATCTAGCCTTAAAATGGTGCCGGATAGGATCGTGAGACTTTCAAGGGGTCGAGGCACTCATTTCTCATGCTTCTCTGTTTCTCCTTCTCCGTAATCACCTCCACCTCAGTCTGCTAGGGTTCAGCAAGGCTTAATGGCGGTGGTGTGCCCCTAGCGGTGTCGGGCCCTTGGAATTATTCCGAATAGAATCATGGAGTCTGTGTGAGTCTCGGCATTCTATCAATTTGGTTGGTTGATGGCTCCGGCATAGGGCTCCGCCTCAACTTAAATCTGTCATAGCGGCGAGTTGGTGTTTGCAGCCTTCTGTCGACTCAGGGGAGGTAATGACCGAATTGTAGGCTCAATAGCATATACAATTGGGGATATCTTTGATCAATTTGGTAGTTATTGATCTCCAACCAAGAATACCACCTAGACTTGGATTCGGTCATGACGAAGCACTGTTGACTGCTTTTCTCACTATTGTGGCAGTCTGTTGATGGCATGGGGAGGCCTTAGCATGGACATATGAGCATGTTGGCACCTTCATGGGTGTATGCGAGCCTTTAATTGTGTCACAGGGCCATGAAGCTTCTCCTCGATTTGAGCCCAGCCATAGTGATTGTGATGAAGCCTCCTTGCATCGATTGAAAAGAGGATGGAGATATATTATTGAGGCTGGCAGCTTGTGTTTGAAATACAACCAGTCTTTAGGTCAATGCTGTGACTTCTATGGCATGATTTGGGCTGCTACCTCCTTCTCCATTGCATAGGTGAAGTGTTAGATTATTTCCATATAGGCTGACGAGTCTATATGGAAACAATCTAAATTAAGTATGGGCTGATTATTGTTTGGTATCCAAGTTTCTATTGATTATGGTAATAAGCTAAACATGGCTGTAAATAAATAGCAGATTTTGTGCAATAGATGTGTTGCCTTTTATAGGTGGTTATATTTAGAAACATTACCTATTTTATGATGGACAAAATATGGTATTGTGTGGTGGCCAAGAAGCCCTTGGCACTATAAATAAAGGGGTTGGTCCCCAAGGGACAAGACACACACGAGTATTGCTGCATACATGCGTTGATAGCAGCATCTCTGCCCCTCTCCCTAATTATTCCATCGATTAGAGAGAGATAGTGCTTTTGTTCAGGCTAAAGGCATCAAAGGGCGCGTCTTGTTCTCTTGGAAGATCTTTCTCCCTACTTAGGTGCGTGGAACAGTTTTGGTGAAGGTGCATACACATCAGGACACATCAAGAAGTGCTTAACATCAAGATTCAGACCATAGCAATGGAATTAGGTAAGCTTCCGCTCTCGATTTAGTTTTCTGGTGTTTTGGAACGGTCCGGTCTATGACCAGAACGGTCCGTTCCAACTGCTGGTTCTGCGAGTTTATGTTTTCTGGGTTGCTTATTTGACTTGTTAGAATTGTTTATTCCCTTTGGCTTTAAAGCAAACCCAACAAGTGGTATCAGAGCCACTCGTCGTGAGCCAGTAGCATGACACATAATTTTGGATCTAATTGAAGTGTTTGTATTGATTTGGTGAGATTGTTGATTTGAACTGAACTGTTTAAATTTCTGGCACGTATGTTCTGGAATTTTTTCTGGACTGTTTTCTGAACTGTTTCTGATTTATCTGGCTTTTGGACGGTCCGTTTCATGGCTCGAACGGACCGTTCCATTAACTTTGGATTGTTTATGATCTGTTTATTGAGTATTGTGCCAGACTTATTGTTTGTAATTGCAAATTGGACCCAAAGGGCTACAACTTGAACTGTTATTGAATTGTTTATTTTGATTTAGCTCTTTGTTATGATTCAAATTATTTTGAAATTGCAATTGCTTGAAAAGATTTTGAAAATTAAGTTAAAGTTTTAAAAATTCAAAATCGTTTAAAATCTGACCTAATTGGATGATTTAGATTTAAAGTAGATTGTCAGGTTAGGAGAGAAATCTTTAGGGTTTCTCGACCTAGATTAGGACGACATTTTCTACTCTTCTCTGCGGTTTTCAGGCGGTCCGTTCCACTCTGGGACGGTCCGTTCCACTTCAGTTTTGGTTGCAAACTGTTAGGTACTGACCAGAGTTTAGGACGGTCCGTTCTACAACCAGAACGGTCCGTTCCAGAACCAGATTGTTAGATTTTAAGCCAAAATTCAGGTTGTTTGTACTAGTTAGGTACAAATGACACTTTATGCATCCATCCTCTTCTCTTCTTTGCCGTGGTTTTCATTAGTAAGAGCTGTAAGCGTTGGGTTACACCATGTTGTCATGAGGACAAGTTCTGTCGCAGAAAATAAGGTCGGCGCCTAAAGTGTCCATATGACCCTGGCCTTTTCTGGGAATCTTGCCTGGATGTGGTGTAATTTCAATGGCTGCTGGCTGAACGGGAGACCACCGCTTTCTTTTCTTATCTCAATATGACTCGTACTAGCTTGTATGGTCATATCTCTCTTTGGTTCTCTTCTGGTCTATTTAGGGCGGACCGTTCTCTCACCAAAACGGTCCGTTTCAGGTTTGTTGGTTCGTACGATCCAACGCGTATATACCTTAGGGTTTGCAACTGGGTCCTAAGTCTATATCATCCTAGGTCAGTATTTAGTTAGGCTTTTCATCTTAGGATTGATGTGCATAATGAAAAGTCTAGGATTAGGTATATTTTAAGTCTAATATAAAGGTAATTTGAGTTGTATTTTGAGAATTGAACCAATATTAATATCATCCCGCCAAAGTGGGCTCTCATATTAATGGTTGTTTCAAAGACTCAGGTACAAAGTGTATTAAGGTACATGTAACTTCTAAACTATGGATCGGCCCAAAGGAAGGACATAATTTAAAAGACTACATGTACAATGTTTTGGTAGAATCAAATGGGTAATGATTATAAGGTTTTACATACAATTAATTAATCGGCCCAAAGGAAGGTTAATTAATTGATATGTTATGAATCGTTACATTTGATGCTACACCTAGTTAATTGAAGTTTGCTTGGAGACTCCAAAGAGCACTTGCAAATGAATAAAGACTAGTAGATGGGATTTAGACCTTTATATTTTATGATTTAACTTATACATTATGGTTATTAACATTAGTGTATTTTTTGTCTTTGGTTTATTTTAGCAAACATTCTAGCTAGCATTAACAGCATACCCATGCTGACTGGTTCCAACTTTAAGGAATGGAAAGAGAACTTGATGATAGTTCTCGGTTGTCTAGATATTGACCTTGCATTCAGGGAGCAGAAACCAACTGAGATTGATGCTAAAAGCACTCAACAACACATTCAAAGTGTAGCTCAATGGAATCGCTCTAATCGCATGGGCATAATGATCATTAAGAAGACAATTCCAGAGGCATTCAGGGGTACCATTTCTGATTCCGATGAGGCTAAGGCATGCTTGGAAGAAATTGAGAAGAGATTTGCCAAGAATGAGAAATCGGAGATTTGTACATTCATGGCAAGACTCACCTCTATAAAGTATAATGGAAAAGGCAACATTCGTGAGTACGTTTTGGAAGTGTCTAATCTTGCTTCAAAGTTACAAGCCCTTAAGTTAGACATATCTGAAGAAATTCAGGTGTGTCTAGTGCTTAACTCTCTCCCTAGTCAGTATAACCATTTCAAGGTTACTTATAACTGCACTAAGGACAAGTGGACTCTGAATGAACTGATTTCGCATCTAGTTCAAGAAGAGGAAAGGTTGAAGCTTGATAAGACACACAGTGCTAACGTTGCCTCCACTTCCAAGAATAATGGAAAGAAGAAACAAAATAAGAAAAAGGCTGCTAATTCAGAGCCAAAGAAGGAACCCAATAAGGGGAAGACTGGCAAGAAGCCAAAGAATCCAAATGGGTGCTTCTTCTGTGGCGAAGAGGGACACAAGAAGACTGATTGTGCATGCTACATAGCTTGGCGCAAGAAGAAAGGTATGTCTCTCTCTTTGGTTTGTTCAGAAGTTAATTTAACTTCAGTACAAAAAGATACTTGGTGGATTGATTCGGGTGCTACAACTCACATAAGTATCTCTATGCAGGGCTGCCTGAGCTGCCGCAAGCCAAATGATGGTGAAAGATACATCTATGTGGGCGATGGCAAGAAGGCACAAGTTGAAGCTATTGGGCATTTTAGATTGTTACTTAGGACTGGATTGTATTTGAATTTATATGAGACTTTTGTTGTACCGTCTTTTAGACGAAATTTAATTTCTATTTCTGTACTGGACAAATTCGGTTACTCTTGTTCTTTTGGAAATGGAAAATTCAGTTTATCTCATAATTCTAAATGCGTTGGATCTGGTTTTCTTTCAGTTTATGACAATCTATATTCTTTGGAAACTATTGCTTCATATAATGAAAACTTGTATACAAGTACTAGAAGTGTTAAGCGTAAATTAACTCATGAGAATTCAGGTGCACTTTGGCATAAGCGTTTAGGTCACATTTCTCCAAAGAGAATTGAAAGGCTTGTGCAAAGTGAAATACTCGATCCTTTAGACATGACTGATTTAGGCCCATGTAAAAGTTGTGTTAAAGGAAAACAAACCAATAAAAGGAGATATGATGCCAATAGAACGAGTGATGTCTTAGAACTGATTCATACGGACATTTGTGGACCATTTCCTATGCCTACTAGGAATGGTCAAACTTACTTTATCAGTTTCATAGACGATTATTCAAGATTTGGTTATCTATATCTATTAAGTGAAAAAGCGCAAGCTTTGGACGTATTCAAATCATTTAAAGCTGAAGTTGAGTTACAACTCAACAAAAGGATTAAGCAAGTCAAATCTGACCGTGGTGGTGAATACTATGGTAGATATGACGGTTCAGGTGAACAACGTCCAGGGCCTTTTGCTAAGTTCCTAGAGGAAAATGGCATTGTCCCTCAATATACCATGCCAGGATCGCCTAGCATGAATGGAGTAGCTGAAAGGCGAAACAGGACATTGAAGGACATGGTTAGAAGTATGCTCAGTCATACTAATTTGCCAAGATCTCTTTGGGGCGAAGCGCTTAAAACGGCAGCCTATTTACTCAATCGTGTACCAACTAAGGCAAATAATAATAAAATCCCCTATGAAATGTGGACTGGTAGGAAACCAAGTCTGCAACATTGTCGCATTTGGGGATGTCCAGCTGAAGCTCGGCCTTACAAGCCAAATGAGAAGAAATTGGACGAAAGGACAGTTAGTTGTTATTTCATTGGATATGCCGAACGTTCTAGGGGTTACAAGTTTTACGATCCCACTAATAGGAATATTTTTGAGACGATTATAGCTAAGTTCTTTGAGGATGTTTTGGTTGTGGGGGGAGATATGACACATCAGGATATTATCTTCGAGGAGAAAATGAGCACTGATCTTCAAACGGACCATGACAGGGCTGAAACGGACCGTTCCAGGATTGGAACAGACCGGTCTGAGGCTGAAACGGAACGGTTGATCATAGATGCAGTGCCCAGGATTGAAACGGACCGTTTAATTCAAGAAACGGATCCTGTTCCAGATCCTATGGACTTGGATCTTGGAAATAATCAAGTTGAAGATAATGATGTCATTGAACAACTGCAAACGCCTCAAGAACTTGTGCCTAGGAGATCCACTAGAGAGAAAAGACCAGCAATATCTAATGATTATGTGGTCTATCTCCAAGAACATGAGTTTGACATTGGGATGATGGAAGATCCTCATGATCTTCGTCAAGCTTTAGACAGTCCAAACTCACAAAAGTGGATCGATGCCATGAATGAAGAAATGAAGTCCATGTATGACAATGATGTATGGAACTTAGTACCATTACCAGAAGGAAAGAAACCTATTGGTTGCAAATGGATTTTTAAGACCAAAAAGGATTCTAAGGGTAATGTGGAAAGGTATAAGGCACGTCTTGTTGCTAAGGGCTTTACTAAAAAAGAAGGTATTGATTACAAAGAGACTTTCTCTCCAGTTTCATCGAAAGACTCTTTTAGGGTAATCATGGCACTTGTGGCACATTTAGATCTTGAGCTTCATCAAATGGATGTTAAGACTGCGTTTCTCAATGGTGACATTGATGAAACCATCTATATGGTGCAACCACCCCACTTTGTATCGGACGATCCAAAGAGAATGGTTTGCAAACTTAAGAAATCCATATATGGGCTCAAACAAGCGTCTCGACAATGGTATTACAAATTCCATCGAGTGATTCTCTCATTTGGTTTCGAGAGTAACCCGGCGGATGATTGTATATATCACAAGTTCAGTGGGAGTAAATATTCTTTCTTGGTTTTGTATGTGGATGATATACTGCTTGCCACAAACGATAAGGATATGTTGCATGAAACTAAGAAATTTCTATCTAGACATTTTGAAATGAAAGATCTTGGTGATGCATCATACGTGTTAGGTCTTAAGATATTTAGAGATCGTTCTCAAGGTATTTTGGGTCTATCACAAAAAGCCTATATCGATCAAGTACTCAAGCGGTATGATTTGGAAAACTGCAAACCAACAGAGACCCCTGTTACTAAAGGGGACAAGTTTAGTCTAGAACAATGTCCCAAAACACAGTTGGAAAAGAAGCAAGTAAAGGACAATAAGTATGCCTCCATAGTTGGAAGCATAATGTATGCCCAAGTGTGTACACGTCCAGACATTGCTTTCATTACAGGTATGCTAGGCAGGTATTTGCATAACCCAGGAATTCAGCATATCAAGGCAGCTAAACGAGTTTTGAGATATCTTCAAAGAACCAAAGACTTTGCACTAACGTATCGGAGATCAGATAAGCTGGAGGTCATAGGATATTCTGATTCTGATTTTGCGGGATGTCAAGATAGTTTAAAGTCAACCACAGGGTTCATCTTCATGATGGCATGTGGAGCTGTTTCATGGAAAAGTGCCAAACAATCCCTAGTGGCATCTTCAACCATGGCAACAGAATGCGTGGCTTGCTATGAGGCGTCATTATTTGGAACATGGTTGCGAAATTTTGTCACTAGGTTGCGCGTAGTGGACTCTATCCAAGCTCCACTAAGAATTTTCTGTGACAATAACTCAGCAGTCATGTATGCTAATAATAACAGAAGCTCAGCCAACTCGAAGCACATCGACATCAAGTTTCTGTCTGTTAAGCAAAAAGTTGAGAATGACGAATTATCAATCAAGCACATTGGAACAAACTCAATGATAGCAGATCCACTAACTAAAGCATTAATACCCAAGCAGTTTCTGAAACATGTAACTAGTATGGGTGTAATTTCAGTTGAGAATTCTAGACTTTAGTGGGAGTTTTGTTCAGCGGGAGTGCTAGATTTGATGATAGTTTTAGTTTATTCAGTTTATTCAGTGTATTATGTAATGAATATTTCTGCAGAAATAAATAAAGTTTCAGTTTTCAGATTCAGTTTCAGTTTTCATTCTCAATTTATTTAAGTTGACCTCACTTCAGTTTTTGGGTGACCAATAAAGTTGGAAATAGACACGTGACAGTCACACTTACGTGTATTTTCCACACCACTTATACACATCTTAATTCAATGTCGTTCTTTATAATGATATTGTGATCATTGTGAGTTTAGTTACGACGGCTTTAGTATAGGATTAGAGGCCTGTAAATGCTATAATGTAACGAATGCTTCCTTGGTCTTCTATTATTGTAAATGATGGACGGAATTAAGGACACAAAATTTTATTACCATAAAAGATGAGCTCATTAAGTTAAGGACATTGGATAACACTAAACATAATAGCCCAAGTGGGAGATTGTTAGATTATTTCCATATAGGCTGACGAGTCTATATGGAAACAATCTAAATTAAGTATGGGCTGATTATTGTTTGGTATCCAAGTTTCTATTGATTATGGTAATAAGCTAAACATGGCTGTAAATAAATAGCAGATTTTGTGCAATAGATGTGTTGCCTTTTATAGGTGGTTATATTTAGAAACATTACCTATTTTATGATGGACAAAATATGGTATTGTGTGGTGGCCAAGAAGCCCTTGGCACTATAAATAAAGGGGTTGGTCCCCAAGGGACAAGACACACACGAGTATTGCTGCATACATGCGTTGATAGCAGCATCTCTGCCCCTCTCCCTAATTATTCCATCGATTAGAGAGAGATAGTGCTTTTGTTCAGGCTAAAGGCATCAAAGGGCGCGTCTTGTTCTCTTGGAAGATCTTTCTCCCTACTTAGGTGCGTGGAACAGTTTTGGTGAAGGTGCATACACATCAGGACACATCAAGAAGTGCTTAACATCAAGATTCAGACCATAGCAATGGAATTAGGTAAGCTTCCGCTCTCGATTTAGTTTTCTGGTGTTTTGGAACGGTCCGGTCTATGACCAGAACGGTCCGTTCCAACTGCTGGTTCTGCGAGTTTATGTTTTATGGGTTGCTTATTTGACTTGTTAGAATTGTTTATTCCCTTTGGCTTTAAAGCAAACCCAACATGAAGTGCTGTACTCCAAGAACCTGCTGTCCCTCTTTTTTTTTAATATATACTTTTATTCTTCAATCTGCTGTCCTTCTTCTATTAAAAAGAAGCCTGCTGTCCAGACCTGCTGTCCATTGTTTATACCTGTCCACTTCTTGTTTTTTTTTTTTGCTAATGTTAAACATACATATATAATCCATTTCAGTTTCATTTCTCTTATGGTTTCTTGTGTCATGGCCAATGCAAACATGATTTGTAATTTATATGGGCATAAAATCTGAATACAGTAAGAGAATGAGTTTTAGTTATTCCCTATTCCACTTACTAAATGTGTATATTCTCTGAATGCACCTATATACATATTTACATATAGCAGTTTTTATTAATTTCTTACATTATGCCTATATATGTATGAAGTCAGAAAATAAAGAAATGAAGTTGCAAAGAGGGAAGAAGGAACCTTCTTGATTTACTTACTCAAATTACACACAAGAGTGATACAAGTGCTTGTTTACAAATTAGAAATATGAAGCTGCTGCTTCTACACTCTTTTTTTTTTTTGTTTTTTTTAATCTAAAGTAGCTATCCTAAGTGTTTCAATGGCTCTCTGGATAGGTAAATTTTCCAGTGTGTGGGTATAGGTTTAGTGCGAGTTGTGCTTCTCTCCTCGGTTGTGTCTTTGCATGGCTCCTGACATCTCTTTTTATAGAGAAATTCCACCAAGTGCTGTAGATAACATCAATCATGCGTGCCTTGAAGGGATTAGACAATTCTGCCCCTGGTGGGTATTTTAGTCATTCCCTCCTCCCTTTGAATAGGTCCTCACTGTATAGGGGCCTCCAATTATTATTCACTTGGTTATTTAACTTCTGGAGCCAGGGTTGAGCCTCATTTATCCTCAGTTTCTTTGTTTTTGACTGTTTTTAGTAAATAGTACAACAGCTTTGGACTTGATACTTCTTTTGAGCTTTGTAATTCCATTCAAGGTGGTCTTTCAACCTCTTTGAGATATCAGATTGAGTCTGGGAATAGCACATTATACTCACTGCTTCATCTGTGTGATTATTTAATTTTCCATATCAATTCCATAATGATGTCAGATGTGCCACTGTAAAGTATAACTTAGGTGTTTTTCCCATCGTTATTAGAAAACAAAGTTGCCATTTTCTTCTCCTTTTTCTTTAAAAGAACGCCCTCATATATTTTCAACTTCCATCACCTTTTTTATTCTGTTATTAAAACAATGCCAGGTACCTTTCCAACTGACCCCTCTTTTCCTCCTTAATTTTGATGCAGTGACATTTCTTTTTTTTTTTTCTCTTCTTTTGAGTAATCTAAATTTTATCAATCTCCAATCCTACTTCATATTTTCTTTCTGTTTTCATGCCATTTCATCACTGAATTAACCCATTTCTGTTTTCATGCCATTTCATCACTGAATTAACCCAAGGCATCCATTCAAACGATTTTTCTTCAAGCAACAGTTACTCACTGTTTATCATATCATAGCTCCACCTTATCGTTTTTTTTCTTTCTGCTTAGACTGACATCTCTACAGATGGTCCTTGGTGGTCAATTGATGGTGAATTTGACCAGTCTTGGGTATGGTGCGCCGGAGCTTTTGACCATGGCCGCTTCATAATTCTATAATTTTACTTTGTTATTCCCTCGAATTAACGATCTCTGACTCGAATTAATGCCCAGTAACTTTAGCACACACATATCTTTGCCGACATCCATGTTCTCACGACTTCATTTTATTCAATTTCTGCCATCCCAATTTTAAATTGCAGGCCTGCACCCATAGTCACATCGAGTTAGTCAGAGAGGAAATTGAGTGGGTTCTTAGCGGGACTCATGCTTCCTTCTGTCAGTTTGTGTCGGCGAAAGAGTAATTGGTGAGAGTAGAGGCATTGTATAGGCACGAGTAGGGAGGTGCAGTGCTTTGCTGTGTTCACATTGCGTGAGAGAAAAGAAGGAGAAGGGGACCAGTGGAGAAGGAAGGAACGAACCGTGTGTTGGGCTCCTCTCTCTTTTTTTTCTTTTGGGCTTTTTCTCTCTTTTTTTTTTTGGGCCGTGCACTCTTTCGAATGGGCTAGAGCAGGCTGCCAAATTGAGTTTCCTATCTCTTTTTTTTTTTTTTTATAATGGGATTAGTTTTAATTGACCTGATCTGTATAATTGGGTATTTGCACGAATCTTGATGCGTTTATATCATTCAATGTGCCGACATTTTTTGTATAATTATATAATCCTCATGCATTCATGAAATTATATAACTATCTCGGTCATATTTTTGAAGTATAGCACATGACTTTTGTGGGTCTATATTACATCATTATGAATATTGCATACTAATTTAACATAATGTCATGTTAATATTAGTATTATCATAGATGTGAAAATATAGGACCACCCGTCTTGACTTGGTTTTGAATATTCCTTCCCGACCAATCCGGGATTATTTCTTGACAATTTATTCGTGCATCAGATGTTTGGGTCTTAACCATTTTTAGTAAACTCAGAATCCATTCATAGGTTGACCAGATAATGATGGCAATATTTTAGGGGTCAACACTTATACACGGTAATTACGCATATAAATTGCAAATAAATAAATTCTGAGTATCATTTGAGCATTTCAATCGTTTCTGGATTTATTTTAAGTCATTTCAACACAATAATCTACATTTAAACTCTTTATACTTTCTAGAATATTTTCATGTCCTCTTTATTTAAAAAGATTGGATTATACAGAGTAATTACGCATATAAAGTTCAAATAATACAATTCAGAGTATCATTTGAGCATTTCAATCGTTTCTTCTTTCATTCTAAGTCATTTCATGACAATAATATACATTTAAACTCTTTATACTTTCTTGAATATGATTCATATCTTATTTATTCAAAAAGATTGGTTTATAAATGGTAATAACGCATATATAGTGGAAATAATCCAATTCTGAGTATCATTTCGTCATTTCAATCGTTTCTGAATTCATTCAAAGTCATTTCATCACATTAATCTACATTTAAAATCTTTATATTATGTAGAATATTATTCATATCTTATTTATTCAAAAAGATTGGATTATACATGGTAATTACGCATATAAAGTGCAAATAATGCGATTCTGAATATCATTGGAGCATTTCAATCGTATCTGGATTCATTCTATGTCATTTCATCCCAAAAAACTGCATTTAAACTTTTTATACTATCTATAATATGATTCATATCTTGTTTATTCAAAAAGATTGGATTATACATGGTAATTACGAATATAAATTGCAAATAATGCAATTCTGAGTATCATTTGAGAATTTCAATCGTTTCTGGATTCATTGTAAGTTGTTTCTTCTCAATAATCTATATTTAAATTCTTTATACTGTCTAGAATATGATGCATATCTTATTTATTCAAAAAGATTGGATTATATAAGGTAATTGCGTATATAAAGTGCGAATAATGTAATTCTGTGTATCATTTTAGCATTTCAATTGTTTCTGGATATATTATAAATCATTTCGACATAATAATCTACGTTTAAACTCTTTATACTGTCTGGATTTATTATTTATTTAAAAATTTTGGACTATACATGGTAATCACGCGTATAACGTGTAAATAATGCAATTCTGAGTATCATTTGAGCATTTCAATCAATTCTGGTCTCATTCTAAGTCATTTAATCACAATAAACTACATTTAAACTCTCTATACTGTCTATAATATGATTTATTACTTATTTATTCAAAAATATTAGATTATACAAGGTAATTACGCATATAAAGTGCGAATAATTCAATTCTGAGTATGATTTCTGCATTTCTATCGTTTCTGGATTAATTCTAAGTCATTTCATTACAATAATCTACAATTAGACACTTTATACTGTCTAGAATAAAATTCATATCTTATTTATTCGAAAATATTGGATTATAAATGGTAATTACGTATATAAAGTGTGAATAATGCAATTCTGATTATCATCTGAGCATTTCAATCATTTCTTATTTCATTCTAAGTCATTTCATCACAATAATTTACATTTAAACACTTTATTCTATCTAGAATAGGATTTATATCTTTTTTTGTTCAAAAATATTGGATTATACATGATAATTACTCATATATAGTGCAAATAATGCAATTCTGTGTATGATTTCAGCATTTCTATCGTTTCTGGATTCATTCTAAGTCATTTCAATGCAATAATCTACATTTAAAAACTTTATATTATCTAGAATATGATTCATATCTTATTTATACAAAAAAACTAGATTACACATTATAATTACCCATATAAATGCGATTCTGAGTATCATTTGAGAATTTGAATCATTTCTGGATTCATTCTAATTTATTTCATCACAAAAATCTACATTTAAACTCTTTATACTGTCTATAGTATGATTCATATCTAATTTATTCAAAAAATTGGATTATAAATGGAAATTACGCATATAAATTGCTAATAATGCAATTCCGAGTATCATTTGAGCATTTCAATCGTTTTCGGATTCATTCTAAGTCATTTCATCACAATAATCTACATTAACACTCTTTATACTATCTAAAATATGATTCATATCTTATGTATTCAAAAAGATTGGATTATACAAGGTAATTACACATCTAAATTGCAAATAAAGCAATTCTGAGTATCGTTTGAGCATCTCAATCGTTTCTGGATTCATTCTTAGTCATTTCATCTAAATAATCTACATTTAAACTCTTTATACTGTCTAGAATTTGATTCATATCTTATTTATTCAAAAAATTTGGATTATACATGGTAATTACGCATATAAAGTGCGAATAATGCAATTCTGAGTATCATTCGAGCATTTCGATCATTTCTAGATTCATTCTAAGTCAGCTTATCACAATAATCAACATTTAAAGACTTTATACTGTCTAGAATATGATTCATATTTTATTTATCCAAAAAGATTGGATTATACATGGTAATTACGCATATAAAGGGCATATAATGCAATTCTGAGTATCATTTGAGTATTTCAATGGTTTCTGGATTCACTCCAAGTCATTTTATCACAATAATCTACATTTAAACTCTTTATATTATCTAGAATATGATTCACATCTTGTTTATTCAAAAAGATTGGATTATACATGGTAATTACGAATATAAAGTGCAAATAATGCAATTCTTAGTATCATTTGTGCATTTCAATCTTTTCTGGATTCATTCTAAGTTATTTAATCACAATCATCTTTATTTAAACTATTTATACTATATAGATTATGATTCATATTTTATTTATTCAAAAAAAATATGATTATACATGGTAATTTCGCATATAAAGAGCGAACAAAGCAATTTAAGTATCATTTTAGCATTTCAATCATTTCTGGATTCATTCTAAGTTATTTCATCTCAATAATATACATTTAAACTCTTTATACTGTCTAGAATATGATTCATATCTTGTTTATTCAAAAAGAATGGATTATATAGGGTAATTTCTGTCTATAATATGATGCATATCTTATTTATTCAACAATATTGGATTATACATGGTAAATAAGCATATAAATTGCGAATAATGCAATTCTGAATATCAGTTAAGCATTTCAATCGTTTCTGGATTCATACTAAGTCATTTCATCTCAATAATCTATATTTAAACTCTTTATAAGGCCTATAATATGATTCATTTCTAATTTTTTCAAAAAGATTCTCTTATACGTGGTAATTACGCACATATAGTGTATATAATGCAATTCTGAGTATCATTTGAGCATTTCAATCATTTCTGGATTAATTCTAAGTCATTTTATCACAATAATTTTTATTTAAACTATTTATACTATCAAGAATATGATTCATATCTTATTTACTCAAAAACAGTAGATTATACATGGTAATTACGCATATAAAGTGCAAATAAAGCGATTCTGAGGATCATTTGAGCATTTCAATGGTTTCTGGATTCACTCCAAGTTATTTCGTCAAAATATTCTACATTTAAACTCTTTATATTGTCTAGGATATGATTCATATCTTGTTTATTCAAAAATATTGAATTATACATGGTAATTACGAAAATAAAGTGCAAATAATGCAATTCTTAGTATCATTTGTGGATTTCAATAGTTTCTGAATTCATTCTAAGTCATTTAATGACAATCATCTATATTAAAATATTTATACTATCTAGAATATGATTCAATTCATATTTATTCAAAAAAATTGGATTATATATGGTAATTACGCATATATAGAGCGAATAATGCAATACTGAGTATCATTTGAGCATTTTAATCGTTTTCAGTTTCATTCTAAGTCATTTCATCACAATAATCTACATTTAAACTCTTTATACTGTCTAGAATATGATTCATATCTTATTTATTCAGAAAGATATGATTATACATGGTAATTACGCATATATAGTGCGAATAATACAATTCTATGTATCATATTAGCATTTCAATCGTTTTTGGATTTATTTTAAGTAATTTCATCCCAATAATCTACATTTAAAATCTTTATACTCTCTAGAATATGATTCATATCTTATTTATTCAAATAAACTGTATTATACATGATAATTACGCACATAAAGTGTAAATAATGCGATTTTTTGTATCATTTCTGCATTTCAATCGTTTCTGGATTCATTCTAAGTAATTTAATCACAATCATCTATATTCAAACTATTTATATTGTCTATAATATGATTCATTTCTTATTTATTAAAACAAATTGGATTATACATGGTAATTAAGCATATAAAGAGCGAATAACGCAATTCTGAATATCATTTGAGCATTTCAATCATTTCTAGATTCATTCTAAGTCATTTCATCGTAATAATGTATATTTAAACTCTTTATACTGTCTAAAATATGTTTCATATCTTATTTATTCTAAAATATTGAATTATACATGGTAATTACGCATATAAAGTATCATTTGTGTATTTCAATCATTTTTGGATTCATTCTAAGTCATTTAATCAAAATATTATACATTTAAACTCTTTATACTGTCTATAATATGATTCATATCTTATTTATTCAAAGATATTGAATTATACATGGTAATTACGCATATAAAGTGTGAATAACATAATTCTGAGTATCATTAGAGTATTTTAATTATTTTTTCTTTCATTCTAAGTCATTTCATCATAATAATCTACATTGAAACTCTTTATACTGTCTAGAATATGATTCATATCTTATTTATTCAGAAATATACGATTATACATGGTAATTACGCATATGTAGTGCCAATAATGCAATTCTGAGTATCATTTCAGCATTTCAATCGTTTCTGGATTCATTCTAAGTCATTTTATCACAATAATCTACATTTAAACTCTTTATACTGACTATAATTTGATTCATATCTTATTTATTAAAAAAGATTGGATTATACATGGTGATTATGCATATAAATTGCAAATAATGCAATTATGCGTATCATATGAGCATTTCAATAGTTTCTGGATTAATTCTAAGTTATTTCATCACGATAATATACATTTAACCTCTTTATACTGTCTAGAATATGTTTAATATCTTTTTTATTCAAAAAGATTGGATTATACACAGTAATTACGCATATAGAGTGCGAATAATGCAATTCCGAGTATCATTTGAGCATTTCAATTGTTTCTGCTTTAATTCTAAGTCATTTAATGACAATAATTTACATTTAAACTCTTTATACTGTCTATAATATGATTCATATCTTATTTATTCAAAAAGATAGGATTATACATGATAATTACACACATAAACTGCGAACAATGCTATTATGAGTACCATTTGTGCATTTCAATCGTTTTTGGATTCATTCTTAGTCATTTCATCACAATAATCTACATTTGAGCTCTTTATACTGTCTAAAATATGTTTCATGTCTTCTTTATTCAAAAAGATTTGATTATACACGGTAATTACGCAGATTAATTGCTAATAATGCAATTCTGAAAGTCATTTCAGTATTTCAATCGTTTCTGGATTCATTCTAAGTTATTTCATCTCAATAATCTACATTTAAACTCTTTATAATGTCTAGAATATGATTCATATCTTGTTTATTCAAAAAGATTGGATTATATAGGGTAATTGTGTATATACAGTGCGAATAATGCAATTCTGAGTATAATTTGAGCATCTCAATCGTTTCTGGATTTATTCTAGGTCATTTCGGCACAATAATCTTCGTTTAAACTCTTCATACTGTCTAGAATATGATTCAAATCCTATTTATTGAAAAAGATTAGATTATACATTGTAATTACGCATACAAAATGCGAATAATGCAATTCTGAGTATCATTTGAGAATTTTAATCGTTTCTGGTTTCATTCACAGTCATTTCATCACAATAATCTACATTTAAACTCTTAACACTGCCTATAATATGATTAATATCTTATACATGGTAATTACGCACATATAATGCATATAATGCAATTCTGAGTATCATTTGAGCATTTCAATCGTTTCTGGATTCATTATAAGTCATTTCATCACAATAATATACATTTAAACTCCTTATACTATCTATAATATGATTCATGTCTTATTTATTCAGGAATATAAGATTATACATGGTAATTACGCATATATAGTACAAATAATGCAATTCTAAGTACCATTTCAGCATTTCAATCGTTTCTGGATTCATTCTAAGTCATTTCATCCTAATAATCTTCATTTAAATTCTTTATACTCTCTAGAATATGATTAATATCTTATTTATTCAAATAAACTGGATTATACATGATAATTACACACATAAAATGCAAATTATGCAATTTTTTTTTATCATTTGTGCATTTCAATCGTTTCTGGATTCATTCTAAGTAATTTAATCACAATCATCTATATTGAAACTATTTATACTGTCTATAATATGATCATTTCTTATTTATTACAAAAAATTGGATTATACATGGTAATTAAGCATATAAAGAGCGAATAATACAATTCTGAGTATCATTTAAGCATTTCGATCGTTTCTGGATTCATTCTAAGTCATTTCATCATAATAATATATATTTCAACTCTTTATACTGTCCAAAATATGTTTCATATCTTATTTATTCAAAAAGATTGGATTATACACGGTAATTACGCAGATAAATTGCGAATAATGCAATTCAGAGTACAGTTTGAGCATTTCAATCATTTCGGATTTCGTTCTAAGTCATTTAATGACAATAATATACATTTAAACTCTTTATACTGTCTCGAATATGATTAATATCTCATTTATTCTAAAGGATTGGATTATAAATGGTAATTACGCATATAAAATGCGAATAATGCAATTCTGAGTATCATTTGATCATTTCAATCGTTTCTAGATTCATTCTAAGTCATTTAATAAAAATATTATACATTTAAACTCTTAATACTGCCTATAATATGATTTATGTATTATTTATTTAAAAATATTGAATTATACATGGTAATTACGCATAAAAAGTGCGAATAACATAATTCTGAGTATCATTTGAGCATTTTAATCATTTTTTGTTTCATTCTAAGTCATTTCATCACAATATTCTACATTTAAACTCTTTATACTGTCTAGAATATGATTCATATCTTATTTATTCAGAAAGATAAGATTATACATGGTAATTACGCTTATATAGTGCAAGTAATGCAATTCTGAGTATCATTTCAGCATTTCAATCGTTTCTGGATTCATTCTAAGTCATTTCATCCCAATAATCTTAATTTAAATTCTTTATACTCTCTAGAATATGATTCATATCTTATTTATTCAAATAAACTGGATTATAAATGATAATTACGCACATAAAATGCAAATTATGTGATTTTTTTTAATCATTTGTGCATTTCAATCGTTTTTGGATTCATTCTAAGTAATTTAATCCCAATCATCTATATTTAAACTATTTATACTGTCTATAATATGATTCATTTCTTATTTTTTCAAAAAAATTGGATTATACATGGTAATTAAGCTTATAAAGAGTGAATAATGCAATTCTGAGTATCATTTGAGCATTTCAATCGTTTCTGGAACATTTTAAGTCATTTCATCGCAATAATCTACATTTAAACTCTTTATACTGTCTAAAATATGTTTCATATCTTCTTTCTTCAAAAAGGTTGGATTATACACGGTAATTGTACAGATAAATTGCGAATAATGCAATTCTGAGTATAATTTGATCATTTCAATTGTTTCTGCTTTCATTCTAAGTCATTTCATGACAATAATATAAATTTAAACTCTTTATACTGTCTTGAATATGATTCATATCTTATTTATTCTAAAGGATTGGATTATAAAAGGTAATTACGCATATAAAATGCGAATAATGCAATTCTGATTATTATTTGTGTATTTCAATCATTTTTGGAATCATTCTAAGTCATTTAATCAAAATAATATACATTTAAACTCTTTATACTGTCTATAATATGATTCATATCTTATTTATTCAAAAAGATTGAATTATACGTGGTAATTGCGCATAGAAAGTGCGAATAACATAATTCTGAGTATCATTTGAGCATTTTAATCATTTCTGGTTTCATTCTAAGTCATTTCGTCACAATAATCTACATTTATACTCTTTATACTGTCTAGAATATGATTCATAGCTTATTTATTCAGAAATATAGGATTATACATGGTAATTTCGCATATATAGTGCAAATAATGCAATTCTGAGTATCATTTCAGCATTTCAATCATTTTTACATTCATTCTACGTCATTTCATTCCAATAATCTTCATTTAAAATATTTATACTCTCTATAATATGATTCATATCTTATTTATTCAAATAAACTGGATTATACATGATAATAAGGCATATAAAGTGCAAATAATGCGATTTTTTGTATCATTTGTGCATTTCAATCGTTTCTGGATTCATTCTAAGTAATTTAATCACAATAATCTATATTTAAACTATTTATACTGTCTAGAATATGATTCATTTCTTATTTATTAAAAAAAATTGGATTATACATGGTAATTAAGCATATAAAGAGCAAATAAAGCAATTCTGAGTATCATTTGAGCATTTCGATCGTTTCTGAATTTATTCTACGTCATTTCATCGCAATAATCTACATTTAAACTCTTTATACTGTCTAAAATATGTTTCATATCTTCTTTATTCAAAAAGATTGGATTATACATGGTAATTACGCAGATAAATTGCGAATAATGCAATTCTGAGTATAATTTGAGCATTTCAATCGTTTTTGCTTTCATTCTAAGTCATTTCATGACAATAATATACATTTAAACTCTTTATACTGTCTCGAATATGATTCATATCTTATTTATACTAAAGGATTGGATTATAAATGGTAATTACGCATATAAAATGCGAATAATGCGATTCTGAGTATCATTTGAGCATTTCAATCGTTTCTGGATTCATTCTTAGTCATTTCATCACAATAATCTACATTTAAACTCTTAATACTGCCTATAATATGATTCATATCTTATTTAGTCAATAATATTGGATTATACATGGTAATTACGCATATAAAGTGCGAATAATGTAATTCTGAGTATCATTGGATCATTTTAATCGTTTCGGCTTTCATTCTAAGTCATTTCATCACAATAATCTATATTTAAACTCTTTATACTATATAGGAAATGATTCATGTCTTATTTATTCAGAAAGATTGGATTATACATGGTAATTACGCATATATAGTGCAAATAATGCAATTCTGAGTATCATTTCCTCATTTTGAATCGTTTCTGCTTTCATTCTAAGTCATTTCAAGACAATAATTTATACTCTTTATACTGTCTAGAATATTATTCATATCTTGTTTATTCAAAAAGATTATATTATACATGGTAATTACGCATATAAAGTGCAAATAATGCGATTCTAAGTATCATTTGAGCATTTCAATCGTTTATGGATTCATTCTTAGTCATTTCATCATAAAAATCTATATTTTAACACTTTATACTTTTTATAATATGATTCATATCTAGTTTATTCAAAAAGATTGGACTATACACGAATATAAAGTGCAAATAATGCAATTCTGAGTATCATTTGAACATTTTAATCGTTTCTGGATTCATTCTAAATAATTTCATTTCAATAATCTACATTTAAACTCTTTATACTGCTAGAATATAATTCATATCTTTCTTATTCAAAAAAATTGGATTATACAAGGTAATTACGCATATAAAATGCGAATAATTCAATTCTGATTATCATTTCAGAATTTCAATCGTTTCTGGATTAATTCTAAGTCATTTCATCACAATAATCTACATTTAGTCACTTTATACTGTCTAGAATATGATTCATACCTTATTTATTCGAAAAGATTGGATTATAAATGCTAATTACGCATATAAAGTGCGAATAATGCAATTCTGATTATCATTTGAGCATTTCAATCGTTTCTGGTTTCATTCTAAGTCATTTCATCATAATAATCTACATTTCAACTCTTTATTCTGTCTAGAATATGATTCATATCTTATTTATTAAAAAAGATTGGATTATAGAAGGTAATTACACATATAAAGTGCGAATAATGCAATTCTTAGTATCATTTGGGAATTTCAATCGTTTCTGGATTCATTCTAAGTCATTTCGACACAATAATCTATGTTTAAACTCTTTATACTATCTAGAATATGATTCATATCCTATTTATTCAAAAATATTGGATTATACATGGTAATTACGCTTATAATTTGCAAATAATGCAATTCTGAGTATCATTTGGGCATTTCAATCGTTTTTGTATTCATTCTAAGTCATTTCCTCACAATAATCTATATTTAAACTCTTTATACTGTCTAAAGTATGATTCATATCTTATTTATTCAAAGATATTGTATTATAGAAGGTTACGCATATAAAGTGCGAATAATGCAATTCTGAGTATCATTTGAGCATTTCAATCGATTCTGGTTTCATTCTAAATCATTTCATCACAATAATCTACATTTAAACTCTCTATAGTGTCTATAATATGATTCATATCTTATTTATTCAACAAGATTGGATTATACATGGTAAATAAGTATATAAAGTGCGAATAATGCAATTCTGAGTATCATTTGCGCATTTCAATCGTTTCTGGATTTTTTCTAAATCATTTCATCACAATAATTTTCATTGAAACTCCTTATACTGTCTATAATATGATTCATATCTTATTTTTTCAAAAAGATTGCATTATACATGGTAATTACGCATATAAAGTGCAAATAATGCGATTCTGAGTATCATTTGAGCATTTCGATCGTTTTCGAATTCGTTCTAAGTCATTTCATCACAATAATCTATATTTAAACTCTTTATACTTTGTGAATATGATTCGTATCTTATTTATTAAAAAAGATTGGATTATACATGGTAATTACGCATATAAAGTGCAAATAATGTAATTCTGAGTATTATTTGAGCATTTCAATCATTTATGGATTCATTCTATGTCATTTCATCTGAATAATCTGCTTTTAAACTCTTTATACTCTCTATAATATGATTCACATCTTGTTTAATAAAAAAAATTAGATTGTACATGGTAATTACGCATATAAAGTGCAAATAATGCAATTCTGAGTATCATTTGAGCATTTTCAATCGTTTCTGGATTCATTCTAAGTTATTTCATCGCAATAATCTATATTTAAACTCTTTATACTCTCTAGAATATGATTCATATCTTATTTGTTCAAAAATATTGGATTATACATGGTAATTACACATATAAAGTGCAAATAATATAATTCTGAGTATATTTGAGCATTTCAATAGTTTCTGGACTCATTCTAAGTCATTTCATTACAATAATCTACATTTAAACTCTTTATACTGTCTAGAATATCATTCATATCTTATTTATTTAAAAAGATTGGATTATACAATAATCTACATTTAAACTCTTTATACTGTCTAGAATATCATTCATATCTTATTTATTTAAAAAGATTGGATTATACATGGTAATTACGCAAATAATTTATTAATAATGCAATTCTGAGTATCATTTGAGAATTTCAGCGTTTCTGGATTCATTCTAAGTAATTTCATCACAATAATCTATATTTAAACTCTTTATATTATCTAGAATATTATTCATATTTTATTTATTCAAAAAGATTGGATTATCCTTTGTAATTACGCATATAAAGTGAAAATATTGCAATTCTTTGTATTATTTGACCATTTCTAAATTCATTCTAAGTCATTTCATCACAATAATATACATTTAAACTCTTTTTACTGTTTAGAATATGATTTATATCTTATTTATTAAAAAAAATTAGATTATACTTGGTAATTAATAATGAATACAACAATGGTGCATTCATAAACAATGAATACAACGATGTGTATCTGGTGACAACTTTGGCCCCTATGTCCTCTTGAGGCTTTCACACCATAAGTAAGCTAATTTCTTGGTTTTTGTTCTAGCAGAAGGCAGTTCAAACCTTTGTCTTTATTTTTGAACATCTGAAACATACTTTAATTGACAACCAGAGGCCGGCAATTTCTGTCGTGCAAAGATTCAGGTACATACCCAGTACCTGTTATGTAGTAACTCATTACCAGTACAAACTAGCTAAGATTGCAATCCCCTTCCTTTTTCTATATCAATCTGACTAGAATCATTGTTATTTCAGGAAATTGAGGTTTCTGCTGTGAGATATATTCCTATTGGTGAGTATAAGAGTTATCTTGCAAGCGGAGATGAACAATATGTGCCATACGAAGTAGATGGACAGTATGCGCAGCTGTTTACGATTATTGAAGAGAGGTGAATTGTTTTAACTGTACAATCTGATTAAGCCCATGTCTTTTCTCCATTGCTATGAAATATTTCCTTTATAGTGTGTCCTTTTAAAGCTTTCCAAACACAGCTTGCGACATTCTTCTGGGCCACTTGGAAGGAGAGGAACAATAGGATTTTCAGAGGGAGTAGCAGGAATGCGGATTTGGTGTGCAGACGGGTTCTCAGTGAGTCGAAGCTCTACCTGAAGCACTGCTGATACTGGTACTGTACTGGTGCAGATTGGTTCTCAGTGGTTTTTGCCTTTTTTTCTTCTGTTTTGTTCCCTTTGGCAGCCTCTTTCAAAGTTTCAAAAAAAAAAAAAAAAAAAAAGTATGTCCTTTTAAAATGATATATTGAATAGTAGGTACGATCAACCTGATAAATTATCAGTCTGCTGTGTAATTGCTCATGCCATCAAATGCATAAAAACTGAAATGAGTTGCATTTTAATACTGCCACAATACAATTGTATAACCTATTTGAAATATAATTAATGCAGGTGGTTGGCCGGCTTGACAACAGTGCCATATCTTAAACAGGTCCATTATGGACTAATTTAATTAAAGTGCTTCAGGTGAAAGAAGGCCTCTTGCATATGGTCCATTACCTGGTGGACAACAAGTCTAAGCCCGTTACTGCTGGAAGCAGGAAAAGTAAAGATGCAAATTTTAATGTGGAAAATTGGCACGTGCGATTCTTGGTGCACCTGTTTGTTTCAGAAATGAAACAATCACATAATCCGTACGTAATATCTGAATCATATTCCGTCTTGTTACGTACACTTGTTCGTTTTCTTCAAGTTGCAGTGAACTCTCGTGACTCGTGAGATAAGCTTAGCTCTAGGTTTCATCTGGTCCAGCAGTCTCTCACGAAATGATCTTTTCAATTTGTGGTGATAGACATAGACACATAATCCCACAAAGACTATTGTACGATAATTCTTAGGCTCTGTTTGGATCATATGAGATTAAGGATATGATTAGTTATTCGGGATTAAAATTTTTAATCCTAAACGATCAAGAATAAGCTTTTTATGATCTATAATGTTATTTTTAAGTGGTCCAACATCCGGATTAAATTTTTATTCCTAGAGTGTTTGAATCATCTTTTTAATCTGGATTAAAAAGTGGTCCCAACTACTTCTTAATCCACATTAAGAAAATGATCCAAACACCTTAAGAATAAAAATTTAATCTAGATGTTAAACCACTTAAAAATAACACTCTTGATCACAAAAAACTTATTCTTAATCGTTTAGGAATAATATTTTTTACTCTGAATAACTAATCCTAATTTTATTCTTAGATGATCCAAACAGAACCTTAAATCCTATTTTTTCTTAAAACGCGCATTATTTTACTAGGCTAATATTTTCATATGGATTGAACGCCGAACATAAGTGCCACAAGTAATTTTGCAACGCATTCCACCATGTCATCACTTAGTTAGCTTTCCTTTCACAATTTCATAAACATTGATAATGTTCTTTCCTAAGTGTTAAAAATAAAATACTATAGAACTTCAACTTTTAACATATGTAGTCTGATTTTTTTTAATCATTAAATAAATTTATTGTAGGACCACAAAATCCTTGCTCCAAAGCGGCAGAGATGCACAAAAACCGGATTACCGGACAAATTACAAATCATATATCCCTAGCTATAACTTGTTCCAGGCTTGGTCAGTATTTTGGCAGTAGGCATGAAGAAATATAAACTCAAAAGGCGCCAATGGTGCAAGGCCATGTGGGATTGCATCTTTTCTAGAACATTTTTATTCCAGTTGCCTAATTGTAAATACGTGTGACTTTTATATTTTTGCTAGTAAGGAATAAAGTCATTCCTAATTTTATTTCATATATAAAAAAATACATTAGCTTCATGTCAGTCATAAGTGCTGCATTAACTTGCAATTGATTACAAGGATAAAAAAATTTAAATTACAATTACTCAAGTAAAAATGAAAATAAAATTATAACAATGACATAAATAGTATGAAATTGATTGAGAAATAATTGCTTAAATTCTTCTTAACAAGACAAAGGTGCCATGTGTTGCTGTTTTACGGATGGAGATGCTCTTCATTTTATTTTTATTTTTAAAAGTCCGGAACTCAATAAAGATTTCTCAATGAATTTTGATGTCCGATTTAAAATTTGAAACTCTAAAGTAATTAATCTTCTCCCAATCAATCTGATATGCTCCTAAGCAATTATATTTTAATGAAAATTGATTACTGCCATCTTCAGTTTTACCATCCCTGTCATCGCTAAATATAAAGTGAACACATAGAATAGACAAGGTGAACATATATAGTGATCAAAGTGAGCACATACAAACAAGTAAGTTTAATAAAAATAAGTTCAATATACATATAAAAATCTGAACAAAAGATGACAATACTTATTTGTTTGTAAGTGTTCACTTTGTTAGCCTACATGTTTATCTTGTTTGTTGTATGTGTTCACTTTGTGTTTAACGATGGCTCGCGATGATTTATTTGCCGATGGTGGTTATAATTCCTGTATTTTAATTGTAGCTGTTAATTGCAGAGGATCTGAATCACATTTCCGGATGGGCCCCCAGGATCTCCGTACCGACACCACGTGCTACCCCAACGTGCGGGTTTTGGCCCAATAAAGACCAGCATCGATGGGGCTATGGACTAGATACCTTGAATGTGAATATGTGATCAATTGCAATACGATGAGTTCACGGGTTAATCAGCAAAACGGCGGTGACAAACGGTACAAGTTAAACCTGCTCATACTTCTAGTTCTAGTAATTTGTTGCAACCGACTTGAGTAGTTGCATTCACTAATGATGCTAACCACCTCAGACAAACTATATCTTCATGATATATACGGTAATAATGTTTGTGCACTATCCTTTGCCGTTTGTATAATTGTAGCCATGAATGGAGTTTGGACAAATTACTAATGCACGTCATTTAGCACATCCTGTGAATGTAAGGTTTTCTAAGTTTATTGGTTTCGAAATCATTAATTGCCTCCCGAGTGGTCTAACTATATTTGCATTTCTGCAGTACATTTGCCCACACTAAATATCTAATCAGTAAGAAAGGAAAAAACTTTTTTATTAACCAACTATTCTGGAAAAGAACGCTCATTTATTATTTTATTTATTAACCATGGCCTTCATTAGAAAAAATAAAATAAAATTCTCTTAATTATATATTATAAATATATAGAATAAAAGGAGAATAGGAGGTGAAATAGCAGTAAGTATTTTTTTTTTCTTAAAAAAAAAACTTATTCTTCATGGTTATACCAAACAATATATGCTCCATATTTAACTTATATAAATTTAAGTTATTTTTATTCGGTTTAACCCATTGTAATTGAAACATACTCTGTGCTGAGTTAGCTTGAAAATCCATGACAATTATAAATTATAAAAGAACTTCATACTTAAAACCGACTGCCTTCCGTCAATAACCATAACAATAATAACATATAAAAAAAAGTCAAAATCTCTACTGGATGTACCAGATTTCTTCCTTCATTTCTTGCATTCTTAATTAATTTACCTCAAATCATTCAAATTCTCATAATTAGCCGTTGAACTGCTGCTACCAGTACACACTACACTCTACCTACGAAGCAAACTATTCAGCTTGTGATTACTGATTTGCGGAGCTCTGCAACGTGAAGTCGTGAACCTGCAAAGCTCTACATGTGCTCGCATCCGGAGATGCGAACAAAAAACATGAGAGCCTGGAACAATTGGGTGTACGTCCTGTGATCCATGAAGTGGGCTCAAAAATAAATCATATCAGCCTTTTTCAGGTTTTGGACGCTTCCATCTCCTTGTTTTCTCTGCAAAGGCCCAAAAGGAAGATGCCAGAGACAAGTTCCTTGTTCTTTTATAACGGTAAGGCGGTAATCGCCTAGCTGTTTATATGTTTGTTTATTGTTTATTATGTGTGCTTATACAGAAAATTTCTTTAAAGAAAAAGTCTTTTTACCATGAAAACAAGCTTGTAGAAAATTAAGAAAAAGATGTCACGTGCACCATTCATCAAACGAGTTATATCGTCGTTGCAATTAATTGTGAACAAATCCACTTTCTAGTTTTCATTATTAAAAGTTCAGTGTAAAATTAAAAATGTAATATATATATCGTAATATCGATCAGTAGTTTATGACAATGTCAGAGAGAAAACAATATTACCAACAATGCTTGGAGTTAGAAAATAAAATAGTTTAGCTCGTATAAAGCAGCTAAAGATTTTGTAGTTCAAATGACGAGGTACGACAAGGTACGATATGATGATGATGGCTCTCAAAAAGTAAAAGGTGCCTAGAAGATCTCAACGAATTGAGATCTAGTCCCGCCTCGGATGGTGCAGCGCACCAATTCTAACCGTCTGATTTCATCTCAATGGTTAAGGGAGCCCCGTGCATAATACTAGATCGATAGGCCCGAACCGTCCATATCAAATCGGATGGTTGGATGGCTGCGCTGGACCGTCCCGTGCGGGACCAGATAAGGATTCAATTTCAACACCACAGGAAACATAAGGCAAAATATTTTAAATAATAGACTATTTATATGCATGCACACAGAAGTATGGAGGATTCAGAAATATAAATTATTTTAATAATAGACTTATAAAATATTTTAAATAAATTTTCAAATCTTATAAAATTTAATCTGCATAAGAGATTGTTTTTTTAATTGTTTGGAGACCTTGAAAAAATTCATTTGGCTATAAGAATTTATGTAATTACTCACAGATATATGAAGAAGTTAGTGATATGTAATTTTAAAATTATAAATTTATAAAATATTGTAAATAATTTTTTAAATCTCATAAAATTGCATCTCCGTAATTTTATAAATGTCATCAAGTTTTTTATTATTCAAAGGAATTTATATTTTTATTAGCATATGAAATTTTATATAAATGAATCTAAAATTCTAACAAATCCAATCATACCATTGAGCTATTTTTAATCTTATCATACAATTTTGTGAAGTATGGAATATGTGATACTTTTTAAATTATTTGAGGACATTTATTTATTCAATTGGCCATAAAATTCTATATACTTCATCCGTAATATAAATTTTTATAATTACAGTGTTCTAAAATATATATTTTTTGAAAAATTTTAAATCTCATGGCTTAATTCTATTATTTCAAAAATATAATCATGTTTTTTCATTGTTTCCAAGCCTTTGCAAAATTCTTTGATATGTAAAATTTTATATGCATAATAACAAAATTGTAAAAAAAAAATTGAATGATATGAATTTTTTATTTTTGTACTTTCACAATATTTTACATAATTCTTTTACTTCTACAATTTTTCAATGTTATTGTAAAATGATATTTGATGATAATTAAATTTAAGCTCTTTTTAAACATGTGATTTATCGATAAGAATTAATAATCTTTGTTGGTATAGTTTAATCGGATTAACAGCCAAACACATTACTTGTAATTTAAATGGATATTGCTCCATTCAAAAAATAATATTATGATAGTATTAAACCTATCCTTAAATAATGCCAAATCAAAATGGTACCTGTAGCCATTGATTCATGAGACCATATTAATGGTGCCTTATAATATGACTTTAATTCCATTAAAAAAAAGAATAGTTGTTGATGGATATATTTTTCCTATTTTTTTTTAGCTTTTTTATATATATTTTTGAAAATATTAAATTAAATTCACATTTCATTTGAACTGTCATTAATTGTTAATCGAAACAAATTAATGTTGACTATTCACTGAGCGAAACACAATGTTTTTTGCTAGTTGTATATTAATTTCGTGCACTCTTAACATTGTCATATGAGTGTTTGCATGATTCTGGGGAAAAAAATTATTGTTTTGCAAAATTCGTCAAAAGTATGAATTTTTTAATTACAAAAAATGTATGATTTTTTTTTTACAGAAATAAATTTGTTTAAACTTGAAATTTTTTCCAACAAGTCCTTTTTCCATAAAGAAATCTTTAAAGCAGTGTTAGTAGATGCTAAATATTGTTAGATTGGTTCCTTTAGGAAATAATTGATATCACGAATGCTTCTCCAAACAATCCTAACACTACTTAAAGTAGCACTCTTCCATAATATTTCTAATTAGGACTTCAATTTTTTTTTTTGAGTAATATTATTTCAATAGTATCATAGATTTACCAAATGCCCTAAAATCTGAACAACTCACCCATAAACACATATATTTTAATAGAGTTTTGCTATGGTGAGTTGCAACTCACCAAAGGGTCGGTGAGTTGCGATCAAAACTCCCATATCTAGTTCAAAATGATCGATCCAAACCGTCCAACATGATCTCCCTATTGAAATCTCCATGCAGACCAAATTTTAAAATTTTTAAGTATTTTTTTATTTTTAAAAATTGCTGTTTTTGAACGGTTCAGAACTAATTAAATTAACGATTTTCTAAAATTTAAAAAAAATGCTTAAAATTTTCGAAAAAAATGTAAAATTTGGTCTGCATGGAGATTTCAATAGAGAAATCATATTAGACGGTTTGGATCGGTCATTTTGAACTAGATCTAGAAATTTTGATTACAACTCGCCGACCCTTTAGTGAGTTGCAACTTACCATAGCAAAACTCTATTTAAATATACTTAAAAGACAAAGAGAATTGTTAAAATGCAACGTTTTACACCAACATGTCTTGTGCAATGAATCTTTAACTATGTACTCAAATTTCATGCTTCAAATGACCGATCCGAATTGTTCTATCTCTTGTTTATATTGAAATTTAGTTGGAAACTAATTGTTATACTTTTCTTAATTTTATACCAAATTTTGAGAATTTTTTTTTGAATTTCTTGATCTAATTAGTTCCAAACCATCTAATAAAATAATTTTCTAAAAATTTGAAAAAGAGCAAAATTATTCAGAAAAATATAAATTTGATTTCATCAAGATATCAATACGAAGAAAGAAAATGAAGATCGATTATTTGAAACATAGAATTTAAAAATTGTTAGCACCATCTTGGCTAACAAACTGCACTGCATCCAGCCAGTGTCATCCCCTCTGGAAAGCACTTCACATCGTCCATAGGTCATAGGATCAAATAAAGCCATTCTCACAGTTACTGAGGCCCCGTCAATCCCCAATCAGGTCCAGTCACACCTCAAACCGTGAAGACACGTATGGGCTCCAGACATGCCGACATGGGACGACGACCCGGGTGTTCGGGAGCACAAACAGAAACAGAAAGAAACAGTGTGCGCTTCATCCCAACACCACATCCCCAACGGAACGCAGACAACCCCATTCATTGCCCTTGAGAGTCGCTCCAAAATACGTTGCAGCCCCGGCACTCTCTCCTCAGTCCTCAGTCCTCACCGACAAACTATTCCCAACTTAATTTTATTCCAAGGTTCATATTTTAGTTTACTCACTTCTTTTATGCTTTGCTTTCCAATTACCACTGCATATAAATGTTTATCCGGTCAACCCTTTAGGCCTAGACTAATTGCATTGCATTTTCTAAAGGTAAGCAGGAGGTAATGTTTGTCAAAAGAGTTTGTTTTATTAGGAGTTAATTTTAACCAGATGAGAACAAAATTGGACAACAAGGCTGGGTAAAATATTACTATTGCAGGACAAAACTCCCATTAAGTTGGATAAAAACAAAGAGGACCACCCAAAAATTACTAAATAAGCCAACATGTACGTAAGATTAAAAATGTGGAGAGAAAATGGTAAAGTAAGACACTGCATTTTGATTATAGAAGAAAGAAGATTACAAGATAGGCTAGACTGCACATTGTTAGAAAACTTATCATAGCCAACTACTCAACTAAGACACACACTTTACTTGAAATAACTACCAGTTAAAAGCTTGAGCTGACAGATCTTAAATTAATAAATTACTACAAACATACTTTAATTAATTATACAGGACCTCTGTCTAATACCTATTGACTGGCATGCCTAATCTGTCAAGCCTACCGGATCCAAGGTTTCCCTTGTTGGCAAATTTGGCTTGAGTTGAAGATGCTGACCTCTGACCCAATTTACCATGACTTGAACCTGATACCCGTCTACCCAATCCAGACTTTTCATGCTCAGGCCTTTGCTTAGGAGCACTATGTGACCGTGCTTTTGCCCTAAATGACTCAGTATTAGCCATGTAATTAGGGTAATCAGTGTAACCGCCAAATGAACACTCGCTCTTAGCAGGTGTAAAGAGACCCCGCCTTGCACTTGCAGCCCATGAAGTGGCCGAATAGAACTGTGGACTCTCGCCTGAAACTGAGGTGTTCACTACAGGGAATCTAGTGGGACTCAGAGAGTGCTCCATTCCAACCGAGGGTGGGCTCAGTGTTGACAATTGGGCAGCGGTGGAATCCTTTAAAGGGGACTCTGGTATGGTGGTAAAACTTCGGCTGTTTGGGTCTGAAATCTGAGTAGAGCAAGAAGAGTTCATTGCATGATAATTGTGTGTGCAATTGGTTTGTCTTTTTGAGCTGCCATATTTTGGTTTGCCTGGATCGACTTCAAGGATTTTATCATTTTTGTCATCATCCCAATATTTTTCTTCAATCCATTGGTCGAGCCAATTGCGCCCAGATGAATGAGATCTTTCACTGCCAACCTTGCTGTTTCCTATTGACTTAATTGAGCTTCTCTGCAAGTTTAAGAACAGAATCATTACTGTGTTGTTTCCCTTCCAAAGTACAAAACCTTTTAAATTTTAAATGAGAATTTTTACTTTGAGAGGGCTCAAGTGGTCCGATCGTGAACCATTACATCGAGGGGAATGTTCAAACTTCTCTGGAGTTTGAGGAACCTTGAAACATTTAAACAATTCTTTTTAGCAAAGGAAAATATTTATTGAATTGAAAATGTTATATGACATGCTTTCGTACATATATCATTGTGAAAATAACATTATAAGAGGCGCTTTTGTTGTTGTACAATACATCATGGGCAACTATTTGACATAATTTGCACAGTGACCTTTTAAGAAAGTTGTTGTATGAGTTGTTTTCCATGAAAATAACACAAGAACAACCGTTTATCTGGGGCCAGAAAGTACATTTTTGCTATAAAATAGCCGGTAGAACATAAAGGCATTTTACTTTTTCATATCATCAAATTTAGTAATTAGCATTCAATTAAAATGATAGAAAATAACCGTACAGCAAGAAGGAATCAATTACCGGGTTAGGATGTAGGACTCTATTGGATCTGCAACCATCAGCTTTAAGTACCCGGCTAGACCGAGCCCTTGCCTGAACCCGGACCAGGGCATGCATGCATCGAAGTGTCTCAGCAGCCTGTTTCCTCACAATGTAACCTCTGACCAAAGCCTGAAGCTTTACCAACCCTTTCAGCGCCTTAAGTGCTCTTCTTGCCTAATTAACCATCCAGAGATTAAGAAATAGAAGACAAAAATAAGGTACAACCACGCCAGGCTTTACAATCTTAAACAAAAGGAAGAAAATTTAGATTCCTGTATATCTTATGTTCTCACAAGCAGTCTAGTACAGGGTACTCATGTAGTCATGTGCCTCACAATTCTACTTGAGTCTGTTTTGAACTCTGATTAAACAAGTTACCAATCACTGTACCAAACCTGGTGGGCCCAAACAAAGGAAACAGAAAAAAACAAAACAAATATCACAACTTTATGCTAACCCGTCCCAATCCAATTACTTACAATACCATGGTGTGACTGAGAGCACTACAAGCTGTGTCGTAGTGTACTAAATGCAATGCAGATCAGGACCACCAACTTAAATGTGCACAGAACGGATGCTAATTAATGGAAAGAGCCAGAGAGGGTTCTATAAAGAGGGATCACGATGTAATAGGACAGAATGCGAATTAAAGAAAGAATTAATGGGGGGTAAAGAAGAGAAGAGAGCTGACGCAAGTGTGTTCTATGATTCTATCCTATCAAATTCTATGGTATTAGCTATGACATATTTTGGTATACTCATTGGCATTATCCACAAAATAGGAAAAGTTTAAAGGAATTGATTTGGTATAGGTTTAGTTGTGGAAGTAAAAGAAGAGTAATTTGAGGTGACAGCTTATCTTCCATCACAAGTTCTAGCACACTGTACAACTTGGTCCAGTTACCTACTATTACCTTTTATGTAATCTGTTTGGGGGTCAATTCGGCATGCCAAAAGAGAGTGATTGATATTAATTAACTAGAAATCATAACAAACTATTAACAATAAGTTACTAGTTACTAACCAAATAGCCACGGAAAGCCGATTGAATCTTAATGGCCGCTAACTCTTCCCGCCTTGTGGGGACGCAGCGGCCGGAGCTTGTTAGTCTGACAACAGCAGCCGCGGCATGTGCAGCGGCAACCGCTGCCTCCGCTACAGCTGCAGTTGCGGCTGCCACAGCAATTGCACGCTTATTTTGCTCATCAGGATCTTCAGCTCCAATAGCGACCACCTCTCTGTACAAACCTCTCCTGTCTTCATTGGCTCGAGGAGGAGCGGGAGGTGGTGGGTCGGGTTTATGCCGGAAGGATTTGCCCAAGACCCGCTTCTTTCTGTCGCCTTGTGTGGATCTGACGTCGGATGCGGGTTTCTTGTTAGAGAAGAGGCTCCGGAGCCACCGGGTTGCCCAGCCCATTGAGCTTGGGAGGACTATTGTGAGGAGAGGAGAAGTGACATTCTTTTTCCTTTCTCTTCTTTCTATGGCTTCAGCGGAGAAGGAGCGCAAAATTAGCGGGAGAGAAGATCAAACGACTAATAAAACTATAAAAGTAAAGTGTATTGGGGTACAATAACAGAGAAGAGAGAGAGAGCGTGGAAAGAGTGAAGGGTAGAACTGTAGAAGTGGAGGAGTCAGCAGTGAGAAAAGAATACCAATGTGGGAGTGGGTCGCGGGTTCATGCCTGTATAAATAAGCGCGGTAAAGTGTGATTTCTGATTAGTGCCAGTGGTGCAATGAAGATTGCGATTGATATTGATATAAAGAAACTGTATTATCAGTGTGGAAACTGGAAAGTATTCCACCGGCCTATGTGGCTATCTATGTTCACTTCGTATGAACTAGAAGCCAGTTATTTAATGTCTTTACTGTGCTTCCATGTCATATGTAAGATGGAAACATTCTCAACTACTCAAGTTCTAACAGAACTAACAGTCACACAAATTTCTCTGCGACTTGGCATTAATGGTTACTTGTTTATAGTTTTTTATAGTTTGTTAAATGACAGGAATTATCTTATTGTCTCCTAATATTGTTTTATTTTCAAACATTTTCTTAAGATCAATTTTTTGCTTATGTTTTGGCAGTTAGTTACATGAAAACAATTTTGTTTTTGAAATATGTTCTTCTTATATGAGAAAACAGAACTAAAACTAAGATACATTCGAATATGAATGCATCTATTTATTTTGAACACGTGATCAAATTTTATGTACAATTTTTTTTTGTAAAAAAAAAAAACAAGTATATCGTTCCAATAGATATTTTTTATAAAAAAGGGGGTGCTAAAAAAAAAAATAATGAGAAAGGGGATGAACGAGAGATTCTATGGAGTCAAAGCATAAATCAAAATGCAACAGTGTACCCTGTGAGTTTCCTTACGGCTGTTGATTTTGTAACGAATGCGACAGGTAGAAATGATTAACCATAAAAAGACAAAAGTCAGTGAAACTTTTTACTGAATCTATAATCGCCAACGGTTTTGTAAAATAATAATAATAATATATCAATAGATCCAATTATGTGAAATTTCGGAAGGAAAGAAAATTGCGAATTTAATCCTGAACACAAATTACATCAATTCAAAAGTGTAATTAACTTATGTTACTAGGTCGCCGTGAATTATCATGGTCTATTTTTACTTTTATGTTCAAGTAATGAGCAAATAATTAATAACGTGAGCTTATTTTGTCATTTAAATATTATCTTAGATAAATAGTTTCGTTGGGAAAGTTTAGCATTAAGACAACCGGTTTAATTACATATGAACCAAAAATTGTCAAAATTTCAAACTAGTACATTCCTAAATAGACTAATTTGGGACGGAATCAGTCTAGCAACTCAAAACCCTTCATGATTCATGAATGATCTAGTTAGCTGTCCAAGCTGTACATTAAGGACTATGCATTTTCTTAAAAACTAGATGTTTCTATGTTTCCTGTTTTAAATTCAACATCTTAACTAATGGCAGGTAGTGTTAGTTTGCATTGTGGCAAGTTTAATTGAGCCCTTAATATATGTGAGGAGGGTCACAAGTTTTTAATGCCACAAATGTCGCAACTTCTCTTTTTCATTAATATTTCAAAATTTTAAAATCAATTTTTAAATCTAAATCGTTGATCTTGTTTAATTTTACAAGAGATGCATTTCTATATAATTTTTATAAATTTTAGAGTTTATTTGATATTCGATCAAGAGGCCAAAAAAATGAACGAATGTTGTTAATTATAACAAATTAATTTTGTTACGTTCATGTATTAGCCTCTTGATCGAATATCAAATAAACTCCAAAATTTATAAAAATTACATAGAAATGCATCGCTCATAACATTGAACAAGATCAACGGTTTGGATTTGAAATTAAATTTTTAAATTTTGAAATATTAATAGAAAAGAGAAATTGTGATATTTGTGGCACCAAAAACTTGTGGCACTAGAACCCTACTCTTAATATATATAAATAAAAATTACTTGACATCTTTGACAATTGTAAAAGAATAAAAGATGAATTTAAAATGTCAAATATGATATTTTACTATTTTAGACTGAGCTATATCATGTATATAGTATGTCAATAATTAATGATTAAATTCAGTATATGTGCTACTGTTCATTAACTGATTTTAATTTTCAACAGTCTGAATTCAATAATTCTTGTTGCATCGGCAAATAATATTTAAGTCAAATAAAATTTTGTTGGTAGGCTATTAACGGTCATGGTGTTCTCATTTTATATTGGTATTGTTTTCATCTTTATATTTTTGTTTAGTTTTTATTAGAAAAAAAATGTTTGTTAAATATTTGTCGATTAAATTTTACTATCATGTACTTTGAAACTAGATAAATCGTAAAATTGGAATAAAATCTTTCATGCTGGAAAGCCAAGAGTAAATTTGATTTTTTTTTTTTAATGTGGTGCGATTCGTGCAGCGTGCTAAAAACTCTTGTAAAAAATCTATAGCCCTGATCAAAATGGTGTAGACATGAGATTTCATTGGATTAGAATTGATTGGAGATGATTTCCAATTGAAATCTCATGATCAAAATTAACAAATATAAGAAGAATTGATTTGAATTCTAAAAAATGACTATTTTATCCTTATCTATTTGAAGGAGAAGATGGGTATTAAGGTCTTTTCCAATTAAATCCCTATTCCTCTTGTGAAATCCGACCATATTTCAATTCAATTTCTAGGATTTCAACGGGGGTCAAATTTTCCCACAAAATCCGTTCAAATGAAATGAAATCCAACTTTTTGTTAGATTCTGATAAGAAGATTTCAATATCATAAGAATTCCAAAACCAATTCCTATCTAAAAAGTTGATTTTGATCGGGGCCTATGTTTCCGAATTCGTGCGGGGATCGTGAGAAAGAAATTTGATTCTATATTCTAAGAAAAAAAAAATTAAATGTACGTTAAAATCGTTCTTTCAAAATAACCACAGGACGTCTTTTTATACATTGTGCTGTCAACTGTTGTATTCTAAAGCAGCTAAAAAGTTCAGCTACGACATATATCAAGTAATGTGACTATAGAATCTTTTCCACAAGAAGCAAACAGAAAATTGTGTGGTAACCGTAGCACAAAGTTCTGTTTGTGCCAGAAAAAGAGAACCAATAAAAATGTCGTCCCATGGGGATTCACCTGTGTCTTCCTCAAGAAAATGATCACACGGTCTAAATCCTTTTGATGCGATATTGTTTTACAGCTATTATAAGTGCCATCGCTAAATAAACCATCGCTGCCATCGCTGCTATATGTTATAAATGTTCAGTTTAATAATAAGAAGTGTTCAGTTTAATAATCAGAAGTGTTCAGTTAAATGCGTCAACTAATGGGCAAAGTCTCGCCAGGGTCAAAGTCGCGCGTCAGACTTGGAGAGAGGCGCGCCAGGGGCAAAGTCGGAAAAAAATTAATTTGAACCGGATCGGTTCATGACCCCTTCTATTTTTTTCATGTGTTTTGTGTCCGGTTCATGACCCATTCGCTTGGTTTAGTAAAAACGAGTTACGAGGCCGACTTTGCAACTAACTGAACATTTATACTCAATTAACAGAACATTTGTATTGACCCAACTGACCATTTGGGCAAAAAATAAAAAAAAAACAAAATGAACATAGTGAATTTAGCGAACACTTATAAAACAGTGGACAATTATAATACAAAGTGAACATTTGTATCTAATAAAGTGAACACTTATAATAACGAAATGAACAAAAAATCGCTGGGTGAGTAGAGGGGGGAGAGTGCTGCTCAGCGAGCGCTGACTGACGCACGATGGCAGCGATGGCACTAATCAATTTTCATTGTTTTAGGCTTTTAGCCTTTCTGGCTTGGTGACCCTCTTAATGAGCCCAATTATAAAACCCAATAATCGTAAAACTTTTAGCAGGCTAAATATAATTTACCTGTTCAAGGTCTTAATGGGCCTAATGCATTTTACCTAATGTTTTATCTGTTTAAGGTCTCAATGGGCCTAATAGTAGTTTACTTAATCTCAAGTCAGATGTGGGGTTAACACTTTTGCGATCAGAAATGATAACTGCCATCTGCAATTTTGTCATCACTTGCCATCGCTAACCACAAAGTGAACACATACAATAGACAAGTACACATATAGACGATCAAAGTGAACACTTACAAACAAATAAGTGTTGTCATATCTTCTTTAGATTTTTATATGCATATTCAACTTATTTGTTTGTAAGTGCACATTGATTATTATATATGTTCACATTGTTTATTTTATGTGTTCACTTTCTGTTTAGCAATGATAAGTGATGGCAAAACTGCAGATGACAATAATCAATTTTCCTTTTCCAATTAGTAGTCAATTATCCAGGAATAAATATCTTTGGAAAGAAAGAGCAATATAAGAGAGTACAATTTTAGCCTCTCTGGCGTCTCCTTTGCCAGGGGAGGCCACAAATTCAGATCCGCTGCCGCGCGACACATGGTGTAGCGCGGCATGCTGGCCGTCTGATCAAGATCCAATGGACAAGGGAGCCCCGTGCATGTAACCTAGATTGATAGGCCCGTAAAAAATTAACCGTCCGATCAAGATCAGACGGCTCGTACGTGCGCTACACCATTTGTCGCGCAACAGCAAATTCGGATTCGGGAGGCCACCATAAGCATCTGTTTGCTTGCTTGGGCATTTATTATGGGAGTGGGTGTCGTAACTTGGAATTTGTAAATTGTAACTACATGAAAATTATCAAATAAAACAAAGAAACAGAGTGACAGCATTAAAAAAAAAAAAAAATCAAATTAAGACTGGTCCTCTGATTTCCTCGTGGGTGGATCGTTTGGTTAATTGGTTTTGAATGTCACATTGATTATCCATTAAGAAGACAAAGTTTAATGAATAACCAGCCATAATGAAATCACAAAAAATGTCATCTTCAATTAAGGAGGAGATAGTTCAGAGATCATTTGTAGAAGAATGAAAAAAATCTGTAAATTTAATCCAAAATAAAAAAATATTTTTATGTCAATCAATGCAAAATCACACGTTTGTTCCGTGATGAACTATGACAGGAAGAACTATTTCATTCTAAATAGTAGTTTTTTGTGGACATTTTAGCATTCAAACAACTCCAGGCCTATCAATCAAAATTGTCAAAATCACACCAAAAGCACCTGCCTAGATGTAGAGGCCTAATTTGGACAAGATCCAGACCTGCTCTAAAATTATTAATGAACTCGTTTTACAAAGCTATGTAAGATACTCATGGCTAACTAGCTAGCCATACAAAGCTATGTAGATTTCTCTTTGTTTACCTGTCCTGATTTTAAGTCCACAACTGATTGGCAGGTATTATGCAGTAGTGCTGCCAGACTGCCAAGGTTTTATGACCTACCGCATTATATAATGGACGGTCCTGATCAATAATAGATTGGTCGGTAGTTTTTCATCAGATGTTTTGTGCCATTTTAATTTGGATAGCCAAAATGTTAAATATTTATTTTAAGGTTACGGGCAATGTTATATATATATTTTTTATCATTACGGGCAATGTTATATTTCACAATAAGGCAATTCGGCTATTGCCGAAAAAATAAAAAATGACGTTACTGTTCACACGAATTTCGATAATAACTGTTAAAAATTTGAAATTTTAAAAATAATGTTGTTGGATCGGCATTCGGATTGCCGAAAATACAAACTGCTTGGATCGACAATCAGAATGCCGATCCAAGCTTGGATCGGCATTCCAATTGCCGATCCAAATTCATTTCCGTTTTCTCAAATTTTTTATGTCTTAGTCACATTTTTTTTATTATGTCATGTCACATTTTTTATGTTTTGTCACATTTTTTTTTTAGCCCTCAATTTTTTTATTATTACAAAACATATATTAAACATAATTGAAACTTTTATAATGAAATATAAGTATATAATTAAATTATTTATGTTAAATACTTAATATTGTATATGTGTATAATACTTATTTATACATATATATATTATGTATCATATATTTTATATATTAAATACATATTATTGTATATAATTAAAATATATGATACATATTATTATATGTACATATATTTCTATGTATATTTATTTATACATTAAAAAATTTTATATATTAATATCTACATTTAATGTATAACAAAATTTTTTTATTGGACTATATTGTAAAAATAATAATTTTAGGGTTATCGGCGAATAAATTCAACAAAATTATATTCAGCTTTTTCGCTGACGACCATAAAATTATTATTTTTACAATATAGTCCAATAAAATTTTTTGTTGTACATTAAATATAAAAAAAATATATAAAATTTTTTAATGTATAAATAAATATACATATAAATATATAAAAGATTTTTTATATACATTAAATATACATACAAATATACATAATTTTAAATATAATATACATGTATAAAATTAAATATAATTTATATTACGACATGTGTAATACTTTCATTCGTATTTAATATACATACATATTTGTATGTAAATTTAATGTATATAATTTTTTTATATATTTATATGTATATTTATTTATACATTAAAAAAATTTATATATTTTTATTTACATTTAATGTACAACAAAAAATTTTATTGGACTATATTGTAAAAATAATAATTTTAGGGTCGTCGGCGAAAAAGTTGAATATAATTTTGTTGAATTTATTCGCCAATGACCCTAAAATTATTATTTTTACAATATAGTCCAATAAAAAAATTTTGTTATACATTAAATGTAGATATTAATAGATAAAAATTTTTAATGTATAAATAAATATACATAGAAATATATGCACATACAATAATATGTATCATATATTTTAATTATATATAATAATATGTATTTAATATATATAATATATGATACATAATATATATACGTATAAATAAGTATTATACACATATACAATATTATGTAGTTAACATAAATAATTTAATTATATAGTTATATTTCATTATAAAAGTTTCAATTATGTTTAATATATGTTTTGTAATAATAAAAAAGTTGAGGGCTAAAAGAAAAATGTGACAAAACATAAAAAATGTGACATGACATAATAAAAAAATGTGACTAAGACATAAAAAATTTGAGAAAACGGTAATGAATTTGGATCGGCAATTGGAATGCCGATCCAAGCAGTTTGTATTTTCGGCAATCCGAATGCCGATCCAACAACGTTATTGTTAAAATTTTGAATTTTTAACAGTTATTTTCAAAATTCGTGTGAACAGTAACGTCATTTTTTATTTTTTCGGTCGGCTATTGTTAGGGTCAGCCCGGTTCAATATTGGCCTGTTTATATATTGATTGATCTACACAGCCCAAAAGATGACCACACCAACAATTCCCAATATCTTGGAAGGAGCCTCATAGCCTATGCTTTATTCGGTCCTTATAATAAAGGCCCTTCTATTATTTCAATTTGATATTTGTTAGTCAAATTTAAACTCAAGAGAAGCTGTAATTTCGCGCTTGCGCATAGCCATACAGGCGCAATAATCTCAATTAGAAACAAATCATATGATTTACAACTTGTATTATACGACAGAAACTTCACATACATCCAATGCGCCAACTTGAGACCCAGAAAAAAATAAAAATAAAAAAGGCACCTCACATCAAGAGCTTGCAAAATAAGAGTACAATTTGGTTCCAAGACCAAAGCAAGCTTTTATGGTTCGACCTAAATCTAAGACGATATTTATAATACACATTATTCTTTTGGGAAGACTTGAATGTGAAATCCGTCGGGAAACCCGAGGCCTGGAGTTCGAACAATGTTCCCTCCTCTAAGTGCCTTAAACCTAGAAGAAATTAAACAAAACAAAAATGATTGCCAAATGTTTTAACTCCCAAGTATTATTAACATGGTGATCTTTAACACAAAAAGAAGCAATACCTGTACTTAGTCACGAAGTTATGGAAGAAAAGGGCCATGAAAACCCGGCTGAAATCCGCTCCGACGCAAAACCTCAATCCACCTCCAAAGGCCATGAATTGTTTGGTCCCACCCGTCATTTCTGGATTAGCCTGAATTGAATGTATTATTCAATTAAGTTAGAAAATATTCATTGTGTCAGATTGTTGTCAGTCGCGTGGAAATGAATCTGAAAATCTCGTAATATATCATATTAAGGATTGTTAAAAAAAATGCGATAGTGATAGCAAAAGCATCAAACCTTCCATCTCCATGGATTAAACACTAAAGGATCTTCATATATCTCCGGGTCGACATGAACAGATGGTGCACTCAGCATAACTGACCATCCTTTTGGAATTGTAAATCCTGTTCAAAAAGCAATATTGTCACTCCCATTTTTTTTCAATGAAATATCATGTAATTTACCTTAGTCCATTTTTTTGGTTAAAAATTTAGTACCAGCAGCTGTTTATTGCATAACAGCATTTTCAAAGTTCTTTTTTATTGTTTCAGAAATGAATCGTGAATAACTATAATTCCAGATGTTTGTAATTAATTAGAACCAACAAAACTTACCTCTAATCTGAACATCCTGCAAAGACTTTCTGAACATTACTGGGACAATGTTCGACAACCGAACAGACTCGTATATTACCTTCGAATCACAATACAAGAATAGTATCAGTCCAAGATTCCACAAAACTTTAATATGAAGCTTGAACAATTAACATTTTATCGTAATCCTGAATAAAGGACCCTGAGTTGTCCTATTCAACTATATATGATAATATAGCCATAAAATATTATTGATAGGCTCACCTGGTTAGTGAATGTCATAGATTTGTACTCCTCCCATGTGACACCGGAATCCGGGTCTTTCCTATTTCTTATAATTGCTTCATGTTCCTCCTGATTTAACAAGGTTATTTCGATTAGCGTATACATAGTAAAAAGTAAAATCTTTCTTGTTGGCGCAAAATTTTCAATTTCTTTGAGAGGATCATCATATTGCCATCGCCAATGATTGACTACAGCTCTACTGGAAGATCAATAATTAATTGAAGGGACAAAAATATGCATGAAACGAGAAACGGTTTAAATCATGGGTAACAAGAATACTATAGTAAATTATTTAAAAAATAATTAGTTTATCCTATTCTAATGAATTGATGACGTACCGTCAACTCTTGTAGAGCTTTTGGGTTGTCGGAGAGGAACTTCATTGCGAGAGTCAAGGTCAAAGAGGTAGTTTCGTAGCTTGCAAATAGAAGCACAAACATCAAGTCTAGAGCAATTGGCTCAGTCATGAGAGATCTTTCTTTTTTCAGCTCTGCTATTACAAGGTCAAAGAAATCTTCAGATTGCCTGTCTGCTGAGCTCATCCTTTCTCTCAGCATTCCCTTCAACACCTTCATCGCTCTTTTTCTCCCCTTTACATGAAAAATTCAGAATAAAGAAATCAATAAATTAATTACACAAACCACAAGGCTATTAATTAACTTAATATGGGTTATTAATTAAAATTGCATATTTCAAACTTGGAAGTTGTATGTTAGTGCGTTACCTGTAAACATTGGTGGTAAGCCGTCCCTGGAATATCAAAAGGGAAAGAAATTAATCCTCGTATGAATGCAACGAAGCACCCTCTTAGATTCTCAACTGAACCAGCCGGATCATAGCCAATCAGCCTCTTAGCAGTAATATCAAATATCATCTGAGAATTTACAAAATTAAAAGAATAAAAATATAGCTATTAATAAGATTTAAAAAATTATATGGAGCAAAATAATAAAGGTATAAGAATGCTTACAATAGAGAGGGCTTCTTTCAAATCAAAGCATGGCTGGCAGGACCAAGATTGGAAAGTGTTGTGACATGACTTCTCAATGTCAGAAAGAAAAACTGATTTGAGATTCTCTGGGCCATACAGCCTTAGGATCAATGTTTTTAGGTACTTATATACGAAGCCATGGAGAGAGCCAACATTTTGTCGCCCAAATATCTCAGTAAATGTCTCTGGATAACAGCTTTCAAATAGCTTTCCTTCTTGCTTTAGAACATAATATGCTAGCTCTGGATCAGTAATTGCTATCACTGGCCAGCCTATCAAGTTTGTTTTGAATATTGGCCCATACCTACAGTATAACAAAGAGAAAAAAAGAAGCAAAAAGAAAAATTAATGAAAAGGAGAAGCTTCAAGTAAGCAACAAGCATTAAGCAATCTAGAAAGAAATGTGTATGTTGCATGACTGATATCAAGCTATACAAAATGGTCTAACATGACTACAGGAGAATTCATACTGGCAACCATATGTATCAATGTATGTAATAATAATATCAGTATGACGTTATAATGGCAAAAATTACCTTTTTACTCTATCTTTAATGAAAGGAGAAACATCACATGTAGGATTTGGACGGAAGAACTGGACAGTCTCACCAAGGTAAGGGAGTCCCATGGATCCTGGTGGGAGAACTCCATTGCATTTTGGATTTCTCCATCTATAGATCCAATGTAACACCCATATGGTGATGACTGTTGCGATGCATGTTCCAATATAAGACATCACATCTGCTGTATTGATAGCTATAAGATTCATTATTTCTTCCCTTCTCTAACCTCTTTAAATATTCTAATTGCACTATGACAAGTACAGGAGAAGAAGAAGAAGAGGTACAGGAGATAGAAAAGGTGCGTTTGGAGTGTCTGATGCAAACAATGAGGGCGCTCAGTTGTTTATATATAGATAGCCAAAGGATGCAGCAGCTAGCTGGTTGGAAAAGTTAATGTAACTAAACAAAATAAAGGTACATTTGTTTATTATAGTTAAATTGATTAATTTATTTGCACTTGGTTGGTGAAAGGGAGACGTGGTTAGGGATAGAATACAATACAAAGTATTTGCCTGGTTTGTCCCAGGACCACATTCTTTATGTATATGACAATATAATATTAGCGCATAATTAATATTGCAGAAAGTTAATTACGATTGGTCGTGTACCATGAGATTTTACTATTTTATCTGTTTTCTCTTCAATCATTTGTGGTGGCAGTATAACTTCACCACACAGAAGTTCAAAACGAGGAAAAAAGAAAGATATCTTGGTGATCTAACCGTAGGATTGACTTAGGCTAGATGGCCAGATAAGTAACATTAAACCGATTTTATCGGTATAAGATTTCTTGTTCTCCAACCAAACGCAGTGTGCCTTTCTAACATGTGCTTCCATCTGAAATCTGAAAAAAGATCTAACATAGAGATATTGAATCCAAATAACTTCTTATTGAGTATGCATGAGGCCTAAGGTTCACATTAGCTGCAACATATGTAATGTTGTTATTCTAATGCTCCAATACTTATTTTGCGTATTTATACCCTTTAATCTTTTTTATTTCCCTTGAAATAATAATGAGAATGTGCCTCAATTAATGCCATCACGAGCCACCAATAATTAGTGAATGCATTAACTAACAAATTTTGGTCCTTGAACCTTTGCTAGTAACCACAGAAGTGTAATCAACCACAATTCCATCACAATAGAAAAATATTAAAAGAAATGGATACAGCCAGTTATTGGATGATATAGTGTTCTAGGACCAGCGGACCAGCCGTCATGTGATTGGTGAATAATGTGCATGCAACAGGTAGGATATATAAAGTGTGTTATGGTCATGAAGTAAGCGATGAGGTGACTAGCTATATTCTTAATTTCTAAAATTGAAAACAGGAAAAATGATATTTCTAATGTTGGTGCTTCTGCTCCTCATTTGCATTCATAATCTTAGGAGGAAAAAAAAGGTAAAAGTAGAAAAATTGTGATTCCATCTACTACCTTAGTTTTGCAGGTGGAGTATGACAAAAAAAAAAAATATGTTTCTCCTCTAAAGATTTGGAATGCAATTGTGCTCAAGGTTAGGAACAAAAGCACCTCACGAAAAAATACATCCATACCAAGTATGACAAAAAAATTGTGCCCAATATTTGTTTTAATGATAACTGATGACATACGGCTATTAATTTATAAGAAAACAGGGTAATATTTCATTAATTGACAATGTTTAAAAGACATTAGATATTTTAAAAGTCATGATTAATGATACACAGAAAAGCTGAATACAATTCGGGATAGCATTAATGCTTTAGGGAAAAGAGATAGGACTTTTAGTAAAACAATCTTAGCTGCTGTGTGTTGGTCACAATGGAATGAGAGAAACAAGAGATTATTTTCTGATCACTCTAGTACCAACCCTTTCATTGTGTATATTAACAAGCTTAATTTGTATCATTATTGGACAGGTTTTACAACAGACATGGAACACATATTTATTAGAGATTTGGCTGCCCATCACAAGGAGATGGAGTTAAGGGATGGGCACACAACATATGAAGACTCTGGATGAGTTGCAGGCTGGCCTTGCTCAGTTTTTTTTTTTTTCCCCTTTTTCCTTCTGTGTTGCTGTTTTTATTCTTTGTTGTGTGCTATGTCTTGGTTGTAATACTTTGTTTTGGTTCACTTCTGTGTTTGCCATCGGTTTAGGTTGGCTTAACTCTTTTGATTTAGGGTGATCTGAGAATTACCTTCGGTTAGGGTGGTTTTATTCTCAGAATTTGGTTGTATGAACTCTTTACTTTTCAATAGAAGCCTAGCTCAGGCTACTTTTAGTCAAAAATGATACACACAGAAAAGCTATGGCAGAGTAACGGGAGTAGACATTTTACTGCTGGTCAACAGTAAGGGTAGACCCCGATTTCGAAAAAACTGGTTAATTACTGCTACTGCTTACTTATTTTATTTGGAGGACAGATGACAATTTGTACGTATTTTCAACTTTCAAGGAGGATTTAAATTGAAATACAAAAAACTTGGCATCTTTATTATATTTGTAAAAAAAAGCTTGAAAAAAAAAATTGTTATATATCTAAGATAGATACTGGTAGACTGGAGAAGCTGGGCTGCAGCACTGTCTACGGAGGAAAGATTTGATTTGAGAAGCCTGGCGACTGGATTAATTACTGTTAAATATTATGTTATTTCTATTATTATTATTATTTTGGGGTGATGGGGGAGGGACCCTATCCCAGTTGGTCCCCACATCTTTTTCAAAGTACAAATAAATTAATTAAATTAGTTATAAACTTATAATAAGGTTGTGATGTTGGCCGCATGAATCCGGACTGCACACAACAAAGAGAAATTAAGTAATAATAGACGAGTGGTTCATGCATCTTGAAATGCTATTTGCTCTGCCTGTGAGTAGTGCTGTCAAACGTGGGAAACAGATACAGAACATGGCTGTTCTGTTTTCGTTCCGTTTCGGTAAAGAAACAATAATACTCTCTCATTTCCGTTCCGTTTCGATAAACGAAACAGTTTTTTTTTCGCTTCTGTTCCGTTCTCCATTTTTCATTAAAATAAGCCCATTTTCGTGTCCCATTTCGATAACGTTAACAAAATCTCATTTTCGTTTCCGCTCCGTTTCTAAAAATGAAACCATTTCTTCTGTTTCTACTTTGTTTTGGACGGAACGGAACAATAACATGCGAAATGGCATTATGTTGACAGCCCTACTTGTGAGTTCATATCACTCAAGCTGGAGATCTGAGCCCTTGATCCACATTGACTTCCGTACAATATTAGGGACCAACGGGTCTGATCATCCGCTATTGGATTTTAGAAGTTTAAATCCACTTCTGCAGAGAGGAAATGTTAACCACTTCCCTTTTCCATCCTCTGTATCCACTAGTTAAATTATTTATTAACAAATTAAGATTTATCCTCCTTAAAATGAAAATATATAATTGGTAACTTCAGAATTCTGAACAATTTAACATACTATATGCAATATTTATCATGATTCACTAATATTTCCGGAGCTGATAATTATTATTTTTTCTTAATAGGAAAAATTTTGTTGCGAACTAAATTAAGAATACAATATAAAAGTGGTCTGAGAATTGATGTTTCTTTTGTAAGCTGTCATATATATCATGAGTATTTATTCGATATAGGATCTGAAATTAAATAGAAAAAAACTTGTGAGTACTAAAACATACTCCAGAGTTAATTCATCAAGTTTCACTTATTGTAATTAAAATATATTTCTCATTTGAGAAAAAAAAAGGTATAGTCGCTATCATTTAATTAGCAAATGGAGGCGAACATGATGTCCACGTACAATTTTTATCTAAATGCTGTTTCAAGAAATATATATTAGCTTATAAAAAAACCATTATTTAATTTATAGTTTTATCTTCCAATCTTAAATTAAAGAAGATGATTACTATTAGATTCCTTCTCGCTAATTTTATTTTAAAAAAAATTAACAGTACGTATTATAATATGTACAATATCCATCTTATTTTCCAATAAAATACAAATATCTGCGAGAGATTTGCAATTATATAGTAGCTAGTGGGAGACAAGAAAATTAAAACTATTTATAAAATTTCTGTTGTAACTACTTTTTCGAAAAGCAAAAAGCAAAAAGGACCAGACTTATTAAGACTTAAGAGGTCGAAGTTTCCTCCCATTAATGTAGAAGTCACGACATACTCTCAAAAGGTACATCGGTAGACCGTAGAAACAACTTTGGTTATTCAGAAGTATGCAGTTTATCGTCTTTAAAACCTCGAAACTCAAAATATACTGGATTCTATATTGCTCCAAGTACTTAGATATATAGTTAACCATTCTAGGCTATATTAACAGGGTATCCCGTATTATACATATTCAATACAGATACACAAGCGATACGCAATGGATACGGTGAATTCTATTATTTTAATGCGTTTGACATGTGATTTTGTCATGATACGTCTTGGATATGGCTATGATACGTAGTTGGGATACGTTTTTTAATATTAGAACTTCAAATTGCTATAACTTTTGATAGAAATGTCCGTTTTGGACGTATGACCACAATCCGAAAAGTTCGTGATGAGATCTACATAATTTATTGGGATTTACCTCATAACGATCATTTTCGGGACCAAAAAAGACTATCTAGACCTCTGAAATCCAGTTTGAAAGTTTTCGAATCTAAATTTATATAAAAACTATCATAATTAGTTTTTAATATGTACAAATTATTTATTATACAAGTTAGTTACAAATTACAAAATATATAAATTACAAAATATGTATTTTTAATAAAATATATAAATTAGCACCCGCACCCGCAATCGCAACCGTACAACATGGATTCTAGGCATTATATGGCAGAACTGCAAAGGATGTTTGGGAGTAAAGTTTATGTATGACAATAAAAAAATTTCGAACAAAATAGAGATACAAAATTCTGACCAATCCCTAGTGATTAAAAAAATAGAAAAAACGCCGGGCGATTCAATAAGAAACAAAAACGACATTGTTGGGTATAAATGAAGATACTCTCAAACATATTGAGAAGAATGTTAGGATGTGATAAATAATATTGTTACAATTTAATTAAGTTCTTGTCAACAATATATATTTGAAGAATCTGTGAGTAAAGTTGATGCATGCGCAGCAATAACTTACATGGGAAAAAAAATGTGTAATGGGTTAATTACAAAGAAGATAATAATTACAAAATGAGGATGTTGCTGGAGAAGAATTGAAGATCATGAAGAAACGATAATTAAGACGTTTATTAGCTTTAGAATGGATCAAAGAGGATGGCATAAAATGAGGACAATTATGATACAAAATTGAAGATCTCATTTGTTGTGGTTAAAAACCATGAATATTTGAAGAAAGAAAAAAGTGTTTAGTAAAAAAATAAAGGCGAATCATCACTGATACAAAATTGAATTGAAAAAAACTCAGAAAATAAAAGATTAATTAAGGGGGAATTTTAATAAGATTGAATTTAAAATATATAAATAAGTCAAACGTATGGTTAAAAGAAATTAGTGAATCTATTTAGATTCAGATGAGTTAATTGTTTAGACATATTTTTATCTTTGATTGTGTGAACTATACATCTAACTGCATAATTAAATAGCATTTTGTATTTATTATAAAGAGGGTATTTTCATTTATAAAGATAGGTCGTATGAAAGTCTTTATAAAGAGGGTATTTTCATTTATGAGGAAACGTTCGAGTATTGTAAGAGAAAATTAATTGTAACAAATTTTTTTAAAGGAATATTGTTTGAAAATTGTATTAAATACTATACAATGATCCCTTAATTAATAACATTCAAATTAATTGTATTTAATTGGCATGAAGAGGGCACATGGGATCTGGAGCTTGGAATAGACAGCAAGAGTAGGGCAATATTATACTTAGCACGAGCATTGCATGGAAGCTTGCTTAAGCTAGCTTTTGGCAGTGTTTTCAGTTCTCTGTCGGCTTGTACGAAAACCCGTTGGAACCGGGGGGTGATAAGTTAGTATATTCTAAGTCTCGATTCACTTGGATTTGTTCAACGCTGTAGATGGATTCCAAGATTGTGGCAACGTCAAGAAATCGTTCCAGTAAGATTACACAGAAGCTTACATAAAAACGCAGACTTTGTTCAACAGAACATGTGCTAATTTTCTATTGTGATTTTTAGTTAGTTAAAACTTAATAAGATCGGAGATACAGGGGGTGCTTCGGGCACGTGAATTTACGCTGGGACATTCTCCTAATTTTTATTTGACGCATTTGCCCATGTTAATAAAGCAAGAAGCTGCTCCATTTCCTCTAGCGATTATATCACATAATAGTTCCCATAATTAAATTTTCTCATCATATACTTAAACGGAAAGAATTTTAGGCCAATCGTTTAGTTTCCATTTGAAGGTCTAATTCTCAACCGAAATTTTTCTTTAAATTTTTTTATACTATTTTAGTGGTCTTCGTTCTTAATTGCATATTGAAGACACTACGTACATCCTCTTTTATGTTATTTTTCAAATTTTATTATTAATTTTGATGGTTTACTGACTGAAAATTAATTCAGTTTCTTATGAACATGAGGCTTATTTTTATATATATCATAAAAAAAAATGTTTTTAGTATCGGGCTGGTTATCGGATATTTCGAATAAAATCAGATACCGGATCTTAGTACGGTAAGAAAAGCTATAATATCCTGTCTTTTTTTTTTTATAAATTTTATCATGTTTTTTGTTAAAGAAAAAACATGCTTAGCAATTAAATAAAACTAGAAAAGAGAACTCAATTATAAACTATGATTCATAAAATTAAATATTTAAAAGTATATATTTATGATGATATTTATGTTTTTAGAACATATTTATCAGTTATTATTATGACATTATTTTTTTTAAGATTAAAATATTTATGACATTATCCGGTATTTAAATTCAGTACAACCGGTTAAACTGATAAAACTTTGTGCCCTTTGTTTGACCAATTCGTTGGTCGTTATAGTATTTGAAACATTGAAAAAACTGATAAATATTTGTTAAATGATGAATTAATTATTATTTTCTATCACAATTGCACCTTCTTCATGTATAAATATTGCTAGATTTTCATATAGTTATATAAATAAATAATCCAGAGATATCATTTATTCACAATACTGCATGAAATGAAGCATGGATTTTTTTTTTTTTTTTTTTTTTTTTTTTTTTTTTTTTGGAAATAGTCCAAAGCATACCTACGCATTGATGTCTTTTATCTTTGACACCAGTTTACTATTATAGTATTATTACTAAGCAATAAGTCAGTGGCTTTATTACTTCTATAATATGCAACAGAAATAGAATGAAGTTTGGATTTTGCATGTTTCCAAATAGGATTAAGAGTGTGCGAGGACAAATGTGTCAAAAAAAAAAAAAAAAAAACTAGGAGAATGCCACAGCGTAAATTGGCGTGCTCGAAGCACCTCTGGAGTTGGATACGTAACCTAATTGTCCAACAAGAAAAAAAAAATGCAAAGAAAATTGTAGTCCCCCCAGCAAACAAGCAAATCCTTGATCAATAATAAACAATATTGGCAAGATCCTGCAAGGATAGTTCCAGCCGAAAGACAGCTCCTCTTTTAAGAATATTTCCTTTTATAACATATTTGTACGCCCGACCTTTAAAAGAGAAAAGTTTGATAAAGTTAGGTGTGTACGTAGACATGCAAATGAAATTTTTTTTTTTCATTTAACCGTTTCTTTTCGTGGTCCCCCGAAACGATCAACGAAGTACATTTTTCTTTCGTTTGATAAACGAAACAATCAACGGAACTAGACACAAATTCGTTATATAAACGAAACGGTTAATGAAACTGATCTGTTTCGTTTCGTTTCGTTAATTGTTTTAAATAATAATATATTTAATATTATTATATATATATTTTTATATAGTCGAGAAGGCGAAGAAAACTCTAAGTTCTAGAGTGTTATGTCTGAGTGTCTCTCTCGTCCCTCCTCTCTCGAAATGGCACCATGTCGATTCAATTTTCATTTCAAATTCTCTATAAAGTCCCTCCTCTCTTTGTCTCTCGATTTTACACCTTAGATTTGAGAAATCTCTTGATCTCGCATCTCTGACCTCAGTTGAGATCTTGCTCCTATACATTCTCTATCTCAAACTCATGCATGCTCATGGGAGAGATGAAATCCTCGACTCCTCGTCATTTATTTATCTTTTTCTCGAAATTCTAGCTCGATTAGGCCCTTATTATGACTTTTTCTTGCTTTATTTCCAAAATCTTAGCTTAAAAGGCATGATAAAGGTTATGAATTTATGATGACTAGCAGCTTTATACAATCAACTCTAGATCAAGAAATGTGTAATCTGCAAGAATGACACGATCTTATCTTGGATTACATAGTGATATCATGTGACATAAAAATCAAACAATGAAAATTCTATATTTCTTATGCATGAGTGAAATACTATAGTTGTATATTATTTATTTATGTTAATTGGAAATCACAATGTGTTGCTCGATATCGCTTGTGATTATTGAAAATAAACAATAATTTATTTCCATAGCCAACATGACATAAATCCTCCGAGGGTCACACAGTACAAAGCTCTTAATCAAAACCACATTAAGTTTAGTTTATTGTATTGGAGAATACAAATATGATATATTGAATAATTAATTATAAACGTCGTTATGATTAATTATTTCAAGGGATAATATGAAACTAAATTAATGTTATGTCTAATCCATTAATAATTATCAAGTAGTTGATATTTATTTTGTCACAACATAATTAATATAATGGTGAGAATTATGGTACTTTAATATACTATCTTATTATATATTAAATGGGCCTTAATTTGGTGCACTAAAAAATTGATTAATAAGGATTAATAGGCATGATACAAAATGGACTCTAAAGTCCACTTTGAGGCTAGTCAAGAGAGAGGACCACTTCTCTAAGGTTTGTGGAAAGGGGTCTTAGCATTTGTGTATATATACCCTCTCTAATTGATGATTTAGGGCAACACAAGTAGCCACCTTTTCCTCTAATTTCGGAGGTTGAAATTTTAAGCATTTGTACCTCTTCCTCTCATCCTCTTGCATCTAATTAGGTCTTATGTGTTGAGATTAGTTTCATTCAATTAATTGGTAAATTAGTTGAAGGAAAAAAAATCTTGGATTAGACTCTCTCTTCTTGAGTGACTAGCATAACTTGAGTTATGAGAAGATGTTGGCTAATCTTTGTGGAGCTTAGGTGATTGCAAGAAGGAAGAATGACTCTACATCTCCTCCATTACCAAGGAACGAGCTTTCTCGTTGTGATATGAGAAGAGGTATAAGTTTCTATTCCATCTCTTTGTGAAATTGCATGAAAAAGACTTATTAATATAGTAGTTCCTTGTTTGGATTGGTTTGGAAAAGACTTATTTATTTTGAATTGCTCACTTGCTAAACTAAATTTCTGAACTATTTATCTTGGTTTGATAACCACAATAATCCAAAAATATAAACACATAAGCACCTAACCTATTTTTGGTACTTTCTTTGCTCTCCATACTTAGTGGCGGAGCTAGAAATATTTATATTGAGATTCAATAAATTTATAATATGAATGTTATAAAAATAAATTCAAATAATATATTATACTTTTATTTTTTAATCGTAATAGATTCAAAATCCAAAAATAAAAAAAGCTAAAATTTTCTAAGCACTATGAAAAAAAAATATTATGATTCAAAATGTAAGATATTTTTAATAAATTATAAGTTATAATTGATTTTGTGTCTACTATTTGAATGTTTTAAAGTTTGGAGTTTGACTGAATCACATATGGACTTCACTAGTGGAATAAATTTTGAATATATATGGGTTCATATATTAAATATCTATAAATAAAATTTGGGGCTGATAACTGCAATCAAGCTCTAAGGCAACCAAGCAACCATTATTCATTTTTGGTAAGAACGTTAATTTTCTCTTTCTGAAAAATTGAAAGCACGTTCACCTTTCCATGCGTGCTTCCATTTTTCGCTTCACCCCTGTTCCCGGCACTCACCCTCACCCTTTATTCCATGTGCGTTCACCCTTATGTGACTCCCCCTTATCTCCTCTGCAACATCTCCTCTCGCGTCTATCTCCCTTATCTCTCTCGCGCCTCTCTCCCTCATCCCGTTCATCTCCTCTATCCCTCACCCTCATCTCATCTACGTCTCACCTCTCTTTTTTCACAACCTTATAACCCTTGTGAAAAAAAATAAATACTTCCATAATACAAATAAAATACTCTCTTATGACATACAACTATGCGATTTATATAAAATACTCTTTTATGAAAATATATATACTCCCTGATACTAATTAAAATACTCTCTTGACTATTAAGTACTTTCTTATACTGTTTACTTCCTCATATAAATAATTGTCCATTTAAACTTATTAGATACTCCCTTACATATAGTAGACACTCCATTAATATTTATTAGTTACTTCCTTATATATATTAGACAATTAGTTTGATTATATATATTATATATATAATTAGTACACCGTTATACTCATTATTTACTCCCATATAGTCATTTAGTTACTTCCAAACGGTAGCAGAATCGGATCTAAAATGTCTTTTCTCTTCCCACCCTTCTCGATCTTTACTTCTTTCTTCTTGTCCCAGATTCGATCACCTTCCTTCTCCCTTTCTACACGCAAGATAAGTACCTGATTGGATTGAGAGGTGGAGTTGTGCCCGATTAAAAGGTGAGGAGGTGGAGGAAAGGGGAAGGGCGCGTCAGATTGAGAGGGGACTTGTGCTAGATTGAGAGGCATGGAGATAGAGGGAAGGGCGTGTCAGATTGAGATGGGAGCGCGTGAGGGTGAGGGTGAGGGGAGGGCGTGAGTCTGATTACTTGATTGCGCAGGGCTCTGATTGTATGAATTAATTCCCAATAAAATTAATATTGTAAGTGTAAATTAGTATGCATATTGATATTTGTATAAATAAATGGGGTTCATTTGACCCATTTATTCCACTTAAACTCCGCCTCAGCTCATACTCACCCATTAAAAAAATGAAATGTTTTGCGCTCCCTCACCTTCACCTTCATTCTCATCCTCACCTCGCTCTCTCAGTGCAGTTATTTCTACTTGATTGTTAATGTAACAAGAGTTAAACAAGCTAAACAAATACAAGAAACAAGTTGAAAAAAATACAACAAAAACAAACTGAACATATGAAAAAATAATTTGAACAAATAAAATAAAGTGAAAAATATAATTAATGAATAAATAAGTTGAACGAATAAAAAAATAATTTCAGCAAATACAACAAACAAGTTAACAAATACTCAAGTAAGTTAAGTCAATGTCACAGATTGAACATTTGAGAAGTTGATTAAACGTTTAAGAAGATTACTTAAACAATTTGCAACATTACTTGTAAATTTAAGAATATACTTGAGCATTTACGAAGATTTTCTTAACACTTAACAATATTACTAATTAAATTAAGAGTACATAATAAAATAACTATTTGTTCAATTAGGTTAACTATTTATTCAGTTTGATTAACTATTTGTTCAACTAGATAGAAAGAGATATGGTGAAGAGCAGGATGCGAGACTAGTTGAGGCAAAAGTAGAAGAGGTTCCTCCGAGAGTGTTTTTTTGGCTGAGAGGGGAGGGAGTATAGATGAATAGAAGGAAGAGGTACGTGTGAAGGATTAAGGTAAGAGAACAACAAAGGGTGAGGGGTGAGAGTGAAGGTAGAAACAAAGGAGTCTAGAGATTGCGTTGGGCAAACAATTTTTTTTTTTTTTTTTTTATGTATCTTTCAAATTCAAGATTTAGTGCAAATAGTTGATCTTGTTCAATGAAAAATATGGTAGGAAATGTTATTTAGATATTATGTATCATAATTGATTGTGTTTAGGTAAACTAAAAGATTAGTTTCCTTAGTTGTATTAGAGAATAGTTTCCTTGTATGAGTCAGAGACATTCAGTATATATACCTTTGTATTGTAATATCGAAACCATGAATAAAGCTTTCCAATTTTATTATGGTACTAGAGCCATAACCCTAATTCTGTCTTTAATTCAATTACGGCGGCCATGACTGGTACAGGCGATGATGAGACGAAGGAGGTTGTGCAGAAACCTATTGGCCATAATTCTCCTTTCTACCTTTCTCCTTCTGACAACCCTGGGATGCTAATTAGTTCATGTATCCTGAGAGGGGATAACTATGATCTATGGGTGAAGGCCATGAGCAATGCTCTGCGTGCCAAGGATAAACTTGATTTTGTTGATGGCACTATTACAGAACCGGAGGATACTGCAGCTGAGGCAGCCGTCTGGGGTAGTTGTACTTCTATGCTGGTGTCGTGACTCTTCAATTGTATTGATCCAACTCTTCAGCCTAGTGTGGCGTATTTTGAGACGATGAAAGAGCTTTGGGATGATTTGAAGGGCATATTCTCAGTTGGTGATGTGCCACGTATTTATCAATTAAAGGCAGATATTGCAGGTGCTAAACAACAGGGGTAGCAAATAATTGAATACTACACACGACTCAAGACTCTGTGGGATGAGCTTAGTAGTTATGTGAGTGCTCCGACGTGTATATGTCGTGGATGCACATGTAATTTGACTGCTCAGTTTCTTAAAGAGAAGAAGATTGAAAAGATTCATCAATTTTTTATGGGACTTGATGATGGTTTCAGTTCAATTCGAACTAATATTTTGAGTATGGATCCTTTCCCTAGCTTGAACAGGGTCTACTCCATGGTGATACAGGAGGAGCGACACAAAACAGTAACAAGGGGGCGTGAAGAAAGAAGTGATGCCGTCAGTTTTGCGATGCAAGTTAACAAAACTGAATCATTTCACAATAAAATAGGGGAGAAGCCAACCTGTGGTCACTGTGGAAAGCTTGGCCATGAAATGCCTAACTGTTTTGAGATTATTAGCTATCCTGAAGGCTTGGGCAGAGGCAGACGTGGAGGACGAGGAGGACGCGACTTTGGTAGAGGAAGAGGCCGGGGTCGTGCACAAGCAAACGTTGTGCAGGGCGGCAACGGCATTGCACAAGAAGGAAGTGTGTCAAGTTCTTCACACTCAGTTTCAAGTTTGTCAGAGGCTCAGGTGCAACAAATTAAAGCAATTTTGGCTTGTGCAAGTTCAACCAATACGAGTGCCTCAAGTGAAAATTTGTATGGTGAGTTTTTTGGTATGTCCTGGATACTAGACAGTGGAGCCTCTCATCACATGACCGGTGAATTTCAGTGTTTGAAAGAAGTGTGCAAAGTCGCTCCATCAGTAGTTCAGCTCCCTAATGGCGAACATGCCATTGCAGAACATGAAGGCACATTGTGTTTGCCAGGGGGAGTTGTTCTCAGAAGGGTGCTTTATGAGCCCTCCTTAAATTACAGTCTTATTTCTGTTGGGAAGTTGATTAAAAATGATGATTGTTTTGTTACTTTTACTAATGAGTTATGTGTGGTACAAGATTGCATTACGAGGACGCTGATTGGTGTGGGTGAGCATAAAAATAGAGTTTTACTATTATCAGCCTAAGGAATCTGGAAGAATATGTCATGCAAACAGAAAAGAAGATCGCGAGTTGCGGCATCCATCGTATCAGCTAACTTCACTTATTTCTGGTGTTAAGAGTGATAATAGTAATTCAAAAGATGTTTGTGAAATCTGTTTGAAAGCAAAATAAACTAGAGATGTATTTCCTATTAGTTTGAATAATGCAAAAGAATCTTTTGAGTTAATTCATCGTGATATTTGGGGGCCCTATCGAGTTGTTTCTTCTTGTGGTGCACATTATTTTTTGACAATTGTTGATGATTTTTCATGTGTTGTTTGGGTGTACTTAATGAAAGATAAAAGTGAAACTGCTGGATTGCTACAAGGTTTTGTCAAAATGGTTCATACTCAGTTTCAAAAGTCAGTCAAGTTCATTCGAAGTGACAATGGAACTGAGTTCACTTCTAGAATTATGAAGCATTTTTTCACTGAAAAATCAAACTTCATGTGTAGGGACACCTCAACAAAATGGTAGAGTAGAAAGAAAACATCGTCATATCTTGAATGTGGCGAGAGCTCTAAGGTTTCAGTCTGATTTTCCACTCAAATTTTGGGGAGAATGTATTTTGACATCAATCTACTTGATTAATCGTACGCCTACTCCTCTTTTGAATAACAAAATCCCATATGAAATGTTATTTGGTAACCCACCATCATATGTACCTATACGGTATTTTGGTTGTTTGTGTTATGTAAAAATTCCAACTTCAGATAAGTTTGGTAGTAGAGCTCGAAAGTGTGTGTTCATAGGGTACCCATTTGGCAAAAGAGGGTGGTGTGTTTTTGATTTGGAGACAAATGAATATGCTGTTTCAAAAGATGTTGTGTTTGTTGAAAATGTGTTTCCTTTCAAACAGAAAATTGAGAATGATGCAGAGATGAATACGAGTGCAAACAAGAGAGTTCAGGGTGACATTGAAAATACGTTTGAATCAGTCTTTGTTGATAGTGAATATGGCTCGTGTTGTGAAGGAGATAGTCATGAAGTAAGGGGGAGGAGTGATGTGCCTGTACAAAGTAATGATTGTACGGATTTAAGAGAGGAACAAACAGAACCCTTACAAAATCATGAAACTGACATCCTTGCTGATGCCGCAACAGAGTCTCCAGCAACAAACACCGATGGTGTGAGGGAACCATCTACTCGAGTGAGACAGCTACCAGCAAAATTGCATGATTATATTTGTTATACTGCACATGTTGATCCTTTTTATGCTCACTCTACATCTATTGGCTCGTCAGGTACTTCTTACTCAATATCTCATTATGTGAATTGTAACATATTTTCATTAAACCATAGAAAATTTCTTAGTGCAGTCACTAAAAAAAAAAAGAATCTAATCACTTTGGAGAAGCTGTGAAGAGCAAAAACTGGCGAGATGCAATGCAAGCTGAAATAGAAGCGCTTGAAAGAAATGATACATGGAGTGTTGAAGGACTTCCAGCAGAAAAGAATTCCATTGGGTGTAAATGGGTGTATCGGATCAAATACAACTCAGATGGTACTATTGAGCGATACAAGGCACGATTAGTGGCATTGGGAAATCAACAAGTGGAAGGTATATATTATAATGAGACATTCTCACCAGTGGTAAAAATAACAACTGTATGGAATGTGCTGGCAGTAGCAGTGGCTAAAGGCTGGACAATGCACCAAATGGATGTGCACAACGCATTCTTGCATGGTGAATTGCATGAAGAAGTGCATATGCGAATGCCACTAGGTTTTGGTTCATCTCACCCTGCTAAAGTGTGTCAGCTGAAGAAATCACTGTATGGATTGCGTCAAGCGCCACGTATGTGGTTTTCAAAGCTCACTGGTGCGCTGAAGGGGTATGGTTTTGCACAGTCACAAGTAGATTACTCATTGTTTGTGTATAGCAGAGGGGACATATTTTTGACAGTTTTAGTGTATGTGGATGATTTAGTTATTGCAGGAAACAGTGATGATGCAATAAGCAAGTTCAAGAAGTATTTGTCCGCCAACTTTCACATGAAAGATTTGGGACAACTCAAATATTTCTTAGGGATTGAAATAGCTAGGGGACCAATTGATTTATTTTTGAGTCAGAGAAAATACACATTAGATATAATAGCTGAGTGTAGGCTTCTTGGTGCAAAGCCAGCAATGACACCTCTAGAGCAGAATCACAATTTTGCAAAAGCAACTGGTGCTCTGATGACACATTCAGAAAAATATCGACGTTTGGTTGGAAGGCTCATTTATCTCACAATTACTAGACCTGAGTTATGTTATGCAGTGCATATTTTAGCTCAATTTATGCATGACCCTCTTCAAATTCACTATACAGCGGCATTGAGAGTTGTGAGATATTTGAAAAAGAATCTAGGACAAGGAATCGTTTTTCAAGCTGAAAATGATTTGCAATTGTATGGATATTGTGACTCAGATTGGGCTAGCTGCCCAATTACTAAAAGGTCATTGACGGGGTACTTTGTGTTAAGATACTCAACAAAGCAGAATATCGTTCTATGGCGTCCGTCGCTTGTGAATTAGCTTGGCTCAAGTCAGTTCTCTCTTTTCTTGGTGTTACACATGATAAACCAATGAAATTGTTTTGTGATAGCCAAGCTTCCCTTCATATCGTAGCCAACCCTGTATTTCATGAGAGAACCAAGCATATCGAAGTTGATTGCCATTTTGTGCGAGATCAAATTTGTCAAGGGAAAATTGTTGCAAGTCATGTGTCATCTGCTGAACAGTTAGCGGACATTTTTACCAAGGCGCTTGGACAATATCAGTTTGATTATCTGACATGCGAGTTGGGCATTTGTGATCTACATGCTCCAACTTGAGGGGGAGTATGAAGAATATGGTAGGAAATGTTATTTAGATGTTATGTATCATAATTGATTGTGTTTAGGTAAACTAAAAGATTAGTTTCCTTAGTTGTATTAGAGAATAGTTTCCTTGTATGAGTCAGAGACATTCAGTATATATACCATTGTATTGTAATATCGAACCATGAATAAAGCTTTCCAATTTTATTAAATTTCATTACAGATATTTTTTTCATAGAAAAAGTATTTAATTATTAGATCTCATTTTAGTTCTAGATGAAGAGATCATTTAAAGCCAATTTTAAGTGATCGAGTTTTAGGGTCTGCTCCAGAAGAGGGGAGAGAGGATTAATGGGGGAGGAGGGGAGCTGCCCTGCCTCTACTTGCCACTGCCCGAGCTATTAACCTGCTCCAGAACACAGAAAAATGCAATGGAAACCAGTGGAAAAGAGGAGAAATGGGGAGAACCACTCTATAGAATTTTGGCCAAATTTGTCACCCCAAATTTGGGAATTAAGTTTTAGTTCTCCTCCCCTTTTCCGTCCCATTCCATTCCATTCCACCCTGATTTCTAGAGCAGACCCTTAGAGTTACAAACATGCACCATATATCAAAATAAATTCATAGAATGAAAATATCAAATGAACTCAAAATTTATACAATATTATGGAAATACATATCTGTTGAAATTGAATTAAATTAAATTTAAGTTGTCACAACTTTTTTTTTTAATCTCTGACGATAATTTGTAGAGTACAAAAAAATTTGTGATATTAAAGCTTCTCTTAAAAAAATAATACTACATATGGGCAAAAAATGAAAAAAAAGAGAGTTGCAAGACTGTCTAAAAGTCTGATCGTTTGTATGATCCGTTTTTGTGTTCGACCGCGTGAGGTCAATTTTGTGCGAATGCTACATCAAAAAGAAGAGGAGAGTTCTAGTACCATAATTTTATGGTGCCATCAAATGTCACAACTCTCTTTTCTATTAATATTTTATAATCTAAAAATTTAAATAACAAATCCAAACCGTTGATCTTGTTCAATTTAACAAGCGATGCGTTTTGATATAAATTTTGTAAAATTTAGAGTTCATTTTATACTCGATCGAAACGCGAAAAAATGAATGACTCTTGTTAACTATAACAGATTAATTCTAATACGTTCATATTTTGATATCTTGATCGAGTATCAAATGAATTTCAAATTTTATAAAATTTATATGGAAACACATCTCTCATTTAATTGAACAAGATCAACGGTTTGGATTCATCACTTAAAGTTTAAAATTATAAATTATTAATAAAAAGAAGAGTTGTGGCGTTTGGTGGCACCATAAAGTGGTGGCACTAGAACCCTCCTCCAAAAAGAAAGATTGTTTGCACACGTGAGCACGCTCAAATGTAGACGTGTAATCAAAATATCAAATATGATCCTTAGAATCTTTTGTGACCAATGATATTCGAGTTTCTTTAAAGAAAGTAGGATAATTCAGGTAGGGGAATTAAGAACTAAAAACCCTGCAACGATCCTGTTACAATATAAGACTAAAAATTATGTCAGGATATTTATATGCATTTCCACGTATGAAAGCCTAATTTGGCGGCGCTTTCTATATGAATATACTCTCGAGGTGAACATCGATTCAGTTTGCATTAATTGTTTCTTGTGGTTCATTAAATTTTATAATTGTTTAGGGAAACAAATCTGCATAGTTGACAGAAGAGATATGGGTTGAAAGTACGCGATTTGCCAGTTGGGGCATAAATTAATAGATCGTTACAGCCTGTAAAATTCCTATTGAGATTTAGATGGCTTAACAGCATTACACGTTCTCTTTATAATTTTTTTACCAGTAATATGATTGTTTAGTGGCACTATATAGTCACTGAGACGAATATAACGTAAGTTGGAATTAAGTGTGGTTGGACATTTAGTCATCAAAACCTGAGTTTGGCATGAATTTCAAATGGAATTAATTATTGATGCATTATTTGCTTAAATAATTCAATAAATATTTCTAATTTGAATATAAATAAGAAAAATCGACAATCTAAGGAATCATTAATTGGAGATCAATGAGGCATATATGGCGGAAACTTCGATGGAGACAAGAATGTGTCAAATATTTGAGAGAATGTTTCGATATTTTTAGCATGAGACCAACGTAAAATGCTTATTTTTCTTTTTAAAAGATTAACAATTAATAAACGACATGGTTCTTACAAACGCTCCATCTTCACTCTTTCATTGAAAGAAAAATTTCCATATATTCTATTTGTAGCAAAATTTTAAGATCTAATATCCAATTCTGACTATGGTTGATATTAAGTTAATAACTATAACCAACAATTAATCATTTACGGTATTAATATCTTTATTATGATTAAATTTTAGAAACTTGAGGTAAACAATTAAGATACATTGTTTGATAGGATCGAACGGATGTATTATTGACATTTTTAAGTTATGAGGTTAGCGTTGTTGTTTTTAATTTGTCAATCCAAATACTTTTCCTACCGATTTAAACAATTCAGGAGTGTTGACAGGACTCTTTGCAATACTTATTATTGCAATAAGTGAAGAAAATAGTAACTTAATTAGTACAGTTATGTCACAAACTCACATGAAGGAACAAGCCAAAGGAAAAATTCATTTTCCAAAAGAAGAATTTATAGCTCAAGAGTAACTTGGTTAATTTGATGTAAAAGATTGCAATAAGAAATTAAAGAATATTTTTATCGAAAAAATAAAGAAAATAAAGAATAATAAAATGACAAGAGTACTACTTCCGCTAAAAAAAAAAAAATCAATACATGAAAAATTAAGAATTTTTCATTAAATTCTCCATAAAAAATAAATAAATAAGGGCGGTAGCTTGGCAGTAAGTCTATAAAAAAAAGAAAAATGCGCTCAGCTGAGTAAGCATTATTATAGTGACATTGGTTAAATCGAAATGCAGAGAGAGAGAGTTTATTAATATCAACTGTCCCAAAGTTATAAGAAATGATAACACTACCCAATTGCAGATAAATAAAAAAAAAGAAATGTTAAAGTCTAATATATGGGACGGATGGACCCGTCTAATACAATCGTTCTCACATTTCAAATTTCAAATGATAGATTTCGAACCGTTCAATTTGTTCTCCATATTAAAAATTTATAAAAAATCAAATTTTATATTTTCTTAAATTTTTTTTTACTATTTTTCGGTATTTTAGAAAATACATGATACAAACATTATGGACCTCCAATAGCAAAGATTTTGAAAAATACTAAAAATTGCAAAAAAATCGAAAAAATATAAAATTTGGCTTTTTATAAGTTTTCGATATGGAGAATAAATTGAACGGTTCGGATCGATCATTTGAAATTTGAAATATGAGAACGATCGAATTGGACGAACTCCATCCGTCCAATATATTGAACTCTAGCATTTCTTATACAAAAAAAATAGAACTCAAGTAACTTAGGAGCATATGCAACACCATTGGCTTAGTGCTGCAACAAAAGCTAATTTATGCATAAAATTAGCATAGCAATTGAAACTTTGTAATGATGAAATGGATGCCTACGTACTCGGAGGTATACTAATTCATGATTTCGTACGAAACGGTTGCATTACAAGTGGCATACCAGTAAGTGTACCGCTGGGTGATACCGTGATGGTGCACTGTTACAAGCTTTTAGAGCTAGTTTTTACATGGAGATTGCTGACTGTAATACGTGATTGTAATTCCATGATGTGCTTGTTGCTTTTGGTTTGTGAGAAACCAATTTTAAGGAGACTGGTCTGTTTTGTGTGCTTTTTACAGGTAGCAAAAGTGTATGATGCAAAAATGGTTGTAAACGCTAAAATTAAATAATAATATATGCTGTCTAGTTGCCACTGTACAAGCCTGACTGTTGCATGGTTGGAGATTTGTCAACTATTTTAATTTAGGAAGCTCGTGTATCGCTGAGGCAATTACGGTACTAGTGGCTCTTCTCTTATAGCCACTAGTTTGTTTACATAATTCAGAACTTGTGTATATGTTGTTTTGTTTTCAATCTAAAGGGTAAAATTGTTGCTTTTTCCCAAAAAAAAAGGGACTTGTGTATAGGCACCTGTCCCGGTTAAAGCGGTAATCTTCCTTATGGTATACAAATAACAGAATTAAGGAGTGTTCTTGGGATCTCATAAGCAAAGTTAGGTGGTTGAGAATAGAACCAACCTTATTTCCTATATATGTTCCTAATGCAATGTTGAGGTGTGTCATTTACTTCCTGGTTTCTGAGGTGTATAGAAGAAAACCCCCAAATCAAACCCCCCTGATCCCCCTAAACCTACCCAAGACCCAACCACCCATCAAAAATAAAGAAAGGTAAATATTATGTGTGCCTAATTGTTTAATCAACAGGCACTGATATATAGCGTGTATGGTACTAGTGTTGAAAGTAATTCAAAGTCAGAAGATGTTTTAGATTTAGCAGAAAACGCATATGAAGAAGCTAAATTTGGAAAAGCTATTAATAAGCTTTCAGTTTAAATATGCACATGGGTATTTTAGGAAACGTGTAGGATATTTCCAGCATTAGTTACTTTTGATTTCAGCAAAAGCAGCTGACCATATTTAGGCATGATTATTGAGGGATTAGTTACATTTAGTAGTAGTTATTTTAGACTTGTAATAGGTTATAAAAGCATGTATAACATTTAATTTTGATAAGAAATAAATCAGCGAGTCTTCAGTAAAAATTAGCCTTTCTTCTCTCTAGTTTTTTTCTCTGTTTCTCTAACCGGTAGCAGTCCAATTTTTGTGCTGTTTGTACTAGCACGAATTTCCTCAATATAATCCAACAAATTTGGTATCAGAGCAGGTCGAAACTTGGGCTGTTTTCATGGCAGAAGCAGGCGCCAACATGTCGAGTCCATCGGTTCCAGTTTTTAAAGGAGAGAACTATAATTTCTGGAGTATCAAGATGTCAACCTTGTTCAAATCTTATGGTCTATGGGATATAGTTGAGAAAGGTGCCGGGACTACGGCAGATGACCTAAAGAAGGATGCAAGGGCACTGTTTTTCATACAATCAGCAGTACACGAGTCAATATTTACAAAGATTTCAGCGGCAGCAACAGCGAAGGATGCTTGGACAATCCTGAAAACAGCTTTTCAAGGTAGTTCAAAGGTTATTGCTATCAAATTGCAAGGGTTAAGACGTGACTTTGAAACATTGAGCATGAAACAAGGCGAATCTGTCCAGCAGTTTCTTACACGAGTCTCATCAATTGTCAATCAAATCCGTGGCTGTGGTGAAGATCTTTCCGAAGCAACTGTAGTGATGAAGGTATTGCGCAGCCTTACAACCAAATTCGACCATGTTGTAGCCACAATCGAAAAGTCTAAAGATCTGTCCACATATTCCTTCGATGAGTTGATGGGTTCTCTGCAGGCCCATGAAGTTCGACTTCTCAGATCTGAAGAGAAAGATGATTCTAAGGCCTTTCTCACCAAAAGCAATTATGGTAGAGGGGGAGGTCGCAGCGGTAGAGGCCGTGGAAGAGGAACAGGCAGCAGAGGCAATCACCAAGCACAACAGCAAACAACAAAGAAAAATATCGAGTGCAATTATTGTCATAAGATGGGTCATGTCAAAGCAGATTGCTATAAGAAGAAAAGAGAAGATAAGCAAGGTATGCAAGGTGTTGAATGCCATTATTGTCACAAATTTGACCATGTGCAGGCTGATTGCTACAAAAAGAAGCGTGAAGAAGAGCAAGCCAATGTTGTTGAGGAGAAAGGCAGCGAGGAAGGCACGACAACCATGCTTTTCATGACAAAAACAAATGAGAAATCAGATGTAAGTCAAGTCTGATTTTTGGACAGCGGGTGCTCTAATCACATGTCTGGTCTCAAGCATCTCTTTAAAGAACTGGACGAGTCATATAAGAAGTCTGTGAGGCTTGGTAATAACAAAGAAATACACGTTGAAGGCATAGGCAAGGTGGCTGTCCAAACTGCAAGCGGTACAAGGGTTTTACACAATGTACACTTCATCCCCCAACTTTCACAAAACCTCCTAAGCATTGGGCAAATGATGAACAGCGGGTATGCGATCAAATTTGAGGGAAATACATGTAAGATTGAGGAATCGGGAACAAAGAATGTGGTGGCAATCATACAGAAGACACACAACAACTTGTTTCCTCTGAAAATGTTAGAAGTCGATGAAAGTGCACTTGCAGTCACAGATTTAAGTCAAAGCTGGTTGTGGCATCACAGGTATGGGCATTTAAACATCAATGGTTTGAAATTGTTAAACCAGAAACATATGGTGATAGGGCTGCCAGAGATAGATGAAGTCGGGATATGTGAAGGATGTATTCTTGGCAAGCAATCAAAGCTGTCATTTCCAAAGGATCGATCAATGCGTGCAAAGAAGATACTTGAGCTGGTGCATACTGATTTGTGCGGGCCTATGGAGGTTGAATCGATAGGAGGAAGCAAATATTTTATGCTGCTTATCGATGATTACAGCAGGATGACTTGGGTGTATTTCCTAAGTTACAAAAGTGAAGCATTTGGGCTATTCAAAAGGTTCAAGGCTATGGCAGAAACTCAAACTGGCGCTCGGCTGAAAGCTCTCAGATCAGATCGCGGAGGTGAGTTCCAGTCAAATGAATTCAAGCAGTTTTGTGAGAAAGAAGGGGTGCTACAGCAACTAACCACACCATATACACCCGAGCAAAATGGCGTGGCTGAACGCAAGAACCGCACTGTGGTGGAATTAGCAAGAAGCATGCTGAAATCGAAAAATCTACCAAATCCGTTTTGGGCTGAAGCCGTAGCAACTACGGTGTATTTGCTGAACTTATCACCTACAAAGGCGGTCATGAACAGAACCACGTATGAGGCATGGTTCGAAAGGAAACCAATAGTGAGTAATCTAAGAATCTTTGGATGCGTTGCTTACACGCTTATCAACTCTCACAGCCGAAAGAAGTTAGATACCAAATCTGAAAAATGTATTTTCATTGGCTATTGCATTCAATCAAAGGGATATCGACTCTACAATCCTAAAACACAGAAGATAATCATCAGCCGCAATGTGATGTTTGACGAGAACACGAGTTGGAGATGGAATTCAGAAGGTGTTGAAGCATCAATTTCCTTACCAGATGATGAAGATGAGGGTAGCAAGGAGCCTCAACCAGAAACAAACACTTTGCCAAAACCAATACAAGTCTATAGAAGAAGAGGTAATCAACCATCACAAGAAAAGACCAAAACCTTGCAAGAACTATATGCAACAACACAGGTGCTTATGGTGGCTGATCCGGATTGCTTTGAGGAGGCAGCTGAAAAGGAGGAGTGGCGTCAAGCAATGGATGAAGAGATGAGTGCAATTGAGCAGAATCAGACCTGGCAGCTAGTCGAATTACCGAAAGACCGTGTTGCCATTGGAGTTAAGTGGGTTTATAAGACTAAATTTGGTCCAGATGGCAGCATATTGAAACACAAAGCTAGATTAGTAGCAAAGGGCTATGCACAGAAGCAAGAAATTGACTACGAAGAGACGTTCTCTCCAGTGGCCAGATTCGAGACCGTACGGTTAGTGATGGCAGTGGCAGCTCAATTGAAACAACCCATTTATCAATTTGATGTAAAGTCAGCATTTCTTAATGGTGAACTAATAGAAGAGGTTTATGTTGAACAACCAGAGGGATTTGAGGTGAAGGGCAAAGAGAGTTGGGTGTATCGATTGTCCAAGGCGCTATATGGACTGAAACAAGCCCCTCGTACATGGTACAGTAAAATTGATGCACATTTTCAGAAATTGGGTTTTAAACGAAGCAAAAATGAGCCCAATTTGTACGTCAAACACAAAGGAGAAGAAGGATTGATGGGTGTTTGTTTGTATGTCGATGACATGATTTATTTCGGTACAGATGATGCAATGTTGAGGGAATTCAAGGAGCAAATGATGGCTGTTTTTGAAATGACGGATCTAGGAAAGATGCATTACTTTTTAGGTCTTGAGGTGGAACAAGAAAGGGAGAATCTTCATTTCTCAGCGCAAGTATGCAACTGATTTGGTGGCAAAGTTCGGACTGAAGGGATGCAATCCTGTGCAGACACCAATGAACACAAATGAGAAGTTAACATTTGTTGATGGAACAGGACCAACAGATGCAACACGATTCAGAAGCTTAATTGGAGGATTGATGTATCTTATTCACACAAGACCTGATATTGCACACTCAGTTGGAGTTGTTTCAAGATTCATGCAAAATCCGACGAAACAACACATGGGAGCTGCAAAAAGGATACTAAGGTACGTTTCTGGTACCATGGCTTATGGTCTGTGGTATGAAGCAATGGATTCACCAATGCTGATAGGCTACAATGATAGTGATTGGGCTGGAAATTTAGATGATAGGAAGAGCACATCAGGTCAGGTTTTCTTCTACGGAAACAACGCAATCAGTTGGAGTTCAAAGAAGCAAGCAACAGTGGCACTATCAACTGCAGAAGCTGAATATAGTGCAGTAACTTCAGCAGCATGCCAAGCTGTATGGATAAGAAGCTTGTTGGAGGAGTTAAATTGTGAGCAGATTGGAGCAACAACTCTCTACTGTGACAATCAATCCGCAATTGCAATTGCGAACAATCTGGTGTATCACAACAGAACAAAGCACATAGACACCCGACTACATTTCATAAGAGATTTGGTTGAGAAAAAGGTGATTGAACTTCAATATGTCAACACAAACCAGCAGATTGCAGATGTATTGACAAAGTCTCTGACTCGGGAGAAGTTCACTTGGTGTCGTGACATGATGAATGTTCTGGACTTTGAATTAAGGGGGAGTGTTGAAAGTAATTCAAAGTCAGAAGATGTTTTAGATTTAGCAGAAAACGCATATGAAGAAGCTAAATTTGGAAAAGCTATTAATAAGCTTTCAGTTTAAATATGCACAGGGGTATTTTAGGAAACGTGTAGGGTATTTCCAGCATTAGTAACTTTTGATTTCAGCAAAAACAGCTGACCATATTTAGGCATGATTATTGAGGGATTAGTTACATTTAGTAGTAGTTATTTTAGACTTGTAATAGGTTATAAAAGCATGTATGACATTCAGCTTTGATAAGAAATAAATCAGCGAGTTTTCAGCAGAAATTAGCCTTTCTTCTCTCTAGTTTTTTTCTCTGTTTCTCTAACCGGTAGCAGTCCAGTTTTTGTGATGTTTGTACCAGCACGAATTTCCTCAATATAATCCAACAACTAGTCCTCCATTTCCAAATCTAAGATGAAAGTTGGAAAGGGAATGAGTGTATCGCAGTCAAGGGTTCAATATAGCATTATTTGGTCAAATTCATTCATTTTTGTAGACCAGAATCTTACAAGAACTCTATCGTGCAGTTCAATCATTAAAATCAAGGTCTAATTGTAAAATACGAGGACTGTACAATAGTTACTATTGAAAATGCCTATTTGAAATGCTTCCAACCACCTGCAGTCAAAACAGAATGAAAGAATCAATAAATATACCATTAACAACATGCAAGCTAGATATCTTATTACAAAACATAATTCAATACTTAAACACCTGCAATTGTTGTCATTAACCATTAAATCAAATTGTTTTCTCCACTTGCATCACCACATAACTAGTTGTCCTTTCACAAAGCTGGTGTGGTCATTTTACTGCCCTTCTTCCTAGTAACCAATATTTGTTTTTATTAATTCAGTAATTAGATCTCTTCAACAGAACTTTTTCTACTGATTTTATCCAGACATGACAATGAGGAGAAATCTCCCCCCTAAAATACAACATCCAGGAAATAAACACAATATTGCCACTGCCAGATAGGATTGCAATCAGACATGACAAGAAATATATTTCCTATGTACAAGGTTTCATGTTGCATGAAATAAAGTACAAATAGAAAATTATATCATATGGCATGAATAACTAGCAAGAAATAAATTTATTGATATGTGCATAATATGATGATAATATAAGTTTCACATACTATAATAATATATGAATATTATTATGAAGTGTATAAATTTATTTAAAGTTCAAGCCCAATTATTTTAACAAAATGAAGAGAGAAAGATGCCTTAAATTAGGGACATAATTTGAATCAATTTTAAACTGAAAATAAGTATAGCAAATGATAACCATTCTAGGCAAATGATATATGAAAATTATAGCCCTAGAAGTCTAGAATCCAATGGTTCAAGTTTCATGTCGTTTGGAGTTTCCTACATAGAGTTATGAACGTTTTAGTGCTGCAATGCCAGAAATTAATGTGATGTTTTAATTTCTGGTTAGTGGTTTTAAATGCTATACGAATTTGAAAAGTTTTATTCTGATGTTTTTGTATAAAAACAAATAAAAAATCGAGAAACTCAAGTAAGTCTTCATGTGCTGAAGTTTTGTTCTTCTCCTCTTCTAAATACTTGTTAAATATTGCATTGATTAAGCAATCGATCAAGATACGTTGGCGGAGCTAGGTGTTGATGGGAAATTCGCTAGCACAGATTCAATTGTCGTTCTTGTTTCGGATTCAAGGTGAACCAAAGAGGAATAGAGTTTCGTTAGAGACTATAGGTATGGTTCAATAATCCTTCTTGTAAGAATATATATATGATTGTGATGCAAATAAAATAAAGGCAAGTTAGCAATAATAATAACGATCCTAGATGTTATCGGATAATAAAAATTTTAAAATTACCTGATTTGCATCATGAAATCCTTCAGACATTGCATGAAGTTATAGGATAATATGGATGAAAAAAAATTCTATCCAAAAATAGACAAAAAAAAAGTTCATCATGCACTATTCTGACTGACCTTTGTCGCGAAAATCTCCTTGCCCCGATAAAATGTGTAAATAATCCTAAAACTTCCAATGGTATGGGTGAGAAGTTGTACCCTTTTTTCTGTCCCACATTAGTAGTTCTTAGATGTGTTTTCGAAAATTCTCTAGTGGTTTAAATAGTCTAAACATGTGCATAACAACTTAGAATAAATTTAAATTATTTGAGTTGAAGGGGTTCGATCCCGTTTCTACTTGATTTGAAATTAATTGAGAACTTTGAAAAATTAATCGACTTAATACTTAAGGGAATGATTCATTGACGATAAATTGCAAATGAAATTGGATTTGTGTTGAGAAAGGTCGAGTCACTTGAAATAGATTGTTATTGAAAATATTTTGACCAAATTGCCCTTATGACTTAAGTCACAATTGTTAATTCTTGTTAGAAAATTATTAGAACTTGTAGATCACATTATTTAAACTTAATTAAGGTCCAAAACCATCCTTTAGACTTAAGAGTTTTGTTTGGGGACAAGTAATGTTTAAGCTAGGGAGATTTTGATAGTGAGTTTTCATGCATATATTTCAACCCGGTTTAGTAAGGTGTAACCGTAGCCCTTTTAAATATATGTATTTTTAACTTCATTTACTAACTTTAGGTGTAAAGTAAAGTGCAACCGTATCCTCGCCCTTGTTTTGCAAGATCATCACAGAAGTGGCATGATAAACCGACGAATAATCGACATTGAAGTGGAATTCTAAAGGCATGGAACAAACCATCTAGAGGCAGGGCGGAACACCCAGATCAGTGGAGAAGACCAGAAGAGAACAGGCAACTAGACTTACTTAGAACGGGTCGTTCCAGATCTAGAACGGACCGTTCCAAGTTCTCCAGACTTTCCATAAACAGCAAGGCTGATTTTTGCTAAGTTTTCTCTACGTGTTTTCTTCCACTCAAAGACATTTCCATATGTGTTCTCCACTCCAAGTCGGTGTCTTATAAGCCTATTTTAAGTCCAGCTACATCCACGACAAAGAGGATGCACAAATTCTAAGATTTTAGCATCTCTTTTCAAACTCAATCAAGGAGTCAGCCGACGTGGACTAGCATAGAGCATGGGACGGGCCGCCTGACTCGCAGAACGGACCGCCCCAAGAAAAGCGTAGCTAGACATAAGGGAGAAAACATCGGTTCTTCGTCATGCCTTTGACTTATCTTTTATGTTTTGCTTTCTTGATGATACATTCTTATTTGTATGATTATATTTGCTATGCTAGGATTATGGTTGAGAACCTCTACTTAAGTTGTTGAATTTGTTATGTTTAATTAAGTAATTAGTTGACTTGATTATTATTTTTTCGCTTGTGCAATTTAATTATTATCGCTGCATGTTTGATGTTAAGTACTAAGATTTACCCGTTAAACAAAGGCCACGTTTAATAGTTTGATGGAAAAACCTATTTGTCTTGGTATTAAGCACGATAGCAACATAATACAACTATAGTATTTCAATCCTGCATATGAAATATATAATTTCCTTGTCTGATTCTTATGTCTCTTGATATCACTACATAATTCAAGATAGGAATGTGTCATTCTTGCAGGTTACACATTTCTTGATGTAGAGTTTATTGTATCAAGTTGTTAGCAAACAATACAACTCTATCAAGGGGCCCAATAGATATCATCACTCATTAGATCTACTAATGAGGGACATATGGTTTTTTTATGAACAACTTTTTCCCACACAATTCATGTGAATTCGAATAGAGTTCGTATTGCAGACCTTATCAGGAATCAGCGTTAGACAATATTCATCGAACCAATCCTCATGTGGAAAAGTTGAACAATCTCAAACTTAGAATCAAACACTAATGAAATAAATAATGACACATACCACAATCCATATGTTTATTTCATTAGGTCAAATCCTGTGCTATGTTCAACCAATATGCACATATGCAATCAAGTTGGTAACTCCTTGCCATGATTTGTAGAATTTAATCATCACTAAACTTGCATACTAATCTTTTATGACAATTAATGTACCTTGTTAATTATCAAGATTAGGGATCTTTTTGAGATATTATTTTCATTCTAAGGAATGATCCATAGACATCTACAATTCAGATCCTCAACCTGAATGATATGTCAATAATAACTCAAGAAACAAATGATCTAATATCATCAATAACATAAACTAAATTAAATTCTTAAAACATTGACTTCTAGGATATGACTCCAACATCTTCACTACGAAACGATTAATGAAATTAAAACCAGTTTCGTCACCGAAACGAAACGGCTAACGAAACACTCTAATTTCGTCGTTGTTTCTGACGTTGGACATCCCTAAAAATAGGAAGCTTAAATTTCTATTGGATTTTAGTTCTCTCTTTTATAAACTTTACCTTGCCTATTAAGGAAGCCTAGAGTCCCTTCTTGGGAGGCTTTAATTTAAAAAAAAAAAACACATACAGATTAACATTACATGTTAGGCAGCGTGCCAACATTAGTACCAAAACATACGAGGTGATGTCTGTTGATATATTACTTATTAAATGGAAATATTTTAATTTAATATCGGTGTTTAATTTTATCAATTAAGAATTGAGTTCAGTCTTAACTCATATAATAAATATGATTAATTAGATAATGTGATAATTCATTATAGATAAATATGCCAATTAATTCACCGTGTGCTTACTGTACATTCATTTGTTTTATAAACGGTTTGGATTTGAAAATATAATAAACAAGATTAATTAGATAATGTGATAATATTTTATAGATAAACATGCCAATAAATTCATCCAATGCTCATAATTTGAGTGTCGTCAATGTCCAAGACAAACTTTTTTATTATTTTTTAAAATATAAAATTTAAATATTGAATCCAAATTATTCATCTTATTTCATATAATGAGCAATGCATTTCTATATAAATTTTGTAAAATTTTAAATTTATTTGATACTTGATCAAAAGACCAAAACATGAACATATTAAAATTAATCTATCATATTTTACTAGATTCATTCATTATTCAATTTATTGATCGAGTATCAAACAAACTACAAATTTACAACATATATATGAAAATGCATCATTCATTAAATTGATCAGGATTCAAGAGTCAATATTTTGTGCATCACGATCTTCTTGATAGCAAACAAACTTCCTGAAAGCAAGCAATACTAGGCTGCAGCATCTACATATTGAACATAATCAAATTGGGGAATAGCTACGGTGCATCATGATCCATAGACCATTTTGTGCTTCACAAACTTCTTTGTTAGCTATATTTTAAAATAATACACTAAAAGATGAGTATAATTCTACCACTACAATCTACATATTGAAATCTAATATTAAACCAAATCACCATTCCTAAGACGGTAACCTTTAGAAATGCGAAAAAAATAGTAAAAAAATTTAGAAAATGTAAAATTCTGTTTCTTATGAAATTTCGATATATAGAATGAATTGATTAAATTATATATATCATTTGAAAATAAGTATGAAAAATAAACTCATGATGCACAAATCCTTGTGCATCATGATGCAACATAGTATTACTCTATATATTGCATTATTTTTAAGTAAGAAAAGTGTAAATTAATTTAATATATATTATTTTTGTAAATTATTATTTATGATAGTAAGTATTTATATCTAAGAAATAAATATTAATGTTATAAATTAGATAATACAAATAGGTATCGAAGTATTTCAAGTTAAATTCGAACAAATCAAATTAAACACGATCTAAATCGAGCAATTAATTTCAAATAAAAAGTCCAATTGTTCTTGAGCGAGTCAGTACACACGAATTATTTTGCTATCCCTACAAGCATATGCCAAAACGACTTTTTCTCAGTGATATATTATGTCCTGACATAAGATGCTAATTTTCTATGTGACAACACGACTAATATAACACAACATGTTATGTGACAGCCAACATACTAACTAGCCCATGCCGTCTATATACTGGCTCACACTCTGGCACTCTTTTTTCTCCTGTAGCTTTTTGTGCCTTTTATTTCTTGAATTATGTTTTAGTGCTGTGAAAAAAAATATATATTAGTATTTGTTGTACACTTGTACTTCAAAGACAACCTAAACGCACAAGTTATCATGTTTATCATGACAACTTATTTTAAATAATACTAGATGCTATATCTTAAAAAAAAAATTCTAGGTGCTAATTCTTAAGTTACATATCTACAATGTTTATTTTAGATATTTACAAAAAAAAAATATTTTGAATTTAGCAAATTATAATTCGACAGAGTCATGTCAGTCTAGTATATATGCATGTCATGTGAATATATATACGCGGTGGTTCGTTTTAACCCTAGCCGTGTCCAACACAAACCTCAATTATATTAATTGTGTTAAAGTGCCCAAAGAAAATAAAATAAAGTAAAAAGTAACCATCAACTACATGTTGGGGTTATATATACAATAATTAGCCGAACCGTATTAAAAACGAATCATTAGGTTAATTAATCGGCAAAAAACCCACCAGTCATAAAGTTCTCATCTGGTGTATTTACATTATTTTTTTTTTCCTAAGTAATACCAATATACCATGGAGTGATCAAATTTCAGCCGTGACAAAAAATCCACAATGTTCATAATTAAATCATAAATATTATTATTGGAGAACACAAATCTCTGTCCTTTAACAGTCAGATCTCGATTTTACATAATTGATTGATTCAAACCGTTCAGTGTGTTCTTCATATCAAAATTTTATTGGAGACTCATTTTTATATTTATTTCGGATTATTTATTAATTATTATTTATTAATAATTATGATAGTTTCAAAAAAAAATATTATTATTGGAGAATTACACTCCCTCCAATTTAAAATATCATAATAAAAAGTAAAAAAATTATAAATTTTGATCTCCAATGAGATTTTAATATGGAGAACACATTAAACAAGTCAATTGATCATTTGTAGTTCAAAACTTGAGATCCGGATCGATGGAGCACAAAAACTTTGTGCTTTCTAAATAATTGATATATTTCAATTATTTTGAATTAAACTTGAGCTTTAATGGTAGGTTAACTACTAGGAGGGTTGAAGTTTTAGATTATGGCCTTGATCAAAATATTTTTTTACGTTGGATATCATTTCATTTCAATTGATTTTTTATGATTTCATTAGATCTAATAACATAGAAATTTCAATCAAATGACACCAATCCGTTCATTTTGACCAAAAAATTTCTAATGAAATAAAATGCCATGTTAAAAAAAAAAAATTTTTTGATCATGACCTATGTATTTTTTTCAGGGGAAAGAGGGAGGGAAATGGGAAATGATTGTCAGAATAAAAAACAAACATTATCATAAATAAAAGAAATTTAAAGGTTTAAATGACATTAAATTTGTTTTTTTTTTCAATCAAACGGAAATATTCAAGACGATCTAAGCGTCCTTCAATTTTCACATCTCCATTTTTTATTTTGATTATGATTTATTTTTTTCCTAAAATTTATTAAAAACATTATATTCCAAAATAAAAAAAAATTCGAATTACTCGATGCAATACGTATTATTTCTAGACTTATAGTCCATTAATAAAATTACGCTATATTGGTTTTATTTTGATATGCCATTGAATCTTAAAAATGTCAAATAAATTAATTGCGTCAATTATTTTACTTTAAATATTTTGGTACCTACTCAAAAAAAAAAAAAAAAAAAAACAACGGGGCAGAACAACTCACATGCATGGTAACTGGTGAGTGATGTGGAATATATATAAAATCTTCACCTATATAAAATTATTTCACAATTTTGAACTACCTAGGCATCAGTCTATCTGAAAAAGACATGTTATTAGGTCGGGTAGGGTTAATTTGTCCTGATATACCAAGTGGCCAGATCCTATATATCCTGGTTATATTTCTTTTAATTATATATCCTAAATTATTAAAGCATGGATATGTCAATTACATCCAGCTATATATTGAAATATTAAAAGGATTTTGTAGTTGTAAGATGACTAGACATGATGATTCTGATTTACTGTCAATCCTAGTACCTATGAACCTAACTTAAATAAAATATCAAGAAAAAAAAATAAAGAACCTGATTTAAATTGTTTATGAATTTAGCGGAGAATAAGAAGCCATGGTCTAATACTGCAATTAAAGTTTTCTCTTTCATATATCTATCTTTTATTTTTATAGGGTACCCTTCACGCTTCGGAATAAAAAAGCAAAAATACAACCATACGCCTAAAATATGTATTACCGTACAAATGCATTGCATCCTTATGAAACATGCACTTGACACCAGAAGACTGCTAATAATAAAGATTCCCCTTGCTGTACTTAAAAATCCTATGATAGAGAAATGTTGGAACTTGTACATTGCACATATCCATGAACCACACCAGATATTGACCGGAAATAATCCTTGATAATGTTAATGTAGCACTTGGAGTACAATATACCAATATTGGCACCTTTAATTTATTTCTTGTATTGAAAAAAAAATGAGGTATCTTTGCCAGAAAAAAAATAATAATAACGAGGTAGTCGAGAAGCCACTTGCATACATGCAAATAATGTTAACGAACAACCTTTTATGCACTCTGAGAATTAATAATGTTAATAACATTAACGTAATGGGTTTGGTTTGTTGAACAGATGAAGAAAAGGAGACCGAATATTGGGTAGATTTTTGAATTGGTTTTTTTTTTTTTAGCTTTTCTTAGCTATTTATTTACAGAGCTGATAAGTGCAATCAGAGTCTAAGATAACCAGGCAATCAAAATCTAAAAACGGAAAGAAATGCGCTGCCAAAAATGGAAAACACGCTAGCGCGCCTCCCCTCCACTCACCCTCCTCTCTGTTCCCATGCGCCTCTCTACCCCTCACGTGATTCCTCCCCCCGACACGTGCTTCCCATCTCCCTCGCGCCCCTTCTCACCTGCGCCCCCTCCTCTACCCAGGCGAGAGACGCGTCCCCTCCTCTACCCACGCGCGTGACACCTCTCTCTCTACCCGAGCGTCTCCCTCTACCCGAGCAACTCCCTCGCCTCTTTCCTTCTCCCTTCGCTCCTTCGCTCCTCCATGCCTCCCTACGCCCCTTCGCGTCTCCATGTCTAATTTTTCCATATCCATCAATCAACCACGCAAGATACTCCCTCATAATTAGTTGCTCTCTCATACATATTATTTACTCCCCTTATTATGTTTAATTACTCCCTAACAAAAAGTACATAAAGAGTAACTACTTACTCTCTTATTCTAGATAAATACTCCATCTTACTATTTTAGTTACTCCCTTGTACTCCTTATTTACTCTCTTATAGTTATTTAGTTACCCCTTTGTATATTAGTTACTCCCTCATAATTAGTTGCTCCCTCATACATGTTCTTTACTTCCCTTATTTGTTTAATTACTCCCTAACAAAAGGTACATAAAGAGTTACTATTTACTCCCTTATTCTAGATAAATACTCCCACTTAGTATTTTAGTTACTCCCATGTACTTGTTATTTACTCCCTTATAGTTATTAGTTACGCCCTTGTATATTAGTTACTCCTTCATAATTAGTTACTTACTCCCTTGTACTAATTATTTACTCCCTTATAGTTATTTAGTTACGTCCTTGTATATTAGTTACTTCCTCATAATTAGTTGCTCCCTCATACATGATATTTACTCCCCTAGTTGTGTTTAATTACTCCCTAATGAAAGTACACAAAGAGTTATTACTTACCCCCCTTATTCTTGATAAATACTCCCTTTTACTATTTTAGTTACTCCTTTGTAATTGTTATTTACTCCTTTACAGTTATTTATTTACTCCCAAACCGTAGCAGAACCAGATCTAAAATTTTTTTTTCTTCTCATCCTTCTCGTTCTCCATTTTTTTTTCTGCCTATACCAGATCTGATTGTCTTCATTCTTCCTCTCTACTCGTAAGGTAAGTATCTGATTGGATTGAGAGATGGAGTTGTGCCATATTGAGAGGTAAAGAGGTAGAGAAAAGGAGAACGATGCGCGTCGGAGAAGAGGAAGAGCGCGCGTCAGGGCGATTGCGTGAGGGGAAGGAGAGGTAAGGGGAGGCACGGATCAGGAGATAACGTGAGGGGAGAGAGAGGTGAAGGGAGGCACGAGTCAGGAAATCGCGTGAGGGAAGGGAGAGGTGAGGGGAGCGCTCGTCAGGGGGATTGCGTGAGGGGAGGGAGAGGCGGGGGTAGCCCACGTCAAGATGAGGGTGAGGGGAGCGCGTGAGTCTGATTACTTGATTGCGTTACGTCTTGTAGGGAGTAATTCTCATTTATTTAAGGAAACCTTATAGCTTGGACTGGAATCCTCGCTGTACTAAACAAAATTGGAAAACTGTGGGCAGTATTAGAAATTTTTATGTACCGGCCCTATGACAAATAGTGGGCCACTGAGAAATGTAATGACGAATTGACGATTAAATTAATAAATTAGTTCTTCTATGTTTTTTGAAGAAAATTGTAACAAGGATCGAACCCCGATTCTCTTTTAACTTCCTTGTCTGTTATTTAATGAAACAATATAACATTCTAATTAATTACGACACAATTTTTTTTTTAGTTTTCCGGAGCAAATTTCACTGCAAAATTTTGCATATTGTGATGAAATTGCTCACAGCCATCAACGTGAAGCGCCTCTCACAACATTGTTTTATGCTAGAAAATTTCAGAAATGGACCAGAAAAATTATTAAATGAGTGTTTTGTAGTGAAATAAGTAGAAAGTAAATTTTATTTTTCTTTACTTGTGCTGTTTAACTTGAATGTGTAAGATAATTATAATTTGACATAAATTAATTTAAAAAAACATAACTTATGTCATTAGTTGAGATAATAACTTATATCATTCTCTTTTCCGTAGGTCATATAGTCTATAATAAATTATACCTTCTGCTTCTCTACTTTGTATTATCAAACAAGAATAAATTATTCTTCCATAATATGACATGACTTGTGATGCCATGATGTTATTTTCCTATCATATGCCTCAGAGTTTCGAGATTTTATTATAAACAAGAGTGAACATACACTTAATTACGACATTTGCATTTAGACATCCCACACCAAAACCCAAGTGATCGGTAAAATACATCGGCTAAAATTTATCTGCTAATATCTATTTGGTAGAACCATATGGACCTAATTTCATGTTTCACCTTGTAAAGGTCCCGGATATATATGTAGCAATGTAGGTGTTTTGTACTAAATGGACGTGGTCTGATCCAACTCCAGCATCCTCAGCGGATCTAGAGCTATTGGACTATTCTGTATTGGGCACGCGCCCTAACCCAACTACAATATACATACTTAATGTATCAACAAATATTGGCTTGAAGTTTGTAGGGTTATCAATTTGGTAAATTACTCCATATTAAGACCTTCTGCGGGGTTAGGCCTAAAGAAGAGAACATATGACACACACCTACAAAAATCCTGACAAGTACTAATTTCCACTGGGATGGATGCAACCATACCGGATACAAATGGAAACGTCAAATTCGAATACAGATAATTTAAGATAGATATACTGGCAACATACTAAAATATATGAATAGAGATTGAATATTAAACGAACATAAATAAAAATACGACTATGATTTAATTAACTTATCACGTTTCAAAAAAGTACAAAAAATATACAATCAAGCACGTATATTAAATAATACAAATCAACAGAGTAAGTATTATCATATTATCATACACAATGTAAGAAAATCTTGTCCTCTAAATGTTGATAAAACATAACTAACAAATACTTAAATCTAAAAATTACTGATTTGATTTGTAATAAATAGTATTTCCAGTCCAGAGTCTAAAATAAATATAAACCATTCCAACGCATAGCGATATTCCAAAAAGACCAAATCCGGACATCTCTGTATTCCAATCAAAATCTGAATACAGATAATTATCTGTATATTAATTATCTACATGTACTTTAGAATTGGAAACCATACCTCAGATAAAAATAATATTCCTATCACTATTTGATCCGATATACATCTGAATAAAGATCAGATATTCAGATTATATCTAATATGTTTGCATCTCTATTCCCACAATGTTAACTCAAACATCAAACACACTTACGCAGCAGAGTACATAACTCGCACAAGTTATAGATTTATGGCATAGCATGGGGATTCTCACAAATCAAAACGGAAAAAAAAAAAAGGAAATCAGCACATTGCAAGGTCAATGAAGAGGTCCCAGGGAAGATGCAATTATTAATATTCGGGTACCTTTTTATAAAATCTACCTTGGAGGTTTACCACTTACATAAATTATGCCACAGAACTTACTCATACTTATTCTAATTCCATTGTCTAAACATACTTTACATAAGACTTATGGAACTAATGCGCATAAACAATAAAACAATATTCTGGCACATGAGTTTTCATGTAAATATTGAAAAAAGACTCAAGAGTTTTTCTTTTTTTTTTTTTTTTCAATCTACACCTGGCTAACAAGTTTCTGGTGAATTTTTCGTTCCCAGTCTCCATATCCTTGATGTTTGTGCTACCATTGCTGTTGGCGTGCTTGGTTTGCTCCATTTCAATTGATGAGTCTCTGGCACTGTTACTGGAATCAGTTTCATATACCTTGTTGTTTCTATATGTTGCATACAAGATAAGTTGAAGTGCTCCTAAGAAGCTCCCACATCCATTTGGCACCTGAGAGAAGATTTCCACATTGAAAGTCTCTGTGAACATTTTCATTCTCCTTTTAACTAAATAATAAAAACCTTTAAGGTGTTATGCATTTCTATCAGCTGATCAATAAAAAGAAACAGAATTAAAATAGAGAATATTGACAATTAGGGATGCAAGCTGTACTGCAACAAAGGGATCTCTGCCGAGGAGACCATAGATGAACCATGAAATACCACATAAGAACACAAACAAGGGGAGCAAGAAGGGCATGTATTCCACACTTTTGGTCTTTATCACCTATCTCTGCAATTTGGTTATAATGACAACAATAAATTAAATTGAGGCAGAAAACTAGGCAACAAAATAAAGCTTTAAACTTCAATTTAACAGATTCTTGTGGTGTTTAATTTAATTAGTTGGATTTCATTTGTAGCATACCCCAACTTGTTTGTGACTAAAGGCTTTGTTGTTGTTGTTGTTATTGTCGTTGTCGTTGTTAATTTAATTGGAAAGAATATACCTAAAACTTAGTTATTCTGTCTATTGCAAAAAGAAAATAAATAAATAAAACAAAAAGAAGCCTCAACAAGATGCAAACAAAGCTGATGAAGAGGCGTGTGCACAACACTAGAGAAATACCATCTATAACATTTCTCTAATCATTTCAAAAGGAATTGGATTATAATAAGTGTAAGAAGAGATGACGTTACCATAATTGACAGTGGTGATGCATACATGGCTATAGAGAAGATGGTGGCAGCAAATCCACAGAAGTGCTTACGAGGTTGCCAATGTGATGCCAGAAGTGGCACAAGTGCAACAGTGGAGAAAATGGAGATGACTACCGTTAACAGATCAACCATTCTTATTCTCATCTTAGGAGGTGCAAATATTAAAATATCATCAGTTCATCACATATACTGCCTCAACAACTGCACCAGTGCCATTTATTGTTGAAACCAGGATGTTGTTGGGAGAAATAAACGGTAAGCCATACCTTCATAGAAACAAGAGACATTTGATAAAAATGTGAACCATCAAACATTTGAGAACATATCAAAAAGAAGGAAACTTAATGCAGCAAAGGCATATCCCTTAAGTGATAAAGATTTCATCTCGCCTTAATTATTGTTCAGTAAAATCTACATTTGTAAGGTTTCCAGTAGTTTTGAGTGATTTTATTAAGTAGTACAAGGGTGTCCTTTAGTTTAATACTGATATAATTGTCAAAAAGAAAAAATTAATTACAATATGGATGAGAAATAATAAGAAGGCAGGAAATCCAATGGCCGCAACAGCATGCCCGTCTCAAGAGACAGTTCTAACTTTAATTTAATGTTCTGTAAAATCTACATTTGCAATGTTTTCAGTGGTTTATGAGCAATTTTATTAAGTAGTACAAGTGTTTCCTTTTGTTTAATAGTGAGGATCACTCATAAATTTCGCTTGTGAATGTTTGAAGTTCAGGTGCTTGATCTCATCTATAAATTTTGATTTGTTATGAAATTTCAATATAAAGCAATTATGAAATCACTGATTTACCTGTGATTTATAAGGAATTTAAGGGTAAAAAAATTTTGCTCATTTATGCAGCACTTTTTTTTTTTTTTTTTTTTGAAAGATAGATACCCAAGATGGGTATCCGGCAGCATATTTATGAAGCAAATTAATTTAATATCTTGAAATGACTTCTTGCACTATATTTCTTTTCTTAATATGGATCGTTGTAACTTTTTAATTTCAACTAAAAAATTCACCTATAAATTCCTCAAGAAAAAAGTTACCAAGCAGATAGGAGACAATTCAACATTGTCATGTTGTAGGGAACACCTGAGAAGCTTCGGTTGATCGTTTTCTTATGATCCTTCAAAATGTGACACTGCATGATGTAAGTATCCAATTTAGTTCCACAGGAAGACTAAAATTAAAAATAACAGCTATAGTAAGCAAAATATTGTGCGTATTTTCTTGCTCAGATATCTAATTATGATGTGACACCATTCTTAATTTTATTTACTCAAAATTACTTTTGTGCTTCCTACATTCAAAATGCAAATACAGAAAAAAATTACCGCTACCATGCACAAATCAACTTAATTTCAGAAAAAAACAACTTACATTGGAGAAAGCAACATAAACAGAGCCGTTGCATTTCCAGAAAATAACAATATTAGTTACAAAAAATAAAGAAACCAAAATGGTAGGAAAAGGGAAAAAAAAAAAAAAAAGAGCTTAAGCACTCTAAATAGGGAGAGAGGCGGACCTAATATCCCAAATATGAAGCGCACCACATCCATTACTAATGTTCTTTCTATAAAAAATAAAAAAAACTGCAGACTGAATTCAGAGAGATGGGAATTTTGTTTCAAGTCTTTTCTTTTACCTCACACGAGAGAAAGATAGAGAGAGGGTGGGTTTAGCTTGGATGTCATTCCTTGTGCAGTAGATTGCTTATTTATAGAGAAGAACCCCAAGCAGCATAGCTCAGTAGCTCTCTATTCAATTCAGTCTTATTCATGACAAACTTTGAGAATTTTGAGAAAAGAAACGAAATTGTCTTTGAAATTTTCTGTATTCAAACAAACTTGCTTTACAATTCTCCTTACATCGATCGTCTTATATCCTTCTATACAGAAGCATAGAAATAAATCAACAATTTACATTCCTACTAAAAATAACAGTTTCCTAAACATTACATGTTCTTTCCATATCTAGCACAGACTACTATCTTCAAATCAGATCTTTACAAATTCAATTAATTTGGCTCTAGCGCTGCTAATCTGGATCTGAATCTGATCGCTGATCTCCTTGAACCAGTAGCGCTAATCTCCTAGAACTAGTAACGTGACCTGAACCAATATCTTGATATCCCCCTCAAATTTATGATGGTAATTAACCATCATTAATTTGCCTATTAGGAAATTATGTCTTCCCACTATAAGTGTCTTTGTAAAAACATCAGCTGTTTGGAGATTAGAAGAAACATGAGGCAGTGTAATAAGATTCTGTTCAACGGCATCCCTTATATAATGGCAATCAACCTCAATATGTTTAGTTCTGTTATGAAAAACATGATCATTAGAGATTTGAATGGCACTAATATTTTCAGCATGAAGAGATGTAGGACCAATTTGAGGAATAGTGTGATCTTCAAGTAACCGTCGTAGCCAAACAATTTCAGAACAAGCAGCAGACATGGCTCGATATTCAGCTTCTGTAGATGACTTAGAAACACGGTCTTGCTTTTTGCATTTCCAAGATATAAGAGCATTACCAAGAAAAGCACACCAACCAGTAGTGGACTTCCTCGTATTTGGACAACCAGCCCAATCGACATCAGCATAAGCAGACAATGTGAGATCATTCTGAGCAGGAAAAAATAAGCCAAGAGCATGTGTACCTTTGAGATATCGTATGATACGATGAACTGTCGCCAAATGCAAATGTCGAGGTGAATGCATGATCTGACTAACAACATTAACAGCAAAAGAAATATCTAGTCTTGAAATAGTGAGATAAATCAAATTGCCAACCAAGCTACGATACAACGTAGGATTGTCCAGTAAATCACCATCTTCTTTGCGCAGTTTAAGATTAACTTCCATAGGAGTATTGGCAGAATTGGAAAACTGAAGGTTTGCTCTATCAATGACTTCAGTTAAATACTTATGTTGGTTCACAAACATCCCTTGTGGCGTATGATGGATCTCAAGACCTAAGAAATATTGTGCTTCTCCAAGATCCTTCATCTGAAAAGATGTGCTCAATGCGCCTCTAAGCCGAGAAACACTCTGCATATCACTTTCTGTAATCAAGATATCATTAACATACACAAGAGCCAAAGCCACACCATGAGATGTATGAGAAAGAAACAACGAAGGATCATTTAGATTCTATTTAAAACCCGTAGAAAGCACTGTACTTTTGAAAGTACAAAACCACTCACGCGGTGCTTTCTTTAGGCCATACAAAGATCTTTTCAAGAGACAAACTTCATTTGGATTACTAGTGGGCTTCATTTGGATTACTAGTGGGCAGACTAGGAGGAGGCTTCATGTCAATGACCTCATTCAATTCACCATGAAGAAAGGCATTTTTCACATCCATTTGAGTAATGGACCATTGATGTGCAGCAGCCAAGGCAAGAACAACACGGACAGTGGTCATCTTAGCAACAGGTGCAAAGGTTTGTAGATAGTCAATACCATATTCTTGTCGACAACCAAGAGCAACAAGCCGGGCTTTGTACCGGTCAAGAGTACCATCGGATTTCAGTTTAACTGTATAGACCTATTTACAACCAAGAGGTTTCACATTTTTTGGACACAATACCATATCCCAAGTGTCACTCTGAAGTAAAGCATCCAATTCAGTGTTCATAGCAGATTTCCAACATTCATGTTTACTTGCATCTTTGAAAGTCGTGGGAACCGAAATTGAAGACATAGTAGTCAGAAATCTATAACAAGCTGGAGGGCGATGCTGACGCATGGAGCGCCTAAGCTGATCAAGTTGTAGACCATCACCTCCCTGATCTGCTGGTAACTCACCACTTACCTGATCGCATACCTGAACGGAATCAGGTAATATCGCTGCTGATGGAGACCTGGGAGTAAGCGGATAGTCTTCAAGAGCAATGCGATGATTCTCAACAGCAGGTGCATCGGGTACATGTCCAGAATTATCAATATTGCCATTCACATGTCCAGAATGTGGCAGCAAAACCTAGTCCTGAGAAGAATTGTCAATATGAGGCATAATAATTGGTCCCTTTTTTCCGTTGTCTAACATAAATAAATCCTGGCTTGAATTGGCCTGAAGAAGGAGAATGAAGAGGTTGTTTTGTAATTGGTTGAAATAGGTGTAAGATGGATGAAGAAACTGTGGGAGACAAAGTAGTACAGTGATGGTAATAAAAAACTGACTCATGAAACAGCACATTACGAGAGATGCGAATTCTTTTGGATTTAGGATCATAGCACCGAAAACCTTTTTGATCAATAGCATATCCTAAGAAAACACACTTAACAGATTGAGAAGATAATTTAGTGCGTTCAGAAGACGAAAGAAGGACATAACAAATGGAATCAAAGGTGTGTAACATGTCATAATTTGGATTTTTGTCATACAGTAGAAAATATGGAGAATGTTTTTGTAACTTTTGAGAAACTTGATGATGTATTAGATATATAGAAGTACGAACTGCCTCATCCCAAAAAGTGGAGGGAACAGCAGCTTCCAAAAGAAGGGATCTACAAGTGTCGAGAATGTGTCGATTTTTTCGTTCAGCCACGCCATTCTGTTGTGTTGTGCCTGGACAAGATTTTTCATGAAATATACCCTTGTCTAATAAAAATTGCTGAAATTCATGAGAAGTGTATTCTCCACCAGAATCAGAACGAAAAGTCTTAACACTCTTTTGAAATTGATTTTCATCCATAGCAACAAAATATTTGAATATCTGAAAGACCTCTGATTTTTTTCTCAACAAATAAATCTAAGTAAATCTAGTAAAATCGTCAATAAACAGTACATAATATCTATATTCCAAAGTAAAAATTATTGGTGAGGGGCCCCATACATCCGAATGAACAAGCTGAAAAGGACTTGTTGTCTTTGTAGTGCTAACAGAAAAAGGAAGAGTTTTACTTTTACTTAAAGAATACGTTGAACAATGACTAGGAGAAATATTTTTATGAGGTATTAAACCTGTTTGAAACATATAAGACAAACAACTATAATTTAGATGACCTAATCTACGATGCCATAATATCCAAGGATCATTTGTAGGAGAGGTAGCAAGGGCAGAACCAACAAAAGCAGGATTTGATTTAGTCTCAACAGGAAAAAGTCGACCATCTTTATGCGCCATCTTGATTATCTTCCCAGTTACCCGGTCCTGTAACACACATCCAAACGGTGTAAAAAGCACATGATAATTATTATCCACAAGTTGGCCAACAGATATTAAATTAGTTGATAATTGTGGTACCAGCAAAACATCTTTTAATACCATATTGTTTACATGAGCCTTTCCAACCCCAGCAATTTTCAGATTAGTCCCATCTGCTGTGGAGATTTTGTCCTCACCAGTATATGGAGCGATATTCACAAAATTAATTGGTTTCCCTGACATATGGTTGGATGCTCCAGTATCTATATACCAGTTTGAGGAATTTGTACCTGAGATCCCCATTGAAGATAAAGCAGATTGAATCATTTGTTGTATGGTCTTAAGAGTGATGGTCGCTACAGAGGAACCAGAGGGGGAGAACTGAACCATCGGCTGCTGCCCAGCGATGGTTGAAGATTGTTGCTACCCAGCGATGGTAGAAGGCTGCACAGCGATGTGTACCTGCGATGGTGCTGATGCAGCGGACAGAAAGACAGAAGCGCCATGCTGCTGAGGCGTACCAAAGGGCTGGGCTTGATATGTCATATGCGTACCTGTGGAAGCACCAGTTTGAACACGAGCACCAATGGAACGGATTTGTGGACGACGACGACACTCTGTGATTATATGCCCATCCTTCTTACAATATTTGCAAAACTTCTTCTTGCAATTTTTAGCAATGTGACCAAACTCATTGCAAGAATAGCACTTAACATTTTGAGCAGCCTTAGAACTTTGACCACGAGCCACAAATGCCATATTATTAGAATCAACAACTGCCTCAAGGCTGGATCGTGTAGATATAGTCTGTTCTTCTCTTACAAGATCACGAAAACATTCAGTTAAAGACGGTGCAGGGGATCGTGCCATAAGCTGCCTCCGCAAGGGCTCAAACTCGGGTCGAAGCTCATGAGAAATTGATCTCTCATGTTCTTTTCTTGCAATTGGTCGAAGCCACAGTGTCATGAAACCAGAATAATACTCTTGAATACTCTTTGTGCCCTGGGAGTATTCATGAATTTCTAGATCAAGTTGGTATTTTCTTGCATCACTTTCATGATAGTACAGGGTCTGCAGATAATTTCACATGTCAGCAGCAGTCAAGTAAGGTCTCAAATTAATGCCAATCTGTGGTTCAACCGAACCAATGATCCAACTCATGACACGTGAATTCTCCTTGATCCACTTGTTCAAAGGAGTCTTGTCTTCATTACCATCAGCATCCTTAACAACCACAGGTTTCTCTTCACTGCCATCAACATAACCCCATAATTCTTGATCTTGAATGAAACAACGAAGGTTGAATTCCCACAAACCATAATTCTGTCCATTCAAACAGACAGAAATAACTACGCTCTTCGAATCAAACTCCATAAGAAAGAACAACTAGCAGAGGAATTTAGAAAAAAAATAACAAATAAATCACCACAATTTGTGCTTAGAAAACGATAATAAGAAACGCGGGGACTCTGATACCATGACAAACTTTGAGAATTTTGAGAAAATAAATGAAATTGTCTTTGAAATTTTCTGTATTCAAACAAACTTGCTTTACAATTCTCCTCACATCGTCTTATATCCTTCTATACAGAAACATAGAAATAAATCAACAATTTACATTCCTACTAAAAATAACAGTTTCCTAAACATTACATGTTCTTTCCATATCTAGCACAGATTACTATCTTCAAATCAGATCTTTACAAATTCAATTAATCTGACTCTAGCGCTGCTAATCTGGATCTGAATCTGATCGCTGATCTCCTTGAACCAGTAGCACTATCTCCTGGAACCAGTAACGTCACCTGAATCAATATCTTGATAATTCACTGTTATGGTTGGTAAAAGCAGAAAGAAACTGAGTTTTAGGTTTTTTTGTTTTTCCTTATTTGTTTGAATGGTAAAATTAAAGAGCGGATTAAATTTTATGATTCACACACTAGCATTTCTCTTCACTTTTTGCACCCGCCCCCCCCCCCCCCCCCCCACTCCCACCCCCCCCCAAAAAAAAAATAATAATAATAATAGATGCCTGAGTCATTTGGCTTAGAGCATATTAATAATAATAATTTAATGTGAAACCACGCTTGAGAGTACATTAATATCAAGTGTGCTAAAATCGTAAAAAAAAAGATATCATAATCCAGTTGATGAAGCTGAACTCAACTTAGAAGCACATGCAACACAATTGGCTTAGAGCAGAAACAAAATTAGTATAGACAATGGTGAAATCAAAACCTATATATTAAAAAGACTTGCAGAAGATTAAACTTTGCACTGGTGAAATGGATCGCTTATAGACATGGTGACAACTGACAATATCAATTCAAGCATTGGCTACCAGTACCCACTTATTACCAATGGCCTACCAGTGAGTTGTACTGGTTGGATGATGCACTTCTACAAGCTTTTAGAGCTAGTTTTTACTTGGAAATTGATGATTATATTACGTGACAGATGAAAACATGTATGCTGTCAGCTGTGCATGATGCTTTTAGTTTGCAACAAAGACTGATCTGTTTTGTGGGCTTCAGTTTACAGGTTACTTATAATGCAAAATAGGGTATTAATGCTGAAATTACAATCAATAGTAAATCTTATCTAGTCGCCACTGTACAAGTCTGACAGGTACATGGTCATGGTAATAGGGGGGATCCGTCCATTAATATTTAGGTTGCTCGGTATGTCACTGAAACAATTAAGGTACTGGGTTTTTTCTCTGGGTAGCCAGTAGTTAGTTTACTTCATTAGAATTTTCTGTACGTGTTGTTTTGTTTTCATAGGAAACAGGGTCACATTGTCACTTCTTCAAAAAGAAATGTCAGTACATCCCATATAGGCACCTCTCCATACATCCTTTACATCCAGATTCTAATGTGTATACAAGAAAAACCCCAAGTCCAACCCCCACCCCTGACCAGAAACCCACTCACCCACCAAAAATAAAGGTAGGTAAACATTGTGTGTGCCTCTAACCGTTAAATTAACTACCATTTGTTGGATGTATGGTACCTTACCTGCATTTCCAATTTTAAGATGGATGTAGGAAGGAAATGAGTATTATTGCAGTCGATTACTCAATTGTTTCAACAGAGAATTATTTGTTCAAATTCATTCATTTTTGTAGACCAGAGACTTACAAAAACACCGTCTTTTAATATTGAAAATGCCTATTTGAAATATTTCCAACAACCTGCACTCAAAACCAAATGAAATAGTCAACTTTAAATAGACTACCAACAACATGCAAGCTAAACATCTTATCAGAAAAAAAATAATAATTCAATAAATAGGAACTTGCAGGTATTGTCATTAACCATTAAGCCAAATTGATTTCTCAACTAGCAGTGCAACATAACTAGTTGTCCTTCCAACAAACTAGTGTGGTTAATTCTGTCCTTGTTCTGCTAACTAACAGTTTTTTTTTTTTTATTCCCTAATAAGATCTCATTGGTTAACCAGAAAAATCCCCCACCCCCAGCTTACAAACCCAACTTCGCGAAAGCCAGATAGAATTGAAGTCAGGTATTGACCAAAGAAATGGAGGAAAAAATACAATCCATTGTATCAAATGGAATGAAACTGACACGAAATGACAACTTACCCTAGTGAAGGAATTACGTCAGTCGATCCTGTCCTAAAACAATTGGAAGTCGTAGTCCAAAAATGAAAAATATTTATCAAACTAAAGGCCAAACAAACTAATTGTCCATAAAAGGCTCTTTGTTTGATATTGTGTTAGAATGGCAGCAAAGAATATCACATTATGTACTCTCCATCTGAAGACCATGTTATTAGTATTAGGCTATTAGCTTTTTAAAAAATTTGATATACCATAAAAAAATCATAAAGAACATGGAAATCTAACAGTTTTATCAAATTTCATATGCTACTATTGGGAAATTCTACATGTGTCTCCTTTCAAAGTTCAATATGAGAAACTCTTTTGGCAAATTGTGTAAAACATGGATAAGATAGAGAAAAGCAGGAGAAACTATTGCAAAGAATATAATGTAATATAAGCGATCAAAATGTGAGTATTGAGAATAATATGATTGCTATAGTATACTAATTTTTACAGTTTTGTTTGAGATAGTGTACTCCAAAAACTTTTTATAGGACAGTTTTAAGGGGGGAAAGCATACTCCGAAACTTTTTAATTTGATAGTTGTCACTTTTTCCAGTAATCCTGCGCCACTGTACAAGCCCGACAGATACATGGCCTTGGTAAAAGGGGGAGATCTGTCAATTATTATTATTTTTTTTTTAGGATGCTCGGTGTATCACCGAGACTATTAAGATACCAGTGGCTCTGGGTAGCCACTAGTTAGTTTACTTCATTAGAACTTTCTGTATCTGTTGTATTGTTTTAAAAAAATAAAAATGCCAGTACTGTTTCTGATATAGGCACCTCTACCAGCTAAATTAGTAATCTTCCTAGTAGTAAACAAATAACAGAATTAAGAAGGGAACTTGCTGGGAATCCCATAAACAAAAATAGGTGGTTGAGGAGCCTTGTATTTCTTACATAATTTGCGGTATAACATTTAAATCCAGATTCTGATGTGTATACAAGAAAAACCCCAAATTAAACCCCCACCCCCTAACCACAAACCCACTCACACACCAAAAATAAAGAAAGGTAAACATTACGTGTGCCTCTAATTTTTAAATTAACTACCATTTGTTGCATGTACAGTACCTTACCTCCATTTCCATTTCTACGATGGTAGGAAGAAAATGACTAATGAGTATTATTGCAGGCAAGGGTTCGACAGAGCATTATTTGATCAAATTCCTTCATTTTTTTTAGACTAGAGACTTACAAGAACACCGTCTTTACTGTTGAAAATACCTATTTGAAATGTTTCCAACCACCTGCATTCAAAATTGAATAAAATAATCAACTTTAAAATACACTACCAGCAGCATGCAAGCTAAATATCTTATCAGGAAAAAAAATTAAATAGGAACTTGCAGGTATTGTCATTAACCATAAAGTCAAATTGATTTCTCAACTTGCAGTCCCTATATAACTAGTTGCCCTTCCAACAAACTAGTGTGGTTACTTTACGGTCCTTGTTCAGCTAACTAAAGCTCATCTTTTTATTCCTTAAAAAGATCCCTTTGGTTAAACTTCTTCCAGTGGTTACTGATAAAATTTCTTCCCTACAAACAGCATCCAGAAAATATACTCAAATTTGTGACAGCCAGATAGAATTGAAGTCAAGTATTTACCAGAAAAACGGGAAAAAAATTACAATCCATTTGTATCAAACTGGAACAGAAAGTTAGAATGGCCTTAAATTTAACCATCTATGCCAGGTAAGATACGATAGATTTCAATCAACATACCTGATGCACCATGAAACAAATAATATTTCAAGAAATTTTTAGCAGCTATGCCAACCTACAACATTTATTGACTTTGCAAAGCAATGGCCTTAAATTAATGTGCCTCCTACATCTAGATGGAGTAAGGTAATAATGTTAGCCAGTAACACATGTGCAAGTATTGAAGTATCTAATACTTAATTTGCGAAAATGTAAAAATTGAACCATTTTGTACCTCATAATCATGGCCAATTAATTCCATATAGCAAGCAGTGCTAAGCTGTAGCATCATTAACCTGAAGAGCAAGATAAAGCAAATTCAACAAGTCATAGAAAAAATATTCAGTAGGAAAAAAAACAAAATATTGGAGAATGTAGGGAACGAGTAGACTTTTTCTCATTATTCCACAAGCTCCCACCCAAAATTGATACAATCTCTAGCAGAAATCAGATTAAATCTGGCGAAATAACAGAAGGTGAACAAAGCAATTAAATTTTTTCTTAAGAAAGAAAAGCGTAAAAATCAATTGATAAACGCTTCAACCAAATACGAACAATAGCAATGAAATTAAATAAAACAAAGCATAAAAACACAGGAACAGCACTGAGCCCAATCACGAAAAATGGGAGAAATGAGAGTAAATAAAACAAAGCATAAAAACACAGGAACAGCACTGAGCCCAATCACGAGAAATGGGAGAAATGAGAGTAAATATTGTCATTTCGAAAACTCTAGGTTCAGGATTTGTGAGCTTGTGAGATGAAAAGGAGAACTAGAAGAGAAGGGAATTGCTCAGGACACGTCTGACTTGTTCAAACACTCTCTCATTTTTTTTTAAAATGACATAAATGTCCTCAATTTAGCACTGAAATCTGAGAAAACAATACAGAAAATGTGAGGATATTTTAGTAAATTTGAGAGTGTTTGAGCAAGTCAGGCGTGACCTGAGCAATTCCCGAAGTGAAGGCGCCGGCAAAGCGGCAGGACTAAAACGTGGCAAAGAAACTTGAGTCCAATGTGTTCAACCGTCCGATTTCGGTGCTGTGATTCCGATCGGATCATGTCCGTCCGTTCTTAATTTAGCGGACTTGTGGTTATTTGTATATGTGGTTATGATTATTTGTATTGCCTTAAACAAGCATGGATATTTAAGATAGATGAATTAGCGATATTCAGTCAAGCAGTTTGCCAACTGTACAGTATCAAACACCAGAGGCAGAGTTGCAATTCAATTGTAAAGCAATAAATTTGATACAAATATTCTGAAGCGATATCACTGAAAAGATAGATCTTATCTGTATCTTAGTTTTATAATTTACGAATTAAGTTAAGTCGGTCCACAAAAAAAAAATTAAGTTAAGTCTAACTCGAGTAAGACAAAAATAATAAATTATAGATGATGCAATAACGTAATGTAAATAAATATGCCAATAAATTCAACTTTAGTAGACTCATTTGTTTCCTCTGTTAAACATTTGTTTAATAATTATTGAGAAATGCTAGAGTCCAATATATTGGACGGATGAGGTCCGTCCAATACGATCGTTTTTATATTTTTTAATTTCAAATGACTGATCCGAACCGTTCACTATGTTTTCCATATTGAAAACTTATAAGAAACCAATTTTTACATTTTTTTTCAAAATTTTTTTTATTTTTTTTGGTATTTTAAAAAATCGTTCTTATTGGATGATCCATAATTTTTATATCATGAATTTTCTAAAATACCAAAAAAATTAGTAAAAAATTTAAAAAAAAAATGTAAAAATTGGTTTCTTATAAGTTTTCAATATGGAGAACATATTGAACGGTTCGGATCGATCATTTGAAATTTAAAAATGTGAAAACTATCGTATTGGACGGACCCATCTGTCCAATATATTGGACACTAGCATTTCTCATAATTATTTAGACGTTATACGAAAATTGGATGACTATAGTACATCCTAAAGCACTGATTGGTAGTTGTTTTAGAACTATTTTTCGAAATTCAAAAATTAGACAGCCGATTAAAATCGAACAACATGTTTTCATATCGAAATCTCTTTAAAATATATTTTTCTCATATTTTTACTATTTTTCAGATTTTTAAAAAGCGTTAATCTAAAAGTTTATGGTCCCTAGCTCCGTTAACAATGATTTTTGAAAATATGAAGAACATAAAATTTTATTCTAAAGAGATTTCAATATGAACAACATATTATAGTATTTAGATCAGCCATTTAAATTTTGAATTTCGAAAAAACAATTCCAAAATTGAGTAGAAGTGGATCTAACATTATTTGAAATAGTTTGGGCATATCCAATGTTGGCCTCACAAGAAAACGGTGCGTTGCGAAATTTTCAATTGTTTCGAAAAAAAAAGACAGAGGTCGACCAAGATTGACGTGGAAGGAAGCGGTTAAAAAGGACTTTAATGCATGGTTTTGAAAATCAAAATCGGACTCGGACTATTGGTTTGAGGAGTCGAATCGGATAAATCAGAAAAAATCAGATTAGTAAGATCTTTCGATCAGATTTTTATAAAAACTCTAGTGTTTTAAAAATCTGAAAAATATAAAAAAAATAGAACAATAATTTTTTATTGAATATACTTTCGTTAAAACATCTTAATACACCAGTTAGAATTGTAGAGAACGAATTTATCAATTTTTTCTATGTTCTTAGATTAATTTTTGGATTACGAATCAAATTGTTTTCAAATTTTTTCACTTATTGAATAATCTGGACCGCCTAATCTAATTTAAATGAAAAAAAGTACGGTAATAGAGGATTGTTTTGTAGCGACATACATAGAAAGTAAATTTTCTATCTTTACTTGTGATGTTAAAGGCGAATAAGTTGGATAATCGTAACTTGACATAATTTAATTTTTAAAAAAGTATAACTTTTGCCGTTAGTTTCTATGATAATTAGAGCTAAACCTCTCAACTTATTCAAATTTAAATGTCCATAAAAGAAACTCTAATCGAATTTCAAACCAACAACCTTTTATTCGAAAAGCATTGCATTTTAAAACTTATTAGTTGATCAGATAATAACTTATGTCATTATCTTTTCCATAGGTCATATAGTCTATCAAAACTTCTGCTTCTCCGCTTCGGATTATCAAACAAGAATAAATTATTCTGTTTTAACATAACATGTACTTGTGATAAGAAATTATATACGACTGTATCTTCTCAATACCACCTAATAGAGTTTCGAGATTTTATTATATAAACTTTAGTGAACATACTTATTATCAAGAAACTTTCATTTAGACATCCAATGTCCTCGAATAAGATGTGAAAGTGTTTTGTTAAACAAACAAAATTATCTCATTACATGATACATGCCATATCGACAAGGTATATAAAAATGAGATAATGATATAATTAATGGATACGTAAGGATAAATTATAGGCAAGACAAATTCATGGTAAATTGGAATATAATAATTTTTTTTTCCCACCAAACTTATGCTAGTTGATAGCTGTAGAAGAACTAGGAATGACAATTAAGACTAAGCAAGCGAGGAACTTTGCTAGTGTTATTTGATTCCGGAAATTATTGTTAGGAAGTTTAAGTTTTCAAATTTTTTTGTGCTAATTAACCATTTAATAAGCAATCCAAACGACTTAGACCTCGAAGGATCTAGTCCAAGCATTCACACACAAGAGAGAGAGGTTAGGAAGGCTACCTCTCCTTGTATCGCAACAAGGAGGCTCGAATCCGGCGATGTCGAGGTTGTGCGCACCACCACGCGTGTCTCGGCCTCAAGTCCACCAAGGTATTAACCAAAACCTCGATCTATGCTAGTAGATGAGAGGTTAAGCCTAATCCCTTCCTTCCCTTTGCCTTAATTAACTATTTAATTGGATGGAGGCAAGAGGTGCTCAACACATGAGCTTAAGAGAGCAATGGTGGAGAGGAAAAATTCTGAAATTTTTCCTTTAATTTTCGTCCAAAATATTAGGGAGAGAGAAAAAGGCAAGGTGGCTAGGATTTTGGCTCCCAAAGTGGTCCTTTTATAGACCAACCACTCTCCCAAAAAGTTGTAACTAATTTACAACTATGCCATCACTAGGGCAGCCATAAAATGGGCCTAAATGGGCTCTATCAATTATTTAATTGGTCCTCTAATTCAATTAATTAGTGGCCCAATTAATTGCTCTCAATTTGGACCTTTAATTTACCATTTAAATATAGGCCCGTTAGCTCAAATTAATTACTTTAATTAATTCATGTTGAACAAATTAATTATCAACACTTTGATAATTATTTAAGGATTAGAATATGCATTAATTTATTTCTATATAATCCGTTTGACTTAATTAATTAATTATGACGGTTCGCAACAGTACATAATTAATCAGTCAACATATCATATTGTTGCATTCCTTAATACAACCAAATAAATAATGCACGCATGGTCAAAACCTATTTGTGTGACCCTTTGAGGATTTATGCTCTGTTGGACATGGAAAATAAATCGCTATTTATTTCCAATAATCATAAGCGGTATCTAGCAACACGTTATGATTCCCAATTCGCATAAATAGTGTACTGCTACAATATTTTAATCCTGCATAAGAAATAATAGTATATCCTTGTCTGATTCTTATGTCACATGATATCATCGTATAATCCAAGATAGGAATGTGTCATTCTTGCAGATTATACGTTTCTTGATCTAGAGATGACTGTATCAGTTGCTAGCAAACAATCCATCTCCATCAAGGGGCCCAAACAGATATCATCGCTCACTAAGTAAATTAATGAGGGACATACGATTTTCTTGATGAACAACTTTTCCCCGCACATTTCAAGAGAACATAAATAAAGTCCGTATAGCAGCCCTTATCAGGAATCAACGGTAGACGATATTTATTGAACCTATCCTCATGTGGAAAAGTTGAACCATCTCAAATTTAGAATCAAACTCAAATGAAATAAATAATGACACATAACACAATCCATATATTTATTCCATACCTTGTTTTCATACATGGATTGCATTTCGGATTCCATGGCTTTAAGCCATTCCTTGGAGTCGGGTTTATCTTTCATGTCCTTTATGGTCAAGGGTTCGTCATTCGCAATGACGAGAACATCGTGTAAACCCAAGTACCTTTCGGGTGGACGACTTTCCCTCGTTGACCTTTGTAGGATCGGTGCTTGGGGTTGAGGCTCTTGAACTTGTTCCACAACAGCTTGTGGACTTGGTTCTTGATCCTCAAAAGTTTGAGTGTCTTGAACACTATCGACTCGCGATATGTTCGAGTCCTCATTTGAGGGAGTGTACTCTTGAATCTCTTCCACAACGGCTTGCGGAACGGGTTCAGCTACAACCTCGTTTGGCACTACATTGGGAATCGCTGGATTGCCTACTTGAGGCACATCTTGCGGTGGTTCATGAATTTCTTCAATGACCACATTACTCCCACTACTTCTTCTTGAGAGAAACTCCTTCTCTAAGAACACACCATAACGAGCAACAACTATCTTGTTCTCATTGCGGTTGTAGAAGTAGTAACCCTTAGTTTCCTTAGGGTATCCCACGAAATGACACTTGTCCGATTTGGGTCCAAGCTTATCACTCATTAGCCTTTTCACATAAGCTTCACAACCCCAAATCTTGAGAAACGACATGCTTGGTTTCCTACCAAACCAAAGCTCATAAGGCGTCTTCTCAACGGACTTTGATGGAACACGGTTTAATGTAAAAGCTGCGGTTTCTATTGCAAAATCCCAAAATGATTTAGGCAAGTCGGCTTGGCTCATCATCGATCGAACCATGTCTAGCAAAGTTCGATTCCTCCTTTCGGATACACCATTCCATTGTGGTGTTCCCGGTGGAGTGAGTTGTGGAACGATTCCACACTCCTTTAGATAATCACCAAATTCGTGGCTCAAGTACTCTCTACCGCGATCGGAACGCAAGACTTTGATCTTTCGATTGAGTTGGTTCTCAACTTCATTCTTGAACTCCTTGAACTTTTCGAAGGATTCGGACTTGTGCCGCATCAAGTAGATATACCCGTATCTACTATGATCATCGGTGAAAGTGATGAAGTATGAATAACCTCCTCGTGCGCAAATGCTCATAGGTCCACATACATCGGTATGCACGAGGTCTAATAAGCCACTTGCCCTTGTACCTTTGTTGGTAAAAGGCGCTTTGGTCATCTTTCCCATCAAACATGATTCGCATGTGTCAATTGGCTCGAAAGCGAATTGATCCAAGAGACCAACTGTTTGTAATCTCTTGATGCGTTTCTCGTTGATATGACCTAAGCGGCAATGCCACATTAGAGTCGTACTTTCATGTGAGATCTTACGTTTTCTACTGTCATGTTCAACACTCAAAACATGTTCGTTAGAATCAAGCACATAAAGACCATTCAATAAATGCGCAACACAATAACAAACATCATCACGCAACAAAGTACAACTTTTGTTCTTTATTACAACACCAAATCCATCCAAGTCTAAACACGAAATAGAGATGATGTTCCGAGTGATACAAGGAACTACATAAACATCTTTTAGTTCCAAAACTAAACCAGAAGGCAAAATAAGCTCTACGTTCCCAACGGCCATAGCGGAGACGCACGTGCCGTTACCGACGCGGAGTTGAACTTCGCCTTTCTCGAGCCGCCTCCTACTCTTTAGTGCCTGCACATTTCGACAAATGTGAGCACATGAACCAGTATCAAATATCCAGTCTGTACTAGAGGTAGCGAGAAGGGTTTCAAAGACAAATATACCTGAAGTAGAAGGCCGGACAGTTCCCGCCTTCTTGTCAGCGAGGTACTTGGGGCAATTCCTCTTCCAATGGCCCTTGTTGCTACAGTAGTAGCACACGGTCTCGGAAGTGGCCGGGTTCTTCTTTCTCTTGGAACCCTCGGGAGCTCCCTTGGCCGAACCTTGGGGCGTCACCGTGCCTTTGCCCTTTCTAGTTCTGCGGGTCTTTCTTTTCTTGCTCTTCTTGCTCTTGTCACTCACCGCAAGAACATCTTTGGGCCCTTTTTCCTTTTTGAGACTCTCCTCCGTCTCGACAAGCATGTTTTGGAGATCATCCATGCTCTTGTCCATGCCATTCATCCGGTAGTTCACAACAAAACCGGTGAAGCTATGAGGGAGAGAGTTGAGAATGAAGTCTTGAATCGCCCCTGACGGGAAGGGCGTATCAAGCCTTTCGAGCTGCCGAAACAACCCCGCCATCTGTTAGGAAGTGCACAAATTTAATTTTTAGACTAATTACTCTTAATTAATCCTAATTAAACTAAGTGCAAAGGAGATCTAGTGCAAAAGCCATCCAAACACACAAGAGAAAGAGGGAAAAAGGGCTACCTCTTGCGAACTTGTAATCGCAAGGCTCGAATCCGTCGAGTCGAGGTTGTGCGCACCACCACGCGTGTCTCGGCCTCAAGTCCACCAAGGTATTAACCAAAACCTCGATCTATGCTAGTAGATGAGAGGTTAAGCCTAATCCCTTCCTTCCCTTTGCCTTAATTAACTATTTAATTGGATGGAGGCAAGAGGTGCTCAACACATGAGCTTAAGAGAGCAATGGTGGAGAAGAAAAATTCTGAAATTTTTCCTTTAATTTTCGTCCAAAATATTAGGGAGAGAGAAAAAGGCAAGGTGGCTAGGGTTTTGGCTCCCAAAGTGGTCCTTTTATAGACCAACCACTCTCCCAAAAAGTTGTAACTAATTTACAACTATGCCATCACTAGGGCAGCCACAAAATGGGCCTAAATGGGCTCCATTAATTATTTAATTGGTCCTCTAATTCAATTAATTAGTGGCCCAATTAATTGCTCTCAAGTTGGACCTTTAATTTACAATTTAAATATAGGCCCGTTAGCTCAAATTAATTACTTTAATTAATTCATGTTGAACAAATTAATTATCAACACTTTGATAATTATTTAAGGATTAGAATATGCATTAATTTATTTCTATATAATCCGTTTGACTTAATTAATTAATTATGACGGTTCGCAACAGTACATAATTAATCAGTCAACATATCATATTGTTGCATTCCTTAATACAACCAAATAAATAATGCACGCATGGTCAAAACCTATTTGTGTGACCCTTTGAGGATTTATGCTCTGTTGGACATGGAAAATAAATCGCTATTTATTTCCAATAATCATAAGCGGTATCTAGCAACACGTTATGATTCCCAATTCGCATAAATAGTGTACTGCTACAATATTTTTAATCCTGCATAAGAAATAATAGTATTTCCTTGTCTGATTCTTATGTCACATGATATCATCGTATAATCCAAGATAGGAATGTGTCATTCTTGCAGATTATACGTTTCTTGATCTAGAGATGACTGTATCAGTTGCTAGCAAACAATCCATCTCCATCAAGGGGCCCAAACAGATATCATCGCTCACTAAGTTAATTAATGAGGGACATACGGTTTTCTTGATGAACAACTTTTCCCCGCACAATTCAAGAGAACATAAATAAAGTCCGTATAGCAGCCCTTATCAGGAATCAACGGTAGACGATATTTATTGAACCTATCCTCATGTGGAAAAGCTGAACCATCTCAAACTTAGAATCAAACTCAAATGAAATAAATAATGACACATAACACAATCCATATATTTATTTCACTGGGTCGCGTCCTGTACTATGTTCTATAACATATACATATGCAATTAAGTTGGCAACTCCTTACCTATGATCTGTAGAACTTAATCATCACTTAACTTGCATACTAATCTTATCCGATAATTAATATTCCTTGTTAATTATCAAGATTACGGACCTTTTAGATTTATTATTGTCATTTAATTATAAATGAACTACAGAGATCCACAATTCAGATCCTCAACCTGAATGATCTGTCAATTAATAAATCAAGGAATAAATGATAAAATATCATCAATCACATAAACCATAGAAGTGGCCATTTAATAATTGGCTCCTAGGACATAACTCTAACAATCTCCCACTTGGCCTAGAGTCAATCAACAGCGACTTCTAGCCAGTGCATAGTACTCAATGTAATATCCAAAATATACATGTCTCATACTAAAACCTCAAAAGATAAAAGATACAACTCAAAGCCACTCAGGCATACGCCTAATCCCCATGGATGCAACGTGCAACTCATGTGCGGCTCGAGATAGAGGCTTTGTCAGAGGGTCCGCTGTGTTCGCGGCACCGTCCACCTTCTTGACCTTGATCCACCCGTCATTCACAAACTGACGGATGAGATGGAATCGTCGTAGAATGTGCTTGGTCTTTTGGTGAGACCTAGGCTCCTTGGACTGAGCTATGGCTCCCGTGTTGTCGCAGTAGAGATCCACTGGACCTGAGATGCTTGGAACCACCTCCAGCTCGGTCAAGAATTCCTTGATCCAAACGCCTTCTTTCGCTGCTTCACCCGCCGCTAAGTATTCTGCTTCGGTGACGGAATCGGCCGTGGTATCCTGTTTGGAACTCTTCCAACTCACGGCCCCACCATTGAGCAGATATACGAAGCCGGACTGTGACTTCGCATCATCTCGATCGGTTTGGAAACTAGCATCGGTGTAACCACTTACAACGAGCTCTTGGTCTCCACCATACACGAGGATGCTATCCTTTGTTCTCTTGAGATACTTGAGGATATTCTTGACTGCGGTCCAGTGTGGCATACCAGGGTTAGCTTGGTATCGACTAGTCACACTAATCGGATGCGCCACATCGGGGCGAGTGCATAGCATGGCATACATAATCGAACCGACCACAGATGGATACTTGAACTGATTCATGTACTTTCTATCTGTATCAGTCGTCGGACATTGAGTCTTGCTCAAGAATATGCCATGTGACATAGGCAAGTAACCCTTCTTGGAACTAGCCATGTTGTGTTTTTCCAACACTTTGTCAATATATGCATCTTGGCTCAAGCCTAACAACCTTCTTGATCTATCTCGATTGATCTTGATTCCTAGGATGTAGGCGGCTTCGCCCAAGTCTTTCATTGAGAACACCTTCTTCAATGAATCCTTGATTGCATTCAATTCGGGGATATCATTCCCGATCAAGAGTATATCATCAACATATAGAACAAGAAACACAACCACGCTCCCACTAATCCTCTTGTAAACACAAGGTTCCTTCTCGCTTTGAATGAAGTTCAACTTCTTGACCTCTTCATCAAAGCGCTTGTTCCAACTCCTTGATGCTTGCTTCAATCCATAAATGGACCTTTGAAGCTTGCACACCTTGTTAGCATTCTTTGGATCCACAAAACACTCGGGTTGTGTCATATACACATCCTCTTCCAAGTTGCCATTTAGGAAGGCAGTTTTGACATCCATTTGCCATATCTCATAGTCGTAGAATGCGGCAATTGCTAACAAGATCCGAATTGACTTGAACATGACGACTGGCGAGAAGGTTTCTTCATAGTCAATACCATGAACTTGCTTGTAACCTTTCGCAACTAGTCGTGCTTTGTAAATGGTCAAGTTGCCATCCATGTCGACCTTTCTCTTAAAGATCCATTTGTTCTCAACGGGTTTTACTCCGTCGGGAAGGTCAACTAAGGTCCATACCTTGTTCTCATACATGGATTGCATTTCGGATTCCATGGCTTTAAGCCATTCCTTTGAGTCGGATTTTTCCTTCATGTCCTTTATGGTCAAGGGTTCGTCATTCGCAATGACGAGAACGTCGTGCAAACCTAAGTATCTTATAGGTGGACGACTTGGCCTTGCCGATCTTCGTAGGGTAGACGCTTGAGGTTCTTGAACTTGTTCCACAACGATTTGCGGACTTAGTTCTTGAACTTCAAGTGTGGGTGCAACTTCAACATCATCGACTCACGATATGTTTGAGTCTTCAATTGAGGGAGCTTGCTCTTGAACCTCTTCTTCTACAACTACTTGTGGAATGGGTTCGACTACCATCTCATTTGGCACCACATTGGGAACAACTAGATTGCCTACTTGAGGCATCTCTTGTTGCTGCGGTTCTTGAATTTCTTCAATCACCACGTTGCTCCCACTACTTCTTCTTGAGAGAAACTCCTTCTCCAAGAACTCCGCATGTCGTGCAACAACTATCTTGTTCTCGACACGGTTGTAGAAGTAGTAACCCTTTGTTTCCTTAGGGTATCCTACGAAATAACATTTGTCCGATTTGGGTCCAAGCTTATCGCTCATTAGCCTTTTCACATAAGCTTCACAACCCCAAATCTTGAGAAAAAGCATGCTTGGTTTCCTACCAAACCAAAGCTCATAAGGCGTCTTCTCAACGGACTTTGACGGAACACGGTTTAAAGTAAAAGCTGCGGTTTCTAATGCAAAACCCCAAAACGATTTAGGCAAGTCGGTTTGGCTCATCATCGATCGAACCATGTCTAGCAAAGTTCGATTCCTCCTCTCGGATACACCATTCCATTGTGGTGTTCCCGGTGGAGTGAGTTGTGGAACGATTCCACACTCCTTTAGATAATCACCAAATTCGTGGCTCAAGTACTCTCCACCTCGATCGGAACGCAAGACCTTGATCTTTCGATTGAGTTGGTTCTCAACTTCATTCTTGAACTCCTTGAACTTTTCAAAGGATTCAGACTTGTGCCGCATCAAGTAGATATACCCGTATCTACTATGATCATCGGTGAAAGTGATGAAGTATGAATAACCTCCTCGTGCACAAATGCTCATAGGTCCACACACATCGGTATGTATGAGATCTAACAAGTCGTTTGTCCTAATCCCTTTGTTAGGAAAAAGCGCTTTGGTCATCTTTCCCATCAAACATGATTCGCATGTGTCAATTGGCTCGAAAGCGAATTGATCTAAGAGACCAACGGTTTGCAATCTCTTAATGCGTTTCTCGTTGATATGACCTAAGCGGCAATGCCACATTAGAGTCGTACTTTCATGTGAAATCTTACGTTTCCTACTGTCACGTTCAACACTCAAAACATGTTCGCTAGAATCAAGCACATAAAGACCATTCAATAAATGCGCAACACCATAACAAACATCATCACGCAACAAAGTACAACTTTTGTTCTTTATTACAACACCAAATCAATCCAAGTCTAAACAAGAAATAGAGATAATGTTCCGAGTGATACAAGGAACTACATAGACATCTTTGAGTTCCAAAATGAAACCAGAAGGCAAAGTTACATCCACATTCCCAACGGCCATAGCGGAGACACACGTGCCGTTACCGACGCGGAGTTGTACTTCGCCTTTCTCGAGCCGCCTCCTACTCTTTAGTGCCTGCACATTTCGACAAATGTGAGCACAAGAACCGGTGTCAAAAATCCAGTCTGTGTTAGAGGTAGCGAGAAGGGTTTCAATGACAAATATACCTGAGGTAGAAGGCTGGACGGTTCCCGCCTTCTTGTCAGCGAGGTACTTGGGGCAGTTCCTCTTCCAATGGCCCGTCTTGCTACAGTAATAGCATACGGTCTCGGAAGTGGCCGGGTTCTTCTTTCTCTTGGAACCCTCGGGAGCTCCCTTGGCCGGACCTTGGGGCGTCACCGGGCCTTTGCCCTTTCTAGTTCGGCGGGTCTTTCTTTTCTTGCTCTTCTTGCTCTTGTCACTCACCGCAAGAACATCTTTGGGGCCCTTCTCTTTCTTGAGACTCTCCTCCGTCTCGACAAGCATGTTTTGGAGATCATCCATGCTCTTGTCCATGCCATTCATCCGGTAGTTCACAACAAAACCGGTGAAGCTGTGAGGGAGAGAGTTGAGAATAAAGTCTTGAATCGCCCCTGACGGGAAGGGCGTATCAAGCCTTTCAAGCTGCCGAAACAACCCCGCCATCTTCATGACGTGTGGCCCGACTTCATGACCCTCCGCCAATCGAGTATTGGCGACGGCCTTGATGAGACGAGCCCTTTCGGTGCGGGCCTTGGTTTGGAACATGTTCGAGAGACGAGAGACCATTTCAAACACTCCTAGACCACTATCCATGAACTCCTTTTGGAGTTCTGACTCCATGACAGCGACAATCAAGACGGACATCTCCATGTCGTCCGTGACGTGCTTGTCATGTTTGTCCTGATCCGCTTTAGGGGCATCCGACTTGGGAGCCGCGGGGACGGGAGTGGTCAAGAGATATTCCTTCTTTTCAAACCTAAGGACAAGCCTAAGGTTCCGGTGCCAATCCAGAAAGTTGGCACCGTTGAAGGCGAGCTTCTCTTTCTCTAAAAGAGAACGTAGCGAAAAAGACGAGGAAGACATCTACAACAATTTTCAAATTAAAGGTCAATTAGTTTATGTTTTGTTTTAATTTCCAATAAAGTAAAACTTTCACTACTTTAATATAAGTCCCTAAAAGTAATGAATTTCCAAGACCCCCACTTTCGTTGAGATGATGCCGGCGTCGGCACAACATCAAAGCAACTAATAATGAGGTAGGTTCTCCTTAACCAATCATACAACTTTATGACTCTTGGTTCGCGTCGCGAACTTCACTCCAATGTCCAATCCGATTAGGGTCCATTGTTAAGTAACTCCTCTCTATTTGCTCCTTGCAAATCCGATTTACACCCCGACTACCTATGGTGGACCACGATGTCCGCGTCGGCGGAATGCATCAATGGCCGAACATAAGGCGTGAAGGGGATAGAGAGAAGGAGAGTGATTTGGCTCAATCGTTTGGGACAAACAATTATGTGACTCTTGTTTGGTGGTCGTGTAAGCATACACCCATACCTATCCTATGACATTCATAGCATTCACAAACATTCACATAATAAGCATCTCAAGCATTGTTGTGGGTTTGTATGGCTCCCGCTTGCATTAGTTTTCGCCGCATCTCCATGTAGCAAAACTAATCTAACCTTTGTCCCTCCCACTAAATTCTATATGGATCTAAATCCTATATAAAATAAAGGAACAAAATTACATGTGTAAATTTCTATTCCCATCCTAACCTTAGGGGCATGCAAGCCACACAAGTTACACAAAAATTAATCAAAATTAATTAATGGCACCAAAGGCCTAATTACACACAATCACACATGCATTCAATTTACAAACCACAAGGCATTGAATCATGAGTCATACTAAACCCACATCCTCCTACAAAACAAAGTTAGCACAAGTCTATCCACTAGTGTACTTTGTTTATAATTAATGACTTTCAAGTGTCTTTGCGTATTATTTGCCATTCGCAATTTCCGTGTATAAATGCTCAAATTTCAAACAACCAAACTTGTTTAAATTCCTTTTGAAAACTTTTCAATCATCAAAAAACTGAAAGGAGATCGCACAAGGAGTATCCTAATTACTTTTTCAACTAGTTTGAATAATTAGATAAATAATACTTTGATAAAAAAGTATCTAATGGGACACGACAAAATCCACAGTTTTCGGTCTCCAAAAATTATGAAATAATTTATATAAGCTCCTTGTCTAGATTGTAAATACCAGTCAAAATTTCAGGAAGAGATCATATACCATCTGAGAGAATCAAAAAAGACAAATCTGAAACAAGTGCGCGAACGCACCGTTTTGAGATATTCTGTTTTTCTTCTCAACCATCCGGTCTGAAAGATCACCTTCCATCCAGTTTTTATACATACAATATACATAGAAAAACTTGTTTAATCTATTGGCTAACTATTCATGAAAAGAAAACCACTAAGTTCTGTTTAAGAAATTCAAGTTACAAGCTTAACAATCGACTAGACCTGTACAGGAACAGACTATCGACCGAAAAGGTTTGACCTGGTTGAGGTACCAAACTTCCATGAAAAATTATGAAATTAATTTTCCTGGAATCCTAACTTAAAAATAAACAACTCTATTCAAACAATTTTCCAGAAAGAGTTCTCAGTTGGTACAGTTTATTAGAACAATCAGTTTGCTCAATAAACCAGATCTGACGAGATCTTTCTTTTCATACTTGAAAAACCACGAATTAATCTGAACCATGCAACATTCTATACATGTCCAGAAAGTGTTTCAAGTCCTCTTTAAATCTAGCCAAAGAACACTGGTACTTATATTCAAAATATAAATCTTTTAAGCCATTCAAACAGAACAGTGCAAGCAGAAACTGGTTCTGCGCACCGTTGCCATTTTATTCACAGTAAATCCATACAATTTCAGAAAAATGTGAATCCAACGCCAAAAGAACCACAATCCACAGATCTACAACTTTCTAGTTGACAGAAAAAATTTCCAGAGAACATTTCATAGCGAAAAACGCATAACAACACAGAAATTGCTGTTTCCAGACAGCAAGCAATAGCATCAACTCTACTAATCCATTAATTAACCAATTTCTCTTAATTAAGTGTCAAAATAACTTAAGCACAACCTGGCTCTGATACCACTGTTAGGAAGTGCACAAATTTAATTTTTAGACTAATTACTCTTAATTAATCCTAATTAAACTAAGTGCAAAGGAGATCTAGTGCAAAAGCCATCCAAACACACAAGAGAAAGAGGGAAAAAGGGCTACCTCTTGCGAACTTGTAATCGCAAGGCTCGAATCCGTCGAGTCGAGGTTGTGCGCACCACCACGCGTGTCTCGGCCTCAAGTCCACCAAAGTATTAACCAAAACCTCGATCTATGCTAGTAGATGAGAGGTTAAGCCTAATCCCTTCCTTCCCTTTGCCTTAATTAACTATTTAATTGGATGGAGGCAAGAGGTGCTCAACACATGAGCTTAAGAGAGCAATGGTGGAGAAGAAAAATTCTGAAATTTTTCCTTTAATTTTCGTCCAAAATATTAGGGAGAGAGAAAAAGGCAAGGTGGCTAGGGTTTTGGCTCCCAAAGTGGTCCTTTTATAGACCAACCACTCTCCCAAAAAGTTGTAACTAATTTACAACTATGCCATCACTAGGGCAGCCATAAAATGGGCCTAAATGGGCTCCATTAATTATTTAATTGGTCCTCTAATTCAATTAATTAGTGGCCCAATTAATTGCTCTCAAGTTGGACCTTTAATTTACAATTTAAATATAGGCCCGTTAGCTCAAATTAATTACTTTAATTAATTCATGTTGAACAAATTAATTATCAACACTTTGATAATTATTTAAGGATTAGAATATGCATTAATTTATTTCTATATAATCCGTTTGACTTAATTAATTAATTATGACGGTTCGCAACAGTACATAATTAATCAGTCAACATATCATATTGTTGCATTCCTTAATACAACCAAATAAATAATGCACGCATGGTCAAAACCTATTTGTGTGACCCTTTGAGGATTTATGCTCTGTTGGACATGGAAAATAAATCGCTATTTATTTCCAATAATCATAAGCGGTATCTAGCAACACGTTATGATTCCCAATTCGCATAAATAGTGTACTGCTACAATATTTTTAATCCTGCATAAGAAATAATAGTATTTCCTTGTCTGATTCTTATGTCACATGATATCATCGTATAATCCAAGATAGGAATGTGTCATTCTTGCAGATTATACGTTTCTTGATCTAGAGATGACTGTATCAGTTGCTAGCAAACAATCCATCTCCATCAAGGGGCCCAAACAGATATCATCGCTCACTAAGTTAATTAATGAGGGACATACGGTTTTCTTGATGAACAACTTTTCCCCGCACAATTCAAGAGAACATAAATAAAGTCCGTATAGCAGCCCTTATCAGGAATCAACGGTAGACGATATTTATTGAACCTATCCTCATGTGGAAAAGCTGAACCATCTCAAACTTAGAATCAAACTCAAATGAAATAAATAATGACACATAACACAATCCATATATTTATTTCACTGGGTCGCGTCCTGTACTATGTTCTATAACATATACATATGCAATTAAGTTGGCAACTCCTTACCTATGATCTGTAGAACTTAATCATCACTTAACTTGCATACTAATCTTATCCGATAATTAATATTCCTTGTTAATTATCAAGATTACGGACCTTTTAGATTTATTATTGTCATTTAATTATAAATGAACTACAGAGATCCACAATTCAGATCCTCAACCTGAATGATCTGTCAATTAATAAATCAAGGAATAAATGATAAAATATCATCAATCACATAAACCATAGAAGTGGCCATTTAATAATTGGCTCCTAGGACATAACTCTAACACCATCTTCATGACGTGTGGCCCGACTTCATGACCTTCCGCCAATCGAGTATTGGCGACGGCCTTGATGAGACGAGCCCTTTCGGTGCGGGCCTTGGTTTGGAACATGTTCGAGAGACGAGAGACAATTTCAAACACTCCATAACCACTATCCATGAACTCCTTTTGGAGTTCCGCCTCCATGACAGCGACAATCAGGACGGACATCTCCATGTCGTCCATGACGTGCTTGTCATGGGCATCCTTGTCCGCTTGAGGGGCATCCGACTTGGGAGCCGCGGAGATGGGAGTGGTAAGGAGGTATTCCTTCTTTTCAAACCTTAGGACAAGCCTTAGGTTCCGGTGCCAATCCAGAAAGTTGGCACCGTTGAAGGCGAGCTTTTCTTTCTCTAAAAGAGATCGAAGCGAAAAGGATGAGGAAGACATCTACAACAATTAATTCAAATTAAGGCCAATTAGTTTATGTTTTTATTTTATTTTCAATAAAGTAAAACTTTCACTACTTTAATATAAGTCCCTTAAAAGTAATGAATTTCCAAGACCCCTATTTTCGTCAAGTTGGACCTGCTATGGCACGTCACCCAAAATGACTAGATAAGGTAGGTTCTCTTTAACCAATCATACAACTTTATGATTCTTCGTTCGTATCGCGAACTTCGCCCCGATGTCCAAACTCTAGTTGGGTCCATCGATAAGTAACATCTCTCTATTTGCTCCTTACAAATCCCTTTATTTGTACCCCGACTATCAAATTGACAACCATGACGTCCGCTTGGGCGGACCGCGCCATGAGAGGGCAATTGACGTGAAGGGGATAGAGAGAAGGAGGGCGGTCGACTTAATCAAATTTGGGACAAACAATTATGTGACTATTGTTTGGTGGTCGTGTAATCATACACCCATACCTATCCTATGACATTCATAGCATCCACAAACACTCACATAATAATAAGCATCTCAAGCATTGTTGTGGGTTTGTATGGCTCCCGCTTGCATTAGTTCCGCCGCATCTCCATGTAGCAAAACTAATCTAATTGTCCCTCCCACTAATCATATGGATCCTATCCTATATAATTAAAGGACAAAATACATGTGAAAATATCCCTAATTCCCTCCTAGCCTTAGGGGCATGCAAGCCTCACAAGTTACATTAAGAAATTAGTCATAATTAATTAATTAACCATGGCACCAAAGGCCTTACATACAATCAATCACATGCATTCACAAATTATAACACACAAGGCATTGGTTTCTTGAGCCATACTAAACCCACGATCCTTCCTACAAAACAAAGTTAGCACATGTCCCTTTGTTTCTTAATTAACAACAATGAATTAGAGTCTTTGCACATCGCTTGTAGTTCGGGTCTTTCCGCATAAAAGTTTAACTTTTAAACAACTAATTTGCTTAAACCATTTGAAAAGCCAATTCAACAATTGTAAACAGAAAGGAGGAATATCATGGAGTATTCTAATTAATTTATTCAACCAATTTGATTAATTAGAAAATACTTTAACTATTTAAAATATTAAATGGGACCCGATAAAATTCGAAGTTTTTCGGTCTCCAAAAATTATGAAATAAATAATGCATACTCCCTATTATGAGTGTAACTATCTGTCAAAATTTCAGGGAGAGATCACTTACCATCAGAGAGAAACAAAATTAACAAATCGTCAAACTGTGCGCGAAACACCGTTATCCGATTTTCTGTTTTTGTCTAACTCTTTTGGTCTGTAGGATCATCTTCCAAAACGTTTTCATGAAAACATTTTACATAAAAAATCTACTATATGTTATTGGCTACCAATCCATCAAACGAAATCCAACTAGTCTTATTTAAAATCATCAAGATAAATAGCAAACAAGCCACTTACCCTGTTCTGAAACAGACTAACGACTAAAAACTATTGACTCAGTTGAGGTATCAAACCTTAATAAAATTCTTTGAAACTAATTTTCACAGAATCTTAACTTCAAGTAGAAACTTTCTATTCAAACACTTTTTCATAAAGTTTTCTCAATAAGTACAGTTTATCCAAACAATCAGTTTGTTGGAAAACCAGATCTGACAACCGATTCATTTCTCATGACTTGAACGCCCACATAAAATCCGAAACATGCAACAAATTTTACATGTCCAGAAAGAGCATCAAGTTTACAAGATTTCTAGCCAAGAAATACAGATAGTTATTTTCAAAAAATAAATCCTTCATGCCTAAAACACAGAACTGTGCAGCAGAGTACCAGATCTGCGCACCGTTACCGTTTAATTCACCATAAATTCATAACAACTTAGAAAAAGGTGAAACTAGTGGCTAAAGAACCATATCTCACAGATCTACAACCTGCAATAAAATTTAGAATTTTTCTGAAAGCTTTTCTCAGCGAAAAAACCAAAACAATGTCGAAAACAGAACAGAAATCCAGACAGCAAGCAAGTGCATCACTAATCCATGTGTTAATTAATCATTTCTCAACTAATTATGTGTTAAAATGCTTTAGAACGACCTAGAGCTCTGATACCACTGTTAGGAAGTCTAAGTTTTCAAATTTTTTTGTGCTAATTAACTATTTAATAAGCAATCCAAACGACTTAGACCTCGAAGGATCTAGTCCAAGCATTCACACACAAGAAAGAGAGGTTAGGAAGGCTACCTCTCCTTGTATCGCAACAAGGAGGCTCGAATCCGGCGATGTCGAGGTTGTGCGCACCACCACGCGTGTCTCGGCCTCAAGTCCACCAAGGTATTAACCAAAACCTCGATCTATGCTAGTAGATGAGAGGTTAAGCCTAATCCCTTCCTTCCCTTTGCCTTAATTAACTATTTAATTGGATGGAGGCAAGAGGTGCTCAACACATGAGCTTAAGAGAGCAATGGTGGAGAGGAAAAATTCTGAAATTTTTCCTTTAATTTTCGTCCAAAATATTAGGGAGAGAGAAAAAGGCAAGGTGGCTAGGGTTTTGGCTCCCAAAGTGGTCCTTTTATAGACCAACCACTCTCCCAAAAAGTTGTAACTAATTTACAACTATGTCATCACTAGGGCAGCCATAAAATGGGCCTAAATGGGCTCTATCAATTATTTAATTGGTCCTCTAATTCAATTAATTAGTGGCCCAATTAATTGCTCTCAATTTAGACCTTTAATTTACCATTTAAATATAGGCCCGTTAGCTCAAATTAATTACTTTAATTAATTCATGTTGAACAAATTAATTATCAACACTTTGATAATTATTTAAGGATTAGAATATGCATTAATTTATTTCTATATAATCCGTTTGACTTAATTAATTAATTATGACGGTTCGCAACAGTACATAATTAATCAGTCAACATATCATATTGTTGCATTCCTTAATACAACCAAATAAATAATGCACGCATGGTCAAAACCTATTTGTGTGACCCTTTGAGGATTTATGCTCTGTTGGACATGGAAAATAAATCGCTATTTATTTCCAATAATCATAAGCGGTATCTAGCAACACGTTATGATTCCCAATTCGCATAAATAGTGTACTGCTACAATATTTTAATCCTGCATAAGAAATAATAGTATATCCTTGTCTGATTCTTATGTCACATGATATCATCGTATAATCCAAGATAGGAATGTGTCATTCTTGCAGATTATACGTTTCTTGATCTAGAGATGACTGTATCAGTTGCTAGCAAACAATCCATCTCCATCAAGGGGCCCAAACAGATATCATCGCTCACTAAGTAAATTAATGAGGGACATACGATTTTCTTGATGAACAACTTTTCCCCGCACATTTCAAGAGAACATAAATAAAGTCCGTATAGCAGCCCTTATCAGGAATCAACGGTAGACGATATTTATTGAACCTATCCTCATGTGGAAAAGTTGAACCATCTCAAACTTAGAATCAAACTCAAATGAAATAAATAATGACACATAACACAATCCATATATTTATTTCATTGGGTCGTGTCCTGTACTATGTTCCATAAAATACACATATGCAATTAAGTTGGCAACTCCTTACCTATGATTTGTAGAACTTAATCATCACTTAACTTGCATACTAATCTTATCCGATAATTAATATTCCTTGTTAATTATCAAGATTACGGACCTTTTAGATTTATTATTGTCATTTATTATAAATGAAACACAGAGATCTACAATTCAGATCCTCAACCTGAATGATCTGTCAATAAATAAATCAAGGAATAAATGATCAAATATCATCAATAACATAAACCATAGAAGTAGCCATATAATGATTGACTTCTAGGACATAACTCTAACAATTATGAAGTACAATATATGTCATATTTGAAGACCCATATGTCCTCATTTAGGCCTTGATCAAAATCCTGCTTTTTTAACGTGGGATTTCATTTGATTTCATTAGAAATTTTTTTATTAAAATGAACGAATTTAGCGTCATTTAATCGGAATTTTCATATAATAAGATCCAATAAAATCCCACGAAATCAATCTAATTGAAATAAAATGAATGAAATCTCACGTAAAAAACATTTTGATCAGGACCTTAATGTTTCACCGATTGTTAGCCATTGAACTACATAGCAGATTAAAAGTCTGTAAAAGGAAGTGGATCCAAATCCAACTCCATTGGACTATTGCCAATTGCTTTGTCCAGCTACATCCAGATGATCTAGAGCCATTGAACTATTGATAATTGGGCCAAGATATCCCAACTCATGTATAAACTTGAAACATTTCAACAAATACAGACTTGCAGATTAAAGGGTTGTCATTTATTCTAGATATTTCGGTCAGCTTCGAAAAGATGATTAAAATTTCAATAGGATAACAACATTGCAAAAATCATTGCAGTTTTTACAATTCATACCCGAACCCGTTAAAATTTTTTTTATCTGTATCCTACCCACATCCTACCTTATCCATTAAAAATTAACAGTAAAGGTAGGATAACAGTATATAATAAATAACAATAATAATAATAATTCAATAAAAAATATATAACGTGGATAGATAAATAACATCAAATAAATATACAGATAACGTACGACACGAACACGAAGTAACACGACAACATCAACACGAATTTAATTGTTAATATTGATTATTTTAACAAAATTAATAATTTATAATACTATATCATATTATTTATCATCATTTTATTCATATTTTTCTTATCTATTTATTTTTTCTTATGAAAAAAATATTAATAAAATTTTAAACTAAACCGAATAATTAAGTAAAATTCTGCCGTGAGAATCAATTTCTGAATCGGGCTTTAATCTCAACCGCACATTTCTAAAAAAGATTAATTCATTAGCACTCATGAAATGTTGTGATTAAAGCCCGATTTAAAATTAGTTCTCATGTTAGAATTTCCCAATAATTAATTATTAGATTTTAGTAAAAAAAATTTTACTTTTAATTTTTTATAACTTTAAAAATAATAAAATAATACAACACAACTAACACGACGTGCCAACATGACATGACACGATGTGCTAATCATGTCGTGTTGGCTCCTTTCACCATTTAGCATGAGATGACACGATTAAAAAAGTAGTTCGTGCTAACACGACAGGACACGAGACTTTTAACACGATTGTGTTTGACGCGGCACAACACTACACGCACGATTGGATAACCCTAACTTGTTTAATCGTGTAGTCACAACACCATCGTATTTGACATGACACAACACGACACGCACGATTGGATAACCCTTACTTCAAGGCAAGCAAGTAATTTTTCAAAGATCTTACGTCTTTGTTTTTGATATATAAGATCTTCTTTTTAAATGGCAAAAGCAGGTATTGGAAGACATTATATTCTTTTTTCATTACGTGAAAATTTAATCCAATTAAATGACAAACAACAATGTTATGGACCATCTACTCTATACACAATGTTCATTTTTATATGCTTTTATAACCCTGCTATTCTTAATAACAAGATAATATATGTGGGTTCTTGATTTATTAGAATTAGTAAAGAGACTACAGTATGGCTATGACAAAAATTAATATAGGTCCAGTCAAGTGGTTTCCCTACTTTCTACTAGAAAGTTTCTAGTAATATTAAATCTTAAGAAGGTATTTCCCGTTCTTGAAATTACAAATTTGCCATAAAAAATTTTCAAGTGGAAGCTTATCCCTATATGCACATGGACAGAACGTTATTCTGCTTGAAATATAGGTCAATACATTGAAAATAGAGAACGAACTGTCTAGTCACGAACTACACTCTTAATTAAAAACCATGACATTATTGTGCTTTCTGTACTCCATTAGCACAGACAAAGCATTAATAATATTAGTTAAGAGGACGACGATGCTTCACTCTGGTTGTTCATTCATCACCAAAGCGTGATCAACCTGACTTGAAATACAGAATGTTAAATTAATTTGTCTATTGTGTAAAATTCACTCAAGGCAGGAACTATCTGTGCATTAATCTCAATTTCAGAGTCTGTCCTCAGATCCAAAGCTCGTTCAAATGTTTTCAAGCATTTCATGCTGAGATATTTAAATAAGGGAAATATTAAGAGTTAACTTCCTTGTATCAATTGTTTACTCCACATTAGTTAATATATATCAGCTACTATATATGTTAAAACAATTTAAAATGTGTACTAAAGTTAATAATTATATATTTTATTTAATAGAAATAAAGTTACTATCACCAAGCAGGAGGTATATTGGTGGATGGACCAAAAAAAATGAGGTGAACTATGGCATGTATTCATTAATAAAAGAATGAGTTTAACTCAATATAACTCTAGTATAACGGTACAATCAGCACTACATACACCAACATAGTGTTCACAACAAATGTAATATATAAAGGTTTTCCTCATTTTGTTCTTTCTCAATGAATTATCAAATTTGAAATTAATTATATCGTATTTAAGTAAATGATATCATGTATATTTATATCAACGTAATTAGTGCAATATCCAGGGTGAAAAAAACCGGTCAATTTGGTATCACTAGAAATAAAGTAGCTATCACAAAACTGGTAAGTCAAAAACTGACAGTACAACACAATAACAAGAAAAATGAAACAGTAGACTAATTAGCTGTAAAAAGTGGATAGAAAAAGATTCTCAACCGCTCCAATAGAACTACGAGTCACATCAACTTTAGAAACTAAATTTTCAATAATGTTTTGTACTGAATATAATTAGCTACAAATGGTGGATGAAAAAGCTGAAACAGAGACAGCTCAAGGTGATATGGATTTAGGGTGTGTTTGGATGGAGGCCGGATAAGAATAAGAATAAAAAAAATTTAGAATCTCAAGCCAATACTTATTCTTATTCTAATACCATAGTTTTATTAGTATAAGAATAAAGACCCAAATTTCTTATTCCATGGTTATTTGGGTTGCACTAGAATAAAGAATTTGGAACTTATTCTTATCCGAATCTTTATTCTTGTGCATCCAAACACACTCTTAATGAATTTCCAACTACTTGATGGGTTCTTAACCTTGTTAGTCTTTAATTCTTTATGTACCAAAACCTCGTTACATTTATGTAGCTAAAAAAAGTTAAATGAAAAATGGTCCGTATAATAATTAAATTCTTTTTGATAAGAAAGAAACTTAAATTTCAATTGATATCAGAACTATGGAAAAGATAGGCATCCCTATATATCGAATGTTTCAGAAGAGTCAAGTTAAAATTATTTTTGGATTGTTCAGAAGAGCCGAAATTTGTTTGTTTAATTGTTAATTGGAAGAATACACTGACGCGGATTATTAATTACTCTTTTTTTCCAACACACTGATAGAATAGCAAAATAGTCCATTCAACACACTATTTTATTTTTCTATTTTGTCTTTGGCACAGAAAAATCAGATGGAAATAAATACTATTTATTTGGTCTTTGAAGAATCAAATGAAGAAAATATTGTTTTCCTATTTTTTATTGGAATATTATTAGGTACCAGCTCCTAATTTTTGAGAAATATCAACGGTGTCAATATTGAAACGTAAATATCAGAAAACTTTAAATTATGAAACAAAAAAAAAATGGTAAATGAACAAATTATATTTTCTATAGCAAATGCTTCATATACACGGAACTCTGATAATCCCACTACCACTAGCTCCTCTGTTTTACTCAAATCTTTCGGTCGCAACTAGATTTTCGTCATTTTCTATTAAACACAACGATACGGCTTGGATATTGACTTATAATTCATGTAATTTTCCTATCAGACAAATCTTATCTCGTTTATCTAAAGGGGACCCATTTTTGTTTGTCATTCTAACAGACTGTATGAGTGGGAAATTTTATAAAAATACAAAAAATAATAATAATAATTTTTTATCACATAAGCAAGGACAACGCCAAAATTTGAATCAAAATTTAATTTAAAAAAAGGAGCATGCGCACAATGCAAAAAGCATAATTGATTAAACTTTTGCATTTCAGAAGTAAGCCTTGGTCCACTCCTATTGATGTGTACACAGTTAATGATTTTTTCAGACTTTATTTTCTACTAGATCAATGAACTTACTTAGTTAAGATATGTTAATTTTAATACATTTATATATTTTATGACTTTTCCATAAAATATAAAATGAATTCAAAAAATTATTAAATTTTACATTAACGTATCTTTCGTGAAATGGCCATGGACAATATAAACATTGGATTTTAAAATTTTAAAAAAATAATACAAACGCAAATGTGTGCTATTGTGTAGTGTCTAAAACCTCATGGCATTAAAATTCCTCAATTATGATATATTAGTAGTTCGGAACTAATGATGTGCAATTCAAATTATTCAGTAACCGTATATATATGCTTTGCTTTAGTTTTCCATAATCCAACTGTCATAGTTTACCAACTAAACCCAAAAACTATTCTGATAATTGCGAGTTATGTTGCCGATTTGCAAATCTGCCAACTAATACGGTTTATAATGTTCCTCTGAAACAGAAATTAAAACGCCACATTTCCTCAACAGAAATGAAGAAAATCTATTTCATTCAAAAAATAAAAAAAAATACTGAAGAAGATCTATTGCACAATTATGCTGATATGAATTCATGAGGAATTGAGGATAGAATATTTTTTTTGGTAATTATAAGCATAGAATTGTGTATTGTAATTGAACAAGAAATCCAACATAAATGACATAAAAACATGACCACACTTATGAGATATGTGAGATCCATATCCAACTGCAGCTCGAATTATTAAAAATAGGGGGTTAAACCTTCGGTTATTTAAATAAAATAGGGTTGTCCTGGTTTTTTATTATGTAAAATTAATCGTAGAGAACACAGAAGAACACTCGGAAGCCAACATTAATTAAGTATATACATTAATCTCGTGCGTTCATGTAAAATAGCATAACGGTCAGCAATTCTCACGTATCTTCAATCATTCAAAAAAAAAAAAAAAAGCACGTATCTTTAATCTTTAGTCTTCAATAAGCCCAGATTTGGAAGTCCAAGCTCAAGGGAATTAAAACAAGAGGGATGTGACACTACTAATAAGTACGTAACCAAGTTTGGTTGACCTTTATTCAAAAAAAAAAAAAAAAAGTTTGGTTGACCAAATAGGTAAAGGACAACGTTAGGTGATTTTTTATTTATATAAGTGCAATCCGGTAGGCAATGTCAGGTGATTTGATTAATGACATTTTGAAATAGTGACAATACTATCTAACTAGTAGAAAAAAAAAAATCAGGCACCGAAGCTTCCTGTGACACCAGTGGCCAACTTGCCAAAATCAGTGGCCCAAGACATTGATTAATGAACTTGCACGATAAGACAGATCTTGTTTACTTCTCTCATGTATAATTATCATTAAATAAGTATATATATTTATGCTTGTTTAAAGTTGATATTTGCAAGTATAGTTTGGGTGGGAAAAAAATTCTGTTATTTAAAACAAATTCACGGTTAGAAGTTTAGAACCCAATTAAATGAGAAGAAACAATAAAAAAAAAAGAATTTTATTAACACTGGAGGTTTCTTTCAACTGCTAAAAACTGAGCTGAATATTTTTCAGGTTAGCAATTAATAGACACATTCTTAATCGCTCCTTTAATTTTCTCTAGAGATGCATTATTATCTGTTTATAGCTATTGATTTCCACCAAAATAATAAACAAATTTAAAAAAAAATTACAAGGAAAAAGAACTAAACAAATAAGTTCCCACCATACTATGTCAATTTTTTATTTTTTTTTGCCAAAACTATTGAGATTGGTTTTGGTCCTCAGCTGTCCAGTAGGATTTCACAACCAAGAGAAGCTTCTCTCTAACATGGGGACCATTTTCATGATCAACAATCTGGCTCTGCCATTTCATTCGGTCTGCAATGCCTTTTGTCTTCACCAAAACATCTACATCATCTCTAAATACAACGGAACCTTCAGGCCTTAGAATTCTATCAATCTCAAACAAGATATCCTCCATATCACACCTGTCAGACAAAGCAAAACATGTTAAATTCTTGAATTCTAGCAACTTGAATGTAATTGATTGCATAGTACGCAATTGTGGTGTAATTACCAACATATTTGCCAGGGTCACTGTCAGGTCAATGGTATCAAGTATAATGGGAACTTTTTTTTCCTAATGGTGACATTTCAATATTTCATTGATTTGTATCCTTTTTGCAAGTTCCTTAATGGCATTTTATTCAAGTCGTGGAATCCTCATTTTCCTTAATTAATGCCCTCATTTGAATATTTGATTGGGTTTATATTTTTCTGAGGTTTTATTAATGTGCTTAGACATGAATAACTTTACAATATCTGAATATTGAAGAATGATAAGAAAATTATTTATAACTTCATATATTTACAAACATTATGCAACTCAAATTAGTATATGTAAGTGATTCTTATTACCTATCCTTATACAGGGTGAACAGAGAATCAGCATGAATGAGATCGTACGTCCTTGGGTAGGTTGACATTGCCTCACACCTGAGTTGATCAGAGATTAAGACAATGCAAATAAGCCTCAAGCAAACGAAGCAATGAAAACAAATACAGTTATACTGCAAGAACATAATCTTACCAGTCCTGATAAGACCCAATCAAGCCCCGCTCGTAAATCACACCAAGTGTATCCTTCCCAATTGTAGGGACCATGTTTAAGACCCAAACTGGATCATCTATAAGTGCAGCAGCAAATCCACCAAACTGAGCATTCATATCGAGCAAATTACGGTATCTGCCCTTCTGACCCAGTTGACTGATTAATTTCTTATAATATCCGACCCGGGATTTCCATTGCTCTGTATCTTTCAAGAACATATCTGCTGTAACTCCTTCCACGCTTCCTGAACTTATTCTTGGTGGAATTGCAGTTACTCTCTCAGGCCATCTCTTAAGTTCTCCACCAGCCACTTGATCAATGCTTGCCACATCAGGAAGTGGTGTGATGCATGCCTCCATTTTATTGTACCTAATTGTCGAAATTAATTAGAAAATTGGCAGTTCCTAGGAAGCTGATAAGGTAAACCAAAAATTGCAAATACATTGTGGTGCCATCAATTTTCTAGTGTTAATATGCCAAACCATGAACAAATTTGAAAAGAATTGTGGACTTCTGGCTTCCCAGGTATTATGCATCGCCCTAAACAAAAATAGAAATCACAACCAAATTTATGGCTATTTTATTACAAGATGTACATATAACCCCCAAATGATAGGTAACCATATGTAAAGTACAATGGCATTAAGATAAATGGAGGCATCCTTAAGCCAAATTAATGAGTTTAAATTAAATTACCAGGCAGCATCAGGATTTTGGCCACTGCAGAACTGAGGCGACTTGATGACCTTTCGGTTCATCTTGCAATGGATATGATTTGTTGGCTTCTGCCAAATGGCAAGATCCCCATTTGCCTGGACTTTCTTCCAACACAGTGACTTAGCCACATTTTCAATCTGGTTTTGCTCATTTTGTAAATCCTCTTCAGTCCTCTGCCACCCCTTCCAGTGTCTCTTCCAGTTGATGGGCGGTCCCGAAAGGATCCAGTAGCCGCCAGGTCTTAGAACACGGTCTATCTCAATCAAGTACAGTCCATCTGTTTTTTTGACCATAAAAAAATAATGAATCCATAAAGGTGTGCCTGATTATAATATTGAAGTTGGACCACAAATGAGGATGACTTGATAACAAAGTTTTTTTTTGAGGGCGACTTGATACCAAAGTTATGAATAAGAATTTTTATTCCTTTTTTTTCTTTTTCTTTTTTAAATAGAGTAGGGATTTTTTTTCATAGTTTAATTTACTGATAAGTAAAAAGGAGATCACTTTACAAAACATAATTAAAAATAGGAACTATGGCATGGGGTGCACTATAATGTAATGTGGAAAAATCCCATGTCTTTCATTAGATCTTGAAAGTTGAAACGTGATCCTCAAGTTGTCCTGAGAATTTATAATCCTTGAAATACAGACTAATGTAACGTATAAACAAGGGTGGAGTCTGAAAATTTTTAATCCTTTCTAAATATGAACACAGTGATTTAAACAGACAAACAGAGAAATAAGTATTCAAATGAGCAACAAACAATAGAAAAATAAAATAAAATAAAATAAGCTAGAGAGTTAACCATATAGATGCCAGGGGATGAGGCAGCGGGAGCAATGAGCCATGTCGAAGGCACGGGAAGGATAAGGGAGGCGATTGGAGGCAAGAACACCGATCATCGCCGGAACACCACGTTCCAATGCAAATTGCACCTGCGCCTCATGCGTGTCTCGTGGTGCGAATGACATTGTTATTATATTTCTTGACAGCAAGTATGCACCCCAGCTTGCTACCTATATTGTGGGCAATGGAGTTAATTAAATGATAAAAAATGACGAAGAATTTGAAAGGTGGAAGTTACAGAACCAAAATAAATGTCCCAGGTTTGAGATGTCACTTGTGTGCTAGTTGGACCCTGAATTTAATGTGATACTGGCAAAGTATACACGAGCTTTTTTTTTTTTTTTTTTTGACAGGTAAATGTTTTTGCAGCAAAGCCCCTTGAGATTTAAAAATTAATGTAATAAGCCCCTAGCAGATTCTTCCGGGATTAATTCTCGTCTCTTTTTTATTTTTTAAAACTTAAAAAAATAGAAAAAAATTTATTTTGTTTACCATTTAATACATGGACAGCTTGCAAATATCGACCCAAATTAATTCCAACATTAATTTCTTTTTGTTTTACCATTTAATAGCTAGATTGTACGACATCTGGCAGTTAAGTTCGCCACGTTTAGTAAAACCACAGAAAAGAAGCTCAGAGAAAAGTGGCCACGTTTGTCTGTTTGTTTTGTCACCAGAGCAAACTGAAATATGATCCTTTGAACGAAGCATGAAGTTACGCCCCATGTAGCGAGTGAACCAACAAATATTGAAGTTAAAATAAAGCTCCAAATTAGAAGATCACAAAATGTTGCCGACTCGTGACATTCTGACAATTATCTGGCGGCTCCGAACATTCCGACGAGAAAATCAGTGTACATACCTCCAAAGGCCAAGTACCAAAGTTTGGTGGTACAGTTCTACTAACTAAACCGAGCTTCAAAAACTTCTGATTCTTGTCAGTAACAGAATCGGTACTATTCTATTAGCCAAATTTGTGTGGTTCTTTTGCATATTCACCCACCAAAAGTTCTGAATGGAACGTCATATTACATTGGAGGATAAATTTGTAAAGGATATATTATATTCCTCATTAATTAATCCAACTAAGTAATATCTAAATCTGGCAACGCGTAATACCCAATTACCCAAAGTTTCAAAAACCCGATTTTTTCTTTGTTAAGGTTTCCTTTTTCAACCATTAATTTCCCAATGTGCGCTCCACTACTTACCACTAAGATCCACTCAGAGTAACGTAAAAATTAAAATTCGCTAGCGGCGACAGCAAGAAAATAGCAATGATGAGTTAAAAATTAAAATTCGAAATCAAACAGTGATCATATAATAAAACTTACCCCACAACCGGTATCAAGAGCGGTACGAATAGTGCCGTCATGGAGAGAAATCAATTTATCAATGTCATCAATGTATGCATCGGCACCGCGAGGAAACATGGTCCCGCCGCCGGGAAATCGGAACTTGTCGCCATCAACTCTGATCCAATTTTGCACTGCCTTCTCAACCGACAGCTCCTTATGTGGCACGTTCGCAAACCACGCAACATCCCTACTGGCTGGCCATGGAAACGGGTTCCTGTATCCAGCTGGTGCTGGTACCAGACATTTCAACAGTTCTCTTTTCTCAGGACAGTGTCTCTCTCTGTATATCAGCCTATCTCGATCAAACCGTAATGACCGATCAACATCCTCACAAGGGGTATATTCAGAAAATTTTACGTCGCATGCCGGAAAATTGCTCGGCGGTGGTGATGCAAACGTGGAATCATTGGCTGCATGGTGTGCGGCAAAATCGAGACCAAGTGCCGTCGATGAGGAGACGGTTGTTGGGTCACAGGTAGTGCTGGATAGTACAGAAGTGGTGGTAACAGAAGGCGAGAAGCCGCCGTGTTGCCATATGCCGAGGAAGTAAGAGAGGGAGCAGAGAAGGGCTACGAAGGCTATGGAGAGAAGATTGTTGCGCTTGATATTCCTTTGGAACTGCTTAATCATCCCTGCCATGCTTGTATGTAACTATGTTTACCCTTTGGAGATGGCTATTAATGGGATTTGGTTTGGTTGAGGCTAGGAGAAGGTAGAATTGTGGGTGCAATCATGGAATAAAAGAGGAGATGCATGTGCGAGGCTGGTTGAATTGAAAACAAAATTCCTTTTTTAAGGATAAAATGGAAAGAAGGGGTAAGCACAATGGGCCCTGAGTTGGGATTTTGGGGTGTGCGTACCTGTAATTAATGGGTTGATAAATGAGAAAATTTTATATTAGGATAATAATAATTTGGGGGAGGTCTAGAGGCGTTTGGTGATTGCGAGAGGTTGAATCTGGGAGAGGTAACTGTGAAGGTTACTAGAGACTAGAGAGAATCCTCATCGTCTTCTGTACTAGATATGGAATTGGATCCGAGGCAATCCGACCGTTAACTTTTCATACAAGTTTTTAAAGTATAATTTAGCATGAATCACAATTTGAATTAAGAAAATAAAGTTCTGCGCCGAACGTTTCAGGCGTAAAATAATTCGTTATTACCGAATGGAGTCAACCAGGCATTTAATAGATATATACTCATAGACCATATTGCAATAGGCGCACCATTTAATAGGTACACCATTCTTTTGCTTATGACAGTCAGAAATATGAAATTGCCCTGTTACCTTTGGAAAAAAAAAATGTTCAATTTAAGTCTAATTGCTTCTATAAGTTTCCACAAAAAGTTTAATTGCCCCTATGATTTGCAAACTCTACGAAAATAAAATGTTTAATTTACAGGGAAGCGGTATGTTATGCTATTCTCAAGTTGCAAGGAGAAATTTTGCTTAATTGACAACAAACAGATTGGATCGAACTGTAAAATATAACTTGTTGACCTTTTTTTGTCTTGACGAGTTTGTTCAACTATTGTTTATATTATGTTAGCCCCATAACGATTTGAACCATGCTTGTTGAGCTTTTCAAAAAAAAAAAAAAAAAAAAAAATCCCATGCTTGTTGAGAGTTGCAAATTAACGGTGCAAACTTTTAGGCCGATAATATTTCGGACTGCCTCATTTTTTAAATAGCATAAGCATTTATTTGGATTACATACATATATATATATATATATAATGGATAAAATACACTGATGTGTACGGATCGTCCCCATACACATGAGTCGTTTTTCAAGATCCAAAATTTAAACGGTTAATCTAAACCGTTCAAGTTGTTCTTTATATTGAAAAACTCTTGCAGATCAAATTTTACATTTTTTTCGAATTTTTTTGCTATATATTATGATATTTTCAAATTGGAGGGCCTGAAATACTCCAATTATAGTGTTTTTTGAAAATATCATAATAAATAGCAAAAAAATTCGAAAACATATAAAATTTGGTCTATCTAGGTTTTTCAATATGACGAACAACTTGAACGGTTTGGATTGACTATTTGAATTTCGGATCTTGAAAAACGACTCATGTGTACGGGGACGATCCGTACACATCAGTGTTCTATATCCATTCTCTCTCTATATTATATATATATATATATATATATATATATATATATGCTATGGTGCATCGCGATATATTTACGCTTTTGTACATCACGATCATTATCTGTCAATTGTTTTACAAACTGACAAATCTAATTAAACCAATCCAATCTATATATTGAAATCTCATAACAAGCCAAATTTTATATTTTTTGAAATTTTTTTACTATTTTCTAAAACTTTCCTTTTTTGGATACTAACTAATAATAAGAAAATTTTAAAAATGGCAGGTTTTAGAAAATTGAAAAAATAGTAAAAAATTTCAAAAAATATAAAATTTGGTTTCTTATGAGATTTAAATATATAGATTTGATTGATTTAATTAGATTTGTCAATTTGTAAAGCTATTGACTGATATGACCGCGATGTACAAAAGGCTCAATACATCACGATGCACCATAGCATTTCTCCATATATATATATATATAGAGGAGGATGGCTAATGTGCCATCTATGGCATGGAGGGTCCCGTGCCATCAAGTCATTTTTCGAGATCCAAAATTCAAATGGTCAATCCAAACCGTTGATGTTGTTCTCCATATTGAAATATCATTGGAGACAAAATTTTATATTTTTTCAAATTTTTTGCTATTTATTATGATACTTTTAAAAATATTATGATTAGAGTATTTCAGGCCCTCCAATTTGAAAATATCATGATAAATAGCAAAAAATTTTGAAAAAATGTAAAATTTGGTTTCAAAGGGTATTTCAATATTTTGATCAACTTAAACGGTTTGGATCAACCGTTTGAATTTTGAATCTCGAAAAACGAGTCGATAGAAAATTGATGGCACGTGCCATCGATGGCGCGTTAGCCATTCTCATATATATATATATATATAATTTTGCTATGGTGAGTCGCGCTCAAAGCTCCTAAATCTAGTTCGAAATGATCGATCCAAACCGTCTAATATGATCTCCCTATTGAAATCTCAATGCAGACTAAATTTTACATTTTTTTTAAATTTTTAAGTATTTTTTTGAAATTTTAAAAAATTGTTAATCTAATTAGTTCTGAACCGTTCAAAAACAGCAATTTTTAAAAATCCGAAAAAAATACTTAAAAATTTCAAAAAAATATAAAATTTGGTCTGCATGGAGATTTCAATATAGAGATCATATTGGACAGTTTGGATCGGTCATTTCGAACTAGATTTAGGAGTTTTGAGCGCGACTCACCGACCCTTTGGTGAGTTGCAACTCACCATAGCAAAACTCTATATATATATATATATATGTATGTATGTATGTATTCCCTTTTGGAAGAAAAGTAGGCGTCAGGCTCAGGCCCCAAACCATTTATAAACAATGAAGTTTTTGTACTGAACCATAGATACGATCTATGGTTTGTGGGTGGGGGGAGCCAAAAGTTCAAGGGTGCGTTTGGCACCGTTGGGATAGTCCTAACTTTGGGTTAGTGACTAACCTTTCCCAAGGTTAGTTTACCAAATAAAATTAGATTACTAGAGGTTAGCACTAACTTTTCGCTAACCCACTAACTCAACGGAAGGGTGAGTTAGTCGGGTTAGCGACTCGAAGGTTAGTGTTAATTTGGTATTAATAATGATAATTGATATTAATTATAATAATTATATAATAATTTAATATGTAATAACTAATTAATAATAGATAATAATAATAATTTATAATAATGATTTATTATGTAATTAATGAATAATAATTCATAATTCATAACAATTAATATTAATTAATATTTAATAATTAATAATACATAAAAATTAATTATAGTTAATAATTAGTAAATAATAATTAATAATATAATAATAATAAAATTAATTAATAATTAATAATTCAAAATAAATAATAATAATAATTAATAATTATGGTAATATTTATAATAATTAATAATTGATAATAGTTATAGTAATAATAATTGTATAAATTTAAATAATACTTAATGTAAAATTATAATAATAACGATATTCAATAATAGTTATTATAATAATGATAATAATAATTAATAATGGTTTATTTTTTATAATTCATAGTTAATAATTAATAATAATAATTTTTATTATAATTAATAGTTATTAATAACTACTAATTAATAATAGTTAATAATAATTACACCACTAATAGTTGCTAATCTTAAAATACTAACCTCAACATACCGCGCCAAACAACATTCACTAACCTTAAGTTAGCACTAACCCCATCAAATCACTACCCTTACCATTCTACTCTCTAATCCCAAAAAGTACTAACCTTACACCACTAACCGTACTAACCCGTGTTTTGCCAAACACACCAAGGGTGAAAAGGCTAACTCGATCGATAAAATTATAAATGCACACTTTTTTGTTACTATGACTCAATTACTATCATACACGATTCTTTTAAGCAGATTTTTCTAATGACATCATACATATTTATTTAGAAGGCCTGATATTTTTACTGTTTTTTATAAAGATAATTAGGTAACTTTTCCCTCAAAAAGAAAGGAAGTAGCTACGGAAATTAAGCATAATAATATCCTATTTAAGACATCGATCAAATAATTATTCTATAAGAGAACAACACTTACAATTTGATTGTCATTTGCTTTTCTAAAGCTATTAGAATTCTAAAATCCTAAAATGGTTTCTCAAATTTCACCACGGAACAAAATACATATATTGAGAACATATTAAATTTTTAAATGAGATCATTACTATTAAAATATTTTGTATGCACTAAATTTTGAAAATGAAAAAATATTTTTGGACGTAAAAATTGTACAATTCAAATAATACGATTAACTGTGCAAAAATTCAGCAGATAAATGAAAAAGAATTGTAACATTTTTAAGACCTATTACCTTACACATACGAAATAAATATTATATTTATATGGAGAGAGAAAAGTAAAAGTAAAAAAATAAGAAATCATTCAATTAAGATAAATAAAAAGAGAGAAGTAAAATTCTAGGAATCGTTTTATACGTTTTCCTTGCCAAAATGTCTTAGAAGTGGAGTTGTCCACCGTAGCGCCGCAATCTAATATTTATATCCTATTGCCAATTTTTACTTTCCTAGTTACATGTTTAGTAGGTGTTAGATTACACCAAGCACGCTAACATCACAAATGCCACACACAGAGTTTTCTTAAATAAAAACCATAAAAAATTTTAAAAAAATTAATCCTGGCCATAAAAACCTTCAATGCACATTGTTTGTCAACAATTTTCCAAATAAAATACAAGTACCTCAGTTAAGATTCTCTACAGATTTTGATCGATTGGAGAACACCATGGACGGAAAGGTTGGCAATGGCAGATAGTTAATTACCTCGTAGCATTCACACACACACAAAAAAATCTTTATTGTTAAAAAAATATAAGAGGCACTTTCTCATGGACTTGTTATTACAATCCTACACGAAGCTCAACGCATTACATCGGTTTGACTCTCGCTCCAGCCCCTCCGTCGATGCAGGGGATCCGAATTCGAAATTCAATATTGGATTAGTTGATTGTGAGAGCACCTATCTGGAATTTCCCTCCCTATTTGCAATGGTAATTTAAGATTATAACTTTTTATTTCATCGCTAGCAATTATAAAGCTAGTGCGAGTCAAATCAATAAAGATGCAAAACATGACTAATGATCCCATATTGATATTACTTGTCACGAGCATTGACAGACCAAGGCCCACAAAAATGGAGAAAATGTATCAGTAAATTATGGAACACCACTATCTTAATTTTTTATCAAAAAATATCACAATTATGGTTTTATATTTTAATTTAATTTTAATATTGGATTAAACCATATTTTTGTAAAAATATATTTATATTAAATTTTATAATTTTGTTCATTTTACATCATCTCAAGATATATATATATATATATATATATATATATATATATATATATATATATATATATATATATATATATATATATATATATAAATTTAGTTAAACATGATACACCGATTGATTTTAATATTTTTAATTAAATGAACTATAACAATCACAAAATTTTATGAGAACACATTTTTATGAAAATAAACAAAATAACCATAAAAAGTCAACATTTAAGTTTTGAAATTTTAAAACGTAATAAAAAATTAAATTATCATATTATATGGCATTGAAAACTTCTGATATTGGAACCTTCTTTATAAAAGATTATATTTGCTTCAAAACATAAAAAAGATGAACTTCCAGGGGCATATTAAAAGAAACCCTGTTTCCAAGAATTTGCGGCTCAGGAGTAGCTGAGATTGTTGCTGCTGAAGCAAGCTCGGTAACAAACAAACAATTTGGGTGTATCCTAAGACATAAGCAAGGATATATTTAGCTAGAAACCATGAAGCGATGCATCAGCAAAACACATATTCTCTCTTCTTCATATAATCGTTTCCATCGCGTAAAGCTTCAGCATCAGTTATTTCTTATTTGTTTTTGTTTTTTAAAGTTGCATCATATTAGCATGTCATGATAGTTGATTTCGGAATCTCACTTGTCAGAAATTGGAAAATGCTAACAGATCCAACTTTATGGTTGAACAAAAGTTCACTTGGCCTTTCTATCAACTGGTCTTTGTTTGTAACCCGGCCTAGGCCTCCCAGGCTCCCAGTAACGAAATTTCCGTTGGATCTTTTGATTTATATGCACGCTCTTGTGTAGAAACAATATATGATTCTATTAACGGGCAAAAAAAAAAAAAAATAAATAAAAGAATCTAGTACTTGTTCAATTGCTTGCGTGCAAAACACACTGTTTGAGATTCTTTTTTCTTAATTTCTTCGGAGGAAACAAAACATTTAGAATCCGTAATTAAAATTAATGGTATCAGGATGATAAAAGATATGCACATTGAAGCTTCTCTTTTGAAAACCAAATCTATATGGGCTATTTACATCTTTTTTACCTGTCAATTAATTGGAAAATTGCGTAGATTTTACCCAACAAGTAGTGTGTGATTTTAATTTGGTGTTGGTTAGCATTAACTAGCTAGAAACCATGTGCTTATGTAACCTTGATAACTTTTTCGACGTTTACCTAACCATTTGGGCTACTTATTTTGGGGGCAAATGAAGCATAATTGTGATCTGCGAGGCCAGAATTTAATTAAAGACAAGTTGTTATGCATTGGATATGGCCGGTGCTTCGAGTATTCTCTAGTTTCTATACTTCTAATTATATTGTATTTATATCTTCGTTTGGGTGCATCTTTTGAGTATGAGAGTAAATCTAGATAACTAAGAGCCTAACAAAATAATAATAATAATAATAATAATAATAATAATAACAAATTGTGAAGTTCTAAATCTGCAAGTATGACCATGGCACTTGTATATTCTATGATAACTGTAATAATTCCGAGACTCGGCGCTATTTTGGGGGGAAAAAATAATACGCAAGAGAATATGAAATTTAAGTGCACAAATTAAATAAAGAAGAAAAGAAGATATGTGCATATTTTTTTAGACAATAGAAAAGTATATATATATATATAGAAAGAGAGAGAGTTTTGCTATGGTGAGTTGCAACTCACCAAAGGGTCGGTGAGTTGCGATCAAAACTCTTAGATCTAGTTTAAAATTACCGATCCAAACCGTCCAATATGATCTCTCTATTGAAATCTCCGTGCAGACCAAATTTTATATTTTTTTTAATTTTAAAGTATTTTTTCGGATTTTTAAAAAATATTATTTTTGAACGGTTCAGAACTAATTAGATTAACGATTTTCTAAAATATCAAAAAAAAATACTTCAAAATTTTGAAAAAATATAAAATTTGGTCTGCATGGAGATTTCAATAGGAAGATCGTATTTGACAGTTTAGATCGGTCATTTTGTACTAGATTTAGGAATTTCGATCGTAACTCACCGACCCTTTGGTGAGTTGCAACTCACCATAGCAAAACTATATATATATAGAGAGAGAGAGAGAATGGCTAACGTGCCATCGATGACACGGATGGTCATTTTTTAAGATCCAAAATTCAAATGGTCAATCCAAACTATTCAAGTTGTTTTCCATATTGAAACATCCTTGGAGACCAAATTTTATATTTTTCCGAATTTTTTGCTATTTATTATGATATTTTTAAAAATATTTTGATTAGAGTATTTCAGGCCCTCCAATTTGAAAATATCATAATAAATATCAAAGAAATTTGAAAAAAAATATAAAATTTGGTCTCCAAAGATATTTCAATATTGTGATCAACTTGAATGGCTTGAATCGACCGTTTAAATTTTGGATCTCGAAAAACGAGTCAATAGAAAATTGATGGCACGTGCCATCAATGGCGCGTTAGCCATTCTCTACACACACACGTTCAACCCAGGTTCAATGAATTTGGCCATTAAAAATACTTTAAATGGCAAGTGTTCGTCCTATAAGTTTTATTTACTGCATCAAAATCCATTTCATAAGTGTATATTATATGTTGAATTATTGATAAGACTTGGTGTATTAGTATTACCACATTTGCAAATAGAATATGAAGAGTTAAAAATACAATAGATTAATAGTACTTAATAAAAAATATGTAAGTGGAACTTGAATGCATTAGCAGTCGTGAGTTAACCCCAAGCTCGATCAATGATCCATAAATTAGTACGAATGCAATTAGATATGAATATTATGACAGTTCTACTCCAAATAAATATGAACCCGAGAAAGAGTTCTGTTTGTGACAATTGCTATGAAAACAGAGTAGCTAGAATAAATTTACAGTCTACTGCGTGCGTTTGCTGATTCATTATTCAATTAATTGTAACCTTAAGTTGGGTTGTTAGTTGGACTCTATTTCATCAACAAAGTGGTCCTCGGTTCAAATCATGGAGAGAACAATTTATTTTTAAATTTGTTATAACAAAAAAGTTGGTTTCCAAACCAATCTTCAAAAAAAATTGTAACCTTAAATTTGAAGTAATATGATCTTCAAAAACTGACATTTAGACTTCAACATATAATTTTTATTGTGCAGAAAATTTATTTGTCAAAATTATAAAAGATACATCTATTTCCCTTTTTTTTTTTTTCCCACACACATGTTCTCTTATCGCATGTTTAGTATGGTCCTTGGGAGTACATTGAGCATTTTCAATAACTGGCTAAATAGTAGTAATATGGAAAATCGCGTGGCTTCAAAATGTCAAAACTTTTGCACTATTTTTTTCTTTCCTGTTCGGAAAATGGACAAAATAAATTCACCTCTATAAATCAAGCAGTCAGAATAAGTATATTATTGTAGAAAATGCTGAAGTGAGGAATTTGACTGTGAAATTTAGCTAAATTTCGCAATTTGATAATTTCATTTAAATTCAATAATATTCCATACTTTTTCTAGCACAATACCACAAGAATTCTCTAATTCAATATTTAGTGTATATAAGCAATGCAGGGTGGAAATTAATTAATTAATTATTGTAGGAAAGTTCTTGTTCATAGACCATAGTTAAGAAAAGAACAAAGACAATATTTCACGAAACAAATGTTCGCACTATATAAAGGTAGAACAAACCAAAAACTTTCCAAACCTCCGTCTGCACTCATGTATATAACTATATAAGTACACCTACAACCTGTTTTAGAAATCATCTTTGCTTTTTTCATAAAGCGTCTCTCAAAATTGTCAACATAAGTTACAGGTCCCTCTCCTAATCCATGTGCACAGCACATGCAATCATTGTTAAGACTAAAAAAACAAACCAGACCCACCTTATGACCTTAACGTGCCCCTTCTAATCCAGAAAAAAGGAGAAAAATAGCAGTACTTTTGGTGGGATAATTTAGGCTGGAAAGCTGAAGAGGAACCATGCAGTGCTTATATGGCCTATTTTGCTATGAACCCTGTCAGCCAATGAGCCAATGGTTGCTTATTTGTATGGCGCGTGTTGTGTAAAATAGGTCATAGATCCTGCAATACAACTTTTTCTCACAAGAAAGATTTTTTTATTTTGTGTGTGTATGTGTGTGTACTAATACAGAGGCTGAGATGTTTTATCTGAGTGTGTTTGTTCTTATCTGGTCAATATGGGGAGACAATTCTTTGACACTGTTTTTCAATTTATACATAGATTAAGAAAAAATTGAAGCCATGATTAAGTTTTAGGAATCGTACAACATACGTCCATCCTGTGGTGACCTAATTAAGATATATTTCACTCTATTTTGAGCAATATATATACTAAAAATTGAACATTTTAAACTCAAAATTCTTTTGTTTCCAATCACTAAAATCTGCCTAAGCTCATCGATCTGTATGTAGAGGTGCATAACGTCCAAAACGGTAACGAAACTGGAGTGTTTCGTTAACCGTTTCGTTTTGGACGAAACGATCGAAATTACGAAAATACACATGGACGAAACCGTTTCAAATTTTCGTTAACCGTTTTGTTTAACGAAATAAAAGGACGGTCGAAACGGTCACCGTTTTCAGGCCTATCTGTATGACTGTATTGTTGCTTCTGTTCCTACGGCCCATTTTAGCCCAAGTAATTCTGTTGTGTAACTGTGTAAGGGCTATATAATACACTTTGTTGGGGTTTTAGATTGGGCTAAATTTTATCCGGTCATTAGAAGTAAAGCTCTTTAAAAAGAGAACAAAAGAATTGGAGGAGAGAATTCAGAAATGATAACCTGCAGTTTTTCTTTGTCATGGTTTGAATAAAATAAACAAAATCAACATTTAAATAATCGAAGTGAACTCATACAAATAAATAAGTTCAATAAAAATAAGTTAAATATGCTTATAAAAATCTGGAGAACAATATAAAAAATACAACATAACTCATAATTGAATAAAATGAACACATAGATAAACAAACTGACATATAAATAAATAAATAAAGTGAACAAATATAAGCTCAATGACACGACATGGCGTGTAGACATAATTTCTGAGAGAATTATGTGTACTGACTAGAATGGATTGCATTGAGACGTTAGAATTAGATGAAATCGGACGGTTAGAATTAGATGGACACTACTTCCCACTCCAAATTTATGGGAATTGCTTCATACACTCTCCAAACTTAGAGATCCATTTCTGTTGGACGAAAATATTTTTTTTATTTTCAAATATTTTCAAACTAAGGTGAATTGAGAGACGTAAATAAGAGTGAGAGGGGCATTTTTGTAAGCAGGAGTGGATCTCTAAATTTTAGAGAGTGTATGGAACAATTCCCCAAACGCATGAATGATATATACGGTAATGGCTCAGAGATTGTTCCGAGTTGTTTTTCGGAACCGCCCCTCTTTTTTAGGGTTTTAGGCTTATAGCGGTCTAGGGCTGAAGGGAGTGCGTCGGAGAAGACATTTTCTGAGGAACTCTGTTCAACCATGGCGGACGATGACTACAACGATATGGATATGGGGTTTGCCTTTCTCTCTCCTCCTCTCTCTCACTTCTCTCCTAATCCCCTTCTGTATATGGAAATCGAGAAATAGCTAGGGAAATTGTAGAACTCTACTTGCTTCTTTACCAAAGCCCACTCGCCACTTGTGCTTGGTCATTAATTAATTCCGTGTCTTATAGAGAACTCTAGTTTTCAAGGTAACAAGTCCTTTTGAGAATAAACTTGAATACTTCCTTATGCTCTCTTAGTACGGATTTATCATGTTGTACAGTGCCATGCTAATTGTTTTTCCAATTCCTGTGTTACAAGAAAAAAGAACATAACAGCATGAGATCCAAGCTTTTACAATGTCATTGTAGTCATATTATATCGTTCTATTTGTTCACGATAAGTGGTTTTCTTAATGATAATTAATCTGCAGGTACGAAGATGAGCCTCCGGAGCCTGAAATTGAGGTATCAACACAATTTTAGCCCTGCTCTTTTGCTGATTAATACCAGTTTATTTTTATGGGAGGGCTTGAGTGTGAATGTAGTCAGAAGAATTATATGCAACTTCCTGTGTGCATTATAGAGGTCAAAGGAAGCTAAAAATTGGTATCCTGTGCATAATTTAGTTAAATTTTTATAGGAAGGGGCTGAAGAAGAGGCAGACAACAATAATGAGGATGCACCTGATGAGGTGGTCCCTGAAGATGAAAAAGAGCAGCAAGAGCCTACTGTACGGGTCCGCAAGACTTCCAAATACATGACTAAGTATGAACGTGCCAGGATCCTTGGTACCCGTGCTCTTCAGATCAGGTCTGTTATATATAATTATTATTATTTAATTATCAGAGCATTTGTAAGCTTATGGATGACATATTCCACAACTCATTTTGCTATATAATTTTGTTATTCGTCAGCATGAATGCTCCTGTTATGGTTGAGCTCGAAGGTGAAACTGATCCTTTGGAGGTAATCTGGTTCTCTTAATTTTGGTTTCGATGAAATTTAACGAATAGTAATTGACAGCTGTGTTCTGAGTTGGGTAACCTGAGTATATCATAGCTAGGTTCCTATTAATTCTGTTTTGTGCTCAATTGCTGTTTTTCTATTGGATTATATCCTCATCCAACCGCTATTGGTGTGACTTTCACAGCTATGAAAAGTTTGTATGTTGGTTTTGTACTGATAATCTAGTTTATATTATTGGAATATGAATTTTTAGATTCTGTTAATTTCAAAGGTTTCTAAGTCGTAGTCCATTTTAATTTGACTGCTGGACTATGATTAGTCACTAACTGCTTGTGAACTTCCACATCGGCCCAAGTTCGTTCACAATTTTTAAACAAGAATTATAAACTGGTTTGTTGGAACTCAGAAATGTTTTAGTGATAATTTTGTTGAAACGCTCTTTATGTAATTACATTGGAATGCAGTTTAAAATAGTTTTGCTTTTAGTACAATTTTAAGAAAACTGAGATTGACCACTTTACATGGGCATCTCGTGACTTACATTTGTTAGATAGCTGATTATGTGTCAAATTGATTCATGTCTGAAATTATAATCTAGGATGTGTTTCAAAGTTTATAAAATTAAATCTCAGAAGATACATCAATTTTTGTATGGTCTGCAGTTCTTTTTTTTATGCTGAATAGGATACATTGTACTAATCTAATTTTCACGTCTAAATGCAGATTGCAATGAAGGAGCTGAGGGAACGAAAGATTCCCTTTACCATCCGACGATACTTGCCTGATGGGAGGTAATAAAGCGACAACTTTCCTTGTCTTCAGTGACTGACCAAATTGTATGGATTATATTGTTTTTTTGTGATGGTTAGCTGTGTAATCCAGCTAAGGCCGTACCAGTCACTGTTTGGTTGTTACTTGAATGCTTTAACTTGCTATATGGCTGTTACATTTATGAGTTGGTAACAGTAAGTACAATTGCTCCTGCGTATTCATTTTAGATAACTACATTGGTAAATAACAGAAGCAACGCTTTGAATGTGCCTACTTGAACTCCAAGACTTTAGCTGTTTGGCATAAATAAAACGGTGGAGAGATTCAGTAGATTCATTTTACATATTTTGCCATCATATGCTGGCACCTTTAAGACACTGCAATGCCTATGAGTAATCATGGATATGACCTGAATAAGAAAGTGTTAATTCTCCTTTAATTTCTGCTTAACAGTTATGAAGATTGGGGGGTTGATGAGCTGATAGTGGAGGATTCATGGAAGAGACAAGTAGGCGGTGATTAAGATTTTTTTTTTTTTTTTTTTTTTTTGGATCGCCTGGCCACTACTGTATGTAAAAGAATCACTATTTAAATTGTAGTTTGTTCTCTTTGGATATGTTAGGGGTTGTTTGATGCTGTTACAATGATATAAACTGTGCGGTATGTTTAATGGCTGTTTAGTATGATATGGTTTTCATAGTAGGACTGCCATGAGTTGAAACTATGATCTGAAGTTAGCATGATCTTTTTGATGGTTTGAAGTTGGTTTGATATTCTTTGTCATATTATGAGCGATGGTAAGGATGATGAAATTTGTGTAATAATAGGACTGTCAATTCAACCCAATGCGCCATCAGTACTAGTTAATTCTGTAGATTATCAGATTTGAGCAAATGCTAGAATTTCTTAAAACAGGAGTGATCGGTAAGAAAGCAAGGGGCTATTAATTCTAGAGATGTTTCTCTTATTTTCTATAAAAGTAAAAGCATTTTGTGTTGTAAGGTTGTGAATTTGTGATACCATTGGATTCATGCCAGCATCTTGATTGGATAGCATATGGATAGAGAGACTAGACATGATTATTGTTATGGGTTCACCAATTCCTTGCAAATTAACTTCCATGAATAAAAACAGCTGTATCAGATCAGTGGAATAGAACAATCATAACTAATCCTAACATATAACAACTGTTGTAAGTCTCATAAACTCTCCCTTAAATACCTTTGAGCAGGTCAAAGCATAATCATTATTTTCATAATCTCATCATCAGCATGAGCAGGTGGCCTGACATTTACGAGAGGTTTTCTAAATGAAGCAAGTCAAAGAGACAGAAGTAGAAAGGAGGAAATTGAAAGTGATTCCGTCTTAATTAATTCCACGCTACCTCAGAGTGTAAGAAGAGTAACAGTAGTACAGGCAAAGCACAAATGCAAAATTCCTATCAGAGAAAGAGAAAGAGACTGATGAGATCCCGACCGTTCATTAGATTGGATGATGGAGGAAGGAATAGTAGCAGACATCGTTGAACGCCTCTCTGACTGATTGACCCTGTTGCCTGTTGGTCACCAAAACGAGTAAAAATTGTTTGTGCTCCTGGAGTACACAAGACTGGATGACTTCTGTTGTTTATCGGGAGAAATTTTAGACGTTGAATAGGTCAATCAATAGGGACATAGGGTCAATCTCTTGTACTCCGGGATCATTCAATAATGAATACCTTATGGTAGACTTCACAGGAAGACGAGGAAACGCGCTCACTGTCCATTTCAAATTCAGATCCGCTGCCGCGCGACACATGGTGTAGCGCGGCATGCTGGCTGTCTGATCAAGATCCAATGGACAAGGGAGCCCCGTGCATGTAATCTAGATTGATAGGTCCGTGAAAAATTAACCGTCCGATCAAGATCAGACGGCTCGTACGTGCGCTACACCATTTGTCGCGCAACAGCAAATTCGGATTCATGAAATGGACGAATCCTGAAATTCCGTGGAGCAGTGTTCGCTCTTTTATTATAATCTTATTATTCGAAAAACCACCAGATAGACCTGTTTTATCACATCAATACACCGACACGCAGTCGAACGTGCTGTCTTCAACATATGGCCCACTAACAGTGAGTGATAGTCCGCGGAAAGTGATCAGACCATGTTTATACGAATTCAAGCTGACAAAAAAAGCGAATCCATTGATGTGGTCGTCCTTGACGCTCTTGGGAAACTAAAAAGGATAACCCACTTGGAGCACAAAAAGGGCGTCAGATCAAAACAACAATTATATCCACACCGTGCAAGCGTGCATCAGCGATTACTCGAATCTTAAAGCTTGTGAATCAACCGCCTTGATTTCTCCATGGCTTTGTGATTTTTCAATGGGTGTTCTCTAACAGCGGATCTGAGTCGCTAACAAGATGCCACAATTGTGTCAGTGCTAGCAGCTCCAGAGAAGAAGCGAGCAAGTGCGAACTCCGAAGTACGGTCTAATTTGATCTGATCTTCTTCTTCTTCAGAGGTAACAACTTATCTTCTCCCATTGAAATAATTTTGCTTGCTTGATTTAAGTCCTGGTTACTCATTTAACTTCTTTAAAAGTGGCAGAGAGTATATTTCAGTATAAGCATTTTAGTTCGGTGAAAGTGAGTGTTATTTTCTCCAGTCTTACATAAATTAGTTGTTCTAGAAATTAGGGGTACAAGCACTCTGTCTAAACTCTACAAATCTCTCCCCCTTTTTGTTAATTGCTGATTGCGGTTGCGGCCCATTTTTCATGTTGATAGTTAATTGAAAATGGTGGTGGCCAGTTCACAGGTTGAGTTGATATCATTTAAGATTCTGACTAAGACTAATGTAGATACTAGGATGATCGCCTTATCAGTCAATAAGTTTACTCAGTTAGTCTGTTCCCTGTTCAAATTTTGGTTAGTCTCTCTGATCACAGATCACGAACTGGAAGGAGGAAAATGTCTGTGCATTACATGAATGCCCCGATTCGATACATTGTTGAAGAAAATTTTGGTGGGTATTTTGATGATCATGATGATGATTCTCTTGCCGAAGTTCTTCAAGATCAGGTAAAAGCTTTTAATTTCTGTATTATTTCCAAAACATTTCAGTCATGTACCTTTTCCAGTATTGTTAAATTGACATCTTGTAATTCTAGTCAATGAAATTTAGTTAATCATTTGCATAGGGAAATGTTATGTCCACCAACTTAGTGAGTGTTAGCCATGTTGTTTGGTAGGTGATTTTTACCAACAATAATGTCCATTCTAAATGCTTAAAATACTGTCACATCTTTCACTGGTCATGTGACGGAAAACATACAGCATGTTATGTTCTCTCCTAGCTGTTAAGATATGCCGTCTTGATGTTAGTAATGCGCTACTCTGTTAGAATGTCAAGTCAAGAAAGCAAAGGAAATAGTGAAATGCAATTTGAGCTTCTTGTTTAGCAACCTAGGTAATTAATGGATAAATAAAGAGACAGGTTGATATGATTGAAGTCAAAATCAAATCAATTTATTGCATGTTTCTGTCAAAGCATTGTACTCTAATGGCATTGAAATAATTCTTTGAGACAAGAATCTCAATTCAATTACTAAAATTAAGAAAGTCTGCGATAAAATCCATTCCAATCAAAATGGAAAAACAATGAAAAATCACCTACTATATGATCAAATCCTTCTTAAATTCTTTGTCTTTAAGAAAAAAGATTTCTTGCATAATACAAAATACTAACCCAGTCTTTGCATATAGCGAGTAAAAGATAGAGAAAATCAACAGATTCACTGGTTGACGATCAAATTTGATTTGATCAGTTCAATAGTGTTTCAAAAAAGTTCCTTTAACAATCAAAGAAAGAGATTTCTTTTTCTTTTTTTTTTGAGAGAAGACCCATTTTATGTGTCGATTTTTTTCCTATTTTTATAGGAAATAGTGTATGAATCATTTCAAAGGAATGGGCAAGCTAACACCAGTAGAACTACCTCCGATGCAAATTTACAATCTGGCTCTTTCCATGACCAAAATCTGAGGGATAAGCGTGCACCAAGATCCATGCATGTGAATACCCAATTAGCAATTGATGAAGCAATAGCTAAGGAGCTGCAAGATATGGAGAACCAGCTTGTCGGTATCTCTTTAGATGCTAACAACTCAACACACTCTGGTAAATACAATTTTTTGATGGCACTAAGCTTCTTCTAGCAGAGAAATATCTGGTCATAACCTAATTTTTTGATGGCACTATGCTTCTTCTAACAAAGAAGAATATCCTATAGCCTAACCTCATGAAAAGAAAGGGAAAGTGTACCTGCTATCACTTCTTCAAAGAAGTACCTGAAATGCCAGAATTTGAGCCTTCTATTTCTAATGCGAGGGGTCAATTAGTTAGTATAATAGAAGTGTGTATTTTCTGATAATAAGAATCAGCATGACAGTAAGAAAGAAATTCTGTAAATTGCTTCAGGTTCGAGAGTGAGAATATAGAATAAGTATATTAAAAACATCAATCATCTTAAAAAATTCAACTGATTTTCAATGGAGTAAAGGGGATGGAAGGGTAATTTGGTACTTTACTGAAGGAAAATAATAAGGATAGTTGTAAATCTAGTCCTCTCACATTATGCTTCTTTCCTTAGTCGTCTAATCTTTTTATCATTAATTTGAACTTCATTTCTAGGAAGAGTGGCAACCACATCTCACCCAAGAAGCGCCCCGGCCCACACACCTGTTCAGGTTTCTTTTTCTTTGGTTTCTCCTTGCTTTTCCTTTTTTTTTTTTCTTGTCACTATTGTTGTTCTTTCTTTTTCATCAAAAAATATTTTTTTAAAAAAACAAAAAGGTGCTGACATATCTCTTGCAATATAAATGAGCAGGCTCCAAGAGATGATGACATTGACCCTGATAATATGACTTATGAGGTTCAACTTTTCTGCAATTTTTAACTATTTTCTGCTTGTACTGAGGAATTTGTGTAAACACTGCATTATCCAAAATGTGCTTCAGTGTTGATAAGTTCTAAGTATTTACAGAAGATCTGCAGGAAAAAGGCCACTGCTAATGGTGTTTTATGATGCCTTTTCATAAATGTTTGAATACCGTACCAGCACCCCCACCGGCCATTGACTGAAATCCCATATTTTCTGATATTTCCGGTATTTTGACTCTTTTAACTGGATACCACCGTTCCGGTCACTCTTCTAGTTCCCGGTATTACCAGTATTTCGGTCAGTACGGTATTGAAAACACTGCTTTTTATAAGATATTTAACAATATTATTAAGAAGGTGATCATAAGAAAACCCCACATGAATAATCCCTATACGTAGGAGCCCTTTGTTTAAATATTGATTGATTTATCATATCGAGTAATAATCAACGATCAATTATAAATTTGTAATTCATATAGAATTATTGATAAACGATGAGTTAAATTGTAATCCTCTCTAACTCATTGCTAACATATTTAATTCTGAACTATTTTTTATTTTACTTCAAATTTTTCATTGTGTAAAGAGTTATCTTTAATCCGTCAATGAATCATGCTGGTTCTCCTCTTTCTTTTAGCATCTCATAAATACTACTTATCTTGTAATTATTTGATCTATAAGGAATTGCAACAATTGGGAGAAACAATTGGTACACAAAGCAGAGGCTTGTCTGACGAATTGATAGCCCGTTTACCAAAATCAACTTATAAAGCTGGTGGACTATTTTCCAGGAAGGAGAAACATGAAGAGTACGTTTTATGCGGTGCTAAGTTTGGATTATTTTTAATTTAGCGTATATATTTCAAGATATTGCATTCTGGTTTTGATAGTGTATACTCTATACTGTATAGTTACCATTGCAAGATTACGATTTGTCATTTTACTTGTGTTAATGTTCAATATCTTGAAACTGCATGGGTTTTGTTAAAGAATGCATTATTTGATAATTTTACTCCTTTGCTATTCGAATACAGTAATTTTTGAATTGTTTGCAGGTGTGTTGTATGTTGTATGAAATATGAAAACAAGGAGAAATTGATCATATTGCCTTGTAATCACAAGTACCATAACACTTGTGTCACTAAATGGCTCAAGATCAACAAGGTAACTTTTTTTTTTTTTTGGCATCAGTAACATTCCCCTATTGGTTTATTTTTTTCAGTGTTCATTTAAATCAGTCACAACAACCAAATGGAGTTCCATTGATGTTATTGCTTTGGAAATTCAAGAATTTTTATCTTTTTAACCAATATCATATATTTACATAAGAATGAACCAAACCTGTATCAGAATTGTTGCATCCTATGTTGGGTCAGGCTTAATAAATAGCACAAGATGTCTGTTTCTGAATCTACTAGTAGTCTGTACTGTTCTGATATTTTGGATGGGTACTGCCTCTGATTCAGTATTAAGTCTAGTTGTGGTGCTCCATAGTCCATATCACAGTGAAATGTAACCAGCATTGCCTTAGACCATCATAATAAAACTTATTAGTTTATTTACTTTTTTTATTATTTTGGTTACCAGACTTGTCCTGTGTGTGGCAAGGAGGTATTTGGCTCTTAGAAGGATTCCGTAAGAATGGTCATTACTCAGTGTTTGAAACCAGCTTGTACATTTTCTCCTAGGAAGCTAAGTGCAATGAATCTTTTAACTTCCTTGCATTGAAGTTTTTGTTTGCTATCAGGAAAAAATATGAAGTACTGGTTAACAGTTTGTTAATTTATGTTCCTTCTTCTATGATTGCTTTTGGCTATTGCTGCTAATTTTCTTATGTTTCAATTTATATCAGTTGTCATGTCTTGAAATGGACAGTCTTTTGTTTCAATTTATTATAGTCCCTACTACTTATAAAAGCATCCATAAAAAAAAACATTCATAAAAAAGTCATAACAATTGCAACTAGGGGTGTAAACAATCTTTGTAGCATGGATCATTGATTTGTGCGATCTGATTTGATTTGTGGTCTCAAATTAATTTCAGACTCTTTGACATAAAAGGGTTAAGTGGTGTTTAAACAATTTATTTTTAGGTAAGATATATACTTGTATCGCTGGTAGATTGAGCCATATATCTTTATTGTCTAATATGTATTGTTCTATATAAAACAAAAATAATATCAATTTTTTTTTTTAATTTGCCTACATATTGAGGGCAATTTTTACTAGTTTTATGTAATTTCTTTTTTCCCCCCTTTCTGAGGATATCTTTTAAACGAGTATATACCTCCATTTCGGACACTGACCCCGCTCACCGCGGGATGTGATATTGGACCCCAAACAGGTGAGATGTCTCATCTAATAAGTCTGGTGATACCTTGACTGTTCTATTGTGGGCATTCTTCAACTGGTAGTTGGGCAAATCCTTGATTGCTTACTACAATTGGACAGGAATTAAATGAAACAAGTTTGTACCTTTCAGGTACTAGTTGGCAAACGCTGGCACCACACTGAAACCAGCAAGTAAATCGCACAGATAAGGTTGCCCACACTGAAAACCAGCAAGTAAATCTCACAGATATGGTTGCCCACACTGAAACCAGCAAGTAAATCCCACAGATAAGGTTGCCAGTGCTTGGTAGGTACCGTAGTTCAAGTGAACTCAATGGATTTTATCACGGGCCCTCTCAAACATAACTTGGGCTTCTATCAAGTGAGACGAAATTTGTCCTTGCCAATTTTGTCTTAACAAGAGAGTTAAACTAATAAGTTGCAACTTGCAAGGTCTTGTCAATTTTCATGCAGGTTTTAGGAATAACTGAATAATAGAGTCACTATCAAAGTAAGCCTCAGTATAATTGGCAAGAGAGAGAAATGAGGAGCACATATGAATGGTCCCAAACAAGTTGTTATATTAAGAATTTAAGATCACCATTTCAGGGAAAGAATAATAAATAACACTTTAGATATAGATAAAGAAAGAGCAGTATATCAAATCTACCAGCTTTGAATCATATTAAAACCATAAAATGAATACAACAAGGACTTGCGTGTGTCACGTGTATATATTTTGTAATATATACGTGATGTCTATTTTTGTTCCAAACTCTTATCGCGTGCATAATGAAAGCATTCCCCCCTTATTACCCATATTGATTGGTACTTTAGAAGACCTAATTAAACTAACTTTGCAACTCCTTTCAAACGGAAATTATAGTTCTAGCAAATCGATCAGATCTTCTTGGGGAAATTAATCTCCATGTGTCATGTTATGTCACGTAGAAGGCCAAGGTCGTGCAGAATTTTATGTGGCGCATTCCCATTTCCCAACCTGAAACAGCTTGAATTAAAATTGTGTGGTATGTAGACATGTAGTCCCTTTTAATTTTTTTCTAAGGGATAAGTGGGGGGAAAAAAATAAAACAAAGGGATATTGGAATCTAAACTGTGCAAATCTGACACAAAAATCCACACACTACCAAACATTTGATGTGCGGTTAGCAATCCTTTTTTTCCTTTTTTTTTTTTTTTTTTGCAGTATATGAAACGAAAAATGCCAGGACATGAAAATATTGTTTGGTGATTGGTACAAGTCATTTTCATTCTTCAATATGACTTTAGAAAAAAAAAGTGTGTGGAGCCATATTCCAAACGAACCAGTCTGCTGGGCAACTGGACCGCCCCATTAGATTTGGGGCGGACCGGACCGTTTTGAATGACGGTTTCAGATCTGGAAAGTCGGTTTCCAAATCTGTTATTTATGCCCCTCTGATTAATTGCGTCTCTTTGGTTGGAGTCTGTATCTTTTTAGTACACCACCATCAGAGAGAGACCAGAACTAGGATTAAGAGAGGGATGAACCATCCTATTGCTTGGAGAAAAATAGAAAACACACGCACGAGTTGACCAGCACTTGATTCGTAAAAGGTGACGTCAAGCTCTTGCTTGAGGTTGTGGTGTGATAGCAACATACAGAAGAAGACCAGGTGTGTGAGAGAGATTGCAGCAAAGTTTTGAGAAGAATCTAGACATTTGATCAACTTCCGCTGCGGTATATTTAAACTCTATGTATGTTTGATAAGTTAGATGTACATATAGGTCTAAGACCATGAAAACCTTCAATGATAGTAAAGAAAATCTCAAGGACGAAAAGGAAACGAGAGTGCGGTCAGATATACCAGTAATAATTTTAATCAATGATTTAAGGAAAAAAAAAAACAAACAATTTCATAATCATTGATTGAGACTATTCAAGGAGGAAGTTTGGATGTAACCTCATACGTATGAGTTCTTATCCTCTCTAGGAAAATTTCCAACACGCTATGAGCCATTGATTTTTTACTTAAGAATTCATGCTAAACTTGTTCTCAAAATGTCTCCTTTAAATTCCGAGCTATCTTCACAGTGCACATTGAGACTTTAAATTGGAAAGAGGTAAGGACCCCATATGTACTGTTGAATCTTAGCTGTCGCCTGATTATATAAATTATCATTTTATTTATTGATCACTCATTAACTGTCCATTATATATTAACTTCAATGGATAATGCTAAAATACTAAAAAAAATTTAATAGTTAAAAGGATAAAGGTAGAATAAAAGTTAAGACTAATTCTTAATAAATACAGATATGAAGATATCTCTGTTCTATTAATATGGTGTCTCGCGGTTAACGCCCTCATTGTAATGTAATATTAAAATATAATATTAAATAGGCATCGGCCACTAATTATGTTTCTAGAAATGATGACTAAATGATTCTCAAATTGTAATGTACACATATTATGTAAATTTTTAGGACATATGACATATCTATGATTTTTATTTATATTTATTCTCTGACATTAATAGAGCAACAAATATAATATCAAGCCGGGAGTAACAAAAAAATCTGATCCAAACTCCAGGGGCATAAAATTGTTCATAAATGTTAATAACATAGTAGACACAATAACAAAATAAGATAATTAATTGAAGAAAACCGTCCCTAGCGCAATATTTTGCAAAGCAAGTACCTTTTATTTTTAATATTTGTATGATTGCAAAATTAAGACTACCGTCCGCAGACCAAACTAATTTTGACATGTTCCGGAGTTCTTAATTACTATTTGATAATTATTATTGAAATTATTTTGAAGATAACAATTTTCGTTTTTTCTACAAATAATTGTACGTTTTCCCGCGAGAAATTTTAGAAAGTAATTCTAATATAATAAACATAACAATAGTGCCCTACGGACGCTTCTTTGATTAGCTTAAAATTGATTATATATATATATATATATATCATCCCATCATCATCTGGATGATGTGTTTTTTGTTTTCATTTTTTAGAATGTGATTAATTAAGTGTTAACTATCTTTTCATTTTTGTTGCTCATCCCCACTATCATCTAGATTTATCATCCAAAGCGTAGTTCCCTTCCCCCTCTAGCATCTATGTTTCCTTCCCTCCGACCCTCTCTCACCTCATTTTTTCCATAACAATTAATGTCTTTTCAAGAACAATTAATTTTTTTCCAGGATAGTTAATAAAATTTTCTAGGACAATTAGCTTTTTTTCACGACAATTAATATTTTTTCTAGGCCAGCTAGTATTGTAAACTAGGACAGTTCGGACAATTAGTTTTTTTCCAGTTGGTATCATAATATAGGATAACTGATATTATTTGGTGAGACAGTCAAGATATATATGAGGGCAATTAGTATCACAAAATAGGACAATTATATTATTTTATAGGACAGTTAGGATATGTATCATGACTGTTAATTAGTATCATAATATAAGACAACTAGTATTATTTTATACGACAACATGAGATGGGGCGAGGGTGGCAGGAAAGTGTAGGCGCCACGAGGGAATGGGATGGGTATGCATCGAATGACCTGCGATGATGATCAGATGCAAAAAAACTAAAAGGATAGTATTATTATTATTATTATTATTATTATTATTATTATTATTATTATTTTGCTAACTTAGTACTTTCTTTAGATATGTGTAGGACAGAGGGAGTGAGAGAATTGCTTCAAACACTCCATCTTAGGAGATCCATTTCCTTTTTCTTTAAAAATGACTCAAATATTCTTGGTAGAAAATCAGACCAAGAAAAAACATTAAGGAGTGTGAAGGACATTTTAGTCCAAATGGAAGTGGATTTCCAAACGGAGGCGCGAAGAAAGTAATTCCCGGGAAGTGAGGAGGAGAAAAAATAACTACATTAAAAACAATGTATCATTACAGCACACAAGGAGTTCTGCATAATTTTCAGGTATATGTGAAGAAAAGAATACTTATGTGAGTGTCAAAACCAGAATATATCTTAACTATAGTTAATCTATATCTATACTACTTATAAAAGCAGCCATAGAAAGGTCATGAATTCCAACCACTAGGGGTGGAAACATGTGTTGACATCAATTATAAACCATTGATCTGTGCAATTTGATATGATGTGCGGTTCAGATTTGTATTTCTAACAAAGAGTCAAACTTTTTGATAGAAAGTGTCCGGTCGCTGAATTGAATTAAAGTTTTTAGGGAGTTTGTCAATATTTCCTGAGTTCGATTCTTGACTCTAGCGATTTTATTATTTTTTTTCTTGCACTATTTTTTTAAATTTCTCCTATTGCATGCACCATTTCAAGGACGTTCCAAATCTGTTTTTTTTCAAATAATAACTTGACGCATATTTTTTATATTGCGTTTGCATATCATAATTTTCTTTGCATCTGGAATATAAATGATGCAAAATACTTATAGCTTCTATGTACATAACTATTATTTGCTTTTATATTTAAGCTTGACAATCCCACATAAATTTTTTAATAATTTTATTGGTTAAAAAATATCCATGTTCATCAATTTACCTTTTCCCATATTTATATGTTTATCTATTATCTATTTTATTTAAGTGTAACAAAATAATAAAAATTTCCACACACATTGGGTGGGCGTATCTGCTAGTGACTTAAAAAGAAGGCTTTGATGGCGTGATTTCCGTGACATAAATTTCTAATATTTATGAACACTACAAATGTTAACCATCACGCTAATAAAAGTAATAACTCTTTCGTTTATTATTACAGACATTACGAGTTTGAAAAGGAACGAATTAAATCAATTACAGTCCATAAGTTTTAATATTTCAGTCTCTTTATTATTGTCTAATACAAATAGAACTTAAAAAAAATATAATTCGTTAATTGGCTTTTGGATTTCCATTAGTAATATATAAAGAAGAGATTGCTTGTAGTGTTTAGTACCTGACTATTTTATTTAATAATAATGGGGAAGTTTCTTGTGGGGAAAGTTAAGGTAACACTCTTTTCTTACTAGAATTATTTTATTTATAATAATACTAATCAATGATTTTGAACTGTTGGTTCTGTCCTTACTAGTGACGGAGGTAAATTCGTAAAAATCTTTAGAGCATACAAGAAATATTCAAAATGAATCAATCGCATTAGATAAGGTTTGACACGTTTGCTTTCTTACATTTCTTCAAACTAAAAAAATCTATCCATCATAAAGACGATTAAATTTTTAAACATTATTATTTACATATATCTTTAATTGTTTCGATTTTACTTTTCTCTCCTCATTTTTTCTTAATCAATATGCTCATGTGTTCTCACATTTGTCTTCTCATTTTTTTAATAAAAAAAAATGTTGTGTTCGGTGTATTTAGTACGTGAAACTTTTAAGATAATGTAACTCTTTTCTCCTTTGAATCCCTAAAATATCATGTTAATCACTATTTTACAAATTTATAATGCATTGCAAAAGATTTGTTGTCTTTAAAAGAAAAAAATTCAGGTTTTGATCGATGAGCTTTCTAAAAAAAAGCAACTTGATCCCCCTGAACTTTCGATTTCGCCAATTTAGCCTTTAAACTTGAAAAAAAATGTCAAGTTGAACCGTGAACTTTCAAAAGATGATGACGAAATTGGTTCCTTATATTTGCACTAAATTAAAGTAGAAAGGGCTTCTAAGTTGGAATGATTAACTTAGTTTAAGAGAAGTTGAATAACCAATTGGTGCTTTTTTATTCCTAAAGTTTAAGGATTGATTTAGTGCAATTAAAAGTCTAAGGATCATTATTGTCTTTCTTTTTTTAATTCAAAGACCAATTTAGGGTTAAAATTTTCCAAAACCAGATTTTTTTTATTTGTATAGTAATTTTTTTTGTATAAAAAATTGTCTTCTTTAAAAAATTTAATATTTATGTTAGATTTTTCGAAGTAAAGTCTGAAAAGTTACTGTGGTGCATAAAATTTCTTTAGCACATGTGTGCAATTCCTAACTAAAAATGTCCTTTTTCTTTTTTGAAACAATTACATAAACTTACTACGGAAGTAACGGAACCTACCCATTGTTGTTCCATTCATGAAGTCAAAAAGAAAAGCAGCCTCCTAACTACAAATTCTGAGATAGCCATGTTTTTGTCTAAAGTCTGAATTATTGCACAAATAGTCTTCAACTTGTGCAGATGGTAAACTCACGCTGTTCTTTGCTGTTCCCTAGCCCGGGTCCATAAGACCATAATTCCATAATTTCTATTTAACGAACAACAGGGGTATTTCCGTAACTTTACACAATTTACAAAAAGAAATGAGAATTATCTTTATCTCCCTTCTGATTTGGTCAAAATTCAAATACTCCCGAACTATAAATACTATAATAATGGATTTTCGCATAACACAAAATCGCTCCCGTCTCCATCTCACACCCAAAAATAATAAAAAATTAAAAAAAAAAAAAGAAAAATCTGGATCCTTTTATTTGCCCCTATTGACCTCTGCTTCCCCGTTTCAAACGCAACCAAATTGAAAACCACTAAAAAGATTTCATAAAAAGCAAAGATCTAAGCGAAAAGAAAACGGAGAAGAGAAAAGAAAAGAGAAGAGAGAAACCACATCGTCGTCTCCTTTCGAGGGTTCTCTTCTCTCCCTCTCCAATGGGGGCGGGGGTTTCTAGCATAATGGGGCCTGATGGAGAGGTGAGCTATGGCGATTCAGGTCTAGGCGACATGCCTGAGAGCTGCGTGGCCGCGGTGTTGCTGTACCTCGATGCACCGGAGATCTGCAGTGTGGCGCGATTGAATCGCGCGTTTAGAGGCGCCGCGTCGGCTGATCTTGTTTGGGAAACGAAATTGCCGACGAATTACGAGTATTTGATGGGGTTGATTGAGTCGGGAGAGGAAGGAGATGGTGGGAAGAGCGGGTGGTTGAGTAAGAAGGAGATTTATGCGATGCTTTGTCGACCAAATCCGTTTGATGGAGGAGGCAGGAAGGTAATTGGATTTCTTTTTTTTTTAATTATTTTAAGGAATTTATTTGGGAATATATTGGGTTCCTAAAATTTGTATTAGAAAGTTTTTGAGGGAAGATTCTAGCCTTTTGAGGTTTCAAGGTTTAGTTAAAATAAAATAAAAGTAAATTCAGATATGAAATTTTAAAATATATTTTATTTTGTGATAGCGCGGTGTTTGAATTAGGAGGCAAAATTTTCTTCAACTGAAACATATTTCATTTTTAGTCGTGGGAATTACCATTAAAATGTCCTATACCAGGGCTTTTCTTAATTTTCTTAAATTAAAAAGTAGTTATTGCTAAAGTGTTTCCTTTTTTTCATTAATTATCATGCAAATGTTCTGAATTTTTAATCCAATTAGCCTTTATTAACAGGAGTTTTGGCTGGAAAAATCAAAGGGTGGGTTATGTATGGCAATATCTTCAAGAGCTATGGTAATTACTGGAATTGATGATCGAAGATATTGGAATTCTATTCCAACTGAGGAATCAAGGTAAATAAAAAATCATCGAATTACCCTCTTTTACATCCTTAGCCCTATAATTCATCCAGCTCCTTGGAAGTAGAACAGTTTTCTGTTAGAATTAATTCGCTAGTAATTTAACTATGATGTCTTGAACGTTGTATGAAGCTGTTTTAGGTTTGACTTACCAGGATAATATATAAATCTTCTTCAAGTGACACATTATTATATATTCTATGAATGTAACTGAATTTTCAGGTTTTTTCCTTGTAAATATTTAATACCATGTTTGCAAACTTTCTATTGAGTATCATTAGCATTTGTTTTACAGTTTTAGAGAGTCAAATTGATTTGTTAAAGCTAGATACCATAAAACTATGCAGGTGTGCCTATAGTTTTCTCCTGTTGTTTTTAAAAGTTTGAAAGTAATTTCTTTCATCTTCTGGATTTCTCCACGGATCATGACCTTGAATTCTGATGACTTGGTCATTTTGAAATGTCTGCTTTGTTTGGTTTGATTTTTCTTTATTTTCAAGTGTCCCTATTTTCTCTTGAGGTGGGTATAAATATTTTATTATATAATTTTAGTCATGTATCTGTTTGCTTAGTAATTAAGTGGGCTAACAACATGTGGTTGCTTCCTTGAGAAAGTCATTTTAGCCTTAACGTTTATGTCCCCGCGTGTTGAGCATGACACATGACATTTGACAGTGACAATTATTTCAATAAAAATTGTTTAGCTTCCTGCTATCTTTAGAATTTGGGATGTAATTATCAGTTCTGTTGTTACCGTGTGAATGAGCTACCTTTTTTTACATGTTGAAATTTTCATGTAAGCGACAAAATACCTTCTTCTTTTGCATTTTCTTTCAGAAATTCTAGTAAACATAATATTAAGTTAATTAGATGACTCTAATTTTTGAATGTTTTGATTCAGATTTCACTCAGTTGCATATCTCCAACAAATTTGGTGGTTTGAGGTGGTTGGTGAGATCGATTTCTTATTTCAGGCTGGTTCTTACAGCCTCTATTTTCGGCTCCATTTAGGCAAACCTTCAAAGCGGCTAGGCCGCAGGATTTGGAGTGCCGAAAACATACATGGGTGGGACATCAAACCCGTTCGATTCCACCTCTCCACCTTGGATGGCCAGCAAGCCACCTCTTTGTATCACCTCGAGGAACCTGGTAACTGGATTCTTTACCATATAGGTGATTTTACTGTTCCAAGTGAATCGATGGAACCGGTAAAATTGAAATTTTCCATGACACAGATTGATTGCACCCATACAAAAGGGGGACTTTGTGTGGACTCCCTGTTGGTCTATCCAAAGGGGCATCGACCTGATAAAGATATGGTTGTTTCTCTGTAGGTTTTGTAGAAAGTTTAGCTTAGTAGAGAAGATATATATACATATATAGGAGATACATTGCTTAGTGGAAGGGAACTGGCATTTTTTTGGGTAACAGTCTTATCATTTTTAATTAGTTTGTGTATATGTATATAATTCATTTTTTTAGTTTCCAACTTTGATCGGTTTTGAGTGAACATTGTTGGTGGGGGGACGAGCAATGGGTATATTAGTCAGTTTAGGATTATAAACAGGAAGGATAGTTTTTCTTATCATCCTTTGTAATTTTTGGATCATTAAGAGTGATGCTTGGCAAACTATTTGCTTGGTTCTGAAAGGATGTTCCTTGTCGTATGCTTATTTCCTTCCTTTTTATTTTCTTTTCCCAAAATATTAGTCTTGTTCGATATATTTTGGTTTTTCCATTTATTTTAGTCTAACGTCTAAATATTACACATTTAGACGTACTAGCATTTAACGGAACGAGATCCTGTACAGGTTTTTTTAGTCTAACGTCTAAAAACCTGCAGTGCAAGTCTTTGATCTGTGGTTGTTCGATCAATGATGGATGTCTTGTGATTAATACTAAGTCCGTCGAGATTCATGCGACCTTGAAATCTACTCGTCAAGATTAAATCGGACTGCCAAGGAAAAAAAAGGAAAAAGGCTTGCAATGCGTGTTTAAAAAAAAACACGTAGAGGATTTGGTCCCAGCATCTGACTGTTGAAGTTTGGAGTTTTTTTTTTTCTTTCTTATGTCCGAGTCGATTCAACATTGTAGAAAGCTGTCATAATTCCGATTAATTAGATAGTAATCAAGTTCCAAGTTATCTGAATTAGGATTAATCTGGTTTAATTAAATTATATGATCAAGAAATTAAATGAAATAAATTAAAGTAACAGTAAAATTTGATGGAATGTTTAATCTGAAATAGTGGGAATGATCTCTGAAATTTTCTGAGTATTTTTGTGTGATTGCCATAATTATCTGATTTCTGGATTTGAGTAAATTAATTAATAGGTGAAATAGCTAATTTAATTAAATACTGTCAGTGACCCGTTACACCAAAGGCAACACAAATTCTATCACAGAAAATCTCGTGGTGATTATTAAAAGAAAGAGAGGCGACGAGGAGCCTTTTCCTTATGCCTCGTCTCCTCCGACTGATCTGTCTCGTTTCGATTTCTTCGAGCTCTGCTCGAGCTCGTGCCTTGGCTTCCTTGTGACTCCCTGTGATTTGTCGAGAGATGTGGCTGCCTCTGCCCCTTCCTATCAGAGGATGTCACCTCCTCTTGGTCCCTGTTGACTTGCACGATGCGCACGAGAAGAGCTTGCCTCTTGCTCATCAATCGATTTCGGCTGTTAGTCGGTTTGTTTGAACTGACGTGGCTCGATACCTACCTCTGCTTCGTTCCTCTCTTCCTCTTCTTTCTTTGAACTGAGGTAATTTCTTTATATTGGGTCGAGAAAGGGAAAATTAATCGAGTCTAAATTGGAGTTGAAGAGAGGAAATTAGAAGCACGATGATGTATTATCGTTCTCTTTCAATCTATTTCTTTGATGAATTGAATCAATTTCGTTTGAATTTGAGAATCCTAATTCTTAGGGTTTTGCTGTTAGGGATTTGAATATGTATGGATTGGGCTTTGTTTCTCATCAATCTATCTCTGATCGTTGCTTTGGTATTGTTGGAATTTTTTAGGCGATTTCTCAAATCACACGAGATAGGTATAATTTCTTTCTTCTTCTCTTTACTGTGATGAATTTCTGTGATGACTTGGTGTAATCTGTTTGATTTCTCTATGATGCCATGGTGTAATCTATTATGTAATGTTTTAAGTGCTAGAATCGATTAACTGAATAGTAGTTAGAATTAACTGTGGGTGAGGCTCTGTTAGTGATTAGCAACTTGAGTAATTCTGAGCAAGCTTGTGAATTGCTGCATAATTGCATGGTTTGTGGCATGGATTTAGTTTATAACTCATTCATTAAAGTTGAACTGAAGGTGTTAGTCCCTTTATGCATTAACTATGAGAAGATATGAAATGAAACTAGAACTGAGCTGATAAGTATGTTCATATCTGTTCTGTGATAAATTCAGTAGGGAGATAGATGTAATTATAGCATGTTTAGTTGTTTATGACAGTACATGGTCAGCTGTAAAGAGAAATGTTTTTTTAGTACTTGCAATTAGACGTTATTTGATGAAGGAAATGGATTTCTTAGCATGTGATTGCATTTCTGCTATACCCCATTGATCTGTGATTTAGAGTAATTTGAGCATACAAATGTATAATTGAGACTGATAATTAGTGGTTGTGTGCATTGTTTGTGTTATTATAGCATATCATTAGCCTATGGGATTACTTAAAGTGAACTGAGCATTTAGGCACTCAGTTTGAAACTGTTAACAGTAGATTTGAACATTCATATGCATTACTTGTGCATAACTGGTGGACTACTTATGCATATCAGCATCTGCATGCTCATGTGAAGCTTTCAAGGTTACTTTATTTGATGTGAGTATGTGTTTTAAGTATACTACAGAGGTATACTGGCTTCATGAATAGAATATGAGTGTTAAGCTATACAATTGCATAGTAAATGTTTTTGTAAGCTTGGTCAATTGCATTTCAGAGAAGATTAAATTGGAAATTATGCAGATAAAATGTCTAATCACTTGTCATTCATGTTGAGGCATGAACTGTGATTTAGGATTGCATTTGAATGCATATTTATGAATTCTAAGTAAGTGCTATGCAATTTGTTGAGTTGTGTTTTCAGTCAGTGGCTGTGCATAGTCATTATGGAGGGTAAATTGGGAAATTTAAGTTTAAGTGTGACTTGTTTAGGCCTATGATGCATTGTCATGGTCAAGTTGATTTTCCTGAGGCTTGCAAATTGCTCTGGTTGGCTAATTTGGTAATCTGGTACCTTGATTGTTGGATTCAGGGACATATGTGCTGGAAAGAGAAAGTTGGAGGGCATTTCTGTAAAAATCGAAAGGCTTATTTGTGACTTGTGAAATATATGTGATTTTCTGTGGACTGTTGAGTATTAAATCGTTGGATTTTTAATCTGTGTGGGCTTGAATGCAATTTTTCTGAGGCTTGTCGGATTCTGTTAATTGTCGGATCTGAATCCGACTGGATTCTTGCGGACCCGTTACGGACTAGAGTCCAGTCGACTGGGTCAGGTCGACTGACTCCTTGTGTGACGCTGGAATCGTTGTTGGGCCGAGATTTGAAAAAAAATAGAGAAAGAAAAGAAAAGAAAAGTGGACTATTTTTGTGGGCTTGACTTCTGTGGGCTTTCAAATTAATTTTGTGGACTTTCGAATTAATTTTGTGGGCTTTAATAATTAAGTTTCGGTGTCACACCCCGGAAGCTAAGTATGACGGTTCCTTCGCCACAAGAGTGATTAATACCCTTGTTAAGGCTAACAGACAGAAGGTCCAATTTTTTTTCTTTTTCCTAGACTAATTATTTCATTTTCTTGATTTCGGTCCCAGGGAAACAAACTATCATACAAAAGTATTCTTATTATTATTATTGTTTTTCAAACTACAATACAGTAATATTACAAGGCCTGGTAATTTTTATTTCTAACCACTAACCTAAACCACGTCAGTTGTATTATACAAAGAAAGACTGACGGGTTCCTCCCAAACTAACCTACATCCCAGGCTTACTATTTTACATACATACAAAGATAGTATCACAAAAGACGGCAGAAGGTCCACAACAACACAAACAAACACCAGAAGGGCTTGGTAGAAACATCCTGACGAGTTCACTTACAACTCGTCAAACTTCCTCTTCCGAGTTCGATTGTGGGTCCCACTCGGGCACAACACCATCACTCGGACCATCAGAACCAGGAAAATCAAAGTAAACATAAGCATATATCTCCGGTAAGTCATCAAAACAGAGGAGGATAGCGACATTACACTGCAAGTGGGGCACGAAGACTTCTAATTTCACAAAAGAACACTCGATAGTAGCAATTGCTCGAGGCCTAAAAAGCCTGCGACGCTCCTGGAACCCCCGCCCAACGAGGCACATGCAAAAACAACAAACGGATGAGAATAAATTCTCAATACGGGTTTTAGATCCAGTACACGGGTCTTAGTACACATCCGTGCAACGGACTAATTTCCATAATAGAATTTCATTCAGAATTTAACAGACACAGATTAATACCGTAGGTATCAGTCGGAACGGTCCTAAAACCGGCATACTGCAACATGCAATGCAATAACAAAAACAACAAACAACAAGCATAGCCGTTATCATTAATTCCAAATTCAATTTATATTCTGTTCACTCAAGTTCTCAAGGCCGGACAGATTCAGAGAGAACCCTTCCCATAACCATTGGTATTACCACATGGTACAGACCAGACAAAGAGAATAACCAGAGATAATAGCGCTAATAACCTGGCCGGGTCGGTGGCCAAACCGAAACACCGGAGAGTGAGATGAATAAATAAAGTCATGCTATGCTGACTGAAATTTGAATGGTTTCCTTACAACAACCCGATCATAGTAAAAGCTATAAGATAAATTATTTCAGTTTGAAACCATTCCAGTCCTTTTAAAATCTGACTAATTCAATATTCAGCAAACGATTAACTACGTCAGATTTCATATTTTCAACAGACCAAACGGATTTTTGATACGACATGTAGTTTGCATATTTTGGGGTTCTATTTGTCTATATGCACAAAAGAATGCATAGTCAACTGATTGTATCAACATGCTATGCACGAATTTAAAAATACCAAGCTCCGGATATTAACAAAGAATCCATGTAACCGCACCTTCACAGTTGTCCTGGGGGTCCTAGCTGCAAGTTACGCCTGTTCACAAATTATAGACCAAGTTCCGTTAATATTGGTTTAACGGTTGCTATAATCCACTGGGTGAAACTTAACCTCATAGGTCTGGTTACCTAGTAGATACCTGATTTTGACAGGTACAGTTCCAAGTTCCTTGATTACTACTTCTAACAATTAATAACAGTAATTTATTTATTAAATTAATTTTGATTATCGGAACTAATTTATTTCCAGAATTACTTTTACATAACTTTTCTTAATATCGAAGTCAGAAAACAGAAATCAGAAGTCGGACAACAGAAAACAGAATTTAAACTCAGAAATCATTAATCCAGAAAAATTTGTTTCTAAATAATGTGGGATAAGAATGTCTGAGTATTTGTCATAATATCCGTTCTTTATTTTTAATCAGACGTCTCATCATATCCCTAAGTAAAGCCACCAAAAAGTTAGACTATTAATTTGGGTCAAAGTCTTTAGTCTAACGTTTAATCAAGCTCAACAGAAATTAATCTACAGATTAATCGCTGAGTCCAAAAACTAAATTAAAGCCCAGCAGCTTATAAATTTCAGAAGTCCACAATTAATTTCCGAAAGCCCACAGATCAAGCCCACTTTTCCTTTTCTTTTCTTTTCTCTTACTCGGCCCAAGTTTTTGGCCCAAACAGAAATCCAGCGGCAGTCAACACACAACCAGGTTGGACTCAGTCGACCTGACCCAGTCGACTGAGTCGACTCGTAACGGGTCCGACAGAACCCGATAAGCCGACAAATACATCCAACCCATTAATCCGTCTTAATTTTTCATTTAAGCCCACCAAAAATTAGAATTCCACTCAGAATTACATATAAGCCCACAGAACTTTATAAATCCTTCGTATGTCACAGTTAAGCCCTCAGAAATTTGTTTTTCTTTACATTTTCATCCTTGAGCCATCATAAAGCATACCAGAAACCACTGTTTTGTACCAGAAACTGGTACAAAGTTCATTCAACTCAAAACCCTTGTAAACACTTCCATACATGCCTAATATGCATGCTCAGCCACTGTCAATATGCTAAATATGCAATTATGCCCAACATAAGCACATAATGCCTATCACAGCCATTCAAACTACTCAAATCCACTAATAACGCATAATCCATGCCAAATAATGCTACTGTACATAATTTATTACTGACTTAGGATTATTTAAACCTAGAAATACACATGTATTATTTCAAACATATTTAATTTCCCAAATTACCACTGCTTAAGCATTCTTTCTCAAGTTCTGCTATTCAGAGCCTAAAATTTCACTGCCACAATATGATTTTATTTGAAAATATGCACCCAAACCTTTCATCAGTCATCTAAAGTTCCCATAAAACTGGTGCAACTTAGAAAATCCATGAGATGCTAAAATTCATGTTATAATCTCACTGCTATACATGCAACAGACCACATAGTCTCAACAGACCCACAGTTCAAGTTCTTGCTTTATTAAATTACCATGTCACGGCAATTAGTCCAATGTACAAATGATGCAAACTCTCTAGTCCTGCAACTGACTCCATGGACATGACAGTACACACATGAACAAATAAGTCATGCAACTAAATTTCTCATGCTTAAGCAACAGATGCTCTAACACCTCTAACAGCACAGTTCTACTTTTATTTCAAGCATACATGAAATCTTAAATGCAATTAAGCTCTAATTGCTATCTTATAATGTCTAGCTATCTCAAATATCTCACAGAAATAACTTGAGATAGCTCAGGTATGTAGATGCATACTAATTGATGCAGCAACTAGTAACTCAGAGTTAATTTCCTAAATATAACATCATACCCCAATTGAGATCAGAAGGGCTTTAAATACCTCAGAAAATTCAAGTGAACCTTGTCACACTGCCTAACTTTCACAAATTAACACACAATTAATCTCATAGCCTACCGTTAGTCAAATAACAGATCTAAACTAACAGAAATAAGGAATTCATCACACAATTCATCAGCCACAATCACACACAAGGGACAGAAATTATACCTCTCTCATGAGAATTGAGAAACCTTCTCAGGGATTCCAAGAAAATCAAGGCAAAGACCAAGGATAAGCAAATCAAGAAAAGGGCAAGATCCATGCACAATTTCACCTTGACAGAAAAACCCTAAGAATTAGGATCAACAAGATCAAGCAAAATTAGGAACCAATTGAAAGAGATAAACGAAAGAGAAGCACAATAATACCTTCCTCAGCGTCTGTCTCCTCTCCTCTTCTCCAATTTCAGACCCTAATTCAAAACCCCAAAACACAACCGATATAAAAGACTCACCTCTGACAAGGGATGAGAGAGAAGAGAGGAGTAGAACTGAGGAGAGGGTCGTGCCACGTCAGAGGGTCATCAAGGCGCTAACAGCCGCCATCGATCGAAGGGAAGAGGATAAGCTCTCCTCGTGCGAGTCATCAGAGGAGTCAGAGACATTAGCATAGGTGTCTCTTTCTCACAGGTTAGCTAGGAGGTGGTGCCACGCCTTCCAATCGCAGCGCGACACAACACCAGAGCCACGAGCTCGAAATGGGGCGAGCTCGAGGAAAACAAACGGAGAGAAAGAGAGCCAGATCAGAAGAGAAGACGAGGCAGAAAGAGAGGTCGCCTCGTCACTCTGTCTCTCCTTTTTTTTATTAAATAAAACCCATATCTACTGTGACCATTTCGTGTGGCTGATGGTGTGGCTAAATTCTAACATTCTTTTGTAAATTAGCTATTTCACCTATTTTAATTCATTTCAACTAATTCTGAAGTCAGAAAATTATGGCAATTATACAGAAATACTCAAAAATTTATAGTGAACACTTTCATGTTCTCAGATGAGACAATCTTCCCTCATTTACTGTTACTTTAATTTATTCAATTTAATTTCTTGATCATATAATTTATATAATTATGTTTAAGTCTAATTCAGATAATTTGGAACTTGGTTAACCGTCTAATCAGTCAGAATCGTTACATTCCACCCTCCTTAAGAAAAATCGTTCAGTCCCCTAAACGATGCTCACCTGAATAATTCTGGGTATTGTTCTCGGATCTTATCTTCGAGTTCCCACGTAGCCTCTTTTGTGGAATGACGTCCCCATTGTACTAATACCAAAGGAATCGTCTTGGTCCTCAATTGTTGTATCTTCTGATCCAAGATTTGCATTGGCTTTTCATGATACGTCAGATCAGGTTGAATATACAATTTAGAATAGTTTATTCAATGAGTAGGATCTCGAATATATTTACGGAGTTGTGACACATGAAACACTGGATGTAACTGAGACAATTCTTCTGGTAACTCCAGTTCATAGGCCACTTCTCCGATTCTTTTGATTATTACAAACGGTCCAACATATCTGGGACTTAATTTCCCTGTAACTCCAAATCTTTTAATCCCTTTCGTAGGAGATACCTTTAATAGCACTTGATTTCCCAAATCAAACTGTACATTCCTCCGTTTCCTATCAGCATATTTCTTATACCGGTCTTGTGCAGGTTTTAATCGTTTGAGGATAAACTGTGTCTTCTCCGCACATTCAGATACCAATTGTGGTCCAGTAGGATCCACCAATCCTTGAGGTTTCCACCAGAGGGGTGTTCTACAAACTTCACCGTACAGAGCTTCATAAGGAGGCATACCTATACTAGCATGATAACTATTGTTATAAGCAAATTCTGCTAAATGTAGGTATTGAATCCATGAACCTCCAAAACTTAGAATACAACTCTGATCCCACAAAATAAATAAACATTCATTTTATGAGTTTCTGAGTTTCTGTTAATTTGAAATTACTTTTCTGACTTCTGTTTATTTGAGAGCGATTTTGATTTTGATATATAATAATAATAATAATTATTATTAATTAATGACGATTGGACAAGTAACTAATATAATTATTTTAAGTTAACTTGTGAAACTTGGAATTGTAACTGTCAATTAATAATGGTAGCAAACCAGGCTTATAAATTAGTTCACCAAAAAGACTATAGAACCGTTAAACTATTGTTAACGGACCTTGATCTATAATTGTGAACAGGCAACACCCGTGACTCGGATCTCCCTGAGCTGTGTGAAGGTGCGGATACGCGATTTTTTTGTAAAATTTGGATAGTCGGTATTTTTAAATTCCATGCATAGCATGTTGAATCAATTAAATTATGCATTCTATTTGTCATATAGACATAGAAGCCCTAAATAAATGAAACTGCATTTTGATTTACACAATCCGTTTGAAAAGTTGAAATTGAAAAGTCCGACTTCATAATCCATTTGAGTTATTATAACAGTTGGACTTACTACGGGATGGTTGAATTTTTTTATCTAACTAAACCTGATTAAGAACTAAATATTCTTATAACCATTCCCTAATGATCTGCATTAAGCATATCTTTTGATTTATGGATAATTTCACCAACCGGTGATTTGGTTTGGCCACCGACCCGGCCAGGCTATTAGCGCTACTATCTCTGGATAATTCCCTCTGTTGGTTCTGTGCCATATGATTTTAATCAATGGTTTGGGAAGGGTTCTCTCTGTATCTGCAGCCTGCGAGCCTTGAGAACTTAAGTGTGAAAATTTCCAACTGAAATTCTGTGACAAATATGCTTAAATATGTTATGTTTGCATTATATCGCAGCATGCCAGTATTAGGACCGTTCAGGCTTGTACCAATGGTATTAATCTGTTTCTGCTCATTCTGTTAATTCGGTATTTAATTTATTTAAACGAGGATTAGTCCTACGCTCGGATATTACCAAGATCCGCTTACTGGAACTAAAACTCGCACTGAGAATTTTTTCTCATCCGTTTGTTGTTTCTTTTTGTATGTGCCTCATTTGACGTGGGGGTTCTAGAAGCGTCACGGGCTTATTAGACCCCGAGCTGTTTGCGACCATCGAGTGTTCCTTCGTTAAACTCGAGGTGTCTGTGCACAGCTTGCAGTGTAATGTCGCTATCCTACTCTCCTTTGATGATCTACCAGAGATATTTGCTTATGTTTATTTTGAGTTTCCTGGTCCTGGTACTCCGCCTGATGGAGTGGTGCCCGAGTGGGAACCTCAACCGGACCCGCAAGAGGAAATATGACGAGTTATAGATACACTCGTCAGGAGGATGGTGAGGCTTCCTCTGGTGTTGTTATTGTTGTCCTGTGAGTTTGCCATACTAGCCCTGAGGTTGTTGTGTCCTTTAAAAACAAGCTTTATTGTATATATGTAAATATTAAATGTTACGCCTGGAATAGGATGGTTGGTTTAGATCCACCGGTACTTCTTATTGTATAATATAGCTGGAAGGATCATAGGTTAGTGGTAAGAATAAATCCAGGCTTAAAAACATATTTGTTTGTTATTTGCTGTTTGTAAAACTTTATAGTTTGAATAATAAACTTCGTGTGATTGTGTAAACCTGTGACCAAAATCAAGAAAATAGAATAGGTCATCTAGAAAAAAAAATTTCACCCTCTGTCTGTTAGCCTTACAAGAAGATTAATTTTCTCTTGGGGCAAGAGAACCGTCACACTTAGCTTCCGGAGTGTGACAAAAGCTAGATTTTAATATTGTAGAACTTCACTATTTTTTGGATGGTAAAAACTAAAAAAAAAACTGCTAGCATGTAAAAAAGAGTCATCTTTTAAAAATTCATGAAACATGGTAAATATATATATTTTTGAAATAGTGATATGTCTGCAAGAATTTAAAATTGAGATTACATTATGGTATCTTGAATCAATCGTTTGGATATAAAATCAATATTTGAAAAGTAATATGTCAGTTGATATGCTACAGTTAACACTTTAGCAAAACATTTTGCATTTAGTATATAAAAATTTTCTTTTTACTTGCGTTATTAAAATATTATTATGGTCGTGAGGGTTGGCAGCCTTTAACAGCCGTTGATTTTTCCGTTATGAAACTACAGGCAGACCAAGATATTTTTTATTTGTGGGGAAGATATCATGGGACCATTATAAAAGGGAAATTGACTGACAGCTGTGAGTAGGATCTAGGGACCCCCGGTGTTGGCGTGCCGCAATTCCCGCTTCTGCCATTTTGCACGGCTAATTTAAAAACTATTGTCGTTTTCTGAAATTCAAATAATATACGTCTTAAATACTTGTTAGATTGTTCTTGTGGATCCAGAATTCCAGATGTACTCCCCCTCTCCGATATTTATATCCTCATGATATTAGATTATGATTATTATAAAATTTTGTAGTATTTCATATATTATTTTTATTCTTTTGATATCCGTATAAACTACTGTTGTTTTAATTTCAAATCTCACAATCTAGCTTCCACAATTTTTTTGAAGAAAGATAGAGGTCTTTGCCATTCAATTTTTTTCTAAAATTGAAGGTGTATGCGGGTTTGAACTCATGACCTCTTGGAGGCTAGCCTAGTGCACTTACCACTTAAATCCTTGACCACTAGCTTCCACAACTTTAAATTTTTACAAATCTTTTTAACTACATGCATTAAATTTGATAACAGTACCACAACTGTAACAATCTTAATAAAATCAAAGTTTTAAGTGTATTTTAGACATTTGGAAATTACTATCTAATATCTCTCCACGTACCATCACGTTTATATTTGTTCACTTTATTCATTTATATGTCCAGTTTGTTCACTTTATTTAATTATGAGTAAGATTTTATTTTTTGTATTGTTGTTAAGATTTTTATAAGCATATTCAACTTATTTTTATTGAACTTATTTTGTTTGTATGTGTTCACTTTGATTATTTTAATGTTCACTTTGTCAAGCGATGACAAAATTGCAGATTGCAGTTATAATTTATGTTTTCCAAAATAGTTAACACAAAAAATTATTAGTATTTAGAAAAGAGAAATGATAAGCAGTTTTGTCATTGCTTCGACAAATTGAACACATAAAATAGACAAGGTGAACATATAGATGATAGTGAAAACATATAAAAAAAAAATAAGTTTTGTCATCCCCTGTTTAGATTTTTATGTGCATGTTCAACTTATTTTTATTGAACTTATTTCTTTGTATGTGTTCACTTTGATCATTTATATGTTTATCTTGTCTATTTAATGTGTTTATTTTGTTCAAGCAATGACAAAACTAATCAATTTCCTTAAGAAAATAGAAGTCAAAAGATATTTGTCGTATTTCTTATATGGCCTATTATAAGTTCCGAGAGGTCCAGCGACATTCACGACACAATCAGTTTTGGGCTTTATAGTAGAATTATCCAGGCCGTTTTTTCAAAGATTTAAAGTTTTTTGGGCAGCCCTGTTTCAAAAGAGTAGCAGGCTAGCAGCCGCTGGAGGTGGAGGAAGAAACGCTCTTGATTCATCCGCTTTTTCGATCAGGGATTTGAATTACTTCATTTCAGCCTACATTTTTGTAGCGGATCAGATTGAAAAAATTGTTTTGTTGGGTTAAATAACAATCGCATACTTGCTTACACTGTGAAGCAGACACGATCACACATTCACACATTCACTATTCACACGGAGCATTCTGCATTCGAAGAAAAAGCACCAGTATGGGCACGTGATAGGGCCCTGGGAAACACTGATTACCTGAATCAAGGATCCAGCGGCACAGACCTTGCCATCAATTCACATGCGAGCTCGGATACAATGCTGCATTTCTTACCATGTAGAATGTTGAAACAAGTGAGTTTTATGTGGGAAATTTGACTGTTTCACAATAGACGCATGTAGAATAGGCACATCGGATCTTACACACACAGAGCGCCATAACTGGCGGGTCCAGTGCCACCACTGTGTGTCTGTGTTGCTCATCTTTCCTGCGTTTTTTTACGTAGTCTGCAATATACGCTGGATGGTTTGGATTTCCTCTCTTACACACTAGCATATTAGGGACAAATTATTATTTTTCTGACCTTTTCATTTGAGCTCTCGTATTCTTTCGTAAAGAGAATATTAAAATACACACTTGTATCCTTGATGAAAATATTAGATTAGGTTTAAAATACTGCTATTATATTATTGAGATGGTATATGATGGACTAAAATTTTCTACTGGGCTTGAACGTTGATCAAATCGTTCATAATTTTAAAATAATAGTCTGAATTTCGATTCAATGTAAGAAATTAGTTCAGTGCAAAATTTTTCTTGTTTATTATATCATTGTCGTTGTTATAACTACCATTACTGCTATGACAACGATCATTAGTAATTTCATCTTTATCGTTATAATAAAGAATCTACCATGTCACCATTCTAACTAGCGCTTTGCCATTTTTCTCTCTCTCCTGGATTATGCAAGAATTACAATAACCTAATTAAATGCTGCCCGAATAAGACTATTCACCCATTATTCTTGTTGTAAAAAAAAAAGAATGCGTTTGATGAACGAACAAGACGTAGCCAGAATGAGTAGTTTTTCTGCTAGCTATTAAACGGAAATTTGTAGAAAATTATGTAGTAATGCTGATTTTTTATGTAAATAATAATTAGTTAAATAAATCATATTTGCTAACAAATATAATTACAAATTTATTATATAAATACGCAGAACTATAATCTATATTAAGAGAAAAATCATCGTAAATTTGATTATTTGTTTGACTAATTAAACATTTAAACTACACAATTTAAATTTCTAATTTTGCAAAGTCGATTGAAACAATTTAATTGAATCTTGCGGCCGATTAATCGGACTAAACAGAATTTGGAGTTCATTGCCGCATAGTACTCACAGCATATACTTTCCTGACCTACTAGGTAGACTCTTACCTAGCCTTTCAAAAAAAAGCATATACTTTCCTGACGTTTGGTTATCATATTTGACTCATTGGCCGATTAATTGATCTCATTAGTAATTTTTTACTGCTCATTTTACTATGAATAATACTAATCTTTGTGTTATTCTTGATTTGTCAAACAAGTCTTTAGTGGTTGTTCCAGTAAATATTTTCTTTTTATTAGTAGTCAGTTATATGTTAATTGGTACAACTAAGATTAAGTAAGTTTTTAAGTTTTGATTTATTTTTTCTAATATTAAGTCATTTTTTATTTTATTTTTTTTCTATTGGTAATTAGTCGAGTAGCCATGTGGATGCAATTGAGTGCGACTAAGTTTATAGTGTCTAGTACAATTAACTGTCAATCCTAATTCCTTGTCAAGAAAACATGGTCTGCACATAGAACACACAACTCTCTGTGAACTCCCTTCCCTCCCAATTTTATTGATCAGAATTTTTTTCAATTATCGAATACAAAAGAATTCCTTCTGTTAAATAATCAGAGAGAGATTACATAGTATTTTGCTAAACATAGAAATTGAAATCCCTTTTACTTGGAAATAAAAAAAACAATCAGAAATGCTATCTATGCCAAATACAATCAGATACTATGCGATATCTTCTTTCCTTTTAAAGCCTGCATATCTACTGGCAAATCTTTCTAGCGTGTCTTCTGATACACCAGCCGAGTGCACTGCTAACACTCCCCCTCACGAGGTACATATATATCTGTCATGCCGATTTTCCTTAGCGATTCTTCAAAAGGATTAATTGCCACCGCCTTGGTCAAAATATCTGCCACCTGTTCAGATGATCTAACAAACGGTAGAGCAATAATGTTAGCATCAAGTTTATCTTTAATAAAATGTCTATCTACCTCTATGTGTTTTGTCCTGTCGTGTTGTACAGGGTTATGAGATATGTCGATAGCAGCTTTATTATCACAATACAAATTCATCTCATTCTGAACCTCCAATCCCAATTCAGTGATCAGCTTCTTTAGCCATAATAACTCACAAATTCCTTTCACCATCCCTCTAAACTCTGCTTCAGCACTCGAAAGGGCAACTACATTCTGTTTTTTACTTCTCCAAGTTACTAGATTACCGCCAACAAATGTGAAGTAACCCGCTGTTGACTTCCTATCCATGATGTTTCCTGCCCAATCTGCATCAGTATATCCCTCAATTCTTATATGTCCCTTTTTTTCAAATTTAATAATCCCTTTACCAGGTGTAGCCTTGAGATAGCGCAAGATTCTAGTGACCGCTCCCATGTGCTCTTCACTAGGATTATGCATAAATTGACTCACTATTCCAACCGCATATGCTATGTCTGGTCTTGTATGTGACAGGTATATCAGTTTTCCAACTAGTCGTTGATACTTTTCTTTATTTGTGGGACATTGGTCTTGACGAGTTTCAAACTTCGCATTCTGTTCCATGGGTGTATTGGCCGGTTTACAATCCAGCATCCCAATCTCTGCTAACAGATCAAGAACATATTTTCTTTGAGAAAGAAATATACATCCTTCTTTCCTTGTTACCTCAATTCCTAGGAAATATTTCAAACCTCCCAAATTTTTCATTTCAAATTCTCTTGATAACTTCCTTTCAAGTTCTGCAATCCCTGTTTTGTCATTTCCTGTTATGATCATATCATCTACATAAATGATAAGAATTGAGATTTTACCTTCTTTTCTTTTGAAAAACATGGTATGGTCAGAATCACCTTGAGTATACCCATAGTTTTTCATTGCCTTAGAGAATCGTCCGAACCATGCCCTCGGTGATTGCTTCAATCCATATAAAACCTTCTTAAGCCTGCACACTTTGGTCTTTGGTCTGGTCTGTTCATAGCCCGGTGGTAACTCCATATAGATCTCTTCCTCTAGATTTCCATGTAGAAACACATTTTTTACATCAAACTGATGTAGTGGCCAGTCAAAGTTAGCTGCAAGAGACAGTAAAACTCGAACAGATTTTAGTTTTGCAACAGGGGAAAAAGTTTCTTGAAAATCTACTCCATGTGTCTGTGTATACCCTTTTGCTACTAACCTCGCCTTGTATCTCTCAATTTTCCCTTCTGCATTGTATTTGATTGAGTATACCCATTTACAGCCTACAGTTTTTTTCCCAGGCGGTAGGTCTACTATCTCCCATGTATCATTCTTTTTAAGGGCCTCCATTTCAACAGTCATTGCTTTAGTCCACTCTTCACTTTTAAGAGCATCTTCAACTTTCTCTGGTATACTAATCAAAGACATGCACTTCACAAATTCTTGCACTGGTTTTGATAATCCTTTGGTTGAGGTGAAATTAGCAATTGGGTACTTTATTTCTCTACTGGTTCTATCTTCTGGAATATATCTTTTAGGAGGTTTGCCACGATTAGTACGTGGAGGCAATTTAAATTGAGTATCTAGAGTACATACCTCACTATTTCTTGGGCTACCTTGACTTACTTCTATGGTTGTTGCACTCTGTTCAAATTCGCACTCATCTTGGCTTGGTTCCAGGTTGCCTATTGGTTCTGTATCCGATTCCACTCCATGTGCTTGGTTTGTATCATTTACCTCCTCCTCTGTAACCGGATTCTCCATCTCAAAAAAACTTTGACCTGCTTCATCATTTTCTTCTAAAGAGACGAAATCTCCTTCTGGTGGGCCCGATAAAAAATCCGATATAAAAACTGGTTCGCTGACCTGACTTACCAAGTTCGGTTCGATTCCTTGATGCTCCCCTTGAACTCGAGCTTGGTTAGTTTGAAAGAAGGGTTCGTGTTCTAAGAAAGTAACATCTTTGGTTGTGTAGAATTTTTTATTTTGTGGATTGTAGCACTTATAACCTTTTTTATTGTTTCCGACTCCTAAGAACACACATTTTTCTGCTCTGGGTTCTAATTTGGTGCGGAATTGTTTTTATAAATGGATATAAGCCACACAGCCAAAGATTTTTGGTGGTAAATTAAGGACAGATGGCATATTTATGTAAGACCGAAAAACTTGAATTGGAGTTTTAAAGTTGTGTACACTGGTGGGAATCCGATTGGATAAGTATACAGCATATGACAGTGCATTATCCCAAAAAACAGGTGGTACCTTGTGTTCAATGAGCAATGATCTAGTCATTTCAAGGAGGTGTCTATTTTTCCGTTCAGCTATCACATTCTGTTGCGGTGTCCCTACACATGTTGTTTCATGAATAATGCCATTTTCCTTAAAAAATTTGCCAAATGTTTATTCACAAACTCAGTGCCATTATCACTCTGTATAATTTTTATGCCTGTACCAAATTGAGTATGGACTAGCGCATGGAAAGTTTGAACTGTTTTGGCAACTTCATCCTTTGTTTTTAGTAAATAGAGCCAAACCATCCTAGTACAGTCATCAATAAAGGAAATATACCATTTACAACTAGATTTGGCAGTAATCGGTGATGGTCCCCAAACATCTGTATGTATTAAATCAAAAGGATTTGCACATTTAGTCTGACTGGTAGGATAAGTTGTTCTATGACTCTTGGATTTGATACAAGTCTCACAAATAAAATCTTTAGAGTTACAATTCAAAAATAAATGAGGTAACAATTTTTTCATATAACCAAAAGACGGATGTCCCAATCTTTTATGCCATAACAAAATTTCAGTACTACAGAAATTATCTCCTTTTACAGCATAGTTGTTGCCACATTTGAGTCCATCGAGGTAATACAACCCATCTCTTCTAGTACCATGGCCAATTATCCTTTTCGTAAGAGTGTCCTGGAATATACAATGGTCAGGGAGCAAAAGTACAATGCAGTTTTGATCCTTTGTTAATTTGCTAACCGATATAAGTTTTGTTGTGAGAGAGGGAACAACAAGTGTTTGTTGCAATCTAATACAATCCGATATTACAACTTCCCCTACAGCTGTTACCGGGTGAAGATCCCCATTAGCATTAATAATAGCAGTTTTACATGGGACCATCATGTTCATTAAATCAGTTATGTCATGTGTCATATGGTCGGTCGCACCCGAGTCAATAATCCATCCTTTATTTTCTATATTTTTGCTGAAATTACATTTTCCCTTTGTATTATCAAGAACTTTATTGTTACCTGCATGATCCGCATTCTCTAGAGACTCATCAGGCTTAGGACCAGCGTGAGAGGTGGGCTGATGCGGCACTGGTTGGGGACTTGATTGGCCATCAGGTGCCACACTAGAGGTTGTCATGGCCTTGGCTCGGTCCTCAGGCTTGTTTCGGTTACCCTTCCACCAATCGGGATATCCGTTGACTTCAAAGCACTGGTCTCTTGTATGTCGACTCTTGCCACACTTGGAACACTTCAATTTGGTTTTGTCAATATAGAAATTATTTCTGTTTTGAGAATCAGACGCCTTACCAGACTTGTAGCCTTTGGATACCATAGCCACAGGATTTGAGTTAGTGTCAGCTTTTATCATGATATGTTGACGATTTGCCTCCCTTCGCACAAGGCCATAAGCTTCCTGAACCGAGGGAAAAGGTTTCAGTCGAACTACTTGTGCTCGCACGGCATCGAGTGCATCATCAAGCCCATCAAGAAAGTTGTAGACTCTCATCTTCTGGATAAACAGATTGAACTTGTTAATATCTACGGCATGCTCCATGGGGTTTGGACACCTGAAGTCGATATCTTGCCATAGCCCCTGAAGTTCACCATAGTACTCCTCGAGAGGCCGCCCTTCTTGTTTGACATGCATGACTTGCCGATTAAGAGCATACACATGAGCCTCATCGTGCCCATCATGATATGTGATAGCAAGGGCCTGCCATACATCTTGAGCCGTTGGGAAGCTAATATACCGCCCCCTTAGCTTTGGTTCCAGGGAGGTGATGATGCACTGCTTTATTGTAACATCATCAGTCGCCCATCTTTTGTATGCTACCGAGGTAACATCTGGTGGAGGGGCTGGGTCTCCTGTGATATGTTTCATCTTGTCTCGGCTACTGATGTACATCTCCATTGCTTGACACCAGTACGAGTAATTGGTACCATCAAATTTCACATCAACATGACTAGGTTGAAAACTACTTTTAGGTGCTGCAGGTTGTGGTATGATTTGCATAGGTTGAGGACTGGCCATGGCGGTTGTTTGCATGGCAGCCATTTGAGTTAACATTTTTGCCATCTACTCAATGAGAACAGCGGTGGAATTGTTGCTTGGATCTTGTGGGTCTGACATTACTGAACGTGATTAAAGGTAGAAGAAGGATTTTTAAACACCAGGTTTGATACGATGCTCTGATGCCATGTCAAGAAAACATGGTCTGCACACAGAACACACAACTCTCTGTGAACTCCCTTCCCTCCCAATTTTATTGATCAGAATTTTTTTCAATTACCGAATACAAAGGAATTCCTTCTGTTAAATAATCAGAGAGAGATTACATAGTATTTTGCTAAACATAGAAATTGAAATCCCTTTTACTTGGAAATAAAAAAAACAATCAGAAATGCTATCTATGCCAAATACAATCAGATACTATGCGATATCTTCTTTTCTTTTAAAGCCTGCATATCTACTGGCAAATCTTTCTAGCGTGTCTTCTGATACACCAGCCGAGTGCACTGTTAACATTCCTAAATAAATGAAGTACCGATTTGGTCTATTTTAGATCAACTTAATTAGTTAAAAACGGAGCTCTCAGATTGGCTCAACAAAGCGAGAAAAGTAGAAATAAATCGCTATTTCTTTTATTGATGGGTAACTTGTGGTTGAAATTATATAGAAGAAACAAATATCTCCCAAAGAATAGGCTGACTTAAATTAATTAATTCATAAAATAATATATTAAGGATCATTTATAAGCAACAGTTTTATACGCTGTACTTTGTCAGGTAAGATCAAGTACTAATGGGTATCTGGAATAACAATCGCCTCACTTTAAAAAATAAAAAAATAACAATCGGCTTAGTCCCTGTTCCTCTCCTGCAATAAATTTGTTCCCAGGGAATAAATTTCTCGCATAGTCGCATGCTACTCTAGTAATACCGTTGCAGCGTTCCTATTCGCACACTACATACACTTGGAATAACTAATAGCACGCTACTTCTCGTCTGATTACTCTTGACAAAAATGGGGCGAGTTTTAAAGAGGCATGATGCGTGCAGGAGAACAATTCGAACAATTTCGTCGAATTGGAAGTAATGTACACCTGGTGTACCATTTTACAAGGACACCGCTCCATTTTTTGAAAGTCCAATCTAGGACTCTAGGCTATGTTGCTCGGATGCGGGTGCGGGGATACGTCATTTTTCAAAAAATTAGAATACAACAGTATGTATAAAATAATTAAAATAATATATTTTATAATTAAAAAAATTAATTTATATATTTATTAATATAAAGTTATTAACATTATATTATAATCTTTTAATTTATATTGAGAAATTTAAAATTAATAATATTATGTTAATATTATAGTTAACATAATGTTATAGGCCATATGATTTAAGGCATTATGTTATTAACAGCGGTACGAGTATAGAAATTAGAAAATGATGTTGGATATATTGTTATGTCCGTCGAAATTGACTGTCAACATAACCCAAGCCCAATAAGTATTGTTATCTGTCCGATTTTGAAATAAGATTTTAGTCCCATAAGGTTATCGATGCTATATATAGAGAGTATATAATGCGTCAATTATGTAACACAGTAGAGTATTTGGTTGAACTGCACATGCATGTGGGTATGGGGGCGAGTGGCTCATGCGGCATACCATATTTGTGCGCTAGGCTATGCCTCTAAATAAAAAATGTGTAGTTATATTTAATATCAAATATCAAATATAAATAAATAAATAAAATATTTCTGATTTGATACGACACTATTTGGCCCCGATAAGCGTATCTGTACCGTATTTTTTATCATATCTGACAGTCAAATTGATTAAAATATTCAAATACGTCAGATGGTGTATTCGGTGCATATCACACGCAAATCAAATCGCACACTAATTTTGGAATCTAGGTCCATAATTTTGGAGTCGGTGTAGTTATGTATCAGGATCCAGGAGCAGACTAAAATATAGTGCCTGAAATTAAAAAGGTCTTTCGCATCTGTTCGTATGCTCCCCGCAACTCAGGAAACCTACTCCAGTACCAACCGTATAAATCTACCACCCTCAAACTTCTGAATATTTACGATCGTAAGTAGATCGCTGCCGCGGGCCCGGCCGATCGTTGCAGCTGACTAACTCGTAGGGCTGTCGATGAAACCCGTTTATCTTACCCGTACCGTATTCGATAAGACATGTATGGATAAAGTTTTATTTTTGTTAGACTAACGGGTATGGGTACGGGTAAAGAAAAATTTTCGTTAACTTATCGGGTACGGGTACGGGTAAGGACTATTTCGTACTCATTATCTAACGGGTAATATTTTACAAACATATATGTATATATAATCACGTTTTTAACAAATTTCGTAAGATATTTTATTCATTTCGATCTTCATCCAAATCATCCAAATTTATTTATGATGATGAAAAAATTAATTTACACTCTATATTATATTATAATTCATAAATAGTTATATAGATTTTTCAAATTCAATTGATATGAGAATAAATTTCATGATTTTTGTTATATCTGAAATATTATCTAAATGTTTTACTTTATCTATATATTTATTTGATACTATTTATTTAGCCCATTATACATTTTTTTATTAAATTAATAATATTATTATTATTATTATCCATTATGCACCGTTACCCTACCCGTACCAATAATTCTTAACGGGTACGGGTAGGGTACGGGTAAAGTCTTTTTTAACGGATACGGGTAAAAAAAATTTAACGGGTGCGGATATGAAAATATATTCTACCGTACCGTACCCATTGACAGCCCTACTAACTCGCTGCCTGCTTTCCGTCTTTCACGGCACCAAGTACTCTTTTTTTTTTCCAATTGAATTTTCTTTTTCTTTCTTTTATTTTTGTAAACAATATCAAATTCTTGACACTAGTGTGCTGGAATTATATATTCCATCTTTTTAACTCTAATTTTTTTACATTAGTTAATATCAAGCTTTTTATTTTCACCGAAATAACACCGTTATGACTTAAATAATGGATTTTTTGGAGCAAAACGCATCAACGTTACAACAACCAAGCACAAAATAATGGTAGCATTATATTTCCGAAAAATTGACGATATAACTTAAAATTTTTGCATTTGGCGGCGTAAAACGGATGGGTCATTCAACTTACAAATTTTTTTTTTTTTTGCTGAATACAAATTCATACCAAGCCCTAATTCGTTTAGCTATTAAAACTTTGATTTTATCTATTTTGCTTTTTGACTTGTTATTTTTTTATATTTTAACTTTTCAAGTAATTGATAAGATAGGCAAATTGTATAATTATTTTTTTATACACACCGTTTTTTCTCCGTTATATCACTGATATAACACCGAATCGCTAAATCAACTCTGTACCGTTATATCGCAAAAATCGCATTTTAAAACCTTCGTTAATATATAAGTACACATTTTTACAAATGTGATACAGGTTTAATAGGACCTGTGACAATGTCAAACTTTTTTTTTTTTTTTTTGAGATTTTTAAAATCCATCACACATGCTAGCACATCTGTTGCATAAACAAAAAAATATACAAATGAAACACAATTATTGTCTCCAGATTTTTTCTTTTCATATAATAAAAAGTCGTTCCAATACAATTATTTTTATTAGACTTTCTATGATACATAATAATAAGTGAAAGGACAAACAAAGAATTTTATATTTTTTCAACGAATTATAATATTACATATTACACATAGTTCGTGTCCGTCACATAAAAAAAATAAAATAATTATATTAGCTAGCTATCTACAAAATAATCTAGTCAAAATATTTACAATCTAACGGTCTGCCTACTAGTTGATATTTTTGGTAAAAGAATCTGAGTGCACAGTACATTAAAAAGGGCACAGTGGACATTAATTTTATGCCTCTCTCTCTCTCTCCTCCATCGTTTTTAGTCTCCTTCCCTGACACACCTCCATTATCCCTCTTCTCTGTTAAATCCAAATAAAGAAAAAACAAAGAGGAGAGACGAGAAGAGATGGAGTTACAAATGGAAGCCATGGCGGCCTCGATCGGAGTCTCCGTTCCGGTGCTCCGATTCCTCCTCTGTTTCGCCGCCACGATTCCAGTCAGCTTTCTCTCGCGATTCGTGCCCAGTGCACTTGGGAGGCATCTCTACGCGGGGCTCACTGGAGCGGTGCTCTCTTATCTCTCCTTTGGATTCTCTTCGAATCTCCATTTCATTATTCCGATGTCAATTGGATACCTTTTGATGCTCTTGTTTCGGAAGCACTGTGGTATACTAACCTTCTTCGCCGGATTTGGTTATCTCATTGGCTGGTAATTGTTCTTAATTGAGAAGTTAAATTTGGAGTTTTACTCTGGTTTTGGTAGAAAGCCGCTTGCCAGCAAGTAATTAATTCTGGTAATGGCTAGATGGATAGTAGTTGAGGAAATAAATGCTGCCAAGTCAATCATTTTTTTGCTATCAATCTTTTTTCCAAATTGGCAATGGAATTATTTTGTCTGGCTAAGAAGATTTTTATACACTTATACTGCTTTATGGAGAAGAGGTCAACTATCATGGGAACTTGTGCATTTTCAGATAATTTATTGTTTTAAGATGGACCTTATAGGTTATATTGGGGACTTAATTGGAATGGGTTTACTAATTGAACTTTTGGGGTGATAAACCTAAACCCATTGGTTTAATGAAGTTCTATTGGTTTTAATTACTGCATATCTGTATACACTTTTTCTGTTGCCTGTTTGAAAACCTGATAATGAAGGGATCCACATCCTCAACAGCCGAGTTTTGGCTGCTCCAAGTAGCCAAAATTTGTTTTTTTTAATATTTCAACATTTTAAAATTCAAATGTTGAATACAAACCGTTGATCTTGTTCAATTTTACGGGCGATGCGTTTCCATATAAGTTTTATAAAATTTGGAGTCGATTTGATACTTGATTAAGTGATCAAATTATGAACGTATTAGAATTAATCAGTGATAGTTAACCAGATTCGTTCATTTGTTGACCACTTGATCTAGTATCAGATCAACTCTAAATTTCATAAAACTTATATGAAAATGCATCGCCCGTAAAATTGAACAAGATCAACGGTTTGGATTCAATATTTGAATTTTAAAATGTTGAAATATTAAAAAAAACAAATTTTGGCTGCTTGGAGCAGCCAAAACTCGGCTGCTGAGGATGTGGATCCGATAATGAAGGAGTTTATTCAGTGTTTCTTATGTGAAGTGCTTTCTTATTCCACTATATCAAACACTATGTTTCACCAGTGTCTGACATTTTTTAATTTATTGCTAGTCATGTATACTACATGAGTGGAGATGCCTGGAAAGAAGGGGGCATTGATGCAACCGGTAAAAAGTTCATCTCTTTTTTCTTATCTTCGGTCAATATTTTTTCTTAAAAGAAATTCTACTTCTCCATCATGATGTTAATTTACACATGTTTCAATGTGAAATTTTGAAATAGTTTGTAACAATTTAAATTAAGGAACACTGGAAATTTAAGTGCCAGATGTCTTTAATGCATGTTTCCTGATAGTGATACATATCTGTTGTGGACCTAAAAAATAAGTACAAGATGGGTAACTGCCCTTATATGCTTTGTTCTGCTTTTCCTTGAGTAAAAATAAAATTACTAGGGTCAAAGTCTTCAACTAATGGAGTCGAGAAATAACTGTATCCATTAATTGTTTACAAATGTGGGTGTTAATTGTAATGTTGATTTTACTCGAGCAGGAGCCCTCATGGTTCTGACACTGAAGGTTATTTCATGCGCAATAAACTATGGTGATGGATTAATCAAAGAGGAAGAAAACTTGCGTGAAGCTCAGAAAAAGTACCGGTTGATCAAATGCCCGTCAATCATTGAATATTTTGGGTATTGCCTCTGCTGTGGTACCCACTTTGCTGGGCCCGTCTATGAGATGAAGGATTATTTAGATTGGACCGAAAGAAAAGGGGTATGGGTTTGTCTTCTGTTATTGATTTTTGTGGTTGTTTGGTGCTTATTTTAAACGAGAGATTAATTTTAAGCCATAAATTACTGCAGAAAGGGTAATATATAAAAAACATGCTAGCTCAGAAAGACATAACATAGTGGACCCAAAAAGTTGTAAATAGGTATGACATATTAGATTCAAATTGGTATAACATATAACATCAAAGTATAATGACAATGGGAGCTGAAAAGGTACAATTGATTAAAACAGAACACCAGAGGAACTTTGGTCAGGCAAAAGCATCTTATTCTTTTATACATTCTTTTTTTTTGTTTCTGTATGAGGATGTAATTAAAAAGCAAGTTAACATATTTTAATCTGCACGCAGATATGGGCTCCCACAAAAGACAAGCCAGCCCTTTCTCCTCTTTTGCCAACCATACGTGCAATTATCCAAGCTGGTGTATGCATGGGACTGTACCTCTATCTGGTGCCTTACTTCCCGCTTTCCCGTTTCAGTGAGCCTGAGTACCAAAACTGGAGTTTCTGGCACAAATTGTTTTACCAGTACATGTCAGGCTTTACAGCCCGCTGGAAGTACTATTTTATCTGGTCTATCTCTGAGGCCTCAGTCATTATATCTGGTCTTGGGTTCTCAGGCTGGTCTGACTCTTCATCCCCAAAACCCAAATGGGACCGTGCCAAGAATGTGGATATATTAGGTGTTGAGCTTGCCAAGAGCTCTGTGCAGTTGCCTCTTGTTTGGAATATCCAAGTCAGTACTTGGCTGCGCCATTGTAAGTTGTTATGTGTGCAGTACCTGTATTGGTATTTATTGTCTTAATTTGCTTTTATTGGATTGTGATGGGAACAATTGTACTACTGCAGATGTGTATGAAAGGCTAGTTAAGAAGGGTAAGAAAGCAGGCTTTTTTCAACTACTGGCTACTCAAACAATCAGTGCTATCTGGCATGTAAGTTGTGCTAACATTGCATTGTACTAGCTTTCTAATTGAGAATTGTACTGGTGCTCTGCTCACTTAACATTTCTCGAACTGCAGGGATTATACCCAGGATACATCATATTCTTTGTCCAATCAGCATTGATGATTGCTGGCTCGAGAGGTACTTAGTTATTTACCTCTGTACCTGTCTATTATAATATCTCACTGATTTAATTATTTATTTTTGGTTGTTGCTTTTGATAGTCCTATACAGGTGGCAGCAGGCAGTTTCTTCAAAGAATGCTCTACTTGCAAATCTGTTGGCCTTTGCCAATTTCTTGTACACACTTCTTGTGCTCAACTACTCATGCATTGGTTTTATGGTTAGTTCACATTCCTTTCTTTGAGTAAATCATCCTGTCCAATCATGATATCAACACACGTGTACATTTATTACCATTCAAAATCTCATACCTTGAAACAAACTTGTTTGACCCATGCAAGGTACTGAGCTTGGAAGAGACCCTGGCCTCATACCGAAGTGTGTACTTCGTTGGCACCATAATACCAATTGTATTCCTTATCCTGGGAAATATCATCAAACCGGCCCGACCTGTGAAGCCTAAGGCACGGAAAGCTGAGTAAATTTCAACAGTTAGGCATCTCAGGTGAATAAGCCGATACAGAGAATTTTAGGCAGATCTGTTTGTCCTTTTTTCCCCTTTTGTCTGGACAATCTGTGACATTCATCAATAATAGAGTTCAGATTAGGTGGAAGAAACCTCTTTTTTAATCAATTGATAGTATCTGATGCCAGAGGTAAACTTCATCAAAGTAGCTTTTTATTACTGAATTGCCATTGGTTATTGTTGTGATTAGTTGAAGGCATTTTTTGATGTTTTATTGCTTCTTTTCTTTGAATAAATATTGAAATGTAGTTTCTGCCCCCCCCCCCTCCTCACTCTTTTGTTATTTAGTTATTGTATTTAATTTAAAGGCCAGAGACATTATTATCGGTGCATGCAAATTATGTTGTCATTGACACCACTAACCAGAATTCTCGGCAACGAAACTGAAATTACGCATGTACAAAATTATCAATGTGCATTTACAGTTAGTACCTTTTTGTTCTTACCATTATAATTGGTCATAAAATAAACGGCATAGTATAAGAACGACAGGGCATATCAACCTTGACACTTACATGTTTACTGCTATATCTATAAAAAAAGTTTAAAGTTTTGCATGGCTTGTCCAGTTATCTGGAATTGTCATGGCACGTACCGTGACTCCGTGAGCCTGCCAACTCTTTTTTTTTTTTTTTTTTTAAAAGTTATATATGTTAAAATTAGGAGGTAATTTTGAAAACTTTTCCTTTTACTTTTAAACATTTTGTGAATTTTATATTTAATATAAGGAGAAATGATATGATGCATAGATATATATGTACATTATTAGCTTATCCATTAGATTTGTTTTAAGATGGCAAATCTAATATAACAAATAAAATCAACAGATTGTAAAATGATAGCAAACTAAAATTTAACTGTTTTTTTTTTACATTTGTTTACTATTCGTTTCATTTTTTTTTTACAGATTATAATTTTTTAAAATAATATAATATTTATATCCGAAAAGTTTTAAATAAATATAAAATTTAGATTGCTATAAAAATTTAAATATATATAAAAACTTAAATGCATAATAGCTATACTATATATATATATATATTTTGATGAATTGGTTAAATTTAAATTATTTATTATAAAATAAATTCCAAATAAATTATTATTATAAAATAAAATAAAATCGTAATATCCCGAATCATTTCTCTAATATTATTGGTGAAGCCTTCACGTTTGTTTTTTTTTTTTAACATAGAATTCCGGCCCTCGTGCCTTCTAATAATTTAGATTTCACAAATTATGAAGAAACTAATGGAAAAGCTACGATTCATGTCCAGATCATTCGTCAAAGATTTCAACTTTGCACCTTTGACATGAGCCACATTGCGATATCCAGACGAATGGAGGTGTTCGGTTAAAAAAAATGGAGACGATATTAGTGATATTCTTGAATAGCGCGGATCATATCAAAACCGGGCGTCTCGAGTGAGAGATCACTTCAGTTTCAGTAGTTTAAGTGCATTATTATTATAATACTTCTTGAAAAATGCATTTTATCGTTGTCTTTCTCCTTCTTCTATTTTCGATCGTACTCTTTAACGCGATTCCCCAATACTTAATTGCTCTCGCCACGATCTTGTCGGTAATGTTTCCCAAACTTCCTTCTCCTTTTTTTTAAGCCTTTGATTTTCTATCTTGATTTAACTAGGTTCGTGAAAACAAGAAAGATTTCCGTGATTCTGCTTTTCGATCATAATTTTTTTTGCTTTGATTAGTGGAGACTTAGAAAGCATTCTCAAAGTTTGCAACTTTCAACCTGTATCATATGCGAGAGAACTTCCTTATGTAGTATTATAGCAATGCATGACATGGCTTTAATTTTCGAGAAAAGAAATCGTATAGGTTTGATTTGCATTAGGTAAAATAGTTATCTGGGAATTTCAAGTATAAAGAATTATTCTTCCGACCTACCATATTGTAGTATCTACTGGCTACTGAAACTATTATATTTAATTTGTAGTTCTTGACTTAGATTTTGACTTGCTGACTGATTTATTGTTGTGATTATCTGCAAGCCATTCATAGTGAATCATAGCGTTTGGTTGAGTTGGCATTATTTGCAAAATTGAAAAGTTATTAGGCTAATTGCAATTACTAGACAGTAGACATTTCATACCTTTTTGCAATTCTAGCTCCCCTAAATTATATGGAGATCAGGGGACCTATTTGCAATTATGTGGTCTCAGTATTACTCAGTAGTTATCTGATTCTCTCTCCCTCCATGGCAAAAAACTTCTTCCAAAGTTCCATCTCCGAGCCTCTATTTCGCTCTCTCTCAGTTCATGGCCAAAATCCTGAAATCTTTTCAATGTCTGACTAGGTTCCATAGATCTGACCTATATCAAGACTCCATTTTTTTTCTGTACAAATGGTATCACTGTTATATCTCTTTTTGTTACTTTTTACTGTTTGGTTTTGCTTTTGTCTTTTTTTTTTTTAATAAAAAAATTATAGATTATAATTCAACTGACTTCAGCCTTTGTCGGTCTTCTATCCAATTAATTTACTTCTCCATAATTTAACCATTCAGCTTGTTTCATTTTAAGCTCATAATCTGTCTGTAGAAATGCTTGAGTCAATTTTGATATCGAATGTATTTTTGTGCTGGTTGAGCTCCCTTTCATATGTAGTTTCATATTGTCTGGATACTTACTGTTTGACTTGTTAACAAATACCCAAAACTCCTGCAGATGATATTACCCTCACCAGTACCACCAGTTTATACAAGGCCTAGTATGCCAGAACCCGGCCCATGCAGCTCACCACAACCAGGATCACCAAATTTGAACCATCTGACATCATACCAGACACCGGACCCAGAGTCAACTGTATGTGTTGCTTTCTGTGCTGGCATTGGCTATTTTTGTTATTCTAGCTTCCATTTGACACAGTGCTTTTAGTATACTTGGGAGATTTAGTTTTCTCCTGTGTTTCGTTCTATGTGTTTTGTTATATGCAATTTAAGGAATTGATAATCTAACTGTTACATAGCAATAAACTGGCACCATTCAGTAGCAAAACGGCATCCCTAACCCACTGTTATTGTACTATCATCAATAATAAACACATAGAAGCAGTAATTTGCTGGATTATTAGTTTGCTTTTTATGCCTTCTGTTCAACCTTCTTCCTATGTACCTTTCTGAGTTTTTGATATGATCTTTCATATGTACATTCAAATCAAGGCCATATTGAGGTTTTAACTAAGCTTCATTTTCCTTTGGATTTTTTGTCTTCTTCCATAGTTAGAAATAGTTCCAAAGAAAATTCCCATTTTAACCTGCCCAGCGACTGACAGGCTGGCCTCACATACTATTGGTGGTTCTCACAAAATTGGGTCCAATACCAAGCCGACCATTCAACCAATTGCTTCTGTACCTGGTACACAATCTACTTTTTCTGCTATATTTTGCTAGCTAGGTTAGCACTTCTCTGTACTCTCTGCATAATTGATATCACATAGGAATTCAAGGAGCTGAGTAACAAATGCTTTATCACTGATTGAATCTAAGAGAAAAACTTTCATCGTACAGAAATATGGGGTCCATTACCTGACTCAGCTGATTGCATTGTTATGGATATGTTGAACTGTCCTTGTAACATTTTAGAATATCTTCTTACTGGTTGAGAATTAGAATTTGCATCACCATTTGCTCTTGCCTTTTTTCCTTATGAAATTATGTGTTTAATGACTTATCCAAGAGTTTATTGTTATCTTTTTCACACTAATCTCCTAGGCACTTTCGAAAATGCAGGCTTGACCAGGATTGATCATGGCAGCGACAGTGAGACCTATTTTGATGCGGCAACTGGTACTGCCTTCATTTTATTACTCTTTTTTTTTTTTTCTGACTTTGCCAATTCTATCTGTTTTTGCATATGCTTTTTTGCTTCTGTAATCTGTGGCTATTCCTTTGAAGTTTACTACTTAATTCAGCGTTATATATTTAATAGTTAATACTTAATACTGTAGTCATTATTTTCTGTTTTATATATGCAGTGCATGGCATGCATAATTACATTTTTAGTAGGGTCCAAGAGCACATTGTATTGCATATGCATCGATACACGGTAGTGATTAGTGACATGGATTATTGTTTGATTAGTTTCACTTCATTGCTATCTTTCAGGTTCTGATACTGATTTTACATGTGTGAATGCTGAAGTGCAAACAATAGTACCTTGATGTGATTCCATTAATTTAAACCATGTTGACTTACGGAATGGTCATTAACATGTTATGTGATTCCATTAATATTTTAGGTACTCCTGGTAATTTGCGTTTGGCCAGCCTTGATGCTGAGAGCGACATGGACACCTATTTTGACACAAACAATAGTACCTTCTTTATTTCTTAGTTTATTCTCCTTTAGTTTTCCCAATTCTACCTGAAATTTTGAAATTTTTTTTTTATATGTGATGTTCTCTCTCCAGAAGCTGCTATATTGTACCACTAGTTCAAAATATCTAATCCATTTCTTGAACCAGTTGGTTGCTCAATTGATGAGCCTATCTTGCACCTCTGTTGCAGACAACATCCTGACACCACTGTCAGCTCTAGAGTTGATGTCAAAGCTCCATGGAGCTGATTTAGATACCAGGAAAGCAGCAGCAAGCACTCTCAAATGCTTATTTTTTACTCCAGAGGCTGCTCAGCTTATCGCCACATCTTGTCTTCGGCCAATTGTTGACCTCATTTTCTCCGGGGAAGATGCAGCAATATTTTTGGCTTCTGGGATTGTCAGAAACATCTCAGCTGCTTTGCCAGAGAAACATCGTCAAGTGATGGCTAATGCCAGGGTTATCCCAGCCATGGTCGAGATTCTCTCTTTTTGTAACATACCATGTTGTCAGCAGTATGCTGTTGAGACCTTGTGTAACCTCACCAGAGGCAGTGAAAGCACTGATGGTATTCGTAGGCTTGTGGTTGTTGAGGGAGGCTTTAAGAGGTTGATCCAATCTTTGAGTGGGTCCGGCCCATATGAAATTGAGGCCGAGACACTTCGCTACATTGCCCCTACTGCTCCTGTCCTCCTTCTCCTTTCGCAGGGCATTGTACCCCACATGGTTCATGTGTTGAGGCATGGATGGCCGGCTGCTCGACAGGTGGTTGCTGCCACAATTCCGAGTTTGCCTAGATCAAATAGACTCCAAGCTGCTTTTGGGAAATCAGGTGCAATACACCTTCTTTCTAGCATGTTGGATGAGGATTTGGCATCATCTTGTGAGGCTGCAACTAAGGCACTGTGCTATCTGTTACAGTGTAATAAGAACGTCCACATGGTAAGAAGGGACCCAGATTGCATTGCTGGTCTGGTGAGGATGCTGAGGTCAAGTACAGCAAGGACGGGCCTGATGTCAGCCATTGGTAGCCTCCTGTACCTGGTCCCAATCTTGAGGTGCCGAGAAGAGATGCTGGCACAGGGTGTGATAGAGGCACTCAAGGATTTGGAGGTACAGGTTCCAGGGGCTCGGAAGCTTCTGCAAAGACTCGAGGGTGGCAGTTGGATGGGAAAATTATTATGTCTTGTATAGATGGCATTGCGGCCATCGTCACCAACTGTTAAATTATGATTAGGTTATTCTAATCATTGTTTTGTTTATTTTTTTGTTATTATCATTTACCATATAGTTTGTCATTTATGGTTGTTGCCATGTGTATATGCATAGGTTCTACTGAGTTAAATTTTCAGTTAACTGTAGTCTGTAATTCTGTATATAATAAATACTGATAATGATTGTAAATATAGTACTGATCGGCAATACTTGTGGCATAAGCTGTTAGTATGTCTTTATTTTTTCTCTGTGTTTTGCTTAAATCAAAAGATATCCGCTTTAATTTTGTTTCTTCTGTTTTAATGCGTGTACTGGTGTACAGTTCAGGTCTTCAGGAATATATTTTTACGCCTAGCCAGAAAGAGATTTGAAGTCCAGTTTTTACTGGGCTTTCTTCGTAAATAGAATCAGGCTTATCTAAACTGTACCGTGGTTCATAGGCCCAAATTAATGTTTTTATAGCTACTAGGGAAACAATTTCAAGATTTCCACTTTGTACCCGTTGTAAAAGGATTGGATCCTAGGAGGTTTTTTTTTTTTTTTTGATTGAAAGCCCGTAGGCAATCCTAGGAGGTTGGAGGAGCTGAATCGGATGCGATTCCTTCAAAGATTCCTTGACAGAAACATTGGATTCGTGCAGGTATGAAAATGGTCGCTCAACGACCAGCACGAGGCGAATCTGACTAGGTGGGGTCAAGGCACAGGACAGGTGAAGGCATCTCTCAGTCTCTCTAGTCATTCATGTCTTCCCAACCTGCCTCTTTTATTTCAGACTGCACTTTTTTTTTTTTTTTTTATTTCAGACTGCACTGCATCTGATTTCTGTTGTACACTTCTCTCTACGTGACGACCACCCATTGGATATGCTGACACATCAATCTTTTATCTTTTATGATGGAGCTATTTCTTTTCAGCTAAATTTTTTTCGATATCACTTTTCAGCTAAATGATTCTTTCTGAAACTCAAAAACAAGAATTATGGAGGATATTTGCCAGAACAGAAACGGACGTACCTTACACGCTTTTAGGACAAGCACTCTACAAACAAGGAGACTCTTCTCCAAAAATGAATCTTTTTTGGGTGATTACAAATTTTATCCTCCCTAATCTACGTGTCAACGCTTTGGCTGATAACAAAATGAATCTTTTTTGGGTGTCACGTACTTTAAAATAAATAAACACAGCTATTTGCGTTTTAAAACATTTACAATTTATACTTAGTTTTAATATTAAAAAAAGTGTTGTTATGTATTAATTTATTCCGTCACGTAGTTAGAAGAAAAATCGGCTTAGTATGACTTTTGAATGCATACCATTTGAAAACAGACAAAATATTTAAATAAATAGTTGTCAAACATTAAATAAAGATTGAAAAATATTAGCGTCAAACGTTTAAAAAGCCGGATGAGACAAAAGAAAAAGTAAATCTTTTGAAAGTTTGATTTGTTAAATGGCTGTTCAATTCTGTGGCTTTAAACTGCACGAAGTTCTTCCGAACAGGCGTAATGAGACCATGTTATTCAAAAATAATGGCAAACAGACTATTTGAAACGTACTGGCAAAATTGCCTAATAAGTTTAAGTATTAAGATCCCATTCTTTTTGTTTAAAAATGAAAATTCACTAAGGATGAGTTGGCTTAATGATTTTGAGAATATATTTGAAATATATAAAGCAAAAAATAATATTATTATTTGTAAAAAAAAAATAGACATATTGTTAGTCTTGTTAGATTGGTTTTCTATCAAATATTCTGTAATTTTGAAATTATTTATAGTTTATAAAAATGATAGAATATAATTGACATGCATGACAGTCAACAAAATGAATGTAAGAAACCAAACAAAAAATAATATAGATTTGTTCTCTATAACTTGGATAAGTTGTGTATAAAACTTGGTTAAAACTTATTTCTAAATAAATTAAATGTATTTACAATTTTATTTTTTCAATTCTGATCGTAGTTTGTCCTTGTATATATAGTGGATCAACTTGCAATAACATTGCTCTTCCCACCATCAAATGCCGTCGAGTACGAATCATTTTACAATTAGCAATGTTTTGAAAACCGGACCGGACCGGCCGGTTCGACCGGTTTAACCGCGAACCGGACCCTAGTCCGGTCCAATCTGGACCGATTTTTTTGCTGTTAGCGAACCACAACGAACCGGCCGGTCCGATCCGGTTTTTACCGGAACCGTTGAACCGAACCGCCGGTTTATAGCTTTTAAATACATTTTTTATGCGGTTTAATAAAATTTTCATAAATGGAGGTGAGCAGGGATCAAACCTGAGCCTTTCAGGATAGCAAACAAATGCAATACCACTGAGCTAGTGGACTTTTGTTGTAAATAAGTGAACATTTAATTCATATAAACTATTTAGTAACAATGATGTTCTCCGGTTCTTTCCGCCGGTTCGACCGGTTGAACCATTTGAACCATCGAACCTTTAACTTCACCGGTTCGATGGCCGGGTCGGTTTTCAAAACATTGACAATTAGATCGTTGGACGAATACTAATTTTAAATATGGTTGACATAAATATGAGAAATGATATCTGATCTAGTAGGTAACGACAATATAAAAATTCGTATATATACATATGATCACGGATTAAAATTCAGCTAAAATATTGTAGCTTATATATATATATAAGTATTGAAAATTGAGAGATTTGATTTTTCTCTCTATCTCAAAGTCAATGTTGAAGCGTACACACATGAACAAATTGCATGGTCATCCCGTTTAACTCATCCACATAAGCCTCCACATAATGCTGAAGCCTACAGTTAGACACTATTTGAGTGTTATCCGACGAGGACGAGACCATTTGCACCATCGCTCTGATTCTGAAAAAAGTTGTAACTTGCACCAAAGAATGACAACAAGATATTGCTAATGCCTAATTACGGTACAATACTCAATCACTTGTTCACACAAAAAGTCAAGGTTATCTTGACTTAGATACGGTCATATAAAGAGACTTGACTAAACAAGTCAAGCCGACATGCGTTACAAAGTGTAAGCCTAATTACTACTAGCTAGAAGGTTCAGGCCTGAAAAATCACGACCATGATGATAAAGGAAAGTGACTAATCACATATAAGTTTGACTATAGATAATTAGATACGTACTTTACAAAAAAGTTCAAGCAAAAGATGTTTTCAAACGCAAGGAAATCAAATTTGTCAAAAATTATAGCAAGGTGTTAATTCTTCATAATTTCAACAGTACGAGTCCAGAAAGGAACATACTTTGTGATAGCTTATTGCAGAAACGTTTGCACTTACTTTGTTTACTCCTTGGAAAGCATTTTTCTTGTGAATATGCCTTACAGAGATATTTTGTAATGGAATATATATATATATATATTGACCATTACAGGAAAAATAAAAAGAGAATAATATTGGAGACAACTGTTTCTGTTTGAATATTAAACCCCTCCTCAAACAGACACGCTGAGAACATGCACTTTTGAATTGGGTTCGAGAATCGATATATTTTGATTGGCATCTGGTCATATATAAAATTTTTTTGCAGCAACACTTGTATGAGCTATGTTACCTAACACGGATAATACAAGTAGTAGTAAATTCAATTTTTTTTTTTTTTAGAAAAAAACATAAAATTAATCAGATAGAAATTAAAATAAGAATGTAAAACAAAAGAAATTAGCCATACACATCCACATATATAATTTGATAATCACAATAGATAACAAGTAGTATTTCCAACAAAAGGAAACATACAAATTTATATTTGACATGGACAATAAGAGATGGATACTTTATATTTATATATTTTTATAAGGAATAGTTTGTTTGTATATGTTAATTTTTCTTATTTTATGATAACATACCTCTCGTGAAATTGAACAAGATAAAATTTAAAATTTAAATTCATAAACAAATATGTGAGGTTTATAACATTTTATGGTACGCAAGCTCTGCGGTATTACGAACATTCATATATCTTATGTAATTATTTGTATCTTTATATGCATGACACGAAGACAGATGGTTTCTGTCTGGATGATTATAGATATATAGGTTGTAGACACAATATTTGTTAATACTAAAATTATGTTTGGACGTAAAAGATATGTAATAAGATGTATAATTACTATGACCTATGTTAATCCGCATGGTAGCCGAGATTAGTTTTCGTATCCATATGTGCAACATGTGTGAACAAGCGGTGAAGAATTTTGAATCGAAGATCATATTTCCTCGGTCCATTAGTCATTGTCTATTAATTCTAGTGTCATTTAAGGTCTATGAAATTTACCATGTCGGCATTTGTGTTTAGTTATTTCACCCGTACATAATTCAAACTTTCCTTTTGGGCTAGCTGTACTGTTGAAATCTTTACTACTTATAAAAGCATCAATCCAAAGGTCTATCCAAATTTGAGTCCAAAGGTGTAAACAATTGTTTATCCAATGCAATATGGATCGTCCATTTTTCTGATTTGATCAGATCAGTGGTGTAGATTTAATAACGAGGTAAAATTTTAAACCTTTGGTCTAGAGCTGTTAACATTTGCGCGGAGCGGAGCCGCGCTCACTCGATAATTTACAGCGCTCCTGTTCCGATCGCAAATTAGCGATAAAACTCAAAAACAGAAAAAAAAAGGAAAGCATTTACGGCTCTCCCTTTTCTCTTGCGAGTCTAGGGTTTCAGCCGACCCAGAATCATTTTGTTCTTCTTCGGCAGCCACTGCAACCCCCCGCCTCCCATTTTTTTCTGCCGCATCTTTCCATCCATGCTCTACTCTTGCTTACATTAGGCAGATCTTCACCGCGACACTGATCGCCGCTGCTACATGTTGCCTCCTTTCTTTTCTCCGACCAGATCCGACAATCATCGCCTCAGCCTCCTCCGCGCCGCTTCCAATCATCTACTGTTGAGTAAAAAGAGGAGAATAATAAAATGGCGACGGACGACGGCGACGGCCTTTCGACGAGAGGAGGAGGTCGCCAAGGGATACGAGCGCCTCTATGGTCCCGCCTTCAATGGCGAGACTCACCTTGGCGGCAATATCTACCACATGGATGGCGTCCTCAACAAACTCATCCACGAGTTCGACAATTTGATTGTTACTAAGCCCGTTGATGACTTTGAGCACCGCCTCTGACATCACGCCGGTCTCTTCCTCACCTCTTGTCAGTATGCTCTTCTCTTCTCTCTGCATCCTCTATTAAATTCAATTTCTTTTGAGAATATTGACCAAGTCAAACTCCTCAACTTCAATAGCAACATTTGAGTATTGGTATTGTTCGATTTCCCCCTTTCGTTGGTTTCGATTCGATTGATTGGTGGTAATAACATGGGGGAGCATTCTCATTTCTCTTCTGGAGAGGAATATTATAGGCATGGCAGCCGATTCCTGCCTGGCGTCGTTCTCCCTTTTCACTAGGGTTTGTTTCTCCTTGTCTTTCATTATGCTTGCTTTCTTTTCTCTGCTATTGTCACTGTTGTTTTTATTTCTTTAATTTCTTCATAATTTTGCTCTGTTTTATCAATTTCTATTTTGCTTTCTCTTCTCGGCTGGGCCTTGGGCGATTTTGGAAAGGGCATAGGACATGGAAATAGTGATTTTGGAAACCCCAAATTTCTTATCAAGCGCTTGATTTCCAGTAATTTCTTCTTAGGTATTCATTCTGTCATTCTTTTTAATTTAGCTGCTTCATCGTTTGTTGATTTCTTCATCAGATTGTTTCTTCAATGAAGGATCGCTCGAGATTCTCAGGGATAATGGCTGAGTTGCTCAATATGTGATATTTTATTTGCTCAGTTGTTAGATGCCTTGCTGAAGATATTTACTGGAACAACATCTTCTCTATGTGAGTACTAAAAGCTTACTGACTAAATAATTTATTTTTCTTAATTTCGTTGATACTTTTAGCTTCAAGATAAAGAGAATTTTTACTAATATATCATTGCAAGTAAAAGGACTAATATATCATTCGACAAGGGTATTAGACTCAGTAAAAGACTAATCGGTGCAGTGAACAATAGAGGTATTATATTAACGCATCTTGCAACTTAAAATAATGACTGGTACCAAACCATAACCAAAATCGAAACGAAAACATAAATCACAGCACGAACTCCAAAAAAAGTAGAAAATCAAATTCTAATACTGAGTTATTTATTGCCAAGAGTGTCTGCTTAATCGTACAATATATTCTGAATTATTTACTGTTAGTTAGTAACTTAGTCGCTATTTACTTTTAGTTTTGTTAATATTATTAAGAAAAAATATTGAATTATTTGCTATTAGTTACTCATATTTGCTTTTGTTGTCCAAACAGCTTGAACAGAAATCATCCTAAAACTTCCATTAGTGGACCTAATTTGAGCAGACAAAAAGGCAGGATCTGTAACAAAATGTGCCGGTAAGAACCACTTGGTTTGTCTATATCCCAGTGACAATCCTTTTTCTTGTTTCTGATTTCAAGTTACTTAACATTCAATGAGATACTTTCCTTCTTTTAGTACTCAGCTGCACAAGAAATCTTGGTTGTTACTAATGCCATGCAAACTTGTGCCCTGTTATTTACTCTCTATTTTTGATGTTTAATGCATAAAAAAGGAAGAATTCTTTGATTAGATTATGAAATGAGATGATGGTAAAAACAATGAATTGTATTTTTGCTAACACATCTCTTATGTTTCAGGTTTATAAGAGCTTATCTTTGTCACATTTGTTGATTGTCAAAATGATGGTATGGAGGGTTATTGCATATAATTTAGTTTCGAATATATATTGAACTTTATATAAGAATTTTCTCTTGATGATCTTATTTTAACAATTTAAGAAAGTGTGCAAATAAGGACGTAGTATTTTGGTAGTTATTGTTTTCTCTATTAAATGGATTGAGAAAATATTTAATTTTGAAAGGAATGCAAAACGATGGAAAATGTACCTGGTTGAATTTCTAATTTATTCTAGATATTTGATTATCTTCCTTTTATGTCATCAATTATAATAAATGTGACAAAATCACAGAGAGAAAGAGAGTATATAAGGCATGTATTCCTATTTACACAACATCTTCCCAAATTAAAATCAGAAAATTAACTATAAGAACAAATTTGTAAGTGATATACCTCCATGCTTGGAATGCGCATGCTCGCCTTTATTTTAATTTATAGTAGTCCCAATTATCATTAATAATGAGAGTTGTGATAGAAAAAAATTACAATATGGATTGGAAAATTAACATAATTTGGAATTATGTGAAATTTGCACTTGATATTAGCTGAATTTAAATTTATTTTTTCGTTCCTACTCAATAACTATATAATCATTAGCGATTAATATAAGAAAAAATGCACGTACTAACAAAATATTTATTTGAATCCAAAGTTTAGGGTTTAATAATGCAGGAAAAAGAAAAAAGTATTACTAATATGAATCAATATTAACCTTGTAAACTACATAATGCTAAATTAGTATACGAAGTACCAAGAGATGATCGAGGAAATAAAAAATAAAAATATTTTTATTGTTCATACTATACACGACACGTACATGCACTCAACATATGTCATAAAAAAAATTATCGCTTAATTTTTTTTTTGTCCACACATTGGGTGGGCTTGATTGCTAGTTGATCTTAAAAAGACCAAAGCGCATATCATAATATAGACAAAGGATCATTATCGAGGCCAGCAGGGTGGAAGTTAACAACGTACGGTTCGGAAAGTTTTTTTTTTTTTTTTTAAATTCGATAACTGAGATCTGTTGTTAATTGATAGACATAGCCTCATAGCCTTTTACGTGATCGGAATGAGAGAGAAGCGGAGGTAGAGTTATATAAGTTTGCGTGATCTGAAAAAAGATAAAGGAAATCACGTTTTGAATTCTCAGCTAAAATAATAAAATTTTGTGAGATTTGACTTCGGGCATATATACAATCAGCCTTCTTTTGCAATCACAATATTTGACGACGAATAAATTCAATTCCACTCATTCTCGTGTAATCAACAAAATTCATTTCAAAATCGACTATATATATAATTTGTTTTTTCTATTGAATTGAATCAAATTGAACTCTTTTCATTTCTTGGTCGCTCGTCTATGTTTAAGAATTTGTACTTTTTTTTTCCCAAAAAAAGGAACAGCTTGCAGTTTAATGATATTGCCTAGTTATTTTGTTAACATTATAATTTTCTTTCAAAATGAAATATTCTTCATTGTTTTTGATGATTTGTGCGGTAGTTTGATCCTAACCACAGTATTAAAAATGCTATTTGCTTATTCAGTCAATAAAATTATTAATAAGAGAACCATCTTTTTTCCTAATTAGTAGTAAAAGACATGTATGTGTTATTTTGGACCATTATTATTATGTGGGGTGATAAGGATTATCATGATATTTCTCATTCCATCATCCCACGCGTTTTCTCTTTCCATTTTTAGATCAACGCTAATTAACTTTCTATTTTTGTTGCTCATCTCATCATCCCCTGGCTTCCTTTCTGGTTCCATTCCTTTTCATTTCTGAATGTTAATTGTTCTGGTTCTGTAAACTTATTGTCTTGATTCTGTAATACATAATTGTGCTAGTTAATATACGTAATTGTGCTAGTTAATATATCTAATTGTGCTAGTTAATATACATAATTGTGATAGTTAATATATTTGATTGTGCTAGTTAATATAAGTAATTGTGCTAATTGTGATGGTTAATCAGGATGGGAAGGGGGGAGTAACGCTGGATGGGGAAAAAAAGTGAGTAACGCTAGGAGATGGGGATCAGAGACATAAATAGAAAGGGAAGAAGATGGAGACTAGAGACACAAATGGACCAGAGATGGGGATGATGAGGATGATGCTAAAGAGAAACACAAAGCTAATCACAGAAATACAAAAGATTTTTGGTAGGTTATATGTCTGCATTCAAAAGTCTTCCTTTCAAAATTTCTAGAACGAGAATATCTAGTAACTTTTGTTTTTCATGCAATGTGAATTCGCTTCACATTCTTGAAGATGGAATAATTTTGCCCGATCAACTGTACGGGTTTGATATTCATTTTTTTATAATTCTATAAATCTGAAAGGGGACGTTTGGATTATCTAAGAATAAAATTAGAATTAGTTATTCGGAGTAAAAAATATTATTTCTAAATGATCAAGATAAGTTTTTTGAGTTCTAAAGTGTTATTTTTAAATAGTCACTACCACAAAAAAGCCGATCAGTAACGCCCTATTAATAACGATTTTGGAAAAAAAACGTTACAGAATTCAGAGTGGCAGCGGTGTAAATAATTTCAAGTTCATTCCGTAACGGTTTTAATTAAACAACCGTTACAGAATTTCCGTCCGAAAATTAAAAAAATCTGTCAAATGATTCGTAACGGTTATTATAAAATAACCGTTATAAAAGGCCATCACATTTGTAACGATTTTAAAATAACAACCGTTATGAAATTAAAGTTTTAATTATGTAACGATTTTTATATAAAAACCGTTATATATTTGCTACCATATTTCTAAATACCATATTTTAGGAAACAGACGACTCCATTTTCCTATCTATTTTTCATCTCCGAACGTATCCGACCCCCTCCATTTCATTTTGTTTCTCCCTCAATTCTTTCTTCTCTTTACTCATGACCTCCCTCGATCTCTCCGCCGCCTCCACCTCCGACCCCAGAACTCGGCCTCCTCCACCTTAAAACCCAACCACCTTACTCTTCCTCTTTGCTCTCTCCCTCCCAGATCCGCCCGCCACTTTATTTCCTTCCTCGCTTTTCTACAAACCCTAGCATGAAATCAATCCATCATCCCACCCAACTCATCGTCGCTTGTATATCCGTCAGCGGCGCTGGTGGTTGGGTGTCTCTCGCTGATCCGTCACCTATTCTCGGCGCTGGCTCCGCCTACTGCCTCTGTGGTCTCCTCATCCTCAGCACGGACGAAGGTGGAGAAGTTGGTGGCCACGACGAGGCGAGGTGGTGGTTGCGTCAACGAGGCAAAGCGAGATGGCGGCAGTGATGAAGCTAGTGGCAAAGGGCCCCATGCTCGACCAGCTCTTTTCTTTTCTCGAGTTGGTTCCATCCGCATCGGAGCTTGTGCTGACAGACAAGTCAGGTTCGAGTGGGCCCTGCCTGGCGTTCGCTAAAGAAGTCTGGTTCGATCCCAGACCAGTTGCTCCAACAGCAGCCTAGGTATCACTTTTGTTCATGGGAGTTTGCTTCTTCCATGACATTCTGTTCAATTTCAATCTTTGATGCAAAGTTAAAATCTGAGTTGTATTGCCAAATTCTTTCAAATCCATTGCTTACAGTTTCTCATCTGTGAGCTAGTATCGGGGTGGGAATTTAAGAAAACCCGGTGGCCTATTTGGAAACAGTGGTTCTGGAATAGCTGTGGAGGACCTTAAGCAGCTGGAGACATTTTGAAGCTGAGGTACACGAGCTAACCCCATGTCATTTCCTGGTTTTGGGCAAAACCTGTTGACTTGGATTATGGCTGTATGCTTGGAATTTACCTGATAGGTATCATATTTCCCAAAGTTGAGTAGTGAGTACTAATAGAAACCAACCATTAATATGGCCCTACTGTAGGAAAGTGCTCAAATTTAATTTTTCAACTAATTTGACTCAATTAAACTCAAGCAAAGAGGATTTAGTCCAAGCATTATAACATCACAACATGAGAAGGGGTTAGGAAGGCTACCTCTCCTAGGCTCACAACTAGGAGGCTCGAATTCGATGCGTGGGAGTCGGTGGCGTGCTCTCCTTCACCACCAAGTCACCGGCGGCCGCCTCGAGTCCACCTAGAAGTTTAATCACATCCTCTTTCAACTTGTGCTACCAAGGAAGAGGAGAGCAACTAATCCCCAAGGTTTTCTCTCTTTTACTTCTTTCAATTAACTAGTTTAATTAATAGAGAAGGGAGAAGACTCAACACATGAGCATTTGAGGTGGATTAAGAGCAAGAGAAAGAGATGAAAATTCTGAAATTTTCTCTCTAATTTTCGTTCTAGGAGGAAGAGGGAGAGAAAAGGCTATGGTGGCTAGGGTTTCTCTCTCCAAATGACCTCCTTTTATAGACCAACCACTCCACAAACTTTAGGGACCTTTTTACCCCTATTAGGGCAGCCACTATATGGGCTATCAAGTCCATTTTGTGATGTGTTAAATGTCCACTAATTCAATTAATTAATGGACCTTTCTCTTGTACTCAAACTGGGCCTTTAATTTACTAATTAAATAAAGGTCCATAAGCTCTATTTAATTCCTATAATTAAATTGTGTTGAACAAAATTAATTATTAACTTATTAATAATTATTTTGGGATTAGCAAATGCGTTAATTTATTTCTATATGATCTTCTTGACTTAATTAATTATAACGATTCGCAACGGTATATAATTAATTAATCAACTTATCATATTTTCGCAATACACTGCTGCGAATAAATAAATAATGCACCGTGTGATTAAAGTCCTATTTGTGTGACCCTTTGAGGATTTATGCTATGTTGGCCATGGAATTAAATCGCTATTTAATTCCAATAATCATAAGCGGTATCTAGCAACACGTTATGACTCCCAATTCGCATAAATAGTGTACTGCTACAATATCTCAATCCTGCATAAGAAATAATAGTATTTCCTTATCTGATTCTTATGTCACATGATATCATCGTATAATCTAAGATAGGAATGTGTCATTCTTGCAGATTATACGTTTCTTAATCTAGAGTTGATCGCTTAGTTGCGCGCATACGATCCAACTCCATCAAGGGGCCCAAACAGATATCATCACTCACTAGGTATACTAATGAGGGACATACGGTTTTCTTGATGAACAACTTTTTCCCGTACAATTCAAGAGAACATAAATAAAGTCCGTATAGCAGCCCTTATCAGGAATCAACGGTAGACGATATTTATTGAACCTATCCTCATGTGGAAAAGTTGAACCATCTCAAACTTAGAATCAAACTCATATGAAATAAACAATGACACATAACACAATCCAAATGTTTATTTCATTGGGTCATGTCCTGTACTATGTTCTAATAACATACACATATGCAATTAAGTTGGTAACTCCTTACCTATGATTTGTAGAACTTAATCATCACTTAACTTGCATACTAATCTTTTATGATAATTAATGTTCCTTGTTAATTATCATTATTACAGACGATCTAGATTTATTACTGTCATTCTAATGAATGATCCACAGAGATCTACAATTCAGATCCTCAATCTGAATGATCTGTCAATAATAAACTCTAGGAACAAATGATAAAATATCATCAATAACATAAACTAATAAATTAAGTCATTAAATATTGACTTCTATGACACAACTCCAACACCTACTACAGCTTCCTCTTAGACATTTTTCTCATTGTAGTATTCAAAATGTGGATACATTTATTACAGAGACACTAGAGTTCAGCTCTATTGTCAAACTTACTTGTATTCGTTTCTGCATGTGTAGGTTGACCTTTCTTTTGATCTTCTTGTTCACAAGCTGAATGAGATCATATTTTCATATTACAAGAGTTGCGTAGCAAGGTTAGCACCTAATTCTGCAAATTCAACAAACTTGTCTCCATTTCCTACAGTCTCACATTCTCATGTAACCTCATGTAACCTCCTACACCATTTAGGGCCTGAGGCTTCATGGTTATTTGATGAAATTCAATTTTATGACTTATATATTTTGGTTCACTTGTTTGTTTTTTAGATCAAAGAAGGATGCTACCTAAATCATGGAGTCAAGATCCACTTGCTCAATGCTCCTCCCAGCTGCTCAAAGATTTAGCATGGGATCATCTCAGGTGAGGTGCTCATCTCCTTACATCATCAAATTAGTTTATGATATACAATTTCTGATTGAATATGCAAATTATTGTTCTAAATTGGTTTAGTCCTCTATGTTCATTTGTCAAAATTGATCTATTAAATAAATGAGATTTGGTTGTCCAAATCCACCCTGAAAAGATCAGGTCTGTCTTGGTAAGCTTTTGAGATAACATTAGTTGCTCTTTTTGTAATTCCTGTCATAAAGCATTGACAAAGCTTGGTTGACAAATTCCTGTTATAAGGGAATTTAAGGAGATGATTCTATGATAATAGAGATATTGAATGTTTTAGTTTAAACTAGTTTGTGAACTCTTGCTAATTTGACTTCATTTCATACACTTTCTGAACTGAAACAGATGAAGCTGTGTTTCAATCCTCAATGGATGAAAGCTGAGCGGACAAAAGCCTTATCCGATGGATGAAAGCCATGGCCGAGCGATCGAAAGTCGTACCCAAGGGGTACTGTGCTGTACCATTGGTAAACACATCTTAGATAAATTTGTCTCCATCTCCCACTCTTTCAAGTAAATTTCATTATTAGTGGTAACTTAGTCATTCTTTATTGCATACTAATCAAAGAATTCAGTAGACATGAGTTAGAGGGAAGAAATAGTTGAATCATTCATTATGGTATGTAGTATATATGTACTAATCGAACAGCAATGTGATAAAAATTTTGGTTAAGCTACATATATGTTCCTTGTCAAACATACTAATTTGAAAATATATTGTCCTAATTTTAGAGGGATGATAGCCATGCCGAGGGATGAAAGTCGTGGCTGAGGGACGAAACCATAACGAACAAAAGTCGTGGATGTAAGCCGTGGCTGACCTATTGTTATTTATATTAGTTTTATATTATTAATAGCATGATTAATTGTTTCTGTAGCAACAAAAATATTGTGTTATTTATATTAATTTTATGGTTGCCTATGCTAGCATTTTTATATGATTTGGTTAATTATATGATTAATTATATGATTGTGGTTGCATGTTTATGGTTGACGTGCTCGCAGGAATATATATTTTTTTAAAAAAGACAAGAGTTTGCAACGGTTATTTGATAATAACCGTTACAAAATTAATGGAATAAAAAATTATATTTTATAAATTTGTAATGGTTTTTATCTAATAACCGTTATGAAACCCTGGCCATCTATAATGGTTATTTTATATTAACCGTTACGAAACCCCGACCTTCTTGTAACAGTTATTATAAAGTTTTGTAACGGGGGCTATAGTGACGGGGTCATATCCGTTACTATTTCAATTTATTAACCGTTACAGACCCTCTTATTTCGGGTAGTGAGTCCAACTTTCGGATTAAATTTTTATTTCTAGTGTTTGGATCATCTTTTCAATCCGGATTAAAAATGGTCCCAACAACTTCTTAATCTCCAATATTAATAGTACCTGGAGTTGTTTTGCAAATTAAGGAATAGTATAAGATTAATACTAAGCTGATGCTATTTGAATGATTATAAAGTAAAATAGCGGGTAAAGACTAAATTAAGAGTACTATTCTGAATATAGTATTATTTTGTACTATTCAAAAGAGCAAAAATGTTGTTTAATAAAATGGTAGTTGAATAGTGAAATTAATGGTGGATTTGATGATGATAATGATATAATTACAACGATGATAATAATGTAGTAGTACTACTACTACTACTAATAATAGTAATAATAACAGTAGTAGTTTTCATAATAATAATAATATCAAAATAATTAATATTCTGTACTCTTCTAATTCACTATTTGATTTATTTGTCTGGGTAGCATATTTTAGATTATACTAGTGCTTTATCTGATCTTCTAATCTACATTTGGAAACTGTTTTACTTCAGAATAATGCGCTTTTATACTATTTTTCTATTCAAAGATTGCCAAATGAATGAACTCTTAGAAAACAACGAATATGATCCCCTATTGAAAAATATAAATCGTTTTTGCGTGGTATATAAACTCATATAAAAAATAAATGAGTTCACAAAATTATCATATTTTTTATATAATATTCGTAATTTCTTTGATGTGCCTGTCATTGTTTGTCAATATATAATAAATAGCTAGGGATCTTATTCCTCAATCACTACAAACCGAATTAATTCTGAATTTGTCGATTGTGATCGAGTTGCAATTTAGCACTCTCATATACATATATAAGCATAATTAGCAAGCGAACCCAATTTTTACAAACCCACATACACATAAAAGCTTGGTCCGAAAAGTTTATTCTTTTTAATTTTGAAAATTCAACAAGTTCCTCTGTAAGGATTAATAGCCCTCTCATATATAAGTTAAAAAGTTAAATTTACTAGTTTGTTTGAGGTCACAAAATTTGCTATGCACCAAAAGGGGAAAAAAAAAAAACTCTCATAATTGTCACGGTTCTTCTGGCGGTAAAAAAGGTACAATTGTACCATATATAACTCATATAATTAAGTCGTTTAAGTTTTAGAATTTTGATATCATTTACGCCTATGGTCCGCCTTCAGAGTTTGAGCCTAAAATATAGTGAAATTGGAATTTGGAAATGAAGGACTTTACGTTAAAAAAAAAGAACAACATTTATTACCCAGCTATTATAACTGCCATCGCTAAATAAACCATCGCTGCCATCGCTGTTGTATGTTACAAATGTTCAGTTTAATAATAAGAAGTGTTCAGTTTAATAATAAGAAGTGTTCAGTTAAATGCGTCAGAGTCGCACCAGAGTCAAATCGCGCGTGGGTCAAGAGGTGCGCTAGGAGGCAGGGGTAGAGTCGGAAAAAATTTAATTTGAACCGGATCGGTTCATGACCCCTTCTAATTTTTTCATGTGTTTTTTGTTCGGTTCATAACCCCTTCGCTTGGTTTTTTTTTTTCTCATAACAGTTATATTTCATGTTGCTACTAACTGAACATTTATATTTAAATAACAGAACATTTGTACTTATTAAACTGAACATTTGTATTGACCCAACTGAAATTTTTGGCAAAAAAAAAAAAACCAAAATGAACATAGTGAACATAGCGAACACTTATAAAACAGTGAACAATTCTACTACAAAATGAACATTTGTATCTAATAAAGTGAACACTTATAATAACGAAATGAAAAAAAAATGCACACTGGGTGAGTAGAGGGGATAGAGCACTGCTCAGCGAATGCTGGCCGCGATGGCAGCGATGGCATTAATCAATTTTCTTTATTACCTATCTCGTGTTGTACAGAAGGGATCTTCCTGGGGAGCTGCTTTGGGCAACCGATTTTATGCTTGGAGCAACATTAAAAAATATAGCGTGGACAAATTTGCCCTCAATGTCAATGAACTTTCCTAATAAATTTTCTATAATAATACATTCAAACACTAACCGCTAAAACCAATTGATTCTTTTTATGTTATGCTAAAACTTAATTATTCTTCAATAGAAATTTTATTGGTATGGCTAATCTTAAATTTTGAGGTCTGTATTTTTTTTTTGTTTTGCGCGCTAAATTTTTATTTAGCAACTTAATAGAAGGAAAGAAGGAAAGGCTTGTTAACACTAAAAAAATTAACTGAAAAAAATCTCTCAATATAAATTCATCATTACTATAATGTTTAATCATAGAACAAAACTAGCTATCAAAATCATCTCTAACGCTTAAATATGTTATGCTCAATCCATGTCTTTTCACATAAAACAACACAATTTATCAAGAGAATATGAAAAGAATCCGGAAGTTCGGAGGGGTAAATTAGTCAATTAAAAATATATTGATGTTGCTCCAGGTGGAAAATATGTTGCCCAAAGCACCTCCCATCTTCCTGCTAGCACCACAGAAAATTAAACAGTACTTAAAGATAGCATAACAACACGAGAAGGGACTTCTTCAGAAATGCTAAACAAAAAAAACCAGAAGGCTTCTTTTAAACAGTACTTAAAAGATACCATATAGTTGTATTGTACAATTGCTCGGTCACAGTAGTAGCAATACATGCATAATTAATATTCCAGAAATCATGGAGAAATTACCTGCGTTTTACCATAGAAGAAACCTTTTTAATAGAAAACAAAGGTTTGCCTAGGCTGTCAACGGTTAGGTACGATACAGTACAAGTTCATATTCAGTAGACGTTAAAATTTTATTTATCCATATGAACCGTTAAAAATGACTTTATCCGTACCTACCCGTACCAACGGTAAGGATAGCATAACAGTACCAGCAATTTTTTTTCATGTCAGTTGAAATTCAAAAAAAAAAAAATTATGTTTGGCAACGCTTGGAATAGGCTAGTTTGGAATAAGCACATGACAATGCAAAACCAAACAAGCTTGGAATAAGAACAATGCTTATTCGAAATTTCTTATTAATTCAAAAGATGGGAACCAAACATGGAACAAGAAATTGAACAAGAATGAAATTGCTTATTCATCCCCTTGTTCTTGTTCTACCATTTGGTGGGACAAGGAATGGAACAAGCCCAATTGCTTTTTCATTTCAACTTGTTCTACCATTGCTTATTCATTCCTTATTGATCCCTCTTCCAAATATTAGAACAAGGGGATGAATAAGAATAAGAATAGAATAGCTTATTTTAGAATAAGGGTGGTGAATAAGAAATAGTGAAAAATTGCTTATTCATAAATTAAGAGATGTTGTTTGGGTGGTTAGTTAAAAATAAGAACAAACAAAAAAAATATAAAATAATGATTTGTTGTTGGATGATTAGGTTGTTCCAATCTAATTCTAACATTTTGTTGGAACAAGAATAAGGATCCGAATAGCTAATTTCGCTTGTTCTAAAATGTGTTTAGCAACTCCTAGAATTAACAATTACGAATAATATCAATCAAATTTTGATGAAGATCGGAACTAATATCATATCTTATGAAATACTTATGGGGTCGTTTGGATCGCTTGGGAATAAGAGGAATAGCCTATTCCTAGGCGGAAAGTATTGGGAAGTGTGTAACTTTGTGAAGAGTTTGGATTGTTTATAATAAAATTTCCGCCCGGAATTGCTTATTCCCCTTATTCCCAAGGCATCCAAACGAGCCCTATGATAATAACATGATTATGTATACATATATGTTTTGTAAAATTTTACCCATTAGATAATGGATACGAAATAATTCTTATTCGTTTTTTATCCAATAAATTAACAAAAATTTTTCTTTATCCATACCAACACATCAGCTAACGAAAATAAAACCTTAACCATATCCGTCTTATAAATATGTACGGATAAGATAAACAACCAAACAAATTTCATTGAGGGTCCTTTTTTCGCGGAATGCTAACCACCTGTCACAAGTGGAATCAAACTATAACATACAATTTATCAAACTCCACATCTTTATTGGGTAAAAAAATTTATTTTACTCCATTTGGTTATCCTTATTCATGTTTCCATATAATCATACTATATATGGCTATGATAGACGTAAGCTAGGCTATATTATACCAATGCAGCATGAATATTGGATGACACCTTTCTTCCTGAACCATTTAGTACGGTTATGAAATAATTCCAATTATTTAGTTTTAGTTTATACATAATGCGCTTATCTGAACCAGTGCATGATGTTCTTGTGGTCTTTCTAGGTGGGCCTGGATCAATAGTGTTAGCTGGTAGTAGAGCTGTCAAACGGATGCCATTTCGCACATTTTAGTTCCGTTCCATCTAAAACAAAACAGAAACGGACGGGCAAACTGGTTTCATTTCTGAGAACGGAATGGAAACAAAACAGGGAGTGGTACACATTACTGTTTCGTTTTACCAAAAACTGGTTGAAATCAATAGAAAATGGGATGAAATCAATGAAAAATTGATAACGGAACAGAAACGGAATGAAAAAATCATTTCGTTTAACGCAACGGAACGGAAACGAAATAAGTCTTGTATTTCGTTGCCGAAACGGAACGAAAACAGTAGAGAGTATTTCCGCTGCCATTTCCCACGTTTGACACTGCTAGCTGGTAGTGCCCACGGCACAATGACCAGAAAGTGAAAATAATTGCTATTATATGCCCGGCCGTTACACAGTATTGATATGCAAATGTTATTCCCTTACATATGGAAGGAATAAAATAGTAAACAAAAACTGGGTAAATTGCAGAAAATATGGAAAGATGCCAAACTAAAGTTATATGTCCACTTTCATGCGCTCAAATTTAAAATGCTGGTCTATAATTTGGGTTCCGGAGACAGAATAGAATCCCACTACCACCGAAAGAAATTAGTTGTTTATATGTTTATTTCCAACTTTATTTTCATTTATCTGATTAATCACTTCTATAGCATCTCCTTTTCTTTAATTATATTTTTATCCTCTACTTCTTTTGCTCTCTTTTGGTTCACTTTAGAGAGCATCTTAAAAACTCTAGGCGCCAGGTTGTTGTTTGAATGACCGTACCGGTTGTTGCATGTAATAGCCACAAATAATGCATGCTAGAAGAAATCGTTAGAGATGATAACTTACTTAATTGGGTGGTCATCATTGGTAGGTTTGACTGAACATATAAAAAAAGTACATTCTAAAAAGGGGTTATATTGCGACCCGAATATCGATCTGAACCCAACATAGTTTTACAAAATAACTCATGTTACCTTGGTCAACTCATTCTTTATCCAAACAAAACGGTGTGAGGTATATATATCGTCAAAGAGAGATCTAATCCTGGTTTTGCTGATATTCCAAAATTAATCTCAACTTGCTTTGGATGAATTTTTGGGATCATTAATAGTATTAACCTAATGTGCACCTTACTCCTGGAATATAAAAAAAATGATAAAATAGCGCCAATGAAGACAGTAGAGACAAAGCCCTCGGAAAACGTGAGTGGAAACCATCTTAAATGTCAAAGCTTTCTTCAAAAAAAAAAAAAAAAAATCTTAAATGTCAAAGCCACTTGCACGAATGCCCAAATACATACCCTCCATTCCATTGTACATAGCTTCCATTTTGGAATTTGATCAGAAGTCTAAACATTTTTTTTTCAATCCACAGCCTTTGACCGCCACTTCTCTAATTGCACCGGTCGCACATTTTGTGCTAATCATATTACCCTGTTATTGCATAATCACACAACAATTTAATACACCAACAAATGCAAGCATGATGCTTACATATTGATGGTTTAGATCGGTTCTTATATGTTTTCTACGTTTGACATTCCATTTATTGAGATACTTATGCAAAGGACTCTCTTTCTCCGTATTTTTAGGTTGATGCATATTCCCACATGAATTTCTTGTCCATTGTATATACACAGTAGATATATAGCTACATGTTGAGAAAAAAGAATAAAAGAGAAATAAAAGATGCGATCTTAGAGAAAATTCATTATTGATCAAATATAGAAAGGCAACCAAGGGCAATCCATTAGATTCAATCATCACTACGCCACAAATGATTTTTAGAACCACCACATTAACACCGATTTTTTCAAAATCCGGTTCTAAAAACACCCAGTGACATTTTTTATATTGTCAGATATTTTTTTAGAACCGGTTTTTTATAAAAACCGGTCTTAAAGAGTTGCAAAAAAAAAAAATCAGTTTTTCTTTAAGATCGGTTTTTATAAAAAAATGGTTCTAAAAATCTGCCGATTTTTAAGAAGAAAAAATCTGCCGATTTTTAAGAAGAAAAAATCTGTCGATTTTTAAATAAAAAAACCGGTCCTAAAGAAAACTGAATTTTAGGTTTTTTTTTTGCAACTCTTTAGGTCCGGTTTTTTATAAAAAAACCGATCTTAAAAATCGACTGATTTTTTCTTCTCATCTCTTATCTCATTTCTTCTCTCTTCTCTAAAAATGTCTAAGTTCGAAACCTCTCTCTAAACCCTTCTCTTTGCGCCTCCTCTCTGCACCTCTACTCTCCTCTACGCTACTCCACTGCCTCCTCTCTCCTCTCTATGCCTCTACTCTCCTCTGCGCCAACCTTCGAGCACTACCACCATTGCCTCTCTCTCACCTCTACTCTTCCCCTTTGAGCACTATTGCCCATCTCTTCGCGTAACAGCCCCTCTCTCCTAGCGCCTCACCACTGCCTCACCACAGCCCCTCGACTGCACCTCCGACAGCTAGCACCTTTGAGGTAATTTTCGCACTGATTTTTGTCTCGTGAAGGAAGGCTCTTTTAGGCCGAGTACGCCATTGAGGCTATCAGGGTATCAAATTCGAAGCCTTTCCTAGTTTATTTGGGTCAAATTTTGAGCTAATTCAGCTTCAGTTTCTGAATTGGTACTTGTTCAATTATTAGTTCAGCTTTAGTGTCTATAAAAGATCATGAGGAAGGATGATGGAGGACTTCAATCCAATTGGGCAAACGAGAAAATCCAGTTTTGTACCCTCTGTTTTGCTTACTGGTACAAGTTTCTTAGTTCAGAAACCCATTTGTGATTGTTTTTGAGACCGGGGACCTAGTTGTAAATTAATTTGAATTGTCCAAAGGAGCTTAAGTGAAATATATAAATTTGTGAACTTATTTCTTTGTTGGACTGAGATATTAAAAGGCAGCACGCGGCAAACAGGAAAAAAGGGGCTTGCCCCAAAATATTATTTTTTTATTTTACGTTGATCTTTAACACCGGTTTTTAACTAAAAACAGGTGTTAAAGATCACATTTTTAACACCGATTTTTAGTTAAAAACCGGTGCTAAAGATCTCTTGTTTTTTTCCATCACGAAACTGGCTTGTTTTTAGCACCGGATTTTTAACACCGGTTTTCAATGATTTTTAACACCACTCCCCTTTAGCACCGCTGCCCAACCGGTGCTAAAGGCCTCTATTTAACCGGCGTTAAATCCAAAAAATGGCGTAGTGCATATAGCTGTTAGAAATCTATAATTTAATATTATAACCGTTATATCTTGTTATCCTTAAGTATAGCCTAGAAGGGGTGAATAGGCACAATTTAAGTTCTAAACCGATCTGGACAATTTCGCAAAAAATAGCAATTCAACAATTCACACAAGCAAGCAAGCAAGCAAGCAGTATAAGTAAATAAGATAGAAAAAAAGACGAGCAAACTTGATTACGGAGTTTCGACATGCTTGAAAGTGCTAGCCTTAGTCGTATGTTCCCGGAAGTTTCGCAACCACGAAAAGGGTGCAGTCCGTTCTATTCCACAATGAACGGAACTACAAATTCGAACTGAATTTTCTCGTCATAGTAGACCTCGAGATGGATCGGACAAACCAATACAAAACTTAATCCTCACACAAATTAGGAGAATGATGCTCACAATCAAAACATTCAAAATCTAGCTATAAACCAATGTGGTGTTTGATTGAGACTCAACCGTGGCGTAAGAGACGGTGGCATGCTCTTCCTTCTCCTTTCCTTGCACCTCAAGTCCATACAAAGATTAACCAATTTCTAGTTGATTTGTGCTAGCAAATCAATAGAAAAAAAAAACCTAATCCCAATGCTTCCTTTCTTGAATTAATTCAATAATTAATTGTAGAATCTAATCTCAACTCATGACACCTACTTAATGCAAAAGAGGAGACACTTAAGAGATAAAAATTTCAGATCTAAACTGAAAATTTCAGCCACCATGGAGGAAGAGAGAGAAAGGTGGCTTATGTTATCCTAATCCATCAAATGAAGGGGTATATATAGTCAATTCATAATCCTCTCCCACAAGGCACATGGGCTTGTGGTCCCCTCCAAAATTCGTCCAAAATATGGGCCAAAAAATCTGAGTGCCATATTTCATTGTTCTCTTTGATTTATTCATCAAAATAAGCCCCATATGATATATATGAGCATATAGTACATTTATATCAATATAATTCTCATAATTATATAAATTGTGTTGAAATATAAATAAATATCAACTCCTTGATAATTATTATTGGATTAGACTTTACATTAATTTAGTTTCATATGATCCCTTGAAATAATTAATCATAACGGTTCATAAACGGTATATAATTAATTATTCAACTTATCATATTTTGTATTCTCCAATACAAATAAACTAAATATAATGTATCATAGGTTAAGAGCTTTGTATTCGTGTCTCTCGGAGGATTTATGCCATGTTGGCCATGGAAATTAAATCACAATTTAATTCCAATAATCATAAGCAGTTGTTGGAGTTATGTCCTAGAAGTTAATATTTTAATGACTTAATTTAGTTTATGTTATTGATGATATTTGATCATTTGTTCCTTGAGTTTATTATTGACAGATCATTCAGGTTGAGGATCTGAATTCTGAATCTCTGTATTTCATTTTTAATTAAATGATAATAATAAATCTAAATCGTCCGTAATCTTGATAATTAACAAGGAATATTAATTATCATAAAAAATTAGTATGCAAGTAAGTGATGATTAAGTTCTACAAATCACAGGTAAGGAGTTACCAACTTAATTGCATATATATATATATATATATATATATGTTACTGGAACATAGCACATGACTTGACCCAATGAAATAAATATATGGATTGTGTTATGTGTCATTATTTATTTCATATGAGTTTGATTCTGAGTTTTGAGATAGTTCAGCTTTTCCACACAATGATATGTCCAATAAATATCGTCTAACGTTGATTCCTGATAAGGGCTGTTATACATACTTTATTTATGTTCTCTTGAATTGTGCGGAAAAAAGTTCTTTATCAAGACAATCGTATGTCCCTTATTAGTATACCTAGTAAGTGATGATATCTATTGGGTTCCTTAATTGAGTTGGATTGTTTGTCGACAACTTATACAATCAACTCTAGATCAAGAAATTTATAAACTGCAAGAATGACACATTCCTATATTATTTTATACAGTGATATCATGTGACATAAGAATCAAAATAAAAAAATTATCTATTTCTTATGCAGAATTGAAATACTATAAAAGTAAACTATTTATTTATGTTAATTGGAAATCATAACGTGTTGCTATATACCGCTTATGATTATTGAAATCATAACTCCATCAAGAGATCCAATAGATATCATCACTCATTAGGTCTATTAATGAGGAGCATACGGTTGTCTTGATGAAAAACTTTTTTTCCGTACAATTAAAGAGAACTTAAATAGACTCCGTATTGCAGCCCATTTGGATTAGAGTTAGACAATATTTATCGAACCAATCCCCATGTGGAAAAGTCGATCCATCTCAAACTTAGAATCAAACTCATATGAAATAAATAATGGCACATAACACAATCCATATATTTATTTCATTGGGTCAAGTCCTGTGCTATGTTCCAGTAACATACACATATGCAATTAAGTTAGTAACTCCTTACCCATGATTTGTAGAACTTAATTATCACTTAACTTGCATACTAATCTTCTATGATAATTAATGTTCCTTGCTAATTACTAAGATTATGGAACCTTTAGAGATATTATTTTAATTCTAATGAATGATCCACAGATATCTACAATCCAGATCATCAATCTGAATGATATGTCGATAATAACTCAAGGAACAAATGATCTAATTTCATCAATAAGTTAAACTAAAATTATGTCATTAAATTATTGACTTCTAGGACATAACTCCAACACTAGTCACCAAGGAGATGATGGATGAAGGATTTCTTAAGAATGGACTTTATTTTTTGATAGCAACAAGTTTAGATTTAATATTTTAAAAGATGAAGATTTGAGCAAACTCTGGCATAGGCGAGTTGGACTTCATTCTGACAAAATATACATATGTTTAACTTTTTGAATTTGGATTGTAATAATTGTGAGGTGTATAAATTTGCTAAACACACCAAACTTTCTTTTATAATTCTAAAACTAAAAGTAGTGAGCTTTTTAAACTTATTCATTTGGATGTTAATTTAAGGGCCTAATCTCGTAGATTTTTATAATAATTATAAGTATTTTGTTATTTTCATCGACGACTTTTCTCTGAAAACTTGACTTTATTTAATGAAAAATAAAAGTGAGGTATTTTTCGCATTTTCAAACTTCTCAAATTTCGTAGAAACACAATTAATAAAAAATTAAAATTCTTAAGGCCAACAACGAGATTGAATTTATTACCAAAAAATTTCAAACAATTTGAAAAAAATATATAGTAGGTACGTAAATGAGAAATCTATCATATTTTTGTAAGCTTAATGTGTGTTCCTTTTTCGTGTTTGTCATGTCTTTCGTGTCGTGCCGTGTCGTGTCTGGAAAATTCACGTGTTGTACGTGTCGTGTTTGGACACGTCGTGCTTTTTTTTAGAACACTAGTCCAATGCTGTTGTAATTTTGAGATTAGAATAAATATTATGTTCTATCATCATCTCTTAAAACCGCAATATATACTACATAACAAAAGTACAATGTGTTTTTTTCTAGAAGCATCTCCTCCAAAGGGGAAGAAAAGATTCTGCTGCAGGATTTTAGTAGGAACTATGGTATATAGATGAGAGGGTCATACGTGCTGTTAGTTAAATATGTTGACAAATATAATTATCTGATTGTACACGTACATCAATCTGAATCAAATGGTCGATAAGTATCTCAAATTTCTCAAAAAAAAAAAAAAAAAAAGTATCTCAAATAACATTGTCATCATAACTATGACAGAGAATATAGTCAGGTATCATAATTTGCAACTGGTATTTCAACTTTAAATGTTTATAAGAAATCTTTTATTGGTGTTTCGCATCCGCTATCTCTGTTTGAAAATTATTATATGTAATTATTACATCAAAATATTATTGAGCAACAGCGTTACATAAACTCGTTTACTAACAGTTTTAAGGGTTTAAATCACTTGCATGGAGGATATATGCATGTCTTTGGTTTTTTGTCACCATGTTTAAAGTTTGAAAATTTTTAATGATAAATTAGTGGTCAAAATTTTCAACTTATTTCAAATTAAAATGTCTGTAAAAAATGTTGAGTTAGATTTCAAACCTACAACTTTTGATACGTTGTATTTTATCACTAAATAAAAAATTGTTTTTTTAAAAAAATTTTGTTCTTCAATAAAATCCAAATTTTCATCTGCGAGATGAACTCTCAAGTATATCTAACCCTGCGCTTGCCACGCGCCATGTTTGCAAATTGCGGCTCAGTTAAAATCTCTGTACAATTCATTTAATTGCTTTGGTTATGCTTTATGATTAAGTCCTACTATCTTCAAATTTTGTCACCAAATGTTTTTGTTGATAGTTAAGTAGACATCACATCAATGTACGTGAGACCAATATATGTGTGATCATGCCACTACGTTTTTTAGCTGGATCGCTATGTTGAGTTGTTGACTCCCGTATCCAATAGAAATTAAATTAGGAAATTTAAAATTGTTTCAAATGTCAAACTCAATATAATTTAATGTTATTGACCCATCGTTTAATTATTAAAAAATGGGACAAAAAGAACTAAAGGAACTCAATTGACCTGGTAATCTATGTACTAATTAATTCAAGCAGGAGATAACATTTAGAAACAAGTCATCTCCATGGAGCACTTCTATATTAAGTCAAATAAAAAAAAAATACTGCCCGATCTCCCAAAAACTCAGAAGCCTTAAAATGTAAACTACGGGTTCAAATCTTCTCCAGTTCAAGTCTAGCGTAATTTTCTAAATTTGGAAAGCAGAAACTAGTTGGTTTACTTGATTGTATTGTTTTACTTTTTTCCTAATTTCTTGTAATACGATCATTTTGTTGTGTCCATTCTAACTTTGTTTATGAAATTTGGAAGATTGATTCCCATCTTTTCCTAGAAAAAAGTATGTCAACTACAAAATGTAGAGAGAGAGCAATTACATGGCAATCAATTGTCTTAGCAATCTTTAAACAGAAATGATAATTCCCGTCCCTCTTTTCGCCACTGCGCGCTATCGCTGAACAGAGGGCACGCACGCGTGAGCTTCGCGTGACTAGCAGGTGTCTGTTATATATGTTCAGTTTAATACTCAATGTGTTTAGTTTAATAATCAAATGTGTTCAGTTAAATGTGTCAAATGATGATTTTATTACATACCATCGCGCATGAGCCTCGCGTTAGTCTTGGAGAGGGATGCACTAGGGGCAGAGTCGGAAAATCTTTTAATTGAACCGGACCGGTTCATGACCCCTTCTAATTTTTTTCATGTATTTTTGTCCAGTTCATGACCCCTTCACTTGCCATCGCACCTATGAAAAAACTGAAAATTAATACTTAATGAACTGAACATTTATATATAATAAACTGAACATTTGTACTTACTAAATTAAACATTTATACTTAAAAAAATAAAAATTTTTGCTTATAACATTTATGTTTTTTACTATAACTAACTAAACATTTATACTCAATTAACAGCACATTTGTACTTACCCAACTGAACATTTGGATAAGAAATTAAAAAACAAAATAAACATATTGAACATAATGAACAATTATAACAAAAAGTAAACATTTATATCTAATAAAGTGAATACTTATAACAACAAAGTGAGCAAAAAAATAACAGGCGTGCTAGGTGGGTGAGGGGACCACTCGCGAGAGAGCGCTGCTCAGCGATGGTAAGCGATGGTGTTTTGTGCGAAGGTATTAATCAATTTTCATCTTTAAATATTCTTTTAAACAATTCAAATAAACATGAAAATTAAGGAAAAAAATTATTCTTGGGAATATATAATAACTGAAGATAAAATATTATTTAATTAGAATATTGTTTGAAATATAATAAAAATATTAATAAAACTTGATGAATGATAAAATATTGCAAACTGGATAAAACATTTTATAAGATTAATATGTACATCATCATACTTTTGATGTGGGTATTTCAAAATTAGATTTTATTTTGATAATTGTCAAGATTATTAAGATAAATAGTTGTTAAGTGGTCCCTTTCCAACTTTAAATTATAACCTAACTTTTATGGCATTGATATAGTGGATACACATATTACATTTAAGCAATAATGAAATTTGGTGCATGTTTATCATTAATCACAGATTTAAGGCATTTAATTGAATGTTTTTTATTTGATGAATAAAAATAATCAGATTTAATAAAGTTAGGTAGGCAACAGAATACCCAATCTGATAACAGACTATAATTATATATATGTGCAGTGCAGACCAATAATGAGGTTTTCTTGCATACATATGAAAAAGCAAAAGATCACAGTAGTTTATTAGTTGTATTAGTTCTATCTGATGTTCCGATAAAGCATTACTATCTTTGGCATATCAACAACAACAACAGCAATGAAACAATAATCAAATTATATGTTGGGACCAAAATGAAGCTCCTGAATTATTTGACATCTCCTGTTTCGGAGGAAATGGAGGAAAGATAAGAAAACAAAATATAGGCGTGAACTAATGTTGAGTGCCAAGAAAACAACTTATGAGAAGAAAATGAACAGAACAAATAAAAAATAACTTTGTCAAACCCCCTAAAACCACAACAACAAATGGTACAGCTGAATTGAGTTGAAACCATAGCGACAATCAGGAGAGGAAAAAAAAAAAAAAAAAAATTTAGAATTGACTCCCAAGTACTCCAAATTTAAAAATTAAACAAATGAGGAAGGGGAGGAAAAATAATAAAACCACAACATATATGCCTCACCAGAGAGAACATCAACAGCGCTTAATAAAGAACTACTTTCAAAATAAATAAAGAGAATTATTTTTCATCGTTCCATCATCCCCAAGTCTTTATTAATTATCTAACATGTCTTCATTAATATAGAAGTCCAGGGATGATTCCCTTCATTCTCATTCTCTCTTTTTTTTTTTTTTGGAATGCAATTAATTTGTATGCAATTACACGAAAGCTCCACAATATATATTTAGACTATGTATACTTTTTCCATTTTCGATCTGGTTTGTCCTTTTGATTTCATGATAGAACAATTATATATATTAACTAGAACAATTAGCTAATTATTCTAGTTGTTTCAGATAAAAATAATTGTGCTGGATAAAAAATGCTAATTATTCTAGTTGGTAAAATAATTGTTCTAATTGTTAAGCTAATTGTTCTAGTTGTTCTGAAAAAAAAAATAATTGTGCTGGAAAAAAAATGCTAATTGTTCTAGTTGTTTTGGAAAAAAAATAATTGTGCTGGAAAAGAAATGTTAATTGTTCTAGTTGGTAAACTAATTGTTCTAGTTATTGAGCTAATTGTTTTAGTTGTTCTGAAAAAAATAATTGTGCTGGAAAAAAATACTAATTGTTCTAGTTAATGTTACTAACTGTTTTCGAAAAAAAACTAACTGTTCTAGTTGTGCATATGACAGTTATTAATGAAAACAGAGGGATGGGAAGGGAAAGGAGCGAAACAGAGGGGATGAGTCCTAGGGGATAATGAGAAATTATTCCGAAAATGAAAAGCAGTTATTAATGTTCATCATTATCATTCTATCATTCTCTTTTTTTTTTTGGAATGCAATTAGTCTAATTATTGGAGAATCTTTCTCGGAATGCAATTAATCTAACTGTCAGAGAATGAGGGATGATGAATTTTGAAGATGATGGAAATGATTAATCTTGAGATGATGATGATTATTAGCCCGAATAAATAAAAGAACAAATTGTAAACCAATAAATATAAAGCTATCATCCGTGGGCCCACAACAATTCTCAACATCAACATGGTCCGCAGTCCGCCAGCCTCCCTCCTCTATTCATTCATCACAACAATGACACTATATAAAGGCTCCAAAGCGCTACTCTGTTTCTCCAACACAAACAACTCCTTCCTCTGTTTCTTCAACTAGTCTTTGCACACTAGTAGGCCTCTCTTTCGGCCTCCTTTTCTCCTCCCAACCAAAAAAAGGAAAGGAATCAAGTGTCCCCAAAGTTCTTCCCTTTGGGGAACAGCCTACCGCACACCAGCACACTCGTGCGGTCGACCAATTAACTCCTCCTTTCTCTAAGAAAATACAAATAAAATCAAAACAAAGAAAAACATGTCTCAGCAAGAAGAGAACAAATCTCTCTGCTCTCCTTTGCTTGAAGAACATGTCATCAAGATCACCATACCGGAGGTGCCGGTTCTAGAGAAGAAACCCGCCGCCAATTCATTTGCCGAATCATTCATAGAGGCCAAGAAGATTCTCTCCCTCGCTACACCGATGATTCTCACTGGGCTTCTTCTCTACCTTCGATCGATGATCTCCATGCTATTTCTCGGCAGACTCGGGGGCCTGGCACTGGCTGGTGGGTCCCTTGCTATTGGGTTCGCTAATATCACAGGATACTCTGTTCTCTCTGGTCTGGCCATGGGGATGGAGCCAATCTGCGGCCAAGCTTTCGGTGCAAAGCGCCACAACCTTGTAGGCCTCACAATGCAACGCACTGTCCTACTTCTCCTCTGTGTTTCCATCCCGATTGCACTGCTATGGAATTACATGCGACCGATTTTGCTTCTTTGCGGCCAAGACGAGGCCATCGCTGGTGCTGCGCAACAGTTCATTCTCTTCTCAACTCCTGATCTTATTCTTCAATCTTTCCTCCATCCTCTTCGCATTTACCTTCGCACACAATCAGTTAACCTCCCGTTGACCTTCTGTGCCACGCTGGCCATTGCCTTGCACCTACCTATTAACTATCTATTTGTCTCTGTTTTGGGCCTTGGAATCAGAGGAGTCGCTCTTGCCTCTGTTTGTGCTAACCTAAACCTTGTTCTTTTCCTCTTTGTATACATACTCTTCACCGGCATACACAAGCGTACTGGTGGGTTCTCTCTATCTACCGAGTGCTTCAAGGGCTGGGGAACACTTCTCTCTCTCGCAATACCAAGTTGCGTCTGTGTCTGCCTTGAGTGGTGGTGGTACGAAATCATGATAATTCTCTGTGGTTTGCTCCTCAATCCACAGGCCACAGTTGCCTCCATGGGGATTCTCATTCAAACTACATCTCTCATCTACATTTTCCCCTCATCCCTCAGCTTTGGCGTGTCAACCCGTGTCGGGAATGAGCTCGGTGCAAACCGGCCCGAGAAAGCCAAACGCGCTGCAACAGTCGGTATGGTGTGCGGTTTCGTGTTCGGTATGCTGGCATTCGGATTCGCCACATCTGTACGAAATGTGTGGGCCCGTATGTTCACAGCCGACCCGGCAATCATCAGTCTGACGGCAGCAGTGCTCCCGATTCTTGGTGCATGTGAGCTGGGGAACTGCCCCCAGACAACTGGATGTGGCGTTTTGCGTGGCAGTGCTCGGCCAAAGGTCGGGGCACACATAAACCTCGGGTCGTTTTACGGGGTCGGAATGCCAGTTGCGGTTGGGCTGGCATTCTGGTTCCGGCTCGATTTCAGCGGGCTGTGGTTTGGTTTGCTCTCGGCACAGTTCACTTGTGTTCTCCTCATGATTCCTGTCATCAAAAGAACCAACTGGATCTCTCAGGCTGAGAGAGCACAAGTACTGACAGGCGGGGCCAGTGAAGCCGCGGTAAAGCTGGAGAAGGAAACAGTAGAGGATAAGAAAGAGAAATGCGGAGGTGTGATTACAATAAGAGTCATTGCTAAGTCGGAGTCGTCATGAACTGATGATGCTCTTAACCTCTAGCGTACATAGTAACAATCATAACTGGGTGTGTATTTTTCTCTCGTTGGCAATTCACACAGCATTGCCATGAGACCTAATGTTCCTTTTTAGTGCCACGTCAGCAGGCTTGGCGCATACATAACGGCCAGATCGAACTCAGCGCGATCTAAACTATCTGATAATTTACTGGATTGAGCTTCCGATTTCTGTCATTAGCTTAATCTAAGACTGGAGAGGAGACTAATTAACTGGAGGGTTTCTGCATGTGTATACTAATTAAGGATTGATATACTTATTTTATTTCGGGTTTGTTACATTTTTTGGCGGGAATTGGAATGACAATTTTGTCTACTTTTATCATTAATAGATTGGTGATTTTTAATTTGTCATTCAATTTGTAAAAAAATATTAATTGAGATATATATGGATATAAATTGCTACTCAGAATATCCCTTTTCTCCGTCTTATTTTCCTCCGTTCCTGTTTCTTTTTTTTACTTGGCTTAAACCTCAGCATGTCTTTTGTCCTGCTGTATTTTTGTGCAGCTGTTAGCAATATTAATTAATCATACAAGTCAGCACCAACTTATAAGATGACAATGATCAAAAGTTCAATAATAATGACATGTCAGCGAATTATGGTTGCAATCCTAGATTTTTGGATTGAGGAACTTAGATTTTATACATTCTAGTGCTGCTTTATTGACCGTATGAGGTAGATCTACATGTATCATTTATCTTTAATCCCTAATTTTTTTTTAATCCTTTCTTTTGAATTCTCAATGATCATGTCGGAGCCTCTTTTGAATTCCTACTTTCACTTCATATTGGTGTCCGCACTTTGTTGTTCTTCGTCTTTATTTATTTTTTTCTCGCTTGGTGTTTCACAGCTTTTGCTGCTATTCAATCTAGGACCAGCTAGCCGACGGTAGGTTCGACTATATATCTAATAATTGAAGAATACTTTTCTGTCATTAAAAATATTTTTTGCTTATAATTTTTTCTTAATCTAAGATGTATCATGGGTCAATTTTATTCTGTCAAATTTAAAATTCAAGTACAAATTTTATCAAACGTATATTATGTACAAATAATGAACTTTCATATTTGGGTTAGTGCATAGTTATCAATACAAGCCGATAAATTATTGTTTAGTTAGTACGCCACCAATGGACGAGCCTATCATCCTATTTTATTGGATAGAGTTATGTTTGTAAATACGATATGCATATTATTTATTTTCTGCAATATACTTATGTGGCAAAAAAAGAACTACACTTGTAAGAACATGTACTGTATATTTAATAATAGACGCTTATTAAATTTCAAAATATTCTTCTAGTAAGCATATAAAAGCCAAGATATATATGCATGTATCCATCATTGAATATTTCTAAAATTATGCTAGTATATAGATGTAGGTTGATAAATTTTGCAAAAAAAAAAAAAAAGGAGAGAGAGAGAGTGAGAGAACGATATATATGTCTTATAGTTTGCACTATAAATTTTGGTATTTAAAATTAACCAATCAATAGGAAAACAATCGATTTACCTGGAGCAGTTCTTATTTTTTTATGGAAGCTTGTAATGAACTCTATTTTGTTTGAAAACAATCGTTTGGTTTGTGTTTGAATAAACCTATTCGCGTGAAATCAAACAACATTTGAATAAGAAATTTTGACTTATTCGGATGCTTATTCATATTCTATTATATATAAATATATCATAGTTGACCACAACAACTACTTTTATCTTTACAATACATAAATGAGACGGCTCGGATAATTTTTAATATATTGTTTTTTCACATTATACTCGCGTTGATATACTCGTTATAAACTATGCAGTGATCAATCATTCGGCCACTATATGTCTATATATGAATATATCATAGTTGACGACAGGTAACAATTACTTTTGTCTTTACAATACATAAAGATGTAGACTAAAATCAGCCACGACTGACGAATGGACCCGTCAGCTGCGATTATATCTCGATTTTTGAGGTTCTAATGACTAATCTGAACCGTTCAATGTGTTCTCCATATTGAAATCTCATTGGAGACCAAATTTTACATTTTTCTGAATTTTTTTACTATTTTTTTGAGATTTTTAAAAATTATTGTTATTGAAGGATCCAGAATTGTTTAGATTAAGAATTTTATAAAATACCAAAAAAATACTAAAAAATTTCAAAAAAATGTAAAATTTGGTCTCTAACGATATTTCAATATGGAGAACACATTGAACGGTTCAGATCGACTGTTATAATCTCGAAAATTGAGATTTCATCGTAATTGACGGTCTCATCCGTCAGTCGCGACTAATTTTAGTCTACCTCATACATAAATCAGGCGGCTCGGATAGCTTTTAATATATTGTTTTTGATATAACTAGATGTAACATGAGCCTTATTAACTTATGGGCATAACCGAAATCAATCATTGGGTCATCCAACTATGAAGGGATTTTAAATAACATAATACAGCTTTAAAAAAAAAGAATAATAACATAATACGCTTTGTGAATTATGGAGGTTAGCTTTTTTATAAAAAAAAAGAGAGGGAAGTTATAATCATCTAACTTTTTTTTTTAATTAAATGTATGGGTTACTTCAATTTATAAATTTTTTTTTTCAAAATCAGTCTCATAATTTTACCACGTGCAGCCAATTTTAGCAACACGAGGGACGGTATCAATACTCAATAGTTTAGGATTGGATTGTTATACTTATTTATTTATCAATAGAAGTCAAAAGGTAGATACTGATAAATTCAATTTCGTCGCTGGGTAAATTCTTTCTGGGACTTGAACGCTGCTTCACACTTTTTTTTCAATTCCCTCTGATTTGAAAATATCATAATAAATATAAAAAAGTAAAAATGTAAAATTTGGTCTCGAAAGGTATTTCAATATGGAGAATAACTTAAATGGTTCGGATTGACCGTTTGAAATTTGAATCTCGAAAAACAACTTGATGGTACGGGATGATTTGTGCCATCGATGACACATTAGCCTTCATATCTATTGTGAACCATGATGCATAGAGGGTTTCGTGCACCATGACCGTTTGATCGGTGATTTTGCAAACTGACAAATCTAAATTAACCAATCCAATCTATATAGTGAAATCTCATAGCTTGCCATTTTTTAAAATTTTTTTACTATTTTTTCGATTTTTTTAAAACTATTCATTTTTTTGTTATAAATACACTATTTTGTAGTAAAAAATGGTAAGCTTTAAAAAATTCAAAAAAATTAGTAAAAAATTTTCAAAAATTGTAAAATTTTATTTGCTATGAGATTTAAATATATAGATTGGATTGTTTAATTTTAATTTGTCAATTTGAAAAATCACCGATCAAACAGTCATGGTGCACGGAGCCCTCTATGCATCATGGTTCACAATAGATATTATATATATATAGAGAGAGAGAGAGAGAGAGGGAGAGAGAGAGAGTGGATATAGTACACTGATGTGTACGGATCGTCTCCGTACACATGAGTCGTTTTTCAAGATCCAAAATTCAAACGATCAATCCGAACCGTTCAAGTTGTTCTCCATATTGAAAAACCCAAATAGACCAAATTTTACATTTTTTCGAATTTTTTTGCTATTTATTATGATATTTTCAAAAAACACTATAATTGGAGTATTTCAGGCCCTCCAATTTGAAAATATCATAATATATAGCAAAAAAATTCGAAAAAAATATAAAATTTGGTTTGGAAGAGTTTTTCAATGTAGAGAACAACTTGAACTGTTTGGATTGACCATTTAAACTTTTTATTTCGAAAAACGACTCATGTGTATGGAAAAAATTCGTACACATTAGTGTATTTTATCCATTCTCTCTCTCTCTCTCTATATATAATATATATTATGAACCATGATGCACTGGAGCGAAAATGAACCATAATCCCGACCCTTAGATGCATGTCAAGATCCGTGCGTTGGAGGTCGCTAGATGAAAATTTTATGTTGTTCCTTCGCGTTTAATATGTTCCTCGCTCTTATCTCATGTCCCTTCTCTCTCTCTCTCGTAAGAAATCGCTCGACAAACTTCTCTCGATCCTCTTTCCATTGCTGACTTTCAAAACAAATCGCTGAAGAAATGGCTACTCTCTTTGAAGAAATTGTTACTCTCTGAAGAAATCAATGACCTTCGACAAACTCTAAATCGAGGCTGCTGATCGAGGCTCCCTTCGACAAATCCTAGGTCGAGCCACCTCGATGCTCTCTCCATCACTGACCTTCGACAAACCTTAGATTGGAGTTCGATCGTGCCTCTCCATTGCTCAACTTCAACAAACACCGAGATCTAGCGAGAACAGCAGCGTGATCGTGCTTTCTCACCTCACCTTTACCTCAAATCCAATTGAACTATACGTTAAGATTTTTTTTTTTTTTTTTTGTGGCAGATTCAATTTGTTTAGACCATATATTTATTTTAGATTATGCAGTTGCATTTCAGGCAATTATATATGATGAACGGTCACGATTAATTTGCTTTTTCTCTAAATAATTTATTTTTTTAAGAATAGCAAATAATTTAAAACTGAATATTCCCTATGTTTTAAGACTGCTAAAGACTGATAATGTCACTATCTAAAAATTTAAATATCACTATGTTTTATTTCAGGCGACCCATATCTAAACAGTATGATTCTCTATCTAGAAGCTTGATCAATAGCAGCAAATGCAACCCTTTAATTGCTCAGCTACGCAGCGATCCCAAAAGAGCAATCTGTAACAGGGACTGGTAGAGTCTTCTGTTTGACATTACTCATGGACCACATGTGGCAATTAAACCAGACGCGTGAAGACCAGGTCTCAGGTTGAAGTCAATCCAGCTGCGCTCCAGTCGGTTTACCCCCTTCGGCCCGCCGAAGTGATGTGCCACATTCACTTAATTCAATTAGTGGCACATTTTTTCTGGTTTGTATGTTTTGGTTGGTTCTCAGTTCTCACGGCCGAGTCGCACCATTTTTCATTTTGTCGATGGGATTCGCTGCTTTGACTCGGTTTGGCCGCCGATAAATACAAAAGAAGATAATGACTTGCTTTTGCCGCGTCGGACCGAGTCAATGACTAATCTCCTGGTCAGAAATTTTTCACTGGACCGCTTTTTGTAGTGGCGACGTGGGATCACATCACGCATTATATTTGACCCGAGAGGAAATCTGAATATCTTGTTTTTTGGGAGTGTAGAATTTGGAATCGAACAGTGCGAGAGGAACGCAGGATTTCATCACTGCATGTGAAGGTTCCTCTTGCCGATATTTGGAGTTGTGATTAGCCGCCGTACTTTTTTTTTTATCTTTGTCAAATTTCTTTTGAATGGAATGAACATCACTCAAATCATTAAAATATTTAATTTCAAATCCATTATCTCTCAGATAAAAGATAATGTTTTATTATCATTGAAACATTTCGTATTCCAAGTATATATATATACTCATAAACCTAAAAAATGAGTTGATCTGGAAATGTAGATTTAATATGCTATGCTCAAATCGATTTCATGGATGATTCCATCAAACTCGTTCATATCTTAATTCAGATATTTCAAATAATTGATCTGAACTATTTATTGTGATCTTCATATTGAAATCTTCTTCGATATAAAATTTTATAGATATATTTTTAAAAATATTTTAGCTTCGTTATACATGATAATGCTCTGCTACTGAAATAAAATTAACTTCAATTTAGATATTTCATTAGTCCTCATATACTGAAATCTTCATGTTATAATAGGCAACTCACATCTAAACCATAAGTACAATGCTATGTAATTTAAACCACATTAAGATACAATTAATAAATATTTGTGGTTTCAGATTATGGTACTTCTTTTAAGTCCAGAAACATTTGGTTTTAAGTCCATAACTATAATCTCCTAGCATGTCAATCAATTACTTGACTTTTCATCAAATATAACCAAATGAGTAATATTCGTTTGGAAACGAACAATACCGAAACAGTGAGATTTACTTGTAAACAAGTAATACCATCACTTTACTACTCAAGTGTTAAATTTATGACATTTATTATGTAACTTAAAATTTATTTGACTTCATTCCAAGATGCCACCAAATTGTGCTTCTTGTAATTGTCAAGCAAACAATCCAACTCCACCAAGGGGCCCAACAGACATCATCACTCACTAGGTATACTAATGAGAGACATACGGTTTTCTTAATGAACAATTTTTCCTCGCACAATTCAAAAGAACATAAATAAAGTCCGTATAGCAGCCCTTATCAAGAATCAACATTAGACGATATTTATTGAACCTATCCTCATGTGGAAAAGTTGAACCATCTCAAACTTTGAATCAAACTCACAAGAAATAAATATTGACACATAACACGATCTATATATTTATTTCATTGGGTCATGTCATGTACTATGTTCTAATAACATACACATATGCAATTAAGTTAGTAACTCCTTACCTATGATTTGTAGAACTTAATCATCACTTAACTTGCATACTAATCTTTTATGATAATTAATGTTCTTTGTTAATTATCAAGTTTACGGATAGCTTAGATTTATTATTGTTATTTAATCATAAATGAAACACAGAGATTCACAATTCAGATCCTCAACCTGAATGATCTGTCAATAATAAAATCAAGGAACAAATGATCAAATATCATCAATAACATAAACTAATATAATAGCCATCAAATGATTGGCTTCTAGGACATATCTCTAACAGAACGGACTAGCCAAAGTGCAGGACAGACCGCCTAGACTAATGAAGGAAGATAACTGCTAGAACTGCATGACTCACTTGGAACAGGTTGTCCCAGACTCAGAACGGATCGTTCCAAGAACTCCAGACCTTCTATAAACAACGAGCCTAATTTTGTTAAGTTTTTGGTAAGCATTTTCTTCCATTACAAGGCAACTCTAGACACATTTTTCACACCAAGTCGGTAGATTTTCATTCCTATTTAAGTCTTGCTCTGTCGAAAACCAAGAGGGAGTTCTGATTTCTAGGGTTTAGCCCTTTCCAAACTCGACCAAGGAGCAGTTGCCACCATAGACGACTCAAATTGCTTTGACTGACCCGTTCCAACTGAGACGGTAGATATTTAGACAAGAATTCAAGAAATAATTGTTGTAACTTTAATTTCTATCTCTATGTGTCGCCTGATTGATGAATCTTATATATTTTATATGATGATATTGATTGAGAAGTGTAATTTAGGGGTATGGTTGAGAAGCTTTCACTTAGTTGTTTAATTTGACTTGATCATTTAGTTTTTAATTAAAGTAGTTTACATTTTGTTTCTTGTGATTGAATTGACAAATATTATTGTTGTGTTTGATACTTGTCAATTGATTATCCTATTAGACAAATGGTCATGTTTAACGGTTAGAATATTAAATCAATTAACTTGAATCATAGCATAGCTGATATCATTATTATTCATTGGTATTTGGACCGTACTTGTCACTCAAATGACACTCAAACCATTAAATTATTCAATAAATTGCTATGTTTTTTCAGAATTTGGATTTGCCATCGTTTCTTCTCTTATCTTACAGAACTTTGATGATTTCCGGTGATATTCGAGCTAGTAGAAGGTTTCCGGCACAAGACGTACGCTAGATGACTCATTCTTAGCATGATTGGGTACTATTTGACCCTCAATTCGGACCAAATCACATCTAATTTAGACTGAATTGCACGGTAGCCGCCATAGCTGGATTTTCATTTGACCCTCAATTCAGACCGAATTACATCCAATTTGGATCGAATTACACTGTAGCCGCCGCAGTTGGATTTTCACTCCTCTGTTCGGTCGGAACTGGACCTGGTTTGGTCCGAACTAGGTACCGCCATAGCACATTTGGCAAGTTTGAATGCATGAAAACTCGATATTTTTGTAGTTTTTCTTGCCTTGGCGTCATTACCTCCTTTCCAAGCACTTGAAGACCTCTATATAAGCACTCTTATGCCTCTAGGGAAGGCATCCAAGTTTCTATAGCCTCCATCCACCTTCCTAGCATAGATTTCATTGTTTTCCACCAAATTCCATTGAAGCAACTTATTCTTGAGGCGACAGCAGCAATGAGAAGTTGGTGACACGCCCTTGCAGCACTCCATCGCCTTTGAAGATTGAAGATCGAGCATAGAGGGAGTATATGGTTTATTCTCCTTATATTTTTATCTTTAATTCTCATGAGCTTGTATCTTGTGATTTATACTCTTATTATCGTGTGTTTTAATACTATGCTAGGATAAATTTATGTAGTCTTAGGAGCAGGGAAGTAATTTAGGTTTGGATGATGTGATTTGACTTGACTTGTTATGTTATGTTTTGAGATTTGTTTATTGAGAATTATGTTAATTGCTTATTTAAAATTGCTTGTGATATCCTAATCAACTTCTTGATGTACGGACGTATTTAGTTAAGCCTAAGTTAGGATAAACAAGATTAATTTTAATTAAGTACTTGGGATAAATCGTAGATTTGAAATGGGAGATTAATTGACACCAAAAGTGTAATTTTTAGATAGTTCAAAAGATATCTAAATATCCTTAAGAAATCCAACAGACAAGTTTAGAGTAGTTAACGCCTATACCAAAAGTTTTGGCCTAATTAATCTAATCAGGTTACATTGTGATTAAACCAGTTTCTAGTCCAACAAGCGAATACTGAGATTTAGTAAATCTAAGTTTAGCGAACAAACCCTGACTCAAAAAGTATAAAATACCAAAACAAGTAAAAAACACACACTATCACCCTCTATTCGAACTGAACTGATCTTGGTTTGGACTGAACAGAGAGTTGATCACTTGAAAAACACAATTCTATGCACGGAAGTGACAAGTCATGTGTTCTAGAGTCCAAACCTAAGTGAAACATGAACCCTAAGACGTCTTTTATATGGATTAAAATTTCAAAACTTTACTTTGATCATTTTAGATCATTAAAACAACAAAAAAAAACATCTACTTTATTGCACTCTTAAATTTTCTCAATCAAAATCATATAAAAATTATTTGTCTATCTTTTGAAAGAGGATAAGTCAGGTAATCAATTGTACCGTCCCTTAGGTTCTACCCTAAATCTTTACCAAAACGACTAGTGAAGTGAGTTCTAGGTATAAAATAAATTGGTAGGTTAAAGTCCGAGAAGATAGACCAAGTCATCAAGAGATTGAGGCTTTACCTGAGTAGAGAGATTAAGTTTACCATTAGATCCAAGAAATAAACCAAAATTCCTATATCAAGTAACGAGAGTTGAAGTTTAGGAATTTTAGAAGTTAGGTAATTAAACTTAGAGATTTGATCTGAACGATAGTTATAGTTAAGCCACTCCTGGTAAGGATTACAAAAAGCTTGCATTAACAATTCATTAAAAATTAAATAACTTAACAAACTAAATATTAATGCTTGGAATAGACATATCTGATACTAGAATTGATCACCCGAGAAGGTAGTTCCAGAGTCCGAATGGGCAGTTCATGTTGGAGTTATGTCCTAAAAGTCAATAGTTTAATGTCTTAAATATGAGTTTATGTTATTGATGATATTTGATCATTTGTTCCTAGAGCTTATTACTGACAGATCATTCAGGTTGAGGATCTGAATTGTAGATCTCTGTGGATCATTCATTAGAATTACAGTAATAATCTAAATCGTCTGTAATCTTGATAATTAACAAGGAACATTAATTATCATAAAAGAATAATATGAAAGTTAAGTGATGATTAAGTTCTACAAATTATAGGTAATGAGTTACCAACTTAATTGCATATGTGTATGTTATTAGAACATAGTACATGACATGACCCAATGAAATAAACATATGGATTGTGTTATGTGTCATTGTTTATTTCATATGAGTTTGATTCTAAGTTTGAGATGTTCAGCTTTTCCACATGATGATAGGTTCTATAAATATCGTCTAACGTTGATTCCTGATAAAGACTGCTATACGGACTTTATTTATGTTCTCTTGAATTGTGCGGGAAAAAGTTGTTCATCAAGAAAACCGTATGTCCCTCATTAGTATACCTAGTGAGTGATGATATCTGTTTGGGCCCCTTGATGGAGATAGATTGTTTGCCGGCAACTTGATACAATTATCTCTAGATCAAAAAATGTATAATCTGCAAGAATGACACATTCCTATATTGGATTATACAGTGATATCATGTGACATAAGAATCAGACAAGAAAATACTTTTATTTATTATGCAGGATTGAGATATTGTAGCAGTACATTATTTATGTGAATTGGGAGTCATAGTGTGTTGCTAGATACCGTCTATGATTATTGGAAATAAATAGCGATTTATTTCCATGGCCAACATAGCATAAATCCACAAAGGGTCACACAAATAGGACTTTAATCACACAATGCATTATTTATTTATTCACAGCAGTAAGTACTGTAGAAATATGATAAGTTGTTTAATTAATTATATACCGTTGCGAACCGTTATAATTAATTAAGTCAAGGGATCATATAGAAATAAATTAATACATTAATTAATCCTACAAAATAGTTATTAATGAGTTAATAATTAATTTTAGTTCAACACAAATTAATATAAATGGTTATATTAATTAATTGGGCCGTGATTTAATATCAAATGAATAGCCCAATTGAAGAGCAAATAGAAAGGCTTTAATTAATAGAATTAAAGATCCAAGTTAAGAGGTTTGAGTGGCCCATAGAGGCCCATCAAGGGGCAGGCCATAGAGTGGTAGGTAGGGTGGCATGAGGTGTAATTTATGGAAACTTGGTTCTCTAGAGTTCGAGCTCTATATAAGGACCCCTTGGAGACTCCAACCCAGCGACTTTCTCTCTCCTCCCTAGCCTCCCTTCTAGCCGCCACCTTTTATCTCTCTCCCTCTCATGCTCATGTGTTGAGCTCTCTCTTATCTTCATTAATTAAAGTAATTAGTAGAAGAAGAAGAGAGAAAATCTTGTGGGATTAGTTGTCTTCTCTTCCTTGCTAGCACAAGTTGAAGGAGAAGGTAATTAATTTTCTTGGTAGACTCGAGGCGGCCGGCGGCTACGTGGTGGTGGTGGAGAAGGCACGACTCCCATGCCATGGTCGAGCCATCTAATTGCTATATTGGATGAGGTACAATTCGATTCTTCCATTCTCATGTGCTAAAATGACTATTTACTAGATCCTCTTGTGTTTGTGTGATTGTTAATGGTTATTAAATATAATAAAAATTAAAATTGCACATGGGAAATACTTTCTAACAGTTCCAAGGGTTAACGGAGGTTAGGTTGGACCGTTCCATAGTTGAAGCTGACCGTTCTACTTCTGACAAGTAAAAGTGTTCAGGACCAGACCTCTATTTTAGTTGAATCAATTTATTTCCTTGAGTTAAGTTAGAAATTTGAATACTTTAGGACCTAAACACAAACTGTAGTCTTTACTTTGAGTTTTAGAATTTATATAAACCAATTGAAACAACCAAAAATATCATTTGTCGACCAAGATTTTAGTCACGTTCATTTGATAACTTAGAATAGGAATAGTTTCGTCCCTGTAATTCGACCCTCGAGCTGTACCACAAATGATTTAAATCGGTAGACACAAGATTTTAATTTTGACCCATAGCACTAGTCCAATCTAATTAGTACCTTTGGGACCGATCAACCACCATCTTCATGCACTAATGGACAACAACCACGATTAAAAACGAGTTCTGCTATATTATTCATAGTCACAGTGCCAGACTGACTGCCTACACACTGAATCTTGTTAACTATGACAGATTAATTGTAATACATTCATGGTTTGACCTCTTGATCAAATATCAAATCAACTCTAAATTTTATAAAACTTATATGGAAACGCATCGCTCGTTAAGTTATACAAGATCAACGGTTTTGATTCAACATTTAAATTTAAAAAAAATTTAATTATTGATGAAAAGTAAAGTTGTGGCATTTGGTGACACTCTAAAATTGTGGCACCGGAACATTCCTCTATATATATAGAATATCTATTGTGAACCATGATGCATAGAGGACTCCGTGCACCATGACTGTTTGGTTCAAAATAACTGATCCAAACAGTCTAATATAATCTTCCTATTGAAATCTCCTGGATGACCAAATTTTATATTTTTTTGGAATTTTTTAATATTTTTTACTGTTTTAATTTGAACATTTCAGAACTAATTAGATTAATGATTTTTCTAAAATTCTAAAAAGATACTTATAAATTTTAAAAAAATGTAAAATTTGGTCTGTATGGAGATTTCAATAGGGAGATCATATTGGATGGTTTGGATTAGTCATTTTGAACTAAATCTAAGAGTTTTGATTGCGACTCACGGAGGACTTTTGTGATGCATCTCACCGTAGCTAAACTCATATATATATGGTGAAAGGACAATGTCGCGAATACTCCAATATAACATCTATCTTAAGCAACACACAAGATGCATTTTTGCACCCCATGCATAATGGACGTATGAGTGACTGACTTTTTTAAGTGTATTTTTCTTTTGGGGTTCAAGACATGTATCTAGATAACATCGTTCTCAATTTTACACTAGTTAGAAATCATCATCGTAATTGACTCTAGACCAAGTGTGAGATATTTGAAGTTGTGTCCTAGAAGTATGGCTTAATTTAGTTTATGTTATTGATGATATTAGTGTTAGAAAGTGCTCAATTTTAATTTTTCAAACTAATTACACTTAATTAACCTCAATTAAACTCAAGCAACAAAGAGGATATTGCTAGAAAGCATTAACATAATACATGAGAAGGGAAGGAAGGTTTACCTCTCGCGGAATCGTATCCGCGAGGCTCGACCAATACATGGGAGTTGATGGCGTGCTCTCCTTCGCCTTCTCCTCCGTCGACGGCCGCCTCGAGTCCACCAAGAAGTTTAATCACCTCCTCTTTCAACTTGTGCTAGCAAGGAAGATGAGAGCAACTAATCCCCAAGATTTTCTCTCTTCTACCTTTGTCAATTAACTAGTTTAATTAATGGAGAAGGGAGAAATCTCAACACATGAGCTAGATGAGGTGGAAAAGAGCAAGAGAAAGAGATGAAAATTCTGAAATTTTCTCTCTAATTTTCGTTCTAGGAGGAAGAGGGAGAGAAAAGGCTATGGTGGCTAGGGTTTTTCTCTCCAAATGACCTCCTTTTATAGACCAACCACTCCACAAACTTTAGGGACCTTTTTACCCCTATTAGGACAGCCACTATATGGGCTATCAAGCCCATTTTGTGGTGTGTTAAATGTCCACTAATTCAATTAATTAATGGACATTTCTCTTGTATTCAAATCGGGCCTTTAATTTACTAATTAAATAAAGGTCCATAAGCTCTATTTAATTCCTATAATTAAATTGTGTTGAACAAAATTAATTATTAACTTATTAATAATTATTTTTGGGATTAGTTAATGCATTAATTTATTTCTATATGATCTCCTTGGCTTAATTAATTATAACGGTTCGCAACGGTATATAATTAATTAATCAACTTATCATATTTTCGCAATACACTGCTGCGAATAAATAAATAATGCACTGTGTGATTAAAGTCCTATTTGTGTGACCCTTTGAGGATTTATGCTACGTTGGCCATGGAATTAAATCGCTATTTAATTCCAATAATCATAAGCGGTATCTAGCAACACGTTATGATTCCCAATTCGCATAAATAATGTACTGCTACAATATCTCAATCCTGCATAAGAAATGAAAGTATCTCCTTGTCCGATTCTTATGTCACATGATATCATCGTATAATCCAAGATAGGAATGTGTCATTCTTGTAGATTATACGTTTCTTGATCTAGAGTTGATTGTACAAGTTGGCCAAACAATCCAACTCCATCAAGGGGCCCAAACAGATATCATCACTCACTAGGTATACTAATGAGGGACATACGGTTTTCTTGATGAACAACTTTTTCCCGCACAATTCAAGAGAGCATAAATAAAGTCTGTATAGCAGCCCTTATCAGGAATCAACGGTAGACGATATTTATTGAACCTATCCTCATGTGGAAAAGTTGAACCATCTCAAACTTAGAATCAAACTCATATGAAATAAACAATGACACATAACACAATCCATATGTTTATTTCATTGGGTCAAGTCATGTACTATGTTCTAATAACATACACATATGCAATTAAGTTGGTAACTCCTTACCTATGATTTGTAGAACTTAATCATCACTTAACTTGCATACTAATCTTTTATGATAATTAATGTTCCTTGTTAATTATCAAGATTACGGACGATTTAGATTTATTATTGTCATTCTAATGAATGATCCACAGAGATCTACAATTCAGATCCTCAACCTGAATGATCTGTCAGTAATAAATTCTAGGAACAAATGATTAAATATCATCAATAACATAAACTAAGAAATTAAGTCATTAATATTGACTTCTAGGACATAACTCCAACAATTAGATCATTTGTTCTTTGAGATTATTATTTTACAGACCATTCAAGTTGAGCATCAAAATTGTAGTTCTCTGTGGATTATTTATTAGAATAACAATAATATCTCTAAAAGGATCTTTAATCTTGATAATTAATAAGGAACATTAATTATAAAAATAATTAGTATGCAAGTTAAGTGATAATTAAGTTCTATATATCCTGGGTAAGGTGTACCAATTTAATTGCATATGTATATGTTGGTTGAACATAGCACAAGACTTAATTCAATAAAATAAATATATGAATTGTGTTATGTGTTGTTATTTATTTCATTAGTGTTTGATTCTAACTGTGAGATGGTTCAACTTTTCTACATGAGGATTGACTTGATGAATATTGTCTAACGTTGATTCATGATAAAGCTGCAATACGATAAATATTTTATGGAAAAAAGTCATTCATCAAGAAAATCGTATGCCCCTCATTTGTAAACCTGGTAAGTGATGATATATATTGGGCCCCTTGATAAAGTTGGATAGTTTGCTAGCAACTTTATACAATCAACTTAGATTCAAAAATATATAATTTATAAGAATGACTCGATCATATCTTAGATTACATAGTGGTATCATATGATATAAGAATTACAATGAGAAATTATTATATTTCTTATGCGGAATTGAAATGCTATAATTGTATAATATTTATTTATTTATATTAATTAAAAATCACAATGTGCTGCTAGATACCTTTTATGATTATTAGATATAGACAGTAATTTATTTCCATGGCTGGCCATAAATCCTCCAGAATATTACAATTCAAGCTCTTAACCATATTATATTAATTATAGTTTGTTTGCATATAGACATAAACATGACATGTTAAATAATAAATTATAAAGATAGTTAAATATATTGTTTATGCTTTCTTCGTGCCTTATTGACAAAAATTGATTTCAAAATTAATTCCCTGCCAATGTATAATGATCACTTTGTCTAAAGGAAATGTATCTTGAATTTAATCCAAATAAAATGCACTTATGATGAATCAGCACTTTATATCTTCAAATTATTTAATTTTCTTGAACCACAGAGTTACTTATTTTAAGCTAGCGTGATGATAAAATATCTCATGACTCAGCTCAGAAATTTTGAAAAAAAAAAGAAAGAAAAAAAAAGTAGGAACACAAGTACAAGGGACATTTTTTTTAAACAGTGCCTATTAAACTGTTTCTTAAACAGCAAAGTCAGATGGGAGTACGGAAAATTCATTTTTTTTTTTTGACTATTATTTCCTTTCTTGTTTTTTTAGCATAGTTTGAGAGAAATAATATATTCATCTCACCATAAATATCATTATCGATACTGCACGCATTATATATTCTTAGTTATGTCAGCAGCCCTGCCCAATCAAACTGCTTATTTTCAACCGTATTCTCTCTAAATTTCACATATTTCAATGTGCGTGAACAACTAGCTTCTGAATAACAAGTGCAAAATAACTAATAATAATCTAAATTATTAGCAACAATGTCAAGGAACTAAACAAAAACCTACTAGCAATGAATGAAAAAAAAAAAAAATCAAGGACAGTGTCAAATTCGTGGCATCGAGGTGCAATAATATCATAACACAACGTAATAATAATAACTATTATATTAAAGGGCATTGCAGTGAGACACTATTGCTAACTACATTGCTATCTACAGTGTGTCTGACAGTGGAGTCCGGTTGTCAGGATAGTTTAAAATTTTATATTTTATAATTTGATAAAAAGCGTCTGACAGTGGAGTCCGGTTGTCAGGATAGTTTAAAATTTTATATTTTATACATTTTGCCTTTTGATAAAAGGCCGAGTCACGCAACACAGGCCAGCCTCTTTCAATTTATTTCATTCCAACGCGGTGTATCAAGCAAGAGACTTAGCACAGCTGCACAAAAGGGTAAGTCTTTTATATATAAACTCTCCAAATAAAGTTACATTTCTATTGTGGGACTAAAGTAATTACTCAAAACCGGACCACATTTAGCACCCTTCTGGAACACTCTCCATTTCGTTCTTTTATAATTAATTCTTTTAATACATTTCATTCTTTTATAACACCCTTCTATATATCCATTTTTTGAATTTTCAGCAAAATTTAGTTTGGTTTTTTTAATTGTTAGAGGGTCTTCCAAAATTTATAGGAGTGCTCACAGATATATAAGAAATTTATTGATAATAATTTTTTTAATTTCAGATTTGTAAAATATTTTAAAATTTTACAAATCTCGTAGTATTTTATTTCCACAAATAAAATATTATGTATGTGGAATCCAATGATATCAAATTTTTTTTCAATGTTTACAACAGTTTTCATACTTTTCACAAAATTGTATTATAACTTTTTAATTGCTTGGAAAATTTTCTAAATTCATTTTTTCAACAAATTTTATGTGAATGGAAAAATATTATGAGAAACCCATTAATGCAAGTATTTTAAATTATTTTAAGGATATGTATTCAATTTATAAGTATTCAATTATAAATCGACCATTACAAAAATAAAAATTGTTCACGCAATGTGCGATTTACCCTCTAGACTCTAGTTATAGTTTAATGGGCGTGTTTGATTCTCCAAAGAAGAGGAAAGAGAGGAGAAACAAGAGAGGGAAGAAGTTTTTTATTCCTTTTACCTCCTGAAGATAATAACCTCCTAAACTGAGCAATGAATGATCGATGTTCTGGAGATAGATGCAATGCTGAAAGAAGGATGTAGTAAAATACTGATAAGGCATGTGTGCGTAGGGAAGCAGTTTCGCAGGCACATCTGTTAGCAAATGGGGTAAACTGGTGTGGGGTATGAGGTTGTTCCAAGTACTTGGCATATAGATGAAGGGAGGTTGGAAAGCAATCTGCACAACAAGTTTTATCAGAGGGTTCAGGAGGAACCACCATGATTACACTGTTTTTTCACTTATTTTGTCATTATCCTCTGTGTGTCTCTATGTTAGTCTTTTGTTTTTTAGTTGATTAGTGTTGTTATCTTTGTGTTTATAGTACCTTTTGTTCTTAGATGGTTTTGTTGTTAGGAATATTTTTTTTTCCTTTTGTTGCATAGTGAGGTTTCAACAGGCTTTGCAGTGGGATTTTATCAGTTTTCAGTGCTGGTTTGTAATTCAGCCGCTTCTAGGGTGCTTTTAATGTGAATGAAAGCCTATGGGAATTAAAAACTTCCGAAAAAAATCAAACATGTACTTACCAAAGAGTATCGGCTACTTATACGTCAAATCACTGATAAGTCCAAGCGTCCTGCGTACATGTGGACTTGCTTAGAATAAAACGATTGATAACATCAAATTTGTGGAACCGTGAACCCAATAATATAAAATATGTTGAGATCGAAACTACGTATTACTTAATTTATTTGAGAATTCCACGCGAATAAATTCATTTAATATGCATAATAATTTATTTTATTTAAAAATAAATCAATCAATATAAATTAATAACTCATTTAATAAGCAATAAAGACACATCACGGAATAACCATAATTCATTCTTATATCATGATTTTTTTTAAATAACCAAAAATAAAAAAAATGATTTTTCAAATGTTTTCAAGAAAAAAAAACATAGTAAACGGTTCAAATTATTCATTGGAAATTTGAAATGTGAGAACAAGTTCATATGAAATTAACTCCATCCGTTCCATATGATGTCGTATTCTCAAAAAAAATAGAGGAAGAAAAAAGAGGAAGACGTGCTAACAATGCAACTTCAAATTTTCTTAGTTAACAAGAAATTTTGAACGGATCTACTAGGAACCCTGAACCCGTCTATTGAATCGGCCGGTCCAGAGGAACGGTTTATTTGTATCGGCAATGAGATTCGTAGTGGGATCCCGGTAGCATTATCCAATTTTAAATGTATGTTTTTAGGTTAGAGAAGAGACAAAATAAAGGTAATTTTTTGTGATGCGCTCCCAAGTGGCCGGGTCCACCAAATTAAAGGAAACTTTGTAATTTGTAATGCGGTTTCTTTTGGTTGGCACATATGCTAGCTAGTATTTTTTTTTAAGATAGCCACTGCTTATCATTCTCTAACGTGTCACTTTAATTTAGAACATAGAAATATAGAATAGATAATCATAATTTAACCATTCGGTTTGAATTTTTGAAACCATCTATTATATAAATAAATCCCAATCGGATGCAATCCTAATATGGATTGTCACATACTGCTTCAGAGCATGATTAAACAACATTTTTGCACCTTTTCGATCCACTAACTTATATCGTCTAAAATAAAATAATAATAAACATGGTCAGCTAAAAGACTCGGTATTTAATTATTTATCAACCCGGTTTTGAATAAAATAATTTATAAAACTAACTACTTTAAATGTATTAAATTAAGTACCGCAAAAAGTTACAATTTATTTCTGCATATTTTTATGAAGCGATTGCACAACAGGACTTTCGAATCAAAACAATCTGATAGACTGATACACATGAATTCCGCTATAACAATTCCGTGCATCGATCGGAAAAAAACAAACTCTACATTCTAAACATACTAAAAAAATGCGTCACAATCGCAGAATGACACGGACGAATTTTTCACGCACAAATCACTTTTTATGATAGTGATTGACATAATTATTAATTAGCGTGTTTATTTAGAAATAAAAATACGAATTGCCAGATCTGTAGATTATTAAAATAACAAAATCATGAATATAAAACTTACAAATTGAAGAGCAGATATCGTTAGGCGAAAACATAAGTGTGACATTCTTGAATTTTAGAACATATTTGCAATACTTCAAATTTTAAGATCCTATTTGAAAAATATTCATTCTTATCTATTCGATTTTATTCATTTGAAAATATATATTTGATCTTATTCATATTTTTAGTAGTTAAGTAATCAATATTTATATAAATATTTTTTAATAATAAATATTTATATAAATAGGCTTCAATATTTTCAAAAATAGTAATTAAGTAATTCTTTTTTGCATACTTAGCCATAAGTAATCTAAAATATTTACCTTCTTAGCTGCTAAGAAACCTACACTATAAATAGAACCCAGTCTCATTTCATTTCATTTCTTATATCATTTCTCTTTCTCTCTCTCCCTAGCTAACTTTGAATACCGCCATGGTTTTGAATAGTCGGCCATTTGGAATTCGAGTTCTACGTCGCAGTTACAGTCCTTCTGATTTACTTGTGCTCCTGGATCACTCAGTCAGGTAATCGAACTTCTCTATAATTAGTTTTGTATTGCTTGATTTGATTATCGTTTGGCTTTATTTGCATGTGTTCGCTCGTATCTGGTATGTTTTGTGGGATATAGGGTTTAGAATCTGAATTTTGGATTTGTTTATGTATGTGGATTTGCACCCTGATCCTTGTGACTATGGAGGGGTTGGTTCTAATCCCTGTGACTAGGGAGGAACTTTATGTTATGATATGATTAATCTAAACCCGATTATCGCCATGAAATGTATGATTTGTTATGTGAATTAATCCAGTCATGTTTAATTTGCTTTATCAATTAATATAGAGAAGCTGCGTCGTTAAATAACCGGTTACTGAGTTTTATAACTGACATCCGTTTGTTTCTTTGTGCTTGGGACGCAGGTTGACGGGCCATCGGATAGATGCAGAGAATACCGTCCCACCGTCACGCGCGGGGTGTGACAATAAGTACTGATGTTCAATGATTTTTCTTAGGCATGATAATGGTATTCTTTAGGTGTTTTAATTTCTCAACTTTATTATGTTTTTTTAGGTGAAATATGTATAAAAATGAATACACCATTTAGTGGAGATGCAACACCTTTAGTAGAAAATTAATGAGGTATATATAATACTCTAAGGCAACCTTTGGGATCAATAAATTGAATGTGGTCCATTAAAATTTTCATTAAATCTTGATGCATCCTTTAGTTAATTTAATGAATTTGATTCACATTTAATAATATAGACCACATAAAAAAATCCAACAGATATGTCAATTCTTACGCACAAAAAAATTTCGTTTGGAAATTCAATTTCTAAATGCATATGAAATACTTGCACAAATAATATTATTGACACAAATCAATAATAATAATAATTAATTAATATTACCAAATTCAGAAATTTGAGTTATAGAAGTTCGAGTACTTTATTGAAATCATGAAAATGGATAATGACGACAACCATTAACAAAAATTCAAATCAAATATTTAGATAAATAAATTCTAAAATTCTAAATTAAATTTTTAGATAGGAAATATTATGGTCAAATTGATTTGACATATCGCACCGCCAACTCGACTAAATTTCAGTTTGAAAAGTTGTGATCTGTTCAATGTTAGAAATCTCCTTCGAAATCTCATTTCATATATTTTTTTATTTTTTAATTTAAGATTTGTTGTTGAATGGTCCATAAAATCCGATAGATTGACTTAGATATTTTGGAAAAACCTAAACATGCTGATCTCAATAAAATATATTATTTGTTATTGTTTGGATTAATTCAGATGTATTAACTTTTATTATATAATTATTTATAAAGAAGCTGAATTGATTAATTAATAATCGGTTATTGAAATTTTGTAGCTACATTTATACTGTCTCGACTAAAGCGACTTGTCTATCCGGAGTGTGAAAAGTTAGCCATCATATATGTATGATGCATCTTATTTTGAGATTCTTTGCGCTCTTTTTTTTTTTTTTAATTACTATCTACCATTTCTCTACGCGTCATCTAGTGCCATCGCGTTTGTATTTGTTCACTTTATTCATTTAAATGTTCAGTTTTTTTTTTATCCATGTTCACTTTATTCAATTATGTGTTAGAAGTTTATTTTTTGTATTGTTATTCAGATTTTTATATGCATATTCAACTTATTTTTATCGAACTTATTTATTTGTATATGTTTATTTTGATTATTTAAATGTTAACTTTGTCTATTTTGTATGTTCATTTTGTTCAAACGATGACAAAACTGCATATTGCAGTTATCATTTCTGTTATTTTTTTTTTCCAAAAAACTTGAGATATCAAATTTACTTGTCTGCGACTGATATTAAAGCATTTTCTAGAGCTTTTACTATAACTTTTTCCCGTTACATATAATTGGTATTTTATTTTATCGATTTTATTTACCGGGCATGTTAACTTGGCGCCACAACAGCGAAGAGTAAGCGGCCCTTAATACGTCGGCATTGTCCGGATTTACTAGTCAACACTCAACATAATTCTCTTGAAGGTCTAGAAGTTGTAGGCGGCATTAACATGCTCAATGACTTTCTTCAACCTATCACATCCTACTTTGTAACTGTTTTTTTTTTCTTTTTTCTTTAACCGTGTACAACTGTTTACCACGGTGATATACAGAAGATTAGGGGTGCATTTGGCAACACTAAGGTTAGCGCTAACCTAGGTTAGTGACTAACCTTACCCAAGGTTAGTTTACCAAATGAAATAGGATTAGTTAGGTTAGTGTCTAACCTTAGTCTAAACTTCTAACTCTACCGAATGGTGAGTTAGTCGGGTTAGCGACTTGAAGGTTAGTGTTAATTTGATATTGATAATGATAATTGATATTAATTATAATAATTATATATTAATTTAATAATAATAATTTATTATGTAATAATTAATTATTAATTAATTAATTAATTATAGATAATAATAATTTATTATGTAATTAATAATTAATTAGTGTTATAATTAATGAATAAAAATTCGTAATTCATAATAATTAATATTAATTAATATTTAATAATTAAAAATACTTAAAAAACTAATAATAGTTAATCTTAATCATTAATACTAATTAACAATTAATAAATAGTAATTAATATTTAATAATAAATAATAAGTATTAATTAATAATAATTATAAAAAAACAATAATAATTAATATAATAATTACAATAATAATGATAAAAATAATTAATAACAATAATATTTAATAAGTAATAATAATAATTATTTATTTAATAATAAATAGTAATTAATCATTAATAATAAACATTTAAATGAATAATAATTAATTACAATAAATAATTAATTAAATAATAATTAATAATAATTAGTAACTAATTAATATTAATTTGTAAGTAATAATTAATAATTAATTTAAATATTCCGTAACATAAAATAATAATAATAATAATAATAATAATAATTAATAATAGTTATTATAATAATGATAATAATAATTTTTATTAAAATTAATTATTGTTAATAACTAATAGTAATAATAGTTAATAATAATTACAGCACTAATAGTTGCTAACCTTAAAATACTAACCTCAACATACCGCGCCAAACAACAAGCACTAACCCCATCAAATCACTCTCCTCATCATTCTACCTCTCTAACCCCAAAAAGTACTAACCTTATGCCACTAACCCTACTAAATTTAACAATGCCAAACGCACCCCAGAAGGATAGTCGGCATCTGGTGAGAATTAAAAATTTAAAATATATTTTTTTTATCAACTTTGCTATTTTTAAATTTTATTTATCATCCTGAAATACTTATTGTTATTATATATGTGAATTTTTATTAGTATTATTTCTTAACTATGTACTGTAGTTATCTACATTCGGCGATTATCCGCTCTCTATTCGTATTAATTTATGACAGATAAGATTTTAATACTAAAATAACATATACAGTATGGTTTGAGTAGTATTCGTTCTGTTCCTAAGCTAGACATTTTGGATCGTGCTTGTGAGATAATTATGTAACCTGCGAAGGTTAGAATGCAAAAAATCTTTAGACATTTTGCAAGCTTGTCTGGCGGAAACCAGCATGAGATGGGGGGTAATTGTGGGATTTGACCTGGGCCCTGTCTCCTGGTGCCCCCGCATTATCAATTTAGCAATTTTACTGACTAATTCTCTGCGTACTTGCGTGCCAACAACTCTTCAATCTTACTCGGAATAAATAATAACAAAACTTTAAGCTATGCCCAAATCGTTTTCCATGACAAATCATCTCGACCTATTATTCAGAAAGAGCCGAAATGGATTTTTCACATATACCCAGAGGAACCTACCTTTTGCATTTTAATTTGTATAAATATTTCAAATGACATAATACCTCAAGGGAAGAAATGTTAGAAATTTCTAGTGGTCAAGATTCAATTTCAGAGACACATATACATGTTATGAATGTAAGAGTCGGGGATTGTAAAAAGATTGAGATCATAGCATCCGAGGACATAAGCGTAAGTTCTTCTTTTTGTTGGATATAAGTGGAAAAAGATATAATAGTACTTGGGATGTTGCACCATTGAAAACATAAGAAACAGTGGCAATGATGGCTGCTGTGGTTTTAGAACTTTCAAGCTGGCAGCTAAAGGCCCTAACTTTTATAAATTATATACTCAACTACTATAGAATTTGGTTGACATATCAAATTCTTGAAACATGCATCCGTGCTTAGTTCGTGATTATATTATTCCATGAGCTGACTTCTTTCAATGTCAATTATGGTTCTGTTACTAAACATAATTAATCATGATTAAGTTCTTAAGTTTATTGAATTTTTATTTTGGCTCAGAGTACTCTAGAGTCAGACTTACAGATAAAGAGAAGTGGGACAATTCTCCTATCTTAGCATTTTTTTTTTTTTATTATCTTACTATTATTTTAACTTGATTGTAGACGCACGATGGATGTGCTAGACATATTTTAATGCATGAGTTAGTACGGTTTGATGGTTTAATTAATCAGTTTATTCTAAGAATATGCTTTGTAGGAGTATGTAGGCATTCATTCACAAAACAAAAATTGTAGGCATGTAGTACTTGTTACTTTTTAGCCTGGGAGAAACAGAAAATTCCATAATTTTCATTGACAGGAAATAGTTGGGAGCTCTAATTTTACACCCGATTTGCCCTCGATTTATCAGTAGAGGATCCGTTCTTGGACAGATTTGCAATTGGTTCTAGTTGATTTGTGGTTTCATATCAGAATTTCCAAGCAATACCTATGAAAATGACAGAAACAAATTGTAAAAATTGGATGGATATTGAAGGATAAATAGGGTCAGAGACATTAAAAATCAGAGCTTTATCTACCACTACCGACATCGAAGCCATCTATAAAGGCTATAGAAGGACACAAGACAATTTGATTTCCATATCATGCCACATTTGAAAATCACCAGTACACTACATTGAGATTTCCTACAAAGTCAATTTCTCAATTTGACACATAGAATTTGGAGTTGGATTTCAAATTTGGTGGCTTGAATACTTTGATGCCCTGAGTCTTTCTCTCAACAGATTGTTAGCTTGGAACCACAGAATAGTAATACATGCATGGCAGGCTTTAACTGCCAAAATTGTACCAGCCACAGTATTCTGTTTACACTGATTTTGTGGCAAGCTCATGCATACTTGGCACATATTTCATGTATGAACTGACAATAAACAAAGTTTCTAGAAAGTTTGGACCCAAAGTGGAGCTATTGTTCTTCCAGTCAGGTTCTGTGCCAGTATGAATTTGTAGGTACAGCAAGATTTTGTTGGAATTTGATTTTTAGCCCAGGGTAAACTGAATGAATTCCAAGTATAAAAAGCTGGTACTGAACAGATTAGTATGAAGTAGATCCATGCATATATTTGTGATTTAAATCCCTGGATGCATTTGAAAACTCAAAGTAAAACCTATAGACGTAATAAACAAACAATCCAAAAATTCAACAGGAAGAAAAGTAAGCTAAAGCGTATGATGCTTCTACAGAAAAAAAAAAGAAAATCAACAGTCTCATTGCCAAGATGCTAAAAGTCAACCAAAGGTAAGGTTCAGAAATCAATAAGACATCATCATCTACAAGACAACTGCCTGATTAAGACATTCACTGACAGGAGATTAAACTAAATTCAAAACATTTGGCATGCACAGTATGCAATAACTGCTGGGAACGAGTTGGTTTAACTAACCACTTTTTATGTTTGTTGTTGTTCTTTTAATTAGCGTTGACTCATTTGTACACAGCACATGTAACTGGTACAGGAGTGGACCGTTTTAGACAACTCAACTAAGATTAAGTCAAATAATTAAAGATTGCATTAATCTAAATTCTTGAAGAGCTGACTTCTATGTTTTCATCAAAATTATTCATTAGGAAAGACTCTTTTCAAGGTCAAATTAGCAGGATAAGATAATATAAGAAACAAAATACTATGAACAGACTGCCAAATCAAAATCAAGTAACATGGTGCCATCATCATTTCTGACTTTCTCCCTTTTTTTTATTTTGGTCTGGGTGTACTCTCTACATTATTTATATTTTCCTATCTGACTTCCAAGAGTTCAAGAGTAATGAAGAACATGCATTACATGTATTCTTAGCATTATTTACATAATGAAGATGTATACTTCTATTTATTTATTATCAAATTATTTGTATTTGTTTCTTGTTGTAGCAGCAAAAAAGAAAATTGAAAGATGACTTTAGCAGCAATAAAGAAAATAAACAGATGACTTTAGCAAATCTCTGACTTTAGCACCATACATCAATATATTTATTTGATCGGTGACTAATTACCCAACATCAAAGCTGACTAAGGAGTCTTCAGGAAAATTCATTTTGTCCTTATTAATACTAATGCAATTAAATTGTAAATAAATCACGTCCTATAGCATTAGTTTGTAATTCACTGCAGATAAGTCTCTTCATATATCATTGGTTCAGAAAACCGAAGAAAAAGATAATTGAGCCCCATTATAAGCCCAAAAATTCTGATACTGGAAACCCTATCAACTGGCCAATCAGCATTTGAGATATAAGAATTCTTTGCAAATCTTAGTCTTTACATGCTATTTCCAAGCTTGTACAGTAAAATTCATTTCAGGTTTTCGTCCTTGGAGATTTAAAAGACAGTACAGAGACATGCTCATTTCACTGTCAGGGTTATATTCCCTGAACATGGGAATATATAAGCTTCGATACTATCAAATTCAAGTGCTATTTATAAGAAAAACTTATCTTACTGAAAGGGATAAAAAAAGAATTTCTCACATATATCCTATCTCTTCACAGCGGAGAATATGAATCAAAATTTGAACCTATAATTTGTTGCATTATTTTCTTGTGCTGCATTTTACACTATAATGAGATATGCTCAAATAGTTTGACAACAGGTGCTTTGATTAAAGGACCACCTTCTCTTTTCAAATAAAAAGAAAGAAAATGATCTCTATTACGCCACATTGTTAATCTCATATTGGAATAGCTTCTACGAAATACCTCTTACCCAAACTATACAATTATCTCATCTTATATTATTTACAATAAATATAAAACAGAAAAGGTAATCTGGCCCTAGCTTTCACAAAATAACAAAGATCACTATCATGAATTAGCATTCGTTCCCCCTAGAGCGAGGCTAAAAATATTATTCTATTATAATCTCCAATCACTTTTATTTGCCGACAGTTGAGAGATCACGTCTCTTTACTTAGTTTGATTTAATTTCAAAAATCTTTTCCGTATCTAAGAAAACCTCATCAATTGGAATTAAAAATGGATTATAATTAATTGAAAAGATTCTTTTTATCTGAACAACAGCAATTGGAATTAAAATATGGAGTTCAGTTTGTTGAAAACTTTTTTTTTATCTGGACAATTAAATATTATTCTTGATGGGCCCGAAAAGAAAAAGTAAAAGCAAAAAAGGCACTTGTCACTGGTGAAAAAAAAATTATAAATAGCAAAATTATAATATCCATCATACATTGCATCTTCAAAGAACCACATAATGTGCATAGGAAAAAATTCTGTCTGTTTCAAAACCGTTTAATAACTATGTTGATCAGTTATTTAATCAGTTCAATATTGTCAATGAGCAATTAAAAATCTTACATGAAATCATGATATCAATTTTCTATGTATAAATAATTAGTGCATGAAAGTGAGAGATTGCACACCTCAGAAAAGATTGCATCTGATTAATATATTGATCACTTATGCACAACTGAAAGCTAAAATCCATAGGCAATTCAGTGAAAATAAGAAAAAAAAATCAACATTAGAAGATTGATTTTGTTAACAAAGAATGTGCCCTCTACATTCATTCCCAAATTGAGGTTAATAAATTACAGATAATAGTGTAGCATTATCTTTCTTATCCAATAACTAATCAAAGCTAAAATTAATTAATTAGGTCGTTCTTGCTGTGAGTCAGATTGATATAAGGGCACTGGTATCATACCAGTCATGACTGTACCAGAATTAAGACTTAATCTAGTAACATGTAACCAAGTCAAGTCCTAACTTTCAGTGGTCTTGTTACCAGTGCATGAAAACTGGTATGAGATATATATATCATTGTATACATTTAAGAAAGCCCAACTAGGAAAACCAAACAAATGAAGCCATCTCAGGCTTAACATCAGTATGATTTTAGGCCCCTTTTGGGCCTAATGCAAGCCTAAATTATTGCAACTACTAAATCCTGATCCCACAATTCAAGCTCAGCCTACTTCAACATTATTTTATTCATGATTTAAATATTAGCTATTAAGCCGAAAGTGTAACATCAATTTTTACTTTAAGAATTAAGCTAGATGTGACAAGGGAAGCAATTAGCTCTGACTAATTGCTTTCTCTGCTAATGAAATATGCATTACTAACCTGAATTCGGGAGGGAGTAAATGTGCATTCAGCTCGAGTTTACTCAGTTTGGACATCGATTCAACTCCAATTTCCTTTCGTCTTTTATGTGCGAGAGATCGTTAGGTCATACTTCAGAGTTCAGAGTTCAGACTAGCTTAGAAGCTATCGAGTCGGTACTCGGTAGAGATTCGAGGTTAAAAAAGGGATGGGACGATTCTCAAAAAAAAAAAAAAAAAAAAAAAAAAAAGGAGGATGGGACAGTAATAGCTGGGCTTGGTCAGAACGGGTAATTGAGTTGTGGGTTGTTAGCCCTGCATAGACATAGACGGGCTGGGCTCCTTATAAAGATAATACAATTTGATCACAATTTTAACTGTGTTTCTTATTCAGCAATGATAAGTGTCATCGCTGTTTTTACCCTCGCGCGACATCGCGCTGAAGAAAAAAGAAAAATTACGTCTCTTCTGATCTCCTTTCCTTCACTTCCGCCTCTCTCCTTCGACCTTCTCTCCTTCCTTCTGTCCTCTCCATCTCCTTCCTTGTCCCCTTCCCTCTCCTTCGTTTCTCTCCCCTCCATCTCCTTTCCTCTGTCTCCATGTAAACTCTGGTGTCTAATTTTAACCATATTAACTCTGATGCATTATCAATATGAACATATAAAATAAATAAAATAAAATAAACACAAAAAACAAATAAAGTGAACATATACAACAACGTAAAACACACATAAAATGAGTAGTTTAAACAAATAAAGTGGACACTTATAATAATAACTAAATTGAACATATAGAATAAATAAATTGAACATATATAACATCATAAACTGATATAATAAAATATGAGTTATCAATATGAACATATATAACAAATAAAATGAACACAAATAACAAACAAAGTGAACATATACAGCAAAAACGCAAAACACAAATAAAATGATTAGATTAAACAAATAAAGTGAACACTTTATAATAACTAAACTGAACATATACAATAAACAAATTGAACATATAGAACATCATAAACTGATATAATAAAATAAATTGAACGCTTATAACAACAAAAATGAGCATATACAATAAACAAAGTGAACATATAAGAGAACGAAGAAAAACACATAGGAGAACGAAGGGAGGGATAAAAGGGAGGGAGGAAGGAAGGGTGCTCCCAGAGAGAGTGGATGAAGGGAAACAACGCACTGGGTGGGGTCGCACAGAAAGGCAGAGGAAAAGAGAGGAGAAAGATAGCGGCATAGCGCGCTGGATAAAGGGGTCCACTGTCAGAAGAGAGCGCTGAATCGTGAGGGGAGCGCTTCACACACGATGACACACGATGGTAGAATGAGAGATGACACTAATCAATTTTCTTTCTTATTTGTCTTGAATCAGGTGTGATATACACTATCCAACCAAAAAATATCAAAAACATCCAACATTCTCTAGCACCCTCCTTCTCTAATTTTTCACATGATGACGTCATCAAAAATTTTTCGAAAAAAAAAAATTTCTAAAATTTTTTTTTTGCGCGCTGACGTCATCAAATGGATGGATTTTTGTGTTCAGTTAGATGCGTCAAGGGATGAGTTAAACTAGTTATGTGTTCAATTAGATACAGTGATAATATAAAGTTTTAGGTTTTTGTGTTCAGTTAAACATCTCAAGGGATTGATTACATGAATTATGTGTTCAATTAGATGTAGTCTTATATGGAGTTTTAGATTTTTATGTTCAATTAAATATCTCAAGGGATTAATTAAATGAATTAATTGTTCAGTTAGTTGCAGTTGTAATATGTTGTATTTGATATTCTTGCAACAAACTGAACAGTTACAACTGCAAAAAAAATCCTCTATTGCAACTAAATGAACATTCAAAAAAAAAAAAAAGATTGCTTATTAATACTAAGTAATGAACAACAAGACTATCATTTATTCTCCCTATCTCAGGTAGAGAATCTTATTAAGATGATCACTCATCAACAACTAGCTGAACATTTACAACCACAAAAAATAATCTTGTATTATATTTAATAAATGTACTAATAAAGATGATCCCTTGGTTCATCTAAATGAACATTTGTACATATGAAATGATCGTTTATCATTTTTCATCTAACCATGAATGCCTATAAAATCCTCCTTCCTTCTTCTCCTTCGCCTCTTCACCGGAGAACCATGGTCTCCAAACAAACCAACACCACAATCTTCCACGAGATCGGCCTTGTCATGAAGAGGAGAGGAGCGATCTGGTCAGAGAAGAGGCAGAGGAGATATGGTCGGAGAGGAGGCAGAGATGATCTGGTCATAATCCATGGAGAAGAGAGGAGCGATCTGGTTGGATAAGAGAGGAGAGGAGTTGATCTAGTCGGAGAGGAGAGGAGATGAGGCGATTTGGTCGGAGAGGAGGCAGAGGCAATCTGGTCGGAAGCCATGGAGAGAAGAGGAGAGGAGGCGATTTGGAGATTTGTCGGAGAGGAGAGGAGAGGAGGCGATTTGGAGGCGGCTAGGGTTTGGAGTGAGAGAGAGAGGGTATAAATAAACAGTGAAGAGAGAAGGGAGAAGGGAGAGGGGGTTTGGATGATTGGATGCTAATTGGTTGGATGTTAGATAGTAATTACCTTTGTCTTGTCTTATACTATACTGTTATACAGAATTCCGAAAGGAGAAAAAAAGGAAAAGGTAGTTAAAAGAATGTAATGAATTGAACCTACCTTGCTCTAGAGTTAATTTAACGAGTGTATACGAAAGTTAGATTTTGTCATATTATTTTGAACTTTTAAATTTGAGTTTTAGTCGGGTTTAATGGAGCGACCTGTCAAATCGCTTTGACTGTAACATTTTTCTATATAAAATGATTCTGTTATTCTTTCTTTCAAATCTTCCAAATGGTTATCACCTCTTAGCAAGAGAAGTTTTGAATACAAAATAGAATTAATCTATCATAGTTGACTAATGATTTTTCTTTAGTATCTTAATTAGTATGATAAACTCTAAAATCTTACAAAATTGTGGTAATGTATCTATTGTGATATTAAACAACATCAACGAGTTCAATTTGGTTCAAATTAAAAATTTTTGAAATATAAATGCAAAGTGAGAAAAATTATCAAACCTACACGTTACAATACAAAGAATCATTGAGGACTCGAGACTATGGAAGGCTTGTTACTGAAACCCTTGGTCTGTAATTAAGGATAGATGGAAAGGCTAGGATAGATATGATTCTTTTTCATTAGTTAATGATGTGTAAATTTGTATTCTTTTTTTATACTGTACATACTTTTAATCTTCTGATTTAATGAAAATTTGTAGGCGTGGCCTTTACCACCCTACCCTCAAAAAAGAAATATAAATGCAGACTGCAGAGTGAGTCTCCGGTACTAATACTTGAAATCTTCAAATATTTTGGTGAAATTTATGAATAGCATTGAGAGAATCTTTTCATCTAATACAGAGAGTTTGTTCGCTTCGGCTTCGGTTCGGTATGTTGAAACAATAAGAAAATATTATTTTAAAAAACATATAATTTTTTTCGAAATTAAATGTCCATATCAATCACATCTAGTCAGTTTTTTTTTTTTTTTTTTTTTTTTGAATAAACACATCCAGTCAGGTTACGAGAGCGATGTAGACTATGAATATTAATGCACCAATTCATAAGCGGGGACACTTTGGTCAAATTTAGAAGATTTAATGGGTTATATGGACTATTGTGAGACTCTCCCACAACAATTGAATATTATTTTTTTCTTCTTTTTCTTTTTGGCAATACTTTTCGAGGAAAAGAAAAAAATGCGGCGAGAAATTATTGTCCCAGGTTGATCTTTTTTCTTGACATGTGCCTAAACCTGAAATATTAACTTATTTTTTCTCATAATATGAGTGCATTCAGTGCCACTGCCCACGCCGATTTTTAAATGGTAAATTCGTTGTCTGTTTTGTATTATTTCTATTACATATGCTATTTGTAAACATAAACTAAAATTTGTCATGTTTCGCCTCGTTTCATTAACAAAAGAAAGCACTAAAAAAGATGAGCAAGAGTGAGTATAAAAAGGTGGAAATAATTAATGCACCTGTTATTTCCATTTCTCGGAACTTATCTTGTCAAAACAAATGTAAATGCTCAAATGTATCTTATCACAATTTCAGTGTTGTGGGACCCCTTATTTTTAAAAGGAAAATGAAACTTGTAATTTAATACAATGTTATGGAATCATTAAGGTGGGAAGGGAATGCACCACTCCAAAAATCCGGCTCTACTTTTAGGCTATTAAAGCCCGTAATTTATAATAATCCGGTGATAAGACCAACATATTAGATTAATAGATCCATCATAAAACATGCTCATAAAGGAGCGAAGAGAATTCTAAAAGGGATTAAAGAGGAGATTAAACTAATACAAAGGAAGCTGATTTAGATCCCAAAAACTAAACGAGGGTCGAGGAAGCAGCTTCATCATATGATGGATTTTCTGTGGACAGAAAGCTGGTCCTCTTTTGGTCTCATGTAGTAATGCTTTAGTGGTTACAAATTCATTAAATGTTTTACCATTATTATTTTCACTTTCATTAATGTTATTTACGACATTAAAGTTCATATTTTTTTTATCCTTTTTTTGTAGAATGTACTGTATACGCGTATAAACTAAGCAATATTAACCAATACTATATATATTTATATGGATTTTCCACTATCACAACTTTTTAAGTGCCATTATAGCTATTGAAATTCATAGGCCCACCCAAAATGTAATTCTCGTTCTATAAAGTTGAGAGGTTGTGACAATGCGTGAATTTCACATTTTGTCCTCTGAATATTGTTGTTCTAAATATATAGTACTATCTAAAAGAGAGGTTGTGACAACTCATGAATTCAAAAATTTGCATCAATTAAAATTTAATCTGCAATGATTTATGCCAAAAAGATTCTCTACGTTATCTATTAATAATTCTAAGAGATTCGGAAATTAGTTTTATGTTTTGGACAAAAAAAAATTGAGCGAATATGCCTATGAATTGCTTTCATATTTAAAAACAATTGAAGTTCATGCAATGCAGTTCAAATTAAATTGTGAAACAAAATTTACATGATTATTGTGAAGCCCAAGTAACCCTGTCATTGCTAATTGTTCGGGTAACATTTAATCCAATCGTAGTTTGGTTCCGTGTTAGAGTCTCCGTAGCTAGTTTTTTTGGAAATTGATTATTGTCATCTGCAGTTTTGTCATCACTTGTCATCGCTAAACAGAAAGTGAACATATAAAGTAGACTAAGTGAACATATATACTGATCAAAATGAATACATACAAACAAATAAGTTCAATAAAAATAAATTGAATATGCAAATAAATTGATCCTCTTTATCTTTACCTTGTCTATTTTATGTATTCACTTTGTGTTTTACAATGGCAAGTGATGACAAAACAGTAGATGACAGTTATCATTTCTAGTTTTTTGTTGTTACTTTTTGTTTCGTTTATTTCATTTGTAAATTGTAACAACCGTTGCTACTGACCAGTTTGATAAAAAATTTACAAAAATATTTTAAATATTGACCACTCAAAGTACATGGCCTTTGTTGACCAAATGGAGAATAATGAATTAATTTGACCACTTTGACTTACCTTTTGCATGTTTCTTAATACATGTCGCTTACTTGTTTGATGCATAACTAATTAAATAAAAAAAATTATATATGATTTCTACATTTGACAAACAAATACCATGCCAGTATGCCACTGCCCCATAAACCCACTTAGCTAGCTTCTACGCATCCATAACCATTAAAAGTTTCCCAACCGATTAATTAACATCATTTTTTTATATATCTCCTATACTCTACGCAGCCACTAGAGAGTATTACACAACACAGTTTACATACAAATACTGATGATAATATCACATAAATCCTTCAGAAAACAGTTGATTTTCGAGATAATAGAATGCTGTTATTAGGCTAGATATTTATTGTACTTATTCGCATTAATTGTAGTTCATTGAATATAGAGAGTTATCACTCTTGTACTAGGTTTTGATATAAATAGAGACACAATGTAATCAGATCGATTGAATGAAATACAAAATACATTTCTCAATTACAATACAAAATCTATCTATTTCATCTCTCTTTATGGTATCAGAAACTCCAAATTAGCCATTCATGGTGCAAAGTACACCTCTCGATCCTCTTTCCACATCATCTTCTCCTCTTAATTCTGCTGCAACAAATTCATTCGCCATGCTTGAATCTATTAATCCTCTCACCATCCTAATTTCAACAAAATTGAATCAAAACAACTATCTCACATGGAAATCTCAGATCCAGCCGCTCCTTCATGGCTATAACTTGATCGATTTCATTGAATCACCTTTTCCCTCTCCAACAACTCAGTCCATCATTGGTCAACTAGTCATAAATCCGGAGTATATCCTATGGCATCGCCAAGATCAATTACTCTTGGGATGGCTTCGATCTTCATTTTCTTAGTCGATTCAAGCTCAGTTTGTGTCATGTGCAACATCCATGGAGCTCTATACATCTCTTCAGACTGTTTGTCTGCTACTTCTCGATCTTGTGTTACAGATCTAAAGAGACACGTGCAAATTGCAACAAAGGGATCTCTTTCCTGTGTTGAGTACGTCCAACACATGCGTCAACTGGCGGATGAACTGGCGTTTGCAGGAGCACCACTTTCTTGTACTCTTGTACCCCCACCATCTGATCAGAGAGTAATAGATTGTAAGTGGGTTTACAAGCTCAAACACAGGCCTATGATTCTATAGAGAGACACAAAGTACGGTTAGTGGCCAAGGGGTTTAACCAAGATGAAGATGTTGATTTCTTTGACACATTCAGTCCTGTGGTGTGCCTAACTACAATTGGTGTGATTCTTTCCTTGGCAATATCTTCAAATTGGAGAATTCGATAGTTAGATGTACACAATGCCTTTTTACATAGTGATTTACAAGAATAGGTATATATGGCTCAACCTCTAGGCTTTACAAACTCAACACATCCAAACCATGTATGTCTTCTATCCAAATTTTTGTATGGACTGAAACAAGCACCTCATGCTTGGTTTTAAAAGTTGAGCTCTCAGCTCTTATTGATATTGGCTTTGTTGCTTCCAACTATGATCCTTCATTGTTTATTGTCAAAGTCAATCATCACTCTCTTCATTTAGTATATGTGGATGACGTATTGGTGACTGGCAGTAATTCTACTATGGTTTCCTATTGCATTGAGCAACTTCAGCATAAATTTGTTGTAAAGATTTGGGTAATATCAGCTTCTTTCTGGGCATAAAAATATCTTATCAATTTGATGACATGTAACTCACTCAAACCATATATCACTTATTTGCTCACAAGAACTAAGATGTTCCATGCCAAATCTTGTTCAACACCAATTGCCACTCACATCACTCTCTCCAAAAATGATGGTTATCTTTTGGCTGACCCAAAGCTATATAGAAGTGTTGTGGGTGCATTGCAATATGCTACCTTGACAAGGCCTGACACAGCCTATATGCTGTCAACAAAGTTTCACAATTTATACATTCTCCTACTGATACACAATGGACAGCAGTGAAATGCATCTTGAGATATCTCTGTGGCACATTACAACATGGCTTGTTCATACACTCAAATTCTTCTCCAACTCTCCATGCATATAGTGATGCCGATTGGGTTGGATGCCCATCTGACAGGCGCTCAACCTCTGGTTTTTGCATTATTCTGGTAGAAATTTAATTTCGTGGAGTGCCAAAAAACAAGCCACTGTTTCCAGGTTAAGCACTGAGTCAGAATATAGAAGCTTGGCATTGACTTGTGCTGAGTTTTTATGGCTTCAATTTCTGCTTCAAGAGCTGCATATCAAGTTACTTCATCCTCTAGTGTTTTGGTCTGATAATATTGGAGTCACTTTTTTGCCTGTCAAACCGATGTTTCACACTAGAACCAAACATGTTGAGATCGATTATGTAAGAGAAAGAGTTGTGGCTAAACAGTTGTATGTGAGGTTCATTTGTTCCAAAGATCAACTCGGTGATGTGATGAGTAAATCTTTGAGTACAATTAGATTTTGTTTTCTAAGCACCAAACTCAATGTGCTATGTTCCCCATTGGTTTGTGGGGGGAGGGTATTACACAACTCAGTTTACATGCAAATGCTGATGATAATGCCACAAAAAAATCTTGAGGAAAATAGTTGATCTTCGAGATAACAGAATGTTGTTATTAGGCCAGATATTTATTGTACTCATTAACATTAAATGCAGATAGTTATTACTCTTGTACTAGGTTTTGATATAAATAGAGACACAATGTAATCATATCGATTGAATGAAATACAAAATACATTTCTCAATTACAATACAAAATCTATCTATTTCATCTCTCTTTAGAGAGGAAGCATATTGCTTCCTTTATCTTTCGGATTCAACTATATAAATTAGCATATCCTATTACTTGATTAAACTATATAAAGGAGAGAAAAGTAAGATGGTACTGAGCACAAATGTAGAATTGGTAGTGGCCATTGCTAGAAGAGGAGGTGATAACGACAGTGAGACAAGGCGAGACGGGCAGTGACTAGGTATGGTTGCTTCTCTATCTATTTTGGTATGGTTATTGCAACATTAACTCATTTTATTAATACTCTGTTGGAGCTATCGAAGTAATCTGATGGAGAAAAATAATTATATGGGGTGCTAAATTTGAGGTTACATGTGGCTTGATTAGTTCTATTGCATGATCAAAATAATTAATTTGAGATCTTGATAAAATTAAGGTTTATCCTGAAATTGAGATTGAGGAAATTTTTTTTGGTTGAATTATGTGAAATGGATAATGTAAAATGTTGATTTTTGATAAGGGCTGCAATACGGATTCTATTTAATTTTACATGAATTGTGCAGGAAAAAGTTGTTCATCAAGATCACCGTATGTCCCTCATTTGTAGACCTAATGAGTGATGATATCTATTGGGTCCCTTGATGGAGTTCGATTGTTTGCTGTCTAGATAAAGAAAATGTGTAATATGCAAGAATGACACGATCTTATCATAGATTATATAGTGATATCATGTGATATAAGAATCAAACAATGGAAAATTCTATATTTCTTATGCAAGATTAAAATACTATAGTTGTATAGTATTTTTTATATTAATTGAGAGTCACAATGTGTTACTAGATACTGCTTGTGATTATTGGAAATAAACAGTAATTTATTTCCATGTCCAACATTACATAAATCATCCAAAGGTCACACTGTACGAAGTTCTTAATCAACACTACATAAAGTTTAGTTTATTGTATTGGAGAATACAATATGATATGTTGAAAAATTAATTATAAACGTTGTTATGATTAATTATTTCAATGGATCATATGAAACTAAATTAATGCTATGTCTAATCCAATAATAATTATCAAGTAGTTGATATTTATTTTTGTCTCAACATAATTTTTATGAGGAGTGTTCCGCTGTCACAGTTTTAAAATGCCCCCAAATGTAACCAATCAGCAGCCGTTGGATCAAAGGTTGATGAGCGGCTGTGATTCAATAATGCTGACAGCACAAAAAAGTCACAAAAATCCTTCAAAAAAAAACAAAAGTCACAAAAATTAATAATAAATTAATATCATCTCTCTCTTCCAAGCTCTCTCTCCCAACCCAAGTCCATCCTGACTCACCATCGTAGCAAAGCTTCTCCTCTAATACTTCGCCTCTCGTTCGTGACCTTTCCTCTAAATATCTAGACTCGACCTGTGGCATCTCTCCAACTCCAGACGTAACCCATTCCTCTCTATCGGTCTCGCTCCAGCTATACCTTTTTTTGTGTGTAAATCTAGCACATTTTTGTTCATTTTAGCAGAGAAGCTCATATTTGAAATGTTCTCCTTTGATTCGTTAAGAAAAGTATTTTTTTTCCTTTCCTCTCATTAAAATCAATTTGGCTAATGTGGGTTATTTTAATCAATTTATCTTGCTTATTGTTGAACGATGGATTATTTTTTCCTCCTCTTTGTGGTTTGGTTTTAGATCAGGTTATTTGATGAAGATAAGCCACTTGTAATAGCTTTCGAGAGGCTTGGATGGATTGACCCATGTGGCTAAATTCAATCCCTCTAATTATTTTACAGAGTTTATTAGTATATTGGAATAAAACAACGGGAGTCAAATTATTGTATAATGCTGAGTTGCTAAAGTTCAATACATTAATGCAATATTGTTTTGTAGTTTTTTAGTTTGGGTAAGTTTATTTGTCGTTTATTTTCATTTTACTTTATGGAGATATAGAAATTGATGAAGTAGGTTCAGATGGAACAAAGTATTGAAAGACTGTTTATGAGTACAAAGTGCTTTTTTTTGAGGAACTGAGTACAGAGTACTTGGCTATGAGGATACGTGGTGGTGTGAGTCGGGTTGGACTTGGGAGAGAGAGATGATATTAATTTATTAATTTTTGTGACTTTTTTTTGTGTTGTCAACATTATTGAATCACAACCGCTCATTAACCTTTGATCCAACTGCTGCTGATTGGTGGAATTTGGGGGCATTTTAAAACTGGGGCAGCGAAACGCTCCTCTTATATTAATTTAATATGTTAATTTATTGTATATTAAATGGGCCTTGATTTGGTGCATTAAATAAGAGGATTAAAGGAGTACAAATGGCATGAAGCAATATCGGCTTTAAAGCCTATATTAGGTGCATCTTGGACTGTGGAAGAGGTCTAAGTATTGGCTATATATACCCTTTTCATTTGATGATTTAGGGCAACACAATAGCCAACTCTTTCTCCTTTTTCTAGCCGCCACCTCCTCTTAGGGATTTCGGCCATTGGAACCACCTATTTCTTGCACCAATAGATCTCATGTGTTGAGATTAGTTTGTGGACCTTTTGGTGATTGCAAGAAGGAAGGAGAATGACTCGACGCCACCTCCATTGTCTATGAACACACCTTCTCGTTGCAATACGAGAAGAGATATAATTCTTATTCCATCTCTTTGAGAGATTGCATGAAAAAGACTTATTTCTATTAGTTCCTTATTTAGATTGATTTGGAAGCATTTAAAATTTGTTTTGAATTGCTCTAAACTAAAATTTCTACAATATGTACCTGATACTCTACGTAACGAATCCTATTATTTTAATGCGTTTGACCTTCGAATTTAGACATGATACGACTCGGATACATGTATACGTTTTTAAAAATGAATATTCCAAATGTTTATTAAATATAAATTGAAAGAAAATTTAATTAAAAACGTGCTTGATCAAACAAAAGATCCAAATGCATAGAAAAATGTAATTTTTTTATTCTATTATCCTATCTATTAAATTGTTTTAACGAATGTTTACTTATAAAAAAATTTTTGTACCAAAACACTTTATTACTAATAAACTTTCTTTTAATTATACGTATCCGAAAAGGACATAACACGACACAAAATTTTAATTACACGTTGTTGGTTTAAACAATTAACTCTCGATTTGCCGATTTGCAAAACAACACCAAATCTCTCAAACTAACCTTTCAATTTAGTGTTTTTAATGTTTTATTTGAAGAATGACTTGGAGCAAGTCAAGTACAGTTGCAGAAGACTACTGGAAATTAGTTAGATGGTCAAAATTACTTTAGGTTGTAATTCTAAACTAATCTCCTCAAATTTCTAAGTTTAAATGCTCAAAATTCAGTTATAGAGTTATACAACGCTTCATAGCGTTATACAACGTTACAGAACTCCTCCTGACATATCTCGTTGCAAAAACAGTTCTCATGCGTTATACAACGTTTCATTCCGTTGTGTAACGTTTGGTCAAACGATGTGTAACGTTTGCATGCGTTGCACAACGGATTGACCAAGTCAGAGATTGTTACTCAGCACTTTAACAGTGCGTTATGTAACGCTTCCTAGCGTTACACAACGGATCAAAAATCAAGCGTTACAAAACGTTCGTTTAGAAAATTCTAACGCTTTGAGGTCTCTGGCCATTTTTGAGGGAGTTCTGGCCTACGTTGTGTAACGTTATAGTCCGTCACACAACGTTATGTTCTTCAAACGTTTCATAACGCTTCCTAGCGTTGTGTATCGTCTTTGACAACTTTTTGAACGTTGGAGTCCACTGTTCAGTGCGTTATACAACGCTTCAGAAATGTTATACAACGTTTCTGACACCCTCCAACGTTATTGTCGAAATTTGTTTTATTTAACGGCTATTTTAAAACGTTGTGTAATGTTTCGGAGCGTTGTGTAACGTTTTGTTCAGAATTTAACTGGTTTAGAGCTCTTGGCGCCCTCCATATATATCAGACCTTTTTGAGCTGATCCAACTGATTGAAAACCTTGCTATATACCTGCTATTGAGCTCTAAACCCCTGAGACAAATCCCTCTCTTCTATTTGAGCATTTTCTTAGACAAATTGTAGAGATTTGAGTGTATCAACCAAACCCATAGTTTGAATACCTAGATTATTGAGCGATTTGGTTGAGAGCCTTGATCCTTTGTGCTAGTTGGTGATTAGCTAGAGGTTAAGCCGATCCGTCTCGAGTTCCTTGTGACGAGGTGATTCGATTCGCATTTGTAGACCCGTTCGGTTGGAATAAAACGGAGCGCGTCCGATTTGGTGGTCGCGAAACTCCCGGAGACGTACGACTAAGGCTAGCTCTATCTAGCGGGTCGGAACTCCGAAAACACATTGCTTGTCATCTCTCTCTCTCTATTTACATTATAATTGACTTGTGTGTTTGCTTGCTTGTATTGTACCAAACTTGAATTGATTTGAATTGTTAATTTCCGCAAAATTATCCAAACCGGTTTAGCAATTGAATTTGTGCCTATTCACCCCCCTTTAGGCCTTTATTTAGGGACAACACACGTATCTGAAAAAATAATTTATCAATTTTTTTACACACATTAAGGTGGCTTCCATAATTATATATCATTATATTTTGCTTATTTTAATTATTTTATATGTACTTTTGTATTCTAATTTTTTTTAAAATAATATATGTCGCATCTAAAATGATATCCGCCCCACACCCGTGCAACATAGGATATTACAGCTACTGCGCAACTACTTTCAACCCGTCACGATTAGGCCTGTCAATGGGCAGAAAATCATGTGATGTCGTTTCTTTAAAATAAACGGAACGAATAACGACACCAATTCTTATTTCGTTTCAATAACGAAACGGTAAACGAAGCACAGAATTGTGTCGTTCCGAGCTGTTCCGCGTCGTTTTGAATAAAAATACATGTATTTTCTAAGTGGAACGAATAGTTGCACTGAATCGTATTTCGTTTTCAAATCGGAACAGTTAATAAAATGAAAAATCATACCGTTTTCTTAACAAAATGGCAAACGGAACGACCTGTTCCGTGCTATTTATCCACGCTTGACCGGTATAGTCGCCGATTACACCTTAAAAAATCCGATGCGCTGGATAGTAATTTCCTGATGTACGCTGTCTTGACGTGTCTATCCATTTGCTTTTTATGGAAGCGAATCTCCTTTTTCGCCCTGTTACTCAAAGATGCGAATGTTAGACCTGCACCTGGTGTTCAGGGAGCAATTTACTGAATTGTGGGTCCCGGAAGATTATATCTCATGATCAACGGTTGAGAGACGATCATCCTTATACTGCAGATGGTCATGGAGCACGCTTCTTGTCCAAGCAGACGTTGCCACATACCCTCCCTGTAAAAAGGAATCCAATGAAACGAAATGTATACAAACGTATCAATTATTTACGAACTTCTACTAAATAACAATGGATGAAGGAACCTAAGAATGAAAAGTTGAAAACACCTACAAAAACTGCCATGTCATCAATACACATCTGATTAGTAGAAATTTGAGAGTAACGAAAACATGGTCAATCAGAAAAATCTAATAGTCTTCTGCCGCCGCACAGTGCCGCTTCTTCAGTTGCAATAGAGTATCTTATTGCGTCCGAAATGTAAATATTCGTGCGTTTTAGTGCTGACAAGGATATTTAGACCAAAATACTGACCCGTCTACTCGCACAACACAAAACATGCCACAGAAGATCAAACTATTTAGAGCAAGTCTCGAGGAGCGTCTGATCAGATTCAAGTCTCTGTCTACATAACTTATTCAGTATCTACCACCATTCCTTCGCAACACCCAGAGCTACACCCCAATCCCAATCAGACTCGGATGGGCATTTACGAATCCCACTTGAATGGCGGCTGCGGCGGCTGCGGCGACCATGGTGGTGGCGCTCGCGTCTCGTTATAAAATTACAAATTGATCGTGCAAGTGTGTGTCATTTCGTGTGCTTTTGTTGGATTTTCAAGGTGATCAAATGCTGGGGTCAGGATTGAATCTAGTGACTACGGTGATTGGATTCGGCATGAGCGCCACCTTCATAGTCTTTGTCTGCGCGCGGCTCATATGCGGCCGGATCCGCTCTAGAGATTCGCGCGGTGCTCCTCTTTATGATATCGATATCGAGCTCCGATCTGATCTCGACCGACATGTGAGTCTCCTCTATGATTTTATACCTTTTTTATTCTGGTGAAGCAGCAATCTGAAACTTTGAAACTATACAGGATGTGTTGCATTGATTAATTGGTGGTGCCTTTTTGTACTGGAGAGTACAACTTTATTTTTTGCTTTTTGTATAATAAAACCAAAAAATTAAACCAAATGTTGTTCCTAGATCAATCTAGACTGCTTGTAGGTTGCTTCTTCAACTAGTGAACTGACAATTTTTTTTTTTTTCTTTGGCTGACATTAGATAGAGCCCGACTTCAATGGCCTGGAACCTAAAATCATAGCTGCTATTCCTACAATGAAGTACAATCAAGCTGCCTTCCAGTACAAAGACGATGCTCAGTAAGTGCCTTGTTTTTGTTAATTTCAGAAATATGCACTGGTAAAATTTTAGTCAGGTTTTTGACCCCCAAAAAAAAAGGAACAAGAAGGAAGAAACATATGTTGTTCATCCATATCTGTGTCCAAAACAAAATTAGTTTGCTATTTATAAACTAGTTTGTATGTCTGAATTATCTATCAGAATATCCTGTTGCTTTTAAAATTATTCTTTGTTGGATAACTGCACATCTTCGTCATTGCAGCTATGTTTTCCTTTATAGTTCTTCTTGCTAAGTATGAGGTGTAGAATCCGAAAGAACTGACAAATAATAGGGACAGAGGAAATTCGATTAATATTGTCGGCAAAGTTAATTTCGAAAAATTTAAAATAAGGTCTGTAATTAGTTGACTGTGCTAGGATTACTGACAATAGGGTAGATGGGTTATTATTATGGGTAGCAGAGTCAGTACTCGTGTTAGTTTCTGGTATGTTTTGCAATTTAAGCAATTCTTGTTATGATTGCAACTTGCAAGTACTACTAAACATCATGCTTTTTTTTTATTTTCAAAATTTGCTTGGAGAAAAAAGACCACATAATACATTTATTATTTTGAAATTTCAATGGACTATTGAAATGCTTACAAATAATTAATTTCTACAGGTGCTCAATATGTCTTGGTGATTATGAAGAGAAAGAAATGCTTCGTGTTATACCATCATGCCACCACAACTTCCACCTAGTTTGTATCGACTTGTGGCTACAGAAGCAAGGGAACTGTCCCATCTGTCGATTGCCTCTAAAAGACATCTTTGAAGGCAAACATGCCACCGCATCATCTCCTACACCTTTAGTGTCTTTGGCAAACAGCAACATTGTAGAAACTCCTGCTTCTGATCCATCTGCTAACCAGCTAAATATGTGTCCAACTGATGCTAGAGGAAACAATAGTCAAGCAAGCAGTGAAACAGTTCAAGTGGTTGTTACTTCAACATAGCATCTTGAATGGAGCATTTGATCATCTTATCAAGCAAAAAAATGCCATTATGAAAGCGCCAATATTTGTCCTTGCTCTTGGGTACTATTATGTACTCTCCAATTTTAGTGCATACCATCTATTGGACATTTTTCCTCTCTGCTCTGCTTTGGTTTTTGTTTTGTTTATTATTGATTTGTTTGATGCTTAGTTGCATAATTGAGGCTTAATGAAAGGAAAAGGATTCTAAGATTCCTCTCGGTTGATGCTGCCAGTTTTGAAAACAAGGTTGTATGGTAATCCTCGCTGAACTGGTGAAATTCTGCTTGGTTGTAATTTGATGGTCGGTAAGAAGGAAAGAAATTGTGTTGCTTTGCTTCGTTGTTTCGATCAACCTGGAATTTTGTTTGAAATTGGGTAGCTGGTGTGCTCAGAAATGTTGCACATGTAAATAACTTGCAAGTATATTTTTCTACCTTGTATTCAAAGCTGGTAACCGGAATAAGTTTATTTTCCATTCTATTGCTCTGCTCTTAAGTTGTTCCTGCAGAATGTGTGGCCAGACTGCAGCGCATGTTTCCAAACATAAGGAAATGCCGTATATTTTGTTTACGAATTGAGTACATATTTAAAATGAAAATTGATTACTGTTATTGCACGTTTACAATTGTTTGAACAAAGTGAACACATAAAATAGATAAGGTGAACATGAAAATGATCAAGGTGAACGCATACAAACAAATAAGTTTAATAAAAATAAGTTGAATATGCATATAAAAATTTGAACAAGGGATGATAAATTTTTTTTTTTTTATGTTCACTTTGATCATCTATATATTCATCTTGTCTATTTTATATGGTTACTTTGTTCAAGCGATGGTAAGTGATGGCAAAACTATAGATGACAATTATCATTTCTCATTTAAAATATAAATGTCCTTATGTCTTGCTTAATTTTGTTAATGAAATCCGGGCTAGCGCGTACTCTATCCTGGTAGATCCGGGCTTAAGGTCACCATTCCACAAAACTTTGGAAAATGAGAGCACCTCCTAGGGTTAAAATCTTTCTTTGGCTCCTACTACTAGATAGGCCAGTAACCCAAAAAAACTTGATCACTCGAAATTGGCCGGCCAATGATGGGTGCCCTTGCTGTTCTGGCCAAGTTCTCGAGACATCCTTACACCTGTTCTTGGAATGTGCCTTTACTAAGACCGTCTGGGACCTATCACAGTAGTGTTTCAACCTACCTGTTCTTCAATTTCCGCTGGATTTGCATTCTTTCTGGCTTCAAAACAGAGCTACTTTGGGTACCAAGTGGGATACTATCTGGGCAGCAGTTTCATGGACAATCTGGAAGGAGCGTAATAGCAGGATTTTCTCGGAGAAAGCGCGACCTCCTTACTAGTTCGAGAGATTTACTCTCTGGTGGCCTCCTGGATGACTATGGCTTAGCTTTCTATACTAGTTTGAGGCCTTTTTGTACAGTTTTTTGGTTGTTGCTTTCTTTCCTTGTTGTACATTCTGTTCTTTTATTTTGTTTCTTTTCTTTTTTCTCCTGTATTTGTAAACTCTCATTTTTTTTTAATATAATTCCTGTCGGTGTGGTATTTTGCCACCTGACCTTCAAAAAAAATTTTGTTAATGAAATCCAATGCTCTTTTGGGAGCATGACAATTGACAAACGGCCCACGGAAGAAACTAGAGCGGAAATTATATTTCATATTATGTCAGGCTTCCGTAGAATCCATCATTAATGGGCCAATTGGGCCGAAATGGGAAGATTGAATTTCCTTTTTCCGTCGCTGGTCGGATTCCGACTTTCCAGCAAGCAACTCATAAGGCCGAGGATTTACTGAAAGCGCCAGTTATGGTGGAAAAGAAAGGAAATGAAGCAAAGATTTTGTCTACTTCGGTCTACTCCCCCCATCCTCTTCCCGCCTCGCTGCTCTTCCTTCATCAAATTCAAATCCCGCCCCCGCTTCCATGTCTTCTCCACGGGTCAGTAACCCAGTATTAGTGTATTACTTTTCCTTGACTTAAATGAGCTGCTCACTGTTCACTCAATTACTTGTCTATCATCTCAGTGGCTTTCTTGAGCGACGACCCAATTCGTGACTGGATTCTGACAGAGGGTAAGGCAACGCAAATCACTGGGATCAGACCCATTGGCGGTGGCTGCATTAATCGCGCCAGTCGATATGATACTGATTCTGGTTCCTTCTTCGTCAAGACAAACAGGTTTTATAACACTGTAAATCCCATTTTCTTTATTTTGAGTTGTTTTGGTGGTATACATTTTTTCTTATAAATGATCTTTTAGGAAAATTGGACCGTCAATGTTTGAAGGAGAGGCATTGGGTTTGCAAGCAATGTATGACACAAAATCAATTCGTGTTCCCTTGCCTTATAAAGTAAGAACCGAGAAACTTTTTTCTCCAAATTGTTTTTCTCTAATGTTTATTTTAGTGTAAAGATGCAATTGTTTTAGAGGTTTGGTTCTCATTTGGTTTTGTAGGTGGGGGCATTACCGACAGGTGGTTCCTATATCATCATGGAATTTATTCAACGTGGTGGTTCTGGAGCAGATCAGGTCACTGTTGCACATCTTTTATAAGATTAATCTTTCCTTTATAAATATTACTCTTTATTTTATTTTTTTTGTGATTGTTTAACATGATGCATGACTTCAGTCAGTTTTAGGAAGAAGACTTGGAGAAATGCATAGAGCTGCAAAATCTGTCAAAGGATTTGGCTTTGACGTCAACAACACAATTGGCAGGTTCACTATCTGTAGGAACTAATTTTGCAAAATGAAAAATGCTTCTCATTTTTCCGAGCTTTTTCTTTACTACTGATTGATTTGTTTGGTCTTGTATATTGTTTATAGCACACCACAGATAAACACATGGACATCTGATTGGATCGAGTTCTTCGCGGAGCATAGATTAGGCTATCAACTAACATTAGCTTTTAAACAGTACGAGGACTCCAAAATATATGAGAAAGGTTCTTTTCTCTTGAAACATTGTAGAGTTGCTGATCCAAAAATTCAAATTATAATTAGACTGCACAGGTAGTAATTAGACAGTAGCTCCTTGTTTCAATTTTCTTTGTTGAACAATATTATCCATGAACATTTCTATAAATAGGGCAAAAATTAATAAAGAGTATGAAGCCCCTTTTTGAAGGAGCAATATTGGAGCCATGTTTACTTCATGGAGATTTGTGGAGTGGAAACATTAGCGCTGATTCCAATGGTGATCCTGTTATATTAGATCCAGCATGCTATTGTAAGTCCTAGGTTGATTCCATTTAAGCAAAGAGGAGAAATAATGAAACATAAAATACGTAAACCTTTCTTTTTTTTTTATTTGAATTCAATAGATGGTCATAATGAAGCAGAATTTGGAATGTCATGGTGTGCCGGCTTTGGTGATTCATTCTACAATTCTTATTTTGAGGTAATAATTCATAGGTAAAACATGCATAAACTTTTTTATTTCATACAATAGTTAATTTCAGTTTGTTTTGTTTCATAACAATTAAAACAGGTGATCCCAAAACAGCCAGGATTTGAAAATAGGAGGGATTTGTATATGTTGTATCATTACTTGAACCACTACAATCTTTTTGGGTCAGGATACCGCTCATCTTCTTTGTCTATCATTGAAGGCTATCTAGGCTTGCTAAATTCTAAGATATTTCTTTAATTTTCCCATTTTCTTCGTAAATTTCCTTTGAAAAATCCTACCTCATGTCAAAATGTATCGACCCTCTGTTGTCACCTACTGATACCGAGTCCTTTTTGTTTTCTCCCGTTGACAAATGTAAGCAAACTAATTATAATACTCTTATACAAGGTATGTGTCTGACAAGGTATCTTTGCCGATATCATAAAACTTGAAGCTACGATAATTTTTATTATCAAGGAATAAAGTATCTTATTTTTTATAATTCTGGTGTACTTCCAACTAATTGCATACATACAATTTCATGGTACAACTAAATGTTGAATTATAATAGGAACGATGGAATAAGTTTTCTTTCAAACATGAAACTTCATCAAATTGGGTATTTTCAATACATCAACAAAATATTATTGGGAATCATTTTAATATATTGAAACTCGTGAATCTAAAAAACAAAAACAGATTCAATCCAAATGGACCCACACTAATAAATTCATTATATACTGATTTAATTAAAAACAAACATAATTATCCAGCTGTACCTTCATTTGTTAATGCTAACATGATGAGCCTCGGCGGTTGGGTTATTCAGAAAATATGATCACCAAAAGAAATCTTTGCAACTGTTTGATATATGGGCCTTATCGGTTGCAATAAGTTTTTAACTTTTAAAACTATGAACGCATCTGTCTTTATTTGATTTTCCTCTGAATTTACTTTCATTTTGCTCAAATAAGACTATTACAATATTTCAGTTGTAAGATGGTGCTAGATATTATTTTTACAATCAAAACCGTTCCTACTAAATCACATCTTCTTGTCCTTTTCTAAATTAAGCTAATTCCTCGGTTAACAAAAAAATCAATTACCCTGCTTTTCATCAATTATATAACAACCAAATAAGTTTGTACAGGAACGCAATTTTATTTACTAATAGTGATTTACATGTTGTAATGCAACCTAAATTGACAAATTCTAGATAAAAAAATAACAGACTCTCCACCATATATTCACTAGAAATTTCAATATTTCGGAAATTGTCTAAATGTCCAATGTCACCATTAATGAAGGCAATTAGGATATATATCTTTCACTTTTGTTAAGAAGACAAAATACTAGATTTCATTAAAACGCGTAAATGATTATTCTTCTGAAATCAACAATCTAGATTATAGAGCTGCTATACTAATAGAAGTACATCAACTATCAATTATTAAATGTATAACAAAATCACTATACTTTTTTTTTACATTTCAAATGGTACAGTGCTTTCTGATTATTCTCTGCTTATATCAAGATCCAGGCATCCAGCCAACTAACATCAAGACTAGACCAGTACCGGTTGAAATTTTGGTCCTTGTGGTACTGTTCATCGACTACTGACGTGAGACATGTCTGGTTTAACTTTTTACACTATTTCTCAAAAAAAAAATAAAAAAATACACTGAATCCCTGATGGGGGGGGGGGGGGGGGACCCAACAGAAAACAGTCCTACCTTGCGATGCTTTGTACACGCCACTATTCTCCAATAATACGCTGTCAAATCGACTTGATGATGTGTGTTTAAGGAGTGAAAGCACAGCTGGGCTCGCCACTCGCCAGATCATGCTGCTACGTCATTTACAGTGAAATAAGCTATTATTTATTGGTTGTCTGAGGTGAGCTGTAATCCCCAGGTTGAGCTTAGTATTTATTTATTTATTTATTTTGGTGTCAAAGGCCCTTAGGCAAGCTTTCAATAAACAAATAGCGATTACAGTTCAGTTACAATGTCCGAATTAGAAATAAAAAGTGGGAAAGTAAAACCAGTACATGAAATAAAAAGTAAGTGAAACCAGTAAAACCAGTACAGTTCAGCTACAATGTCCGAATTAGAAATAAAAAGTGGGAAAGTAAAACCAGTACATGAAACTCTATAGTAAGTGCCTAATGGAGTAATCTCCTCATTTCTTTTTTTGAAGTCGGACATTCTACCTTTAGCCTGGATTTTCTCTGCCTTGTTATTTGTAGCATCTTTCTGGTCTCTGTCAGGTCAATTAGAAACCAATTTTATAGAATCTAGATGTTGACACATTGAATTATGATTAGAAGTATGGGTTCGTGCTTATAAAATATTTTGGAGTACTATAGTTAGTCAAGCGTCCTTACTCTTTATATATGTATGTCAATGTGCCTTTTGATCCAAATTTTCGAGGAAAAAGAATATATCAATTTTAGTTTAAATTAGTGTGCATTTCAATTAAAATGAGTATTCAAATAAACAAATTGGAGTGCTCATTATGTGAGGGCATCTCAGAATGATAAATTGTAAAATAAATAGTTTTTTTATTACTATCTGTTTTAATTTTGAAATAGGAAAATGTTCATTTCAGTTCTAACGAGTATTATAATTTGACTTGTCATTCTAACTAAAATAAATGAATATTTTGAGGTAATACCATAGGCAGCATTTGAAAGATGAGATTTCGAAGGATGCTGAAACTTTTATACAATCATTAATTTTTGTAGATAGAAGGATCATGAATTCCACTTTGATAGTTTTTAACTTTTTATTTATTAAAATGGAATAATTAGATATATGCCACTATGAAAAATTAATAATTAGCGATATGCCACTCTTAAATTGTAAATTAGTTATATGCCACCATAAAATGGTTACAATTAATTTTATGCCATTATTTTCGGACAAAATTAGAGATATGCCACTCAAATTAGAAAAATGCCACTCTAATTTTTTTAAAATGTCCAAAATACCCTCTTATTAAGAAGTGAAAAAGAAATTTATTGACATAAATTAAATTTTAAATTTCAAATAATGAAATTTCAGATTTAAAAATTTTGGATTTTAAAAATTTAAAAATTTCAAACTTAATTTCAAATTTTTACAGTGGCATAAACCTAATTAACCCTATTAAAATTAACAATTGTGTGTATGTAAGTCTTTTTACTTCCCAGATTCCAATATTTTAATTATAGTGCTTAAATTTTAGCAAGGTCAAATAAAATACGTCATGTTACTAAGCTCGATATGTTGAACTTTTTCTTTTCCCGATATTCTTGACAGAGGCATATTGAGCTTGATAATAAAGATGTCGTTTAGAAGCAAAGCAAGTTGGAGATAATTAGAGAATAAAATCATTTTCTATGACATATTGCGATAACTTTATTTCATAATTTCTCCCCTCACTATTGGAGCCAAGTTAAAATATATTGATATAGTTTTTTTATGTAAGAGTTTGGATTGAATTTACTTTTTGAAAGTTTAAATTTTATTCTTAGATACATCACGTGTGATGTGAAAAAGGTAACAGCTTAATTATTGGAGTTGAATTTCGGACAATTATATTAGGGGGCAAAAAAACTCAAACATCATGCAGTAGCAAAACTCTTAATAAGGGATAGCTATGTACATTAACTCGTGACTGTCCACAGAGAATCCAAACTTTTTAGAAGGGATAAAAAGGGCCTGTCTTGTCTAAGGCAAAGGCCTGACTCGGATTGAAATGCTAGAGCCAGGTTGGGCTGGGCCCTCATTTGATGGTGTGAGCTGATTGCAACTAGTCTCACATGTAGGGCTGCATAACGTCTAAAATGACCACGAAAACGGTCAGTTTCGTTAACCGTTTCGTTTTGAAAATAGAATTGACTACCATTTGCGTTAATCATTTCATTTTTGACGAAACGGTCGAAATCACGAAAATACCACGAAAATACACATAGACGAAACCATTTCAAGCTCTCATTAATCGTTTCGTTTTTGAAACGCAACCAAAATCTTTAACCGTTTCGTTTCATCCATCAACCAAAATCTTTAACCGTTTCGTTTCGTTTTGAACGAAACGAAAGGACGATAAAAACGGTCACCGTTTTCACCCCTACTCACATGTAAAACACCCCTCATTATCAAACAACAAACAACTTGATCTTCATACTTTAAAAGATCAGCCATATCTCATAATGTTTCTTGAATTATCTTAATTGCGTTATTACCTATATTTTCATCCTTTTATGTAATATATACTAATATACATTATTAAATAAGATCCTAGCCATTACAGCAGGACAGGATTATTATTTTTGTTTGATGAAAATAGGACAAGATTATACATTCTTGCACTCATTGATGGTGCATTATTAGCTTGTACCATGTACCTCGCCATAGGGGCATGGCTAGAAATTTATCATGGAGGACCATAGTTTGACGCCGAATGGCATAAAAATAATTGAAAAAAAATGATGTATATAGTAAGATTTTTTTTTCCTTCAATTGAATAAATTCACATATAATTGAGGGGGTGGAATCATTCAAATTTGAAAATAAATATAAAGAACATGTCGTATATATGACACAGACCGCCGCATAGTTGGGACTGCAGAAATTCAGCTTGGCTAAGCTGACGTTAAAAATGACGAACTTTTAGGAAAAACAATATCTAATTCCTTTTATTACTTGACGCCTTCCCTATGGGCTATGGCGCTTTCATTAAACGACCCATTTCTTAAACTGGAAAAGGAATCGGGATGTACGATCTTGTAACTTTTAATCAGCCTCAAACTGTAGTTGATTAACAAAGTGTCTGGATAATGTATTATTTGACACCAATCGGAACTAATATTCCGAGATATACACTGTCCACATATTAGAGGGTCCAATATAAAATGTGTACCTCCTGGACTTTTGTAGTTTTGACAAATGATTGTCTACAATTTAAAATGATGTGTGGGGTCATGAAAAACTAACTTATCTTATAATAGTGTCCTGTTTATTGTTTAATTAATATGAAAAATATATACTAGTTGCAGATTTAAGGGGGGAAAAAGGGTATAAAGCCGTTGGCTTCATAACAAGCCTGGTCCATATAAAATTGATTATATGGTCGCCACAGAATATTCGTTTATAATTAATTATTTGAAAATCCTTTGGAATGTAGTTAGTAATAAATTAGGAACAAATGTTTTTTTTCCAAACCTAGAATAGTAAAACTTAGCACATCAGTACGAAATTCGTGACTAGGCAAATTATAATATTAACAATATTAGCATTATAAGTGGGCAAATTAGCATATTAAGAAATCATGTCGAGACTTTTTTTTTTTTTTAAAAATGGACTAATACATAAGGCACATTTTAGTTAAAATTCTTATAAGAAATAAAAACTAAACCTTAAAAAACTTTTTTTATAGAAATTACTTGCTACTTCCATACTTTTTGTATAGAACGATGATGTAAGAGTTACATAATTATTATGTCTTTCCTCATTGAATGTTTTTCACCTTTGTTTTGATTACAATGTATCTTCATCACTGACTAAATTTAATTAAAAAAATTATTTATATTCTATAAAAAGGTTGGTTCTGGCACTTATCAGTTTAGTGTGCATCTCTTCTTCTTCTTCTTTTTAATGATAGTTGGATTATTAAAAAAATTGTTTTTTGAACCGTAATAAATTGAACAAGTATATATCATAATTCATAAACAACTAATTAATATCGAATATAGAAGATTATCCACGGTTAATAAACATATATTTTATTTTGAATTCTTATGCATATTTTATTTGGTACTTACATGGTTTCGTACAAAAATAATGGGTGAAACTTTAGGCACAAGTTTTTGCAACTTTATATTATTGAACTTGTGGTTCCAAACTAGACGGCTTAAATAAGACCGATTATGCTATATTTGACATTAGAAAAGGTCAATCTGGTGGTTAATTAGTGTCCTTTCAGTCTTTCACCCTTCTGTTTTTAAGCACATAGGACATGAACCCTCTCCTTCATAATAATTATAACCTAATAAATTTAATGCTATGGTGCATCGCGATGTATTGAGATTTTTGTACATCACGACCATATATGTTGATATTTTTATAAATTGACAATTCTAATTAAACCAATCCAATCTATATATTTAAATCTCATAAGAAACGAAATTTTATATTTTTTTTAAATTATTTTACTATTTTTTCCGAATTTTTTAAAACCTATCATTTTTGAAAATTTCTTATTATTAGTTGGTATAAAAAAAGGAAAGTTTTAGAAAATACGAAAAAAATAGTTGCTGAATTACTACGTGTGGCATGGATGGGTCTGTGCTACACGTTCATTCTCAAATTTTATGTCTTAAATAAGCGATCCAAACCGTTCAATATCTTCTTCATATCGAAATCTTATTGGAAACCAAATTTTATATATTTTATATATTTTTTAATTTTTTTACTATTTTTCTCAGATTTTTTAAAACCGCTATTATTGAAGGGTCCAAAATTAATTAGATTATTAAGGATTTTCTAAAAATATAAAAAATAATAAAAAATTTTGAAAAAATGTAAAATTTGGCGTCTAACGAGATTTCAATGTGGACAAGATAATGAACTGTTTAGATCGATTGTTTGAAGCATGAAATTTGAGAACGAACCTGTAGCACAAAAGCCATATGTGCTATGTATAGCATTTTAGCAATCCTCCATCTCTCTCTATATATATATATACTCGTGGGGAAAAAAGAAAAAAGAAAAAAGTAGAGCTAGTGATGAGGGGGAGACATATTTCCACAAAATTATATATATTCAAGTGTATATATTTTACAAGAAGCAAGTGTACCTTTAACAGTAGGTAATTATATGTGATAGTTCCAAAATTAGAGCCAATGCATGGGAGTATGCATCATGTAATAGAAAAGTGCATAATATACCAAAAATCAAGTGTACATTTGACAAGAAACAAGTTTGCATTAAAAAAAGTTTGTAGTGACTTTAAATATATGACTCATATTTCACGCATGGGCGTAGCGATAGGGGATGTATGAGAGGGCTTTGCACCCTCATAATTTGATTTTGGCAATTAATTATTATGCTAATTTGGAAAAGTTCTGTATAGATATAGCAATTTGCTCTTCCTAAAATAAAATATTACAAATTAACCCCCTCAACCTAATTCTAAGCTCCACCCCTGATTTTATGGTTTGTGTCAGAGCAAACATGCAATAGTTTAAGCGTATATTTAATTTAATTAGAATATATTATTGCTTTTGTTTTGGGAATTTTAGTCATGTAAAACTGTGTTGTTCTTCCTTAATTATAAGCATTATTTAAATATATTAAAAGTTACCAGTTAATTATATAAGTCTTCATTTGAATTTTAAATAGAATTTTCTTGTCTTTATTTAAGCTTACTTATGGATATACAGGGCATATAAGTGATAATTGAACTTCTAATCAACCAAATTTATTCTGTTGATCTAAGAGATTTAGCATTTGAAGTGGTTGAGGCGTATTACCAAATCCAAAGGTGGATTTACAGGGCATATTACCATTTGATCTTCTAATTATAAAGTAGCTTTCATGGTGATAAAAATAAAATAACATTTACGATACTACTCATAATTTGTTTCACGCGATTTAAGACTTGCATCACATACAGATAGAGGGATGCATTCATAGGTGGATTTAAATAGTAAGAATGAGGACAATATTTCTATTTTTTTTTCCCTACAGTTATGCATATATATATTTATTTTACTAAATTGACTTATTTTTTACGTTGTTCCATTAAAATCCTATAAAAATTGACATGGTGTTTAACTATATATCGAACATATTCATACATTTATAATTATATATAAATATAAATATATATTAATATAAACTATTCTGTGCAAATATTATATTAAGTTTCATCAATTAATTTTCTTGCTCTGCTCTTGGATTCATGGAAAAATGCTCATTTTTTTTTCCCATTTCCTTGAACATACTGTTATATACGCATTTCAAATGGAGTATTATTATATCCTTTTCATGTATTATATTTGGAAGTGTTTATTTTTTATTAGTTCATATGCTTATTTGATGATGTATTTTGATGACAAATTCAGATGAAGTATACTCTTCTGGCTTATAGGTTGCAATTAAAATAAATAAAGTAAGAAATGCAAATCCCTCATCGACAGATCGAGTACCGATCACAATAGTATTCTGAATTTGTTTAATATAAAGATGCTTGATTATTAAGATTGCTTTGCTTGTAATACCTTCTAAAATATGCAGATAGATAATTTACAATATATTACACGCATTTTTACCATTTGTACGGAACGATGACAATAACGTAATCAGTCAATTGTAAAAAATGTGAAATAAAAAAAAATTGTAAAAAATGCACCGAGACGCATTAAATTTTGCATCAGATCAAAGGAAAAGATAAAAGGGAGAAATATCAAGCCGCACTTCATACAGTATTTCTGACTTGATGGGTTTTCTATTGCCAAAGTCTATACAGATTTACATATATATGGAGTATGCCAAATCCTATATAACAGACACAAAACCCATATATGCAGTGATGTTCCCAAATTCTATACACCGTTGCTTGCATACTTTGTGGGGTCTCCTTGTCAGTGACAATATAGCCATCTAGCGTGCCGTGTAGCCGTTCCAAAAAATCCAGATGCATATCAAACACATATCATTGACATGGTCCACGGGCCCACGAGATAGCAATTATAACCGGAGGCAAGTTTTCTTCCAAAAGTAACCAAATCCCACTTTCTTTCATAAGAAAAAGAATAAAACCTAAATAATTATAGTTAACAGCAACTGAAAAGAAATAACGGACTCATCCAATAATAATATCAGACGTTATGAGGAACGTGCAAAGCAAGAAAAATCCGTTATTGGGCCCCCGCGCGTTGCATTTTTTTCTCCACAGAGAGAGGGACAGAACTAAACAGAGGATCTGAGGCATTATTGTACAGTAAATTTCATAAATAAAACTATTTAAATAAGACTAGTAAATGAGCCCACCCGACTGTGTGGGAATAAGAAAGAAAATTTGAGGCGATTTTATTAGACGGCGATTTTGGTATGATGTGAGAGGGTTGATTTATTTTTTTCTTTACTTTACTGTGCGCACAAATTAAAAAAAAATAAAAAGGAAACAATCATCCAGCGCCTTGACCCCTTTCTGTAAAGAGGTCCGACTTTTTGTCTAAAATACAGATTTAAACCGTACATCAGATCAAGTTGCACAGATTTACAGTCTATAATAATGTTAACAAATGTTTGAACCCTCTTTTGTGAAATTATTATGACCTTGTTTTGAGTGCTTTTATAAGTAGTATAGATAATAATGTCAATACTGCGGTTATGAATTTTACTTCTTGTCTTGCTGATCCATTAAAATGATTAATTTTGAAATATTTGTGGGTGCCTATGAAATCGTCTTCTTATAAAAGAAGCAATTCAAGGATGTATCCAATTTTTGGCAAAGGATGTATCAACTCTTTAAGTATAATTAATCTGGATGATTAATTTTTAATTTGATTTAATTATTGATGTAGATGATATCTTCAATTATAAGTTATTTAACGATTGAAGTTCCATTTAAAATATAAATAATGTTGGTTGAGCAGGATTCACATTATGGAAATAGAGCATTAAGACCGATTGTAAACAAAGTACAAATGAAAATAAGCATCGCACTCAAATGAAATTTTGTTTATTGAGAAATATTAATTTTCATTCAACTATTCCCCCCCCCCCTTATTTATGTGTCCTTTTTTTTTTTTTTGAAGTATAACAATATTATTATCAAATGTTTATTTGCCCACATATTACGTGACATGATTTTTAATTTAATTATAAAATAATAATCAACCACAGTCGGTCATCGCGCGTCCTAAATGAATGGTCTAAATTTGAGCTTATTTAAGAAACTCATCCATGATAGAATTTACCAACAAAATATCATTTAGAATGCCCAAATTAATTTTCAACAACTCGTGATAACTTATATTTCACCTTTAAGTGATGCAACAAACATACAACGATCTCATTCAATATATTTACATTCTCCATTTATTTCTTAAGAAAGGAACTTGGAGTAAGAGCATATTTTTTATGTTCTAGAAAGTAGGTTATTTATAGTTTTGTATATTACACATGAAAGATGCATAATATTTCAATGGTCTTTTGTAGAAATACATAGAACTACATGAAATTATTTTAGCACAAATTTAAAAATTGGAGAAGTACTTAATTTATCAGCACGTTTGTAAATAAAATATTGGCCTATATGGCTATATTTACTGAAAAGTAAAAAAGAAGGACGATGTATCTCGGTGATAAGATTAAAATAAAAATAAAAGAGAAATGGTAGATATAATGGGGCAGTTGAAATTCGTTATTATGTGTCTGCGGGCCTTGCAGATAAAAAAAATGGTAAATTCGTTATTCAGTTTTTTTAATATTTATATAAATATATTGTTCATTTATGTTAATTACCAAATAAATGTTATAATCAGTTCATTTATGCCGGTCTTTTGATTATTTCTAGAACTTTTTTCAAGAAAAGTTATATTAATTTTGCTTCCAAAGTATCATTTAGTTTCCACGTAAAATACTAATTAGATCGAAAAACTTATTTCATAAAGTCTGGATAACCAGCGAAGATCGGTTGAGGGATTCTGGTAAAGCAATTTTCTTCTAATTTGGTACAATTAATGGCAAAAAAGGAAATTGACTTTTTTTTTTTTAGAGGGAAAAAAAGAATTGGATTTAAGTATGGAGAATATATAGCGTTGATTTTTTTTTTTTAATTTGATTGGTTTGATCGTGCTTAATTAACCTTTGTCAATCTAGGTTGAGCTAATATAATATTTGAGTCAGCATATTCTAATCTTATTAATCATATTGCCGATAGCTTTGATCGGATCCAATTATAAGCTAGCTTTGTCATATGGACAACCATGAGAATAAGGTACTAGTTAAATTAAATTTTTAAAACATACGCAACCAATTAAGAATTTCATTTTAATAATATTACATACAAGTAATATCATTAATTCAAAAATGATGTTTTTATTAGATTCTATGTGATTGGATCTTTCCATGTTCGATGCTAATTAAATCATTCTCCAGTATGCAGGTAAGGACCAATTAAATAAAGGTAAAGACATTTATACACTCTTTCTTAAACTCATTCGTAAAGTCTATTTTAACTTTTGTAAACAATTCTGTCTGCATTAATATTTTTAAATGATACCTCAATGATAATCCCGGAATCATCAAGAAAGTAATACACGGTTATGCAGATCTTGTTTCTGACCGAAGTGCCTTACATTTCTTTTAGGAAAATCGTAGATATCATTTTTCTTAATGGTATTGCTTTTTATAAAATCTATACATGCTAGGCAACCATTTTTCAAGTTCAGCTGATTGCGGAAATGTCTTGTCATGGATCTTTCTTGTTACTTTAATAATCAGTTAGATCTTTGCTGTATAAATATTTAGAAAATTACAGAATGAAACATAATATTACATATTATCAAAAGTAATCATTCTTTACCTTGAATGGCATGTATTTGTGATCGCAAAAGTGGATCGAGTGGAGACATGACACGACATACAAGTACAAAATTGGTATGATACCAACGTGTTATCATGTGGTGATATATATAGTTGTGTCATATATATTGAGACATTAATTAAAAATTGGCACAAATTAACATGTCATGCCGATACAAATTTAATTTGTAATAGTGACTATTATAATAAAATTAATATTTTATACTCAATTTGTAAATTATACATCATATTATTTATCATCATTTGACTATTATAATCAATTTTCCCTTTTAGTAAAATGTTTCCTCTATTTTATAATTCTTAGGAATTTTTATAATTTTTTTTTCAAAAAGAAAAAATCTTACACAATATGCCAACACGGTACAACTGTGTCATGTCAGGATACATACTATTTTGTCTTCTTTCACCATTGAGCACGTCAGAACACAACGCAATTAAAAAGGTAGTTTGTGTCAACAAAACACGATGTAAGACTCCAACTCGATTATATTTGACACGATACACACAATTCGAGAATCTCTCTCCATTCTATTCTGTCCTCTACCTTCTATAAAAAAGTGTAAGTCACTCAATTTTTTAATGCAGCAACATTAACTGAAATTGAGAATTTTAACAAATTAATTTGGCCCTGTTTATAACAGGTGGTTTCGCTTGAAAAAAGCTAAATTAAATATAGAAAATGGTATATATAGTATTCTTTGTATTATTTTCTACAACATATGCATACTAAGGGGTAGAGGAGGAAAATGGAGAGAAAGTAAACTGATCAAATCCTGTCTGGGGTGTTAAAAATGATGAAAATGAAAACTTGATTCACTCCCGAATTTGCTTTCTTCCCCGTTCTTTTCCGTTTTCCTTTAAATTCTGAAACAAAGCCTGGGACCGTTTGTTTGTGACTTAGAGGATGCATAACTTAAGTTATGCATCCTTAAGTCACCAAACACTCTAAATAACTATGGGGTCGTTTGGATGTGTCCGGAATTTGGGGATTTTTCAATTCCGGGCATAAATTTTAATATAAACAATTCATCTCTCTCACAAAGTTACACACTTCCCAACGAAAATCCTTATTCCTTCCTAGGAATTGGCTATTCCTAACCCATCCAAACGACCCCTATAAGGCTTTGAAATGGAACGGAGATTAACCGTGCTTGCAAGAATGGAGAGCACATCTCACGGTTGAATGTTACGGTTAGTTGGTTGTTCACTTCTTATATGGGGCTCACGTTCAGTACCAAGCCAATTAACCCTTTGCCTCATAATCTTTAATACTATTGCTCTCCGGTTAAGAAAAATGATAACTTCACCCGACACATATATATTCACAGTTAAGACTAAATTTCTATATTCATCATATGTAGATTAACCATTAAAATAATATATATTTCTGATTTAACGGGCTAGCATAACGAAAATGTTGTTGCCTTTTTAAAATTAACGTGGAAAATTAATTCACTATTAACATTTGTCATTTATTTTATGAAAAGGCTGACATTTTGTTTCTTAAAGAAGTTAATTTTAATTAGAACTCTTAACCAATGAATTGATTTGGTGCCGTGGATTTTGTTTAATTGGACATGTGGACCGAATCAAAGAAAAGTAGATCAAGGTATATCATGGGTGGGCGAGACCCAGCAAGAAAAAAGTGTCAAATTTTAATAAAACCTCTTTTAGTCAAACAGAAAAAATATGTTTTGTCAAACAGAAAAAAAAAATAGGTTGACTTAATAGAAAAACAAAATTGTATGATGCAAAATGCGCATGTAATAGAAAACATGCACTTTATTAAGATTTAAAGATACAAAAATAAACCCAAATACCCCATCCACGTAACCGCATTTGACTATAGCGTTACCCGGTTTCCAGCCGCACTATTCCATTATTATTTTAACAGTACTTTTTAATAAAAATGATCAAACCATCGGCTTGCCCGCACTAAATAGTCTTTAACCCCCCTCCACTAATCTAATAATAAAAATTAACCCATCTCCGATTAGACACCTCACTATGATTAAATGTATGAAAATTAATAAAGAGAACCCACAAAAATAAAATCTTATCATGGCGCAGCCATCCGTCCCTCTATCACTCGCCCAAAAAGCAGGCTCCATTTTTTTCTTCCTCTGTTTACAGCTCATATCTTACCAGGCCTGAAAGCGCGTCTTTCTCCCATTCTAACCCTTCTCTGTGTCTCCCTCTCCTTTAATGGCAATCTTACCGCGACACTACCGCGCTTCACTCTCCCCGTTTTATACCCCCTTCTCTTTTCCCTATTTCTGTCCTCTTCTTACCAAGCCATCTCTACCTTTGAATTACTTTTACCTTGTACTGTTTATGTCTTCTTACTTTTCACTATAAATATGTAATCTAGGTCTACCCTTGCCTAGGTCCTAGCTCTATGTATGTATATCCCTTTCTATCTTCATCCATCATTAGATATGTCTGAACTTGATCGAAACCCTTCTCCGCACGCACATAGTACACAACCACTTTCCAGACAAGCCTCCTCTTCTCCACCGCTACAGCCACCACAAATACCTCCCCATGATCCGCAAGCCCAATCGCCCGAACCATCCCCTAGATCAAGCGGCAGACACCCGAGTTACCGAGGAGTCAGAAGCAGAAGCGGCAAGTGGGTGTCAGAGATACGTGAGCCACGTAAAGCCAGTAGGATATGGCTCGGCACTTATCCTACTGCAGAAATGGCTGCTGTTGCATATGATGTGGCAGCACGTGCTTTGCGTGGCCACGATGCAATTCTCAATTTCCCTGGATCAATCTCGTCCCGTCCAGTACCAGCATCGTCCTCTCCCACTGACATCCGTGCGGCTGCTGCTGCAGCCGCATTAGAGGCAGGAGCTATAGCTGCTGCTGCACATCCTTCCAACCCACTGGATTCGCCGAGCAACACACTGGATAGCTCGGAGGGAGAATTGAGTGCTAATGCAACTGCTACTCGTACAGCCGTTGATGTTCCTGCGTTAGAAGAGGAGCACCGGCAAGAATTCATAGACGAAGAAGAGATGTTAAACATGCCACAGTTACTGATGAACATGGCAGAAGGGATGATGATGAGCCCACCTAGACTCAGTTCCGTGACATCCGATGACCCTCAAGAGGTTTCTGAAGAAGAGTGTCTGTGGAACTACGGTCCCGGCCCCGGCCCCGGCCCGTGATTTAGCATCATTATCAATATTCCAAACGCTCTAATAATCAGGTAATTAGGGAAATTCTCTGGCGGTAGCGATGATTTCAAATTAGGTGTGGCTATGGGAAATTGGGTCTAGACCGATTTGAATATATCCTAGTGTTTTCGACATTTCTTTTTCGTTGTACCTGCCTATTGGCTTTTGCTTGTTTTAGTAATGGAGCTCGCCATTGGCCTTTTTTTTAATACTATCAAGTGGATACAATCGGAAGGGTTGCTGTGCTTGTGATATAGATTAATCAAATATATATGCATGTGGTGGGTTGTTTAATTATTTGATACTCTGCAACTTGCTCGATCTGGTTATTCTTTAAAAAGATGTGGTTGGTTTTGAATCTCGAGTTATACGGGGAATTGTGCTTTTTTTTTTCTTTTTTTTTTGTCTCTTCGTTTAGGAACTCGATCGGAAAAAGTTCTTTAAGTTCTCGTGGTCAAAAATCTGGCTAAACAAATTTCTCATGAAGTTTATAAGTAAGATGTTAACAAGAAAACCTTTCCGAGATTAGCAAGAACTTCTGTATGAAGAGACGGAGCAATACAGTACGCTTGTCGAAAAGGTGGCACTGCAATAAAGGGAGTGTACGGAGGTACTACTAAATTAAAAGGTGAGGTTTTTAGTTTGTTTTCCCTTGTTTGTTTATCTTTATCCTTGTTCTTCCTTTTGTTTTCTACTTCAATCACACATTTTGCTTTTTTTTTTTTTTTTCTATTTTAGAGTGTTTAATCATGCCAGAATTTCACAATCAAAATACTTTACTTTGTAAAACTTTGGTATAGCCTTTCTTCAAAAAAAAACTTTTGGTATTGCCATACATTTTCAATAGCAATTAATATACATATTTGATATTAATTTTTCATCTCTAATTGAATTATCATTCCTCGGCCAGAAGCCTTTCCGTTATTCTTACCAATAGCACATCTTCAGTTAACTCTATGATCACTTGCACAAAATCCTGCAGCACAAAGCCACAACCACTATAGACCCTTTGATCTTTCTTTAGATAAACCAAGATGAATCCGATGCTCAATTTATTTAATATCGATCTTATAATTTATTAACTTTACAGATGATCAGATGTTCAAATTCTAGCATGTGTATATGTTATTTTTCAGGTTAGCTCTTGCAGTTTAGTTGAACATTTCGTCCACTCATGCATTCGCTCAACATATATATGAATCCACCCAATATGCGAGGTGATGAGGATGGAATGTAAGATCATTTAGCACACTTATCTTGCTCTATCGATGCATGCTGTCGATCTAGAGAGCTGCCTGATTCACAGTAACAATGTACAGTAGTTTCCATTATCATATATGCTTGGCTGTTCCATAAGTGGGGTGAAGTTTATTTAGAATTATTAATTTATAAAATTCTTGGTTGGTACGCAATTGGTAATTTATGTGGTTTTGGCTTTGACATCACGGGTAATATATGTTTCTTTTGTTGTTGTTGTTTTTTTCTATTTTTTTCCCTGTTTAATAGTCTTCTGGGAGCTAGTTTTGATAGTGCACTAGAATAATACTTATATGAAGAAAAATGACAAGTATGTCCTGCTGAATTATAATTAATTACAATGGGGCGTTTGGATCGTATAAGAATAAAAATAGAATTAGTTATTGGGAGTAAAAAATATTAATCTTAAACGATCAAGAATAAGGTTTTTGGGGGTCTAGCTAGAGAGTTATTTCTAAATGGTTCAAACTTTGGTATAAATTTGTATTCCTAATGTGTTTGGATCAACTTTTTAATTTTTTTTAGTTGTTGGGACCACATTTTAATTCCAATTAAGAAGATAATCCAAACACATTATGAATAAAAAATTATTCTATAGTCTGGACCACTTAAAAATAACTCTCTAGACTCCAAAAACCTTATTCTTGATCGTTTAGAATTAATATTTTTTTTACTCCGAATAATTAATCTAATTTTTATTCTTATATGATCCAAACGGCCCCGTTTGTAGTTTTAGAATACAGATATTGGTAACAAGGGTGAAACTGGGATTGGTGACTGTTGTTAAATTCATTTTTCTATGCCCACTGGGACCTTCAATTTTGTTGTACAATTTCTCTCTGTTTTTATCTCCTCGTTATTTACGTCTATATAAAAAGGAACCACGACACATATGAAAGGGTTAAATAAAAAGGACTATTGGTGCAGCAGACGATCTTATTGCAGGAGGTACATCTATATTATAACTTGGAAAGAAGGATGCTAATCTTCCTTAATTTTCATTCATATGCACTAGGGAAAAGAACAACGTAATTGATCTATGGCTCAATCTAAATTCCCCTTATTTATGGTTTGTGAAGAAAATGAGAGAATTGATTTCATACTCCAACGAATTTAGCACACTCTTGATTGTGCAACTTATTTCACTTTTTACACATGTCTAGTTCTTATCTGACAACTAGCATAGTGATGGTATCTTCAAATCGCTTGCCGATGAAAATAATAGAAAGTTGTCTTTCAAGTCTATTTTTTTTTTTTAAGATAAATTGGGGGTCAAGCCTCCCAACTGATTTTTAAATTAAATATCTATAAAAGACCCTCCAGCCGGATTTCGAACATGTGACCTCTCACTTGAGATGCATTGCTCTTTGCCACTATACCAAGAGCTGGTTCTCTTCAAGTCTATTTTGTCAATACAGAACTCAAGAAACCTTGGTCTTGAACATCTAAATGCTTCTATTTATTTATAGCTCGTTTCCATTCCAATTAAGTACGTAGATTATATAGCCAAATTAAGATCTTCCTGTTTCTTTATTATTATCGTTCTAGCTAGAATCTCATAAATAAACCCTAGATTTGTTTAATATATGAAGAAGCGGGAAAGAAGTTCGAGATAAGGATCTTGCTAGCCGGTCAGGCAAAAAGGCACATAATCTGGTCCCTATTCCGTTTGGATGAAGAGTCGAAATAATAAAAACAATACTAATATAAAAATAACACGATTCTGATTTTTCGACATATATATATTATTAACGAAACAATGCATTTTGACTACTTTTTGCATTTGATGATAAACAAATCTGAATTGAAACAATCGGAAATCCAAATGGGCGACTATTCCTTGTCAAAAAAATATTTGTGGGCACCGCCATCTATACATATTTACGAGTTTTTTACCCCTTCTAAGAACGATCAGTTAGAATACATAAAATTAGGGATAGTTTATTGTGCATCATCATGATGCACATAGGGCTTTCTATGCATCATGATGCTTTTTTGTTGGTATTTTGTAAATTGTTAATCTAATTTACATATTGAAATCTTATAGAAAATCATATTTTACATTTTTTTTCTATTTTTTCGAATTTTTAAAACTGGTCATTTTTGGAAAAAAATTTTTATACCAAGAATATTCCAAAAATAGCATATTTAAAGAAAATTGAAAAAATAGTATAAAAAGATAAAAAAATGTAAAACTTAGTTGGATACAAGATTTCAATATGTAGATTGAATTGGTTAAATTAAATTTATAATTTATAAATATATTAATTAAATAGAATCATGATGCATAGATGGCCCTATGCATCTACACAGTAAAATTGCTCCATAAAATTAATATGTCAATTCTCAAATATGCCATTATTTAAAAAAGAATAATCGCGAGATTTAAACTTTCAGAAACTTTTACTTGAGCACTTGCGTATTTTGGAAATTTTGTGTCTTTACTTGACAACTGTGGAGGTTCTGATAATGTATAATAATGAGGACAACAATTTTTTTAACAAAGTTTTTTTTAAAAATTAGAATAAAGTTTACATGCTAGTTACATTAAATGAGAAAAAGAAAAGTTAATAATGAAGACATTCGGGCAGACGTTACTAAAGAGATTAATATACAAAAAACTAAAACAGTCAAATCAACAGTTAATGAACCATTGTTACTAAAGAGGTCACTCGGGCAGACGTTGAGGAATAATTATTGAAAATTAGGACAACATATAATGTAACCAAAATAATGCATTCTAATTCTCACCTTTCTGTGATATATATATTCTTGTGGGAATTTTAATTTCTTTGGTGCGGTTAGAAGGAAAATTGGTCTAGAACAATAATAAATTGTGACACCTGTACACCAGTTAACATGCAAATGTCCATGCACATCTGTTACTATTCCAACGAAGAGCTTTGAAGCTGCACATGTTATCGCCATTTAACGAAGAACTTTGAAGCTGCACACCTTTTGAGTGCTCGTTGATTAATGCTTATACAAGGCGAAGTTACTTCGTTGGTGCATATGTTGCCAGGAAAGTTTATCATTCTGATCAAATGTGCCAATCTAAGAGATTTCTGAAACAATTTTGCTATTTAATTTTTAAATTTACTTGGTTAATTATGATCTTACTTTTATTTTTTCTTTACACTGATCCAATGGATCCAATGGCTCCAGTATTGTGCTAATTAATGTGGCTTCGCAATCGCACGTAGTAGCGCGCATGGTTCGTGTATTAATTTTCTGTATCTTTTGATTGTTTTGATCTTCTTCCACGAAACTTCTCCTCCATCGTTGTATTATATATTATTTTTCCTTTGGGTCTAGCTAGGAGAGCTTCTAAGAAGCTTTAAAGCAACCATAGTTTTAACACACAAAATATAAAAGGACGGCTGCAAGATAGAGTACGGAGGTATCTTTTATATACACTATTCTTCTTCTTCTTCCTTTTTTTTTTTTTTTTTTTTTTTTGATTGAAGCCCTTAGGCATCTTTATACTAGTCGCTATACATGAGCACCATCAGCCTGATTACTTTCTTTGATGAGCCTCTTTTTTCTCTGGATAGACATATGATTACTGGTTCCAAATAGATTAAACAAGTCATGAACAGGTATGCGACGTGTTAAGTTCTAGGAGATGATTCGGTATGTATATATATATACACACACACACACATCATGTAACAACAGAAGCAAGAGGATTCACAATTAATGAATTTATATACGACACTTGTCGTGAATAAATTAATTTAACACTTCATATATATATATAGAGAGAGGGTTCGTATGTTATGATTGATAACTAATAATTAATTATTCGATGCATATATTAACACTCATTGTGCAGCTTGGAATTGCATGAATATAAATTTAATGACTTTTCAATAATAATATTAACTAATATTATTCGAATTTTATATAAATTTAATATATATTCTTTCTAAATTAATTGTTTGCCCCAATCGAAACTGCTTTGTCAAGAATATTATCTTACTTGTTTGAAAAATTTTTATCAAATTAAGAATTTTTAATATTAAATATATATTCTATTAGACTTAGTAGAACTTGGGCGACGATATGGTGCAATCTGGAATATTCTTATTCAGACCAGTGTTTTCTAACATTAGCATATATAGCTAGCTAAGACCATTAACTTTTATCTACAAAAAAAATTATGTACCAATAGAAATAAGGTCTGTGTTTCGCTAAAGAATAAAGACTATAAGCACCAAACGTATTTTATAGATTTGATACTCTTTGTTTGCATTCTTCCTTTTTTTTTTTTTTGCATCGGTCTCTGATCGCATGAATTTATTTATTTTTTTTCGAAAAAAGGTGGGAGCGCCACCCAGTTTCATTTTATAAAAATGAAACAGAATACAAAACTAAAATCCAACAACATACCGACTATTAAAATTTAACAGCTACCAAATACTAGCTATATCAAAATACCAAAACTAAACAACCACCATATATTCAACTCACTGGAAACTTCCCAAGTGAGCTTCCAGAAACATAGGCCTAGCAAAATCCATCTCTACTGGTATAGAATCAACTAGAGTTATTTAATACAAAACTAGATAAAACTAAATTCAAAATTCCTCTTTAATCAAAACATTGATCTTCATGAAAATAGCCTCCTCATGCAGCGACCTCCACCGTGAAGTTGTCCAAGCGTTCTATTAACCCTTGTAGCATCAGCGGAGCAGACTTCATTTGAAGGGGAATGGCTTCCCAATCCATCGGCAGCCATTGTTCAACATCACCCTGCTCCTCTATCTTCCAGATACCTGTCCAGTACATAACCAGGTGATAAATAATCATTAGTGTCTGTTTAACAGTTTTGATCTCTATCTTATTAAAAATAAAGTCATTCCTTATCCTCCAAATGCACCAACAAGCAGCGCTAAACACAGTTAACAGTGCATTTCTATCCCTGTAATGTAGAGTTAAAGCAAACTCTATAATATCTGAAATAGAATGCCAAGTCTGGAAATTATTCTGGCTATTGCCTAACCAAAACCAGATTTTCTGAGTGAAATTGCAGTTGAGAAACAAGTGATCACAGGTTTCATATTCTCCACAGAAAATACAATTTGTGTTTCCAATCCAACCCTTTTTGCTAAGCACCTCTTTAGTCAGAATTCTATTATGAGTTAGAAGCCAAATAAAAGCCCTTATTTTATGGGGGATTTTCAGGGTCCAAATCAAGTTGGCTTTAGGCATATAAACCCCTCTAAACATTAGGAACCGATAAGTAGAATGGGTAGAAAAAGAACCCCTAGAGTCCCATTTCCAACAAATGGTATCTGGTACCAAACTGAGACGAGTACCGCGAATGATCGCACACAAAGAATCCCATTCCTGAGCTAATACCCCTGTCAAAATCCTATTAAACTCTAAACATCTGCCCTGGGAAACCACCACCTCTGCTACAGTACAATTTTTAGTAGAACAAAGATTATAAAGAAAATAAAAGTCTGTAGCTAAGGAACAATTAGAGTACCAAATATCCGACCAGAAATTGATTGCAGTACCATTACCTAACCTATAATAGCTAGAAGTTGCACCTATACTATCAAGAGCCCTGATCCCTTTCCAAAAATAAGAAATTTTTCCCATGCTATTATTATAGTATTTATGTCTTATCATGGATTTCCATTCAGCTTCATAGTGTGGGTTATGAAACTTCCACCACCATTTCAACAAAAGAGATACGTTCATGGTACTTAAGTCTAAAATTCCCATACCATCATTGTCCTTAGGAGAGCAAACTTTTTTCCAACTAACTAACGCATATTTTCTTCTATTCCCTACATTGCCTTGCCAAAGGAATCTACACCTAATCTTATCTATATTTTTTCTGACTAACTCAGGCATTTTGAAAAGAGAGATAGTGTAAAGGGGTACTGCACTAATCACTGAGTTCAATAAAGTAATTCTGCCTCCTAAAGACAATAATTTTCCTTTCCAGGACTGTAATTTTCTAAGTATTTTTTCTAGGATAAAGTTCCAATCCCTATTATATAATCTTTTGAAATGCAAAGGTATGCCTAGATAAGAAATAGGAAAAGAACCTACTTTACAATCAAAGACCTGTGCTAATCTAGTACTAGTTTCAGCTGAAATATTGAGGGGTAACAGTTCTGTTTTTGTGAAGTTGATTTTAATGCCCGAGATTGCTTGAAAAGCTAAAAGAGACCAATAAGCCCTATCTATATTTATCTCATCAGCTTCTAAAAAGAGAATAGTATCGTCAGCATATTGAATATTCACTATAGGCTGATTATTTCTAATGGCAGGACCTAGACCTTTCAATAGTCTAGTTTGAGTAGCTTTATTAAACATCTTACAAAGAGTGTCCGCTGCTAGATCAAACAGGAAAGGGGACAGAGGGTCCCCTTGCCTGAGCCCTCTTTTACAAGGAAAATAAGCAGTTGGGGTACCATTAAAATTTATACAAGTACTAGAACTATAGAATAAATCTTTTATCCAATTAATCCATCTAAGCCCAAACCCTCTTTGTTTAAAAATGCTAAGCATATAGCCCCAGCCTACTCTATCGTAGGCTTTCTCAAAATCTATTTTTATAGCTACCCCTTGTTGTCCACTAATTGCACAGCTATGTAAAATCTCATGTCCTAGAATGACATTATCTAGAATAAATCTACCTTTCAAAAAACCCGCCTGAGCTTTATCTATTAGTGAATCAATAACCTTCTCAAGTCTATTAGTCAACATCTTAGTGATTATCTTAATGCTACAGTTTACTAAGCTAATAGGTCTGTATTGTGTAACTAAAGAGGCTTCATGTTTCTTAGGGGCGAGACTAATAATGGCTTTATTGAAATTGCTAAGTTCTATATTACCATCATAAAAAGCATTCACTACCCTAACTAGATCCTCATGAACTAGGTCCCAAAAATCTTGATAAAAACTGAAGTTAAAACCGTCAGGACCTGGTGCCCCACTAGCACAAGAGTCAAAAACTGCCCTTTTGATTTCCTGTATGGTAAAAGGAAGTTCTAAAGATGCACTATCTAAACTAGATAAAATATCAGTATTATTCCAAAAATTATCATCTAGAACAGCCCCTTGTATTCCTTCGTTCCCTAACAAGTTTCTATAAAAGTGCCAAACATATTTTTCAATACTTTTGCTATCATCTACCAAGATCCCATTTATATCCATATTATAAATCCTATGCTTTTTAAAATTATTAGAAGCTACCTTATGAAAATAAGCCGTGTTATTATCCCCTTCTTTCAACCATCTAGCTTTGGCCCTAGTTTTCCAATAACATTCTTCTGCTAGGTAGATATTATCTAGAATAGTTTTATAATGTAACCACTGTTCTTGTTCCTCTATATTCCAATCCCTATCATCGTGGATCTTTTCTAGTCTATGAAGATTCTCTAAAGCAATCTTTTTCTGTTTTTTTTTATCACTCTCAAAATTCCTTTTCCAACCTACCATTTTTTTTTTCATATATTTCATCTTTTCTGCCCAATCTAGTCCTATATTATTATGCAAAGGGTAATCAGACCACCATTTGTGCACTAATTGTACAAAGTGAGTCTCCTTGGTCCACAAAGTGTCATATCTAAAAATTGTCGACTTAATTGTGTGGGAATCAGTAGAGAGTACAAGGGGACAGTGATCTGAACAATAAGAAACTAAATCCTGAACTGTGCTATTTTTATAAATGCTATCCCAATCACTGGATGCTAAAAATCTATCCAACATAGCTGATTGTACACCGTTAGTCCAGGTGTATTTTCTATTATTCAACTCATATCCTATCAACACATTATTATGAATGAAATTATTAAACTTTCTACTAATCCTAAGGTCAAAATTATTACTACTTTTCTCCACTCTATATCTGATGGCATTGAAGTCTCCACAGAGTAGCCATGGAGCATTCCAATTGTCTCTAATTTGCTGTAATTCTAACCAAAAACTATTTTTCAACCTAGCATCTACAGGACCATATACTATGGATAATAAAAATTCAACATTACACTGTCTATCTTTTATGCCTAGGTTAAGAGAGAAAGTACCGACAAAGGTATGTAAAATATCAAATCTAGAGGCATCACATCCAAATAGAATCCCTCCTGATCTTCCTTTGGAAGGTAACCAATCCCAACAGCTAAGTTTTTGTGAGAGAGTATGCAAAATTCTATCTGTAAACTTTTCTTTCTTAGTCTCCTGTATAGCTACTATATCTATGTTGTTATCCTTAATCAAGTCATTTAACACCTGTCTTTTATAAGAGGCATTCATACCTCTGATATTCCAACAAAGTACTTTCATTTAATAACTATCCTATCACACTCGGGATTATACACTACAGTGGTACACCTATCTGGAAATTGCTTTCCCTTATGTAAAACATCTACTAAAATTTCCTCAAAACTTTTCCTATTCATCATTTGCATCTTATTTATAATATCATCTTGTTGTTCTGTATTTTCTCCTAATCTAATCTTATAAATGTCAAACATTTCAACTACTTCAGTATGAGTAAGTCTATTAAAAGGAAAATTATCTATTAGAATTGAACCTTTGGTTTGTTTGGGGTTTGCTTTGCCTGCTTTTCTCTCCTTGGCTCTACTCATCACTGAGCTAATCACCCCCATGTATTTCAGCCTGTTGCTCCTCCTAGGTTGAGAGAAGCCTCCCATCAGAGTAACAGGTGTAGATTGCGAGCTGCCCTGGATGGTAGGAGAAGCGCTGTGGAGCACCATCTGATTAGTCATAGTCACCAGAGGCTCAGATTCAGACACTTTCACACTGTTAGAGATGATTTGGGGAGACATCTCAACAGTGGTTTTTGTTGGAGAATTAGTTGATCCTTCCACACCATTAGGTAGCATCAGCACTGTTTCTGGCACTAGAGAGATTGTCTGGAGGCCATCTATCACCTTCTTTCCTTTAGTTGAGATGTTAACAGCCGGATTGGTAGCCGGATTAGTCACAGTAATTGGTGAGGAGCATGAAGATTCTCCCACATATAAACCTTGCTGTACCAGCTCCATTCTCTCTTTCTCTATCTGTTTAAGCATATCATCAAACTCTTTGTCACTATTTTCTGCAATAGGAACAGTGCTTCCTGTCGTCTGAGGATGAGTAGAGGTAGAGTGATCGACCTGCATCAGATCTCCCATGCCAGTATCCTTCTGACTCCCACCACTGCCATTGGAGTTATTTCTAGGGTTAGCTCTCCCGCCGGCAGTGTTATTTCTCCCTCCACCTTGTCTAGCAGGAGGAGGATGTGGTGGTGGGTCCCTCTGATTTCCAATACTACCCAGTGCCATACCCGGATTCTCTACCTCAAAGAGAAGATCATAGCGTGATACAAAACCCGTGTGGTCACGAAACTTAATCCAAGTACTAGGTGGAATGAGTTGAGGGTCACAGATAGCCACCTTAACCCTAGCAAATCGCCAATCCAGGTAGTGAGCTGTGCGTGGGTCTAGGTCAATCACCACGCCTCCCATGTCATCAAACAGTTTCTCAAATTCCTCAAAATGCCAGAGTTTCATCGGGAAACCCCTGATTCGAACCCAAATCGGGATCAGGCGCAGCCCCTCATCGTACGAGGGATCCCATGCTTCAATCGGTATCTCCTTGTTTTCCAATCTCACCGATTGTTTAGCCAGATTGGAATCCAGCCAGAAACGCGTCGGTGCTTGGATTAGGTATCTCTCATCATCAAAAACTCGCATCACCCACTCATGGCGCGGAGCTAGGCGATGGAGAGCCCGCTGAAGCCGATCTGGGCCCCACCCCTCCGGATCTCGGAGGAAGAAGCTCAGGTTGAAAGCATTGTCGAGCTTTTCGGTGGCAGGGGAGGTATTGAAGGTGAGAATAGGCCTCGGCATGGCGTGAAGCACAGTTGACACCTCTGGTACCTTGAACTCTCTTCCTTCCGATCCCTCTTTCTCTTGTTTCTTTGGAATAGCGGGAGCATGTGTGGAGAGAGACGAAGAAGGAGGTTTAATAGCAGAGATGTCAATCACCTCTCGGCATCTGTTGGCTTTATGACCTAGTTTGTTGCATAAAAGACAAACTAAGCCATTGAAACAGTCACGCACATGATGCCCCTTATCCAAGCAACGAATACATCTCGACTCCAGTCGAATCTTGTTTAGTCTGGATCGAATCAACTCACCTCGAGTTAGTCTAGTTTGGTCCCCGACTGGACGCCAATACTTGAGGGGTTGCACAGGCTGGTGTATTAGAGTGTGTGCATAAGAGATCCCAGCCAGATTCGCCATTAATGACGCCAGCTTCAAGCAAATTTGAAATTGCCTCCAGAAACCTAGCGCAAATCAGATCTACACAAACTTCTAACCAATCTAATGCAAATAAAGCGAAATCAAGTAATAGAAGCACGATCTGAGCAAGAAAAAACAAAATCAACAGGAAATCTTTCTTTTCTCTTCTTTTCTTTCTTTCTTTTTTTTTTTTTTTTTCTCCTTTTTTTTTCCTTTTTCTCTTTGAATTGAAATGAAACTGCTAAATTCCTTTTTTGCGATCTGCTCCTAAGATAAAATAAGAGAGAAATCTACAGAAAAATTTCGCCTCGAAATCGCTTCACGATCCCTTCCCGATCGCCTCCGCGGTACATGGTTTTTCTTTTCAGTGTCCTGATGTGTTTAATTAGACTCTCATGAATTTATTTATAGACTCAAAGTTTTCTAATTTCTAAATATATGCAATATTTATGTACATGTTCGTACAATGAGGATAACCCTAAGCTGCGTGTTTCTCACTCCTATATTATGAATTTGGTTTTTGGATCATCTGTAGCTTTAATTTTACATTAATTCAAGATTGCTGCATCTTTGCATTTACTTCTTAACAAACCTACCCCTCAACTGCAAATTCAATTTGCAGATGCATTAAAGTAGAAGATCCAGAAACTCATTATTTTGATAACCATCCAAAATATAACATGTTCCCTCAATATTTTTATTCTCTGCATGCCAAGTAAAAAGAAATTTTACTATCAGTAACCAGATGAATAATCTCGTTTTAAAAAAAATTAAAATAAATATATAGTTAAAAGAGATATTGACAACACTTTTTTTTTTACAATCATTATAATTTATTGTCTAAAAAATAAAAAGTAAACTGTCCATACCACATATATAGTACGGATCAATTAATTAAATCAAAATGATTTTTGTCGACAACCCGTGCGTTATATGATAGAACAACGTCTCAGATATAATTTTTTTTTAAAAATAAACATAAATTAAACGGCAGAATAGTGTTGGCCTTATTCTGATTTTTGGCAGCAGAATCGTCCATATATATATAGATGTACGTACACTATGCCGAACAAAAACTGAAGCGGCACCTTAGCTCTTAGATGACATGGTGCAGCTGCAAATATTGGTGGAGCCATTTGATACCATAAAAGACTTGCTCTAGCTAGGACGGACCAAAAATCCTGACAGCTCTGTAACTTTTTTCTGATTACGCATGCATTGTTATATATCTTACTCCAGAGTAATTAATAAGTCTCGCTTTTAATTGTATCTAGCTAGCTGAAGTACCATAGAGTACGTATGTATGAACACTTGAACGTACAGTAATGTATGTATATATAAATACAAATGATCTGATATAAATTATAAGTTATATGGAGCTTATTCTAGCTAGTTCTCATTGTTACTATTTATTTTGTAAATTCAACTGCAAAAGAATTATTCCACAGGGTAAGTTCAAATAAATTCAACATCGAACTAAAGATTTTACCAATATGCATGTGAATTACTTTGATCGACATTGGACTTTAAGAACTTGGGGGTCTGATTCTTATCATACTGTCATTCTTAAGTAATATAAGGAGGCCAAGATGTAGTTGAAGCACTGTTAGCATGTCATTGTGCCCCCATGCCGTAAATATTTCTATTTCTTGTAATGATTGGACCTCTTTTATTCCAATTGACAATGAATAACTTGTCAGAAGGTCCAGACCTTAAAAAAAAATTAAATAATGCTCTAATTCCTTAAAATACATTGATGGTTGATATGATTTCTCTGTGGACAATTATAATTCAATAGAACATTTAATCACTGTGTATTGAAACTATTTATCCCTACTCCTTATGAACTAAAGGATCCAAGAGTGTATCACCTCTAAACCTAGCGTGTATCCACCTTCTGTACCGACTAATCGATTTGATTTGTGACTGGATGTGAATTGGTAGACGAAATATATTATCATTTGGTTTTACATCTAGGATGGAAAGAACATTGATTAGAATAATAATTATTTTTATTTTAAAATAGAGCACATATGGAAAATTTTTATCACCTATTATTTTAAAAAAAAATTTGTTATAAGGAAATATATATTTTTATTAAATTATGTTTCCCATGTTGATATTTTGATTTTTATTTTTACTAAAGTATAAATGCTTTTTAAATACTTATGTGCCAACACATTGAGTGGATACATTTTCTTATTGTACGATAAAAACCATATATGATTGAAATTTTTACGTGCAAACATTTATACGTTTTCGTTATTTTATAATCATTTTTCTTAAACATCCGGTTAAAATAGTGAGAAAAATTGTAAAAATAGTAAAATGTTATATCCGATAAATATTTTTAATATGAAATATTACTTTGTATTAACTGTTTATACATGACAAAAAAAGAACTATGTTTTGGACCGTTTAAACTTTCGGCTTGAAGTGAAAATATTTTTATAATAGTACCTATATGTCTATTCATATTTATATGGTGTATAGATTTAAAGAATCTTGATAAAAAACGCTGTAATTGGTACTATTCTAGGTTATTATTAAGTCAACCAAAAGGAAACACAGGGAGGTCCCAGGGGCAAGAAGGTGCATGAGTGGAGGAAGAATGACGCTTGAACAGCCTTTTAGGCTTTTTAACTTCAAGAATCAAGATCCAGGCCTCTTTTATGCTTGCTCTGTCCCTCCTGAGTCAAAAGTAACTACAGCATCACCATGTGGCTATTTAATTTAATTATCGTGGTTTTTGATACTGTTGTTTGTATGCTCAATAAGTTTCAAGCAACTAGTATGGTGAGTAAGGCAAATCACAAGTCATAAAATATCAATTTACTCAAATAGATTCATATCATTCATTCATAGGTCATGAGAAATAATTTTTTTAAACAAAAAAAAAAAGGATCATAACAAATTAACAAATCAAGCTCTGTAAATTGCTTGTAAATTCAAATATATATTGGTTTAGCACAGTGTATACTGTATTGATTGTGTTAATTAGCTCGCGCCGTCCGGTAAATAAAATTTGGCAAAATTTTATTCATGACAATTTGCATGGAACTCCAATGACAATCACAATTATTAATCAATCAACCCTAGCCGCCTCAGCAAAGAAAAAAGTGATTTTGAGCTCCTCCTCCTTCGATCCGAAAACCTAGGGGAGAGACTGTCACCGACCTCCTCCCCCCCCAGTCCATCCCTTTCCTCTTCTTTTGTTGGCCGTCCTGACAACCGAAGGCAGGTTTTTTGAGCCTGCTGGGAGGCGACATTTAGTTAGCGTCTATGACGAGGGTGGTTGTATGGCACTATCCTATTCTTGTTGTGAAGGTGCGAGAGGAAGCCTGCGCAAGTGCGTGTAGTCGTGACAACAACGTTGGTGTGCAACGTTAGTTTGCATGCATGTTTCGTGAAGATGACCTTGTCAATAGTGAGGGATTTGGAAGTAGGTATGAGTCTGAATTGGTGGGCTCGAGTTTGGTACTGGTACGAGTGGTTCTAATATTGGACTTTTTTCCTTTCTTTTGTGTCCCTATTGGTGTTGGTTTGAGACTTGTGCTAGTTTTGAAATTATGAATTATTTTTTAGTGGTACCAGAGATTGAGACTGGCATTGTATTTTGAGTATTTTTTTTTGTTTTATCTTTGTAAGCTTTTTTTCCTTATTAATGAAAATTTGTCAATTTTCGCTGACCCTCAAAAAAAAGACAATCACAATTATTTGTTAAATTTTACAAGGAAAAGATTATTTATGAAATTGTCGATCGTTTTAATGGCGGATAAAGTTCGCAAATCTCTCACTATATCACTAAAAAATTTAGTTGAAGACAATATAATCAAATAATTAATCAGAACACAGCCTAATTGTCATCCCCGTTAGAGTCATCTTATTAGCTTAATTACTACCAAAAATTTTTATGGATTAACAAAAGATTGATTTTTCAAACTTTAACATGTTATTGCGAATGTTTTATTATGAAATACAATAAGTTTTCATATAATTAATTCTCAACTTATAGACTTTTCTTTGTTATCCGTTGAATATTTGAAGACATATTCTAACTCTTTGTGTACAAAATTTGCTTCGTTCTTCATATCTCAACAATTTTTCTGAGAAGAAAATTTCTTCTTATTATAGAAATCTTACGAGATTGTCAAGTAAAACGGACCTTTTTTGAATTGCTAAAAGAAGAAATAATTTTATATGATGAATAATCCGTTACATATATTATATATATATTAGTAAAAATGATGATCGCGGTTTAATTTTATATATATATATATATATAGAATTTAGCTATGGTGAGATGCATCACAACAAACCTACCGTGAGACGCGATCAAAATTCATGAATCTGGTTCAAAATGACCGATTCAAACCATCTAATATGATCTCTCTATTGAAATCTCCATGTAGACTAAATTTTACATTTTTTCGAAATTTTTAAGTATTTTTTTAAAATTTTAGAAAATCGTTAATCTAATTAGTTCTGAACCGTTCAAAAACTGTCATTTTTAAAAATCCGAAAAAAATACTTAGAAATTTTGAAAAAATGTAAAATTTGGTCTGCAAGAAGATTTCAATAGAGAGATCATATTGAACGGTTTGGATCAATCATTTTGAACCAAATTCATAAGTTTTGATCGCATCTCACAGAAGGTTTTTTGTGATGCATCTCACCATAGTTAAACTCTATATATATATAGGCAGGAGGCAAGGAGGGCTATCTCTTGTCCTAGCTTTCCAAGCACTTTCATTTCTCAGTCTGTTTCTAACCTAACCAAACGGCTTGCCCATCCGTGCTTTTAATTAGTTTTTCTACTGTTACTAAACCTTGTACCATTTTCCAACATGAGTTTGGTTGGTCCATATATTGCATCTAATTGGTTTAAAGACAATAAGTACAAGGAACATGGGCAAAAGAACAAGGATGCAATGAAGGCCTACTTGAATTTTCTTTCTTTCTTTTTTTTTTTTTGAATCACTTATTATTATCAAAAAACAATAGGCATGCAACATCTGTGGAGATGATTAAAGATGGCATGCAGATGATGCGGGTCTGATTGATCCAATTAAAATATCAAGTCCAGCCTATACATGGCCAATTGGCCAAACCCCACTTAATTAGCAATTACTATACAGCTCACACATTTAACGACATATATTATATATATATATAAAGTTCCATTCGCAAAATTTGACAATGGAAAGCTCAATTTAGCAAGATCTATTTGGACTTAAATAGAAGTTGGAGACTTTGAATTTTGCAAGGTTAAATAATATTTTAAACGTTAGAGAAGACTTCGTATCCATAGACAAATGCGATGAAAAAATTTGCAAAATGAAGAACAGAATCCTTCCGTACTTCCATTAACTAAATAAATCGTTCATTTATACAAAAACAAACTGACAATGTTTTGCAGATGTGTAATGCCCCAACTTTTACATATAATAGTGATATAGTGATTAGAAAAACTGAAAGTTTTGACTGAATTCTAGCCGGAGGATGGCAAAACAAATAGTTGGGTGTGATTTTTTCGTGAAGTAGCTACATACATTAGTACAACTTTGTTGACTGAATACGAGCGTCATGAAAGGAAAAAAAAAAAACCATTGCCATCACACATCGTTTCATCGATTTACAAAATTGTACAGGATGAGACAAACCGTTCGATCAACTTCCAATTAATAGTTTGTAATGAAACATATAGTTTCCACTGCAATTGAGCTTTTCGATTGGAGAAAAACATTAACCAAGTAAAATTAGGCAAAAGATATAGCCTTAAATATACCAGCTGGACACACTACACCATTTATTTTTATTAGTACCGGTTTCATATGTATTAGTAGTACCGGTTTTGTAGTGGTACTAATAATAGGGGGTGTTAAAAATAATAAAAAACCGGTACTAAACAGGCGGTATAATGAGCTTGATGGGATTGGCGGGAGGGATTTTTAGTACCGGTTTTTAAAATAAACCGGTACTAAAAAGGCGGAATAATTAGGTTGCTGGTATCGGAGGCTATGATTTTTAGTACCGGTTTTTAGTTAAAAACCGGTACTAAAGATACATGATGAATTTTGTGAGTATTTTAGTACCGGTTTTTTTACTAAAAACCGGTACTAAAAATCATTGCCGCCTTTAAAAAATGATTTTTAGTACCGGTTTTAGTTAAAAACCGGTACTAAAATTAAGTAAAAAAAAAAAAAAACTTTTTTTGTTTCTGGGGCTAGCCCCTCTTTGCTAGCCATCAATATTTGTACCAATATATACCAGCGGTATATATATATATATGCATATATGCATCCATACAATATCAAAACACAGAAATATCAAAACACATAATAATATCAAAATCACATATATATATATATAAGTCACTACAAATCACATATATACTTAATCAATTACCCATGATGACCTACAAGTGCAAGTAAAAATCCAAACCACTCATTTACAGTATAATTAATCTCGTCTTCACTGTAGTGCTTACCTATCGGTTGCAAAACCTGCATTTTGACATTTCATATAGTTAATAACATATGAAAATTTATAAATTTATAAACTAATCTAATTAAACTTGATTTAGTAGATTAAAACTAAATTGCTACTAACTCTAGTCATATACAGTAAGATTAATTAAATTTAATCCATACCAATGGGAGGTCCTGGTGTAGCGTACAGTGATCAAGTATCTTGCGTAGGTTTGTCATCGCATAAAAACCGCAATCTATATAGTTTGGTTGTCGTGGACTCTACAAGGAAAAAAAATTATACTATTAAGTTTAAATTTAATAAATTAGAAATGAAATTAAACTATATATATTAGTTGAAATTATGTACTGGAATCATCTGAACTGCAAACTTAGGAACTTGAACCAATCTTGACAAAGCTCTGCAAAATTAAATATAAAGTTACAAAATTTATTTCTAGATATTAGTATAAAACTAAATAATGCATGCACGTATTATGTTAATCCTAAACTTACTGATCGTAATTGCTTAGAATTGGAGATTGATAGCCAGACTTTGATTGCAGTGAATCTACTATCCACAACTTCCGTGTTGAGAGTTGTGCGATAATAATCACAAAATGCGACCTGTAATTACATAAATATTGTATTTTGTTGGTGATATAAATATGAAACCGCAAATTTAAAATCTTAATTAAAGTCAAAATAAAAAATTTTATAACTAACCGATTATGATGCAGTAAAACATGATAGGGATCTCTTTTTGCATACTTCTTTAAAAGATTCATTATGTAGCTTACAGTGCCGATTTGATCTTGCTCCACATCGATACCCGAGCACCTTTCTGGATCCCAAAATATCCACTTTTTCATCGCGGTATTCACATAATATTCCCTGCACCGCCTGCATGTTGTATATATATATATGCGCAATTTAATTGTGTTTCTATAGTTCTATATATTTGATTAGAAATATCATATAACTAATAATCAACTATTGTAAAGTTAGGAGAATACTTACAAAACCCAAACTTTAATCGCTTGTACGAAAAGTTCCTCTCGATGGAAAACATGGCCGATATCTTTAAATTCAAGAATGAATGTCTTGACATCTTGAAAGTCGAATGCACCAGGAAGATCGCTGAACTCAGTCACTGACTTGTCGAACATCCTGATATAGTCGTGCATTTTCTTTGCATTAGGTCCAATCTCTGCCAATTTTTCCTCGGAGACGAACGGATCGCGCAATTGAATTTCCACCTCCGTAAAAAATTGATCCACACTCGGTTCGTCTTCGTCATCTTCCGTAATCTGTTTTCCCTTATCTTGCGGAAGAATTTGTGTATTTTGTTTCGCCATTTGCCTCACTTGCTCCTAAACAACCAACATATTAGTCATGAAAATGATATTTTTAAATTTAAATTGTACTAATATAAATAATTACCATAAACTAACTAAATTTTAAATAGTTTGTAAGATTTACCAATTTTGTTAGGTCGTAATCCACAAGATGAACTGGCCATCTTAGAAATGAACACATCAGAACACCAAGCCGATCATCTCCGTTAGGAGGTGGAAAAGGTACAATCGAGTGTCTCGCATTATCAAAAACTTCTAAGATTTGTACCTTCACTTCACCTATACCCACTGGCTCTCCATGGACCGTCTCACTGTAAGTCTGTGCAGACACCATAGCTCTAGCTACATACACAGGCGTCCCGGACGTCCCTGGTAGGAGTAGTAAAGCTTCGACAGGCGTCTGTATTTATAACCAATATCAAACATAATAACAAATCATAAATCGTAAATATTATATGTGAGCAAAGTAATATATATCATTAGGTTGGTGAAATTAAGAACCTGAAAACTCGAGTGAGGTATCGGATGTGGTTGATTGTTGCTACCCTGTGATAGCAGTAGAAAAGCCTGTTGAACTATTGGATCGTACGTCTGCGGTGTTTGGACTTGGCCTTGGCCTTGCGAAAACATTTGCGAAAAGCTTTGCTGCATTCGTCTGTTCCATTCCTCATCCATTCGCCTGTTAAATTCCTCATCCATTCGTTTTTTCACTTCGTCCTGCACCATCCGATCAACCTCATCTTTGGTATACCCCTTGGATGATTTTCTATTACCACCACCAAATACCTGCTTCACGCTGGAAAAAAGTGGATATCCTCTCAATCGTCCCGAATGCTCTGGCGTTCCGATCGCAGACGTCAAGATATCATTTTGACGAACAGGCACAACATCACCTGACTTAACTAAAGCAACCTATCACAAAAGAAATTCATGTTAGAGTAAATTAAATTCGTTGAATACACAAAAGAAAATTATCTGAATTGTTACACGTACCGCTTTGTCGATCACCGCGGCAGCTTTAGGGTTTCTAACCACAAGTTGACCGGTCTCTGGATCCGTTACTGCGCGTGCCCTACTCCAACTATAAGTTCTGCCATCCATATCCTTCGTAATAACCGAGGACCCACCATGGACCACCTCTCCCTCTTTCCATCTCAACTCAGCACTTATGTAACCGCCTGATCCGAGTGTGTGGGGCATGTCTTTCTTTGCAGCATTTGCCTTTCCTTGTTTACTCATTTTCTATTAACAAATTAAGAAGACTGTTAGTATAAATACAAAACTAATGGGATTAGTAGCGACGAATGATTCTTTTATAAGAAATATGTTTTCATACCGCAAATTTCTCACTGGAATAATGAGCTTCCATTGCCTCCCATTCTTCCTTCGAGATATTCTGTACATCCCATGGATTTGGTGCACCTTCTTGCGGATTAACCCTATATTTTTTATTCTACAATGAAAAAAATGCACGTTATAATTAAAATAAATATTTAATCAAACTTTTATAAATGGAAATGATATTGCAAGAATAATATCTCACCAATCTGCCCTTCCAATGCCTCCATTTATCGTTACAATTATGTAGAATCTTCTTCTTAGTAGACAATGGTAGGTCAGCCGGAAGATTCCAAACCTTCGCCATTTCTCCGTACAAATCAATTTTCAACGATTTTGGCACTTCATGCCAACTACTATAACTGCATTGAACCCGATTAATACTATTATCGTATACAAATTCATATCAATAGGTTTCAAATTCATATATACGTATAGGTACCTGCAAGGGATCATATCTCTTGTTTTTGTTGCACACCAATTCGTGAATGCCTTTGCATTCTCGCCGCATGGTTTGCCTTCTTTATTGAATTCGACATGTAAATTATCTCCGGCAGCTATCAATTTGCGCGTCTTCATACACTTAGCCGTTGATCTTTTTCCCCTCTTGCTAACAACAGGAATCTGCTCCGCTTCAGAACTCGACTCATTTTGATTTGTCGCAATATTCTGATCATCATGATTCGACATTGCTGCAAATTCAAATCAAATTTATATAACACAATTCATAATGTATATATCATTAAAATAATTTATATACACAAATCAAGCAAATCATTATCATTAAAACATAAATAAATCAAACTAATAATTAACATAATTAAACTTTTAACAATTGCAATCAAATTCAAACCCATTAACAATTGCAATCAAACCCAAACCTATTAACAATTGCACTAAAATCCAAACCAATTAACAATTGCAATCAAACCCAAACCCATCAGTTCTGTTAAAGATGCATAATTGGTGCTTTATGTTTTAAATTTTGTTTGGCCATGGTTGTTAGGTCAACTCTTACCATAATCCTTCATTCCCTTGTGATGCGTACTGCTTACAGGCTCAACTATCCATTGCAGTAGGTTGAGCTAATAAGATAATCTAATTATATTTTTTTTTATTGTAACTGAAGAGTGCAATTAATAACTGATCACATGAGGCGGTTGGAATTGCAGTTGTTGTACTTGTTATTATTTTGGTAACTCTTGTAGATTGGTTTTGTCTATGTTTATGTTAGGGGAACTAATGATTTCCATTTGAACATCGAATGGCAGTTTCTAGCAATGATTTCTTTTCCATGGAACTGATTGTTATGAACTAACATTGTCATAACAAAGCACTATAGACTAAAAAAACTTTCACGTATATTAGGTTGAATTACTCATTCTATTTTGGTTAACAAATCGATCGGAATTCTTTAAAAACATCAGCCACCCTAACTAGAATCAAATTTAACATGAAAAGATGCATATACCTATCAAGGAAATTTCAACTCATTCTATATGTCAATAACACACAAACACCCATGTGAAGATCATTTGAAACTACGCATAATTCAGTTGATGGTTTGACTAGAGTGTAATACCAGCTAACTATCTGCCGAATGAGAGAAAGTGAGGGGAGTGAGGACAACTTACGGCGAGTGAGGGGAGCGGCGAGGGAGAGGCGCGCGGGAGGGAGGGCGAGGGAGAGCGGCGCGCGGGAGGGAGGCCGAGGGAGAGAGGCGCGCGGGAGGTAGGCCGAAGGAGAGCAACGCGCGGGAGGGAGGCCGAGGGAGAGAGGCGCTTCGTTTTTCGGACGAGAGAGAGGGTTTTCGAATTCGGACGAGAGAGGAGGGGTTTTCGGACGGGAGAGAGAGAGATAGAGAGAGGGGACTTTTAAAAAAAAAACCATATTTTAGTACCGGTTTTTAGCAGAAAACCGGTACTAAATTTAATTTTTCAGATAATCGGCATTTAGTACCGGTTTTTAGTATAAAACCGGTACTAATTTTTTTTAAAATTTCGGAAATTAAATATTTTCTGTTTTTTAAAATTGATTAATAAATTTATAATATTAAATTATAAACCAAATAAATTAAATTATTTAAAATATTTTCTGTTTTTTATATTCATTAATAAATTTAGTACCGGTTTTTAGCAGAAAACCGGTACTAAATTTTTTTTTTTTCAGAAAACCGGGAAAATTTTTTAAGAAAAGCGGCATTTAGTACCGGTTTTTCGTAGAAAACCGGTACTAAATTTTTTTTTAAATTTCGGAAATTAAATATTTTCTGTTTTTTAAAATTGATTAATAAATTTGTAATATTAAATTATAAACCAAATAAATTAAATTATTTAAAATATTTTCTGTTTTTTATATTCATTAATAAATTTCTGAAATTAAATTATAAACCAAATAAATTAAATTACTTAAAATATTTTCTGTTTTTTAAATTCATTAATAAATTATTAATATTAAATTATAAACTAAATAAATTAAATTATTTAAAATATTTTCTGTTTTTTAAATTGATTAATAAATTTCAGTTATTAAATTATAAACCAAATAAATTAAATTATTTAAAATATTTTCTGTTTTTTAAATTGATTAATAAATTTCTGAAATTAAATTATAAACCAAATAAATTAAATTATTTACAATATTTTCTGTTTTTTAAATTCATTAATAAATTTATAATATTAAATTATAAACCAAATAAATTAAATTATTTAAAATATTTTCTGTTTTTTTAAGTTAATTATTTAATTTCCGAGATTAAATTATAAACCAAATAAATTGTAATAAAGGACTACGAAAATGAAAAAGGACTATGAAAATGAAATAAAGTATAAATTGTAATAAATATTACATGAAAAAGGACTATGAAAATGGAAAAAGATACAATAGTCTTGAACTCTCGTTAATTTACCTATTTCATTTTTTTCAACTTTATTTATTTTTTGGTGACTTCGGTCGATCTACCCAAATGCCTTCTTCCTGATTGGAACGCAAGTTACTTGTTAACTCTTCAATTGGTTGCGGTGTCCCGTTTATACCTGTGAATAATAATATATATGTACATATCAAATTGGTGAAATTTCTTATTACATTTAATTATTTCAATAATTTTTCTAGATTTATATTTAATTATATATACCTGTAGAGAATGGTGCTATTTCATCAAATTGGTCATATTCTTCTTCATCCACGACATCTTCAACGCCGACAATGCGTCTTTTTCCGGGAAGTACCACATGTCGTCCCTTGTCAACCGGATCAGCAATATAAAAAACTTGCATTGCTTGTTTGTTTGCAAGTATAAAAGGATCATCAGCATATCCTAACTTTTTGAAATCAACGGTTATAAATCCGTTTTTATCAGTTTTGACGCCGCTTTTCAGCATCCATTTGCATTCAAACACTGGTATTTTAAATACATTATAATCAAACTCCCAAATTTCTTCAATCCACCCATAATACGGCTCTGATGATGTTCCATCACTTGATATGGCTACTATTGTGACTCCGCTGTTTTGTACTGTGCTTTTTCCATCTTGTTTCTTTGTATACCAAGTGAAACCATTCAGGTCGTACCCTTGATAGGTTTGCACATTGGCGTTAGGACCTCTAGCAAGACATTTCACCGTTTCATTTGAAGGTCTGGACTGTCTTACTTTATTTGTAAACCATTTTATAAAACTTTTGTTATGCTCCTTAGTGATCCAATTTTCTGATCTCTGAGGGTTCTGTTCTCGCAATTCGGCTATGTGTTCATTCACATAAGGAGACACAACGGCGATCTGTTGGAGAATTTTAAGATGTGCTTTTTCTCTTTTTGCAAGATCCATTGTAATTACTTTCATACCAATTATGCTTTTCCCTAGAAGTCTACCTTCGTGTCTATTTTTTGGGAGGCCAATCGGTTTAACTCCATCTAAATAATCATTATAAAAGTCAATAACCTCTTCTGCCACATATCTTTCAACCATACTTCCTTCGGGTCGAGATCTGCTTCTCACTAACCCTTTCAATTGACCCATTGCTCTTTCAAAAGGGTACATGTATCGCAGAAATATCGGACCGCACTGTTTTATCTCCCTGACAAAATGAATGGTCAAATGCACCATTATAACAAAGAATGAGGGGGGAAAATACATCTCCAACTCGCATATGGTTTGAACCGCATCGGTTTCTAACTGATTCAGTTTTTCAGGATCGATCACTTTAGAGCAAATTTTATTGAAAAAAAAACACAACTTAGTAATAGAATTTCGAACTTCTTCTTTAAAACATGCTCTAATTGAAACAGGAAGCAACTGGGTCAGCAACACGTGATAATCGTGTGATTTCATTCCAATCAATTTCATATCTTTAATTGACACCTTCCGTGAAATATTTGAGGAATAACCAGTTGGAACTCTAATAGACCTCAAACACTCCAACAAACTGAGTTTCTCTTTTTTGGTTAAAGTATAAACAGCATTAGGTAACAAATCCCGTTTCTTACTATTATCTTCCTTTGCAGCTAGTTCCAATCGAATTCCCATTTTTACCATGTCTTTTCTCACATTAACATTATCTACTTTTCCTTGAGCATTCAAAATTAAAGTAACCAGATTTTCACAAATGTTCTTGATGATATGCATCCCATCCAAGCAATGCCTGACATCTAAATACGTCCAGTATTCAAGGTCCCAGAATATAGACTTCTTCTTCCAAAAGCACTTTTCTGGAATTCTATTCGCAAATGGTTTGCCCAATTGAATTTTAAGATCTTTCACCCGTTCATAAGTTTGTCTTCCAGTTTTTGGTATAGGTGCCCGATGGGTCTCGGTGTTGCCATCAAATTTATTTTTATAAGGTTGTCGGCGATAGGGATGATGACGGCTAAGAAACCTACGATGTCCCAAATATACTGTTTTTCTACAATTCGATAGCCATATCGAATGTGTTTCCTCCATGCAAACAGGACATGCTTTTTCTCCTTTATTCTTATAACCCGATAAGTTTCCGTATGCCGGAAAGTCGTTAATTGTGCAAAATATCATCGCACGTAAGGTGAAATAACTTTTGGAATGTGCATCAAAAACCCTCACTCCGTCCTTCCACAACATATCAAGATCCTCTATTAACGGAGCTAAATACACATCTATATCGTTTCCTGGTTGTTTTGGACCAGAAATGAGTAACGACATCATCAGATATTTTCTTTTCATGCATAACCATGGAGGAAGGTTGTAAATAACCAACAAAACAGGCCATACGCTTCGATTTGTACTCATTAGGCCGTAAGGATTCATTCCGTCCGTGCATAATCCCAATCTCAAATTTCTAGGCTCACTGCCGAAATCCGTGAAATAACTATCTATGTTGTTCCACTGGGGTGAGTCTGCTGGATGTCTGAGTTTTCCATCTTTCTTTCTGACTTCCGCGTGCCACCTCAACAGTTTAGCATCTTTTGAATTACTAAAAAGACGCTCAAACCTTTGTATTACTGGCAGATACCACAATATTTTCGCAGCTGGTCTCTTCTTACCACTATCTTCTTCATTATCCAATTCACCGTCCATTTGTCTGTACCGAGATGCATTACATTTTGGACATTTATGGAGGCTCTCGTACTCATTACGAAATAGTATGCAATCATTCGGACAAGCTGTAATTTTCACTACTTCCAATTTCAAAGGACATAGTAATTTTTTAGCCTTATAAGTTGTATCGGGTAATGTATTATCTGCTGGAAGCATTTCTCGCAAAAGACCGAGCAAAGATGTGAAACTCTTATCGCTCCAATTATTCTTAGCTTTCAGGTTATATAACTTAAAAACTGTTTTTATTTTGGAAAATTTATCTTCGTTGCAACCGGGATATAAGGGTATATGAGAGTTTTCATCCAACTTTTCAAACACATCAGGAACATCATCGATAAAATCACCGGGTAATTCATTCATCATTTCATCCAAATCATTTTCTCTATTATCATCATCACATTGATATTGTTGTTCACTTAAATTTTCTATATCATCACCCACAATTACATTATCCCCTGCATCATCCATACAATTATTTTGTACAGTATTTTCAAAAATATCAGATACATTAATGCTCGTTCCGGCATCTAAATTTTCTTTCAATTTTTCTCCATGTAAAACCCACCGGAGGTATTTAGGTGTTGTCATCCATCCACGTTGAATCAGATGTGCTCTAATCACTTTACCATCTTGTCTCTCAAAGTTAAGACAATTTTTACAAGGACATAATATTCTGGGCTTTCCAGTCAACTTCCGATGGTCTTCTGCACATTTAAGGAATTCTTCAACAATTCCAACAAATTCATCCGATATTCTCGAATACTCATATATGTATTTCTCCCTCAGATCCATCTGTGTAGATAGAAATATATATAAAAAATGTCAGGATTTATGATTTGTAGGTTCAATGCATGCATCACAATAGGTTTTTGGACCGGTTACCATCCTAGCCCACTCTTTGGATACTCCGTCTCATTAACGAGCGTACGTTAGATGCAGTGTGTTGTCTGAGAAAAATTCGACAGCATTTCCCCTTATGTTCCCTGAATACGCTAACACACGATTGCTCGTGCGTACGTATCCGTGGGAACATAAGAGAAAACACTGTCGAATTTTTCTCACACAACACACTGCATCTAACGTACAACTCGCTTTCCTAAATGAGACAGAATATCCAAAGAGCAGTACTCCCGACCGGGAGTACTATCCAAGATTAATCCCTAATGGATTAATCTCGGACGGGCACGACCTAAAATAGTTCAAATTCCGGCAATTTGGTCCTATATGACAATACAACTAATAAATGCAAATGCCAAATTAACGATATATATATGCATGTACAAATTGATAAATTATCGAATTAAAATTAATTAAGATTAAAATAAAAAATTACCGAAATTGTCTTTTCTTCCTTTTCCTCCTCTTCGATTTAAATAACCTTTTCACTTTCTCTTCCGTTTTCTATTTTATTAGATTGAAATTAAAAAAAACAATTAAAAATAAAAAATATGCATATAATTACAAAGTTATAAATAAAATACAGAAAAAACAAAGAATATACCTCAAAATGAGAATTATTTTAGCTTCTCGTAGATCTCCTTTGCTTTCCCTTCTGATTTTTCTATTTTTCGGAATTTTTTTTTATTTTTAGCTATTTTTTATGTGCTTTTGGATAACACAAAAATATTCTCGGTTTTAGAGGGGAAAAGAAAAGGCCAAGAACAGTTTATGAGAGAGTGAAGGAGATAGAGTGGAGAAGGAGGAGGTAGATGTGAAATTCTGCGGATTATTAGTACCGGTTTTTTATAAAAAACCGGTACTAATAGTTGCCGAAAAAGTAAAAAAACGGCTATATTTTAGTACCGGTTTTTTATAAAAAACCGGTACTACAAATATATTTTTAGTACCGGTTTTTTTAAAAAACCGGTACTAATATATATGCGTTTTTTCTTTTCCTTTTCCCGGAAATATAGTACCGGTTTTTTTAAAAAACCGGTACTAAAAATATATACTGACAATTACCAATTTGCCACCATGTATTATTTATACCGGTTTTCTTAAAAACCGGTACTAATAGTCTGGTACTAAAAATCTTTTTTGGTGTAGTGACATCATCAAAACTATCTGAAAAATATTGTAATCTTCCTCTTAATTAGGATTACTTCATGAATTTGTTTGCCTAATTCTGAATTTTTCTTGAGTTCTCATGCTTGAGTGATTCCTACTAAAATTCCTAAGGTAATTGACTAAATTTAAACGATATTTTTTTAATAAATAGATAAGTTAAGGTTCAATTAGAATAATAAAAATGTTAGTATACTATTTTAAAAAGTAATGAACACACATACTTACCATTACCCTGACAATCCTGTTCTAAAAGCTTATCTTTTGTTTATATTTTTCTAGACTTGTGTTTTTGGGGGAAGTTTTTAGTCAAACCATATGTAATATGTTTAAGGAATGAATTATTTTGCAACATGTCCAATATATAATATTAATTGTCATCCTGTTGTTTATACTTTTCTAGACTTGTATTTTTGGAGAAAGTTTTTAGTCAAATCATGGTAATATGTTTAAGGAATGAATTTGCAGATAAGTCCAATATTATCATCCTGTCTTTAAATTAATTTTACTAAAAATTGGTGCAATTTTTTGTTGTAAAATGATCATAAATTCTATTGCAACACCTAATATTACTGATAGGTTTAGATCTAAAAATCCTCCCCGCCAAAGTCTAAGTGAACAATATATGGTGCAACACAGAATCTTTTGCATATGTGTCGACCGATATTTCTGCACTAATCTTTTTGGAGAACTCTGAGTCTCTGACAAAGTGGCAAGAGCTCTCAGGCAAGCCTCAGAGGTCATGTGCATGCATGGTACGTAAACACTAAACAAGAGCGCGACGTACGTCTAGTCATACATGTATGCTTTAATATGCTTATGTGGATGCTATTATCTTCTCAAGTTTGAAAGCGTAGTGCAAGTGAAAAGGCGAGAGAGGCAAAACGGAACATGCACGTGTGGGCGAGTAGTCGCTGCCCCGTTAGCGACATTCAACAGACACATTTGGTGGCACCATATCTTTTGTAGATCACTGTGTCCCCACACTTTGCATAAAGCATGCCACCTTAGTCAAAAATGGCCATTTAAACATGCTTAACATATCAAGCTTTGTTACCACTCTCCAATTTGCCTCCCTTAATGAATACCGACGGTTGCTGTCCTATACAATATAATTAAGGTGTAGTTGTTAAGCATATGTGAAAAAAGAGTAAAATAGAATGTGATAATGATATAATAATAAACAAGATAAAATATAATTAAAACTTTCCAGTCAAACCATCTCATTCTATACGCATCTCTCTCTATTTAATCAGTTACTATGCAATTTGATGAAATATTTGCACTATTTTATAAAAATAAAGAGTGAAATTGACTGTTTATATTCAAGTACTAGATATTATTTATTTATGTGGTCATGATTAATTAAAATAATTAATAAAAATTTCTATCTTTTTTAAGATAAATTGAGGGAAAAGTCCCAACAAAATTTTTATGTCCTCTATTTAATTCTACTATTGTAGTAGACAGTCTAAGAAAATAAATAAATTGAAAATTCAAAACTAAGTATTGTGGGGGAAAAAAGGCCTAATTATGAAGTTTTAGTTATGATGGTCACGATATATTCGTTTCACTTTAGCTGCACTGGGGCCGCTGGTTAAGTGGTAAGTCAGTTGGGAAATCTATATACAAGTTTTAAATTTGAACAGATGTCAAACTTTATGTTATAAAAAAATAAAATACAGAATCTTAACAAACCAATTATAAGCTTGATCTGATGTCAAATATTCTAACCTCTCCAAATGAAGAAAGATTGAGTGGGAATAATTTACAAATAAAACGGCCGGAAGCATTTGAGTCACACATCTTGTATGAAATACGGTGTAGCGAGTCAGTACCATAGAAAATGAAGAGTACCCTGTACCCGCATGTTATGTCCTTAAGTAGCAGTTACAAACAATGTGTCTTCATGGTAACCGGATTTAGTATATGGGTAGAGTGTACAAGGGTGGTTGGAAGACGGCCGCCGCTTAGGAAAAAAGAAAAGAAGACGAAGAACAATGCCGAAAGGCATCTATCTAATATGATATCTATATATAATAATAATCTATCTATGCTGACTTCTCTTTCAAGAAATATTCATTGTACTCTGCTGTTTTTACTTTTTGGTTGATTCGTTTGAACGGGCCAAGTCTTAGTAGAGGTCGGTTTTGGGGCCAGGGGACCCATGGGGAAATGCTATGCAACGCCCGGCCGGATAGCTATGGGTGGTTTGGCTCCCAACAATTGATTACTAAATTTATTTTACTTTTTCTTAATTCAATGATCTGAAACATATGAACCCATGATTGTTTCAGTCAACTTTTTTGATATTTTACTCGTATAGGAAATATTTTTTCTTAACAATTGATTACTAAATTTATTTTATTTGTCCAAATTCAATGATCTGAAACATATGAACCCATGATTGTTTCAGAAGTCGGGTTATACGTTTTATGCTATTTGATTGACTAAATCAAAGTCATATAAAAAAGAATTACTTATTGATAATGATATTAGAAAAATAAATACCAATGGATAATAACAAATGAAATTCTATGATAATCTAAAAATATTAACATTCTCGAAATGGCATCTATCTTATATATATTTTTTGAACTCCGTATAACCAATATATGTATTTGATAGGTTATAATTAAAATCAAATAAAAATTGTATTACTTTACATTTCGGGTTGGTCAAGTCGGGCGATTAGTCGGATTCATGGGATTGCTTCTAAACCCTAAAACATCTTTGATCAAGAGAAGAATTAAAATGAGAACCAGCTGGTTTATAAATGTTAAGTATCAACGGAAACAAGTTAATGCAAACATAAATTTTCAATGTTATGAATCCAAATGATATTCATGTTGGTGTTTAAACAATTTTAGTATACTTTTTTTTAAAGTTTTAGGTACTTTTGTTCAACACATTGAAGCACAGAGAGAATTGTAAGAAATAAAACAGTCAAGTACGAACTAGAATTGATAAAATCACACTCCGCTTATGGTATTACAAGATACACAGATACATTATACAGAACTTTAAGTCAGAAAATTTTATAAGCATAGAACTGTATAATATGGCCAAGACCCAATTAATAATGCTTATCATAATTTTTTTTAAAATACGACCAAGTATATATCATGCATATTTAAATTTCAAAGTTGTGTAAAGATATACCCCACCATGCCACTTCAAATAATTAATTGCATCTTCATGTACCTACCAAATCATATCGGAATCGGAATACTAGTTAATATTCAAAAAGAAGGAATTTCAATGTCCTTCGGATCAAAATATTTGTCCAGTAAACGCCAAAATTGTCCGGTTGATGAGCTTTATTCAAACAACAAATCTAATAGTTGCAAATCTAATAATCAACCACTTAATTTGGAAATCAATAGTACTTTCTGTGGGCCAAAGCTCCTCTGCTTTCCACCAAAATCTTGTAACAAAACAGAAGGATCCCGCTCCAGGTTCATCAGCACGCGCTGATATTCTGACGCGTTGCAATTTGCAAGTATGAATGAAATATCGAAAAAAAATCATCCAATCCTTTTCGCTGAGGAGTCGGCGACTCAGCGCTGCGCAAAAAGTGGTGGTTAAGGCAACAAAATTTCCTCGAGAAAAATGTTAGTATTCATTTGCGGGCCGAATGGGCCATGGAATTGGGGGATTTGGGACCCAATACAAGAAGACTTGGCGAAAGAGGAAATGAGGGAGCCGACAACAGAGCGGCGGTCCCGTTATTCGCTCCGTTGCAACGGACACGTCACGCGTTTTGTTTCCTAGTTGGTACAAGGTCTCTCTCTCTTTTTCTTTCCTCGTCCGCTTCTGCCTCTTTCCTTTTATCCACTTCACCATTTGATGCTTTCCTTTTCCTTCTGCCGCAATTCCTGTGTGGTAAACTGTGATGTGGATAATTGCTCTTCAAAGTTTTGCTCGACTTTGGGGTACTTAGATTTTAGAATTGGTAATTTCTAACTAAGCTAAAGTGCTAAAATTCTCGATGAACTTATTTGCCCAGTGACACAAATGGGTTGTGATGAAAGGATTAAAGAGGCACAAGTTGTTACAAGAGCAGTTCATATATTTCTTTAGACTCAATACATCATATTTTGTTTTAATTTATTGGAATAGCAAACACATATCTATGGCGCATTTGGATCATCTATAAGAATAAAATTAGGATTAGTTATTCGGAGTAAAAAATATAATTCTTAAACAATCAAGAATAATTTTTTTTGGAATCTAGAGTATTATTTTTAAGTGGTCCAACATCTAAATTAAATTTTTATTCCTAGGGTGTTTGGATTATCTTCTTAATGTGAATTAAGAAGTGGTTGGGACCACTTTTTAATTCGGATTAAAGAGATAATATTGAACCACTTAAAAATAACACTTTAGATCCCAAAAAACTTTTTATTGATCGTTTAGGAATAATATTTTTTACTCCCAATAACTAATCTTAATTTTATTCTTAGATGATCCATATATAATAGATTTCTTGAGTTTAATTCAACTCTAAGCAGCAGGCTAGGCTGATTATATCAAGTCTCGGCCCAAAATTTATGACTAAACCAGTATATAATTTATCCAAGAGGCTTAGAAATAGAATCATATAATCCTAATGAATGAAGATGTTTTAGAAGTTTTATTAGTAGCACTGTAGCACAGATTAAAACAGATGGACGTAACCCATCTTCAGCTATGAAAAGAAAATATTTTAAACTGCTCCAGTATGGTCCGGTGTAACAAGATAGAGGCCTAGTTAATAAGGTTCCTGATAAAGCCTGTAAATATTTAATATGGGCCTATTAATGAAAGAGAAAAAGGTCACACTATATCTCCCGCAACTTCACCACAAAAGTAAATGCTAAATCTTGATACGATTTTCTCCTCATTTATTTGTTCCTACTTGCTTTCAGTATTACTTTTTCTCTGTACGTATTTACTAAGAATTTTTTATATTACCCTTACAAAGCTCCGATCTACACCAAAAATGAAATTAACTCAAATCAAATCAGATATGCTGAATGCAGTTGATATTGTTTTGAAATAACACAACTTCATAAAAAATGAATAAATAAATTAAAGGGCATTTTAGCTGTTATATCTAATTTTGTGGTTGACTTGGATGAATAGAGACCTTAAAAGCTCCAGCTTACTTATTGCAGTCAGTTATGCGGATCGGGTAACCCGCACTGGCGGCCAGGCCCGATAACATCAGTCTTTTTCTGTTGGTCCTACTGCCCTCAGGACTCAACCGGAGAAACAACTATAATTTAAGGAATAAAATGATAATAACACCCATATTGAAAAGAACAGAAATTGTTAGCTGCCACAAAAGAGCTCTCCGACAGAACTGTGCTGATGTCAAAAGCGAGTTAATTTGTATGATCTGGAGCTCCAATATGTTGTAGGATATCTAGATGGAGAAAGAAGATTTATTGTCTCTAGCGAGTTTTAACGCGCTTCGGTTTAGCAGAAGTTTTTACTTTTTAGAGCCTAACTGTCAAGCCAGACAGGCTCCATATATTTGTTTTATTAAAGTTTCATTAAAGTTAACCTTGGCTGGAATGACAAGGGCTTGATGTTTGGATTACCCAATACTGGGTCGCTATCTAGTGATGGGTATCATTTAACCCTTTTGACGGAGTCTTCTGTCAAAGAAAACAAGAGCATGCACCTAAAATCTAGGTCAATTGCCGCACAACTTTATATTGAAGCTTTTCTCAATTTTATGGAAACTGAACAGTATTAGCATTTGTGTGATAGAAAATTTTTCATGGGAAATTTTTTAAGACGCAATTTCAATCATTTGAAGTTTATAAAACAGTATCTTTAGGCCGCTCCCTTCTTGTTTATTTTTCTCCCTTACCAAGTTTCATAATTCCATAATTGAAATTTGAAAGTCCTTTTCTTTTATAATCTCGAACAACAAATTACCAATATTTATAACTTCAGATCTCCATTTTTCACTTAAAAACTTGGCAAAGCGACATGCCAAATTTTCAAATATTTTTGAAACGACATATTTCATATAGTCTCAAAATTTTAAAATATATAATCCAGCTTTTAAAAATTTACAATTTCACTTTTCTTCGTATGATGTAAAAGGTTCATAGTCTATTTCAAAAATATTATTTTTGAATATTATTTCTTAATCACTTTGACGACTTGAATTGCTAGCTCCATTTTTAATGTCAGTGCTACAATTTATACAAACCAAAATAATGCAATCTTGTACTCCCAAACTGTGAGCGTTATAGTTTAACATTTTGAGTAATGCTAGAGTCAAACGTGTTTGGCATTTGAGCTTGTCAAATGCGATCGGATTTTAATTTCCGAGATTATAACGGTTTGTTCACCATGATGAAATCTCCTTGGAGATCAAATTATATATTTTTTCGATTTTTTTCTATTTCTTGTCAATTTTAGAAAATTCTCCATCCAATTTTAAAAAATCTATAAGAAAAATAGTTACAAATTTTGAAAATTTGTCAAGTTTGGTCTCTAAGAAAATTTTAATATAAATATTGTATTTAGCAGTTTGAATCGGCCGTTCGAAATTTTAATAGTTCAATCTTGGATAGCTTTTGATGCCAAACGTGTTTCTTTTATATTTTCAGTAATCAATAATTTAAATTTTATTTTATGTTTTTTCAAAGTAAAGCATATACTTGTATAAAAATATAAAGGACGTTAAATGGGTCAGGTGGGTCGACTTATAACCTATCCAACCTTAGACGGGTCAAAAATTTTAGACCCATGCTATCCTGTTTACTTATTGGGTGGGTTCGCGTTGGAAGTTGTCGACACCCCTAAAATTTGTGGGTTGAAAATAAATTTCTCAATAGAAGGTCCCGATCTAGGTTTCGAAACATTCATGTTTTGAGAAAGTTTAATATGCACTATAGTGTATAGGGAGTTCTATGCACCGCGAATTTTTTTATGGTATTTTTATAAATTGACAAATCTAATTTAACCAATCTAATATACATATTGAAATCTCATAGCAAACCAAATTTTATAATTTTTGCGATTTTATTACTATTTTTTCAATTTTTTTAAAACCTATCATTTTTTGAATTTGTAAATAGTAGTTTGTTTCCAAAAATAGCAGGTTTTAAAAAATTCGAAAAAAAATAGTAATACAATCTAAAAAAATTGTAAAATTTGATTTGCTATGAGATTTCAATATGTAGATTAGATTGGTTAAATTAGATTTGTCAATTTATAAAAATACTCCCTAAAAAGTTCGCGGTGCATAGAACTCCCTATGCACTATGGTGCATATTAAACTTTCTCTTCATGTTATATTATTTTGATTGTTGTAATTAGTTCATAATTGCACACATGACCTAATAGTCTGGTATAAGCACTAAGCATGTCTCTCGAAGCTGGTATAGTATCCAGTACAAATAATATACCCAGAAATATGTTTACGGGAATCCATACCCACGAGATATATTATAATGACTAAAAAATGTACCCACTTATTAATGTATGGACAATAAAAATTAAAAATATTTATACTTTAACAAAAATAAAAATCGACATCTCAACATAAAAAAAAATTCAATAAAAATATATATTTTTTAATAAATAAAATTAAAAATATTTGCACTTAGAATTTCGCTTCGAGAGCATGCTTTCTCGCTAATTCAAGATCAGGAAGCAAAATGGTCACAAAAAAGCGATGTTACTTGATTGAAACTCAATAATAAAAATGTTAGAAAGTGCTCAATTTTCAATTTTAGTTACTAATGAACATAATTAACCATCAAGCACAAAATATCTTGTCAAGCAATCAACACACACATGAGAAAAGGAAAGGAATCGATTACCTCTCGCGGAATCGTATCCGCGAGGCTCGACCAATGCATGGGAGTTGATAGCGTGCTCTCCTTCGCCTTCTCCTCCGTCGACGGCCGCCTCGAGTCCACCAAAAAGTTTAATCACCTCCTCTTTCAATTTGTGCTAGCAAGAAAGAGGAGAGCAACTAATCTCCAAGCTTTTCTCTCTTCTACTTTTGTCAATTAACTAGTTTAATTAATGGAGAATGGAGAAATCTCAACACATGAGCTAGATGAGATGAAAAAGAACAAGAGAAAGAGATGAAAATTCTGAAATTTTCTCTCTAATTTTCGTTCTAGGAAGAAAAGGAGAGAAAAGACTATAGTGACTAGGGTTTCTCTCTCTAAATGATCTCCTTTTATAGACCAACCACTCCACAAATTTTAGGGACCTTTTTACCCCTATTAGGGCAGCCACTATATGGGCTATCAAGCTCATTTTATAGTGTGTTAAATGTCCACTAATTTAATTAATTAATTGACTTTTCTCTTGTACTCAAATCGGATTTTTAATTTACTAATTAAATAAAAATCCATAAGCTCTATTTAATTCCTATAATTAAATTGTGTTGAACAAAATTAATTATTAACTTATTAATAATTATTTTGGGATTAGTTAATGCATTAATTTATTTCTATATGATCTCCTTGACTTAATTAATTATAACGGTTCGCAACGGTATATAATTAATTAAGAGAAAGTTTAATATACATCATAGTGCATAGGACTTTCTATGCACCACGGACTTTTTCGAAATTATTTTTATAAATTGACAAAACTAATTTAACTAATCTAATCTACATGTTGAAATCTCATAACAAATCAAATTTTACAATTTTTGAAATTTTATTATTATTTTATTTGAATTTTTTAAAACATGCTATTATTGAAAATAAATTACTATTTACAACATTCCAAAAACGTGCATACGAAATGTTCGAGTACTCTTTAGAAGCGAGCGTGCATATAAGCTTCCTCCTTTCACAACTGCTTGTGAATGAAGTTTCGCTCAACTCCTATTAAGCACCATGTATGAAGTGACAAGTTTTCCATAAGAGTATTTATTGTCGTGACGCATAAACTCCTTTAATGCTTACTTTATTCCCACTACTTCTTCTTAAGAATATCATTCTCCAAAACTACGTAATAATGAGCAACAACTATTTTGTTCTTATCATGTTCGTAAATGTAGTATCTTTTAGTTAGTATAAGGTATCCTATAAACTATCAATTGTTTAATTTGGATCCAAGTTTATCAATCAACAAAACTTGAAATAAGCTTTTTAACACCAAATCTTGAGAAATAACGTACTTAGAGATCAAATCTCGTAAGATATCTTTCTCAACGAACTTCGATGGAACTTTTATTCAGTGTAAATAATATTGTCCTCAAACATAAATTCCTAATACGAGTTGAATAAGTCAACTTGATTTATTACCGATCGAACGATATCAAACAATGTTCGATACCTCCATTCTTGGACATATTATTCTAATATAATATCCTCATGGAGCGAGTTGTGAAACGACTTTCATACTTTTTAGGTAATATATCAAACCATATGACTTAACTATTTGTCATGATCTATCGTAAGACTTTTACTTTTCTTGAATGATCTTTTAACTTCACTCTTGAACTCATTTGAACTTGTCAAAAGAATTCATACTTATACTATATCAAATAGATACGTTAATATCTACGATGATCGTTGGTTAAGAAGTAAAGTTTCAATACTTTTTATTGCACAAGTACTTATAGGTCTATATATATCAATATGTATAAGTCCTAATCAAGTCATTTGTCCTTAAACCCACATAGGTCTAAGGTGCTTTTGTCATCAAACAAATATGATTCGCATATATCAATTGATTTGCAATCGAATTGAGTAAAGAGTTCTACCTAATGTAGATTCTCGTAATTCGATTCTCGTTTATGTGTGACTAAGCAGTTATTTCACATTAAAGTCAAATACTTACGTGAATTCTTACGTATCCTATTTGTCATTCAACACTTGTTTATCTATTTCAAGCAAATTCGATCAAGATACATGGAATCATATAAACAAATCCATAATAAGAAAACAACATTTCTCTTTTACAAAACATTATCATCCATCATCAAGTACGAAGTGAAGATAAAGATTTTTGAGATGTTAGGAATAAGGTATTCAACCTCTAATTCCTAAACAAACTAAAGATAACTCTACGTATTCAATGGTAGTGGCTTAGATGAAAGCCATTTCTAAAACGGAGTTTACTTTATTTATTCCGAACTTTCTCTTATTCTTCATTGCCTTCATATTTCGTTAAATGCGAGCATATGAACTAGTACCTAATTACTAGTGTAAATTAGAGGTAACGAGATAATTTGAATGACAAAACACCTTAAGGATAAGAACATTTCTATTTATTATAATCATGATATTTCGGACAACCTTTCAAATGCCTCCATAAACGGCAAATGAAACATCTCATGTGACACACGGTCATAAGTGAGGGTCTCGAAGTCTCAACTCATACCTTAGCGAAGTATTCCTTTAATACTCGTCTTTTGCACAAACAAGTGTGTTCTCATTATATCCTTCATTACTAATCAAGAAATTTCATGACAATATCAATAATCCTTAATATTGGAGATCTTAATATCTCTAGTTGCCAAATAGCTACTCAAACCTTTCGGTTTATAAGCCATTGAAACACTCATGCATATAAAAGAAAAATCTCTTGGTTAACTCATACTATTTTACTCTCTCATAAATGATCGAGTCCATATCTACTTTCTCTAAAAACTCCCTCTTGAGTAAGTTGATGTGAGCTAACGAGTTAAATCTAGTCCGTATGAATTCTTCAATTCAAAAGGTCTAGGGATTTCAAAATGAAGATATCGACATTCGTTTTATTATTGAATAACTTTTCACAAAAGTCAATCAATCATTGCGATGCTACGTTCGGGAAGTTGAGGAAACTTTTGGGAATAAGCATGCTCAAATTTCTTTTCACAAATATCATGTCTTAGGAATCGGTAATATTTCTCCAAAATAAATACCTTTAGAAACGAGCTCGTTCTTTTCAAAGATTGATCGCAACAAAATTAACACGTTTAAACATCTATAACAAAACCAATTTAAGGTCATTTAGTTTATGCAATGTTTTATTTATAACAAATAAAACTCCCACTACATTTATTTAATGTCCCAAATGTAGTTGGTCCTCCAAAATCTCTATTTTTGTTGAGATGGGGCCAGCGTCGGCATGACACCAAAAACAACTAGATAAGATATGTTATCCAACCAATCATATCAACCTTACGACTCTTGGTTTGTGAAATGTCTCATGTACATCCACAAACTTCGTCCCGATGTTCAATCCGATTAGGGTCCATCGATAAGTAACATTTCTCTATTTGCTCCTAGTAAATCTGATTTACACCCCGACTTCGAGGGTTAACCAATGACGTCTCGCGTCGGCGAGAAAGCGTCATTTGACACCGAACGATATGAAAGGGATAGAGAGAAAGAGGACGGTCGACTTAATCAAATTAATGAGACAAAACAATTATGTAACTCTTGTTTGGTGGTCGTGTAAACATACACCCATATTTATCCTATGACATTTCATAGCATTCACAAACATTCACATAATAAGCATCTCAAGCATTGTTGTGGGTTTGTTGGCTCCCGCTTGCATTAGTTCCGTCGCATCTCCATGTAGCAATACTAATCTAATTGTCCCTCCTACTAATCATATGGATCATATCCTATATAATTAAAGGAATAAAAATACATGTGAAAATATTTCTAATTCCCACCTAGCCTTAGGGGCATGCAAGCCTCACAAGTTATATTAAGAAATTAATCATTATTAATTAATTAACCATGACACCAAAGGCCTTACATACATTCATTCACAAATTACAACACACAAGACATTGATTTCTTGAGCCATACTAAACCCACGATCCTTCCTACAAAACAAAGTTAGCACATGTCCCTTTGTTTCTTAATCAACAACAATGAATTAGAGTCTTTGCACATCGCTTATAGTTTAGTTCTTTCCGCATAAAAGTTTAACCTTTTAAACAACCAATTTGCTTAAACCATTTGAAAAATCAAATCAACATTTGAAATAGAAATGAGGAAGATTAAAAAGTATTCTAATTAACTATTCAACTAGTTTGATTAATTAGAAAATATTTTAACTATTTAAAATATTAAATGGGACTCGATAAAATCTAAAATTTTTCGGTCTCCAAAAAATATGAAATAAATCATGCATACTTCCTATTATGAGTGTAACTATCTGTCAAAATTTCAGGGAGATATCTCTTACCATCAGAGAGAAACAAAATTAACAAATCGTCAAACTGTGTGCGAAACACCGTTATCCGATTTTCTGTTTTTGTCTAACTCCTTTGGTCTGTAGGATCATCTTCCAAAACGATTTCATGCAAACACTTTATATAATAAATCTACTATATGTTATTGGCTACCAATCCATCCAAAGAAAACCAACTAGTTCTATTTAAAATCATCAAGATAAATAGCATACAAGCTACTTGTCCTGTTCTGAAACAGACTGACGACTAAAAATTTTTGACTCAGTTGAGATATCAAATCTTAATGAAATTCTTTGAAACTAATTTTCACAGATTTCTAACTTCAATTAGAAACTTTCTATTCAAACACTTTTTCATAAAAGTTTCTCAATAAGTACAGTTTATCCAACCAATCAGTTTGTTGGAAAACCAGATCTGACAACCAATTCACTTCTCATGACTTGAACGCCCACATAAAATCCGAAGCATGCAACAAATTTTATATGCACAGAAAGAGCATCAAGTTTACAAGATTTCTAGCTAAGAAATATAGATAGTTATTTTCGAAAAATAAACCTTATAAGCCAAAACCACAGAACTGTGCTGATAGAAACTGGTTCTACGCACCGTTACCGTTTAATTCATCAAAAATTCATAACAACTTAGAAAAAAATAAAACCAGTGGAAAAAGGACCAAATCTCACAGATCTACAACTTCCAATTGAATTTAGAATTTTTCTGAAAGCTTTTCTTAGCGAAAAAACCAAAACAATCTCGAAAACACAAAACAGATCCAGACAGCAAGCAAGTGCACCACTAATCCATGTGTTAATTAACCATTTCTCATCTAATTATGTGTTAAAATATTTAAGCACGACCTAGATCTCTGATACCACAGTTAGAAAGTACTCAATTTTCAATTTTAGTTATTAATGAACTTAATTAACCATCAAGCACAAAAGATCTTGCCAAGCAATCAACACACACATGAGGAAAGGAAAGGAATCGACTACCTCTTGCGGAATCGTATCCGCGAGGCTCGACCAATACATAGAAGTTGATGGCGTGCTCTCTTTCGTCTTCTCCTCCGTCGACGGCCGCCTCGAGTCCACCAAGAAGTTTAATCACCTCCTCTTTCAACTTGTGCTAGCAAGGAAGAGGAGAGCAACTAATCCTCAAGGTTTTCTCTTTTCTACCTTTGTCAATTAACTAGTTTAATTAATGGAGAAGAGAGAAATCTCAACACATTAGCTAGATGAGGTGGAAAAGAGCAAGAGAAAGAGATGAAAATTTTAAAATTTTCTCTCTAATTTTCGTTTTAGGAGGAAGAGGGAGAGAAAAGACTATGGCGACTAGGGTTTCTCTCTCTAAATGATCTCCTTTTATAGACCAACCACTCCACAAACATTAGAGACCTTTTTACCCCTATTAGGGCGGCCACTATATGGACTATCAAGCCTATTTTGTAGTGTGTTAAATATCCACTAATTTAATTGATTAATGGACCTTTCTCTTGTACTCAAATCGGGTCTTTAATTTACTAATTAAATAAAGGTCCATAAGCTCTATTTAATTCCTATAATTAAATTGTGTTGAACAAAATTAATTATTAACTTATTAATAATTATTTTGGGATTAGTTAATGCATTAATTTATTTCTATATGATCTCCTTGACTTAATTAATTATAACGGTTCGTAACGGTATATAATTAATTAATCAACTTATCATATTTTCGCAATGCACTGCTGCGAATAAATAAATAATGCACTGTGTGACCCTTTGAGGATTTATGCTATGTTGGCCATGGAATTAAATCGCTATTTAATTCCAATAATCATAAGCGATATCTAGCAACACGTTATGATTTCCAATTCGCATAAATAATGTACTGCTACAATATCTCAATTCTGCATAAGAAATAAAAGTATCTCCTTGTCTAATTCTTATGTCACATGATATCACTGTATAATCCAAGATAGGAATGTGTCATTCTTGCAGATTATACATTTCTTGATCTATATTTGATTGTACAAGTTGGCCAAACAATCCAACTCCATCAAGGGGCCCAAACAGATATCATCACTCACTAGGTATACTAATTAGGGACATACGATTTTCTTGATGAACAACTTTTTTTCACATAATTCAAAAGAACATAAATAAAATCCGTATAGCAGCCCTTATCAGGAATCAACGGTAGACGATATTTATTGAACCTATCATAATGTGGAAAAGTTGAACTATCTCAAACTTAGAATCAAACTCATATGAAATAAATAATGACACACAACACAATCCATATGTTTATTTTATTGGGTCATGTCATGTACTATGTTCTAATAACATACACATATGCAATTAAATTGGTAACACCTTACCTATGATTTGTAGAACTTAATCATCACTTAACTTGCATACTAATCTTTTATGATAATTAATGTTCCTTGTTAATTATCAAGATTACGGACGATTTAGATTTATTACTGTCATTCTAATGAATGATCCACAGAGATCTACAATTCAGATCCTCAACCTGAATGATCTGTCAGTAATAAACTCTAGGAACAAATGATCAAATATCATCAATAACATAAACTAAAAAATTAAGTCATTAAATATTGACTTCTAGGACACAACTTCAACAAAAAACACAAAAAATTTTCATGTTATTGCGAACTCAAGACGCATAATCAACTCAATACATTCAGTTTACCTAGATGGGGCCACTCTCTCTTCATCCTCGGATTTAAAATTTGTGTTACTAAATCACTTCTCTTCAATTTTGGAAACCAATCTTTTGCCACCCCGCCTTATGATCTAACTGGCAAACTCGATAATCCTCTTGACCTCTCTGCTTTATAATAGTTCCTTTCTCAAATTCTGAAGTTCTTCAAGTAATCAATCAACTTCTGTTTGGCAAAGCATCGGGACCTGATGGATTTTCGATGGATTGACCTCTCTGCTTTAAGAAAATTTGGGAGATCTTAAAGCGGATGTGATGCATTCTATTGTCGCATTCCAAAACTGCACACTAGATTTATCCGAGCTTAACAAGGCCAATATTTCCTTAATCTCGAAAAAAAGAGTCTTGTACAGAGATATCAAACTACATACCCATACCATAAGTGTTATTAATTCTTTTGTCAAAATCATCACCAGAGTTTTGGTAAACTGTCTACAACCTTTCATGACTGATCTCATGAGTCCTCTACATACGGCCTTCACAAAAAATCAGACTATTATGGAGTCTTACATGGTGACTAGGGAGTTTATCTCTTTCTACCACAAAAATAAGATTCCGGTCATCCTGTATAAGGTTGATTTTGCCAAAGCTTTTGACATTGTGTCATGGACGTTTCTGATGAATGTACTTATTGAAAGAGATTTTCCATCTTCTTGGATCGCTTGGACGCTTCATTTACTCCGAACTTCGCCGTCCGCTATCAAAATTAATGGAGAATTCCCATCCATTTTTTGGCACAAAAAAGAATTAAGATAGGAAGATTCCTTATCGCCTCTCCTCTTCATTATCGTCACAGATGCTCTTCAAGCTTTCTTTAATAACGCGTCCTCGCTCATCTCCGGTTCTATCCTAATCGCGCCTCGCGCACTACAATATGTTGATGACATTATCATCCTTACACAATTAGTAGGCCTGCATAACGTGCGGAACGGTCACGAAACTAGAGTGTTTCGTTAACCGTTTCGTTTCATTGACGAAATTGATTTTCAATTTCGTTAACCGTTTCGTAAGGATGAAAAGATCGAAATTAACGAAATTTTCGTGATTTACACATGGACGAAACTATTTTTTCGTTTCATTAATCATTTCGTCCAACCAGCCGAAATCGTTTTATTGTTTCGTTAACCGTTTCGTCCGGACGAAACGAAACGAAAAACGGATAAACGGTCTTCCGTTTGCAGGCCTAACAATTAGTAATTACATTTTATTTATGCGCCTTATATATATTTTATTCATAATGAAAAAGCGCTTATAGGTAAGAATATTATGTAATGTTCATCCTAAGTTATTTTTTTGAATTATTTGATGTTTATTTATTATTATTTTTTTTAGCATAACTATTAACTCCAATAAATGTTGCATATCACAGAGGCCTACAATTATTTACTCCATCAGTTCACATTATTTATTATACAAATATGAGCTCCAATAGAGTGTTGCCCGTTATTTATTATACAAATATTAGCCGCACCATTTTTTAAAAAATATATTAGCGCCCTAAATCCTAAATCCTAAACCCAAAACCTTAAACCCTAATCCCTGTTTAGATCCAAACATTTTTTTCCCCACGAAAACAAAAACATATGGAGACTCACAGTGAAATCAAGTACCACATAGGAATAACTAAAATGCCATAGGAATTTACTCAAAAAAAAAAAAAAAAGTCATCGGAAAACTCTTGATGAAATGAAACCGTTAAAAGAGGTACAAGTATAACCAGGTCGGTGCTTTATTCCCGTACAATCCAATGAATCTGGTCCGTGCTTTGTTAGATGCTATGACCATCGCTATCCTCTCCGATATTTCTCCAACTCTGCTTTCGGGCAATAGATTGCTTTTCTATTTCTCTCCATTATCCACATTTATGTCATTTTATTATAATAATTGAACCAAAAAAAAAAAATCTTGCATATGACCATAAGATTCAAGAAATATATAAAAAAATAATAATTATTATTATTCATTTTCTTGAACATGAGCTCAAGTGCTTGCTCTTTTTTTTTTTTGGTTTGTTTTTTTTTTTTTTTTTGCAATAGCTATGATGAAAAGAGTTCTTTTCATTATGAATAAATAAAAGTTGAAAATAAATAGAGGATCGATTTTTTTTAATAATGTGATAAGAGATTACGTCGGAAAAATTGTTTGATATTACAATAATTAAATAATAGAGTTCTATCATATAACGTCTTAATAAACTCACCAGGTATAAGTTTAAAAGTTATTTACTTTATATTTAGTTACTTTAATGAAAAGAAGACACGGTGACAATCGGCATCTAACCTTTGAAAATAATTTCTACTGCATTTAAAAAAAAAAAAGAAGACTAGAAATCAAAAGATATGATGCATTGTTTTACTTTTTTGACATTAGAGACACGGTGCAAACTTTTACTCTTTTTTAGATTTGTAATATCTTTATATGTATTTTAATGTTGAGTTCATTTAATGCAATAATTATCACAGTAAAATTTGCCGGGCAGTAAAAGTCTTCGGACTCGGTCCCTGCAACTGATTAGTATTACTAACATTATAAAACTCGAGAATCTTCTCTTCTAGAAAATTCTTCAACCCTTGCTCTAACTCGTTAATTTGGAAAATCAAGCACCCATAAATTTTACCAGCTGTCATAGACTCGCGTTGTCACTTTTAACGGTCGTATTGTATAAGTCCAATTGTCTAGAATAACCGTACAGTCAATTCTTCAATCTTCATCCGCTTTGTATTTACCAACAGTCTAGAAAATCTTACATCCCTAAACGTGAATTGACATTAAATCTGAACAAAGACGTCCTTAGCTCCGATGGCTCCCCAACACCAACACACAAGGGCCCATAAAATGAAGGCCCCACAGATGATATCCCAAGTTGAAAGGGATAATATGAGGTCCACATCAGAGACGCACCAGTGGTCCAGTGACCAAGTCCAATATTGCAGCCAGCCTCTAGAGCAATAAATAGTTCATCTCGCTATCAGTAACAAGGTTCTTGGGTTCGCTCAACAAAAACAAGGTTCTTGGAAGCTCCCTTAAAGAATGACGGATACGGTAAGCACCAAAATCAACTCAACTACTCAAGCCTCGCCTCCAAAGAAACAGAATTCAGAAATACAAACCGGAACTTTTTGTTTTGCAAGAGGCACCCCGCTTGTACCCAACAACTAAATTTGCAGGTTTGTAAATTTTATTCAGCGCATTTTCACAAGTAGAGCATAGGAGTGACTATGATGCGAAATTACCATAATGTCATGTATGATACTTATTTGTAAAATATATTTTTTAAGTCAAAAAGCATGACACTATAAGTCTATAATAGTGTAAAGAAAAAAGGACTATGGAACAATTCTCATACATACAAAATGCGCAACACTATTTCATTTATAGAGTAGGGAAGTTATGGTACTTGATTCAATACTAACAAGAAAATTATATATTTGTTAATAAAATTTGACCACAGCAGAATCAGTATATATAATTTTTTATATTGACGGCCTACTATATGGCATTAGGAAAATTACATATCTATCTTCCATTAGGCAGAAAAAAATACGTAGTAGTAAATATAAATCCTCTGGTTAGAAGTATTTAATAAAAGGTCTATCAAAACAATACAACCAACATGTATTCTCACAACGCGATGAATTTAAAATAATCTTCACGCTAATTTTATAATTAATTATAGTGCCAAATAATGTTGAACTTTATTATTTTTAAATATCTTTATCTATAGCTTTTCAAAGGTTTTGGTTCATACAACAGAAGACCAAAATGAACATAACATAGACCCTATTTTTCTTAGATTTAATACTATTTTTTTTCTCAAACTGTTGGTTTTAGTTTATTCAACTAAGAAAATACTAGTGTTTATTTCATGTAGAAATATTGCTTTTCGTTTTTACATATTTTTTTCACTCTCTAAAATGCATATCTTGATTTTAGAGGATACGTTTGATTTGCAATAATAATTTTCATTTAATAAAAATATATTACATAATCCTAATTTGAAGGGTCTCCTTAGCAAAGCTCTTACTTCTCAAATCCATCGTCGACAAAACCAAAACCAAGCATCAAAACAAATCCCTTTCACTTAAGAAGACAAAATAAAAAATAAAATCCCAAAACCACATTACTTACAATTTACAAATTACAAGTTGCAACTCAGTCCCTGTTTTCTTGATTCCCAAGTGGCCGCACGGCACGGTCATCAAAGAAATTAGATATGCTTCCAAATATTAGCTGAGCTGGCTCTACAAACCTTCCTTTTTGAAACCAACCTGGCATCCGCAGTGACCTCTAAACGCGTTGCGATTGCGACTGTGATTGTAACTTCACTTCAACAGTTCAACAACAACGGAACTTTTAAATACCCAGACCTCATTCCCTCCATTTCTCCAGCATTCAAATCCCATAACCAACCTCATCAAATGTAATGAACTAATTTATTCCTTTCTCTTTCTCTCTCAACACTTTTTGAACCAGTAAGCGAACTCACTCTCAACACTCACTCGAGCATTAAAAAAGCAATAAACTTGAGACGACCGAAATGGAAGCATCTCAAAGGAGCTCTAACAGTGACGACGAACTATACACCTACAACACCATCTCTTCGGCACCACCAAAACGGCGTGCTGGACGGACCAAGTTCAGGGAGACACGGCACCCAACCTACAAAGGGGTCCGGAGAAGAAACGCCGACAGATGGGTATGCGAAGTACGAGAACCGAACAAGAAGTCAAGAATTTGGTTGGGTACATTTCCTACAGCTGAAATGGCGGCACGGGCACATGATGTGGCGGCAATGGCATTACGTGGGCGGTCCGCTTGTTTGAACTTTGCCGATTCGCCAAAATTGCTAACAGTACCTGAGAGCACTAGCCCGAGATCCATACAAAGAGCTGCAGCTGAGGCAGCTGAGATGTTTCGGCCCACTGAGGGAAGACAAGAGGGGGCATCCACCAGTACCACTGAGAACAGTAAGGGAGATGCATTGCAAGTCGACCTGTTTTCCGAAAGCTTTGAGTTTGGCATGCAAGGGTACCTGGATATGGCACAGGGAATGCTCATTGATCCACCACCTCCACCTATGGATGCAGCAGAAGATGTGTATGAGTCTAATGCTGATGTGGAGCTCTGGAGCTATTCAATTTGACAGCAAATCCAATGGCTTTCAGTCGCCACTTCTGTGTGTAAATATATTCAAGAAGTAGCGCGAGATGGAAGTTATTTTGCTGTGAGTAGCGCGAGGGAGAATTAATAAAGTGAGCGAATGACGTCTCAAATAATTAATTTAATATTCACACCTCATAATTTCAAGTTGTGATACTTAGTCTCACAATTATTAATATCGCGTTACATCATTAAATTTGGGACGGAAATGGCCATATTATACTAATATTTTATTATTTATATTGAAACAATTTAATTGACTTTGATAATTATAATATTATATTTTCATTTTTTCATGGATATATAATTATTAAGGTTTTGTTTTCTCATATATATACCAAAAGTCTAAAACTAAGTCAATCACAAGTTTCATGGTAAAAGAACGTCCTTATAATTTGCATATTCTATTATATATGTATTGTAAAATCATCATATATATGCAACTATTTAAGAAGAAATAAAATTTGATTTGCGTCAAAATAGAAAACATAATATTGCTAATTACAATTTTTCATGACTCAAAAATGTTCATGATTAGTAAAATCGATGATTGGGATCATATATGTCTCATAAATTAGATACTTTGTGAGGATCTGGATGCATTATCCTATGGTGATAGTAAACAGAGGAAACATGAGACGATATAAGAGAACAAGAAACTGCTGGTGATTGGACTAGTAGCATAATATTAATAGTGATATTTAGTTTAATTTATTAAAGGAGCATTTTTTTTTTAATGAAAGTAATGAAGTTTGTTTATCAGTTAGGCCTTGTTATTGCCAATCTCACTCTTTATATATTCTGTTCAGTTGAAGCATTTGATACAATCAGTACAAAATAAGAAAAGTAGGTTTTGATTTTCTCTTTTATTTCCTGTTCGAGTAAGAAAGTCAAGAGAGCAAAATTTTGTGCCATTTGTTCCTTTATCATCAATCAATGAATAAAATATTGGGAGACGACCAACCAGTCTAGTGCTGTACAAGATATTGAGCTCTACCTCTACGCTATCCCCGGCTGCCGAACCAAAACACACACAAAACAAATTCTTGCTAAACATAGTGCGTCATAATTACACCTGAAACACCAATTCCATGAGAAAACATAAACGACCACATCCATTACAAAAGTCAACACACTGACAAGCAGACAAGGTCTCAAAACTTTTGTGTTTACTATTTCATTATATAGTGTCTCAGATGCTCTCAGGAATATTTTTAGTATAATCTGCTGCTAAAAGATCATAAATCTGAAATATTTCAACTATACAAGTTTCTATAGTTTTTATGCGGGATTTCATTTCAATTCATTTCATTGGAAATGATTTCACGAGATTTCATTGAGTCTAATAATATGGAAATTCCGACCAAATAACATCAAATTCATCCATTTTGATAAAAAAAATTTAATGAATTGAAATGAAATGAAATCCCATGTTAAAAAAATATAATTCTAATCACGGCCTAATATATTTGTGATGTAGATTTATACAAGAAAAAACTAAAATACTGACCCTTAAATTTTTGCAGGTTCAAATATAAAAAGATTGTTGAAAAAAAAAAACTGCATATGCTCGTAAAGGAACAGAAAAGAGAAGTCTAAGTGTCTAACAATTCATACTCATACAGGGTGAGTAGCTGAGTACTGTCAACAAACTATGTGCAGGACCAAAACAAATAATAATAATAATAAAAAATGAAAAAATGAAAAAAAAAAAAAGAAAACCAATCAGTCAAGTGTGTGTTCTAGGACGTTTGACTAATTATGATCGTTCGTAGGCCTGTCAGTATTAACGTTCCGCCACATGTTCCGTTTCATTCCGTCCAAACGGAACGTTAAACAAAAGAGAAAACCAGTTTCGTTTCTGAAAACGGAACGGAAACGGAAATGAAGAAAATGAACGCAACGTTAAACAGAACACGGAAATGGACGGAAATGGGCTGAAATCAAAGGGAAATGAAGGACGGAACGTTAAACGGAATAGAAATCTATTCCGTTTGACGAAACGGAACGGAAACGAAATAAAAATTTCGTTCTGTTACCGAAACGGAACAGAGACGGAAATCTCTGTTTCCTCTTCCGTAATATACATTTGACAGGTCTAATCGTCCGAAAAAATTAATACTAACTTTAATGTTCACTCGAATTTCGAGATTAACTATAAAAAATTTGAAATTTTAAAAATAACGTTGTAGGATCGGCATCCGGATTGCCGATCCTACAAATTGCTTGGATCCGCATTCGGGATGCCGATCCAAGCAATCCACTTCTATATAAGCGACTTCCTCTCCCCTCTCACTTCCGACCTCTCTCTCTTTCTCTCTCGCGCGAGAAGCGACCTCTCTAGGTATGTTTTTTTTCCATATTTATTTTATTTATTTAATTTAATTAGTTTAATTAGGTAATTAATAGAAAAAATAGAGTAAATATTGTAAAAATAATTAAAAAATTAGTAAAAAATCAGAATAAATATAAATAATTATAATATGTAATTTGAAAATTTTTTAGAATTGTTTTGTACATTTTATAATTATGGATAAGTTAATTATAAAATAAAAAAAGTAAATAAAATAATAAAAAATTGATAGAATAATTTTTTAAATGTAGAAAATTTTTTTAAAAAAAAGACAAGCAACGCTTCTAGTCTAGGTGAGTTTTTTTTAATATTTATAAATTTAATTAATTTATTTTATTGAGGTAAATAAATGAAAAATTAGAATAATTATTGTAAAAATAATTTAAAAATATGTAAAAAATAGAAAATAGGAAATGTTGTTGTATGAGATTGGTATTGTGTTTGTTATTGCAGTTGTGGAGATTTGGGCTTGTAATTAGGGGGGATTTGGGTGTGTTTTTTTTTCCGGAAACACTCTAAGTATAGGGGAGATGCTGCCGAAATTTTATTAGATTTTTTAACATTGTTAATTTTTATTGCAGTGTAGTAAAAATGACACCGAGAAAAAGAGTACAAGAGGCACCAGCTCATAGATCTACGAGACTTCGTAGAGATGCGGACGCTTCTACATCTACCGGTTCTGTTGATACCGAGGCTTCTACATCAGCCGATGCTATTGTTTCCCCCGGTCCTGTTAATGCGGATCGTCTCTTGCTTTTGGATGAGTCGAAAGTTCGTGGCACTGGTGTAAGTTATTATTGTTCTTTTACTTTTTTACTTATATATATCCATTTTGGTAGAATTTTTTTAAATAATTAAAAAAGAAATATATACAGCATTGGAGGGCAGTAGTACATAGGGCTTAGATCTCACGTACTGCTGAGGTGGATGAGCGTCTGATGACACTTGGACTGATACATTTCGTTCAGTTGGGTCATATGCCGCTCGATCATTCGCTTTTGCAGGGTCTAGCCATGTTTTGGAGGCCAGAGACCCACACCTTCTTTTTTTCGCACGTTGGCGAGATGACGGTCACTCTAGAGGTACGGATCAATATCTATTTGTAATTTTTTTTTGGAACTATATATGTATAAAATTTGAACTATTTACAGGATGTGGCCTTCTTGTACGGTTTACCTACGACTGGCATAACTGTTACTGGACGGACCGATTACGACGCCATACAGTTACTCCAAGAGTTGGCGTTGCCGGAGGATACAGACACGGAGACAGTTCAGAAGTGCTTCAGGGAAAAAGAACAGAAGTAAGAAGGTTTTTAAAAAATTATTTTTATATTAATTTTAAATATATGTAGTTTTTACAATCAAATTACATTAATAATGTAATGTAGGAAATCTCATTTCGTTAGATTCACGAAACTGCGTAAGGTTTGGAATCAGGTTGGGGGGCCCGGCATGAATGATGCAGCGATGATCGATAGATACACACGCGTTTGCGTGCTAGAGATTTTGGGGTGCGAGTTATTTCCTGACGGAATGGGTGACTCGGTTCCATGTTTCTATCTCCAATTATTGCAGGTTAGTATTTTGAATAAATAAAATTTGCAGTTATTTATGATTAGATACATTAATTGTGAAATTTGTTTAGAGAGAAAGATGGTAGTTTGGTCATATAAATTTTATTTTTAGTTAAAAGTAGTTAATAAAAAAAATTAACAATATTATTGTTAATATGTTGATTCTTTCATTAGTAACTAATAGCATTTAAATAAAACCTTCATTGCACATCACACTAATATTTTAGGCATAACAATTAATTTTTTTTATTTCCTTTTTAAGTACATTTGCAATTATTAAGTACCTAAAAAAATGATTGGCCAACAAATAATGATGTGGGAAAAAAATCACGCTTATGATATTCGTAAATATCTCACATTTTTTGCACTTTAATAAGAAATTAAATATATGAAGGAGTTAATGATATTCCTTAAAAAAATAATTCATATTTGCAGGATCTTCATTCTAGTAATTTGGTGCAGTACAATTGGGGTGCGGCCACTCTTGTCATGCTATACCGAGGCTTGGACACTGCCTTCATTAATAACAATATACATGTTGGTGCTCCGTGGTTGCTCTTGCAGTTGTGGTCGTATGCAAGATTGCTATTTAGTCAGCCGACGATCACTAAGAATTTTGATGGTTGGGGTCTACCAAATATTAACTCATGTCCGCCTTATGGGAGGTATGTTGATTTAATTTTAATTGGAATATTTAAAATATATTTTATTTGACTTTAACAAACAACAAAATGGAAATACACGAACTGGACGACAAGACAGAAATCGAAGAAGGTGACCGGCCCTACTCGCAGTGGGTTAGACTATGAGAATGATTTTTGCATGAAAATGAGGCCTGAGCATGTCGTGTGGAGGTCTTATGATCACATCTGGGACCGCATGCCTCGTTGTGTCCAGGTTGACCAGAGGATGTTCCTTCTACGCATCCCATGCATTCATTATTAGGTCGTGATGTGGCACCACGTAGATCGTGTCATGCATCAATTTATGCTCTATCAGATAGTTCCCCCACCGCTACCTGAGGTATATTTAACTCTTGATATACTAATTTCATTATTTAATTCTCGTAATTATATTTTGTTGATTAATTGTCATTTGAATAAAACAGCCTTAGTCGAAAATGGAGCAATTGATGGCATACCAGCATAACACCTATCGAGTCATTGGCTGGCATGAATTATTTGCTACTGAGGTCAACAAGTGGGCGAACATTGCTGAGGTTAGGGTGATAGAGGATCGGGTGTGGAGCGAAGATATTTGGCCCGACTACCGACGTTGGTTGAGGGTACATGGAGGTGCGCATATTGTACGGATTCCTAAAATGACAGCGACTAGTCCGGTTCGCAACTTGTCGTACCTTCACGAGACGCCTAGTCACACGAACTTGGTAAGTTACATTACGAAAAATTTTGTGCCTAACAAATAATTCAGTGACTAACAAAAAATAAACAGGTGAAGCATACTTTGAGGGAGGCGCTGCGAGGATGTGCATGGGCTGTCACGAAGGGATTTCGCCATGCTGGGAAGAAATTGCTGAGGGGGTGCAGCACGTCCTTAGATATTGCTGGCGAACCTCATCGATTACCTCGACTCTTAGAGGCGAATGGTCTTCATTCAGACATCGACTCTATCCCTGATATGGATGAGGAGAATTATGCGCCAGAGCAGGGTTTTGAGGAGCAGCAGTTCATGCAGGTATAATATATTTTTCAATCACTTTTATTAATATTATTATTCTTATTATGTTTAATATTCTATAATTATTTAAAATATTATAATAATAATAATAATTATTATTATTATTATTATTATTATTATTATTTATAACAGGGTGACATGACCTAAAGTTAAGTGACACTAAAGAGTCCATAATCTTGATAATTAACAAGCAACATTAATTATCATATAAGATTAGTATGCAAGTTAAGTGATAATTAAGTTCTACAAATCATAGGTAAGGAGTTACCGATTTAATTGCATATGTGTATGTTACTGGAACATAGCACATGACATGACCCAATGAAATAAATATATGGATTGTGTTATGTGTCATCATTTATTTCATACGTGTTTGATTCCGAGTTTGAGATGATTCAGTTTTTCCACATGAGAATAGGTTCTATAAATATCATTTAACGTTGATTCCTGATAAGGGCTGCTATACGGACTTTATTTATGTTCTCTTGAATTGTGCGGGGAAAAACTATTCATCAAGACAACCGTATGTCTCTCATTAGTTCACCTAGTGAGTGATGATATCTACTGGGCCTCTTGATGGAGTTGGATCGTATGCGCGCAACTAGGCGATCAACTTTAGATCAAGAAATGTAAAATCTGCAAGAATAACACATTCCAATCTTGGATTATACAAGGATATCATATGACATAAGAATCAAAACAATAATATACTCTATTTCTTATGCAGGATTGAAATACTATAAAAGTATAGTATTTGTTTATGTTAATTGGAAATCATAACGTGTTGCTAGATACCGGTTATGATTATTGGAAATAAATAACGATTTATTTCCATGACCAACATAACATAAATCCTCCAAGGGTCACACGAAAAACAAAGCTCTTAACCAATATATATTATATTTAGTTTATTTGTATTGGAGAATACAAAATATGATAAGTTGAATAATTAATCGTATACCGTTATGATTAATTACTTCAAATGGATCATATGAAACTAAATTAATGTAAAGTCTAAACCAAATAATAATTATCAAATAGTTGATAATTTATTTTGTTTCAACTCAATTGATATAGTTGTGTGAATTATATCAATTAATCGGGCTATCATTTTATATATGTCGGTTTGGGCCCAACATCAAATGCAATTAAAAGAGAAATTAAAAATCCAACTTTATGGGCTTCTAAACCCACTTTATAGCTGCCTAAGGGTGTGGGAGTGGTCCCCCCAAAGGAATTGGTTGGGAGGCCTATATAAGGACCACTAATTGGTGAATTAGGGTGGCCTTCTTCCACTTTCTCTCTTCCTCCATTTTGGATGAAATTTCAAGGGTGAAAAGAAGTTTTTAGATCTGAAATTTTGTGTCTCTCATTTGCATTTGGTTAGGTGTTCATAAGTTGAATAATAGTTTCCATATTAAATAGTGATTTAATAGAAGAAGGGAAACTAAAGGTTTAGACGTTTCTATTGATTTTCTAGTACAAATCATATAGAAATTAGTTAAACTTTGTGTGGACCTAAGGTGCATGGAGAAGAAGAGGAGAAGCACGTCATCGACTCCAAGAGAAAGGATTCGAGCCTCGCGAATACGATTTCGCGAGAGGTAATCAATTCCTACTTGCTCACAAAGTATAATTTACTCAAATAGCTAAATTCTTAATTTGCATGCTCTTTTAAGCGTTATTAATTAGTAATAAAATTAAAATTGAACGTTGCATGACTTCCTAACAGTTTCATACCCTAACGTCAAACGCATAAAATACAAAAAATCGCTAAAATACCAAAGATATCATTTCCGATGAATCATACTTGTAATTTGTTCAATTTTCAAGATTGCAAAACTACGCGAAAAAAAATTTAAAAAAATTCATAAAAAATCACATTACATAAAAAAGACACTGGACTCTCATTCCTGTAAGTTTCATGCACTATTTCAAACGCATAAAAAATATAAAATCGCTAAAGAACCTAAGATATCACATCCGATGAACCATACTTATAATTTGTTCAATTTTTAGGATTGCAAAACTACACGAAAAAAGTTTTAAAAAATTCATAAAAAATCACATTACGAAAAAAAGACATTGGACTCTCATTCCTGTAAGTTTCATGCCCTAATTCCAAACGCATAAAAAATATAAAATCGCTAAAATACCTAAGATATCATAAAAAAATCGCTAAAGTACCTACGGGGAAAAAAATTAAAAAATATCCATAAAAAATCACATTATCTATTTGAAAGACTATGAAATTATCATATTTAATTTGCCTTGTGGCCTAAGCCCATCACGTTTCAAAATGGAAATAAGGAAAAAAAAAATGCAAACCGAACAAAAAATAAATTGTTATTCAGGAAGTACTTTGTCATTTTTATTTTACTTTCATTTTCATTTATTACGTTTAGGGAAGGAAAAAAAATTTATTGTAGATGAAAAATATTATGAATTTAGTCAACCATAAATATCTAAATTACAGTGCCATCTTCACCGAATAACATAAAGTCAACACTTACATCGATCTACCAAGTGAAATTATAAAAAAAAAATTACATAATAATATTACATAAAACTAATGCCGGCCTCCTCTTGGGAGGATGTTCATGAACCTGGACCCTAGCCGTAGAACCCCACTTCGTATCCCCCTTCCTCCACTGCTTGTGCTTTCAAATGATCCTCTGCTACTTGATGCGACATGACTGGCCCTGATATTTGAAGCTTCCTGACTTGTGGGAAATCGGACAGACATTGATCGTTCATCCACGCAAATGGAATTTCTGCGTGATTGAATACCTTCTATCCCAAGACTGACACGACTATCAGTGCGAGTATCAATACCGATAGAATACCGGCTAGGTTAAACCGGGTCCCTAGAAGGTTCACTTTGGTTCCCTGTAGAAAATTGAGTTATGTTCATTGCAGAAGGTATTGTAATCCCCCATGTCCTCCGTGTGTTGGTAGGACGACCAGTACGACGACCAGATTGAACGTCCTCCATCGACATAGGTTCCTGAGTGTTGTTGGCCGCCGCAGTGTCCCTTCTTGTTCGGCGCCTCTGGTTGGCCTGATTTTTATTTCTCATTGCATCCATTTACATCCAATCACGATCCTTCTTTCGCCTGCCCCGATTAATCATTGTCTTATCCGGATACATCATGGGCTTATCATAAACAGGCAACTTATCTTCGTATTCGTAGCAGTGAAATTCACCTGTTAACCATATTTTAACCATATTCTCTATGCTGTACCGTTGGTCTACAAAATCAAATACATCCCACATACAATGACCGCATACGGCAACAATATGAAAACATGGTATTCCTGTGAGTTGAGATTTTCTGCACTTACACCAAGCACGCCTGCTAGATAGTTGAGGATCTCTCGGTTGGTAATTTCATTTGAGGATAACTTGGTACTTTCACGTTACTCCCGGATTATTTTTTTCAAATGACACTTGAGCATCAAATTCTCCACGTTCAATGTCAACGGTGATAACGTTTATTGCCGCTGTAAATATGAATTTATATCATCATACATTTTAAAGATGAGAAGTAAATATGATTACATTGGAAGTACATTTGTACCTACTTTGAGAGTATGCTTCATCAGCTTAAGTTGGATTTTTTTTTTGCCATCGTTCTCCCTCTGTCTATCTCGCCAAAGCTATTTGCTTCTTATCATTAAACCATTTAACAGTTTTGTACCAAGTGCCTTCCACAAGTCCAACGACTGGTAGTCTTCTCTCAGCCTTGTATCTGCTATTGAGACTTTCTGATCCATTACTTGACATAATACTCCAACGATAACCACCGTCATACGTTTGTGTCCACCTTTTAGATTTTCACTGCTCGTTGTCATCTGTTTCATTTTCTTTCCCACACTTTTCAAAGTAGTCGATCGTATTTGGATTCGTTATTTTCAATTTGTTCCACATTTTGTAGAAAGACCTCCTTTTTTTCTTGTTGGCTAACTTATTTCTGAATTTGTCTGGAAAAGCTGCGTCTTTTCCAGCTACCTTGAACACGTTTTCACATACATGTTGCATGCAATACCGGTGCACGGCATATGAAGGGTTCACATCCTCTTGCCAATCGTATTGGAGTTGTTTGAACGTGTTCCTTATTCTCCAATAGCGATCGAAAACAACATAGAATTTTTTTCCTTCCCCAATAACTTATCGCCTAAGAAAATTCATGAACCAACTTCAACATTGTTCGTTCTTAGTTCGCACTAGTGCAAATGCTAGTGGAAGCAACCGCTACTCTAGGTCATAACCGCATGCCGCTAACAATCTTCCCTTGTAACGACCCGATAAGAACGACGCGTCGATGCTGATAACAGGCCTTAGGTATGGTACCGCCGCGATAGAAGGCCTATATGCCCATGCTGATGCGGTGAACATAGCTCTGTTGGGATCCCCTATGCTCTCTGTTAACCATTTGATCTGTGTCCCTGGGGTCGTCCTCTGTATAACCAATAATAAATTAAGAAGTTTATTGTATGAGCCCTCTGTTAGGAAGTCTAAGTTTACAAATTTTTTTTGTGCTAATTAACCATTTAATAAGCAATCCAAACGACTTAGACCTCGAAGGATCTAGTCCAAGCATTCACACACAAGAGAGAGAGGTTAGGAAGGCTACCTCTCCTTGTATCGCAACAAGGAGGCTCGAATCCGGCGATGTCGAGGTTGTGCGCACCACCACGCGTGTCTCGGCCTCAAGTCCACCAAGGTATTAACCAAAATCTCGATCTATGCTAGTAGATGAGAGGTTAAGCCTAATCCCTTCCTTCCCTTTGCCTTAATTAACTATTTAATTGGATGGAGGCAAGAGGTGCTCAACACATGAGCTTAAGAGAGCAATGGTGGAGAGGAAAAATTCTGAAATTTTTCCTTTAATTTTCGTCCAAAATATTAGGGAGAGAGAAAAAGGCAAGGTGGCTCGGGTTTTGGCTCCCAAAGTGGTCCTTTTATAGACCAACCACTCTCCCAAAAAATTGTAACTAATTTACAACTATGCCATCACTAGGGCAGCCATAAAATGGGCCTAAATGGGCTCTATCAATTATTTAATTGGTCCTCTAATTCAATTAATTAGTGGCCTAATTAATTGCTCTCAATTTGGACCTTTAATTTACCATTTAAATATAGGCCCGTTAGCTCAAATTAATTACTTTAATTAATTCATGTTGAACAAATTAATTATCAACACTTTGATAATTATTTAAGGATTAGAATATGCATTAATTTATTTCTATATAATCCGTTTGACTTAATTAATTAATTATGACGGTTCGCAACAGTACATAATTAATCAGTCAACATATCATATTGTTGCATTCCTTAATACAACCAAATAAATAATGCACGCATGGTCAAAACCTATTTGTGTGACCCTTTGAGGATTTATGCTCTGTTGGACATGGAAAATAAATCGCTATTTATTTCCAATAATCATAAGCGGTATCTAGCAACACGTTATGATTCCCAATTCGCATAAATAGTGTACTGCTACAATATTTTAATCCTGCATAAGAAATAATAGTATATCCTTGTCTGATTCTTATGTCACATGATATCATCGTATAATCCAAGATAGGAATGTGTCATTCTTGCAGATTATACGTTTCTTGATCTAGAGATGACTGTATCAGTTGCTAGCAAACAATCCATCTCCATCAAGGGGCCCAAACAGATATCATCGCTCACTAAGTAAATTAATGAGGGACATACGATTTTCTTGATGAACAACTTTTCCCCGCACATTTCAAAAGAACATAAATAAAGTCCGTATAGCAGCCCTTATCAGGAATCAACGGTAGACGATATTTATTGAACCTATCCTCATGTGGAAAAGTTGAACCATCTCAAACTTAGAATCAAACTCAAATGAAATAAATAATGACACATAACACAATCCATATATTTATTTCATTGGGTCGTGTCCTGTACTATGTTCCATAACATACACATATGCAATTAAGTTGGCAACTCCTTACCTATGATTTGTAGAACTTAATCATCACTTAACTTGCATACTAATCTTATTCGATAATTAATATTCCTTGTTAATTATCAAGATTACGGACCTTTTAGATTTATTATTGTCATTTATTATAAATGAAACACAGAGATCTACAATTCAGATCCTCAACCTGAATGATCTGTCAATAAATAAATCAAGGAATAAATGATCAAATATCATCAATAACATAAACCATAGAAGTAGCCATATAATGATTGACTTCTAGGACATAACTCTAACACCCTCCCACGATCCAAAAAGTTGTTCGATCGCTTTCTCTCTCCCACGCCATAGCTTGTTATAAGTTGGTTTTACATTTGGATATTCTTTCTCCAATATGGATTTTACGTCATTTATGGAAATACCAATATCTCTCTTTACTGCATTTCTGATGCTGTTTGCGATTACCTCTGATGTCAGATTATCATGCGTGAAATCTCTGGACCTTCTCACGCATGTATGCTCTTCTTCATTCTTTATTATTTTCCAAAATTGACCTTCTCTTTCTGTACGGGCATACAAATGTCATTTACAGGTAGGCGCCTTACAATCCAATACATAGAATATTGGAGTATTTCTAGTGGTTTTATGCTGTACATTATTATCTACTGCGTATTTATTACAAGCTTGTTTTAATTGTGCTTTTGACATAAAAATGTTTCCTTGCGCTAAAGGTCCTGAAACTTCTGTTTGAGGCGGTTGTGGAATCGAATTTTTGTACTCAGATATATCCAAAAATTGCCTAACGGAATGGTAATTATCGGTCCTACGGGTAATGTAATACTCGTGATTCGGGTTTACATTCGCGAAACCCTGCGCATACAATCCCTCTCCGTCAATATCTTGTGACGCTCAAAACTCTGCCTCTTCATCAGTGAAGTCCTCCCCGTTACATAATTCGACTGATAATCCGGGTTACGGTCGTATGTCTCGTCAAGTTCATCTATATCCTCTTCTTCTTCTTCTTCTTCTTCTGCATGTCTTTCTTCTTCCTCTACTTCTTGTCTAGTTGGTCTACTACTCTCAGCTTGTTCCCAAGGATTCCAACCATGTGCATTGGTATTGTACTCATTATTTGTTATCTCTTGTCTTTCTCGTCCGCTACTACTCTCAGATTGGTCCCATGGATTCGAACCACATGCACTCATACTGTTCTCTTTATTTTTTCTCTCTTGTCTTTGTTGTCGATTACTACTCTCAGGTTTTCCAACAATTCCAACCCTGTGCACTCGTATTGTATTGATTATTTCTTTCTTCGTCTTCTTCGATAGTATTGACTTGTTGATTCAAATTATAACTATTATCATAATTATAATAATAATTTATGTGTCATCCTAATTAAAAAATATATAATAAAGTACGATGATTTAGATTTATGTCACCGTTAAAAATTGAAATTAGAGATATGTCATCACTAAACGACAAATTATTTTTATGCCACTTCAAAACAATATAAATTATTTTTATGCCATCAAACAATAGACATGACAATTGTGCCCTTTTAAATATGCCACTATAAAATAAACAAATTAGAGATATGTCATCTCAGAAGATAAAATTAATTTTATGCCATTATAAATCAATAACAATTAATATGATAATTTTGACAATATTTAAATGAAGCAAAACATATTATTGGTTAATGTATGAGATTTGATTAATAATGACCGTCTTTTAATATATCATCAAAATATATTAACGTAAAGTGTTATAATTTTTTAATTATTTAATAGAAGACAAAATTTGCATATTTGAATAACGAGTTGAATTTCAAATGTAAAAAATTCGTGAGTTTAATTTAAACTATAGTTAAACCGATTTTAAATAGCATATTTAAACTTTATTTTTTAAAAAAATAATTACATATATTTACATCGCTAGTTGCTAGACTCCATAGTTTTTATTAAATATTTAGTCTTCATTTTCTTTCTATTATTCATTCTGTATACTTTATTTTATTATTCATTATGTACACTTTATTTTATTTTTTTAATATAAACGGTAACATAATAAACTAATGCCGGTAAGAAGTTTCTATTAATTTAAATTCGAACCTGAAAAATGAAGAGGAAATAAAGTTCATAAAAGTATTTAAATAAAGATAATTTATCGGGGATTTTATGATAATTTAATATTCAAGAATCAATTTAGAATTATAATCCTAATTCAAAAATAAATAATAAAGTATTATAAATAAACAAATTTAAGCAAAAGTTTTTTAATAAGCAAATTATGTATAGTAAAGAATTATAATCCTAATTTAAGCAAACCATATATTGCATATGTTCCTGAGTGTTGTATTCCTAATTCAAAAATAAATAATAAAGTATTATAATCTTAAAATTTGTCGTAAGTTACCTTGTAGGCCACCATCAGTTGCTGGAAGCAAATCAACATGCAGTTGAAAGCCGTGTAGCCTTCTTGCTTGAAAGCACTCATGTTGTACATACCGCCATTCATTTTCAGAGTTCACTGACAACTGCATCTGCTGGAACCTTCCTTCAATTATGGTATTCAAAATGAGAAACAATTCTCAAATTATAATGACCTTGATAAAATCTCAATGCTGATAAAATTATTTCTTTAATTGATTCATAATCAGTTTGCGAAGTTGCATCCAAACTGAAATAATTTGATGGATTATATGGAGATTGATTAAAGAAAATCGGAATGAAAATCATATTTCTGGTGGTATTGAGAGTCGAGTGTTTGATAATGAAGGGTGATTCTTGAATTCTGACCTCCATGATCTATTTATAACCATTAGTATCGAATTCTGAAAATACGATCCAAATCTTTCGGTGACAATCAAATCAAATCGCACTTAAATTTACTTTAGAGCTTGGATCGGCATCCCAGAACCCGATCCAAGCGTTGCTGCCTAAATTATCACAGTAAAAAGCTAAAAAAAACCACTAAAAAGCATAAAAAACCACTTAAAAAGGCACTTTTACTGTGTAAAAATCGAGAAAGAGCTTGGATCGGCATCCCGATTGCCGATCCAAGCTCTAAACACTTTTTACACGGTAAAAGTGCATTATTATTATATATTATTATTAATATTATATTATATTAGTACTATTATTATTATTAATATTATAAAATAATAAATTAGTACTAATTATTTTTTAAATCTTATTATTACATTAATAGTAAGTGTTATTACTTATTATATTAGTAATAATTTAACTATTAAATATTATTATTTTTTATTTATTATTGTTATTAGTTATTAATTAATAATAAAAGTGCATTATTATTATTAATATTATATATTATTATTAATATTAGATTATATTAGTATTATTATTATTAATATTATAAAATATTATATTAGTACTAATTATTTTTTAAATCTTATTATTACATTAATAGTAAGTGTTATTAGTCATTATATTAGTAATAATTTAATTATTAAATATTATTATTTTTTATTTATTATTGTTATTAGTTATCAATATTATTATTAATTGTTATTAGTTATTAAGTTATTATCTTACCTCCCGCCAAAAGCTCCTTTTGACTATATCAAATCAAACTTTCATCACAGTAAATACACTATTTTCAAAGCTACTTTGGAAAATATCAAATCAGACTTTATTACTGATGTAAGGAATCGCCAGATAGTAAATACACTATTTTACAAAGTGGGATGAGAGTCTGCCAATTTATATTAGTGAAGTAAGGAATCGCCAGTTAAAATAGAGAAAAAGGGAAAGAAAAAAATACCGTTAAAAAAATAAGACTAAGGTAAATTTGTTAAATTTGAGTAATGGACCATTTATTATTATTGCACCATTTTATTATTAATGCATGAAAAAAAAAGTAAGAATATACCATTTATTATTAATACATAAATGGCCAGCTGACCTCTGCAAAAGGACAGGGGTGCTCTGATAAAGTCTGAAAAATTATACTGATGTCAATCTGACCTCTGCAAAAGGACAGGCGTGGCCTAATAAAGTCTGATAAGGTATACTGTTGGTCAGCTGGCCTTTAAAAAAGGACAGGCGTGGTATGATAAAGTCTGAAAAAGTATACTTATGCATCTGACCTCTGGAAAAAGGACAAGCGTGCTCTGAAGTATCACGTAAAATTTATTTTTTATTGTGTAATTTTAACTCTAAAATGGTCTATAAAAGTACCTTTCATCAACCAGAATATGCAACAGCCACTCAATCCTTCTTCCTAAAAAAATGACTATCATGGAGAAAGAAAATAGTTCTAACTCAAATAATAAGCAAAGTACCCAATTGACCTCATGTTTAGTAAGTACTGGTCATGTTTCCACCATTCCAGACCCAATAGAGCTGAAATGGAAAAAGAAAATTATTCTGCAATATGTCGGCAATGTTATAAGACTGTCAAATACAATATCAAGAAAGACACGGCCGGGATCCCCTTAAAAGAACACTACGAGTGGCACATAATTGGTGGCGAGGAAAGAGAAAGAAAGGAGTATCTCGAGCAAAAAGCGCGGGAATACGAAGAAAATCTGAACAAACTCAAGAGTTATGATTGGTTTAAAAATTACTACAAACAACCTGACTCGATTCCCGAACAAACACCAAGAGAAAAATCATATTCAGCATCAAAAACACATCGGATCATTTACGAAAAAATCTACAACTTTCGTGGAGACCACACAGTGACATGTACATTGTGTGGTCAGATTTTCAATTATAAAGAAACTATCTTGCATGACCACTACGATAACCATAAAAGTCGCGCTTGGGATGAGGAACGAGAAAAGAAAGAAAAAGAGAGAGAGGAGGCGGATAAAAGAATGAAAATAACACTTAAAGCTAGTAAAGAGAGACAAAAGTTGAAGGAAAAAGAAATTGAAAAAAAAATCAATGAGTGCCTGAGATGGAAAAGGAGAGAGATGAACAAAGAAGAATTGCAGCAGCTAGAATGACAGAAATAGAACAACAAGAAGCCGATGCTGTTTTCTGAAACGAAGCCGCTCAATTCGCTGACAACGCTGGTGTGAGTCACCAGCAACAAAAGGAAGAGGAAGAAGAAGACTCATGGTAGGATGAAATTCTACAATATGCGTACAGCCAAAATATTTAAGTAATTTGTTTTTTAAGTAGTTTGTTTTTAAGTAGTAACTGAGTCGTTTGTTTTTTAAGTAGTTTTTTTTTTAATTTCGTGTGTTACTTTCTATTATGGTTATAAAATTTAGTTGTTTTTCTAATTGTGTGCATTTTTTTATTATGAATTTCTTTGCATATTAATTTTGAATACAAATCATAAAAAAATTTAATAAAAGTACATGGACAAAATAACATATTTCGGTAATATAAGACAAACATTACAAGTGACGACTATTACACAAACTTATTTCACTAATAATGACCATAATAAGATACCGATGACAGAAACATAATACTACCGCATTTAGCGAATATGGACAACATTTTCAGCTGCGAGATGATTTTCAAAATCAGGCGGAACTGCTGGCTAGTGATGCAATCAAATTCCTCTCAACCAAATCTGTAAAAAATTTGGGGCCCCTAACATGATATTCATTTCCTTCTAATTTCTTAACTTTAAATTTTTCTCCATGATATTGAAACATCAATGCAGAAAGCAATCGCCGTTCGCTCATCTCCGACCAAAATAACACCAGAAGAGACGCAGCTTGGTTTAGGACCCATTTGCTTAAAATTTCAAAATTAAAACTCCGTTAGCAAATCAAATAAAATAATTTAATAATTAATTTAACATTATTACCTACGAAGAAGTGATATTGCGAATAGAAAATGATGAGGAGAAAGTTTATCAATTTCAGACTAACGAGAAAAAATTACTTTGTGAAGAACAAATGATGACAAGTGAGCTTAGTGAGGTTATATAGAGAATTTTAAGCTGAAAAACGACAAAAAAAATTAGTGCAAACCAACTTTGAGTGCTTAAACAGCAAATTGAGCAATAAAAAAACAAATTTTGCGGATAGAAATGGGTGTACCCTTGGATCGGCATCCCGGATGCCAATCCAAGCAATTTGTAGGATCGGCAATCCAGATGCCGATCCTACAACGTTAATTTTAAAATTTCAAATTTTGTATAGTTAATTTCGAAATTCGAGTGAACAGTAAAGTTATTATTAATTTTTTCGGTCTAATCGTTCGTGATAGGATGAGGTATCTGATCCATAATAATTCATGCAGATACCAAAATAATTATTCAGTCCAAGGACCTAGGCCCTCAAGGTTGTAGACTTGTAGATTTGGAAGGCTTAGGTGAAGCGCACACAACAAGAAGTCCATGCTAAATATATAGTCCTATTAGGCCTAAATGGCAAGCTCCGAAAGACAAATTAAAAAAAATGGTCCTATGCTATAAATTGTTAAATACTATCACTCTTCTTTTGCTAGTCAGAAAACTCCTAATTTCTTTGTATATGTAAAAAAGTCAACACGCTAATTGATTAAGACCATTTTTGATGTATAACAGAATAGAAAAATAAATAAATATGGAAGGCCCAAATGATAATTCTGGACTAGAAAGAAAGTGAAGATTGTGCCTTGAAGAGGCTTTTTTAATGAAGCCTCTGTTATTGGGCCTGATCTGTCATGATTCATTGATTCAGTCTAACCTGACCTATTAGCCTTTTTACAAACAAAATCGGATCAGAATCAGATCAGGATCATTGGATCACCAGAAAGGAATATATTGGTTCCTCATATGCCCTCCTATTATATTAATTAAACAAAGAAACGCAGACCTTATGTGGCAAAACGAAGCAACGTGGAAGCTGGAAAATGATTCGCATGCAGCAAGAATATCATTTTGCACATGATGTGCTGCCTGAGTATCATCACGACAGTCGATGCAAACTAAAACAGAACAGAGATCGAATCAGTACGCGCAGAAAAATAATAAAATCACCTCCATCTGCTACATTCGTTTGCATCGGAGTTGTATTTTAATGCGGGCACAGTCTAATTATCTTAAAGTGTTTTCAATATGCTCCAAAGGAAAATAAAAATATATTATATATACATACATGATACATTTAAGTTATCTATTTCCAGTGATCAGTTATCTTATATATCGACTGTTAGCATGTCTAGCAATTTACTAATGTATTAAAAGTCTAAAATTTGTAAAAAAATAATAATAATAAATAAATAAATATTTGGTTTAGATTTTTTTTTATTTTTTATGGTTGTTAAAAAAAATCGGTGCGGTGATTGCTAGTACGAACACAAAATTTGATAGATTCATGCATCTCAAATAGGGGCCTACTTTGGCACGTAGCCGTGTCAACTTGATGTACGATATTTAACATGTCGGTTAATTCATCACCGCTGTGAGTTTGGAATTATATAAACTGCAGTTGCTTCTCGAGAGGCAATTAAAATATTATTGTTGAACAATGTATCAGATTGCGGTCCATTTTTAAGTCACATCTGGAGATATTCCTTTTCTTTCTTGTTTTTGGACATGTGATTCTTTTAAATTTTTTCTGTCTTTTTTTAATGTTTTTTTTTTCGTTAATAAAAATTCAGTAGGCAAAACTCTACTCCTAAACTACTGAATGCTTTTTTTTTTTTTGTAATTATCTTGTTTAAATGTGAAAACACTTAAAGCTACGATTCCCTTAAGTTTTCCTTAATTACAATTACGAGGACTAAGCGGTGCCCCAAGTGACAACATTTCGGAGGGCAAGAGTGGAGTGTACAGATCAATTTGATTGTTTTGCAGTTCATAGCTGACATTTTTAATTTAATTATAGGTTAAAAGAGCTGAATTAAGAACGATATATTGCAACTTCCATTATTGTGTGTCGTAAATCAATACAATTGGTGATTACAGATGTGTAATTTATTATTTCAAAATTTGTTGGCGAGTCAACCAACAAAATTTTATTAAAACTAAAAAAACTTTTTAGTAGAATCTTTCTCGTAAATCAAGCTGACGGAAAAACGCGCTTTGTCAAGAAAAAAAATAAAGGATTAACATCGTCTGTTTTCACTAACGTTTTGTTTTATTAGAAGAATGGTAGACTGGTCAGATAGATGAGCACTAATTAAAAATTGAAAGCTGCTCTTAGCACATGATCACCTAAATAATCACTGAGAGGAAATGATGAACTGAAGTTGAGAGAGGAAAAGGTGGAGAGAATGGACAGGAGGAGATTAAAATCAGAGAGATTTTAATGCATGAGTGACTCAGACAGAGGGCTAAAGTTCAAGTCGATGTGGAAAAACGGGAAATAAAAAAAAAAAAAGGGAGAGACCATGCGACGGAAGCTAAACCTGCAAATGAATATGAGTCGAGTTCTAGTAAACTTGAACTGCTCGGTTGTAATTTGAGCTGGCTTGCGTCGAGTTGGAGACACTTTATGAGCCACACAAACTCAATTTGTCTCCAAATCGAGTTGGCTTGTGATTCATGAGTTAGTTCAAAACAAGACAACGTACTTCAAATTTTTCTTTATTTAATTTGTATATTCTTTTAAACTAACTTATTTATATTAAAATATAAACAATGAAGTTGTGTTATTTAAAAATCTTTTTATTGATTTGAAGCAAATATGCTTAAACTCGATCTAATGTATGTCAAATTATTTAAAATGAAAATGTATAATAATTAATTTTTTTATTTTTTAATGGATTTTTAATACTCTTAAATTATGTTGATAATATTACTTGACGAGTCGGATCACGAGTTTTAGAGAGTCAAGTTGAGCTTGACTTGAACTAAGGACGTGTTTGGATGGAGGCCGAATAAGAATAAGAATAAGAAATTTTTAGAATCTCGTGCCAATTCTTATTCTTATTCAAATTTCATGATTTCGTTAGTATAAGAATAAGGACCTAAATTTCTTATTCTTGTGTTGTTTGGGTTGCACAAGAATAAAAAATTTGAAGCTTATTCTTATTCAAGTCTTATTCTACTCCATCCAAACACACCCTAAATTCATAAACCAATCAAGTTCGCTCGTACCAACTCAAGTTACAACTGAGTTATTCTCATCCCTATAATTCGTAACTTACAAGCTATGAATTTTTTGCTCACCCTTAGCGGGAGCAAGAGAAAATTAAAAAAACCACACACACAAACATATATATACATTACAAAAGAACTAAATATCTCCATATATGTAAATGTTAAAACAAGGGTATTTCCTTTTGTTACTATCGAAAGGGGTATAAAATTAGATAGTAATTAGATTAAGAACAAATAAATTTTGGACAGATTTGAAATTATTAAAATATTAAAGGAGGCATATGATATAATTTAAGAGTTGAATTAACAAGTTATGAAATCAGATAGTTGGCTGCAAAAATAATTAAATAATTAAGAAAACGGATATGATGTTTTCCACCTCGAAAGTTAGCTCCTTTGAAACATTTGTCATTAGATAAGAACAGACTCATGATTCTCGACCAAATAGACAAAGTTAGACAACACTAGACATAATGACACGAGATTCGCACGTTACAAGGAATCAGTGTAACACCGAAAACCTTTGTTATTAGACTCATGATTATCGCCCACTTACACAAAATTAGACAACAGTAGACACAATTTGACACGAAATCATTCACATATATCAAGCAAGTGATTTGATGCCAATAACAATCATGACTGCCGCATTGATGTGCACGTTTTAAGCAACTCGTTAGTCGTAGGAGCGAACAAAATGACGAGGCAAATACCAAACGTGGAGACAGCCTACAGCATGCCACGCTGGCCGAATCTTAATCTTGTTTTTTGGTAAAGTGAGTGTCTTTGACTTGCACACGAGCAAGAGCAAGACTGCAAGAGAAAGACGTCAGACGCAACTTCTTCTTGTGCGGTCAAAACTTGTAAAAGAAATAGCTTGGAAGGTTCATGAGTGTGTGTATAGTTAGAGAATATTTTACATATGTTCAACGATTAAATATAATAATTGAGTACAGCTGTATATGTTAATTTAAGTAATAATTAAGACCGAGGTTGGAGTAATTTTAGAAATCATGTACCACTGAAGATTGCTTGGGAGACTGAAAGCAGGACCCAGCCTGAGGGATTACCATGAGGACCGAAATAATGTCTTTGGTGAATCTTTGTGATGACTTTTGAAAAAAAAAATAATAACTCGGCTGTTTCAGTGTGAATATTTTTTTTCATTCAAATATTATCTCGGAAGTTTTCTTTTAGAAGGTTGATATTATCGTATCCTTACAGCGAGCAGTTGAACTTCGTATTAGTATTGAACTGCTAGTTACAGATTTATATGCACAAAATGAAATGGACCCATCCCCCCCAACCCAACACAAAAAAAAATTAAATAAATAAACATTTTTGAGTAAATATAATTTTCATATCTGATTAGGCGATTAAGGCCTTGCTCCACAAAGGGGTAGAGGAGGGGAATGGGAAGAGAGTAAACTGACTTGTCCGGTGAGGTTAACATGCTCCCAATCAATAAATTTTCAGAAGTAATAGAGTTGAACTGGGAAGAAGGGAGACACTCTGTGTGAAAATAATAAAAAAAGTGAAAACTTGATTCACCTCTAAATTCGAGGTTTATTGACCTTTTTTTTTCTTTCTTTTTCATTCTTTTCCTTTCCCTTTTCCTCCAAATTCTAGAGCAAAGCCTAAGCGGTGAAAGGAGTACATATCATCCAAGAAAAAAGTTTTTTGTAACCGGGGACATGGTTTGTAAATTATGTTTTATCTAAACTCGACTCGTGATAGTTCAAAGGAAAAAAAAAATGCCAAAATGAACATTTCTAATGTGCTTTTTTAGATAAAAATAGGATTAAAAATTTCGGTTGTAAATATATATAAAAAAATTTGTATTCAGTTTTTAAGTTGCAACTTCCATTCGAAAAGCATTAACCATCTGTTTATTGATAAATTAATAACATGGAACTACCTTATGAGATGTTGTAAAAGATCGATGGTCTCGAATACAAATAAAGGAAATCGGCTACGCAAAGAAGCAGCACATATTTTCTTTGAAATTGACAAGTAAATATTCTTCTGCATTTAAACAATCTTTCGAATTCAGATTAATTTAGTTGGTATAGAAGGGGTGTAAACGAAGCGAGTATTATCGGTTTTATCGTGGCATACGTACATAAATTAACCATTAAAAAAAATAAAGTCTTTGTATGGACTTTTAATTTTCTTAAAAAAAAACATGATTAATTGTTCTATTAAAATTACGAATGACTGTGATTGAATATGAGTATATTACTCAAACCGAATTGAAAAAGAGTTAAACAAATGCATAGTTGTACTATCTCAACAAATATAAAAGCTAGATTTTTTGCATATGAATTTACATCTTAAATTCTAATTTGTATATATTTTTTTCGAATCACTTTATTTTGTCATTTTAAATGCTCCTTTTTTGTACTTAAAGTATGCATGATGTATTCATACTTTAGAGATTTATTTAATATCAATATTATAACTTTTCCCCAAATAAAAAAAAAAAAAAAGGTGGATGGAAATGGCTAAAGATTGATACAGGCATATATAGAACAACGAACTCATATATATTATTGAACTCACATATAATCATATCTCGTATAATAATATTTGTGCAATCCTGTAACAGTAAAAGAAATTCCAAATCCTGCTCTACAGTGTTGCGGTTGTACAACTACCAATGTCGTCGGCAAGTTCCCTTGCGTTGGTAGAGGATTAATGCACCCAATTGCTCACAGAACAGCAGCCGAGACGTGCATGTTTAGGCGATGCATCAATGGACCACTCCTTGCACAGTTTCATTATTCAATGTTCAAGACATTGGATCCTCATTTACCTTCCAATCACACACATGACACATGCACAGGCCACCACTTCGCTTTGTCCCTCTCTTCTCTCACACCGTACGATCACAAAATCTTCTCGCTGGTTCACCCACACGTGCCGGTGTCCCGCTTCCTTGTCCCGCCACCTGGTCCTTGTTCCTTCTTCAGCCTTCTCAAAGAGAATATACGGCCTGTTATTAAGTGTAGCGAGTCACTCGCGGATAAATGATTGTATTCTGCATGAACGAGATGAATAGTAGGTACATTAATTAATTGACTCAATTTGTTCTGGTAGCATAAATTTCAGAATAGTTCGGTTGACAAAATATATGTTGAAATGATGAATTTTCCATCATGAAGAGTGAACAGTAGGTAAGGTACATTAATTGCCAAGCTTTTTGTTCTCTTATCACTGTACGTATTGACAAAAAAGGATATTGGCGTCAAGCTACAGTTAATTTGACATCAATAAAAGGAAATGTCAACGTCTATTGATGGTGTGTGTATGTAAGTAATCATGAGGTTTTTTAATGTATTAATCGAGAAATAACCAAAATAATTGTAAAGTTAGCGATTTTAACAAATACGAGCAAAGGTTCACAACCTGAGTAGAAATATCCGACACTACACGGAAAAAAAGCTATTGTAACGGTTAATATAAGCCTTTAATAACGGTTATGATACCAGTAGCCTCCGTTACAAAAGCCTTAATAACCGTCACAAAATCTGTAACGGTTATTAGTTAATAACCATTACAATAGTTATAACAAAATTACGTATATATTTTTATTATAATCTGTAACGGTTCTTAAGTAATAACCGTTACAAATTAACACATAACTGTAAAAAAAAAATTAAATTTTTAAAAATCTGTAACGATTATACTTAATAACCGTTACAAATTTTTTTTTTTTTAAATAAAACACCTGTTTTGGGTGTCTAGCCCATGTTTGCTAGCCATATCAATTGGTACCAAATTGTACCAATATCAAACATCACATATATATTATATAAAACATATCAAGCATAACACATATAGCATATATATCAAATATAACATATGCAACAAATACAAGTAACATATGCAACAAATGTTAAAACATCACATATATATCATATCAAACATATCAAGCATAACACATATAGCATATATATCAAGTAACATATATATCAAGTATAACATATGCAACAAATACAAGTAACATATACAAATAATATCAAACAAGTCATGATAATATATCAAATTGATATTATTCAAATAATATCCCTTGCATGAAGTTCATTAATTCTATCACGATACCGTCAATCGCTTCTTTTTCATATGGTTTTCCAACCGCCTCGATCATCTGCATTTGATTATAAACAAGTCAAAAATAATTATTAGTTAAATTATGATATCCTAATTAACCAAAAACTCAAAATCTTAATTGTTTTGATCCTAAATCCTAATTAAGTTCTAGTAGTTAATAAAAAATCACCGGGGGTAATTCTCCGCATGCTGTCATATAGGATAATACGTTTTTCAAGGCGAGCATTGTGAAATATCCACACTCTGTGCCGCCTTTTTGTTTCAACCCCTAATTAAGATCCAACAAATGAAATAGTTAAGATTTTTTATAGTTTCACAAACCATAATAATCTTTTAGACACTTATTAGTCGGTTTCGTACGTACCTGTATTTCGTACCAGTCAAATAGTGTTCTGATCTTTGGGTTATATTTTTCCAGTTCCATCAGGTATTGCTTATATACCCTGCATGCAATAGCATTAAATTATCTTAGATATAATCTAATATTTTTTCAATCTCAGACATCATTATTTTGTTAATTTAGAAACAAAAACTTACTGGGTTATGAACGGCTTAATTTTATACTTTTGATTCTTGCGTTTCAAAGAATCAACTAAGTGAACAGTTTGCTTCTCGACATGAATAGCAATGAGAATCCAATGAAACCTGTAATAGAGTTTATTGTTTTGATGGAATTAAAAAAAATTAAAAACTTCTTTTGTATCTAGCTATTTTATTCATTATAGTGGTTCTTACCCCTCATTATACGGCAGAAGAAACTGTTAGGAACTCATTCCATGTGCAATTTAAATTTTTTATTACTAATTAACAAACAATTTACAATTGCTATTATACGGATCTAGATAATTATGCAAGTTGACACTTTAAGAGAACGGTAGAAGGATTTATATTTTCTAGTCTCGTAACTAGAAGGCTCGACCTTTGCTTAGAAGTCGGTGGCTTGCTCGTCACCTTCACGATCCTCCGTTTGCCTCGAGTCCACCTAGAAATTGACCAAAGTCTCAAAACAAGTGCTAGCTTGTCCGAGACGATAGCTAATTCCCTGTTTTTCCTCCGCGTGCGATTAACCGGATAATACGAGGAATGAACACTCAACACGAGCAGCACAGAGTGAGGTAGAGAGGCGCCTACACAAGAGAAGAACCACTTCTCTCTTGTGTAGCCGTCGGCCAAGGAGAGGAGGAAGAAGAGATTACGGTTTTCTTGCTGAAATTTTTCCATAAACTCACAATTATATATATAAAACGTTTCCATAATTGTGTTTTTCTCCTCCCTTTATTTTCTAGAAGAAAATACCCTCCTCTTGGCCGAAATTTTCAAGCCTCATGTGGGCTAGGCCACATGATATAATGGCCTGTCAAATCGCCCCTTTAATTCGTCTCATATCGGACTTTCAGTTAACTGATTAACTGAAATCCAATTAGCTCAATATAATAAATATGCGTTGAACGAATTTAATTATTAACATATTAATAATTAATTCGGGATTAGCATATGCATTATATTATTTTTATATGATCCACTTGACTTTATTAATTATAATGGTTCTCAACGGTATATAATTAATTAATCAACTTATCATATATTCGCAGTACTCGCTACTGCAAATAAACAAATAATGCACGTTTGGTTAAAGTCCTATTTGTGTGACCCTTTGAGGATTTATGCTATGTTGGCTATGAAAATAAATCATCATTTATTTCCATTAATCATAAGCGGTATCTAGCAACACGTTATGATTCTTAATTCGCATAAATTAAATACTGTACCAATACAACACTTCAATCCTGTATAAGAAATGGTATCTTATTATTTTGATTCTTATGTCACATGATATCCTTGTATAATCCAAGATAGGAATGTGTCATTCTTACAGATTATACGTTTCTTGATCTAGAGATGATTGCATAAGTTGCTAGCAGGCAATCCATCTCCATCAAGGGGCCCAGTAGATATCATCATTCGTTAGGTGAACTAACGAAAGACATACGGTTGTCTTGATGACCAGTTTCTCCCCGCACAATTCAAGAGAACATAAATAAAGTCCGTATAGCAGCCCTTATCAGGAATCAGCGTTAGACGATATTTATAGAACCTATCCTCATGTAGAGAAACTAAACCATCTCAAACTCAGAATCAAACACGTATGAAATAAATAATGACACATAACACAATTCATATATTTATTTCATTGGGTCATGTCCTGTACTATGTTCCAGTAACATATACATATACAATTAAGTTAGTAACTCCTTACTTATGACTTGTAGAACTTAATGATCACTTAACTTGTATAATAGTCTTGTCTGACAATTAATGTTCCTTATTAATTATCAAGACTATGGACAGTTTTCATTTATTATTGTTATTTAATCATAAATGAAACACAATAATCTACAATTCAGATCCTCAACCTGAATGAACTGTCAATAATAAAATTCAGGAACAAATGATCAAATATCATCAATAACATAAACTATAGAAGTAGCCATAAAATGATTGGCTTTTAGGACATATCTCTAACAGAAACTAGGTAGATGGATATTGTAGAAACATTTTTCAGAAGGTAATTCATCGCATTATTATTTTCGTGTTGGATTTTTTTTGCATGCCAACATGTCTGGATCCAATACGGTGATGCCATCAGGAATATTTTCCTCCATCCAAAACCTACACACATGTATGTCATACTTTAATTTGTTCAAATTGAATTGAATAGTAGGCACAAAATATTTAAGTTTGAAAATTCATACCAGGAGTACAACTTGACTATCGACACATTTAGAGAGTCTCTTTTAAAACATTCAATGATGTCGCGCAACTCGACATTGAACTTTACCTCCCCACTGTGCGTACCCCAGGGATTGCAATTAAACAGTTCAAAATTTTTCTCTTCTTCCAGTTGGATTATCAACAAATTGTATAGCTCCAGTTCGAATGGGGTAAGTCGTTCAATGATGTTTTTTTCGAGGAGTGCGTCGCGAGTAATACGCGATTCTGCACTTGCGACCTTCGGGCTCTCCACCACTTTCTTCTTAGCCTTCTCCTTCTCTGCGCATGGCTGCTTTTTGCTCTTAATCTGCATTCAAGGTCATCATATAATTAATTAGTCATGATTAGAAATGTGTGAAACAGATTGTGATAATTAAATAATACTTTGTGGCATACCTCCACCAAAAATGACGGCCACGCAAATCGTCCTCCTATATTATTGTCTAATAGCTCGTCTGACCAACCAGGGACTTGCCAGTGGCGAAAATCGTCGCCTACTTTGAGAAGTTGGATATAACACTGTTGATCAGTTAAGGACACACCTTGTACAATCTGACCAACAGTACTCGGAAGAATATTTCCCTCGGCCGTCTTAATCCTCTGATTGTAGTTATCAAGGAGGTAGAGATCGCACGGTGCTTCCTTCTGAAATTCGTAAATAAATTCAAATAACATTTCTATTTACAAATATAATCAAATTCATAACTTAGAAATGACATTATAATTATACAAACCTGAACACCGCCACTCGGATCCGGAGGTATATAGCTTGAGGCAACCGTTCGAAATTACTCTTTGTTAGGCATTCCTGAATCCACCTCAGCTTCAATGAATGGCTGGGGCTACGTGAAGAATTGTGGCGATGTTTGAACCTGCACTCCACTCGAGGCCAACAATTCTTTCATGTCCTTAAAAGCTTGTTCTCTCGCCGCGTTCCTTATCTTCGGAGAGTTAAATAAATCCATTTTAGCTTTTTCAATGGCCTGGTTCACCAAATCTAAAATCTGGGCCGGTGTCATGCATCCTTCATGCAAATTTTTTCTAGCTTTTCTTTCATACAAATCTTTCTTCTTGGTCCATGAAGAGGATCCCCTCATTCTACCTGGATGTTCCGGCCTGTCAACTGCCCGACTTAAGACTTCTTGTGGTTCGATTGATCTAGAACTGATTTCTTCAAACATGGCATGTAACCGACTGAATGTCTCAATAGTCGCCGAATCGGAGTTGTAGAATGTGTAAGTACCTAGTGAGCAACAAAGAATAATTATTAGTGCTTATAAGAGAGAATTTGTGTTAGCATAATATATAATATATGTATGGATTTGTACCTTCAGTTTTCGTTTGACAGGCCCTCCTCGTAAAATACCTTTGACTCCTCGGTTCCAAGTTGCCGAGGGTAATGCTTATGGAACCGACCCCCTCGGAATCACCGGGCATGACAATTTTGTTTGTGGGTTTCCACGAATTCTTTTTTTCTCTATAGCCAGAGGAACCCATCCAATGAGGCTCATTCCATTGCTTTCTCAACTCCTTCGCTTTGTTACTCTTTTTCACAAATTCTGCACTTGTGCTCTTATTGTAAAATACCTCCCATTCCTTTTGTGAAATATCGTGTTTATCGCACAGATTTTTGGGATTGTTGGAATCGGCATTTGTGATATACTCCTCAGCAATCCTACTCCTATGAGTCCTGTGACTAATGTCCATGGCTGTGAGTGTGCTCTTCTTGGCAAGATCATTTTCGATGTTGAACATTTTCTGAAACATAGTCACACGTTAGTAATGGTTTTTAGCTAGACAGTTTAATTAGATGATTGAATTAAAACTTTATTTACCTTGATGTCCTCCCACAACTCAGTCTTCAAATCCTTTGAAACATCATTGCTCCAGTTATCAATTGGGATTGGCACTCTTGACCTAGTGAGATACCCGCAATATGATGCGAATTTGGCGAACGACTCTTTATCATCAGTCGGCACTACTTTTTTATCAAACTTAATCTCAAACTTTTGTCCGGCCGCTTTTAGTTTTCTGAACTCCTCCATTGCCATCATACTTCTTTTCTTCGATCCATCAATATCCATTACGATCTCTTCATCGCTGGATTCTTCAAAATCTTGTCTAGCTTGTAGGTCTCTATCTTCTGCAGACATATCTGTTAACAAGTAATTAACAATAACATAATAATTGGCAATTGACAATTAAACAAACAAATTCAAACACATTCAATTTCAAATAACATAGCAATTTAATCTCAAATAACTAACAATTGACAATTAAACAAACAAGTTCAATCTCAAATAATATAAAATCTCAAAAACAAACAAGCCAAACATAAAATCGTTCAAACCCTAAGCCAAACCCTAACATAACAATTTACTATTCTTCATCCTCCAGCTTATTCTCGTCATTACCTTCTTCTTTTCATTCAAGATACGGTGCCACAAGTTTTGCCATTAAGTGCTTAATGGCCATTTGAGCCATTTCGCTGACCTGGACGTCTGGAAAAATCAGATTTTGGTTGGGTGGGTTTTGGTTGGCGAGACTTTCGTTGGTCGGGTTTGCTTGGTTGGCACGAACATTTCGTCGGACATAAACTCGTTCGATCGGTTTTTTCCCTTTTTGGTTGCTTCCTTCACCTTTCTCCATTACTACCAAATTAAAATATCTTAAATTAATATATTTAATTAATCCTAATCATCATATATAATACACAAATTCATACACAATAATTTAGATAATAATTAATATATTTAAACATAGATAGATAATCAATTCATAAAAAGTTCATACACAATAATTCATACAATGGTTCATACAAAATAACATAGATATAAATAAAATTTCAAATAAATCCAAATCCTAGCCACAACTTAACCCTAATTTAAACCTAATTCTTCTCCTCTTTGTTCTCATCCTCCTTATTCTTCTCCTCCTTATTTTGACTAGATTCCTCAGGGCTCTTGCCACAGCCTAGAGGGAAACGACGTACAACAGAGATGGCCCTTCTCTTGGGAGGTCCGTAAAAAATATTTTTTCAACTACCTTGGGCGTTTCCTCGTCCACCTTATCCTTCTGCTTCTCCACCTACGCCACTTTCTGATCATTCTCCATCTAATTTCAATAGCAATTTTATTTCTTTAACCCATTATCCATAATTCATATATAACCAATTTCAGTTGCATGGCAATTCAATTCAATTCTAACCCCTCAATTCAATATAATTGCATGGCAATTCATATTCAGTCATCAAACAATTCATCTAATTTCAAGCAATTCAATTCAATTGCATGGCAATTCATATTCAATCATCAAACAATTCATCTAATTTCAACCAATTCAATTCAATTCAATTGCATGGCAATTCATATTTAGTCATCAAACAATTCATCTAATTTCAACCAATTCAATTCAATACAATTCAATTCAATTGAATTCAATTTCAAGCAATTCATCTAATTTGAATAGAAATTCAAGCATTAAATTGAGAAAGAGAGTGGAAGGTTACCTGCGAGGGGGCTGTCGAGAGAGAGATGGTAGAGAGAGTGAGAACAAGTAAGAGAGAGTGAGAGACAGTTAGCTGCGAGAGAGAGGCTGTCGTGGGGCTGCCGGTGTGTGTCGTCGCCGGATCTGTTGACAGTGATAGAGTGAGCGAGAGTGAAAGGAAAGGGAGAGAATGAGAGAGAGTGAGAGGCAGTTACCTGAGAAGGGCTGTCGGAGAGGAGAGTGGAGGGCTGTCGGAGAGGAGAGTGGAGGGCTGTCGATCTGAGAGGAGAGGGAGAGGGGCTGTCGATCTGAGAGGAGCCGTCTAGGGCTTTATCGAGAGAGAGTGAAGGGAGAGAAAGAGATCGAGCTAGAGAGGCGCCTTTAATTTGATATCGTTAAGTTTAAAAAAATTATTAAAACCCTTCTGTAACGGTTAATATCTAATAACCGTTACAGATGGTTCATTTAATTTTCTGTTCTTTTAATTTTTCTTTTCAAGATAAACTAAAACTAAATAAATTTTCAAATCAAAATAAACTGAAATTAAATAAAATCGTTCACTAATTTTTTTTTCTGTTCTTTTAATTTTTCTTTTCAACAAAATAAAATTACAATTTGAAATATAAATAAAAATAAAATAAAACTAAATAAAATTAAAAAAAATGAAAAAATTGACCAACAACCTGCAAAAATAAAAAAAATGTAAATATTAATATTAGAAATGAATATATATATGTATATATATATGTTAAAATTAAATTAGATTTTAACTCACGTGGGATCATGTAGCTGCTTTCTTTTTTTTTTCCTCGCATATCGACCAACACGTCTTCGGTGTTATCTGTACGTCGGTAACTGATCGATACTGGCTATGATGTATCGTCCATACCGGTGGAAAATAGAGGTATTTCTTCGAAGTGGTCATATGCTTCTTCATCCATGACATCTTCAACACCGACAATACGTCTTTTTACTGAATGTGAACATTTGCACTTAATTAAGTTAACATTTGTACTTAATAATGTGAACATTTATACTAAATTAAGTTAACATTTGTACTTAATAATATGAACATTTGTAATTAATTAAGTTAATATTTGTACTTAATAATGTGAACATTTATACTATTTTAAGTTAACATTGGTACTTAATTAAGTTAACATCTGTACTTAATAATGTGAACATTTGTACTTAATTAAGTTAACATTTGTACTTATTAAAGTGAACATTTAACTTGAAGCACACATCATGTCTTTTCTTATCCACCGGATCTTGAATGTAGAAAACTTGCATTGCTTGCTTATTTGCAAGTATAAAAGGGTCATCTCGACAAGCCCTTTTATTGAAGTCAACAGTTATGAACTCCATTTTGTATTTTTTGACTCTACCGTGACCGTTGTCGATCCATGCACACTTAAATAAGGGTATCTTGAATTTAAGGTAATGTAGTTTTCAAATCTACTCGATCCACCCGTAATAAGTAGCTGACATTCCATTATTACTAGATAAAGCTACAACTGTGACTCCACTATTTTGCACAGTACTCTTACCATCTTGTTTCTTCGTGTACCAGATAAATCCATTCAAGTCATACCCTTGTTACGTCTCAACCACCGCATCAGGACGTCGTGATAACCATTTCACGGTTTCATCGACCTCTAACCTTTTTTTCAACTGGGACTCTATTTTTTCTTGAAGTCATTAGACAAATTTTATTTCATGCTCTATGTTAATCAAATTTTCAGTGTAAGAAGAGTATTGTTCATGTAACTCGGCCAGATGTTCGTTGATGTAAGGCGCCACAACAGAAAGGTGTTGGAAAACTTTCATATGTGCTTTTGTTATCGTTTCAAAATTCGGTATATAAGTACTAGCTCCAATTGTACATTTTCCTTCAAGTCTACCCTCATATCGAGACTTTGGAAGACCGATTGGTTGTATATCTTCTAAATAATTGGTGTAGTACTCAATAACCTTCTCGGCAACATATCCTTCCACTATGCTTTCTTCGGGCTTAGAGCGGCTACGAACGAGCCCCTTCAATTGACTTATTGCTCTTTCAAAAAGATACATAAACTGTAGAAATACAGGACCACACATTTTTATCTCCCTAACCAAATGAATGGTTAAATGCACCATGGAGTAAAAAAATGACGGCGGAAAATATATCTCGAGCTCACAAAGGGTCAGTAAAACACCTTCATGTAACTTGTCCAAACTATTCGGATCAATAAACTTAGAGCAAATGGAATTAAAGAAAAAACAAAACTTAGTGATGGTTTTCCTCACTTCTTCCTTGAGAATTCCTCGAATTGCGACCGGAAGTAACTGGGTCAGCAAGACGTGATAATCATGTGACTTCATACCAAATAATTTATTGTCCTTAACACAAATCTTTCTTGATATATTCGAAGAATAATCAGAAGGAACCTTAATAGACTTCAGGCATCCCAACAAGTTTTTTTTTTCTTCCTTTGATAAATTGAATAGTGCTGCAGGTAACCAAGCTCGACTTTTACTCTTATATTGTGTCGCTAGATCTTTCCGGATCCCTATTTGAACCATGTCCTTCCTCGCATTCACGCCATCTTTAGTTTTTCTTTAAATTTCGAACATGCAAATATTATCACTCCCTTACGTCACAATTCACCAAGGTCATCTATTAATGTAGCCAAATGCACATCAATGTCATTACTTGATTATTGAGGACCTGAAATCAATAAGGGCATCATCATGTATCTCCTTTTCACGCATAATCATGGAGGAAGGTTGTAAATACACAATAAGACCAGCCACATAGTGTGACGGCTACTCATATTACCGTAAGGATTCATCCCGTCCGTGCATAAATCCAATCTCAAATTTCTAGATTCACTGCAGAAATCTTCAAATTTCCTGTCTACATTCATCCAATCCAGAGAGTCTGCTGGATGCCTGAGCATGTCATCGTCTTTTTTCCTACAATCTGCGTGCCATCTTAACAATTTGACATCTTTTACAATAGAAAAAGCCATTGAAATCTTAGTTTTATTGGGAGATAAAACAACACATTCGCAGCTGGTCCCTTATTACCTTCATCAATCTGATCGTCTCTCGGTCTATACCGTGACACATTACACTTTCGACATTTATCCAAATCTCTGTACTCATTTCGGAACAATATACAGTCATTTGGACATGCATGAATTCTCTCAACTCCAATTTTCAAAGGACACAACATCTTTTTAGCCTTATAAATTGAATCTGACAACTGGTTATCTTTTGGAAGAAAATCTGTACGCAAAGGTTTGAGCAAAGATGTGAAACTGGTATCACTCCAACCATTTTTTGCTTTAAGATTAAACAGTTTGAAAACAGCATTAAGTTTTGACAGTTCACAACCATGATATAAAACTATCTTATCTTCTTCACGTAACATACCAAAAATTTTAACACTATCAACAAATTTTCATCCACATTGTTTTCAATTTCTTCTAAATCAGTATTTAATTCTGAGTTATCTACATTTCTATCATGATCTAAATTTTCATCATCAAATACATTGACATCATTAATTTCATCATTCAATAATACAGTTTCTTCCTCATACTGTGAATACAATACATTTGTACTTGTACTAGTTCTACAAGATTCCCCCCCAATCTCTCCATGGAGTGTCCACCGAGTATAATCCGGTTGAAATTCATTTATAATCAAATGAGCTTTCACTTCTTCAAAATTAGACCATTTCAACAAATTCTGACAAATACAACAAGAACAATACATTTTATCATCTTCCTTCATTTTCAAATTCTCTTTAGCATAAACCATAAATTCTTCAAGTCCTCTAAAAAATATAGACGAGAATCGATTACTTGAGTACATCCACGATCGATTCATCTGAACAATAAAATGTATGCAAAATGTTATGATTTCGGATTAAGCATGGGTCAATATGTCATATTAGGTTTTTGGCCCGGTTACCATCCTAACCCACTCTTTGGATACTCTGTATAATTAGCGAGCGTACGTTGAATGCAATATGTTGTCTGAGAAAAATTCGACAGTATTTTTCCTTATGTTCCCTGAATACGCCAACACACGATTAATTGCTCGTGCGTACGTATTCGTGGGAACATAAGGGGAAATGCTGTCAAAATTTTCTCAGACAACACATTGTATCTAACGTACAACTCGTTGTCCTAAATGAGACAGATAGTATCCAAAGAACAGTACTCCCAGCCGGGAGTACTATCCGAGATTAATCCCTAATGGATCAAACCCGGACGGGCAATGACCTAAATTCGGTTGTGTTCCGGTATTTGGTCCTATATGACAATACGATTAGCTAATTAAATACATATGCTAATTATTAATGCATGCATAAAAATAAAATAAATAGAAAAGTTTATTAAAATATACCTTAAAAGCGCGATTTAATTCTTCTCCTCTTAAATTATATCTGAAATTATATAAAAAAGATAATAAATCATTAATAATAAATCATTAATTAACCATTAAATCAAAATAAAAATCCAAATAAACAAGAAAAAAATAGAAAAATATGAAATATTGTTCAAATTTAATTTTTTTTTACCTTCAATCTGGTCTCCTTCTTCTTTTCCTACTAATTCTTATTTTTGGGAATTTTTTTAGAAATTGTTTGCTATTTTTTTTTTTAGTGGAAATGAAAATGACAAAAAGAGATCAGATAAATTTCAATTTTAATGGAGGTGGTTGCAGCAGTAAGTGAGGAGAGAGAGGAAGACGCTAGAGAATGAAAAATATAAACTGATCAATAACAGATTTTATTTAAAAACCGTTACAGAAGAGTTAAAAAAAAATTGACAGTCTTCTGTAACGGTTTTTATACAAAAACCGTTACAGAAGGTGAACCATTTTTTTTTAACCTTCTGTAACGGTTCTGTTGTCCCTAAATAAAAGTCTAGAGGTGGGTGAATAGGCACAAAATCAAATCCTAAACCGGTTTGGACAATTTTTACGGAAATTAATAATTCAATCAATTCAAGTTGGTTCACACACAAATAATCAAACACAAGTCAAGAGTAAAGTAAAAGAGAGAGAGAGAGAAATGACACGTGATTGATTACGGAGTTCCGACCCGCTAGATTAAGCTAGCCTTAGTCGTATGTCTCCGGGAGTTTCGCGACCACAAATCGGGCACGTTCCGTTCTATTCCAACTGAAGGGGTCTACAAATGCGAACCGAATCACTTCGTCACAATGAATTCGAAGCGGATCGGCCTAACATCTAGCTAATCACCAAATAACACAAGGGATTGAGGATCTCAACCAAAACACTCAATTATCTAGCTATTAGAACTATGGGTTTGATTGATGCAATCTAATCTCAATGATTTTGCAAGAAAAATGCTCAAGAACAAGAGAGAATAGGTTCTAGCTGTTTGGAGCTCAAAGAGAGGATTTTGCAAGGTTTCAAAAGTCTGAAGCCAGTCCCAAATGGACTGGTATAAATAGAGGGCGTCAACAGCTCCAAAACAGTTAAAAAATCCTTTCCAACGTTGCTTAACGCCATACGACGTTGTACAACGTTCAATATGACCGTTGAAATTTCAAACGGCTATTTTATATTACCGTTGACATTTGTCAGATCGTTGTGTGACGTTCTTTAACGTTGCACAACGGTGGAACATACAGCCAAATGAATACTCCGACAGTTCCGTTGGAATATGTCAGAGCGTTGTACAACGTCAGAGAGCGTTACACAACAAGGAAGTGTAGAGTTGAAATTTCTGACTGTTTTGATTTACCAGAGCGTTGTGCAACGCCAGAGAGCGTTACACAACGAAGAAGTGCAAAGTCAGAAATTTCGACTGTTTCGTTGGTAAACGAAATGGTATCGATGAGAAACACATCTGACAAAGTCAATAGAGCGTCATACAACGCTGACTTTGCGTTACACAACGGTGGACAGCAACGTTGTGCAATTCTATGGATCGTTGCCTAACGTTCTGTCAACAGGAACAGACTAAGTTCTTATGAAATTTCAATATCTCGTTGTACAACGCTACTGAGCGTTATACAACTTTGTGATTCAGCGTTACTCAACGTCAGTGGGCGTTGTGTGACGCTGCTTCATGCTTGTCAGAGATTTTGCTATTTCAGTCTGAATTTTCTCAGCGTTGTGTGACGCCAAATGGCGCTGTATGACGTTAGACAGAAAAACTGAGCATTTTAACAGCAAACTGATTGAGATTAATTTAGAGATTAAATATACATATACTATTGACTTTAACTAGCCTAATGAAGTCTCTTGATGCTCCCAAGCTCGTACTATACTTGCTTCATGCCATTCTTCGATTAAAACACTAAAAACCCACTAAATTGAAGCATTAGTTGATAGGTTTGGTGTTGTTTTGCAAATCGGCAAATCGAGAGTTAATTGTTTAAACCAACAGGTTCTTATATAAAAAACGTTATAGATTTCAAAACCTTCGGTAACGGTTTTTATATAAAAACCGTTATAGAGTATTTAGCCGTTTTTTCTGTCGACCTTGACGGAAAACTTATTACGGTTTTTTTTAAAACCGTTACTGATGATTGGCGTCAATTTTCCCGCGCCTTCTCCCACTATTCTGTAACGATTTTTTCAAAAACCGTTACAGAAGCCCCTTTTTCCCGTAGTACGAAGGACACCTATAAAATAGACATAAAAAATAGTTCAATAACAATTTATACATACCGAAATTTCTAACTTAGATGATGCACTTCGTGGCAAGTATGGTTAACTAGTCACTGTAGCAGGATTAAAGTATAGGATAGGCCAAGTCGTCGAGATACGACCTCGATTGAGTTTTAGTAATTTGAATTTTCAGGTAGGACACATCAGATAACTTTTTATTAGCACCGTATTCTTTTGATATCTGACATTTAAAAAAATTTCTTCACGTAGGCCATGTCTATGCCAGCACTCCTAGATCCGGCCATATTGTTCATCTTCAGATGACAATTGCTTAGACATCCGGTGAATCTGATATATCTAATCCATTTTTATATCCAGGGTGCATTTGGATCGCTTAAGAATAAAATTAAAATTAGTTATTCAGAGCTAAAAATATTATTTCTAAACTATCAAGAATAATTTTTTTGGAGATTTAGAGAGTTATTTCTAAGTGGTCCAAAATTTATAATAACTAGCTTTTACATCGTGCTTCACTCGATGCATGGTCGATTTTTATTTCTTTTTTTTTAAGGTTGGTTTGAAACCAACGATTTTGTTATAAGAAATTTGAAAATAAATGTTCTCTTTGTAAATCGAACCAAGGACCACTTGGTTGGCGGAATAGAGCGAAACCACTGGGCCAAATAACCTAGCTTTTTATTTCAACCCGCTACATGTCTTAGAATGACAAAATAATAAACTGCACAAGGTCAAGGTAATTGGTATATACCATCCAATTAGATAGCATCCAATCATCCACAGGCTCCAAACAGGTCTTTATGGGCCCAGCGACTAGCCCAGTTCATTTATATCGCCTTAAATCAATCTCTCACTCCAAACCCTAGCCACAGCCAGAGGAGAGAGAGGCGATTCAAAAGCGGAACTTCTTCTCCACGAGGCCACTCAACGACGACCTCCCTACCTTCCATGTCCCTTTTCGCCCCACCTCCAACACTACTACCGCCGTCGCCACCACCTTCGACAACCTGATCGGGCTCCGCAAACGTCTCTCCTCTTTCTCCGTCAAAATCCAGCCTCTCCCATCCGCCTCATCTTTCGTCAGATCCAGATCTGTGCCTTCCTTCAACTCCTTATCCACAAATTCGCTCTTTCAATGGTGGAATTGGGGCGTAGGCTGGTTCTTGTCGAGAAAGCCTCTTATGATGTCAGATTTGGAGATGAACAAAGAGGAGATGGCTGTTTTGGGGACGCATAACAAAGGAAGCTTGAGGCATGTGCTGTACCGAGTTCAATCCGGGTTTAGAAGGCTTGTGATGGGATCTGGTTCTGATCTCCCTGTCACTCACAAGGTTAGATCACATTCGTTTAGTTACAGTGCAATGGGATTTGCTGGAAAATAAGATGCTTGAAATTAAATCTTGATTTCGTTATGCATTAATTTGAGTTTGAGAGATAACAGATGAGGGTATATGCTCATTTAATTTATTTATTGTTCATTTTTTTTATGCATTAATTGTAGCTTCTTGTGTGATTTAGATAGAAATCTGCTGTGATATCTTTTTAGAAGCTTGTTTTCTTGATTTAAATCCAAGAACTCAAAGACTTCGTTCTTCAATTTCAATTTTTTGAATTTTTTTGAATCTGATCCAGATATACTAAATAATTATTTAGTTTCCTTAATGGATTAGTTAGTCATCATATCTCATATCTGTTAAGTTAGTATCATTAAGGGATCATCTTTGTTTTATTATGTATTTTTTTAAAAACTTCGCATGACCTGAAAGGATTAAATATTATTAGAGCACTTCATTAGTAATTTGTTTTAATTGTATTTTATTTTATTTTATTTGTGTAGGAATTACATGATAGGGCGAGAAGAGTTGTGCGGAAGAAATTGAAGGAAGAATTGATGAATTGTGTTAGCTTGTAATAGTAAAAACTGTGTAGGATTTGTCTTATTACTATTAATGGATGTTATTATTAATAGAATTATTCAGTTTGTTGAAATAATAGATATTATTCTTAATAAATGATCAATGTTCAAATTACGGATGCCTCTAACTGAACACATAAATAATTTTAATTTATCCCTTAACCAGTTTAATTGAACACAAAAACTACGAAATCAATTTTCTGCTGCAACTAATTGAACACATAAACACTTTAAATTAATCCTTTAACGTGTCAAACTGAGCACAAAAAACTACAAAATCAAATTTCTGCCGCAACTAACTGAACACATAAACACTTTAAATTCATCCCTTAACGTGTTTAACTGAACATAAAAATTTAAAAATTCAATTTTGAGATGCATCTAATTGAACACATAATTCATGTAATTAATCCCTTTAGATGTTTAATTGAACACAAAAACCTAAAACTTCATATTATCACTCGTCCATGTGATATGCACCATCCAACAAAATAACATCCAAAGCATCCACCATCACACCCGCAAAGTCAATAAGCAATATGGAAACAAATGGCAGATAAGCTTTCGAGCAGATCAAAACTAAATAAGCGAAATATGCAAGAGTATGCGAACAATAAAGCAATTTCATGAAAGGTAAGGAAACCATTATTTTTTACACATTAAACTTCATTTAGCAAATAGAAATCCCAATAGAGTAGTAATAAAAAAAAATTTGTTGACGAAGGACCAGCATAAGAAGTCTATAGAACTTAATTTCAATGTTATTTACTGGTAAAGGAAATGCCTTATAAATGAACATCAGCGTTGTTTTTAAAAGGAAATAGACCAACTACATAATCATTTTTTTGTAAAAATAGAAAAATCATTTGTGCTCCAAATCACTAACATGATTATACTCGAACTTATTAGTGGATTGGCAATAATTATTTATTAAAATATAAATATGCTATTGACATGGGATGAAGCCGTGAAACGAGACCTTAAAGATTAGAACATCTCCAAGGAGCTGGCGACTGATAGGAGCGCTTGGAAATTAGCAATTCATGTACCGGAGACATGACATAGGAACCTAGAGGTAGGAGCGATGGCATGAGTTTGTAGGTCACTTAATTAGATTTTGGTTGAGATGTAGGTTTCTACTATTACTATTATTGTTATATATATTATTAGTAGTATCGCTATTATTGATATTATTTCTATTACTACTATTTTGTTTTTGCATGTGGTCTAGCAGCTCAGGTGGTAGAGCACTGGGCTCTCTTATAGGAGGTCCAGGGTTCAAGATCGCATGCTTGCAATAGGCTTGGCAAGCCAGAGTAAATTTTCAGCCTTTTCTAACCTATCCAACTTGTTTGGGAAATAAGACTCGCTTTTCTTTTTCTTGTTAGATTTCTTGTTGGGTTTCTTTTCTAGCCTACCCCAACTTGTTTGGGATAAAAGGCTTAGTTGTTGTTGTTGTTGTTGTAAAACATAAATATGCTGCCCATACCAGTAAAATTTAATACTATTGATTCATGCACTTGGTAAAAGATTCAGAACGCACCTAAAGACAACCAAATAAATCTAAAGCTGAAGATAATCTACACAACATCGTACCTTTAAAATCCATCAAACTTGATGATATTGCAGCCTCTCTACTAATACCCATCTTCTTAATATCTTCGCTAGCTCGCTCGGTTGCTGTCAAGAACTGTCAGTCTGTCACAAATGAAGGAACCACATAAACATATCTGTTCCATTGCAATCGATAGACTGAATCCCTAAATATCCTTTAAGTTAGCTTACCTTATATAAGATTGATTAATTGCCACTATAAATAGGAAAAATAGAAAAATTAATGCACTTTTAACCAACAAATATATCAATAATAACTGATCAAATACTGATAATATATATTTCTTATATGTTTCAGTACAAATTTTTGTTGGAGTTATATCCTAGAAGTCAATATTTAATGACTTAATTTATAGTTTATGTTATTGATGATATTTGATCATTTGTTCCTAGGATTTATTATTGACAGATCATTCAGGTTGAGGATCTGAATTGTGGATCTCTGTATTTCATTTGTAATTAAATGACAATAATAAATCTGAATCGTCCGTAATCTTAATAATTAACAAGGAACATTAATTATCATAAAAAATTAGTATGCAAGTTAAGTGATGATTAAGTTCTACAAATCATAGGTAAGAAGTTACCAACTCAATTGCATATGTGTATGTTACTGAACATAGCACATGACTTGGACCTATTGAAATAAATATATGGATTGTGTTATGTGTCATTATTTATTTCATAAGTTGTTTGATTCTAAGTTTGAGATGGTTCAACTTTTTAACATGAGGATAGATTCAACAAATATCGTCTAACGTTAATTCCTGATAAGGACTACTATACAGACTTTATTTATGTTCTCTTGAATTGTGCGGGAAAAAATTGTTCATCAAGAAAACCATATGTCCCTCATTAGTATATTTAGTGAGTGATGATATCTATTTGGGCCCCTTGATGGAGTTTGATCGTATGCATGCAAACTAGACGATCATCTCTAGATCAAGAAATGTATAATCTGCAAGAATGACACATTCCTATCTTGGATTATACAGTGATATAATGTGACATAAGAATCAAAACAAGAAAATACTTTATTTCTTATGTCGGATTGAAATACTGTAGTTGTACAGTGTTTATTTATGTTAAATGAAAATCATAACGTGTTGCTAGATACCGCTTATGATTATTGAAAATAAATAACAATTTAATTTCCATTGCCAACATGACATAAATTCTCGAGGGTCACATGAATTAAAAGCTCTTAATCAACAATGCATTAATATTAGTTCACTTGCATTGGAGAATGCAATATATGATATGTTGATTAATTAATTATATATCGTTGCGAACCGTTATAATTAATTATTTCAAATAAATCATATGAAACTAATTAATGCAAAGTCTAATCCTATAAAAATTATCAAATAGTTGATAATTAATTTTGTTTAACACATTTAATATGATTATAAGAATTATATTAAATAAATGAACTATCTTTTGATTACCCAATATGAGCCCAACTTAAATGCAATTAAAGGAGAGTATTAAACGGAATTAAAGACCAACTAATATAGACTTGGAAGCCTATATTAAGGCTCACCACGTTCTAACATGGAGTGGTTACCAAGGGTTAGGTTTGGATGGTTATATAAGGACCACAATTTGAAAGAAGCAAAATCTAGTTTTTCTTCTCTCTTTTTCTCCTCTCTAGCAGCCACATTCTCCTCTCCCATGGAGCAATTAGTTGCTGTCATGGAGAGCTCTTTTAATTGCATTTTGTAGGTGCTCATGAGTTGAGCAATAGCCACCTCTCCTAGATATCGATTTAGAAGAGAAAGACAAACCATTGGATTAGGCGATTTTAAACATTTCGCTAGCACGAAACCTTGTGAAGTTGATTAATCATTTAGTAGACCTTAGAAAGGAGAAGAAGAGAAGGAGACGAGCACGTCACCGCCTCCTATGCCATGGTCGCGCCTCTTTATTACGATACAAAGAGAGGTTAAACGTTTATTCTCTTCTCTCTTGTGTGTGCTTGAAAGCTCGAAACTAGATCAGTTCTTGTTGCTTGTGTTAATTCATAGTTAATTAGTAACTTAAAATTAAAATTGAACACTTAAGAACACTTTCTAACAATTTTTGCTAAAAAAAAATTACCTCGAAATGTTTTGCCATCTGCTACTTTTGTCCTCCAAAGTTTTGTATATTATAAGCTAATTTTATTTATAGGTGCCAATAGATAAATAAATATCATTTTTAGACAATGAAATTGTGAAATTATACAAATGTCTTCAAATTGTTCTAGCCGTGTCCTTTTTATCCCAAATATGCCTTGCATTGTGAGTGAAAACACTATGCCAATTGAATAAATGAAAAAGAAAAACATCGCTGGTTATTAATACCAATTAACAAATTGTCTGATAGCATCAATTAAACATAAATATCAACAACAATTCAACATAAAAAGGTCAAAAATAAAAAGTAAAATTGACAAAGAAGGGAAAAAAAGGAAGAAACTACTACTTTTTCAAGAATGAGTTCATGGCCAAAATCAATAGTAAGCTGGCTGCGACCATCCTAATCTCCATCCCATGACTTCTCTTATTATAGTCATAAACTCGCTAAAATCTACATGTCTCATAATATATGATATGGACGTTAGCAAAAGGAAACCAACAGAATTAGACAATTTCTAATTATTTTCATATTATTTATTTTCAAGTTTTAATATGTTGAATTAGGAAATGTATTAGGATTTTGATTATCATGAAACTATATATCAATGATTCAGCTATAAGAGAAAGACAGAAAAGAAATAAAGAATTAGTCTTTTTCTCCAAGTCTCTCTCGCACTCTCTAGTATCTGTTAGGTCAAAACCACGGCGAGTAAAGGAGCTCGGCAGGGAAACGACTCTAATAGCCAACCCTCTACCCACGATTATTATCTCAGATCATCTACACATCTAGAAACACACATTAGTAAAGAGGCAATTAAGATAAAAGTTAATGAAAGATTGCTATATAGCTATACAAATAATAGTCAGACATGGCAGAACAATCTAATTGAACTCTTGGCAACATTATTTTAATTTACTCTTCAGTTGAGCAAACAAAAATGAACTAAATAAAGAAAATAGCTTTTAATTTATTCCTCCAAAAGCAGTTCATGAACGGTTTATTCTGGTAGACTTCACTGTTAATTGAAAACAACAACGATCCAATCTAATTGAACTCTTAGTAACATTATTTTAATTTACTTTTCAATTGAGCAGATAAAATGAACCAAATAAAAAAAGAGATTTTAATTTACTTTTCCAGAAGCGGTTCATGAACAGTTTATTCTTCTATACTTAATTGGAAATGAATATGCAAATTTTACAGAGGTGGTACTAAGACCCAATGGAGTTGAAAAGTGAAGTAAACAAAATAGTCTTAGGCTGTGCTCCAGACTTTTGTATTAAAGGAATGGAATGGAAAGGAATGATTGGGAGAGTAATGGAAACTCTTACACCCCAAAGCTGGGGGTACAAAAATCAATGTATATAGAGTGAAATCTTTCCATTACTTCTATTTCTATAAAGATCTGAAGTAAAGTAAGGGTTCAACTTCATTTTCCTTTCCATACCCTTCCCTCCGATTTTTAGTTCTGGAGCGGACCCTTAAGTTTAATTGAAGGTCCTCGATAATCACTCTGTCCCAATATTTGACTCTACTAACCTCATTGTTTATGAACTAAGTTTAAGCTTGAAAATCTAAAGAAATTAATGTGTGATGATTGAGTGACAACATGACCTCTTTCCAAAAACGTCACCGAAACCAAGGTTGAACCAATCAAATAAATCTCCACCCTACATATGCAAGTTAATCCAAAAAGCATTAATTAATAAAACCTCATAAAGAGCAAAAATGAGAAAAGGAGAAAAGCATTACTTGCATTATCATATGCAATTAGTAAAGCTTGGCCTCTGATCAGCATCTAAACATCAGCCATAATCTTAGAAAAAGCTAACATCCTTCATCTAAACTTTAATTTATTCTCATCTGAAAAATATAAATTTAGTTAAAAAAATATAAAAAATAGAAAAAAAATTGGGTAAAAAAGCAACGGGAAAACCTTACAGCTTCTTGTCGACCTTGATTTCAAGCCTCTCGCATCCAGTCACCATATTTGCACTGCCATATTGGAGCTGTGCCAGAGCAGGAAAAGGAAAAATTAGAACACAAAAAAAAAAGCACTATAAAGCTCTAAGGAGCACAAAGCAAGCAGGATCGAAAAACCCAAAAACTTAGAAAGAAAAAGATACAGATAGGCTGCCAAGCAACCAAACCAAGAATGCAGCGTAGCGAGAGAGAAAGGCGAGATCAAAACCCTCGGATGACAACAGCGGCATTGAGACGCTTCTGGAGTACCCACAAAATGAAGCGGAGCTAGCCGTACACAGCGGAGTGACTGCAAAGTACAGAAGAGGCATGGCCCCTGACTAGACAAAAGGGTTGAGCCGGATCTGCTATGACAGAAACATCAGAGCATGAAGAGATGCAATGCACAGAAGAGATACTCCAGACACGGCACCAAGAAGCGACATAGAAAGGCGAGAAGAAAAGGCAATAGACAAAACAAATAAAGAAAAAAAAGGCAAAGACGTAGTGGACGCGAAGGGATGAGATGAAATCCATCAAACAGACCACAAAAATTAGACGGCTGGGATTCGAGTTCTTTTCTACAATGCTCCCCAGACTTGAAATTAAAGTATGTATGTATGATTCTTTTATTTCTAATGTAGATGGAGTTAGGAATAGTCTCTTTCTAGAAATAGCATAAATTTCTCTCACAAAGTTACACATTTTTCAATATTTTCCGTCTAGAAATAGACTATTCCTCTTATTCCTAAGCGATCCAAACGGCCCCTGAAGTCGTATAAAATTTGAACCGAACTATAAAAAAAAAAACATTTTAAAGTTTAAACTCGATTGTCCGAACCAAATAGATAGTGAACAAAATTAAATAACATTACCAAGTTCAAAATTCATGTAAATCCTGTCCAACGTGATTAGTTGCCACTATTAAGTCACTAGATGTTCTTTTTTTTTTTTGGAAAATCACTAGACATTCTAGCAAGACACTCCAATACGTAATTAGTTCTCTTGTATATTGTTGTATTGTACCACCGGAGCAACCCATCAAGTACATGCTATGAAAATTGCAAATGTTATCATGAGGATCGTGACAAATTTTGTCTCCGTCGGCACCAACTCTTCATTACTGCTTAACCAACCTGTTTAATGAGAAATCGATGGAAAATGAAAAGTTTATAGTGTGATTAGAGTGCTTCAAACAATATCCTTTTCTTCTTCTTTTTTTCATTCTTGTTGTCCCTATTGTGATTTAGTTAGCAACGGACGTGATAAAGCATGGCATTTAAAAAATCTCAAGTAAGATGATTTGGGTCGTATGCAGATCGGGTAATGTTTCTTTTTCTTTTTGTTTAAATCACTTGTGTCAGATTGTAAAATTCAACGAAAATGAATTAAAATTTGTCGTTGCGATGGATTTTCTATCAACTTACTAGTCACATCAGATGCAAGAATTATTAACGATGACATGTGCATTAGGCTTACTGAAGAAGAGTTATGCTCAAATGATGGAAAGACATGAAAAGGTTCAATTAAAACGTCGTCATAAATTAAAGTAACTAAGTAGTGATCTTAAAGCTATTTTATGACTTTTTTAAAGCATCCTTAAAATCTTATCTAATTTTTCATCTCTTTTTTATTCTTTATCGAGATCTGAGACTGCCGTGCTTTGGGAGCGACACAGGTAGTTCCTCGGATTGAGCTCTAGAATCTGTGATTACTTAGAACTAATCGGCCCATGGGCCTTTGAAACAAAAAAAGTATCTCTACTCATATTCAGTAGGTTGACCGTTGACAATTATTTGCAGAAATGATACGTGTCATCTCTAGTTCTACCATCCCTTGTCATCGCTAAATATAAAGTGAACACTGAACACATAAAAGAAACAAGATAAAAATATAAACGATCAAAGTGAACACTTACAAACAAATAAGTGTTGTCATCTCTTGTTCAGATTTTTATATGCACATTCAACTTATTTTTATCGAACTTATTTGTTTGTATGTGTTCACTTTGATCATTATATATGTTCATCTTGTCTACTTTATGTGTTAACTTTCTGTTTAGCAATGGCAAGAGATGGCAAAATGCATATGGCAGTAATTAATTTCTAATTTTTTGTGATTGTGATTTCATTGACGCAGTCACACAGAAAAAAAGAAAAGAAAAAGTTCATGGGCGATAAGGAAAAAAATATTTCAAATATTAAATATACATATCTTTATAAGTTTATTTCACTTCAAACAATAAAGAAAATTTGATCCAATAGTTGACCGACAAGTGGTTATACTTGTACCGGATAGGACGTGAACTAATCAATTAGAAATATTACTAGGAAAATTATTTCCGGAGCAAGAGCTCTCTACTTGTATAAAATAAAAATATTATTTAATGGTGATCTGACTTTATCTAATTTTTATTTACAGAAATATTCTTATTGAAAATTTAAACGTCTTCTTCCGTTTATATTATTTTTTTTTCCCGATATGAAGTCTGAGAAACAACTCTTGTAAAGTAGAATAACGAATAAACAGATTTATGTTAATACTTAATGGAGAACTGTTATGTTTCTTTCAGATACATCCATCAAGTTCTATACAAGAAAAAAAAATTAAATATATTTTAAAAAATAAAGTAAACGGATCATCGACGGCTAAATAAATGATAATAGTTAATATAATATCTGTGAGTGAATAGTGAATACTCCAGTAGTAAATAAAACAGCTGGTAGAAATAAAATTGACCGGACTGCGAGAGTTGAACACTTTTGACCAGAACACAACAAACTGTAAGCAACGTGGCAGCCCCTGACACGACTCTTCTACACAAAGTCACAAAACGGAGTGACCACCACTTCCTCTTTCGCCGCTTGGCTTATTCCTTCTTTTATAAAAATCCCACCTCTCAATTCTCATCACACCAAAAACTATTTTAAATAAACACCCTCTCTCTCTCGCCTCTGTTTTTCTTCATCTAGTTCTTTCATGATTTCATCTGTACCCCAACTCATTAACAAGACATGCATTCTTTATTTATCCTCGATTAAATTAATTTCTCCACGTATATATTCATCTACGAAGCTGCCTCTCTTCTTCCTCCTCCTCTCTAACCCCTACAAAAGCCCCCAATTTCTCCATTTCAACCTTCCAATTCTCTCACTATTCCAAGCTCTCGTGTTATAACAAAGCCACGATGTCTAACAAGCCTCTAATGCTGAAGGATTACCTCGAGCAGGATTCCAATTGGGATTCGATCGATGAGTTCAGCCGATACGCGTCAATGCGGCACCTTCTTGAACTGGAGCTCCGCGGAGGCCGACAGCTGATCCGAACCCGATCCAAAAATGCACTATTAAAGCTCTCTTCACTAATCAAACTCGATTTTCTTCTCCTATCCTGCTCTCCTAGCTCCATCAACAAAAGGTCTCGTTTCAGAAACTTCTCGAAGAAGAATCAGAGTACTGGAAGCTTTTGGAAGAAGCGAGGGAGTGAAGTGGAGAGAAAAGGCACTGGAGATGTCCGGGTCAAAGACATTGTCAGATTGAGATCGTTCAATCTCCCGACTTCTCCATTGGCGAGTAGTAGTAGCAGCAGCAGCAGCTCGAGCAGCTGGTCCGAATCGGATTGTACGGGATCCGATTTCCTGCCCTCATCCAATGGTAGCGCGGAGTTCATACCCGATATCGAACCTAACTGCACTGGTGCTGACGAGAAATGCTCTCCCGTACGGACGGAGACCAGCCATGGCGGGAGCGAGAAAAAGGTAAGAGAAATTTTTTATTTTCTACCCCATCTTTAATTGTTTTTGGCATGTACAATTTGTTTTTTTTTTTTTTGGATATTTGTGTGCGGTTGAGATGGAATGATTGTACAACTTGTTGAGGAAAGGACGGCCTCTGTTTCGTCCTGTCTATCAGCGGGTACAATTTTGCGTACTAATACCTTTTATAATGCCTTATCACCTCCAATTACAATACCATACGAATCTCTCCATTATTAGTTCTGTAAGAAAATGGATATCTCCTGTTTTACTTACTGGAGATAACATTCGATGTCAGTTTCTCTGACACCGTGGTGAATACCAGAGGCACAGACATCCTTTGAATGTAGGGAAAAAGAACACCGTTACGGCTAACAGTAAACTCCGTTTAACATTTTGAAATGTTCTTTGGGAACTGGTATGTCTAGGTAGTTTTGACTGGTTTATTATGTTCAAAACTGGTCTGATTCCCAATGAATGACAGCAAGCATGCTGTACCTAATCTAACTACATTGTCACTTCCAATATAGGGGTCGTTTGGATGTGTCCGGAATTTGGAGATTTTCCAATTTCGGGCATAAATTTTAATATAAACAATTCATCTCTCTCACAAAGTTACACACTTCCCAACGAAAATCCTTATTCCTTCCTAGGAATTGGCTATTCCTAACCCATCCAAACGACCCCATAAGTATAAGCATCGGAAACCAAAAAAGAAATAAAATTAATTTGGTGATAGTTTCAATTTTTAAGAAAATTAGGCATTTAGGTTTTGTAGTCTCATTAAAATTGATTTGAATTTTCACAACTGTCGGTGGGTGGATACATTCCGTGCAAGAAAACCGCTTTGACATGCTAATATTTAATTAAGCTCAAGCCCCTCAAACTTTGTTTGATATTAGATTAATAATTAGTTATCTACAGTTCCAATACAACTCTACTTCTACCTATAGTCCCCTATGCCTAACGCTAAAGGATAAGAGATATACTCCTTTTAGGTATGGTTAAATAATTTACATTACCCTATTTTAGGTAGACATTACTACTGTTGTCTATTAGTCTTTATATCGCTTGGACGCTTGTGGCATTTTGTTTGGGAAATAAATAAACAAATAATAAAATGCCAAAAATTGTGAAGAGGAAAATCCAAAGGAAATGCGGAATCTACGGCCACGCGTGCACCTTGGATGCTCCGTCCGTACCTTTATTGGCGTGAAGTGGAACTGTTCTCTAATTGCTTCGTTATTGCACGTTTATTGCCGAACTATTCTCTGATTGCATCGTTATTGCACGTCTTGTTTATTTTTGTTACTCTGATTATTTTAACCTGGGTCTTTGTACAACCGTGGGTACCATAGTCAGAAGCACCTTGGTGGAAAAAAAGATGTGGGGCTTATATAAATTATAATAGTTTAAATTAGTGCTTTTTAAGTATTGCACTGAACGAGACTGACACCTCTGTCCTAAATTAATATTTGAAATTATCTTTTTGTTAAAATTTGGGTTATACTTATACATAGTTTTACTTTTAGATACCTCTGTGCAAAGTTTAAATATCTTATTATAACATTCATTCTTGTTGCATAAATGATGTCAATTTTTTATACATGATTTTGTTAGTTGTTACAAGCTAATCTTAATATTTGTGTGAATTGTAGGTTGGTACAAGCGAGACAACAGGAAGCAACTCGGAGGAAGAAGAGAAAGATCAACTCAGTCCAGTATCCATAATGGATTTTCCGTACGAAGAAGAAGAGATAGAAGAAGAGGAGAGCATCTCTGATTCTTCCTTCCACGCAAACCTTGCAAGCGTAGAGAGTACGTCCCGTTCAATCCTTTCACCTCTTCTCTCTCTATCTCTAACTCCATCACCCCAACTTTAATTTGAAAGTTGAAATATGTATGTACAATTTAGACCCACGTCAAAGCATATGGCTGGTACTGGTAGCATTGCATTGCATTGCGCAATAGACGAGTACTACAGTGTACAGTAGCCACTCTGCCATATGTTGTAACTTTCCCCAGACGCAAAGCGACCTTTCTTTTCTCTGTTCAATACTTCAGTGCTTGCGCTTCTCTATTGTCATGTTGGCACTTCCGCACTGGGCAGTTAGAACTGAGCTCTCTCTCTTTTTCTTTGCCACGGCCCACTCGTGCTTTCTGGGCCCACCACATCTGCCACTTGACCAATGGACAAACAGATCCTGTTGTATCCAGGCTCCTACTTTATAGCCCATTAAGCGCACAAATCGCTGCCATTTTTCCCTTTATAGATCCCCCTTTAAAAGTTGCCTGTACGTGCGTGCTTATGCCCCACTGCCGTCAAGCTACCAACCATTTCTAATTATATAATGTCCCAGTGTCAATTATTAATTATGTGGGTGATAATGTGTAAAGTGTCATTAAAATTTTTTTTCATCAGTAACTTTATTTAAATATAATTGGTTTTGGGTTATAGGGGGTTTATAAAATAATAATAATGGCAAATTAAATGGGGGTTGAGAAAAGTAACTATTGTACCTTTTAGTAATTATATAGTTTTGTACGGGTTCCTTTACAAATTACAAAGCATTAGATGCATATTTTAAGAGCATTCATGATTAATTGCAACATTGTGGTCCGAATTATTATAGATGCGTGGTTGATTGGTGTAATGATAGCTAGAGGCTTTATATGATCATCAACCTGTTCTTTGTATTATTCGCTTAGTCTAATACATACATAACTACAATGATATCAAGCACCACCTGGTCCGCCTCTTTTTGTTCATTTGTTAATTAATACTGCTCACATGTTCACCTAATTCTTCTTGAAACAAACAATTTCTCCTACGTTGTTTTCTTCTCTACAGTAAACCTCACTTGTAATTCTACTGTGTTCACTGTACACCTTTGTGACATTGCCCTCTTAACCATTTTTTTTTTTTCCTTTCAACCAGGAGCCAAGCAGGCACTATTACAGAAGATTCGACGATTTGAGAGTCTAGCTGAACTGGTACCTGTCGATCTTGATGAGCAATTCTCAACTGTCGATGAAGGATCTTGTGGAAACCCTGCATCAGACGACGATGATGATGATGATGTTAATGAAGAAGAAATCTCGGTTGAGGTGGAAGCATGGGAATTGCTTGATCATATCAAGTCCAATTCCTCTATTAGGATAGAGGGATGCATCGAGAAACTGCTTCTGGAATTCCTTATAGAGGGCCTAAATTGTAACACTCAAATTGATTCTTTGGCTAGTACTGAATTGGTAAATGCTGCAAGAGAATGGATTGAAAGTCGGAGCCACTGCTGGGAGCAACGGGACTGTCGCGGTGAAATGGAGGTTGGGCAGATGGATTGGAATGGACGGTGGAGATGCTTTGAGGAGGAACAACAGGAACTAGCAGTGTGTTTAACCAGTGGGGTTTTTGGATCTTTGATGGATGAATTGGTAGGAGAGATGGTGCTATGTTAGGTCCTGTAGCTAACTGTTTTATTTGTTTTTCTTTCTTTTTGGGTGTATGTAAAGTCCAAAATTGATGTACTGTGTCAGTTGGATAGCAACTTGCTACCGCAGATTTTGGGTAAAGAAATTCCTAGCGCAATATCTCCTATTTATATTTTGTTCTATAATTCATTAGTTTGGTTCTCATTTGGTTGCAACTAGCAAGTGAAGCTACATAGTGCCACCAAGATGGTCCAATTGCAACTTGATAATACTTTCTAAGCATCTCCAGTGCAAGTGGGCAATATTCATTAATGAGGTCATAATGGATAACCAAAATGTGAAACGCAGAATTCTTTGTTTGGGATATTTTTGCCATCATGGCATTGTATTTGCATAAATGCCTTCGTTCTTACTGACGTACTAATAATTTCAGCCTATTAATTTTTCCCTGTTATTGTGTCAGGTCTGTAAGAATTTAAATAGAAATACATTAATGAAATATTCCTTTTCAGGGCATCCTAATTTTTTTATCTCGCTTCATGCATTAAGAGCTGAAACTTGAGGGTTAGTAACAAGTGCCTAGTGCCTACTGACTTTGATGTCAAAAACAACAACAAGAAGTTTATAATTGAGAAATAATTTGATAAAAATTAAAATTCATGATTCAGATATAAGTAAATATTGACATATTTATACAATAAATAAAAGGTTTGCAACTTTTCAAGAATAATACGAGATACCATGTCGTTTCTCCATTCATAAATTTAAAATAATGTCCAAAATTACCAATCAAAATACAGATATAATATCTATGTTATTATAAAAATTTTATTGCTATGTTATACAAGTGGTAGGAGAAGGAGACGACAATGGATTGTTGTCGGAGACCGTGTTGAGAAAATGGAAATGAGCTCGCCAAACAGATATGGTGTCATTAAGCAACTAATCGTTATGCGGTCCGCCAAACAGAATATTAAAGGAAAATTTACGTTCGTGTTAAAATTCATATTAATATAAATAAATATTTAGCGAAAGCATATGTCAAATAAAAAATTATAAGAATACATTATGTAGAGAATAATAACAACATGCAAAAGTGTAATCCATGACAAAAAATAATATTATCAGAAAAGCTCGATTATTTACTTAACAACTTAGTTGTTATAATTTTACACTAACTAATCGATCTTATAAGACATCTAATTAGATTTGGAGGTCAAAAATTGAATTTGATAGCTGATTAATCAAATGTAACTGTAATACGACGTTCAAAATTGTAAACATACACTTTAAGAGGCTATTCAACTAATCAGTCATAGTTGCTCGTGAAAATTGATTACTGCCATCGCTGCCATCGTGCGTCAGTCAGCGCTCTCCTCCCTCTACTCATCCAGCGATTTTTTGTTCATTTCGTTATTATAAGTGTTCACTTTATTAGATACAAATGTTCACTTTGTATTATAATTGTCCACTGTTTTATAAGTGTTCGCTATGTTCAATATGTTCATTTTGTTTTTTTTTTTTTTTTGCCCAAATGTTCAGTTGGGTCAATACAAATGTTCTGTTAATTGAGTATAAATGTTCAGTTAGTTGCAAAGTCGGCCAATCGTAACTCGTTTTTACTAAACCAAGCGAAGGGGTCATGAACCGGACACAAAACACATGAAACAAATAGAAGGGGTCATGAACCGATCCGGTTCAAATTAATTTTTTTCCGACTTTGCCCCTGGCGCGCCTCTCTCCAAATCTGACGCGCGACTTTGATCCTGGCGCGACTTTGCCCATTAGTTGACGCATTTAACTGAACACTTCTGATTATTAAACTGAACATTTGTAACATGTAGCAGCGATGGCAGCGATGGTTTATTTAGCGATGGCACTTATAATAGCTGGTTGCTCGTTCTTTTGCGAGACTACTTTTAGAATCACCCAAAAACTCGATGTTTATTCGGAGTCTAAAAGTCCACTTAACCTTCTTATGAAAAGCCCAAAAAAGCCTGGCCTGTAACTAAAAATAGAAGGCAGTATGGCCCGACAAGAAAAAGGGAAGTTGCTTTCCGCCTGGCTTCCTTTCTGGTTTCTCCTCTCCTCCCCGCCGCACCGCAAGCACACGCACACGCGCGCCTCTCTACTCTCTACGCCCCAACCCGGAGCCAAGCCACAACAGAACAGAAGACCACCCATTACCCAATTCCGATTCCAATTTTAATTTAATTGCGCTTCTCTTATTCCTGATTCCGCCTCCACAATTGGAGGCTGTCGGATTCTTTGAAAATTTAGTACAGGAAGTGGAATCTAGAAGGTATATATATGATGAAAAGAGGTGCCAAGCGTCCTGCCTTTGATTTCTCCTCCGATCCCTCCACCTCCACTGTACTTCTCCCTCTCTTTTTCTCTGAACTTGTTTGAACTTTTATGGTTGATTTTTGGTGGTATTAAGCTAATTTATCCTCAAACCGAGCTCAACCCAAGAGTTTATCTTGCTGATTTTTAAGTTGTGTTATTATTGAGTAATGATTATTTCCTCTGGTTGGCGAGTAGTTGCTTGCCTTTTTTTTCTTTTTTTTTTTTCTTTTTTTTTTTGCTCCATGCTTGGGTGTATTCGGTGTGCATTTTAAAAAGATTAGTTATTTCTGTTAGGACAATAGTCTTCGTTCCTCTGTGATAATCTTCTGTAGAGATTATTTGTATTTGTAGTTTTTTGTTATTGTAATTTTGCTTAATCATGACATTGGTTCACACAAGGATAGATTTAGAGGAACTACTGTAATTGTGTTTTTTTTTTTTTTTTTTGTTCTTCTAAAATTTGGGAATATTTTTGGCTCCTCTTAACAGCTGTGGTTGCTATTTAAGGTGGAGCTTATAGTTGTGGCATTGCCATCCTAATTTAGAGTATATACCTGACTATTACTGTTTAATTAAAGGTTGTGTGCTTGTACCATGTGAAATTAATGCAGTTTCCTAGTAAGAGAGTAATGGAAGCACCATCTTTTGGTCTTTACAAGGCAGAGTCTTCCAATCAGAACCTTGCGGCTGAGCCCACTTCTCTAGACCCCAAAAGAGCCGAGGCGTCTCACCAACATGTCAGGGCTCTTAACAGTCAATTTGCCAGGTCATATATCTCCTTTTTTTCATTTCATTTGTTTTGTATTTTATTCAATTTATGGTATATTTAAACTTGGATATGTATCTGCTGACACTGACATGCTATTCATGACTTTGATTATGTATGACAGTTGGGTGCAATCCCAGTTGCAGAATCATCCCGACGAACTGTGGGAAGATGGTGTTCGGGACTATTTGTCTCATGCTTCACACATCATGGTAATCCTTTTGATATTGTAACGTACACATCTCTTGATTAAATGACCCGCATTTGTCATACTATTGTATTTTATGTTTTTTTTTTTATCCTTTTTCCTTTGTCTTATCAGGAGAAATTCAAGGATGTCGTTGATTGGCTCAAAGCAAATTCTGAGAAACCAAAAACAGTTTCAAAATCAGGCCTCTTTGGGGATAAGAAGCCTCTTTTTGGTGGGCTAGAAAACAACAAGTCCACTGTACAATCTGAATCTAATACCGTGTCCATAAAGCTAGGCCCGCAGATGAGTTCGCCTCTTCCGACCACAAGCCCACCAAGTTCAGTAGCGCCTTCTTTTTTCCAAAAGACGCCATCTACAAGTATGTTTCTAGTAAAATTCTCTGCCTGGTTTTTTGTAAAGGAAATAATTTAAATTCTAATGGCTGTGTCAAATTAAAATTAGGTCCTTCTAATGACCAAAAGGACTCTTCCCTCGAGAATAGCAAGCCTGCTTTTCGACTTGATGTAAACAATGGTTTTTTGAAGCAGCCAGTATCTCCTCTCTTTTCCTTTCCAAGTATGTTTTCCCATGATTAAGATTATTGCATTATATTATTAGGGAGGTTTTTTTTTTTCCTCTCCTTTGAAACATTATAACATCATGTGTATTTTTGAAGAAAAGAAAAATATAAACTGTATAGTTCATCTATGCCCTCGAAAAGTTGGTAGCTGATCAAATGTGGTCTTCTGATGTTATAAACCCAAATCACCCCACGTTTTGTCCCTATACATGTTAGATTGTAGCTGTATTGCATGCATATATATAATTTTTTTTCCTTCATATTGCAGATGTGAGATTTTGTATTTTGCAGCTCTACACATGAAATACATTGTAGATTGTTTATGAGTTTCTTGAATAAGCTTTGATTCTCGGTTAGAAAATGAATGCAACCCTTAACATTCACCATTTACTATGTCCTTGGAAACAAAGAAGATTGTAAAATTCCATTTGTGTGAACATATATTTAATACCTGCACACTGTATTTCATTAATATGATCTCTTACTTTTAACCCAAATATGTAGATGTTTCCAGTGAGAAGGAGAACAAGACTACACAAGAAGCTGATGTGAGCAATGGTGTTCCTAAGCCATCTGTACCTGTTACCTTTTCCTTGTCGGGCACACCAAATTCAGGTCTAAGCTTTAGTACACCGACACAGTCGCCATTTGCATCTGGATTTTCCTTTTCAAACACACAGAGTTCAGGTGCATTCTCAACTGGATTTTCCTTTTCAAGCGCTCAGAGTTCAGGAGCACAAAGCTTAACTTCTTCATTTAGCCCCACATTCTCTTTTTCTGGTACTTCAATTTCCTTCTTTTGTATATGACGTCCATTAGGTGTCGCTATTTTGTCAGATCTATCTAAGAGCATTAACTTATTTTCAGGAATGCAAAGTGGGGGCACAACAACGTCAAAGGTGGAAGCATCTATTGAAGATGATGAAGGTAAACAATAAATTCAAATAAAAGAAAGAACTCTCACTTTATCAAATTATTACAATATTTTAATATTTTTTTTCTTTTCTTTCAAAATATTTTAGAAACAGAGGAGCAAAAGCCAAGTAGCCCTTCTGTGAAGAAAAGCGAAGAGATTGGAGTTGTAGTTGTCCATGAAGCCAAATGCAAAGTTTATATAAAGGTACTCTTTCTGGTTGTTCCATTGTTTGTTATCAGCAATCTTTATTTAAAATGGGGCATTTATATGTTTCTGAGTTAAAAACTACTAAGATATATGATATATATATAGAGATTGGCTAAAGTATACTCCAGCATCGTTCAAGTTGTTCTCCAGATAAAAATATCCTTCAAGACCAAATTTTACATTTTTTCGAATTTTTTTGCTATATATTATGCTATTTTCAAATTGAAGGGTCAGAAATATTCCTTTATAGTGTTTTTTGAAAATAGCGTAATATATAGCAAAAAAATTCGAAAAATATAAATTTTGGTTTCCTAGGAGATTTCTATATGGAGAACAATTTGAACGGTTCGGATCGACTGTATGAATTTTAGATTTTGAAAAACGACTCCAGCATACGGATCATCCGTATGCTGGAGTATACTTTAGCCAATCTCTCTCTCTCTATATATATATCAATGGAAGTTATGTCGATATAAAAGGACCTTTCAGGTCAACTAATGGTATGACTGTAATTTATGATATTTTACTAGTTTATTTGGGTTGTGTTATATTTTGGTTTTGTTGGTAGGGTTTTTCATGACATTATTCTTTTAGGGATTATATGTGAAAATTTGAGGTATTATAGATGTACCCTAGAAATTATGTGGATAAAACCATTCTGCATTTTTATGTTGCTGCTCAAGGAATCAACTTTAGTATTTTCCCCCACTTTTTTTTAATGTAACTGCAGCCTGATAATCCAAGTGAGAAAGGATGGAAAGATATGGGTGTAGGGCACCTTTCGATCAAGACTAAAGAAGGTGCAAATAAAGCTACAAAGGAGTCTAAGCCAACTATTGTTATTCGGAATGATGTATGCCCTTTATCCTTTTTTTTCCAATATTTTTTTGGTTTGCTTTTTGTGGATTACATCAGGAGCTATAGCCAAAATCTGCAAACACAACCCATGTTTCTCATTCCGGATTGAGTGAACACTGCTGTAGTTTGTCATAAAGACGCAACACCTCAATGTTGGGGAATTTCAATATTGAAGATTATAGTCAAACTCCTCAGAGATAGGATGCACACATATGACCTCACTTGTTGGAAAACAATGTATTCTGTACTCTCGACATTTGCTATGTAAGATGCCCACCATGGACATTAGTTAGGAAAAAAGGGGTTTGATTTTGGTATATTAAAGATATTTATAGAGGACCATTACAGTTGGTACCGAACAATTTTTGAATGGCACATGAGATCATATTCATTAATAGCAAAATATCCATTGTATGTTGATGTTTCTAGAGGCTCTCATGAAATCGTCATGGAATGGATGACTCACGAGTTCATTTCTACTTGTTTTGCTGTAGGTTGGGAAAATTCTGCTTAACGCCTTGATTTACTCTGGTATAAAGACAAATGTACAGAAGAACACTGTTGCTTCTGTATTTCACACTTCGGTATGCATGCATGTTACATGTTAAATATTGCAATCCTTGTGGACTCCCTTGTTAAACCTCATGATTAACTGGGGTATAGTTCTGATGATATATTGGTAAATTGTCATTTTCGCAGGATGAAGCTGGCACAGTTGTGACGCGTACTTATTTGTTGAAATTGAGAACTGCTGAAGAGGCTGCTAAGCTAGCTGATACTGTCAAGGAGAGTGCTCCATCTGATTAGTTTGGTATTTTGAGGCAACTTAATTTATAAAATTTTGAGGTGAAACATGGTACTGATCCATGTGCTTGTGTAATTGTATGATCTAGAGTATGGTATTTCACTACTTACCTATGTTGAGAAAGTTTTGCTTGAACTTTAAGACATGTCGCTGGCGTTCTTTAAAAAAGATATGCAGCTTGGAAAGCAAGTTTGTATAGTTCTGTAGTGATGCCACACGACTGTTCTCTTTCTCTAAATGCGGTACATCTCTGCTTGCATATTTATAAGAATACATTCTTACCATTGAACTAACCTGTACCAAGAGCTCATAAACTATTTGTTTTATCTGGAATTATGGGTGCATTTCTTTATAACAGGAGTTATGCACATACTATTAAAATCGTTTATATTTCAGTGAATTCAGGGGGTATACTCTAAGAACTAACTTTTTGTACATCGAACGTTTTTGGCTCCATAAGAAAGAGAAAAAAAATAACAAAACTCAGAAGATGGTTTTAACAATTAGCTTGGCTAATAGAGATGACTGCATTCAAGTATGCAATGCATTCTGTCGGTAATCTGAGAAAAGTGTTCATGAAAGCATCATTGATGGGGTCGACAACTGCGACACCAACAAGCTTGCACTTTCCCCCTGTGTTCATTCTCTCCCCAACTCCACTTCTTATGGCGCCAGTAGACTGCTCTGAGGTTAGCACAGTTTCTACTAGCAAGGGAGGTGCTTTGTAGATGCTTCCTACTGAGAACCAAAATCTGGACTTGAACCTGAGATCAACCTGTATATAGTTTTCCATAACCAAGCTTTTAGGAAAAAATACCATCCATCATTTTTCTTGGCTTCTTTTGTTGCTTAATTGCATAGTGAGTTTTGATTCAGTTGTGAATTCTCAATTTCATTGCAATATGCAGAAAAACAAAATTATTGGTCTGTGCTACCAATCTACTAAAATATGCACGCATACAGCATACAAGTAATATGGGCCATAATTTTAATTTTGGAAAATACTATTTCAGTTATGGGATGGAATAATTCGCCAGATAATAGGGACAAAAAGCAAAACTAAGCTTATTGTGAGCACATATCAACATGGTGAAAAAGTTGAACATTGACTACATATGTTTCACATAATTGAGCAAATAATTATCACGTCCAAATCAATAAAAGGTATGCTGAAAATTTATGCACAAAACATAAATAAATCAATTAATTAAAATGCTTACCTTGCCAGTTCCCTTGTCTATGTTTCCTCGTAAAATCTCTGGCACAATATCGATCTTCAGAAAAGGCGGTAATGGCAATCCAAGAAACCTTGTTGTTTGACCATTTAACGAAGGAATATACAACTTTTTCACATCAAAATCCACATCAATTCCACCATTTGTCTCTCGTCCAATTCCATTGCCACTTCCTCCTTTTGCGTTGTATTCGAAAATTGGATACCTCCAAATCCCTAATTTGCACCCTTCTAGAGTTTTAAATTCTATGCTGTATGTTTTCTGAGCTTGGCTTGTATCAGCTATGACGTTTGGCTTGGTTGCCTCTGAGCATACTTTTAGTAATCGTTTGGTATTATAATTTGCAGATTTTATTGGGTTTATGCGAAACTTCGGGAGGTTGAACGAGTGGAACGTCGAACTCTCCATTAGAGTTTTTCTAACTTTATGGTAAGAAATATATGCACGCTGGTTTGTGGGAAAGATACCAAACCTGAGGCTTTGGAGGATGACCGACGCCTTTATAGCCTTATCTTTATTGTCTGATAATTTACTAAAATACCCTCGGAAAAAAAACCTCGACAAATGGATTTTTTTTTTTCCGCCTTTTTTTGGTGATGAGCAGTCAGAGCTGAGAAATTGAATAATGCGCAGGTTTTTCTCACAAAATAAAAGAGAGAATAACTAAATAAAATGATGTGAACAGCCGAAATAAAAACTGAAAAGCAATGACGTTGGCACGTTGCAGACTTGCAGAGGCTGAGGCCTGGTTCTGACTTCTGACATGGTTGGAGTGGATCCTTCGGCCCACGTTAGTTGGAGAAATTTAGTCTAAAATATACTCGAACAAAAAGGGCCCGTTAGTCGTTAGAGCTAAAGGCTAGTGGGGCCCTTTCATCAGAAAATGATGATATGAACTGCGCTGGATAGCTTGTAACAGAATATCCTCCTTATCTTAAAGTTTGTGGGGCTCTGATGGATGGATTGATGCTGCGCTTGCTTATATACTATTATATTATGAGAAAGTTTAATATGCACTATGGTGCATAGACCATTCTATGCATTGCGGTCTTTTTCAACGAATTTTTTACAATTTGATAAATCTAATTTAACCAATCTAATTTACATATTAAAATCTCCTAACAAACCAAATTTTTTAATTTTTTAAATTTTATTACTATTTTTTCGAATTTTTTAAAACCTGTCATTTTTTGAAGCAAATCACTATTTACAATTCCAAAAAATGATAGGTTTTAAAAAATTCGAAAAAAATAGTAATAAAATTTAAAAAATTGTAAAATTTAGTTTTTTTAGGAGATTTCAATATGTAGATTAGATTGGTTAAATTAGATTTGTCAAATTGTAAAAATTTCGATAAAAAAGATCGCAATGCATAGAATGACCTATGCACCATAGTGCATATTAAACTTTCTCATTATGTTTATCACACATCAGAGTGTCTTCTTTCACGTCCACTCCAGATCATCCAAATTGAGTAGTTGATCTGAATCAATTTCCCAGCTTCCTCTCAGGTCGGCTAAGATTTTTTCTCTCCGACTTTTTTGTTTTTTTGCTCGAAAAAGTACAAAATGCATGTTTGCACTTTGCACTGCTGATAACTCTCAATTTTTCGGTGCTGTTGACAATTTTCAGGCAAACGGTCGAAACGATCAAAGTCCTTGCCATCTGTTACTCTCTTGATCGTGTCAAAGAACTTGTAAGTTGTAACATGAAACTCGCATCAAAATAATGAGGATGACAGCCTACGAAATTATATAGAGGCGGATATGCAAATCCAAACAACAACAATAACTATAATAATAATGGTGATGAACTGATGATGACAAACTGAAGCACTAAAAGTAAAAGTAAACTTTCAAATGGAAACATTAAATGCTCTCGACAACTCCATTGTCAGAATTGTGAGTGGAAACTAAATGGAGACGATCCGAACGTCTTTTCACTCCGCTATCATATCAGGAGTTACTGGTAGGATTATTGAATGCTCTGCAGATGTATCATTTATTTAACTATTCCCCGTTTCAATAAAAAAAAAAAAAACTATTCCCCGTTTTTACTTTTTTATTTTATTTTATGCTAGTCTGTATGATCTAAAACTGGGGATGTATGTAATTATAATTTCATTAATCCGATTACTCTAATTGAGTTGTTCAGTCTAATTCGGAAGATCACAAATTAAGATGTTATCTGGTGATGTGTAGATTGAATTTGAATAAATAGAGACATAAGTTTTGGATGATTTTTTTTATAATATTGATCGTGTAAGAAAAAACTGTCCATGAAATACACAGCATGTCACTTATTAATTACAAGTCTCCCACTAAAATACATAGCATGTCACTTAGAAGTATTGATCGTGTATTAAGTGTTAAGTAAGTAAATGGTATAATATTATTCTTTTTTTTTTTATTTCCGCTTGCATATATGTATGAATTGGTACTTGACAGCATAACTCATTATTAGTTGTGTCCATTGAAGAAATAATTTGTTCCAAAAAAAAAAAACAAAATGTTCATTGCAACATTTCAAGAGAGACATGGCTCATGTTGAACTGATTTGGATCAACATCGGAAGGATCACTCGAAATTGCATTGGAAAAATTAAGGATTAACCAGACGCTCTAGATGCTGGCAATGCATTTCTCTGAATGTATAACGCAATTGTGCGTTACTAGATCTGTTGCGATCCAAGAGGACTCAATCGGAAAAGATTTCGAATAAATAATCAGTATAAGATGCTAGAACATAACTTATTGGATTCGCATACGATCATATCTAGTTCTTTTTTTTTTTTTGGAACAAGATGAAATTCGCCTAAACCCAAACACAATCCGAACTAGCTTAGTTCTTGTTTTGGGATTTTGGAGAATAAGAACTAACCGAACAGTTTGTTTTTGTTCTTATTCCTGTTCGTGTAACTTACAAACACACCCTTAACTTGTCAAAAATTGATCCAGACACCCCAAAAAGAGCGAGAGAGAGAGAAACGGAAGAAATACACCGTCACAAGTTGTTTCGATGAAATATAACAAATTTTACCAATTTTATAATTCTTAATAGAATTTTCATCTTCATCATTAAAATCATATTTAGAAATATATGATATTGTACTTTTGATCTAGTATCAAATAAGTTACATAAATTATACAAATCATAGGAATATATTTCTCATACAAAAAAAAAATCATATCAACTATTCATTTTGATATTTAAATTTTAAATTTTGAAATATGAGAAAAAAATATAATATTGTGACACTAAAAACTTGTATTGAAACATTACATTACAAAAAGAGAGGAGAGATACAATGGTCAAATGCTCTTTTTCCAAAATTAAAGTGAAATAAGACAAAGAGACTTGGACCACTTAATATTTTGTAGCTATAAAATAAAAATTTTAAAGAATTGTGTGGTCCTCGTTCAATGCTTCTTTATTGAAAGTTGTAAAAGTTATTGACCTTATTTCTTATAAATACTTCACTTTACTATATAGTCTTGGTCTCTTGAAAGGCAAAGAAAGGATCACTTAATAATTTGTTAGGAGGAATCCGATGCTCACAATTTAAGTGCCCCCAAATACCTTAAAGCTTAATTTTTTTGTTACTTTTTGAAAATATAAAATTTAAACTTCGATATAAAGAGCAATGAAATTCCATATAAATCTTATAATTTTTGTAGTTTATTTAATATCTAAGTGAAAGACCCAAACATGAACATATCAGAATCGATCTATCATATTTAACTAGATACATTCATCATTCAATATCTTGATCGAGTATCAAACAAACTTTAAAATTTATAGAACTTATATGAAAACACATCGCTCGTTTGATTGAATAAAGGCCAACGGTTTGGATTTTATATTTTAAAAAAAGTAACAATAAAGTGAATTTGAGGATATTTGAGGCAACTAAATAGTGAGCATTAAAACTCTCCTCGTGATTTTTATGCTAAAAAGTATAAATCTAAACAAATGTATAGCCTCCATTCAATACGTCTTTAAGTTGTAAAAGCTGATTACTTGGTAAAATACGTCACTAGACTTTATCTTAATTTTCATTTTTTTTAAATTGATTATATCAAAGTTTTAATTTATTTTCACGCTCAGATAAAAGAAACTCTGCTCCACGCCTCGTTTATAGTTTCCTTGATTATAAATATTGTTATTTTTGTATTTGACTTCATCTAATTTTTTCAACGAAATTGCAAACTTCATCTAATTTTGGTATTTGCCATGGATCGGATTGAGAATTTACATAAATCATGTTTGAAACTTTTGGGGGTAAAAACGTGACCATAAGGGTAAAAATTAATAAATAAAAACGCAACAAAAGGGTGAAAGGTAGTACATTTGTACCGGTGAGAATCGTGTGACAACCTGGTTCCCACTTCACAGCCCTACGCAACAATTGGGTCTCCTGTGTCTACATCCCTTGGTTCTTACTTCTAATGACATGCATTTTTCACTACAAGTAATAACAAGACATGGTTATTACATTATTTGCTTTAAACACACTTCATGCACAACGCATTTCCACAGAAAATCCAAACAAAAGAGGTCCATGCCTCGACCCCTCTTATGTAACGATTCTTTCAGCTTTCCTTATTCCGTCCGTCTCTGACAACATCAGTCATCACAACTTTCCCACCCTTCATCATGTCAAACTTTTCACATTTTAAGTGCATCTACGGTTCTTATACCTTATACCAGATACGTGCTAAAGCCTAAGCGTTATTAATCCTATCAATGATTCGCTCCTCCCATTTTACAAACATCTAAAATTCTAAATACCTCCACTTGAGTAGTTGAGTTGTAGGACCAAAGTCCTAATTCAATATTCAACTTCCCATGAAACGCATCATAAGACCACATTTTCTTTTCTGCTTTTACTTTTTATCAAAAAAAAGTTTTAAATGATTAAGTTTTTTACCTTTTTTATATCTCATTACGTTGAGAAAGAACATTTGAGATTTGACCATTGCCCACCTTTTTTCGAAAAAAAAAAGATTTGACCATTGTCTCTCTCCTCTTTTGTTCTCCCTCCATTTCAACTTTGTGCTCTCTCCATTTCCGCAAGAATTACAAGGGAGAATTCCAAAAAAAAAAAAAAGTAGCTTTGAGATTGATATTATTAGTCTAATAACTATACTTAAAGAAGATAAATATTATAACATAAATTTATGTCTGCAAAACATATTATTAGTTAAAATTTCACCTTTTAAATTGTTGTGCAAATAAACAATAAGTATTCACTTAAGAACACGGTTAAGAATCTATTACGAACTAATAACTTTAGTAAAATATACTATATTTTACTGCTTTCAGATTTTTTTTTCTAGTTTTTATCTTCGACTTTGCAACATTATTATTAAAAAATGGATTTATGGTCCAATGGATGAATAAATTTATTTAAATTTAGTGTAATAAAAATAATATTAAGATTTATTAATATTCATTTTTATAAAAGAATTTATAAGGAGCTATAATCTTAGTAAAATATGCTGTATTTGTGAGCTGATTTTTTTTTATATAGCGCTTTTATTTTTTTTTTTGTAGGGTTTGTTATCTTGGAACTTTAAAATTATTATGATTAAAAAGTGAAAGAATGGACTAATGAATGTATGGATTTGTTTAAATTTAACACGATAATAGAAAAATATTATGACCTTATTATAAGCGTTGAAAGATTTTTTTAGCTACGCAGCTTCCACTGATACTCTGACACAGCACAAGCAGGTACTGAATTCTGTAACAAAATCCAATAGGGAAAATTTTTTCTGTACCCCTCAAAAGTGAGAAAATGGAGAATTTGCCCCCCGAAATGTAAATCTTCTGATTTTACCCTCCAAAATTTGTGACCCCTTCTGTATTTGCCCCTTTCTTATATTTTATGTCAAAAATATTTATTCAATAATAAAAACCAACATTTGTGACAACTATACCCCTGGTCTAATCTAAGCATTGAGCTCGCTCACCAAATCAATTCCGAGGAACCCATTCGAACGTAGTCGTCCTCCTCTCTGGCGCGCGCACAAAGCAAGAGAAAACCCTCTCGTTCTTCTCTCGCAGATTTCACCAAGTCGCATAAATCCTTTCCTCTCCTCTCTCGCACGAGCCTAGTCCACCTTCCTCGCAAATTCTCCTCTCTCACTGTCAATCGATGGATGAACCCTAAACCTTCTCTCCCTGCCGATCCACAAGGTTAGATCTGCACGAAGCTTCTCTCTAGCACGAATCGCTGCTCTCCCCTCGCATGGAACGTCTAATTGCTTATTGTTTCAGCAATTAGTGAAAAAATCGCTGGTTTTTCTCATTCAAAACAGTAAGCTTCTCTATTTTATTTTCACCGCATTTCTTTCCTTCGGAAATATTTTAGTTTGTTCTGTTTTGTTTTTTTTATTGATCAATTTCTTTTCACCCGATGCTAGTACTGTCCATAATTTCACACCTGATGCAGGTGGCATGATTTACAGACCTGAAATGTTTTAGCTTCAGGGAATATGCTTGGACATGTCCATAATTTATCGATTTCACAAATGATGTCTAACATTTTATGCTATTTACATAAGAGAAGTCCAATTTCTATCTTAACAAATAGTTTTGTTTTTTTAGGTCTTGAATGTGATTAATCTGTAATGGATAAAATTACAAACTGGAGTGGTGCAGTTTACAAAATGCAGTGGCAGTCAATAGGAACTGGGGATACTGGGATACTGCATTTTGAATGGAATTTGGTGTAATTTTTTTTTTTTTTGGAAAGAATGTGGTGTAATTTTTTGGAACCTGTAAACTGGTACAACTCAGACAAGTGAATGTATTGCTGTTAATTTTTTTGGAAACTGTTATTATGGATATAGATAATGAGGAATGCTTTCTTTGACATTTGTTTACAATTTCTTTGGAAACTGTTTCATTTGCACTAGTTTGTGCCTTAATTATTGCCGATCCATGTATTTGCCAATAAACATGCGTTGGTACACACACTTATATACACATGCAGAGTGTATTTAGGTCGGACCAACACCAACTCAATATACTTGTATACACATGCAGAGTGGCCTCAATATGAAATGTTGTACAATCTTTCAGATTCCTCCAGTATTAGGTACATGCGTTGGTAAAATTGGTATTAGGTAGGGCACCATTTGTTCACAATTTCTGTGTCTATCTCTTGGTGACGAGGTGCAGAACTAAGGGAAAAGAAATATATAATACAATAAACATGAGTCTATCATATCCAATAATTGATTGAACAATACATAAATTAATGGTACATGATCAATACAACATAAATTAATAAAAGACAAATGTAATCAATACAACAGAAATTAATTCCTATGTACCAAAGGAAATCAATACAACAGAAATTGCTCTCTGTTACCAAAGGAAATTTGAATGGGCATTACCAAATTGATGAAAGAGTACTTAGTATTACAACAGATATAAAAGAGTACTTACAGCATTACAAATTTGAGTACTTAGAATTACTAATCTAATCTAATCTACTACATGATTCATCCATCAATTAATCTAATCTATAACACTACTTGTGAATTCTTCCAACACCACTACAATTAAAAAGATATTGCAAAAACTTAAGCATCTGATGTTGCCCTGAAAAATGCAAAAGTACAATGCATTATTGTAGAAATGTTTCTTTTTACATCCAGCAAAAGTCCCCACAAAAAATAAACATCTTTAACAAATCAAGAGTGAGATGTAATTTATAGTCTATACTTGAGCATGGAGCTTGTTCTGTGATGTATGATACACCTCTAACCCTATTTCAACAAGCTCTTGCACGTTTTCTGAAGACAAGTCACTCTTTGCCTTGATAAACCTATAAAACAATATCCAATCAGTAGTCAATTATACCTCCAACAGCAACATTTCAGTTAATGTACTGCACTGGTACACCAATATCGTAGAGATCAGGTTCCTGCACCAATCATTAACAGTTGAAATGGAACCCGAATCTGTACTGTTCAAACTCATTTTTTCTATCTTCCTTCCCACAAACACAATTAGATTGGTGTAAATATTTCTACTTAACCATACTTATAGTTAGTTGAGAGGCATATATGTCGGTTGACAGTTAATTGAGAGCTAAATTATGATTAATACGACAAACTAGCCCCCTAGGGCGAGTATGTAAATACACTCTTTTTAGGACACTATTACGTACATAATTCAAGAGCATCAAACCATCCTGTAATACGAAGAAATTACATGTAATCAATTCCATTTCTCACAACAAGAGTTCTGAAACATGTTTCAAACGAACAAAAAATAAAAAAATTAGGGACTGATGGTTTACAGATCAACGACAAAGATCCACTTGAGCGTGGCGTACACCGAATCCGGGTTGGTGGGCCCAGCCCACGTGTCCTTCACCGATTGGACGGCAGAAGCAAATGCCTCGGCCTTCTTCTTCGTCTCCTTCGCCACCGGAGGAGGCAACCACGCGTTGGAGGGTTCTCCTGGTCTCCACTCGATCTAGGGATCGTCAGTGAGAGGAGGGTTCTCCTGGTCTGCAATTTGGTGAGATCTGCAAGAGGGAGAAAAATCGAATTTTTAGGGTTTATTTTCTGCTGGCTTGTGCGTGAGAGAGAAGAAGAAAGAGTTTAGATTCGTCTGGATCGATTTGGTCAGCTCAGCGATTTGGTTAGATCCGAAGGGGTATAATGGTCTTTGATATTTTTTTTTATTATTTAACAAATATATTTGATATAAAATATGAGAAAGGGGCAAATACAGAAGGGGTCTCAAATTTTGGGGGGTAAAATCAGGAAATTTAAATTTCGGGGGGCAAATTCTCTATTTTCTCACTTCTGAGGGGTACAGAACAAATTTTCCCAATCCAATAAGTTACCCATTTTACATCTTCTCCGGTTTTCTATGACTGGAGATGAGTAAATTTTCCAGTTGCAGGAAAGCACTAAATGGTTTCTGTTCGCAGTTACTTGCCATTAGTTGCCATTTGCCAATGGCGATGGGAGACGAAATTCCCTTCACGGAAAATGGAAAATTATTACCTTTCCTGCACATCTTATTCTCCCCAGAAACCGAGGTGCTGACACAGTCGATATCCTATACCCATGCTGGTGTCTGAAACTGTGTAACGAGAAGGCTACAGTTAATTCATGCGCACTGACAGAAAGCTACACGCAAGGATCTATTAAATATACACACAATCTGAGAAGTTGGAGTAGTCAATTAGAAACGGTCCGATTAAAAATCTGGCGTTCAGATCATCGGCTGAGAAACCAGACCGAGTAGTTACACGGGCAAAAGCGTAATTAATGCTTAAACAGGAGGCGTTTTCCTTGTTAGGGCCCCACGGGTGCGCGGCAGTGCGCTTCGGTTTTCGGAAAAACCTTGGAGTTCGTGAAAACCTGATTCTCTGCGGTTTCCATGAAAACCTGGTCTAGCTTTGAATTTTTACGAGATTGGAGAAATACTTACGGCTTTATTTTATTTATTTATTATTATTATTTAACCATTAACTTTAAAATTTTTTTGTTATTATTTAATTAAATTTACCTAATGTACCTACTACTAGTTTCTTAATTTAACTGTCCTCCTATAAATGCTGAATGTTTTGAACAAACATGTTTTCTGTATAATAAATTAAAATTTTGTTTTATGGGATTTTATCAAATAGAGAAGCAAATAGCGATTTTTTATGTAAGTCTTGTCTTGTATATTGATTTGTTTGAAATTAATTGCTTATTTTAAATCTCACATAGGCCTAATTTATTATTACGTTGCATCGTTTTAATTGACAGTCTCAAAATTGTTCATGATTAGTTTGAATTTAATTACATAATTAACCTTTAATCAAAATTGTCGAATTTAATTTATCACGTAATGAATTGATCGATTGGAAATGGAACACTCATAATCGTCAAGTTCAAATACATATATAAATTTGCACAATAAGAAAAATACTTACAAAATTGTCAAGTGGAAATTGATACATGGGTATTGGATAGATAAAACAACCCACGAATTTTTCATTAAGCATATAGAAGTTAAAATTTAAATACGAAAAATCTCATAAATATTCTTTTATCGTGCATAAGAAGTATTACAATGAGTTAATCATCTCAATATATTTAGTATTTTGTTTTGACTTTACATAATTGCGATTTATTGTAGTCACATTTCTTTACGAATTAGGGTTTATAGTAATGAAAAGTCGCTTGTCATATTTGGTATCATTTCATTAATTTTTCTAAATGTCTCCATATCACATTCAAAATTACTCAGATAAAAATCTTAAACACCCAGTAAAATAAAAACAGAACTCGACATATTAAGGTTTAATAAATTTAAACGATAATTTTAAAATCTAAATCGTGCATATAATCCTTAATTTAAAATTTATTGAAAATTTATGATTATGAAGCTCCATTTAGACAAACTGAAATTAGAAAGGTGAGCGCCGAACATTTCGTATTAGTATTCAAAACTTCTTAAATAAATTATAAAAATATATCTAAACTTATTACATCTAATGACATGTGATCAGTTTATAAAATTTTCAAAATATGGCCTTTTAGTTTGAAATATTTGGTAGAAATTTCTACCTTGGTACTTATTATAATATAAAAATTAAAATAAAAAAAACTCTTTCATGTACGTGCTGTTGACTCAAGTCGTCCACCAACTCAATGGTCAACCAGTTTTATGTAAAACTTGTTTCTATTATCATAAATTAGGAAAGCTTTCTCCGGAATAGCCTGAAAGAGAAATAATCTTAATAATTGATCACGAAGAACCTTGGAAAGCAGTTTCCCAAATTGAAAAATAAAAAATAAGAAAAGAAAATTTGAAGTCGGGGTAGACGAAGGGAAGGGAGGAAGGTTTAGCTTCTGTAATTTTTTTTTTTTTTCCTCTGGTCCAGTCATATTTTTTCTTCCTCAAAACTCTAAAAGAAGTCCCTACTCGGGGTTTTGCTTAAACCCCAACTCAAGGTAACCTTGTTGCTTTGCTGATTATTTTAATCTCTCTTACATAGATAAACCTTTTTTTTTTTTTCTTTCGTTTGTCGTTTCAGATTAGTGTTCTGTTCTCTGTCTAATCAACAACAGTACCTCTTCCAATATATCTTGATTTCTCGTTCTCTCCGCTTCCTTGTTTTAATCTTTAAGGACACAAAAGACTTTAAGGCGCTTTTCGGATTGCGAGGATTTCCGATTTTGAAGAACTAGTTCAAGGTACTTAGTTATTGCTTGATCCTTTTTGAGATATATGTTGATCTTGTTTAATATCACTTATGCATCGCTTGTACATTCTGTACCACCTCTCCATCCCCAAATTAAGTCTCATTTTTTGATAAATCCCGTTGCATTAAACATAACATAATTACATTTTGCGTTCTCAATTTTCTGAAAATGAAAAGTAGAAGGCACTTTTGGGGCCGTAAGTCTGACATTCCACTGTTTTCTCTTTGCCTATGTTTCCTTTAAGGGGCGAAAAGGGCAGAGAAGGTTAGGTGAAAAGATCGGGAATCACTTGATCAGGAGGTGTTTATTTGAGGGAAGGAAGAGGCAGAGGAGGTGAGGATCTTCCATTAAAAAGCTCAGTGGTGTAGACGAGGTGATATTTGGGGTGGTTGTGTGGAGTGGCGGAAATACCCAGGTACTTTTTTATATTGCGCCAGATGCTTTATGGTTTTATTTTCTTACGTCTTGTTCTGACCATTGTTCTGACCTCTATTGTAGTGCATAGATTCAGTATCTGTACCATACGTTCAAAAACTTGAAATTCCAATTTCTGACTCTATTTGAGTGTTCTTTCTAATTATGTCACATTTATTTTTTCTGCTTTATTGAAGCCAATTTTAGTCTCATATTTTCATTAATTTACACAATTAGTTTCTAATTTGAAAACCTCTATATTTAGATTCCAATATTGCAAAATAAGCTTCATTTGAACTGTTTCCTTTCTTAAACTAATGGGAGAGTAAAAATGTCCCTTTTTGTCAATGCATCTTTTAGCCACCCTTTTGTTGCTATATTTCGAAAATAAGCTAATTTACAATCTTTTTTTTTTATAAGTTTTCCTTTAAATATGGTATTAATTCTCGTGCTACATATGAAAGAATATATAAAAGGCCATTTTGCGAACTATTACAATTGATTACAGATAAATTGAAGTTTTAGAGGAGTGGGTACTGGTAAAAGAAAAAACACACACACACACACACACATCCTCCATTCTCTTGAGCTTTCTTCCGCATCAAGTTGCATTGTTCAGTTCTATGAGTTTTCTCTCACTGAGCTATGTACAAGTATAAAGTATTTATGCTAAAGGGCAATAAGGGAATTTAATGAAATATCTGATCGAGCTATTTGATCAATTCATATATATAAATCAAGTTGAATAATGGTTACATTATATGTAATATTTGATGAAATTCCTATATTACCCTTTAGCTTTCATCTCCCTAGTTTTAAATGGTAGGGCTGATTTGTAAAAGCGTAAAATTCCAGTGTTCCATGCAGATTCGATTCTGGCATAGATAAAATTCAGTTGCTGTTAGAATTCTTTTCTAGTGTTGTTACTTCAGAATTCTTTACGAGCATATTCTGTAGCTTAGAATTCTATACAAGAAACAAGCATATTTATTGTTGGTTTTAATTGTTTTGTTTACTGGTTTGCTGAGAAGGTTTCAGCTGGTTTAATTTTATTCTTTTAATCAAGCTCCTTTCCATTCTAATGCTTTGGAACATAGAACTGGTTCCAACTGCAAACTATCGATTTAAATGAAATCATTATTAAATTATATTCTAACCGAGATATTGAAGAATTAGTCTCATTAAGAATGCAAGGAAAGTGCATGTAGTATTCAGTTAATAGTCAGTTTGAAGTGTTTGATAGATTTCATTCTTTAGCTTAATTCATTATTCATTAATATTCAGTTTTCAGTTTGGAAGGGTTGTCGTAAAATATCCGGCGCGCAATCAGAAAAGAAATTCAAATTGAGAACTTCTTTAATAGCTTGGTGTAAATTTATCTCCCAAGTTAAGGTCCTCATGCCCTTTTATTATAAATATTTAGTTAAATATTGGATTTATTGTGAATGTGCCACGTATACCAAACTATATTGGTGCAATGGTAAATATATGCGTGTATAGACTGTTGAGCAATGACTATTCAATACCATACCAGTTGGTACATACAAAGTTCAATGACAGACCAAGGTGCATGAAAGTATTTAAGTGCTAATTGATCAACATTCTGCGAAAGCAAGCTTTTAATAGATACAAACACAAATCATAGATTAATTGTTCAGATTCAAGAAAACACTTTATTTTGAAAATTATTGATTACTGATAAAGAATTCAGACGATCATGATATATGCAAACATATCTACAAATGGGTCAAAATAAATTTGTTATAAGATTGTTGAGAAGAAAACAAGGTGCAAATGAATTAAAAATAACAAATCAATTATAGAATTTCTTCACAAAAGTACAGATGGATTAGAAAGAACACAAGCTGGTCTGGTTTCAGTCTCCAAGGGCAAAATGGTCCAATTCATTTATTGTTCACTTTCTAAGATAACAATCTCAATTGCCTTCCTTCCCACTACTTTAGTTTTTTTTTGTCAGTTCCCCACTTCTATAGTTGTGGAGCAGGTTAACAACGTTTTACAATCCTCTCTCCTTACTCAAACCTCCCCTCCAATCCTCTTTCCTTACTCAAACCTCCCTGCCCTCTAATTTTGTGGAGCACAGCCTTAGCAAAGATAATTTTTATAAAGCTTGATCACTATGATCCATTGATAATGTCCAGCTGTTGCTTTCAGGCTGCTGTTAGCTATTTGAGAAAATGAATACAAGCTCCAAAGCATGGTCATTAGTTATGACGATTATTGCCAGTTGCATTCAATCATTTCTACTGATTTTCGATTTCTTAAAATTAAGGCTAATTGGCATTCTTGTTTAGCATACCAAATGGAGAGATGAATAAACAAAAATGTTAAATAATGAATAGGAAGATGGAAAATTATTATTTATAGCATGAAAGTGACTAAATTATTAATCAAACAAAAAAGTATATGCCTAAATCTCTGGCTGTTGCAGATTACTTTTTTTTTTTTTGGCGGGGGGAGGGGGGGGGGGGGCAGGAAGGCAGGAATTTTTATGTTTACAGCTGATTGCTACTGGTTGCAATTTCTTTCTGATTGCTTGGACAAAATTATTATAATAGATATATGCTTTTGTTTCAAAAATTGCTTAAAGTGCTGCAATGCTTAATACCATGCTACTTTTCATTTAGGTAAAATACTTTACACTTCATAGAATTATCCATCCCGACTGATGTAGGGTCTAATTATTAAATAATACCCATCTTTATTAATTAATCTATCCAAACATTAAAAAATTCAGTTAGGGCAATTTCGCCTCATAAATGCAAACACTGGAAAAAACAAATGCAATTACTGTAATTTGGGCTCCCAGATTTTGAGTTTCTTATTATTGATGGCAGTTACAACTATCTGATCACCCTCATAATAATATTTCTTTCCTACACTTGTTTCATGCAGGGAGTCAAAGATTTAACTCTAAAATGTCAGACGGGCCTGTTATCGAACAGGTCGTACAGTCTGGTATAGTGACGGCCATTGGGTTTCAGATTTTGAGCAATAACGACATTGTGAGATCCTTGCATTAATTTTTACATTATGTTGAGATAATATACTACATAGTATATATTTGTAAACTGTTTGCTTTCACAGCATTAAATGGTGGTTTCAAAATTTTCTTTTTAGGAAAAGTTCAGTAGCTTTACATTGTTGGTGAAAGACGATGTGGGCCACCCGAAGTTAGGTTTACCAAATAATTTGCTGGAAAAATGCGGCACATGTGGATCAAAAGACGTACGAGATTGCAGTGGTATGTAGTATGAAATTAAGTTTGATGTTGTCGTTTTTTCTCTGTAGACTTGTGTGTGCGAGCACATGTTTCTTCAGTAAAGAATAATCAAAAGATTCATGTGAAATTTTTTGTAATGTTTCAATATGCTGGAGCCATGTTATGAGTTGTTTCAGGCATAGATTAACAGGGACTCTTAAAATATCTGTTGGGCAGGCTGATTGACGTCTTTAAGAACCTATTGAATCTTCCATTCTTGGTTCTCGTTTGTAAAATAACTGTTAGAAACAGCAACCCCTCAGTGTTCATTAATGCAAAAACCCCGATGTTGGCAGGGTGTACATTTCTCATATTAGACATGACTTTGAGTATTGCTAAGATTTTTTAAAAAGAACAGTACTAGAAGTATTTTGCATGGCGGATAGAATTCTGGCACATTTTTGGTATATCAACTACCATAGACTGAAGTCATGTGATTACAATTGATGTTTATGCGGTGCCAGCTACCAAATATGATAGAAATTACTAGATGCAGCAAGTTCTAAATAGAAAATTTCATACTAGCAGTAGTAGCAAGATTTACTACTGGCTGATACACAATCTGTGCTTTTATGGATACACTTTTAGTTTGTAATTTGTACTTGCTGTTGTTGCACATTGTATATTTTAGCAAAATAACCAGGTATGTTTGGAATATTTTCTTAGCTGATATATCATGTATACAATGAAATTCTTCTACTAAATTAATCTCACTTTTAGACTGATACTGTCAGGTCACTTTGGTGCCATCAATCTACCAGTAACAATATATCATCCCTATTTTGTTGCTGAAGTTGTTCAAATTTTGAACCAAATATGCCCTGGCTGCTGCTCCGTGAAACAAGATCTTGATAAGGTTGTTGTTGCAACATTTCACTTCAAAAGTTCTTTATTTTGTGGTCTTTTGTTGATATAATCAAGATTTGATTTGTGGTCTTTTAAGTTTTGCATAGTTATGTTAGCCCTTTTCATTTGATTAATGCAGGGTAACATTCAAATTGAAACTAATGACAAGTGTTTGAGATATATTAAAACTATCCTAAAGAAGCTTCAAGTTAAGATGGTTGGAAAGGTTAGCACTTATACAATGTACAAAAGGATGAAAATACATTATTTTTTTCTTAATTGTTTGCTGACTGTTCATGCCTTTTTTATCTCTTTCTTTTATGGATCCTGTGATATTAGAATTGGGCAAAGACAGAGAGAAAGTCCAATTGCAAATACTGTGTGGTAAGTCGATGCATCTGTTTCAATGAAATGACCTTTTACATTATTTGAACAGATTTAATGTTAGGTTTGCTACCAATTTAGCAGAAGAGTTCAGTGAAATGGTACCCAATGATGAGGTTCAAGATCTTGCCTAGAGATTCTTCTGGGCGACGTAGCCTCCAAATTATGGCTGAAATAGCTGAAAGGCAACTACCAAAAAGATACCATAATAAAAGCCCTGAAGAGGTTCTTGCAGGAGATTTTTGGGATTTTGTACCAAGAGACTTGCAACAGCTTGAAAATAACAAGAGAAAAATCACACTTACACCATACCAGGTAAATATTGTGCCTTCTGCATATATAATTTACAGTTTTTGGACTCTGGCTACTCCATTTATTTGGTTTGTGTATATTTTAATATTGTTTATAATTTTATATCCAGGCTTTTACATTGTTGAAAGAACTGGATCCAGAGTTCATAAAAAAGTTTGTATTAAATAGGAAGTGGATTTTTCTGTCTTCTATACCGGTGACTGCAAACAGCCACCGTTTGTCAGAGACATACCCAACTTATGCTGACGGCCCCTTGTTGGCTTTTGTAAGTCTTCTTTGTCTGCTACTTGTGTATAAGTATTTCCTTTAATTGGATATTATTTTTTTATTCATATAATTTATTTGATTATATAGGATGAGCGGACAAAGATATATAGAAGGATCATTGATGCCCCAAAGAAAATTGATGAATTTCGGGAACATCCAGAATACAAGGCACAATTCAAGGCACATGCTGGATCTTTTGTAACAGCTAATGTCATAGAGTGTTTCAATTCATCAAAGGTACTCGTCTGTGGAAATTGACTTATGCTCATGGAATCCAATCATTTTTTGGCTGCTGATTTTGGTATATTACAATTGCGTTCATCCAATTACCTGTTCAGCCTTTTGCTTGATCTGGTTTTTGGAGTTATATATAAATTTTGGAATGGTTTTAGGAACTTTAAATGTGGTTTATTAACAGCACTGTGTTGCTCTGTGTCTAATAGGCACTTATTTTGGCTTTTATGAGTTAGAAGAAGAAGTCAACAAAGAAAGGGGGGGGGGGGACAGCATGCTAAAGACACAACATCAAGTATTGTAAGGGAGATCAAAACAGTAGCATAAGCGATCCATATTTCTGTGCCCTTATACTCAACTATACTCATGGTATGTACACTTTTGTACTGAACAGCTACATAGTAGGCAGCAATCAAGTGGAGTACACACACCTGGTGCTTCCCACGGGGTGCGATGGCTGAAGGATATTCTACTCAGCAAAAGAACTGATCATGTCTTTCGTATGGTCATGACCGGCGACCCAAAGATTAAGCTCGGTGAAATTGGCATTTCTGCTGAGATTGCGCAAAACCTTTTGATAACTGAGCATGCCAATCGCTTCAACTTAGAAAAGTTCAAGATCTTTTCCCAACATTTCATAACAGAACCAATTCAGGCTCGAAGAGATGGCAAGTTGGTCACTTTGAAGAAAATTAACGAAATTCAAATCGGAGACATCATTTACAGGCCGGTACAGAATGGAGATATTGTTTTAATTAACCGGCCACCTTCAGTGCACCAGCACTCACTGGTAGGATTAAAAGTGAAGATCCTCCCGATTGGTAATGTTGCATCTATAAACCCCATTAATTGCATTCCTCTACTAGGAGATTTTGATGGGGATTGTTTACATGGATATATACCGCAGTCCGTTGCTTGCCGGGTCGAGTTGAATGACTTAGTGAGCATTGACAACCAACTTTTTAACTCACAAGACGGGAGGTGCCTGGTTTCGTTGTCACAGGACAGTCTCCTCGCTGCTTCTGTACTGACCAGAATGGATACAGATCTTACTAAATACATGTTCCAGCAACTGGAGATGTCCTCTTTGACTTGGTCAGAAACCATACTGAATGAAACACTGTTGACAGGTCTACAACTATTCTGTTCCTGTCTCCCACCAGATATGGATTTTAACTTGTTTCAGAAATCAGATATTGTCAATGGAGGCAATGTGCTTGTATGTCCTTCCAAGTCTCAGTGGCTAACAAGAAGTGAAGATGGCATATTTTACCGTATTTTTAAAAAATACAGTAAAAAAGGACTGAAATACCTATTCAGGACACAAGAAACATTGTGTGAGTTTCTGACCATGCGTGGGCTCACAATATCTCTATCAGATTTGTATCTTTCTCCCGATCCCATTTCACGAAAGATTTTACTGGAAGAGGTTCATTTAGCAATAGAGGAGGCTGAAGATGCGTTGAAGTGCAGACATCTGGTTCTAAACCCTAAAATGATGCATGTCTCATTGAATTACGATTATCAACAAGAAGACTTTAGAAACCCTTTTTCAGAGAATTTATCAGTTACAAAAACCTCGATTGGGGCTTTCAAGGGCATTTTCATTGATATAACAAAGTTGGTTAGCCTGCATGTAAGAAAGGGAAACTCAATTATGGAAATGATCAACTCAGGAAGTAAAATGAATCTTTTGAAACTTGTGCATCAGACTCTTTGTCTTGGGCTACAGCTTCCTGTAAGAAGGTTTCCTTTTACAATTCCAACCAACCTAAGTTGTGTTTCTTGGAATAACCACAAGGCACACGTAGAGCCAGGTCAGAGCTTCTATGCAGTTATCAGAAACTCATTTCTGGATGGGCTGAACCCATTAGAGTGCCTCTTACATGCCATCTCGGGTCGTGCGAGCTTCTCTGACAATGCAGAGGTTCCTGGCACGCTAAACCGCGAGTTGATGTACTACTTGAGGGACCTATACACTGCATATGATGGGACTGTTCGAGATGCTTGTGGTCAGATTGTGCAGTTTTCATTCAGACAAAATGACACAGGTGAATTGGATGATGAGAATGTAGTTGGTGCACCTGTTGGAGCTTGGGCTGCTAGTGCAGTCTCGGAAGCAGCGTATGGTGCTCTTGACTGTCCAGTGAATGGGTCGGAGCAATCGCCTCTTATGAACTTGAAGGTCAGTGTATGCTTTTTTGTGTATGTTTATATTTTGAATTTTATTTTTTGGTTACTTATTAAACTATCATCTATTAATATACACTGGCAAAAAGGTTAAAAGAGATGTATAGTATTACCTTTTGTATATGATTTACAGAAAGTGTTGAAATGCGGCAAGGGAAGAGCTTCTACTGACTGTGCCGGAGTACTCTATATTTCTCCGAATGTTCAAAAATGCAAATATGGTCCTGAATATGCATCTTTATTGATACAGAGCCATCTTGAGCCGGTTCACTTTTCTGATCTCGTCAACACTGTGATGATTCTGTTGGTGCCTTTACCCACTTTATCATTGATTGGTTCTTTTATAGATTATCATTTCAATTCTGAAATTTTATTTTTGTTACTCCACAAATGTTATATGCGATATTTGTATCTTTAGGTCTCATGGTGTTGATTAAGCTTATCTACTATCACTTGATGCAAATGTTATAGTTTGCAGCATTGCTTGTTTATTTAACAAACTTCGCTTCTCTATGTCCAAAACTATAAATTATGACAATTTGTTTATATGTTTTGATTGAATAATAAGATATGGCAGACGAGAAGTTCAAGGCTTTAAAAATAGTCCTTGGGAAATTCATTTTCATCTAAATAAGGTAAGAATAACTTTCTGCTATTTACTTCTTTGTTGGATAATACTTGAAACAAATTATTTCATTTTCTTTTGTCCTTTATGTAAGATCTGTGTGACATGCAGGATATCATGAAGGGAAAAAGAATTGACCCAAAATCTGTCATAAGCCGACTTGTGACAAAATATGCAACTGTAAGAAAGTCTGAAGTAAAACTCCCAGCATTGAGAATATTTGCAAGGTAAACAGTGCTTTCAAGTTCATGTATCAGAAAAATGGCTATGCAGGTGAACTGACTACTGATTTTTTTATTTTATTATGGATGGGACTGTAAGGTGCAGTAGTTGTCCTTGCATAGACATTGAAAGCAATGAAAATTCAGCACTTTGTCTTGTGGCAACAACTGATTCCTCTAATTTAGATATGGTAAAGTTCGAAGTGATACCGTTTCTGCTAGGATGCCTTGTAAAAGGTAAAATTGTTCTTTCTCCACCTTTTTGGATTTTTTTTTTCTAATTTTCTTATAATTAGGAATTGTGGATTTTTTTTTAAATTTGTGTTTGTTTAATTTCCTTTATTTTCTTCTGGAGAAGTAATTAAGATAGAGGTTTCTGACGAGTCCTCAATTTTTGATTGATTGTGCTCAGATTGGGTTTAAAATGATTTGGGTAATAACTTTTAATTAATGGATTCATTTTACAGTGTTAACTCAGAAATTGTCAGTGTCATTCACAAATATGCGATATAATTGCTGTTGTTTTGAAATACAAAATAAAATTGCTTGTCATTGGCAAAAAAGAACTGTTGAATTAATTAGTCAATTTCGCTGACCTTACCTTATTGAGAATAATTTAACAGGATTTGAGGAATTTAAGCGGGTTGAAATTAAATGCACGTCAGAAAACATCTCTGGAGAGCTTTTTCTGATAGTAACTGCATCAGATGCTAGTGTCAGTGGCCACCTCTGGGCTGCTCTTCAAAATGCTTGCATCCCCATTATGGATCTGATCGATTGGACAAGAAGCAAGCCAGATACAATTCATGATATTTTTGGCTCACTTGGCATTGATTCTGCATGGAGCCAATTTTTAAGTGTAAGTTGTTACTTATTCGAATTTCTTTTTCTATTTTTTTTGGGTGGATCTGAAGAACATTGACGTCCACTCTAGTCAAAAACTGATTTATAAGGTATTGTTAAGGACTTCAAAATTTAGATGTTTTCCAAATTATCACTGTAGCTTGCAATTATCTCAAGCCAGAGAGACAAAGTACATGCGTAATCAAAGAGCAATATTTTTCCTAGCTTCATTTGTATTTTTTTTTCCGACAAATTGTGATATTGGATATGCAGTGCTTGGAGAAAAGCATATCCGACATAGGGAGAGGGATAAAAAGGGAGCATTTAATGACGGTGGCTGATAGCCTCTCTGTTAGCGGCGAATTCCATGGTCTAAGTAGTAATGGGCTCAAAGGACAGAGGAAGCGGCTTGGGTTGTCTGCTCCATTCTCGCAAGCTTGTTTTTCTGTGAGTTTTTTTTAATTGATTGAATGAAATTCTTTATTTCACTTAGGAAAGAAATAAAGGAAGAGTTACTGATTGTTGCGAGTTCAAAAATGCAGGGACCTGCTAGTAATTTTGTTACTGCAGCAAAGGAGGGGATGGTGGATGGCCTTCATGGCTCTTTAGACTCCATTTCTTGGGGCAAGGAGCCTTCCATTGGGTCAGGGGGGCACTTTGACCTTATGTTTTCTGTCAAAGTAATCACTACTTTATATGAATTACTTAACCATAAAAATTTAGTTTTCTTTTATGGCTTCTGTATATGGATTATAAATGTGCTTCTAAAAAGCATTGTAATTGTCTTTACAGAAAATAAAATATAATCATTAAAAAAAACTAATGTTGCGAACAAGTTTTGCTTAAAATAATTTGGTATCTAATGAGCAGGAGCATTTTGGGAACAAAAATTCTGTGAATGATTATGACTTGAAAACACAGGCCTCACAGTGTGGTCCTCAGGTACAAAATTCTTCTCTTTTTAATTTTAGTTTGTGAAGATATATTTGACCCATCTAATAAAGAATGTATCGATGTTATTAACTTCAGGACGATAAACCTGAAGGGTGTGCCGACATTTATGAATTTCTTATGGGATTTTTACCAAGGGAGCCCAATCCAAGTAAAAATTGTTCTCTGGCAAAAAGGGGAGGGGAGTCATCAAGTTGTGAACTTAATGTTTTGCATGGACATGTGGTCAAAAAGACAAAAGATGGTTATGAAAAAGTTATTGAGATTCCTCCAGAACATCCTAGCATAGGCTTGTGGGCTAACATACTTGACATGCATGCGTCCTTGCAAAAAATTTTATACCGGTGAGTCTTTTTCCTTTTATTTAAATGTGTAGTATACATATATCAGATCTGTGGAGAACTTGTAATCCACCAAAATGTGTATTAAACTTTAGTTTAATAGTTCGTATCTCAATTTACAATAATGCAATTAACCTGGGCGCTAAATTTATCAGGCTCGTATCAGATTTGTATTTTTTACAGAATGTACTTGCCATCTTCAATTCATCAGTAATGTGTGTTTATATTTGCTTCAAGGTACCCAATTGGGACTTATGTTAGCGAACCTGATAGATTATGTCTCATTGAAGCTCTCACCTACCATCCAAGGGGTGTTCAAAAGAGGGGTATTGGTGTTAAGGCTATAAAGGTAACTTAATTGATTTGTCAGTACTTAAAATTTCACTGCTTTTAATCTCGGTTTAAACTTATTTTGTGATTAAAGCATAATGTCTGTATAAGGTTGATGGGGCAAATAATTACACTTATATGTAATGTTTGGTCATGAATCCAGGTCTTGTATTACTAATCCATATAGACAAGGATATTAGCTGTTTTTCTACTCGGCTTACAGTGTGCATGACATCTCAAACAGTTTTTATAAGCATGATCTGTGTACCACAAAAATATTGCTACAATGTTTGATTTGTTATTTGAAATTTCTTTGAGATTATTGTCTAGTTTGTCAAGTTGAATAATTGTTAGTGGATCCTTATTCTTGTATATATTTGTTGATGTTTAGGTTGTGCACTGCAAATGTATTTATTGATGTTTTGAGTTGTGTACTGAGTTGGTTGATAATTCCTTTTTAGTATGCTTGTTATCTTTTAACTGAATTGTTTTTTTGTTTGTATTGTCATAGATTGGACAGAGCCAAGAGCATGATGGGTCACGCTGTTTCATCTTGGTACGAAATAATGGTAGCGAGGAAGATTTCTCATACCGCAAATGCATAATTGGAGCGGCGTCAGAAATCTCTTCTGAATTAAAGGCTTTTGTTGAGACAAAGCTCTTTCATAGGACTTGGTAGAGTTATGTGCGGCCTACTTCCTTTCCTGGAGGTAAATTGTCTGCCTAAATAATTTGTTATGTCAGTAGGAATACTTAGCAATAATGACATAATATAGATTTAGTGTGGACTTGCTAAAACTTAAACGTTAGAATTAAGGGAAACCAAGAAATGCACTATCTGATTGTTTAACTAGCGTATATCATGTGTTGATAAATTCAGGTCTGGCATTTGACGGTGAAGCTTGGAATTTGCAACTTGACTGTCGTATTACAGTTCCAGCTCTTTTATGGGCAACCAAATTTCTTACAACTAAGCGCACGAAAAAATCTTCATTCAGCGAACATGTCAGTCTGTAACAACAAACAGATAATCAGTACTTTTGAACCCCCCCCCCCCTCTCTCTCTCTCTCTCTCTCGCTCTCTCTCTCTTAGTGACTAGCTGTTTTCTGTTTGTCTCGTTTTTTTTTTTTGGAAATACTCTGGAGTGGGCATAACTGCATAATTATCAGTTATCATTGCTTTGTTTTCTTTTTGGATGTAAACATTAATGTGAAGAAACTAGTATATGCATAAAATATATTGATATATCGAAATGGTGGTTAGGCACGTGTAAATAATATGCACTGAACTCTTAACTGCAAACACCAATCCTCCTAAGCGCACTTACAAGGACGAGCTGCTAGCCTGTTACGATATCAAATATCATGTTCCCATGTGTTACGGTTTTGTGCTATGTATTACAATAAAGCTCAGTACTCTGTTAATATGTTACATTTTATTTACCGTCTCAATTATAAAGACTTTTCTGTTGAGTCCATTTATTTTATGTGAGCATCACTGAAGTGATTATTTACCAGGGCCATTTATTTATTTTCTGTATTCATTATACTATGGACCTATTTTGAATGAAGGCGTTTCATTGATTTTTTATTGCCAATAGACTGTATGATGAAATTGCGAGTGGCAGGGGCCCTATTAAGTGATTTAATTACATTAAATATGATTTGTCTTTTCTTAAAATCATGTTGACAAATTAAAGAAATAAATGTAAGGTTAGATTTTTGGGTTTCAAATATGCCTTGTGGGAAAGCCTGTATATGAAATTACATCGAAGTCCTAGTTTTCACTTATTGTAGAAATTGCCTCGTAAATGAGGTTTTCAGAAATTTTAGCGGGCATAGTTCCTTGATTTTGCTGTTTATTAAAGCACGCTCGAGTCATTTAGGCTGCTGACTGCTGAGCATGCATGAGGATGACTTTGGCGTATACTTTCAACCATAGGTCCATAGCTGCTGAATATACCTTTTTAAGAGTCGGTGTACAATTGAGCCATTAGGTGCTTAGTTTACTTGAACTGAGAGGCAAAAAGGGGCGTTTATTACTGCAATTTGCGTGTACGAATATAGTAGGCATACTACAAGTAAAGGCTTAATTAAATAGTTATCATATTTGAAAATCACTACATGTGATGCAGCAATGAACAAAGTATAGTTTGAATTTACAAGAATGCATATCAATTAGAACATCATTCACATAAATCAATCAAGGCCCTTCTTTACTCGTGAACTTTACTATGCTTGTAAACTCTATCTCTACGAATAAGCAAAGTATCAATATCATGTACATAGCATTATCAAACAGCAGCCGCTATGTCTATACGTCAGAAATATGACAAATACACAAGTCTATAGCAAAGACTACCTTAACAAGTAAACTATCCGCATATTTTTCTTATATAAAAATAAAAATAATAGCCAATATAAACATCAGGATACTGATCACAGCAACAATCTTGTATTATTATAACGAATTCAAATGCACAAACATCATATACAATGTTTTAATCTAAGGCGAATCACACTTGATACTGTAAACAACTATTTACAATATAGATTGTAGGATTATTAATTTTCCTTATGTTACTTAGTATTAACACATTTTTAGTTATAACATAATTAATATATGAAATTTAAGTTAAAATAATAAACAATGTATCCTAGAGAGTTCAATCAAACAAGTAATAACACGTATAATGTGAAAGGAGCAGAAAGGTATAATAATAAAATTTTTGTTGAGGCCTGGGATTTAAATATTTATTCTAAAGAAAGGGAAATGTAAGATATCCAAATAAATATCATCTGCCACATTGCGGCTACACAATATTATGTCGCTCAGTTTGTCGACTATCTCCAAACGAGCAGGATTCTGTTCGCTAGTTGCTTAGTTCGTAGACCATGTCCACACCTTTAGTTCTCCAGTCCCATCACCGGTGAAAAACAGTCCATTGGGCCCTGTTTGCATGGCTCGCACTTCTTGCTTTGCAAAAATTTTCCCCCTCTCATTAAATCTGTTCAAATAAAATAAATTCATTAATAAGTAAATAATGATCCAGCTATTTTGGATGATATTTTCTTGTTAAGGAAGACTTACGAGGGAAGATCATAGAGCCGGACAGTATTGTCATTCAATGAACAGAGCAAAACAGGCTTTCCTTGTACATCATGCATCCCACAAAGCGAAATTACTCCCTGATAATAAAAATAACAAGAAGAAAAAACAACAAGCTATTACTTCTTTTCTTTTATCATGCACCAAAGAATTAAGACATTCAGTTAAAAAGAAAAGGAGCACAGAAATATTACCAAGACAAAAGAATTGAGGGATAAAATGTAAAATTAAACAAAAACTACTTACATGTTCTTCAGTATGAGTATATGTCACCTCCAGCTGGTCCTTGCTGTTGTGAACCCAAACCTAAATGTAAAAACAGAAACGCAAGTCAGAATATGGAGAACAATAGTGTTAAGTATATTCAGCATCTACATGTTAACAACAATCATGTTAAACAAACCATTTGAAAACATACTATCATGACACACTTTTTTTTTTTATCATTCAGACAAATTGAACTTAATAACAAATTGACATTTCTAACAGAAAAATGAAGAAAACAAACCTTTACTGTGCTGTCTAGGGAACATGATAATAGAAACTGTTCCCAGCATAACAAAGACATTACAACATTTGTATGGTCGGAGAGGGTCTGGACGCACTGCAGTGTTGTCAGGTCCCATGCCTAAAACCATTATAAACCATTTTGTAAACACATTAATTCTGTACTCAAAAGGCAAAATAACTACATATTAGAAACAAAGAAAACATAACACTTCAATCTTTGATTTTCTTCTCCCCAGATTATAGTATCAAGCTTAAAATTTTGGGTTTATTAATGCGTGTATTTATTTCTGCAAGGGGTCTACAGAGGTTGATACTGTCTCATTCAAAATAGTAAACCAGAAATCATAGGACTGTCAAATACCAACATTGTCCTACCCATGTCATTATTAGGGTTGCTACTGTCAGTTCAACACCAAGTTCTACAAGTTGAAGAACAAATCAACCCACTTACCAGGGTAAATAGCAAATAATGATATGTTTGATAAATACGAAGTTACCAGATTCACATTAAAAAAAAAAAGAAGGGAAACCAAGTGGGAGCACATGAACTCACTTTAATAGTATTATCCATGGAGCATGAATAAAGTTTAGGCCCTCCTACCACTAATGAAATAACAGCGAGGCGGTGACCCACAAGAAAAGTGGCTGGCTCGAAATTATTTGTAGCAGCATTAAATCTCCAAATTAATATTTTGCCATCCTATAATTTATTGAAGAAGAAAGCAGATTACCTTCTAATTCTTTAACGCAGAGTTGATCGTAAAAAACTCACTAAAAGATCAAAGGGGAGACTTACTTGTGTACCAGCGAATAACATATCATTGGCAGCCGCTAGTGCATATACCTGCCCAGTGGGCCCAGGAAGGTTCATTTCTGCACCGGTCTGTGTATTCCAAACCTAGATAATTTTTTTTACAGAAAAAGAAAAACTAGATGTGAACAACATCTCTTATAAGGACAGATTTGCAATTTAAAATTATGCAGACCGATTAAACATGATCACATAAATATAACCAACATTTCTCATGCTGCAACTAGCCCCAACATTTGAGAATGACATCAATAGCTAAGTTAATTTACAGTAGGTTAAGAGAAACTAGATGTGAACAACAACTATCATAAGAGAAGATTTGAAATTATGTTCAAGAAATAAACATGTTTGCATAAATATAACAAACATTTCTCCTGCTGCAAAATTTGAAATTATTGTTGCTTGCGAAATGACACACTGAATAGATTCAAATCATCAAGGTTATGATAAAATTTATCAATCACACGGTCTTAAATCATAAAGGATTTTATTGGTGAATAGACCAGAAAGTTATGTGCTTGTTGCAAATATAGGAACTACAGTTTTATCTCCAGATAATTAGAGAGTGAAAAATGCACTGAGTAAAAGCCCCACAAGACAAACTATTATTTTGAGAAAAGTCATTCTAAAATAGTACCTTTATAGAGTCGGGGATGCCGACAAATAACCATGGGTCTTCGCAAATCATACAGCCGATTTCACCCCCCATGGGGATGCTTACTGTACACTACCATACACAGACACCATAAATACCAGTCAAGTCACATGATGATGAGCAATCTCTCAGGGATTGTAATTAACAATTATTTTCAATTTACCACGCTACCTGCCCTGTCTGACAGTCCCACACCTTGACCGTCTTATCTTTACTTCCGGAGTATAGCTTGTCAGATCCAGATGGTAGTGCTATTGCTGTTACAACCTACAACCAATAATTTTTTAACTGTTCATTAATCACTAGTGTAAATAACTAAACACAATTACTTACACAAAAAAAAAACAACGAAGAAGATAAAAACTAAACCTTTTCATGTCCTTTTAAAGGCGTGATAAGAGAGAAACCCTCGCCAAAAGACCATGAATGCGGATACCGGCATCTGTCGCCAAAGGAGCAGTTCCCTGCAACAAAGAATTTGCATGGTCTATCGCCTCCGCTAGTACCGACGCCTCCATTCACTCTCCCCGCATTTGAATTCTCTCCATGACGACCTTTACCCCATTTGGACTGATGGCCTCCGTTGTTTGGTCCGCTACTGCTGCCTCCAGTACTAGGGTTTGTCCAGCGCAGCGATCGCTTTGAATTGGATGGATCTTGAGCGGCCGGGAGCTCGCTGTGGAGAAACGGACACGGGTGTCGGTTGCAGTGCCCGGCTCGCCACTGAAAGCACACTTTGCCTCCCCGATCAGGCTGTCTGGACGTGGGACCCAATCGCTGGTGAATTCGTTTGTATCCTCCGCGGTCGTCGTTCTCGATCTCCATGTCAGAAAGCTTGTACACGGAGTTGTTGGCCGAGTTGCGCCGATTCTTGTCGGAAATTCGATGGGATTGGAGATCGGAAGAGAGGTTTGTGCGTACTTTCCTTAATTATTGATGATGAAGAATTGAAGATAGATTCTGAAAAAGTCTGTCGGTTGATTAGTATGAGGCTGCTGATATAAATATAAATCAATCCGGGCCGTGTATTTAGATTTTAGAGTTTATTTCCTACAGATTATTATTATTTTTTTGATATTTAATAACTGGACTATCAGCTATTTTCTTATTTTATATATTTTAATTTCTTTTAGGCCCTCATCAAAATTCTTTTTCTTTAACACATAATTTCATTTTATTAGAAATTTTGTGATCAAAATGAACCAATTTAGTGTCATTTGGTTGACATTTTCATATAGTATTTACTTTAACCATCCGTATCATCCTCTTCCTTTCACTAGACCCTTGCCTCCTTCCTCTCTCCTCTCACATTTCATGTCTCTAGCCTTCCTCTCCCTTTCGCCTCTCATTCTCTCTTCGCACCATCTCCCTTTCCGGCAATCCAGATCTTCGCATTTCTACCTTCCCCCTCCTTCCCTCTCCTTCCCTCCCTTCTCCCTTCTCCAATGAACTTCGCCATTCAGATCCTTCCTTCCTTCCTTCCATCTCTCTTCAATTCTCCTACTCGCCATTTAGATTTCTGACTCGTACTTCTTCCTTCTTCTCTATTTTCTAAATCCTTGCTTTGTTATAAAATTCTTTGTTTTCTAGTCCTGAAGTTGTTGTAATAAGTGAGCAAGTATAAGCGTAAATGATTAGTTTGTTGCAACAAAGAATCATCTTATAAGTGCGTATATTAAATACGATAAGAGATCATCTTATAAATATAAATGATCGGATCGTTAAAATAAGGGGTCATCTTATAAAATTTATTAGATATAATAAGTGATAATCTTATAAGCATAAATGTTTAATTAGGTATAATAAAGAATTACCTTATTAGTGCATTTATTAGATGTAATAAGGAATCAACTTACAAGCATAAATTCTCAATTAGTTGTAAGAAAAAATCATCTTAATATAAGCGTGTGAGAGAGAGAAAAGAGGAGAGGGAGGGAAACCGAAGTAAAGTGAAGGAGACGCGGAGCGTCAAAAATGGAAAGGGCCCCTTCCATTTTTTTTTAGAAGAAAGAGGGAGGTCTTTGCCACCCAACTTTTTCTGAAATTAAAGGTGTATGCGGGACTTAAACTCTTGACCTCTTAGAGACCAGTCTAGTGCTCTTACCACTGAGCCATTAGACCACATGCGGCACTTTCCATTTTTATACTATTAGATCTAACGAAATTCTAAGAAATCAATTCAAATGATATGAAATGAAATTCCGCGTAAAAAACATTTTGATCAAATCAATAATGACAAAAATTCTTCAATCATATTTTAAATACTTAACCTTCATTGGAGAAGTCATTTTTAACCACGACCGTTAGCAATTAAGCTCGACTTTTTTTACTATTTTAGCGCACATCGGACATGCCTCCTTCAATCCCCTTCTTTTGCAACGAAATTCCAGCATAAAAAAAAATAATAATAATAAAAGAGCAAGATTGCCCTTAAGCCTAACTGCTGCCCCAGTATAGCCTAAAAGTCGCATCGTTGGATGGGCCTTCGACGGTGATGGGCCTTCGCATCATATATATATAGTTTACCTACGGTGAGATGCATCACAAAAAGTTCTCCGTGAGTCGCGACCAAAATTTCTAAATCTGGTTCAAAATAACCGATCCAAACTATTCAATATGATCTTCCTATTGAAATCTCTATGTAGACCAAATTTTATATTTTTTCGAAATTTCTAAGTATTTTTTTCGGATTTTTAAAAAATGTTGTTTTTGAACGGTTCAGAACTAATTAGATTAACGATTTTCTAAAATCCGAAAAAAATACTTAAAATTTTCAAAAAATTGTAAAATTTGGTCTGCATGGAGATTTCAATAAGGAGATCTTATTGAACGGTTTAGATCAGTCATTTTGAACCAAATCTAGAAGTTTTGAGCGCGACTCACAGAAGTCTTTTTGTGATGCATCTCACCGTAGCTAAACTATATATATATATATATATATATATATATATATATATCAAGCAACACGAAAAAATTAAAACTAATTTTATAATAGTAAAGAATTTCGAAAATAAATAGAAAAAAATCTAAATTTTATAAATAATGTTATAATATCGGATTCTGAGAATCGGATACTAAAATCCATTAGTATCAAATTCTCAAAATCCGATATTACAAATCGCCTCTCCAGAGGAAGGGCGCCCTTGAGGCTCCTTCTGATCCTAGGCTTATTATTTAATTATTTATATAAGTATTCATTGCCCGAAGCGCATAAATCTATCCCAAAATTAGACAACTCGCTCAACAATTTTTTTTTCTTGTAAATCAATAATATAAATAAATATAATAATTCGAACCCAACGTTACAATCATAGGCAACATGATATTAATAGATATAAATAATTTAGACATAAATTCAAAACGAATAAAGGAATTAGCATTTTCAACATCAGAAATAAATATTTGAGATAAAATTTAATCGTTTAGTCTATCTATCATTAATACATGTATAACTTTTTTTTCATTATCAATGGTATTTAAATTTATTTGTAAATAATATATGTATAATTTTTTTTAAGAAATTGTTAATGTCTCCCTTATCTATGCAAGAAGGGCTCGAACAATATATTTTTTTAATTTTAAATTTTTAATGTCGAATCCAAAATATTAATTTTATTTTTGAGAGCTGAATCCACGTGAAATTTTATAATTATCGCGTTTCACTTGCAACAAGATATAAAATTCAAAAAATAAATAAATCTAATAAATTGTTCTATATAAATAATAGTTTGTTTAATTATTTGACACATTGATCTAGTATCGTATAAACTTCAAAATTCATAATATTTTATGCAGAAATATTGTTGTGAAAATGATAAAAATAAGCAACTAGATTCTAATAACTAATAACTTGATTTTGAGATAACCAGATGTCCAATGCAAAAATTTGAATATTTACATGTTCTTTCATAAGTTCACCCATTTTTTTTTCCTAGCAAAAAATTGGTCGCATTGATATGATACCTTTTCTAAATCATGGTATTTTATCATAATAACATATTTTTCCTACTTATACTCTGCACAGAGTTTAATAATGAAACTAGTACAAATTTGGATTTTTTTTACCAAATGCCGAATAATGTAACTAGTAGAAATTTTGTTGCGCATTACGTTTGGACCAACAATTGCTGTCAGTTTAGGTTTTGGACATGGCTGATAATTGCTCTGCTGGCAGCCTAGGATTTCAAATATTAGTTGATTAGACTATATGAAAACAGATAAGGAAAAATAAGCTCTCTGTTAAAATGCTAGACAACATAGAATTGTGAAATACGTTAATTTGTAAAAATTTATACAAAATATTTGATTATAATTTTACATGGAAATTACAAGACAAGTGAGTTACTATAACAGTTTTAGCCTTGTAAACGTTGTCGTTATTATACTAAGTCCTAAGTTGTCATTGTTTCCAAAATTAGTTGGTTGATGACAAAAATACAGGAGAAGCTTTGTAAAAGCCATCGAGTTGATATACCTTGTTGAAAGACTATTAAAGTGGTGATTGTATAAAAAATTTTAAGTAGATATAACTTTATTAGTTTATGTACGGATGCGTAAAGAATACTAAAAATTTTAAGTTATTTTGATTGCTATCATGAAATTTCTTCAAAAATGTACAGTGAATATTAATAAAAAAATATTTATTTCATGCTATAATTCCTATCAGAAGAAAGTTAAAATGCTATATATAAAAATTTAGTGATATAGATCATCTGGTGATTTCGTTTGTTATTTGGATTTTGATTCTTGTTACATACCTAATGGATTTTAGTATCAGATTCTCAGAATCCGATATTACAACAGTATTTATAAAATTTAGATTTTTTTCGATCTATTTTCAAAATTCTTTATTATTATAAAATTAGTTTTAATTTTTTTGGTCGAGCAACCATGTGATGGGCCTTCTTTAAGCAGAGAATTATCCTTTAATCTTAAGTTATTTTTAGTTTGTTTTAGTACATCTCAGTCGATTATTTATTACTTTTGGTGTACTTTGGTATCTGTCACTTTTTAATGACATTATCGCTCAAGTTATAATATATGTAAGGCATTCTTTTTCCTGGTTGTATTTACAGGGATTTTAACGGCTTTTAAAGGGTAATGAAATGAATGTTTGGTTTAAATTAGAAATACTATCAATCAGTTTGGAATAACTCTCTCTAAAGCAATTTAATCGATCTAATTTTAGATAATAATAGGGGTGAAAACGGTAACTGTTTTAACCGTTATTTCATTTCGTTTCGTCCAAAACGAAACGAAACGAAACGAAACGGTTAAAGATTTTGGTTGCGTTTCAAAAAACGAAATGGTTAAAGAAAATTTGAAACGATTTCTTCCATGTGTATTTTCGTGATTTTGATTGTTTCGTCCAAAACGAAATGGTTAACGAAATTGCTAGTCAGTTTCGTATCTAAAACGAAACGGTTAACGAAACACCCAGTTTCGTTAGCGTTTTGGACGTTATGCAGCCCTATATATAGTATAACCATCTTAAACAAATCAGGGCTGATAAGTGCAATCAAGCTTTTGAGCAATCAAGCAATCAAGCCCTAAAATGGAAAGGGTGCTATGTCTAGAAAAGGAAAACGTGTCCCCTCTCCTAACTCGCGTCCCCTCCCCTCCCCTCCCTTCTTTTCCGTCTATTCCCTTCCCTGCCTCTCTCCTTCTCGCGCCTCCCTTCCTACCCCCGTCTCTTCCCCTCCCTTTCCCTTCCCTGCCTCTCACCCACTTCGCCCCTCCTTTCTCTCGAGCCTCTCCCTTCCCTCCTTCCTCTCGAGCCTCTCTCCCTCCCCTCGTTCTTCTCGCGCCTCTCCCTCCTCTCGTGCCCACGATCCACCCGCCTCACCTTCTTGCCAGTGTTTCACCTCTTCCTTCCTGCATCACCCTCTTCTCGTGCACCTTTTCCCTCCCAACGCGTCTCTTCCTTTTTTTCCATTGCCACTGACACCTGAACAAGTATATACTCCTGTGCTAGAATATAAATACTCCCTTATAGTTATTAGTTACTCCTGTAAGTTTTATTATTTATTCCTTTATAATTATTAGTTACTCCCTAAATGAACTACATATATAGTTACTTCCTTATGCACATCATTTACTCCCTTTTTCGATATTAGTTACTCCATTAAATGAAAATGCGTATTTGTACTTCCTTTTTAAATTATTAGATACTCCCTTCATCTTATTAGTTACTCCCTTACCATTAATTATATACTTCCGAATACAAATAAAATACTCCTTCTGATATACACCTATTTGATTAATATAAAATACTCACTTATGAAATTATATATACTCCCTAAGTCTAATTAAAATACTCCTATGAACATATTAATTACTCGCATAAATAACTGTTCATTTTAAGTTATTAGATACTCCCTTTATCCGATACTGTACTCATTTTTGTTGTATTGTTTAGAGCAGAGGAAGGGGAAGGGGGAGCGAAAGGGTGGCGATGAGAGAGAGAAGAGGGGAGCGAGAGAGAGGAGGTGGAGCCGTAGAGGGTGAGGAGAGTAGAGGCGGAGGAGAGGGAGAGGAGAGTGGATGCGGATGAGAGTAGAGGTGGAGGAGAGGGGAGGCGCATGGGGGGAGGGGAGGGGATGGGAGTCGCGTCACAGGAGGAGTCGCGACTCCTCTGATTGCGTGATTGCTTAAACTTTGATTGCGTAGACTAATTCCCTAAACAAATATTGAAGACAAAAGTTACAGTAGACCCAAAATAAGCTCAATAACATGATCCATAACATTATAATAACAAGGTCGGGAAGAATTTAACACTTAAACGGGCCTCGCATTGTCAGATTGCTAGAGAACAAAATCTCAGTTGCCATAACCAATTGAAAGTGCCTCACATTGTCAGATTGCTAACGAATAAAATCTAATTGATTGGAACAGTGGCGGAAGGATTTAAATCAAAGGCAAATTACGACAACCATCAAATTGATTTTTCATGGACTCGACGCCAATTCTGTGGCGGCTGGTACTGCATCCTTTTCTCCTAATAAGTAATAAGCACAATCCGAATCAGGTGTTGCGCGACAAGCTGTGTCGCGCAGTAAATCGAACCGTTCGCGCGATCCGACGGCTCAAATCTATTTCCTCTAAATGAATCGGTTCCGATACCCAAAATCTCTCTTATCTGGTCCTCTCCGTGCAAGATCCAAAAGCCACGAAAAATCAAACAAAAAAACAAAAGGGAATTGGAATTGGAAGGAAGAGGATCCTCTCCGTGCTAAATCGAAAAGCCATCAAAATAAAAAAACTTCTCTCCGTGAGTTTGAAAGAGAAAGCGAGACCTTTTTCTCTTTTGCTTTTGCTACAGCTTGTTCCTTTCATCATCAAATCAGATTTTTTTTTTTGTCTTTCTGCCTGTAGCGTACCATGCCTATTAATATATCTCTAATATATGGTCATGGTTGCCATGGTTGGCATTATCACCTTCTGGCCTTGATTTGATCTCAATTGAGTTACTAGTAAGCATTATAGGATTCTTGTGAAGCTTTATAGTTGAGCAATTTCATTTATTACTGGTTCAATTACATCAATTATTCTTCTTGTCACTTCATTGGTTCATAGTTTTTCCTTAAAATTGATTGCAATTTAACAAATGAGAGGGGCCAACGTTGATATCACCGGATTCCTCTTGTTCTTAGCTTTTCAGCGACTCCAAAAACATTGGCCATCATGGAGTAAGTCACCAGAATGAGTGTCGTCGGAGACGACATTCGTTTTTTTATTTCTCTTTTTCGTTTTTTTTTTGAATCGGCAAAATGGGAGTGGTAATATCTAATGAGGAGATGTGCCGCTGATGAGTGGGCCTCCCGCATTTAATTCACTGCAAAGTGGGGTCCGATGGTCAGATTCGTCCCTCTCGAATCCCACTCTTTTGCGAATTACGAAACGAACGGAGAATGAAATGGAGGCACAGAGTTGAAAGAAATGGATGCACATATTTAATTTCGGATCCGATGCGGGAACACAACAAATTGAGGCAGATCCGATAAGTTAATTGAGGGAAATCCGATAAGTTTTGAGTTGGGAGTGGAGAAGAAAAATACGCCGTTCGATTGAGTGGATGGTTCGATTTACTGCGCGACACAGCTTGTCGCGCAACACCTGATTCGGATTGGTAATAAGCAGGTGCTTGTTCATAATTAGGAAAATAAAAAATTATTTACTGGTTACCGTTGTAACAGTAGAGAGGGGTCCATGTGCTCCAAGCCTCGTGTAAAGGACTAAGAGTTGGTTAGCTTGTTAGGTAGAAAGCTTAGTTTTGAAGTGATTAATTAGTAGTTGAGTTGTTATTCAAAAAAAGAAAGCCAAATGCCGAATAATGAAACTAGTACAAATTTTGTTGCACATTACGTTTGGACCAACAATTGCTGTCAGTTTAGGTATTGGACATGGTTGATAATTGCTCTGCTAGCAGCCTAGGATTTCAAATATTAGTTCAATTAGACTATATGAAAACAGATAAGGAAAAATATATAAGCTCTTTGTTAAAATGCTAGACAACATAGAATTGTGAAATACGTTAAGTTGTAAAAATTTATACAAAATATTCGATTATAATTTTACATGGAAATTACAAGACAAGTGAGTTACTATAACAGTTTTAGGCTTGTAAACGTTGTCGTTATTATACTAAGTCCTAAGTTGTCATTGTTTCCAAAATTAGTTGGTTGATGACAAAAATACAGGAGATAAACTTTGTAAAAGTCATCGAGTTGATATACCTCGTTGAAAGATATTAAAGTGGTGATTGTATAAAAAATTTTAAGTAGATATAATCTTTATTAGTTTATGTACGGATGGGTAAAGAATACTAAAAATTTTAATTTTATTTTGATTGCTATCATGAAATTTCTTCAAAAATGTACAGTGAACATTAATAAAAAAATATTTATTTCATGCTATAATTCCTATCAGAAGAAAGTTAAAATGCTATATATAAAAAGTTAGTAATATAGATCATCCGGTGGTTTCGTTTGTTATTTGGATTTTGATTTTTGTTACTAAAAAAATTAAAATTAATGGCGTGATGATAGGATTAAAAATAGAGGAACTTCAGAACTCCTTACTATGAATCCAAAATCATTTTAGTAATTTCCTTTAGAGTCTGCTCCAGAACACACTTATTAAAGGAACGGAGAGTAGAGGAGAGGAAAATTGCTCGGTTTTTGTTACTCTCCAAATCAGGATATACAAGTTTACTCTAAAACTTTTATAATTTCAATGTCTCTTTCATTGTCTTCTCTTCCCTTCCATTAATAAATAATAATTGATTTGTGGAGCAAGTAACTGATTCGGGCAGAGTAAATTTTTAATAGTTTACGCTACCTTCTTTTCCCTTCCTCTGAAAAAGCTTTCCTGGAATAGACCCTTAAGCATTTCTGGTACCATTACGATGCACAGCAGCACAGGACAATCAAACCATGCATTGTGGCCTGTCCCATGTAAATTTGATTGGATCAGCGCAAAAGATAAATACGGTTGTCTTAAATGTTGCTTTAATGATGTCATTATCAATCCTATATATAAGACATCAATTGCGAATAACTAAAAAAAGGAACATGATTAATCTTTTAATTAATTAAAATTATAATCCAAATTCCTAAGGTAGACGTGTTTTTTTTTTCATCTTATATATAAAATTTTCCCAAAAAAAAAAAAAACCAAGCTATCAATCAAATGGTAGAATTGTTCGAAATTCAAGTAAATCAACAAAATCGTTAATGCATAAGATATATATATAAATCTATTGTGAACCATGACCATTTTGGTCATATAAGCTTTCGTAAACCATGACCATTTTGTAAACCATGACAACAAAATCGTTCATATAAGCTTTCGTAAACCATGACCATTTTGGTCGGTGATTTCACAAATTGTCAAATCTAATTTAACCAACCCAATCTATATATTGAAATCTCATAGCAAACAAAATTTTACAATTTTTGAAATTTTTTACTATTTTTTTCGAATTTTTTAAAGCTTGCCATTTTTGGCTATAAATACACTAATTTGTAAGCAAAAAATGATAAGCTTTAAAAAATTCGAAAAAAATAGTAAAAAAATTTTAAAAATTGTAAAATTTTATTTGCTATGAGATTTCAATATATAGATTGGATTGGTTAATTTAGATCTGTCAATTTACAAAATCACCGATGAAACGGTCGTGGTGTACGGAGCGCTCTATGCATCACGGTTCACAATAGATTTACTATATATATATATATGCCACAGGTGGCAATGCCATCCATTTTTCTTTTGAGTCATTTTTCGATATCCAAAATTCAAATGGTAGTTCCAAACCGTTCAAGTTGATCTCCATATTGGAATATCCTTGGAGATCAAATTTTACATTTTTTCGAATTGTTTTGCTATTTATTATGATATTTTCAAAAAATATTATAATTAGAGTATTTCAGGCACTCCAATTTAAAAATATCATAATAAATAACAAAAAAATTCGAAAAAATATAAAATTTGATCTCCAAGAATATTCCAATATAGAGATCAACTTGAAAGGTTTGGATCGATCATTTGAATTTTGGATATCGAAAAATGACTCAAAAGAAAATAGGTGGCATTGTCACCCGTGGCACATTAGCCATTCTCTCTCTCTCTCTCTATATATATATATAGAGAGAGAGAGAGAGAGAACCTATGGTGCATACTAATGTACGAAAGCTTCGGTGCATATTGATCCAAACTATTGAATCTGCTTCAAAATAACTGATCCAAACCGTCCAATATGATCTCCTTATTATAATCTCCTTACCGATCAAATTTTAATTTTTTTCAAAATTTTTAAGTATTTTTTTCAAATTTTAGAAAATTGCTAATCTAATTTTTTCTGAACCATTCAAAAATAACAGTTTTTAAAAATCCGAAAAAAATAATTAAAAATTTCGAAAAAATATAAAATTTGGTCGGCAAGGAGATTTCAATAGGGAGATCATATTGGACGGTTTGGATCGATCATTTTGAAACAGATTTAAGAGTTTGGATCAGTATGCACCGAAACTTTCCGTACATTAGTATGCACCATAGGCTCTCTCTCTCTCTCTCTCTCTCTATATATATATATATATATAGTATTGCTATGGTGAGTCGCGCTCAAAACTCCTAGATCTGGTTCAAAATGACTGATCCAAACCATCCAATACGATCTCCCTATTGAAATCTCCATGCAGACCAAATTTTATATTTTTTTTGAAAATTTTAAGTATTTTTTTCGGATTTTCAAACACTGCTGTTTTTTAACGGTTCAAAACTAATTAGATTAATGATTTTCTAAAATTTAAAAAAATATAAAAAAATTTTGAAAAAAATATAAAATTTGGTCTGCATAGAGATTTTAATAAGGAGATCGTATTAAACGGTTTGAATTGGTCATTTTGAACTAGATCTAGGAGTTTCGAGCGTGATTCACAGACCCTCTTGTGAATCGCGACTCACCATAGCAAAACTCTATATATATATATATATAGTGGATGGATAAAATACACTCTGGTGTATGGATTGTCTCCCGTACACCAGAGTCGTTTTTGAAATATAAAAATCAAACGGTCGATTCGAACCATTCAAGTTATTCTCCATATTGAAAAATTCTTGGAGACAAAATTTTATATTTTTTCGAAATTTTTTGCTATATATTATGATATTTTCAAAAAACACTACAATTGGAGTATTTCAGGCCCTTCAATTTGAAAATATCATAATATATAGCAAAAAAAAAATGTAAAATTTGGTCTCCAAGAATTTTTCAATATGAAAAACAACTTGAACGGTTCAGATTGACTGTTTGAATTTTAAATTTCGAAAATGACTCGAGTGTACGGGGATGATCCGTACACCAGAGTGTATTTTATCACTCCTCTATATATATAGAGAGTTTTGCTATGGAGAGTCGCGACTTACGTAAGTCGCACTCAAAACTCTTAGATCTGGTTCAAAATTACCGATCCAAACCGTCTAATACGATCTCCCTATTGAAAGCTCCATGCATACCAAATTTTATATATTTTTGAAAATTTTAAGTATTTTTTTGGGATTTTTAAAAACGGCTATTTTTGAACGGTTCAAAACTAATTAGATTAACGATTTCTAAAATTTCAAAAAAATACTTAAAAATTTTGAAAAATATAAAATCTGGTCTGTATGGAGATTTCAATAGGGAGATCGTATTGGACTGTTTGGATCGGTCAGTTTGAACCAGATCTAGGATTTTTTAGCGCGACTCGCAGACCCTCTCGTGAGTCGCGACGCACCATAGCAAAACTCTATATATATAGAGTTTAGCTACGGTGAGATGCATCACAAAAAGTCCTCCGTGAGTCGCGCTCAAAACTCATAGATCTGGTTTTAAATGACCGATCTAAACTGTTCAATACGATCTCCTTATGGCAATCTCCATGCAGACCAAATTTTATATTTTTTCAAAAATTTCAAGTATTTTTTTCGGATTTTACAAAATCGTTAATCTAATTAGTTTTGAACCGTTTAAAAACAGCAGTATTTAAAAATTCGAAAAAAATACTTAAAAATTTTGAAAAAATATAAAATTTAGTCTACATAGAGATTTCAATAGGGAGATCATATTGGATGGTTTGGATCGGTCATTTTGAACCAGATTTAGGAGTTTTGATCGCGACTCACGGATGATTTTTTGTGATGCATTTCACCGTAGCTAAACTATATATATATATATATATAGAGAGAGAGAGAGAGAGAGAGAGAGAATGGCTAACGTGCCATAGAGTCGTTTTTCGAAACCTAAAATTCAAATGCCCAATTCGAACTGTTCAAGTTATTCACCATATTCAAATACCCTTGGAGACCAAATTTTATATTTTTTCGAATTTTTCTGCTATTTAAAAAACATTATAATTGGAGTATTTCAGACCCTCCAATTTAAAAATATTATAATAAATAGCAAAAAAATTCGAAACAATGTAAAATTTGGTCTTCAAGGGTATTTCAATATGATGATCAACTTGAACGGTTTGAATTGACCTATTGAATTTTGGATCTCGAAAAATAACTCAAAAGAGAAATGGATGGCATTGCCATCTATGACACGTTAGCCATTCTCTCTCTCTCTCTCTAGCTGGCTTTATAAACTCTTCGGCTATTTCATCCCACATTTTTTGCCAAACGCATGATACTTCTATATGTTCTCATTATCTTGATTGTTGCGATCCTGTACAAGGGTATATATACACGGAGTGTTTTAAATATCATCATTTTCTTCTCATTTTGGTTTCTAAAGTTTGAAACTCTTTTAATGATCCATACGTATCAACTTTTTGCTAGTATTAAAATATATTCGAAAATGATGTAAATGCACATCATTATAACGTCAACATGGAAATTTCATGAACTTGGCATCAAAGTGAATAAAAATGACAAAGTATGATTTTGTCGCTGTTGAAATCACCACCCAAATAATTAATTACTACGATATGGATACTACAAACGGTCATCATCAAATGTTGGTGATATGACTATTAATTTTCATCTTCAATGATGCCATAAATCATATTATAGTTTATCAATTTTTTACTTTTGTGTATAGTTAATTTTAAGCAGTAAGTTTTGAAATTTACTCCTTGACCGGAATGGACTCTCCTAAAGGAAAAAACAAGAAAATGTTTTCGCTGATTGGAGAAGGGAGCAACACGATTTAGAGGGCAAAAAAGATTGACAAGAATTTATTTCTCAGCTGTAAACGAAAATGTTTCTCTTCTCTATTTTTTTGTTATTGCTGTTGCCTGTTGGAGGTGAAGCAGCTTTAGTGACCTTTTCCACCTACCAAGGAGCTAACTTTTTCCCTCTCTGATCTTAAAAAAAAAAAAAAAAAAACTTTTTCCCTCTCCGCCAATTAGATTTTTTCTTCTCTACTTTTCTGTTCTTAGCCTTTTATCTGTCTCAAACTCTAGAATGAAAAAGTAACTCTTACTTTTTAATCAAACTATCAAAGAAAGTAACTCTTGTTTAATTTTTATCTTCCATTTTTAATTTTCATACAAAAAATAGTAAATATGTAACCGGCTTCTCTAAGACTAAAATAGTTTTACTTTATTCTCAAAGGAGCCGGACTCACGGCAAAATATGCAAATTTATATAATTCTTTATTAATTTCTTTTTATTGCAGAATGGACAAAATGTGTGTTTCCCAGTTGGGATTTGGGAAAGCACACCATACCACGCAGCAGGTGTCACAAACTATAAGACACTGCAGATTTCCACGGACAAAACCTCCATGTAAAACCAACGAGTTACTTGAGAAGTTGAGGTCCATCTATCTGGAGAGAGGCGCGCTAATTAAATCTTTTGTTTTCTTCTGCGACGTGTTAAATCTTTTGTTGATATGTTAACTAACGCAAACCCAGTGACTCGTAGAAAAAGTACAAACAACATGGCCATTTAATTGCCACAGTCCACAGACGTCTACACCTGGCATGATCACATCACAATTGTGACACGAGAAGATAACGCCGCAGCATTATCTATACGAAAAGCCAAGAAATTTTGTTGGGTATACACTTTTTTTTTTTTTTTTTTTTTGAATTTCATCCCGTAGGATTGTTGGGTATACACTACACACCAGTGTTTTGCCAATTTTTTAAATTGTAGATGTGGTCCGATCCCACCGGCTTGAATCATGGTACACACAAAAAGGCAAGTCAAGAGATGGGAAGATATTATTATGCCCTACTAAATAAATAATTCAGACATAATTTAGTCATATATTGGTTCCAAAATTAGTTACCTCTTTTTAATTCCGAAATTAATCACTTGTACTACAAATTTCTATTTTCTTTTACGAACTTAATAACGTATCTTAAACAAAAAATTGTTACTAGAGTACTCAAAATATTGAAAAAAAAAAACAGAATACAGCTTTTATGAAAATGTTATAAGAATAATAGGTCCATATGATGATAAAATGGTAATACTAGTGACAAAAAAGTATTGTGAAATTAAATAAGAACATATAGAGCAAAAATGTAATGTATAAAATTTTTAAACAATATTATGTGGAAGATTTAGACTGCGGGAATTATTAAAATAACCAGAAGTGCTTACCACTATCGTAAGATTCCATCATCTCCATCCAGTGCCTACTCATGTTATCCACTCTAATTAACTCCCAGCGTTTACTCACCATCCCTTGTCTGATTCCCATCCCCTCTTGGCGCCTACACTTCCTTGCATGGTCCTCCCCCACCTCATATTGTCCTATATATATGATACTAACCGTCCTATATTACCATATAAAACTAGGACAATTAAATTTTACCTGAACAATAATACTAACTGATATCTCGTATTTATATTGTTATTTTGACCAGACTTTACATCGAAATCGTGACCAAACCAATGATAATCACTGTGCTTTTGTATTTTATTTGGCAAGATTGGATACTGCCGTGAAATTTGACTTGTCTTGTAGGAACTTGGTGGATGTGACACAATAATTGCATAAAATGGAGAATTTTTGAAAAGAAAATGACTAAATGGAATCCATAGCATTGTAGAGCTCATCTTAAGCTTTCCAACGATATTTGAATCACTTCAATCGGAGTTCGGATGAAGAAATTATAGTCAAAATGCTATTGGTGCGCAGTGTGGATGCACAGGAATTCGGACCGAATTAGTATCAATTCAGACCGAATTGCATCACAGGAAATTACAGAGGAGCCAATTCGGACCAAATCAGATGGAATTCGGACCGAATTGACATACGAGGAAAGTTCTGGCTATACTTGGAAAGGGTATTCTCTTATGGGAGCGTCCCTAGGTCGGTTTGCAACCTATGGAGAGGTTCTAGGGCATCCAGAGAGGCAGGAAAAAGGCTATATATGGATATTCTTTCTTGTAGAGGAGGCACCTACCATTGATCCACCATAGCAGCCACCATTCTTCCACCTCCCACCATCGTTCTCACACCGAAAGGCGTGGGATTTCCACTTCTCCACCATCACTCGATCATGGCAGCGACTTGGGAGCGGTTCTAGACGCGACAGTGGCGGATTCAACCCAACCACGGCTTTGGACGTTCGGTATTTCGAGTTTGAAGGAATTCTCGGTTTATTTCTTCCTTTCTCTTGATATTTGATCGGATGGAGTTTGTATCTTACTTATTTGCATTTGTAGTTTATTTTATTAGTATGTTAGGCTAAAACTCATGTTGTCTTAGCGGTAGATGTAGCTTAGATTTGGTTTGCTATGTGATACTTGGCTTGTTGATTGAAATTGCTATTTACTTGTTGAGAATCGTTATTGCTTGCTTGTGCTATGAATTATTTATTAACTATGTTGCTTAATGGATGAATGGCCACATTTGTTAGGACATCAACATGTTTTAATAGATAAGACTTGCATAAGTATTTCGAGGTAGGTAAAAAGACGAAAGTCAACCAGCGATTAACCAAAAGTGAAAGTTTCTATTTGAACGGCAGTTTAAAATAGATATCTCGCAGAAAATCAACAAGTAAACTCGAGTAGGTCTACCAACACACGAAAGTTGAGGTACAATGCACTTGATGAGGGTTAACACTAGGTTCTATACCAAATACCATACCCAATAGACGACAGCAGAGGGTTAGGGAGTTTAGGTATGGCTAGATGGATCTTTAGCTTGAATAGATCAATAAACAAGTAGAACATAGCATTCACGCAGTGGAATTCGGACCGAATTGGTCACAATTTTGACCGAATTAGTGAGACAGAATACGATAGTGCTATGTTTCGCAACCCTGCGACCAAACCAAAGTGAAATCGAACCCTAAGGCATTTTTAATAACATATTTTAAACCCTAAAAACACCACAAAAATATTAGTTTTAATTGTTTTGATTTTATTTTCTCTTTTCTTTAATTGTTTGATTTAAACCAAAAACACCATAAAGATCTATCGTCTAGCTTTAGCAAACAAATAGGATTAGTATTCATCACCGTCTTTGTGGGATCGACACATTTGCTTTACTACGAACGTCTAGTCGAGTAAACAAGGTTATTTTTGTTTGACCTAGGTTTTCACCTCGATCACTAACTTTCCTGAAAACCAGGACAATTAAATTTTATCTGGACAATTAGCATACAAAATCAAGACAATTAGCATACAAAACTAGGACAATTTAAAATTTATCCGAACAATAATACTAACTGTCCCGGAAACTAGGACAATTAAATTTTATCCGGACAATTAGCATACAAAACCAAGACAATTAGCATACAAAACTAGGACAATTTAAAATTTATCCGAACAATAATACTAACTGTCATGAAAACTAGGACAATTAAATTTTACTCGGACAATTAGCATACAAAACTATGATAATTAGCATTCAGAACTAAAACAATTAGAAAGATAATATGTGGGGGAGGGAGAGGGTGGGGTGAGAGGTCAACATGAAGTTGATGAGGGAAAGGAAACATAGGTGCTAGAAAGGGAGGAGGTACACTCTGGATGATAAATCCAGTGGATGATAGGATGAGCGACAAAAATGAAAAGGTAATTAGCGCTTACTTGCAACAATAAAAAGAGAAAGTGCATAATCTCAGGGATGATGGGATGACAAATTTTGGGAATGATCGTTATCAGACCTGTTAAAAAAAAAATATACATTCAGGTCATTAATTTGCAAAAATTAATTTATTTTAAGAATTAGGGCCGAATTGAAAAAGTGACTTGAGAGATATAACTCCCAGTCGCCGTTGGGGAAAGAACTACAACCATGTGTAATGGATCTTTGTCGGAAATAATTTGAACTTTCATAACAAAAATCAAATCAAATTATTTCCATAACAAAAATCAAATCTTTATTTGTAGATAAATACAATGGAGAATATAGATATAAAGGATTATTTAACATTGGACATAAATTTCAATTATTTATCTATGTTCATAATCCCATCCCTACTATTATTATTTATAAAAGCATATATCCAAGGGCTAAAATAATTAGACAAAGGATGTAAACAATTGTTTGCTTTCCGCAATCTTAGCCATCGATCATTTAAACCAATGGCTGGATATTAGTTATGGATATAGAGTTTATAAGATCTTCACTTTTAAAGTTTTAATAGAAAAAAAATTTGGTTGGATTGGTTGTGTAATCATCAAAATAGAAATAAATTTATTGTTAGATTGATTGTGCACTGTGTTTGGAAAGAGAGCATAATAAGTATAGAAAACTTTATTAAAATAAATAATTAGTTTTTTATTTTAGAAATAAAACACATATGTACAATTTTTATCGTTTGCAATTTAGTTTGCTAGTTTCTATAAATAATCTAGATTTTAAGCCCGTTAAAATATTAGTCCACATTAAAAATTTTCTAATATCTTCGTAGTATACGAGAATGGAAATTGATTACTGCAATTGATGGTTTTACCATCACGCGCAATCACTGAGGTGCTCCCCTCAGCGAGCGCTCGATGGTCCCTCACTCAGCACACTTTATTTCGTACCTAAATGTTCAGTTGGATAAGTACAAATGTTTCGTTATTTGAGTATAAATATTCAGTTAGTTGCAATAAAAAATATAAATGTTATAAACAAAAATGTTCATTTTATTAAGTATAAATATTTAGTTTAGTAAGTACAAATATTCAGTTGGGTAAGTATAAATGTTTTGTTAATTGAGTATAAATGTTCAGTTAGTTGCAATAAAAATATAAATTTTACAAAAAAAAATGTTCATTTGGATAAGTGTAAATGTTTAGCTTAGCAAGAACAAATGTTCAGTTTAGTAAGTACAAATGTTCAGGTTATTATGTATAAATGTTCAGTTTATTAAGTATTACTTTTCAGTTTTTTTAATAGGTGCAATGACAAACGAAGGGGTCACGAACCGGATAAAAACACATGAAAAAATTAGAAGGGATCATAAACCGGTCCGATTTAAATAAAATTTTTTTCGACTCTGCCCCTGGTGCGTCTCTCTCCAAGACTGACGCGTGATTCTATATAATAAAACTATTAGTTGACACATTTAATTGAACACTTTTGATTATTAAACTGAACATTTGTAACAAACATCTGCTAGTCACGCGAGACTCACGTGCGCCCCTATGTTCAGCGATGGCTCGCAATGATTTTTTTCAGCTATTGCACTTGTCATTTCTGTACGAGAATATTAATAAACCGATTCCAAACTGCCCCTTAATATGAAGCTGTATTTCCTGCAGCAAAAGACGCATTGCCAAATTAGCAATAACAATTACACAAGTATCCTCATATGGAAAGTTTTCTGGAGGGTATGAGCGAAAAATTTACACCCTGCTCCTTTTATATAATTAAAAAAAATCCCATTGCTTAAAGCCCACGTTCCATTTTCCTCCAAGAAATTCATCCAAAACCTCCCAAAAATAAAACCTCGTCTCTCTCTCCAATGGCGGTACACCGAAAGGCAACTGCGCGCCACTTCTTTCTCACGCTCGCAGATGCAGCCACGTGGCCGTGCGCCCTCATCGTGATCACACTCATCCTCTTCTGTTCAATGCGTGACGAACCGGTCGAGGGAGCGGTGATGCGGGGCTCCAAACTCGGCGAGCGGCCGTGTGACGAGTTGTATGTCGTTACTGAAGGGGAAACACTTCACAGTATAAGCGACAAGTGCCATGACCCCTTTATTTTGGAAGAAAACCCCCATATTCATGACCCCGACGATGTTTTTCCTGGCCTTGTTATTAAGATTACGCAAATAAATAAGGCCAAAGACGGGAAAACCAGCGGTTTGTAGTTTTTATGAAGTGTTTTTTTTTCTAATTTTTGAATTAAGAGATTTAGTTTGTATAAATTGATATTGGAGTTTATTTGAAAGCGAATAGAAAATGTAGTTATATATATTATAACTTGGTGCAAGCGTGTCGTATACGGCGGAGCCGCGGAGGTATATACGAAATGTGTTTATGTTGGGATTTGTAATGATAATTTCTTGGCTTTTTTTTTAAATATGGTTTATGGGCATGTAATTTATTTTCTTTATAATTATTACGTAGTCTCAATTAGTTAGATAATAAAAATATGCATTAGTTATTGATGATTTGACAAATTACCCTACCTACTTTGAAGAGGCGCAGGGTCAAAAATAAAAAAAATAAAAAATAAAAAGGTAAGAGGGCACTCTCGCTGTCCCGACTTTAATGACTTATATCTCGTATCTTCTATAAAATATAAAAGAATAAAAGTATGTTTATAATTCAAACTACTGCTCTATTTTAAATCTTAATATTAAGTTATTGTTTAACCTTGTTTCAACTTTAAAAAAATTAATTATGACCTCTCTTCGTCCTTTTTTTCTAATTGCCAACTTCAATAATTTTCAGTCAATTATTTAAAACAGAAAATAATTTTCTAATACTCGGGAATGGAAATTACATTTCCATGATGTTAGCGAGTGGGCAATCCGTATCTGCTCCCGCACGGGACCGTTCAGAGCAGCCATCTGCACTGTCCGATCTGATATGGACGGTTCGGGTCTATCAATTTGGTATTATGCACGGGGCTCCCTTAACCATTGAGATTAAATCAGACGGTTGAGATTGCTGCGCTGGACGGTCCCGCGCAGGACTAGATCTCAATTCGCGAGTGGGTGTGTACTTTAGAGTTTAGATAGTGAGTATCTAGGTATAAATTTTGAGAGTTTTCAATGAAAATTTTGTTACAATTTTTTCTAAAACTTGTCAAAAGTATTCTGGTGTTAAAATTTTGACGACATATGCATAATTATTAATTAAACCTTCAATCACCACAATGCAATACATACAACTTACATACACCAGTTAATTACAGGGTCATATCATGAAGTCTAGTGGAATCAATTGATCTCAGAAACAAAGCCAGATATATTTTTAACTGTGACAAAACAAAAAAATTTATTGCATAATTTTTTTCCTATTATTTAAGTAGTAATTTCTGATTTTTGCTGTACAAAAATAGGAAAGATATAGATGTTTAGTCTTTTTTGAATCAGTATACCACTATAAATCATACGAATTTTCAACTTCACTCAATAATTTTAATTAAGGGAAGGTTGACAGTGGCTGTCAACGAACACTTCACTCAGTAAACTGGTCACCCCCAGATGGCTGGAAACCTTCGGAGGAAGGGAAGTGTTTTTATGTCACATGTTTCCCTGAACATAGGGATTCGGATATAACACGAAAGATCGTTGTCCTAAACGAAGCAGTGGCCAGTGGGTGGGACTTCCCCAAATTATTCGGAAATCGGAAGCAATGATTCCGCACGGCCAATTGAGGCCATCGGATAACAACCCGCAACACTTCTAAACCAATGGCTCCAGCCACAGTACATCACATCAGAGCTGAAAAAAAAAAAATTCGATGGAAAATCAAAAGGATGGCTGGTTGATGGGCATTGGGGTATGGTTGGCGCATATTATGCTCTTAATGGCCTAGATGTTCTGCAGCATACTTCCATGATAGTATTTCGTCAAATTATGGACCACTATTAAAATTCGTTGTTATTGGTCAAATTCAATTTATGCTTGGTATTTTGTGTTTTTTTTTTCCTCTTGGGACCGCGTTAGGGGAGAGGAGAGATAAAATGAAAGGAAGAAAGATAGGGAGGAGGATATCTCGGTTAATATGAAAAATGAATATAGAGAGATGTAATTTATTTCGTAGAGGTGACAATTTTTTAACTTGATTTAATTTATGATGATATTTTTCAAAGTATCAATTTTGGAATAACAATATTTTTTATTTTTCAATTTTAGAATGGCACAAAACTATTTTTTTAATTAGAAAATGTCAATATGATTTAAATATTGATTGTTAGATTTTTTTTTTTGAAATAGTTACGTTTTTTTTCCCAATTAATTAGTTGTGAATAAAACAGTTCCGCCATATATAGCTTGGAGACCAAACCTTGTTAATTGTTACTAAAAAATGCTCTTAAATGGCATCAATTATTTAAAAAAAATTGATTCTTTCCCTGTAAATCTTGTCCTTAATCTCTAAAAGTGCACAGACTGATATGATATGGTCGCACAATTGTGGTCTTATAGTGATGAAATCTCTAAACAAATTTTCATAAATAGTTATACGGATATACTTCAATTTTTTTTATCATTCACATAAATTATATAATATTCTAATAAATAGAAAGTGAAAGCTTTAATTTTTGTCTTAATGGATATATATAAAATAGAAAGAGAAAGTTTTGATTGTTGTCTTAATGAAAATTGAACATTCAGAATCTAAAATTTTCTCACAAAGAAAAGACAGCGCAATATATAAAAGCATGTCATGTCATCCGCATGTGTTATTGTCCAATTACTCGTTATAATTTAATTATTATTATATTGAAAGGTCAATTAAAGTAACACGAGTTGAATTTCTGCCTTTCTGGGTAGCATACGAGTATACGACACTTCATAATCACATTACCTTCTTAATAAATCACAAAATCGACAAAGGAACGCATTTCCTTTTGCATTTCATATCTTTCTCGCGATCTTGAAGCATGATATATGATTTACGCACAACTATACTTCTTCCTTGTCTCGAACTGCTATTTTCAAAATAAAGTAATAAACCGAGTAACTTGCATGTTTTCCTTTTTTTTTCCCCCTTCATATCTCCTTTCTTGCTCCAGATTAGAATTTTTATTTTCTACTCAAGCATCTAATACATGCGAAGATGAAGAAGATGCAGGTATTCAGGATCAAATATAAGAACATTATGTCTTAATTTATGCATTTAATTAAATTCTGTTCTTAACAGACAAAATTTGGATAGTTGGCCCAGATTAAAATTTAAATGACGCAAAGTATGCTGCTGTCTAGCTTAAAAAAATGCTCAAAGAGTTCATTAATTTGATTTTCAAAGAAAGGTTGGTCAACTTTTCATAGGCTTAACCTTGCTACGATATTCTCAAATAATTCAGAAAATACGAATTCGTTGCATTTATATTTCTTTGTTAGAAAAAAAAAGGAACACCAATGTAGCAGTTTTTTGTTCTTTTCCTTGCTTTTTCAGGACCTATACAAGGGTAAACAACGCATCTACTTTTATAACACTTCGTAGTGGAACTCAAAAGAATCTGCATAACGATAGAAGGAGAAAACAAAAGAGTTGTGAATTTGTAGATGTATATATTAAATTAGATAACTTAATTAAGTCTAATATATATTTTTTAACGAATATATATCTTTGTAAATTAAAATTCTGCATCAATTAGTTTTGCTATATCTGAAGTTGTTATGAATATATTGCTCAATCTAACAGTCTAATATATATATATTTTTTTCATTTAGTTAATTTCGATGGTCATACCTTATCTTGTGATTCTTTTTTATTTAATATATTTGCATTGTTTTCCGACCATCTTTTATCTTTTGAACTCCAAAAGCCTATGAGGATCAGAGGATTAGGACTTGTAGTATTCAAGTCATAAATTGTTGCATTATAATATTGGAAATCTGATATTGATACGACGTGATGCTTTTAAATGCAAGATGTGTTAATTAAAAATTTAGACTTCAAAATTAAGAAGTAAAAAAAAAAAAATGGCAACATCATAATTTATCGGTTGGTTTATCCCTTTTTAATAGCTATAAGGTTAAATAATCAGTCCTATCATTAAAATATCAGTAAATACTTTTTTAAAGATCGATGTCAAATTATCCTGCATATAATAAAAAAAATTTGCAATGAAGAATTGAAAATTTTCCAATTAACTTTAATAGTTTTTTGGGTGTGGGTGGGGAATGAAGCCTGATTGACAGGTTCAAGCTACAAGGCTTGATTAGCGCTCATAACTGTTTCTAAAAAAGTAAAAAACTGTGCTGCCCAAATTGTCCCGTAAAACAAGGACCTAAAGTGTTAAAAGGGACAGGTAATCTGTCAAGCGTCTATATCTTTAGTCTAGGGCTCTAGGCTGACCTTTAGCTCTTTTAAACCTTCCCTTTGCTTCTTGTTCTTGTTTAATTCTGTTTTGATAACATTGCAATTCTGTTCACTATCTAGTTTGTCCAAAAAAAAACATTGCAATTCTGTTTTGATGACGTATGCCTTGCTTTGAATATAATTTTGTTCTGTACATTTTACAAGAAGTTGAAATGACTTCTGATGTTTGCATTTTCATTTTTTCCCTTTTTATTTATATTTATAGTATCGACTACAAAAGAAACATTGAAACTAATCGATATCTTAATTCAGTGGGGGTGTTAAAGTTCAAATACCAATTTCATTATTGATGTTAAAGAGAACTAACATTTGATCTAATAGTTAGGACAACATTCTTAAGCGGAAGTCAGGGATATTAAGCATAATGAAAAGAACCTTGCGGATTTTTCTTTTTAAATATGAGAATACAATTTTTTTAATTTAAATTTAAAAGGGACAAAATGAAACATGAGGCGGTTTATTGGTCAATAGTCAGTCCCATATAGAGTTGTAACTTGTAAAATAATTGGTGTGTCACAGTTTTGCTTTTCTTTTTGCTGAAATGATTGCACAAAATGTCATACCAAGCACGGCTGAGGAGAGGAATTTATTAGTCACTCAGGCCCAGATAAAAAAAAAAAAAAATTTAACATGAGATTTCATTTGATTGGAAAAATTTTGATCAAAATGAACGGATTTGATATCATTTGATTGAAAATTTCATAATTAGATCTAACGGAATCCTGAAAAATCAATTCAAATGAAATGAAATCCCGCGTAAAAAACATTTGATCAGGTGCTCAAGATGCAAATGAGAGTAAGATTAAGATTTCAGGATTTATTTTAGTACTCTGGTTTAATGAAATCATTGGTAAGCCTAGGTTTTCCAAAGGTTGCACACACACATATACTAAATAATTTTGCTAAATAAATATTAAGCAGTTGTTTAAGGGAATATAAAAGCTATTCAGAAATGATAACCGCAATCTGCAGATTTTTCATTGCTTGAATAAAGTGAACATAGAAAAAAAATAAAGTGAACACATATAAACAAATAAGTTCAATAAAAATAAGTTAAATATGCATATTAAAATATGAACAACAATAAAAAAATAAAATCTAACTCATAATTGAACAAAGTGAATACATAGATAAACAAACTGGATATATAAATGAACAAAATGAACAAATACAAAGGCGATGGCACGGGATGACGCGCGGAGAGACGGTAGATAATAATTTCCAAACAAGAAATTGATTACTATCATATACAATTTTGTCATCATTTGCCATCGTTTGAACAAAGTGAACACATAAAACAAACAAGGTGAACATACAAATGATCAAAGTAACCACATACAAAAAAATAAGTTCAATAAAAATAAGTTTAATATGCATATAAAAAATCTGAACAAGAGATAGCAAAACTCATTTGATTTTTTGTGTTCATTTTGATTATCTATATGTTCATCTTGTCTTTTTTATGTGTTCATTTTGTTCAAGCAATGACAAAACTAGATGACAATTATATTTCTCATTTCCATTTCCAAAGCTATTTGGGTTGCAAAAAACTCAAGTTGGATCATTCATTTCTGTACAAATTGGCCTACTTTAAAACAGCCCATGTTTAATACATTTTAAGTAAGTAATATTAATTGAAAATGAGGCCCAATTTAATGGGCCTACCTTTTTTGGGTAATGAGTACATACGTAGTTATGTTTTTAAAATTTTTGCCTTTCGTTCACAAGAAATTTATATGCCTATCGGCTTTCAAAGTTTTTTTTTTTTTTTTTAAAAAAAAGAGAGAAATTTTCTAGTTAAGATTATAGAGAAATTTTTTACTATGTACATTCGTTGAACTCATATTTTTGTTAAAAATGTGTTTCCAATTAATGTCCCACTTTTGGTATTTTGGAGCAAATTACATTTTTGAACCATAACGTACACAATTCTAAATCTCTCTCAGAAAATCTTGATAATTCACAATGAAGCCTTAAAAGACTACCTACGTCAAACATGACATTAACAAAATCAATGACTTGTATATAAAATTTTGAGTTTCGAACTTTCGATATCAGTTACTAGTCCCAAAGTGCATTTGGAGAATAATACTGCCCCAGAATGAATAGGCATTGGATGTCCTCCAATAGAAAAAGAAGGGCAACGAACATTTTTTCTGGTAAATATATAATTTTTGAATTCATAAATTCTGTGCTCAGGGATATGATTAAATCCAATGCCTGAGGCAGGGATCATGAGAAGTTTCGCTGTTATTATTTGGAGGATTCTGTTTGTCCGGGTTTGGCAATGGGTACATGTCATTTTTTTCCTAGGAGCAGTGTCATTATCTACAATCTAAATTCTACGGTTCTCACAGAAAAATACATTTTTTGGCAGTGAAAATAATGTCCAACTTATTGTGGTACGTGTGTGATATACGTTATCTTATGAGCCTATGATGCAACTTGTAGTTTTGACTCGTAAATCTTAGAATCTGAGTTTAACAGAAATATTAGCACCCTAGAACAGTGGCGAGTCCAGACTTTTTTTAAGCGTGGGCACAATAAAATATTATTAAATTAAATATAAAATTAAACAAATAATATTTTTAATAGAATATTAATTTTTAAATCTAATTTTAAAACAATTTATATTATTTTTATAACAATAATATTCGTAAATAATCTTATTGTCATCGAATTAAGTATTTTGATTGTAGGGTGATATTCAATTTTGCCTACACACAATAACTATATCTATATTATTTTTCCATTAATGTTTTGTATATTGAGGGGAAAAAAAAATGTTTTGTGGGACCAGTAAATCACCTATTTATGTGACCATGCAAAAATGAAAGGCGAGAAAATGCAAAATCGGATACTTGGGTGGGTGGGGTTTGGGAAAAAAAAAAAGAATGAAAACAGGAGTGTAAATCAACATGATAGGAGAAAATTAAATTAAAAAGACGGATTAGCATAGAAAAAAAACTTAGGTCTCGAACGTGATTGACGTTTATATCAGCGAATCAACATTTTATTTGAAGCGGAGCGATGTGAATCCCACACAGATCCGAGCAAAAATAAATGGCAGATCAAGTTTGAACCCAAGCACTGAGGCACACTTTAGTTTCAAGCCTAAGCACCAAAACCCAAAACAGTATATTAGACTTAATTTCAGAAAAATAAGGGTAGACAAGTGTCTATCCTTGCCCCTTACTAGACTCGCCGCTGCCCTAGAAAGACTACCAAAAAAAGCATAAAATAGAAAGGAATAAAATGAAGGATGCAATGATTTTTTGCATGGCATCAAAATAATTTGCAGCAATATTTGAACTTTTATTAATTCCAACCTCGTAACTTATATTATTTCCCCCCCTTTTTGGACCAAATTTGGTTAGTGTGAGATGAAAAGTTTTTCAAGAACTTATTTTGGTTGTAATCACTTTATGCATTGCGATTTAATCCGACCTAAACAAATGATCTTACAATTGACGTAATTAGCTTAAACTCCTGGATTAAATTGGGCTGGTAAAGTTGGGCCTGAAGTTAGAAAAATAATAGGTCGGATTCAAATATTAAGTAAAACCCGCCCTGAAAGATTCTAGTATCCCCCACCTTTTTTTTTCGGGAGCGTATCCTCTGCTAACCTTTGATCCGGACCGTTCGATCTAATATGGACGGTTAAAGTTTTTCAGGCCTATCAATCTGATATTATGCACGGGGCTCCCATAACCGTTGAGATTAGCAGTCTGTTTGGATTGAGGAGAACGGAAGGAAAATAACGCAAGGGAAGGAAAATCATAAAATTATCCCGTTTGGATTACAAATTTTGAAAGAAAAAAAATTAACCGAAGGAAACATATTTCCTTCGCGATTTTTACTTCATGTACAAAATTCTTTTCCTCCGATTTGGGGTGTAACAGACGGAAGGAAAATTGAAACTTTAACGCGGGACAAGGATGCCCTCGTGATCTTCCTTTTATGGCGCAATTTCTTTCAGTCTGTAAAAAAACCCTTTGCGCGATTTCTCGCGGTGCTAGAAACGTCGATCGATTTTGTCCTATCTGACGACCTTATCTTCCTCCCTCTTCTTCACGATGGTTTTGCTTTGCTCCAAGTTTCTTCAACTCCGTTTGCTTTTTCTTTCTTTCTACCCAAATTTGACTTTTGATTTTGGCATCACAGTGTTAAGTTTTATCGACTTATACTAACGTCTACACAATGATTTGCTTTACTTCCTTGGGAAATCAAAACCAATTAAAAAAAATCACGATTTTCTTATGAAAAAAACCCACGAACATCTTATTTGCCCTTCTAACTTTTAATCTTTTATATGTTATGAATTTATACTCGCAGAACACTATGAGAAGCAAGAGGATTTGAAGCATCATTAAGGAGGTGGAACATCATATTTCAGTTCTGAACAATCAGGTTGCTTCAAGTTATTTTTTCTTCCTAAAAAAAAAAAAATATTAGTTTTCACTATTTTTAATAAGCTAAGTTATAATAGGTAATAAGATTAAGTTCGAGGGCTTGTTTGCAATGTTTTGTTTGATCAGGTTAGAGATTTTGAATTGCTTATTCTCAAGTTTTTATCCTTTTTTAATAAAGTGGTCCGTACCTATGTTGCTGGTAAATTGGTACATTGCATTGCTGGTAATATCTCTTGTTATAAAATTGAAAGTTTATTCGCTAAATAGGATGACAGCGATTTGTCTCAAATATTTGTGTAAAACTGTTTAGTATCTGGTATCAATAATCATACGTCCAGTACAATTTAATTGCACTTTGAAATGTACTGAGTCTTATTAATTTATATTATTGCTTGAATGATATCCAGTTGATTAATTGCTCTTTGAAATGTATGAGTCTGATTAGGCTTCCTTTTCTTACATGTTGATTTTTATAAGATTGCAATTGTTGTTTTGAGTTTGAAAGAAAAATGCTAGATCATGCCGATACAACAAGATTTTGAGTTTGAAAGAAACATGCTGAAAGGTTGAGGTCATAATAGTCATTTATTATTAAATAGTCATATTTTATCTTCTTTTAATTTGTTCACACAAACAGAAAAAAAAGAAAGGAAGGAAAAATTTTTCCTTTCCTTTCATTAATCATCCAAACAAAAAGATGTAAATATTTTTCCAATCCATTCCATTCAATTTCCTCCCCTTCTATATTTTACATTCTTTTCCATTGTCCTCCTCAAAACCAAACACAGTGTAGATCTAAGTCATCTAACGGTCAGGATCAAAGGTTGGCACTCTGCCAACATTAAAAGGTCGGCAGAGGATGTGATTCCTTTTTTTTCGGGTGTTATATACACCATCCAACAAAAAAACATCCAAGCATCCAACCTCACTCCAGCGCCCTCCCTCTCTAATTTTTCGCGTGATGACGTCATCAATCTGCCGCTGACGTCATAAATTTTTTTTTTGCACGCTGACATCATCAAATGGACGAAATTTTTTGTTCAGTTAGATGCGTCAAGGAATGGGTTAATTTGCGTTAAGTGTTCAGTTTGATGCAGTCGTAATATGAAGTTTTAAGTTTTTGTGTTCAGTTAAACACGTTAAGGGATGAATTTAAAGTGTTTATGTGTTCAGTTAGTTGCAGCAGAAATTTGATTTCATAGTTTTTTGTGTTCAAGTAAAGTAGTTATGGGATAATTTAAAATTGTTTATGTGTTCAGTTAGATTCATCCATAATTTGAACACTGATCATTTATTGAGAATAATATCCATTATTTCAACAAACTGAACAATTCTATTAATAATAACACAAATCCTACACAGTTTTAACCACTACAAGCTATCACAATTCAACAACTCCTTCGATTTCTTCTGCACAACTCTTCTCATCCTGTCCTGTAATTCCTACACAAAACAAAACAAAATACAATTAAGACTAATTACTGATTAAGTGCTCTAATAATATTTAATCCTTTCATGTCATGTGAAGTTTTAAAAAAATACATAATGAAACAAGATGATCCCTTAGAGATACTAACTTAACACATACGATGACTAACTAATCTATTAAGGAAACTAAACAATTAATTAGTATATCTGAACACTTAATGATAATTAATCCATAATTACAATTAACTGAACAGTAATGACAACAAAGTAATAAATACCATGCAGATTATTGTAATTGATGTAATTGATCCCTAGATGCAATAAGAAAAACATATATGGACACTAACTGGACGCTGTACTTGTACATCATGGTTATTCTGCTACTCACCTAAATATAATTTAATTGAACATATATGGACACTAACTGAACACTTGTACAACTGTGTCAGAAAAATGAGTGTATGTAATCAATTGATGTAATTGATCCCTAGATGCAATAAAAACAACATATATGAATACTAACTGAACATTGTACATCATGATTATTCTGCTACTCAACCCTATTGTGAACACTGTGTGACTGTCCATATCAATTGATGTAATTCTTTGCTAAATCATTCCAAACTGAATGATAAAAATCATTCCAAATAGACCAAAGAGTGTACAATCACTAAGCATTAAAAAGAAATTAACTAGATCGAGTGCCTCATTCAAACAAGATGTTGCTATGCATCTGACTAAATGAAATCCCAAACAAACAATTTCAAAAATTAAAAAAAGAGAAAGCGACGAAGCACAATAAAAAGAGATTAGATCGAGATACCTTTTGGAAGACGAACAATGGCGAAGAAGCAAGGTATCAATAGAGGGATCCATGGCTTAGATCTAGTCAGTGGAGAAGGGTTCTCATTCGCCTCTCTCAAGTGCGTGCTTGTACTGGCCTTGGAGAGGAGAGGCGATCTAGATCGGAAGAAGCCATGGAGAGGAGATGAGAGGAGAAGCGGAGGCGATCTGACGATCTGGTCGTAAGCCATTGAGACGAGATGAGTAATCTGGTTGGATAGGAGAGGAAAGGAGCCTATCTGGTCGGAAAGGAGGGAGGTGATCTGGTCAGAGAGGAGAGGAGATGAGGCGATTTGATAGAGGAGGCAGAGGCGATCTGGTCAGAAGCCATGGACAGGAGAGGAGATGAGACGATTTGGAGATCTGGTTTGGAGTGAGAGAGGGATGGAGCGACGCGGATTAAATTTGGATGGAAATCGACTTGGGAGGTGTGATGACGTCATCAATTAGATACTTGGATGTTAAAACATTGGATTCTATATACCAATTACCTTTTTTTTTTCATACTAAAAAAAACAAAGGCCTAGGCCTGACACCTCCGATGCTACCTAGCCCCAGCTGGCATTTGTTACAAAATCTTAAGATTACACTACAACTAATTTTTACTGGGTTAAACTTTCCACTTTTTTTATTTAAATATTTTTTAAGTCACGTTTCCAACGCGCGAAACTTGCTACCTCCAATCATCTTTCGGTGATGAAAAAGATTTTTTTTTCATTAATGAAAAAGAGTGGTGAGTTTTTTAAGCTCACTTGTTAACAAAAAAAAAAAAAAAATCAATTTTTACGGAATTACTTTCGGCAATCAGACTCTTAGGGTCTGCTCCAGGATGCGATTTTGGAAGGAGAGGAACAGAAGGTAAGGGGTAGGAGCGCCAGTTACTCGCTCCAGCGTCAAAACGAGAGGGGAACGGAAGGAGAACCAAGGTGCGTCAGTTCCATTGAAATCTTGATTTTTGTTACTCTCAAATCGGGGTGGAGACAGAGTAAAATCTGTTAAATTACATAAATAACCTCCAAAGCTTTTGACATAGACATGGTTGTAAAGGGCAAAATGGTCAACTCATCTATTATTACTTCTTCCTTCCTCTCTCCTTGTTTTAATCTCTGGAGCAAGTAAAACTAGTTACTTTACTTCTTTCCACACTCTATCCTTCATCTCCCGACCTCTCCATCCCCTACCCTTCTTTTAATACGTGATTCCTGGAGCACAGCCTTAGACAATCAAACAATTAGCACTCTCTCTCTCTCTTTTTTTTTTTGTAACCTTTCGTCTCACCTTCCGCACACCTTTCGCTTCCCCTCTCTTTTTCCTTTAGTGCCTCTTCTTTTCTCCCCTTCTTCCCTTTGCCTCGTGGCTCTCTTTTACCCCGTGCCTCTCCTTCATCCTGATCCAACCCTCCGTGTCCTCCGCTTCATTCCCTATCCCAATAGCGATCTCACCTCTCCTTCACTCTGATCTCGAGATCCACCTCCTCCATCTCTACTCTCGTTCCGGTTGTTGCCTCATGACAACCATGGTAAGACATAATGCTCAAGCCTTACATTGCTTCGATCCTAACTGATGTTCTGATCTAGTTCATCGCTCCTCTTGCCGATGTGGTATGCAATACGTGATAGATCCTCACTATATTTCTTTGTCATGGCAAGGCGCGACGCTCAAACATTTCATCTTCGTTGCATCAATACTAGGTTGCTCTCTAATTCTACTTACCCCTTGTGTAGAGGCTTTATGGATATCATGATTGAAAACACAAACTTTCAATTTGAGAACGTAATTAAAGAAAATAGTTGCGTGGACAATAGTGCTTTTAAAGAGTTAAATAATAAGGGCTAATACAATATGAAAATAAATAATAAATATAAAAGAGTACCAAATAAGTGTAAAAACCCGCAAAATTAGAAAATAAATTTTAATTTTAAAATTGATAGTTAATTTCTGAAATAATAAAAATTATTTAAACTAATGACTGATCTGAAATTTGTCAGAGAAATGATCAGAAATCATAATAAATTTAGTTTCAATTTGACAATCAAACCGTAAAAGCTAATAAAACTTCAAGCAAACAAATAAATTCAAGTTACCAATAACTCAATTAAATGATTTGCAGAAATTCTATGAATTAATTGGTGTTAAAAATCTAAATTTTCACTGATCAAATAAATCAAATTGCAATTTCCTTCAATTTCTTTCGTTCTGGACCGTTAGATCAAGTCCAAAATCCTTGGATTTTACTCAGCCGTTGGATCATCTCCATCTCATCTCTTTCTCTCTTCTCCTCCCGGTTTTTCTAGACGAGTCATTGTCCCCACTCCACTCCGGAATCACATCCTCTGCCAACCTTTTAAGGTTGGTAGAGTGCCCACCTTTAATCTGAACCGTTAGATCTAATCTCAACGGTTAAGGATGCCCTGTACATAATACCAGATTGATAGGCCTGAAAAATTTTAACCGTCGAGATTAGATCGAACGGTTCGGATCAAAATTTGGCACCCTGCCGACCTTAAAAAGGTTGGCAGAGGATACTGATCCCTCGACTCCCCTCTTTTCCTCTACCTTCGACCAATCCGCTTCTTTCCCTCTCTCTCTCTCTCTCTCTGTGTCGCCGATGGCGGAACCCACAGACCCCACTTCCTTGGCTCTCTCCCCAAGCCGTGTGCTCCCCTACTTCACCCATCACAACACCCTCGACCCCTCACTTTTCTCTCTGTCCCCACTGACCTCTTCTCTCCCTCACCCAATCCGATAGCAGCTATGGGACCCCCTCTGCCATACCACTGGTTTTGCCCCACGGTTTCGCCAAACCATGCATAAGCGTGACCTAAGCCCCTTACCCTCTCCTCTTTTAGCCGCCTCACAAACCCTATTCACTCAATCACTCCGTCTCTCTCTCCATCTCACTGCCTCTATCTCATCTCCTCTCCTTCCACTCGAGCAAACCCTAGACTCACTCTCCCTCACTGTCTCTCTCTCACTCAGTCGCTCAATCTCTCTCTTGCTCACTCATTGTTTCCTTCCCCTTTTTCACTAAAAACCTCTCTCTTTCTCTCTCTGTTTTCTTGTGTTGGTTAAAAATGGCGACGACAACTGACGGCTGTTGGCTGGTGGTGGCTTAGCAGGTGGTGTCTGACAGAAGTTGACCTCACTTCTCTCTTCCTCGAGTTGTCTCCCTCTCTATTTGGAGCTATCTCTGTTTGTTACCTCCCTCTCTCTTTTCCCTCTTTGCTATGGTTGAAAATCTGTTAAGGCTGGCACCTATTTGGACTGTAGTTGTGTGATCCCTTGAAATGCTAAGTCAATCGCTTGAGTTTTGGAATGGTGCCTAACCTCTCTTTGATCTGCTTTGTCATGTGTGTTGTGTTTGGGCTCAATTGAGGAATGCTATTTAGAACTGCTATAGGATAGATGTGCTTGATTTTGATATGTTGAGTAGTTTAAAATGCTTAATATCGGCTCAATGCCCTTCTCTCCTTTGATCTGTGGTAATTAGGCTATAAAAATCAGTTTAGATTAGTTGTAGGTGTCGTGTGGACCACTTGATACTTGTGTGTTGTTCTCTGTGTGTTGGTACTAGCTGGTGCAGGCTTGGTACCAGCCTTATGTCACTCTGTGTGGTTTAATGTAGCCATTGTGGCTTTGGTTGTGTTGTGTGTTGCTTTCTGGCTTGGTGCCTAGGCTGGTACAGGCCAGGTACCAGGTTGGTACCTCTTTGTTTGCTTACTGGTACACTGTGATGTGTGTGCCAGGGGCTAATCTGTGAAGTTTTCCCGAATTTAGGACTGTTCTGTAAATATCTTTGAACTGGCTTTGGGTTTCTCTGTAAAATAGTCTATTTTAGGGACTTTGGTGTAAAGTTTGTGTAAAATAAAATGATCTGGGGTCCTCTGTGAAAAAGGACTGGAATTGCGGGTCGGATCTGATAAATGAAGTGGTTGGATTTGATTTTGGTTGTGGGTTCGGATTTGATCCCCGAAACCCACACACCCGCTATACCCGATCCATTAGGCTATCAGGTTGGGCCCCTTATACCCACCTGGGCCGAGTGTTTTTCCTTTGGATTTTATTCGGCCTGTTTCCTTCTCTGGGCCAAGTGGCCTGCGTGCTTATTTCTCTGGTTGGGCTATTGAGTTGAGCCCGCCTCTGTTTTTCAGAAAATTAATTCTGGACTGGGCCAGGTCCAGATACAATTTGATTAAGAATTAATTATGATCATTAGACTAATTAATTTAAAATGAAATTAAGAAAATAGTTAAGTTATTTAAAATGTGATTAACCTAAAAAGGATTTAATAAATAAAATGGTTGCCTAATTAAGATCGGATTAATATGTAAACTTAAACATGGGAGATGATTATTAGCAGTCCAGTCATCCGGGCTGTATGATCCCAAACACATTAAAACACCAAAGCATTATTGATTTAGTACTTTGAAATAATATGTTTAAAGCGATTACGAGACTTCATCTAATAAGTTTTGAATAAATCAAATCATTGAATAATTAAGAGGATTGAATATGTTGTTATCTTTTATACAAGTATACAATACATATACGCATCTATATGTATCCTCTTTAAGTAACATAAAAACATTAGTCTTCCCTAACTAAGTACAGCTCGTGAATGAAAAAAAAAAGAACATTAGATAATATTGCAAAATGGTTTATTATAAGGAATAAATATCGAATAACAGAATACACGTTATTAAAGTTGATATAAGTATTTGTAAAGTAATTAATTTAAAAGTAAACTCAATAAAACATCAAAACACCTAAATAATCACTTTTGAATATCTTAAAATATTTAAGTTATACAACATGAACTTAATCTAATGGATATAATTATAAATTGTTTTGTATAAGTAAGCATGGTAATATATTCTTTTAAGTAAGAAAATGATATCACATTAATATTTATTTTTATGCATACTATTAAAATACCAAGTAATGGAAGGAAAATATTAGTGTGAACATTTCTAAAAATAAACTTATGTTTTATAACTCTAACAATAAAAGTGTTTTACTTCCACTAACATCCTTTAACTAGAAAAGGTATATATATATATTAAATGTTTTCTGAAAACAAATTAAAGTTGTCAACGACTCAAACGCATAGTTTGAATTGTAGAAACTCGTTTATACGTCTTTCCTCGCACTATTTTATACGTAGAATTTTGCCAAAATTTTTATAAAATATTTCTTAAATTAAAGTAATATATTTTAAAACAGAATCTCATTTCAGAAATCCTAAGTCCAACTTTCCTTAGGTCAGAGTCTGAGTTCCTTTGTAAAATCTAGTTTTTAAGTATGGTTTTGTACACCAATAACCAGAACAGGGTAGATCATTAGAATAGATTTTAACGTGTGAGTTTCGCTCGTTAGGTGCACGGCATGACTTCTCCGGACAGGTAGACGACTTCTATCCCGAGCTAGAGACTGCAGGAGCTGGTCAGGACTTTATCGACCATCCGGAAGAGTAGTCGCGTCTTCTTAGGCTTTTCCAGGTGTGGCAGTCTTTTTTATGACTTGTGTATGCCTTAGGTTTTGTTTAATCCTTAGCTAGTAATTAGATCATTAACTAAATATGTGCATATCATGTCATTAACATTTAGTAAACAGTTAAGCGCATGACATTAATTAAAGATTAGTTCTGCATATATAGGATATGCATTCATATTAAAAATGTGATTAATAAACTTAAAAGTGCTTAAATCAACACTTGCATCTGGTATGGATCAGGATAGTGAGACCGAGTGAAATAAGAGTGTTTTGCACGTGGTTTCTATTATCGGGAGCTTACACCCCAGCCATTGCCGGTGGGCTCCTTATGATAGCGATCTCGAGCAACGCGTTTTTGATGATCACTTAGCAGACCGACTGTCAGGCGGTACTGCGGTCACTTGATGGTTATTTGTGTTAATATTATATCCTTTGACTTGTGCTATTATATTCCTTTGGCCTGACATTGAACTAAGAGCTGAGTGTGCCATTATATCAGACTACCTCTCGATCCCCATGAGTTAGTTGGCCGGTACCGTGTTTTACTGCCCACTCCTTTAGCGGGGATGTGGGAATAGGGGCAGAGTTGAGTTATCGAGCAGAGTTGAGTTAGGTAGATCTGTAGGTACGGTTCATGTCATATATTTATTGGGACTTGTGAGTTGATTCTGGATTTTATGTGACTTATGATTTGACCATTGAGTGCGGGTGCTTCATTATCGTATTATTATATAAGACTCCATATATTATTATAATATTATCATTATCTGCTTCTCCAGATACTTTTCAGATTTTATTTTGGCATGTCATTATTTGTTGTTTAGTGATATCATTAATTTATATCTACACTTAGTTATTGCATTTGAGGATTTAAAAATGATCCAACTAAGTATGGTTTAGTTTCTAACTAGATTTTAACCCAGACCTTAGGGTTTTCTTTTACCACCACTGAGTATTCATGTACTCAGCCCACATAATTGCTTGTGGAGCAGGTTCAGGTTTGGCAGGCTTAGCAGAGGAGTTTGTGCCAGAAGACCAAGCCGAGCTGGAATAGTATTTATCCGCTGTGCATTATTATTCTATGTTTTGTTTGTATGATGACTGGAGATTTTGATATGTATATATTTTACCAGTCTGTTATTGTATGAACAAACAATGCCATTATTATGTGATTATCTATTTGTGATTATTTGTATCTGTGACACTGTTTTATAGCTTTACGTGTGTGCAGCAGAGTGTGCATACGTGGCGTGGCTGTCCTTCCCAGATTGCGGCTTGGTTTGGGGTGTGACAATAAGTTTAAATACGTAGTTAATTTAAGAGAGTAACTTAAATAAATATGTATAAGGGAGAAAGTAATTAGTATAAGCGATGAGAGTATGTAATAAGTTTAAATACGTAATTTATTTAATGAAGTAACTAACCACAAGAGAGTAGATAATATACATAAGGAGGTAAATAATACATATGAGGGAATAAGTAATAAGTTTAAATAAGTAGTTAATTTAAAAAAGTAATTAATAACATTAAAGGAGTAAGTATTAAGTATCTAATAAAGTTGTTGTATGATATAAATGAGTTTTTTTTTATACTAAAGAAATATTTATATTTTGCTAAGAGACTATATTGTAAGATTACGTTATTATACATCATAAGAGAGTATTTATATTTGACAATAAAATATATTAAAAAAAGTGCGGAAAAAGAAAAGACAGTAGTAGAAGGAGAATGCTTGAGGCAGCCTTAGAAGAGGAGAATGAGAGACGAGGGAGGGGAATGATTGAGAGAAAGCTGTGTGGCGGAAGAGGAAGGGAAAGGGAGAGGGAGGCACGCTGAGAAGGAGAAGAGATGTTATAGGGTGAGACGGGTTAGAAGGAAGGCGGAGGTGAGGGGGTGAGGCGTGCTGGGAAGGGGTGAGGGAGGGGGTGGTTGAAGGGGAAGATGCATTGGAAGAAAGGCGGAGACGCGCCGAGAGTGTAGAAAGTAAATTTTTCGATTTTAGACTTAATAATTGCTTGATTGTCTTAGAGCTTAATTGCGTTATTAGCTCTGTATTAAGAAAAAAAAAATTATACCTCAGTTGTCATTATTTCAACGAAACGGAGAAAAAATGATACATACTTCCGCTAACTTACCAAAATACAAATAGACAATCGATGGCTTTCAAGTCTTATTGTCTTAATCTTTTTCATAATTTGGGTTAAATAAATTGTAATATCGATCTGGGATAAAATAGAATAGCTTGATTTAACTAATTTTCGGTCGTACTGTTCACATTATTTTAACTGATAATTATGTTTTATGCTTTGTAGGAGTACAAAATCTTTTGCGGTTTTATTAATGCTACCGCCTCAACACTTGCTTGATGCCAGATTGATTATATGACTTCAATTAAACTCAAAACAAAACTTGCATTTTCATACAAATTGAACTGCTCGGACTAGTAAAACCACCAAATTAGCAGCATGATGTGGACTTTAAAAACCCCACAAGTGTCATTTTTAAGATTGTCCCCTTTGCAAAACAAATAATAGCCATTGTCGTGTCTTAGATAGAGAATTATTTGGATTCTGTTTTTGGAGATGATTTCTCTCAATGGCATTGTCATCCACCAGTATTACCTTCTTTTTTCTCACTGTTTTGTCTCTGTTTGAGCGGGGTCCCAAACTTTTATCAAAACTTGACCTACACTACACCAATCATCGCTTCTTGTTTTTTGTTTGTTTGTTTGTTTATCATCATTAAGTTTTTAATTTTCATTCCTTTGTTTATGTTTTAAGTAGTTTTATTTCTATGTTGAGGAGGGTTATAGTGCCCACAGTTTTAATGCCCCAAAACTCATTTTTTTGGCAACTTTTATTAAAATATAAAATTCAAACTCAGAATCTAAACTGATGATTTTATTCGATATAATGAGCGATGCATTTTCATATAAGTTTTATAAATTTTAAAATTTATTTGATACTTAATCCAAAGGCTAAAATATGAACATATTAGAATTAATCTATCATATTTAACTAGATTCGTTCAATATTCAACTTATAAATATAGGCTATATTTGGCAATGATACGAACTAACTAGTTCGCGAACTAGACTAGTTCGGCGTTATCAAACATGGTCACAAACTAAAATAAGACCTAGTTCCCCTCTTTGTTCTAGTTCTACCAAAACTATGGAACTAGAACTAGAACAAGCCTTGTTCTAGTTCTTGTTCTAATTCACATCTTTTGCCAAACATAACCATAGGCTTGTTCTAGTTCTTGTTCTAATTCACATCTTTTGCCAAACATAGCCATAAGGTTATTGGCCACTAGATATGTTTTCAGATAAGCATGAAATTGAACTAACCCTGGACCCATAAAGCTATAAACATGCAGTAGTTTTAGAACCTAGGAGATAATTATTATGTCCTCATATGTAGTTTATTATTTAGAAGATCTAATCGATTATTTTCCCAGAGATAAGCTTATCTTTCTGAGACAAAAAGAAATAATTTTTTATCTTCCTAGATTGAATGAATGCTGACATTGGGAAAACGCATAATTTCTGCTCAAACCAGTGAGATGTGATTTTCAATTTGGTTATTTTCAACTCTTTATCAAATTAACAAAACAAAAAGTAGAAAAAAAAAAATTCAATACCAGACAAATGTGCGGAGACTACTGGCATTCACGTGGACCAGTATTTCTGAAAATCGGATTTTAATCGAGTTTAAATACTTCTTATGTCAATGTCGACAAATACTATTTGTCTATTTCAGAATTGACACGCTGTGTCACACACTTGAGACCAAATCGTATAAAAATACGTCCCACGGGTAGCATGGATAAGATTTGTAATATGTAAAAGGATAATTACTGCATATTGCATAAGCGGTACTGGAGTATATAAATACATGTTATCATGTATATAATATGTAAAATAGCATATATAAATACAATTAAAAATTGGCAAACTAAATTACTTTTTGAAGAAAACTTTGACTAAAAACTAGAATAATCTTAGATTTATTAAATAATTAAGTCAGATTTTTTTTTTTGAGGGTCGGGTGACAAAATACTTTTAAAATAAATTGGGAGTCAAGCCTCCCAACTTATTTTTAAATTAAATTAAATGTCTATAAAAGACCCTCCAGTCGGGTTTCAAACCTGCGACCTTCCATTCAAGATACATTGCTTTTTGCCACTAGACCAAAAGCTGGTTCTCTAGATTTTTTAATTTTACATATCTAATTGTATAAATATTTTAAAAAATTTGAACAAGTCATTGAATGTGAGAAGAGTATTTTTATGCGGATACGAATTTCACTTTAAAATGCTGCACGTGGGTGTTGTACTGACCAGCTATTTTGCGCTTAATGCAAAAAGGTATAGTTTTCATTAGTAGTTACTCTAGTTTAGTAGTTTGTTCAAGAACTCAAGAGGCATAACATAAGCATAAAATGATGTTAAAAAAATTCGAAGTCAGAGAGTGCCAATAGACTTCCTGTTCAAAGAAAGAAATGTGACATGAAACATATAATAATATATAATGGAAGGATTAGACAGATGGTTGTTAATTGTCTCATACCAGACAAATCTGAAATCTCCTTAAGAGTCGCATCACAGATTGGAAGTTTGAAGGCCTCGTTTCTTCAAAGAGAAGTTTAAAGGTCTTGTGTTCACTATTCAGAAACTGTATCTGGGAGTCCGTACTTTCGGGTCATCCAATTTTCAAACAGAGTGATATTTTTCTTTCATAAAAAAAAAAAAAACAGAGTGATATTTTTAAACCGTAATAAGAGTTTTGAGCTTTTGATGTTAATCTTGTTGAAGGTTAAAACATAATTTGGAGAAAATTTTATTGAAGTCAAACTCTATATTACTCGAGAGGGAGCCTAGCAGACAAGAAGACATTCGACTCCAGTACAAATGAAAAAAAAAGGAAAAAATAATAACAAGAAGGCACTCGAGTGTAGTCCAAATGGAAAAAGAAATTAACTGTATTTTATTTCAAAGAGCAATGTTCGATCTCTTGATAAAATATCAAATGAACTAAAAAAATTATAAAATTTTACGAGAGTACATGATTCATTAAATTGGAGAAGATTAACTGTCCAAAGAGCGGGATACCATTTTCTCTATATCAAAATTATAAATATTTTTCATAATTCAAAACAATATATAATTATATCCTATTATTATATATATTTTTAAAAATAAGATCCTCTGACTCCTCCCGCAATGGCCTCACTTGATAGTACAAGACTTCATTTTTGCTTATGGAGTAAATAATTTTGAGTTTATATCTGATAATTATAATATTAGAAGCTATGTATGATAATTATCATTATAACTATTCTATAGTTATTTTTGATAATTATAATACTTGTCACAGATGGAGTGATATAACAAGCTATGCGTGAAAATGAAATAAATTGCAAGAATAAGGACTTAACTTTGACAACATAAATTATCATTTAAAATACATTTATCTCACTTTCGAATATAGACCAATGGTAAAGACACAAATTAGAGAAGATTAATGTTTTTTTTTTGGACAAAATTGCTTATCATAGACTCTATAAAAACGGACAAAATTGCTTATCATAGACTCTATAAAAACTATCTTTACCAAAGGACAACAATTATTTTATTTTAATTTTAACTTTGGAAGTAAACAATCAGAAGATATCATGAAATGACAATAAAACCCTCTATTCTCCACTTATGCTACAAAACATATAGAATGAAAGGAGCTTAACTTTTAAGGAATCATAATTTATATCACCCATTTATTTTCTCGATTTCTACAATTTATAATAATTTATACCACTTACTTCTCTACTTTGCATAAATGAACAAAAGTAAATTAAATTAATTACTTAACATTACAGAACTTACATAAGAAGTCTTTTTTTTTTCAAGCCTCCAACTTTTTTTTTTCTAAATTAAAACTTGACCCAAAAAAAAGTTATGCTACCATAATTTTATTTTTCTATCAAACGGCTGGTATCTATTTTAGTTTTATTTGATGTCATAAGATATGACGATGATTTTATCCGCGAGAATTCTAATTATAAAATTTGATTAATTATAGGCATCCTGTCAAGTCTTTTTTTCGTCTCCTTAGGCTGTCCCATAGATAAATCAATGAACATAGTTAAATAATGAAATTTAACCTCTTTGTCGAAACCAAAGGACGGTAGCTTTCGATGACCGTGAAAAGTATATATCTGAGTGTCCCAAAATAGTGCTGTTCAAAAATTTAAACCACGACCGTATTTTACTTGATATTGGTATGAAGTTAAGTCAATGTCAGTTAAAATGATAAAGTAATCACAATTTTAGTTCAGATAGTAAGACCTGTTTACAAACAAATATTTACAAAATCTATATTGCTTGTTGCGGATTTTCATGTATTTGATGGTTCTTTTAATAGAAAGTGGTAGGCTTTTGCTCTTTGATGGTTTCTTTTAATAGAAAGTGGTAGGCTTTTGCTCTATTTATTTCGCAAAAAAGAGAAAGGAGTTAAAACACCGTCAAAGATCTAATAATTCAAGAGTAAAGAATCAATTCGGTTAATACGGGATCGTGCTGGATGCGATTCTACAAATCGATTTATTAAAATTTTGGTTCATGAAAATGTATAGCGGTAACTGTTCCGCAGTACCTAGTTGTGGAAAACTGTTTTTTTTTTTTTCTTTTCTTTTGTTATAAAATCTTTGATGTCAATACTAATTTATAAACTACTTGTATAATTTAAGTACAATAAGTAAATCACTAATTCGGTCCTTCTATATGTCGCCATATAAAATGTTGTTGTGTATAGGGTGATTACTAAAAATGGTTAACTTGATAATTTTGATAATTCTTTTAAAATTAAGCTATGTTTTTAAAAAAAAATTATATTTATTGTTAATTATTATTGAATGATTTTATATAAAAAATTTAATTAGGTTAAAATTGAAAACAAATTAATTTGAAAAACGTTTAATTATTGATTAAAAGTAAGAACAATTAAAGCACAATATGTTCCATATAATTTAGATAGGTTTTTGCATCAAATTTGGTGCAATTTAAAAATCGGGGCTGATAAGGATCATCTCCAAGATCCATCATCCCCATCATTCCCAGCGATACTTCATTAATAACAGAAAACGCGTGAATCTCATTATCCCAGGGCCATCGCTATTTACTCACCCCCATCCAGCGCTAGTTACCCCCTCCTTCCTTCTGTTTCACTCCCTTCCTCCCTCCGTCCCTCTGTTTTCCTCCCTCCCTCTCACCCGGCGCCCCCTTCCCTGCCCTTCTGTTTCGCTCTCTTCAACAATTACGATATTAACTTCAACAATTACATATTAACTTCAACAGTTATATATTAACTTCAACAGTTACATATTAACTTCAACAGTTATATATATAATTTCAACAGTTGCGATATTTACTTCAATAGTTGCGATATGTAACTTCAACAGTTATATATATTAACTTCAACAGTTATATATATAACTTCAACAGTTACGATATTAACTTCAATAATTATATATATTAACTTCAACAGTTATATATATTAACTAGAACAGTTAATATGTAACTGTTGAAGTTAATATCGTAATTGTTGAAGGGAACGAAACAGAAGGGCGGGGATAATATATCAATCGGAATAGGGATTTGGTTCATACATGATCTACGTAGCCATAACAGTATGATCTGATCTATACTGAGTTTACTCATAGCGTATTTGTTGCAGTGTACGGACTAATTGTTGAACCAATCAAAACTAAACGTTGAAGATAATAGCTGAAGAATTGTTTCATCGAATTAACTGATTCTGATTAAAATCCAAACACTACATACGATCAAATTCAAAACTGCAAATCATCTTTAAATGGAGAATAATTCTGAATCGTTGTTGCATAATTCTTTATTTCGAATAACTGATTCTGATTCAAATTCCAAGATTAAATAGAGTAATTGTCAATAAATCCACAGAAATCAGCACCTCCGAAATTCGAAATTGGAATAAGTTATTTAAATATTAAACAACTGAAATTCGAAATAAATTCTTCATTACATACCTAATCTATCCATTATGCAAATTGTCGCCTGAGAGGAGCGATCGAAGAGGAGAGCCGATCACCGGAGACGAGCGATCCAAGAAGAGAGGAGCGATTAGACCCGATCGTAGGAGACGAGCGATCAGAGCAGAAGAACAATCAGAGGAGAGGAGAAGCGATAGGAAGAGAGAAGAGATCGAAGAAGAAAAAGGATTACAAAAACAAGCAGAAGAGCAATCAGAGGAGAAGAAGAGCGATAGGAAGAGAGAAGCGATCGAAGAAAAAGAATTACAAAAATGGAAATAACGGTCAACGAAGGAAACACGTGAAGGAAGCACGTGAGGAAATCCCAGGGATCTCGCTAGAGGATGATGGGATGATAGAATCTTACGGATGATATAAAGCAATTCCGATTTAAAAATTGATCGATAAAGATTTAGCTGTTTGAAAAATGAACGATTCAGTTTACTCGGATTCTGGTCAGTCATTAAACAAACCCAAAATTACACCAAATATAATACACGTTTTATCAAAATTAGAAAGAATACTTTTATCTAAACTATAAAGAATACTTTTTTTATAGTTGCAATCTTTTAATTTTGAAATATTTTTCGAATTATCACGGTCATTGTGAAAAAAGGTGTCAAGATAACATAATTTTGTGAGTATTTAAATATTGATCATCTATCAATGACCATTAAGTACGAAATGCTACAACATTCAAGTCTTTTGATGAACGATAAAGTTTGCATCAAAGTTCATGATTTTAAATGTGTATAGTATATATTGAGTATAAATCACGTTTCATGTATCGAATTTTAAGACTAAAATTATTTTTTAGAATTATCAAAATTAGGGCTGTACAACGGGCGGGTTTGTAATTTTTTACCAATATTTCAACCCAATCCAATTATACGTGTTAAAATTTTTCTTTAGTTGACCCACCCGTAATCCAACCCAACCCATATAAATTTATATCTACGGATTTTTACGGGTTTCCGGGTTAAACGAGTTTTAATTTATATGGTACATAAATAAAATTTGACAATAACTAACTACACGGTATTTTAAATACATGTGACAGCTAACTACACAATATTTGAACACTCATCTTGATTTTGCACAGTGGTCTTTATATAGTTCCTACTTTATCATACAATTGCAAAATTTAGTTCAAGTGAGTACGTAACAAAAAGAATCAGATTTCAGCAATGTAACGCAAAGAACTTACCTAAACAAATGACAGTAAAGCAAAGCAAGTTGCAGCGAAACAATCTGGAAAGACAAAATAAGATAGCATGATTTAATTAAACAAGTCAAATAAGTTGCAGCGAACAATAATAATAAATAAATTATACTGTATTCATTATTGTCCCTCGACAACCTATAAGAAAATTTGAGAAAATATTTAGTTAAACAACTGGGTCGGATACAAAACGGGTTATCAAAATAAATTATACGACCCAACCCAATACAAACGGGTTGTCAAAAGTAAAACCCAAACCAACCCGATAATGTCTAAACCCGTTTAAAAACGGGTTGGGTCGGGCGGGTGAAACGGGTCAGACGGGTTTCATTTTTTTCTGTACAGCCCTAATCAAAATATTCTATTGTTAAAAGACCCCTTCTGATATAGTCGAAACTTCAGGCCCTCAAAAAAAGATATAGTCGAAACTTCTATAACAAAGAAGTACGAAATAGACCACAGGTAATCACGTCCGTTGATAACTGATTTCTGCTTTTGTCAGTACGATACCAGTAGAAAGAGAAGCTTGATACCGAAAAAGACGATTCATTTGCAAGTCCCATCACATTCTGCATATGCTGCCATATACTAAAATAGGTTTAGTTTTGTTATCTTCTAGTCAGTGCAGCACCATTGATTTAGATCGCCTTCCAAACAAAATAATTCAGATTGAAAATTTCTATTTGCATCTATATATTTCTTTTTGAGGGTCATTTGCATCTATATTTCATTTTACAGTAAGATCTTAAAATTATTTGCAGCCAATTCAAAATTGATAATTTTGGTTCATATTACTTTTTATAAAGATAAATATAGAATGTTTTATACTTCAAATTATTTGAGCGATAACTTTAGGCTGCAAACGCGAATATGCGATCCCTCTAATAATTTTATTAAGTATTACTAGTTAAGCATACTACATATATATATAATCGAGTTAGTCGTCAGAGATCTATGTACTTCAGTCAGAACCTCAGAAGAACACATAATAAAATTTACTAGTCGCATGCAGAAGAAATATAAAGCATTACAAAGAAAACTGATATCTGATCTGTATTGACTCCAGTGACCAAAATCATTGGTTCCACCCTTCTTTATATTATCTTCTCCATAGTATTTCACTATTTCTGACTGGCCAAATCGCCATGAAAGAAAAGTATTTCTGGCTCGCCACACGTTAGTCAATGGAAACACGCTTCAGAGAATCGGCCTCCTCAGAGCACAGTACGCCCTGCGGCTCTGGGCCTCTAGTCCGAAGTAGGTACACTGGTACTGTACGTACAAGTGTACGTGAACAGAGCTATGCATGTTTGGCGCCGTGGACCGTGGCAAAAAGCGTCAATTCTGCTAGGCGGGGCCTAACAAGGACAATTATAGACAATTAGTTAGCCTCTAAACCTCCAGCCGTGGCCTGGCCTGGCCATTCACCACGTGTTGTGCATCAAAGGTAGTAAGGTACAAATTGGAAAGTGAAAAACTAAATAAAACATCCCTTCTATTTTTTTTGTTTTATATTTTTATTTTTTACTAGCAAACGAGCTCATCGGATGTGTGGGAATAAGAAAAAAAATTTGAGACAATTTTGTTAGATGACGATTTTGGTATGGTGAGAGAGGATTGATTTCTTTTTCTCTTACTTTTACTGTGCGCACAAATTAAGAAATAATAAAAAAAGAATCAACCATCCGCGCACATGTTAACATATGCTAACACGGTCTAAACGAAATATTTAAACCTTTTATCTCATTATTAAATCTACACCACTGATCTGATCAAATCATAAAAATAGACGGTCCATATTGCGTTAGGTAAATATTTGTTTGCTCTTTTCGGTTCAAATTTTGGAAGCTTATAATAAGTAGCAGGGGCGGATCCAAATGAGGGCAAGCCCTAGCACGTGCCCGGGCTTGATTTCCAGAAATTGAGGTATGGTATAAAAGTCGAAAGGAGTCGTGCCTAGGCTTGTTTTAATTTCTGCTCCCTGAATCCGTATTCCATCCCGCGCGGGACGGTGCAGCGCACCCATCTGCACCGTCCGATCTGATCTGGACGGTTCGGGCCTATCAATCTGGTATTATACACGGGACTCCTTTAACCATGGAGATAAAATCAGACGGTGCAGATGGGTGCGCTGCATCGTCCCGCGCGGGACCAGATTTCGTTTCCCCACTAGTGCCTAGGCTTGTGAATCTTGAAGCAATTCGCCTCAACAAAAAAAATACAGAAGAGAACTGATTATTTTATTCCTTAAATTGGGCAGCTAGTTTTCCCACATCACTTAATTCCTCTCTGATTTGCGTCTCTATGTGGAGTGCCCAAATTTTAGTTCTTTCTAATTATGAGTTGTACGTATTACGTATATGGTCATTGGGCCTCACTAACTTCAGTACATTTGGAAGTTAAAAGTAATTTTGGAAAGTTAGAATGGACGGATGATTCTGTAATTAATGTTCCTTTTTTTTTGTCTTTTAATTAATTTTTTTTTCATCTTAGCATTTTTTTTTTAACCAGTCCATACTTTATTGATTCTATTTTACTTTATTTTTCATTTACCAAGTTTTTTTTTTATCTTTTACTTATTGTTCCCATTTTACTAAATAAACGAATTCTTATTAATCTTAAATTTTATTTCTGAGCATTTGTTTATTCTCAATGTTATCTTTAGATTTACGCTATACTGGAAGGATCTTAATATTATTTATTTTATTCTTTAAATCTTATACAATTGTTCAATATTTGTGTGCTTTCTAGGACTATCCCGTGAATGGCACATGCAACATGGTAATTAAATAATTGATTTATAATTTAAAAATTGAAGGGTGATGAATTATGTCATTTGTTTTAAAAAGTCCTGATCAAATATTGCATCTTTATCCTCAGCTTGTTTCTTTTTTTTTCTTTGGCACTCATAACAAAAATTATAGAAAATAATTGGGATCTTAAAAATTAGAATGAAACCAATAAAAATGTAAGTTTATTAACGATGTGTCTATACAATGTGTGTGTGTATAATATAATTTAATAAAAATATATAATATTTTGAAATTAAATATATTATTTATTATAAATTTTTGAAATTTAGTATAGTATCTATTAAAAATTTAATATTAGATATATTGAATTTTTAATTGTGCCCAGGCTTAAAAAAATTCTATATCCGCCACTGATAAGTAGTAATGATAAAGATAAAGATTTTTATTTGAGTGAAGATAAACCAGCCCTTGGTTGCTGTCTAGGGTCAGTAATTAAATTTATTCGCTACAAGACGAGTTTGGTGCATGTAAGTGGGAGCATCCCTAAGCTCCAGTCCAGTGTCCCAGTGCTCTTTTTGTCTCCCGGGAAAATTGGATTTCTACATAGCTCCGAGACATCAGACATGATCATTAATTTTTTTAGGAGGCATATATCATATGGTGCTTATCTGGCATGGATCTGGGGATTGTGGGAGAGCTGTTTCAGACATTTTATGGGTTCATTCTAAAAGATGTTATGAAATGAACGGGGATGCAAAAGTAGAATGAAATGATCATGAAAGTTGCAGATCGTATTGTGCTGCTAATTAAAGCATGCACGATGCATACGAGAGGTATGGCTGGTAAGTTGTAAGGCTTTTTATTTGAGTCATGGTCTGGTACGGGACTTTTGGCTTATATTATATATGATTGTCTAGTTCAAGAATTTTATGATTCAAAAGGTAAATTAGGCTGACTATAAGTTGAGACTTGAGACTTGTAGAAAAAAAGCAGGATATATAAGACGTTTTATCTCTTCAATTCAACAACTTTTTATATATGTATATCGGGTAAAAAAAAATTTATAAGGAAAAAGTACTTGAATATGTCATTAAGCTAATAGTCTAGCAAAAATGCCATGTAAGTTGCATGTAATTTGATATTTCATCAAAGATCATAAAGATTATTATAATTTTTATTTCATTTGATAAATGAGAAAACTTACATAAAATTTTATCATGTTTCGTGAGTAATGATGTGCATATAATCAGGGCGGAACGGGGTGGCCATAGGCTAGACATACTCTAATTTTTTGATTAGTTAGATATTGTGTATGAAAATTTCACATGGGCATACTGTAAGATTCTACAAGGCCTCCCTCAAGAAATTGAAAGTCTAATTTAATTCTAAAGCCCATTTTCTATCTAATAAAGAGTAAAGCTCACTTGACTTGGTCACTTTTTTCCTCTATCATCATACAATTCTTGAATTAGAAAAGGAAAAAGACATAGCTCTCTCTCCTTCAACAATAGACAATTGATAATAAAAATTTTATGTATTTTTTTATATTTTTATTATTAACATTATTAGTAAGTAATTTTTTTAGTATATTAACAGATATATTTTTTGATCGAACAACTTGGAGTTGAACCTCGCGCTCCTATTCTCCAATCCTGGTTTCGCCACTGCATATAATCAGGATTATCATAGGACAATTGCGAGTCAATTTTTAAGATTATAAATCATCAAGCTAATCCGTACTTGATGAATTCCACCATAAAAATTGGAGAAATATGTGTTATAGTATTTGTCATGATAATGAATAACAAATAACATTTTGTCCTCATTTGCAATTTAATAAATAATATGTCCACATCCACAACGTTTGATACATGCTCAAATGTTTGAAAACTATATCTTCACATCTAATTGATATGTTTTCTCACTATTTTTGGGCCATCTCCTTTAGCGAGCAGTCAAATCGAGTCTAATTTGTGGGACCCACACACAACGTATATTCTGCTAATCATTAATAAAATAACTCCTTGAGTGTCAATATGTGGTCTTATATCATTCCGTGATCGGTCCCTATCACTTATTTTTGTTATTTTTTTTCTTCATCAGGTAGTGAGCTTGCTTGTGACACTTTTATGTTGTAAAAATTCGATACTTCTATTGTACTACTGCTGTTAGATTTGTTTTTGACAACAGAACTGATTGTTTTGGTACCAATTTGTCATTCATTTGAGAAGTTATGAGAGAATTTCTCTCAAGAGCATTTCCAAAACTCTATCACTCGAGGTGACTCTGAAAGGTTATAAGTGTGCGCTGCTGTATCGTTTTATTTACTATGTATCATCACAATCAACGGGAATCTGCATTTAAGTATTCTAAAAAAAAAGAATTCTGTACCGATGGATTGAGCTGTCAATGTTCACTATAGACATATTTAGATTCAGGAATTCAGGTATTAACATATTTTCTTTAAAAAAAATTTATCAAATTCATTGTATTGTTTCGTTTTACCGTGGATACAAAGTCACAAATAATTAAGTTTACATTTGTGCTATATTTCCAAAATTATCAATATAGTTTATATGAAATCAATGATTATTAGCCAACTGGAGAAAGGAAAATCATCCAAGCCAACGCAATTTCTGCAACAGAGAGCATGCATATGATTTTTCTTCATAGCATTCAGAACATACTACAGAGGAAGCAACAGACAATACTTCACAGCGAATCAAAGCCACCAAAGCAGACTTCAGGTCCCCCCCTCCTCAAAAGCTTTTCATCCATGCCATAATGATAATATTGCCATGTAACCAAAATCCATACTCTTCAAAAAATCGAAATCCAAACCCTCCTTCCTGATCAATCTTCGCATATTCCCCCACAGCAAATCTCAGCCGTTGGATCAGAGCCGAAAGACAGAGCCTTTTTGTACATCTCCCTTTCCCAGCTCCCTTTTTGTTAATGAGCTGAAAAGTTGCCCCCGAATATCCTCGACATATTCGCTTCCCCCATCGTCACCGTCGATTTCTCAACCGCTCCAGAATCAACGGCAAATACGAAACACCTGCCTCTCTGGCTCTCTGCCTCCCTCGTCTCGTCTCTGTTCTAAGTCTTCTTTTGTCAGAAAACAAAACCCACTCAATAGGAATCGTCTTGCTCCACGTAAATAGGAATGCCACGTAAGCGTGTCGTATTTTTTCTGCGCGGCAGCTATTTCAATTATAATAGACCGAGCCTAAAGGCCTATAAATAGATAGGCAGAGCCGCAGAGCTCTCACCAAGAGAGCGCGAAGAGAGAGAGAGAGAGAGAGAGAGAGAGAAAGAGACTGAAATAGCCTTTTTGAGGTCGGCCGTACGAAACAATCCTTCTGCCATCTTCGTCTCATTTCTCGCGCGCTCAGGTAGTTACAATGGCTATAAAAGAATTAGCTTTTATGGTTTTTAATGGAGATTTTTCATCGAGTGTTTTGTCTTTTATTGAGGTGTAGGTGTGTTCACGTGTTGCTGCTTGCTGATGGTCATCTAAAATTGCTCGGAGGAATCTAGGTGCTTGATTTGTTTTTTCAGGTATTGACCCTTTTCCTCTCAAATGTTATTGTTTTAGTTCTAAATTTATGATTTGGAGATGCTGGTTTGTTGACTCTTAGTTCGATTCTCTGTTTTTGTGGAATTGGATAATGTAGGAACGCTGTTAATTCCGAACAGCGCACATTCTTCCCTGATTTTGGAACTAAATAAAAGGGATGGTTTGTGGTGTCATTACCTCTTTTTCTGTATATCTGACAAATGTTTCCCTTTATTAGGTGTAACAGTATATTATTAAGCATGTTATCTACTTATATTCGCATCCATGCATTTGGGAATTTTATTTGCTTTGCTGATTAATATCATAATGCCAAGTTGTCTTTAAAAGAATTTTACAAAAGGAATTGGTCGTGCAAAGCAGAAAGCCTGAAACAGTATTGTTTATAGTTAAAATTTACACTATCACTTTTTAAAAGAAATGAATTTTAGCGTACATCAATTTTATGCTTATACAAGTTTTGCAATAAGAGTAATTTTTTTTTTCAGAAGACCCTGGCTATCTTATCTTATTATTTTATAATGTTATAACAGTGGCAGACTTGTTGTGTGGTGGATGATACCTGTTGGTTAATTTAGTCAAATTTGAAGTGCCCAAATGCAGCAAATCTTGATCCAATTGGATGACCTGCCCAATCTAACCCAAACCCAAATTTGACCTGGCTTGGTAATATGAAAGGTCAACCAATTTGAAAGTTGAAACTCACCCTGTCACCCAGACTGAATCCAAGCTTGCTTGAGGTATGGGAAAACCAGAAAATCCAGAACCACGAAAAAAAAAAAAAAAATTGCGCAGACAACCCAAATCCTAATTATCCGATATCCAAGACAATCCAACTCCAATATGATTTGTATTGTAAAATGATCAGACCTGAAACAAATGATGCATGTAACCCACAACAACTATCACATATACTCAACCTATATTGTGTTTACTGATCTTTAACAAATTGGAAGACTCTTTGTAGCTCCATCGAGTTTTAACACTAGAAATTTCCCAACCTGGTGACCTACAGGTTCAAGTGTTAATCAATTGGCAGGTCATGTCATCTCAATTAAACCAAAATCCAGGCTTGACTCACTGCACAGTTGCTGTTCTGCGACGTGTATTAACACAAACCCAACCTGAACCCCATTGAGTATGCCCGAACCGATCCAATCCAAGTGAACTGTCACTCAAATCAGCACAGACCCAAATTCGATAGGAGCCCAAGAACTTCGACCCAGAACACAACTCAAATCTGGATTGACCCAACCAAACCTGACTGCCACCTCTAGTTTGTATATCTTCACATGCATTTGGTATAAATATCAATTATTGAGCCATAACAAGTTCTATTTGGTTCTCTTGATATATGTCCTTTTCATAGTTTCTCGGAATTTTATGCACCAGTATAAATATTGGAAGAATTAGATACTCATTATATATGTTGTTAGTGATTTTGCATGTTTCAAAGAATTACAGATGTACCATTACTTTGCAAACAATTAACTGCCATTGGCATTTTTTATTTTCTTTTCAGATCTGGCAGTTCCTTTCCTGTGCTAGATTCGCATTTCTTCATTCAGCGATCAAGATGGTTAATTTTGGGAAGAGGTTGATGGCAGAACAGGTGGAAGAATGGAAAGAGTATGCCCTACATTTTCCTCTGCTATATAAAATTGTTAAATGAATTCGCACGGCTTTGGATTTTAAGTCCCATTTTTCTTGGATTTTCCATCATTGCAACTGTAGATATTATATTAACTACAAGTTGATGAAGAAAAAGGTCAAACAGTATGTTCAGCAAAATCGAACAAATGGAAAAGATCGTCAGCAAGTATTGAAGGAATTCTCAAGAATGCTTGATGATGAGGTTTTAACTTTTAAATTTTTACAACTACTTTTTGTCATAAAATAAACCCAGATAAATCAAATAAGAATTTTTCTTCCCAAATTTCTTACAGATAGAGAAGGTGGTGCTATTTATTCTGGAGCAACAAGGCCAGCTTGCGAGCCGAATCCAAGAATTGGAGTTACAACGTGCTGCAGTTTTAGAAACAAGCGATATATCACAAGTGAGCAAGCTGAGAGAGTCTTACAGGGAAGTTGGTCGTGACCTCCTCAAGCTCCTTCGATTTGTTGAAATGAACGCCACTGGTATTCGAAAAATTTTGAAGAAATTTGACAAACAGTTTGGTTATAAGTTCACTGATTACTATGTGAGTACTCGGTCAAACCATCCTTACTCTCTGCTTCAACAGGTCTTCAAACAAGTGGTATGTTTAAACTACGTACTAAGATGGTGGTTTACTTATTTTATTTACTCACATTGTGATTTATATAACAAGTTACTTGCATTTGTATATGTGAAGGGCATTGGGGCTGTTGTCGGGGCCTTATCTCGCAACCTTGCATTTCTTCAGGAACATGAAGGCAGCTATTTGTCTATCTATGATCATCCAACTGCTATTGTGAAGGTACGTCTCTCTTTCTTTCTTGAGGCCTTGACCCTCCATTCCTCACCATGCTATCTTTAGATTCAATCCCAATTTAATATCATGATGTAATTTTGTGGTTCCATAACAGAATTAGAATCATGTGCTTGTAACATCCATTTCCATGATTTAATTTCCCGCAACTTCATATGCAAAATTTCCAACAGTACCTCAAGAATGACAACATTTGTTTCTTTCTTGTTCCTTCTTTTAAAGGATCCAGTCATAGGACAAATAAATGCCTCAGTAAACAAGCTAACTCACTCCACGAACTTCCTGGAATTCTTGGGCCATCATGCTCTCATAGTCCCTGAAGACGCAAACATACAAGGCCCAACGGAAGATCATGCTGGTGATGAAACCTATCACTTCATGTCCCTCCTCCTTAACCTGGCAAATACGTTCCTGTACATGGTCAACACATACATCATTGTGCCAACAGCTGATGACTACTCAGTGAGCCTTGGTGCTGCTGCCACGGTTTGTGGTGTCATTATTGGGTCAATGGCAGTTGCTCAGGTTTTCTCATCAGTGTACTTTAGTGCATGGTCTAACAAGTCATACTTCAGACCGCTAGTTTTTAGCAGTATCGTGCTTTTTATGGGAAACTTGTTGTATGCTTTGGCCTATGACCTAAATTCTTTAACGGTTCTTTTGCTTGGTCGGCTCCTTTGTGGGTAAGCAGTTGTTTCTATCAGTATTAAATTCACCAATCCGTTGATTTGTTCATATAAAATCAAACTTACCATTGGATCATACTAAATGCAGGCTGGGTTCAGCCAGAGCTGTGAACCGTCGTTACATCAGCGACTGTGTGCCTCTCAAAATAAGGCTTCAGGCATCTGCAGGCTTTGTCAGTGCAAGTGCACTCGGAATGGCATGTGGGCCCGCTCTGGCAGGCATACTCCAGGTCAAGTTCAAGATCTATTCTCTGACCTTCAACCAAAATACTCTGCCTGGATGGATCATGGCAGTGTCATGGTTGCTGTACTTGATCTGGCTATCGATTTCTTTCAAAGAACCTGCTCGTGATGATACAGGAGATTGTGATGCCTCACAAAATAACAGTACAAGTACTATTCTTGAACTGTTCTGCATATGATTGTACAAAATACAGATCATATTTATTATAACTTGGTACCTGATGCTTTGTTAAATTTTAAATAGGCCATCATGGAGATAATTCTGATATGGAAAACGGTCTTAACCAGCCTCTACTATTGGATACAAAAGAGAGAGATGATGAAGACATAGAGGAGTGTGATGATAGTGAAGAGGGGTCTAATGATTCACGGAGGCCTGCAAACTCTATTGGAGAGGCTTACCGATTGCTCACACCTTCTGTTAAGGTTCGCCAAAATCATTCTTTCCTACATCTTTTTCTTGTGTGGCCCTAGAAGGCACCATTAGAAGTCCTTATGTACCCTGTTATATATCCACCTAAAGTAAGAATTATCATGCTTGGATCTTCCATCATTCTCTTCTCCTTTTCATTAGAAAATGCCTGTACAACCGGTGCTTTCCCTCATTTACATGAACATAACTAGTGAATTTGTATGGTTTATATAGGCATATTGTTTTGAGGTAATGAGAAAAAACTAGGTCTATATTCCCTTCTGAAGTGTGCATATAAGCTATGTTGGCAAAGCATATATAGTACTTCTGAAATTTTACAACAGTATAAAACGAATTATCCATGTTTCACTGAATATCCTTTTAATTTTTCTTGTTTGGTTGACCTTACTGCTGATTTTAATTGTACTGTCTTGTTTCTTGTATTTATAGGTGCAACTACTGATTTATTTCATGTTGAAATATGCAATGGAAATCCTTTTATCAGAGTCAAGTGTCATCACCAATTATTATTTTAAGTGGTCAACAAGCACAGTTTCCGTCTTTCTAGCTATACTTGGGCTCACTGTTTTACCAGTCAATGCTATAGTCGGAAGTTACATAACTCGACTTTTCGAAGATAGGTAAAAAGTTTTCTGCAATGTTAATTTTTACATGTTCTGCGCATGACTATGTAAACTGGTTGTTTCACAATTCCACTAAAAACATATAAAAAGGTTCCAGGACCAGTCAGATAAAGAAGAGAGAAAAGAACAAAAAAATCAAATAGAAATTGTGATGTTAAATGTTTCAAAGCTGAGTAATTTGTTCCGAGAAGATAATCTGCTCAGCAAGATGCATCATGAGCAGGGTTGACACATGTTGACTTGAGTATTATTTTTGTAGGCAAATTTTACTGGGATCGGAAATATTGGTCTTGATCGGTATACTCCTGAGCTTTAAGGTCACAAGTTATTACTCGGTGCCTCAGTATATTACGTCGGCTTTAATTACTTTCGTAGCAGCTGAAGTTCTAGAAGGTATTTATCCTTTTACATTGAACTCTTCCTGCTTTTTATATTATTTTCCTTTCCGCTGTTTTCTAGAAAGAAAAACAAAAATGATACATGTTCTAATTGGCCAACAGTAACTTTCCTAAAGGAAAAACCATCTGGGAATTATCTCTGACTATTTACCTACCATACCATTACTAAAGCCTAAAATACTGAACCATACCAAAGTTTTATAGCGAAAAACTAAAATTATATCAAACTTCAACCCTTAGAAAAACGGTATTTAACTAACTGCAAAACAATTCTTTTAAGTGAAATTTCACTGTAACTGCTTATACCATAGAAATAATCCCTTGAGGATCATAAACCAGCATTGCAGTCATGCTCAATGTCTGCCTTGATGCTCTGTCCGGATAGTGCTATTAGTATGCACTAAAATTTCATGAGCCTTCATGACTAGTGTTGGTAAGAATACTGTCGCTATATATTATTGATTGCAATGGAAATGTTGTGTAATTTGCTACTAATTGTAGGGGTAAACCTGTCCTTGCTGTCTCGGGTGATGTCATCTCGCTTAGCTCAGGGAACTTTTAATGGAGGATTGCTCTCTACTGAGGCTGGCACACTTGCTCGAGTAGTAGCTGATGCTACAATAACATTAGCTGGTTATTTGGGGCAAAACTTGCTTCTAAATGTGACACTTCTGCCTTCCTTATTTATCTGCATCGCCTCCCTTATTGCAACCGTGTGCACTTTTAATTCATTATATTGATAATCTAGTGTTATGCTGTCAACTTGCTATCTACTGGTATGGATTTCCATGATAAATATAATTAGCTCCTTTGGGTGTCTATGTGTAGATATCAACAGCTATTTTCTGTATATCTAGTGAATAAAATTAGCAAAATGCAAATGTACGTAGATGAAATTACTACAAGAGAGATTTTATTTGTTTTTTTCTCCAGGTTGCTTGTTCCTTAATTATTTATGTTTATTTTACCTTCCTGAAAGAAGCTATTTTACTTGATAACGCTCAATTTTAGGTGGGTGCTGTTTGGGCACTAAAATCTGAATACTCTGCAATTCTTGTTTAATCAATAATAACTCTGTTAATGATATTCTACGTAAAAAAAAAAAAAAAAGAACTCTGTTAGTGGAATTCACTTGTATTTAAGACTTTTAAGTATTTCGAACTAGTCGGTTTCCTTCTGATTCGATGAAATTGAATATAAGCAGACAGGCTGGAAAAAAATTAATACGGCTACTTGTGCCTGCTGCATTTGAGGTTCGTAGAAGCAATAGTTGAACTTGATGTGTTCTTCTGTCTAAAGTTTGCTCTCTTAATTAATATGTTTTTAGTTGTTTAAGCTAAAGCAGTCTCTCTTAGGATCGGTAAAATATTGCTAAATATAAACCATAACCTAGATATCTAAATATCCTACTTAATTTCTTGGGAATAATTAATCATAAATCATATGGTATTCTGCTCAAAATTTGCACTGTTTTTTATCCTGAAAAATACCAACTCTCCTCTCCTACTCGCAAGTTTTTATTTTATTTTTTATTTTTTAATCATATTTTCCTGTTATTAAAAGAGAAGTTTGCCATTGGTGATTCAACTTACTTGACAGAAACATAGCACAAATTATCTTTTTAGGCTTAAGTTATAAGTTCTTACAAACAATTGGCAGTTTATAAAAAATAATAAAATAACATAAAATAAAATTAAGCATATCTCAGTTTGTGCAGTTTGGCATCAAGTTAAATTATAGCAATTTGGTACAGTAAAACTTAAATATCCATTAAAGATCCTTTTTAAGGATTTTTTTGTTACAAATAGTTTTCTTCTTTCTCAGACTAAAAGCGTCAACATATTATTTGGAGAGCGATTTGCACCTAACAATTCTTCGGCAAACTCACAACTGGAAAACATTAAGTTGTCTTAGACAACCGAAAATTACATTCACAATGAGCAACATTAGTTCCAGAAAATTACGATAAAACCCATAAGAAATTAATCACATGAACAATGTCAGAAAAGAAATATAATTAATAATAAAATAAAAAACCAATTCACCAACGTCAGTGGATTTACACGGTTTACACCGTCAACTCCTTTAATAACTAAACCACCAATTTACTCTACTAGACTACAAAGTTGAAAATAATATGAATTCACACTCTCACACACAGCCAATCAAAGAAAAAATGAAGCCCATAACTCAAAACCAAACATCAAACGAGTAGCAAGTTCATCAACATCAAAAGATACTTCAGCTCCTATATCGTAAGATAGCATGCTGCGTCTTACATCATATTCAGGTCTAGAGCTCGGAGGTTGGAAAAATATTCAACCCTGAAAATGTGAGGCAATAATTTAATAAATGCTTTTCTTTCCTCAAAATATGTAAAGTGCAACCAGAACTATGGCACTATACCAGCTCTGAGCTAATTATTTGAGAGTTTAAACCTCAATTCTGGAACCAGCACTGTGCCTCTACTGTAACAGAGCCCAAAAGTGACACAATTTATTAAGTTCCTAAGAAAAAATAACAATGTGGAATGTAGGTGGCCCATCTTTGGGTTAGTATTCAGTTCAAAGACCATACATTGGGTCGCTATTCAATACTACAACCTTGCTGCAACCTTTCTAATGTTTGTTGGTACTATGTATTAGGACCATCTGTGTAATCGACAGTCTTGGCCGACATTTTTTTCCCTTTTGATTAATGTCAGACAAAAGGATATAAAGTTCAGAATTTGAAATATGGTCTACCGAAATTTCATGACTACTTTGTTGTTTTGTTATACATTTAATTTGACATCATTATTTACTAACTGAAAGATATTCAGAAAACAAACAAATGTAGTAAGGTTCTCAAATTAAAGGATAAACAAATGATAGACTTTGTGTACTGTACAGAAATAAATTGCATGATATAATATAAAAGAAAAATACCAGAATCAACAAATAATACAGATCCCAATGGATTAGATTTAGACTGATGACCACTAGTTTCTTTCACCCAAGGCGCGCTCACCAAGCAACTCTTCTAAAACCATCTCTCTCCCTTTGGGTATGACAATGCAACCATCCATGTAATAAACTCCATCCAATCTTGCATTGCCTGTCGTGCCATCTACATCAATTTCAAGCAACTGGAATTCGCCTTCATTTCTCTGATGAATTAAGTCTGAAAACACAGGATAACTAGGTTTTAATATACCTCACAGAACATAAAATTCAAGGCCACATTGGAGGTAAAAAAATTAAGCTGGCTGTTGCCGGGCCTAATGAGAAGAACTCTTATACAACGGTTAATGTTCTTTAACAAAATATTTGAATGACAGATGATGACTTCATGCTGAAGGACACAAAGAGAAATGCATGTGTTATGCTTTCATGTACTGTATAGAAATAATTGCATGATCATATAGAGAAAAATACCAGAATCAACAATTGATACTGATCCCAACTGATCAGACAGATGACCACTTGTTTCTTTCACCCGTGGCTCACCAAGCAACTCTTCTAAAACCATATCTCTCCCTTCGGGTATGACAATGCAACCATCTATGTAATCAACTCCATCAGATCTTGTGTTGCATGTTGTGCCATCTACATCAGTTTCAAGTGATTGGAATCCACCTTCATTTCTTTGATGAATTATGGCTGAAAACACATGATAACTAGGCATTAATATACCACACAGAACATAAATTTCAAGATTACATTGGAGGGAAAAAAAATTAATCTTACCAGAATCAGGATGTAATACTGATCCTAACTCACTGGGCAGATGATTAATGCTTCCTCCTATCCCAGGCCCACCACCCACATGTTCGGATCCAACTCGTATTGCTAGCACTTGTGTTCCATCTGAACCAATTTGGACTGAAGGGAGCTCTATTTCAGTTCTTTCAGGAGGAGAGGCATACATTGGTGCTTTTAAGGTAGCACTTTGGGGTATTGGTGTGCTCCCTTTATTTTGAGATCCATGAAGCATCTTGACTCTTTTCGCCTTATTTGAGGGACTGGAGCATTGGACTTGAACTTCAGGTTCGGGCTTTCTTAAACGCTTTTCTTTGTTTGACCTGAGAATAATGAGTAGATGTTACAGGTGCTAAACTGTGTTTGTGTCCAAACTATAAGCATAATGTTTGCATGATAAATTAACCAAGAAACAATTCAATCATATAAGAACGAACAAATCAATTTGAAAAATGTAAACCCAGTAAGAATTAAGAAATAAAAAGAGCCAAATGATACCTCTGACTTTCTTGATGCCCCTGATCTGACAAATCCTCTCTATCAGGACTATCAGGTATTTCAATAGGAGCATATTTAGTGCCAAGTAGTAGAGTTTCACCTGAAAAGAAACCTTTGATGTCAAATTAGCAATCTTAACACATCAGGCTTGGTGAAATATTAGACGGCTGATGCATAAAAAAGAAGGACCTTACCGAGAGCAGAAGCAGAGGGATGAAGCTCAGTTGGTGAATATTGCGATGTATTCCCACATGCTCTGTCTAATAAACATTTCGGTGATTGAATTACTGGACTATCCTCTTGACTGCTTCTACTAAATGGGACATTATCCCTATGAAGTTCACTCAAATTGGTTCCTTCAGAAAGACCAGAGAGAGGATATTCTGGAATTTTTAGGCTTGGTTGTGAAATCCCCCTGCCAGACCCAATGTTACCACCTGGTTGCTGCATTACAAAATTAATTTTTTGTCAGTGTAAGAGGATTATATTAATAGTACAGCCCTGAAGGTTGAGCACCTTGACATAAGAAATACCAGAAAAAGATCACTAATGTCACAAAGCATGTCAATTTTGCATTTTTGCTAAATAGCTGCTGATGTAAAAGTTTTCCCAATGAACAGATTAATGGAAAAGTTACAAGCTACCGACCTTAATAGCAATGTCAAACCACCATTGATTTCTGGAATTTGTGTGGAGATTAGATAATCTATTGATCAGGCAATGGGTACATCCTGGTTTGCAGCTTCTTCTTGGACCCACTTGCTTTAGGACCTGGCTATGACTGCTTTCTCCTACACCAGTCATGTACTGATTTAGCTCATCAATTTCGTCAGCTGTCCAAGCCACCTCTTCAAACGTTGGGAGTTCATGATCACAGACATTGCTCTGGTAAAGTGGTGCCATAAAGTCCTTTATCTCATTTCTTTGTTTGAAGTTATCCATCCTGAGAGTTACAAGAATCACATTAGTTAGGGTAAAAGGACTCAGAGCTTCAGTAAAAAATATGAAGGAAAAAAATTGGCCATTAGAATGAATGAAACATAAAAAAATATTTCAGGTTTGAGAATAATCTTGGTGAAGTATTTCTCTGTAGATTACAATAAATTAAAATAAATCTATTAATAACTATTAAGTCATTTAGTTGAAAAAAAATTATTTTCACCAGAATTATTAAGATTAATTGAAAATTTTGATTCATTTCAAAATATACTCCATTGAATTCAATATCAGCATTCAGCAACTTGATTCTTTGTTTAAATTATTTTTTAAGTCTTATTTAATTTATGTCATGATTTCTGTTAGCATATATATTTTTATTTTTTAATCATTTTTTTACAACTAAACTAATGAGATAATAAACAGAACTAATTGTACAAATTAGCATTTATTTTATTTAATTTGCTGGTATTTTTACTTCGGAATTTGGATGCTAAGTATTTCTTGAGTTTATTTTGTTCTTTCAAATTGTGAATTTCCTATTTCGGAAATTATAATGAAATAGATATTTTAGGAAATTTTTCAACTTTTCGATGAGAGGAACGGATTTTTGACAAGATAATAGCTACTTCCTGAAGAAAACATGTGATGTTTAATCTCATAATTCTTGAACTAAAATTCTAAAAATGTCTTTAGGGAAATGAGTAACGACATTAAAGGAGATCAGATTCAGAAAAAGAAAAGGGCGTAAAGCATGAAAAGCTGTACTCAAATCTTTGGAAATGAAATCATTGAAATATCAACATGAACTTTAGAAAATGGACAGAGCAAAAAGAAAAAGTTAGTTTCTTCCCAATACCTAGGGTTTGAAATGAGAGAGCAATTGACGAAGAGATTGATGTAAATGTAATTGACGGGAACAGATAAAATGGGGAGGTATAAAAATCTCGGCTAAAGAAATGAACGAAATGAGAAAGGAACACTGGAACCCGAGGAGCAGGTGTACTTATAGCCATAGGGCAAAAATAAAAATGGAAATACGCGGATGAACCGCGTAGGAGCTAAATTAGTGTCTAATCACTAATGTCGGTCGTATAATTAGTTTAATTTGACCATTCGTTAATTACTATGTGTGATCTTTCAAGTTCTAAAAAAGGAAACATACGCACAATATACGAATTCCTTTACATGATGCAGCTAAAAAATGAAATTTAATAATCTGATACTAATTAAAGAGAAAATATTTTGACAAAAAATATCTACTTTCGGAAAAAAAAAATATTACAGTTAATACACAATCTTATAATTCGAATTGGGGGGAACCAAAACCATAAGTAGCGAGTATTAGAGAATCAAGCTTATTTGAGCACGCTGTTAAGGAAGGGCTCTAATTAGAGGAGGGGACCACCAATTTAACTAAACACAGTTAAGGTGTTAACTGTAGGATCCTCTTCAAGATTAGATTAGTACTGCCGTTAGTCAGTTGGTAAAGAGTATTAATTGGTAGCTGAGGTGTTTAGATGTGATTGGTTAAGTAGAAAGTAGTAGAATTGTATGAGAGGTTACAGGTGTGTTTGGATGCACAAGAATAAGGATTCGGATAAGAATAAGTTTTAAATTTCTTAGTCTTGTGCAATCCAAACAACACAAGAATAAGAAATTTGAGCCCTTATCCATATTCTAAATAAATCATAGAATTAGAATAAGAAATTTGAACAAAAACGCATTTCGAGATCCTAATTCTTATTCTTTATTCAACCCCTCATCCAAACACACATATAGACAAGAACTTACACCGAGAGGGATATGAAAATTGATGAATAAAATTGATTGTTTACGTATATCATTCTTTGTCTCCTTTAACTCCATTCTTTGTCTCCTTTAACTCTATTCTTTTGTCTCCTTTAACCCATTATTTGTCCTCTTATATCTTCTCAATCTACTGTAGTCCTCTCAATTTGCTCTAATTACTCTTAATTTCGAGTTATTATTATTATTATTATAATGATGATAATACATATCATCATAATAATTAATATAAGAATTATAATATTTATAACAAAATAATAATCATATAAAAACATAATAAAAAATTAATATAATAATTATAATATATATATCATAATAATGTTATTATTATTATTTTCTCATTTTTTACTTCTCTCCTCTTTCCCGGTTACCCCCCTCCCCTCGTCTCCTCTCTTGTCTGGACCAATTCAAGCGAAAAGGATGCATTAGACAGTCACGCGGATTACTCCTGTTCGCGAATAAGTTTTCGTTGCCAAACCCACATACACCCTCTAATATCAACGATCATGCATTCACCAAACAAATCAATTCAAATCGAAATTTTTTTTTTTTGATGCAATGACAGATGAAATTGAAATAAAGAACTTTGCATTTATATACTTTCAACACCAATTAACTAATTGAACTGAACAAATGTAGAGCATGTGTATCCAATTAGCCCTAGTATTTGATAATGATTAGAAATTTTTGTGTCGTTTTTGTGACTAAAATAACTTGAGACGAAGACTCGAGTTGATTTATTAAAATAAAAAACAGATACACAACATACTGTGAATACAGTTTAACAAAACCCTTAACGAATAAAATTACATGACAAATAGCATCATCCTCACGAGTCACAACTAGGAACAAAATTTCTTAAGGAACATACAGAGATTTTTCTAATTATACAACCTCCTAAGCTCCAAAAGTAAATAATAAATAGAAGGCAACTGAGTTCGCACTCATCAACAACCAATGCATGAAGAAAAATGACAACCATATCTCAAAGTAAACACCGATCGAGCAACGTAAGAGGGACTAGAAGATACTCCGGCCCCTTTCTCTTGAGCATCCTGTACTATGGTCACAGCAGGTGGCCGGGAGGCAGGAAAAATACTCATCCCCTGAAAATGTGCAACAATACTTTAAAATTCATTCTATTCCTACAAAAAATTTTCAAGTACCATAATTCTGTATGACTGGAACAGTATTCTGATACCAGCACTGTGGTAGCCATGTACCAGGTAGATATAAATGGATCCGTGGAAAACCAAAAAGATTTCCTTAAAAAAAGGGTCAACTACTCTGGGGTCTCTCGAAGTAGAAATATGATTGCCTGGTGCAAGGCTTAATGAGGCTTTTTATGCATAATGTTATTTTTGTCCTTTTGAAATTAGTAGAGCTTTTACTCTCTATCATTTTCATTAATGAAAGCAAAACAGTCATAAATAGCTTTTATGCATAATGTCAATATAATGTATGGTGCTTCATTAGATTCAAGCAAAGATCATCGACGGATTAAGTCCAAAGACACAAAAAAGAAGAATGTGCAGAGCTCTAACATACCATATACATAATTACCCAAAGCAAAGAGTATATCTTACCAGAATGAAGCAATGACACTGATCCTAACTCACTGAACAAATGATCAGCACCTCCTTGCATGTGGTCGCCTCCAAGCAACTCTTCTAGGAGAAGATCTTTACCTTCGGATATGACCAGGCGGCCGCCAACTTGATCTACTCCATCATCCCATACTGGATAGCATTTTGTGCTATCTAAGGCAATTTGGATTGAAGAAAGCTCAATCTCTCTCCTCTGAGGAAGAGAGGTAGACGTTGGCACATTAAAGACAGAAAGAGGGGCATTCAGAGTTCTCTTAATTTTTTCATGTTGATATTCGTGCATCTGTTTTGCTCTCTTCATCTTATCAAAAGGATTAGAGCATAGAGTTTCAACTTCTGATTCGGGTTCTCTTGCACGTTTTTCTTTGTTTGAACTAAGAATGAGAAATATAAGTTAGTGGTGCTATCTGTATTGAAGTTATCTGGTCTATGAAGTACATGATGGTAATTTGGTGTGATGTATACTACATTGCCTTGGTATAATTTAAAGAAAATAATTCGAACCATCCTTGCAACCAGTAAATATACAAACAAACCCCCAGCCAACAGAATTCACAAGTGAACTATGTTAAAAAAAAAAATTTCAATTCAAAGAGTATCTTCATACCAGTAATTAATATGTACACATCATGATCTAATATTCATTTCCTTCAACTATAATCAAATATTCACATGTCTCGTACTAGACAGGATAAGCAAATTAAATTGATAAAATCTGGTAACATCAAATAAAATCAAACAACTTGAAATTTTGAATAGTAATCCAATACTATCAGAGTAAATAGATCATTTAAATAAGTACACCAATAACAAAACAGGAAAGGGATGCGTAATTATACCTTTGAGTGCCCTCCAGTTCTGGTGAGTTCTTTCTACCTTGACTTTCTAGAATTTCAGTTGGAGTTGAATTCTCTCTACTTGGACTATCTAAAATTTCAATCGGTGCTGCTTTAGTGCCCAACAGAAGCCTACCATCTGCAGAATATGTACCATGAAGCAATCTAATATCCAGACTTGTCAGATAATATGGTGGAAGTTTGGGAAAACACCCGGTTGCTCTCTCCAAGGGACTAGTTGATGGTGGAATTACTTGGCTATCATTTTCACAGATGTCTCCTATTCCAGCTGAGTACTGATCCAGCGCTGCAATTTCCTCTGCGGTCAAGATCACCGGTTCAATGGTTGGGAGTTTATGCCCAGAAACATTTCCCTTGTCAAGCGGTGCTATCATGTCATGTACTTTATTTCTTTAATTGGAGTTATCCATCCTATATGACAAGAGAAAGTTTGTCATTAGAATGAATGAAGGCTATCATGTCATGTACTTTATTTCTTTAATTGGAGTTATCCATCCTATATGACAAGAGAAAGTTTGTCATTAGAATGAATGAAGCTTTCTGAATTAATTCTGATCACCATAAAGAAAATCAAGTTCGTAAATTATTTTTAGAAAGTAATTCTCAATGGACTATAATAGCAATCAACACATTGCTTAGTCATTTATGAAACAATGCTTAGGACCAGAATTGTCAAGTTCAATTGAAAATTTGTATTAATTTCAAAATACACTTGGTCTTCCCTAATGAAATTTTCAGGAAACAAAATTTACTACGGATATCACTAAAGGCATGAAATTTAATAACCAGATCCTAATTTTATTTGACACACAGTGCTTTAAGTTAGAAATCAAACAGTTTGTTCAATTAAGGCTGTTTGTTTAGCTCAAAGAACCACATTGACAATCACAAATATTTTACAAGTGTTTCCATCCTGATAGATTAGAACTACAATCATAGAATCAAATATTGGTTAAATATCAGTTAACTTCTTCTCATACTTGAAAGGATTGAGCAGATTAAAATGATAAAGTTCAATTTACATGAAAGTGGCAAAATATTTGAAAACTAATCCAATAATATCAGAGGTAACGGATCATTTAAAGAAGCAAACCAATAGAAGAACAAGAAAGCAAAGAAGAATGATACCTTTGAGTTCCCTCCTGATTTAGTGCGTTCTTTCTACATCGACTATTTGAAATTTCATTGGGTCCTGAATTTTCACTACCAGGATCATCTGGAATTTCAATCGGTGCTGATCTCGTGCCCAACTGAAGCCTATCATCTGCCAATATTTATACCAAAGAAGAAGCAATGTAACTTTACTAGGCGTCCAGGCTTGTGATAGAATATATATGAAGTTTGTATAACTGAGAGAGGATGTATAACTGAGAGAGGATCTTACCAGGGACAGAAGAAGGAAGAAGCGCAGTAGATGAATATTCCAAAATACACCCTGTTGTGCTCTCCAAGGGACTAGTTGATGATGGAATTAGGTTATCCTTTTCGCAGCTGTCCCCTACTTCAGCCAAGCACTTTTCTAGCTCGGCAGTGTCCTCTGCAGTCCAGGTCTCCTCTTCAAGCAGTTCAATAAAATCATTTATTTCATTTCTCTGTTCGAAGGTATCCATCCTGAGAGTTAATTACAAGAAGAGAAAGTTCTCCATTAGAATGATTGAGGCTTTCTGAGTTAATTTCTTCATTATAAAAAAAAAAAAAAAATCAGGTTTGAAAATTAATTTTTAGGAAAGTAATTCTCAACAGACTATATTAAATAATAACAACAAACACATTGCTAAGTCATTTAATTGAAACAAGTGCTTAGGACCAGAACCGTAAAGATCAATTCAAATTTTGACGAGCTCATTTCGAATTACACTTCATAATATTCAAAAGAACTGAAAGAAACAAATTTGTTGCAGGATGTTACTAAACGAAATTTGACATTCAGATGCTAAATTGGTATGACATGCCAACTTGATAGTGCTTTTAGTAAGAAATCAAATAGTATGATCAGAATGGATCAACTAAGGACTGTAACTGCAGCTCATAGAAACACAATTAATGACACTTCTAAATATTTGTAAGTGTTTCCACACTGATAGATATCAGAACCACAATTAGATAAGAATTTCCATTTTATTAATCAGGCTAAAACAATTCCACTGATATAGAATCAGCAGAATATTCTTCCTAACAAATCATCCAACTTTAGCATATATGATGGATATGTAGAATTTCATCATGAGACTTAGCAATTGGCCACAAGACATATTGTTGTCGAACAATTTTCCTAGCAGATGCCTAACAAAAGTAATAGTCAGGATGGCACCAGGATGATTAATACCCAGTGATAACATATATGTACATAAAAAACAGGTTACTTGGTCCCAGTTCTAACCAATTTGGAATAGAAAGATCTGTAACCGGTACCATTGACAGGTTACGTGGGAGCGGAATTGTGAGGAACGATCGACGTCTGGTCTACAAAGTATGAAGTAGAGGGCGTGGGTCCCGAGTCCCGACCCTCATCGGTCAGACAGAAGAGAACAGAACAAGAGATTAGGGATGCGAGAAAAGTGGATTGACTATTGACGGAGAAATTGGAAACACTCGAGAAAAGAGGTGTCAAATCTGGGATCCGATGTGGCAACAAGAATGGAGGAAAGATAAGCGGGTTGAAACGGGTCAATTCGATTAATGGAAAATTCTGCCATACAATTTCTTTATTTTTTTTTATTTCCAGAACCAGTCGTAAAAATTAATTAAAATAACTGTCGACAGCTTTTTCAACCATTTTTTTTAAAAGAAACATTTATTAAAATAAAAGTAACAGAGGTAAACGTTAAGTAGAAATCAGAATTATCATATATGTCAGAATTATCCTTTTTCTAGGAAATTAAAGTAAAATAGATAATTTAGTAAATTAACAAGTCAACCTTTAGATGAGTGGAAAGGAGTTTTGTTTCTGACTTAATTTTAGCAAATTCTGGAAAAAACATGCCATGTTAAAATAACAAAATCCTAGAACTAAACATTTAGGTATGGTAAAATATCAGAGTATGAGACTAATATTCCATTAGATAGAAATGAGTATATATAACAACAGTAGATCAGATTAAGTAAGGCCTAAGCATAAATTGCTCAATTCATCGAAATGTAAACAAGAATTTAGAAACAAAACAGAACAAAAATAAAAAGAATCAGGTTTTTTGCATATACCTTACAAACAAACAGCAAAAGCTTCAATCTCGAATGGTCTTGGTAAAGAGGTCGACGTAAATTTAATTGAAGGGGGAAAAGATGAAATGGAGGCAAGATAAGCGGGTTGAAACGGGTCAATTCGATTAATGAAATGGAGGCAAGATAAGCGGGTTCCAACATTTCTGAAATCATTCTAAGTCATTTCATCCCAATAATCAACAATTAAAATATTTATACTGTTTAGAATATGATTCATATCTAGTTTATTCAAAAAGATTAGATTATTCATAATAATTACAAATATAAAGTGCAAATAATGCAATTCTGAGTATCATTTGAACATTTCAATCATTTATGGGATAATTCTAAGTCATTTCATCACAATAATCTATATTTAAACTCCTTATACTGTCTAGAATATGATTCATACCTTGTTTATTAAAAAAGATTGGATTATACACAGTAATTACGCATATATAGTGGAAATAATGCAATTCTGAGTATCATTTGAGCATTTCAATCGTTTCTGGACTCATTCTAAATCATTTGATCACAATAATCTACATTTAAACACTTTATATTGTCTAGAATATGATTTATACCTTCTTTATTCATAAGAATTTGAATATACACAGTAATTACGCATACAAAGTGCAAATAATGCAATTCTGAGTATTATTTGTGTATTTCAATCGTTTCTGTACTCATTCTAAGTCATTTGATTACAATAATCTACATTTAAACTCTTTATACTGGGTAGAATATGATTCATATCTTGTTTATTCATAAAGATTGGATTATACATAGTAATTACGCATACAAAGTACAAATAATGCAATTCTGAGTATCATTTGAGCATTTCAATCATTTCTGGGCTCATTCTAAGTCATTTCATCACAACAATTTACATTTAAACTGTTTATACTGTCATACCTTGTTTATTAATAAAGATTGGATTATATATAGTAATTACAAATATAAATTGCAAATAATGCAATTCTGAGTATCATTTGAGCATTTCAATCGTTTCTGGACTTTTTCTAAATCATTTAATCACAATAATCTACATTTAAACTTTTTATACTATCTAGAATATGATTCATATCTTGTTTATAAATAAAAATTTGATTATACATAGTAATTACGCATATAAATTGCAAATAATGCAATTCTGAATATCATTTGAGCATTTCAATCGTTTCTGGACACATTCTAAGCCAATTCATCGCAATAATCTTCATTTAAACTCTTTATACTGTTTAGAATATGATTTATATCTTATTTATTCAAAAAGATTAGATAATCCATAGTAATTACATATATAAAGTGCAAATTATGAAATTCGAAGTATCATTTGATCATTTCAATCGTTTCTGCACTTATTCTAAGTCATTTCATCAAAATAATCAATATTTAAACTTTTTATACTTTCTAGAATATGATTCATATCTTGTTTATTGATAAAGATTGGATTATACATAATAATTATGCATATAAAGTGCAAATAATACAATTCTGAGTATCATTTGAGCATTACAATCGTTTCTGGACTCATTATAAGTCATTTCATCACAATAATCTACATTTAAACACTTTATACTGTATAGAATATGATATATACCTTCTTTATTCACAAGGATTTGATTATACACAGTAATTACGCATACAAAGTGCAAATAATGTAATTATGAGTATTATTTGAGTATTTCAATCGTTTCTGTACTCATTCTAAGTCATTTCATCACAATAATTTACATTTAAACTCTTTATACTGTCTATAATATAATTCAGACCTTATTTATTAAAAAAGATTGGATTATACATAGTAATTACGCATATAAAGTGCAAATAATACAATTCTGAGTATCATTTGAGCATTTCAATCATTTCTGGGCTCATTCTTAGTCATTTCGTCACAATAATTTATATTTAAACTCTTTATACCGTCATACCTTGTTTATTAATAAAGATTAGATTATACATAGTAATTAGAAATATAAATTGCAAATAATGCAATTCTAAGTATCATTTGAGCATTTCAATCGTTTGTGAACTTTTTCTAAATCATTTCATCACAATAATCTACATTTAAACTTTTTATACTATCTAGAATATGATTCATATCTTGTTTATTAATGAAAATTAGATTATACATAGTAATTACGCATATAAAGTGCAAATAATGCAATTCTGAGTATCATTTGAGCATTTCAATCGTTTCTGGACTCATTATAAGTCATTTCATCACAATAATTTACATTTAAATACTTTATACAGTCTAGAATATGATTTATACTTTCTTAGAAATAATCCCTTGGGATAAACCAGCAATGCAGTCATGCTCAATGTCTGCCTTGATGCTCTGTCCGGATAGTGCTATTAGTAATGCACTAAAATTTCATGAGCCTACACGACTAGTGTTGGTAAGAATACTGTCGCTATATATTATTGATTGGAATAGAAATGTTGTGTAATTTGCTACTAATTGTAGGGGTAAACCTGTCCTTGCTGTCTCAGGTGATGTCATCTCGCTTAGCTCAGGGAACTTTTAATGGAGGATTGCTCTCTACTGAGGATGGCACACTTGCTCCAGTAGTAGCTGATGTTACAATAACATTAGCTGGTTATTTGGGGCAAAACTTGCTTCTAAATGTGACACTTCTGCCTTCCTTATTTATCTGCATGGCCTCCCTTATTGCAACCGTGTGCACTTTTAATTCGTTATATTGATAATCTAGTGTTATGCTGTCAACTTGCTATCTACTGGTATGGATTTCCATGATAAATATAATTAGCTCCTTTGGGTGTCTATGTGTAGATATCAACAGCTATTTTCTGTATATCTAGTGAATAAAATTAGCAAAATGCAAATGTACGTAGATGAAATTACTACAAGAGAGATTTTATTATTTTTTTTTCTCCAGGTTGCTTGTTCCTTAATTATTTATGTTTATCTTACCTTCCTGAAAGAAGCTATTTTACTTGATAACGCTCAATTTTGGTGGGTGCTGTTTGGGCACCAAAATCTGAATACTCGGCAATTCTTGTTTAATCAATAATAACTCTGTTAATGATATTCTACGTTGAAAAAAAAAAAAAGAACTCTGTTAGTGGAATTCACTTGTATTTAAGACTTTTAAGTATTTCAAACTAGTCGGTTTCCTTCTGATTCGATGAAATTGAATATAAGCAGATAGGCTGGAAAAAAATTAATACGGCTACTTGTGCCTGCTGCATTTGAGGTTCGTAGAATCAATAGTTGAACTTGATGTGTTCTTCTGTCTAAAGTTTGCTCTCTTAATTAATATGTTTTTAGTTGTTTAAGCTAAAGCAGTCTCTCTTAGGATAGGTAAATATTGCTAAATATAAACCATAACCTAGATATCTAAATATCCTACTTAATTTCTTGGGAATAATTAATTATTAATCATATGGTATTCTGCTCAAAATTTGTACTGTTTTTTATCCTGAAAAATACCAAAACTCCTCTCCTACTCGCAAGTTTTTATTTTATTTATTTTATTTTTTAAAAGAGAAGTTTGTCATTGGTGATTCAACTTACTTGATAGAAACATAGCACACATTATCTTTTTCGGCTTAAGTTATAAGTTCTGACAAACAATTGGCAATTGAAAAAAATAATAAAATAACATGAAATAAAATTAAGCATATCTCAGTTTGTGCAGTTTGGCATCAAGTTAAATTATAGCAATTTGGTACAGTAAAACTTAAATATCCATGAAAGATCCTTTTTAAGGATTTTTTTGTTACAAATAGTTTTCTTCTATCTCAGACTAAAAGCGTCAACATATTATTTGGAGAGCGATTTGCACCTAACAATTCTTCGGCAAACTCACAACTGGAAATCGGTAAGTTGTCTTAGACAACCGAAAATTACATTCACAATGAGGCAATGAGCGACATTAGTTCCAGAAAATTACGATAAAACCCATAAGAAATTAATCACATGAACAATGTTAGAAAAGAAATATAATTAATAATAAAATAAAAAACCAATTCACCAACGTCAGTGGATTTACACGGTTTGCACCCTCAACTCCTTTAATAACTAAACCACCAATTTACTCTACTAGACTGCAAAGTTGAAAATAATATGAATTCACAATTTCACACACAGCCAATCAAAGAAAAAATAAAGCCCGTAACTCAAAACCAAACATCAAACGAGTAGCAAGCTCATCAACATCAACAGATACTATATCGTAAGATTGCATGCTGCGTCTTACATCATTTTCAGGTCTGGAGCTCGGAGGTTGGAAAAATATTCAACCCTGAAAATGTGAAGCAATAATTTAATAAATGCTTTTCTTTCCTCAAAATATGTAAAGTGCAACCAGAACTAGCTATGGCACTATACCAGCTCTGAGCTAATTATTTGAGAGTTTAAACCTCAATTCTGGAACCAACACCGTGCCTCTACTGTAACAGAGCCCAAAAGTGCCACAATTTATTAAGTTCCTAAGAAAAAATAACAATGTGGAATGTAGGTGGCCCATCTTATTCAGTTCAAAGCTCATACATTGGGTCGCTATTCAATACTACAACCTTGCTGCAACCTTTCTAATGTTTGTCAGTACTATATATTAGGACCATCTGTGTCACCGACAGTCTTGGCCAACATTCTTTTTTTCCCTTTTGATTAATGTCAGACAAAAGGATATAAAGTTCAGAATTTGAAATCTGGTCTACCGAAATTTCATGACTACTTTATTGTTTTGTTATACATTTAATTTGACATCATTATTTACTAACTGAAAGATATTCAGAAAACAAACAAATGTAGTAAGGTTCTCAAATTAAAGGATAAACAAATGATAGGCTTTGTGTACTGTACAGAAATAAATTGTATGATACAATATAAAAGAAAAATACCAGAATCAACAAATAATACAGATCCCAATGGATTAGACTGATGACCACTAGTTTCTTTCACCCAAGGCTCACCAAGCAACTCTTCTAAAACCATATCTCTCCCTTTGGGTATGACAATGCAACCATCCATGTAATCAACTCCATCCGATCTTGCATTGCCTGTCGTGCCATCTACATCAATTTCAAGCGACTGGAATTCACCTTCATTTCTCTGATGAATTAAGGCTGAAAACACAGGATAACTAGGCTTTAATATACCTCATAGAACATAAAATTCAAGGCCACATTGGAGGTAAAAAAATTAAGCTGGCCGTTGCCAAGCCTAATGAGACGAACTCTTATATAACAGTTAATGTTCTTTAACAAAATATTTGAATGACAGATGATGACTTCATGCTGAAGGACACAAAGAGAAATGTGTTATGCTTTCATGTACTGTATAGAAATAATTTCATGATCATATAGAGAAAAATACCAGAATCAACAATTGATACTGATCCCAACTGATTAGACAGATGACCACTTGTTTCTTTCACCCGTGGCTCACCAAGCAAATCTTCTAAAACCATATCTCTCCCTTCGGGTATGACAATGCAACCATCTATGTAATCAACTCCAACAGATCTTGTATTGCATGTTGTGCCATCTACATCAGTTTCAAGTGATTGGAATCCACCTTCATTTCTATGATGAATTATGGCTGAAAACACATGATAACTAGGCATTAATATACCACACAGAACATAAATTTCAACATTACAATGGAGGGAAAAAAATTAATCTTACCAGAATCAGGATGTAATACTGATCCTAACTCACTGGGCAGATGATCAATGCTTCCTCCTATCCCAGGCCCACCACACACATGTTGGGATCCAACTCGTATTGCTAGCAGTTGTGTTCCATCTGAACCAATTTGGACTGAAGGGAGCTCTATTTCAGTTCTTTCAGGAAGAGAGGCATACATTGGTGCTTTTAAGGTAGTACTTTGGGGTATTGTTGTTCTCCCTTTATTTTGAGATCCATGCAGCATCTTGAATCTTTTCGCCTTATTTGAGGGACTAGAGCATTGGACTTGAACTTCAGGTTCGGGCTCTCTTAAACGCTTTCCTTTGTTTGACCTGAGAATGATGAGTAGATGTAACAGGTGCTAAACTGTGTTTGTGTCCAAACTATAAGCAGAATGTTTTTATGATAAATTAACCAAGAAACAATTCAATCATATAAGAACGAAAAAATCAGTTTGAAAAAAAAATGTAAACCCATTAAGAATTAAGAAATAAAAAAGAGCCAAATGATACCTCTGACTTTCTTGATGCCCCTGATCTGACAAATTCTCTCTATCAGGACTATCAGGTATTTCAATAGGAGCATATTTAGTGCCAAGTAGTAGAGTTTCACCTGAAAAGAAACCTTTGATGTCAAATTAGCAATCTTAACACATCAGGCTTGGTGAAAAATTAGACGGCTGATGCATGAAAAAGAAGGACCTTACCGAGAGCAAAAGCAGAGGGATGAAGCTCAGTTGGTGAATATTGCGATGTATTCCCACATGCTCTGTCTAATAAACATTTCGGTGATTGAATTGCTTGACCATCTTCTTGACTGCTTCCACTAAGAGGGACATTATCCCTATGAAATTCACTCAAATTGGTTCCTTCAGAAAGATCAGAGAGAGGATGTTCTGATATTTTTAGGCTTGGTTGTGAAATTCCACTGTCAGACCCAGTGTAACCACCTGGTTGCTGCATGACAAAATTAAACTTTTGTCAGTGAAAGAAGATTATATTAGTAGTACAGCCCTCAAGGTTGAGCACCTTGACAAAAGATCACTAATGTCACAAAGCTGTGATGTAAAAGTTTTCCCAATGAGCAGATTAACGGAAAAGTTACAAGCTACGAACCTTAATAGCAATGTCAAACCACCATTGATTTCTGGAACTTGTGTGGAGATTAGATAATCTATTGATCAGGCAATGGGTACATCCTGGTTTGCAGCTTCTTCTTGGACCCACTTGCTTTAGGACCTGGCTATGACTGCTTTCTCCTACACCGGTCATGTATTGATTTAGCTCATCAATTTCGTCAGCTGTCCAAGCCAGCTCTTCAAACGTTGGGAGTTCATGATCACAGACATTGCTCTGGTAAAGTGGTGCCATAAAGTTGTTTATCTCATTTCTTTGTTTTAAGTTATCCATCCTGAGAGTTACAAGAATCACATTAGTTGGGGTAAAAGGACCCAGAGCTTCAGTAAAAAATTAGCCATTAGAATGAATGAAACATAAAAAATATTTCAGGTTTGAGAATAATCTTGGTAAAGTATTTCTCTGTAGATTACAATAAATTAAAATAAATCTATTAATAACTACTAAGTCATTTAGTTGAAAAATATTTATTTTCACCAGAATTATTAAGATGAATTGAAAATTGTGATTCATTTTGAAATATACTCCATTGAATTAAATATCAGCATTAAGCAACTTGATTCTTTGTTTAAATTATTTTTTTAAAGTCTTATTCAATTTATGTCATGATTTTTGTTAGCATATATATAAATTTTTTTAATCACTTTTATACAACTAAACTAATTAGATACTAAACAGAACTAATAGTACAAATTAGCATTTATTTTGTTTAATTGTTGGCATTTCTAGTTCGGGATTTGGATGCTAAGGATTTGTTGACATTATTATTTTGTTATTTCAAATTTATCAACTCTGGAGCAGCTATGTGAATTTCCTATTTCGGAAATTATAATCAAATATATATTTTAGGAAATATGTCAACTTTATGATGAGAGGAACGGATTTTTGACAAGATAATATCTACTTCCTGAAGAAAACATGTGATGTTTAATCTCATAATTCTTGAACTAAAATTCTAAAAATGTCTTTAGGAAAAGCGCAACGACATTAAGGGAGATCAGATTCAGAAAAAGAAAATGGCGTAAAGCATGAAAAGCTGTACTCAACTCTTTGGAATATCAAATCACTGAAATCTCAACATGAACTTTAGAAAATGGACAGAAAAAAAAGAAAAAGTTAGTTTCTTCCCAATACCTACGGTTTGAAATGAGAGAACTTGACGAAGAGGTTGATGTAAATGTAATTGACGGGAGCAGATAAAATGGGGAGGTATAAAAATCTCGGCTAAAGAAATGAACGAAATGAGAAAGGAACACTGGAACCCGAGGAGCAGGTGTACTTATAGCCATAGGCGAAGCGAAAATAAAAATGGAAATACGCGTAGTGTCTAATGACTAATCACTAATATCGGTCGTTCTACTTGCTTCTTTTAGTTTGTCCTATAATTACAAATTACAATAGGAGTTTAATTTTACCATTCGTTAATTACTATATGTGTGATCTTTCAAGTTTTAAAAAAGGAAACATACGCACAATAAATGAATTCCTTTACATGATGCAGCTAAAAAATGAAATTTAATAATCTGATACTAATTAAAGAGAAAATATTTTGACAAAAAATAGCTACTTTTGGGGAAAAAAATTATTACATTTAATACACAATCTTATAATTCGAATTATGGGAAACCAAAACCATAAGTAGCGAGTATTAGAGAATCAAGCTTATTTGAGCACGCTGTTAAGGAAGGGCTCTAATTAGAGGAGGGGACCACCAATTTAACTAAACACAGTTAAGGTGTTAACTGTAGGATCCTCTTCAACATTAGTGCTGTTGATAAAGAGTATTAATTGGTAGCCGAGGTGTTTAGGTGTGATTGGTTAAGTAGAATTGTAGAAAGTAGTAGAATTGTATGAGAGGGATATTGTAACTGTTCTTTTTTAATTCTTTTGTTATATAGACAAGAGCTTACAGCGAGAGGGATATGAAAATTGATGAATAAAATTGATTGTTTATTTATCTCATTTTTTGTCTCCTTTAACTCTATTCTTTTGTCTCCTTTAACCCATTATTTGTCCTCTTATATCTTCTTCTCAATTTTCTCTAATTACGCTTAATTGCGAGTTATTATTATTATTATTATAATGATGATAATACATATCATCATAATAATTAATATAAGAATTATAATATTTATAACAAAATAATAATCATATAAAAACATAATAAAAAATTAATATAATAATTATAATATGTATATCATAATAATGTTGTTATTATTTTTTTCTCATTTTTTACTTCTCCCGGTTATCACCCCCCCCTCTCCTCTCATGTCTGGACCAATTCAAGCTAAAAGGGTGCATTAGACAGCTACGCAGATTACTCCTGTTCGCCAAACAATGAATTTCTCCTGTTGGCGAATAAGTTGTTCGTTGCCCAACCCACATACACCCTCTAATATCAATGATCATCGACCAAACAAATCAATTAAAATCGAATTTTTTTTTTTTTCATGCAATGACAGATGAAATTGAAATAAAGAACTTTGCATTTATATACTTTCAACACCAATTAACTAATAGAACTGAACAAATGTAGAGCATGTGCATCCAATTAGCCCTAGTAATGATTAGAAATTTTTGTGTCGTTTTTGTGACTAAAATAACTTGAGACGAGAGTCGAGTTGATTTATTAAAAAAAAAAAAAACAGATACACAACATATTGTTAATGCAGTTTAACAAAACCCTTAAGAAATAAAATTACATGACAAATAGCATCATCCTCACGAGTCACAACTAGGAACAAAATTTCTCAAGGAACATACAGAGATTTTTTCTAATTATACAACCTCCTAAGCTTCAAAAGTAAATAATAAATAGAAGGAAACTGAGTTCGCACTCATCAACAACCAATGCATGAAGAAAAATGACAACCATATCTCAAAGTAAACACCGATCGAGCAACGTAAGAGGTAGAAGATACTCCGGCCCCTTTCTCTTGAGCATCTTGTACTATGGTCTCAGCAGGAGACCGGAAGGCGGGAAAATTACTCATATCCTGAAAATGTGCAACAATACTTTAAAATTCATTCTATTCCTACAAAGAATTTTCAAGTACCATAATTCTGTATGACTGGAACAGTCTATTCTGATACCAGCACTGTGGTAGCCATGTACCAGGTAGATAAAAATAGATCCGTGGAAAACCAAAAAGATTTCCTTAAAAAAAGGGTCAACTACTCCGGGGACTCGCGAACTTGAAATATGATTGCCTGGTGCAAGGCTTAATGAGGCTTTTTATGCATAATGTTTTTTTTTTCCTTTTGAAATTAGTAGAGCTCTTACGCTCTATCATTTTCATTAATGAAAGCAAAACAGTCATAAATAGCTTTTATGCATAATGTCAATATAATGTATGGTACTTCATTAGATTCAAGCAAAGATCATCGAAGGATTAAGTCCAAAGACACTAAAAAGAAGAATGTGCAGAGCTCTAACATACCATATATATAATTACCCAAAGTAAAGAGTATATCTTACCAGAATGAAGCAATGACACTGATCCTAACTCACTGCACAAATGATCAGCACCTCCTTGCATGTGGTCGCCTCCAAGCAACTCTTCTAGGAGAAGATCTTTACCTTCGGATATGACCAGGCGGCCGCCAACTTGATCTACTCCATCTTCCCATACTGGATGGCATTTTGTGTTATCTAAGGCAATTTGGATTGAAGAAAGCTCAATCTCCCTCCTCTGAGGAAGAGAGGTACATGTTGGCACATTAAAGACAGAAAGAGGGGCATTCAGAGTTCTCTTGATTTTTTTATGGTGATATTTGTGCATCTGTTTCGCTCTCTTCATCTTATCAAAAGGATTAGAGCATAGAGTTTCAACTTCTGATTCAGGTTCTCTTGCACGCTTTTCTTTATTTGAACTAAGAATGAGAAATATAAGTTAGTGGTGCTATCCGTATTGAAGTTATCTGGTCTATGAAGTACATGATGGTAATTTGGTGTGATGTACACTACATTGCCATGGTATAATTAAAAGAAAATAATTCGAACCATCCTGGCAGCTAGTAAATATATAAACAAGCCCACAGCCAACAGAATTCACAAGTGAACTATGTTAAAAAAAATATTTTCAATTCAAAGAGTATCTTCATACCAGTAATTAATATGTACACATCAAGATCTAATATTCATTTCGTTCAACTATAATCAAATATTCACATGTCTCGGACTAGAAAGGATAAGCAAATTAAATTGATAAAATCTGGTGACAACAAATAAAATCAAACAACTTGAAATTTTGAATAGTAATCCAATACAATCAGAGTATACAGATCATTTAAAGAAGTACACCAATAACAAAACAGGAAAGGGATGCGTAATTATACCCGTTGAGTGCCCTCCAGTTCTCGTGAGTTCTTTCTACCTTGACTTTCTAGAATTTCAGTTGGAGTTGAATTCTCTCTACCTGGACTATCTAAAATTTCAATCGGTGCTGCTTTAGTGCCCAACAGAAACCTACCATCTGCAGAATTTGTACCATGAAGCAATCTAATTACCAGGCTTGTCAGATGATATGGTGGAAGTTTGGGAAAACTATAAGAGAATCTTACCAGGGACAGGGGCAGAAGAAGATAGGAAAACTGTAGTAGATGAATAAATCTTTATTTATTTTCAATAATCGTAAGCGGTATCTAGCAACACGTTATGATTCCCAATTTGCATAAATAAACACTGTACTATTACAGCATTTCAATCCTGCATAAGAAATAAGTATCTTATTGTTTTGATTCTTATATCACATGATATCCTTGTATAATCCAATTTAGGAGTGTGTCATTCATGCAGATTATACGTTTCTTGATCTAGAGATGATTGCACAAGTTGCTAGCAAGCAATCCATCTCCATCAAGGGGCCCAGTAGATATCATCGCTCACTAGATAAACTAATGAGGGACATACGGTTGTCTCGATAAACAGTTTTTCCCCGCACAATTCAAGAGAACATAAATAAAGTTCGTATAGCAGCCCTTATCAGGAATCAGCGTTAGACGATATTTATAAAACCTATCCTCATGTGAAAAAACTGAACCATCTCAAACTTAGAACCACACACGTATGAAATAAATAATGACACATAACACAATCCATATATTTATTTCATTGGGTCAAATCATGTACTATGTTCCAGCAACATATACATATGCAATTAAGTTAGTAACTCCTTGCTTATGATTTGTAGAACTTAATCATCACTTAACTTGCATACTAGTCTTATATGATAATTAATGTTCCCTGTTAATTTGACGAAGAGGTTGATGTAAATGTAATTGACGGGAGCAGATAAAATGGGGAGGTATAAAAATCTCGGCTAAAGAAATGAACGAAATGAGAAAGGAACACTGGAACCCGAGGAGCAGGTGTACTTATAGCCATAGGCGAAGCGAAAATAAAAATGGAAATACGCGTAGTGTCTAATGACTAATCACTAATATCGGTCGTTCTACTTGCTTCTTTTAGTTTGTCCTATAATTACAAATTACAATAGGAGTTTAATTTTACCATTCGTTAATTACTATATGTGTGATCTTTCAAGTTTTAAAAAAGGAAACATACGCACAATAAATGAATTCCTTTACATGATGCAGCTAAAAAATGAAATTTAATAATCTGATACTAATTAAAGAGAAAATATTTTGACCAAAAATAGATACTTTTGGAAAAAAAAATATTACATTTAATACACAATCTTATAATTTGAATTATGGGGAACCAAAACCATAAGTAGCGAGTATTAGAGAATCAAGCTTGTTTGAGCACGCTGTTAAGTAAGGGCTCTAATTAGAGGAGGGGACCACCAATTTAACTAAACACAGTTAAGGTGTTAACTGTAGGATCCTCTTCAAGATTAGATTAGTGCTGCCGTTAGTCAGTTGGTAAAGAGTATTAATTGGTAGCTGAGGTGTTTAGATGTGATTGGTTAAGTAGAAAGTAGTAGAATTGTATGAGAGGGATATTATTACTGTTTGGCAACCCTTGTTCGCAATTTTAATAAGGTTCGTTTATTTTTCTACCTCTTGATGGAGTATTAAATAAATTCTAAAATTTACAAAATTTGTATGAAAACGCATCGGTCGTTAAATTAAAAAAGATGAACGGTTTGAATTTGACGTTGCAATTTTAAATTTTAAAAAAAAATAACTAATTAATGGAATGTTGGCATTTGAGGGCAACCAAAATATTGGCATTGGAACCCTGCTCATAGACAAGAGCTTACACCGAGAGGGATATGAAAATTGATGAATAAAATTGATTGTTTACGTATCTCATTCTTTGTCTCCTTTAACTCTATTCTTTTGTCTCCTTTAACCCATTATTTGTCCTATATGTTCTCAATCTACTGTGATCCTCTCAATTTGCTCTAATTACGCTTAATTGCGAGTTATTATTATCATTATTATATTGATGATAATACATATCATAATAATAATTAATATAAGAATTATAATATTTATAACAAAATAATAATCATATAAAAACATAATAAAAAATTAATATAATAATTATAATATTTATATCATAATAATGTTATTATCTTTTTTTCTCATTTTTTACTTCACTCCTCTTTCCCGGTTACCCCCCTCCCCTCGTCTCCTCTCTTGTCTGGACCAATTCAAGCTAAAAGGGTGCATTAGACAGCTACGCAGATTACTTCTGTTCGCCAAACAATGAATTTCTCTTGTTAGCGAATAAGTTGTTCGTTGCCCAACCCACATACACCCTCTAATATCAATGATCATCGACCAAACAAATCAATTAAAATCAAATTTTTTTTATTTTTATGCAATGACAGATGAAATTGAAATAAAAAACTTTGCATTTATATACTTTCAACACCTATTAACTAATTGAACTGAACAAATGTAGAGCATGCGCATCCAATTAGCCCTAGTAATGATAAGAAATTTTTGTGTCGTTTTTGTGACTAAAATAACTTGAGACGAAGACTCGAGTTGATTTATTAAAAAAAAAAAAAACAGATACACAACATACTGTTAATGCAGTCACTACCAGAAAACAAGCCTTTTGCAACAGAGGCTTAGAGACGGGTTTTATAAAGAACCGTCAGAAACCCTATGATAGGAGAGAGAAAAAAACAGACCAACAAATAGAAACGGTTCTTACATAAGAACCGTCGTCCCTTTCCCGGCCCAAAAGATTTAAAAACTGTCGGGTCCAAACAGTGACAGTTTTTTATATTAACCGTAGTTATTTATATTTTCATGTAACAACGGTTTTATTATAAAACCGTCTTTATCTCCTTAACAACGGTTTTTTTTATTTAACCGTGGCAATTTAGGCGAATTAGGTCTCCACGACATTCTCTCCCTCTTCTCCTCATTCGACCAGCCACCTCAACCAATTCTCTTCCTCATTAAAGAGTTCATTAATTATCCATAGCTATACTACTTGAAAAAAATAACCAAAAATATCCAAAAATTCTGAAAAAATAAGAAGTAGAAAGAGAAAGAGATTGAGAGCTGATGTAAGGTAAAAAAATTAAATTTAAACAAATATTTGATATTTCTCTAATTTTTCTTTTTTATTTCGGTTTTATCTTAATTTTTGGTGAGATTAGTGATTTATTGATAATTTTTGTCATAATTTCAGACCTAATTCAAAGAGACAAGACCTACATATTATAGATTGAAGGTATATTTCCATAATCTTATCTATTTATTTTCATTTATCACACTCAATTAATTGTGCATTAATTGCATTTGCATGTTAATTATATGTATTGTCATATAGGACCAAAATACCGGAACAATACCGAATTTAGGTCATTGCCCGTCCGAGATTAATCCATTAGGGATTAATCTCGGATAGTACTCCCGGTCGGGAGTACTGCTCTTTGGATACGATCTGTCTCATTTAGGATAGCGAGTTGTACGTTAGATGCAATGTGTTGTGTGAGAAAAATTCGATGGCATTTTCTCTTATGTTCCCACGAATACGTACGCACGAGCAATCGTGTGTTGGCGTATTCAGGGAACATAAGGGGAAATGCTGCCGAATTTTTCTCACACAACACATTGCATCTAACGTACGCTCGCTAATGAGACAGAGTATCCAAAGAGTGGGCTAGGATGGTAACCGGCCTGAAAACTTGATTTGATAAATAGCCCAATAACCCTAAATCCTGATCATTTTCATACATTTTATTATTCAGATGGATCGGACTTGGATGTACACAAATAATCGACTCTCGGTTAAATTTCTGAATGGACTTGAAGATTTTATGATTTTTGCTAAAGAGAATTTGAAATTGACGGGCTATCATAAACTGCGTTGTCCTTGTAGTGATTGTCAGAATTTGAGATACTGGACTAATTTTGAAGAAGTGAGAGGTCATTTGCTCATGTATGGGTTTCAACCCGGATATACCCGTTGGACACGTCATGGAGAGACTAACGATGAATCTTTACATGCTGGGAATTTGGACACGTCATGGAGAGACTAACGATGAATCTTTACATGCTGGGACTAGTACAAATGTATTGGACTTACAATGTGATGAACGAAATGTATTATCAGATGATGAGAATGTATTGGATGATGAAAATGTAGAAAATTTGAATACTAATGTTTTTGAAAATGTAGGCAATACACAATGTAATGATGATTTGAATGAAATAGTGAATAATGTGGATGAAGATTTTGTTGATAATGTTGAAATTTTTGGTATGTTACGAGAAGCGGATAAGATAAAGTTATATCCCGGTTGTGAATTGTCAAAACTTAATGCCGTTTTTAGATTGTTTAATCTAAAAGCCAAAAATGGATGGAGTGATGCTAGTTTCACATCTTTGCTCAAACTTTTGCGTGAACTTTTGCTTCCTAAAAATAATGAGTTGCCGGATTCAATTTATGCGGCGAAAAAATTGTTATGCCCTTTGAAAATAGAAGTAGAAAGAATTCATGCATGTCCAAATGACTGTGTATTATTCCGTAATGAGTACGGAAATCTGGATAAATGTCCAAAGTGTAATGCATCACGGTATAAACCGAGGGACGATCAGATTGACAAAGGGAAAAAGGGCTCAGCTGCGAAAGTGGTGTTTTATCTGCCAATAATAACAAGATTTCAGCGGCTTTTTTCTAATGCAAAGGATGCCAAACTGTTAAGATGGCATGTAGACTGTAGGAAAAGAGGCGATGGAATGCTTCGACATCCCGCAGACTCTCCAGATTGGAGGAACATAGACAGAGAATTTGAAGATTTCGGCAGTGAACCTAGAAATTTGAGATTGGGATTATGCACGGATGGGATGAATCCTTACGGCAACATGAATAGTCGTCAGACTACGTGGCCAGTCTTATTGTGTATTTACAACCTTCCTCCCTGGTTATGTATGAAAAGAAGATACATGATAATGCCCTTGTTGATTTCTGGTCCTAAACAACCCGGTAATGATATAGATGTGTACTTGGCTCCATTAATAGATGATCTTGACAAATTGTGGCGAGAAGGAGTGAAAATATTTGATGCATACTCTAGAACTGAGTTCAAACTTCGTGCCATGATATTTTGCACGATTAATGATTTTCCTGCATACGGTAACTTATCGGGGTATAGGAATAAAGGAGCAAAAGCGTGTCCCATTTGCGGAGAGAATACCCATTCTATTTACCTGAAAAAGTGTAGAAAAAATGTTTATTTGGGACACCGCAGGTTTCTTAAGAACCGCAATCACCCTTATCGGCGAGACAAGGAAAGATTTGATGGTACAATTGAGACAGGTAGGGCTCCAATTCCGTTATCTGGGAAAGGAGTATATGAACAAGTAAATGACATAAATGTTAAATTTGGTAAGAAATTTGTAAAGGAGATTCCGAAGGGGATATGGAAGAAAAAATCTATATTTTGGAAGCTTGAATATTGGCAGATTTTAGAGGTTAGGCATTGCCTAGATGTGATGCACATAATCAAGAATATATGTGAAGTTTTAATTGGTTGCTTGTTGGAAATTCAAGGAAAAACCAAAGATACCGTGAATGCGAGGAAGGACATGGTTGCAATGGGAATTCGAAAGGAGTTAGCAGTAAATGAAGAGAGTACAACCCGAGTTTCACTACCTGCAGCACAATTTAATTTATCAAAGGAAGAGAAGAAAAGTTTGTTGGAATGTCTAAAGTCGATAAAGGTTCCTTCTGGTTATTCCTCTAATATATCAACAAAGGTGTCAATTAAGGAGAGCAAATTAATTGGAATGAAGTCACATGATTATCACGTCTTGCTAACTCAGTTACTCCCGGTCGCAATTCGAGGAGTTCTCCGGGAAGAAGTCAGGAAGACTATCACTAAGTTGTGCTATTATTTCAATGAAATTTGCTCTAAGGTGATCGATCCAAAAAAAGTGAACAAGTTACAGGACGATGTTATATTGACCCTTTGTGAGCTCGAGATGTACTTTCCGCCGTCATTTTTTGACTCCATGGTGCATTTAACCGTACATTTGGTTAGGGAGATCAAAATGTGTGGTCCAGTATTTTTACGGTACATGTATCCTTTCGAAAGAGCAATGGATCAATTGAAGGGGCTCGTCCGTAGCCGATCTAAGCCCGAAGGAAGCATAGTGGAAGGATATGTTGCCGAGGAGGTTATTGAGTACTACACTGATTATTTGGAAGATGTCCAACCTATCGGCCTTCCAAAGTCTCGGCACGAAGGTAGATTTGAAGGAAAAGGTACAATTGGAGCCAACAGTTTTAGACCGGGGATTGAATTGAGAACAAAAGCACATTTTAAAATCCTACAACACCTTGCCATTGTGGCGCCTTACATAAGTGAGCATATAGCCGAATTGCATGAACAGCATTCGTCTTACGACGAAAATGTGATTAACAAAATGCACAATTTGAATTTTGTGCAATGGTTTGGAGAAAAGGTAGAGTCCCAATTGTTAGACAAGCAAGAGGTCGATGAAACCGTGAAATGGTTATCGAAAGGTCCTTCGGCGGTCGTCGAAACATACCAAGGATATGACTTGAATGGATTTACCTTCTACACAAAAAAAACAAGATGGTAAAAGCACCGTGCAAAATAGTGGAGTCACAGTTGTAGCTATTAGTGAAAATAACGGAAATGCTAATACTTATTACGGGTGGATTGAGGAGATATGGGAACTAAATTACATGAAGTTCAAGATACCGTTATTCAAGTGTGCATGGATCAACAACGGTCACGGTGGAGTAAAAAAAGACAAAAATAGATTCACAACTGTTGACTTCAAACAAAGAGCTTATCAAGAAGACCCTTTTATACTTGCAAACAAGCAAGTAATGCAAGTTTTCTACATTCAAGATCCGGCCGATAAGAAAAGACATGTTGTCCTTTCAGGTAAAAGACGCATCGTAGGTGTTGGAGATGTCGTGGACGAAGAAGCATACGATCACTTCGAGGAAATTCCTCCATTTTCCACTGGTATCGATGATACATCAACGCCGGTTTGCACAAGTCATCGTCGTCCAGAAACCGAGGATGTGTTGGTTCAAACACGGCGGAAAAAAAGAAAGAGAAATAATTAATGTGTGAGTTAACATTTTTTACTTACATTTTTTTATTAACTCACATTTTTAATATTATTATTAACTCACATTTTATTATTAACTCATTTTTTAATATCACATTTTTAATATTATTATCAACTCACATTTTATTATTAACTTACATTAACTCACATTTTTAATATCACATTTTTTAATATTATTATTAACTCACATTTTATTATTAACTCATTTTTTAATATCACATTTTTTAATATTATTATTAACTCACATTTTATTATTAACTCATTTTTTAATATCACATTTTTAATATTATTATCAACTCACATTTTATTATTAACTTACATTAACTCACATTTTTAATATCACATTTTTTATTACTTATATTATTTATTAATCACATTTTATTAATATTACTTATCCCAAAATTCTGTAATTCTGTAATTTTATTAATTTATTAATTTATTAATTCTGTAATTTTTGAACAGGCGCGATCAAACCCTCTCCCAAAATTTTCGATGAATCCGCCAAAATCCAAAAACTTAGCGCTCAGCCGCTCAAACCCTCTCAAAACCCTTGTTCTATCCGCCGCTCTCTTCCTCAATCTCCGCACAAACCCTCTCTCTCTCTCTCAGCACAAACCCCCCCTCTCTCTCTCTCAGCACAACCCCTGCTCTCTCTCTCTCTCTCTCTCAGCACAAGCCCTCGACTCCGCCGCTCGCTCTCTCAAACCAAATCCAAAACCCCCTCTCAACAGCCTCTCTCTCTCTCTCTCTCTCTCTCTCAGCACAATCCAAATCCAATAACCCCTCTCAACAGCATCGACTCACTCCTCTCCTCTCCTCGACAGCCCACGACTCACTCCTCTCCTCTCCTCTCCTTTCCTTCACTGCCGACAGTCGCACCTCGACAGCCCTCAACTCACTCCTCTCCTCTCATCTCCTTCACTGCCGACAGTCGCACCTTGACAGCCCTCGGTTTGTTTCTTTTTTTCATCCATTTTTTTTATATTTCTGTGATTTTGGACTTTGATATTGTTTGTCTATTTATGCTTGATTTTCTTCTTCTTTTTTTTTGAAACGAGAGGAATGACTTATTAGCAAAATTGGCTAAATTAGTAGCTGAATTAGTCAGCCACTGACTAATTTATATTAGATTTGACTAATTAGTCAGTCACTGAATGAAGGTAATTTTGCTATAATTTGTATCATTCTCTTGTATCTGTAATCTGTTTAAATTTAGGCCTGAGGCTGACATGCACTGTTATCATTCACTGTTACTGTTAGATTTGACTAACTGTTATTTGTAATTACTGCTACTGTTTTCCTCATTTAATTAGTCAGTCAGCTACTAACTGCACTGTTATTATTTGTAATTACTTGCATTACTGTTTTCCTCATTTAATTAGTCAGTCAGTCAGCTACTGTTTCTTGAATTACTTGCATTATTTGTAATTCTTATCAATTATCATTTGATAGGCATGTCTGGAGAACAAATAACTGAAGTAGAAGAAAGAGACCAAGAAGAGACAGAAGGGAAGAAAAGATCTCGGACCTCATTGGAGAAGTTTAGGAAGAAAAAAAGACAAGGACACAGTTATAAGATTACCTTTGACAAAAAAGGCCTTCCGACCGGTAAGGATGCCAATGACTTCGCGACATATTGCGGGTATCTCGTGAGGGATCGAGTGCCAATTACAATTAAGGACTGGAAGGAAGTTCCAAAAGAATTGAAGAATGACCTGTGGATGGATATCAAGGTAAAGTGCTAATCCAAGATCCTAAATTACATTACAGTGGTTTATCTGGTTGGTACAGTGTGGTACAAAAGGGTTCATTCATACATTAATTCATTCATGGGCTCTATGCCAAGGATCTATTGTCCATTTACCATCCTAAAACATGCTTAATCCACAATAAAAATGACTTTATTAGCTCACTGTTTTCAAAAAAAAAGAAGAAAAGTGTTCTTTCAAACATAGTCAGTGCATATGCATTCATGGATTTTTTTTTTTTTAAAAAAATGTTGCATTCTTGTTTGAGTCCAGTAAATGCATCTTTGAGCAATATAATATTTTTCTGGTCTCATAACTTATGCTAGTTTCAAATGAATTTTGCATAAGGTGAGTTAATAATAAAATGTGAATTTTAAAGGAACATATGGGATTTGTTGGACTTGTCAGGAAATAAAAGTGAATCCCTAGATAAAATACAGGGGTAGCATGCATAAGATACTAGTAAAAATCATGGCCTTTAAAAAAAAAAAATGTTTTCCTCATTTGAAGTCCCTTTCCTTGTTTACAAAAAGTCAGTCACTGTTAGGGGCTAAACTGCGTTTTCGATTAAATTGGTGTCAAAAGAAATAAAAATGGTGTTTCATAGCAACCAGAGTTTGTCAATTAAAGCCACTGTCTCAATCTCTTTCATAGCAACCAGAGTTTGTCAAATGTTCAAGGGAATTCTAACTTGTGAATATTTTTTAATTTATTTCAGGAAATGTTCAACATCGACAATGATGATGGCAAGAAGAAAACTCTCAAAAATTTAGGTGATCGGCATAGACAATTTAGGCATACGCTCTACGAAGATTTTATCCTTAATGCCGATCCAAATAATCCACAAAATCCTTGCGACTATTACCCTATCACACCCAAGCAGTGGGACGAATTTTGCTCTGTGAGGCAGACTGAAGAATTTCAGCAAAAGAGTAAGGCAGGGAAGGAGTTGAGAGAGAAGTTTCGCATGCCTCACAGGATGGGATCCCACGGCTACAGAGGAGCACAGGAGACATGGAAGCCTACTGACATAATTGTTGCAGAAGGTGATTCCGATGATGATGGTGTCGCTTTAACGGGCATCACCTTAGGTTCCTTCGAGCCGAGAGCAGAGAGATATTTCAGAGCAAGGGCTGTGGCTACTGATAAAGAAGGTACTTACAAAATCAGAAAAGAGGATAAGGAGACTCATGAAGCATTCAAACGGGCACGATCTATGTCTCAAGAGGTCAGTTCCGGTGCAATCCCGCCTAAAGAAGTCTTAAGTCGGGCGATTGGGAGGCCTGAACATCCTGGGAGAATGAGAGGAACTTCCATGTGGAGCAAATTGACAGATGAGTATGACAGAGAGCCCAGGAAAAAATTGAAAGAGAATGGCATGAGCCAGGAACAGTATGATAAGGTGGTCAAGGAGACCACTGAGGCATGTTTTAGGAAGATGCAAGATTGGTTTGCCTCGATGGGAGTGCAAATTCCAATCCCGACCGCATCGCAATTTCAGACCCCGCCGTCCCAACCTCAATCGGTGGAGGTGGACTCAGCAATGCCCAATGCAGTATTCCAAACGGATATGGGCGAAAACTTTATACCTCCGTATCCGATTGGTGATTATCAGGTTATCTTTCTTATTCCTATCAAGTAATGAGTTTGGATAACTTTAAAAAAAAATATGATATAAATCCATTTGTAATTTTCAGGAACTCCCACCATGCAACCTCTTCCTCCACAATAGCACAGGCGAGCGGGTTAAGGTGGCCGAGGGATTAATCCTTCCGTCATATCCAGGTCAGATCGTACACTGTCAACCATTATCTCCAAACTGGATTGTGGTCCAAATTGACCAGGTAGGTGAGATGTACCGCACGTGGCATATCCCAGGATTAAATGAAGAAGAAATAGCTGATAATTTGGGGGCTCCAATTCCGTGGCCGGAAGTTGATGTGGAGCTACAGAAAAAGGTATTCTTTGATTTACAAAGTCTGTCTGACACATATCTATTTTTTCTCTTGACTAATTAATGTCCTTAGATGCAGAGTAACAAACAATCGTTGCCACAAGCGGTTAAGGGTAGCGAGAAGGTGCCAAGCGAGGCGTCAGGAATTGGTCGTGAGCCGCTGCTCGAACCAGAGAGCGTTGCTAAACTTGACACATCCGAGCGCTCCTTGTACAACATGCTGATGCTCCAACCGGCAGATGATGCCTTTTTTAAACCGGAGGACTGTAATCCATGGGGTACACATAATGATGTGGTCACGTTCGTGGTGCACTTGACAGATATTGTTGAATGTTTGAAAAGACGATCTCTAAACATATCGATAATCAAGATGTACAGCTAGTATGCATTCACTTTGTTATTCTATTCACTTAATTCTGTACAGCTCAAAAAATAAAGTAAATACAAACTAAATCTGATGCAGAATTTTACCATATGTATAACTTTCTATATCCTAGTTGATATCCCTATAAAAACTATACAAGACAGCTCCAATCAAGACAATTAAGTTGATCATTCAACATGATAAAAAGGAAATATGCGCAAGCAGCCAAAATCAAGAAACTAAAAGCTGCATGTAGTCAGACCTTATCCTCTTTAATTTCAAACTTAATGCTTCCTTTATTATTCCATTCACTTTGAACATCTTCATATGATTTTTATGAGTGCAGGCATTGGATAGAGAAACTCACAGAAGAATTTGAATGAACAACCATCACCGTACTCGATCCGAATATGGTGGCTGAAGGTACTTACCAACGCGAAGAAGCTGCAACAGTGGGTTACTTGAAGAGGTCATACCAGGCTTATCCATCCAGTAATATGATCATTCCATACAATCAGGGGTACGAATAATTAAACTGATAAATACTAATTAAAGTACTGGTTAAATTTCTTTGCATCATGATACTAATTAATGTTTATTATAGGTTTCATTGGGTAATCCTTGTAGTTAATGTCGAGAAGTTAACAGTTCACTATGTGGATTCTGTGGATCGCAAAAAGGTCCCAGATTTGCTAGATATTAAGGGATTTATAAATACGTAAGTTTCACTTTCTACTTTAACATAATTATGCTCAGATAGAAAGACATTCCATCTAATTTAATTTGATTGCAGGGCTTATAAGCATTATCATATGGAAATGAATCAAAGTCGTGCAACCAGGTCATTTAGATGGATCGAAATTCCGGTATGCAAATTAGGGATTATGGTTTAGGGTTTAGATTTATCGAAATTATTAAAATCTTTATTAACTTTATGACATTATAGTGAATAAGTCCTGGGCCTGTTTGAGTGCTGTCTATTTTCATTTGATCAGCCTTCTCTTTTCCCTTTAAATTTTTCATCGGTCTTTTCAATTTTGAACTTGAACCGCCCCCTATACTACTTGGATGCTTCATGGTTGACAGTTCTTTTGGAACGTCATGAGTTCTTTGTTCACAACAAGAGAAAATTTAGAAGTTTTAAGTTTTTTTTTTCCTTAAGAGGAATTTAAAGGTAATATTTTCTGATAAGGAGATATGTATATATGCTTGCCTGATCTGAGTAGTCACATTGACCATTTCTCGAGTGGGTGATCTTGTAAGCATGCTTGCTGCAGGAAGTATTTCAGCTAGTATATGTACTCTTTGTCTCTGTACTCAAACAAACCTAGCAGAATCCACATGCATAAAATTACCATCATCACATCTTTGCTGGTACCATTACAGATACTTCCTAAACTAAAATTACCTCTTTCTTTTATTTTTTCTTTGCACTTTTTTTAAACTAGCTATTGTGCTTTGTTCCTGGTTTCAGACATTTATTAAAATCTTTATTAACTTTTTGAATTTGGATTTGTAGAGTCCGAAACAGAAAGCCGAAACCAAATGCGGATATTTCTCAATTCTTGCCATGAAGCGCATAATAATCTCAATGATCGAAGATCTACAATTGCCCAAGGTACTGCTTTAAGATTTAGGGTTTATATACCAACATTTTAGGGTTCATAGATTTGGAGTTTAATCAATGTTTTGGTTTGCTTAATTAAATACAGATAATAGAACCAGTTGGAAGAACATATAGTAATGAAGAGATTGAAGTAGTGGTGAAAGAGCTCATGGACTTCATGAAAAATAAATTATTCTGAGTTAGAAATTTGTATCCATGACTTGCAACATTTTCTTGAATGTTTAGTGATACTTAGTAAACTGATATTTAGTGGTGAAAGAGCTCATTGACTTATTTCACTAAACTGATATTTAGTGCTCATTTAGTATAGTTTGAAACTTGAATTTGATCATTATATATGTATACTTGGAGTAGTACTTCAATTCGTTTAGCATCAACTAGATTATAATCTTATACTCTTTAATTTTAAGTTGTCATTACTCACAATTTTCATATGTGGACAGGTATGGAGGCTAGATTGGAAAGAGGTGTGCAGGGAGCTGTTGGAGGGCTTACGCAGTTGGCAACAAGGGGAGATTATGATGAGGATTAATTTGCTTCAATAGATAGAAGATTTCCTGTGCCTTTGTGTCTGTCTTAACTTTCCTGTGCCACTGGTATAGAAGATTTGCTTCATATTCAACTTTCTGTGTTTCTGTCTCTATCTTACTCTTAGCCTACTAGAAACTTTTACTTAGTTTGAATCTGCTTGTGATGTCTTTTGTTGGTTTAGTTAGTAGCTGGCAAAGTAATGTGTCAGGTATTTGCTAAGTAGATGTAGGTGGTTTGTTGTTTTGCCGCATTGATACTTGGTATTTTGTATGAGTCACTCTTGTGACTCAAAATTAACTCTCTTTTAGTTTAACTGATCTTGTGTCAGGCCTGCTTGGGGTGCACTTTCAAAAAAAAAAAAAAAAATTAACTTGTCATTTTGCATATATATCTGTGTGTGATTTTGGATTATTTATGTGTAATGTTTGATATATATGTGAATGTGTGAATTGTGATAGTTAATTATTTGGTACGTTGGTACCATTTGTGAATTGCATTATTTACATTGGTACCATTTGGTAACGGCTAGCAACATTGGGCTAGCCACAGAAAATCAGAAAATAAAAAAAAACATGAACATTAATAGCCACGGTTTTTATATAAAATGGTCAGTAATTTAACAAGCATATTTTTATATGGCAGTTATTGTATTCAAATATAAACGGTTCTTATTTTAATAACCATCGTTACTTTTGGGCCTACGACGGGCCTCTTTCAAAACTCGTCTTTATTTGCCTAGGTTTACAGACGGTTTTTATTTTAAAACCGTCGTTAATATTAAGACGGTTTTTATCGAATTTGCTACAGGGGCTTCTACAACGGATGGAAGCCGTGGTTATTTCATTTTATTAACCGTTGCACAATCCCAAAATTCAGGCTGTGAGTTTAACAAAACCCTTAACGAATAAAATTACATGACAAATAGCATCATCCTCACGAGTCACAACTAGGAACAAAATTTCTTAAGGAACATACAGAGATTTTTTCTAATTATATAACCTCCTAAGCTCCAAAAGTAAATAATAAATAGAAGGCAACTGTGTTCGCACTCATCAACAACCAATGCATGAAGAAAAATGACAACCATATCTCAAAGTAAACACCGATCGAGCAACGTAAGAGGGACTAGAAGATACTCTGGCCCCTTTCTCTTGAGCATCTTGTACTATGGTCACAGCTGGAGGCCGGGAGGCGGGAAAAAATACTCATCCCCTGCAAATGTGCAACAATACTTTAAAATTCATTCTATTCCTACAAAGAATTTTCGATTACCATAATTCTGTATGACTGGAACAGTCTATTCTGATACCAGCACTGTGGTAGCCATGTACCAGGTAGATAAAAATGGATCCGTGGAAAACCAAAAAGATTTCTTAAACAAAAGGGTCAACTACTCTGGGGTCTCGCGAAGTAGAAATATGATTGCCTGGTGCAAGGCTTAATGAGGCTTTTTATGCATAATGTTATTTTTTTCCTTTTGAAATTAGTAGAGCTTTTACACTCTATCATTTTCATTAATGAAAGCAAAACAGTCATAAATAGCTTTTATGCATAATGTCAATATAATGTATGGTGTTTCATTAGATTCAAGCAAAGATCATCGACGGATTAAGTCCATAGACACAAAAAGAAGAATGTGCAGAGCTCTAACATACCATATATATAATTACCCAAAGTAAAGAGTATATCTTACCAGAATGAAGCAATGACACTGATCCTAACTCACTGAACAAATGATCAGCACCTCCTTGCATGTGGTCGCCTCCAAGCAACTCTTCTAGGAGAAGATTTTTACCTTCGGATATGACCAGGCGGCCGCCAACTTGATCTACTCCATCATCCCATACTGGATAGCATTTTGTGCTATCTAAGGCAATTTGGATTGAAGAAAGCTCAATCTCCCTCCTCTGAGGAAGAGAGGTAGACGTTGGCACATTAAAGACAGAAAGAGGGGCATTCAGAGTTCTCTTGATTTTTTCATGTTGATATTCGAGCATCTGTTTCGCTCTCTTCATCTTATCAAAAGGATTAGAGCATAGAGTTTCAACTTCTGATTCGGGTTCTCTTGCACGTTTTTCTTTGTTTGAACTAAGAATGAGAAATATAAGTTAGTGGTGCTATCTGTATTGAAGTTATCTGGTCTATGAAGTACATGATGGTAATTTGGTGTGATTTATACTACATTGCCTTGGTATAATTTAAAGAAAATAATTCGAACCATCCTGGCAACCAGTAAATATACAAACAAACCCCCAGCCAACAGAATTCACAAGTGAACTATGTTAAAAAAAATATTTTCAATTCAAAGAGTATCTTCATACCAGTAATTAATATGTACACATCATGATCTAATATTCATTTCCTTCAACTATAATCAAATATTCACATGTCTCGTACTAGACAGGATGAGCAAATTAAATTGATAAAATCTGGTAACATCAAATAAAATCAAACAACTTGAAATTTTGAATAGTAATCCAATACTATCAGAGTAAACAGATCATTTAAAGAAGTACACCAATAACAATACAGGAAAGGGATGCGTAATTATACCGTTGAGTGCCCTCCAGTTCTGGTGAGTTCTTTCTACCTTGACTTTCCAGAATTTCAGTTGGAGTTGAATTCTCTCTACCTGGACTATCTAAAATTTCAATCGGTGCTGCTTTAGTGCCCAACAGAAGCCTACCATCTGCAGAATATGTACCTTGAAGCAATCTAATATCCAGACTTGTCAGATAATATGGTGGAAGTTTGGGAAAACACCCGGTTGCTCTCTCCAAGGGACTAGTTGATGGTGGAATTACTTGGCTATCATTTTCACAGATGTCTCCTATTCCAGCTGAGTACTGATCCAGCTCTGCAATTTCCTCTGCGGTCAAGATCACCGGTTCAATGGTTGGGAGTTTATGCCCAGAAACATTTCCCTTGTCAAACGGTGCTATCATGTCATGTACTTTATTTCTTTGATTGGAGTTATCCATCCTATATGACACATTAGAATGAATGAAGCTTTCTGAGTTAATTCTGATCACCATAAAGAAAATCAAGTTCGTAAATTATTTTTAGAAAGTAATTCTCAATGGACTATAATAGCAATCAACACAGTGCTTAGTCATTTATGAAACAATGCTTAGGACCAGAATTGTCAAGTTCAATTGAAAATTTGTATTAATTTCAAAATACACTTGGTCTTCCCTAATGAAATTTTCAGGAAACAAAATTTACTACAGATATCACTAAAGGCATGAAATTTAATAACCAGATCCTAATTTTATTTGACACACAGTGCTTTAAGTTAGAAATCAAACAGTTTGTTCAATTAAGGCTGTTTGTTTAGCTCAAAGAACCACATTGACAATCACAAATATTTTACAAGTGTTTCCATCCTGATAGATTAGAACTACAATCATAGAATCAAATATTGGTTAAATATCAGTTAACTTCTTCTCATACTTGAAAGGATTGAGCAGATTAAAATGATAAAGTTCAATTTACATGAAAGTGGCAAAATATTTGAAAACTAATCCAATAATATCAGAGCTAACGGATCATTTAAAGAAGCAAACCAATAGAAGAACAAGAAAGCAAAGATGATACCTTTGAGTTCCCTCCTGATTCAGTGTGTTCTTTCTACATCGACTATTTGAAATTTCATTGGGTCCTGAATTTTCACTACCAGGATCATCTGGAATTTGAATCGGTGCTGATCTCGTGCCCAACTGAAGCCTATCATCTGCCAATATTTATACCAAAGAAGAAGCAATGTAACTTTACTAGGCGTCCAGGCTTGTGATAGAATATATATGAAGTTTGTATAACTGAGAGAGGATCTTACCAGGGACAGAAGAAGGAAGAAGCGCAGTAGATGAATATTCCAAAATACACCCTGTTGTGCTCTCCAAGGGACTAGTTGATGATGGAATTAGGTTATCCTTTTCGCAGCTGTCCCCTACTTCAGCCAAGCACTTTTCTAGCTCGGCAGTGTCCTCTGCAGTCCAGGTCTCCTCTTCAAGCAGTTCTATAAAATCATTTATTTCATTTCTCTGTTCGAAGGTATCCATCCTGAGAGTTAATTACAAGAAGAGAAAGTTCTCTATTAGAATGATTGAGGCTTTCTGAGTTAATTTCTTCATTATAAAAAAAAAAAATCAGGTTTGAAAATTAATTTTTAGGAAAGTAATTCTCAACAGACTATATTAAATAATAACAACAAACAGGATGATTAATACCCAGTGATATATTTACTTGAAGGTTGGGTGGCCGTATACGACATAATTTATTAAAACAAAAGAAAGGAAACATTTTACAGCATGTTTAAAAATAAACAGTAGGAACCCAGTATACCTGGTACCAGAAAGTACAGTACAAACAACCCAAGCCATGACAACCAGAAACTGATACCATTTGCAATGGTACCAGTAACAGGTTAATTAGTCCCAGTTCTGAACGATCGATGTCTGGTCTACAAAGTATGAAGTAGAGGGCGTGGGTCCCGAGTCCCGACCCTCATCGGTCAGACAGAAGAGAACAGAACAAGAGATTAGGGATGCGAGAAAAGTGGATTGACTATTGACGGAGAAATTGGAAACACTCGAGAAAAGAGGTGTCAAATCTGGGATCCGATGTGGCAACAAGAATGGAGGCAAGATAAGCGGGTTGAAACGGGTCAATTCGATTAATGGAAAATTCTGCCATACAATTTCTTTATTTATTTCTATTTTTTTCTGATTGTTAACTAACCGCTGCTTTATTCTGATTTCCAGAACCAGTCGTAAACATTAATTAAAATATATAACTGTCGACTGCTTTTTCAACCATTTTTTTTAAAAGAAACATTTATTAAAATAAAAGTAACAGAGGTAAACGTTAAGTAGAAATCAGAATTATCATATATGTCAGAATTATCCTTTTTCTAGGAAATTAAAGTAAAATAGATAATTTAGTAAATTAACAAGTCAACCTTTAGATGAGTGGAAAGGAGTTTTGTTTCTGACTTAATTTTAGCAAATTCTGGAAAAAACATGCCATGTTAAAATAACAAAATCCTAGAACTAAACATTTAGGTATGGTAAAATATCAGAGTATGAGACTAATATTCCATTAGATAGAAATGAGTTTATATAACAACAGTAGATCAGATTAAGTAAGGCCTAAGCATAAATTGCTCAATTCATCGAAATGTAAACAAGAATTTAGAAACAAAACAGAACAAAAAAAAAAAAGAATCAGGTTTTTTGCATATACCTTACAAACAAACAGCAAAAGCTTCAATCTCGAATGGTCTTGGTAAAGAGGTCGACGTAAATTTAATTGAAGGGGGAAAAGATGAAATGGAGGCAAGATAAGCGGGTTGAAACGGGTCAATTCGATTAATGGAAAATTCTGCCATACAATTTCTTTATTTTTTTTTATTTCCAGAACCAGTCGTAAAAATTAATTAAAATAACTGTCGACAGCTTTTTCAACCATTTTTTTAAAAGAAACATTTATTAAAATAAAAGTAACAGCGGTAAACGTTAAGTGGAAATCATAATCATCGTATTTCTCAGAAATTAAAGTAAAATAGATAATTTAGTAAATTAACAAGTCAACCTTTAGATGAGTGGAAAGGAGTTTTTGTTTCTGACTTAATTTTAGCAAATTCTGGAAAAATATGCCATGTTAAAATAACAAAATCCTAGAACTAAACATTTAGGTATGGTAAAATATCAGAGTATGAGACTAATATTCCATTAGATAGAAATGAGTATATATAACAAGAGGAAATCAGATTAAATAAAGGCATAAGAATAAATTGCTCTACGTATAACCAACCCAAGAAATGAATTCATCGAAATGTAAACAAGAATTTAGAAACAAAACAGAACAAGGATAAAAGAATCAGGTTTTTTTGCATATACCTTACAAACAAACAGCAAAAGCTTCAATCTCGAATGGTCTTGGTAAAGAAGTCGACGTAAATTTAATTGAAGGGGAAAAGATGAAATTGAGAAAGAAGTAAATAACTCAAGAGGGGGTTTTATTTTAGTAGCGAATGGGTAAAAAAGGTAAAAAAGGAAATATGGCGAACGAGCCGCGTAGGAGCTTAGTATGTCGGTCGTTCTACTTCACTTGTCAATTGTACGACGTCGACGACTGTGAATGAAATTTGGTAATCTGATGCTAAAAAAGTCTTTTCAAATTAGACTAGCTATTTCTGGAAAATATGTTTGATGTAGTCATAAAATCCAACTATTCGAAACTTCGAATTACTATTGTGGCACCGAAAGCAAAAGTAGCAAGTACGGAAGAATATAAATTATATACAATGCACACGTTTGATAGAACAAACGAGGATCAAAATTAGATCTGATTGGTGCATTTGATAGCGAAATGAGAATAGGTTAGCCAATCTACATTAGTCTTCGCGAAGAAACTCTGAGCGGCGTTTTGATTATATAAGAATAAAATTAGAATTAGTTATTCGGAGTAAAAAAATATTATTTCTAAATAATTAAGAATAATTTTTTGGAGATCGTATTATTTCTATGTGGTCCAACATTCGGAATAATATTTTATTCCTAGGATGTTTGACCGGATTAAAAGATAACTTCTTAATCCACATTAAGAAGATGATCCAAACACATAAGAAATAAAAAGTTATTTCGGATGTTAGACCACTTAAATATAACACTCTAGATAAAAAAAAACTTATTCTTCATAGTTTAATAATAACGTTTCCTTTTACTCCAAATAACTAATCCTAATTTTATTCTTAAATGATCCAAACACATCTATTAAACATCAAAAGGGCTGAACCGGAATTCAAAGGGCCAGATGTAATCTACATTTAAACTCTTTATAATGTCATAATATGATTCATATCTTGTTTATTCATAAAGATTGGATTATACATAATAATTACGCATATTAAGTGCAAATAATTCAATTCTAAGTATTATTTGAGCATTTCAATCGTTTCTGGACTCATTCTGACTAATTTCATCACAATAATCTATATTTAAACTCTTTATACAGTCTAGAATATGATTCAAACCTTGTTTAGTAAAAAAGATTTGATTATACATAGTAATTACGCATATTAAGTGCAAATAATACAATTCTAAGTATCATTTGAGCATTTCCATCGTTTCTGGACTCATTCTAAGTCATTTCATCATAATAATCTACATTTAAACTCTTTATATTGTCTAGAATATGATTCATACCTTGTTTATTCAAAAAGATTGGATTATACATATTAATTACGCGTATAAAATGCAAATAATGCAATTATGAGTATCATTTGAGCATTTCAATCGTTTCTGGATTCATTCTAAGTGTTTTCATCACAATAATCTACATTTAAACTCTTTATACTATCTAGAATATGATGCATACCTTGTTTATTAAAATAGATTGGATTATACATAGTAATTAAACATATAAAGTGCAAATAATGCAATTCTTAGTATCATTTGATGATTTCAATCGTTTCTGTACACATTCTAAGTCATTTCATCACAATAATCTATATTTTAACTTTTTATACTGCCTAGAATATGATTCATATCTTGTTTATTAATAAAGATTGGATTATACAAAGTAATTACGCATATAAAGCGTAAATAATGCAAGCCTGAGTATCATTTGAGCATTTCAATCGTTTCTAGACTCATTCTAAGTCATTTCATCACAATAATCTACATTTAAACATTTTATACTGTCTAGAATATGATTTATACCTTCTTTATTCACAAATATTGGATTATACATAGTAATTACGCATATAAAGTGCAATAATGCAATTCTGAGTATTATTTGAGCATTTCAATCGTTTCTGGACTCATTCTAATTCATTTCATTTCAATGATCTACATTTAAACTCTTGATACTATTTAGAATATGATTCATACCTTGTTCATTGAAAAATATTGGATTATACATAATAATTACGCATATAAAGTGCAAATAATGCAATTCTGAGTATAATTTCAGCATTTCAATCGTCTCTGGATTCATTCTAAGTGCTTTCATCACAATAATCTACATTTAAACTCTTTATACCATCTAGATTATGATTCATAACTTGTTTATTAAAAAAGATTAGATTTTACATAGTAATGACACATATAAAGTGCAAATAAGGCAATTCTTAGTATTTTATGTGCATTTCAATCGTTTCTGGACTCATTCTAAGTTATTTCATCGCAATAATCTACATTTAAACTTTTTGTGCTGTCTAAAATATGATTCATGCCTCGTTTATGGAAAAATATTGGATTAAACATAGTAATTACGCATATAAAGTGCAAATAATGCAATTCTGAGTATCATTTGAGCATTTCAATCGTTTCTGGACTCAATCTAAGTCATTTCATCACAATAATATGCATTTAAACTCTTTATACAGCCTAAAATATGATTCATATCTTGTTTATACAAAAAGATTGGATTACACATAGTAATTACGCATATAAAGTGTAAATAATTTAATTTTGAGCATTTCAATCGTTTCTGGACTCATTCTAAGTGATTTCATCATAATAATCTACATTTAAACTCTTTATACTGTCGAGAATATAATTCATACCTTGTTTATTAATAAAGATTGGATTATACATAGTAATAACGCATATAAACTGCAAATAATGCTATTTTGAGTATCATTTGAGCATTTCAACCGTTTCTGGGCACATTCTAAGTCATTTCATCACAATAATCTATATTTAAACTCTTTATACTGTCTAGAATATGATTCATATCTTGTTTATTCATAAAGATCGGATTATACATAGTAATTACGCATAAAAATTGTAAATAATGCCATTATCAGTTTCATTTGAGCATTTCAATCGTTTCTGGGCTCATTCTTATTCATTTTATCACAATAATCTACATTTAAACTATTTATACAGTCTAGAATATGATTCATGCCTTGTATATTAATAAAGATTGGATTATACAAAATAATTACGCATATAAAGTGCAAATAATGCAAGTCTGAGTATCATTTGAACATTTCAATATTTTCTGGGCTCATTGTAAATCATTTCATCACAATAATCTATATTTGAACTCTTTATACTATCTAGAATATGATTCCTACCATATTTATTAAAATATATTGGGTTATACATGGTAATTACGTATATAAACAGCAAATAATGCAATTCTAAGTATCATTTGAGCATTTGAATAGTTTCTGGAATCATTCAAAGTCATTTCAACCCAATAATATACATTTTAACTTTTTATACTGGCTAGAACTTGATTCATATCTTGCTCATTCAAAAAGATTGGATTATACATAGTAATTACGCATATAAAGTGTAAATAATGCAATTCTAAGTATCATTTGAGCATTTCGGTCGTTTCTGGACTCATTTTAAGTCATTCATCGCAAAAATCTACATTTAAACTCTTCGTACTGTCAGAATATGATTCATATCTTTTTTATTTATAAAGATTGGATTATACATAATAATTATGCATATAAAGTGCAAATAATGCACTTCTGAGTATTATTTTGGAATTTCAATCGTTTCTAGACTCATTCTAAGTCATTTCATCACAATAATCTACATTTAAATTCTTTATACTATCGAGAATATGATTTATACCTTATTTATTAAAAATGATTTGATTATACATAGTAATTACGCATATAAATTGCAAATAATGCAATTCTGAGTATCATTTGAGCATTTCAATCGTTTCTGGGCACATTCTAAGTCAATTCGTCACAATAGTCTACATTTGAACTCTTTATACTGTCTAGAATATGATTCATATCTTTTTTATTCATAAAGATTGGATTATACAAAATAATTACGCATATAAAGTACAAATAATGCAATTCTCAGTATTATTAGAGCATTTCAATCTTTTCTGGACTCATTCTAAGTCATTTCATCACAATAATCTATTTTTAAACTTTTTATACTGTCTAGAATATGTTTCATACCTTGTTTATTAAAAAATATTGGATTATACATAGTAATTACAGATATAAACTGCAAATAATGCAATTCTGAGTATTATTTAAGAATGTCAATCGTTTCTGGGCACATCCTAAGTCATTTGATCACAATAATCTACATTTAAAATCTTTATACTGTCTATAATACGATTCATATTATTTGTTCATAAAGATTAGATTATACATAGTAATTACTCATATAGCGTGCAAATAATGCAATTCTGAGTATCATTTGAGCATTTCAATCGTTCCTGGACTCATTCTAAGTCATTTCATCACAATAATATACATTTAAACTATTTATACCATCTAGAATATGATTCATATCTTGTTTATTCAAAAAGATTGGTTTATACATTGTAATTACGCATATAAATTGTAAATAGTGCAATTCTGAGTATCATTTGAGCATTTCAATCGTTTATGGACTCATTCTAAGTCATTTAATTGCAATAATCTACATTGAAACTCTTCATACTGTCTAGAATATGATTCATTTCTTTTTTATTAAAAAATATTGGATTCTATATAGAAACACATATAAAGTGCAAATAATGCAATTCTAAGTATTATTTGAGCATTTCAATCATTTATGGACTTATTCTAAGTCATTTCATCACAATAATCTACATTTAAACTTGATATACTATCTAGAATATGATTCACATCTTGTTTATTAATAAAAATTGGATTATACATAATAATTAGGCATATGAAGTGCAGATAATGCAATTATGAGTATCATTTGAGCATTTTAATCGTTTCTGGACTTATTCTAAGTCATTTCATCACAATAATCTACAATTCAACTCTTCATACTGTCTAGAATATGATTAATACATTGTTTATGAAAAACGATTGTATTATACATAGTAATTACGCATATAAATTGCTAATAATTCAATTCTGAGTATTATTTGAGCATTTCAATTATTTATGGACTCATTCTAAGTCATTTCATCACAATAATCTATATTTAAACTCTTTATACTGTCTAGAATATGATTCAAACCTTGTTTATTAAAAAAGATTGGATTATACATAGTAATTACTTATATAAAGTGCATATAATGCAATCCTGAGTATCATTTCAGTATTTCCATCATTTCTGAAATCATTCTAAGTCATTTCATCCCAATAATTAACAATTAAAATATTTATACTGTTTAGAATATGATTCATATCTTGTTTATTCAAAAAGATTAGATTATACATAATAATTACAAATATAAAGTGCAAATAATGCAATTATGAGTATCATTTGAGCATTTCAATCGTTTCTGGACTAACTCTAAGTCATTTTATCACAATAATCTATATTTAAACTCCTTATACTGTCTAGAATATGATTCATACCTTGTTTATTAAAAAAGATTGGATTATACACAGTAATTACGCATATATAGTGAAAATAATGCAATTCAGAGTATCATTTGAGCATTTCAATCGTTTCTGGACTCATTCTAAGTCATTTCATCACAATAATCTACATTTAAACACTTTATACTATCTAGAATATGATTTATACCTTCTTTATTCACAAGAATTTGAATATACACAGTAATTACGCATACAAAGTGCAAATAATGCAATTCTAAGTATTATTTGTGCATTTCAATCGTTTCTGTACTCATTCTAAGTCATTTCATTACAATAATCTACATTTAAACTCTTTATACTGGGTAGAATATGATTCATATCTTGTTTATTCATAAAGATTGGATTATACATAGTAATTACGCATACAAAGTACAAATAATGCAATTCTGAGTATCATTTGAGCATTTCAATCATTTCTGGGCTCATTCTAAGTCATTTCATCACAACAATTTACATTTAAACTGTTTATACCTTCATACCTTGTTTATTAATAAAGATTGGATTATACATAGTAATTACAAATATAAATTGCAAATAATGCAATTCTGAGTATCATTTGAGCATTTCAATCGTTTCTGGATTTTTTCTAAGTCATTTAATCACAATAATCGACATTTAAACTTTTTATACTATCTAGAATATGATTCATATCTTGTTTATTAATAAAAAATTGATTATACATAGTAATTACGCATATAAATTGCAAATAATGCAATTCTGAGTATCATTTGAGCATTTCAATCGTTTCTGGATTTTTTCTAAGTCATTTAATCACAATAATCTACATTTAAACTTTTTATACTATCTAGAATATGATTCATATCTTGTTTATTAATAAAAAATTGATTATACATAGTAATTACGCATATAAATTGCAAATAATGCAATTCTGAGTATCATTTGAGCATTTCAATCGTTTCTGGATGCATTCTAAGCCAATTCATCGCAATAATCTACATTTAAACTCTTTATACTGTTTAGAATATGATTCTTATCTTATTTATTCAAAAAGATTAGATAATCCATAGTAATTACGCATATAAAGTGCAAATTATGAAATTCGAAGTATCATTTGATCATTTCAATCGTTTCTGCACTTATTCCAAGTCATTTCATCAAAATAATCTTTATTTAAACTTTTTATACTTTCTAGAATATGATTCATATCTTATTTATTGATAAAGATTGGATTATACATAATAATTATGCATATAAAGTGCAAATAATACAATTCTGAGTATCATTTGAGCATTTCAATCGTTTCTGAACTCATTATAAGTCATTTCATCACAATAATCTAAATTTAAACACTTTATACTGTCTAGAATATGATATATACCTTCTTTATTCACAAGGATTTGATTATACACAGTAATTACGCATACAAAGTGCAAATAATGTAATTATGAGTATTATTTGAGCATTTCAAACGTTTCTGTACTCATTCTAAGTCATTTCATCACAATAATCTACATTTAAACTCTTTATACTGTCTAGAATATAATTCAGACCTTGTTTATTAAAAAAGATTGAATTATACATAGTAATTACGCATATAAAGTGCAAATAATGCAATTCTGAGTATCATTTGAACATTTCAATCATTTCTGGGCTCATTCTTAGTCATTTCGTCACAACAATTTATATTTAAACTCTTTATACCGTCATACCTTGTTTATTAATAAAGATTGGATTATACATAATAATTAGAAATATAAATTGCAAATAATGCAATTCTAAGTATCATTTGAGCATTTCAATCGTTTCTGAACTTTTTCTAAGTCATTTCATCACAATAATCTACATTTAAACTTTTTATACTATCTAGAATATGATTCATATCTTGTTTATTAATAAAAATTAGATTATACATAGTAATTACGCATATAAAGTGCAAATAATGCAATTCTGAGTATCATTTGAGCATTTCAATCGTTTCTGGACTCATTATAAGTCATTTCATCACAATAATTTACATTTAAACACTTTATACAGTCTAGAATATGATTTATACTTTCTTAGAAATAATCCCTTGAGATAAACCAGCATTGCAGTCATGCTCAATGTCTGCCTTGATGCCTCTGTCCGGATAGTGCTATTAGTATGCACTAAAATTTTTGTTAGAGTTATGTCCTAGGAGCCAATTATTAAATGGCCACTTCTATGGTTTATGTGATTGATGATATTTTATCATTTATTCCTTGATTTATTAATTGACAGATCATTCAGGTTGAGGATCTGAATTGTGGATCTCTGTAGTTCATTTATAATTAAATGACAATAATAAATCTAAAAGGTCCGTAATCTTGATAATTAACAAGGAATATTAATTATCGGATAAGATTAGTATGCAAGTTAAGTGATGATTAAGTTCTACAGATCATAGGTAAGGAGTTGCCAACTTAATTGCATATGTATATGTTGTAGAACATAGTACAGGACGCGACCCAGTGAAATAAATATATGGATTGTGTTATGTGTCATTATTTATTTCATTTTGAGTTTGATTCTAAGTTTGAGATGGTTCAGCTTTTCCACATGAGGATAGGTTCAATAAATATCGTCTACCGTTGATTCCTGATAAGGGCTGCTATACGGACTTTATTTATGTTCTCTTGAATTGTGCGGGGAAAAGCTGTTCATCAAGAAAAACCGTATGTCCCTCATTAATTAACTTAGTGAGCGATGATATCTGTTTGGGCCCCTTGATGGAGATGGACTGTTTGCTAGCAACTGATACAGTCATCTCTAGATCAAGAAACGTATAATCTGCAAGAGTGACACATTCCTATCTTGGATTATACGATGATATCATGTGACATAAGAATCGAACAAGGAAATACTATTATTTCTTATGCAGGATTGAGATTTTGTAGCTGTACACTATTTATGCGAATTGGGAGTCATAACGTGTTGCTAGATACCGCTTATGATTAATGGAATTAAATAGCGATTTGATTTCATGGCCAACGTAGCATAAATCCTCAAAGGGTCACACAAAATTGGTGTTTAACCATACGTGCATTATTTATTTATTTGCAACAGTGAGTATTGCAAAATATAATAAGTTGGCTAATTAATTATGTACCGTTGCGAACCGTAATAATTAATTGAGTCAAATGGATTATATAGAAATAAATTAGTGCATTGTCTAATCTCTAAATAATTATTATTAAGTTAATAATTATTTATAAACAACACATTTAATTTATTTAAGTTAATTGGGCATTTATTTAATAGTAAATAGAAAGTCCAATTGAAGTCCAAATAAATAGCAATTGAATGGGCCTTTTAATTAATTGAATTGAGGCACTAAAGAGAAGAGCTAGTGGCCCATATAGAGCCCACTAGGAGGCCGGCCATGAGGGAGTGGTAGGTGGGGTGGCACACTTGTAATTAGTGTGAACTTGGTGCTAGGGTTTGGAGCCTATATAAGGACTCATATGGAGGCTTTTTTGGCTTTAATTCTCTTCCCTAACCCTAGCCTCCACACCCTTCTTCCTTGGCCGAAATCTGCCCCTCTCTTCTCTCCATTCAATAGCTCATGTGTTGAGCACTTCCTTCCATTAATTAATTGGTGAATTAATTGAAGAAAGGGAAAGCTTGGGATTAGACTAGTTCTTCTCGTCGCTAGCACGATTTGAGATAGAACTTGGTTAATACCATAGTGGACTCGAGGTGGCCATTAGGAGGAGTTTGGAGAAGCACTCAATCGACTCCTAAGCCGTAGGATCGAGCCTCTCGATTACGAAATCGAGAGAGGTACTAATCTCCTACCCTTTCTCTTGTGTGAATGCTTGAAGCACTAGATCCATAGTGCATGATGATTAATTAGGATTAATTAATAGTAATTAGTCTAAAAATGAAAATTATGCACTTCCTAACAATTTTATGAGCCTACACGACTAGTGTTGGTAAGAATACTGTCGCTATATATTATTGATTGGAATGGAAATGTTGTGTAATTTGCTACTAATTGTAGGGGTAAACCTGTCCTTGCTGTCTCAGGTGATGTCATCTCGCCTAGCTCAGGGAACTTTTAATGGAGGATTGCTCTCTACTGAGGATGGCACACTTGCTCCAGTAGTAGCTGATGCTACAATAACATTAGCTGGTTATTTGGGGCAAAACTTGCTTCTAAATGTGACACTTCTGCCTTCCTTATTTATCTGCATGGCCTCCCTTATTGCAACCGTGTGCACTTTTAATTCGTTATATTGATAATCTAGTGTTATGTTGTCAACTTGCTATCTACTGGTATGGATTTCCATGATAAATATAATTAGCTCCTTTGGGTGTCTATGTGTAGATATCAACAGCTATTTTCTGTATATCTAGTGAATAAAATTAGCAAAATGCAAATGTACGTAGATGAAATTACTACAAGAGAGATTTGATTTGTTTTTTTTCTCCAGGTTTCTTGTTCCTTAATTATTTATGTTTATTTTACCTTCCTGAAAGAAGCTATTTTACTTGATAACGCTCAATTTTAGGTGGGTGCTGTTTGGGCACCAAAATCTGAATACTCGGCAATTCTTGTTTAATCAATAATAACTCTGTTAATGATATTCTACGTTAAAAATAAAAAAGAACTCTGTTAGTGGAATTCACTTGTATTTAAGACTTTTAAGTATTTCAAACTAGTCGGTTTCCTTCTGATTCGATGAAATTGAATATAAGCAGATAGGCTGGAAAAAAATTAATACGGCTACTTGTGCCTGCTGTCTAAAGTTTGAAATTGAATATAAGCAGATAGGTTCGTAGAATCAATAGTTGAACTTGATGTGTTCTTCTGTCTAAAGTTTGCTCTCTTAATTAATATGTTTTTAGTTGTTTAAGCTAAAGCAGTCTCTCTTAGGATCGGTAAATATTGCTAAATATAAACCATAACCTACATATCTAAATATCCTACTTAATTTCTTGGGAATAATTAATTATTAATCATATGGTATTCTGCTCAAAATTTGCACTGTTTTTTATCCTGAAAAATACCAAAACTCCTCTCCTACTCGCAAGTTTTTATTTTATTTATTTTATTTTTTAAAAGAGAAGTTTGTCATTGGTGATTCAACTTACTTGATAGAAACATAGCACACATTATCTTTTTCGGCTTAAGTTATAAGTTCTTACAAACAATTGGCAATTGAAAAAAATAATAAAATAACATAAAATAAAATTAAGCATATCTCAGTTTGTGCAGTTTGGCATCAAGTTAAATTATAGCAATTTGGTACAGTAAAACTTAAATATCCATGAAAGATCCTTTTTAAGGATTTTTTTGTTACAAATAGTTTTCTTCTTTCTCAGACTAAAAGCGTCAACATATTATTTGGAGAGCGATTTGCACCTAACAATTTTTTGGCAAACTCACAACTGGAAATCGTTAAGTTGTCTTAGACAACCGAAAATTACATTCACAATGAGCAACATTAGTTCCAGAAAATTACGATAAAACCCATAAGAAATTAATCACATGAACAATGTTAGAAAAGAAATATAATTAATAATAAAATAAAAAACCAATTCACCAACGTCAGTGGATTTACACGGTTTACACCCTCAACTCCTTTAATAACTAAACCACCAATTTACTCTACTAGACTGCAAAGTTGAAAATAATATGAATTCACAATTTCACACACAGCCAATCAAAGAAAAAATAAAGCCCGTAACTCAAAACCAAACATCAAACGAGTAGCAAGCTCATCAACATCAACAGATACTATATCGTAAGATTGCATGCTGCGTCTTACATCATTTTCAGGTCTGGAGCTCGGAGGTTGGAAAAATATTCAACCCTGAAAATGTGAAGCAATAATTTAATAAATGCTTTTCTTTCCTCAAAGTATGTAAAGTGCAACCAGAACTAGCTATGGCACTATACCAGCTCTGAGCTAATTATTTGAGAGTTTAAACCTCAATTCTGGAACCAACACTGTGCCTCTACTGTAACAGAGCCCAAAAGTGCCACAATTTATTAAGTTCCTAAGAAAAAATAACAATGTGGAATGTAGGTGGCCCAACTTATTCAGTTCAAAGCTCATACATTGGGTCGCTATTCAATACTACAACCTTGCTGCAACCTTTCTAATGTTTGTCAGTACTATATATTAGGACCATCTGTGTCATCGACAGTCTTGGCCAACATTCTTTTTTTCCCTTTTGATTAATGTCAGACAAAAGGATATAAAGTTCAGAATTTGAAATCTGGTCTACCGAAATTTCATGACTACTTTATTGTTTTGTTATACATTTAATTTGACATCATTATTTACTAACTGAAAGATATTCAGAAAACAAACAAATGTAGTAAGGTTCTCAAATTAAAGGATAAACAAATGATAGGCTTTGTGTACTGTACAGAAATAAATTGCATGATACAATATAAAAGAAAAATACCAGAATCAACAAATAATACAGATCCCAATGGATTAGACTGATGACCACTAGTTTCTTTCACCCAAGGCTCACCAAGCAACTCTTCTAAAACCATATCTCTCCCTTTGGGTATGACAATGCAACCATCCATGTAATCAACTCCATCCGATCTTGCATTGCCTGTCGTGCCATCTACATCAATTTCAAGCGACTGGAATTCGCCTTCATTTCTCTGATGAATTAAGGCTGCAAACACAGGATAACTTGGCTTTAATATACCTCATAGAACATAAAATTCAAGGCCACATTGGAGGTAAAAAAATTAAGCTGGCCGTTGCCAAGCCTAATGAGACGAACTCTTATACAACGGTTAATGTTCTTTAACAAAATATTTGAATGACAGATGATGACTTCATGCTGAAGGACACAAAGAGAAATGTGTTATGCTTTCATGTACTGTATAGAAATAATTGCATGATCATATAGAGAAAAATACCAGAATCAACAATTGATACTGATCCCAACTGATTAGACAGATGACCACTTGTTTCTTTCACCCGTGGCTCACCAAGCAACTCTTCTAAAACCATATCTCTCCCTTCGGGTATGACAATGCAACCATCTATGTAATCAACTCCAACAGATCTTGTATTGCATGTTGTGCCATCTACATCAGTTTCATGTGATTGGAATCTACCTTCATTTCTATGATGAATTATGGCTGAAAACACATGATAACTAGGCATTAATATACCACACAGAACATAAATTTCAACATTACAATGGAGGGAAAAAAATTAATCTTACCAGAATCAGGATGTAATACTGATCCTAACTCACTGGGCAGATGATCAATGCTTCCTCCTATCCCAGGCCCACCACCCACATGTTGGGATCCAACTCGTATTGCTAGCAGTTGTGTTCCATCTGAACCAATTTGGACTGAAGGGAGCTCTATTTCAGTTCTTTCAGGAAGAGAGGCATACATTGGTGCTTTTAAGGTAGTACTTTGGGGTATTGTTGTGCTCCCTTTATTTTGAGATCCATGCAGCATCTTGAATCTTTTCGCCTTATTTGAGGGACTAGAGCATTGGACTTGAACTTCAGGTTCGGGCTCTCTTAAACGCTTTCCTTTGTTTGACCTGAGAATGATGAGTAGATGTAACAGGTGCTAAACTGTGTTTGTGTCCAAACTATAAGCAGAATGTTTTTATGATAAATTAACCAAGAAACAATTCAATCATATAAGAACGAAAAAATCAGTTTGAAAAAATGTAAACCCATTAAGAATTAAGAAATAAAAAAGAGCCAAATGATACCTCTGACTTTCTTGATGCCCCTGATCTGACAAATTCTCTCTATCAGGACTATCAGGTATTTCAATAGGAGCATATTTAGTGCCAAGTAGTAGAGTTTCACCTGAAAAGAAACCTTTGATGTCAAATTAGCAATCTTAACACATCAGGCTTGGTGAAAAATTAGACGGCTGATGCATGAAAAAGAAGGACCTTACCGAGAGCAAAAGCAGAGGGATGAAGCTCAGTTGGTGAATATTGCGATGTATTCCCACATGCTCTGTCTAATAAACATTTCGGTGATTGAATTGCTTGACCATCTTCTTGACTGCTTCCACTAAGAGGGACATTATCCCTATGAAATTCACTCAAATTGGTTCCTTCAGAAAGATCAGAGAGAGGATGTTCTGATATTTTTAGGCTTGGTTGTGAAATTCCACTGTCAGACCCAGTGTAACCACCTGGTTGCTGCATGACAAAATTAAACTTTTGTCAGTGAAAGAAGATTATATTAGTAGTACAGCCCTCAAGGTTGAGCACCTTGACAAAAGATCACTAATGTCACAAAGCTGTGATGTAAAAGTTTTCCCAATGAGCAGATTAACGGAAAAGTTACAAGCTACGAACCTTAATAGCAATGTCAAACCACCATTGATTTCTGGAACTTGTGTGGAGATTAGATAATCTATTGATCAGGCAATGGGTACATCCTGGTTTGCAGCTTCTTCTTGGACCCACTTGCTTTAGGACCTGGCTATGACTGCTTTCTCCTACACCGGTCATGTATTGATTTAGCTCATCAATTTCGTCAGCTGTCCAAGCCAGCTCTTCAAACGTTGGGAGTTCATGATCACAGACATTGCTCTGGTAAAGTGGTGCCATAAAGTTGTTTATCTCATTTCTTTGTTTTAAGTTATCCATCCTGAGAGTTACAAGAATCACATTAGTTGGGGTAAAAGGACCCAGAGCTTCAGTAAAAAATTAGCCATTAGAATGAATGAAACATAAAAAATATTTCAGGTTTGAGAATAATCTTGGTAAAGTATTTCTCTGTAGATTACAATAAATTAAAATAAATCTATTAATAACTACTAAGTCATTTAGTTGAAAAATATTTATTTTCACCAGAATTATTAAGATGAATTGAAAATTGTGATTCATTTTGAAATATACTCCATTGAATTAAATATCAGCATTAAGCAACTTGATTCTTTGTTTAAATTATTTTTTTAAAGTCTTATTCAATTTATGTCATGATTTTTGTTAGCATATATATAAATTTTTTTAATCACTTTTATACAACTAAACTAATTAGATACTAAACAGAACTAATAGTACAAATTAGCATTTATTTTGTTTAATTGTTGGCATTTCTAGTTCGGGATTTGGATGCTAAGGATTTGTTGACATTATTATTTTGTTATTTCAAATTTATCAACTCTGGAGCAGCTATGTGAATTTCCTATTTCGGAAATTATAATCAAATATATATTTTAGGAAATATGTCAACTTTATGATGAGAGGAACGGATTTTTGACAAGATAATATCTACTTCCTGAAGAAAACATGTGATGTTTAATCTCATAATTCTTGAACTAAAATTCTAAAAATGTCTTTAGGAAAAGCGCAACGACATTAAGGGAGATCAGATTCAGAAAAAGAAAATGGCGTAAAGCATGAAAAGCTGTACTCAACTCTTTGGAATATCAAATCACTGAAATCTCAACATGAACTTTAGAAAATGGACAGAAAAAAAAGAAAAAGTTAGTTTCTTCCCAATACCTACGGTTTGAAATGAGAGAACTTGACGAAGAGGTTGATGTAAATGTAATTGACGGGAGCAGATAAAATGGGGAGGTATAAAAATCTCGGCTAAAGAAATGAACGAAATGAGAAAGGAACACTGGAACCCGAGGAGCAGGTGTACTTATAGCCATAGGCGAAGCGAAAATAAAAATGGAAATACGCGTAGTGTCTAATGACTAATCACTAATATCGGTCGTTCTACTTGCTTCTTTTAGTTTGTCCTATAATTACAAATTACAATAGGAGTTTAATTTTACCATTCGTTAATTACTATATGTGTGATCTTTCAAGTTTTAAAAAAGGAAACATACGCACAATAAATGAATTCCTTTACATGATGCAGCTAAAAAATGAAATTTAATAATCTGATACTAATTAAAGAGAAAATATTTTGACAAAAAATAGCTACTTTTGGGAAAAAAAATTATTACATTTAATACACAATCTTATAATTCGAATTATGGGAAACCAAAACCATAAGTAGCGAGTATTAGAGAATCAAGCTTATTTGAGCACGCTGTTAAGGAAGGGCTCTAATTAGAGGAGGGGACCACCAATTTAACTAAACACAGTTAAGGTGTTAACTGTAGGATCCTCTTCAACATTAGTGCTGTTGATAAAGAGTATTAATTGGTAGCCGAGGTGTTTAGGTGTGATTGGTTAAGTAGAATTGTAGAAAGTAGTAGAATTGTATGAGAGGGATATTGTAACTGTTCTTTTTTAATTCTTTTGTTATATAGACAAGAGCTTACAGCGAGAGGGATATGAAAATTGATGAATAAAATTGATTGTTTATTTATCTCATTTTTTGTCTCCTTTAACTCTATTCTTTTGTCTCCTTTAACCCATTATTTGTCCTCTTATATCTTCTTCTCAATTTTCTCTAATTACGCTTAATTGCGAGTTATTATTATTATTATTATAATGATGATAATACATATCATCATAATAATTAATATAAGAATTATAATATTTATAACAAAATAATAATCATATAAAAACATAATAAAAAATTAATATAATAATTATAATATGTATATCATAATAATGTTGTTATTATTTTTTTCTCATTTTTTACTTCTCCCGGTTATCACCCCCCCCCCCTCTCCTCTCATGTCTGGACCAATTCAAGCTAAAAGGGTGCATTAGACAGCTACGCAGATTACTCCTGTTCGCCAAACAATGAATTTCTCCTGTTGGCGAATAAGTTGTTCGTTGCCCAACCCACATACACCCTCTAATATCAATGATCATCGACCAAACAAATCAATTAAAATCGACATTTTTTTTTTTTTTCATGCAATGACAGATGAAATTGAAATAAAGAACTTTGCATTTATATACTTTCAACACCAATTAACTAATAGAACTGAACAAATGTAGAGCATGTGCATCCAATTAGCCCTAGTAATGATTAGAAATTTTTGTGTCGTTTTTGTGACTAAAATAACTTGAGACGAGAGTCGAGTTGATTTATTAAAAAAAAAAAAAACAGATACACAACATACTGTTAATGCAGTTTAACAAAACCCTTAACGAATAAAATTACATGACAAATAGCATCATCCTCACGAGTCACAACTAGGAACAAAATTTCTCGAGGAACATACAGAGATTTTTTCTAATTATACAACCTCCTAAGCTTCAAAAGTAGATAATAAATAGAAGGAAACTGAGTTCGCACTCATCAACAACCAATGCATGAAGAAAAATGACAACCATATCTCAAAGTAAACGCCGATCGAGCAACGTAAGAGGGACTAGAAGATACTCCGGCCCCTTTCTCTTGAGCATCTTGTACTATGGTCTCAGCAGGAGGCCGGGAGGCGAGAAAAATACTCATATCCTGAAAATGTGCAACAATACTTTAAAATTCATTCTATTCCTACAAAGAATTTTCACGTACCATAATTCTGTATGACTGGAACAGTCTATTCTGATACCAGCACTGTGGTAGCCATGTTCCAGGTAGATAAAAATGGATCCGTGGAAAACCAAAAAGATTTCCTTAAAAAAAGGGTCAACTACTCCGGGGACTCGCGAAGTTGAAATATGATTGCCTGGTGCAAGGCTTAATGAGGCTTTTTATGCATAATGTTATTTTTTTCCTTTTGAAATTAGTAGAGCTCTTACGCTCTATCATTTTCATTAATGAAAGCAAAACAGTCATAAATAGCTTTTATGCATAATGTCAATATAATGTATGGTGCTTCATTAGATTCAAGTAAAGATCATCGAAGGATTAAGTCCAAAGACACAAAAAAGAAGAATGTGCAGAGCTCTAACATACCATATATATAATTACCCAAAGTAAAGAGTATATCTTACCAGAATGAAGCAATGACACTGATCCTAACTCACTGCACAAATGATCAGCACCTCCTTGCATGTGGTCGCCTCCAAGCAACTCTTCTAGGAGAAGATCTTTACCTTCGGATATGACCAGGCGGCCGCCAACTTGATCTACTCCATCTTCCCATACTGGATGGCATTTTGTGCTATCTAAGGCAATTTGGATTGAAGAAAGCTCAATCTCCCTCTTCTGAGGAAGAGAGGTAGATGTTGGCACATTAAAGACAGAAAGATCGGGGCATTCAGAGTTCTCTTGATTTTTTTATGGTGATATTTGTGCATCTGTTTCGCTCTCTTAATCTTATCAAAAGGATTAGAGCATAGAGTTTTAACTTCTGATTCAGGTTCTCTTGCACGCTTTTCTTTGTTTGAACTAAGAATGAGAAATATAAGTTAGTGGTGCTATCCATATTGAAGTTATCTGGTCTATGAAGTACATGATGGTAATTTGGTGTGATGTACACTACATTGCCATGGTATAATTAAAAGAAAATAATTCGAACCATCCTGGGAACTAGTAAATATATAAACAAGCCCACATCCAACAGAATTCACAAGTGAACTATGTTAAAAAAAATATTTTCAATTCAAAGAGTATCTTCATACTAGTAATTAATATCTACATGCACATCATGATCTAATATTCATTTCGTTCAACTATAATCAAATATTCACATGTCTCGGACTAGAAAGGATAAGCAAATTAAATTGATAAAATCTGGTGACAACAAATAAAATCAAACAACTTGAAATTTTGAATAGTAATCCAATACAATCAGAGTATACAGATCATTTAAAGAAGTACACCAATAACAAAACAGGAAAGGGATGCGTAATTATACCCGTTGAGTGCCCTCCAGTTCTCGTGAGTTCTTTCTATCTTGACTTTCTAGAATTTCAGTTGGAGTTGAATTCTCTCTACCTGGACTATCTAAAATTTCAATCGGTGCTGCTTTAGTGCCCAACAGAAGCCTATCATCTGCAGAATATGTACCATGAAGCAATCTAATTACCAGGCTTGTCAGATGATATGGTGGAAGTTTGGGAAAACTATAAGAGAATCTTACCAGGGACAGGGGCAGAAGAAGAGAGGAAAACTGTAGTAGATGAATAAATCGTTATTTATTTCCAATAATCATAAGCGGTATCTAGCAACACGTTATGATTCTCAATTTGCATAAATAAACACTGTACTATTACAGCATTTCAATCCTGCATAAGAAATAAGTATCTTATTGTTTTGATTTTTATGTCACATGATATTCTTATATAATCTAATTTAGGAGTGTGTCATTCTTGCAGATTATACGTTTCTTGATCTAGAGATGATTGCACAAGTTGCTAGCAAGCAATCCATCTCCATCAAGGGGCCCAGTAGATATCATCGCTCACTAGATAAACTAATGAGGGACATACGGTTGTCTCGATGAACAGTTTTTCCCCGCACAATTCAAGAGAACATAAATAAAGTCCGTATAGCAGCCTTTATCAGGAATCAGCGTTAGACGATATTTATAGAACCTATCCTCATGTGAAAAAACTGAACCATCTCAAATTTAGAATCAAACACGTATGAAATAAATAATGACACATAACACAATCCATATATTTATTTCATTGGGTCAAATCCTGTACTATGTTCCAGCAACATATACATATGCAATTAAGTTAGTAACTCCTTGCTTATGATTTGTAGAACTTAATCATCACTTAACTTGCATACTAGTCTTATATGATAATTAATGTTCCATGTTAATTATCAAGACTATGGACAGCTTTTGATTTATTATTGTCATTTAGTCATAAATGAGACACAGTGATCCACAATTCAGATCCTTAACCTAAATGAACTGTCAATAAATAAATCAAGGAACAAATAATCAAATATCATCAATAACATAAACTATAAAAGTAGCCAGATAAATATTGACTTCTAGGACATATCTCCAACATAGACTGATGACCGCTAGTTTCTTTCACCCAAGGCTCACCAAACAACTCTTCTAAAACCATATCTCTCCCTTTGGGTATGACAATGCAACCATCCATGTAATCAACTCCATCCGATCTTGCATTGCCTGTCGTGCCATCTACGTCAATTTCAAGCGACTGGAATTCGCCTTCATTTCTCTGATGAATTAAGACTGAAAACATAGGATAACTAGGCTTTATTATACCTCACAGAACATAAAAATCAAGGCCACATTGGAGGTAAAAAAATTAAGTTGTCTGTTGCCGGGCCTAATGAGAAGAACTCTTATACAACGGTTAATGTTCTTTAACAAAATATTTGAATGACAGATGATGACTTCATGCTGAAGGACACAAAGAGAAATGTGTTATGCTTTTATGTACTGTATAGAAATAATTGCATGATCATATAGAGAAAAATACCAGAATCAACAATTGATACTGATCCCAACTGATTAGACCGATGACCACTTGTTTCTTTCACCCGTGGCTCACCAAGCAACTCTTCTAAAATCATATCTCTCCCTTCGGGTATGACAATGCAACCATCTATGTAATCAACTCCATCAGATCTTGTATTGCCTGTTGTTCCATCTACATCAGTTTCAAGTGATTGGAATCCATCTTCATTTCTTTGATGAATTATGGCTGAAAACACATGATAACTAGGCATTAATATACCACAAAGAACATAAATTTCAAGATTACATTGGAGGAAAAAAAAATTAATCTTACCAGAATCAGGATGTAATACTGATCCTAACTCACTGGGCAGATGATCAATGCTTCCTCCTATCCCAGACCCACCACCCACATGTTGGGATCCAACTCGTATTGCTAGCACTTGTGTTCCATTTGAACCAATTTGGACTGAAGGGATCTCTATTTCAGTTCTTTCAGGAGAAGAGGCATACATTGGTGCTTTTAAGGGAGCACTTTGGGGTATTGGCGTGCTCCCTTTATTTTGAGATCCATGAAGCATCTTGACTCTTTTCGTCTTATTTGAGGGACCGGAGCATTGGACTTGAACTTCAGGTTCGGGCTTTCTTAAACGCTTTTCTTTGTTTGACCTGAGAACGAACAAATCAGTTTAAAAACTGTAAATCCAGCAGGAATTAAGAAATAAAAAGAGCCAAATGATACCTCTGACTTTCTTGATGCCCCTGATCTGACAAATTCTGTCTATCAGGACTATCAGGTATTTCAATGGGAGCATATTTAGTGCCAAGTAGTAGAGTTTCACCTGAAAAGAAACCTTTGATGTCAAATTAGCAATCTTAACACATCAGACTTGGTGAAAAATTAGACGGCTGATGCATAAAAAAGAAGGACCTTACCGAGAGCAGAAGCAGAGGGTTGAAGCTCAGTTGGTGAATATTACGATGTATTCCCACATGCTCTGTCTAATAAACATTTCGGTGATTGAATTACTGGACTTTCCTCTTGACAGCTTCTACTAAATGGGACATTATCCCTATGAAGTTCACTCAAATTGGTTCCTTCAGAAAGACCAGAGAGAGGATATTCTGGAATTTTTAGGTTTGGTTGTGAAATCCCCCTGCCAGACCCAATGTTACCACCAGCTGATTGCTGCATTACAAAATTAATTTTTTGTCAATGAAAGAGGATTATATTAATAGTACAGCCCTGAAGATTGAGCACTTTGACATAAGAAATACCAGAAAAAGGGTGTACTATTGCTCTGGTATAGTGGTGCCATAAAGTTCTTTATCTCATTTCTTTGTTTGAAGTTATCCATCCTGAGAGTTATAAGAATCATGTTAGTTGGGGTAAAAGGACTCAAAGAGCGTCAGTAAAAAATATGAAGAAAAAAAATTAGCCATTAGAATGAATGAAATGTAAAAAAATTTCAGGTTTGAGAATAATCTTGGTAAAGTATTTCTCCGTAGATTACAATAAAAATGAATCTATTACTAACAACTAAGTCATTTTGTTGAAAAATATTTATTGTCACCAGATCGAATTATTAAGATTAATTGAAAATTGTGATTCATTTTGAAATATACTCCATTGAATTCAATATCAAGCATTAAGCAACTTGATTCTTTGTTTAAATTATTTTTTTAAAGTCTTTTTCAATTTATGTCATGATTTTTGTTAGCATATATATTTTGTATTTTTAATCACTTTTTTTACAACTAAACTAATTAGATACTAAACAGAACTAATAGTACAAATTATCATTTATTTTGTTTAATTGTTGGCATTTGTACTTCGGGATTTGGATGCTAAGGATTTCTTGACATTATTATTTTGTTATTTCAAATTTATCAACTCTGGAGCAACTATGTGAATTTCCTATTTCGGAAATTATAATCAAATCGATATTTTAGGAAATATGTCAACTTTTCGATGAGAGGAACGGATTTTTGACAAGATAATAGCTACTTCCTGAAGAAAACATGTGATGTTTAATCTCATAATTCTTGAACAAAAATTCTAAAAATGTCTTTAGGGAAATGAGTAATGACATTAAAGGAGATCAGATTCAAAAAAAGAAAAGGGTGTAAAGCATGAAAAGGTGCACTCTTAACTCTTTGGAATGAAATCGCTGAAATCTCAACATGAACTTTAGAAAATGGACAGAACAAAAAGAAAAAGTTAGTTTCTTTCCAATACCTAGGGTTTGAAATGAGAGAGCAATTGACAAAGAGATTGATGTAAATGTAATTGACGAGAACAGATAAAATGGGGAGAGGTGTAAAAATCTCGGCTAAAGAAACGAACGAAATGAGAAAGGAACACTGGAACCTGAGGAGCATATGTACTTATAGCCATAGGGCGAAGCGAAAATAAAAATGGAAATACGCGGATGAACCGCGTACGAGCTAAATTAGTGTCTAATGACTAATGTCGGTCGTATAATTACAAAATAGGAGTTTAATTTGACCATTCGTTAATTACTATGTGTTATCTTTCAAGTTCTAAAAAAGGAAACATAATCGAATTCCTTTACATGATGCAGCTAAAAAATGAAATTTAATAATCTGATACTAATTAAAGAGAGAATATTTTGACAAAAAATAGATACTTTTGGAAAAAAAAATATTACATTTAATACACAATCTTATAATTTGAATTATGGGGAACCAAAACCATAAGTAGCGAGTATTAGAGAATCAAGCTTGTTTGAGCACGCTGTTAAGGAAGGGCTCTAATTAGAGGAGGGGACCACCAATTTAACTAAACACAGTTAAGGTGTTAACTGTAGGATCCTCTTCAAGATTAGATTAGTGCTGCCGTTAGTCAGTTGGTAAAGAGTATTAATTGGTAGCTGAGGTGTTTAGATGTGATTGGTTAAGTAGAAAGTAGTAGAATTGTATGAGAGGGATATTGTTACTGTTTGGCAACCCTTGTTCGCAATTTTAATAAGGTTCGTTTATTTTTCTACCTCTTGATGGAGTATTAAATAAATTCTAAAATTTACAAAATTTGTATGAAAACGCATCGGTCTTTAAATTAAAAAAGATGAACGGTTTGAATTTGACGTTGCAATTTTAAATTTTGAAAAAATTAACTAATTAATGGAATGTTGGCATTTGAGGGCAACCAAAATATTGGCATTGGAACCCTGCTCATAGACAAGAGCTTACACCGAGAGGGATATGAAAATTGATGAATAAAATTGATTGTTTACGTATCTCATTCTTTGTCTCCTTTAACTCTATTCTTTTGTCTCCTTTAACCCATTATTTGTCCTATATCTTCTCAATCTACTGTGATCCTCTCAATTTGCTCTAATTACGCTTAATTGCGAGTTATTATTATCATTATTATATTGATGATAATACATATCATCATAATAATTAATATAAGAATTATAATATTTATAACAAAATAATAATCATATAAAAACATAATAAAAAATTAATATAATAATTATAATATTTATATCATAATAATGTTATTATTTTTTTTCTCATTTTTTACTTCACTCCTCTTTCCCGGTTACCCCCTCCCCTCGTCTCCTCTCTTGTCTGGACCAATTCAAGCTAAAAGGGTGCATTAGACAGCTACACAGATTACTCCTGTTCGCCAAACAATGAATTTCTCTTGTTAGCGAATAAGTTGTTCGTTGCCCAACCCACATACACCCTCTAATATAATGATCATCGACCAAACAAATCAATTAAAATCGAATTTTTTTTTTTTTTTTGATGCAATGACAGATGAAATTGAAATAATTCGAATTATGGGAAACCAAAACCATAAGTAGCGAGTATTAGAGAATCAAGCTTATTTTAGCACGCTGTTAAGGAAGGGCTCTAATTAGAGGAGGGGACCACCAATTTAACTAAACACAGTTAAGGTGTTAACTGTAGGATCCTCTTCAACATTAGTGCTGTTGATAAAGAGTATTAATTGGTAGCCGAGGTGTTTAGGTGTGATTGGTTAAGTAGAATTGTAGAAAGTAGTAGAATTGTATGAGAGGGATATTGTAACTGTTCTTTTTTAATTCTTTTGTTATATAGACAAGAGCTTACAGCGAGAGGGATATGAAAATTGATGAATAAAATTGATTGTTTATTTATCTCATTTTTTGTCTCCTTTAACTCTATTCTTTTGTCTCCTTTAACCCATTATTTGTCCTCTTATATCTTCTTCTCAATTTTCTCTAATTACGCTTAATTGCGAGTTATTATTATTATTATTATTATTATTATGATGATAATACATATCATCATAATAATTAATATAAGAATTATAATATTTATAACAAAATAATAATCATATAAAAACATAATAAAAAATTAATATAATAATTATAATATGTATATCATAATAATGTTGTTATTATTTTTTTCTCATTTTTTACTTCTCCCGGTTATCACCCCCCCCCCCCCTCTCCTCTCATGTCTGGACCAATTCAAGCTAAAAGGGTGCATTAGACAGCTACGCAGATTACTCCTGTTCGCCAAACAATGAATTTCTCCTGTTGGCGAATAAGTTGTTCGTTGCCCAACCCACATACACCCTCTAATATCAATGATCATCGACCAAACAAATCAATTAAAATCGACATTTTTTTTTTTTTCATGCAATGACAGATGAAATTGAAATAAAGAACTTTGCATTTATATACTTTCAACACCAATTAACTAATAGAACTGAACAAATGTAGAGCATGTGCATCCAATTAGCCCTAGTAATGATTAGAAATTTTTGTGTCGTTTTTGTGACTAAAATAACTTGAGACGAGAGTCGAGTTGATTTATTAAAAAAAAAAAAAACAGATACACAACATACTGTTAATGCAGTTTAACAAAACCCTTAACGAATAAAATTACATGACAAATAGCATCATCCTCACGAGTCACAACTAGGAACAAAATTTCTCGAGGAACATACAGAGATTTTTTCTAATTATACAACCTCCTAAGCTTCAAAAGTAGATAATAAATAGAAGGAAACTGAGTTCGCACTCATCAACAACCAATGCATGAAGAAAAATGACAACCATATCTCAAAGTAAACACCGATCGAGCAACGTAAGAGGGACTAGAAGATACTCTGGCCCCTTTCTCTTGAGCATCTTGTACTATGGTCACAGCTGGAGGCCGGGAGGCGGGAAAAAATACTCATCCCCTGCAAATGTGCTACCATACTTTAAAATTCATTCTATTCCTACAAAGAATTTTCGATTACCATAATTCTGTATGACTGGAACAGTCTATTCTGATACCAGCACTGTGGTAGCCATGTACCAGGTAGATAAAAATGGATCCGTGGAGAACCAAAAAGATTTCTTAAAAAAAAGGTCAACTACTCTGGGGTCTCGCGAAGTAGAAATATGATTGCCTGGTGCAAGGCTTAATGAGGCTTTTTATGCATAATGTTATTTTTTTCCTTATGAAATTAGTAGAGCTTTTACACTCTATCATTTTCATTAATGAAAGCAAAACAGTCATAAATAGCTTTTATGCATAATGTCAATATAATGTATGGTGTTTCATTAGATTCAAGCAAAGATCATCGATGGATTAAGTCCATAGACACAAAAAGAAGAATGTGGAGAGTTCTAACATACCATATATATAATTACCCAAAGTAAAGAGTATATCTTACCAGAATGAAGCAATGACACTGATCCTAACTCACTGAAAAAATGATCAGCACCTCCTTGCATGTGGTCGCCTCCAAGCAACTCTTCTAGGAGAAGATCTTTACCTTCGGATATGACCAGGCGGCCGCCAACTTGATCTACTCCATCATCCCATACTGGATAGCATTTTGTGCTATCTAAGGCAATTTGGATTGAAGAAAGCTCAATCTCTCTCCTCTGAGGAAGAGAGGTAGACGTTGGCACATTAAAGACAGAAAGAGGGGCATTCAGAGTTCTCTTAATTTTTTCATGTTGATATTCGTGCATCTGTTTCGCTCTCTTCATCTTATCAAAAGGATTAGAGCATAGAGTTTCAACTTCTGATTCGGGTTCTCTTGCACGTTTTTCTTTGTTTGAACTAAGAATGAGAAATATAAGTTAGTGGTGCTATCTGTATTGAAGTTATCTGGTCTATGAAGTACATGATGGTAATTTGGTGTGATGTATACTACATTGCCTTGGTATAATTTAAAGAAAATAATTCGAACCATCCTGGCAACCAGTAAATATACAAACAAACCCCCAGCCAACAGAATTCACAAGTGAACTATGTTAAAAAAAAAAATTTCAATTCAAAGAGTATCTTCATACCAGTAATTAATATGTACACATCATGATCTAATATTCATTTCCTTCAACTATAATCAAATATTCACATGTCTCGTACTAGACAGGATAAGCAAATTAAATTGATAAAATCTGGTAACATCAAAAAAAATCAAACAACTTGAAATTTTGAATAGTAATCCAATACTATCAGAGTAAATAGATCATTTAAATAAGTACACCAATAACAAAACAGGAAAGGGATGCGTAATTATACCTTTGAGTGCCCTCCAGTTCTGGTGAGTTCTTTCTACCTTGACTTTCTAGAATTTCAGTTGGAGTTGAATTCTCTCTACTTGGACTATCTAAAATTTCAATCGGTGCTGCTTTAGTGCCCAACAGAAGCCTATCATCTGCAGAATATGTACCATGAAGCAATCTAATATCCAGACTTGTCAGATAATATGGTGGAAGTTTGGGAAAACACCCGGTTGCTCTCTCCAAGGGACTAGTTGATGGTGGAATTACTTGGCTATCATTTTCACAGATGTCTCCTATTCCAGCTGAGTACTGATCCAGCGCTGCAATTTCCTCTGCGGTTAAGATCACCGGTTCAATGGTTGGGAGTTTATGCCCAGAAACATTTCCCTTGTCAAGCGGTGCTATCATGTCATGTACTTTATTTCTTTAATTGGAGTTATCCATCCTATATGACAAGAGAAAGTTTGTCATTAGAATGAATGAAGGCTATCATGTCATGTACTTTATTTCTTTAATTGGAGTTATCCATCCTATATGACAAGAGAAAGTTTGTCATTAGAATGAATGAAGCTTTCTGAGTTAATTCTGATCACCATAAAGAAAATCAAGTTCGTAAATTATTTTTAGAAAGTAATTCTCAATGGACTATAATAGCAATCAACACATTGCTTAGTCATTTATGAAACAATGCTTAGGACCAGAATTGTCAAGTTCAATTGAAAATTTGTATTAATTTCAAAATACACTTGGTCTTCCCTAATGAAATTTTCAGGAAACAAAATTTACTACGGATATCACTAAAGGCATGAAATTTAATAACCAGATCCTAATTTTATTTGACACACAGTGCTTTAAGTTAGAAATCAAACAGTTTGTTCAATTAAGGCTGTTTGTTTAGCTCAAAGAACCACATTGACAATCACAAATATTTTACAAGTGTTTCCATCCTGATAGATTAGAACTACAATCATAGAATCAAATATTGGTTAAATATCAGTTAACTTCTTCTCATACTTGAAAGGATTGAGCAGATTAAAATGATAAAGTTCAATTTACATGAAAGTGGCAAAATATTTGAAAACTAATCCAATAATATCAGAGCTAACGGATCATTTAAAGAAGCAAACCAATAGAAGAACAAGAAAGCAAAGAAGAATGATACCTTTGAGTTCCCTCCTGATTTAGTGCGTTCTTTCTACATCGACTATTTGAAATTTCATTGGGTCCTGAATTTTCACTACCAGGATCATCTGGAATTTGAATCGGTGCTGATCTCGTGCCCAACTGAAGCCTATCATCTGCCAATATTTATACCAAAGAAGAAGCAATGTAACTTTACTAGGCGTCCAGGCTTGTGATAGAATATATATGAAGTTTGTATAACTGAGAGAGGATCTTACCAGGGACAGAAGAAGGAAGAAGCGCAGTAGATGAATATTCCAAAATACACCCTGTTGTGCTCTCCAAGGGACTAGTTGATGATGGAATTAGGTTATCCTTTTCGCAGCTGTCCCCTACTTCAGCCAAGCACTTTTCTAGCTCGGCAGTGTCCTCTGCAGTCCAGGTCTCCTCTTCAAGCAGTTCTATAAAATCATTTATTTCATTTCTCTGTTCGAAGGTATCCATCCTGAGAGTTAATTACAAGAAGAGAAAGTTCTCCATTAGAATGATTGAGGCTTTCTGAGTTAATTTCTTCATTATAAAAAAAAAAAAAAAATCAGGTTTGAAAATTAATTTTTAGGAAAGTAATTCTCAACAGACTATATTAAATAATAACAACAAACAGGATGATTAATACCCAGTGATATATTTACTTGAAGGTTGGGTGGCCGTATACGACATAATTTATTAAAACAAAAGAAAGGAAACATTTTACAGCATGTTTAAAAATAAACAGTAGGAACCCAGTGTACCTGGTACCAGAAAGTACAGTACAAACAACCCAAGCCATGACATCCAGAAACTGATACCATTTGCAATGGTACCAGTAACAGGTTACTTAGTCCCAGTACGGAACGATCGATGTCTGGTCTACAAAGTATGAAGTAGAGGGCGTGGGTCCCGAGTCCCGACCCTCATCGGTCAGACAGAACTCACAGAAGAGAACAGAACAAGAGAGTAGGGATGCGAGAAAAGTGGATTGACTATTGACGGAGAAATTGGAAACACTCGGGAAAAGAGGTGTCAAATCTGGGATCCGATGTGGCAACAAGAATGGAGGAAAGATAAGCGGGTTGAAACGGGTCAATTCGATTAATGGAAAATTCTGCCATACAATTTCTTATTTTTTTTTTATTTCCAGAACCAGTCGTAAAAATTAATTAAAATAACTGTCGACAGCTTTTTCAACCATTTTTTTTAAAGAAACATTTATTAAAATAAAAGTAACAGCGGTAAACGTTAAGTGGAAATCAGAATCATCGTATTTCTCAGAAATTAAAGTAAAATAGATAATTTAGTAAATTAACAAGTCAACCTTTAGATGAGTGGAAAGGTGTTTTTGTTTCTGACTTAATTTTATTAAATTCTGGAAAAATATGCCATGTTAAAATAACAAAATCCTAAAACATTTAGGTATGGTAAAATATCAGAGTATGAGACTAATATTCCATTAGATAGAAATGAGTATATATAACAAGAGGAAATCAGATTAAATAAAGGCATAAGAATAAATTGCTCTACGTATAACCAACCCAAGAAATGAATTCATCGAAATGTAAACAAGAATTTAGAAACAAAACAGAACAAGGATAAAAGAATCAGGTTTTTTTGCATATACCTTACAAACAAACAGCAAAAGCTTCAATCTCGAATGGTCTTGGTAAAGAAGTCGACGTAAATTTAATTGAAGGGGAAAAGATGAAATTGAGAAAGAAGTAAATAACTCAAGAGGGGGTTTTATTTTAGTAGCGAATGGGTAAAAAAGGTAAAACAGGAAATATGGCGAACGAGCCGCGTAGGAGCTTAGTATGTCGGTCGTTCTACTTCACTTGTCAATCGTACGAAGTCGACGACTGTGAATGAAATTTGGTAATCTGATGCTAAAAAAGTCTTTTCAAATTAGACTAGCTATTTCTGGAAAATATGTTTGATGTAGTCATAAAATCCAACTGTTCGAAACTTCGAATTACTATTGTGGCACCGAAAGCAAAAGTAGCAAGACCGGAAGAATATAAATTATATACAATGCACACGTTTGATAGAACAAACGAGGATCAAAATTAGATCTGATTGGTGCATTTAATAGCGAAATGAGAATAGGTTAGCCAATCTACATTAGTCTTCGCGAAGAAACTCTGAGCGGCGTTTTGATTATATAAGAATAAAATTAGAATTAGTTATTCGGAGTAAAAAAATATTATTTCTAAATAATTAAGAATAATTTTTTGGAGATCGTATTATTTCTATGTGGTCCAACATTCGGAATAATATTTTATTCCTAGGATGTTTGACCGGATTAAAAGATAACTTCTTAATCCACATTAAGAATATGATCCAAACACATAAGAAATAAAAAATTATTTCGGATGTTAGACCACTTAAATATAACACTCTAGATAAAAAAAAAACTTATTCTTCATAGTTTAATAATAACGTTTCCTTTTACTCCAAATAACTAATCCTAATTTTATTCTTAAATGATCCAAACACATCTATTAAACATCAAAAGGGCTGAACCGGAATTCAAAGGGCCAGATGTAATCTACATTTAAACTCTTTATAATGTCATAATATGATTCATATCTTGTTTATTAATAAAGATTGGATTATACATAATAATTACGCATATTAAGTGCAAATAATTCAATCCTAAGTATTATTTGAGCATTTCAATCGTTTCTGGACTCATTCTGACTCATTTCATCACAATAATCTATATTTAAACTCTTTATACAGTCTAGAATATGATTCAAACCTTGTTTAGTAAAAAAGATTTGATTATACATAGTAATTACGCATAATAAGTGCAAATAATACAATTCTAAGTATCATTTGAGCATTTCCATCGTTTCTGGACTCATTCTAAGTCATTTCATCACAATAATCTATATTTAAACTCTTTATATTGTCTAGAATATGATTCATACCTTGTTTATTCAAAAAGATTGGATTATACATAGTAATTACGCATATAAAGTGTAAATAATGCAATTCTAAGTATCATTTGAGCATTTCGGTCGTTTCTGGACTCATTTTAAGTCATTCATCACAATAATCTACATTTAAACTCTTTATACTGTCTAGAATATGATTCATACCTTGTTCATTGAAAAATATTGGATTATATATAGTAATTACGCATATAAAGTGCAAATAATGCAATTCTGAGTATCATTTGAGCATTTCAAACGTTTCTGGATTCATTCTAAGTGCTTTCATCACAATAATCTACATTTAAACTCTTTATACCATCTAGATTATGATTCATAACCTGTTTATTAAGAAAGATTGGATTTTACATAGTAATGACACATATAAAGTGCAAATAATGTAATTCCTAGTATCTTATGAGCATTTCAATCGTTTCTGCACTTAATCTAAGTCATTTCATCACAATAATATACATTTAAACTCTTTATACAGCCTAAAATATGATTCATATCTTGTTTATACAAAAAGATTGGATTATACATAGTAATTACGCATATAAAGTGTAAATAATTCAATTCTGAGAATTATTTGAACATTTCAATCGTTTCTGGACTCATTCTAAGTAATTTCATCACAATAATCTACATTTAAACTCTTTATACTGTCGTGAATATAATTCATACCTTGTTTATTAAAAAATATTGGATTATACATAGTAATTACGGATATAAATTGTAAATAATGCAATTCTGAGTATCATTTGAGTATTTCAACCGTTTCTGGGCACATTCTAAGTCATTTCATCATAATAATCTACATTTAAACTCTTTATACTGTCTAGAATATGTTTCATATCTTGTTTATTCATAAAGATCGGATTATACATAGTAATTACGCATAGAAAGTTCAAATAATGCAATTCTGAGTATCATTTGAGCATTTTAATCGTTTCTGCACTCAATCTAAGTTATTTCATCACAATAATCTACATTTTAACTCTTCATACTGTCTAGAATATGATTAATACCATGTTTATTAAAAATATTGGATTATACATAGAAATTGAGCATTTGAATAATGCAATTCTGAGTATCATATGAGCATTTGAATCGTTTCTGGGATCATTCTAAGTCATTTAATACAAATAATCTACATTCTAACTATTTATACTGTTTAGAATATGATTCATACCGTGTTTATTCAAAAAGATTGGATTATACAAAGTAATTGCACATACAAAGTACAAATAATGCAATTCTGAGTATTATTTGAGCATTTCAATCGTTTCATCACAATAATCTACATTTAAACTCTTTATACAACCTAAAATATGATTCATATTTTTTTTTATACAAAAAGATTGGATTATATATAGTAATTACGCATATAAAGTGTAAATAATACAATTCTGAGTATTATTTGAGCATTTCAATTGTTTCTGGACTCATTCTAAGTCATTTCATCACAATAAATTACATTTAAACTCTTTATACTGTCGAGAATATGATTCATACCTTGTTTATTAATAAAGATTGGATTATACATAGTAATAACGCATATAAACTGCAAATAATGCTATTCTGAGTATCATTTGAGCATTTCAACTGTTTCTGGACACATTCGAAGTCATTTCATCACAATAATCTATATTTAAACTCTTTATACTGTCTAGAATATGATTGAGATCTTCTTTAATAAAAAAGATTGGATTATACATAGTAATTATGCATAAAAATTGTAAATAATGCCATTATCAGTTTCATTTGAGAATTTCAATCGTTTCTGGGCTCATTCTTAGTCATTTTATCACAATAATCTACATTTAAACTATTTATACAGTCTAGAATATGATTCATTTCTTGTATATTAATAAAGATTGGATTATACAAAGTAATTACGCATATAAAGTGCAAATAATGCAAGTCTGAGTATCATTTGAACATTTTAATATTTTCTGGGCTCATTCTAAGTCATTTCATCACAATAATCTATATTTGAACTCTTTATACTATCTAGAATATAATTCCTACCATATTTATTAAAATATATTGGGTTATATATGGTAATTACGCATATAAAGAGCAAATAATGCAATTCTAAGTATCATTTGAGCATTTGAATAGTTTCTGGACTCATTCAAAGTCATTTCAACCCAATAATATACATTTAAACTTTTTATACTGGATAGAACATGATTCATATCTTACTTATTCAAAAAGATTGGATTATATATAGTAATTACGCATATAAAGTGTAAATAATGCAATTCTAAGTATCACTTGAGCATTTCGGTCGTTTCTGGACTCATTTTAAGTCATTCATCGCAAAAATCTACATTTAAACTCTTCGTACTGTCAGAATATGATTCATATCTTTTTTATTTATAAAGATTGGATTATACATAATAATTATGCATATAAAGTGCAAATAATGCACTTCTGAATATTATTTTGGAATTTCAATCGTTTCTAGACTTATTCTAAGTTATTTCATCACAATAATCTACATTTAAATTCTTTATACTATCGAGAATATGATTTATATCTTATTTATTAAAAATGATTTGATTATACATAGTAATTACGCATATAAATTGCAAATAATGAAATTCTGAGTATCATTTGAGCATTTCAATCGTTTCTGGGTACATTCTAAGTCCATTTGTCACAATAATCTACATTTGAACTATTTATACTGTCTAGAATATGATTCATAAAGATTGGATTATACAAAATAATTACGCATATAAAGTACAAATAATACAATTCTGAGTATTATTAGAGTATTTCAATCTTTTCTGGACTCATTCTAAGTCATTTCATCACAATAATCTACTTTTAAACTTTTTATATTGTCTAGAATATGATTCATACCTTGTTTATTAAAAAATATTGGATTATACATAGTAATTACGGATATAAACTGTAAATAATGTAATTCTGAGTATTATTTGAGAATTTCAATCGTTTCTGGGCACATCCTAAATCATTTCATCACAATAATCTACATTTAAAATCTTTATACTGTCTAGAATACGATTCATATTATTTGTTCATAAAGATTAGATTATACATAGTAATTACGCATATAAAATACAAATAATGAAATTCTGAGTATCATTTGAACATTTCAATCGTTCCTGGACTCATTCTAAGTTATTTCATCACAATAATATACATTTAAACTATTTATACCGTATAGAATATGATTCATATCTTGTTTATTCAAAAAGATTGATTTATACATTATAATTACGTATATAAATTGTAAATAGTGCAATTCTGAATATCATTTGAGCATTTCAATCGTTTATGGACTCATTCTAAATCATTTAATTGCAATAATCTACATTGAAACTCTTCGTACTGTCTAGAATATGATTCATTTTTTTTTTATTAAAAAATATTGAATTCTACATAAAAACACATATAAAGTGCAAATAATGTAATTCTAAGTATTATTTGAACATTTCAATTATTTCTGGACTCATTCTAAGTCATTTCATCACAATAATCTACATTTAAACTTGATATACTATCTAGAATATGGAGAGTTGATATAGAACACTGATGTGTACGGATCGTTCCCGTACACATGAGTCGTTTTTCAAGATCCGAAATTCAAACGGTCAATCCGAACCGTTCAAGTTGTTCGCCATATTGAAAAACCTAGATAGACCAAATTTTACATTTTTTCGAATTTTTTTGCTATTTATTATGATATTTTAAAAAAACACTATAATTGGAGTATTTCAGGCCCTCCAATTTGAAAATATCATAATATATAGCAAAAAAATTCGAAAAAATGTAAAATTTAGTTTGCAAGAGATTTTCAATATAAAGAACAAGTTGAACGGTTCAGATTGACCGTTTGAATTTCGGATCTTGAAAAACGACTGATGTGTACGGAGACGATCCATCCGTACACATCAGTGTATTTTATCCATTCTCCTAGAATATGATTCATATCTTGTTTATTAATAAAAACTAGCTAATGCATCACGCTTCGCGCGATGTAAGATTAATCTAAAACGATTATATTATTTATTTTAGTACATTACTTTTTTTTTCATTAAGTTTTAAACTGGCATGTTTCATATGACATATTTTCTATTGTCAATAGAACATCCTACTTATGGCCTTTAAATATAAAGTATTTAAGTTAAGATACATGGGAAGCTTTTTGGTTATCTACTTTTTTCGGCGGCCGCTCTTCTTCTTTTATATATTTTTTTTTATTTGTTCGATAGTTTTTTTGTATGGTAAAAAAAAAGGAGGCATTAATTAAATAGATAGATTGAAAAGTTTTAGTAACTAAATAGATCGAGCAGGCTAAGAATAGCTAAATAGAGCTAACAAAGGATGGCAGAAATAGAAGATTGTTTGGCCTGTGATATTTTTTTCTTATTTCGAGAGAGGTCTTGGATGGAAGGAGGGCAAAATCTTAGTCTAAAGGGCTAGAGAACGAAGGGTTCCGTGAATCCAATTTCTGTAAACCAAGTAATAGTTAACCAATCAGCAGGATAATCAAAATCAATATATCTAAAAAAATACAATACAAAATAATTTCTTTAGTAAGTTATCTGACTGGACAGTAGGTTTTTGGAATATTAAATAGTCCTAATGGTATTTGTTGAATCTTACTTACATGAGCAAAGAAAGAAGTATCTGGATTATACAACTACAGTTTAATTTTTTTTTTCTCTTATATTCCTAAAAGGAATATTTTGAACTGGAATCGTATAGTTAGATTCAATCTACATATATAGAAAGGCAAAATCACAAATCAACATAAAAATATCTAAGGTCATATTAGTGCGATGATGCATATTGGTATAGCGGCAGGAAAAACAAAAGCAACTTACTTAGTACATGGATGTACCTGAAGCAACCCTTAGCTTGTCCAGATGATTGAAAGCTAGCAATTTTCTTTTCATGATCTTCTCTCCAAGAAATCTATCTTTCCTAGCAATTGGAAAATGTAGCTTTTCAAGATTTGATAATAAAAAATAATAATAAACGATGCATGGTTTATCTTTTTCTGAGTTAGATGACCCTTTCTTCATGAGATTTCTTTCATTCCTCTGCTCAACCTTATATAGAGCATACAACTCACGACACAACCACTGTGAATATAACCCCCCAGTGAGACCAAAAAACACATAAAACTTCTTTGGTTGGATATCGAAGCACTCACCAAACAGTTATGCGGCATATCAATTTGTAAGCTAATAGATGTGTTCAACTTAACTTTTGACTGATACTAAGAGGTGAAATGAAAATCACATCTGCATGTTAAAAAAAAGTATCAAATACAATAATGACTGTGTAAATTGTAAAGGAGCACCAAACGAAGGCAAAATGGTCAAACCTATCTTTTAACGATAAAACTCTGGTTTACATCCAAATTTGTTAATCAATATGACATGTCTGGATGGTCTATTGGTTGGGTAAATTTACATTAATCAAAAAAAATTTTGGTATGCAATCCTGGATGCTTTCAGCAATAGCAATTTCATGATAAATACAGTAGTCTCTCTAGTATTCTGAGCAATCCTGAATAGGTACCATTGAGCCTATATATGGTTAAAATCAAGAAACACAATATTAGCTCAAGCTTTTTCATGGTAGTTGTCATTGTAAATATTATCTACAAAGCATGTGCCACTTTAATTAATTAAAAAAATAATTTATTATCTTAATTCAGCATGAGATATGGAATCCTGATTGAGAGAGATTTTTTATTTGAAAATCAAACCTGAAAAGTAAAGTACCAAAAAGAGATCTCCTTTTCTTCTAGCATTTCTCTAGCCTTCCTTTTATATCTTCCATGTTAGTATATGTAGACTACATGAAGGATCAGAGGCAGATAACAATTCAAGTTCTTTCCTTGAGAAGATCGAAAGAAATAAAGTATGATTTCCAAAAATTGTTTCTGACTTTATGTTTTGAACAAACTTCAAGTTTAGAGTGTGACTTTGGTAGAAAACTAACCTCATCTTATCCGTCAAACACCTAAAATTTAAATTCAAGATAGATAAATCAGATCATTAGAGAAATAGTTCAATGTAAGAGTGAATATGTAATGAAACACATATCTTTTACTTCAAATCTTTTGCCTTGGATAATACAAAATACCAGTATAGTATTATGGTCAGTCTGTCCCACAGCTTCGATGCTATGAGCCTCATCCCAAGCATGCATCAGCCTAAGAAATAATATAAAAATAAAACAATTGTCAAATGATTTGGGCTCCACGTTAACGTTTAAACGTCTTAAAAGATATCCTATATACCTTTCCTTTGGCTCAATAGGACTTTTTGATCGTGCACCCTACAAACCTTTTTGAACAAATTTTTGTACTGGTCTTTAACTTCACTGATATGTTTTTTTCTACATTCGACATTTGTGGTGCTATCATTGAACCTGACCAGTACTGTTACAACTTATACCAGATACCATTGTTCTATTAAGCTCATGTAATTGTTTTCTTTTTTTGAACAACCACAAAATTTGAGGAAGAACAATTATAGGACCTCAAGCAGATCAAGCACACAACTACAAAGAATATAAGAAATAAGCACTTCCAGTAACTATTCGAAAAAAAATGTAACCTTATATTTCTTGCAAACAACTATTTATCTCTGGTAATTTGCAGAGTCCACATTATTCAGCAAGAAATAAGTACTTTAAGTAGCTATTTGAAAAAATGAAACCTTGTATTTCTATTGATCTGGAGTTATCAAAATGCCATAATGCTCCTACATCAGCAGTTTTGCTGTTGATACCAGCTGAACCATTAATTACTGAGCAGTCCTATGAGGAAAAGAGGGAGAAAGAACACACATACCTTGTCAGACAACAGGAGCAAGGAGAATAGCCAGTGACATCCGTACCTTTTCTGCTCTACTTCGTTTGGATCTGGAAATAGTCTGTTTTTGGCACTGTCGCTTGCTCGCATACCTTCCCCACACTGGGTACGCACGCTGAATAGATTGCTTGCTGTATAGAAATTGAGCACCTTCAATAGAAGCCTAATATAAGCCTAATTCAAAATCACCAAGAGCAGTAATTCAATCAATGTCAGATTCATATATCATGAAGCCATAGAAAATAATTAGCAAATTACCTTGTTGGATGGGAACAAAGAAGTTATAATGGTTGTTTAAGGTATCCTAATGCATAAGCAAAGCAATCAAAATCATAGATGTGGATCATGTAATTAGTCAGTTTTGATATGTCTTAATCTAACAAAAAGCAAAAGCTCAGTATGAAAGATAATAATAAATTCGAAAGATCTATCGAACAATGTATGGTAACTCTAGTGAAGCTAATTTTTGTGTTGCACAACCCATACAGTAAAAAATTGAACAACTGAACCTATGCAAACAATCAGAATATATTTAAGCATGCACCTGACAATACACGCTCTCACAGTGGCTAAAAGGTAACGGTCATTTAGGAATGACATATGAGAAAGGCTTCAGCGACAACTGCAAGTGACACGTAAAAAAAAAACACCAACTCTGAAAAAGTATACTACGTTGCCAGAAAACCAGTTATAGCAATGCCTTTTAAAATATGTGATACGACATTGAAATTGCAAGGGACAAAGAAACTTGAACTAATGACCACACACCTGAGAAATGCTTAATCTGGAATCTCATCCCCAATCACAAAGCACATGCAAAGCGAAACAAATTCTAAGTAGAAAATATCCCAAGCATGTCTGGCCATCGTTACAAAAATTCATCAATAATAATGAATCAATATAAATCTACTGTAATATAACATTTGACAGAAAAAGTATAAACTTTTTTTATGCTAAGAGGTTTCCAATCATTTAAATTTGGTAAACTTGATAGCATTTTAAATTATATATAGACCCTCTAAATAGTTAGGACATGTAAGTTTTTTTTTTTGTGGAATAAGTCTGATGCTGGCCTTCATAACAAAAAGCCTCAAGAACACCCATAATCACACCAGAAAAATAAGTTAGATAAACCCACACCAACTTAATAGGTTGCAAACTTTCTCATCAGGAGGGTAAGAAACTGAGGGGCTTGTTTAGAAATTTTTGCCTAAGAAAAAAACATCAAATTCTTTCTTAACAGTTTCCAAGATAAAACATGATGGAACGAATAAATGAGGCACATAAAAATTGCACCTAAACGTCGATAATCTTAGAAGAGATGCACTCCTACAGGTGCACCCTTGGACTCCCCACTGACAGCAGCAGACTTCTCATCCTAATAAAATAGTACCAACAACAATAATCAAAAGTAACTCCATTTTACATATCTACCCTGGAACTGTAGAGTTTCCTAACCCGACAGCTATATCACATTTCTAGCCACATAGAATTGAAATTGTAAGTTGAACACACAGACAGTAACTGAAAAACAAAAGGAGAAGATAAAGACACTATTAGGCATACCATGAATACTAAGTAAGACTATGTAATCATTTTCAGTAACACCTTTATTTATCCAAACCTATAGACAAAATTAGAAATGTATATATTTAGTATTTATCGGCATTTTTGACTTATTATGAACTGAAGTGCATAAAATCAATTTCACTGAACAGTAAACTAAATATATATGAAATATCAACCTCAATTTACCTGCAAAACGTACTTTGTATAAGACTGTAAAAAGCTATGTTTGTGCGCAATATGAACATGATGTTTCCTTCTTTCTACCGTCGTCTCCTCGACCTGACAAATGGCAAAAAGACACAAAAGAAATCCATAATAAGCTCAAATAAGTCTAGTTCATAACCTCTCCCATTGAGAACACCAACAGATATATGAACGTCAGAATATTACCAGATATTCAACAATAATCACTAAATTTTTTTGGCATTTTGATCTATAGTATGTAAAAAAAGAGGACAGAAAAATTAATCAATGCCTTTAGTCTAACTGACATGACCAAATCGCTAGAAGAAAGATATAAAATACCCAAATCAATCAACAAAATAGGAGAAATAGGTAAGAAGGGCAGCCAAAAGAGAAAAAAGCTTGGGTTGAGGCAGACATCGGAGAGGAGATAATATGCTCCATCTAAGCACACGGGAATGAACTCATAACCTCACAAAATCCTAAATCATTGCTTGAGTTTTCATCTGCTAATCTAAATTTAGTCCAAAATTTTAGCAAAAAAAATCTGGTAAAAAGAAACGGGAATGAACTCATAACCTCGGAAAATCCCAAAGCAGCAAGCTGCAGAAGCAGTAGAAGCCCGAAATCGTTCAGGAAACTGCAAAGGAAAACTTAGATTCAAAAGCATTTTCAGGAAGAAAGAGAGAGAGGAGTGAGAGTGGTCAATGGCTAAGAAGGGCACTTACCTGGAACAGGAAGGAAGAACCCCAGGCGAAGCAGGACAAAGCTAGGGTTTTCTCATTCGGCGATGCATTCTCCAGGAAAAGAAAAAAGAAGAGGGATCGAGAAGCGTCGAAAGAGAGAGAGAAGAAATTACACATCGGAATGAGGAGAAAGTACAGGCAGCCCAACGCCTCTGTCCGGAAAAGGGATGGGTTAGATCAGATGCGGCAGAAAAGAAGAAGGGCAGGCATGCACAAAGAAGAGAAGAAAGGAATTCACGGCAAAAATGAAGAAACGGCGACAGAAGAGCAGAAGGGGCAGACGCAGGGCAGAGATAGTGGAGGCGGACGGACCAGATCAAATCCATCGCATGCCAAACAATAAGTCGAACCGTTGCGATTCGAGCTTTCTCTACAGTTTTTCCAAGGTTTGAAATTGAAATACTTATAATTGCATTATACATAATAATTAGACATATGAAGTGCAGATAATACAATTCTGAGTATCATTTGAGCATTTTAATCGTTTCTGGACTTATTCTAAGTCATTTCATCACAATAATCTACAATTCAACTTTTCATACTGTCTAAAATATGATTAATATATTGTTTATGAAAAACGATTGTATTATATATAGTGATTACGCATATAAATTGTTAATAATTCAATTCTGAGTATTATTTGAGCATTTCAATCATTTATGGATTCATTCTAAGTCATTTCATCACAATAATCTACATTTAAACTCTTTATACTGTCTAGAATATGATTCAAACCTTGTTTATTAAAAAAGATTGGATTATACATAGTAATTACTTATATAAAGTGCATATAATGCAATCCTGAGTATCATTTCAGTATTTCCATCATTTCTGAAATCATTCTAAGTCATTTCATCCCAATAATCAACAATTAAAATATTTATACTGTTTAGAATATGATTCATATCTTGTTTATTCAAAAAGATTAGATTATTCATAATAATTACAAATATAAAGTGCAAATAATGCAATTATGAGTATCATTTGAGTATTTCAATCGTTTCTGGACCAATTCTAAGTCATTTTATCACAATAATCTATATTTAAACTCCTTATACTGTCTAGAATATGATTCATACCTTATTTATTAAAAAAGATTGGATTATACACAGTAATTACGCATATATAGTGGAAATAATGCAATTCTGAGTATCATTTGAGCATTTCAATCGTTTCTGGACTCATTCTAAGTCATTTCATCACAATAATCTACATTTAAACACTTTATACTGTCTAGAATATGATTTATACCTTCTTTATTCACAAGAATTTGAATATACACAGTAATTACGCATACAAAGTGCAAATAATGCAATTCTGAGTATTATTTGTCCATTTCAATCGTTTCTGTACTCATTCTAAGTCATTTCATTACAATAATCTACATTTAAACTCTTTATACTGGATAGAATATGATTCATATCTTGTTTATTCATAAAGATTGGATTATACATAGTAATTACGCATACAAAGTACAAATAATGCAATTCTGAGTATCATTTGAGCATTTCAATCATTTCTGGACTCATTCTAAGTCATTTTATCACAACAATTTACATTTAAACTGTTTATACCGTCATACCTTGTTTATTAATAAAGATTGGATTATACATAGTAATTACAAATATAAATTGTAAATAATGCAATTCTGAATATCATTTGAGCATTTCAATCGTTTCTGGACTTTTTCTAAGTCATTTAATCACAATAATCTACATTTAAACTTTTTATACTATCTAGAATATGATTCATATCTTGTTTATTAATAAAAATTTGATTATACATAGTAATTACGCATATAAATTGCAAATAATGCAATTCTGAGTATCATTTGAGCATTTCAATCGTTTCTGGACGCATTCTAAGCCAATTCATCGCAATAATCTACATTTAAACTCTTTATACTGTTTAGAATATGATTCATATCTTATTTATTAAAAAAGATTAGATAATCCATAGTAATTACGCATATAAAGTGCAAATTATGAAATTCGAAATATCATTTGATCATTTCAATCGTTTCTGCACTTATTCTAAGTCATTTCATCAAAATAATCTTTATTTAAACTTTTTATAATTTCTAGAATATGATTCATATCTTGTTTATTGATAAAGATTGGATTATACATAATAATTATGCATATAAAGTGCAAATAATACAATTTTGAATATCATTTGAACATTTCAATCGTTTCTGGACTCATTATAAGTCATTTCATCACAATAATCTAAATTTAAACACTTTATACTGTCTAGAATATGATATATACCTTCTTTATTCACAAGGATTTGATGATACACAGTAATTACGCATACAAAGTGCAAATAATGTAATTATGAGTATTATTTGAGCATTTCAATCGTTTCTGTACTCATTCTAAGTCATTTCATCACAATAATCTACATTTAAATTCTTTATACTGTCTAGAATATAATGCAGACCTTGTTTATTAAAAAAGATTGGATTATACGTAGTAATTACGCATATAAAGTGCAAATAATGCAATTCTGAGTATCATTTGAGCATTTCAATCATTTCTAGGCTCATTCTTAGTCATTTCGTCACAACAATTTATATTTAAACTCTTTATACCGTCATACCTTGTTTATTAATAAAGATTGGATTATACATAGTAATTGGAAATATAAATTGTAAATAATGCAATTCTAAGTATCATTTGAGCATTTCAATCGTTTCTGAACTTTTTCTAAGTCATTTCATCACAATAATCTACATTTAAACTTTTTATACTATATAGAATATGATTCATATCTTGTTTATTAATAAAAATTAGATTATACATAGTAATTACGCATATAAAGTGCAAATAATGCAATTCTGAGTATCATTTGAGCATTTCAATCGTTTCTGGACTCATTATAAATCATTTCATCACAATAATTTACATTTAAACACTTTATACAGTCTAGAATATGATTTATACTTTCTTAGAAATAATCCTTTGAGATAAACAAGCATTGCAGTCATGCTCAATGTCTGCCTTGATGCTCTGTCCGGATAGTGCTATTAGTATGCACTAAAATTTTATGAGCCTACACGACTAGTGTTGGTAAGAATACTGTCGCTATATATTATTGATTGGAATGGAAATGTTGTGTAATTTGCTACTAATTGCAGGGGTAAACCTGTCCTTGCTGTCTCAGGTGATGTCATCTCGCTTAGCTCAGGGAACTTTTAATGGAGGATTGCTCTCTACTGAGGATGGCACACTTGCTCCAGTAGTAGCTGATGCTATAATAACATTAGCTGGTTATTTGGGGCAAAACTTGCTTCTAAATGTGACACTTCTGCCTTCCTTATTTATCTGCATGGCCTCCCTTATTGCAACCGTGTGCACTTTTAATTCGTTATATTGATAATCTAGTGTCATGTTGTCAACTTGCTATCTACTGGTTCTAGATAGCCCCTATCTAGTGTATCAAAAAAAAAACTTGCTATCTACTGGTATGGATTTCCATGATAAATATAATTAGCTCCTTTGGGTGTCTATGTGTAGATATCAACAGCTATTTTCTGTATATCTAGTGAATAAAATTAGCAAAATGCAAATGTACGTAGATGAAATTACTACAAGAGAGATTTTATTTGTTTTTTTTCTCCAGGTTGCTTGTTCCTTAATTATTTATGTTTATTTTACCTTCCTGAAAGAAGCTATTTTACTTGATAACGCTCAATTTTAGGTGGGTGCTGTTTGGGTACCAAAATCTGAATACTCGGCAATTCTTGTTTAATCAATAATAACTCTGTTAATGATATTCTACGTTAAAAAAAAAAAAAGAACTCTGTTAGTGGAATTCACTTGTATTTAAGACTTTTAAGTATTTCAAACTAGTCGGTTTCCTTCTGATTCGATGAAATTGAATATAAGCAGATAGGCTGGAAAAAAATTAATACGGCTACTTGTGCCTGCTGCATTTGAGGTTCGTAGAAGCAATAGTTGAACTTGATGTGTTCTTCTGTCTAAAGTTTGCTCTCTTAATTAATATGTTTTTAGTTGTTTAAGCTAAAGCAGTCTCTCTTAGGATCGGTAAATATTGCTAAATATAAACCATAACCTACATATCTAAATATCCTACTTAATTTCTTGGGAATAATTAATTATTAATCATATGGTATTCTGCTCAAAATTTGCACTGTTTTTTATCCTGAAAAATACCAACTCTCCTCTCCTACTCGCAAGTTTTTATTTTATTTATTTTATTTTTTAATCATATTTTCCTGTTATTAAAAGAGAAGTTTGCCATTGGTGATTCAACTTACTTGATAGAAACATAGCACACATTATCTTTTTCGGCTTAAGTTATAAGTTCTTACAAACAATTGGCAATTGAAAAAAATAATAAAATAACATAAAATAAAATTAAGCATATCTCAGTTTGTGCAGTTTGGCATCAAGTTAAATTATAGCAATTTGGTACAGTAAAACTTAAATATCCATGAAAGATCCTTTTTAAGGATTTTTTTGTTACAAATAGTTTTCTTCTTTCTCAGACTAAAAGCGTCAACATATTATTTGGAGAGCGATTTGCACCTAACAATTTTTCGGCAAACTCACAACTGGAAATCGTTAAGTTGTCTTAGACAATCGAAAATTACATTCACAATGAGCAACATTAGTTCCAGAAAATTACGATAAAACCCATAAGAAATTAATCACATGAACAATGTTAGAAAAGAAATATAATTAATAATAAAAAAAAAAACCAATTCACCAACGTCAGTGGATTTACACGGTTTACACCCTCAACTCCTTTAATAACTAAACCACCAATTTACTCTACTAGACTGCAAAGTTGAAAATAATATGAATTCACAATTTCACACACAGCCAATCAAAGAAAAAATAAAGCCCGTAACTCAAAACCAAACATCAAACGAGTAGCAAGCTCATCAACATCAACAGATACTATATCGTAAGATTGCATGCTGCGTCTTATATCATTTTCAGGTCTGGAGCTCGGAGGTTGGAAAAATATTCAACCCTGAAAATGTGAAGCAATAATTTAATAAATGCTTTTCTTTCCTCAAAGTATGTAAAGTGCAACCAGAACTGGCTATGGCACTATACCAGCTCTGAGCTAATTATTTGAGAGTTTAAACCTCAATTCTGGAACCAACACTGTGCCTCTACTGTAACAGAGCCCAAAAGTGCCACAATTTATTAAGTTCCTAAGAAAAAATAACAATGTGGAATGTAGGTGGCCCATCTTATTCAGTTCAAAGCTCATACATTGGGTCGCTATTCAATACTATAATCTTGCTGCAACCTTTCTAATGTTTGTCAGTACTATATATTAGGACCATTTGTGTCATTGACAGTCTTGGCCAACATTCTTTTTTTCCCTTTTGATTAATGTCAGACAAAAGGATATAAAGTTCAGAATTTGAAATCTGGTCTACCGAAATTTCATGACTACTTTATTGTTTTGTTATACATTTAATTTGACATCATTATTTACTAACTGAAAGATATTCAGAAAACAAACAAATGTAGTAAGGTTCTCAAATTAAAGGATAAACAAATGATAGGCTTTGTGTACTGTACAGAAATAAATTGCATGATACAATATAAAAGAAAAATATCAGAATCAACAAATAATACAGATCCCAATGGATTAGACTGATGACCACTAGTTTCTTTCACCCAAGGCTCACCAAGCAACTCTTCTAAAACCATATCTCTCCCTTTGGGTATGACAATGCAACCATCCATGTAATCAACTCCATCCGATCTTGCATTGCCTGTCGTGCCATCTACATCAATTTCAAGCGACTGGAATTCGCCTTCATTTCTCTGATGAATTAAGGCTGAAAACACAGGATAACTAGGCTTTAATATACCTCATAGAACATAAAATTCAAGGCCACATTGGAGGTAAAAAAATTAAGCTGGCCGTTGCCAAGCCTAATGAGACGAACTCTTATACAACGGTTAATGTTCTTTAACAAAATATTTGAATGACAGATGATGACTTCATGCTGAATGACACAAAGAGAAATGTGTTATGCTTTCATGTACTGTATAGAAATAATTGCATGATCATATAGAGAAAAATACCAGAATCAACAATTGATACTGATCCCAACTGATTAGACAGATGACCACTTGTTTCTTTCACCCGTGGCTCACCAAGCAACTCTTCTAAAACCATATCTCTCCCTTCGGGTATGACAATGCAACCATCTATGTAATCAACTCCAACAGATCTTGTATTGCATGTTGTGCCATCTACATCAGTTTCAAGTGATTGGAATCCACCTTCATTTCTTTGATGAATTATGGCTGAAAACACATGATAACTAGGCATTAATATACCACACAGAACATAAATTTCAACATTACAATGGAGGGAAAAAAATTAATCTTACCAGAATCAGGATGTAATACTGATCCTAACTCACTGGGCAGATGATCAATGCTTCCTCCTATCCCAGGCCCACCACCCACATGTTGGGATCCAACTCGTATTGCTAGCAGTTGTGTTCCATCTGAACCAATTTGGACTGAAGGGAGCTCTATTTCAGTTCTTTCAGGAAGAGAGGCATACATTGGTGCTTTTAAGGTAGTACTTTGGCGTATTGTTGTGCTCCCTTTATTTTGAGATCCATGCAGCATCTTGAATCTTTTCGCCTTATTTGAGGGACTGGAGCATTGGACTTGAACTTCAGGTTCGGGCTCTCTTAAACGCTTTCCTTTGTTTGACCTGAGAATGATGAGTAGATGTAACAGGTGCTAAACTGTGTTTGTGTCCAAACTATAAGCAGAATGTTTTTATGATAAATTAACCAAGAAACAATTCAATCATATAAGAACGAAGAAATCAGTTTGAAAAAATGTAAACCCATTAAGAATTAAGAAATAAAAAAGAGCCAAATGATACCTCTGACTTTCTTGATGCCCCTGATCTGACAAATTCTCTCTATCAGGACTATCAGGTATTTCAATAGGAGCATATTTAGTGCCAAGTAGTAGAGTTTCACCTGAAAAGAAACCTTTGATGTCAAATTAGCAATCTTAAGACATCAGGCTTGGTGAAAAATTAGACGGCTGATGCATGAAAAAGAAGGACCTTACCGAGAGCAAAAGCAGAGGGATGAAGCTCAGTTGGTGAATATTGCGATGTATTCCCACATGCTCTGTCTAATAAACATTTCGGTGATTGAATTGCTTGACCATCTTCTTGACTGCTTCCACTAAGAGGGACATTATCCCTATGAAATTCACTCAAATTGGTTCCTTCAGAAAGATCAGAGAGAGGATGTTCTGATATTTTTAGGCTTGGTTGTGAAATTCCACTGTCAGACCCAGTGTAACCACCTGGTTGCTGCATCACAAAATTAAACTTTTGTCAGTGAAAGAAGATTATATTAATAGTACAGCCTTCAAGGTTGAGCACCTTGACAAAAGATCACTAATGTCACAAAGCTGTGATGTAAAAGTTTTCCCAATGAGCAGATTAACGGAAAAGTTACAAGCTACGAACCTTAATAGCAATGTCAAACCACCATTGATTTCTGGAACTTGTGTGGAGATTAGATAATCTATTGATCAGGCAATGGGTACATCCTGGTTTGCAGCTTCTTCTTGGACCCACTTGCTTTAGGACCTGGCTATGACTGCTTTCTCCTACACCAGTCATGTACTGATTTAGCTCATCAATTTCGTCAGCTGTCCAAGCCAGCTCTTCAAACGTTGGGAGTTCATGATCACAGACATTGCTCTGGTAAAGTGGTGCCATAAAGTTGTTTATCTCATTTCTTTGTTTTAAGTTATCCATCCTGAGAGTTACAAGAATCACATTAGTTGGGGTAAAAGGACCCAGAGCTTCAGTAAAAAATTAGCCATTAGAATGAATGAAACATAAAAAATATTTCAGGTTTGAGAATAATCTTGGTAAAGTATTTCTCTGTAGATTACAATAAATTAAAATAAATCTATTAATAACTACTAAGTCATTTAGTTGAAAAATATTTATTTTCACCAGAATTATTAAGATGAATTGAAAATTGTGATTCATTTTGAAATATACTCCATTGAATTAAATATCAGCATTAAGCAACTTGATTCTTTGTTTAAATTATTTTTTTAAAGTCTTATTCAATTTATGTCATGATTTTTGTTAGCATATATATAAATTTTTTTAATCACTTTTATACAACTAAACTAATTAGATACTAAACAGAACTAATAGTACAAATTAGCATTTATTTTGTTTAATTGTTGGCATTTCTAGTTCGGGATTTGGATGCTAAGGATTTGTTGACATTATTATTTTGTTATTTCAAATTTATCAACTCTGGAGCAGCTATGTGAATTTCCTATTTCGGAAATTATAATCAAATAGATATTTTAGGAAATATGTCAACTTTATGATGAGAGGAACGGATTTTTGACAAGATAATATCTACTTCCTGAAGAAAACATGTGATGTTTAATCTCATAATTCTTGAACTAAAATTCTAAAAATGTCTTTAGGAAATGCGTAACGACATTAAAGGAGATCAGATTCGGAAAAAGAAAATGGCGTAAAGCATGAAAAGCTGTACTCAACTCTTTGGAATATCAAATCACTGAAATCTCAACATGAACTTTAGAAAATGGACAGAAAAAAAAGAAAAAGTTAGTTTCTTCCCAATACCTACCGACGGTTTGAAATGAGAGAACTTGACGAAGAGGTTGATGTAAATGTAATTGACGGGAGCAGATAAAATGGGGAGGTATAAAAATCTCGGCTAAAGAAATGAACGAAATGAGAAAGGAACACTGGAACCCGAGGAGCAGGTGTACTTATAGCCATAGGCGAAGCGAAAATAAAAATGGAAATACGCGTAGTGTCTAATGACTAATCACTAATATCGGTCGTTCTACTTGCTTCTTTTAGTTTGTCCTATAATTACAAATTACAATAGGAGTTTAATTTTACCATTCGTTAATTACTATATGTGTGACCTTTCAAGTTTTAAAAATGGAAACATACGCACAATAAATGAATTCCTTTACATGATGCAGCTAAAAAAATGAAATTTAATAATCTGATACTAATTAAAGAAAAATATTTTGACAAAAAATAGCTACTTTTGGGAAAAAAAATTATTACATTTAATACACAATCTTATAATTCGAATTATGGGAAACCAAAACCATAAGTAGCGAGTATTAGAGAATCAAGCTTATTTGAGCACGCTGTTAAGGAAGGGCTCTAATTAGAGGAGGGGACCACCAATTTAACTAAACACAGTTAAGGTGTTAACTGTAGGATCCTCTTCAAGATTAGTGCTGTTGATAAAGAGTATTAATTGGTAGCCGAGGTGTTTAGATGTGATTGGTTAAGTAGAATTGTAGAAAGTAGTAGAATTGTATGAGAGGGATATTGTAACTGTTCTTTTTTAATTCTTTTGTTATATATAGACAAGAGCTTACAGCGAGAGGGATATGAAAATTGATGAATAAAATTGATTGTTTATTTATCTCATTTTTAGTCTCCTTTAACTCTATTCTTTTGTCTCCTTTAACCCATTATTTGTCCTCTTATATCTTCTTCTCAATTTGCTCTAATTACGCTTAATTGCGAGTTATTATTATTATTATTATAATGATGATAATACATATCATCATAATAATTAATATAAGAATTATAATATTTATAACAAAATAATAATCATATAAAAACACAATAAAAAATTAATATAATAATTATAATATGCATATCATAATAATGTTATTATTATTATTTTCTTATTTTTTACTTCTCCCGGTTATCACCCCCCCCCCCCCGCGTCTCCTCTCATGTCTGGACCAATTCAAGCTAAAAGGGTGCATTAGACAGCTACGCAGATTACTCCTGTTCGCCAAACAATGAATTTCTCCTGTTGGCGAATAAGTTGTTCGTTGCCCAACCCACATACACCCTCTAATATCAATGATCATCGACCAAACAAATCAATTAAAATCAAAATTTTTTTTTTTTGATGCAATGACAGATGAAATTGAAATAAAGAACTTTGCATTTATATACTTTCAACACCAATTAACTAATTGAGCTGAACAAATGTAGAGCATGTGCATCCAATTAGACCTGGTAATGATTAGAAATTTTTGTGTCGTTTTTGTGACTAAAATAACTTGAGACGAGAGTCGAGTTGATTTATTAAAAAAAAAAAATAGATACACAACATACTGTTAATGCAGTTTAACAAAACCCTTAACGAATAAAATTACATGACAAATAGCATCATCCTCACGAGTCACAACTAGGAACAAAATTTCTCAAGGAACATACAGAGATTTTTTCTAATTATACAACTTCCTAAGCTTCAAAAGTAAATAATAAATAGAAGGAAACTGAGTTCGCACTCATCAACAACCAATGCATGAAGAAAAATGACAACCATATCTCAAAGTAAACACCGATCGAGCGACGTAAGAGGGACTAGAAGATACTCCGGCCCCTTTCTCTTGAGCATCTTGTACTATGGTCTCAGCAGGAGGCCGGGAGGCGGGAAAAATACTCATATCCTGAAAATGTGCAACAATACTTTAAAATTCATTCTATTCCTACAAAGAATTTTCACGTACCATAATTCTGTATGACTGGAACAGTCTATTCTGATACCAGCACTGTGGTAGCCATGTACCAGGTAGATAAAAATGGATCCGTGGAAAACCAAAAAGATTTCCTTAAAAGAAGGGTCAACTACTCCGGGGACTCGCGAAGTTGAAATATGATTGCCTGGTGCAAGGCTTAATGAGGCTTTTTATGCATAATGTTATTTTTTTCCTTTTGAAATTAGTAGAGCTCTTACGCTCTATCATTTTCATTAATGAAAGCAAAACAGTCATAAATAGCTTTTATGCATAATGTCAATATAATGTATGGTGCTTCATTAGATTCAAGCAAAGATCATTGAAGGATTAAGTCCAAAGACACAAAAAAGAAGAATGTGCAGAGCTCTAACATACCATATATATAATTACCCAAAGTATAGAGTATATCTTACCAGAATGAAGCAATTGCACAAATGATCAGCACCTCCTTGCATGTGGTCGCCTCCAAGCAACTCTTCTAGGAGAAGATTTTTACCTTCGGATATGACCAGGCGGCCGCCAACTTGATCTACTCCATCTTCCCATACTGGATGGCATTTTGTGCTATCTAAGGCAATTTGGATTGAAGAAAGCTCAATCTCCCTCCTCTGAGGAAGAGAGGTAGATGTTGGCACATTAAAGACAGATAGAGGGGCATTCAGAGTTCTCTTGATTTTTTTATGGTGATATTTGTGCATCTGTTTGGCTCTTTTAATCTTATCAAAAGGATTAGAGCATAGAGTTGCACGCTTTTCTTTGTTTGAACTAAGAATAAGAAATATAAGTTAGTGGTGCTATCCGTATTGAATTTATCTGGTCTATGAAGTACATGATGGTAATTTGGTGTGATGTACACTACATTGCCATGGTATAATTAAAAGAAAATAATTCGAACCATCCTGGCAACTAGTAAATATATAAACAAGCCCACAGCCAACAGAATTCACAAGTGAACTATGTTAAAAAAAATATTTTCAATTCAAAGAGTATCTTCATACCAGTAATTAATATCTACACATCATGATCTAATATTCATTTCGTTCAACTATAATCAAATATTCACGTCTCGGATTAGAAAGGATAAGCAAATTAAATTGATAAAATCTGGTGACAACAAATAAAATCAAACAACTTGAAATTTTGAATAGTAATCAAATATAATCAGAGTATACAGATCATTTAAAGAAGTACACCAATAACAAAACAGGAAAGGGATGCGTAATTATACCCGTTGAGTGCCCTCTAGTTCTCGTGAGTTCTTTCTACCTTGACTTTCTAGAATTTCAGTTGGAGTTGAATTCTCTCTACCTGGACTATCTAAAATTTCAATCGGTGCTGCTTTAGTGCCCAACAGAAGCCTACCATCTGCAGAATATGTACCATGAAGCAATCTAATTACCAGGCTTGTCAGATGATATGGTGGAAGTTTGGGAAAACTATAAGAGAATCTTACCAGGGACAGGGGCAGAAGAAGATAGGAAAACTGTAGCAGATGAATAAATCGTTATTTATTTCTAATAATCATAAGCGGTATCTAGCAACATGTTATGATTCCTAATTCACATAAATAAACAATGTACTATTACAGCATTTCAATCTTGCATAAGAAATAAGTATCTTATTGTTTTGATTCTTATGTCACATGATATCCTTGTATAATCTAATATAGGAGTGTGTCATTCTTGCAGATTATACGTTTCTTGATCTAGAGATGATTGCACAAGTTGCTAGCAAGCAATCCATCTCCATCAAGGGGCCCAGTAGATATCATCGCTCACTAGATAAACTAATGAGGAACATACGGTTGTCTCGATAAACAGTTTTTCCCCGCACAATTCAAGAGAACATAAATAAAGTCCGTATAGCAGCCCTTATCAGGAATCAGCGTTAGACGATATTTATAGAACCTATCCTCATGTGAAAAAACTGAACCATCTCAAACTTAGAATCAAACACGTATGAAATAAATAATGACACATAACACAATCCTTATATTTATTTCATTGGGTCAAATCATGTACTATGTTCTAGCAACATATACATATGCAATTAAGTTAGTTACTCCTTGCTTATGATTTGTAGAACTTAATCATCACTTAACTTGCATACTAGTCTTATATGATAATTAATGTTCCCTGTTAATTATCAAGACTATGGACAGCTTTTGATTTATTATTGTCATTTAGTCATAAATGAGACACAGTGACTCACAATTCAGATCCTTAACTTGAATGAACTGTCAATAAATAAATCAAGGAACAAATAATCAAATATCATCAATAACATAAACTATAGAAGTAGCCAGATAAAGATTGGCTTCTAGGACATATCTCCAACATAGACTGATGACCACTAGTTTCTTTCACCCAAGGCTCACCAAACAACTCTTCTAAAACCATATCTCTCCCTTTGGGTATGACAATGCAACCATCCATGTAATCAACTCCATCCGATCTTGCATTGCCTGTCGTGCCATCTACATCAATTTCAAGCGACTGGAATTCGCCTTCATTTCTCTGATGAATTAAGACTGAAAACATAGGATAACTAGGCTTTATTATACCTCACAGAACATAAAAATCAAGGCCACATTGGAGGTAAAAAAATTAAGCTGTCTGTTGCCGGGCCTAATGAGAAGAACTCTTATACAACGGTTAATGTTCTTTAACAAAATATTTGAATGACAGATGATGACTTCATGCTGAAGGACACAGAGAGAAATGTGTTATGCTTTTATGTACTCTATAGAAATAATTGCATGATCATATAGAGAAAAATACCAGAATCAACAATTGATACTGATCCCAACTGATTAGACAGATGACTGATGTGTGCTTTTTAGGTACACAAGGCTAATTAAAACCCTAACCCTAATCAGTCGGAATGCAAGCGCACTATCCTACCGCGTAGTACTTAGGGGTCGATCCCACAGGGAGGCGGTTTAGAATTACCGGACTAACAACTTTGGGTAATCTAGACCTGGCAAGTAATCAGATTTGATGTTTAAACTACAGGGGTAAAACAGAAAAGTAAGTAAATAATGCAAATGCTAGTGCAGTATGGGATGCAGTCGCACTGGACTGAGTGCTACCAAGAATGCAGGTGAACAATTTCAGAAAGGATGCAGTCTACGATGCAAGTGCACTCTTAACAGAAAATAATTATATGTTTTTGTTAGGATTATGATTTCACCACTATACTCTACTTGAGTTAACGCAACAATTTACCTAGAATTATGGGGTCTCATCACACGTACTTTATGCAATTCTTTTGTGCCTGGCTACTTGATTTAAGTTTGTAATCCATTAATACAAGCGGACCGTTTGGTAATAATCTATACTAATCCCCTCTTGAATCTGGCTACCTAAACCACAAATTGCTAGTTTAGGCGGATTGCTAGAAAAATAGAAAAATCGACTACACCCTTGTGTCTAGCTACTCATACTAACTTCCTACAAACAAATCTCAAGCGGGCAAGAATTGGATAAAAACAAATGTAATGAAAATAAAAGAAAAGTGTTAATAAGTGGTTTATAAGTACTTTTGTGCATGTCTACTTGTCTAAACCCGAAATCCATTAACTCGAGCGGACCGTTTGGTAATAGTCTATCTTAACCTCCCATTGAATCTGTCTACCTAAACCACAAGCAAATGGTCTAAGCGGATTGCTAGAAAGTTAAGAGAATCAACCACACCTTTGTGTCTAGCTACTCAAAGATAAATCCAAACAGATTTATACCAAGCGTGCAAGTGATCAAATAAATCGCACAACACAATAGACAGAATTAATAACAACCACCCATAATAACTAAAATAAATGCTATATTAATCCAAGCTAGAGTAAGAGCTACATCATAATCCTAAATTATTTTAGCTACTCATGAAACACAAATAAAGCAAAACAACAAGTTTGAACACAAACATCACAAGAGATAAAGAGATAAAGATGCAACCAATTTTCTTGGCCTTCATCTCTAGGATCGAGTGCTGCAACCCTTTTTCCTCCTTGCTGTCACCAAGAGAGAGGTAGTTGCTGCCCCAAGAGAGACCAGGGCCGAAGCCCTAGGTCAAAATTCGACCAGAGAGAGAGGGAGAGGAAAATCAGATCTGGAATTCTGGAATTGAGAGATGATCCTCTTGGACAGCAGCCCTTGGCTGCCTTTTATGCTGGTTTCCTCATTTTCTCCTCTCAATAATTAATTTCCTTGCCATAAATCACAGGAGGGAGAGAGCTGGACTTTCCTTCTTTCAGCCAGGCAATAATAAAGGGCGAAATTTGAGAGATTTTAGCTAGCTGTCACGTGAAGAGCTGGATCTGTTTCCAAATCTGCGCCAGGATGCACCCTGGAATGCAGGTGCATCATCAAATCTGAAAGCGCCAGGATGCACCCTGCACACTTAAACCTGAAATGCAACAAAAATAACAAATCGACAGTATCTCTATCTTTTGTGCAAAATGGAGAACATTAAGCATAATGAACATGAAAAGGGCAGAAGTTAGGACAATAATTAGGCTTAACCGGACACAAATACTATGTCATTTTCATGTTCATCAAACACCCCATGCTTGAATCTTTGCTTGTCCTCAAGCAAAAGGCACGGTTTAACCTAATCAATTCCTATTGAGTGTTTTTCATCTCATTTTGTGCAATTGGGTTTCAAAGTTGAAATTTCCAATTTGATAATTTCTGGAATTTCTCAAGTACAAGAATGCAACAAATCAAAAACTTTTCTCTCAATTAAATGCATAGGACACAAGGAATCATCGATATCAAACAAAAACAATTTCTTTTTAAGGATTCAACCAAGTTTGAAACGAACTTAAGACTAGATGCAATGTACTGTCCATGAGTTATTTACCTAAACATTAAGTCGATTAATTCGTCAAAGCTCTTTAATCAATTTCAAGCCAAATAGAAACGGGATCGAACCCTTTCAACTCAAATAATTCTAAACCAATTCTGAGTCATGAAGCACATGTTTGGGAAATTCAAACCACTCGAAATTTTTTTTAAAATAGTTTTTGGATTATTTACACATTTTCCCCAGGGCAAGGGAGGTTTCCCGCGACGGAGAGGTCAGCCAGATGAGTGTGGTTTTTACATGAGGTTTTCCTCATTAATTTCAAAGATGGATCCATTTTTTTATCCACACAGACCTATAGCTTCCCGCAATGGCCATCGTCAGAGCACCGCTTTTTAGTTCCCCTTTTTTTTGTTTTTTTTTTTTGTTTTTTTTTTCTTGAAAACAGTGGTTTAATCATACCAAACATGCATTTCACTTCCTGCAATCAGTTCGATTCTTGAGTTGAAAGAATGATCTTAAGCAACTCGAGGTCGCCCTTTGCCGGCTCTATCCAGCGAATTCAATTAAACTCTTATTAAGTTAATCAACCTAATAATTAGAAAAACAACTCTCGGACAATTCTTGCTCTTATCTTTAAGTCCCTCGAATTCAGTTTCATCAAATTCAATTTTTCAACAATTCCCAAAGTCCCATGAATTCATCCAAGAGAAAAGAAATTGACTAACGAATTACAAGTCCTTAATCTGTTCCAGAAAGTTTCAAAACCGTCATTTCAACCCCAAAACTTATTTGTTCGCCACGAGATTACTTGACTCTTCACAATCAATCAACCTTTCACACATTTCCCAAGACCTTCAATCAAACCCATTGAAAACCCAAAACAGTTCATCCCCAAAAAATATCACAACAACAAACAAACAAACACCCCATGCTTAAAAGTGAGCATTGTCCTCAATGCAGAAAAGAAAATCAAAAGAAACAGAGAAGGGAAGAAAGAGGTACTCACAGAAGTTAGGTGCAGGTGAATGATTCTGGCTGCACTCCAGCATCAGGGTGCACTCGAATGATGCAGGTGCATTGTGAGGTTGTGCAGGTGCACCCTGAGGTTGTCTGGCAATTGCTGGTGCAGTTGAGGATGCGCCTGCATTACCCCTGATTTTGCTAAAATTAATCCATGTTGCTTTGTACACCACAAATTCGCTTCTTCCTGTCTCAACTTCATAATGTTTGAGAATTCGCTGCACTTATGATTGGGATGTAGTCTGACTGGTTGCATTTGAAATGAGAGGGTGAACTTGGGTCGGGGTGTGCATTTAGCTCAGAAGTACCATCTGGATGCACCTTGTCTGGATGCAGGCGCATCTTTGTTTGATGCCCTTGAATTTGAAATTTTGTCGTTAGATGCATCCTTCAATTTTCTTTTCTCTTGTTCTCTGAAAAATCAAGTGTCAATCTCAATGCTTGTGACTTTATTGAAAATCAAACTAAAATGAAATAGAACAAAAAAAATAATAATAAATAATAAAAATTTAGAAACTTGGGTTGCCTCCCAAGAAGCGCTTCTTTTAGGTCATTAGCTTGACCATTGCATTGCATCAAGTTGGAGAAGATGCTGCAAGAGAGATGAGGACTCTCTTTTCACCAGGATCGAGGGCCAAAAACTCCAGAAGGTAGTCATGATTTGGGCCGTCTTCTTCTGTTATTGGTGGTTCATGCTTTGTCTCACACCATGCTTTGTCTCTGCAACTTGCATTGTCACCTGGATCATAGGTTGTATCGCTTGATTTCTCCTTTAGGCCTGAATTTTTCTCATTGTGGCTTGAATTGCCGATGCAACCCACCTTGCTGCTTGTATCACCAAGTGAGTTGATGATGTTTGCATTCTTGATTTGAACTGCACCCATAGCTGAGTCGCATGCTAGTGGTATAGGTGCATCTGAGTTGCATGACAGCGATGCAGGTGCACCTGAGTCGCATTCCAGTGGTGCAGGTGCACCTGAGTCGCATTCCAGTGGTGGAGGTGCACTGGAGTCGCATGCCAATGGTGCAGGTGCGTTGAATTCGCATGCCAGTAGTGTTCGTGCACCTAAGTCGCATTCCAGTGGTGCAGGTGCACAATGTGAAATGTAATTGAATTCACCCTGGTTGAGTGCAGTTGCATTCTGATAAGATGCACCTACGTCCTTGACTGATTCATCTGCACCTTGGTTAATGCAGCTTGAAGCATCTGCTTGTTGTGCTATTCGGGTTTGCAACATCTTACTTTGGATGATAAGCAGATCAACATTAGAATTTAGCTTTTTAAATGACTCCTCCATTTTTTCGGTCCACTCAGCCTGAGATTTGATATAGCTTTCTAGTGAAGATTCCCATGCTGGTTTTTGTGGATTTTGATATGGTTCAAACTGAGAGTAATTAGGAAATTGTCGGTTTGTGGATCGAGGTGCACATTGGAGGTTTTGGTGTGAGGAATTGAGATGATCCCACCTATCGAAGTTGTAAGCTCTAGAGTATGAGTAATTTTGAAATCCATCGAAATTTTGTTGCTCAAACCCAAACTCTAAAGACCCATTGACCTCGGATCTTCTGAATGATGGTGGTTGCGCAGCCCGCATTGTGTGCCTATTGGTTGCCCAATAGTAGTCGTTCAGTGCCATAGTTAGGTGCAGCGATGAGTGTGCACCTGAATTTTGAAGGTGCAGGCGCACTAGGCTTCTAAACCTGAAAGATGAACACAAAAAGGTGCCAGGTGAAATAGGAAATAACAAAAACAAGAAATAGAAAAAGAAAAAAAATAAACAGAAAATAAAATGGTGGTCTAGCCTCACTTAAGTTGGTCGTACTGATATTCTGTTGCCTCCCCGGCAACGGCGCCAAGCTTGATGTGTGCTTTTTAGGTACACAAGGCTAATTAAAATCCTAACCCTAATAAGTCGGAATGCAAGCGCACTATCCTACCGCGTAGTACTTAGGGGTCGATCCCACAGGGAGGCGGTTTAGAATTACCGGACTAACAACTTTGGGTAATCTAGACCTGGCAAGTAATCAGATTTGATGTTTAAACTACAGGGGTAAAATAGAAAAGTAAGTAAATAATGCAAATGCTAGTGCAGTATGGGATGCAGTCGCACTGGACTGAGTGCTACCAAGAATGCAGGTGAACAATTTCAGAAAGGATGCAGTCTACGATGCAAGTGCACTCTTAACAGAAAATAATTATATGTTTTTGTTAGGATTATGATTTCACCACTATACTCTACTTGAGTTAACGCAACAATTTACCTAGAATTATGGGGTCTCATCACACGTACTTTATGCAATTCTTTTGTGCCTGGCTACTTGATTTAAGTTTGTAATCCATTAATACAAGCGGACCGTTTGGTAATAATCTATACTAATCCCCTCTTGAATCTGGCTACCTAAACCACAAATTGCTAGTTTAGGCGGATTGCTAGAAAAATAGAAAAATCGACTACACCCTTGTGTCTAGCTACTCATACTAACTTCCTACAAACAAATCTCAAGCGGGCAAGAATTGGATAAAAACAAATGTAATGAAAATAAAAGAAAAGTGTTAATAAGTGGTTTATAAGTACTTTTGTGCATGTCTACTTGTCTAAACCCGAAATCCATTAACTCGAGCGGACCGTTTGGTAATAGTCTATCTTAACCTCCCATTGAATCTGTCTACCTAAACCACAAGCAAATGGTCTAAGCGGATTGCTAGAAAGTTAAGAGAATCAACCACACCTTTGTGTCTAGCTACTCAAAGATAAATCCAAACAGATTTATACCAAGCGTGCAAGTGATCAAATAAATCGCACAACACAATAGACAGAATTAATAACAACCACCCATAATAACTAAAATAAATGCTATATTAATCCAAGCTAGAGTAAGAGCTACATCATAATCCTAAATTATTTTAGCTACTCATGAAACACAAATAAAGCAAAACAACAAGTTTGAACACAAACATCACAAGAGATAAAGAGATAAAGATGCAACCAATTTTCTTGGCCTTCATCTCTAGGATCGAGTGCTGCAACCCTTTTTCCTCCTTGCTGTCACCAAGAGAGAGGTAGTTGCTGCCCCAAGAGAGACCAGGGCCGAAGCCCTAGGTCAAAATTCGACCAGAGAGAGAGGGAGAGGAAAATCAGATCTGGAATTCTGGAATTGAGAGATGATCCTCTTGGACAGCAGCCCTTGGCTGCCTTTTATGCTGGTTTCCTCATTTTCTCCTCTCAATAATTAATTTCCTTGCCATAAATCACAGGAGGGAGAGAGCTGGACTTTCCTTCTTTCAGCCAGGCAATAATAAAGGGCGAAATTTGAGAGATTTTAGCTAGCTGTCACGTGAAGAGCTAGATCTGTTTCCAAATCTGCGCCAGGATGCACCCTGGAATGCAGGTGCATCATCAAATCTGAAAGCGCCAGGATGCACCCTGCACACTTAAACCTGAAATGCAACAAAAATAACAAATCGACAGTATCTCTATCTTTTGTGCAAAATGGAGAAAATTAAGCATAATGAACATGAAAAGGGCAGAAGTTAGGACAATAATTAGGCTTAACCGGACACAAATACTATGTCATTTTCATGTTCATCAATGACCACTTGTTTCTTTCACCCGTGGCTCACCAAGCAACTCTTCTAAAATCATATCTCTCCCTTCGGGTATGACAATGCAACCATCTATGTAATCAACTCCATCAGATCTTGTATTGCATGTTGTGCCATCTACATCAGTTTCAAGTGATTGGAATCCACCTTCATTTCTTTGATGAATTATGGCTGAAAACACATGATAACTAGGCATTAATATACCACAAAGAACATAAATTTTAAGATTACATTGGAGGAAAAAAAAATTAATCTTACCAGAATCAGGATGTAATACTGATCCTAACTCACTGGGCAGATGATCAATGCTTCCTCCTATCCCAGACCCACCACCCACATGTTGGGATCCAACTCGTATTGCTAGCACTTGTGTTCCATTTGAACCAATTTGGACTGAAGGGATCTCTATTTCAGTTCTTTCAGGAGGAGAGGCATACATTGGTTCTTTTAAGGGAGCACTTTGGGGTATTGGCGTGCTCCCTTTATTTTGAGATCCATGAAGCATCTTGACTCTTTTCGTCTTATTTGAGGGACCGGAGCATTGGACTTGAACTTCAGGTTCGGGCTTTCTTAAACGCTTTTCTTTGTTTGATCTGAGAACGAACAAATCAGTTTAAAAAATGTAAATCCAGCAGGAATTAAGAAATAAAAAGAGCCAAATGATACCTCTGACTTTCTTGATGCCCCTGATCTGACAAATTCTGTCTATCAGGACTATCAGGTATTTCAATGGGAGCATATTTAGTGCCAAGTAGTAGAGTTTCACCTGAAAAGAAACCTTTGATGTCAAATTAGCAATCTTAACACATCAGACTTGGTGAAAAATTAGACGGCTGATGCATAAAAAAGAAGGACCTTACCGAGAGAAGAAGCAGAGGGTTGAAGCTCAGTTGGTGAATATTACGATGTATTCCCACATGCTCTGTCTAATAAACATTTCGGTGATTGAATTACTGGACTTTCCTCTTGACAGCTTCTACTAAATGGGACATTATCCCTATGAAGTTCACTCAAATTGGTTCCTTCAGAAAGACCAGAGAGAGGATATTCTGGAATTTTTAGGTTTGGTTGTGAAATCCCCCTGCCAGACCCAATGTTACCACCAGCTGATTGCTGCATTACAAAATTAATTTTTTGTCAATGAAAGAGGATTATATTAATAGTACAGCCCTGAAGATTGAGCACTTTGACATAAGAAATACCAGAAAAAGGGTGTACTATTGCTCTGGTAAAGTGGTGCCATAAAGTTCTTTGTCTCATTTCTTTGTTTGAAGTTATCCATCCTGAGAGTTATAAGAATCACGTTAGTTGGGGTAAAAGGACTCAAAGAGCGTCAGTAAAAAATATGAAGAAAAAAAATTAGCCATTAGAATGAATGAAATGTAAAAAAATTTCAGGTTTGAGAATAATCTTGGTAAAGTATTTCTCCGTAGATTACAATAAAAATGAATCTATTACTAACAACTAAGTCATTTAGTTGAAAAATATTTATTGTCACCAGATCGAATTATTAAGATTAATTGAAAATTGTGATTCATTTTGAAATATACTCCATTGAATTCAATATCAAGCATTAAGCAACTTGATTCTTTGTTTAAATTATTTTTTTAAAGTCTTTTTCAATTTATGTCATGATTTTTGTTAGCATATATATTTTGTATTTTTAATCACTTTTTTTACAACTAAACTAATTAGATACTAAACAGAACTAATAGTACAAATTATCATTTATTTTGTTTAATTGTTGGCATTTGTACTTCGGGATTTGGATGCTAAGGATTTCTTGACATTATTATTTTGTTATTTCAAATTTATCAACTCTGGAGCAACTATGTGAATTTCCTATTTCGGAAATTATAATCAAATAGATATTTTAGGAAATATGTCAACTTTTCGATGAGAGGAACGGATTTTTGACAAGATAATAGCTACTTCCTGAAGAAAACATGTGATGTTTAATCTCATAATTCTTGAACAAAAATTCTAAAAATGTCTTTAGGGAAATGAGTAATGACATTAAAGGAGATCAGATTCAAAAAAAGAAAAGGGTGTAAAGCATGAAAAGGTGCACTCTTAACTCTTTGGAATGAAATCGCTGAAATCTCAACATGAACTTTAGAAAATGGACAGAACAAAAAGAAAAAGTTAGTTTCTTTCCAATACCTAGGGTTTGAAATGAGAGAGCAATTGACAAAGAGATTGATGTAAATGTAATTGACGAGAACAGATAAAATGGGGAGAGGTGTAAAAATCTCGGCTAAAGAAATGAACGAAATGAGAAAGGAACACTGGAACCTGAGGAGCATATGTACTTATAGCCATAGGGCGAAGCGAAAATAAAAATGGAAATACGCGGATGAACCGCGTAGGAGCTAAATTAGTGTCTAATGACTATTGTCGGTCGTATAATTACAAAATAGGAGTTTAAAAGAATTCCTTTACATGATGCTGCTACAAAATGAAATTTAATAATCTGATACTAATTAAAGAGAAAATATTTTGACAAAAAATAGATACTTTTGGAAAAAAAAATATTACATTTAATACACAATCTTATAATTTGAATTATGGGGAACCAAAACCATAAGTAGCGAGTATTAGAGAATCAAGCTTGTTTGAGCACGCTGTTAAGGAAGGGCTCTAATTAGAGGAGGGGACCACCAATTTAACTAAACACAGTTAAGGTGTTAACTGTAGGATCCTCTTCAAGATTAGATTAGTGCTGCCGTTAGTCAGTTGGTAAAGAGTATTAATTGGTAGCTGAGGTGTTTAGATGTGATTGGTTAAGTAGAAAGTAGTAGAATTGTATGAGAGGGATATTGTAACTGTTTGGCAACCCTTGTTCGCAATTTTAATAAGGTTCGTTTATTTTTCTACCTCTTGATGGAGTATTAAATAAATTCTAAAATTTACAAAATTTGTATGAAAACGCATCGGTCGTTAAATTAAAAAAGATGAACGGTTTGAATTTGACGTTGCAATTTTAAATTTTGAAAAAAGTAACTAATTAATGGAATGTTGGCATTTGAGGGCAACCAAAATGTTGGCATTGGAATCCTGCTCATAGACAAGAGCTTACACCGAGAGGGATATGAAAATTGATGAATAAAATTGATTGTTTACGTATCTCATTCTTTGTCTCCTTTAACTCTATTCTTTTCTCCTTTAACCCATTATTTGTCCTATATCTTCTCAATCTACTGTGATCCTCTCAATTTGCTCTAATTACGCTTAATTGCTAGTTATTATTATCATTATTATATTGATGATAATACATATCATAATAATAATTAATATAAGAATTATAATATTTATAACAAAATAATAATCATATAAAAACATAATAAAAAATTAATATAATAATTATAATATTTATATCATAATAATGTTATTATTTTTTTTTTCTCATTTTTTACTTCACTCCTCTTTCCCGGTTACCCCCCTCCCCTCGTCTCCTCTCTTGTCTGGACCAATTCAAGCTAAAAGGGTGCATTAGACAGCTACGCAGATTACTCCTGTTCGCCAAACAATGAATTTCTCTTGTTAGCGAATAAGTTGTTCGTTGCCCAACCCACATACTCCCTCTAATATCAATGATCATCGACCAAACAAATCAATTAAAATCGAATTTTTTTTTTTTGATGCAATGACAGATGAAATTGAAATAAAGAACTTTACATTTATATACTTTCAACACCAATTAACTAATTGAACTGAACAAATGTAGAGCATGTGCATCCAATTAGCCATAGTAATGATAAGAAATTTTTGTGTCGTTTTTGTGACTAAAATAACTTGAGACGAAGACTCGAGTTGATTTATTAAAAAAAAAAAAACAGATACACAACATACTGTTAATGCAGTTTAACAAAACCCTTAACGAATAAAATTACATGACAAATAGCATCATCCTCACGAGTCACAACTAGGAACAAAATTTCTTAAGGAACATACAGAGATTTTTTCTAATTATATAACCTCCTAAGCTCCAAAAGTAAATAATAAATAGAAGGCAACTGTGTTCGCACTCATCAACAACCAATGCATGAAGAAAAATGACAACCATATCTCAAAGTAAACACCGATCGAACAACATAAGAGGGACTAGAAGATACTCTGGCCCCTTTCTCTTGAGCATCTTGTACTTTGGTCACAGCTGGAGGCCGGGAGGCGGGAAAAAATACTCATCCCCTGCAAATGTGCAACAATACTTTAAAATTCATTCTATTCCTACAAAGAATTTTCGATTACCATAATTCTGTATGACTGGAACAGTCTATTCTGATGCCAGCACTGTGGTAGCCATGTACCAGGTAGATAAAAATGGATCCGTGGAAAACCAAAAAGATTTCTTAAAAAAAGGGTCAACTACTCTGGGGTCTCGCGAAGTAGAAATATGATTGCCTGGTGCAAGGCTTAATGAGGCTTTTTATGCATAATGTTATTTTTTTCCTTTTGAAATTAGTAGAGCTTTTACACTCTATCATTTTCATTAATGAAAGCAAAACAGTCATAAATAGCTTTTATGCATAATGTCAATATAATGTATGGTGTTTCATTAGATTCAAGCAAAGATCATCGACGGATTAAGTCTATAGACACAAAAAGAAGAATGTGCAGAGCTCTAACATACCATATATATAATTACCCAAAGTAAAGAGTATATCTTACCAGAATGAAGCAATGACACTGATCCTAACTCACTGAACAAATGATCAGCACCTCCTTGCATGTGGTCGCCTCCAAGCAACTCTTCTAGGAGAAGATCTTTACCTTCGGATATGACCAGGCGGCCGCCAACTTGATCTACTCCATCATCCCATACTGGATAGCATTTTGTGCTATCTAAGGCAATTTGGATTGAAGAAAGCTCAATCTCCCTCCTCTGAGGAAGAGAGGTAGACGTTGGCACATTAAAGACAGAAAGAGGGGCATTCAGAGTTCTCTTGATTTTTTCATGTTGATATTCGTGCATCTGTTTCGCTCTCTTCATCTTATCAAAAGGATTAGAGCATAGAGTTTCAACTTCTGATTCGGGTTCTCTTGCACGTTTTTCTTTGTTTGAACTAAGAATGAGAAATATAAGTTAGTGGTGCTATCTGTATTGAAGTTATCTGGTCTATGAAGTACATGATGGTAATTTGGTGTGATGTATACTACATTGCCTTGGTATAATTTAAAGAAAATAATTCGAACCATCCTGGCAACTAGTAAATATACAAACAAACCCCCAGCCAACAGAATTCACAAGTGAACTATGTTAAAAAAAATATTTTCAATTCAAAGAGTATCTTCATACCAGTAATTAATATGTACACATCATGATCTAATATTCATTTCCTTCAACTATAATCAAATATTCACATGTCTCGTACTAGACAGGATAAGCAAATTAAATTGATAAAATCTGGTAACATCAAATAAAATCAAACTTGAAATTTTGAATAGTAATCCAATACTATCAGAGTAAACAGATCATTTAAAGAAGTACACCAATAACAAAACAGGAAAGGGATGCGTAATTATACCGTTGAGTGCCCTCCAGTTCTGGTGAGTTCTTTCTACCTTGACTTTCTAGAATTTCAGTTGGAGTTGAATTCTCTCTACCTGGACTATCTAAAATTTCAATCGGTGCTGCTTTAGTGCCCAACAGAAGCCTACCATCTGCAGAATATGTACCATGAAGCAATCTAATATCCAGACTTGTCAGATAATATGGTGGAAGTTTGGGAAAACACCCGGTTGCTCTCTCCAAGGGACTAGTTGATGGTGGAATTACTTGGCTATCATTTTCACAGATGTCTCCTATTCCAGCTGAGTACTGATCCAGCTCTGCAATTTCCTCTGCAGTCAAGATCACCGGTTCAATGGTTGGGAGTTTATGCCCAGAAACATTTCCCTTGTCAAGCGGTGCTATCATGTCATGTACTTTATTTCTTTGATTGGAGTTATCCATCCTATATGACAAGAGAAAGTTTGTCATTAGAATGAATGAAGCTTTCTGAGTTAATTCTGATCACCAAAAAGAAAATCAAGTTCGTAAATTATTTTTAGAAAGTAATTCTCAAAGGACTATAATAGCAATCAGCACATTGCTTAGTCATTTATGAAACAATGCTTAGGACTAGAATTGTCAAGTTCAATTGAAAATTTGTATTAATTTCAAAATACACTTGGTCTTCCCTAATGAAATTTTCAGGAAACAAAATTTACTACGGATATCACTAAAGGCATGAAATTTAATAACCAGATCCTAATTTTATTTGACACACAGTGCTTTAAGTTAGAAATCAAACAGTTTGTTCAATTAAGGCTGTTTGTTTAGCTCAAAGAACCACATTGACAATCACAAATATTTTACAAGTGTTTCCATCCTGATAGATTAGAACTACAATCATAGAATCAAATATTGGTTAAATATCAGTTAACTTCTTCTCATACTTGAAAGGATTGAACAGATTAAAATGATAAAGTTCAATTTACATGAAAGTGGCAAAATATTTGAAAACTAATCCAATAATATCAGAGCTAACGGATCATTAAAAGAAGCAAACTAATAGAAGAACAAGAAAGCAAAGAAGACTGATACCTTTGAGTTCCCTCCTGATTTAGTGCGTTCTTTCTACATCGACTATTTGAAATTTCATTGGGTCCTGAATTTTCACTACCAGGATCATCTGGAATTTCAATCGGTGCTGATCTCGTGCCCAACTGAAGCCTATCATCTGCCAATATTTATACCAAAGGAGAAGCAATGTAACTTTACTAGGCGTCCAGGCTTGTGATAGAATATATATGAAGTTTGTATAACTGAGAGAGGATCTTACCAGGGACAGAAGAAGGAAGAAGCGCAGTAGATGAATATTCCAAAATACACCCTGTTGTGCTCTCCAAGGGACTAGTTGATGATGGAATTAGGTTATCCTTTTCGCAGCTGTCCCCTACTTCAGCCAAGCACTTTTCTAGCTCGGCAGTGTCCTCTGCAGTCCAGGTCTCCTCTTCAAGCAGTTCAATAAAATCATTTATTTCATTTCTCTGTTCGAAGGTATCCATCCTGAGAGTTAATTACAAGAAGAGAAAGTTCTCCATTAGAATGATTGAGGCTTTCTGAGTTAATTTCTTCATTATAAAAAAAAAAAAAAAATCAGGTTTGAAAATTAATTTTTAGGAAAGTAATTCTCAACAGACTATATTAAATAATAACAACAAACACATTGCTAAGTCATTTAATTGAAACAAGTGCTTAGGACCAGAACCGTAAAGATCAATTCAAATTTTGACGAGCTCATTTCGAATTACACTTCATAATATTCAAAAGAACTGAAAGAAACAAATTTGTTGCAGGATGTTACTAAACGAAATTTGACATTCAGATGCTAAATTGGTATGACATGCCAACTTGATAGTGCTTTTAGTAAGAAATCAAATAGTATGATCAGAATGGATCAACTAAGGACTGTAACTGCAGCTCATAGAAACACAATTAATGACACTTCTAAATATTTGTAAGTGTTTCCACACTGATAGATATCAGAACCACAATTAGATAAGAATTTCCATTTTATTAATCAGGCTAAAACAATTCCACTGATATAGAATCAGCAGAATATTCTTCCTAACAAATCATCCAACTTTAGCATATATGATGGATATGTAGAATTTCATCATGAGACTTAGCAATTGGCCACAAGACATATTGTTGTCGAACAATTTTCCTAGCAGATGCCTAACAAAAGTAATAGTCAGGATGGCACCAGGATGATTAATACCCAGTGATAACATATATGTACATAAAAAACAGGTTACTTGGTCCCAGTTCTAACCAATTTGGAATAGAAAGATCTGTAACCGGTACCATTGACAGGTTACGTGGGAGCGGAATTGTGAGGAACGATCGACGTCTGGTCTACAAAGTATGAAGTAGAGGGCGTGGGTCCCGAGTCCCGACCCTCATCGGTCAGACAGAAGAGAACAGAACAAGAGATTAGGGATGCGAGAAAAGTGGATTGACTATTGACGGAGAAATTGGAAACACTCGAGAAAAGAGGTGTCAAATCTGGGATCCGATGTGGCAACAAGAATGGAGGAAAGATAAGCGGGTTGAAACGGGTCAATTCGATTAATGGAAAATTCTGCCATACAATTTCTTTATTTTTTTTTATTTCCAGAACCAGTCGTAAAAATTAATTAAAATAACTGTCGACAGCTTTTTCAACCATTTTTTTTAAAAGAAACATTTATTAAAATAAAAGTAACAGAGGTAAACGTTAAGTAGAAATCAGAATTATCATATATGTCAGAATTATCCTTTTTCTAGGAAATTAAAGTAAAATAGATAATTTAGTAAATTAACAAGTCAACCTTTAGATGAGTGGAAAGGAGTTTTGTTTCTGACTTAATTTTAGCAAATTCTGGAAAAAACATGCCATGTTAAAATAACAAAATCCTAGAACTAAACATTTAGGTATGGTAAAATATCAGAGTATGAGACTAATATTCCATTAGATAGAAATGAGTATATATAACAACAGTAGATCAGATTAAGTAAGGCCTAAGCATAAATTGCTCAATTCATCGAAATGTAAACAAGAATTTAGAAACAAAACAGAACAAAAATAAAAAGAATCAGGTTTTTTGCATATACCTTACAAACAAACAGCAAAAGCTTCAATCTCGAATGGTCTTGGTAAAGAGGTCGACGTAAATTTAATTGAAGGGGGAAAAGATGAAATGGGGAGAGTAGAATTGGCCGGCTATTTATTACTGGAAACAACGTTTTTGAAGAAAGAAATGAGAAAGAAGTAAAGAACTAAAGAGTAAAAGAGGGGGTTTTATTTTAGTAGCGAATGGATAAAAAAGGTAAAAAAGGAAATACGGCGAACGAGCTGCGTAGGAGCTTAGTATGTCGGTCGTTCTACTTCATTTGCCAATCGTAGGGCTGTCAACGGGTACGATACGATACGGTAGAAGGTCTTTTTATATCCGCACCCGTTAAATTTTTTTTTACCCGTACCCTTACCTGTACTCGTTAAAAAGGACTTTACCCGTACCCGTTAAGAATTAACGATATACGGGTAGGGTAACGGTACATAATGGGTAATAATAATATTATTAATTTAATAAAAAAATGTATAATGTGCTAAATAAATAGTATCAAATAAATATATAGATAAAGTAAAACATTTAGATAATATTTTAGATATAACAAAAATCATGAAATTTATTCTCATATCAATTGAATTCGAAAAATCTATATAACTAATTATAAATTATAGTATAATATAGAGTGTAAGTTAATTTTTTCATCATCATAGATAAATTTGGATGATTTGGATGAAGATCGAAATGAATAACATATCTTACGAAATATGCTAAAAACGTGATTATATATACATATATGTTTGTAAAATATTACCCGTTAGATAATGGGTACGAAATAGCCCTTACCCGTACCCGTACCCGTACCCGTACCCGATAAGTTAATGAAATTTTTTTTTTACCCGTACCCATACCCGTTAGTCTAACGAAAATAAAACCTTATCCATACCCGCCTTATCGAATACGGTATGGGTAGGGTAAACGGATAAACGGATTTCATTGACAGGGCTAGCAAATCGTATGACGACTGTGAATGAAATTTGGTAATCTGAATATCTGATGCTAAAAAAGTCTTTTCAAATAAGACTAGCTATTTCTGGAAAATATGTTGATTTAGTCATAAAATCCAATAGTTCGAATTAGGACTGTCAACGGCATATCGTTATGCCATTTCATTTTGCCGAAACGGAACAAATAATGGCAGCAAAATCTATTTTGTTTCCTTAATTAACAAAACGGAAAACGTGTTTTAATATATTTTTGTACATGCCGTCTACCAAACTCATTTCGTTTACGAAGTGGCACAATAAACGACAGCGAAATGAATTTCGTTTCCTTAACGGCACGGCAAACGAACACCCCATTCCGTTGCCACTTAGCACGTTTCACAGGTATAGTTCGAATTACTGTTGTGGCACCGAAACCAAAAGTAGCAAATACGAAAGAATATATTTTTTTTTGACAAAGTAAAAACCCGTAGGTTAAATACGAAAGAATATAAATGATATACAAAGCACACGTTTGATAGAATAAAACGAGGATCAAAATTAAGATATCTGATTGGTGCATTTGATAGCTAATGAGAGTAGGTCAACCAATCTACATTAGTCTTCCCAAGAAACTCTGTGGGGCGTTTGAATTATCTAAGAATAAAATTAGAATTACTTATTTGCGGAGTGAAAAATATTATTTTTAAATAATTACGAATAAGTTTTTTAAGATCTATAGTGCTATTATTAGCGGTCTAATATCCGAAATAAATTTTTATTTCTAAGGTATTTAAATTATCTTTTTAATCATGATTAAAAAGTGATCCTAACAACTTCTTAATTCACATTAAGAAGATGATCCAAACATACTAGAAATAAAAATTTATTCCGGATGTTGGACCACTTAAATATAACATTCTAGATTCCCAAAAAACTTATTCTTCATCGTTTAAGAATAATATTTTTTTTACATCGAATAACTAATCCTAGTTTTATTCTTAAATGATCCAAACACGCCTACCTAGTGAATGTCAAAAGGACCAAACCGGATTTCAAAGGCCGGATTTCATGGATTTTTCGTAAGGGCTGGACTGGGTCGAATTAAGAAAGGGGTTCAAGGACTAGACTAAAAGGATTTATTTTAGTTGGATAGCGAGCCCAGTCCTTCGAAAACCGTGTCCTTCTAGACTGACAGGCTTTCAAAAGGCTGGGTTGAAGGACTTAAAGGGCTCAAAAATAGTAACATAATATGTTGTTTGTATATTTATGTTGAACACTTAAATGCTTTAAATCTTCGAGCATAAATTCAAAAAAATATTTTTGCATTGATTTAATATTTCATTTTTTTCTCCTACTAAAGCTACTTCCTTCTGTTATGGATGAATTGAAAGAGGTTATCGATTATCATTTATATCGTTCAATAATACTATTGGAATTTATTACAAATTTTAAGGACGTTTTTTTTCCTAATTTGTGTTATATTGTGATGATGGATTTATTATCCTTCGTTACTACATACTTTTTTTAAAGATTCTTTATTGCTACATTGTAATGCTTTAATTTAGCTATTATGATTATGCCAATAGACTTAGATATTCAATGAATAAATAGTAATAGTAATGCAATATTCATTATTGTTATATTTTATTCATTTATTATGACTAACTATATATTCAATTCTAAAAATTTAACATTATATATATACAAATATCTCAATTGTTAAATTTTATGTTTTATCTCGCACCAAATACACCAGAGACCAAAATTATATTGAATAGATAAAATATAACATGTAGAATTCTTACAAATTATAAAAAAAATCAAATAAATCTTAATTGAAAATAAAAAATGGCCCTTTTAAATAAATCGGGACGGACCAGACCGGTCTTGGTCCTTCGAAATCCGACCCTTCAAAATCCATCTTTGTTCAAAATTAGATCCGGCCCTTTCAAAGACCGGTCCTTCTAATTCTAGTTCGTTATAAATCCTTCAAAGGACCGGTTTGGTCCAGATTAGAAAATGGTCTTTCTAAACTATGGGACAAGGACCAATGACTTTTGGCATATCACTAAACGCACCCAGAGTTATTTTGGGTTGGATAAGAGTAATCGAAAGAATAGAGCCTTGTGGGTCCCACTTCATATTTTTTTTAGTTGAATTTATTATTGTTGTGGTTGTTATTAACATTATTAATTTATTATTACTATTATTATTGGAAATATTATTATTAGTATTATCGTTCTTTAATTCTAATTTAATTAATTAGTTTACTTTCACTATATAAATTAGTAACTTTTTTAATAATTATTATATTATAACCATTTCATTTTAATTATTGTCGTTATAATTACTATTTATATTTGCCATTGCTATTAGTTTCAATTATTAGCATCAAACTGTAAGTTTTTTGGTTGTATATGCATTCCAACTTTCCAAGCCCTATGAATCATAAATACAAGGAATTGGATATACCGCAACAAAAATCAATCGAATAGCCTAAATTCTTTTCGAAAGCGGTGCTGCAACCCTCTTCCACGCCTTGTTCTCTCTCCGTACGTATGCGCCGGTACATTACCACATAAACGAGAGCTTAGCGTCGCTTTTTCACTATTCCAAGAGTCGGTCAACTTGTGCGTGTGCTCCAAACAATAGGATGGTTTTCTCCCTCTCAAACCCTAGATCGCCTCTCTCTATAATTGTGGTGCACTCAAAAGGCAACTTACAGATGTACAGAGGTTACATGAGAGAGGTATATATAAAGAGCAGCCTAAACCAACTTTTCAGATTTAGGATCCGTTTCAGGCGGATCTGTCCGGATTCAAACGGATTTGCTTGAAACCCATCCGAGATAGCTCCATGCTAATTCCAACAATGCCACAAGAATATGTTCAAATAAGACTTAATTTTAAGAAAAAGAAATAAGAAAATATTATTTTAATCAAATATTCAATTCTCATCATTTTTATTCTCTAACACACTATCCAAACAATATTCACTCTTTACAAAAATGTTATATCCTCCACCAACTCTATTCTCACTCTCTTATGTTATCTTGTTCAACAAAATATAATGACCTGCTTTGCAAGATGCATAACGATCGTGGAGAAAAAAGGGGAAAGTTTTAAGTAAATTTGAAGACTTCAATTATTTATGCTAATCCATAATTATTTGATGGAGTTTGGCATATAAATTTCCATCGATAATTAATATTCAAACGTTTCACACAAATTTAATTGTTTGATAAAATTATCTAAAAGTACGATTGGTAAATTATATTCATGATTTTAAGTGGAAAGAAATTTTAAAGACTGGATACTTTTTTTGTCTTTATTCAATTCATGTCATGATTTTTTTTTTTTTGCACAGTTTTAATTTTTGTAATCTATTTTGTGTTTAATTACTGAAGTAATTAAATAATAAACAGATCTAATTCATACAAGTTAGCATTTTATTATTTTATCGGTATGTATACTTAGGATTTGAAAAGATGCAAAGCATTTCTATCTGGTTGCTCTCGAGAATTTTTTATTTTTCTTAATGATTAGATGAGATAAAGTCTACCAACATTTTAAAATTTAGTAAGATATATTAGTCTGGTTTCGAACTCATGATCTTCAGATAAGACTCATTATCATTTGTCGCAATATAGGTGTTAGTTTTCTAAAAACTTTATTTATAGAAATTGGTATATTATTGATTTATAAATATTATATTCAATATTTACAAAGGAAATCTGATTTGTTATAATAGTGTTCGCCATAAAAAAAAAAGTAAATCCTGCTGCTCCATTTAAGCTGATTGCCACCAATTATATTGCACGTTACAAATAGTAGGTTGATTTTTTCTAAGACGAATTTAATCAGATAATATAGAATTAGGAAATGAATTAGGAAGGCAAATGTGGTATAAGCATAGAGAAATATATATCTTAAATAAAACCTTTCCCTTTTCCGTAAATATGTCAAAAAAAAACCATCTTTGTATATCTAATCTAACATGAAATCAATCACACAAATTTACAATAAAGATATATAAAAATTAAAGCGCGAACAAAACACACAGAAGAGAGAGCACAGAGGAGGGAGAGATGAGGGATCATACGAGGAGAGCTGGGGAGAGGAGGAGAAATCAGAAATCAGCAGAGAAAATCTTATTATCGCCGAAGAAGAGAAGCCCAAGAGGAACCTTAGAAAGCAGATGAGCATCCATCCGTAGTAGTTGATGGCAACCATATAGAAATTTGAAGAATAACACTCTGCTTTTGGCAATTCTATATAGAAATTTGGTTGTGTTCTACCAGGGAAAAAAAAAAAAAAATGTTGTCGCCAACTTGAAGCGAATTCGAATAATTTGATGGCAACCATAGCTTACATATTGTGAATATTATTCTTTTTAGAAAAAATTGCGTATTCTCATGTTCCAGCTTTGTTGCGCGATACTTGCTGTATATACAGGAGACCTGCAGATTATGAGATAGAATAATTTCTTTGATTTAAAGCCGTTCTTATTTGAAAACAATAGTCAAAGGTAACCTTTGACCAGTGGCTCAGTCAAATGAGCAGTTAAGAAATCTTGTTTGTTACACAATGAAATCATAACAGTATAAACGGTCTTATATTTTATTATTAAAAGAGAGTATGTACGTATATCCAGTATATATTGTTTTTTTTTTCTTTTTTTAATGAAACCATAACAGTTTGGTTTAAATGTTCTGATCGAGTTTGTCGGGACATTGCCTGTATTAAATATTTTAATTAACTATTCACAATAAATATGTATTTTACAGTGTGTTTTATCATTCATTTTTGTTACTATGCACGGGAACGTTATTGTGCCGTTTTCACATTGAATTACCTCTAAACCCCAAATAAAGCTAAAGCAGTAACAAAATTCTACAAATATAAACTGAAAACAAATTGAGTTATGATTAAGGACAAAGTCCGTCATAAAAGTGTATATAAATATGTGGCAATAGTCATACTATCGAAATGAAATTTGCTTCCTCTTAATTTGGAATATATGAGACCAACAACAAATTTGTCAACATTTCAAACCCACAACCCAAGCAAGAATATATGTAACCAATGTCAAAAGTTCATAACTATAACCCAAATAATATCCCAAAGTGCATAGTATAATACCACGCATTCTCATTTTATTTCAGATTAAAAAACAATAACAAGCTAGCTAGCCAGAGTAACACATTACCTTGCTAACAAAAAGCTTTCATATTTTGAAGTGTAGGCAGTTACCTACAAGACCTAGGCCACATCGCTTAGAGCGTTTCTGGCTTACGAACCCGCAATGCACTTCAATCACTTCTCGTATTTTGAGTTCACAAGTGTAGGCAGGAGATGCCTTACGATCGTACATGCAAAAAACCAAGTTACTGCATGAGATGTTGAGAGATTGGCACTTAAACAATTTCCCTTACCCGACTGTTTTCTTGACGAATGCAAAAACTTTCATCGCATGTTTAGATGCGGCAGAGGAGCACAGACTGCTCTCTTCGATGGAGAAAAGATTGAGGGCAACTTTAAAAGAAAAAGCTTATGAGCTAGCAAACATGTTAGAAATGAAATGGCACCAAAGGGCTAGAGTTAAGTGGTTACGCCTTGGAGATCAAAACACCAGATACTTTCACGCGATGGCAACCTTCAAATTGAGAAATAAGTTTGTCCCTTCGTTACTTGTGCATGACAGAGTCCTTTCTGCTCCTCAAGATATACTTTCTGCCTTCCATGATTTTTACAAAAATCTTTTGGGGAATGAACCAAATACCATCCCTTTCAACCCTTCTGCCCTATATCAGGATGAGTCGGTGCTACTTTACAGTTTAGGCCTACCTTTCGCTGAGCTAGAGGTAAAAAAGGCTATGATGGGCCTTGCAGATAACAAGGCTTGTGGGCCTGATGGCATGCCGAATGAGTTTTTCAAAATTCACTGGGATTTAATCAAAGTTGATTTGATGGCTATCTTTGACTCCCTGTTTCAACACCAACTTGATCTCTCTTCGTCTAACCTGGCACATTTAATTCTTTTGCCTAAGAAAGAAAATGCAGTGGATGTTACTGACTTTAGGCCAATAAGCATTGTAAGCTATGTGCCGAAATTGATTTCAAAGGTGTTGACCAACAGACTCTCTCACTTCCTACCTTGTCTTATCTCTTCTTCACAAACTGGTTTTATCAAGGGGCGTATCATTTCTGAGAATTTAACTGATTTTCAATCTCTCTCGAGGTACAGAGCCAAGTTTTATGTTTAAGATTGACTTCCACAAGGCGTTTGACTCCGTTTCTTGGTCTTTTCTTCTCAAAACTCTACGATGCAGGGGGTTCCCGAATAATTTCTTGTGCTGGATTGAACTGCTTTTTCAATTCCTCCTATTCTTCGCTGTTGGTTAACGGGTTAGTGGGGCCCCCATTCTTACACCAGCGTGGCCTTCGTCAGGGGGACCCCATCTCACCTTCACTTTTTCTCTTAGCTACTGATGTCTTGTCAAGAATGTTACAAGCAGCCGCCATGACCTTGCGTGACCACCTGTCCCCTACCCTCTTTGATCCCTTTTACATTCTACAATACGCGGATGACACACTTTTTTTCTCTACAGCTAAGGGCCAAGCGCTAAGAACACTTCTGCTGGTCTTACAAAAGTTCTCTGAGGTGTCTAGGATGAAAATCAACTTGGCAAAGTCCTCCTTCGTTCCTTTTAACTTGTCAACTCAGCTAGTGAGTACCTTACAAGACTTACTCGGGTGCTCTTCAAATACTCTGCCAGTCCAGTATTTAGGGTTACCACTAACGGATAGACGACCCGACAAAGCAACCTTCCAGCTTCTCATTGACAAACTTACAAACAGATTGTCGGGTTGGATAGCTAAGCTCCTTTCTAGAGCAGGCAGAGTGGTGCTGGCCTCATCGATTCTCTCCACAATACCCATTTTTTTCATGTCGGTCTTCAAACTCCCGGCATGGGTAATTCGTTCCATTGATCGTATTAGAAGGGACTTCATTTGGAAAGGAGCTGTGCATCCGGCTAAAGGGGTACACCTACTGTCATGGGACAGTGTGTTTGCCAAAAAATCTTGGCGGTTTTGGGCTAATAAATCTGACGCTCCATAATTTGTCTCTGCTTTTAAGATGGTGGTGGCGAATTTATGATAATCCGACGTCGCAGTGGGGTATTATTACTAAGATTTTATATGGCAAGCCGGAACGCTCCACTCTACCCCTTACTTGGAAGCAGTCGTGCTCTTTCTTCTGGAAGGACTTGAGACGGTTGAGACCGTTATTTCAAATTTCTGTCAGCACAAAGGTTTGTAGTGAGGAGGGAACACTTTTCTGGTATGACAATTGGGCCAATACGATCCTACATCTTTTTGGAAATGATCTTTCTGTCCAACATAAGCACATCACAGTGAAAGAGGCATTTCCAATTTTGGGTCTACTTCTCCCCTTTAAATTATAATGAATCAGTAGTCGCCTCAGTTGCGCAACAATTACAGCTGTCTCAAGGAAACGATAAGCATCTTTGGAATTGGAGAACAGATGGGAAATACTCTGCTGCCTCAGTTTATAGGAAATTGATCTCAGCAGGAAAACACATTTTTGCTTTTAAAAACGTTTGGAAGCTCAGAGTCCCCCCCCCCCCCCCCGGTCCACATGTTCCTAGTCCTGTTGGCACATGGCCGTATACTAACACAAGACCAACTCTTGAAGAGGAATATTCCGTTTCAACCAAAGTATGTCATGTGTGATCTTCATATCACAGAGAGCAGAGTTCATTTGTTTTGTGAATGTACTTTTGCGATGAATGTGTGGGCCAGGCTCCAAGTCAGTCAGGCTACACTTGAATCTTTACTTTTTGCACTTTGTTCTCCAAACAATGTTGACAGGGGAACCATAGCAACAACTTTATGGGGTTTGTGGCTCGAGAGAAACAGCAGGACCTTCAGGAGTGAACACAGATCCTTGGATGCGACTATCCAGTGGATCGTGCAGCAAGCATCCCTGTTTGAGAAATTCTGCTAGTTGTTTTTTTTCTGTTCCTTTAGTTCTTTTTTTTTTTCTTTTCCTTTTTCCTTGTTCCTCTAGATAGCCGCTATCTAGTTGTATCGAAAAAAAAAAACAAAAAGCTTTCGTAACAGCGCTCTTTCCGCGGGTATGTTGAATGTTCCTGTAGAATATATTTAGCATGTCTTTCTCTGTATGTGTTTCCACTTTCCAGGCATATGCTTGTGAAGCACTTGCTAATCCTGCACTAGCGTACCCTTCATTTGTGTTGCCGTGTAAAGTAGTGATGGATCCTGATTCCTGACAAATTTCAAACACATGCACAATAAAATATAATACAAATTAATATATGAAAACATAATACAAATTAATTTTAGTATAAAATAATATTTTAAAACTTAATAATTGTACCATAAAATGGATCCTTTCATAAACCTAATAATTTTTTAATCTATGTATCTCATGTCAAAAAGTTTAAAAGAATAAAAAATTATTCTAATTAATCATCTATGGAAATATTTAAAATATATAAATATTTCAAGCAGGCCCGAAATGTGTTACCGAAATGTTTAACTACTTATATTCTAACTATATATACAGACAGTTGCATAATTAATATTGGCACTAAAAAAGTTTTCTTCCATGACAAATTTGAATAAAGTATATCAATCTCGACTTTCTAAGGATTTTATTTTCTTTTCAGAAAGAAAAATTACGTTACACACTATTGGTGACAATTACAAATATTTGTGAATTTCAAATGTAGATGTTGAATATAAAATTTAATGAAAAATTATATACCAATTTATATAAATAAAAAATCTCAAGAACTAACGTTTGGTCTAGTAATGAAGAATAATATATTTTGAGGAGAGGTTTCGGATTCAAAATTTGACTAAGATCTCTTGTGGTATTAGAATTTGAAAATAACTTGAGAAATTGGACCCATCTATTATATAAAAATATCAAAATTTGCAACGGCAATCTGATAGAGTTTGTCAGAAGTATGAGGATACAATGCTAAATGTGTGTGTGTGCATGCAATGTGTGCAATTGTATACATATCTATGATAATAAAGTGAGATCATATGAATATATAAAATCATTCATATCATTATATGGTTTTTATGAGAAGTTAGAGAAAACTGAGAAATATATATATGACTCCATGGATTTTCATATAAATATTATGCTAATAAAAAATTGCATATTTTGACTTAAGAATGACTATATTTTGGAAAATATGTTTACATTTAATCGCATAATCATAATTGAAACTAATTAAAAAATCAGCTTTTTTTTTTCCAATACCTTGCAAGGTACTTGGAGAAAGCTTCAAACTTTCTTGTCTTCGCCGTTAACGTTAAACGAAAGTAAGAGTTGAGAAATCAATGGATCAAAAGGTTGACTGAAAAGTAATTTCAGGGGTTAGATGAACCGAGGAGAGTGGAATTAGGTATTTAATTATTAATGTGGTAATAATGATCTTGACGTAAAGAAAGAAGAATGGCGGACGAGCCGCTCGGAGCATAATTATGTTGGTTCTACTTCCTCCATTTCACAAGTTGTGGTTGTTAAAATTATTATTTTTATTAGCAGTATTATTGTTTTAATTCTAATTTTAGTTTTGTTCTTTTTCTATCACTTAATAATATTTATTTATTATTTATATTTCATTTTAATTATTTTTTTATTATACTAATAAATTTTCCATTGTTATTGATATCAATTATCAACATCAAACAATTAATGTCGCAAAAATATGTCTAAATAAGACTTAACTTAAAAAATTATAATGTTATTCTCCACATTATTTTCAACACACAATCCAAACAAAATTAGTTTGTTTCTTCACAAATAAGTCATATTCTCCACCGAACTCTCTTCTCACTCTATTAGTTTTATGTTCTCTATTCTATACCAAAAATACAACGATCTGGATTAGTCAGAAACATAACGATCCTGTGGAGGGGGAAAAAAAGAAGAAGAAAGTTTTAAGTAAATTTGAAGACTTCAATTAATTATGCTAATCCATTATTATCTGATATAGTTTAGCATATAAATTTTCATAGATAATGTTCGAACGTTTCACACAAATATTGTTTAATTGTTTGTCATAAAATTATTTAAAAGTACAATTTGTAAATTAAGTTCGTGATTTTTAAGTGGAAAAAATTAACGACTTGATATGGTTTAAATTTTTTACTCTTATTCAATTCATGTCATATTTTTAATTTGTTTGCATAGTTTTTAATTGTCATTCAATTTTTATTTAACAACTATAAAATTAGATGATAAACTGATCTAAAAGATTTTAAAAGATGCCAAAGGCAAGCCTTTTCAATTCATGTCATATCAATTATTATTGGTATGTATACCTAAGATTTTAAAAGATGCCAAGCGTTCCTATCGGGTTGTTTCGACAATTTTAGTTTCTTTTATGATTAGATGTGAACCCTACGGAAGGTCGTGGTTTTGTGCCACTATACCAAGTGTTGGTGATCTATTGAATTCGAAAAATTTTGTATTTGTCACCATAGTAATTTCTATAGAAAAGAATCCCGCCACTCCATTTAAGTAAGGTGATGGCCAGCAATTACCTTTGAACGCTACAATAGTTTTATTTTCCCTTTTTTTAAAGACAGTTTAATCAGATATAGAATTAAGTGACGAATAACTAAGATAAAGGTGGTATAACTATATAGAAATCCGTAAATTTGTCCACAACAGAACTTCCGTGTACAATTAATCAAACATGATTTATAATGGCAGTGGGACCTACCATCAGTGCCAAAGAAAACATTAATTTCCTCCAGCTGTGCAAATTACAGGTATTTTTTCTCTCATTATATATTAAAAAAAAAAAGGAGATTCTTCTCTAACGAATTTCTAAAATATCCAGACTATATACATCTTTTTTTCCGTCCTCAAAAAGAGGAAAAGGCTTGACTTCGGCTTCGAAAATAAAGTAATGCTATAATTAGGTTGAAAGGGGATTTTTTTTTTATTTATACAAATCAAGATATGTCTGAACATTCTAATATTCAATGATCATCGAGAGAACAAATTGATCCAAATCGAAATTTTTTGATGCAATGACAAATGAATTGTGAAATAAAGAACTTCCTTTTTAATAAAATTTCAATACAAACAACTAATTGTACCCAAAAAAAAAATGAAAAAAAATACAAATATGCGTATAATATATAAATTGATGATATTTAGAAACTTTTTTGCCGTTTCTTTGACTTAACAACTTGAGAAAAGATTTCAGCTGATTTAAAAATAAAAAAAATACATAATATATATACTGTGAATGTAGTTTAACATATACTTTTGATAAAAAATAGTGTCTTTTTTAATAGCTCAAATTATATATTTTGCTAGAAGTTAACTATGTTTGAAGAATATATAACACTCTGTTTTTGACAATTTCATATTGAAATGAGGTGGTCAATTAAAAGAGCGAATTCGAATTTGATAGCAACCATAGCTTAAAGATATTATTGTGAATATTATTCTTTTTAGGATTCGATCTCATTTTCGTAGCTTTGTTGCTTAGTGTATGCAGAGAATGAACCTGCAGATTATGACGTAGATTAATTTATTGAACGGAAGACGTTCTTCATTTGAAAACAACAGTCAAAGGTAAGTTACTTCTCTCATGTTTGAACCTTGACGGGCAGATTTTTTACGGGCAATCGAATGCAATTCCTCATGACGAAAGCCGTTCTAATCTCGACGGATAGATTTTAATAGTTGCTTCTCTCAGAATTTAATAGTGGCAATTACCTTTGACAGGCAGATTTTAATATTTGCAACTATTAAAATCTGTCAGTCAAAGTTTAATAGTTGCAACTATTAAAATCTGCCAGTCAAAGGTTAGTTACTTCTCTCATGTTTAAACCTCGGAAAACTGTGAATACAAGTAGAAACATTCAATGAGGAATTGCATATATTCGATTGCAACTATTAAGATACTTTTAAAGTTTGAGCCTTTCTTTTAATAATTTCGAAATGCCTGAGCAATTAGGTTGATCAATATATGGGCCTGGAGCCCTTCAAGCTTTGTACTTCACGAATTGTGCATGTTTAGACACTGATGAAAGAGACTTCTTAATTTATATATGGAAGCACATGGTCCCATTGCATTTCTGGGTTATTTGGATTAATTAATTTGAACAGTTCACAACTTCACACACTATCCCTCGCGCTTTAAGGTGCACCGATTAAACAGATTTCTGGTCAGTCTACAGATTTTAGAATAAGCTAATGTTATATAGGTTCAGCACCTAGCCCCAATGGCCAATGCTACCGTGCTGTAGCACACTTAGCTTCCTCCCATTTGCTTGTTTCTGGCCTGCTTTCCCAAACAAAAACACCACCTTGAACAAGAGGCTGGTTTAATTTCTTGTTTTTCTACTGTTTTCCACAACTGTATTGACGTGTCACGTATTGTATCCAGCATGGCCCATCTCCTCTGTACGCCAATAATTGCCTCCTTTGCCATGATATTGCTCTCTTTAGGCTTGGCAAAATCACAGAAAGGCAAGTTACGTAACTCATGTTCATTCCTTAGGATTTCATATTTTACTGCATGCATGCATATATACGCTGTATGAACAGGATTGATTAGGCGCAATACATACTGCTATATTACATACTGTTTTCTAGGGAAAAAAAAAAAAGGCATATTCAAATGTCATTAACACTCTTAAATTACAGCACCAAGCTACACCTTTATGAAGAATGCAGTAGAGTCCCCAGCAGTATCCTTCTACGACTACATCATAGTTGGCGGTGGCACAGCCGGTTGCCCGTTGGCAGCGACTTTGTCGAGAAATGCCAGAGTGCTTCTATTGGAGCGTGGTGGTTCCCCCTATGGGAATCAGAACATCAGCAATTTGGTCGGTTTTGCTCATACACTGGCCGATAACTCGCCAAATTCCGCTGCACAACAATTTGTCTCCGAGGACGGGGTTCCTAATGCCCGTGCCCGGGTGCTCGGTGGTGGGAGCTGCTTGAATGCCGGTTTCTACACTCGAGCCAGCATGAAATATGTGCAAAATGCTGGTTGGAATCAAGCCCTGGTTAATGAGTCATACAGGTGATGTTTAATAGCCGTATGCAGTTGTTACGCTTATTAACTTACTTACACTAATATTAAAAATTTAAAATTAACCAGCCAAAAAAAAAAAAACCTTAATTAATTATATTTTTAGCACTACCATACAGTATTATAGTTTTAAGAGTCATAATTTGTTACTTATGCTCGCCAATTTCAACTTAGCATATATTAGTGAGAACTTTTAGAATTTAAGATAAAGCATGCACTTAAATATGATAGGATTTGTTGAGTTTAAATAGAGAAAAATTACCTAGTATCTTGTGTATCTCAATCTCAATATACAAAGTGGTCTAATTAAGAAAAACAAGCCGGTACTTTGAATAATTGCGCAAATCCTCCTTATTTAAAAAATTTCCTAATTTGGTCCTTACGATTTAATTTGAACTCTAGTTTTTCATTCCGACCAAACTAATTGGAATTATGCCTTCTATTTAAAGTTAATTTTCGATATATGAGATAAACGCAATTGTACGTAATTAGTTGTTGATAAGTGCATGCCAAAAATAGAACATACGTGAGGTGGATATGATATAAGTTTTCATTTATTTTCTAAATAATAGATTAATTATATATTTTTATTTACAAGTTTAAATTTAATACAAATTGAGAAATTCGAAGACCAAATTAACAACAAAAACCACAAGACGCTAATCTCCAGAGTATAAATTAGAATTAATAGTATTAGTTGATCATTTACATAATTCTGACTCCCATAAACTATATTAACCTTTTCCTAAAAAAAAATGGAAAAAAAAAGAAACTACTATAACATTTCTGAACCGCTTACATTTAATCAATTAATTAATAATAATTTATAGGTGGGTGGAAGAAACAGTGGCATTTGAGCCGCTGGTTCAGCAATGGCAGTCTGCTTTAAGAGACGGGCTTATTGAGGTGGGTGTGGGACCGTACAACGGGTTCAACCTTGATCACATTTATGGGACCAAGATTGGGGGGTCTATATTTGACAAGCACGGGAACCGCCACACTGCCGCAGACTTGCTGCGCCATGCCAACCCGGCCCACCTCACTGTCTTGCTCCATGCACGTGTCACCAAATTATTGTTTAGGCTCAGAGGCAAGTCTTTTCAACTTATAATTTGTCTTTAAAATCCCATGTTCACTTTATTTTTCTGATTTTCTAAATTAAAGTTATTATTGGTTTTTTTGTAGTTTTTTTTTTATCAAGAGGTGAATAACAATATATTTGTTGTAAATTAGTTTCTTATTAAGCCCTGAGGTTTGCCTTTCAGATTTGTTGGTTACTTAGGGATCGAGTTTATAAATGTTAGACAACTGCGTGAGAGATAAAAATTTACTCCTAAAGGTTTTTTGTTTTGGTATTTTTCCCCCCTCCAATTTTCTTCCAAATTTTTAATATAACCCAACACAATATTTACTTTTAAAAGAGAGAACATATATTTTCTATTTTCTATTTTTTTTTTTTTTAAGAATTTTTTTGTTCAAATTTTCATTATCAATTTGGAATGTCAACAATATATACTTCAAATTATTCTCTCTTTTAAGTCAGTAAAGCCTGTTGTGTCCCTTTCCTCTCAGTAACGTACATACACTCTCTCTAGTTTTGCAAATATTTTTATTTAATAAATGAAATATACTAGGTACTATTTGTCTATTATATATCTTTTTTATAAAATAAATAATCATGACCTGAGGGCTACTGGTGGAATTTTAAAGTTTGGAAGGGTGGGCACTATGGAGGACAATGCCCTAAACTTTAAATTAGTATAAAATATAAATTCATTGCCATTCAGTGCACCGAATCATTTTGTACTTGTACAGTGTTCTGTAGGATACAACTTACAAGCATGTAAAATTAATTAGAAAATTGTTTCAGTAGTAAGAACAGATTATACTTTTTGTAAATAACGATGGGGTCCAGTTCCAACTCACTTTTTGCAAATAACAATTCTTTTATCGACGCCTCTTGATAGTGATGGATCATGGTCCATGTTGTCTCTTAAGCCAAGTGGGGTCGGCGTGTACAAAACAGAGAGGCGTCAATTGCAAAAGAGAGAAAAAAATAAAAAGAAAAAAACTGGGTTTGTTTGTTAAAAATGTTTTTGCTGTGACAGCACTGCAGTGAGCCAGTGACCTGCTGCTAGGCCAGAAAACCTGATTTTAGCCTACGGGCTTCTATAAAAAAAAATAAATAAATAAAAAATCCTGATTTTGGTAAGTACAATAGTACATCTGAAAGCCGGCCCCTTGCATTAAATATTTCATTAAATGAGGTATAATGAGAGTAGTCAACCGGCCCCTTGCATTAAATATTTCATTAAATGTGGAAACTGTAAAGAAGTTCAGAACAAATGTGGGTCCACGAAGTTGATAAATGCACTAATACCAAGATAAAGGTTGACGGTAGTAACTGCAGTTAGGCTTGCCCATTAACTAAGCCGTAATATTAGTTTACAATTAGTGTGATCTATTGATTTGAAGTTTTGAACTTTTTTTCATCTTCCAACCAAAAAAATCAAATCCCCTCTAAAGAATATCCCAATCTGTTATTTTATAGTTAATTTTACCATCCAATTTGTAATTAGCTAAGAATAGGTAACATGATTTATTTACATAGAAGTTCACTAACAAAAGCAACGTCCAATGCAAAACATGATGATATTGCCAATCTGCTACAAGAAGCATTCAATGGACGTGAAATACCTGATGATATTGCCATATCATCTCAAATTTGGTACAGGAAGACCGAGGCCACTAGCACACGGAGTGCTCTACCGCGACTCAGCTGGGAAATTGCACAAGGCATACATTAATAAAGGATCAAAGAACGAGATCATGTTGTCAGCAGGCGCTATCGGGTCTCCACAAATTCTCATGCTGAGTGGCGTGGGGCCAAGGCGACATCTCAAGTCGATGGGCATACCTGTAGTATTGGACCAGCCAATGGTGGGGACGGGTATGTCAGACAATCCGATGAACGCTTTGTATGTGCCATCCCCGATACCTGTCGAGGTTTCTCTGATACAGGTGGTGGGTATAACCCGGTTTGGCACGTACATTGAAGGGGCAAGTGGGTCTAATTTTGCTGGTGCACCAGCTTCAAATGTAGATGATAAGCTGCAAAGGGAGTCAGTGTTCTTACCTAAGGTGAATACTCGTATTGAATCGTTTATTTTGGTTCATAATGTTCATAGGGATTTATCAGTTATAGTAATACAATTGCAAATAATAACTGTCACGATATTTACAGATTCATAATTACCAAAAAAAAAAAAAAATGAAATTCAAAGGTTCATACTTCATAGGAATTTACTAAAACCCGAATCAAATGCCACGGCCCACTTTCTGGGCTTTAAAGAGAAAAGTAGGCCCTATAGGTTTCTTTTTTCTTCTGAACTTAGTGGGCTCAAATAAGCTGGGCTCAATTTAACCTCCATTACCAGATCTCATTCTAAATTGCAAGTCCAATGTTCAAATATAAATTGGAGGTCTTAAATTCATTTGAAACTACCTATTAATTACTAAACCGAGGAGTTAGATGATCTTATCAAACTCAAAATCATTAAACATGGAAGATATACCAGCTTTCAATAGGTGCATCGGAGCGACTGACCTCAGAAGCTGTAGCAAGTGCAGAAGAACCCAGAAACAACAGTACAGAGTTGGCATTTCGAGGTGGCTTTATTCTAGAAAAGATCATTGGTCCACTTTCAAAGGGTGATCTCAAGTTGAAAAACACAAATCCAGACGACAACCCGTCTATCAGATTCAACTACTTCAAGGAACCTAAGGACCTGCGCCGGTGTGTTGCGGGCCTTAAAACCATAGAAAAAGTGATCCAATCGAAGGCATTCTCTAAATTCACCTATCCATTCCTCTCAATCGAATCTCTGCTCAACATGACAATCAGTTTCCCTGTGAACAACATTCCTAGGCACGATAATGACTCAAAGTCGCTCGAGCAGTACTGCAGAGACACTGTAATGACTATATGGCATTACCATGGCGGATGTCAGGTTGGCCGGGTTGTTGATCTGGACTACAGGGTTATGGGTGTCGATGCACTTCGGGTGGTTGATGGTTCGACATTTATTAATTCACCTGGTACCAATCCACAAGCCACTGTCATGATGCTAGGGAGGTAATATCTCTCTCCCCCAAATCATCACTGCAAAAATATCATATCACTAACTGATTCTGCGTCAAATTTAATAAACCAGATTTTTTTTTCCTAACTTAAATCATTTTCAAATATAAACAATAGGTGTGACCCGTCACCCATCCCTCTGATATACTAATCTATTCAAGAGTGGGTCCAATAGAAACCTTTTACCAGTCAATAAGGCATTTTTTATACTTAATTAGATGCCCTCCCCCCATCCACCCCATCCTAAAACTGGCAGACAAAATATTTTGGCCACATATTAATGACAAATATTTGTGTAACTTTTGATAGGTATATGGGAATTAAAATCCTGAACGAACGATAGCAAAGGACATCAGCATCTAAAGGGAGGTATTAATTTCCCTTCTTGATAAACGATTAGTACTTGTAAAACATTGATAAGATCAGTTTAAATCTTGACTGTCAGAGGAATATGCTTTTGTATAGTCAATTATCTGAATTACAAATTTGTATTGTGTTATTTTCTCAAGGTTAGGTGCGTAAGCGCATGTAACGGGGATGTCCATTAATTCGACTTCAGTGGCATTGATTTTTTCGTGAAGACATGTTGATTAAGACCCTTAAACCGAACCTAGATTTAAATTGCAAAAAGATCCGGAACTATAATATCCATTGTGTTGAGTGACAGTTTAATACACGAAGGATGATTAGATACACTTTTCAGTAACCTTTCCTAAATAAAGTGTGTTTTTCAATTTTGTCTTCTCTACCAGTTGAAGAACCATTTATTTTTCAGAAAATGTTGCAAAGTTTACCAGGATTTTTACGGTTCTTTATAGGTTCATGGTATACTTTTTTTTTTATATATATATTTTAAAATGTAGAATTGCGGCAACTGGTTGAAATTACTTATAATCTCTGTTCCGATAATTATTTTTCCCTTCTTTTTGCGCTTTTTAATAATTATTTGTCTTGCAAATTTAGGCTAAATTTCATGAATAAAAGCAAAGATTTGTATAGAATATTTAGATGTAATTTTCGTTTTGACAATAAGATATTGTCAAGCCTCTTAAAATATTTGTGAAATAACAATAATTAAGAAACTTTACTTGGTAGGAGAGCAACTAATCCCCAAGGTTTTCTCTCTTCTACTTCTTTCAATTAACTAGTTTAATTAATGGAGAAGGAAGAAGGCTCAACACATGAGCATTTGAGGTGGATTAAGAGCAAAAGAAAGAGATAAAAATTCTGAAATTTTCTCTCTAATTTTCGTTATAGAAGGAAGAGGGAGAGAAAATGCTATAGTGGTTAGGATTTCTCTCTCCAAATGACCTCCTTTTATAGACCAACCACTCCACAAACTTTAGGAACTTTTTTACCCCTATTAGGGCAGCCACTATATGGGCTATCAAGCCCATTTTGTGATGTGTTAAATGTCTACTAATTCAATTAATTAATGGACCTTTCTCTTGTACTCAAACCGGACCTTTAATTTACTAATTAAATAAAGGTCTATAAGCTCTATTTAATTCCTATAATTAAATTGTGTTGAACAAAATTAATTATTAACTTATTAATAATTATTTTGGGATTAGCAAATGCGTTAATTTATTTCTATATGATCTTCTTGACTTAATTAATTATAACGGTTCGCAACGGTGTATAATTAATTAATCAACTTATCATATTTTCGCAATACACTGCTGCGAATAAATAAATAATGCACCGTGTGATTAAAGTCCTATTTGTGTGACTCTTTGAGGATTTATGTTATGTTGTCCATGGAAAATAAATCGCTATTTATTTCCAATAATCATAAACGGTATCTAGCAACACGTTATGACTCCCAATTCACATAAATATGTACTGTACAACTACAGTAAATCAATCATGCATAAGAAATAAAAGTATCTCCTTGTTTGATTCTTATGTCACATGATATCATCGTATAATCCAAGATAGGAATGTGTCATTCTTAAAAAAAAAAAAACAATAATTAAGAAACAACAGTCAATGAATAATAATAATTAAATAAACGGTAATTCAGTGAGCTAAAATTTTTAATTGGACTTGAATTTTGACCAGTCATATCCCGAAATTGCTTACTATCATCATAGAGATTCTTTCCTCCTCTAATCCTCATCCAACATTCTTATTAATTATTTGTTACGCATTCTTATTAATCCTCATCCAGCATTCTTGCATGATCATGCATGTTTTCCAATTTAATACTGGAAAATGATTACACCAACGGGTCCATAGCTCAGTGGTAGAGCAATTGACTGCAGATCAATAGGTCACCGGTTCGAACCCGGTTGGGCCCTTAATATTATATATATTTTTTCTTTATTATTCGGCGATATTGTAATTTGAAGCAAATTTTCTTTTGCAGTTTTTGGAAAATAATATTTTTTTTCTTAATCGCGAAAACCCATCCAATCAGAGCCCTCTATTAATAAATTATTAAACGAGAATCACACTCAATAAAAAAAAATTGGGACGTCAATTCAAAGTCTCCAAGAAATGAGGTGTCCGCAGACCGTGTAGTAACTCTTGGAGACTTTGAATTGACGTCCCAATTTATATTTTAATTATAAATTCATTCAGCAAAATTATGACTTTGTGCAATCTTGGCACGTGATATGAATGAATCAGAATGTGCCTTGGCACATGCGAAGTAAGAAAGATTAACCAGGCCAGGGACTTTGCTAACGTTTTTTTAATAAATATAAGAGAGTTTAATATGCAGCATAGTGCATATGGAGTTCTATGCACTACAGATTTTTTCGAGAGTATTTTTGTAAATTGACAAATTTAATTTAACCAATATAATCTACATATTGAAATCTCATAGCAAACCAAATTTTACAATTTTTGAGATTTTATTACTATTTTTTTCGAATTTTTAAAACCTGCCATTTTTTGAAACAAACTACTATTTACAAATTAAAAAAATGACAGGTTTAAAAAAATCGAAAAAATAGTAATAAAATCTCAAAAATTATAAAATTTGGTTTGCTATGAGATTTCAATATGTAGATTAGATTGGTTAAATTAGATTTGTCAATTTACAAAAATACCCCTAAAAAAGTTCGCGGTGCATAGAATTCCCTATGCATTATAGTGCATATTAAATTTTCTCTAAATATAAATACATTTTGGGAAAATTATAGCAAGCAAGTGTCAATAATGACTCCATACCGGTTGGGCCTTTATCGGAATTCTAAGTTCCCTTTCTTTTTTTTTTCATTTTTGGGATGACATCATGGAAATCAAATCTAGTGCCGCGCGGTACTGTGTAGCGCGCAATCTGAGCTATCCAGATTAATTCTAATGATGATGGGTGCCCCGTGCATGTAACTAGATTGTAAGGCCCGAAAAAATCTAACCGTCGAGATTAGATCGAATGGCTCGGATTAGTGAGCGGGACCGTGCCGCGGAGCACCGGATAAGGATTCCGACATCATGCATCTTTTTGTGATAGAGAAAATTTATTAACAACAAAAACCAGAGATATTCCACTTTCCGAACCCAACAGATCTGCAAACATGTTACACAAGGTGACACGGGCGGAATACGACCGCCTACTTCCTTTTGTCGAAATAAAATATTTCCAAGCAACTCTTGGCGCACCGTTTTTCTATCCAAACTATCATCTGATCCCATCATTCGGTGAGAAAGTACTGTTGCTCCGGGACCAACAAGCTTTAGATTCAGATTCCTGGCACGTGCTCCCTCTTTGGAGCAACTCTTGGTGCACCAGTATAGATTCAAATTGTTGTCGGACCCTACGATTCAGTGAGTTATTTCCGATGCTCCTTGTCCAAACATACTTTCATCTCAGATTCCAGTCACGTGCTCTCGCTTTCCGACAGTAGAACACTCCAAATCCAGATCCACAAACTCTGCAACGGGCCATACCGGGCCATACCAGTCGGTTTCTCCAATTCTACCTTGATCCCTTCCCTTTTCAACCTCTCTCCTCACTAAACTTGGATATACCACTTTAACCCACTCGAGCGCGCCTATATCACTCCATCCACTTGTGGCCACCACTACTTCCCATCGCCAATTCGGATCTACTTTTCAACTCCTTCAAACCGTAACGGATCCGAATAGGCGTGATGGGTATCCAAACCAATGGCATCAACGGTGATTCCTCCAGCCTCAAGTTCCTGATCTATGGTCGGACCGGGTGGATTGGCGGCTTACTGGGCCGGCTCTGTGAGGAGAGGCACATCCAATATGCATACGGGTCGGGCCGGCTCGAGAACCGATCGCAACTGATTGCTGACATCAAATCCATCAATCCAACTCATGTTTTCAATGCTGCCGGTGTGACGGGCCGGCCGAACGTGGATTGGTGTGAGAGCCACAAGGTCGAGACGATCCGAGCCAACGTGGCCGGTACTCTTACACTGGCCGATGTGTGCCGGGAGCAGGGGCTTATTTTGGTCAATTATGCGACCGGGTGCATTTTTGAGTATGATGATTTGCACCCGCTCGGATCGGGTGTCGGGTTCAAGGAGGAGGATAAGCCTAATTTTGTTGGGTCATTCTACTCTAAGACCAAGGCCATGGTACGTGATCTCTATCTAATTTTTGTTACCATTTTTGTCTGTTTAGTATAATCAGATCTGGTATGTGCGTATCTGGTTTGATTAATAGTGTTTGATTTGGTTAATTTTGTAATGTCAGTGAGTATACAACTAGTTTTCGAACTATTTGTATAGCTGATAACACTTGATTATGGAGATTAGATCTACTTAGGTGGTTTAATTGTCACCTGGGAGAAGAGTACTGGATAAAAATATTATAAGTAATTCTGAAACTATATATTTTATAATATTAGAAACAATTGTTAGAAATGCCAGTAACTATGGTACATGCTGGCATGCACTGGGCATCTGTACCTAGTCAAGATTTTTTTTTTTTTTTTTTTTAATATTATGACTGGTACAGTCGTTCAAATATTAAGTGATTTTAATTGGAGAAATGGAATTGCATAAGGCTGAATAAGACAAATTGAGTTGACTCAGAACTAATTATTATGTAAACCCTTTCTATATATAGGCAATTAAAATCAAAGGTGTGAAACACCAGGGAAAATAATTTTTTAGTGGTAATAAATCTATAATTGATCTGCAGAACTGGCACTTTTCTGTTCTAGGTCCTTCCTGAAATTTGTAAGAGAAACTAGATTGGCGAACTATCTAATTTTCTAGAGTATGAGTCGCATTCTTGTGTCTTTTATAATTATTTTATATTTGTCATGCACCATTTCTTATTTCTTATCTTATTAAAGGTTGAGGAGCTCCTAAAAAACTATGAAAATGTCTGCACTCTACGTGTCAGGATGCCGATTTCCTCTGACCTCATGAACCCACGTAATTTCATAACCAAAATTATCCGTTATGAGAAAGTTGTTGACATACCCAACTCCATGACAATTCTGGATGAGCTTCTTCCCATCTCCATCGAAATGGCAAAGCGTAACCTCACTGGCATATGGAACTTCACCAACCCTGGTGTTGTAAGTCATAATGAAATCTTAGAGATGTACCGGGATTATATCGACCCTCATTTTACTTGGAAGAATTTTACACTGGAAGAACAGGCAAAGGTCATTATAGCACCTCGGAGCAATAATGAGCTTGACACCACTAAGTTGAAAAATGAGTTTCCTGAATTGCTCCCAATAAAGGAGTCACTTGTAAAGTATGTGTTCAAGCCGAATCAGAGTACCTCCAAGGCTTGAGGTAAACTGTTGTTTATTTGGCGGGGTTCTCACATTACCCTTTTATGTGTACACTATTGTTTATTGCCTTAGAATTGTGATCCTAGTGCACAGGAAAATCAGTCGATAAGGGGGATGTGCTAGTGCTTCCTTTGTTTACTATGAATGAAAGCTACTTTGTTTGTATTGTTTTACATTCATTCAAGAGGCAATAATAACTGTACTTATAGGTCAGTTTATTTCTTCATATGAGGTGTCATTTGGTCAGTATTTATTTATTTGGTTACATTATATATCTTGCTTGTGATGATATCTTTTTCATATGGATATTTTTTTTTATGTTTAAATAGCCACCTACTGAATAGTTTACCTTTTTTTTTGGCTGGTGAGTTCTTAAGACCTTGCATATTCTCAATAATACATATGTTAGGTTGGTTACTCTGGTTTCCTGTGTTCCATTATCTTAGAAATGAAATAGTTGATACCTTGTTGATTGTCTTTGTTGGGTTATTGAGCATAATTTCCATTGTAAACTTAAATGCTAACAAGAATCTCAAATTAAGGCCTTTCTGAGGCTCATTTGTTTCTAACTGATCCTAAAGGCCCGATGAATAAGTCATATAGACTTCACGTCCTCTCTTATGTGCCGAGGGATGCACATAATTAGGATTTGGCTGGTAGTGGTGAGGCAGTAATATGGATCTGTTTCAGCTTAGGGTTTAGAATTTGAGTATACTTTTAGATTGAAGTGCTGCGAGATGTGGGAAGCATTGGAATGTATGCTGTTGGTTTATTAGTAGTTTGTACAGTGCTGGTACCATTAATGCTTTCCATCTGTTGATGTTGTATTATTGATTTCACGAATGCCAGTGCTAATGTAGAAGGAAGCTTCTTTTTTCAGATTCAAGCCTATTAGCAATAATATATATAAGGTTCTGGAGGTTTTTTGACAAGTTTTAATATGTCTAGGTTTTGATGTTTATTTGCATGCTGGACAGCTAACGGGAAATCATGTTGTGGTTCTCCACAATCTTTTTCTAGGGGGAAAAAGTAGCAGAACTCTGTCAATAGACTTTAAGAAACAAAAAGAAAGCTAATACTAGCTAATACTATACTGATTCGATTACTTAATAATTATATATATTCAATATTCAATCAATTGACAGAGAAATCAAAGAGGAGACAAAAATATCACTTTATTGCATTTGTTACAATGGTATTAGGGGATATATATGACAATTGGACTTCTAACAGTATATTCACCTGAGACCCAATTCAGGTTTCCTGCAATATAAGCACTGTCAGCAGGAGTCCAGCTCATGCTTACAGTGAAACTTTGTTTCTCGTTTACATTTGAAAATTGCAACACATTAGGTGATACACTAACAGCGACCCCTTTTGGCATTACAACTTCCGCAGTGTATTTTGCATTTGCAGTGCCGACATTTGTCACCGTTCTATTCACTACAAGATTGCTGGTGCTTGCTGACGTTGTTATGGATGGATAGTTCAATTGGGTTTGTTCAATCTTCTTAACTTCCTTACATGAGACATTTTTGTGTGTGATTGTTTGAACTTGTTTGTCTGCATATCCTAAAGTACAAAGAAGGCCTATATATTCGTCTGGACTGATGTCGTACACCAGACCTGGATTAACTGCTTTTGAGGGGTCTACATGACCAGCTCCCATGGTGAAATGGTCAGCTGGATTGTTCTTCACTTCATCCATAAGAGGATTCCCATCATTTCCCAGGATATATGAGGTTGTCATCATTGCTGATTTGATTGCAGCAGGTGACCAATCTGGATGCACACTTTTGATGAGTGCTGCGATTCCGCTTAGGTGCGGTGTCGACATTGAAGTCCCGGATATGATATTAAATGTCTTTTTGGTAAGATTCTTTGCAAACACTTCCACTTGTCTAGGCCACGCAGCAAGAATATTAACACCGGGACCAACAATATCTGGCTTTAGAATTTCCGGTGTTTGTAAGCTCGGCCCTCGAGAAGAAAAGGATGCTATAGTTGGTGCTGGAGCATTTCCAAGGCTAGTTCCTTTGAAAGTGATTGAGGCAGTGGCATTTTGTGATTTATTCACATACGACCGGATTGCTGTTCCATTAGCATAGTTTATTCTAGAAACTGGAAGATCAAAAGGTTCAGCCAAGATGGTATCCCCCTCAAAATCTTCGTTTGCTAGTATCATTGCAGTAGCCCCTGCTGCTTTTACAAAATCACCGGTTAATGTTGTACTGGCACAGAGCACTATCTTACCTTTGACATTACCCAAAGAACCAGAAACACAACTAGATGGGTGGACTATAGGGGTAAACGGAACATTCGTGGTCTGAAGCAATGATTCACCTTTAAATTCTTGTCCATTACCTAATGTAACAACTGCCTTAAATTTTCTGTCCATGGTACTGGCCCCCACTGTAAGTATCCATGGTGCAGTATTACTAAGTAAAAATGGATTAGGCCCATTATTGCCAGCAGCACAACTTACAAACACCCCCTTCTGAATGGCACCAAAGGAACCAATGGTGAGGACATCCTTATCGAAACTAAGTCCGCTTGATCCAAGAGATAAAGATAAAACATCTACACCATCGCTGATAGCTGCATCCATTGCAGCTAACACATCAGACTCTCTGCACCCAATCTCAGAGCAAGCTTTGTATATTGCAAGGTGCGCTCTTGGTGCCATACCAACAGCAGTGCCATTGCCACTTCCAAGCATGTTTGCATTGGAAACAAAGTTGCCTGCGGCTGTGCTTGCTGTATGAGTCCCATGACCGTCATTGTCTATAGGACTATTATCCTCTAACTGTTGGTCTTGTGCAAAGTTTCGAGCTCCAATAAGCTTATTGTTGCACATCGATTTTTGAAAATCGCATCTTCCCTTCCATTTAGAAGGAGGTGCAGGCATTTCAGTGTCATCAAATGAAGGATGGCCCGGTGTGATACCAGTATCAATAACTCCAATAATGACGCCTTTGCCCATACCAGATTCATCCCACGAGCCATTCCCAAAATGAAGACCTAAGAATGCAGGAGAGTGGGTGGTCATTAGTGGTAATACCCCATCTGGATATGCTTTCAAGAAGCTGTTGATCTTCTCCAATCGTGTAAGTTCTTCATTGGTGAGTTTTGCAGCAAAACCGATGAAGACCGAGCTATAATAGTGGATAACACGTGATTTAAGTGTAGCTTGAGGGCTCAAAAGTGGTTGCAGCAATGAATTATACCAGGGGTTGAGATCCTCTGAGGTGAGGGTCAGACTGATTGGCAATTGCAAGCGAATAATGTATGTTTGTGTCTCAGGGCCATTGTTGTTGTGGGTGCTTGGGTTAGTGTAAGCAACTTGTGAAACACATATTACTGTGGAGGTAGATGAGAGGAGGACAAGAGTAAGAAATAAGGGAAAAATATCAAAATAAGACTTCATTGTAAAGTCATGTACGATGTGAAGTTGCTTTTCTTACCTGTATGTATAGGGAATTCAGAAGACATTTGCAATTTAGTTTCTTATAAAGGTTTTTATATCTCATTGGTGTGGAATAAGCTATTACTGAATATTTAAAAGATACGGTACAGTGGACCTTTATTTATAAAATCACTAAATTCGTTGTACGATGGCAATATTTCTATTTTCATTATCATTATGTTTAAATATATGCTAAATATATAGCAATAAATTTGAAATGAAAATTTCGTATCTACTTTCCATCTCTGGATTAATAGATATGCTTATACATAACAGTAAATCTAAAATTAAATTTTCATATGTCATCTCTAGCTACGGACAGGATGGATCAAGCCCGCAACAAATGAACGCGTACTTGATGCGTGTTTTGTATAAAAGTGCTTATACAATGTCTAGTTCACTCAATGATGAACTGGCACAACGTACAGTAGTGCTTGTTTTGTATAGTATATTAGTATTATTTAGTGTTCTTTAAAAAAAAAAATACGGCATGTCTTAACACGCGCGCCACGGCATGGTACAAAGGTGGTACGACATAATATAATACTGACACGACATGGCACAAAAATTTAAGCGTGCCATGTCTTTAGACATGTTGTATCCAACTTTAAAAAACATAGACACGACACGACACACAAATTATCAATACACGACACGACACGATACATACGATACAGTATGGCACTACTCGAGGATACAACATCTTTATAATAATGAGCATTAAAGATGGTAAATTTTATGAAATAACAAGACAACTTATATTGTCTATTTAAAGGATAATTTTATAGTTTGAATATTTAATTCATCTGTAAACATTATAAGTATATAATTGTGTTTTATGAAATTTAAACATGTTTAAATACGACATGGCACGTCATGTCTAAAGAAGACACGGCACCACACGACACGAAGACACGAAGCGTGGTGTCCTTAGGCGTGTCGTGTCCATCCCTTAGGATTTAGACACGGTACGGTACGACTCGTGAAATATTTAGACACGATATGATACGGCACGATAGATGATCCGAACATAACGTACTTGACACGGCACAACACGTATTTAGAACATCATATTATTACATATATTACTATGTTGGAGCAATTCAACATAAACCATTGGGCCTATTTTAATCTCCCTAACAAAATTTTGGACAACTAGATTGCTACCGACTTGTAGAATAATTTACTGGCATAAAAAATAGACCTTTAGCTAAAGCAACTACTCATTTTACAACTGCCCTCTGATGACTTACATAATTGTTTGCAAAAAAGAACAAAACGATGTTGAAATTGTTGATCAGGTCAATTGGTGATGAAAGAAAGGACAAATTAATTCGACGTAGTCCAGAATTGAAATGTAGTACTTCTATTTCGAGTAAAGACATTTAAAAATAAAAACATAGTTCAAAAGTTATAAAATAGAAGCAATACAATTATTTGTCTCCAAGAGAAAGATATAGTTAATAAATACGAATTTAGTGCTAGAAATTAGCAAAAATATGTTGTGTATATATATATATGAGTTTGACCTAAAAACAAGTATTTATATTTTTTTAATTAAATTCGTAGTTTATTTCCACCACTTCTTTGTTGTTGCAACATTATTGGTAGAAGCTTGTTGCATCTCTTTAAGCTTACTTTATCAGTTTATCTTATTTGTAGTTTGAATTATTTGCGCTCATAAAAGAAAAAAATGTGAATATTAACCAGACTAATAATTAAGCACCTGCAAGGAAACAAGGGTAATATTTAATTTATTTCATTCATTTAATTTAGGATTTCAGAGTTAGTGATAAAACAATAAGAAGATATGGATTTCTAGTTGGGGTTATAGCATTTGGTTATATACTTTTCATACATTGGACTGTTGGGAGATATGCGAATCATTACGACGTTCGTTTATATTAGTATTATAGTTTATATAGTAGTGGTACCTTTATTTATTTATTTATTTTTAAAGAAAGTACTGGTACCTTTAGTATGTTTCCTCTATGATTTTTTAGTATTGATTTTGCTACTCAAACTTCAGTGCATATATTGAAGAATGAACCTAATTCTCAAAATTTCAAGCCAATTAATGATAATATATATAATTAAGTACAATATTTAAGGCTTTTTTACAAGTTTTTTAAATAATCCATGTAGTGATATTTATTTGCATGCAGACCAGCTAACAGATATCATGTTTCAGCTATACATAACAATCTATTTCTCATTAAAAAAAAATGAAAAAAAATGAAGGAAACAACAGTAGTCGCCGAAAAGAGCATATGTCAATAGAATTTTCGCAGTAAACATTGAGGCTACTAATTTGGATAATTTCCTTAATTCAATCAAAACTACATAACCAATTGACAGGAAACAATAAAAGAGATTAAAATGCCCTTTTGAAGGCTAAAGAGACTGCCATATCATTTTATTGTATATATTAGTTATTACAATGACAATATTATGGGCTTTTATATCTGACAATTGGAATTCTAACAATGTTTTCACCAGAGACCCAATTCAGGTTTCCTGCAATATAAGCACTGTCGGCAGGATTCCAGCTCATGATTACTGTGAAACTTTGTTTCTCGTTCACATTTGAGAATTGCAACACATTGGGTGATACTTTAACAGTGACCCCTTTTGGCATCAGAACCTCTGCCTTGTATTTTGCATTTCCAGTGCCCACATTTGTCACCGTTCGGTTCACAACTAGATTGCCGGTGCTTGCTGATGCTAATATGGATGGGTAGTTCAAATGTACTTGTTCAATCTTCTTCACTTGCTTACATGCGACTTTTTCATTTGTGATTGTTTGAACTTGCTTATCTGTATATCCTAAACCACAAAGAAGGCCTATGAATTCCTCTGGGCTGATGTCGTAAACAAGGCCTGGATTAATTGCTTTCGAGGCGTCGACATGACCAGCTCCCATAGAAAAGTGATCAGCAGGATTGTTCTTCTCATCCATGATGGGATCACCATCATTACTTAGAAGTTGTGAGGTTGTTACCATTGCTGATTTGATTGCAGCAGGTGACCAATTTGGGTGAGTGCTTTTGATGAGTGCAGCGATTCCACTTAGGTGGGGAGTAGACATTGAAGTTCCGGATATGATATTAAAATTCTTCTTGGTAAGCTTTGTTGCAAACTCTCCAACTTGGTCAGGCCATGCAGCAAGGATATTAACACCAGGACCAACAATATCAGGCTTTAGGATTTCTAGTGTTTGTTGGCTTGGCCCCCGAGAAGAAAAGTATGCAATAGTTGGAGCTGGATAGTTTCCAAGGGTAGTTCCCTTGAAAGTAATTGATGCTGTGGCATTTTGGGATTTTTCCACATATGACAGAATTGTTGTTCCATTAACATAGTTCACTATAGAAGCTGGAAGATAAAAAGCTTGAGCTAAGATGGTATATCCCTGAGTATTTTTATTTGTTAATATCATTAATTGCAGCACCCCCTGCAGCTTTTACATTATCACCAGCTGCGACTGAACTGACACAAACCACTATCTTACCTTTGACATCACCTAGAACACTTGAGTCACAACTAGGTGGGTGTACTATAGGTGTAAATGGAACATTGGTGGTCTGAAATTCCTGTCCATCACCTAACGTAACAACTGCCTTAAATTTTCTATCCATGGTACTTGCCCCTACTGTAAGTATCCATGGTGCAGCATTACTAAGTAAGAATGGACTAGGGCCGGCATTGCCAGCAGCACAACTTACAACGATCCCCTTCTGAATGGCAGCGAATGAACCGATAGCGATGAAATCCTCATCAAAAGAACGTGGTCCACCTCCAAGAGATAGAGATAAAATATCTACACCATCATTGATAGCTGCATCCATTGCAGCTAGCACATTAGACTCTGAGCAACCAATCTCAGAGCAAGCTTTGTATATGGCAAGGTGTGCCCTTGGTGACATACCAGCTGCAGTCCCATTACCACTTCCAAGCATGTTTGCATTGGAAACAAAATTACCTGCAGCTGTGCTTGCTGTATGAGTCCCATGACCTTCATTGTCTATGGGAGGACTATTATCCTCCATTTGTATGTCCAGTACAAAGTTTCGAGCTCCAATGAGCTTACGGTTGCACACTGAATTTTGAAATTCACATCTTCCTTTCCACTTAGAAGGAGGGGTAGGCATTCCAGTGTCATCAAAAGAAGGATGGCCTGGTGTGATACCAGTGTCAATAACTCTGATAATGACACCTTTGCCCATGCCAAATTTTTCCCATAAGCCACTCCCAATATTAAGACCCAAGAAGGCAGGGGAGTGGGTTGTCATTAGTGGTAGTAACCGATCTGGAAATGCTTTCAAGAAGCCATCTATCTTCTCCAGTTGCTTAACTTCTTCCTTGGTGAGTGTTGCAACAAAACCGGAGAAGACTGTGCTATAAGAGTGGATAACACGGGATTTAAGTGTAGCAGTAGGGTTTAAAAGTGGTTGAAGCAACGAGTTATACCAAGATTTGAGATCCTCTGAGGTGAAGGACAGATTGCTCGGCGGTTGCATACGGATGATGTATGTTTGTGGTTCAAGGTCATTGCTGTTCCAGATGCTTGTGTCAGCACAAGCAACTTGTGAAACAAATAGTACGGTGGAGGTGGATGAAAGGAGGAAAAGTATAAGAAATGAGGGAAAAAAATCAAAACAGGACTTCATTGTTTGAAGAGAAAATATGGAATAAGTTTCTTAGTTGTGTTAGATATGAAGTTGCTTCTCTTTTTTTGTACTCATAGAGGATTCAGAGAATATTTTTGCAAGTTAATTCTTAAGGTAAGTCTTTTGCAGGGAAGAAATTATTACTGAATCATTTAAAGATACGGTACAGACTACAGAGGACCTTTATTTATAAATCACTAAAACTATTTGTATGGTGGAAATATTGTACATAATCATTATGAATGAATGTGATAATTAAAAAGATAACATCAAATTTGATAATGAAAATTATGTATCTAATTTCTATTTACTTCCATTGATATATATTTTAATATATAGTAGCAAATCTAAAATAAAAAATTTTATATTTTGCCCACGCGTACTAGATGCTTGAAGAACGCAGATAATGTTTCAAACATGCTCCTTCGCTCATTGATGAACCAGCACAATATAAAAGATTATTTTATACATCATTATGAGTAGCGATGCAATTGTCTCAAAAGGCCTGGACCCATACGAATATTAGCAATATTTATTGGTTTTGAGCAATTGGGCCTAGAAGTTCAGCCCGGCAAATTCTGGATAACTAGCGATCAACTATTCAACTTGTAGCGTTTCTTTTTATAATTTATTTATAAGTATTATTATTTACTACTACTATTATTTGATGCATGGTCGACTTGTTGCATCACAACTAGCATAAATAGGACTTCAACTAAATCAAATTCTAATTAGACATGATCACTACAAAAGTTAAATCTCTCATCAAGCTTAAATTTGGTGACGAAAGCAAAAACAAAACAGTTTCGACCAAATCCGAAATAGCATATTGCTCCTTTTCCAGGAAAATGTATGAAAAAAATTATAATCATTGTTCAAAAGTGAGAAAATAGCACAAAAATTATTTACCGCCAAGAGAAATAGAGATATAATAAATACAATTTAATGATAGAAACCAACAAAGATATCGTGTATATATGTTATTTCAAACGAATAACACGTACTAATAGGTTTTTATTTTATTTTATTTATTTATTTATTTTAGATTCATATTCCTGTATCCGCAACTGCGTTTGTTACATGAACTTAATTAATTAGGTTGTAGGCACAAGCTAGAAGTTGTGTGTGTGTGTGTGTTTTTTTTTTTAAATCTAACTTTATCTTGATTATAGCTAATTTTAAATTTTGCTTTCATAAAAAGTAAAATGATGGACGACAATAGCCAATAAGATCAAACTTTAGAAGGGAACAACGATCACATTTTTCGATCATTCAAAAAAATAAAAAAAAAAAGGATCCATCACATATAATTTATTCATACATTAATAAAAGAGCTACATTTCTTATAAATTAAAAGATAACAATAGGGCTCCTTACAATGTACTCATTTGATATCCAAGTTAAACTTCCTACAGCAGTTGTATTAGGAGGCCACTTCAAACTCACGGTGAAACTCTGTGTCTCGTTTACTTCCGAGAATTCCAGCACTTTGGGTGACACAGTAGCAGATACACCTTTCGGTACCGCAACTTTGCCAGTATACTTTGTATTTGGCTTTCCTACATTTGTCACCGTTCTGTTCACAATGAGGCGATCATAAATTGCGGTTGATACGGTTATGGATGGATAATTTAACTCGACATCTTCAACCTTTCTTTCTTCCTCACAAAGAACCTTCTTCTGCGTAATTATTTCAACTTCAGTATCAGTATATCCCAACGCACACAGAAGTCTTATGTATTCATTCTCTTGTATGTCATAGACTAGACCTGGATCAACTGCTTTAATTGGATTTACGTGGCCTGCTCCCATAGAAAAGAAGCTGGCATTTTGTAACTTCTCATCCATGATAGGCTTTCCTTCATGATCAACAACGTCAGCGGTTGTCATTATTGCCGATTTAATTGCTGCAGGTGACCAATCTGGGTGCATGCTTTTGATAAGTGCTGCAACACCGCTTAAGTGAGGAGCTGACATGGAAGTGCCAGAGATTACATTGAACGTTTTGTTGTTTTGGTTCTTTGAGTTTGGCCCGACTTCATGTGGCCAAGCTGCAAGGACATTCACGCCAGGGCCAACAATGTCAGGTTTTAGAATGCCATTTGTTTGTTTGCTGGGTCCTCGAGATGAGAAAAAAGCAATGGTTGGAGCCGGAGAGTTGCCAAGACTTGTTCCTTCAAAAGTTATTGAGGCAGTAGCATTTTTGGATTGTTTTATGTATTTTTTTATAGATATGCCATCAGCATAGTCTACATGAGAAGCCGGAAGTTGGTGAACGTTAGCTAAGGTTGTAAACCCATCAGTTTCTTGGTTTACCAAAATCATTCCAACACCTCCACTTTGTTTTACCAGGTTGCCTGATGCGACTATACCGTCGGAGATGTCACAAACAACTATCTTACCCTTAACGGGATATGAAAAATTGTACATGCAACTTCCTGGGTAAACTACAGTAGTTGTTGAAAGATTTTTCAATTGAAAAAGTGATTCACCGAGAAATTCTTGACCATCACCTAATTTCACAGCAGCACGAAATTTTCTATCCATGGTGCTTGCCCCGACCGTGAGTATCCACGGTGCATCATTTGCAACACTACTAGAAGAGGGACCGGAATTTCCAGCTGAGCAACTTACAAAGATTCCCTTCTGGACTGCACTGTAAGCACCGATTGCAATTGTATCCTCATAAAAAGGAACCGATGCACCCCCAAGTGAAATAGACAGCACATCTACACCATCCTTGATAGCTTCATCAATCCCTGCCAGAACATCTGATCTACTGCAACCCCATGATTCACAAACCTTGTAAATGGCAAGATGTGCTTTTGGAGCCATGCCAACTGCTGTCCCATTGCCGCACCCCAGCACATTAGCATTTTGAACGAAATTTCCTGCTGCTGTGCTCGCAGTGTGTGTCCCATGACCAACATTGTCTACAGGGGATTCATTATTGGGTCCACCTAATAAAATACTCTTGGCTCCTATCAGCTTTTTGTTGCATGCCAATTTATCAAAATGACAGCTTCCCTTCCACCTTGAAGGAGGACTTGGAATCCCACTGTCGTCAAAGGAAGGATGTCCAGGCCAAACCCCGGAGTCCAAAAGGCCAACAATAACACCCTTTCCCATATGGGAGTTGTGCCAGGCTTCATTACCAGAATGAAGTCCCAAAAAGTCGGGTGTGTGTGTTGTTAGTAGCGGCAGCACTTCATCGGGAAAAGCTCTTAAGAAACCTTCCTTTTTCTTCATGTAATTGATTGCATCATTAGTTAGTTCAGCAGCGAAACCAATAATTGCTTCGCTGTACGAGTGGATAATTTGTGATCTAGCAGATTTTGGGTCAAAATTTGGGGGAAGGAACGATTCATACCAACTGGTAAGATCCTGAGGATAGGAGTTATTTGGTGGTGGTTGTACGCAAACAATGTAAATTTGTGTTTCAGAGGTACTAATCTCATTGGTGCTTGATATAGTAGAGGCCACGTCGAAACTTATTATGACTGGAATGGAAAACAAGAAAAGGAACAGAGTGAGGAACAATGGAGGAAAGCAGAGGTTTGGCTCCATTCTGAATGAGAGAAATGGTGGGATAGTTTCAGAACTATTATAGGTCTCTAACCTTTATAACGTATATACACGAGAGGTTGGTTTACTAATTTATTCTTAGTATTGAATGAAAGCACTATAAGGGAAATAAACTAGTTCATTAAAGCTGGTCAAAAAAATGAATGAAAAGCACTAGAAATCAGTAACAGTTATATACTGAATTAATCTGGTCAAAACATTATAAATATACAGAAGGTATAATTTATTAGATGCTACCGACGATTCGCTTTTTCAAAATGGTGTATAAAGCTTTAATTTTAGCATCTAATAAATTATACCTTCTGTATATTTATAATGTTTTGACCAGTTTAATTCAGTATACAACTGTTACTGATTTCTAGTGCTTTTCATTCATTTTTTTGACCAGCTTTAATGAACTAGTTTATTTCCCTTATAGTGCTTTCATTCAAGACACAGTTCGGAAGTTAATTCAAGACTACAGTGCTTGGATTCAGCATTGTTAATGCGTTGTAATGTAATTAGGCTTTAGAACTTTGTTTACAATTGTAAATAAGGCCTTCTTCTTCTTTCCTGTTTTGTTGTTTCTTTCTGTCTTTTTGTACATTACATTTCTGGTTCAATGAAATTGTAGATGAGACTTTTCGTCTCCCTACCTTCAAAAAAAAAAAAAAGTTTTAATTTTAGGGGCATTAATTAAATATTAAGCAACTACAAAGCACAGGTCCTTATGCTCATGACAAGTTGCATCCAGTACTTTCGACTTTGATAAATAAGTTGATATTAAATGCTTACTTAAAACTAAGAATAATAAATAGAAATAACTCTATTAGAATTTACTATGGTAGCTTCAAAATGGTATCTTCAAAAAACATGATACCACTTAAATAAAAAAAATCCAAAATTCAGTAATACTAGTGTGTGTGTGTGTGTGTGTGTATGAAAACACTACAAAATCAATAAATGAAAGCACTAGAAAATCAGTCAAAGTTTTATGTTGCATTCATTTGGTCAAAGCTTAGTATATCTGCCACAACTTTAAAGCTTACAGTCGATTTGTTTTTGCGAAATGTATAAATATTTTAATTTTAGAATAATAAAATTTAAAGTAATAAGTATATAACTTTTCTTTTCACTATATTTGAAATCTTCAATCAACTTTAGAGTTAGATAGACACGTCGATATTAAGTACTTATTTTAGAACAATAGGAAAAAAAATTAAATTAAATATTAACAGTTTATAAAAATTTACTGTGGTCGAGGTCTAAACAAGAACGTAAACTTTTAATTTCTACAAACCATATTTAACACCCAAAATGCCAAGGTCTTTGTCTTTTTGTTTATATTGAAACTTTGATATATACAACTTGCAGAATTTTCGACGGCATCCTAGGTGGTTGCACCTTTTTTTTTTTTTTTTTTTGCTGAAATTTCAACTATAGTAAGTTCTAATCTCATTGACATTAATTAGTTGATTTGTTTTATTATTTTCCTTAAGTTTAAAATAATCTTTAAGAAAAAAGTTTTAAATATGTCTCAAGTTTATGCAACTCTAGAACAAAAAATTAGGTTAGTGTTACGGAATTATGAAAAAAAATATATTGATGACTGAAAAATTAAAAAATTAGTTTTCAAAAAAAAATAAAAATTATCAATATGCTCACTATATATAGTATAAATTGGTTCATGTATTAAATATAATGTAATTTAAGAATTATTTGAACCAATTTGGCACTCACAAAATTGAAGCAGTAGCAGCAGCAATAATAATAGCAATAATAATGATAATAGCAATAATAATAATAATAATAATAATAAATTCAAACCTTTTGCTGGATGACTAGTCAGCTTTCAAATTGCACCTGATTTTTACATGGCCTATCTAAACTATGCATATTTATCGGTTATAAACATGCTTCAAAATTTTCTCTGTCGATGTAACCAAACATAAAAATATTTATTTTAATTTAGTATTCTTGGGTAAAAAAATTATGAGATTTTAATTTTTTTTCCATAATATAAGTATATGACCTATCTCTAATATTATGTATTTTAAATTCTCTTAATAAAATTATTTGTATTAGTTTGCAAAAAAAAAAAAGATAAACTAAAATTAACAACAAAATTGTTATATATATATTACTGATGTGTTGACCGCCTTAATATAGTGCGTTACTTTGACCAATTTAATACAGCGCACTGCTTTTAATTTTAATATTTTATTAAGGGAATTACTTAGAGTCATCCGGATACCAGCCTGTACCATCCCCTCTAAAGACCATCTCCTCTCTGTATTTCTCCTCCTTCCGTAAGTACAAAGGGATCTCTTCCTTCCTTCCTCCCTCCGACTCCGACCTCCGACCTCCTACCTCCCTTCCTCCCTCTGACCTTCCTCCTTCTGATCTTCGGCCTCCCTTCCTCCCTTCAACCTCCCTTCCGCCCTCCGACCTTCCTCTCTATTTTCTAAATCATATGTTTTAGTCCTAAAGATGTTGTAATAAGTTATCAATTAATAAGCAAAAATGATAAGTTTGTCGCAACAAATGATCATCTTATAAGTGCATATATTAGATATGATAAGAGATCATCTTATAAATATAAATGATCGGATTATTTGAATAAGGGATCATCTTGTAAAGTTTTGTCAAGTATAATAAGTGATCATCTTACAAACATAAATGATCAATTAGGTGGAACAAATGATTACCTTAATATAATCGTATAAGGGATCAACTTATAAGCATAAATACTCAATTAGTCGTAAGAAGAGATCACCTTAATATAATCGTATAAGGGATCATCTTATTACATGGATCAGAGAGGAGGTTACGGAAGTGAGGAGAGGAGACGCGAGTGCCAAAAATGGAAAGGGTGTTCCCAGCGCACTTTTCATTTTTGATTGGGGATGATACGGATGGTAAAAATGGAGATTGCACCTATAAGCCCCATTTTATTAATGCTTTAATTTTTTTTTCAAACAAGTATCAGTGTTTTTAATTTAGTATACTTAAGACTGTACAAAAAATCCGTCAAATCCGTTCAATCCATTCAATCCATCTGACCTAAAAATCTATCTTTTACTGGGTTAAAATGATGTTGGGTCGGAATCGGATACATATTTTAATTTTGACAAACCATTACTTTTGTTGGGTTACGAATTCTGTAATAATAACTCGTTTGGACACAATTCATTATGATCTAAAAATAATATATCCTAAAATTTTATATAATTTATCATATTTATTTATTACGAACTCTACTTTTTTTTTTCGATATCGTATTTCGTTATTGTTTGCAAGTACCAATAAACTCAATCAATATTTGAAATTTTAAATATGTTTAAGAGTTTAACTTCTTTAATTTGAATTTTAATTATATTATCAATTTTTTCATGGAGCTATTATAATTATTTTGTTAGAATTTTTTATCAACCATATCTCAAACATTTGTTAATGATGTTATATGTTAAATTTTCTTTATGTTTTTTAAGTATGTATTTTTATTTGATCAAAATTTGAACATGTTAAAAGCATCTATAGAAAAAATTGATGGGTTTGATTGGGTTATGAGTAGGTTAATTGAAATTTTTCTTAACCCGACATTATCGGGTTGGATTTAAATTTTAGTAAAATATCATCGATCCACTTATTTGTAGATCCCTAAGTATACTGCTTTAATTTTCAGTGCTTTCATTTGAAAATGTTTTGACCAACTTCAGTGGATCATTTGAATTCTCATCTTGGGCTGAAAATACTATGAAAAAACTAAGGGTCCGATCGGAATGGGTCAATGGCGAGAGTTCGTTTCAGTTCATTAGAATAGAGTTGAAAAGACACGAATTTCAATTGAAATTTCATGATCGGAATCAATAAGAAATGATCTCCTCTCTTCAAATTGACCATTTTACTCATCTCCTGGAAGTTGTATAGACCTTTCTCCTGCTATTGGCTTCGCTCTTTGGATCTCAGTGCGACAGGAGTATCAACAGAAGGGCTATTTGGTCAAAAGTATCGGCAGCGACTTCGGCCAAACAAAATCGCACCAAATTTCTACCATTCTGATGGGATTTCGCTGGGGCGATTTTTTCTATCCAAATCGTAAAGACTGGCATCAATTCTCGACCTCTTATAGTTAATCAGAGGAATCAGTAAAATAAAATTCTGTTTCCGATTCTCGTGTGTACTTTTTTTTTTTTTTTTTTTTTTGCTTCCGATCAGACCCTAAAAACCACCTCTCAGAACTCTTAAAATTAGAACTAAGATTATGTTACAGAGCCATAAAATTTACAGCGTATTACCTATTAAAATAGCAGTCATTGAATTTAATTAACGAAATTTGGATGTTTTTGAAGTCTCACACCAATGCTGAAATTTGAGAAATCAACGGTACTTAGGAGTGAAGATAATCAGAAAACAACTTACAATTTTTTTCGTGCCAGAAATACGGGTGTTTTTTTGGAAGGATATGATATGATTATCTCTACCTCTAATTTTAATTAGTGTTCTAAATACGTGCCGTGTGGTGTCAAACATGCAGTGCCCGGATCATCTGTCGTGTCGTGTCGTGTCGTGTCTAAATATTTCACATGTCGTACCGTACCGTGTCTAAATCCAAGGGATGAACACGACACGTCTAAGGACACGCCACGCCACGCCTCGTGTCCCCGTGTCATGTCTTCTTTAGACGTGTCGTGACGTGACATGTTCGGACACGTCTAACTTTTTAACAAAAGTATAATTTGTTTACGGAATGTAAAAATCATGTTTGATAAAATATGTCAAAAATTAAGAAAATAAGCATGCTTTACAATTGTTAAAATATAGATTTATTTTTTTATTTTTAATTTTGATGTGACAAGATATTTTAAATAGTAATCCTTTTCTCTTTTTCAGGCTTTGGACCGGCTATGTTTGAAAAAAAAATAGGTAGAGTTGCTAACTTAAAATTATGTTAATTACAAGAGATGACAAAATTATACTATTCTTATCATTTAAGTATTTGATAATTTCAATTTTTGATATAGATGGATAATTTATACTATTCTTACAATTTAAAGTACAAAAGATGACAAAATTATTTGAATTTTTTTAGACAAATGGATAATACCTTTGCGCCTTTTGACATTTATATTTTGCTTGTACGTTAATTATAAAATCATCCTAATTACAATATAATTTTTTTATTTTCAATTCAAATGAATAAAAGTGCTTTATTTGGAATTAAGTCTTATTTATAATCGTTAATTTTTATGATTGAATGTATCTTGGACAAGATTTATAGGAAAAAAATACATAGCATGTATCTAAATGAGAAATCCATCATATTCTTTAAATTTAATGTGTGTCTCTTTTTCGTGTTTGGCGTGTCTGTAAAATATGTCGTGCCTTTCGTGCCGTGCCATGCCGTGTCATGCCGAACCGTGTCGTGTCTGAAAAATTCACATGCCGTGTCTATTTCATCAAAGCCGGACGCGACACGCTTAGGACACGACACGCCTAAGTTCTCGTGACGTGTCTGTGTCCGTGTCTTACCGTGTCGTACCACTTCCGTGTTGTGCCGTACCGTGCCGTGTTCGGACACGCCGTACTTTTTTTAGAACACTATCTCTAATCTCTGTTTTTTTTTTTTTTAATTTCAAGGATCCAGATAATTTCGTTCCAATATCAGCATTTCAATTTTTTCGAGAAAATATACATTTTCTTGGATATATTCTACTTTGTTGGAAAAACATAATTTTCACTCTATGAAATTGTCTATTTTCCAGGATAGATTGAAAGAGGAAATAATTTGCAAAAAGCAGTATGACTGCAATTTGCTATTTTATTTTCAAAAAAATATTGAAAAGTATAGCTAATCATAACTCTACCAACACAAAATTTTAAGCCATTGGAGATAGAACGAATGTATGGACAAGTTGTGAATTGAGAAACCGAACGAGAAACTATCTCCTTATTTTCTGGACATACGTACAAACTACAGTGGTAGTAAAAAACAATCGAGTCCAAAACTACGGTCGAAGTAATAATACATTATTATTTTGAATAAAATTAAACAGTACATTATGAAAATTTGGAAAAAGAACTTTTAAAAAAACAAATATTTTTTTATCGACCACTAGGGCTGTCAAACGGGCGAAACGTCCACGGAACAGACGTGTTTCGTTTCCGTTCTGTTCTAGTCAACGAAACAGAAATCTCTTTCGTTTCCGTTCCGTTTCGTTAAACGAAATAGTTTTCTGTTCCGTTTAACGTTCCGTCCTTCATTTCCCATTGATTTCAGCCCATTTCAGTCTTCCGTTTCGTTCTGCTTCAATAACGTTTACAAATTTCAGTTATGTTTTCAGAAAGGAAATTGATTTTCTCTTTCGTTTAACGTTCTGTTTGGAGGAACGGAAGGAAACAGAAACGTTCAAAACGTTGGAATATTGACAGGCTATCGACGACTCCCTTACATTTCTATGTCAATTCAGCCTTACGAATAATTGATATTGGATAGGAGAAAGAAATAATTATGAAAAAGAAAAAAAGGATGATTGGGCTGATTGGGCCGAAATTAAGCCCATAAAGTGATAAAATCTTCAAAACAACTCTTGAGTCTTGACCCGCATGAATTTTCTGGAACCCGGACGAAGAAAGTGTAAGAAAATGATAAATCTCTGGTGGCAAAAGTGGACCAAGTGCTGAGAAACGGGAGAGTAATAAAAATGGTAGCCTTCGTGAGAGCTCTGACAGCAGTCACAGCTGTTCCCGCGGCGCTCGCAGCAATCTCTCTTACCTCTTCCTATTCTTCCTCCTCTCAGTCTCAGTCTCAGTTCCCCTCCCGCGTAAAATTCCCTCTCGTTTCCTCCCTCAAATCAGATTTAAGGAGATCGAATTTTTGCTCCGCTGCTGTCCAGATGGATTCTCCTCTTACTAAATCGATTCCCTCTGATAAGGTTTGCTTTTCTTGTTTGTCGAGAGACGAGTTTCTCATTAAGTTGTTATGTTTTTTGTTTGTGCTGGTAATTAATTATCTTGGAATGTTTGCTTGTTTTGTTGCAGGATGGGGATCTTCCTGAACTCATTGTAAGTGGTTTATGTTTCCTTTCTGTTGATTTGTTTATGTGTTCTTGGAATTGTGACTGTTGAGAATTTGTATTTCAAGCGTTTTTTGGCCATTCCAGACAGAATTCATGGTCGACATGCATTGCGATGGTTGTGTTTCAGCTGTGAAGAAGAAGCTTGATGCTCTTGAAGGTAAAAAATATTTGCTCATCTAGGTGACTTTCAAGCTCATGTTGGATACACCACATGAAACTTAACAGGACACATTTTATATCAGGAATAAAGAGTGTGGATGTGGATTTGAGCAATCAAGTGGTAAGAGTCCTTGGATCTCTACCAGTTAAGACTATGCTAGATGCTTTGGAGCAAACTGGCCGGCATGCACGGTTGATTGGTCAAGGCAATCCTAGTGGTTAGTAGATTTGTCCTCTCTTTTCTATTTGCAATTTCTGTACCATGATTTCGTATACCACTTGGATATTTGCAACAAGTTACCAATTCTTCCGGATTTTCTTTTAATTAACACTCAATAGTTTTCATGTTATTTGCAAAGACTGTACAATTTTCAAAAACAAAGTTAGAATAACCAAGTTGCCATTCACAGTGACCAAACTAGGTGTATGTCCTTCAAACAAACATACACATCCTTTTTATTTGATTATAATTAATTTGAATTGAAGGAAGCCAAAATCTCTCTTGTGAGAAAACAGGTGCAAATCTATCAACATTTTATACATTTTCATTAATTTTATTTGAAGGTTGGGTGCCTGTTGTGAATATCTCGAAGAAAAATGAAGAATGAAAACAAAAAGTGAATATTCTCACTTGTAAGAAATATGAGTGCTCTCTGCAAATATTAAAGACCAGCTTACACTTTGATAAAAACATATATAGTGTATTGTACATTTATATTTTTTTATCATTTTGTTACTAGAATTTTTGATATCTGCTGCTGTTGCGGAGTTCAAGGGTCCTTCCATATTTGGTGTTGTGCGGTTTGCTCAAGTTAACATGGAATTAGCTAGAATCGAAGCCAACTTTAGTGGCCTCTCTCCTGGTAAACATGCTTGGTCAATAAACGAGTTTGGGGATCTAACTAGAGGTGCTGCTAGTACTGGGAAAGTGTTTAATCCCCCTGAGTATTTATCTGAAAAGGTATCTTTTATGAATAATTTTGTCTTTGTCTTGCATCCAGATGCATCCTTAATAGAGATTCAGCGCAGTTGGTGTCCTATTACATACTCCTTACTAAAGCCACACCAAGGAAAAAAGATGTAATCATGTCGTTGCTTATTGCAAAACCTCTTTTACCTTAGTCAAGAAGACTTACTGCAGTTAGTTCCTATCACATACTCCATACTTGAAATCAGTAAATATTTTCTGTTGGTTAGTGTTTTCAATTACACCAAGAAAAAAATGTCATTCTAATTATTGCAATACTAGTTCTTTTACCTTTGATAATCCATCTTGATAAAGCACTTTTTTTAATGTACTATGTCTCCTTTTTGTATAGGTTTTCTTTTGATCATAGTAGACTTTTTGTATAAGCCTTCTGACCAAAGTATACCTGCGGCATTTCTATGTCTTTTGCTTTATCTCCTTTTTGGGCAACCCTTTGATAACTACTACTGGAGGTTGAGATTTTAGCTGATCCACCCACTGGTTTTGCCATGTCATTAACCTGATATTTTTCTCTATTCTTCAGATCATGTGTGGTTTCAATATTAGCTTTGTTTATCAACATCTAACCATTTCTAGTCCAGCATCCTGAATTTTATGAAGAAGCTAGAAAATTTGGTCAAAAGTAGTTCCGGGGTTGGTCATTCTTAGATTCACTGAATCGACATAACTATATCTTTTTTAGTCAAAATGCCCATATTAACTTTAATAGAGTGTCAGTTAATTTTACAAGAAATTCACTGAAAGTGCTTACACAAAAGTTGGTTTAGCTCGACTCTTCAAGCCCGAATTGTCTTCCAGCTGACTTATTGAAGTATTTCATGTAGTGTTATATTTACCTATTCGAAACACATGAACAATATCACAAATTCACAATCATCGTATATAACAACTTCATGTTAAATGGTGATCAGAATTGAATTTTAATCCTACATTAAATTTATAATATAATCTATGTTGTTGTCACAGCCACTGGGTGACCTGGGAACACTAGATGTGCTAGAGAATGGTGAAGCACAATTCTCAGTTGCTAAAGAGAAGCTTAAAGTTGCTGAGCTCATTGGCCGTTCTGTTGTTGTATATGATACCGAGGACAAATTTGACCCTGGAATTGCTGCGGCAGTGATAGCTCGAAGTGCTGGGGTTGGTGAGAATTACAAGAAATTATGCACTTGCGACGGTGTTACAATATGGGAATCTAGCTAATTACCATTCCAAATTCCAATGTATTTGTGTTATGTTTTGTTTTTTTTTTTTTTTTTTAACTTTTTGTAGCTACTGGGTTTGTACTACTAGAGATGTCAATAAGAATAAACGAAGTACAATAAATCTCTGAAAAAGGAATTGTCTTATTGATTGCTAGTTTGCTACACAGTAAAACTCATTGAACAGTCTTCCACACTGCAAAATGTAATTCCTCTTTTCATTAACCAGTTGCACTCTTCTGCATGTTCAATTTCAGATTGTTTACATTCAAACTTTGTGAATTTCTGCTACTGCTACTACCTAAACCATTAAAATTGCTTCACAGTGGTACAACCCATGTAAGAGAGACGGTGTTGCGAACTGAATGGGTTCCATCAGACCATGTCAGTGCACCAAATTCAGGTGCTGACTGTCCTCTTTTGGCCTTGAAGGTGATCTTGTATGATAACCTCTGATTTTGCTTTGTAAAATGCAATACACTGGGCTCAACAGAAACTGTAGCACCTTTGAAAGGAGTGACTTTGACGGAGTATGTTGATACAGGAGTGCCAACATTAGTAACTGTTCTATGTTGTGTTACTACTGAAGCAGGTTGCTCCTGAAAAACTACAGAAATTGCTGGATAGTTCAGGTCCCCTGGGGAAGCAAATTTATGTTTGCATGTGCGATTCTTCGTTTTAGAGAAGGCCTTCAGCTGATTTGGTGTTAGCTTCTGCGTGCAAAGGAACTCAAAGTAATCATCAGGGCTAATATCGTAAACCAATCCTGGGTTAACAGCTCTTACAGGGTGTATGTGACCCGCACCATGATCGTAAGGGGTTGACGGCTCACCTGTTGATGCATCTTTCAGCGGTTGGAATGAGTTGTCATGCACATAAGCTGTGGTCATTAGGGCTGATTTGATAGCGGCAGGACTCCAATCAGGGTGAGTAGCTTTGATCAGTGCAGCCACACCTCCCACATGAGGGCACGACATGGAGGTGCCTGATAAAATGTTGAAATGGACTCGTCTGTGGTCAGTTGACAGACTCGATGGGCCAACATTGCCGCTCCATGCAGCCAGGATGTTCACTCCAGGAGCTATCACATCAGGCTTTAGAATCTCCAATGTAAGGAAGTTTGGGCCTCTCGAGGAGAAGGCTGCCACCACTGGTGAAGGTTTAATCCCAACTTTAGTCCCCTCGAAAGCTATGGTAGCTGTAGGTCGTGTAACAGTCTTGCTGTACTGTTTGATTGCTTTCCCAGCAGTATCTCCTACTGCCAGAGCAGGGAGTAGGTGGCTATCAGCAACAAGCTCCTCACCATTGGCAGCAGAATTTGCCAGAATCATGCCGACACCACCAGCATCTTTCACCACCTGCCCCTTTTGCACTCGAGGGCTGATTCCACGATCACATATCACTATTTTCCCTGCCACAGCATGTGGGTCCAAGGTTCCCTCGAGGCATAGGGACCTCGGATCTGGGAAGCTCGCATTTCCACCCATGTAAACCACATCATATTGCTTTCGAGGAGTAAGGTTGTCCCGGCCTTTGTAGAGTGAGACGCCAGTGAAATTCATCCCATTGCCTAATTTGACAGTGGCTGGGAAATCCCGATCCATTGTGCTTGCTCCAACAGTGGTTATCCATGGGGAAACATTGGTGAGGCTTACTGGATCAGGGCCACCATTGCCAGCAGAGCAAGCAACAAAAACCCCCATTTCCATAGCCCCGAAGGCAGCAACAGATAGGCTGTCACGGTAGTATGAAGAGACACCGCCACCAAGTGAGATGGACAGGACATCAACTCCATCTGCCACAGCCCGGTCTACAGCAGCTAAAATGTCAGAACTAAAGCAACCACCAGTCCAGCACACTTTGTATGCAGCTATGCGGGCTCGTGGTGCCATGCCCCTAGCAGTTCCGGATGCATACCCAAACAGGTTAGCATCTGGCACTGCTGAGCCAGCAACTGTGCCTGCTGTGTGGGTCCCATGCCCATCTTGGTCCCTTGGCGACTTGAACTCAGTTGTTTCATTGAGGGTTCCTGCAGCCGCCTCGTAACCCTTGTAAAACATTCGTGCTCCAATAATCTTCCTGTTGCAATTCTTGGCTGTGAATCCACGACCTACCTCACAGGTACCCTTCCACCTGGCAGGCACAGGGCCCAAGCCTTTGTCGCTGAAGCTCGGGCTTTCAGGCCATATACCTGTGTCGAGCACACCAGCGATGACATCATGATCAGATAGAGCAGATGACCAGATATTTTCGGCCACCTCGGGACCAATGCCTAGAAATTGTGGGCTTCTCGTAGTATGTAGCTCATATATTGTTTCTGGCAGTACAGATATTACACCAGGGATGCTCTCCAATTGCTCGGTTTCGTCTTCGCTCAACTGGGCAGCAAACCCATGAAAAGTGGTGCCATAGTTGTAGATAATTTTTTTTGTTGGATCAGGTTCAGTTTTGGATTCTAATTTTGTGGAAGCTACAACAGATTTGAGGGTGGAAGCGTACCAGTCATGATGGTGCGTAAACTTGCTAGGCATCTCAGCTTTGGCCATGTGAACTATGTACGTTTTTGGATTGGGTGTAGCAACGCAGAGAGTACAAATTTGAGAGATGGCTAGGAGTACCCATAGCCATGAACCCCTCTTTCTGAGGCTTCCCATCGTTGTTTGGAGGTGTACCTGGGGTGAAAGAGTGGTCTGCTGGTTATGGTTTAAGAGAGGGAGAAAGAATTGGGTTTTTGGAGAGTAGGTTTTACTGTTATAGCGTTGCCATTTGCCAATAACTACAGGATTTGATTTTTTTTTTTTTTTCTTTTCCGAAGTGGAGAGTTTGAGCAGTGATGTTCTTTTATTGCATAATAAATTTGGTGGTTGATACTATAGATGAAATTTATTACTACTGCACGGTGCCATTCCTTGTGAAGTAGCGCCTCTTGACTGTGGTCGACCGTTTTTATGTTTGTGTGTGGCCACTTAATATAAAAAAATAAATGAATAAATAACGGGAAAATTCTTCTCTTACAAAAAAAAAAAACAAAAACAGATTCTCAGACTTACAAAAAATTTCGGAAAAAAAAAATGTCCGGAGAGTTGTAGTATCCGGTGGAGCAGAAGAAAGGAATAATTTGTTCAGAATATTAAAATGCGGTAAAAGAAAACGAACAAAAATTTTCATGAAAATGGTAAAAAAGGATAAAAAGAACAGGAGCTGGCGTCTGGGTAGATAATTTGGACTGGAGCAGAACGTGGTGGGGATGAATTGTTTTGGTGTCATTACTTGCAAACCTGCCTCCTCCCCAAAATATCTGCAACATTAAAAACCCTGACCAAACTTTTAAATTCTAACGGTGAAGTGGGGTTTAAAATGGAACTCCCAACTCAAAAAAGAAGTGACTTCAAAACAACAGCATGTGACTATGTGAGGTGAAAATTTGGCTAAAGCCAATATGAGTATATTGGGGATTTGAAAATTGGCTTGGCTCTGCAACTCATGACTCATCCCATGGCACTACGAGTCTACGACACAAAAAATGTGCCCCATCCTATTGTGTTGGCACGTGTTCCTTCACGGCCTGAGTTCTCATGTTTTCAACAAAGAGACTTGATCGCTTGACGACGACTCGCAAATGCTTATCCTCGATTCCTAGACAAATCTCGGAGCACACAGGGCGGACTGGCTGGCGTCATTTTAAATAAATAACAACATAGAAAAATTTCCTCAGTATTTTTTATTAAAGAAGCAAATTAAATGAATAATGACGAAATATTATGAATATTAACGAAATGAAATATTTTTTAAATTATATAAAAATATTATGAATAAGCCCCATAAAATTATAATAAATATTACAAATTTATTATTGTAAATGACCTGTCAAGACACATAAAGCCATCCAAATTATGTTTTCGGAGTACTGATGTATATGTAACTAGAAAAAGCAGGTGCGACATGAGTCTAATGGATACGTAAATCTTGTCCAATTAGTTAAAAACAAACAGAAAATTTATATTTAATTTAAATTAATAAACACTTCTTAATTTAATATTAAAAGATAGGAACAAAAATTGTGTAATGCACCGCTGGACAAGTGCTAGTTAATTCGACGAGTGTATATATCACTTTTTGCAATTTCTTTTATTTAGATCATACCGTAAAAAAAAACTGAGAATAGAAATTTGTAAGGTTCAGCAACAATGTTTTATTTTTGTTTTACGCAATTCAAAAAACCGAGTATATATATCACTAACGTGGGAGTGTTTATGAATGCCAGCGCTGTAGAGGTGTTAAAAAATAATGTAAAAATATAACAAATGATTTTGAAAAATCAACAATAAAGATACTGATCTACAATGCATCATGGATAATATATATATTTTTTTTCTTTTACCGTGCATGTCTCTCACTTTTCTGTTTAACATAATGAAAAACTGAACTCTTATCAGTAATAATACAGGAGAGCACTATCCTATAGTCTGTAGATCTATCTCATTTCCTTTTTTTTTTTTTTTTACTTGTATATTCAGCCAACGAACGGGACCATATAGGAATCCAAAGTAGAATCGTTTATCTTTTAGTTTCCTAATGTGCATTTAAATTATCTTATGAAATCCATAAAATAAAATTCCATTGTTTGAATGACAAAGAAGTATCCAATTGAGTGTGATCAGTATCGGACGAGCCCAGCCTTACGTGGGGTCCATTATCTTCTCCCCACCATTACTAATTTACTATGGCGTGGCAGGAAGAATTCAACACATGCCACCAAGTTCCCAACAAGGGATTTAATGCAGGAATTAAAGGCCCCAACCCATCTCACAATTTAATCATCACCGCTCCTTAGATCAGATGTTCGTCGCTAGCGGTGCCTGTAGCCCATGAGATCTGTATTTATGGAGCTCTGGGTCTGGGGCTGGTGATGTAGATAGTATAGTGATGTCGTACAATGTAGTGATGAATGAAGAATGATAGCTAATAAGATTTGTTTATTTTGAAATTTTGTTGATCGAATTTCAAATGATTTTTAAATTTTATAAAAATTATATGATAATGCAACTCTCGTGAAATTAAATAAGATCAATAATTTAGATTCAAAAGTTGAATTAAAAAAAATTAAAAATATTAATTAAAAGATGAATTTGTATTAGTTAATGGCATCTAAAAATAGCGGCTTCGAAGTTGGAACCTATCGTAATATAATTTCATATTTAGCGACTGTCAAATATTTAGTTTAATTTATGAAATGTCACACTCAATTAGTTGAGAAATTAATTCATTTTTTAAGAACATTAAAAACGAAATATACTTGTAATAATGATCCTGTACTGGGACTCGTTCCTGTATTATTTTGCATTAATCAAGCTTAGATAATCTAGCTACAATTGTGATTCAAAAATATGTAATAATTAATGTCGACATGTTTTATCGGTAAAAACAGAGTTGTAAAACTTCAAATATAAAAAAAAAAAAAATGGCATAGGAGTTGGGAGTTACAACCGATGTTTTGGATGCACCTAAAATTCTATTTATCAATGTGTAATCAATCACATCTTTCGTTTTCTCCTCCCACAAATTAGCTCTAAGAAAGAAATGACAAAATCTAAACATCTATAAGAATTCATAAGAGCTATCAAGTTGAATGTTGAGTTTAAATAGTTTTTATTTTTTATATTTCAAATTTCAATTCAATGTTCCGTGCGATCACTAAATAGTGAACAGTGGGCTAATTTAAATTATATATATGGTCAGTTCACCTCACGAATGAGTACACGGAAATATTACCAAAAAAAAAGCCAACACTGCTTAGAGCAGTCGGTTGATGCGCTGCCTGGCCTCACTCTCGGTGGAGATCTGCGAATTCGTTTCCCAGTATTAGCTGGTGGGTACTGGGTTGTGTAGCCTACGAGCATTGTTCAAAAAACGTTGTTACATGGCTAAATAGTATATTAGTAATTTTGCGGTGATGATTTGTATGGCCATTAAACAATTGGTCAAATTAAATTGCTTATGTAATTTGCTACAATATCGGTCACAAATCACTGCCGCAATAAAATCTTCAAAACTGATCTAATTGAAAATTAGTTATAGAGATTAAACAAGAGAATTGATTTGGAAACCTCTTCATTTAGTCCGAACACTCCTATACCTCTAAAATGACTATAACAATCCATCATCTAAACTCTTCACTATATTAAAGCATAAATTTTTTTTATTAAATAATCACATGTAAAGAAACTTTTTTTTTTTATTGTTTTATCTTATTCTAACGAAAAAATACAAAATTTCAATTAATAGTAATTTTTTTTTGGACTCCTACATTGAGAAAATTGTGGGAAAAAAAAAAAACAGCACAAAATTTTTTCTTTGTATCTGACGGTGACGTTGTTTATGCTTTTTTTTTTCTATCTTTGTAGTGGTTTTTAGTGTTGGCAGGTTCTGATATAATTTTTTACATTATTTCACTTAAATATAAATATGTAGGGATAATTTTGCCTTGAAAAAAATTTAGGGATGTTTGAACTAAAGAGAGGACGTGCCAATCAATTCCCATTAAACACCCTAGAGCTTATTTAGCATTCCCATTTTGCACAGCCTTTAAACACTTGTAATACGATTTTCCGGATCGATTTTAATTTTAATCAAAGGAGGTGGTAGAGAACACAAAATTTAATTCCATGATAAAAAGTTTTCAGCACAAACTGATGGAATATTGTCTTCGAATATAGTATATTAAATTTGTGGCCCAAGTCCTAATTCCTTTGAATTTGAAGCTTTAACCAAACTAAACAGATGATAATAATGACTTCAATTGGAAGCGAGAGCCTATCATGAAGCTAATATAAATCTAGTAAAAAATCATCCAAACCATCCACTCTACACACCCTTCCTCTTTCCGTGTTTCTCTCTACGCACCCTCCATGTTAGTGCATCATTCTTCCCCTCCCTTTCCTTCTCTTTTCCTCTTCTCTCAATCTCCACTCCCCTCTCCTTCCCTTACCCTGATGTGCTCTCTCCACTCTCTCTCTGTATTTTTTCTCCTTCCTTGCGGCTCTCCTCTTTCTTAATTTCCTTTCCCTTTACCTCTCTTTATTAAGATGAACACTCACAAGAACAAAGCAAACACTTACACCAACAAAATGAAGAGACATAAATTATTGGTTAAATAAAGAAGCAAAATGAACAGATACAACAAATAAAGTGAATATTTACAACAATAAATTAAACATGTATACAAATTTGTTAAGTAAGAAAATAAATGATCATATTCAACATACAAACTAAACACATATAAAGACATAGTTAACATATAAAATAAACAAAGTGAACAGATACAGTCTTTAGTATTCGGACTTAGTAAATATTAGATACTCTCTTGTTTTAACTAAGTGAACAGTTACATGTATTAGATAACTTTTTATTATAAATAAATGAATAATAACTCCTATTAGATACTCCCTTACTAATATTAAATAAGTAAACATTACATACTCTTTGTCATAACAAATTGAACCCTTATGACTATTAAATAATTTCTTAGTACTACTAACTGTCACTGTCAGAAATATAAGATTATTAAAAAGAAGGAAAAACGAAAATATAAAGAGGATAAAGAGAGAGGAAAGATGCGGAAGGGAGGGAGAGGAGGGAGGAGAAGTCACGCGGGAGGGAAGAGGATAGCAGACGGCGAAGAGGAGGGAGGGAAGACGCGTGCTATAGAAGAGAGGGGAGACGCGTTGGATGAGGGAAGATGCACGCTGGATGGTTTGGATGAAACAGCCCGTAAAATTATAAATTTTAAAAGAATAAAAGGACACTGAATAGTCTCAATTGACCATTTTGGGTTGTCCAAAATGCAGTCGATGTCAGTCTTAATATAAAACAAATCCTTCAAATGGGTACTGCTAAATTACCTACAGTAATTTCATTTCCTAATCGAATGCCAACCAGTCCCGTCTATCATTTCTCTGTAAACGATGCTGCTCTAGGTTGACCTCATAGTCATAGGTAGGGAAAGCAAGAGTCAAAAACCAAATATATTGGGCCTGAACTAACTATAACTGGGCCTGATATCCAAAACAAGAAGTTTTGAAAATTGATTAGTGTCATCGCACTAATTACCATCGTGCCATCGCTGAGGTGAGCGCCTCAGCGATGGTCCCTCACTCAGCGCACTTATGTCGTATCAAATGTTCAGTTATTTAAGTATAAATGTTCAGTTAGTTGCAATAAAAAATATAAATATTATAAGAAAAAATGTTCATTTTATTAAGTATAAATGTTTAGTTTAGTAAGTACAAATGTTCAGTTAGATAAGTACAAATGTTATGTTAATTGAGTATAAATGTTCAGTTAGATGCAATAAAAGATATAAATGTTATAAGAAAAAATGTTATTACTAAACCAAGCGAAGGGATCACGAACCAGACACAAAACACATGAAAAAATTAGAAGGGGTCTTGAACCGGTCCGGTTCAAATTAAATTTTTTCTGACTCTGCCCCTGGTGCGCCTCTCCAAGACTGTCGTGCAATTTTATATTAAACCATAAATTGACGCATTTAACTGAACACTTGTGATTATTAAAGTGAACACATTTCGTTATTAAACTGAATATTTGTAACAGACACATTTTTTTAGTCACGCGAGACTCACACACGCGCTCCAGCTGTTCAGCGATGATGCGCGATGGTAAATCTGCCGATTGCGGTTATCATTACTGAGAAGTTTTGCTTATATATTCCGAGTCAGAGTCATCCAAATTGGACTACCCATGGACCCACCCAATTGTAGTAAAATACCCCCTTTATCATATATTCATATTCATAGCCCTTTCACTCTGATTAATATAGTGATATATACCCACTAACATTCATACATATTTAAGTAATTGCTTTGCGTGTAATACGAGCTAACAGAAATTTGAGGACTTCCAATTGAAATTGGTTCCGTTCCATAGTGCCAAAACATCAATCTAATCAAGCAGAAAAAGTATCCGTTTTATTATACTGATATAAGACACGAGGAATCATCAAACTTTGTTTATCGTTCACACTTTACATCAAGGCATCAAGCAGCAGTCCGACTTTCAGAATTTGCAGCATCAGAGGCGTTCAACCGAGTGCTTATCATCTTCTTAATTATACCAAATTTAGAAAACGAGCATATTTTTCTGTTTGGTTCCTTTATTAAGCATACGCACTGTAGACGACGAACACCACTCCAATGATTTCCACAATACGCTTTGAACATTTTGTTGGTTATTTCAAAATATTTACTAATAAATGAATTATATTTTGTTGGTTAGTTCCATATTGACGAATGAATAATTATTTCAAAGTTAAATAAAATCTTGAGGGTTTTGTGAAAAAAATATATATATTTTTTACTTTTCATTATCAACTTTTCCATGGAATGCAATTTGCTAAGATAGCAGATTTTCTCCAATAGTGGAAAAGTTTTTTTTTATAATGTTGTGATAATTTTTTACAGATAAATCTTACCTAAAGAACCTCTTTTTTACAAGCAGACAAAAAATTCTCCCTCTTTTTCAATTTTCTTTGTATAAATTCCCTCAATCAAAAGCTCTTTCCTAATTTCCTTCCACTGACAAAAGAAATGGACGGAAATTATATGAAAGTATAAACTTTTTCTTTGAAATTCTTCACATCGGCTGGAAAAACATTAAACTTGTAAATTGTATTTGAATATGCACTAGGCAGTAAGCTTTTCTTTTTAAATTTAAATACATATGATCAAAAGTCAAGGATTAATTAAGAAATTTTTTATTGGAGTTACATCCTTCTGGAGGTTTGAAGGAATCAACGAAAAAAATATCCTAAGCACGTACGAAATTAATGAACGAAGAATAATCAAAGCATGTGCATGGAACTATTTTAGTAAACATGTAAATCATAAGAAAAAACTCCTTCAGGATTTGACTCAAAACAAGATTTATGATCCAAAAACAAATTCTTAATTCCTAAGTCCTTTCAAGTCAAATCAACGAAGTTTTAAGTGAAATTGGAGGAGGATCTTATAATCTAGAAATATTTAAAACTTAGATCAAACAAGAGAAATGATGATCCATGAAATTACTTAGCTACATTGGCATAGATTTGTTTAACATCACTCATATCAGAGGTCAGAGTAATCTAATAATTAATAATGATAATGATAGACATAACAATAGGAGCAATATAAATGACTATGTAACGCGTTATTAAACTACAGTCTCTTTCTAATGAGTTCAATAAATTAATTATTGCTGCCTGTGAGTCAAATCAATAAATGTTTAGCTCTGCACAATTTGTGAGAGGACTGCCTTACAAATGATGCGTTTGAGAATAAATTGAGAATTACTTATTTTGGAATAACAAATATAATTTTTAAATAGTTAAGAAATTTACTGTTTTTTTTTTAATTAAGAGTGTTGTTTTCTCTTCAGCACAGTTTATCTTTTACGAAATAAGATAATAATAGATACTACAATATGTTTTGAAATATATAAACAAAAAATATTAAAAAAAACTACTGTTTTTTTTTTAATAAAACTCTCTTTATTTCAACAAGCTTCTATAAAACAGAGTTCGTGTATAAACTAAAATTGAGTTCATTAATTGAATTGTTTGGGAGCCTTAGAATGGATAAATTGTAAAAAAAATATAGTGGGTTCTTGAGCAAGAATGAAGTTGATAAAATTGTGAATTTGTTTTTTTTTTTTATAAAATTCCAGACCATTTTGCAATCGAGTTCCTCTGTTCTTTATTTTTATTTTTTTTTCCTCCCCTTCTTTTTCTTTCTTTTTTTTTGGTTCCTTCTTTTTTCCTTCTTCAATTCACCTAGAGACAATTTTTTCAAGTTATGAGATATAGAATAGAAATTGAGCCGTTCGATTCTTATTTTTCTCCGAATAAGCACCATATCTCCTAATCCTAAATCGGTAGAGCGTTGACCATCCACGGATTATAATAAATTAGACATATGTAGGCTCAAATTAAGATTTTTTTTAAAGTTGGTCATGGAGATGATTAAGCAGCTCCCATTCGACCGACGTAAGATGTATTATCATTTAGGAGATCGATACTTCTTCTAGAAGTGTCATAAAAATAATAATCAATCAATACTGGTCTCGAAAATTTCAAATTATAAAATAATAGTACACATCAAGAAGAACAAGTTTTTAAACGGCAAACGAAGTATATATTATAAAACCAATGAAAATATTGATCTAAGTATCAGCGTACACTACTCATTACTGTTTAAAGCAACCATATTTTCATTTGCCTATATTCAAGCAACAGAGTACTTGAAAGAATAAACAACAGAGAGGCTACAAAAACCTTCATCTGTCTACATGTGAACACCTTTCCGAGACATATATACGTGGACCAGAAAAGAAGATTAAGAAGTTCGTTTGTCAAGTATAGAATATTCCAAGAGAAACAAAACAATATTGGAATTGTCTAAACCTGGATAGCATTGCAATAAACTTGAACGGAGTACATCGTGTCATCTGTAGAGTGTTAGACTGTAAGGGTTGAATAAAAGCACGAGATACTTTGGTATCCCAAGATACAAATTTAAAAGGTGACGGACTATAACCGTGTAAGTGATCTTGGATGCAAAAGGGATAATAATTAATTTGTTCGTATGAAAATTCATATTTTGATATTTATTTAGAAATTTTACGAGTACAAATATGACTACATATATACACATATATACGGGTACTTTTTCAGCAAATATATATACGGATAATTAAATATCAAGATTCAGAATTTTTGTTTTAAATTCAGATATTTGTTTTAATTATCCATATATGACTTTGATTTGAGATTTGAAGTACAATGTACAATCTAATTACAAATCGACTTGATAATTTTTAGTTAAACTTCATCATGCAATTATACATACTTGCTCTCCTTCATTATAATTAATTTATAAAATATATAATATAATTTCTTGTTACACAATTTTAAAATAATAAGTAGGTTGTTAATTATTTATTAGATATATATTTAAATTTTAACTAACAAATTTGTTGTGAAAATATAATGTTGTCGATATTTTATATATGAATATACACATAATATGCGTTTTTTTTTTTAAACATGTGATAATTTTATGTAACATCAGAATTATGTTCGTATAAATAATTGATCCATATCTACATTCATTAAATAGTATTAAGAAATTTGAAATTGATTCGCTTATAGTGCAAGTAATTATCCAGTCCTACCTCATATCTAAGGTGATCCCGAACAGAGTACTATATGTATTGATAATCCTCTTTTCGCACACTTGTACACAGATAGATGCCTTTTTAAATCAAAGTCATCGTTAAGTTAGTTACAACAATAGCTGACAGCATATCTGTTTGCTGATGTAATAAGACCTATATTTTTCTGATAATTAAATCATACCTTTCGTGAATGATTGTTTGTTTCTAACTTCAGGTGAATGAAAATCCAATGACCTCGTAATAGGAAATTGTTACATCCCCTACGCAACAAAGTATCAATCCTCAGCATGTTAACTTTAATTATCTAGCTAACGTTGTCATTTATAATTCCTCTAAAAGAATTTGTTCATTCCTTGCAAAAAGATAATGGTTGTTATTATTAAGACACAAAAAATCATCGACTTTCCATGCAAATATATCACTGGGTAATTATATAAATATTGTTCATATAACTGGTACAGATCGACAAGCAAAATAGCACTAGCTTGCGTTATACAGCATTGACTTAGATCTTATTGCTTGCAACTTGCATATATATACATAATTAAGCTGCAAGAACCACTTAAAACACACAGAAAATCAACATTAACTGGTTCCCTTATTCTTAAATTAACACACTGTTAAGACATAAGCACACAAAGCACCGTGACAGACACTTCAAAGTTCGAACATGCTACTTGTCACTTCCTATGCGTGGCACGTAAGGGAAGACCTCCATCAATTTGGAGAGTGAGCATTGTTCTCCACTTCACCTCACGATTTTCATTCCACATTTGGAACTTGAAGAAGAACAGCAGAGTAGCTGCAAAAATCTTCATCTGTCTGTATGCGAACTCTTTTCCCAGACAGATACGAGGACCGGCCTGGAGATCAAATCCAGAAAAAAATGATTGAGTATGTTTGTCAACAAATAATTTCCAGAATGAACAACACTGAAATCGTCTATACCTGAAAAGCAGTAAACTTGAATGGGCTCTGAGGCACAAAAAGCCCATCTTTATCAAGCCATCTCTCTGGTTTAAATTCCTCTGCATCATCTCCCCAGAGGAACTTCATTCTGCCCATAGGGAAAGGTTGATAGTCTATCGTGTCACCTTTCTTTATGTCAAAGCCGTCCGGCAATGTGTCATCCGAGAAACAGTGCTTTGCATCCTATCATTTAATGCAAACTGATCAATTATTGTGTTTTTTTATAAGAAAGGAACCATAAAAAACAATCAAGATTTATCCTTTAAATTATTACACTATGCTGGACCTTTGTTTCAGTAAATATAATACTTTTTTTTAAGTCTACAAAAGTTGTGTTAACTACATAATATTATATTGTTATGAGAATAACTGATGCTTTCAATGGGAAAAAAATTTCTTGCTTTCCATATATTGGGAGGAAATGAAACATGTATTTTCTTACCTGAGGAACTGCTGGATATAGCCTTAGAGTCTCTGAAAGACTAGCGTGAAGATATTGCATGTTATTCATATTTTCCTCAGTTAAGCATGAACTAATGAACTCGTCAAACTTTACATTTTCCACCTCCATTTTAGTTGCTTCTCTTATTTCTCTCGCAATCTTCTCTTGGATGTTAGGATGCTTACAAAGCAGATAGAAGAACCAAGATAGTGTCCCAGCAGTTGTGTCCCTTCCCGCAATAACAAAGTTGAGAATGACATCTCTAAGGTACTTGTTCGTTATGGTATTTGGAGATTTCTCCTTTTCTAAAAGAAATCTTGACAGTATATCTTCTTTATTCATCTAGCACAAAAAAGGAACATAGAAAACAATTAAATTTGGATATATATAATATATATGATATGCACTATGATCACTTTAGAGCTCCAAAGCATGCTAGCTAGTGACTTACAAAGTCTCCTTTTTGTGTAGATATCTTCTCTGTCTTTTTGTCGATCACATTGCTGATGAAATCATTTATCAACTTGACGTCCTTCTTCATTTTTTCTTCAGATCCGATATTCAAAAATCTCTTTATCTTCCAGAATACGTCGAAGACTCGGTATATACTTTGAGCGCTTGCATCATCAAATGCCTTTGCAAATGCTTTGCTCTCTTCCACACCAGATAGAGTTCCCAGATCCACACCGAATCCAACTTTGAATATGGAATCCATAGTTGATCTCATAAACAAATCCTGTAACCAATAAATAAATCTGTTGTTTTATGTCAAAATCACAGGAATTTACCAAGGTTACTGAGATAGACCTTGCATGCCCATAGTCCATAGATAGGACTTTGAGGCATTTTCTGTTCATAAAAATTTGAATGCATATGCGACTACAGAAGTAAAAAAGTTGCAACATTTAATCATGAGTCGTTACTTGGATATCCATCATTTGATTAGAAGATGCTAACTCCGACACCATATTTGCAAGTTTAGTTGCAGTCTTCCGAAAGACTCCACTGCTATAGTCTCTCAACACCTTTGTAGAGAATTCAAAACTCGCAATCTTTCTCTGCTGCCTCCACTTGTCTCCATCCACAGCAAAAATGCCATCCCCCAGTAAGTCACTCAACAATTCATAGTTGTGAGGTCCCTGCATAAATCATGAACAAAGTTTACGAGCAAAGAAGTATAAGTTAGAAAGTGTATTAAGCTAATTTAAGGTCGAGTCCTACAAACCTTGCCAAAGTTTGCAGCGTTGGTTTTGAGGATGTATTCAACATTGGCAGGATCAACAGTGTAGATGTAGTTACGGGAGGGCGTGAGCATTCGAAAGGTCTTGTATTTTGCGCTGAGATTCGTTTGGAATTCAATAAACCGAGGGAAGTTGAGGACTTGATGGAAAATTGTTCCAGCGATGGGTGGTAAATTTCGCTTCTTTTTTGAAAGGAATAGAAGCTTGAAGACACAAAGAGAAATGAGAAGTGTGGTTACTACAAGAGATACTGGTATCTGATTGATTTTGCTTGTCAAGGAATCCATTGATTGTTTATCGCTTTTGGAGAGCTGATTGAGTAATATGTTCACTACTGTTTTTTTGGAGGACAGAGAGCAGCTAAGTGCCTATTTATAATAGAGGTGGCAGGGTTCAGTACTTGTCCGGGTTGGGTCGAGACAAACGGATTGAGTTCATTTTGGGTGTTTTCAGATATCAGGAATTAATGGATATCTTTGTACTGTTGACGACAGACTTCTGGAGTAAAATCTATTAAAAAAATTAGTGTTTTCTTTTAGGGAGCAATATCCAGCAAATTGTTCATTTAATTTACAATTAATGTAGCTTTCACATCAATAAGAGCATCAATAATACAAGCGAGAGTTCAGACACGTTATGTCTCAAAAAACAATGCTCGCTCAATTTGCCAATTTAATGCTTTATTTAAGTTAATTCGTTTCATGTTCTGATCAACACGTACTCGTATAAGGGAACTTGTTGCCACCATGTGGCGGATGGGTTGATGATAAGAAGAGGTCATTTTATCGGATCCGAACAATACAAATGGTTTTGGTTAGATTAGCATGCGATCATGGTTGTTTGTTGCACCGCTGTAGTCTAGTTGGAGTAGCGCGCTTTGGAGTGTGGTGAGCTATTGTTAGCAACACACAAAGAAATTATAGAAATGATATTTAAGAATTTGTTATGGAATATTTGCTAGTGACTACATGACCATCACCAAAAATTGTTTACTACATTTGAATTAACCATGTTAGAAATTAGTTATCTTGTTTGTTACTACATTTGAATTAACAAAAATTGTTTACTACATTTGAATTTGTTATCGAATAGTTATCGAATATTTGCTAGTGAGTATATGACCATCACCAAAAATTGTTTACTACATTTGAATTTGTTATCGAATATTTGCTAAATGTGAGTCTTCTTTCTAACATTGTCCATCCCATTTAATTCATACTAGCAAAAGATGTCCTCAATACGTTGGCAAATAAGAAAATAAAAATATTGATATTATTTCTTGTTTAATATAGAATTTTACATGTTAGGCAATAAAGATATATATGGTAAAATCAATAATTTAGTAATTTTCTTTTAAATAAATAGCTAATTTGGTAGTAACTTAATTTTTTAAATAAAAAGTCTAATCTTGATCTAGACCATTGATTAGATCAAATTACACAAATCAACAGTCCATAATTGATATAAGAATTATTTACACCCTTTTATCTAACATGTTTACTTCTTTTATATGAAATGTTTAACCCTTTCTTCATGTGCTTTTTATAAGTATAATAGTAAAGTAATATAGTAAGGATAAGGATTTTTAAATTTAATTACAACATTTAAGAAAATTTTTCCTTGCTGATGGCATGCCTAAAATATATATTGTTTCCTATTCTTATCCTTCTATCTCTCCCAGATTCTTTCCATTGATTAATTGCTTATGCGAGCATTTTAATTTGATGGACAAGGAACTCCCAATTACTTAATTCAAGTTGAATAAATAAAACTCCCCCACCCCCCAACCAAGGGTCAAAATTGACTACACAAAATATTTGGATAAACAGAAAGCTAGATTATGCGTGACCTTATGCCACTAGCTACAGAAAAGTTATCGTGGCAGCTATCTTAAGAAAGATATATATATTATATATATTTATATATATATATACGTACGTAGAAGGAAAAAAAAATAGAACAGTGCCGTTAAACATTTATGTTTTCAACTAATTTTAGCTAATTCCGAAATGGTACCGTATATATATTTCGTCGGTTATAAGCACTGTCTTCTATACCGTATAATTTTAATCGGAATAGCAGTTGTACCAAAAACAAAAATAATGGCCGGTACTGTGGTATCCGATTTAAAGAGAAAAACATACTGAAAAATACAAAAAAGAAAAAAAAAAAAAAAGATTTAGGTTACTGGGCAGTTGGTATGGTATTCAAAAGTTAAAACATATTGAAAATAAAACACTACATATATGTTGGCAAATCATATCAAGTAAACAACTATTTCGAATACTGTGTAGACAAATATATATGACTGTGTTGTGATTTAATTAGGATCCGAATTTGATAAGTTTTCAATATTTTGTGTCCCATTTTATTGCCAAAACATTGTATAATAGGCCCTTTTGCAAGATACTTTTAGTTTGCTGTACAATTGAACTACATTTTGGTGCATTATGTCCCATCGTGTGATCAAATTAACCAAAGAAGTATCTTTTGCATTCTACCTACCGCATTTCATCGAAAAAAAAAATCAACAAAATGCGGATAATATATATATGGACAGTTTAGGACCAGAGAAGTTTGATATTTTAATAATATTAATCAACCAAATTTTATTAAAAGTGATAATAATTTAGAAATATATGTATAGTCAAGTCGTCAGCTCATGATATGTGAAAATATTATTGTTGTTATTGTTGTTTATATAGATTTATACAAATAAATCAAATTGTATTGAAAGAGCAACTATTCATGGAGCAAATGAAGCTATACGATCGAACAAACGAATGACAAATTAAATAATGTTTATTTGGCTAAGCATGGAGTCAGCAAAATGAGACAACTAGCTAGGTCGGGATAAGAATTACCTAGATGGTTGGGTGTTATTTTCTTCTAGAAGTGTGATGGAATCAGAGGAAATAAATAATACCCCAAGCACGCATATCCACGTGAAAGTGGTTTAATGAGAAAATTAATTTTAGAAGAGGACCCTAGTAAAATTAGACATTTTTTTTTTTATTGAAAGTAAAATTAGACTCAAAGGTACGTAATTAAGCTACCACTTGAAGATTGTTTCATTCCGACAGTGCGAAACTTCACAACCCTATTATGGATCCCCAGACTATGAATAAATTAAATCAAACAAGTGGAGATATATAGATGTATTTGATTGAAAAAATGCTATGAGGAAAATTTTATTATTGAGGTACATGTGTTTGAGACCTTTTTCTAAATATATTGTCGATTTTATAAAAAAAAAATCATTTTAGTTGTAGATGAGATTTTTTTTAATTAAATGAGCTACATCAAATTTTAGTACTTGACAGTTATCTATAATGAATAATATAGCTTAAATTTTTCAAGGATTTAGTTTTGACAAATTTTAATTCGCCTTGAATCTTGCTTACATCCTATCAAATAATAGAATAGTACTGTTCTATAATTTTAATTTTGAATTAAATAAAATTGGCAAAAATATTAAACAACTTTAGCAGAAGATAACTTTGAATAATTATCCTTAGAAATGAATGTGCTAGAGACAGTTTACCACAATGCACTATTAGTTTGGAGTTTTGACATTACATAAGTTTGGGTTGACAATAAACAAATAGTTTCTCATAAGATAAATTGGAAGTCTGAATGATAGACTAATAAATGGTGCCCTACCAAAAGCTCTGTGAACTGTTCTGGAACATCACAATACTGCATAATGCATATATTTAATAAATTTCACTTATGAATAAAATATATATAGTCATTAATTCCTAAGCTAAGCATCCAATGTATGCAACTTGTTAAGTGATTCTAGTGAACTTCAAAATCTAAATAAGCGTAATACACGAAACTCCAAACACCATGTGTAATAGTTTTATTTTAGGACAAACTTTTATCTTGAACTAATTTTTTAATATGATTTTTTTCCTCAAAATAATGGTAGTGATTCATGTAAGTAAGAAAATGACTCAGACAGAAAACAACAACAACAACAACAACAACAACAACAATAATAATAATAATAATAATAATAATAATAATAATAATAATAATAATAATAATAATAATAATTATTATTATTATTATTATTATTATTATTATTATTATTATTATTATTATTATTATTATTATTATTATTATTATTATTAGGAAACAATAATTTTAGTTGACTCCACTGTATTTTATGAAACTACTATAATTACATCAAAAAATTTAACTTTATTTGAATTTTTTGTAAATAATTTTAATGCACGCCATTGTTAAAACTTTTAGCTCTGTCAATTTTCAGGTGTAGTCGCAAATAAAAACATCAGGTCCAGAATCTAGCTTTTTCGATGTTTTTTTTCTTTTTTTTTTTTAGGTCCAAATGGTAATCACCACTCCAACAGTTTTATTAATAATAAAAAAAATATGTACTAAGTTAAATAAAGAAACTAAAAGAAGCAAAAAGGGAAAAAAAATATATACATTAAATCTAAAATAAAAGAAAATTCTAAACATATTTTTTTTCAAGAGTCTACATCAGAAAAATTATATTGAGTGAAATCTCTTTTGTAGTGTCGACACTCGTGAAGATGCATATGTTCCGTGCCTTTCAGATATTCTTAAGTAGTCGCCGTCCAATTATAGTGTTCCAATTATTTATTCTTCGATTCCTTGATGAAATTCAAAAAGTTGGAACGGTCTAAGCAAAAGTCTAGGATAGGTAGTCTGAAGCGAATTTGCACCACTGTCCAACTAATGGCGGAGTGACAATGTCAAAAGAGTTGACCTGCTGATTCGGGTTCAGAAGGCCAGCCCCATATCATTAGATTCTGCTAAGTCAGTAATCTGTCGGAAAGTAATAGCCAAAAGAAAATTTTAATCTTTTTCGACTCTTTAATTTTCTGTAAGAAAAGATAGTACTTTGAGAGAACACCGGTGTTAGACAAAACATATATGGTAGGCACCAGAAGAGTTTAAAATTCCATTTGTGGTCTCCATAAATAGTTGTTGCTACCATCTGAAGAGAAATTGAAAGAATGAAGCAAGTTGAATAATGTCCGCTAGACCAAAAAAAATATCACTTGTTAGTAGTAGTGCCATAAAGTGAGTGGGCTGTGAAGACCAAACTAAATTAAGTTCATTTTTAAGTTTCTTTAGCCACTTTAAAAACAGTACTTGATTGTGACGTTCCAGATCGATATCCCTAATCTACCATTTGTTTTGGAGAAACACGTCGTCCAATTATTAAGACAATGCTCTCCTAGACATTTGTCTTTGTCTTTTCAAAAGAACCTCTTCAGATGCCTCAAAGTTGTTTGATCACCCAACGTAGTAAGCTCAGAACTTGCATGTAATGCAACGGTAAAACGGTGGATACTGATTTGTCAAGGATAAGACGGCCTACAGGAATTATAAGTTTCTAATTAATTAATCTAACATTATCAAGTCTATACACCTAAGATTAAATTACTGTTTGTAATATAACTTGAGAAGGTATATTACAAATTTACAATGCATCCGCGAGCATGGAATAAAAAAAAAAAATTACTGTAACAGTATATGCTTGTAATGAAATTACTGCTTCAGAATTTTTTTTTTTTTTTTTTTTTTTTGGGGTGAGTCAGCGAGCTGGCAAATATGATAACTCCCAATCTTATTCATCTTTCGTAAGATGCGGGTAAATGACACAAGAAATGAGTTGACCATGTGCGACAATTAATATATGAGCAACGAGCGCTGCGTACGGCTGTATCTGATCAACTTGTCTTCTAGATGGATGTCCCCTGAGATCTATAAAAGGATGTCAATACATCAGGAATTCAGCCAACAAAAAAGGTGATCATTTATGGATTTTATTCTCTTCTAGAAGCATGCATATTTTTTGTGAAGTTTCTCTAGAAGCATACATACAGAAAAATAATAGTCAAATGCAGGGTCGGTTCGGATAAAATTAATGTACGATTTACAAAGCAAATTGAAATACTTTATTGGCAAGATACTTCACAGAGCAACACTCTTGAACAGTTCTAATTGTCGCGTGTGATTAATAAACAAATCTTAATTGTGAAATTTTATTCAAGCACCAAAGGAGCGATTAATAAACAAATCTTAATTATGAAATTTTATTGTTTCTTTCTAGTTCTAAGAATCTAATATATGTCTTCATTGTAGTTGAATGTTAAAAAAGAAATGATTATTTTAATATATAATGTACCACAAAATGGCTTATCCCCGCACCTGCACCGTGTCGGATACGATACCCGCACCCCGCACCCATGCAACATAGGTGCGGGCAACATAACTTTCTGAGCATGCATGGAGCAAATGGATCCTCACAAATCCAATTTGCTGGATGCCTTGTGTCTGGATCCGCTCTGCCCTGCACGGCTCCACCGCTTATCATCTGAATTAGCTATTGGCGGAATATTGAGTCGTGCAAAAAAACCGAAAAAATTTAAAATAATATTACAATATTCATGAATTTCGAAAATATTACTAAAATAATTAAAATTATATAAATAGTATCGCAATATCGGTTTTTGAAAAATCGATACTAGTATCGATTTTCCAAAAACTGATATTAGAAAAACCGATACTAGCCTTTTTATTTTTACTGATTTTTAAAATAAAATATTGATTATTTTTTATTATTTTAATTAATATATTTCATTGATGAAAAAGATAATATATATTTGTTTTGAACGTATTTATTATAAATATAATATATATTATTTATGACAATGATTATTTTTATGTATGTTTTTATTTAAATGAATAGTTTCTCAAAATTGATTTGTTAGGTACTTTAGTGATTTTTTCGTTTTTTTTTTAAGTTATGTTATGAAAATCATAGGTATGAAAGTAAAGTCGCTTGTTTACACAGCATGATTTTTTCTGAATTTTTTGGAACTATTTTTCGTTTAGTTTTTCAATCTCGGAAAGTAAAGAAATTACAAAAATAGTTTCTCGAAATTCATAAAAATAAAATAATAAAAAAATTATATATATATATATAATATTTAAACATATTAAATATATTAATTATAAAAAATCAAATTGAAATATATCAAAGAAAATAAAAAAATAGAAAAATCACACACAATGTCTTTTTGAATATTAAAACTTCAAGCAGGCTTAACTTTTGGGACGAATGACCCTAATCCAGAAAATTTGCGTGGAGATCTAAAAGGTTTACAAAGGCCAGGAGTACATCTTTTCATAAATATTATATAGATTATATTTTAAATTTTGGCAAAATTAGATATAACCCCCTTGAAACATCTCCAATTAGAAATAACCCCCTCGAAACTTCAAATTTAGAAATAACCCCTTTTAATCATCTCAAAAATAGATATAAACCCTTTTTAATCATTTTATATATTTTAACAATATTTTTTAACAAAATAATAAACTGTATAATATTTGGACGAAAATGCCCCTCTCCCAGTCCATGACCTTTCATCTTCCCGCTTGATCTCTCGCTCAGATCACACTGTTCCTCAAGTACTTTGTCTAAGAGCAGACATACCTGAGCAAGAGGAGACAGTGTACTTGAGGAATAGCGTGACCTGAGCGAGAGATCAAGCGGGAAGATGAAAGGTCATAGACTGGGACAGAGGGCTTTTTCGTCCAAATATTATACAGTTCATTATTTTGTTAAAAATTATTGTTAAAATATATAAAATGATTAAAAAGGGTTTATATCTATTTTTGAGATGATTAAAAGGGGTTATTTCTAAATTTGAAGTTTCGAGGGGGTTATTTCTAATTGGAGATGTTTCAAGGGGGTTATATCTAATTTTGCCTTAAATTTTTTATAATCATTATTTATAATTTATATTTATTTAAAGTTTTTTATTATTTTTATGATGGAATACACACACAACATATTGCAAAAATAAAATAATACAACTTAATAAAAAAATAAATATCGACAATACCAAACCATATAAATATTAAAATTACATAAAAATAATTTAAAAAATTAAAAATATTAAAAATATATTAATAAAATACTTAAAATGGTTGTTAATATTTTGAAAGAATGATATTGTGATACTATTAATATAATTCCAATTATTTTAATAATATTTTCAAAATTCGTGAATATTTTAATAGAAAAAGTTTAATATGCACCATGCATAGGGAGTTCTATTCACCGCGGACTTTTTCGGGAGTATTTTTGTAAATTGACAAATCTAATTTAACCAATCTAATCTATATATTGAAATCTCGTAGCAAACCAAATTTTATAATTTTTGAAATTTTATTACTATTTTTTTCGAATTTTTTAAAACCTGCCATTTTTGGAAACAAACTACTATTTACAAATTCTAAAAATGGCAGGTTTTAAAAAAATCGAAAAAAATAGTAATAAAATCTAAAAAATTATAAAATTTGGTTTGCTATGAGATTTCAATATGTAGATTAGATTGGTTAAATAAGATTTGTCAATTTACAAAAATACCCCAAAAAGTCCGCGGTGCATAGAACTCCCTATGCACCATATTGCATATTAAACTTTCTCATTTTAATATTATTTTTAATTTTTTCGGTGCAAAAAACACCATTCACTTTTATGACAGTTTATTATAATATAGGTTATTGGGCCAAGATTTATATCATAAGCTTTCTGTTGTTGGATCTTTACATATCCAGGACCAGGAGTCCCCGATTTTAATTCATCAAAGGCGCTGAACTTTAGTTGTCCAGCGGTCCAATTCCGGCCTGCAGTGGAACTACGAAATACCATTTTCTATAATCTATGTCAGAGGCAGGCACTTTGATTCTTGTTCAAAGTCAAAACTGACCGATTCTTCAAGAAAAAATAATTATAAGAAAGCAGCAATTTGTTAGAATAAATTAGGGTTTTTACTCCTTAATCATTGGCAAACCGTTCGCTGAGGTTTTCCCATTCCCAGGTATGGTTTTTGTACTGGGTTGTGTAATGTGTTAGAGCACTCTTAACCTTTTTTCCCTTTTCTTTTTAAAATTCAGTCTGGATTAGAGGCATAACATAAAAATGGTAAAATCATGTTATAAAAAGAGTTCATACCAATTCAAATATGACTTGATTGAGTGAGATAAGGTTCGGCAACAGGTTAATTGACTAAAATTTCAGGTGTGGAAGAACCCCGCACAAATAATTGAGGCTAAAGACAAGCACAAGAACACCACATGCAACTGTGTACTGATTAAACTACTGATGACTAGAAATTGAGTTAACAAGTAAAATACAGGACCGTGCATTGCACATGGCAATAAGTTCTTTGGAAACTGATCACTGGCTGGAGGAAAATCCTCAAAGTCACAGCAGCCATGGCAACAGCAGGTCAGGTGGGTCGAGGTTAGCCGAGTAGACAGTTCCCTTTTATACCATTCTCCCGTCCTTCCTCCCTCTCCTTGTAGTGCTAGTTTTATTTCGAGAGAGAAAGGAACAGTAAGAACAGTAGTTACAACAATTTTATGTAAAATTAACTAACACGAGTTCAATGAATTCTTTTAAGATGATCTCTTGAGGATTCAGACAAAGGATGAGGACCAAGGAAACTCCAATTACTTTTACTTGAAAAATGACTTCTCATCTATGCATAGCACGAAGATAAAGTCCTCCGTCAATTTGAAGAGTCAACATTGTTCTACTTCTGACTTCTATGCTTGCATCCCACAATTGGAACATGAAGAAATATAACAGAGTGACTGCCACTACCTTCATCTGCATGTAGGCAAATTCTTTTCCCAAGCAGATACGAGGCCCAGCCTAGACAACAAAAGAAGACTATGAATTACAAAAAATTGAAATCCAACGGAACTGTTTTCATAATATGCAACCACATTGTAGTACCTGAAAAGCAGGAAATTTAAATGGGCTCTCTTGCACAAAGATGCCATCGTTGTTAAGCCATCTCTCTGGTCTAAATTCATATGCATCATCTCCCCATAGAAACTTCATTCTTCCCATAGGGTAAGGTTGGTAGTTCACCAAATCACCTTTATTTACATCAAAGCCATCTGGTAATGTGTCATCAGAGAAACAGTACTTTACATCCTACAGGAGACGCCAATAAAACTATTCATTTTATCAAAAATAATCCAAATGATATGTAGGACTAATTATGAACAAAAAGTTCAAGTACTTACCATAGGAACTGCAGGATAAAGCCTCAGCGTCTCTGTAAGAGCAGCATGGAGGTACTGCATGTCATTTATTGATTCTTCAGTTAAATAATCCCCAAATTCATCAATTTTGACATTTTGTTCTTGCGTTTTAGTAGCTTCTCGCACTTCCCTTACAATCTTGTCCTGTAAATGTGGATGCTTACACATCATATAGAAAAACCACGCCAGAGTCCCGGCTGTGGTGTCTCTTCCAGCAATCATGAAGTTCAATATAATATCTCTAAGATACTTATCATCAATACCACTAGATGGTTTCTCTTTTTCAAGGAGAAATCTGGATAAAATGTCTTCCTTCTCCATCTGTAATAAAGAGAAATGCACATTTAATTTTACAGAATTTTCAGGATTCATTTAAGAGGTTTAAAATGCAGTTCAACACTTACAGCATCTTGTCCTTGCTCAGCCAGCTGCTTGGTTTTTCTACTAATCACAGCATATACAAAATCATCTATCAATTGAACGTTCTTCTTCATTTTTGCCTCTGAACCAACATTCAAAAACCTCTTAACTTTCCAGAATACATCAAAGTACCGGTATAGAATCTGACAACTGGCCTCGTCAAAAGCATTTGAGAATGCCTCGCCCTCTGCTAGCCCAGACAGCACTCCCAACTCAACACCAAACCCAACTTTGAATATTGAATCCAAACCGGATTTCATTAACAAATCCTAAAAGTTACAGTGTAAAAAAATTAAATAAGTTAAAGAAGGAAATAGGAGATAGATGAACAGCTGGGCTGGTGGCTAGAATTCATAAAAAAACAAAATTTGAACCAAATTATTACTTGGATATCCATCATTTGATTGGAAGAGGCCAATTCTGATATTATCTCAGTAAGCTTAATTGCTGACTTCTTAAACGTATGACTGCTATAATCTCTGAGCACCTTGGTAGAAAACTCAAAACTTGCAATTTTTCTCTGCTGTCTCCATTTCTCCCCATCTACTGCAAATATCCCATCCCCAAAGAAGCCGCTCATCACTTCATAATTAAAATCCCCCTGCAGTTTGACAAATAACCTATGAAATTGTGAAGTTAAAACTTTCAGGTGCAGGTTGAAACAGCTGAGCACATATTCTGTCCAATGTAGGTTTTCTAGGCAGGTATGGTATTGAATGATTGTAAGGATTATAGAGGACAGTGGGAGGCTTTGCAGGATATTTACACCTTTTTTTTCCAAAAATTGTCACAAAATAAAAGAGATGCATTTTTGGTTGTACATAGTGCATTATGTTGGTATATATGTGGAATCCTAGAGATTTGTTATATTTAAAACTTCTGCCATTAAAACTGTAAGAATAATGCTCATACTAATTAATAGAACTTTGCATTATTGGTAAGGTTATCCAGGAAAAAGGTAGAGTAGATATGCAGAAGTGAAGAGGGCAGGATCGAGAGCTTGTTCCTATTCATGGTGCAAGGAAGATGATACCTTAAATTGCTAGTCAGATAAGAGGAGAAGCAACAAGGATGACCAGTATACCAGTGACTTAGCAAAAAAAATAAAAAAAAGAACTGAATTTTTCTAAATAGAATAACTTTTAGGGATCTAGATGCGAAAATTGTTCCGTTGTCAGAGAATGTTTCTTGAGTACTTGCTTTATTGTGTTTGTCAGTTGGGTACTTGTTTTAAAATTTGGGTGTTTGTCAGTTGAAGGTTAGCAGAGTGACAGAAAATTAGAAACCATGAGATGTGAGCACAATAGAATGGTACCAGTTTATGGTACCAGCAGCTAGTTGATCTTGTGTGTAATAAATAAAATGAATAGTAGTTGTAAGAACTTGAATTTTTATTTTCTCTATCGATTTTGGTAGCAGTATGATGCTTGTTTTTCATCACAAAAAAAAAAAATAAATAAATAAATAAAATTGAATGTGCAAGGCTACCTTTCCATAGTTGGAGAAGTTGGTTTTGAGGATATACTCCACGTTGGCAGGATCAACGGTGTAAATATAGTTACCAAAGGGTGTGAGCATGCGAAAGGTCTTGTACTTGTTGGAAAGGATGGTTTGGTACTCCGTAAATCTGTGCAAATTGAGGAGTGTATGGAAAATTGTACCAGCAATTGGGGGGTAATTTCGCTTCCTTCTAAACAGCAACCACCTCGTAACAAAGAGGGAAAACAGAAGAGCAGCAACAGTTGTGGCCAGAACCGAAATTGGAATTGGAAAACTGATGGCCAAAAAGGAATTCATGGTAGCTTGGGGGCTCTTTGCTTATGGATTGAATTGCTTGTGAGCTCGCATGAACTGGGAATGAAGAACAAATTACAAGAGAACGAGAAAAGAGGTTCAATTCTGACCTTACTGCTGCGCCTGAGATTTGTATTTTGGTATTAAAGTTTGGTGCTTGTTTTTTTGTTCCTCTTTTGGTTCTAAAGTTTAGTGCATTACTTAAACCCAATTTGTTTTTTTCTTGAAGCGCGATAGTTGGGATTGCGATGATGGGAGTCCAGAGATTGGAAGCCAAACTATGATGTTCTTATGCTACAGCTACACCAACCAACCACGAGAGCCCTCTAATATAATATATGAAGTCACGCCGTGTTTCTTGGAATAAATTATTAGATGTAATTTGGAGCGTTAGATTTGAATCTTACGGCTCCTGTAATATAGCATATTTCTGTTGACGTAGTTCAACTGAATCGAAATCCTTTACGGGTTTTAAAAAAAAAAAAAAAACCTACAGTATAAGTTTTTTTTTATATGAACCGTCCGATCAATGATAGATATCCTGTGATTAATTGAGAATAGGCCGCCTGTAAAAAGCAGCCCTTCGAAATTAGAGCGGACGGTTGAGATTGAAAATTTTGCAGTGCAAGTTTAAAAAAAGAGCCACAAGGATTCTGACACAGTTTACCTTATCACTTGTAAACACGAGTCTGTGCCCATCTCTGAACGGCAATATATGCGGCCAAATCATCCATGTTTATAATTTCATTTTTTTTTAAGAGAAATGCCAGTGTTTAATATATTGGACTGATGAGCCCATCCAATATGATTATTCTCACGATTCAAATTCCAAACGACCGATCCAAACCGTTCAATATGTTCTTCATATTGAAAACTTATAAGAAATAAATTTTTACATTTTTTTTGAAATTTTTTACTATTTTTTTTTTTGTATTTTACAAAATTCATGATGTAAAAATTATGGATCGTCAAATAACAACTAACAACGATTTTCTAAAATACAAAAAAATTAAATTCTTATAACTTTCTAATATGGAAAATGTACTGAACAGTTCGGATTGGTCATTTGAAATTTAAAAATGTGAAAACGATGGTATTGGACGGACCCCATCTGTCCAATATATTGGACTCTAACATTTGTCTTGTTTTAATTATAAAAGTTTGATAACTGACTAGACAGAAAATCTTGAGACTGAATACGCAAATGAAACTTACATGGATGCTTACATGATAAGATACCGGATTTTTATTCTGGATTGATAGAGAGAAAGTTTCCCAGAAAATCTGAATTTCTTCGTCTAATTTAAAACGCGAAATAAATAAACATCACTATCTGAATTTCTTGGTCTAGACAGTTGACGAGTATATGATATAAATTCTCTCATTTACTGATTATAATCATTTTTACCCACTGCGAGATTTCATTTGATCAATAATATTCTAACAAATCATTTTTAATCAAATGAAATCAAATTAAATTCCGCGTGAAAATCAATTTCAATCGATCAAGTCGGATCTCAATAAGAAAATTTTTTAACAAAGATAAAATTGTCCTTCAGAATTTTAAATAGAACAAAGCAGCATTTATTTTTTAATAAGAGCATAACTATAGCGGCATTGATAGTGCCGCTATAGTCCAGCCCTATAGCAGTAGTTCCATTGCCGCTATAGGCACTGTATCAGCACTGCCATTGTCGCTATAGGCTATACCGTATTTACATTGAATAGAGGTCAACAAGCTTTATTGTACTTTCCTGTATGTACCACATTTTTTGTAGGGAAATTCCAAGGTTGCTATTTCTGATCTTCTGTGACTATTTGGTTTGCTTTCTTTTATAATGGATCAGCTACAAATTCCAATTTAACAGACAACACAGAAAACTAAACAGTATTAGTTGCATAAAAAACAATGAGGACGAAAACAACCCATGGCCCCATGTGATTGGTTTTTAGATCTTATGTGGCTTTATTTGTGTATTCTCCTATGTGGTCAACTCTAGTAAACTAATTTTTTAACATGCAACACGAAATGCAGCTTGGTTTTTATAAAAAAATCAATGAAAAATAAAAAAGCCAACGCATGGCAGCATATTATTGCCTTTTTTTTTACGACTAGCCCTTGCAACTTTTTATTAAAAAAATAATTTGCATCAAAGTCCCTGTATGTTTCAGATTTAGAAAATTCCCAAAAAAATTATTTCAATTTAAATATGTATTAAATAGATATAATGAGTATATTACAAATACTTTATATGCATTTAATTGTACATATTTTTTTTTTGAACATGTGTATAATATCATTTTGTTTGAAATATTATTTTATCCTTTTGTAAATAAAAAAATAAAGAGGCTAAAATGCAAAAGATAAATTTATAGAAATAAATAATAAAAATGTAGGGTCATCGGTGAATAATGCACAAACATTATAATTGAAATTTTTTTAGCCGATGACCTTACATTTTTATTATTTATTTCAACAAATTTATCTTTTGCATTTTAGCCTCTTTATTTTTTTATTTACAAAAGGATCAAATAATATTTCAAACAAAATGATATTATACACATGTTCAAAAAAAAATATGTACAATTAAATGCATATAAAGTATGTGTAATATGCTCATTATATCTATTTAATACATATTTAAATTGAAATAATTTTTTTTGGGAATTTTGTAAATCTGAAACATATAGGGACTTTGATGCAAATTATTTTTTTAATAAAAAGTTGAAAGGGCTAGTCGTTTAATAATATGTGCCTTATTTCATTTCTGTAACTTCTCTACATTGATATCGTCAGACCTTCCGTAACCTACATACAGATGATTAACTTCAAAGATTTTTGTCATAACTCATAACTGTTTTGTCTTTTGTTTGTTTTTTTATTCTTGTCAATGAAAATGATGGTATAAATCATAATCTATTTATGTTAAATATTTAATTTTAAGATTTTCTGATCTTTTCATTTATTAATTCCTACAAAACTAAAAACTTCATTTTTATGTTTTTATTTTTTACTCCGTCTATGTTTTACTTCCATTTTTCTTTTTAAAGTATCTAACTACTTCATATTTCATTAAATCATAAAAAAAAAAAATTATTTCTGGATGAATGCATTCTGCTCTGTATAAACTTTTTGTCTACCCCAAAGCTACTGAAACCTTCAAAATAATCAGTCTAAGCACTTTCAGTATTTTTAAAGAGTCTTTTCAAGAGTGGTTTCAGGTGCAATAGACAGTATGTGAGGCGCATAGGTCTCTACACAGGAGCAGTACCTCCTCAACAGTTAATTTGTCTAAGCATCCATCATCGACTATTTCAAAAAATATTTAAGCTCCCCCTAACTAGTTGGTGCTGGAAACTGGTACCGACCTGTGTAACATATCCATTTATTACATCCAACATCAGAAAATAAACAAACATGCAACATTTAAGCATCAAAGTATCAAACAACATGCTGTGCCTCATGTCATGGATCAGGTTGTCACTGGCAAAGCCTCTGTTGGTCCAATCCTGCCGAATCTCTCCTTCTTCCATCGACTCATCTATCTCAGTAATAATTGCCTGTGGGCCCGGCACTTGGATATGTATTTCATCCCATTCCATTGCTAACCAGTGCTTGAAATGGTCTCTTTAGTAAAAGCATGTTTCACATAATTTTAATTTGGGCAGTATTGAAAATCATTGCATTATAAGCCATTAGAAAAGCTTGTTTCATTCTTTTGTCACTCAAAGTGTTTGAAAATAAGGCAGAGAAGGAAAATGTGAGCTGTTTATTTAGTTGTCCACAAAAAGCATAATTAAGGTCTCCCTGCCAAGTGCCAACCACTACTGACCATATTATCCTTAGTTTTTTTTTTTTTTTTTTGAAACAAGTAGGACCAATGTCCTACCACTTCCATTTATCAGAAGCAAACGAGTTATACAAAAATAACATTCCGCACCACGTCACTGGTACCCAACACCGGTACCAGTGCATAAATGCTATCTGACCCTAATAGAATGTGTCCATAAAAGCAACCAATACCAGCTGCTATATCTACATTCTACCACATAAAATCTCCTCCGGTCCTCCCATCTATATAACATCCTCATCTGAACAAAACTACATGCATTACAGATAGACTCCCACAATATCTCTTTATTACAAACACTAAACAAGATTACAACTAATGAATTTTCACACATAATTAATATCCTGCGATGCACCCTCCTGACTCCATATGCGCTTCTCCATCAACAACTGTTAACCTCATCCTCTGTAAGACCTCAGCCATTGCATCACCGGCCCGTCTCCCCTTCCTCCAACTGCATTGGCAGATCTGCAATGGATGGGGTGATCTTCTCCATATTATCCTTAGTCAGTGTTTTGTTATGAGATAATAGCAACGTATAAATTTTTATTGTGTGTAGAAGTTAGAATGATCTTAAATTATAATTGCGATGAGTTCTCTAAATTTCCTGATTCAAGTTTTTCAAGTTTCATATTACAAAACTAGACAAGAATGTCCTGACTGAGTTTTCTGCTTTCATGATTTGACCGTTTGGTAGAACATTGGTTAGGAGTTTCTGTGGATTTGGGAAATTATTTAGATCTGTTTAATTTCATTAGGATTCAGATTGAGAATGGGGAACCACATTAGCAAAGATTTTAAAAATATCGGGTTTAACAACCACAACTGAAATTAATTGATTACTTGAAAATTACTTCTTATCTATGTTATTTGGGTGCGGGTGCGGGTATCGTATCGGATACGATGCGGGTGCGGGGACACGGCATTTTTCAAAAAACTCGGATACGGCTGTATATATAAAATAATAAAAACAATATATTTTTTAATTAAAAAACTAATTTATTTATATTACTAATATATAATGTCTTAAAATTATATTATAATCTTTTAATTTATATTGAGAAATTTAACATTTAATAATATTATGTTAATAATATAATGTTATTGGTTTAATGCATTATATTAACATGGCAACTATGACATTTTTATGTCACTTAAAAAATTATATAAATTATCTTTGAAATAAAAAATTTTACACTCCCAAATTCCTTATATTTTTGTGAGCATGCATATAAAATTTTATGCAAAAATGTGTTTTAGAAGACTTTCAAACAATTAAGAAACTAAAATACAATTTTCTGAAAAATCGAAAATGGATATATCCATTTGCGGCGCAATTGAGATGGTAAAGGAATGGGGGTTGTTGGCTTGTCCGGTTTTGAAGTTTCACCTTAGTCCCACAATGAAAACTAACTATTCTAATAAGCATATATATAGGCCGGGTTTAAATAGTTTATTGAAGAGTTGTGACTCTTCCTTCGTGGCACTCTGTGCGTGATGATGCACATATTATACGTGCGAGGTTGGCAAGTTACGTGACACGTGGCATCATATGAATGGTCGATACGCGTATCCATACGCACCGTGGACCGTATCCGGTGGTCAAACAAATTAAAATATAGAGATATGCCACGTGGCGTATCGCACGAGTATCCGTGTCGGATACGTATCCGACACGGGATACGCTGTGAAAATGGCGTATCTGCGTAACATAGCTTCTTATCTATGCATGGCACGAAGATGAAGTCCTCCGTCAATTTGAAGAGTGAACATTGTTCTACTTCTGACTTCTCTGCTTGCATCCCACATTTGGAACTTGAAGAAATATAACAGAGTAGCTGCCACAATCTTCATTTGCCAATATGCAAATTCTTTTCCCAAGCAAATACGAGGCCCAGCCTAGACAACAAAACAAACTTATATTTTTACGAAACTTGAAATCAATTAAAGCTGTTGTGACAGAATCTATGTAGTCAAAGTATAGTACCTGAAAAGCAGTAATTTACTTGTGCGAACATCAATAATCTATCTTTCTCATCTACGGCTGTTCTCTCTTTTGGAACTTTTTCCTTCATGTTAACAGTTGTCTATGGCCCTATAGACGATCACCTCAAAGGGGTTTTTCTAGATGAACTCTTAACCATTAGAACTTTTACCTCACTTCCTTGGATTTTGCTAGGAGATTTCAACTTACTTCGTGATCCACTAGATTCTAACGGCGGCATTAGAAATCTTTCTTCAATCTTACGTTTCAACTCTTTCATTTCTAATGCCAATCTTTCTGAAGTACCTCGGCTTGGTCGACAATTTACGTGGTCAAACAAACGTCCCTCTCCCTACTTCTCGCACCTTGACAGAGCTTTCTTTTTCCCTGACTGGCTCACCTTTCCTTTACAACATTCCCTCACAGACCTCCCTGCTACTACTTCAGACCATGCCCTACTTCTTTTGTCAATTGTTCCACAGCGGTCAAAAAAGAATAGACTCTTCAAATTAGAATCCTTTTGGCTCAGAGCAATAGATATCACTCAAGTAGTCTCCGATGTGTGGTTAGGAGTCTCTAACCATCCAAACCCGGCAAAGAATCTCTTATACAAACTCAAAGTAGTCAGACTGGCTCTCTCCAAGTGGGCGAATTCCAAGTATGCAAATCACAATACCTTCCTGCAGCGTACTAAGTTAATTATTCGGTATCTAGACTTGCTTGAGGAATCAAGAGGGCTTTCTTCTTTTGAATTTTCTCTTTGAATCGATCTTCGGCAACATGCCTTCTCTTTAATTCAAGATCAAGAAGAGAAATGGAAACAGAGAAGTGGCATCACTTGGTTAAAGTTGGGGAATACAAACACCAAATTCTTTCATGCTGTTGCCTCTTCTAGACGCATTCTCAACTCAATTGATTCTGTAAGTCTAGATGGACGCACCATCTCTGAGCCATTGGAGTTGAAAATCACGTAACAGACGTGTCTTCTCGAATTGTAGTACTCCTCCTAAATTGGTCCTCAAGGAAATTTCAGCAAATATAGTATCTTGGAGAAAACATGCTTAGCTATTTAGTTTCTTTTAATTTTTCTTTTTCTCTTTTTTTTCCTTTTTTTTGTAAATATTTTTTATTATTAATAAAATTTGTCGGTGTGGTACTTTGCCACCCGTCCCTCAAAAAAAAAAAAAGGCTTTCTGGCACAAATTAAGATCCCACCTTCATTAAGCCACCTCTCAGGTCTAAATTCAAATGCATCATCTCCCCATAGAAACTTCATTCTTCCCATAGGGTAAGGTTGGTAGCTCACCAAATCACCTTTCTTTACACAAAAGCCATCTCGTAATGTGTCATCAGAGAAACAGTACTTTACTTCCTACAGGAATCACCAGTAAAACTATTCAGTTAAGCACCATCTCTAGAAGTTCAGAACCAAAAATCCAAATGATATGAAGGATTAATTAGGAACAAAAAAAGAAGGTAAAATAATTACTATAGGAATTGCAGGATAAAGCCTCAGTGTCTCTGTAAGAGCTGCATGAAGATACTGCATGTCATTTATTGCATCTTCAGTTAAATAATCCCCAAACTCATTACTTGTTATCTTTCCTTCTTGCATTTGAGTAGCTTCTTGCACTTCTATTGCAATCTTATCCTGTATACTTGGATGCTTGCACAGCATATAGAAAAACCACGACAGGGTCCCAACTGTGGTGTCCCTTCCCGCAATCATGAAGTTCAAGATAATATCTCTAAGGGGTCGTTTGGATGGGTTAGGAATAGCCAATTCCTAGGAAGGAATAAGGATTTTCGTTGGAAAGTGTGTAACTTTGTGAGAGAGATGAATTGTTTATATTAAAATGTATGCCCGGAATTGGAAAATCCCCAAATTCCGGACACATCCAAACGACTCCTAAGATACTTATTAGCAACGCCACCTGATTGTTTCTCTTTCTCTTGGAGAAATCTGGACAAAATATCTTCCTTCTCCAGCTGCAACCAAGGAACAAATTTACATATCAATATTTAAAAAGAATTTAAAATTTTGAACTACAAATTTAGGAATATCTTTTAATACTTAAAATATCTTGTCCTTGCTTAGCCAATTGCTTGATTTTCCGACTTATCACCCCATATACGAAATCATCAATTAGTTGAATGTTCTTCTTCATCTTTGCCTCTGAACCAACATCCAAATACCTCTTAAATTTCCAGAATACATCAAAGTAGCAGTATACAATCTGACAACTGGCCTCGTCGAAAGCATTTGAGAATGCCTTGCCCTTTTCTTGCCCAGAGAGCACTTCCAACTCAACACCAAATCCAACTTTGAATATTGAATCCAAACCAGACTTCATTAACAAATCCTATAAATCGCAATATAAAAATGTAAATCAAAGAAGGAAGGGCGGTACGTAGATGAATAGTTGGTGTCCAGAAGCCTAGAAGAAATTTAAAAAATAAAAGATTACTTGGATATCTATCATTTGGTTGGAAGAAGTCAACTTTGATATTATCTCAGTAAGCCTAATTGCTGAGTTCTTAAAGGTAAGACTGCTATAATCTCTTAGCACCTTTGTAGAAAACTCATAACTTGCAACCTTTCTCTGCTGCCTCTATTTCTCCCCATCCACAGCGAATATCCCATCGCCAAGAAAGTCGCTCATCACTTCATAATTAAAATTGCCCTGCAGATTTTTATCCCCTTCAATTGGTTTCAAAAATTATGTATTCATTTGCAATGTGGAAACTTTAAGGTCTAGTACTCTAGTGATACCTGAAGTTGGTTTTGAGTACATACTCCACATTGGTAGGATCCACGGTGAAAACATAGTTGCCAAAGGGAGTTAGAGTGCGAAAGGTCTTGTACTTGTTGGAAAGGTTGGTTTGATACTCTGTAAATTTGTGTAAATTGAGAAGTGTGTGAAAAATTGTATTAACAATTGGAGGGTACCCTCTCATCCTTCTCGAATGAAGTAGCAACCACCTCATGATAAAGAGGGAAATCAGTAAAGCAGCAATAGCTGTGGCAAGAAGCGAAACTGGAATTGGAAAAATGCTGGTCGCAAAGGAATCCATGGTTAAAGTGAGGGGCTTGAGGCTTATGAATTGAATCACTGGTACGGTTACATGAACTAGAAATCTACGAAAGATAGGGAAATAATTTCACTTCCAACCTGTGCTACTGAGCTTTGGCTTTTGTCAAACCCCATTCCAGGTTAACTTTTATTAGAAGCACTCTGCACATGTAACCGGGTGCACTCAGCTGCTATAGTTGGGGTTAATGGAAGCCAAACTATGCTACATCACAAAAGCCGTCTAATGTATGTTACTCAAACGAGTCATAGCACGTTGTATTTCTTGCAAAGAATTTCTTATCTAATTAATGCGCGGCCAGATCACCGATCTTAATGGTTCGGCTCAGAAAGATGGTTGTATTGCTAGATTATTTGCTACATTAGACATTGCAAGATTAGAAAAATTCTATCAAAAATAAATTAGTAGATTTTTAAGGACCTATTAATAGAAAATTGAGTCTTGCTAAAATATTGTTAGATTTAGTGCATCAAATAAATCTAACAATAAAACAAAATTCATAAATAAAAAAATCTATCTATAAAAATATATGTAAATGCCATCTTTCTTATGGTGGCTGTTTTGAAATTTTAATGATAAAAGTTTCCTAACTAATTTGACACAAAATCTTTAGACTGAAATAAGTAAATGAAAATGAAACCTACTTATATATTATTATAAATAATGAGATATCGGATTTTTTGCACGGATTGATAGAGAGAAAGTGTCTCAGATAATCAGAATTTCCGTTTTGGGCATAACATGTACGAAACTCGTAATTAATGATAGCCAAATTTAGAAAGAATTTGGTCTCCCCCTATGATCTCTGAGCTGTCTAATTCAAAAGGTGAAATATAAACGTGACCATCTCAACTATCCAACAATGCATGACATATGTTGTACGGAGATCGGACTCTTTTAAATATTTTATGATTATAATAATTATTCATATTTTATCTTGTCTAAAAATTTGACAAGCATATGTTATCAAATTCTTAAATATGAATCAATAATTAGGAATATGATACCAAATATTTATCATTAATCTATTGTAGTGATTGTGCTTTAGGACTTACTTAAATATATATGAATTAATAATTCAGTACATATGATTCAATTTTATTGGTTCAATTAAGTACATGTCCTATTAATAAAGTAGACCAAATTTACTCTTTTAGTCCCTAAGCATTGTTTAAAGCTCCGTTTATAGATTACATTACATGTTTTTAATTCCAGCGTCCCAATCTTTTCTTCTAAGACTAATATAAGTGGCAGCCCATACTTGCATTTTAATGATTTTCCCATTTTGGGCTCACAAAGTAAGCATTAATTTATTTTCATTTCTTTTCTAAGCCGAACCGAAACACAGCCTCCTGTTTCAAGTTTGTTTTTCTTTTTTTTTTTCCCCTTTTAGTAAGTCCCAGAGACATGGTCTTATGTATTTAATATTAAAATTTTAATTTATATGTTGTTTATAGATTTTTGAACTCTTTTTTATTAAAACAAAAAACATATGTCGGCGTGAAAGAGCAGAACAAAATGGAGAAAGAGAGAGAGCAACAGAGTGCAACTTCGGCGTGAATGAGCAGAAAAATGTAATCAGTATGAAGTGGGGTGAATAAATGGAGAGATTAGGGCTGTGAACGGCAGAAAAAAAACACGTGATTCCGTTTCGGTTAAGAGAAACGGAACGAATAACAGAAACCATTTTTGTTTCGTTCAAATAACGAAACGGCAAACGAAATACCAAATTCTACCATTTCGACTGTTTCAGCCTCATTTCAAACCGTTTTATGTGTTATTTCTGAAGTGGAACGGTTAATGAAATGGAATTTTATGCCGTTTCGTAAACGAAACGGTTAACGAAATGGGTTGGTGTTTCGTTTCCTTATACGAAAAGCTAACAATTTGGGCCCATTCTGTGCTATTGGGCCACGTTTGACACCCCTAGGAGATATTGTAGGATTGTTTATTGAAACGGAAACCGAGGCAGAAGTGAGGGGTGGTCACATTTGTCGGTTCTAACCAACCAATTCAGTTGTAATTTTTCTTTTTTTTTTGATATATAGACTCCCAAGAAGGGAGTCCTTCATTCATTGAAACAAATGCCAAAGTTTACACTACATCATAGAAACTAGTCATATCAAGTATGACTAAAAAAAGAAAAAACAGCTCTCCCTATCTGGAGAGACATTCCACAAAACCTAACAACTTCAAACTACTAATAAAACTACCCAGTTTATCACCAAACAGAAACAAACAACAGGCCAAAAGTACTAACTAAAAAAGCAAAATAAGAAAAGCAACTAATTGCCTCCTGTATTTGCTCATGCACCCCCTGCAGTTCCAGTAGCTATCTGATGAAATGTATGTTCCATCCCTGTTGTTGTACCTGTCCAGAAAAAAAACAGACTAAAGACTGAAGCACGTAAAGAAGCAGCTGTGGTACCATTAGTGTCAGTAAAGATTCTATTATTTCTTTCTTTCCAAAAGACCCATAAAAAAGCAGCAAAAAAGGTTAGCAGAGAGTTACTTCTATCTTTTGGTAAATAACTAGCTCTAAACCAGTTCTCTCTAAAGGATAACCCCTGCATTTGGAAAGTCCAAATATTACAATGATTGAAAAGCAACCAAAAAACCTTAATAAAAGGACAAGAGAGAAATAAATGATCCACTGACTCTTGATAATCACAGAATACACAACTTAAGTCTCCACTAAGACCTCTAAGTTCTAAATTATTCCTAGTTAGAATTCTATTATGCAACACAAGCCAACAGAATAGTTTGATTTTTAAAGGGATCTTCAGCTTCCATAGGTGTTGAATACTATTATCCAAAACACCTCCGTGCATTAGGAAAGTATACATTGAGTTCACAGTATATTTTCCTTTACTATCCCAATGCCATATGATTCTATCATACCCTAGAGGAAAGCTGCTATTGTTCATTATTTCTAACAGCTGAACTCTTTCAGCCCGAAGAGCACTAGGGTTTCCTCGGCGCAAGAATAGTTTGAGGCTTCTGTTATGACAAACTTGGTTAAATCTAACATTCTGTTTCTTTGTTTTACCAAAGAGAAGAGGAAATCTAACATTTAAGGGTCTATCTTCAAACCAATTATCAAGCCAAAATAACGTATTTTGATCATTACCCACTGATTTAGAAGATCCTAATCTAACCAGCTGATCCAACTATGAAACCCCCCTCCAGAATGGAGAAAAACTAGAAGGTTGTCTATGCGCATACTTAATATAAACCAAATCTTTCCAAAGACCAGAACACCCCTCATAATCTAAGTTCCACTTCCATTTTCCTAAAAGCGCCTTGTTCATACTATCTAAATCTAATATGCCCCAACCCCCCATATCCTTGGGTCTGGCAATATTCTTCCAACTAACCAAGGCCATTTTGTTGACATTACCCTTCTTACCCCATAAAAAGGATCTCCTAAGCTTATCAATGGCATTAACCACCCAACTTGGCATTTTAAAGAAGGAAAGAAAGTATAAAGGAATGGCTGAGAGGACAGAATTGAGTAAAACCAACCTCTCTCCCAGAGACAAGAGGTTGCCTTTCCAAATAGATAACTTCTTCCTTATTTTATCAATAAATATCCAACCAATTCCTCCTGGAAGGGCTTTTCCAGTGAAGAGGGAGACCCAAATAATGCATTGGTAAAGTACCTAATTTGCAATTAAGTAAACTCGCACAATCAGTTGCCCTATCATCAGAAATATTCAAAGGTACTAATTCACTTTTTGCAAAATTAATTTTTAGACCTGAAACCTCTTCAAACCCTTTCAGGGCCCACTTTACTCTCTCAATTTCATTCCTATTTGCATTGAGAAGTAAGAGAGTATCGCCTGCATATTGTAAATACAGTATAGGATATCCTTTAGACAATCTAGGACCTAAACCAACAAAATGATTACTCTTCATTCCTTTGATAAACACCTTAGAGAGTAAATCGGTTGCCAGAATGAAGAGGTAAGGTGAGAGAGGGTCACCCTGCCTAAGCCCCCTCTTACAGCTAAAATAATCACCTTGTACCACATTAATAAGCATAGCTGCCATTCCCCCCTTCAGAACCTTATCAATCCAGCTAATCCAAATAGGAGAAAAACCCCTTTGATTCATAATTTCCAACGGAAAGTTCCACTGAACGTAATCAAAGGCTTTTGTAAAATCTAATTTGAGCAAAAGACCTTTATCCTTATGTTGTTGGACCCAATGTAAAACTTCATGAGCAGTAGCTACCCCATCTAAAATATACCTGCCCTTAAGAAAAGCTGTTTGATTGGGATCAATTATCCTAGTCAACACCACAGCCAATCTATTAGCTAAGACCTTTGTGAAGATCTTATAACTACAATTCAAAAGCCCGATATGCCTATATTCACTCACTGTATTAGCCTTTTCTACCTTAGGAATTAAACAGATAAGAGCCCTATTCAATTTGGCTATATTAAACTCACCTCTATGAAAAGCTTGAAAGGCACTCATAATGTCTATCTTCAAAATATCCCAGAACCTTTGATAAAAGAACATAGAGAAGCCATCTGGTCCCGGTGTTTTATCTGAAGCCATTTGGAAAATAGCGCTGTGAATCTCCTATTCCGAGAATGAAGCAGTAAGATTTAAATTCTCCTGTTTAGAAACTAAGTCTTCTTTCTCCCAAATTGATGGCTAAATACCTCCCGTTGAAACACCAGATACCCCAAAGAGCTCTTTGTAAAAAAAAAATAATATGCTGTTGAATAGTAGAAAAATCTCTAACTTCAACCCACTCAATAGACATATGAGAAATGAGATTTTTATTTCTCCTAACATAAGCTATTCTATGAAAAAACTTGGTATTTGCATCACCTACATGCAACCAAGTAATTCTGGATCTCTGCCTCCAATGGATTTCCTCTTGATGATAAATATCAAAAAGAGTTTTTTTGTCAGAGAAATAGCTTGTCCACTCTGAATCCGACAGATTCCTTTGATCCAGAATATCATCAAAATCATTTATTTTGGAAGAAATGGAAGACTTAAGCATTTTAATATCATGCTTAAGATTTTCACTCCAGCCCCTAAGTTTCCTTCTAAGAAGAGAAATTTTTCCTACCCAAACATCATTAAGAGAATAACCCTCTGGAAATTCATGCCACCATCTATTAAGCAGTGTTGGTAAGTCTTCTTGTTCCAACCAGCTTTTTTCAAATCTAAATCTATGTTGATTGTTATACGAGAAATGACAGTCCAAACAAATAGGTGAGTGGTCAGAATAAATTCTAGCATAGCTATAAGAGCTAGTATTAGGAAAAGTAGAAGGCCAATCGGCAGTTACGAAGAACCTATCTAAACATGCTAGTTGCCTACTCCTGCCTCCTCTAGCCTAAGTAAAAAGTCTATCTGGACATTTAAAATCAGACAGATTAAAAGTATCTATCCAATCATTGAAAAATCTCATATTTCTAAGGTCATAAGAGATACCAACTTTCTCGGTTCTTCTCCTAATAATATTAAAATCCCCACCTATGACCCAATTCTGTTGAAACTTAGTAGCTAGAGTCAACAACTCCTGCCAAAAAGCCAACTTAGCATTAACTAAAACTGGGCCATACACAGAAGTGCAAACCCACTTTAAATTATCCCTCTTATTTTCCAAAGAAACAGTAACTAAAAAAGAACCAATTTTCCAACTCAATACTTTCAAAATATATGATTTCCCTACAGCAGGGAGAAAATTCCAAGTGAACTTCCTTGAAATTGCATTTAGAGTTCTTTTAGAAAAAGTACTCATTTTTGTTTCTTGTAAACAAATCACATTTATTTTTTCTCTACAAAGAAATTCAGAAAGGAAAGTTCTCTTTTCTGAAAGTCTCATTCCCCGAATGTTCCAGTTGCAAATCTTCATAAACAACCTTCACAAGCCCCTGAATCAGCAGCTAAAGCTGCCCTCAAACTATTAGTCACATATTCTAAGAATTTAATTACCTTAATGATTTCCTGATTTCTAATTTTCCTAATGAAATCAATTCTATCTAAGGGCAAAATTCCCAAAGAAAAACCCAAATCTTCCAAAAGTGCACTAATCTGACTATCAGCTAACCTATTGAAAGGGAAGAAATGAGTAGTGAGCAATGGGAAATTACCTTGAGGAGCAGCTTTAGAAATAGGTTGAGGAGGAAAGGTTTGGATAGGAACCACCTCCAGAACAGGTAGCTCCTCCACCTCAGAATCACTGGTCACCAACTGAGCCCTTGGTTCTTTGATCTGTACTCCCTTATTCTGTGGCCAGGCCTCCCACTCACCTTCTTCAACAGTATTCTCCTCAAGCATCCCTTTGCCTTTCTGCATCTACAAAATCTGAGCTCTGAGTCTTTCATTTTCAGCCTCCATTGCAGCTAACTTAGTGGCATCAGGAGAATTATCTGAAGATTTAACCCCTTTGGAGTTAAGATTAGTCTAGACATTCTTTTTACTAGACCCACTATTGGGTTTCCTTTCAGTGTTCTTCTTGATCCACACATTTGACTTCTTTTGAGAAGAAACCCCTTTCTTCTTAGTAGCCACTGATTTATTAACCCCCAAACTATGAGGTGTACCACCAAACACCTTGATGCCAGGCCCTTCCTTAGCCTTCTGAGGAACAGAATTACCAGCTGCTGCTATCTTCTCAAGACCCCCTTTACCAGAATTAATACCATCACTCTTACCAGAAACATTGCCAACAGCAAGATTAGTCTTAAAACTCTTGCCTGATCTAGTTACGCCTTTAGGATGAGGCCCCTGGTTATTCACAAAGGAACAAGCTCCCTCTGTATTCACACAAGCAGGTTGACTAACTTTCTCCCTCAACCTACCAATTGCTTCAGCCACTGCCTGAGTGGACCAAACTAAAGCCGGTAAGGCCATGATTTCCTTAGCCAACTTAGTTGGTTGTACAACATCCAATTCAACCACATAACTAATGGTAGTGGAGTAAGTAAAACTATCAGGTTTAGGAACATCAAAAGAAAGCTCCTGAGATATAATACCTCTATGCTTCACCTTTACACAAACCCTAGCAAACCTCAAATCCAGTCTAGATGCTGTAAACTTGTCAACAGCAGTAATAGTGCCAAAAGGTGTTACCTGATGCAGCGAACCAAACCATGCAAAAGGTACCCCCACTGCTCTGATCCAAAACTCCCCTGGATTAATCCGATTATCAAACTCAAGAATCTAAGTTAGAACAGGCTAACTAACATGACCAATCTTCACCACACACTGCTCTTTTCGCTCATTCTTCCAATCGGCTGTTCCTTCAACCAAGAATCTATATTTGCCCAGATCTTTCACTGCAAACGGAGTCATAGTTGGTGTGTGGACTTTTTCGTCATCCCTCGAAGAATGAAAGGGTTTCCTCGAGAAATTGGAATAAGCCTTAGATTCACCCCCCTTAAGGTTCGATCTCTGCGTTGAGTATCTCTTAACAACAAGAGAACCAGAACAAGAGTCACTTCTTATGAGGGTTTATTAATTTTGCGGGTCATTTCTTTCCAATAGGCGCAAGCCCCTATTGTTAATTACCCCGTAGTTGCCTACGGGAACCTCTGATTAAGGGGTCTAAAGAAAATACATAATGGGCTAGGAAGAATCGCTTCTTAAAGTGACTTAATTGATGGTACCAAACCTAATTGACGGGACTCAATTAAGGAATTTCTAAAATTCTAAAGGTTCTAAAAGAATAGTTGGTTCTGGTCTTCGCCTGAAGAATAGAGTTTCTTCACTTGGAGTCGTTTGGAGTCGTTTGAAGTTGTTTAGAGTTGTTAAAGGTTGTTTAAAGTTGTTTAAAGTTGATTAAAATTCTTTAAAGTTGATTAAAATTCCTTAAGATTCTTTATGTCCTTTAAAATTGTTTTATAGTCAGTTAAAATTGTTTAAAATAGATCGAAATTAACTGATAGCTCTCGGGACAACGGCTGGCCTTCTTGCGAGAGTGCGTTCCTGGGGCAACGGCTGGCCTTCTTGTAGGAATGAGAGGAGTTTTACAACCTTCGGGGCCTCTTAGGCGGCCTTCTTGTGAAAGTTGGTTCTTTTACAACCCTAGGGGCCTCTTGGGCGGCCTTCTTAATAAGAGTTGATTCTTTTACAACCCTAGGGGCCTCTTAGGCGGCCCTCTTAATAAGAGTTGGTTCTCAGGCCCGTTAGCGGCTTCTTGCGAGAACAAAACAATACAATTCCAGGGGTCCTTAGATGACCTTCTTAACAAGAATTGGTTCTTTTACAACCCTCGGGGTCCTTCAGTGACCTTCTTAAAGGAGGGTTGGTTCTTTTATAACCCTAGGGGCCTCTTGGGCGGCCTTCTTAATAAGAGTTGGTTCTCAGGCCCGTTAGCGGCTTCTTGCGAGAACAAAATTGAATTTTTTTAGACAGGGGGGTCATTTGATAAAATCCAATTTCAAGTTATCTGAGGTTGATCTCAACCCCAGCGAGGGACTTTTCCTCAAACGAAGAGGTTTCGGCTTTGTCTTTGGGTTTCGTTTCTTGACTTTTAACTTTCTGACGTTTCTCTTTGGATATTGGTGACTTTTGCAGATTTTATTCACTTTGGCCTTTTACACTTTTGGGTTTTAGAGATCGTTTTTATAGTTTGAAAGATATTTATTCTTGAAGATAGTTGACGTTTGAAAATACCAATTATAAAATTATTTGCTATTTGAAGGTACTTAAGTTTTGGATTTGCAAATTTCATTAAAAGACATTTAGTAAATTTTATTTTCTTAATCTCTTTATAGCATTGAAAATGTTTATATTTGAAAATATTTATTTTTTAAAATGTTATTTGAAATACTCTTCATATCTCACAAATAATCACCTTTAGTTTAGAGAATTTTTTTAAAGAGAATATTAGGTGGTCTACTATATTTCTAAAACTCATGAAATTCATTTTTTATGATGAGAATACTTCAAAAATACAAAAGGCCACTACTTTGACACAATTTTATATCAAAGTATCAGTGAATTTGGTTTATTTAGATTTTTAGAATTTTTGTTAAAATTTTGTTTTTATTTTTCTGAGTTGTACACTATTTTTAACGAATTTTTAAAGTTTTTTGGTTAATTGGAATTATCTGATTGGTCCACGCATGCAATTTGGGCTGAGGTGGCATCTGGATTAGTTCCTGGTAAATTTCGCTAGGCTTCAATCAATTTCCATTTTTGGGCCTCCTCCTCTAATTGGGCTGTGACCAGTTTGTCACAGAAGATCAAACGGTAGATGGCGCTGATGTTTTTGAAGAAGGCGAGTTCGACAGCTAACGGGTTCGAATCCGGTAACGCCTCCGGCCATCGCATCTAACGAGGAAGGTACTCACGGAATCGTGGGGTCGAGAGGAAGGTTATGGTGGTCCCCATTTCTGCCGCGTCGTCTTTAGTAATTTACAATCAGTGATTATTCAATTCAGCCCTTATAAGTTTTATTTTATATTCTCCGGCGATCGTCGCCACCAAACTCGGTGAGGCCAGTTTCGTTAATTTCAGAACAGGGAGGTGAGTACGAGAGTATGCTTGACTTAGGTTGCGTCGCTTCAATTTGGTGAGAAGACCAAACAGTGGTACGGCACGGTTGAAGAATGAGATTGGTACTGAGATTCTAAAGAGATTAGCTAAGTTTGTCTGGAACTTCACTCATTTTAATTGACTTAAATCTCACGTACGTGCATATCCCTTGTTATTGGTTCACTTAATTGACATTTCTATTGATGATTTGGGGATAAAGCAGCACCTTGCAGCCTTATCTTTGCGTTACATGTGGTCAGGTATAAGAGATGTACCATTCACAGCTCAAATTGGTAAGATGATTTAGCATAGGTCTTGGTACAGGCATTAGTACACGGTACCACTTTACATATTTTTATCACATTTGTACATTAGGGAGTGTTGGTCAACTATTAAAGCGTTAATCACTAGAGCTCACCTATTTTGTACATGGTCTTGCAATATTTATCAAACAAAACATCTTATACTTTCAGGAAAATATATAATAATTACCCTAAACCGAATGAGTCCTAATTATTCCAAGATCCTGTGATACATATCCAAAGTTTGACACTGGCCCTTTTTGTATGGATTTTCCCAAACAGTCCTCTTAACTCTTAATTTCTCACTAAATTTTCAAGACTGCATGTGACCCTGGCTTATGAACATCAATTAGTAAGGTCTACTAACAGGAACATGATAATTTTACTACCTGGCTCTTGCGTCATATGTTGCTAAAAGTCATGTTTTAACTGAAATTACTGGAATTCTACACTGTATCTGAGAGGGAAGAACAATAACACCATTAATTGTAACTTTTTAAGACTTCATTAAGGTCCAGCAAACTTTGAATATTGCACTCTACTATTATCATTTATAGAACTATAATCTAAGAACAGTCCTCACGTTAACATCCTTGTAAACATTACAATTATGTGTTATAGTCCAGCAACTTTTAATTATCACGTTTCAAAGATATCAGTGCACTATCCTATCAACCTGTTGAGTAATTCTCATGTCCATGTCCGCTGTAGTCATCTCAACTATGCACTTTAGTCCAGAAATTCTGAATAATTATATGTCATACTATTATTTCTTGCTGTTCATGTCAAGATTCAACCAAATTGTTTTATTTCTTCTCTACGTGCTCAATTAAGTTCAGATTCATGTTAAACTAAACCAATCAGTCACGAATTTTGCAGCACCTCCCCTCTTCCTTGTACAATTAGCAAGATCCCTTCTACCATGGCCATGGCCATTGGAAGAGGAGGGTGCTACCAGAACTATGGAATCCATAGCCATGGTAAAGAGCTAGAGCTAAGGAGACCTTAGCCAAAGCTTAGAGAGAGCTCAAATCTGAGGAGACCTCAGACGGAGCCAGTGGCGTAACCAAATGAAGTATGAGGAAGAGGAAAGGAGAAAAAGAGAGAATGCAATTACAATCAACCAAATCAGTTCTTGATGTTTAGATAATTTTGAACTTATTTCAGAAAAAGACAAACTATCACTAAGCTTTTAAAGTACTTCTAGCAAGATGAAAGCATTTCAATTAAAACTGGAGACGGGATCAGGATCTGAAGAAGACTTCAGTTGAGATCAGAAATGAAGTAACAGATCAAGTAATTCTATCACACACGTCAAGAACATCTTAATTAGACTTACAAACATTCCATCACTGAATCGTAATAAAGAAAATCAAAAACAGCAACCACACATTACTTTAATCTAATTGGATCAATTGTTGTAATTTCGCACTTGTTTTTGTTTTAATCAAAGAGAAAAAAAGGGGATCGTTAGATTATCAAGAAACTTTACATGAGAACATGGATTCAATTAATGCGAAATTAGCTTGATTAAAAGATGCATTGGCTGATCAAGATTTGAAGAAACTTCAATCGAGATCAAAGAAAGAACACAGGAAGGTGAAGAGAGATCAACAATTGACTAAACTAAGAAAAGACAGATGTAATCGAATCATTTCAAGAAGGTCAAATGCAGATCATCGAATCAAACAAGAACTTCGATCGAACAAGGAAATTCCATTCAAACTTCGCAAATCAAGTTACAAAGCCAGCCTTACACTTACCTTCAACTTACTATTCGATTACAACTGCTTCAGAGCTTCAGATTTCAGTTAACTCCTACGCCTACCACCTGTTTGTGATAATGCTTCGATCAATCTACCTAGCCTTTTACAATGTATCTAACCTATAGTGTGCGTGTGTGTGTGTACAGCTCAGAGGTCTCTGAAGAAGATCTACAGAGGCTCTGAAAGCGTGTAAAGTTGAAGTGAAAAGGAAGACCCCGAGAAGCCCATGGAAAAGTGGATCCACTCTACCATCTTGGTATGGGGTATTTATAGGCCTCAAGGCCTGGCTGTTTCTTCAAGTGTCTTCTGTCTTCAATTGATCTCCGTCGTTCGATCAGAGGCACACGGATCGACCCTCGATCCAAGGGCTGAAAAGGCTTCATTTTGTGTTTCTTTTGGACGGTCAACAGAGGAGAGGGTGTGAGGTTGACCATGGCAGTTAGGAGCCTGTTACGGCTTGATTAATCTCGTCCTTCAATTCCTTGGCCCACCAATCCGACGGAGGAGCTCGCATTACGTTGGGGCCCACTCGAGAAAGGTTCGAACGGAATTCGTTGAAGGTGGTTACGGGAAGCGTTGTGTCTCTCTCTTCGAGCTCCCACCCCTTCTCTTTCTTTCTGTTGGAGAAGAAGGTCTCTTCGAATGGGAGCCACAGATCAGGTTTAATGAGATACTATCCCATCGCGTAGACTAGGTTCACAGAAGACCAATACTCCCTTATCCTTCTCTTGTGCGCGGTGTATAGTGAAACAGGTGCACCTATCGGCTTCTGTTCAAAGAGGGATGTTTAAATTTCGGTGGCTATTCTCTCCATTTTCAGCAACGTGGCTTCTCTCCATTTCTCCTTTTAAATCAATTTTCATTTGTTGCTGAAACCAAATAAATTGTTTGGACCCCTTCCCTATTTATTTTCTCCATAAAATTTTGTACACAGGTTCGTAAAAATGTGTAGAATCTGATGGAATCAAGAATTTTCCAAAAATTCTCTCCCAATTATTTTATTTAATTTCTCTAAAATTTAGTTTTTCTTTGCATAAAATGGGACTTCCATAGAACTTTTGGCCAATCTAGGGGCACCATAATTTTTCTCATGCTTCACTGTATTTTTGGATAATTTTTCATAATTTTTGGAGCTCATTTGACATTTTCCATGAATTTTTCAAGATCCTTGATTTTATTTGCCATAAAATTATCCACCTATTTCACGATTTTGGCACCATAAAATAGAGTCAAACATTTGGCTCGAAGTAGTGTTGAACTCCTGCCATCACCTCAGCCAAAGTAACCTCCGAATTCGTGAGCACCACCACACTACGCTCAAGCTCCGCTGTAATTTCTTTGACTTTCTCATCTACTTGAAGTGTGGCCCAAGGATTCGCCATTTCTGTCTCCGATTGAGTGATCGGAGGTAAGATTGGAATAGAGGAAGAGGTAGCAAATGTAGAGAGAGAAGAGGAAGAGGTAGCAGATGTAGAGAAAGAAGAAGAAGATAGAGAGGGATAAACCCTAGATCTGGAAGAGAAAATCTTGGGACAATGACGAACTAAATGACCAGTACATTTGCAATTAAAACAAACACGCGTATTGGTACATTGTGCCGCCTTATGTCCTTTTTCTGTGCACCGAAAGCACCTATGTTCCATCTTCTCAAATATTCCTTTCAATCTCAAACGCTGATCCTGTGTGATTGGTAAATACCTATCATGTCCCACAGGACCAGCCAAACCAACGCATCGCTTCGACGGAGAATCAAGAATAATAGTCTTGACAGGTGGGGCCAGCTGTGCAGCCCCCGAAAACGAAAGAGAATCATGAACCAAGACAGATGCTCGGCTCATATCTCGTGGACCAAAGAGAGGCCCACCTTCAAAGATACCCCCCCCCCTAGAAATTGAAGAAACACCAACCTCTTGCAAACCCCCTGGAGAATCAAGAGAGACCAGTGCCGAGGAACCAGCAATGTTGGTCTCCAAATCAAGAGACTCAGTAATATGTCTCACCTCTAGACCTAACTTAGTCTTAATAGAGGGAGAAATGGCTCGGATTCCACCAAGGAGCCTGGCCAGCTTGGCCGGTGTTGCCGTAAGCTTACGACCACCGTTCTTGCATTTCTTGGAACGAACCACAACCCAATCGCTATCGCTATCGCTCTTGTCCATTCTTTTTCAACTTCGTTTCACAAGTAATTCAGTTGTAATTTTTATAATGCATATTAAGTTGACAGTTTAAATAATCTCCATTTTAAATTGCAAAGATTTCTCCAAATTTTTGGGGTTTCAGCTTACAAAACTAGAAAACATAATTGATCTCCAAGTTCTCAGTTTTCACTATTCGAGCGCTCGTTGATAAATTGTTACGAGCTTCTATGGTTTTGGAAAGTCGCATAGGTCTGTTTAACTCGCATTCATACGTGTACTTAGAATTCTTTTCCTATTTTATCATTTTAAAGTTTGACTCATTTGCATTAAACACAATCAGTGCACCAAAACAAAAACTTAAAAAATGAAATTCCCCAATTCTTTCGTATAGGCTTCTACCCCTCACATACGCTCCTCCCCTACCCCTTTTGTCAGTATGCTACTATTAATTAGCCCCATTTCAAACATCTTGCAATATATCTTGAAGATACTTTCTTGGTTCCCATTTTACGTTTTACAGGACAAAAAATGACAGAAAGCTCAAGCATTAGGGGATGGGGACATTTTTGTCTAAAATTTATAAAATATTTTTTAAAATTAAAAAATCATGAGAATTGATATAAAGGGTAAATATCTATTGTTGTGATGAATGGAAGGAGATATTTCTAAATTTAAAAATTAGAGGGGATATTTCTAAATGCTTGAGATTAGAGGAGTATAGGACTAATTATCCCTTGAGCGATTATTATGTACGTTTACTACTATTTTCCAAAGAGCTTTGTATTAATTAAAGGCAATTTTGTCCCTTGTGTCATTGACACATTGATCATCTATTTGATATCATTAAATTCTGATTGCTTAAGGTTAATTAGATTCTAAGATTGGCATCCACTGACATCAGTAAAAATAGTCCAGGGTAGCTGTATAGACCAAATGAAGAGAACACAATCACGAACTTAAGGGTCGGGGCTAAGGGCATTCTTGTCCAAAATTTTTAAATCTGATTTTTCAGAATTTAAAAATTATTATAATTAAGGAAAAGGATAAATATCTATAGTGATGATGACTAGAGGGGGATATTTCTAAATTTGAAGATTAGAGGGGATATTTCCAATTGGCTGAGATTAGAGGGTTATAGGACTAATTTTCTCAAATAATTAAAAACCAAAATGATATGACTTAATCAAAGACCATTTCTCAATGATTGAAGCTCCGTGATAAAAGAGGCGTAATCAAAAGGTTAGGTCATTCTTAGGCCATGACATTTTTTTTTTAAGATAAATTGGAGGTCAAGCCACGTAGCTTATTTTAAAATTATATGTCTATGAAAGACCTCCCAAGCCGAGTTTCGAATCCGTGACCTTTCACTCAAAATGTATTGCTCTTAGATAAGACATTACTTTATATCAATCGGGTAAGATTCCTTCTCTTAATTAGGCACTTTCTAGCATTGAGTTCTTATTATACAAACAGAGGATGAGGAACCACAGTAACAATTGCTTTTTAAAATCTGATTTCCGTCGACTATAACTCAAATTATTTAATTACTTGACAACTTATTTTTTATCTATGCATGGCACGAAGATGAAGTCCTCTATCAATTTGAAGAGTCAACATTGTTCTAATTTTGACTTCTCTGCTTGAATCCCACAATTGGAACTTGAAAAAATATAACAGAGTAGCTGCCACAATTTTCATCTGCCTGTATGCAAATTCTTTCCCCAGGCAAATACGAGGCCCAGCCTAGACAGCAAAACAAACTTATTAATCAATTATATACTTTGAAATCTGATGATTTCTATTCCGATACATACATCAAACATGTAGCCAAATTGAAGAACCTGAAAAGCGGTAAATTTGAATGGGCTTTGTGGCACAAAGATGCCTTCATTGTTAAGCCATCTCTCTGGTCTGAAATCATCTACATCGTCTCCCCATAAAAATTTCATTCTTCCCATAGGGTAAGGTTGGTAGTGAACCAAATCACCTTTATTTACATCAAAGCCGTCTGGTAATGTGTCATCAGAGAAACAACACTTTCCGTCCTACAATAGGCAGATATTGCTAGTTAGAAATGTAAACTTAATTTTATTTTGGCACAACAAATTAAATCAACAATATAAAAATTCAAGAATTTTTTGTGTCTAAAAATATAGAAAATTCGTAATAGGATGTAACACATAAGAGAAAAATAGTATGTTTCAAGTACTTACCAGAGGAACCGCAGGATAAAGCCTCAGAGTCTCAGTAAGAGCTGCATGGAGGTACTGCATGCTATTTATTGCCTCTTCAGTTAAATAATCGCTAAAACTATCAATTTCGGCCTTTCCTTCACTGTCTTGCGTTTTAATAACTGTTTGCACTTCTCTTGCAATCTTGTCCTGCACATGTGGATGCTTACAAAGCATATAGAAGAACCATGACAGGGTCCCTGCCGTGGTGTCCCTTCCCGCAATCATGAAGTTCAATATAATATCTCTAAGATATTTATCATCAATATTACTATATGATTTTTCCTTTTCAAGGAGAAATCTGGATAGGATATCTTCCTTCTCCATCTATAATGAAAACAAATGTCCATATGCATTTTAGAGGAATATAAAAAAAATTCAGTTAAGATTTTTGAAATACATTCCGACACTTACAACCTCCTGCCCTTGCTCAGCCAATTGCTCTCTTTTTCTATTCATCACACTATAGACAAAATCATCTAGCAATTGTATGTTCTTCTTCATTTTTGACTCCGAACCAATATTCAGAAACCTCTTAACTTTCCAAAATATGTCAACTAAGCGGTATACAATCTGACAACTGGCCTCGTCAAAAGCCTTTGAGAATGCCTTGCCCTCTTGTAGCCCAGATAGTACTCCCAACTCAACACCAAAGCCAATTTTGAATATCGAATCCAAACTGAATTTCATCAACAAATCCTAAAACGAATGAAATATATATTGCTAAAACTAATAAAATCAAAGCAAAGACAAACAAAAAAGAGGTTGATGAAATAATGAAGAATAATTGTTGGCTACAACAAATTAAAAAATTGAGAAAAAAAAAAAGGGTAAAAGATTACTTGAATATCCATCATTTGATTGGAAGAGGCAACCTTTGATATTATCTCAGTAAGCTTTAATGCATAATTCTTAAATGCACGACTGCTATAATCCTTTAGCACCTTTGTAGAGAACTCAAAACTCGCAATCTTTCTCTGCTGTCTCCATTTGTCCGCATCCACTGCAAAAATCCCGTCTCCGAGGAAGTCACTCATCACTTGATAATTAATCTCTCCCTACATGCAGTTTCTAGTCGACCTCAATTAATATACCCAATTTTCGTATTCATTTAGAAAATTATACTTTTAAGGTGTTGTGCTACCTTTCCATAGTTGGAGAAGTTGGTTTTGAGGATGTATTCAACGTTGTCAGGATCAACGGTGAAGACATAGTTACCAAAAGGGGTGAGAATGCGAAATGTCTTGTACTTTCTGGAGAGGCTAGTTTGGTGCTCCGAAATTCTATGCAAATTGAATAGCATGTGAAAAATTGTACCAGCAACTGGGGGGTAATTTCGCTTTTTTGATGAATGGAACAGCAAGCGCTTCATGATTAAGAGCAATATCAGCAGTGCAGCAACTGCTGTTGCAGGAAGTGTTGTTGGGTTTGGAAAGCTGGTGATTGCAAAGGAATCCATGGTGCTATGCTAATGGAATGGATCACTAACACTCTTTCACGAACTATAAATAACCAATCCAACTGGGGAAGATATTTGCAATTCAGTGATGCTGATAGCTGACATTTATTGTATTTTTTACGGGTCAGATTCAACAATAAATAGGAAGTTTGCATTTTAATTAGACCACATTTTTGTCTTTTCCGCTGGTAACTTTAACGTGTTTGGCATCCCCTAAAAAAGAAAGTTTGGAGCTTTCGATTTAATTATACGGTTCTCTGATGTAGTTGGCTCTGCTGCGGCTCTGCCGTAGTTCATTGTCACAATAATTTACGTTATTTGAGCCACTCTATGTACTCCTTCATCACTCATTAGCCCTTGAAAACTTAATCAAATGTTGTTGATTTTTTATATCCACCACCTTCTTATTTATCAAACAGAAAGCAAGAGCTTCCATTTCATAATATTTGTGTCCCTTCTACCCATTTATTTTCCTTTGTGGCATGAAATTGAATGATAGCCACTGCCCCACTGGACGTGATTGTCGTTGATATCTTAAATCATATACTTGAGGAAAGATATTTTGTCTCCATCTGTATCATAAACTTGCGGAGAAAACAATGTACTCTCGCCCTTGGGGAGTATGTCCAGGAATACGAATTCTTCGTCTCCTCTAAATTATGTCCGAGTCTTCTCAAGTTGCAACCTCCAGTTTATTTGTGTTTAAAAAAATATTTATCGAAGAACAAAATTTTAAAATAACATAATTCAAAAATAAATTTTATTCTCAGCTAGCAAATGTCATGCACAAATATTTTTTAAAAAATTTTACAAAGTTACTGTACAATAAAAGATAATACGATAAATGTATGAAAAATAATGCAGAGATGCAAAGAAAAATAATTATTATAATATTAAAGCTGGTCTACCTGGAATTTTTTCCGGACGTCTTTCTAACTATTGAATTTGTTTTTTCTAGATAGCCGCTATCTAGTTGTATTGAAAAAAAAACTATTGAATTGTTTGTCTATCACTTCGGTAACGAAGGTCATTTCTTTAGGGAAAAAGAAAAAGAGCTTTTTTTTTATCTCAAATACATCATAAATATCTCATTAAATTAGAAATGAAATATAAGTATATAAACCTCTGATCACAATTATACAAGAAAGGAAATCAAGATCAAACAATAAAGTACTTAAAATGATATGAATTAATCAATTAGTATTCAAACTCAATGTTCTTTATATATACTTATAATTTATAGTTAGACCTACTTTTACAGTTTTGACTGATTCTTAATGTATGAAGTATTTTTCAAGATTTTTATCACAACTGTAGGAAATTAAACCTTAGCTTTTATAACATGCATTTGAATAAAAAAATAGTCTTACTAAAAGAAATTAGTTAGATTAAAAATGTTTATCGAGACTAGTGAATATTGTCATAAGATATTACACCGTAAAGTACCAGAATTTTGAAAAATCACTACAAGATATCATCGAGTAATGTTGCTCTTTACATCATGTTTAATTCACAAGAGGTTTAACTTTTAAGCGAAAAAAGGTGAAGAGTATGAGGTGATGGAATTAAACAGGAAGGGATGTTATCATATTTTTCATCGTACGTAGTATTCGATTGGCGTTGTTTTCCTCCGTTATATTTCAATATGGCAGTAATATAATTATATAAATATAATATAAGCTCTATGAGGTTATATGAAGTTATATGAGGTTAAGTCATCCATTATCAAGGAGAGATGCATGAGAATTTTCAGTAATCGCTCCTGAATGCTTGCCTGACGGATTAGGGATTTACTTGTTTTATCACGGCAGAAGTTCATTAACGGTAATTTAGCCGTTTTAGTTTATTTGCAATAGGCTTTTTAGATGTCTTTCGGATTTTTTTTATATTTCAATTTATTTCTTTCAACTATTGTAACTAGCTTCTAATTTTTTTTTTTTTATAAAATTTTGTTTATTGGCTCTCACCAACTAACTTTTCTTTAAAAAAAAAAAGAGTAGACAAAAAAATGAATTATACATTTGACCAAATCAAATAAATTAATATGGAAATTAAAGAATCATTTACCAAATAACAATCATTATAATAACTAGTAAATGCGTCCATTGTGTGGAGCAAAATAGATTGTCCTTTTTTATTTTTTTATTTTGTCTTATTCGATTTAATTCAGATTAACTAAAAAATAAGATGAAAAAATTTTGCATTAGTGTTCTTTCCATTCTAATATCCAGCATTATTTTAATTCTAAGCCAAGAACTTAACTTATCAATTCTGAGATTAAATCTCCATCTTGTTCAAATTAAATTATAATAATCAATATACTATTTGTAACCAAGAATTGGATACACCTTTTTGGACTCAAAATTGAATAACTTTTGACCTAGATTGGATAGACCTTCGGACTCAAAATGCGCGATCTTTCTCTGCTGTCTCCATTTGTCCACATCCACCGCAAAAATCCCATCTCCAAGAAAATATCTCACCATATCATAATTAAAATCCCCCTGCAGTTTTAATTTAATTCAATTAATTTTACCATATACAATTCATTTGCAAAGTTGAAACTACAAGCTGAGATGCTACCTTTCCGTAGTTCAAGAAATTGAGTTTGAGGATATACTCCACGTTGGCAGGATCAGCGGTGTAGACATAGTTACCAAAGGGTGTAAGGATGCGAAAGGTCTTGTACTTTTGGAGAGGGCAGTTTTGTACTCAATCAATCTGTGCAAATTAAAGAGCAAGTGAAAATTTGTACCAGATATTGGTGGGTAATTTAGCTTTTTTGTTGAATGGAATAGGAAGCGCCTCTTGATTAAGAGTAAAATCAGCAGAGCAGCAAGAGCTGTTGCAAGAAGGGTTGACTTGGGGGACTTGCTTATGGATTGGAATAATGGATCACTAGCACTTACATGAACTAGATAAATAAACAAACAATGTAACTGGGGAAGATATTCTTAATTCCAATCACTGATGCTGAAAGCTAACTTTTATTTTAATTTTTTATGGTTCAGCTGATTCCCCCAATAAAACAGGAAATTAGAATTTTATATATAAGAATTTTAAAGTTTTGTTTTTTATCCAATGAAAGCGGAATGGGATCAAGAAAATAAAGGAAGTTTAAGATACATAAATCACAACTTTTTGTCTTTTCCCTTGGAAGCTTAATGTTCATAGAACAGCGAGTGATGAATCCTGCACTCTAAGAGTCGTTTGATTTATATTGAACGCGTTATATACAACGTGGTGTTTTTGAAAAGATCTTTTATGATTTAATTTGGAGCGTTGGATTTGAATTAGACGGAGCTTCTGATGTTTGCTAGTTCTGCTGCCGTGGTTCATCATATCAGAGGAATAGGATTAGGTGGTAATATGCAGCAGATTAAATATAAGTCTGCGGCCAATATCGTTATGGCAATATATTTGGAGGCTTTCGTGCTGCCGCTACTAAATACGGACTATACATACATACACAAAAATCACGGTAGAAAGTCCTTTTAAATTTGATGAAAATTGTATTCAAACTTAAATTATCCATTAAAACCCAACTAGTAATCGAACTAATAAGTTGTTAAAATATTGTGAATTTAAATACACAGGTACAAACGATATGATAAAAATTATGAGCAGTATTCATCAATAAAAAACTAAAATGATAAATTCGTTAGTCAATGACCCTAATAAAAGCTCAAACTTAAAAGGACTTTATACCGTGATTTAGTGACATTTTCCTATTTCAGGCGAGCATTTTTCATTATTTGAAAACAACTCTGAACTATTGCAAATTTAAGAGCAAAAATGATAGCTTATATCTATTGACGCTATAATTCAGAAAATCTAAAGCTTCAAAACCTTTAGATTTGCTGAAGGGGCAGAAAAAAAAAACAAGAAAATTAGAAAACACAAAAATGAAGGAAAATGCCATAACCACAATGCCATTTGAGAATCTCTCTTCTTCTTCTTCTTCTCCTCCTCCTCCTCCTCCTCCTCCTCCTCCTCCTCAGATTCTTTCTTTTCTTTTTTTTTGTATAATGAACGAAAAGTAAAAATAAACAAAACCTAGACCTTTAAAAATTCGGAACATCAGATCTACCAACATGATGGCCTAAATGGTGTAATGAAATAATGTCCTTGCTTGCAGAATGAATTCTACAGCAATGCCTCAATGTTTATCTCAAGGAAAGAGCATGGATCAGAAATATCAAACCCCTCCCATGAAACCTGATCATTAATGAGTGATTGTTAGAGTCTGCGAGTTAATGAATAAGATATCTACAAGATTCCTATAAATATCCTACCAGTCTGCGAGCATGGACAAGCTTGATTGATGAAAAACTGAAAGTTTAGCAGCTAATTGAAGCAAAAAAAAGCTGAACCTAATCAAAACAAATCGCAATGGTCCAGACTCCTGTTATGCCACCCAACATCCATACACATATATCCACAAACAGGGAATAGAGGAAGGCAAGAAGGAAAAATTTCAACAAATATGACCAAAACCACCAATCTTCAATTATGCCCAAAGTTATCCCTTTAAAAAGTAGAAACCTTTTGATTCTTCTTTTTGACTTCCAACAATTTTTCTCCCTCTGACATGAGAACTCTAATCATAGTGTAATGATTGTTTTATGTTAATTTTAGGGCTTCATGTTTAAATTTCAGTACAGCAGTTGAGTTGTCTTCCATTTATTTTATTTGCAATAGATATAATCATTGAAAATTTGATCTGCTACTAAAGAAATAATGTCAAATAAAATTACCATAGGATGAATGACACCAAGCTTTCCAATACATCTCCCACCAAACATAACACTACGCTGCCTGTCTAGGAAAAACTCTGGTTCCTGTAATTTCGTAAGAGCAAATATTTAAATTAATTTAAAACTTAACACAACACAAGCAGAAATTGCAGGTGTATCCCCTGCAACCTAAGAAAATGTTGTTTACCCTGGAAAAAGATAGAAGTCCTGCATGCAAAGAAAGGTAAAAAAATGCTTCATCACACAGAACACATGCATTTATAATATGAGAGTATTCTTACATGTGAAAGCTCTAGTTTTGTCTCAACTAGGATATGTGGTTTCTTCACTACTTTTAGGATTCTCTCAGCCAATCCCAAAATTTCCTGCGATTGTTTAATGTATTCGCTAAATAAATGTTAATAACAGAGGTTTCTTGTAGCCTGCAACAAGATTCTGAGATTTTGGTAAACTATTATCTGGTGTAGACTACCAAAGTAATTCAGTATTTTATTTAGGTTTATATTTCTTTTCCTCTTTATTTATTCTAGAATTTTATGAGTTGTGATCAATGATTTACACTTTGGAAGTGAGTTATCTTCTTATAAGTTCTCTGCTTTTTCTGATTGCCAGACATGAAATTTAGTGCCGATTCTCGGTCATTTAGTACCTCAAATCCTGAGGAGCCGCTGCAGTATAACACTCCAAGTCGTCGATTATTTGCAGCGCCAACATCGCGGGTCTCATCTAGTGTCACAACATCACCAACTTCAAATATCTGTTTTGAGATTGCAGAAAATCACTACTTCAGAGGGCGATATCACAATTGCAGGCAAAGAAAAAAAGGTAGTTCTTCTTTTTCTTTTGGGGGGGTCGAAACAACAAAGAGCTAAGACAACAAATTGTCAGTCTGTCTGCCAAAATGTGGATCCAAGTTTTCAATATAAGCAACCACAAAAGTCAAATTGAATGTACTATATATGTTCATTTCGGGAAAACCAAGTACAATGAAATAATTAATTACCTTTATTGGCCTAGGGTGGTCTTTATTGTGCTTCAGTGTTTTCAGTAAGCCTGGCAAAAGACTTGTTCTGACAACCTACAATAATTTAGCAATAATATTTGAGAAATAGATTTCCCCTGAGAAGAAACAGATATGGAAACTGCATGTTACAAACAGAAATAAGCACAAGACCTCAAATTCAGCAGTACGAGGATTTCCAATAATAACAGCTTTCTTTTCATCATCAGATCGGTTTAGCTTCTTAAAGTTCTCCTCCTTAGAGCCTAAGATCCATGTTAGAACCTCCATGTAGCCAGCCCTTGCCACCTTCCCAGAAAAGAAGTGTAATATTCAAAAAGACTAACTTAACCAGATCAATTTAGAATATGTGAATACTTTTGCAGATATTTATTCAATACCTCAGCTCGAATTTTATCAGAGAAACGGTTCAAAGGTTGTCTCCCCCCAGTTGTGTGGCATTTTGGCTTCGTCTTTGGTATATTATTATATCCATAAGCAATAGCAACATCCTTTGTGTATGAAAAATAAAAAAGTGAACAAGTTAAAAGGTTGCTACAAATTTCTTCCTAGATATTTACATTTTCACTTTAGTCTAAATCAAAATTTCAAATACATTTCATTTTAATCAAGTTTCTACTAATCTGTACCTTACAATACTTTCCCAAAAATTTGTACAAAAGAAGGCACATACATTTCATTATGCTATATATACTACATTAGTTCCTAGCTGCGCTTATTCGAATAAAAGAAGAATCAGTAAACGAGCATATACTACATTAGTTCCTATGATGGTTTCTTTATAAGCAAATTTCCCGTTATGATTCCTGGTGCTTGTATCAGTATAACTTTCCTGGTGTGAGGACATCTTTCAGTCAAAATATCCCACGTCATGATTTACGTTTATCTAACTAAAAGTGATGCTGAACAAAAGGAATGTTCAATTACTAAATTAGGAAAAATTAAAGCATTTATTGAAGATTCTTTTACTGAGCACTGGATTAAAATGTCAATTGCCAGATGTTAAGAACAACATGGTCATGAATGATGACATATCTGCTCTTGTCAAAGTTTATATGGTCAGCTTTGCAAGACAGAAATAATCAGTAATATACTCCAAGAGATGTGTACCACTGAAAAGTGAGGTAAACAATTATCTTAGTTTAACAAATTCAAATGGATTAACAAGGAAAGAAACTGGATTTGATCAATAAACACCTCAAAAAACAAAAGTAATATTCTAAACATACATGGGGAAACAATTAAAGGTTATTTCTGTTATTCAATTTTATTAAAAAATACTCTCAGAAAAACAAATACCAAATGAACTTTTACCAATGAATCTTTTTACCTCCACAACATCCCGTGCATGCAAAATATCACTTCTAGTCGGAGGTACTGAAATCAAAATTCTAGTCTCTCCATCAGTGAACACCTTTTCTGATTGCAATTGCATTTTGTTCAGCAAAGGCACAACCTTTCAGTGATAAAAGGGAAAAGAAATCATATTTCAAAGTAAAATTAAAACTGCATGTTTTGCCAAGATTCATTTGTGAGTTCAGATGCACAACCTGTGTCTCATCCAATGAGATCCCAATAGGACCAATTATCTCTTTAATTGGAACCTCCATTTTAGTTACAGAAAGGTCAGGACAAACCATGATGTTGCCATCAGGGTAAAGCACCTCAACTGGTTCTACCTCAAATTTCTTTTCACAATACTCTGAGAACATTGTAACCTACAAAAACAGTGCACCAAAGATTAGATTGCTGTACCTTTGAGCAAATGAAAACACGCAAATGAAAACACACTAATTGGCTGCATTTGCTAGTCAGATATTATCACCAAAGCATTCTCATATTAGCAACCACTCATCTTTTTCATGTTGTTCTCATCAACTACTAAAAGTATACTATTAGTGGAGCAAAACTAACTGAACTGTCCCTAAACTTTTTCACAATATTCAACAAAATCATTACAAACATATACAAACTTTTAGCTTCCTACATGTTCCTTCGCTTGATTTACTTCAATATAAGGTTTTAGGGGAAAAGGAGATTGTCACAGCTAGGGGCAACCAAATCAATCCAAAGGAGATGTACCTTATCAATCACACTAGTTTATCAGATTTCAACTAGGCAGATAGGTAAATGAATGTTCTGAGTTGATAATGCTTGATTCGACAATAGGATATTATTTGAAAAATGACAAGTCATGTATCCATATATACCATTGTGTTCAACACAATGTTTGCCTTTGTCAGATCTGTAGCCGTGCACTCGATAAACACATTTTTCGTCTCCAGTGTAATGGCAGAATGTGCACCATTGATTATAGGCGGCAGGGACAGAACTGTCCTGAAATAAGTTAACCCAGATCACAGTAAAGATCATGTTATCAATTTTTAAAAAGAAAAATAAAATGTTTTTGTTGTCACCTTTTACTGTCATATATCACTGGGTAAACAGAGGAGTTTTCGATTATATGCAGAAACTTCTTTAGCTTCATATCACCCTGGAAAAAGTGAAGAACCAAAGACATTAATTTTATACTATCCAGTAAATCATAAGAACAGGAAAATTCCAACATCAAAATACCTTGTAAAACTCCATCAGTTCATCAGCTCTGAAACTCTTATCCTGAAATGCACCAAAGCATATCACACTGTGTTACTTGAAATTAAGATTTAAAAAACTAAATTGTTTCTTGTTCAGTTCCAAAGTACTTGCAGAGGCCGAATAACAACAGAGAGAATTCATAGAAAGTTTAAAAAATGTTGACCAAATCATTAAAGCAGATATACAGATCAGCAAAAATGAATAAATGATGCAGTAGCTTACTTGTTTCAGAGGAACGAAAGAAATATCAGTAGGTGGCAAGGCCTAAAAATGAATTATTTATAAAAGTTAGCCCATATCATGGAGCAAGTTCTACTATGATTATATCCACAAATTTGTTCTATAAAATTCCACCTCATATGAGAAGGGGCCTTCAAGAGTGTACAAATCATGTGTGCCAATAGCAACAAGAGTTCTCTTCCTGTATTTTGCAATATGGAAACAATGTAAAATGCTTGCAAAAGGTACAATGCAGTGAAATAGGAAATAAACATACCGGCAAATATTTTGGTGAAGCTTATCTTGAAGGTCAATGAAGCTATTATATGTTGCTTCATCAAAGGTAACACCACGTAGCACCGCACACACAACAAATGGTCTAATCTGTGTAGTCTGTCAAATATGATAAAAGTAAATGTTTCATTCCAAGATAAGTTAGACAACAGGACATACAAAATAATAACAGCAGGTTAACAAAGACACGAGACCGTACCACCACCTGTCCCAGCATGCCCAACAAAAAAAATGTAGTGCCAATACCAAGTTGTGAGGGCTGTCTCCACTTACCAGTTTTATGAGTGATTCCATGCACATAAAATCAGTTGAAAACTAATCACTCTTAAAGAAACCAAAGATAAAATTACCTCAGGTTTAACATACATCTTATGCATACATTTTGCTGCAATACCAGAAATTGTGAAAACAGGTGTAGTCTCTTTCCCCATAAAGATACGCAATGCCCGCGCTATTCCCTCTAGACATAGCAGGTCATATCTGGAGAATTAAGAACAACGAGTCTTTAATGGTATGTTTCTGAATAACAAAAAATGCAATAGAAGAAAGGCGTTAACTTTCTACATACCTATTAGCGGCAACCTCAATTTTGTAGATAACTTCCTCATCACCCTCACAAGCTTCATCTTTAAGGTGCTTTTCTTTCCGGATAATGGCTTTTTCTGTCGTCTACTTGAAGAAAACACCGTTCAATTACTTACCAAATCAAAATAAACCACACAAATTAACTGATCAGATAATGCTGGAACCCCCCATTGGAGCTCAGCCCTTCAGGTGGTAGAAATGTTAACTTGACAACTTACAGGAACCGAACAAAAGTTTATATTGGATTATAGAAGCAATGAATTTTCTGGGCTTATCTGCAACTAACATAAAAATCTACTAAGGAAATGGGTTCCAAAGGTCTCAGAATCTATTCAATGCTTTTCAAGAGACTTGAGCTCTATGGAAATTGAATCCTAATTCCTTCAATACCAGAATAAAATTACACATACTAACCACATCATCTAGCTCAATGCCAAACTCGAAGCACAACACCTCGAAGTCCTCTTGTGCTGAAATTCAGAGGGAGAAGCGAAGAGGGTTTAGAGTTTAGAGATTACAAGATCCAGCGAGGAGAGAAAGGGAGGAAGGAGGGTGAGATCAGAATGCTTACTGTAAGTTCTCCCTAGAGCTTTGAAGAGTCTATCTCTTCCGACGCTGACAGTCGGCATGGCGACGAGACGGAAGGAGAGGAAACCGAGAAGCACGAAGGAGAAGGAGACGCTGAAGAGTTCTTCAGTTCACATTTACTGTCGTTGTCGTTCTGGTAAACAAATCAACGGCTGATTGAAAGTTAAGCTCAGGATATTAGCATCGTACGGTTCGTTATGGTACAAGCGGAAGCGGGTAGCGATGCATATCGTGCCGCCGAATCGGCACAGGAGTGAAGTGAATCGAGATCGTGCGTCTCGCTTTTTCGGTTAAATCGCTGGGTATAAATTGGACGGAAATGGAAACGGCAGAGATGAAACCGATAGAGTCGGATAGGGCCGTAGCAATTATTTGGACAGAGAAACAGGCTGAAGTGGGCTTTGTCATTTTTCTTCTTTCCTGTCTTTTTCTTGTTCAGTTTCTTTACGATTTACGAACTTAGTCCCAAACTTCAAATGGATCACTAGATCACTACACCCGAAAGGCAACGCACTGAGCCTGTGATGTGAGCCACTGATATTTATTTTGTTTAGAGAAGATAGTTATTCAACTTTTAGATTTAAAGAAAGTTATTACGGATTATAAGTACAATTTATACAGACTAGTAGCGGTGCTCACCCAATATGTGGGCGGACTTTAATATGTGATATGTAAAAATAAAAATATTATTTGACATAGATGTATTGTCCATTTTCAATATTTAAGGTAGCAGTAGTATTCACCGGTTTAAACAAATAGAATCAATAAAAGTAGACATGTGAATAGTCCAAAAAAATAATTCGATGAAAAAAATTGTTTCTCAATAAAATTTTTTATATAAAAGTATATTGTCTCAAACAAAAAAAAATGATACAAAATGACAAGATTCTTAAATCGCTCTTACTTCACTGTTGTAACGAACAATGATCATACTGAAGACGAAGACCTGTTTCATAAAAATTAATAATTAATAAATAAATTAAGATAGTTTTATATGTTGAGTGCATGTGTGAGTGTGATATGAGAGAAATAAATATTTTTGAATTGAAATTTCGTTACCTTGATACTTTCGCAGCACTTCTCGGTATACAATATTTTTGGTGCATGTTTCGTCTTCCAGGTTGATATTCGGACATGATTTTATCTTAAATTCTGTACTTAGAGAGAAATAGAAAGAATGACGTATATGATTAATTGGGTTCTAAATGGGCTAAGTATAGGCAAAGGGGATGGCATAGAGTTGTTACTTGGTTAAGGCAGCATTTGTCATGCATGTCTATTACTGAATTTAGCATATCCAAAAAAAATATATATATCACGTGTTCACGAAACTAAAACAAAATATTATTACTAATTAATCATCTCTACATTTTATAAAACGCAACTGCCAATGCTTGAAAATGATCTTCACAAATAAGAAATGAGCAGCCGCATTTTATTTCCCTTTCATTTAGGATTCCGAGTAAACAATTCCGATTATATGATTTGGATAATCTTTTTAAATTGAAAGAATGACCTATCAAGTAAATTGGGTGCGAAATAGAAAGAATGACGTATATGTTAATAATTCATACTTAGAGAGAAATAGAAAGAATGACGTTTTTCATCTTTTTATTCCGTGTCATCAAGTTTCTAGATAGCTTCTGATATGACCTCTTTTTCATACATAATATACATATACTTAAAAGGTAATTAATTGTAATTTCTCAATCATTCGATATCAGGATCCATGGTCAACGTGAACCTCAAATCCTCATACAAATATTACCATTAAAAAAATCGGGGCCGATAAGGATCATCCCCGAAATCCATCATCCCTATCATCCCCAAAAACGCGTCTTTCATTTTTAGAAAACACGTAATTAACTGATTTCTATTTTCGGAATGTAATTAATGCGCGTCATCCCCATCCATCATCCCTGGTAGTCATCCCCTCTCTCCCTCTCTGTTTCGCTCACTCCCCCTCCCCCTCCCTCCCTCTCTGATTCACTATCTCCAGAACAGTTAATATATACAATTGTTCTAATTAATATAGCAACTGTTCTAGTTAAAACGCATAATTGTTCTGGTTGATGTATACAATTTCTCTAGTTAATATAGCAATTATTCTAGTTAAAATATATAACTATTCTCGTTAAATACATAATTGTTCTGGTAAAAGACATAACTGTTCTGATTAAATACATAACTGTTCTGGTTAAAAACATAACTGTTCTGATTAAATACATAACTGTTCTCGTTAAAAACATAACTGTTCTGATTAAATACATAACTGTTCTCGTTAAAAACATAACTGTTCTGGTTATATATATAACTGTTCTGGTTAAATATATAATTGTTCTGGTTATATATATAATTGTTTTGGTTAATAAATCATTTCCTGGGACTCATCTCCTCTATCCCTCTCTGTTTCATTCCCTCCCCCCTCTCCCCTCCCCTTCCCTCTGGCGCTCATCCTCCCAGCTATCATCCTCTCATCCCCTGGACTTTCGAAAATGGAAGAGAAATTATTAACGTGTTTTCTAAAAATGGAAAATATTAACGCGTCTGTAGAGGGGATGATGGGGATGATAGAAGAGGGGAATGATCCTAAGCAATTCCGTTAAAAAAATAGATTGAAAAATAAATAGATTGTATTCAATTTTAGGTTCAATAGTAAATTCTACCTCTAATTTATGAAATCTCTATATTTGCCTGATCACCAAAATGTTGCTATGGAAACAATAGGAGGTAATTGATTTAATTTCCTATCCCAATGTTACCTCATGGAGTATGCCCGGCTAAACATAGAAGAAGATAGAAATATAAATATTTTAGAAATAGTAGCAGTTACCATAACCAATTATAATAGAAGAAATATAATATTTATTAGTTCTTAAGGAATCAATAAATTTTTAATACAAAAAAGAAATAGCACAATTACGACAATGGTTATTTTATAAACAACATAAAATGGTTATTTTTCGTTGACCTGTAAATTCCTTTTGCAGAACATGTTTTGGTCCACTTTCTTGCAAATATATATCAACATTCATCTTTTGATTATAGAATAAACAAAAAAAAAATTCAGTTATAAATGGAAAAAATATTTCCCTATTAACTCCAAGAGCTTGAACATCCTCCATTTTGATATGATCAAATCCTCTGCATCCTCCATTTAGATATGACCAAACGCAACAACTTTTTCTTCCAGACTAATCTCTACCTTTTAACACTCCTACAACCCTCTGTACCGTATATAAAAACTTGTACCATGACCAATTCGAAAATAGAAACTTGCCGTAAAAAAAACAGCTCAAGTTTTGCTTATTGTGCACATGTAAGGACAAAAGTATGAAAAGCACATTAAAAGTTTTGGCCAAATTTGCTGCTGCTTCTCTCTGTTTTTTTTTTTTAAAGCTTGTGAGTTTTGTTGTTGTAAAGCCTTTTTTCTCCACGACTGCTCATCCAGCTGCCATCAGAGCACACTTGAAGCTGCTTAAAGTGTCTCATTCTTCATTGTTGCAAACCATTAGAGGAGGAGCTGTCAGCAGAGGGATCTGATCCCAGTCACTTGGCAGCCAATGGTTGATACATTTTTGCCCCTCTTCCTTAGCCAAGCTTGCCTAGTAATGTATTGTTGCACAAAGATCACTTTTAAATCAACTAATTACTTTGAATGAATTAGTAAAAATCAGTTTGCTATTTTTAATCAATTTTAAGTTGCTCGCATTGACTCTCAAAAATTACCAGAAGTCACTCAAACTTCTCCCTTTCTTTTTTAATACAGCAAAATGAAAATTTGAAACTGATTATAAAAAGGAAATCTTGAATTTTGGGTGAAGAGCGTAAACCCTAGCTGTAAATTTTTTTTGTAATCGAAACGGGAATAGGCTCGGAACAGAAAGGGGAGAGGCTTTCCTTTTTTTTCTTTCTATTTTTGAGTTTTATCGCTAATTTGCGATCGGAATAGAAAGGGACGAAGGCAGGGACAAAGGCGAAAAAAATTAAACAGCAAAAAAATGTACAGACACAGACACTCAAACCCTCGCCCTGTGGATACCCGAGCAAGCGCGACTCCGCTCCGTGCAGATGTTAACATCTGTCTAAACGAAAGGTTTAAACCTTTTATCTCATAGATAAATCTACACCACTGATCTGATCAAATCGCAAAAATGGACGGTCCGTATTGAACTGTGTTAACAATTTTGCTCCTTTCGGTTCAAATCTTGGATAGACCTTTGGATTGGTGCTTTTATAAGTAGTATAGATTGTAAACAATAATGAAAATTGATTAGTGCCATCGCACTAATTACCATCGTGCGCCATCGCACCCTCTACGCAACGATAGTGCCTCAATGATGGTCCTCACCCAGCACATTTTATTTCATACCCTAAATGTTCAGTTTAGTAAGTACAAATGTTCCGTTATTTGAATATAAATGTTCAATTAGTTGCAACAAAAAATATAAATGTTATAAGCAAAAATGTTCATTTTATTAATTAAGTATAAATGTTTAGTTTAGTAAGTACAAATGTTCAGTTGGATAAGTACAAATGTTCTGTTAATTGAGTATAAATGTTCTGTTAGTTGCAATAAAAATGTTTAGTTTAGTAAGTATAAATGGTCAGTTTAGTAAATACAAATGGTCATGTTATTGCATATAAATGTCAGTTTATTAAGTACTATTTTCAGTTTTTTTAATAGGTTCAATGTCAATTGTCAAGCAAAGGGGTCACGAACCAGACAAAAAACACACGAAAAAATTAGAAGGGGTCATGAACCGGTCCAATTTAAATTAATTTTTTTCCGACTCTGCCCCTAGCGAGCCTCTCTCCAAGATTGACGCGTGATTCTATATAATAAAACCATTAATTGACGCATTTAACTGAACACTTTTGAATATTAAACTGAACATATATAACAGATAAAATCTACCGATGGCAGTTATCATTCCTGAACAATAATTATTGTTACTATGTTAGATGATAAAATATAATTATACAGATTATAAATGATGATTGCTAATTATTAATAATGAGTAAACTCAATATATTTTTTTACAGATTATGTAGGATAATGTAATTATGCAGTATAATATAATTATTACTAATAATAATAATAATAATAATAATAATTATTATTATTATTATTATTATTATTATCATTATATTCTTGTTATTATTATTATTATATTTTAGTATTAGTATTATTATTGTTATTACTATTTTATATATTTATTACTAGTATTTTATCTTTTGGTGACCTTTATCTTGTTGGATTTCTTTCTAGCATGCTCCAACTTATTTGGGACAAAAGACTTTGTTGTCATTATAATAATTTAATAATTTAAATTAACATAGATTATATTGTATAAATAGCATACGACTTTTTTTGAAGATAAATTGGGAGTCAAACCTCCCAACTTATTTTTAAATTAAATATTTATGAAAGACCCCCAGCCGGATTTCGAACCTGCGATCTTTCACTTAACATGCATTGCTCTTTGCCACTAGATCAAGAGCTGGTTTTCTAAATAGCATACGACTTATTGCTATGCTAGAAATACATGTTCTGGTGTGTTAATTACAATGTTTTGTTGTAATAGAATTTGTTCAATATATGCTGTATGTAACTAGTTGTGTCAAACTGTCAATTGATTTCAAAGATAGCTTAGTGGATCTCAGCGATTTGATATTATAAACGCTACAATACAACAATGCTAAATTACCTGTAACAAAATTTCAGGATCATGATAACCACTGAAAAAAGGCACCCCACATATATATGTGCTCCCTGCAAAGTGTCCTGCGAGTTTTGCCGACTAATATACAAAAATTGAAACGGACGGCTTGGAAATCCAGGCGGCATCCAAAATTCAAAATTACAAATATATTATATTACAAAAAAGATGCACACAAACAACTAAATCATGAACAAGCTACTATAGGTTGCCGAACGATTATATTCTCTGCACCAACTAACTGATCCTGACATTTCCATTTTAAAAAGGGTATAATTAAATATTAATCCCTATCGAAATGGTCCCAATTCATGCGCACACCGGCACCAACAACTTTTTAAAAAAAAAAATTTCACTTCGTGATGGCCACTTTCATTCTCCGACGCCGATCCTTGAACTGCCGTAAAACTCCCTTGAGAGCTATGTCGAATGCATCGTCCATCCCTTCACCGAGAGACTCGGCTGCATAAACCAATCTCGGTATAAGTTTCACAACACGCTCTCGCAATTCCCTTATCTTGTCCTCTCTTATGCCTTCTAGCACGGACCTGACACTTACATTCCTTTCTCGCATGTCCCGCCGGTCGATAAAAACCGACCACTCTGGCTCATCCCCATATCCAGGTAGGTACAATTGGTACTGCATATACGCACTCCGCTTCCAGAACAGTACGGGTACCGACCCGGCCACCATGCAATCAAACAGTGATCGTCTTGTGAAACTGTCCCCTCTTGGCTGCAAACAAAACTCGGAATCTAAAAAGAGTTCCATTGTTTCAGCACTGCTGTTGATGCATTTCCCCTCACTGCAATCCACTGATCTGCATTTGCTTCCCGCCTGAACACATTCATTCAAAAGCAATCCCCGAAAATCGTTCTTAAATCCCGACCGTGGTGCTCCTACATACCCGAAAAGAGTTTTTCTTTTTCGATTCAGCACGAATTGCTGCCATTCTTGGACATCAGCTAGGGACCGAGGGTGGAAACCGGTGGGGTAAGGCACAGCCACATCCTTCTCATCCCAAGGGTCTCGTTCGATTAAAAGCCGTGTGATATTTCCCATTTCAGTCATGTAGAGAAAGCTACTGCCCCAGTCACTCTGATGGGCTCGGCGAAAGTCCCAGGTAATCCGCCCAAGTGTGATGAAGTGGTCCCAGCCATGTGACTTCTGGTAGGGTGATTGAATTTGGAGCCATTGGAGGAGTGACAAACCATCCCGGTCTCGATCATAAGAGGTGGAATTAGGAGACCATAGATGTGGTTCAAGCGCAATCCCGACATAGAAAGGTATATAAAATGCTGCCGCTTTAGATGGGTTTAAGGTGCGGCACTGATGATTAAGCATGCGGTGATGGAATATCAGCTCAAGGGCAAACTGGTCTGTGGAAAACCATGACTGGAGCAGATTCGCCGGCATCAGATTGGTGAAGTTATGATCCGAGTCGATGACAGGCAGGCCAAGACCAGCAGGACTGGATAAGGATGGACATCGAGACGGCCAAGGGTTGATCTTCTCACACGCAGCAATTAAATCACGATTAAATGCAGGAGGGAGATTGTACACATAGACGAGGCCGGCGTCACAAGGCGATGCACTGGGTTTGAATAACTGAATAGGCCGGGAGTATAAGAAGAGAATGAGTTGTATTGACAGAAAGGATATAAAAAGGATACCTCGATGTAAGGTTTGAGATTTGGTGGACTTGAGGATGGGGAACTGCATATCTTTTGAGTTCTTTAGGAGGAGATGCATCTCCCCCTTCTGTGGCATGGTAAGGTAAGGTTTGAGAAGTAGAAAAGGTAGCGTTATATTAAGACGGTTTGAGATTGAGATAGTACGGTTTCAGATCAGACAATGTATAGGTACCGACTACAGAGAAAGAGGTAAAAGGGCACAGACTCTGTGATGGATTTTTCTAGTTTGGTGAAGATGAAGGCGTCGTGTTAGTTATGTTTTTCTACTACGAGCCTTTGTGAATTGTGATCTTTTGGTTTCTAGCGCTTTTATGCGGATGGGTTGACGCCTGTCGTGCCTGCCTCTCAGTCAAAGAAGATCATTAATTATAATTGCAAGCTCTTTTCATGAATTAAAAAAAAAAAGTATGGAAAGATTTGAAAAAAAAAAAAAATGGGAAAACGAACGTAAGGCATATATTTTTTTTTTAATTTCATGTCAAAGTTCATTGGTGCAAGTAGGATCACGACGGTGCTACATTGTTTTCATAAAATTAATTGAGGACTATAGCTGGGAGGCCACAAAGCTTGGTTTATTTTGAAGAGGATTATTATATATATATATATATATATATTTTTTATGATTGGAGTATAATTTAAGGGGGGAAAACCAATAAGAACCAGCCCGGGATTCGAACTGAATTTTAAATATGTATTACCTGAAAATATTATGTCTCGATATTTGGAAGCATCATTTTGATCCATTAATTTTTTTTTGCAAATACCATTGAATAAAAAATTCTTAGCTTATTTAAAAATTAGAGGAAGGATCGAATTCTATATTTTTTTTTTAATAAATATTTTTATCCTATACAACGCCACGATTACACATTTTATTTATTTTTAAAATTTCAAACTCAAATGTCGACTTCAAATGTTAATTTTATTTGTTTTCACAAGATATGCAGCCATGTGAAATTTTATGATTTTTTTGGAATTCATATTTATATTAATATGTCATCATAAATGAATACATTAATTATAATATGTCATCATAAATGAATACATTAAAATTAATATGTCGTCATTAATTATATTTGTTCCTTTTTAACCATTTGATTTGAAATAAAATTAATTTTACAATAAGATTATTTTACTTTGAGGCATTTCTTGTTAAATCAAAATGCCCTGAGTTCGATGGTATGAATCACTTTGAAAATTTAGGTTATTTTATAGTTTGAACTTAGTACGTACCTCAAGATTGGAGTTCGGGCTGAAGTTCTAGCGTGGGGCATCAGAATTTTTGTCTGATTTCCTTGATGTTTAAACAATTATCTTCGGTTATCACCAAAATTTCCCTTGGCAAATGAAATTTTGTTGCTCCTGAAAAGCTGCTGCAATTAAATATGTGCAATTATACCATTGCAATTAATAATACAAATAGTGTGATAATAAGAACATTTTTACACAAAAGAAAACAGGTTTTCCACAACCATTAATAAATTTTCATGAAGTCGGCAACTTTTTTATTGACTCGGGTATCATTTTGATGATATGGACAATTTTACTGATGTGAACAATTGTTTCGATAATTTTTTTTTTTTAAGTTCAAAAAGATCACAGAATGAATTGATTAAAATAATTTTTTTTAAATATTGAGAGATGTTATTTAAATCAAAATTTGCTAAAATGCTAACTATAAATGGCATGCCGGGATATGTACCCCCAGTTTTTTCCACAACGATATTGATTAAGGGTGTCATCATAATAAGTTGCTTAAATTAATTCAACCAACAAGGTAGGTACAAATTATATCAACAATGAAATTTGCATCTACATGATCCTGGAATTTTATTTTCACACCAGTGATCTGTTAATCAGTGGTTCTATTTTTCTCAAACTTTCAACCAACAAGGTAAGGTACAAATTATATGAACCATGAATTTGCAACTACATGATCATGGAATTTTATTTTTCTCACCAGTTAGATGTTAGACAATGGTTCTATTTTTCTCGATCTAACTTATGCGTTCGGAGCTGCTTATAACTCTAGTAGGCTTAGAGTTACAGCAAATGCATAGATCTGGATTCACCAAATCAGTGAAGTGTGCTGTGTGCACAACATGACTACTTCAGTGATATCGTTTCCCTTCGGTAATTGAATTATGCGGATATAACTAATTTCAAAGGTATGTTGGTATTTATATGATTCTGGAATTATATATTATCATATGTGTTATTTTAGAGTAACAAACAATTTATGTTTAAATAACATATGAATACCTCTATACATATTAATTACAGCACCAATTTATCCTAAAATATCTATTTTTTTTAGATAAAAACTTGGCAGAGGCTATATACCAAGTAAAATCGTAAAGTATCTATTTAATCGGCCCATAAAGATTTGCATTATACCGTTTCATTTACTAACGATAAATTGTTTCTTGCGTCCAATTGGCATATAGGATCAATTGATTCATTTCTCCAGAAAACGAGTGGTTATGTGATTTCTTTTCTCCTTTTTTTTTTTCTTTTGGTATTTTCCAGACAAACTAGCATAGTTGTCAACAAATGGAACGGACTCCCAAATTATTAGCAAAAAAAGTAGTAACTTCATCCTTGTAAATAATTAATTAAATTATTCAATTACAATATGTAACGAAGAAACTCATATAATTGTCCCCAAAATTCTTCATTATTTTGCTTTTATATGTCAAACAAGTTTCAAATTTGAAAATTGTTAATTTCAGAAGTACTTTAAAAATGCGTACACCTAAACTCGGTAAAAGAAAGGAAAGTCAAATATGATGAATAAAAAAAAATCTAAAAATAATGACTAATAAATCTGAACCTTATTCCAAGATGCTTGCTAAAAATGCATTCCTTCAGTCGCCTTTTGTTTTTCGCAAAAAAAAATTTGTAAATAATCTAGCTAGTAACCTGTTAGTTACACTTAAGATAGTGCCAAAATATTAATATTGGAAAAGTAGAGTTGGCTAGCTGATGTAGATCCTCCAAAGATCAAGCTTAAGTTCAAGGCCACCTTTCACACGACGTGCCGTGTTGGTCCAACATTAGGATCTTAGAGGGCGTTTGGATGGGCTAGGAATAGTTTCTTTCTAGGAATATCTTCTTCCTAGACATAAATCTCTTCCTAAAATTACACACTTCCCAACGTTTTAGTCCTAAAATCCTTATTCCTTCCTTATTCCCATACGATCCAAACGAGCCCTTTTATAGATTTTATTACTTCTTTAAAGTTGTCCGGAATATTTCTTTAATTGATTTTATATAATAATCTCAATCAAATTAAATACATAGTGAGACATGCTTTTATTAATTGATGATTTAATTATGAACTTTGATTTGACAGGAAAATGTTTCAGGACGAGGAATTGTAGCCCCGGGGGGGGGGGTAGGCAATATAAGGTCTTAAAATTATATATTTTTCTTTCCCTTTTAATTAATTTTCATTGAGGAAAGAAAATTTACATGAAAGTGTCTAGAATGGTGAGAAACAGTAGCTATATATTTCAAGAGGAATGCCACGACTTTATTATTCATTAATATTTTAAAATTTAAAATTCAAATGTCAAATTTAAACTTTTGATCTTATTCATTTTAACAAGTGATGTGTTTCAATATAAGTTTTATAAATTTTTGAGGTTATTTGATACTTGATCAAGAGGTAATTAAAGCCACAAACGTATTATAATTAATCTGACATAGTTAAACAAATCCGTTCATTTTTTAACCTCTTGATCGAGTATCAAATCAACTCTACATTTTATAAAATTTATATGAAAATACATCACTTGTTAAATTTAAGAAGATCAATAGTTTAAATTCGACGTTTGAATTTAAATTTTAAAATATTAACGAAAAGTAAAATTATGACATTTTATAGAACTCTAAAGTTGTGGCACTAGAACTCTCTTCATAATTCAAACCGCCGACTATTCAATATTTTGAAATTTTGCAGCCAAACATGAAATAGCAGTTTGAAATAACATTGTTTTTCTAATCTGTTCAAAAATTAGTATCGTTCTTGCAATTCAATCTATTCAGTCTCTTATATGCACTCATACAATATTGTCTACATCTTGAAATATTATTTTCTAACAATTAGATTGTAAAATTTCCAGCAAAAAGAAAAAAGGAAAGAGAAAAACAACCAAACAGCAAACATAACGTTCTTTAAAGATCGTACTTTTCTGATTACTCTTGATTTGTACTGTAATTCCTAAATTCGTGGTTATTTGGAGGAGAGAGAATTCCTTAAACGATATAATACGCTTCTGCTACGTGCAATGAGGTCTTTGACCCTCAAAATTGCTGAGACCTTTTAACTCATCTGGAGCTTCCGTAGACTGGCAATTTTGGATATTATACGAGTTATTTCATGATGATAGAAACAAATAAGTTAGTACTCATTTTACTTTTTTCAAAAAGGAAAAAAGAAAAAATTTCACAGCATAGAGTTCCATCCTTTTCCAGCAAGCAAAGGCATCATCCCATCTCATGTGCAATTGTGCAAAGGAAAAGCTGTAATGGCCACAAAAATTGGACACAGAGACATCATATCGCATGGATGCAAGGTTCATTTGACATCAAACCAGCTGCTCAATAGATGTCATGTGTCTGTCATTGTTGACTGACTGAAGTGGAAAAGGTGTCATTATCTAATAGAAAAGTAGAACGTGGAGTTTCGATATATAGTTCCCATTTCCTATGTGGACACAGTTTGTTAATTTGAAAGGGAAGATAAATGTATTCCAGAATTAGTGACCAGATACTTGAAGCTTTTTTTTTTTTTAATATTAATTTTGCCCTTTTCAACTTTAGTCCTTGTTACTTGTTTATTGCATCTTGCTAAATATTGCAATTTGAATTGTACAACATTTAATAAAATTAATCAAATTTATCGCTTGACCCTGTCTTTTCTTCAAAAAAAATCCTGTTTGTCCTGGCCTCCTGGGGCAGAGAGTTTTAATAGCCCAAATCTGTTCGGGTTTTGAACCCAATAATTTGCTTTGAAGTGAAGAGGAATAGAACAGATTTCTGGCCCATCAAATGGTGATAAATTTCTTATTGGGCTCATCAGATGTAGTAAGTTACACATTCCATGCTGGACAGCCTGGGCTGCAAGTGTATTAGAGGCTTAGAGCCGTAGAGTCTTGTTAAACAATATAGAAAACCCGGTCGACAGGATTTCAATTTTCAACATTACACTCGGACAAATGATCAGGCAACAACCTGTTCACTAAAAATTCTAAAAACATTCAACTTATTTGTAGGTTGATAAAAGTAAACAATGTGTACGATATTTCCGTAAATAATAGCAGACATTTCTTTTCTTCTTTGGAATTTAGACTTCGGAGAAATAAATGGATACCTTCATCATGTCATGTGTTGTTTTTGTCGTTCTCTTTTTTTTTTTCTTTAATGCACAGATAAATCCTTCTTAGATGGCATTCAGATTTTGATCAGATCACAGATTTAATTAGAAATCTCTCCTCTTAAACCGTGCATAATAGAATGATCTTGCATGTCTCCGGCTATTTTTATTAAAAAAAAATTTTATGATATTACCTAATTCCAATTTATTTCTTGATAGTACATTGACTTTAACAATAAAAAATCAAAGCGTATTACTCTTTAACAAAATCATTCGTCGAAGTAAAAAAGAAAATGTGCTCCCTTCAAAACTGTTTCATCTCGAAAGAAAGTAAAATGGAATACGACATGCTGACAACAGTTTCAAGTTTCAACATGATCAAAATTATATCCGAAACAAAAAAAAAAACTAGAAATAAACACAAACTCCTAATCAAGCCTTGAACCCTGAGTAGCGTGTTTCTCGGCTAAAAGCATTCCGATCAAACTCTAAAAATTTCTAACTATAACAAAATGAAAAACCAATTAATTAAGCAATAAAAAGAGCAAGAAAAAAAAAATTAGTCATGAACAACCTCTCAACTCCTAGTGAGATGGCAGATCATTGCATCATCTCCATCTTTTCTGTTGTTCCTTAAACCGTGCAAATATCCCCTTAAGAGCTATGTCAAAAGCATCCTCCATCCCTTCTCCAAGCCCCCGTGCACCTGCCGCGTAAATTAACCACGGTATCATATCCACCACCCGCTCCCTCATTTTCCTCAATTTTTCCTCACCAATTCCTTCTAAAACCTTTCTAACATTTACAATGCCCCTCCGCACCTTTTTACGGTCTATAAACACCGACCACTCATCCTCTTCCCCCTCCTTGGGAAAAAACCAACTATGCTGGCCACGGGTGGTTTCCCTCCAGAAAAATACCGGCACGGCACCAGCTATCATGCAATCAAATACTGAACGTCGTGTGGGGCTGTCCCCTTTAGGCTGCAAGCAGAAATCTGAATCTAAAAATAGTTCAAGTGTGTCAGCACTCCCATGCAAACACTTAATATCACTGCAATCAACGGACCGGCATGCAGACCCGGCTTCTTCACACGACCTGTTTATCAAGGACCTAAAATCACCTCTGATCTTTGGTCTAGCCGCACCAGCGAATCCAAATAATGTTCTCCTGTCCTGTTCAAGTACAAAGTTTTGCCAATCTTGGAGTTGCATAGCAGAGTGGGGATGGAATGAGGTTGGGTATGGTATTGCCACATCCATGTTGTCCCAAGGACTTCTCTCTATTATAAACCGTGTCACATTCTGCATCTCTGGCATGACAAGGAAGCTACTCCCCCAGCTTTCGCCCGGGTGGCGTCGGAAGTTCCATGTAATCCGACTAATAGTGAGGAAGTGGTCCCAACCATTGGATCTTCTAAAAGGCGGTTGGTCCTGGAGCCAGCGCAGCAAGTGAGAACAGTCTTGATCGCGCTGTTCGGGTGTAGCAGCCAAATTCCAAAGATGCCGGTCAACAGCAAGACCGACATAAAATGGAACATAAAATGCAGTTGCTATAGTGGGGTCAAAGGTGCGGCATGGGTGGTAAAGCATCCGGCGATGAAATATCTGCTCAGCGGCAAATTGGTCAGTGGCGTACCATGCAGAAAGGAATCGGGAGGGGATTATTGAGGCGAAATCAGATGAAACCTGGGGCCCAAAACCATCATTGGAATAAGTTTCTTCGATCATGAACCTATTATCCAGTGCGTCACGGCCTCTTAAGAGATCCGTGTTGAAAGATTTAGGAAGGTCATAGACGTAGACTAATCCTTCTTTACAAGAGGTACTGACTGATGAGGCGGGGATGAGAGGCAAGAAACCATCGCCTGCAGAGAAGTAGAGGGTAGAGAGATAGAGATGAACAATGATTTGAATGGAGATTATGGAAAGCACGAGAGCAGCCCGGTTGAAAGGAGTGAGATGAATTGTTATGGTGATCTTGTCATTCTTCTCCGGTGGAGAGATAGGCCGATCGACCTTGAAGCGTTGCCTGAGTTTTGATTTCGGTTCAGAGGAAGGGCTGAGTCTACAGTAACCCATTGCCAAGAGAGGAAAACCTTGGTAACTGGTGTGTGGTGGTTTGTAATCTACTTCAAGGCTCTCTTGCCGTATAGAGCGAGTGGAATAATTAACATGGATATAAATAATTTTTTCGATCCGAAAAGTGCTCCGATGTTTGCTTCAGTAGGGAGGTGATTGAATGACACCTATAGGCTATACCTGTACTCCTGAATATTGAATTTTCAAGTAATTAATACTCATTTGTTAAGAAAAGTCAATTCTAGAGACAAAACTAACCATGTGGATGCAGCATTTTTTATGCCAAAATCTTAATCACGACCGTGGCTAGTGCTCAAGAGTTTAATTTGTCCATATAGAGGACAGTGCCGCCACAGATTCAGGTCAAATGGATTAGTATTTTTAATTCTTAAATCTAAAGCTATGCGTATCTGGGTGTCATGAAATGTTTAAAAAACATAGGTTTCTTAAAGTTCAAGATGCTTCGGAACAATGAGAAATAAACTAATAGTAGCCGATGTCTGCAGCAATCTTTGAATAAATTTCTGCTTGTTAGAGACAGCTGTACTCATTTTAAATTTTGAAACAATTCGTAAGCCCTAGTCAGATTGAATCATTGTTTTCAGATTCATGGTCTTGATTGCACCTGGCTTCTTCTATCCTGATCAGAATAGAAGATTCTGATGTATTGGGAACTCTGCAACTTTTGGTATCTTACAGGGGGCACAAACATTTCAATAAACTAGGAATGGGAATTGCTTCCTACATTCCTCATTTTTAGAGATTCACTCCCTTTAGACGGAAATACCCCTCACATTTCCAACTGGATGTGAATTGAGAAACGTAAATTAAAGTAATTCGAAGGGTATTTTTGTCCAAAATGGAGTGGATCTCAAAAAACCGGAGAGTGTAGGAAGCAATTCCCACTTGGAGTGATGCCCAGGTAGCATCGGAGACTGACCGCCTAAGCAGAAATGCCACTGAACACATCAAAGTTGTTTGCTTAGATAGCAAGTTGCTGGAATCTCAGTGGTCCAGGAGGCACTAATTGATTCAGTTAATACTTAATACATTACTTTGCCTAATTATTTTGACTGTTCCAATGGTCATATATCTAGAACTGCACTGGAAGGTTTTTATCAAAAGCTCTCAGAAAATATAACAGCCTACAGAGACGAATCAGATCTCTGGAGCATGAAATTTTATATTTCTATGGAAGCACTTCAAAGAGGGAAATAGAATCAAAGCATTCAAGAGCATAAGCACTTTCCGGCAATGTATGTTAGAGCATTTTTCTCTTATCAAATTTGAAGAGGCATCTCTTGATAAGGTAATAAAATATTTCAAGTACCGGGATAAATAAAAAAGTAGACATAGTAGATACAAGGTTCATAATAGAAAACAGTGATTACAAAATAAGAGATCTTATATAGTAATTAGTTAAACCAGGTCCAGACGGCCAGTACAACTCTGCACAAGAGACACACACTGCAGGTCATTATCTCCATGATTCCCAATTTCATTCTCTGGATCTGCTCCTTCAACTGCTGCAGAACAACCATACCAACCGTTTCAAGTGCATCATCTGTACCTTCATGGAAGTCCCGAGCTAAATGAGCTAACATTGATATCACTTCGATAACACATCTATACTTTCCTTCACTTTATGTCATATACATTCTAAAACCGACCTGACACTCACCTTCCTCCCACGAGGATTATGCAGTGGATGTGTAGAGTATGTGTCTTCCCAATAGTCCAAGAGTATTTCATGGAGCTAGAATGTTAGATAAAGGGAAAGTACCAGCTCATGAAGGACACCTTTTTCTTAATAGTTGAGAGCCTCATTATGCCCCTAACTTTTATGTTCTATTATGTAAGTACTATAAGAAGTATGGTCAAGTGCATGGCTACAATCCTCCAATAGGTAGGTTTGTGATTCAAATTTTAAAAACCTGTAATATGATCAAATAGGAAGGCCATGGAATAGAAAAGGAAAAATATAAACAAAGGGGTTCAGTTAAAAATATAGATCCCTACTACCTACGCATATCAGCATATTTTAATAGTGGGGTTTTCAATCTTTATAGCTAGACCAACTTATCTTAAAATGAAAATCTGTGAACTATCTAAGGCTATCCGATAACATTCTGCACAGGATATATGAGATTAAGAATTTTATGATAATTATATTCAAGAAAGAGGCAATATTTTTTATCTTTCTCTAGTCCTAAGAGTTCTGACATTTTACTATGTCAAATACAATACAAATTAGCGCCACTATTAAATATATTTTTCTGATTCAATGTTCGTCAGGTTGATTTGCACTGCTAAATGACATTTCTTATTTTCCTACCAGGAAAAGTGGACCAGATATCCCTTCTAATTGGTATCCTTTATTCATATTTATTTTTTCACAGTACTAATCATAATCATGATACTTACTATAAACTCAAATCGACAGAACAACGCCAATTCATCATCATAAGAAGCATGCAACAAGTTTTTCTATTTTTTTTCAACCTTCTCTTTAATGAGTCACTCAAAAAGCATTGAAACGTACAGGCAGAATACCATATCAGAGCAATTACAATGAATCAACTCAAAATTAAAATCATCATCATCGGAGACAACTTATTTACCATACAGCACAGCACATAAGATTACTGAGCCTAGCATAAATTTCATTTCACAAGTATCAATTAAAAACGAGTAAAACCTTCTCTCTTCACTTCTTCACCAGCAAAGGACCAACATTATCTCCAGTAGCCTTGTTGTGCTTCACGTGGGTCCCATCACACAGAGGGAAAGTCCCCGACCTCCAACACCTTCAAAACAATAACAACTTAACAACAAAACCATAATTCATATAATAAAATATTGGGTGGGGCAAAGAAATTAGTAATACCGGCAATAGGCGGTGAGAGGCTTTTCGAGTTCGGTAACAACCACCGAATCGACGACCTTAGTTTCCTCTTTGCGGATTTGCGGGTTTATACCTCCCTCGGCCCGAACCGATACCAACCCGCGCTTAGGCTTCCGATTGAATGTGACAGGGGAGGTGTAGGAGAACACTGCGCTTGAAATCGTAGAAGCCATGATACTTGGATTAGGATTTAGGAGGAGATTTGGATGGAAGAGAGGCCACTAATCGCTTTTTGCGAGTAGGTAGGAGAGTATATGAGGGTTTATGGACTGAGGTTGTGTGGTGGCCACAAGCTCTCTCTGGCTAAGAAGGGTCCACTTTATTATTTATTAAATTTTAGGCCATGGTTATCTTTTTACTGTAGGATTTTTCCTTCTCTGGATACAAATTGGGCCTAATTTTTTTTGTCAATATTTGCAGAAGCAAGCATTGAGGCCCTTATAACAGGTCATCGGAAAATTATTATTATTTTACTAGAATTGTTCGCCAATTATTAAATCAACTAATTATAACTAACATTACGCTAATGCAGGCTTTGAGCTAAATAAAAGAATTGATTTTAACTTTCAGTGGTAACTTATTTTAACTTAATCAGGTCGAACTGAAACAAAGAATTAATTTAGTGAGGCCCAGGTATAATGGATCCATTAGAAAATCAATCCTTTATTAGGGTTAACTAAATGAAATTAAGATTGCATTATGAGGCGCGCTCTATATATATAACTCCAACGATGACGTGTCATATGTAATTTCCTTGTCAAAAGACTCAAAACCTTCATTGGCTTGGCCGCAGCCTTCTTCCCACAAATATTCCTAGAAGTAATAGGTAAAACACCAGCAGAATGTCTGGAGAGAGGGATTGGAGCAATCTTCCTCCAGAACTGATATATATTCCTCATCTCTCAAAAACTTGCTGATCTCAGTTATTTCATCCGCTTTTGTGTTGTATGCAAGACGTGGCGCTCCTCTATCCCCCAATCTGATCATCCTCCTCAAATGCCCTGGCTCCTCGAGTATGACGGGAATCTTACTGTAAAGGCTTGCTTGAAAGAAGGGTTGCATTTTTATTCACTTATTAGCCATGGAACCAAAACAGAAAGCATTCCTATTAAAGAATTCCATCGCAATAAGAAGTACAACCGAAACGCTCACGGCTACCTTCTCGTCTAAGATGGTAATGAACTTTCTCTACTCAATCCCCTTACTGATAAGGAAATCTCCATCCCACATGTACAATCTGATTTCAGAACTATATGGCCAGTCTTCGGGGCATCAAATCCGATTGAGAAGTGGACTTTCGGGTTCTACCATCCAGACAAGATGCAATTTACATATGTTGATAATGATTTCTCTTGGGAAAATGCTTGTTATTGGAATGGTATGCTTCTTACAACACGGAGATCCTGCTGCACGCAAATGTCTGATGCAATCTCAGGAAGAATGTTGTATGAAATACCAAGAGCTCACCTTATCGTCTCATGTGGAGTGGTTTTTGTTAACAGAGGTGATTGGAATTTAGAATAGATTGATTTTTTTTATATTGTATTACAAAGTCATCATACATATATAGCTTACAGTACATGATTAATAAGGAATGTAAATCAGAATTAAATCCTAAATATTATAGATATCATAATAAAATCTGATTGATTACAGAATCTTAAACTACTATAATTGTAAAGATCTAGATATTCTGTAACACCCCTTCTCAAACTGAGTATGACTTGACATGTGAAGTTTGCATATGTTGTCTGCCATTTCAAAATAATATATTGAAAGCAAAGAGAGAAGGAAATAAGAGCTAACTCTAGTAGTCAAAACCCAGAAAGCCTTTCCAAAGCTTTCGACAAAAAGAAGAACTCGGCTCCTTGCCTAAACTATGTTTTATCCTTCTTTCAGTTCAGTAGGATATCCCCGCCTAAGGCTTGAGAGTGTCGAGTCACTCTCCTAAGTGTAGGTGTCTCCACACGTGGGTTTAAGGAGTCAATCAATTGAGAAAGTGATTCACACACAATGTGGTCCTATATAAGATTTTTCTGCTAGCTCCAATTACCTACATTCTCTTTATCTTGTCAACGATCGAAGCTCCAAACTCGAACGATCAAAATAGTTAAATGATTCGAGTGATTGATGCACAAGACGGAATTGTCATCGGGTACTCGACATCATCTTATAGGATGACTTAAGCGAATTGGTGCGCGAAGAAGCCACCAGGATGCTTAATATCATAAATTTGATATGTTGTACACTTGGTGTCGCAATTAAAATCGCCATCCAAGATCTTCGAAGGATGTGCATGGTTGAAGATGCAACAGCAAGAATCAATTTGCATGCGTTCAATAGGAAGAACAAATAGATTATGACATTTTCCAGGGGCCATTTTTGCAAACAGATTGAGTTCAGGGGTTTTGTTTTTTTTTTTTTGGAAAAAGCCCTTAGACCTATTCTCCATCGTTTCTTATCTCAAAATCTTGTACGTCATTTACATGTGGAAGAATTGAAAACCCGGTGGGCCGGCGGATATCCTATATAACATTCTAATATTGTGCCATCCCCCTCACGCATCCAGCCCAACAACCTCTCTGTGTTCACGTGTGGTGCACGTGACAGAAGCCTTACGAAATTTGAAATCTCTCTCCTCTCTCGCTCAGATCCAGATTTTGAAATCTCTCTCGCTCCTCTCTCTCTCTATCTCTCTCTCGATCTCTCTCTCAATCATCAGTCAAACGATCAGATCAGATCTAAGATGAGGTTTTGAATCTTTTGATCGAGATCTCAGTCTTCAATCCGTGTGAACGATGAAGCTTAGGATCAACAAAGCGTGCGATCTGAGCTCTATCTCCGTCCTACCGCCCAAGTTTCAATTCTCTCCCTTTTAGCTTTAATTTTAGGATTAGTTAGTCTTTTCCGATAGTTTTTTATTGATTTTGAACGAATAATTTATTTAATTTAGAAGAACGGGAGGTTGAATTCTAGTCAGGGGCATCACAACTGAGATCTCAATCACAACAATTCTTCTCTCAAGGGATGTCACAAACTCAGCTCTCTAAATTTGACGAAAGTTTGATTAGCGATCAGGTATTGCAATTGATTAGATCGCCTTATCTTCCTTGATTTTTGTTTCGTTTATAGTTCAAATTGTTTTTGTGAGCTGGTGTCGTTTTGTGTGTTTATCTTGACATTAAAAAGGTGATGTTTCTGATCGTTCTCCTCAAAAATGAAATTATTTAGCTTCTATTAGCTTCTATTATTTCTACAATTATTTAGCTTCTACTTGATAACAAGGGAGTAATTATTCATTATGTAGGGATTACCTACACAATATAACTGATAAAGGGAAATAATATCAGGTACAACTGACTGATTGCTTTGATGTCATTTCTTAGATGTAAATATATTGTACAAGGGAGTAAATAAATTATGCAATGGAGTAAATATATAAATTAAGGGAGTATATATCTAAGTGTACTGAATAAGGAAATGTGTCAGCTAATTTTATTAAGGGGGTATATTCATAAAAAATTAGTAGTGTAAATACTTCACAATAAGGGAGTAAATTATATTTTGAAAATGAGTATATAATATAGAATAGTGGCTATTTATTCTTGTAACTGTGTAGTTAGTACTGTAAGCACTTCACAACAAGAGAGTAAATTATATTTTGGAAAGAAATATATCATATTGAGTAGTGGCTATTGATTTTGGTAACTGTGTAGTTAGTACTGTAAGTACTTCACTAGAAGGGAGTAAATTATATTTTGAAAAGGAGAATATAATATTGAATAGTGGCTATTGATTTTGTAGTTAGTACTGTAAGTACTTCACAACAAGGGAGTAAATTATATTTTGGAAAGGAGTATTAATTCATTTTTAGTACTGTATTCTATAGTTGCACAGTACCATCTTGTCATGTAATGTACTCAAGGAATTATATATTTGCTAATATGAGATTATATAAAGATAACAAGGGGAGTATATATTCTAAAATTTAACAATTCTATCTTTTGTAGATTGATGTTGCTGATGATAAGCGTGTTGTTGCTTACCGTTTGTTAATAAATCATATAAATATAAATGAAGTGAAGCCTAAATTCAGAAATGCGAGTGAATGTGTTCTTATTGACCTTGAGTGAGAAGATTGAAGCTTGGTGCTGCTGTTGGTTTAGTGAATTTTGTTTAATGAATTTCATTTAGTTAATAGTAATGTTGGTATCTTATTTGAACAAGCTTGGATTAAATTTTAATATTGGATGCTTATTTGAACTCCTTATGAAGAAGTTTATACTTCCTTATTGAGAATCATATACTCTCTTGTTATATTGAATTATTATTTGTATAATTTTTTGTCTGTTTGTTAAATGCTAATTTTGTATTCCATATGGAGAAGTATATACTTCCTTACAGAGAAGTATTTACTTCCTTAATATTTTCAATTCTCATCTGATTATTCTTATTTGAAATTCTTATGTTTAATGCTTATTTGAACCTTTTTCCGAAAAAGTATATACTCACGTATGGAGAAGTATGTACTCCTTTACGAAGAAGTATACTTTCTTAATATTTTCAATTCTTATTATATTGAATTATTACTTGTACAATTTTTTGTCTATTTGTTAAATGCTAATTATGTATTCCATTTGTAGAAGTATATACTCTCTTACGGAGAAGTATTTACTTACTATTTTCAATTCTTAGTTAAAATATTTATCACCTAATAATTTTTTAGCACTTTTTGAATACTAAATGTTGAAAAAATAAGTACTGCATCATCGAGAATAATTAAATCCTTTGTATACAATTATATACTTCCTTGTATTTCCAACTAATAGTTCCAAATGGCAGAATTTGATTTATTAATAATGTTATTAATTTTTTTAATTTTATTAGAAAATTAGAAAATACATATATATACTCCTTTACACTAATTTAAGTATTCCCAGTTTTTAAATGACAGTCAGCGTCGCGCGTAACGATGACGCCATCGCGGTCACGTAACACGTCGAAATCCCACCAAAATCGCAGCGTCTTCTTTTTGGATCAGATTTGGGCCAGCACATGCGTGGAATGTTGCGGATGTCATTTCTATGTGATGCCCCATATCAGCTCCGGTGGGCCGGTGGCATTAGAATGGGGTAGTGATTCGTACCCCCCCCCCCATGTTAAAAATACAGCAATAACCTTGAAAGTTAATTACATAAAAAATACCATAACTAACAGGGTTGGACACCATGGTACACAGATTAAAAAGTATAAACGTGTGTGCCGTCAAGTAAAGAAATATCACAATGTTTTTTCACAAATTTCTTAGTCTCATTTTAGGAGGTACGAGTTTTTTTTTTATATATATATATATAAGAATTCGTGATTCGGTAACTTATCATAAATTGAATCTATCTATTTAAAATTTTAAAATCACTAAAATCATAAAAGGACAAATGAAGTATTATTCATTTAAACATATTTTATGGATGAAGAATTATATATTGATGTGTTTCGTGAAAGAAAACTATGAATACGTATCTGTTTGTTTTTTTTTTAATGTTTTCAATAATCGATATCAACGTAGAGTCGAGTGTTTGAATGAAAAGGATAATTAATTTTGTCTTTTAGAAAAACATAAGGGTGATATCACTATCAGACCAAACGAGCTAGGGGGTGTCCAAATCACTCCACATTAGAATGTGGCAAGATTGTCACACCCCGTATCCAACGAGCACGTGACAGTCTCCGCCACGACTACCGCACGGTAGACGCAAGGCATAACAGTTTATTCAATAAACCATACAATAAGTTATATCACCACTAAATTAACATAAATTCCTTAATTACACAAGTCATAAGCATTCAAATCCAATACTTTGCCTTAACATTTGATAATATATGGAGATATCGAGATGATTAGAGAATAACAGAGTCAAGACAAAGCATAGCATTTGAACTTATATCCATATCACACATGCCATAATTAAACCAATAATAATGAGTCTATCATCACAAATTATACATCATACTTTATTTTGCCAAGTGGTGGTACCAAACCAAAAAGACATAACAACTACATGCATAAAAATACAACTATGGTACCGTACCACATTGGCACACAAAATAATAACTAAGTATCACAACATGACAACAAGTCTAATAGACATACAAGGATCTAAATAAAAGTAACACAAGTCAATATGGCATATATACCAACCAAAAGGCCAAAAGACTACTAGTGGTGATAATAACTCGAGACTGGGCCTACTCCTCGTCAAAAACCGTCTCTGACCCCGCCTCAAAACCTGGAACCCACATAGTGGAAACGGTGAGAAATAAAATTTCTCAGTGCGGTATTCAGTTCCAGCACATGAACTCTACGCTTTCATGTTTGGAATTAAATACCCGCAAAAAGAAACAATCAAGTAATAAACAAGTACATAATAATAATAATGACGCACAAGTATGATGCAATGCCGACTAATATTTTCAATCATATCAGATTTCCATATCAAATAAACACAAAGGTCGGCAATATAAATTGGTCCATACCATGCAACTACAAGTCTGGTTTGCAATCAATCAAATCTTATCACAATTCAATTCAATTATTTTCCTTGTTTCCAAAGCAATATCAAATTTACCCTACTTGACATTCCAGAATCACTCCCCTCATACCCCGTCTAGCTCGGGTATCTGAGTCCCATGTAACAGCGCTGACTACATAGCGTGCACCGGTAGCTAGCCGGCATCCGCACGATGTTTCGTGAAACTGGCCAACCGTACAAGTAGTAATATAACCAATACACAATCCAATCTTTCCATTTCACAATTTGAGTACCATACAACATGCAAACAATTCAATTCAATTCAAGTACCGCTATCAATTCAAGTCACAGTAATACAAAATAACAATTTCATACGCAAGGGTCATATGGTAGTCATGCAATCATCAATGAATCAACATGCATAATAAGTAAGGTAAATAATTCCTACTAATTAAAAGCTTTGAGTTCATGTGTATCCGCACCTGAACTCCACAAGAAAAGAACCTGACTAACGTGAACTCGAAGCACCAACGTCACCCGCAACGAAACCCTCGCCTCCTAAATCTATAGAATAGCAAAATCCTAAATTAAACCCTTTAAATTCATAATTAGTTTATAAAAATTTCAGATTTAAAAGTTCTATAGTTTCTCTCATAAATTTTATCCTACTTTGCAAAATCAAGTGCTAAAGTGCATAAAATGATTCTAATTATTAACCTAACATCTAATGACACTAAACAAGTCATTGTAACTCATTATCATGCTAAAACTTATGAAAATTAACTTACTTCTTTGCTGTCCAAAAAGTACAAAAATGAGGTTATGCATGCAACACTATTTTTCTACAAGAATATCATGCAAATGCAACATTATGGTATATCTTAAGTAAAAATTCCAGATTTTTCCTTTGCTGAAATTTTTCTCTAAAACCCAAACTCTTTGTAAAACTCATACAACTCTAAATTTTACACAATGCTAAGTACTCCTAAAATATAACAAATATATTAGCCAAAATCCCAAAAAGAAGGCATAAATTCGGATGGAAATGATTATTCAAGTTCAAAGATAGTTATAAATCTCATTTTAACAAAAAGAAAGTATTTCCAAGCAACAACAACTATATACAACTTTAAAATAGCTAGAAAACCTTCAAGCAACACTTAATTTCATCCAATTCGGAATATTTTTCTAAAAATCCGAAAATAACAAAAATAATCTTAAGAGGAGTGAAATACCTCACTATTTGGCACAATAATCCCAAATTAATTCCATTTTGCAACCAATTTCAACCATGCATCTCAAAATCCGAAATAATTAAAGAAAATTAGAAACTTACATAAATATAACTCGTTTTTGAGAATAAAAAGCTTGTATGCATAGATCTCCACTTCAACTCATCATTTCCGATTTTTCCCGATTTTTTTCAGATTTTATTCTATTTTTTTGGAGTGTATTTGTGTGAGTCTAATTTGGAGCAAAAAGAGAAGAAAAGGAATAGTGGGGGCTGCGCATGGGAGAGAAAGAAATGGGGATTTTCTTGCACGGTGGGAAAAGAGATGGGTTGGGATACTTTTTTTTTTTTTTTTTTTGTACTTAAATCCTTTTGTTACTCCTCCCCAAAATGCACCCACAAGCAACCAATTTAAATGAAAATTCAGTTAACATGTTTAACAACTCAAACCATGAAATAAAAAGATACTCAATTAAATTACTTTCACACTAATCATATCTATAATTAGTTAATCAAATCCTTTAAAAATATTTCAGAAAATATATTTATATTTTTATTTTCATAAATGTAACATTCTCACCCCCCTAAAAGAAACGTTCAGTCCTCTGAACGGAAAACGTACCTGAGCTCGCAAACAACTCGGGGTAACGGTCCCTAATTACATCCTCTGGCTCCCAAGTTGCCTCTCCCACTGAGTGACGACTCCACTGAACCAACACAAAACGAATCGTCCGGCTACGGAGGCGGTGCTCCTTCGTGTCTAAAATCCGAATCGGTCGCTCCTCGTAAGACAAGTCATCCTCGAGTTGCAACTGAGAGTGTTCCAACTTATGCGACGGATCCTTGACATAGCGCCTCAACTGTGAGACGTGAAACACCCGGTGAAACCGACCTAAAGCAGGGGGTAAATCTAGCTCATAAGCCACAGTCCCTACTTGAGCGGACACAACAAAGGGCCCAACATATCGAGGACTGAGCTTCCCTGACACACCAAAACGATGTACCCCTCTGAACGGAGACACCTTCACCCACACCTCATCACCAACCTGAAACTCTAGTGGTCGCCGCCTCATATCAGCATACCGCTTCTGACGATCCTGAGCCGACTTCAAACGGCTCAACACAACTCTTACCTTCTCCGCACTTTGGGAGACTAGGTCAGGACCTGTTGGTTGGTACGTGCCCTTGAGTTTCCACCACAGTGGAGTGCGACAAGGCTCACCGTACAACGCCTCATAAGGTGGCATGCCAATACTTGCATGAAAGCTGTTGTTGTATGCAAGTTTGGCCAAATGCACATGATCCACCCACGAGCCACAAAAACTCAAGGCACACGCGCGCAACATATCCTCCAAGGTCTGGATAGTGCGCTCAGACTGACCATCTGTCTGGGGGTGATAAGCTGAGCTAAAATGAAGCTTCGTTCCCAAAGACTCTTGGAAACTTTTCCAAAAATGTGAAGTAAAACGTGTATCTCGATCAGAGATGATCTCACGTGGACAGCCATGGTACTTGCACACACTTTTGAAGAATAGCTCAGCCATCGAGCTTCCTGAGATGTCGGAACGAACGGGGATAAAACGAGCCACCTTAGTCAATCGGTCCACAACAACCCAAATGGCATTCACATGACCTTTTGACATAGGAAAACCCGACACAAAGTCCATCGTCACCGACTCGAACTTGCCTTGTGGCCTCCTCAGATTTTGCAAAAGACCAGCACTCTTTCGCCGATCAGCCTTAACTTGCTGACAAACTTGGCACTTTTCCACATACTTTTCCACTTCACGCTTCATACCCGGCCACCAAAAACTTCTTTTCAGGTCCTTATACATCTTCACCCCGCCAGGATGAATCGAATACCCCGACTCATGAGCCTCAGACAAGATCAACTTTTTCAACTCAGGATCATCTGGAACACAAACCCTATCACCAAACCTCAACATCCCTGTCTCATCAAGTCGAAACGGAGTCTCGGGCTTAGTCTCCATGCCTTCTCTGAACTTCTGACACTTTGGGTCGGCATGCTGTGCCACAATTACTCTATCGTGCAAATCTGGATGCACCTCAATAACGGCCAATACAATCGCAGCTAGCAAAGAGGAAGAAGATGTACTAGCTGAAGTCGAATTGGTGCTACAACTTGGTAAGGATGCTGCAACCTCCGTTGTCATCCCTACACTCAAACTCATCAAACGCATCTCTTCTAACAACCTTGGCTCACAAGTCACCAAACTAGCTAGATTAGCTCGGGTCTTGCGACTTAGTGCATCTGCTACTAGGTTCGCCTTGCCCGCATAAAACTGGATATCAAGATCATAGTCCTTCATGAGCTCGAGCCATCTACGTTGCCTCAAGTTCAACTCTTTTTCAGAGAACAAGTACTTCAAGCTTTGATGATCAGTAAAGATCCGACACTTCACACCATACAAGTAGTGCCGCCAAAGCTTAAGTGCAAAGATCACCGCTGCCAATTCAAGATCATGGGTCGGGTAATTCTCCTCGTGTGGCCTCAACTGTCGAGAGCCATATGCAATCACGTGACCATCCTGCATGAGCACACAACCCAACCCTAATCGTGATGCATCTGTATACAAGTCAAAGTCCTTCCCTTGCACCGGCATTGCCAAAATAGGCGCCGATACCAACCGCTTCTTCAATTCTTGAAAACTGGCCTCTTGGTCAGAACCCCACAAAAAAGGAACATCCTTGTGCAACAACTGAGTCAAGGGACGAGCAAGAGAAGAAAATCCAGACACAAAGCGTCGGTAATAGCCAGCCAATCCAAGAAAGCTACGGATCTCTGTGATTGTTCGCGGTTGACTCCACTCTGTCACCGCTTGCACCTTACTCGGATCTACTGCCAAACCAGCACCTGAGATCACATGACCTAAGAAGGCCACTTTTTCCAACCAAAATTCACACTTTGAAAACTTAGCGAAGAGCTGGTGCTCCCGTAACTGGCTCAAAACAATCCGCAAATGCTCAGCATGCTCCTCAAAAGAACGAGAGTACACAAGAATGTCATCTATGAAAACCACCACAAATGAATCTAAGTACTCCCTAAACACTCGATTCATCAAGTCCATGAATGCTGCTGGTGCATTTGTTAGCCCGAATGGCATCACCAAGTACTCATAATGACCATAACGAGTGCGGAAAGCTGTCTTTTCAACATCACTTGGCCGAATTCTTAATTGATGGTAACCCGTCCGCAAATCGATCTTCGAATAAACTGAAGATCCCTGCATCTGATCAAACAAGTCATCAATGCGCGGCAACGGATACCGATTCTTCACTGTAACTTTGTTTAGCTCTCTATAGTCCACACACAACCTCAAGGTACCATCTTTCTTTCTAACAAACAACACGGGGGCACCCCAAGGCGATGCACTCGGCCGAATAAAGCCCTTGGCCAACAACTCTTCAATCTGCACTTTCAATTCTTTTAGCTCGGCTGGTGCCATGCGGTATGGTGTCTTGGAAATTGGCACTGTGCCCGGCATCACTTCAATGCCGAACTCGACCTCCCTCGGTGGTGGCAATCCTGTAATCTCCTCGGGAAACACATCAGGAAAATCACAGACTACCGGAATCGAGGCTAAGTCTGAGGTCTCAGTCGATGTACACTCCACCGCTACAAGATAAGCACTGCATCCGGCTTCCAACAAGTTCCTTGCCTCAACGGCTGACATAAGAAGTACTGGGTCTCCAGGTGCCCGACACTTAAGCGAATAACGGGAAGGCCCGCACCGCTCAAATCGAACCAACCTCCGAGCACAATCTACATGAGCCCCGTACCTCGCAAGAAAATCCATGCCAAGCAAAACATCATACCGAGATATATCCATAACTAACATATCAGTGACTAACTCACGTCCGGACACCAAGATCCTCAAATCTCTACACCAAACCACTACACGGTCGGTCTGTCCTAATGGAGTCTCTACACTCAATAACTGATCACATGGTCGGGTAAGTAATCCACACCGCTCAACAAAAACTCGAGAAATGAGCGAATGACTACAACCTGTATCTACCAACACAAATGCAAGGTGACCAGAGATCGAAAGTATACCTGTCAGTAAATCGGCACTAGAATCAGGATCCACCTTGACCTCAGTCTCAACTGATGCGTCAGGCGCTGCTGCAACAGCATGTACTGCCACTCGGCCACCAAACCGGCCTCCACGTGGTGCTGGACCACCTCTACCACGGCCACCGGCTCCCCCGACGCCTCTAGAACCTCCCTGTGCGGTCCCTTGTTGCAATTGTGGGCAATCTCTCTTCCAATGACCTGTCTGGCCACACTGGAAACATGCCTTGTTCGAGAACCGGCACTGAGCCTCTGGATGTGGCTGATTGCACCTACTGCACCAGCCAGTAGTTCTCTGCCCCTGAGAAGACGAGGCAGCTACAGCCTTGCCTTGTGGCTTTTGAGTCCCAGATGACTGCCCTTGTTTTAGCCGCACATTACGGCCCTTCTCTTCCTCAAAACCCCTCTTACGATGTGACTCCGCTATCTCAGCCTGCCGCATCAAACTAGGAACAGTCGGTGATGCAGGATTATCAACAGCTAAAGCAATCTCATGGTTCAACCCATTCACAAAGCGACGGCGGTAACGATAAGGATCAGCAACAATGTCTGGAGCATAACGAGCCAAAGTCACAAACATCTTGTTGTACTCGGCAACAGATCGGCCATGCTGCTTGAGCGACAGAAACTGGTCTCGCAGCTCCTCCCGATGCAACTCACTAAGGAACCGGTCTGTGAACTGCTGCTCAAACCAAGTCCACGGAATCCTCGGCAACTCGCCATAATAACTCAACTGAGTACTCTCCCACCAGAACTGAGCTGTACCCTCTAGAAACTGCACCGCTAGCTCCACATGGTCCTCCTCGGGGGCTCGACAAAGACGGAACTTGGCATTTATGCTAGCAAGCCAACTCTCGGCCGCTCTATAGTCACCATCGCCATCAAAAGTTGGCGGCCTCAAACGACTAAAGGAGTCAAACAACCTTCTAAAGGCATCCTCCTCAACGACCGGCTGAGCTGCTGGAGCTGCACGCTCGGCTGCCTGGCGGCCACGCTCATAAGCATCAATCAATCGCTGCTCATAAGTGGGCTGAGGGCCACGAGGATCGAGAACCTCCTGCCCCGCTCCTTGAGCACCTAGGGCCTCTTCCTGTCTCCGACCACGGCCACGACCACGGGTTGTCCGTCGCTCACGATTCATGGCGTGCTCGACTCAACCTGTTACATACAAGTTAGTACACGCACAAGGAACAAAACAAAACAAAACTAAACAATCCTAACTTAAGCTAACCCCACTCAAACGTCCTATAGGTCTGGTTTGGGTAGAGTAACCATGCTCTGATACCACTAAAAAGAACTGTCACACCCCGTATCCAACGAGCACGTGACAGTCTCCGCCACGACTACCGCACGGTAGACGCAAGGCATAACAGTTTATTCAATAAACCATACAATAAGTTATATCACCACTAAATTAACATAAATTCCTTAATTACACAAGTCATAAGCATTCAAATCCAATACTTTGCCTTAACATTTGATAATATATGGAGATATCGAGATGATTAGAGAATAACAGAGTCAAGACAAAGCATAGCATTTGAACTTATATCCATATCACACATGCCATAATTAAACCAATAATAATGAGTCTATCATCACAAATTATACATCATACTTTATTTTGCCAAGTGGTGGTACCAAACCAAAAAGACATAACAACTACATGCATAAAAATACAACTATGGTACCGTACCACATTGGCACACAAAATAATAACTAAGTATCACAACATGACAACAAGTCTAATAGACATACAAGGATCTAAATAAAAGTAACACAAGTCAATATGGCATATATACCAACCAAAAGGCCAAAAGACTACTAGTGGTGATAATAACTCGAGACTGGGCCTACTCCTCGTCAAAAACCGTCTCTGACCCCGCCTCAAAACCTGGAACCCACATAGTGGAAACGGTGAGAAATAAAATTTCTCAGTGCGGTATTCAGTTCCAGCACATGAACTCTACGCTTTCATGTTTGGAATTAAATACCCGCAAAAAGAAACAATCAAGTAATAAACAAGTACATAATAATAATAATGACGCACAAGTATGATGCAATGCCGACTAATATTTTCAATCATATCAGATTTCCATATCAAATAAACACAAAGGTCGGCAATATAAATTGGTCCATACCATGCAACTACAAGTCTGGTTTGCAATCAATCAAATCTTATCACAATTCAATTCAATTATTTTCCTTGTTTCCAAAGCAATATCAAATCTACCCTACTTGACATTCCAGAATCACTCCCCTCATACCCCGTCTAGCTCGGGTATCTGAGTCCCATGTAACAGCGCTGACTACATAGCGTGCACCGGTAGCTAGCCGGCATCCGCACGATGTTTCGTGAAACTGGCCAACCGTACAAGTAGTAATATAACCAATACACAATCCAATCTTTCCATTTCACAATTTGAGTACCATACAACATGCAAACAATTCAATTCAATTCAAGTACCGCTATCAATTCAAGTCACAGTAATACAAAATAACAATTTCATACGCAAGGGTCATATGGTAGTCATGCAATCATCAATGAATCAACATGCATAATAAGTAAGGTAAATAATTCCTACTAATTAAAAGCTTTGAGTTCATGTGTATCCGCACCTGAACTCCACAAGAAAAGAACCTGACTAACGTGAACTCGAAGCACCAACGTCACCCGCAACGAAACCCTCGCCTCCTAAATCTATAGAATAGCAAAATCCTAAATTAAACCCTTTAAATTCATAATTAGTTTATAAAAATTTCAGATTTAAAAGTTCTATAGTTTCTCTCATAAATTTTATCCTACTTTGCAAAATCAAGTGCTAAAGTGCATAAAATGATTCTAATTATTAACCTAACATCTAATGACACTAAACAAGTCATTGTAACTCATTATCATGCTAAAACTTATGAAAATTAACTTACTTCTTTGCTGTCCAAAAAGTACAAAAATGAGGTTATGCATGCAACACTATTTTTCTACAAGAATATCATGCAAATGCAACATTATGGTATATCTTAAGTAAAAATTCCAGATTTTTCCTTTGCTGAAATTTTTCTCTAAAACCCAAACTCTTTGTAAAACTCATACAACTCTAAATTTTACACAATGCTAAGTACTCCTAAAATATAACAAATATATTAGCCAAAATCCCAAAAAGAAGGCATAAATTCGGATGGAAATGATTATTCAAGTTCAAAGATAGTTATAAATCTCATTTTAACAAAAAGAAAGTATTTCCAAGCAACAACAACTATATACAACTTTAAAATAGCTAGAAAACCTTCAAGCAACACTTAATTTCATCCAATTCGGAATATTTTTCTAAAAATCCGAAAATAACAAAAATAATCTTAAGAGGAGTGAAATACCTCACTATTTGGCACAATAATCCCAAATTAATTCCATTTTGCCACCAATTTCAACCATGCATCTCAAAATCCGAAATAATTAAAGAAAATTAGAAACTTACATAAATATAACTCGTTTTTGAGAATAAAAAGCTTGTATGCATAGATCTCCACTTCAACTCATCATTTCCGATTTTTCCCGATTTTTTTCAGATTTTATTCTATTTTTTTGGAGTGTATTTGTGTGAGTCTAATTTGGAGCAAAAAGAGAAGAAAAGAAATAGTGGGGGCTGCGCATGGGAGAGAAAGAAATGGGGATTTTCTTGCACGGTGGGAAAAGAGATGGGTTGGGATACTTTTCTTTTTTTTTTTTTGTACTTAAATCCTTTTGTTACTCCTCCCCAAAATGCACCCACAAGCAACCAATTTAAATGAAAATTCAGTTAACATGTTTAACAACTCAAACCATGAAATAAAAAGATACTCAATTAAATTACTTTCACACTAATCATATCTATAATTAGTTAATCAAATCCTTTAAAAATATTTCAGAAAATATATTTATATTTTTATTTTCATAAATGTAACAAAGATGCCGACAACTTTATCATCCTCCTGGCACGGTGGTTAATAGTTTAATTAATCGCATCGACTGAGGGTGATTTCTGAACAATTCTGTGAAATCCTCTGGTGCAATGCAACACCTAGATTTTTGGCAGTATACTGCCACGTACAGGTAATTTGCCACTCTATAAGCTCAAGAGAGAAATTATGATACAGAGAATAGTTATTTGGCTTCTCTTCTATGGTACAAAGTGCATTATTGGTAATTTGTTCCATTGATGTTATGGATATTCCTGATGATTTGGTACTTGATTAACCGATAAAAAAATACAATTCAATTAATATAATATTGGAAGACGGAAATCCACCATATGTTGTTTCTTTTTTTCCTTTTTTTTTTTTTACTTTTACAGAGTATATTAAGCGAATATTCTACTTGAAAATCAAATGAACATCGGTAGACATTTGCTCATACGTTTTATTTTGCCTTCTTCGAAAGGAAGTCCCAATTTTACATTCCCTTTGCTTTGTTTCCTCTTTTGATAAAAAGAAAAGTTTTTAAATTTGTTTTGTTTCCTCTTTGCTCTGAGTTCTTACACTGATTCAGTGGAAAAAGTAGAGAGAAAAGAGAATACAAAAACAGAACATTTTTATTCTGAGGACATACTCTATTAAATGCTATTTGCATATACAAAAACTACTCATACCTGAGGGCCGAAAAAATTAATAATGACGTTACTGTTCACACGAATTACGATAATAATGGTTAAAAATTCGGAATTTTAAAAATAACGTTGTTGGATCGGCGTTTGGATTGCCGAAAATACAGAACGCTTGGATCGGCAATTGGAACGCCGATCCAAGCTTGGATAGGCATTCCAATTGCCGATCCAAGCTTGGATCAGCAATTGGAATGCAGCTTGGATCGGCAATTGGAATGCCGATCCAATTAATTCCCCCATCAAGTGCCGTTTCCAACTTGTTTTACCTTTTTTTTTATTTGCAATTTTACTTTTTAACCCTCAACTTTTTTATTATTACAAAACATATAATTAGTGATTAGTAATTAAACATAATTGAAACTTCTATAATGAAATATAAGTATATAATTAAATTATTTATGCTAAATACATAATATTGTATATGTGTATAATACTAATTTATACATATATATATATTATGTATTATATATTTTATATATTAAATACATATTATTGTATATAATTAAAATATATGATATATATTATTATATGTACATAAAATGTACATACATTTCTATGTATATTTATTTATACATTAAAAAAATTTATATATTAATATCTACATTTAATGTATAACAAAATTTTTTTATTGGACTATTTTGTAAAAATAATAATATTAGGGTCATCGGCGAATAAATTCAACAAAAATATATTCAATTTTTTCGCCGATGACCCTAAAATTATAATTTTTACAATATAGTCCAATAAAATTTTTTGTTGTACATTAAATATAAATCAAAATATATAAAAAAAATTTTATATACATTAAATATACATACATGTTGAATATACATACATTAAATATATAAAAGATCTTTTATATCTTAAATTGTGCATGTTGTATAGCTTTATACATATATACTATATATCATATATTTTAATTATATACAATAATATGTATAACTATTCAACATGCATAATTTAATTATATACAATAATATGTATTTAATATATAAAATATATGATACATAATATATATGTATAAATAAGTATTATAAACATATACAATATTATGTATTTAACATGCATAATTTAATTATATACTTATATTTTTATAATATATGTTTTAATTATGTTTAATTTCTAATCACAAATTATATATTTTGTAATAATAAAAATTTTGGGGGCTAAAAAGCAAATTTTGCATTAAAAAAATAAAGTTAAAATAAAAAAGTTGCTGAATTTTTTTGTTTGGATCGGCAATCCATTTGCCGATCCAAACAAAAAATTTCGGCAAGTTTTTGTGACTTATTTTTTTAATGCAAAATTTGCTTTTTAACCCCCAAAATTTTTATTATTACAAAATATATAATTTGTGATTAGAAATTAAACATAATTAAAATATCTATTATAAAAATATAAATATATAATTAAATTATGCATGTTAAATACATAATATTGTATATGTTTATAATATTTATTTATACATATATATTATGTATCATATATTTTATATATTAAATACATATTATTGTATATAATTAAATTATGCATGTAGAATAGTTATACATATTATTGTATATAATTAAAATATATGATATATAATATATATGTATAAAGCTATTCAACATGCACAATTTAAGATATAAAAGATCTTTTATATATTTAATGTATGCATATTCAACATGTATGTATATTTAATGTATATAAAAAATCTTTTATATATTTTGATTTATATTTAATGTACAACAAAAAATTTTATTGGACTATATTGTAAAAATTATAATTTTAGGGTCATCGGTGAAAAAATTGAATATATTTTTGTTGAATTTATTCGTCGATGACCCTAATATTATTATTTTTACAAAATAGTCCAATAAAAAATATTTGTTATACATTAAATGTAGATATTAATATATAAATTTTTTTAATGTATAAATAAATATATGATCGAGGCAAAACCTAGGTCAAAATAAACCTCGAGTCTACCGATCTAATCGTTTATGGTATAGCTTGAGGGTCAAATCTACAGGGACGGTACAATTGATTACCAGACTTTATTTCCTCACGAAAGCTAGACAAGACAATTTTGGTGTTTTTGGAATAAATGAAGACAACTAACTAAATGCAATAAAGTAACGTGTTTTTGGGTGTTTTGATGATAATATATGCAAAGTAATGCCTTAGGAAATTAGTTTCATCTATAATTAGGTCATAGAGTGTCAACCCATTGATTTTCATCGCTGGAATCGACGTATGCGGGGTACAGAGCTACCATTCGGCCAGGACAGGCCGAACAGACAGCCGAATGGCTGCTCTGGATAGCGTATACTCCACATAAGTGTTGGTTTCCTGATCCATGCTTAATACCACGTGTTGTGAAGGGTTGGGTGACAGTAACTAACGCGCTAACCTATGATTTTCACCTTAGATTAGGGTTGATACCATACTAACCTAACGCCTCTTGAATTGCTAACCTAACTTTCGTTGGTCAATTATCCAAGTCCGTTTGTTGTGGTTCAATGAGACAACTAATTAATGGTTAGTTAATTAGAAACCGTGTCATACAACTCGATTGGTTATCTTTCGATTCTAACCTATCTCGTGATATTGCTATTGTTTAACTTATCGATTCAATATTTAATTACCCCAACTAGACGTGCGCATTCATCAAGTCGTGTATAGTGATTAACAAGCAAACAACAACAAGTAATATGCCAACAAACAAATCACAATGATAGTAAGTGAAAATCAAGTCTACAACATCCCTAATCAATAGATTACTACTACATCCCTAAGACATAATGGGGTCGTTTGGATGTGTTAGGAATAGCCAATTCCTAGGAAGGAATAAGGATTTTCGTTGGGAAGTGTGTAACTTTGTGAGAGAGATGAATTGTTTATATTAAAATTTATGCCCGGAATTGGAAAATCCCCAAATTCCGGACACATCCAAACGACCCCAATGGAAACTAGCCTAACATGATTGCAAAATACATAACAAGTGCTATAATAAAAGATACAAATTCCATGAGTTTCGAATAGAACATAAAAAGGGAAGAATACACCAGATAAACCTCCGTTTCAACGGCTCGAACTCGCAGAATCGTGGGGAAGATCAACTGCACTGCTCTCGCTGCCCAACTGATCCTCTAGGCGCTGCAACAAACCTTCGTTCGCTGTGTAAAGGTGGAAACTTGCAATCCCGCGCTTTTCGGCGCGAGAACGGCGGGGGAAAATGCTCCAAGAGGTGGGTCTATGGTGGAAAAACGTGGGATCCCCTTTTCTCTGGCAAGGGAGAAGGATATAAGCTATGTAGAGGCGTGCTAGGGCCAGGAGGTCAAGTTTCCATAGAAGAAACTTGCCAAAACAGGATCATTCGGCTAGATGTTCGGCTGGAGACAGCCGAATGGTAGGCCGAATGGCCTGCAAATGTCGTGGGCTGGGAGTTGTTCGGGCCAGGAATGAGTCATCTGGCTTGTAATAGGCTGGGGCACGCCAATTGAGGTCTGTCTCCTTGCATCCAAGTAATTTCTTCGCGTAGTTCGTCCAGAAACGTCCGATTGTTGCGTTGTTTCCACCTAGTACTTACAAAATAGTTGAGAAGCGGCGGCAGTACCAAATCCTGGCAAATATGGCATAAAAGCACAGTGAATAATATGAGTTGAGTTATAATTTAGGTGTATAGTCCGGCCAAAATGCATATATAAATCCGAGATATCAATATACATAGAAATATATATACATTTTATGTACATATAATAATGTGTATCATATATTTTAATTATATACAATAATATGTATTTAATATATAAAATATATAATACATAATATATATATGTATAAATTATTATTATACACATATACAATATTATGTATTTAACATAAATAATTTAATTATATACTTATATTTCATTATAGAAGTTTCAATTATGTTTAATTACTAATCACTAATTATATGTTTTGTAATAATAAAAAAGTTGAGGGCTAAAAAGCAAAATTGCAAATAAAAAAAAAAGATAAAACAAGTTGGAAACGGCACTTGATGGGGGAATTAATTGGATCGGCATTCCAATTGCCGATCCAAGCGTTCTATATTTTCGGCAATCCAAACGCCGATCCAACAACGTTATTTTTAAAATTCTAAATTTTTAACCGTTATTATCGTAATTCGTTTGAACAGTAACGTCATTATTAATTTTTTCGGTACCTGAGGGTGGAAGGGATAGTGGGCCAAAATTTTATGTTTCGTGGGCGGCGCAAGGTCCAGTAATAATGTTAAATGTGTCGTACCAATCGAGCTTTTGTTACTTAGATTAGATAGAAGAACAGAGGCAGGACTGTATAGCCCTGTAGAGTTCCGTTGTTATCTTGCGTTGCGTGAAAGCCATCTTCTCTTCCAAAGCTTTGTTCCACAATATTTGCTTTCAATCCCTCTATCAACTCTTCTGGTACCCCATGGTTCACTGCTCACCAGCTACATTTCATCCCAGGATCAGAGATTACCAGTTTAATCATGAGCTTTATCTAATTAACCCACCATGTTCTTTTAGTTTACATATACTCCAATGCACTGAATGATATTTCTTTCTATCTCAACTTTTTCAATGTTTCGGCTCTTTTTTTTTTCTTAGAACTAGTCTGTATATAATTATTGAGATAGGCTAAAATCAGTCGCGACTGACAGATGAGACCGTCAGCTACGATCAAATCTCAATTTTCGAGATTTTAACAGTCGATCCAAACCGTTCAATGTGTTCTCCATATTGAAATCTCATTGGAGACAAAATTTTATATTTTTCTGAAATTTTTTAGTATTTGTTTGGTATTTTACAAAATTCTTAATCTAAACAATTCTGGACCCTTCAATAACTATAATTTTTAAAATTCTCAAAAAAATAGTAAATAAAATCAGAAAAATGTAAAATTTGGTCTCCAATGAGATTTCAATATAGAGAACACATTGAACGGTTCAGATTAGTCATTAGAACTACAAAAATTGAGATATAATCGCAGCTGACGGGTCCATCCGTCAGTCGTGACTGATTTTAGCCTATCTCATAATTATTTGTTGCCTAAACTACTTGCATTTATAATTACTGGTAATTATATGAGCCTTCAAATTATATGTATTTTTTTCCTTAAGAGTTGATCATACATCAAACTGAAGAAAACTTTTTGTGATAGCCAAAGCAACACAAATGGATGTAAAATACATAATACAGAAAAATAAAAAACTAACCAAGGCAAAATTTGGGCAAATGATCAGGATAATTCTAGACAACGGTTACTATTGGCAGCCGACAAATGAAACTTGTAATCGAGATATCATGAAAAAAAAAAATCTAATTAACTACTATAAACTGCCATCATAGAAGTATTATTATTTATTCATCATGCGTTATGTTACAAAGGAGAAAATATGCAACAGTTTAAGGTAAAAATAGCGTCGATGCAGCAGTGACTTCTGCAGAAATCAAAAGGTACTATATATAGTAAAAATGCCTATATAGGGTATACATCTAATTATTTTCTTTACAGTTTGAGCTTTTCTATGACGCTCTTTCCTTCTAATTTCTTATTGAAAAACGCTTTCATGAACTCTTGATAACTCATGCTACCATAATTCAGCTTGCCATCCCCTACGACTTCCTGTAAAGGTCGAAGCATTAAAAAAAAAATTCAGGGAAAATTTTTTCTATACCCCTTAAAACCGTGGAAATTGAGCATTTACCCCCAAAAAATACAAACTCCTAATTTTGCCCCCCTAAATTTCAAACTTCTTCTTTAATTGCCCCCTTCTCATATTTTAGATCAGAAAATGTTGATAAATAATAAAAATAAAAAAACCTCACCATTATACCCTTCGAGTCTAACATATAGCTGATCTAACCCAGTCGATTCGATCATGTAAAGCCAATCAAATCAAACCTTTCCTCTCTCTCGCGCAGAAGCTTTCTTCTCTTGCACGAGCACAAACAGAGAAGATAATCCCTAAATTGAAGAATTTCTTTCTCCCTCCCCACACCACTCCAGCGATCCTGTACTAAAAGCCCTAGATCGAAGGATTTTTTCTCTCCTCCACACGATCTTCACCCCCCACCCCACTCCAGCGATCATCTCTAAAACCCTAGCATGCATCGTCGATCGAGTGTCGCCAATCAGAATCCGTCTCGCAATCACCGTCGACGAGCGTCGCCTCCCAGGCAAGTCGAAGTGAAGGTTTGCCTCTCGTGCAATGCCCGGACTGTGGTGTCACGGTGACGAAGTTTGTGAGCAGAACAACATCAAATACAGGAAGAGAATTTTACAAATGCTTAAACAAGGAAAATAGACCGACATAGTTTTTATTGTTCAATAGTTCTAATTGTGAGCAGAACTGCAATTTCGTGTATTGATTTGTCAAATTATATTTGGGTTAAAAAAAAGATAGAAAGAAAGAGAATTTAGATATGTTGTTCTCAATTAATATGCCAATTACTTCTCTATAAAATTAGTAGTGCCCAATTTAGTTATTAAAGTTTTAGTTGATCTCTGATTTTGTTGAAATTTTCTGTTTTTCCAAAGGAATACTAGGTACAAATTTTGGAAGTGGGATGACGAGTATGCGAGGTATGCAACAAATTCAAATGTTGTTGTTCCATGATCTCTCGACTCCTAGCTAGTTGCTCTATTGGAAGCTCAATTGGCGAATTTAAATGATGAATTCAAGAAGAAATTTCGATTTGATGGGCAGCAAATTAATATACTACTTGCATCAATGGATAAGATTAAGTTGCATAATAGTATCAGTGCTATTGTGATTGTTACTTTTTTAATTGTGGTCATTGTTCTTCTTTTAATTATAGTGCTGTAGTGAATTAGATTAGATGAGTGAATTAGATTAGGTTACTGCTTCTGATGTACTGCTTTTGATGTAACTAGATATGTATTAAAATCCCAATTAAATTAGTGCCTTTGTTATTGCTTCTTATATGTGTAACAACAGCGCCTATTGCTTGTTGCTTGTTGCTTCAATTGAATAAAGTGTGCTTGTTGCTTGTTTCTTTTTTTAGTAACAACAGTGTACCATTTGAATTGAATAGAGCGTGTACTTGTTGCTTCCTGATATACGCACCAAAATAGCAATATAGCATTCTTAAAACAGATGAGATATGAAAAGGCAAACAACTGAATCAGGAGAACTGAATTACAAAGTACGAAAGCTATCTTGACATACGCACCAAGCGAACTGAACCAGTATTAACACCAGTGAACATCAAACTGAACTAGGTTACTCAAAACAGAAAGAAAAAAAGAAAAAAATAGCATCTGGAGATGAGTTTATATCATAGCGAAGCAATATAGCATCTGGACCTCTTACACAAAATAGCATCAATTAGCATTCCCCAAATGAACCAAGATAGCATCTGGACCTCCTACACAAAATAGCATTCCCTATCAGGTACAATGCAATAATACGTAAGCAAGATACATGTTGATACAGAGAGAAATATGCAAACAGTTACATAGCAGTAATTTTATATCTAATTAGTTATAATTCCAAATGAACAATTATAATTGTAGTTGAATGCATGTCATGTATTTGACCAAACAGTTACATAGCAGTAACTAATTACTGCTAGCACAGTAAAGGAGACGGAGAAATTAATAGAAGCGGGCGAATTGAAAAAAGAGAAATTACTGCTAACTAAATTATCCATGACAACAGAGAAATTAACAGAAATTGTTCATGAAATTAGCATAACCTGGTTTGGGCGGATTGAAAACTCAAAGAAAAGCGGATTGAAAAGAAAGAAAAAAGACTAACCTGGGCGGAGACAGATGCCGTGCGATTGGGGACAGCGGACTGATTGACTCACCAGTGCGACTGGTTCATTATGAGAGAAGAAGACGAAGACTGCAATCGTGCGAGGTAGGTGGAGTGGATCGTGCGAGAGAGAAAAGAGTTTATGCGATTTGGTGAGATCTGCGAGAGGAGGAGGAGAAGAAGAGAAGCGATGTAGTGTTTGTGCGATTTAGGTCTTCTCTGTTTATGCATGTACGAGAGAGGAAACTTTCCGAGAGTAGAGAAGAAAAAGAAAGTTTAATTCGATTGGGTTCACAGGATTAGATTCGAAAGAAAATTGCGATAGGGTTAGATCCTTAGATCAAATCAAACTTGGTTAGATCAGCTATATGTTAGACTCGAAGGGGTATAATGGTCAGATTTTTTGGTTTTTATTATTTATCAATATTTTCTGACATAAAATATGAGAAAGGGGCAATTAAAGAAGAAGTTTCAAATTTAGGAGGGCAAAATCAAGAGTTTGTACTTTTGAGGGGTAAATGCTCAATTTTCACGGTTTTGGGGGGTATGGAAAAAATTTTCCCTTAAAGAATTGTCAGGACCATGAAATGCTACAAGAGAGATCCGGGGATGCTGCGTGTTTATCATAGCTCTATGCTCTATGCTTTTGTATATTCCATTGCTCAGTACCTAATTTTTAAGAAGGGTAAAAAATATTATTGACGAGAAATTACAATTTAGAATTTATCAATATATGTGGACTCGTTCCATTATATAAATCGCTCCCCTTGGGTCAATGTCTGTTTTGCCACGCCTCACAATAGTAAGATTATCCAAATCCTTAAATTTTGGAAGGTAAAGAAGATTTCCTTAGAAACATCTTGCACTACATAAAATTAAACGTTATTTATATAAAGTTGCTCAAACTTTACCTCAGTGATATCACCCAAATTGATGATGAGAGCATTAGGTAACGCACTAACGGCAATCCATTCTCCATCTTTTCTTATTTGCAAACCTTGTACATCATTTATCTGGAGAAGAATTGAAAATCCCTAGGCGTCTGAATGCGGCGCGATACCAATGACTTTATCAGCCTTCGGACATGGTGGGTAATAGTTGAATCGTAATCCCTGAGGATGATCTTTGAACAATTGTTCAAAAACCTCTGGTGCAACACCTAGGTTTGTGGCAATGTACTGCCACAGGCAACTTGCCACTTTTGTAAGCTCAAGAGAATATCTGTCCATATTATATCTGCAAAAAATGCACGTAATTCTTATAATATTTAAAAAAAGGACCAATTATTAGGCTTTTGTTTTATGGTAGTAAGTTCATTATTCCCTAACTTTTTACATCTAAATTATAGATCAAAGCATTTGTTACTTAGTTTATGGAAATAAAATTTCAATTTATGTAACATTAGGAAAATAATATCCATCATACATCGGTTTAATTTTTACCGATTTCAAAGGGTGATGACAGCCTACTTGTAATCAAATTTCCATATTGGGCCTCCGCAGCAATTATAATTATCCGCTTTTCTTTAAAATATGTTCCAATTTTATTATCTCTTTGCTTTATTTCCTTAATATATGGAGAATCTTTCTTTTTGTTTTGTTTTCCTCCATCGTAGTATAAAAAGAAGAGGTCATGAGTTCAAATACTGCTAAATAGGAATTAACAGAGAGAAGGTTCATAGTAGTATTAAAAGAAAGGTTATGAGTTCAAACGTTGTTAAAGAGGAATAAACAGACTCACAGAGAGAAGGTGGAGGGGCTGGTGGGCCAAATTTCATGTTAATCCAAGGACAACTCTACTCGATACAATTTCAATTTTACAAAAAATAGGCAATGATCTATCACTCATACCTGAAGGTGGAGGGGCTGGTGGGCCAAAATTTCATATTTCGAAGCGCAACTGGTCGGGTCATGACATAAAACATGTCAGACCAATCGAGCTTTTGTTCCTCTGATAAGAGGAACATCTGACCATAGCCCTGTAGAGTTCCATCATTATCTTGCTTGTATACCATCTTCTCTTCCAAGGGTTTGTTAAAGAACTCCTTAGTATTTTCCTTCAATCCCTCGATCAATTCTTCTGGTACTCCATGGTTCACCAGCTACAGTTTATGTCAGAATAGAGATTATCAGTTTGATCATGGAGTTTTAGGTGCACGAAATAATTGTTTGGCATGAAAATACGTTATGATTGAATGAATTTCTTATTCCTAGATTCCTGCACTAGTTTCTTCTCAATGTAATTGAATTAAACTCCCCCAAATTTTACAAAATATCACTTCATTTGAAAAAATTAGTAACCTCAGTTATATGTGTAACATAGAAAACAAAATTAATTGAAAAGAAAAAAAGAAATAGAAAAAGAAAAAGCCAACCTGGAAAAAACTCCACTCTTGGCAGGTTCGGTGCAGCTTTGCAGCTTCTTCTTTGGAGAACTCTGGATCAATTAATTTTGCCAAATCTATGATGGGCAACTCAATCTCGATGGTACGAGCAATTGGGTTGATGTTGGCTTCAGACTGGACATATCTTTCAGGAATCTGAGTCGATTTATTAAGAGATGTAGCAAGGCTTTGCACGTTTGGTACCGAGAGACTGTAACCGGCGCACTGAGAGTGTACTTCGCCTTTTGACATCTAGGGTACTAGCTAGTTGCTGTATTAATCCTCACTAGTACCGTTTCACCACTTGTGGTATAAAAGATAGAAGTCCTACTTTCATGCACGATAAAACATTGGACAATGATTCAACATATTTATACATGCACAGCTGGTACTAAAATATAATAATTTATCAAGTGCCCGCCTTCAAAAGAAAACATCACGTAAGACTATAAGAGTCATCAATTTTGACATGGTGCTTCGGATCGCGTATATTCTGTGGCGTATAGTATGCAGCTTGTCACATCCCGAACCAAATCACCATCTAGGAAGAACAACCCGCCACATATATATACTATGTTATATACATATATGGGTGTGTTTGGATGAGTTAGGAATAGGGGAAATTGTGTCCATGCCACTCTAAAACTCTGAAATTAGAGAATTGCCACCCTAAAAGTTTAACTTTGAAATATGCCACCCGAAATCAATTTATTTCAGAAATTTGCCATTTTTTCCATCTAAATCTTCATATTACCTAAAATACCCCTCCTCACTCTTCTTTTCTCCATCTTCCTCCATCTGCTCAGCCCTCGATCCCTGTCCCTCCCCATATCCGCCTCACCTCCACCAGGGATCCCCGCCTCTCCATCCCCCTGCTTCCACCTCTCCCCAGCCCTAACCTCCACCACGACTCCATTTACGTCTGCCTCACCTCCAGTTTCTTTTAGACTAACTAAAAATTTCATTCTTCTAGACTAACTCACCTCCAATTTCACCCTGACTCCATTTACAATGATTTTGGAATTTTTTAAAACTTACCATTTTTTGCTATAAATACACTAATTTGAAGCAAAAAATAACAAGCTTTAAAAAATTCGAAAAAAATAGTCTAAAAATTTTAAAAATTGTAAAATTCGTTTGCTATGAGATTTCAATATATAGATTGGTTTTGTTAGTTTAGATTTGTCAATTTGCAAAATCACTCATCAAACGGTCATGGTGCACAGAGCCATCTATGCATCATGGTTCACAATAGATATTCTCCATTTGGCTTAACCAAATCCATCACTTGTACCATCGGCTCACAACCAAATAACCAAAGATAATTGTAAAATTAACTAACTCTCTTCACCAGCATCATCTATATTCCATTTCAATTCTATACTACCCACTGTTAAGCCCCAATTAAGGGTTAAGGCCTAATCCTAGTCACACAAATTTTACAAACGACAAACCCAATTTGGAAGAAATAGAGATAGTAAACCTTAGCTTGTCCCTTCCTCTTTCTCTCTCTTCTCAGTCCTCTTCCTCTCCATCTCACTCATTTTTAGGGTTTTCCTCCAACCGACAACAAGACCTATATCGCAGGTATTTATCGGCAAAGTAAGAGTTACGTGGCTTTAGTACTGATAGAGAGGATAAGCTTACCCAGGTAAGACCCACTTGTCAGGTCGGTTTCGAGGAAGAGAGGAGAGGATAAGAACCGAGGTGGCGAAGATAAAGAGGGTCCAAACAGAAATTGACTGAGGTGGCATCTCCTTATTGACGCGTCGCAGGTGATCCCTAGCTTTAAGATTTCGAGCTTCCGATATTTTTTCAGAGAAAGATCAGATGAGATCGAAGGAACAGAGACAGAGGAGAAGATGACAGCGCGGAGAGAGAAAATTTGTGCTTTATTAAAAAAAGCATTCCTTGGATCTTCTGTATTAGGATTTGTGTGGCCAACGATGCTGCAACTTATATAAATTAATATTTATAATGGCATTTATTAATATTTTAATAGTTTTGATTATAAGTTTCAATATTGATTAAACTTTGATTTTGCTAGAATCATGTAGACTAATTATAGATACTACATAAGGTAGACATTTTCGTTTTCGATTCGATTTTACTATTGAATCGTATTTATTTCATAAAGTTACTAATTAGTAATGTTTCTATAATAATTAATGATTAATTTGAAAATTCTTATTTTTTCTTACTGATATTTATTTTGTTTTAATTAGAGCTAATTCTATAATATTATTTTCTAATTGGTTTGGTATTTATATAGAAAAGTTTCGCTATTATCTATTAATTTCAACTATCTTCATGTATTATTTTTATAGATTTATTATTCCAATATTATTAATGGAATTGATCTAATTAATTAAACTTAAATTTTAAGTTGGCATTTTCCAATATGTATACCTAGTGTATAGACACTCGACCGTAATTGCTCATGCCCTCCACCATGCACTAAGTGAGGGCTAGTATACTCTGGGGCTACTACCGCAGAGTTTCGTGGGGTAGTCCGCTTCCACACTCCTAAAGGTCCTAGCATATATGTCCAAACAAAACGAACACACACACACACACCAAATGACTGCTAATTCGACTACTGATTGAATAGCAGAGTAGATTAGTTGTGTTGCCCGTGATCACTATCATATAACAGACCACTGGCATTAACCTTGGTGCAACCTCCTGATAATGGAAACCCCGAGTAAAATAACTTAAACCACTCGATCTCATTTTGTTTCACTTTTCATTTATTTCCTTCTTAATTATTTCTTTTCACTTTTATAATTAATAATAAATTTACTAGTTCCTATCAAAAGAATAATAAAATCTCAAATGGCATCCACACCTGAAAATGGTGAGTTTTGAAAGAAGCTGGTCTTCAAAAAACTTTGTCTATTATTCCTTCAAAATAGTAGTTTTCTAGGGGGCGTTTGGATAGGCTAGGAATAGCCTCTTCCTAAGAATAGCTTCTTCCTAGACATAAATCTCTCTCACAAAGTTACACACTTTCCAACGTTTTAGTCCTAAAATCCTTATTCCTTCCTTATTCCCATACGATCCAAACGAGTCCGTACTAGTCCCGCTAAGTCATACTGATTAATGTAACTAATTCCGTCAAATACTAGTTTAATGAAAACTAAGTTAACTCTCATGTAGTTTTGGTTTTGGCTTAAATAAAAGTTAAACCAGACTTCTCACCTAGTTAAGCAAGATTTTATTTATTTATTATTCCTTTTTCCTACACGCTAGATTTAGTACTAACTTTCTAGTAATATTATATGAAATTACGTTTTTAATAATATTTCATGAAAAATTTTCACATAATTTTAATTTAACTTTGTCATGAAGCAAGCGGTCTATTAGTTTTATATACTATATGATTTTGTTATAAAAAACCATATGCTAAGTTTCTAGAATAATATTATTATAAAACTTATAAGAAATTGGAGTCAAATACCAACGTAACTTCGAATTATTTGCTAAACTTACTAATTCTTCCCTTAGTTTATTTTGGCCTATATAATCCTGTATGTTATATGTACCTACAAATTCCATAAATCGAAGTTCCTTACTATATTAAATAATTTTCATCACGTAAACTAAGTTTCACATTATTCTTTTAGGACTCGTTTGGATCGTATGGGAATAAGGAAGGAATAAGGATTTTAGGACTAAAACGTTGAAAAGTGTGTAACTTTGTGAGAGAGATTTATGTCTAGGAAGAAGCTATTCTTAGGAAGAGGCTATTCCTAGCCCATCCAAACGCCCCCTTAATATGAACAACTGTCGTGTAACCTAGCCATTTTAGACATTAGACATCTAAATAAAAGTTGGGCCTAAAGTAATATTGAAAAGTAATCTTTCTAACATATTTTGAAAAAAGAGTTGAACTTATGCATATATTTTGGAAAGTAATCTTTCTAACATATTTTGAAAAGAGTTGAACTTATGCATGTATTTTGAAAAGTAATCTTTCTAACATACCTAAAGTATAGCAACTGCGACTAGATATAAATAATAACCAATTCGTGAAAATTCAGGTGCGCAGCCAAGATTTCTGACTTAGAGGCCATAATTTTTTCTTAGCAGACTAAAGTTTGAAAGTTTAAAAATTTAAAAGAATTGACAACAAAAAATAATATTGCATGATTTTATAGTAGTAATTTTTTCTGAACATGAATTGTATCAAATACAATACAGAAGAATTTTTTTTTTCTTAAAAAAATAATAAGCAAAGATTTTCAAATTGGGAAATGCTTTATTTGTGATTTCTCGTCTTCTGAATTTGCTTAACAAAAAAAAAATTATAATTAAACTAGTTTGAACAAACAATAAACTTAACTAGATTGTATTTGAACTATTTTATTATGGATGCAAGTTGTTATATATTAAAAAATTTAGCATATAATTGAAAGGCTGTTCACATAGATTTAAAATCTTAGGGGGGGCCAATCCCCCCTTTCCCCACTATTGGCTCCGCCCCTCGCCAGTGAAATATTTCTTGACCAAACTATGAGTTCTTACCAGCCAACAGATTATTTATTGAGAGAAATACCTCAAATAGCAAGACTAACGAAACACCAAGCTACCAAACTCTGCCTTCTCAATCACCCGACCTTCCCCCTCACCAATCACCACAGTAAATATAAACTAAGAAAGAAAGAGAGGGAGTATGCTGTGATGCGCACCAAAGAGTGAAGGCTATAGCCTATATATATACAGCCTTCGAGTGGGCAGCAATATCGATGTCGTCATAGCATCCAATTGCAATTGAACACGTTATAAAAAGGATGATATCCACAGGGCTGTCAACGGCTGCCGTTAGACCGTTTTGCCATGACGTGAAACTGTAACAAAACAGTTAGTGGCAGCGCGAATCGTTCGTTTTGATAACGGAACGGCAAATGAAATGAAAAGTGGAACGATATAACACATGTTGTTTACTAAAATCGCATATTTTGTACATGCGGTTTAACGAAACAGTAAACGGAACTGTTAACGGAATGTCAAAATTGTGCCATTTCATTAGTGACACGGACACGGTTAACGAAACAGTTTTTTTCAGCACGTGAACACCACGTTTGTGGAAACTGGAAAGGGTAAGGATGAGACAACAAAATCAAATGGAGACAAGTTAAGTTTAAAGACCAAAAGTCCGGACAACATTGGAAGGTTGAGAAATTTCAAGATTAAATACTATAATCCAAAGGTCCAAGAATATTAAGGAATTAATTTCTGATCTTATGATTTAGATGTGTCTAATCTAATTCAATTGCTCTCAGGTGTTATAAGAATGTAAAAGTTGACGTTAATATTTTCTAAAATTTCAATTTTCACAAGCTTTTATTATTATTTTTTAGGTTAATTAACATATTAATGAACATGTTTATAGTTGTGCGTTTTTAATAGCCAATTTTAATAATTCGATCAAATTTTGTATTCAATTTAATTTTATTTGAATATCTTGATAAAGTTTATAATTTTGAAGTTATATTTTAATGCCATCATACTTATTTATAGAATTAAGATTGGAATTCAAGTATATTTGACTAGGATTAAAACAAAATTTTTATTATTCATAATTTGTCAAGTACATAATTGACAGTATCACACAGCTAGCTATATACACTTATTTTCTTTATAGATAAAAAAAATTAGGCAAAATTGGATATAACCCCCTCTAATTTTGCCTCTCAAGTATATAACCCTTTTGTTTAATTTTAATCATTTTTAAGTAAAAAAAATAATAATTTTCATAATTTCTGACCAATATACCCCATGTCCATGCTCCTCTTTTTATGTTGTGGACTTTTCATCTTCTCACTAGCGTTTGAAAGCAGAGGGCAATAAAACTATGATTTCTCTCTTTAGTCCATCCAAATCACCAGATTATTCTCACTAAATTCTAATTTATTTCCATTCTACTTTGTCTCCTCTCATTTCTATATCTCATTGAAACCTTCAACAGTCATTAAAATAACTTGCTTTCTTTCATTTTTACTGCTTTCACACTTTTTCCTAGATTCATTTTTTGCAATGAAGGAATTCCAAAACTCAAGGAAATCGTTTTATGGTCAAGTTCGAGAATGGCTTAGTGGGATTCGATCGCTTTTCATCTTTGCTGAATTAGCAGATATCTTAAAAAGTTTGAACAAACATGCTTGCTTACTTTCTTGAATAATTTTCGAAAAGGCATTATATCAGTAAGAGGTAATAGGAAGATGACAAAAGATTAATCAAAAAAAAAATCTACTTCGCTTACGTTTCTAATAATTTTTAGGGACGGCAACGTGAGAAAGTGCTGTAGAAGATCAAAGTATGGATCGAATGCGTGGCACAAAATATTAAAATAAAATTGACAAATTGTCATTTCAAGTTGTATAACTTGAGGGGGAGTGTTAAAACATGAAGTATGGCAGTGTGTGCTGCCACAAGAGATCAAGAATAGGGCATTCGGCCCTGTGTTCGGCTAGGGTCCAGCCGAATGGTAAGCCGAATGGGTGCGTATCGTGCAACAAAAGAAAACTTCAAGGTGTCTCCAAGTTAGGAAAGAATGCTAGCACGTCCAAAGATGTGTTCCCTGTGTGGGGTTGGTGTTTCCTTGTGTAAAAGATGTAAAATTGTAAAGAAAAGAAAGGAAATAATGGAGAATAATTGGAAAGAGATGTGTGTCTCTGTAGGATAGTTTCATATTTAATATTCTTCTTCTTCCTCTTACAATGTATCTCAGACATTAACAGAAATAATAAAAAGAATGTGTGTGTGTGTGGAGGACGTAGGCACCAAGTTGGTGCTGAACCTCGTTAAATTCCCGTGTTCACTTGTATTTAATTTGTACTGAGATCATCGTGCTGACTAGCCCTAAGGGGCACGGTTCTTGTGCAGTTGCACTTGGATCGTGCCTCCTCGAACCAAAATCTAACTTCCGCTGCATAGACGCTCGAATTCTTAACATCTAATTTTTGGCTGTGTGTGCGGCCAAACGGGACCAGAAAAGGGGCATTCGGCTGTGTGTTCAACCGAACGGGATCCAGAACGGTCGCGTCCCTGGTGATTAAAGGTGTTTCTGAGTCATATGAAGTTGTCGCAGAGGTATTGCTTAGGTTGTGCAACCTGTGAGCGGTGATTGGAGTCCAAATCTACCATAAAAGAAGAGATCTGTCTAGCCACAATAAAAATAAGGTATCTTATTTGTTTTTCCTAAAAAATTGAATCAACAAGGTGATTAGATGTTGTTTAGTTCTGTGACCATGGTTTCTCCAGAGTAAACAAATTTGTTGTGGATTGTTTAGACTTGATTTTGTTGCATGGTTGGTTGTATGGTTTGGGTATGAAAAAAATGTGACAATGAATGAGATGACCAAAGTCAAAACATCAAAATAACCCAAGTCGGGTCTGATTGAAGATTCAAGTCGAGTCAACAAGGTAATCCTAGTTGGATTTAAGGCTTGTCCGACTGTATGTTCGGCCGAATGGTAGGCCAAGTAGTTTTTCACATGACAATTGGTCTTTAGTATTGGTTATGGCTCGAGTCGGGTCTAAACCGGAAACCCAGAACAGGTCAAATGGTCCATGATAGGTCCATTCGGCTGGGTGTTCGGCCGAATGGATGGCCGAGTGGTCTGTTTTGAAGCAACGAATGTGGTCCAAGTTGGATCCAAGGAGAAAGCCTAAGACGGGTCATGAATATGGTCCAGATCTGGTCAGGTAAGAGAACCCAAGTCGGGTCAAACAAGATGGCCCTAATCGGTGATATCTCATATTTATATCGATATTTTGACCAGACTTTACATCGAAATTTGGACTAAAACTGCTATTTTTCCTTGTTTTTATCTTTGTTCGCCAGATTTGGCACTGCCGTTGCACTTTTGTTTTATATTTGCAGGAACTCGAAAGAAATAGCAAGGAAACAGCAGAATAGACGGCTAGACGACTCATTCCTAGCCAACTATGTTGCACGGGTGCGGGTGCGGGTATCGTATCGGATACAGTGCGGGTGCGGGGATACGTCATTTTTAAAAAAACTAGGATACGGCAGTATATATAAAATAATTAAAATAATATATTTTTCTAATTTATATATTCTGTAATTAAAAAACTAATTATTTATTTTATTAAATATATATATTTTATAATTTGTAACTAATTTATGTAGTAAATAATTTGTACTGATTAAAAACTAATTATGATAGTTGTTTTATAATTTTTAGATTTGAATACTTTCAAAGTGGATTTCAGAGGTTTAGACAACGTTTTTTGGTCCCGAAAATTGTCGATACGGGTTTAACCTCCGTAGGTGAAACCCATGTAAAACTTGTAGATCTTGTTGCGAGCTTTCCGGATTGTGGACATTCGTCCAAAACAGACATTCCTATAAAAAATTATAGCAGTTTGAAGTTCTAATATTCAAAAACGTATCCCAGGCGTATCCTGGCCGTATCCCAGCCGTATCCAAGGCGTATCCTGACCGAATCCGCAGGTCAAACACATTAAAATAATAGGATTCGCCACGTGGCGTATCCGGTGCGTATCGCACGCGAATCGCATGCGAATCCGCGTCGGATACGCGTCGGATACGGGATACGGGTATTATTTGAAGTATCCGGGTAACATAGCTAGCCAAAGATCAAATCCCGACTCGACCCGGTGCATTGACCAGACACAAGGCCACGCGAATTACAACTTAGCCAAGTCAGCTCCATCAATTCGGACCGAATTCCTCTCAATTCGGACCGAATTCACATGCGCAGAAATTCCAGCAGCATCAATTCGGTCCGAATTGCTTAACAGGGAAGTTTTTCTGGTTGAATTCTGAGGCGTTTTCTCTTATGGAAAGGCCTCAATTTCGGCCTAGATGGAGGGAGAGCGTGCACCAGCTGTCAGGGGGCCAGAGAAGAGTTTATTAGGCGCCTTCTATCTTGGGAAGGGGGCCATCTTCCATTCCACATTCACTTTTCTCTCTCCAGCAGATCTGGATCTGGTCTTCTCTCCCATTTTCTGGACAGTTAGGGCAGAAGGGAAGGCTTTTGGACCTGTTTCCGGCTGTAGCAACGAGTTCTAAAGGATCTAAGGTGCTCTCTAGTGCGACGGCAGCAGTTGATAACCTAAGAAACTTGGATATTTGTTGTATCTTTCATACTTTTTCTCTAAATTCTGATTTTATGGCTCGTTTGAATTTATCTACTGTTATTTGCATGGATTTAAGTAGTATGCTAGGCTAATCTCCTGTTGCTTTAGGGGTAGATGTAGCCTAGGATTTGGTTTGCTTAATTTACTCATTTTGTTGATGGACGAAGTCAATTACTACTTGGAAATTTTAATGACCTGCTTGTGTTTTTGAGTTGATTATTCTTTGCATTGCTTGACATTTGTTCGGCCGCACTTGTTAGGACTACAATCCCAATTTATAACCAAGTCTTGCACAAGAATTCGAGGTAGGTCAAGGACGAAAGTCGACCAGTTAGTAACCAAAAGTAAACCCTTCTAATTAGGCGACGGCCTAATTTAGATATCTCGTAGAAAACCAATTAGTAATCTCGAATAAGTCCACCGAAAAACGAAAGTTGAGGTGCAATGCATTCGATGAAGGTTAACACTAGTTCCCGTACCAAATACCGTACCCACTAGGCGAAAGCAGAGGGTTAGGGAGTTTAGGTATGGCTAGATGGACCTTTGGCTTGAACAGATCAACAATCGAGTAAATTCTAGTATTTACACAGTGGAATTCGGACCGAATTGGCCACAATTCGGACCGAATAGGTGGGACAGAACCGCGACAGCGGGATGTTTCGCAACCCTGTGACCAATCCTAAGTGAAATCGAACCCTAAGGCACGTTTCTCATTATATATTAAACTGTTTAAAATCTCCAAAAATATTTATTTGAATTGTTTTGCATTACTTTCTACTTTAGCACTTGCATTCTCTATTTCACCTCTATTTATTTGATTCGAGAACTTTTCTAAAAATTTTTATTGTCTAGATTTAGCGAACCAATAAGAGTAGTAATCATACCCATCTCTGTGGGATCGACACCTTTACTTTGCTATAAACGACTAGTCGAGTAAAAGGTTTATTTGTTTGACCTTGGTTTATACCTCGATCAATCGGGTCAAATAAAACAAGTTGCATGTGTAATCAAATATCTCTCTCAGGGGGAGAGCAAAATTGAGAGAGATCTTTGGTATCGATCAAGAAGAAATGCCTTAAGTTAGGTCTGAATGGCTCTTCAAGTTGGAGAGTTGAATGTTTTCGAGTCGAAGGCATGTGAAGTCAAGAATTAATCAAATATGCAAGCCACCAAATATCCCTCTCAGGGAGAGAGTTGAAGTGAGAAAAATATTTGGTGTCCAAGATGGATATCAAGTGAATAAGCATGAGAGATCAATGGAGACAAGAGGCTCTAGTCATGTCATATGGTCCAAGTTGGGTCAAGTGGTCAAGGCGAGTCAAGACCTTAATCTAAGTAATAAAGATAGACTCAAGAAATACTCGGGTCGAGCACAAGTGTGCTCAAGTCGAGTGGATATCGTGTCATGCAATGAATTCTACAAGATGGCCAAGAAGGTAAAGATCAAGTCATGTGCGAGTCAAGCAAGGATGCTCAAGTCTAACATGTGACTGGTCAAAGGATTCGAAGCCATTAAAAGGAGAAGTTGGAGACGTGATGCGATAGGATACGAGTCAAGAGTAATATACTTGGAATAAGGTTAGTAAAATAATATCTCTCATGTGTGAATGTGTGAATTGTGAAGGTGGCTTGAGATAAAAGATTACTTGACTATGGTGCACGGGGCGAGCCAGGAGGGCACGGACCGGGCAAGATGGATTTAATGCAAGGCACTAGGGTCTAGCACAAGATGTGTGACTTGTGTCAAGTGAAGAAAGTGATTCATGTGGCGGTGTGTGCCGTTGTTGTGTGTGCAACTCATAGAAGGTGTAAAACAAAGAAATTGGTGGCATGTGTGTGCCAATGAAGACAAAAAGTGTGTGCCAATGAAGACGGTGTGTACCGGTGTGCAGCACTCTATTCAAGTGAGACATGCCAAGTCAGTACATGTCCACTTGAGGGGGAGTGTGAGAAAGTGCTGCAGAAGCTCAAGGTATGGATCGAATGAGTGGCACAAAATATTAAAATAAAATTGACAAGTTGTCATTTCAAGTTGTATAACTTGAGGGGGAGTGTTAAAACATGAAGTATGGCAGTGTGTGCTGCCACAAGAGATCAAGAATAGGGCATTCGGCCCTGTGTTCGGCTGGGGTCCAGCCGAATGGGTGCGTATCGTGCAACAAAAGGAAACTTCAAGGTATCTCCAAGTTAGGAAAGAATGCTAGCACGTCCAAAGATGTGTTCCCTGTGTGGGGTTGGTGTTTCCTTGTGTAAAAGATGTAAAATTGTAAAGAAAAGAAAGGAAATAATGGAGAATAATTGGAAAGAGATGTGTGTCTCTGTAGGATAGTTTCCTATTTAATATTCTTCTTCTTTCTCTTACAATGTATCTCAGACATTAACAAAAATAATAAAAAGAGTGTGCGTGTGTGTGGAGGACGTAGGCACCAAGTTGGTGCTGAACCTCGTTAAATTCTCGTGTTCACTTGTATTTAATTTATACTGAGATCCTCGTGCTGACTAGTCCTAAGGGGCACGGTTCTTGTGTAGTTGCACTTGGATCGTGCCTCCTCGAACCAAAATCTAACTTCCGCTGCGTAGACGCTCGAATTCTTAACAGGCAAAAGACCCAAAAGTCATTCCTGCCCGCTCAGGCGCTCAGCAAGGCCAAGGCACTCGTGGGAGGCAGGGCTAGACCGTATCTAGAACTATACCGAGAAAGTATTGTGCTTCTATGTTCATAATATATAGAGGTAGGCCCAATTAGTTGCAAAAAAGAGAGGATGAGAGGCGATACAAGCGGTAGTGTCGTCGACCAACGAGCGGTGCTCCTTTAGATTTGCTTCAGCGCGCTATTGACTCGTTAGTAGACTCGGCCCAATTAGTCCGTCAAGCTCTGTTAGAATCACATATCGAGGCTCCATCGTCGGGTATCGGGGGGTCCCAGTGTATAGAGACGGGTATCGGGGGGTCCCATGGTAGGATGGGTCATGACTCCACCTCCAAACATTACGAGTGTCTATTTCAACCACACAAGCTGTACTTACCTCAATCAAATCACATTTCAATCAGATATCATTTAATATGACACTTTACAATCATGTATCAATATACATATTCACAAAATATTATCATGAATGATGATCAAGTTATGAATTCAAAATGCACAATACTAATATATCACATATAATTAAAACTCAAGTAAAATCTGTACCTGAATTCAAGATCAAAAGCAGCAGCAAAAGAAAGACAAGTCAAGCCAAACAATTCAAGCAACAAGTATGCAAGCAATTTCTTTGACTCTTATGATGTCTAGCTCGAGCTGAGCATTCTCTACCTTGACATGCGATTTTCCAACTCTAAGACATAAAATTACAATCTCAAGTTTTAAATTATAAACCCAAAGTTATACTCAATTACCCAAAAACTAACTAGTTACTACTTGAGTACTCATTCCAACCATGGTGTTTTCTAAAGTGTCAAAAACAATTTGCAAGAAAACTCAAATAATAAATAAATTATCAAATAATCCATTAATTTGCCAAATGGGTCCAGCAGCACACATCTTAAATTAGAACATCAATAAAATATGTTCAGCTTAAAACTTAGACATAATTGGAAGAATGGATGAAAATTTTACCAATAACCCAAGATATTTTCCTAAAGTGTACATCTTCAACTTGGAGGCTGGTTTTAAAGAAACTAAAATGACAAATTGAGAGATGACAAGGGGGTGTGAAATGGTTTAGTAAAATTCTCACATAGAGGACGGAATTTCAGCTAAGGAATTATTTGAACAAATCCGTAAAATCACAACATACCAAATATCCATTATTGTTGTCTCAAAATCTGGTTGTATAAGTATGCAATGAAGCCCTTGTACTTGAGTAAATTCACATAAAAACCAATTTTGAAATTTTTTTTTTCTAACAAGGCCAGTTTGTAGTATCACTCGAACTTAGTAAAATTTTCACCAATGAAGCCTACTGTTGGTTACATGGTTATCAACCATTGCAGCCCCACCATAAACACATTACTTGATAAACCAATGGTACTAAACCGATGTGCACCACTTAAAATAGACAATCATTTAACCAAGTGCTTGTATTCCTTAGGAATTACTTTTATGCCCAATCTATACCTTAGCATCCTGCCTCTTTAAAATTTGCTTACTAACTAACAATTTGTCATATCATATCAAGAAGGAACCAAAGACAAATTAATTATTCAAAAAAATCAAATATTAACAAAAGAACTCACAAATCCATGAAGATACTTACTTAATTTCGGCCAAAGACCGGTGACGCGAGAAAGAGAGTCAAATTCGCTACTTCTTGATTCTCACCACTTAATTCTCGAAAGAACCTTGCAAGAGCACATGGAAATCGATGGAGAGGACCCTAGAGTGCTCCATGTCGAAGGATGGCCAAAACCGACGTGTTCGCTTCAATTTCCGAAAAACTTCCATCGAAAAATACGACGAGGAGGGGACTCCAATCGGCGATCCGAGGGTAGATAATGTGAGAGGATAGTGAGGTGAACGCGTGGGTACTTTGATTGATAAAATGGTGGAGGAATGACGGAGATCAAGGTTTAGGAGAGAAGAGGCGCCTAAGCTCTTTGTGTTGGAGTCGAATGGGAAGACAGATGAGGCGCAAGGACCAAATCCGATCAACCGAGATCCTCAACAGTCCTTTAAAAGGACTGTTTGGTACAGCCATCCCTTTTTTTTAATATTTAAAATTTTTAAAATTCAAATGCTGAATCCAAACCGTTGATCCTGTTCAATTTTACGGGCGATGCGTTTTCGTAAAAGTTTTATAAAATTTGGAGTTGATTTCATACCTGATTAAGTGGTCAACAAATGAACGAACCTGGTTTGATTAATTCTAATACGTTCATAATTTGATCACTTAATCAGGTATGAAATCAACTCTAAATTTTATAAAACTTATATGAAAACGCATCGCCCGTAAAATTGAACAAGATCAACTGTTTGAATTCAGAATTTGAATTTTAAAATTTTTAAATATTAAGAGAAAAGAGGATAGCTGTACCAAATAGTCCTTTAAAGGACTGCTGAGGATTTTTTTTCTCCCAAGTCCCACACTTCTTTACTTTTTGCACATGGTGCACCATTGAATATTTAACCATGGACACAAAATGACACCTGGGTCCTAATTGTCAATCACTTGATTCAAAGTATGTATGTGCAACTCCCATACAGTTAAATTTATAACAAAAACAAAAATCTAATTATGGAAATAACTTTACAAATTGCCTAAGTCTTTAAAAACTTTTGAAGTATTAAAAATCATATATAATTTCAAGCAAACTAGCAATTAAACGTGTAAGGAGGAAATGATACACTCCAACTAAATTCAAATAGATTACCAATTATTAATCAACCAAGACAAAATTTAAGGACTCAAATGATAAAAGACTATGTATAACAATATTACCATGTAACATTAAACCTAACATAAAAAAAAAATGAGCTTTCTAATTAATTTATACATAGTAATTAATTGTATAATGTAACATCGGAAAATAAAATCACTCAATTTAGAATTTCATTCATGAGTTATCAAAATTTCACTAAACGAAAAATTCAAAAACAAAAAAAAATTCAGTCTCGTCGAAATTTTACAAGAAATTCATAAATAACAAAAACTTCATAGTTTCACAATTTTGTATTAGTATTTGTATTTGCATTTCATTTGTATTTTGAATTTGTATTTGTATTTGCATTTGTTTTTGCATTTTGTATTTGTATTTGAATTTGTATTTGTATTTGTATTTGAATTTGGATTTCAATTTGCATTTGTATTTGCATTTTGTATTTGTATTTGCTTTTGAATTTGCATTTGCATTTGAATTTGAATTTGCATTTAAATTTGCATTTGATTTTGTATTTGTATTTATATTTTTATTTTGTATTTGTATTTGTATTTATATTTTGTATTTGTAATTGTATTTGTTTTTGTGTTTGATTTTGTATTTTGTATTTTGTTGCATTTGAATTTGAATTTGCATTTGTTTTTGTATTTCTATTTGCATTTGCATTTGAATTTGTATTTGTTTTTTTTATTTGTATTTGTAATTGTATTTTGTATTTTGTATTTGTTTTTGTTTTTGTATTTGCACATGTATTTGCATTTGCATTTGAATTTGCATTTGATTTTGCATTTATTTTTGTATTTGTATTTGAATTTGCATTTGCATTTTGCATTTGTATTTCTATTTGTTTTTATATTTGTATTTGTATTTGTATTGGCATTTGGAATTGCATTTGCATTTACATTTGCATTTTGTATTTATTTTTGTAATTGTATTTGCATTTGCATTTTGTATTAGTATTTGTATTTGTATTTGTATTTGTGTTTGTATTTGGATTTGCATTTACATTTCCATTTTCATTTATATTTGTATTGGCATTTGCATTTGAATTCGATTTGTTTTTGTATTTATATTTGTTTTTGTATTTGTATTTGTATTTGTAATTGTATTTGTATTTGTTTTTGTGTTTGTATTTGGATTTTGATTTGCATTTGCATTTGTATTTTCATTTGCATTTCGGATTTTGTATTTGTTTTTGTATTTATATTTATATTTGTATTTGCATTTGCATTTGCATTTTGTATTAGTATTTGTATTTGTATTTTGAATTTGTATTTGTATTTGTATTTGCATTTGCATTTGCATTTGTATTTGCTTATGCATTTTATATTTTTATTTGTATTTGTATTTATATTTTAATTTGAATTTCGATTTGCATTTGCATTGGAATTTTGTATTTGTCTTTACTTTTTTTCCATTTGCATTTTGTATTTGTATTTGTATTTGTATTTGTATTTGTATTTGTATTTGTATTTGTATTTGTATTTTCATTTGGATTTGCATTTGCATTTTGTATTTGTTTTTGTATTTGACTTTGCATTTTGTATTTGTATTTGTGTTTGTATTTGGATTTGAATTTACATTTGCATTTGCATTTATATTTGTATTGGCATTTGCGTTTGAATTCTATTTGTTTTTTTATTTGAATTTGTTGTTGTATTTGTATTTGTATTTGTATTTGTAGTTGTATTTGTTTTTGTATTTGTATTTGGATTTGGATTTTGATTTGCATTTGCATTTTCATTTGCATTTGCATTTTGTATTTGAATTTACATTTGCATTTGTATTTATATTTGTATTTGTATTTGTATTAGGATTTTTATTTTAATTTTTATTTGCATTTGCATTTACATTTTCTATTTATATTTGTATTTGTATTTGTATTTGTATTTTAATTTGCATTTGCATTTTGTATTTGTATTTGTATTTAAATTTGCATTTCTATTTATTTTTTCATTTGCATTTGCATTTGAATTTGCATTCAAATTTGCATTTGTTTTTGTATTTCTATTTGTATTTTTATTCTGTAATTGAATTTTTATTTGTATTGCATTTGCATTTTATATTGTATTTATTTTTGTTTTGTATTTGTATTTTCTATTTGTAATTATATTTATTTTTTTTATTTGCATATGTATTTTGTATTTTGCATTTGCATTTGAACTTGAATTTGTATTTATATTTGTATTTAGATTTGTATTTGCATTTAAATTTGCATTTGTATTTGTATTTATATTTTGTATTTGTATTTGTATTTGTTTTCGTTTTTATATTTTTTATTTGTAAATGTATTTGTTTTTGTATTTGATTTTGTATTTTGTTGCATTTGGATTTGAATTTGCATTTGTTTTTGTATTTGTATTAGTATATATATTTGCATTTGTATTTGTAATTGTATTTTGTGTTTTGTATTTGCACATGCACATGCATTTGTATTTGTATTTTGTATTTTGCATTTGAATTTGCATTTATTTTTGTATTTGTAATTGTATTTGTATTTGCATTTGCATTTTGTATTTGTATTTCTATTTATTTTTGTATTTGTATTTGTATTTCCATTTTCATTTGCATTTTCATTTGCATTTTGTATTTATTTTTGTATTTTTATTTGCATTTTGTACTTGTATTTGTATTTGTGTTTGTATTTGAATTTGCATTTGCATTTATATTTGTAATGGCAATTGCATTTGAATTCTATTTGTTTTTGTATTTGCATTTATATTTGTATTTATATTTGTATTTGTGTTTGTATTTGTATTTGTATTTGGATTTTGATTTGCATTTGCATTTGAATTTTGTATTTGTATTTGTATTTGTATTTGTATTTTGAATTTGTATTTGTATTTGTATTTGCATTTTGCATTTGCTTTTGCATTTTGTGTTTTTATTTTTATTTGTATTTGAATTTGAATTTGGATTTGGATTTGCATTTGCATTGGGATTTTGTATTTGTATTTGCTTTTGCATTTGCATTTGAATTTTGTATTTGTATTTCTATTTGTTTTTGTATTTGTATTTGTATTTGTATTTGTATTTGTATTTGCATTTGCATTTTCATTTTCATTTTCAGTTGTATTTCATTTGCATTTTGTATTTATTTTTATATTTGTATTTGTATTTGCATTTGTATTTTATTTTTATATTTGTATTTGTATTTTATTTTTGTATTTGTATTTGTAATTGTATTTGTGTTTGTATTTGGATTTGCATTTACAATTGCATTTGCATTTATATTTGTATTGGCATTTGCATTTGAATTATATTTGTTTTTATATTTGTATTTGTATTTGTATTTATTTTTGCATTTGTATTTTTATTTGTATTTTGATTTTGCATTTGCATTTGCATTTGCATTTTGTATTTATTTTTGTATTTGTATATACATTTTGTATTTGTATTTGTATTTGCATTTGTATTTTAGATTTGTATTTTTATTTGTATTTATATTTGTATTTGTATTTACATTTGCATTTGGATTTGCTTTTGCATTTTGTATTTGTATTTGTATTTTTATTTGTATTTGTATTTGTATTTGCAACTGTATTTTGTATTTGAATTTGTATTTGCATTTGTATTTATATTTGTCTTTGTATTTGTATTAGGATTTTCATTTTCATTTTCATTTGCATTAGCATTTGCATTTTGTATTTGTATTTGTATTTTGATTTGCATTTATATTTGAATTCGCATTTCTATTTATTTTTTTCATTTGCATTTGCATTTGAATTTCCATTCAAATTTGCATTTGTTTTTGTATTTTATTTGTATTTGTATTTTTATTCTGTATTTGAATTTTTATTTGTATTGCATTTGCATTTTAATTTATATTTGTTTTTTTATATTTGTATTTTCTATATGTATTTACATTTGTATTTTGTATTTTGCATTTGCATTTGAATTTAAATTTGTATTTGTATTTGTTTTGTATTTGTATTTATATTTGTATTTACATTTGCATATGCATTTGAATTTGCATTTGTTTTTGTATTTGTTTTTGTATTTGTTTTTGTTTTTGTTTTTGTATTTGCACATGCATTTGCATTTGCAATTGTATTATGTATTTTGCATTTGAATTTGCATTTGTTTTTGTATTTGTATTTGAATTTGCATTTGCATTTGCATTTACATTATGTATTTGTATTTTTATTTTTTTTTTGTATTTGTATTTGTATTTATATTTGTATTTGCATTAGAATTTGTATTTTCATTTGCATTTTGTATTTTTATTTGTATTTATATTTGTATTTGTATTTGTATTTGTATATGTATTTGGATTTGGATTTGCATTTGCATTTGTATTTGTATTTGCATTTTGTATTTGTTTTTGTATTTGTATTTGTATTTCTATTTGTATTTGTATTTGCATTTTCATTTGCATTTTGTATTTGTGTTTGTATTTGTATTTTGAATTTGTATTTGTATTTATTTTTGTTTTTGTATTTGCATTTAAATTTGCATTTGCCTTTCCATTTCGTATTTGTATTTGTTTTTGTATTTGTATTTGAATTTGGATTTGGATTTTCATTTGCATTGGCATTTTGTATTTGCATTTGTATTGGCCTTTGCATTTGCATTTGAAATTTTCATTTGCATTTTGTATTTGTATTTGTATTTGTATTTGCATTTGCATTTTGTATTTGAATTTGTATTTGCATTTGTATTTATAATTGTATTTGTAATCGGATTTAGATTTGGATTTTTATTTTCAATTGCATTTGCATTTGTATTTTATATTTGTATTTGCATTTGCATTTTGTATTTGTATTTGGATTTGAATTTATATTTGCATTTGCATTTATATTTATTTTTGCATTTGCATTTGAATTTGTATTTAAATTTACATTTGTTATTGTATTTGTATTTGTATTTTTATTTTTATTCTGTATTTGAATTTTTATTTGTATTGCATTTGCATTTTAATTTGTATTTGTTTTTGCTTTTGTATTTGTATTTTGTATTAATAATTGTATTTGATTTTGTATTTGCATTTGTATTTTATATTTTGCATTTTCATTTGAATTTGAATTTGCATTTAATTTTGTATTTGCATTTGCATTTTTTAATTGTATTCATATTTGTATTTGGATTTTCTTTTATATTTGCATTTGCATTTCTATTTATTTTTGCATTTGCATTTGCATTTAAATTTGAATTTGCATTTAGATTTACATTTGTTTTTTATTTTGTATTTGTATTTATTTTTTTATTCTGTATTTAAATTTTTATTTCTATCGCATTTGCATTTTAATTTTTATTTGTTTTTATTTTTGTATTTATTTTTGTATTTGCACATGCATTTGCATTTACATTTGTATTTTGAATTTTCCATTTGAATTTGCATTTCAATTTGCATTTGCATTTTGTGTTTGTATTTGTATTTGTATTTATATTGTATTTGTTTCTGTATTTAAATTTGTATTGTATTTGCATTTGTACTTGCATTTTCATTTTGTATTTTTTTTTTGTATTTGTATTTGCATTTGCATAGGCATTTTGTTTTTATATTTGTATTTGTATTTGTGTTTGTATTTGTATTTGTATTTGTTTTTGTGTTTGTGTTTGTATTTGGATTTGCATTTACATTTATATTTGTATTAGCATTTGCATTTGATTTTCTATTTGTTTTTCTTTTTGTATTTGTATTTGTTTTTGTATATATATTTGTATTTGTATTTGTATTTGTACTTGTATTTGCTTTTGCATTTGCACTTGCATTGTATTTGTTTTTGTATTTGTATATGTATTTGCATTTGCATTTTATATTTGTATTTGTATCTGTATTTGTGTTTGTGTTTGTATTTGTATTTAAATTTGTATTTATATTTGTATTTGTATATGTATTTGTATTTTTATTTGTATATGTATTTGTATTTGCATTTGCATTTGAATTTGTATTTTGTATTTGTTTTTTTATTTGTATTTGCATTTGCATTTGCATTTGTATTTTGTATTTGTTTTTTTATTTGTATTTGCATTTGCATTTGCATTTGTATTTTGTATTTGTTTTTTTTATTTGTATTTGCATATGTATTATTTTGTATTAGTCTTTGTATTTTCATTTCATTTGTATTTGCATTTGCTTTTGCATTTTGTATTTGAATTTATTTTTGTATTTGTATTTGAATTTGGATTTGGATTTGCATTTTGTATTTGTATTTGCTTTTGCATTTCATTTTGTATTTGTATTTGTATTTGTATTTGTATTTGTGTTTGTATTTGTATTTGTATTTGGATTTAGATTTGCAATTGCATTTGTATTTTGAATTTTGCATTTGCACTTGCATTTGTATTTTGAATTTTGCATTTGCATTTGAATTTGCAATAGTTTTTATATTTGTATTTGCATATGTATTTGTATTTGTATTTTGTATTTGTAGTTGTATTTTTGCTTTTCATTTTTATTTTGAATTTGTATTTGTATTTGTATTTGTATTTGCATTTTAATTTTGTATTTGTATTTGTATTTGAGTTTGTATTTGGATTTGCATTTGCATTTGGATTTGGATTTGGATTTGCATTTGCATTTTGTATTTGTATTTGCATTTTCATTTGTAATTGCATTTGCATCTTTTTATTTGTATTTGTATTTACATTTTGTATTTGAATTTATATTTGTATTTGTATATGTACTTGTATTTGTATTTGGATTTGCATTTTGTATTTGTATTTGTATTTGTATTTGGATTTGCATTTATATTTGCATTTGTATTTATATTTATTTTTGCGTTTGCATTTGCATTTGAAGTTGCATTCTGTAGAAACCCGTAAAAATTAGAAAGTAGATTTCAATTTTAAAATTGATAGTCAACTTTTAGAATAATTAAAACTATTAAGATCGGATGGTCCTGAATATTTAGAGAAACACAACTTGATCCAACGGTCCAGATTCAATGAAACAGGAGGAATTTGATTTCTGATATTTCTAACATTAATTCAGTGGTCCTTTTAATTCAAATTGAGTTATAACAATCTCTATGATATCTAATTAAAATTTTAAAGTGCGATTCTTTAATTATATCAACACATTTTATGAAAGTTTATAATTAGTCGAAATTAATTATCGGATTGATTGGACAATATAGTTATTAAATTCATTGAATTCGCATTTTGAATAGTTTGTGTTGATTGAATAATTCAGATTTGATTCCTCATTAATTAAAATTATTTATATTTGTGTTTGTATTTGTATTTGTATTTAAATTTGTATTTGTATTTGTATATGTATTTGTATTTGTATTTGCATTTGCATTTTCATTTGCATTTGTATTTTATATTTGCATTTGCATTTGCATTTGTATTTTGTATTTGTATTTGTATTTGTATTTGTATTTGTATTTGCATTTGTATTTGCATTTGTATTTGCATATGTATTATTTTGTATTAGTATTTGTATTTGCGTTTCATTTGTATTTTGAATTTGTATTTTCATTTGCATTTGCTTTTGCATTTTGTATTTGCATTTGCTTTTGCATTTTGTATTTGAATTTGTTTTTGTATTTGTAATTAAATTTGGATTTGGACTTCCATTTTGTATTTGTATTTGCTTTTGCATTTACATTTGCATTTCATTTTATATTTGTATTTGTATTTGCATTTGCATTTGCATTTGTATTTGTATTTGTATTTGCATTTGCATTTACATTTACATTATGTATTTGTATTTGCATTTGCATTTGTAATTTTATTTGCATTAGCATTTGTATTTGTATTTGTATTTGTATTTGTATTTGCATTTGTATTTGTATTTGTATTGCATTTGCATTTGCATTTGTATCTTTTATAATAAATAACATATGAATAATATTCTAAACATTATAAAGAGTTTAAATATAGATTATTGTGATCAAATGACTAAGAATGAATCCAGAAACGAATGAAATTCTCAAACGATACTCAGAATTGCATTATTTGCACTTTATATGCGTAATTACCATGGATAATCTAATCTTTTGGAAAAAAATAACATATGAATCATTTTATAGACACTTAATGAGTTTAAATGTAGATTATTGCGATCAAATGACTTAGAATAAATCCAGAAACGATTGAAATGCTCAAACAATGCTCAGAATTGCATTATTTGCAATATATATATGCGTAATTACCATATATAATCCAATATTTTTTAAAAAATAACATATGAATCATATTATAGAGAGTATAAAGAGCTTAAATGTTGATTATTGTGATCAAATTATATAGAATGAATCCAGAAACGATTGAAATGCTCAAACGATGTTCAGATTTGCATTATTTGTATTTTATATACGTAATTACAATGTATAATCCAATCTTTTTCTACAAATAGTATATAAATCATATTCTAGACAGTATAAGGAGTTTAAATATAAATATATATATGCGTAATTACCATGTATAATACATTCTTTTTGAATAAATAATATATGAATCATATTATAGACAATATAAAGAGTTTAAATGTAGATTGTTGTGATCAAATTACTTTTTTTTAGATATACTAGATAGAGGCTATCTAGTTGGTGATCAAATTACTTAGAATGAATCCAGAAACGATTTAAATGCTAAAACGATACTCAGAATTGCATTATTTGCACTTTATATGCGTAATTACCATTTATAATCCAATAATTTTGAATCAATAACATATGAATTGTATTCTAGACCGTATAAAGAGTTTAAATTTTGATAATTGTGATCAAATGAATTATAATGAATCCAGAAACGATAGAAATGCTCAAACGATGCTCAGAATTGCATTGTTTGCACTTTATATACGTAATTACCATGTATAATCAAATCTTTTTGAATAAATAATATATAAACAAATTATAGACAGTATAAAGAGTTTAAATATAGTTAATTGTGATGAAATGAAAGAGAATGAATCCAGAAACGATTGAAATGCTCAAACGATGTTCAGAATTACATTATTTGTATTTTATATTCATAATTACATTGTATAATCCAATCTTTTTGAATAAATAACATATGAATCATATTATAGACAGTATAAAAAGTCTAAATATTGATTATTGTGATCAAATGATTTAGAATGAATCCAGCAACGATTGAAATGCTCAAACGATGCTCAGAATTGCATTATTTGCACTTTATATGCCTAATTACCATGTATAATCCAATTTTTTTGAAGAAATAACATATAAATCATATATTAGACAGTTTCAACAGTTTAAATGTACATTATTATGATCAAATGACATAGAATTAATCCAGAAACGTTTCAAATACTCAAACGACGCTCAGAATTGCATTTTTTGCACATTATATGCGTAATTACCATTTACAATCCAATATTTTTTAATAAATAACATATGAATTATATTATAGACAGTATAAAGAGTTTAAATGTTGATTATTGTGATCAAATTACTTAGAATGAATCCAGAATTGATTGAAATGCTCAATCAATGTTCAGAATTTCATTATTTGGATTTTATATGCGTAATTACAATGTATAATCCAATCTTCATGAATAAATAACATATGAATCATATTATAGACAGTATAAAGAGTTTAAATATAGATTATTGTGATCAAATTACTTAGAATGAATCCAGAAACGATTGAAATGCTCAAACGATGTTCAGAATTACATTATTTGTTTATTATATGCGTAATTACAATTTATAATCCAATCTTTTTGAATAAATAACATATGAATCATATTATAGACAGTATAAAAAGTTTGAATGTAGATTATTGTGATTAGATTACGTAGATTAAATCCAGAAACGACGGAAATGCACAAACGATGCTCAGAATTGCATAATTTGAACTTTATATGCGTAATTACCATGTATAATCCAACCTTTTTAAATAAATAATATATGAATCATATTATAGACAGTATAAAGAGTTTAAATGTAGATTATCGTGATCAAATTACTTAGAATGAAACCAGAAAAGATTTAAACGCTCAAACGATGCTGAGAATTGAATTATTTGCACTTTATACGAGTAATTACCTTGTATAATCCATTCTTTTTGAATAAAAAACATATGAATCATATTTTATACAGTATATAGAGTTTAAATGTTGATTATTGTGATAAAATTACTTAGAATGAATCAAGAAACGATTGAAATTCTCAAGCGATGTTCAGAATTGCATTATTTGCACTTTATATGCGTAATTACCATTTATAATCAAATCTTTTTTAGTAAATAACATATGAATCATATTCTAGAAAGTATAAAGTGTTTAAATGTAGATTATTGTGAACAAATGACTTAGAATGAATCCAGAAACGATTGAGATGCTCAAACGATGCTCAGAATTGCATTATTTGCACTTTATATGCGTACTTATCATGTATAATCCAATCTTTTTAAATAAATGACATAGAATCATATTATAGACAGTATAAAGAGTTTAAAAGTAGATTATTGTACTCAAATTACTTAAAATGAATCCAGAAACGCTTGAAATGCTCAAACGATGTTGAGAATTGCTTTATTTGTATTTTATATGCGTAATTACCATTTATAATCCAATATTTTTGGATAAATAACATATGAATTATATTCTAGACCGTATAAAGAGTTGAAATATTGATAATTGTGATCAAATGAATTAGAATGAATCCAGAAATGATTGAAATGATCAAACGATGCTCATAATTGCATTATTTGCAATTTATATGCATAATTAGCATGTATAATACAATCTTTTTGAATAAATAACATATGAATTATATTCTACACAGTATAAAGAGTTTATATGTAGATTATTGTTATCAAAGGACTTATAAAGAGTCCAGAAACGATTGAAATGCACAAACGATGCTCAGAATTGCATAATTTGCACTTTATATGCGTAATTACAATGTATAATCCAACCTTCATAAATAAATAACATATGAATCATATTATAGACATTATCAAGAGTTTAAATGTAGATTATCGTGATCAAATTACTTAGAATGAATCCAGAATAGATTTAAACGCTCAAACGATGCTGAGAATTGAATTACCTTGTATAATCCAATATTTTTGAATAAATAACATATGAATCATATTATAGACAGTATAAAGAGATTAAATATTGATTATTGTGATCAAATTACTTAGAATGAATCCAGAAAATATTGAAATGCTCAAACGATGTTCAGAATTGTATTATTTGCACTTTATATGCATACTTACCTTGTATAATCCAATCTTTTTGTATAAATAACATATGAATCATATTCTATACAGTATAAAGAGTTTAAATGTTGTTTATTGTGATCTAATTACCTAGAAAGAATCCAGAAACGATAGAAACGCTCAAACGATGATCAGAATTACATTATTTGTATATTATATGCGTAATTACAATGTATAATCCAATTTTTTTGATTAAATATCATAAAATTCATATTATATACAGTATAAAATGTATATAATTGTGATCAAATGACTTAGAATGAATCCAGAAACGATTTAAATGCTAAAACGCTGCTTAGAATTGCATTATTCAGACTTTATATGCGTAATTATCAATTATAATCCAATTTTTTTTGAATAAATAACATATGAATCATATATTAGACAGTATAAAGAGTTTAAATGTAGATTATTCTGATCAAATGACTTAGATTGAATCCAGAAACAATTGAAATGCTCAAACGACAGTCAGAATTTCATTATTTGCTCTTTCTATGAGTAATTACCATTTATAAACAAATCCTTTTGAATAAATAACATACGAATCATATTCTAGAAAGTATAAAGTGTTGAAATGTAGATTATTGTGATCAAATGACTCAAAATGAATCCAGAAACGATTGAAATGCTCAAACGATGCTCAGAATTGCATTATTTGCAATTTATACGCGTAATTACCATGTCTAAACCAATTTTTTTGAATAAATAACATATGAATCAAATATTAGATAGTATAAGAGTTTAAATGTAGATTATTTTGATCAAATGAATTAGAATGAATCCATAAACGATTGAAATGCTCAAACGAAGCTCAGAATTTCATTATTTGCACTTTATATGCGTAATTATCAATTATAATCAAATTTTTGAATACATAACATATGAATCATATTCTAGAAAGTATAAAGTGTTTAAATGTAGATTATTGAGATCAAATGACTTAGAATGAATCCAGAAACGATTGAAATGCTCAAACGATGCTCAGAATTGCATTATTTGCACTTTATTTGAGTACTTACCATGTATAATCCAATATTTTTGAATAAATATCATATAAATCATATTATAGACAGTATAAAGATTTTCAATGTAGATTATTGTGATCCAATGACTTAGAATGAATCCAGAAACGACTAAAATGCTAAAACGATGCTCGGAATTGCATTATTCACACTTTATATGCGTAATTATCAAGTATAATCCAATTTTTTTGAATAAATAACATATTAATGACTTTGATTGAATCCAGAAACGATTGAAATGCTTAAACGACACTCATAATTTCATTATTTGCTATTTATATACGTAATTACCATTTATAAAAAAATCCTTTTGAATAAATAAAATATGAATCATATTCTGAAAGTATAGAGTGTTTAAATGTAGATTATTGTGATCAAATGACTTAGAATGAATCCAGAAACGATTGAAATGCTCAAACGATGCTCAGAATTGCTTTATTTGCACTTTATAAGCGTACTTACCATGTATAATTCAAACTTTTTGAATAAATCACATATAAATAATATTATAGACAGTATAAAGAGTTTAATTGTAGATTATTGTCATCAAATGACTTAGAATGAATTTAGAAATGATTTAAATGCTCAAACAATGCTCAGAATTGCATTATTTGTACTTTATATGCGTAATTACCATGTCTAATCCAATTTTTTTGTATAAATAATATATGAATCATATATTAGTCAGTATAAAGAGTTTAAAAGTAGATTATTATGTTCAAATGACTTAGAGTGAATCCAGAAACGTTTGAAATGTTCAAACGACGCTCAGAATTGCATTTTTTGCACTTTATATGCGTAATTACCATTTATAATCCAATATTTTTTAATAAATAACATATGAATTATATTATAGACAGTATAAAGAGTTTAAATGTTGATTATTGTGATCAAATTACTTAGAATGAATCAAGAAACGAATGAAATTCTCACACGATGTTCAGAATTGCATTATTTACACTTTATATGCGTAATTACCATTTATAATCAAATCTTTTTTTAGTAAATAACATATGAATCATATTCTAGAAAGTATAAAGTGTTTAAATGTAGATTATTGTGATCAAATGACTTAGAATGAATCCAGAAACGATTGAGATGCTCAAACGATGCTCAGAATTGTATTATTTGCACTTTATATGCGTACTTATCATGTATAATCCAATCTTTTTAAATAAATAACATATGAATCATATTATAGACAGTATAAAGAGTTTAAATGTAGATTATTGCCATCAAATGACTTAGAATGAATCCAGAAATGATTTAAATGCTCAAACAATGCTCAGAATTGCATTATTTGCACTTTATATGCGTAATTACCATGTCTAATCTAATTTTTTTGTATAAATAACATATAAATCATATATTAGTCAGTATAAAGAGTTTAAAAGTAGATTATTATGTTCAAATGACTTAGAATGAATCCAGAAACGTTTGAAATGTTCAAATGATGCACAGAATTGCATTATTTGGACTTTATATGCGTAATTACCATTTATAATCAAATCTTTTTTTAGTAAATAACATATGAATCATATTCTAGAAAGTATAAAGTGTTTAAATGTAGATTATTGTGATCAAATGACTTAGAATGAATCCAGAAACGATTGAGATGCTCAAACGATGCTCAGAATTGTATTATTTGCACTATATATGCGTACTTATCATGTATAATCCAATCTTTTTAAATAAATAACATATGAATTATATTATAGACAGTATAAAGAGTTTAAATGTTGATTATTGTGATCAAATTACTTAGAATGAATCAAGAAACGAATGAAATTCTCAAACGATGTTCAGAATTGCATTATTTGCACTTTATATGCGTAATTACCATTTATAATCAAATCTTTTTTTAGTAAATAACATATGAATCATATTCTAGAAAGTATAAAGTGTTTAAATGTAGATTATTGTGATCAAATGACTTAGAATGAATCCAGAAACGATTGAGATGCTCAACTGATGCTCAGAATTGCATTATTTGCACTTTATATGCGTATTTATCATGTATAATCCAATCTTTTTAAATAAATAACATATGAATCATATTATAGACAGTATAAAGAGTTTAAAAGTAGATTATTGTGCTCAAATTACTTAGAATGAATCTAGAAACGATTGAAATGCTCAAACGATGTTCAGAATTGCATTATTTGTATTTTATATGCGTAAATACAATGTATAATCCAATCTTTTAGAATAAATAACATATGAATGATATTATAAACATCATGAAGAGTTTAAATGTAGATTATTGTGATCAAATTACTTAGAATGAATCAAGAAACAATTGAAATGCTCAATCGATAGTCAGAATTGCATTATTAGCTCTTTATATGCGTAATCACCATGTATAATCCAACCTTTTTATATAAATAACATTCGAATTATATTATAAACGGTAAAAAGAGTTTAAATGTAGATTGTTATGATCACATTACTTAGAATGAATCCAGAAATGATTTAAATGCTCAAACGATGCACAGAATTGCATTATTTGCACTTTATATGAGTAATTACACTGTATAATGTAATCTTTTTGAATAAAAAATATATGAATCATATTTTAGACAGTATATAGAGTTTAAATGTTGATTTTTGTTATCAAATTATTTAGAATGAATCCAGAAACGATTGAAATGCTCAAACGATGTTCAGAATTGCATTATTTGTATTTTATATGCGTAATTACAATGTATAATCCTATCTTTTTGAATAAATATCAGAAAAAATCATATTATAGACAGTATAAAGAGTTTAAATGTAGATTACTGTGATCAAATGACATAGAATGAATCTAGAAACGATTAAAATGCTAAAATGATGCTCCGAATTGCATTATTCACACTTTATATGCGTAATTATCAAGTATAATCCATTTTTTTTGAATAAATAACATATGAATCATATATTAGACATTATAAAGAGTTTAAATGTAGATTATTCTGATCAAATAACTTAGATTGAATCCAGAAACGATTAAAATGCTCAAACGATACTCAGAATTTCATTATTTGCTCTTTATATGCGTAATTACCATTTATAAACAAATCCTTTTGAATAAATAACATATGAATCATATTCTGCAAAGTATAAAGTGTGTAAATGTAGATTATTGTGATCAAATGACTTAGAATGAATCCAGAAATGATTGAAATGCTCAAACGATACTCAGAATTTCATTATTTGCTCTTTATATGCGTAATTACCATTTATAAACAAATCCTTTTGAATAAATAACATACGAATCATATTCTGCAAAGTATAAAGTATTTAAATGTAGATTATTGTGATCAAATGACTTAGAATGAATCCAGAAACGATTGAAATGCTCAAACGATGCTCAGAATTACATTATTTGCACTTTATATGCGTACTTACCATGTATAATTCAATCTTATTGAATAAATAAAATATGAATCATATTATAGACAGTATAAAGAATTTAAATGTAGATTATAGTGATCAAATGACTTAGAATGAATCCAGAAATGATTTAAATGCTCAAACGATTCTCAGAATTACATTATTTGCACTTTATATGCGTAATTACCATGTATAATCCAATTTTTTTTTAATAAATAACATATAAATCAAATATTAGACAGTATAAAGAGTTTAAATGTGGATTATTATGATCAAATGACTTAGAATGAATCCAGAAACGATTGAAATACTCAAACGACACTCAAAATTTCATTATTTGCACTTTATATGCGTAATTACCAATTATAATCAAATCTTTTTGAATAAATAACTTATGAATCATATTCTAGAAAGTATGAAGTGTTTAAATGTAGATTATTGAGATCAAATGACTTAGAATGAATCCAGAAACGATTGCAATGCTCAAACGATGCTCAGAATTGCATTATTTGCACTTTATATGCGTACTTACCATGTATAATCCAATATTTTTGAATAAATATCATATAAATCATATGATAGACAGTATAAAGAGTTTAAATGTAGATTATTGTGATCAAATGACTTAGAATGAATCCAGAAACGATTAAAATGCTAAAATGATGCTCAGAATTGCATTATTCACACTTTATATGCGTAATTATCAAGTATAATCCAATTGTTTTGAATAAATAACATATGAATCATATATTAGACTGTATGAAGAGTTTAAATATAGATTATTCTGATCAAATGACTTAGATTGAATCCAGAAACGATTGAAATGCTTAAACGACACTCATAATTTCATTATTTGCAATTTATATGCGTAATTACCATTTATAAACAAATCCTTTTGAATAAATAACACATGAATCATATTATAGACAGCATAAAGTGTTTTAATATAGATTATTTGTGATCAAATGACTTACAATGAATCTAGAAACGATTGAAATGCTGAAAGATTCTCAGAATTGCATTATTTGAAATTTATATGCGTAATTATCATGAATAATCCAGTATTTGTTAATAAATAACATATGAATCATATTATAAACACTATAAAATATTTAAATCTAGATTATTGTGATTATGTACTTAGAATGAATCCATAAACGATTGAAATGCTCAAACAATGCTTAGAATTACATTTTTGGCACTTTATATGCGTAATTAACATGTATAAGCCAATCTTTTTGAATAAATAAAATATGAATCATATTCTAGACAGTATAAAGAATTTAAATGTAGATTATTGTGATCAATTGACTTATAATGAATCCAGAAACGATTGAAATGCTCAAACGATGCTCAGAATTGCATTATTTGCTGTTTATATGCGTTATTATCATGTATAATCCAATTTTTTTGAATAAATAACATATGAATCTAATTCTAGACAATATAAAGTGTTTAAATGTTGATTATTGTGATCAAATGACTTAGAATGAATCCAGAAACGATTGAAATGCTCAAACGATGCTCAGAATTGCATTATTTGCTTTTATATGCGTAATTACCTTGTATAATCCATTCTTTTTGAATAAATAACATATGAATCATATTATAAATAGTATAAAGAGTTTAAATGTAGATTATTGTGATCAAATTACTTAGAATAATTTGTAAGAACAATTACATAACTGAATTTCCCCGAGTCATGGTCATAATTATAACACCATGTTCGAACAATCATTATTCCCTTTCATAGCTGCATACATTATTACAAAAGCTATGTTGTTAACCAAACCAACCACTTTCATGAATTCATACAGTGCGTCTATAATTGTGCATAGCATAAAAGAGGAAACAAATATAGTGGTACAGCGTGCAGCGAGAATGGCCTTATCCAGGTTGGAAAATAACTCCATAGAACTAAAGTCGCAGTTAGTTTCAAATTTTTTTTCAACTTTTTGATTTGTAAGTCCGTTGGAGCAACTGATGTGCACCCATTCAACTAAAATTAAGATGACAAATATATAAGGTGTGTATAGAACATTGGCGGTTAGTTACGTTATGAAGTATATATACCGTGTGTTCCCTCAGGATGACGCAATTATCGTCTAAAATTGATTAAAAAGAAACTAAGATTTGATGATCTTATTCTGTTGGGGCAAGCTTCTTAAAATTGATTATCTTTTATGTACAAAATACTAAAGCCACCGGTTTATAAAAAAAAGAAGAAATACTATATTTTCTGCCGTTTCTTTAAATTTAACAAGTTTAAAGCTGTACCATGCAACTGGAACAGTAATTATTATTTTCCCAAAGAAAACACTAAACCAACAACACAGCACCTCAACAAAAAAATAACTAAGGCCACAATCATTACAACTACTGAGACATAGAGAAACATCTTTTTTCCAGCTACTAAAAAAAAGATTAATTTTCACCGCAATGAAAGATCCTGTCAAATGCATGTTAAAACAGAGCCATCTCAATTGCATGTTAATTGACACAAAGCCGTTCTGTTTTCTAATTAATGAGCCATAAAATATGGAACAAAATTACAGATAAAAGAATTAAAAACTAGCAGCTAGCTGATCCGCGTCATCTACTCCACTTTCTTCCTACTTTTCTCCAATAGTAGCTTCTCCCCTTGCTCTTGTCAACCAATAAAGCACGGTACGTGAAGAGAGATGTAACAAAGTTATAAACAGTATAGCTAAATATAAAATATTGCTACTGCAAATGTGTAGATAGATATACTTGCATGCATCGAATGACCTTAATATCTGATTTGTGCCCTTGGTATTGAGAGGAGAAAATTGCTATGCAAATGTTAGGCTATTGAAAAAGTTCAGATCAGAAGTGCATCCCCTTAATATATATTTGATTGGCGCAGGAGGATATAATTGATATGCAAATGTTAGATTATTGAAAAAGTTTAACATCCCCTTAATATCTGATTTGCGCACTGATGGAATTACTCAAAAGACTCGGTAGAGAACAGTGTATGGACAAATTAAAGTGCAAAACATATGCACCTCTGTTCTGGACAGATGCTTAAACTAAGAGTTGACCGGTCAATCAGCGTTGTCAAGCACAAGTGTCCTTAACGCCTCTGGCCACTGTGGAATATCCAGAATAATATATAACATATATATAATTTAAAGTGGCCACTTAAATATAACTGGCGCGAGACGAAAGAAGATTTTGTCCTGGGTAGGTCGGCACAGGTATATATTAATTAAGTGGAACGAACAGCAAAGAAAACAACATGCAACACAGTATCGCGCCATAGACGATCTCGATCCGAGACAAAGGTAGACACTGTTCTTTCACTTTCCCAGTCATTGATGCGCCAGGGTCAGCAAAAACAAAAAGACTGAATTGGAACCCAGCTTTTGCCACTTCAGTAGCACTGGACCCCTTTAATTCAATTTTAAACCACAGACTCGCATAATTGCATTGGTCCGTAAGGCGGTCTGTTCTGTTGGTGCCGCGGGGACCATAATTATTTTCAACTGGAGTCGAGCATTATTCGTCTACAGAGGTCAATACCAAGAAGAAAACTAAGATTACTCTAATAATATACTATAAAAAACCACGGGTAGAATTAATGCACTAATATTTTAACTCCCAACTAATATTGTTTTCTGTTTGAATTACCAATTGGGGCATTAGTAAATTCAGCAAAGCGCATCACTAACAAAATTATATACCCCTAATAATAACAGAGCTAAAGCTAAAAATCAACACAAACCAAAAATCAGAGGATAAGTTTCTGCACCATCTGCCTAAATTACGCAAAATGAATTGGAAACAAAAAGCAATTACTCTCAAACAAGCCCAAGGGTAACAATCATGCACACTGAACCAAATAGCAAACTCGCCGGGCCAGCAATCGACCTCATTGCCGCCTCACCCTTGTCGTCAGGTGTCGCACTTTCATCAGCTGCAGGTGCATCCGACGGTGCCGCCTCAGGAGAAGAATCGTCTGGTGGTGCTGGAGGTGAATGAGCATGGGGAGATGCCTTCTTCTTCTTACCAGACTTTGAAGATTTCGGAGAAGGTGCAGGAGCCTCAGCTGCAGGTGCATCAGAGGGTGCTGCCTCCTCAGGAGCCGGTGCTGTAGCAGGACCCAGTAAAGGTGAAGGGGCTAATGGGCCCCGTGCAGATGGCGACGGTGCACCGCCAAACAGCTCGCTTGGTAAGAGAATGCTGTCAACAGTGAGAACACACGTCGGCGTGTCATCAAGCACAGTAGATGCAACACGTGATGTGTCGACACCAGTGTCGAGAGACACATCGTCACCATGAGTAATAACTGAGAGATCATAGTTCCCTGGGCCACCCGATGCCATTGTAGCGATCGCCCCCCTGGTGGTCTTAAGAGAGGCCTTAGGTTTGTAAGAAGGCAGCGCATGGTACTGGAGAACAGTAACAAGATCGGCACTTGACAGGGTATTGAGGTCAGGCACACCGTCAGCCTTGAAAGCGTCGTCATTTGGTGCAAAGAGGGTAAAACCCCTGTCCATGGCCGATTCATACATTTTGATTACACCAGAGGAGGAGATCAATGAAGCAAAGATTTTACATCCAGCTTTCTCTAACAGTGCCGTCAGGTTGGAAGTAGCAGGAGCATCCATCAGCCCAGGGAAGGTGATGGGTGCTGAAATCTCAAGCACAGAGAGGTTGTAAGGGATTTGCTTCACCGACTTAGTGTACGTGGCATCGAATGCAGAGCCGGGTTTTGCCGAGGCGAAACCGACCCGGCCGCCACGCAAGTTGGTAATGTTGACGAAGCCGAGGTTGCCCGGGGCTTTGCCAGTGGTCTGGTAGAGAGTGGTGGTGAGGGTGGTGCCACGTGTCAAGTCGTGGAGCTTTTGAGGATCGAAGTAGTCTAAGAGGCTGAGAAGGCGGAGAGCGTTCTTGATCCCAGCCAGGCTCTGTTTGGAGACGAGAGAAGACATGGCAGAGTTGGGGAGAACCAAGCACGTGACAGTCTCGTGCGAGTTGATTTCATCGCACACCTTGGTTTGGGAGAGATAGCTGTTGTAGGTTGAGTATTCTGGGAAATTGTCTAAGATGGCGGTGATGTTGTGGGAATTGGTTGGAATTAGGAGAGTAAATGAGAGGCAAATGAGGAGATGGTAGAAGGCCATGGCTGGAGTGAGAGAGAGGGAAAGGGAAAAAATGAGGAAAGTGGGATGTCAGTCTGATATAGAAGCGTTATTACTGTGCCTGGGGTTTTGAGCCTTGAGTTAGGGTTTAAGGTAAAGGAGTAGACCGTGGTTGGGCTAACTCGGGTTAGGCTTGGGAAATGTAAATGTACTGGGTTGTAAGTAACGGGTAGCCACGTGAGCTGGTCAGGAAATCGAGAGCTGAGGGATAAATGTTGGAGATAGTTATCAGTTCAGAGATAAGGAGTTCATGATACTCTGGATCAGTGCAGTCTAGAATCGAACGGCGCTGGCAGTTTTGAGTGATCAAGTTTTTGAGATGTAAATAAAATTTTGACTACAAATAAGTGGTGTGAAATCGGAACAGCATGCTGCGCCATGCCCATGCGTTGGAGGAAATCAAATCTAGTGCTGTCCGGCACCGTGCAGCGCGGAAATTCGAACCGTTCAGATTAAATCTAATGATCATGGGTGTTCTGTGCATAAAATCAGATCATAAGGCCCGGAAAAATCTGACCGTTGAGATCAGATCGCACTGTCCGGATTAGTGCGTGGCACCGTGCCGTGCGACATCGGATAGGGATTTTCGCGTTGGAGGAGATGCGCTTTTCGCATATAGGATGATCAGAAAGTGGATCAGAAATCTTTGGTAACAGAACAGTGAAAATTGTCACGTATAGTCTTTTTATAGGATGATAAATATTAATCGATGATCAGTATATTTTATAATCTACATTGCTTATTCTATTGAACAAAAATATGTAGCGTCTTGTGTGTATATATATTTTTATTAGTAGTTAAACTTTAAATAAATGGGCTAAAGCGGCGAGGACTCAAACTAGTTATTATATTTTAAATATTTAACAACATTACATAATGAAGTTCAGAAGTATGATTCTTTTGTAATAACCTTCAAAAAAAAATTCCTTCTGCGTCAGAAAATATGATTGGAAAACTAATACCCTGATCAAAATGAAGTTTACATGGGATTTCATTTCATTTCATTTCAATTGAATTGACTTCATAGGATTTCATTGGATCTAATTACATGAGAATTCTAACTAAATGATACCAAATCCCTTCATTTTGATCAATAATTTTCCAATGAAATGAAATCCCACGTTAAAAAAATGGAATTTTGATCGGGGCCTAATTGACATTAAAATTCCACCATAACCACATTCAAGCTAAATCCCACAAATATAATTAACAGCTGTTCAAGCAAGCTTGCTGCTTGCAACACCTGTTCACCTCAAAATGCCACATGGATAGATCATATTTATATCTAGGGAAATTGAAATTGGGGGCTTCAGTGAGTAGGTTGATAAAAGTGACACATTTACTGCGGATTTAATATATAAGGCTTTATACATAGCAGATTCAATACCCATTATTCCCAAAGCGGGCTCTTTTCTGTTATAATTTACCATATTACATTTGATCTTTTAAAGCCCCCACTTTTTTAAATAATAATAAAAAATTATTAAATATTAATAATAATATCGAAATAATCCAAATTATTTAAATAATAACGCAATTACGGAATCTGGGATTCCGACGGTAATTACGGAATCCCGGTTTCCGTAACAAGCAAATTACGGAATCCTCGATTCCGTAACAAAATTATTACGGAATTTGGGATTCCGTAATTACACTTTACTCCGAAATCTGTTTTTGTTTTTTGTTTTTTGTTTTTGTTTTTGTTTTTTGTTTTTTGTTTTGTGTTTTTGTTTTTGTTTTGTGTTTTTGTTTTTTTTGTTGTTAATTTTTTTTAATTTCATATAATTTTTAGCTTAAAATTTTGTATTCTAAAAATATTTTATATAATTTTTTATTATAAAAATATTTGTCATTATAGTATCAAATTTTATATTATAATTTTTATTTAATTAAATTTTAATTATATTTTGTATTATAGTTTTAAATATATCATTTTTATTTTGCGGTATTTAAATAAAATTTAATTATATTTATGTAATATATTAGATAATTTGAATGGTTTGAAACACCTAAAATTTTTATGAATTATATTTCTGTAAATTTTTATTATATGTTAGGAATTCAAACATATATATTTTTTTTTGTAATTTAAATTTCTGCACTTATGAGCGAAAGACGACTAGTTTCCGTAGTGAAATTAATACGCAAAGCAATTCATAATACGAAATATCAATCTAAAAGTCACAATACGAAATATAAATATATCATAACCATGTCATACATAAATAAGTCACAATACGAATATATACATAAATAAAAAATATAAATAAGTCCTAATAATGTCCGGTACGATGGATCCACCTCCCCTCAGTCGGGGACCAAATAAGCGGAGGACCTGGTGGCTGTCGGGGATCTCGTCCGCGAGCAAGTCCGACTGGGAGTGGACGAGGAGGCATCTCAGGAGTGGGATGACGAGACGGTGCACTAGAAGAAGAGGGTCCGTCGTAGGTCTGACCAAATGATGGCTGAGCTGGAGGCGTGAACGGATCGTCCACATGTACACCAATGGAGAAAAAAATGCGTCATCCGATGTAGGCTCGGCCTGAGAATAGGGTGGTGGGCCAGGTGGATACTGAGTCTGATAATACGGGAACTACGTCTGATACTGTGTCCCATACTCATAATATGGTGGTGGGTGTTGGAGTTGTGTCGTAGGAGTCAATATTTAATGACTTAATTTCTTAGTTTATGTTATTGATGATATTTAATCATTTGTTCCTAGAGTTTATTACTGACAGATCATTCAGGTTGAGGATCTGAATTGTGGATCTCTGTGGATCATTCATTAGAATGACAGTAAGAAATCTAAATCGTCCGTAATCTTGATAATTAACAAGGAACATTAATTATCATAAAAGATTAGTATGCAAGTTAAGTGATGATTAAGTTATACAAATCATAGGTAAGGTGTTACCAACTTAATTGCATATGTGTATGTTATTAGAACATAGTACATGACATGACCCAATGAAATAAACATATGGATTGTGTTATATGTCATTGTTTATTTCATATGAGTTTGATTCTAAGTTTGAGATGGTTCAACTTTTCCACATGAGGATAGGTTCAATAAATATCGTCTACCGTTGATTCCTGATAAGGGCTGCTATACGGACTTTATTTATGTTCTCTTGAATTCTGCGGGAAAAAGTTGTTCATCAAGAAAACCGTTTGTCCCTCATTAGTATACTTAGTGAGTGATGATATCTATTTGGGCCCCTTGATGGAGTTGGATTGTTTGGCCAACTTGTACAATCAACTCTAGATCAAGAAACATATAATCTGCAAGAATGATACATTCCTATCTTGGATTATACGATGATATCATGTGACATAAGAATCAGACAATGAGATACTTTTATTTCTTATGCAGGATTGAGATATTGTAGCAGTACATTATTTATGCGAATTAAGAATCATAACGTGTTGCTAGATACCGCTTATGATTATTGGAATTAAATAGCGATTTAATTCCATGGCCAACGTAGCTTAAATTCTCAAAGGGTCACGCAAATAGGACTTTAATCACACGGTGCATTATTTATTTATTCGCAGCAGTGTATTGCGAAAATATGATAAGTTGATTAATTAATTATATACCGTTGCGAACCGTTTTAATTAATTAAGTCAATAAGATCATATAGAAATAAATTAATACATTAACTAATCCAAAAAATAATTATTAATAAATTAATAATTAATTTTGTTCAACACAATTTAATCATAGGAATTAAATAGAGCTTATGGACCTTTATTTAATTAGTAAATTAAAGGCCCGATTTGAGTACAAAAGAAATGTCCATTAATTAATTGAATTAGTGAACATTTAACACACCACAAAATGGACTTGATAGCCCATATAATGACTGCCCTAATAAGGGTAAAAAGGTCCCTAAAGTTTGTGGAATGGTTGGTCTATAAAAGGAGGTCATTTGGAGAGAGAAACCCTAACCACCATAGCTTTTCTCTCCCTCTTCCTCCTGGAACGAAAATTAGAGAGAAAATTTCAGAATTTTCATCTATTTCTCTTGCTCTTTTCCACCTCATCTAGTTCATGTATTGAGATTTCTCCATTCTCCATTAATTAAACTAGTTAATTGACAAAGGTAGAAGAGAAAAAATATTGGGGATTAGTTACTCTCATCTTCCTTGCTAGCACAAGTTGAAAGATAAGGTTATTAAACTTCTTGGTGGACTCGAGGCGGCCGTCGACGGAGGACAAGGCGAAGGAGAGCACGCCATCAACTCCCATGCATTGGTCGAGTCTCGCGGATACGATTCCGCGAGAGGTAATCGATTCCTTCCATTTTCTAATGTATGTGTTGATTGCTTGGTAAGATCCTTTGTGCTTGATGGTTACTTAAGTTAATAGTAACTAAAATTGAAAATTGAGAACTTTCTAACAGTGGTATCAGAGATCTAGGTCGTGCTTAAGTATTTTAACACATAATTAGATGAGAAATGTTTAATTAACACATGAATTAGTGATGCACTTGCTTGCTGTCTGGATTTCTGTTCTGATTTCGTGATTGTTTTGGATTTTCGCTGAGAAAAACTTTCAGAGAAAATTTTTATTTTGCATGGAAATTGTAGATCTATGAGATATGATCCTTTTGCCACTTGTTTTATCTTTTTCTAAGCTGTTATAATTTTTTTGTGAATTAAACGGTAACGGTGCGCAGAACCAGTTTCTGTCTGCACAGTTCTGTGTTTTTGGCTTATAGGATTTATTTTTCGAAAATAGCTATCTATATTTCTTAGCTATAAATCTTGTAAATTTGATGTTCTTTCTGTACATGTAAAATTTGTTGCATGCTTCGGATTTTATGTGGGCGTTCAAGTCATGAGAAGTAAATCGGTTGTCAGAGCTGATTTTCCAATAAACTGGTTTTTTGGATAAACTGTACTTATTGAGAAACTTTTATGAAAAAGTGTTTGAATGAAAAGTTTCTACTTGAAGTTATGAATCTGTGAAAATTAGTTTCATAGAATTTTATTAAGGTTTGATACCTCAACTGAGTCAAAACTTTTTAGTCGTCAGTCTGTTTCAGAACAGGACAAGTAGCTTTTATGTTATTTATCTTGATGATTTTAAATAGAACTAGTTGGTTTTCTTTTCATGGATTGGTAGCCAATAACATAAAGTATAATTGTTATGTAAATTATTTGCATGAAATCGTTTTGGAAGATGATCATACAGACCAAAAGAATTAGACAAAAACAGAAAATCGGATAACGGTGTTTCGCGCACAGTTTGACGATTTGTTAATTTTGTTTCTCTCTGATGGTAAGTGATTTCTTCCTGAAAATTGGACAGGTAGTTGCACTCATAATAGGGAGTATGCATGATTTATTTTATAATTTTTAGAAACCGAAAAATTTCAGATTTTATCGGATTCCATTTAATATTTTAAATAGTTAAAGTATTTTCTAATTAATCAAGTTGGTTGAATAAATTAATTAGAATACTCCTCCTTTATGTTTCAAACGTTGATTTGGCTTTTCAAATGGTTTAAGCAAATTGTTTGTTTAAAAGGTTAAACTTTTATGCGGAAAGAACCGAACTACAAGCGATGTGCAAAGACTCTAATTCATTGTTGTTGATTAAGAAACAAAGGGACATGTGCTAACTTTGTTTTGTAGGAAGGATGGTGGGTTTAGTATGGCTCAAGAAACCAATGCCTTGTGTGTTGTAATTTGTGAATGCATGTGAATGAATGTATGTAAGGCATTTGGTATCATGGTTAATTAATTAATAATAATTAATTTCTTAATGTAACTTGTGATGCTTGCATGCCCCTAAGCCTATGTGGGAATTAGGAATATTTTCACATGTATTTTTGCTCCTTTAATTATATAGGATAGAATCCATATGATTAGTGGGAGGGACAATTAGATTAGTTTTACTACATGTAGATGCGGCGGAACTAATGCAAGCGGGAGACATACAAGCCCACAACAATTCTTGAGATGCTTATTATTATGTGAATGTTTGTGGATGCTATGAATGTCATAGGATAGGTATGGGTGTATGTTTACACGACCATCAAACAAGAGTCACATAATTGTTTGTCCCATTAATTTTATTAAGTCGACCGGCCTCCTTCTCTCTATCCATTTCACGTCAATTGCCTTCTCATGACGCTGTCCGCCCAAGCGGACGTCATGGTTGTCAATTCGATAGTTAGGGTACAAATAAATTGATTTGTTATGAGCAAATAGAGAGATGTTGCTTATCGATGGACCCAACTAGAGTTTGGACATTGGAACGAAGTTTGTAAATATATATAGATATTCACAAACCAAGAATCATATGGTTGATATGATTGGTTTGAGAACCTACCTTGTCTAGTTAAGTAGGGTGACGTGCCATATCAGGCTCTACTTGATGAAAACGGAGATCTTGGAGAACCAACTGTTAGGAACTCAAGTCCATGTGCAATTTTAATTTTTATTAACATTTAACAAGTAATTAACACGCACGAAAAACGGATCTAGTTATTCAAGTCATTTAACATATAAAAGGAGAAGCGTAGGAGGTTACCTCTTCCGAAATCGTATGCGGAAGGCTCGAATCCAATCTCTTGGAGTCGGTGGCGTGCTCGTCACCCTCTTGACTGCCTCCGGTTGCCTCGAGTCCACCTAGAAGATTAACCAAAGTCTCAAGACAAGTGCTAACTTGTCCGAGACGATAGCTAATTTCCTTTTGATTTCCTTCGCACGATTAACTGTTTAACTGGAAGGAGAATCGCTCAACGCATGAGCTAGAGATGGAATTAAGAGGTTAGAAAAATGGAGAAACCGATTTTCTCCACTATGAACAGTAACCGTGAATAGTGAACAGTGCGGCCAAGAGAGAGGAGAGAGGAAATTCGGGTTTTTTCTTGACTTGTTCCCAAAGAAACAATCAATATATATATAGAACGTTTCCATAATTAGATTTCTCTCTTCTTATTTTCTCCTGGACGAAATTGCCCCTATCATGGCTGAAATTTTCAGCCCTCATGTGGGCCAGGCCACATGATATAATGGCCCATTAAATCACTCCTTTAATTCGTCTCATATCGGGCTTTCAGTTAACTGATTAACTAAAAGGCCAATTAGCTCAGTATAATAAATATGCATTGAACTAACTTAATTATTAACATATTAATAATTAATTTGGAATTAGCATATGCATTATATTATTTCTATATGATCCATTTGAGTTAATTAATTATAACGGTTCATAACGGTATATAATTAATTAATCAACTTATCATATATTCGCAGTACTCGCTACTGCAAATAAACAAATAATGCACGTATGGTTAAAGTCCTATTTGTGTGACCCTTTGAGGATTTATGCTATGTTGGCCATGGAAAATAAATCACCATTTATTTCCATTAATCATAAGCGGTATCTAGCAACACGTTATGATTCCCAATTCGCATAAATAAATACTGTATCAATACAGTACTTCAATCCTGCATAAGAAAAAGTATCTTATTGTTTTGATTCCTATGTCACATGATATCCTTGTATAATCCAAGATAGGAATGTGTCATTCTTGCAGATTATACGTTTCTTGATCTAGAGTTGATCGCCTAGTTGTGCGCATACGATCCAACTCCATCAAGGGGCCCAGTAGATATCATCACTCACTAGGTGAACTAATGAGGGACATACGGTTGTCTTGATGACCAGTTTCTCCCCGCACAATTCAAGAGAACATAAATAAAGTCTGTATAGCAGCCCTTATCAGAAATCAGCGTTAGACGATATTTATAGAACCTATCCTCATGTGGAAAAACTGAACCATCTCAAACTCGGAATCAAACACGTATGAAATAAATAATGACACATAACACAATCCATATATTTATTTCATTGGGTCATGTCCTGTACTATGTTCCAGTAACATATACATATGCAATTAAGTCGGTAACTCCTTACCCATGATTTGTAGAACTTAATCATCACTTAACTTGCATACTAATCTTATATGATAATTAATGTTCCTTGTTAATTATCAAGATTATGGACTCTTTAGAGATATTATTGTCATTCTGACGAATGATCCACAGAGATCTACAATTCAGATCCTCAACCTGAATGATCTGTCAACAATAAACTCTAGGAACAAATGATCAAGCATCATTAATAACATAAACTAATATAAGAGCCACCAACTGATTGGCTTCTAGGACATATCTCTAACACCAACTACATTTGGGACATTAAATAAATGTAGTGGGAGTTTTATTTGTTATAAATAAAACATTACATAAACTAAATGACCTTAAAATTGATTTTGTTATAGATATTAAATATGTTAATTTCGTTGCGATCAATCTTTTGAAAAGAACAAGCTCGTTTCTAAAGGTATTTATTTGGAGAAATAATACCGATTCCTAAGACATGATCTTAGTGAAAAGAAACTTGAGCGTGCTTATTCCCAAATTATTCCTCGACTTCCCAAATGCAGTATCGCAATGATTGATTGACTTTTAGCGAAAAGTTATTCAATAAAGCGAATGTCCATTTTAGGAATTTATAGACCTTTTGAATTGGAGAATTCATACGAACTAGATTTAACTCTTATGCTCTCGTCCAGTTACTTAAGAAGGTATTCTTAGAGAAAGTACATATCGACTCAATCATTTATGATCGAGTCATGAGTTAACCAATAGATTCTTTTTCTATAAGAAAATATATGAATGTTCCATTAGCATACAAACCGAAAGGTATGAGTAGCTAATTGTCAACTAGAGATATTGAGATCCCCAATATCAAGGATCGTTGATATTGTTATACAATTTCTTACTTAGTAATGAAGGATATGATATTACTTTTCGCACACTTGTTTGTGCAAAAGGTAATTAGTCGAGTATTAAAGGAATACTTCGCTAAGGTATGAGTTGAGACTTCGAGACCCTCATTTGAGACCGTGTGTCGCATGAGATGTTTCATTTGTCGTTTTATGGAGGCATTTGAAAAGTTGTTCGAAATACCATGATTATAATAAATAGAAATATTTAATCCTTAAGGTGCTTGTCATTCAAATTATCTCGCTATCTCTAATTCACACTAGTAATTAGGTACTAGTTCATGTGCTCGCATTTAACGAAATGTATAAGTAATGAAGAATAAGAGAAAATTCGAAATAAATAAAGTAAACTCCGTTTTGGAAATGGCTTGTTCGTCTAAGCCACTACCATTGAATACGTAGAGTTATATTTAGTTTGTTTAGGAATTAAATGTTATATATCTTATTCTTAATATTTCAAAAACTCTTATCTACACTTCATACTTGATGATGGATGATAATGTTTTGTAAAAGAGAAATATTGTTCTCTTATTATGAATTTGTTTATATGATTTCATGCATCTTGACTGAATTTGCTTGAAATAAATAAACAAGTGTTGAATGACAAATAGAATACGCAAGACTTCACGTAAATATTTGACTTTAATGTGAAATGACCTCTTAATCATAAATAAACGAGAATCGCATTATGAGAGTCTATGTAACGTAGAGCACGTAACTCAATTCGATTGCGAATTAATTGAAATATGCGAATCATGTTTGTTAAATAACAAAAGCACATTTAACCTACGAAGGTTTAAGAACAAGTGACTTGATTAGGACTTAAACATATCGATGTATATAGACCTATAAGCACTTTGTGTTATGAAAGGATGTTAATACTTTACTACTTGACCAACGATCATTGTAGATATTAACATAACTATTTGATATGGTATAAGTATGAATCTTTTGACATGTTCAAAGGAGTTCAAGAGTGAAGTTAAAAGACCATTCAAGAAAAGTAAAAGTCTTACGACGGATCATGGTAAATAGTTAAGTCATATAGTTTGATATATTACCTAAAGAATATGAAAGTCGTTTCACAACTCGCTACATGAGGAATATTATATTGGAATAATATGTCCAAGAATGGAGGTATCGAATATTATTTGATATCGTTCGATCGGTAATAAATCAAGTTGACTTATTCAATTCATATTAGGGATTTATTTTTTAGGACAATATTGTTTACACTGAATAAAAGTTCCATCATAGTTCGTTGAGAAAGATATCTTACGAGATTTGATCTCTAAGTACGTTATTTCTCAATATTTGGTGTTAAGAAGCTTATTTCAAGTTTGTTGATTGATAAGCTTAAACCCAAATAGGACGCTTAATATTTTGTATGATACCTTAAACTGACCGAAAGGTACTACTTATACGAACATGATAAGAACAAGGTAATTGTTACTCATCATGACGTAATCTTGGAGAATAACTCTCTCAAGAAGAAGTAGTGGGAGCAAAATGAGTATTAAAGGAGTTTATGCGTCACCACAAGAAGTACTCTTATGGAAAACTTGTCACTCCATATATGGTGCTTAGTGGGAGTTGAGCGGAACTTCATTCGCAAGCAGTTGTGGAAGAAGAAAGTTTATATGCACGCTCGTTTCTAAAGAGTACTCAAACATCTCGTCTGTAGATGATGTTTGAGAAACTCGTGCGATATATTAGGATCAATAACTTATTCTACAAGTTGTTGTAGAAATAATTCATGAATCTCAAGCATCAATCCTACAAAGGTCAACGAGAGTGAATCGCCTAACCGAATCGTACATAGGCTTCACGATATCCTCATACTTGACATATGAGAATCTGTTGATAAATAAAGAAGTGATGGAAGCATCCGATTCCACAAGTATGGTTTAAATCCATACGGTATTTAAATACAATCCATGTATAACAACAAGTTATAGACCTTGGTTGATGTTCATGAATGAGCAATCCATCAAGAATATTTAGATCTTTAAAGGAAAGATTGACATGGTCGGCAAATTGACTTTGTACAAAGCACAGCTTCGCGCTTGAAGTTATGTCTAAGTCGATACCGAATTGACTATATACTAAGCACGGCTTATTGCTTGTAGCTATGTATAAGTGAATAAAGATTGTTCTAGCAACGTCTATATTTCGTATATATTGATATATGAAAATGAATATCAAAACCTGTCTTTTTCGAATGAATAAAGGAAGATGTTGTGTATATGATACAAACCAAGGACTATGTTTGATGTATTGCTAGAAACATATACATACTTCAAGTATCCATTAATGAATTGAAGTAAGTATTGTGAAAAAGTGGAATAAACATTTTGACAAGGAAGTCAAGGAGTTGAACTTCGTTAAAAGCATTTTGTATAGACAAGATATTCAGTGGGAGCATGATTGCGTTATTTGTATTGTACAAGATAACAAGACACTAATTGGAAATAACATTAAGAAAATGAATATTGTCAAGATCTCATTGAAGAATGTTCTTCTCAATAGAGAACTTGGGCAATATCACCTAAATCTAAGGGAACAAAATCTATGGAGATATATTATGATGGATGTTAGGTTTAAGCTAATGTTCATATAATGACAAAGTGTTCTTGAAACACATTATGGTGAACTCCAAGAAAGGATGTCTAACCACGTCATATGGTATAAGACTTGAGTTTGACTCGGTTTATTGCAACTCAATTCGAGAAGAAGTGTATGAAACAGTTCAAGCATTTTTTTATGAGTTTCATTATGTACGTCATATTTATGCACATGCCCCAATGTGTAGTATCTAACGAATATGATAAACGGTTATCAAATTGATACAATAGAGACACATTTGGACAATAGTCAAAGATATCCTCGAGTATTTTGTGAGAAAGAGTGATATGGTTTTCCATATTTTAGGATGAAAGAAAGATCTTGTAAGTTGTTGCACTGATGCTAGTTTTTCGAAAGATTGATATAATCACAATTGAGTTACATATTTTGCTTAAGGGTGGTGTTTTAAGTTTCGAAAGTGTTCTAAACATGATAGTACAACCGTTTCCGTCACCAAATCAAAATATATAGCAACTTGTGAAACAACGAAAAGAAAGATTTTGATCAAGAAGTTCTCAGTTAAGCTAATATGACTTTATGCATCTAGAACCATAGCTTAGTCTTGAAGAATCCAATATTAAATTTGTGATCAAACTATGATCTATGACATTATCACTTGATCCCATATGATGATGATCAAGAACATATATATAGGAGTATATATACGTATAGGGTCAAACAAAATTGGATAGGTTCGCGAACACAGCGAACACTCTGACATAACCTCTACCTTGAGCAGTACACGAGATGCAGTTGTGCATCCATACGTGATGGACGTATGAGTAATTTGCTTTAAGCGTATTATTTTTTTTTAGGTTCGAGACATGTATATATATGGATATATGACATCGGTCTAAATTCTTTACTGGCTAGAAGTCACTACTGATTGACTCTAGGCCAAGTGGGAGATTGTTGGAGTTGTGTCCTAGAAGTCAATATTTAATGACTTAATTTCTTAGTTTATGTTATTGATAATATTTAATCATTTGTTCCTAGAGTTTATTACTGACAGATCATTCAGGTTGAGGATCTGAATTGTGGATATATGTGGATCATTCATTAGAATGACAGTAATAAATCTAAATCGTCCGTAATTTTGATAATTAACAAGGAACATTAATTATCATAAAAGATTAGTATGCAAGTTAAGTGATGATTAAGTTCTACAAATCATAAGTTGATTAATTAATTATATACCGTTGCGAACCGTTGTAATTAATTAAGTCAAGGAGATCATATAGAAATAAATTAATGCATTAACTAATCCAAAAAATAATTATTAATAAATTAATAATTAATTTTGTTCAACACGATTTAATTATAGGAATTAAATAGAGCTTATGGACCTTTATTTAATTAGTAAATTAAAGGCCCGATTTGAGTACAAGAGAAATGTCCATTAATTAATTGAATTAATGGACATTTAACACACCACAAAATGGGCTTGATAGCCCATATAATGACTGCCCTAATAAGGGTAAAAAGGTCCTTAAAGTTTGTGGAGTGGTTGGTCTATAAAAGGAGGTCATTTGGAGAGAGAAACCCTAGCCACCATAGCCTTTTCTCTCCCTCTTCCTCCTAGAACGAAAATTAGAGAGAAAATTTCAGAATTTTCATCTATTTCTCTTGCTCTTTTCCACCTCATCTAGCTCATGTGTTGAGATTTCTCCCTTCTCCATTAATTAAATTAGTTAATTGACAAAGGTAGAAGAGAGAAAACATTAGGGATTAGTTGCTCTCATCTTCTTTGCTAGCACAAGTTGAAAGATGAGGTGATTAAACTTCTTGGTGGACTCGAGGCGGCCGTCGACGGAGGAGAAGGCGAAAGAGAGCACGCCATCAACTCCCATGCATTGGTCGAGACTCGCGGATACGATTCCGCGAGAGGTAATCAATTCCTTCCATTTTCTCATGTATGTATTGATTGCTTAGTAAGATCCTTTGTGCTTGATGGTTAATTAAGTTAATAGTAACTAAAATTGAAAATTGAGCACTTTCTAACAGTGGGCGTGGGGTTGGGCCTGGGGGTGGGCCTGGGGGTGTAGGTAGATCGTCACTGGGGGGCTGAGAGCTGGGATGGTGGGGGTCTCCCCGTCTGCTCCTGATAATAGGCTGACTGGGTCTCGGCTGATCGAAATACGCATCCCAGTCGTGCTGATGAAGAAGCTCCGGTATCAGCACCAGATGTAGAAGCGCCGGGATCTCCTGCCGATGTAAAAGCGCCGGGATCTCCTACCGATGTAGAAGCGGCTGGATCACCCGGAAGCCTCGTGGATCGACGTGGATCCTGTGGTACTCTTTTTCGTGTTGTCATTTCGACTTTTCTGCAATTAAAAATTAATAAATTCAAAAATTAAAAAAAAATTCGGCAGCATCTCCTCTGTACCGAGAGAGTTTTCCAAAAATTTAAACCCTCATCCCATCCTATAATTATCCCCGAACAATCATTTAATCATTCACATAAACAATCATTCAATCATTCACAAGCATTTCTTTGAATTAACTACTTACAATTAATAAAATAAATAAATATACATATAGAAAAACTAACATCCGATAGAAGCGGTTCAAATCTCTTTTCAATAATTTTTCCTACATTTAAAATTAATCCTATCAATATTTAACAATTTTCTTTAATTTTTTATAATATTTAATTTTTAAAATATTTATTATTAAATGTAAAAAATTAAAATTAAATTTCAATTACATATTAAAATTATTTCTATTATTTATAATTTTTTCATATTTTTTAAATTATTTTACAATATATTATCTATTTTTTTAATTAATTAACTAAATAAACTAATAAATTAAATAAAAAAAAACTTACCGAGAGAGGAGCGGTGTCGAGAGAGGAATGAGGGGAGAGAGTCGCTTTCGTCCGAAATATGCATTTTTATCTAGTTACGGAATTCCAGTTTCCGTAATTATGTTATTATTTAAATAAATACGATTAATTAGTTATTGTTATTAATATTTAATATTATTTTATTATTATTTAACAAACTGAGGGCTTTTAAAGGTCATTTTGGGCTCAATGCGTTTGAAGGATGTCTTACTAAATTATGCCGAAATTAAAATACTTTGGTATAATCTACAGCCCGTCCGGTCTGGAGATGACATTGTATGTTGTGTGGATCATACAATGCAAGCTTTACCAGAAATTAGACTTTCTCCTGACAACTTTATTTTGGAAATTGATTAGTTTTGTCATCATTGTCATCGCTTGAACAAAATAAACACATAAAATAGATAAGCCGAAAATATATAAATGATCAAAGTGAACATATACAAATAAGTTCAATAAAAATAAGTTGAATATTTATATAAAAACAAGTGTGCCCATGCTTATTTTTATCCTTAAACCGCCGATGACATTAAGCAAAAAAGCGTTATTGTCATAACATTACAATAATAAAAATCAATTTTATGGGATGATCATAGATATAGTAGCGTAGTATACAAACCACCAATAAATGGTTTTAAAAACTAATGTGTTCGGACAAGATTTCCAATATGTAGCTTTGAGAACCCCAAATGTGAGTTTAAACTAAACACTTACCTGAGCACGAGTTAATTAGCTCTACTGTTTTTGTACAAGTAAATATAATTAGAAATTAGGCACCACCGCTACTTCTGACAGTGTAAACACTCATAAGATGAACCATTGGCTCATTAGCAGTGTCAACAAAAGACTCTAAGAAAGCCCGGACTATCCGATAACAAATGTTGTCTGGATTAGGAATTATAAAGTCATTTGACAAATTCATACTACCAGAGTCCATTAATCCATGCTAAACAACATTAATTATGTTCTGCTTTCTTCTCAGTATCTGTCTTTTTTTTCAGTTGAAATTTATGAATACAACTATACAAGATACGCGGCCACCTTTACCCGTTATCAGAACACCTTACTTCTAATTTGCTCCTTCATTATTAGATGTAATTGTTAATTTGCTATAACGTATTAACTTAATTGAGAACAATAGATAATGGACTAGCTAGGGCCAGGAACAAAGCAACTCATATCTAGCAGTTCACTTGAGATCAATCTGATATTTGTTTCTAGTGATCTAGTTCGATTAATTTAATTAGATTTTTTAGATTTGCGTTTAAATACGAACTCAAACTCATGTTGATTGACTCGCTCTAGTTCTGCTTAAAATAACTCAATATGAAATTATATAATCTAATTTGCAACATCTAGTCATTAATATGAGTATATGACATACTATATTAAAATTCTCATGTAAAATGTCAAATTTCTCCTAATTTTATTGTAAATTAACAAAATATTAGCAATATCATATTGAAAATAATAAAAATAAAATCTTTATTTACACATTCAAATATGAAATTCAATGTTAAAAACTTAAGACCTTGATCAAAATCTCATTTTTTTTTTAACATGGGATTTCATTTCATTTCATTTCGTTGGATAATTCTTGATCAAAATGAACGGATTTGGTGTCATTTGGTTGGAATTCCTATGTAATTAGATCCAACAGAATCTTATAAAATCAATTGAATTGAATTGAAATGAAATGAAATCTCAAGAAAAAACCATTTTGATCAGGGCCTTAACAATTGTACTCGTGTAGGACTGCAATTCTATTTTTCGAATTATTCATCTCAATTACTCGATTGATTTTCAAACTAGGATTCGACTTAATTGATAATCAAATCACACTAAAATTAGAGTCAACTTGGTCAAACTCGATTCATCAATAGTCAACATATGGACCCATTTTAAAATATATCACAAATATGCAATTCTCCTTAGCTCTCTCTCTCTTCTTTTCTCTTTTTTTATTGTGACTGCCCGTATGCTGACCTCTCACCTCTTGCCTCTTGGTGACAGACCGTCGACTACGAGTTGACCGGTCAACAAACGGCCAAGCGCATGGTTCTTTCCGTGTCCACTATGGAATTTATATCTAATTAATCTAACTAATTGATTAATTATTGACAAAGCAGACCAAGCCCAGTTAAATTTTAAAAGTTACCCAAGCCAGGTGTCACTTTTCTTTCGTTTTCCCGCCAATAGATAAGGCTGTCAACGGTATACCGTGTACCGTTTTCCGTGGACGTTCCGTCCAAACGGAACAGCTAAACGGATCAAAATTTCATTACGTTTCAGGAACGGAATGCGTTTTGTCATTCGTTTGGGTGAAATACAGTGTAAATATACACGTTCCGTCCAAACGGAACAGCTAATGAAACGCCCGGTACGTTTCGTTATTGAAACGGAACGTCCAAACGAAACGGCCCATTCCGTTTCCGTTTGACACGTTTCACAGGCCTGCCAATAGATCAGCGATGTTCACCAAATTGCCACCGAATATATGATAATCAGAACACAGCTTCTTCAGCTTTACTTTAAAAGTTTAAACCAAACCACACAGTAGTATAATTTTTAAATGTCTCTCTTTCTGCCCAAAAATTTGGAACTTCAACTACACGATGCACTTGTTTTTAACTGGTATTTAGAGTTGGATTGCAGAAAAAACAAACAAATAGATACTTGCCTACATCTAAAATCTACGAATTTTTCATCAACATGCAATGGAAGGAAAAACTAAGATTACTCCAACAATAATACACACAATCCCTTTATAGAACGGCATTGTAAATTTGTAATTAGATATCAAAGTTCAGGCGAGAATGCCAAACAGAACAATCAATTTTAACTCCCAAAAATTTCATTTTTTTAATCTCCAATTCAAACCTGTATATTAGCATAGCCAATTACTACCAAAATTTCTTTAACCATAATAACAGAACTAAATCAAAGAGACTAAAACAAAAGTAACAAAACGTGCACCATCTGCCTAAACATCACAAAAAAGAATTGGACACAAACCAGCCAACTATTCATCCAGAATGGATCCAATTATGAAAACCAATAAGAATATAAATGCCACGCAAGCCACTGGACTCACTGTTCCATCTGAGGGGCCAGGAGCCAGTTCATCGGGCGCAGGTGCGTCGGGTGGTGGAGCAATGAAAGGCCCGATTGGTGGTGGCCATATGGGATCTGGCAGTGGAGGTGAATCATGACCATTAGGTGGAGGAGGTGCTCTTGGATTTGGCGTCGGCGGCTGTGGAGGTGAATCATGACCATTAGGCGGAGGTGCTGTTCTCGGCTTTGGAGTCGGCAGCTGTAGTGGCTTTGGCATTGGGGGTCTCGGTCTCCTCCAACCAACATTTGGTAAAGGAGCTGTAGTAGGAGCCTGTGAAGGTACAAGGGCCACCGAACTCGGTGCTGCCGGCATAGGTGCAGCAGCATTGAACATTTCACTTGGCAAGAGCAACCTCTCAACTGTTAGGATGCACATGGGTGTGTCATCAAACACAGAGGATGCAATACGGGAGGTACCGATGCCGGTATCAAGAGAGACATCATAGCCACGAGAGGTAACCCAGAGAATGTACATTCCCAAGCCATTCGATGCCATAGTTGTGATCGGTCCCTTGGCAGTCTTGAGAGATGCTTTGGGAGTGTAAGAAGGCAGCGCATGGTACTGAAGAACAGTGACAAGATCGGTTCTTGAAAGGGTAGTAAGATCGGGCACACCATCGGCCTTGAAAGCATCGTCATTCGGTGCGAAGAGCGTGAAACCCTTATCCATGGCCGATTCGTACGTCGCGAGCACACCAGAGGAGGTGATCAGTGAAGCAAAGATCTTGCATCCAGCCTTCTCAAGGAGATCTGTGAGGTTGAAAGGCGCGCTAAAGGGAGCATCCATCAGCCCAGGGAAGGTGATAGGTGCTGAAATCTCAAGCACCGAGAGGTTGTACGGGATTTGCTTCACCGACTTGATGTACGTGGCATCATACGCCGATCCAGGTCTAGACGAGGCGAATCCGATCTTGCCACTTTGCAAGCTAGAGATGTTGACGAGGCGGAGGTTGAACGGCGCGTCACCAGAGGTCTGGTATAGAGTAGGCGTGAGTACGGTGGTCCCACGTGTCTGATCATGGAGCTTTTGCGGATCGAAGTAGTCTAAGAGGATGAGAAGGCGGAGCGCGTTCTTGATTCCGGCGAGGCTGTGCTTGGAGGCGAGAGAAGACATGAGAGAGTTGGAGAGAACGAGACACGTGACAGTCTCGTACGAGTTGATCTCATCGCACACCTTGGTTTGGGAGAGAAAGCTGTTGTAGACTGAGTATTGTGGGAAATCATCTAAGATGAATGTAATGTTGTGAGAATTGGTTGGAATTAGAAGAGTTAATGAGAGCAAAAGGAGGAGGTGATAGACAGCCATGGCGATTGCCAAATGGCTGGAGGGAAGAGAAGAGAAGGAACGAGAGAAAATGGGAGGTTTGAAATATATATAGGCGTTAGAGCTGAGCCTGGGTTTAACCATGGTTGGGTTAATTTAACTCGGGTTGGGCTTGGGAAATGGACTGTACGGTGGTGTACTGACTGTAACGGCCAGCACCTGACGTGGCAAGGCAGCCACATGGTTATAGTCTTATAGACATCTAGCCGTTAGATTAGTATCTCTGTTTTTCCGCATGCGAGAGGTATGTGCCGTTTCAAATGGATAACAAACTCTTCTACAAGCGGGGATTATCATCGAACGGTTTTCAATAGATAGAAGCTAATGATCATTGTAGAGGACTTGGTCGTCGATCGGTCTTTTTAAGGGTACTGGAGACTGGAGACTGGAGAGAAAATGTCAGTTGACAGATTGGGAAAGGACAAAATCACAAAACGATATAATAGGAGTGTCAGACAGGTTAGCGTGTGCATGGATAAAATCATTTGTGCAAATGGGCTCATTTTACGGTCCAAAAATATCTGCAACCCAGAAATATTGGGGTGCATTTTCATTATTTTTGTTTTTTGTATGTATATCTAGGCTGAAAACGGTAGCCGTTTCGACCGTTATTTCGTTTCGTTTCGTCTGAAACGGAACGGTAACGGATAAGAATTTTGATTTCATTTAAGGAACGGAACAGCCAACACAAATAGAAATATTGTTTCGTCTCAGAACAGAACAGTTAGCGAAACTGGTACGTTTCGTGGTCGTTTATTTCGTTGATCGAGGTATAAACCAAGGTCAAACAAATAAACCTTTTACTCGACTAGTCGTTTATAGCAAAGTAAAGGTGTCGATCCCACAGAGATGGGTATGATTACTATTCTTATTGGTTCGCTAAATCTAGACAATAAAATTTTTAAAAAAGTTTTCGAATCAAATAAATAGAGGTAAAATAAAGAATGCAAGTGCTAAAGTAGAAAGTAATGCAAAACAATTCAAATAAATATTTTTGGAGATTTTAAACAGTTTAATATATAATGAGAAACGTGCCTTAGGGTTCGATTTCACTTAGGATTGGTCACAGGGTCGCGAAACATACCGCTGTCGCGGTTCTGTCCCACCAATTCGGTCCGAATTGTGGCCAATTCGGTCCGAATTCCACTGTGTAAATGCTGGAATTTACTCGATTGTTGATCTGTTCTAGCCAAAGGTCCATCTAGCCATACCTAAACTCCCTAACCCTCTGCTTTCGCTTATTGGGTACGGTATTTGGTACGGGAACTAGTGTTAACCTTCATCGAATGCATTGCACCTCAACTTTCGTTTGTCGGTGGACTTATTCGAGATTACTAATTGGTTTTCTACGAGATATCTAAATTAGGCCGTCGCCTAATTAGAAGGGTTTACTTTTGTTTACTAACTGGTCGACTTTCGTTCTTGACCTACCTCGAATTCTTGTGCAAGACTTGGTTATTATTTGGGATTGTAGTCCTAACAAGTGCGGCCGAACAAGTGTCAAGCAATTCAAATAACAATCGACTCAAAGACACAAGCAATTCATTAAAAGTTCCAAGTAGCAATTGGCTTCGTCCATCAACAAAACGAGTAAAACAAACAAACCAAATCCTAGGCTACATCTATCCCTAAAGCATCAAAAGTTTAGCCTAACATACTACCACAAATCGTGCAAATAACAATAGAAAATTCAAAGCAAAACATAGTTTCAGAATTTAGAGAGAAATATGAAAGATACAACAAATATCCAAGTTTCTTAGGTTATCAACTGCTGCCGTCGCACTAGAGAGCACCTTAGATCCTTTAGAACTCGTTGCTATAGCCGGAAACAGATCCAAATGCCTTCCCTTCTGCCCTAGCCGTCCAGAAAATGGGAGAGAAGACCAGATCCAGCTGCTGGAGAGAGAAAGGTGAATGTGGAATGGAAGATTGCCCCCTTCCCAAGATAGAAGGCGCCTAATAAACTCTCCTCTGGCCCCCTGACAGCTGGTGCACGCTCTCCCTCCATCTAGGTCGAAATTGAGGCCTTTCCATAAGAGAAAACGCCTCAGAATTCAACCAGAAAAACTTCCCTGTTAAGCAATTCGGACCGAATTGACTGCAATTCGGACCGAATTGACTGCAATTCGGACCGAATTGATGCTGCTGGAATTTCTGCGCATGTGAATTCGGTCCGAATTGAGAGGAATTCGGTCCGAATTGATGGAGCTGACTTGGCTGAGTTGTAATTCGCGTGGCCTTGTGTCTGGGCAATGCACCGAGTCGAGTCGGGATTTGATCTTTGGCTAGGAATGAGTCGTCTAGCCGTCTATTCTGCTGTTTCCTTGCTATTTCTTTCAAGTTCCTGCAAATATAAAACAAAAGTGCAACGGCAGTGCCAAATCTGGCAAACAAAGATAAAAACAAGAAAAAATAGCAGTTTTAGTCCAAATTTCGATGTAAAGTCAGGTCAAAATATCGATATAAATATGAGATATCAAATCCCCCCAAACTTAAAGCTTGCTTGTCCCCAAGCAAAAATCTAAACCTAGAAGGATTGACAGGACTTTAGACTCAATCGAAATTAAGAATGGAGTTGGAGAATTAATCAAGTGCGCAGTTCAAATCAGTTTTGATTCACGTTTTCGACAGTTGTTCAAATTGAATTTTTCAAACAAGGGTTAAGTTTGTTTCATTCCGATTCGTGCAGCTCTTGGCCCTTAGAAAATTTAGATTGAGAATCATGGACCCTAACTTTTTTTCATTTAACCATAATGCAAACCCAAGTTTATTCGCCCATTCGTTTTCACGATTCACAAAAATTTATAAAAGAGTTTTGTCAAAATAAAAAATCCTATAGTGAACTCTTCTAAAATCAATTTTCATTATTCACCAATTTCGAATTGTGCAAGTCGAGTCGTGGGGCTTTGCACCCTAGAGGATTTGATGCGAGTCATTGACCTTATGAAATTGCTACTGGTACATGTCGCACCAGGGAGGTCGGTCCGATTTTTACGCATTTTTTTCGCTACGGACCACTACCTTAAGCCCCCGAAATTTGTGGTTAAGTTGGTGGAAAAAGGTCTCGACGCGTCTTCGTTTTCACAACTATTTGGATTTTTGTCACTTTAAATTTGCTCGTTGGTGATTCAAGCGTTAAAAGTAAATTCAAGCCAGAAAAAGTTCACCTTATAATATTCAAAGTTGACAAAACTCCTTTTTGAACAAAAGTTTACGATTCACGAATCAGTTCACTCGGCGAAAAGTTTCAGTTTTGACTAACTCATGTTTAAACAATTTTAAGCAACCGAATTTCGGATCCAATCAAACACAATTTTAAAACTCTTTGGTCTATTGGTACACGAGTTGGTTTAAAACGTCTCAACAATCAAGAGTTTTTGAAATTCAAAAGAACATTTTGTGAAAAATAAAAACCACAGGATTTTTAACGCAAATTTTCAGCAAAAACAATCTAACAATGCATTAAATTAACTCTCCAACACTTCAGAAACAGTTTGAGAACAGTTGCGACTAGATTCAGAAAAATGATGTGCAATTCGGACCGAATTGGAATGAATTCGGACCGAATTCGAAGTTCTGTCAAAATTGAGATGCACAATTTGGTCCGAATTGGGCCTAATTCGGTCCGAATTGAAGGTTCTGTCAAGTGTTAAATGCTTAATTCGGTGCGAATTAGACCTAATTCGGTCCGAATTAAAGGTTCTGTTTTGCAAAAAATTTTCAGAAACAAGCGATTTCAGGATTTTTCAATAAGTTTGGTGCTTGTTTCGTTTTTCCTTCTCTCCCCAATCCTCCCAAACTTAAAGCACTGCATTGTCCTCAATGCATCACAGAGAAAAATAAAGAGGAGGAAAGAGGAAACTAACCGGATCAGAAGGTGGAGAAATCGTGCCCGCCTGAGAGGCGTGCGGGCTCATCACCGGAAAGTCTAGCGGGGTCGGTGAAGATGCTGAATGGATCGATGTCCTGCTGTGGGTAGTACGGTTGTGGCTCTTCACCGCCTTGCCAATATCCATGGTCATAGCGAAATGCCCAATCTTCTTGGTTGTGCTCTATGACATCCACACGCTCGTTGAGACGAGCGATTTCTTCCGCATTTTGACTGTCCAAACGCCTCGCCTCGCGAGCGTTCTCGCTAGTGGAGAGTGAGAGGTTGTAGAACTGAGTGAACCATGCGGGTTGCTCTTGTGGAATGCCATGTGGTGTGGGCATTTGTGGTTCCTCGTCCATGTGGACCGGTCCGCCTTCATCCTGGACCGCCTCATGAGCGTCGGCCTATGCCGCTGGCTCGTATTCGTGCACAAGCCAAGTGTTTGGTCGATAGTCGACCGCGGCAGCATATGGCAAGTATAGGTCATTGCGACCCTCCATGTGGAGCTTGTACCGGATTACACCATTTTCTTTCACAATTTTAATAAAGTGGACTCCGGCGAACCACTTTAAAGTCATGATTTTGGGACCATTGCAAGACTCGCTAATGTCGAGTTGAATGTCACACATCCGTGCAATTAACGTGACATAAGCTCCCATGGTCACATTGCCTCCACTCCTTCCCTTTGCGCGCGTCTCAAACCAGTGGTGGGTCATGAGCCTAGTCAGGTTGGGCTTGAACGGGGTCACACGGAGCATAGAATCGAGCAATTGCCCCTCGTCATCGTTTAACTGATTGACGGACTCGCCGCGGGCAAAGATGGTTTGGGCAAGGATCCGCTGTGTGATGCGAATCAAGGGGTGCTGGATGAACCTGGTCTTATATTGATTCGGTTTCTCTTGGCCAGTGAGTCTCTTCCATAGGTCAAGCTTGTTCCAATCATCCCTGTAATTGGGTGGCTCATCTATAAAGTCATCATCAAAACCCATCATTTGCGCCAAATCGTGGTATGTCACTCGATGAGTTGCATTGGAGAGGCGGAACTTGATGTAGTAGTAGTTCGCTTCTTTGTTGTGCTTTAGCCGCAGTGATGACAAGAACTCCAAGGTTGGCAAGCGATAGGTTTCCATGCGGTGGTTCCAGAATTTCAGTTGGAAACCTATTGAAGCAGTCAGGTGCACAAAATCATCCGCCACCCCGAGTGTATCCAGAGAGTTCATGCAAACTAGCCGGGTGTTTTCGATCGACCGTTCCAAGAGGTTTTGTAGATGGAGAAACATCCGGCGAGAGGGGATAGAGAATCCCAACTCGGTCTCAAGCGGCTTGGCTGCCGGGTCATACTGACTGTTCTCATTCTCGGGGTCCGAGTCGTAGTTAATTTCTCCACGGGGTTTAGGTTTTGGTTGCTTGGCAGGGGTACGGCGTGAGGATTCACCTTGATCTTTCTTCCTTTTCCCTTGGTCTTTATCTTTTCCAGACCGGGCTCGGGTTAGGCGGTTAAACATGGTGTCAAGGCTGGAATTCGGACCGAATTGGGTGTTCTGTCAGATTTTTCTGGAGGAATTCGGACCGAATTCAGTCCAATTCGGACCGAATTGAATGTTCTGTTGAGTTTCTGTGTTCGAATTCGGACCGAATTCAGTTCAATTCGGACCGAATTGAGAGACCTGAGGAGGTTTTGTGTGGGTTTTGGTCGATTTTGGTGGAAAGGGTCACACGGGTCACGGTCAATCCTCTTCAACCAACTTTGTTCCACAGAAATTAGTCAAAGTTTAAGTAAAAACCCCGCCATGCATGCAATTTCCCCCAACCCGATTCGATAAAAGTCAAGAGAAAGAAAAGGAGTTCAAACCGAGTTTTTCGACGTGAGAGAAGGCGAGAGGATGGCGGCCTGAGATCCTAGGAGTGTCGTGGAGCCAAGGAAAAGGGTGAGGCAGCGAGGAGATGCTCTGAAACTCGAGTTGGTGGTGACGGACGCCGACTTTTGTTGAAAAATCTAGGCCGAGAGAGAGAGAGGTGTTTAGTTCGGAGGGCACCACGAGAGAGAGCTAGAGGAGAGCTTTCCAATGGTGGTTCGATCTCGAAGAGAGCTAGAGGAAGGAGGCGGCGCCTAGAAGGAGAGATGGTGGCCGAGAGAGGAGTTCCTTCTTCTTCTTTTTTTTTCGATTTTGTTTGTGTGGGTTTTGTCGGCTGGAGAAGAGAGAGGGACGAGAGGGGGAGGGTTAGGGGATGGGATTGGGTTTTGGGTTGTTGGGTTTGATTTCGGATCCGATCCAACAAGGTACCCCCCCCCCCAAACTTAAATTTCAGCAGTGGGCTTTTATCACTTCAACCTCCCTTTTGGGCCGACAGAAAAATTCAAAAGTGGGCCTCTCTATCTTCATTTGCTGGGCCTCAACAGAAATTAATTTGTTATTGTGCTATTCGGACCGAATTCGAAGCATTTCGGACCGAGTTAACTATCTGAAATCTCGCACTGCAATGCAGAATATATCCAGAATTAAATTCTTCCAGCAAAACTTAGAAAAATAATTGAATGCATAAATAAAAATAAAGAAAGGGAAGAGGAATTAAATAACGAAAAATCGAAATAAAGTTATATTTAATTTTTTTTTTTAGTAAATAAAATAAAGTAAAATACGATAAAATTAAAATAAAATAAAAGAGAGAAGAATTCTTGGGTTGCCTCCCAAGGAGCGCTTGTTTTAGGTCCTTAGCTTGACCACCAATTGTCTCAAGTCGTGGCGGGCGGGTCGAGAAGCGAAACAATCATCACTTCTCCCTTGTCATGATCGGCGATGTAACGTTTGAGGCGCTGCCCGTTGACCTTGAAAGGTTCAGAGTTCTTATCGCAAATGTCCACCGCTCCAAATGGGTAGACCTTGACTACTCGAAACGGACCGGACCACCGTGACTTGAGCTTCCCTGGGAAGAGTTTGAGCCTAGAGTTGAATAGCAACACCAAGTCGCCTTCCTTGAACTCTCGCCTCGAGATATTCCTGTCATGCAACAACTTCGTCTTTTCTTTATATAATTTCGCATTTTCATAGGAATGGAAACGTACCTCATCAATTTCATGCAAATCCAGAATCCTCTTTTGACCTGCCGCATGAAAGTCCATGTTAAGCGTACAAATTGCCCAAAGCGCCCTGTGTTCAATCTCAACTGGCAAGTGACAAGGCTTGCCATACACCAACTTGAAAGGACTCATGCCGATTGGCGTCTTGAAAGCGGTCCTGTAAGCCCACAGCGCGTCATCGAGCTTCATGGCCCAGTCCTTGCGTGTCCTTGCCACCGTCTTTTCGAGAATACTCTTGATTTCTCTATTCGAGACTTCAACCTGACCACTTGTTTGAGGGTGGTAGGGAGTCGCCACCTTGTGTGTAACACCATGTTTCTTCAAGAGATTGTCGAATTGGCGATTGATGAAGTGCTTGCCTCCATCGCTTATCACTGCCCTGGGGACACCAAAACGAGGAAAGATTACCTTAGAGAAGAGCTTGATGACCGAGTTCGCATCGGCTGCCTTGCACGCGATTGTCTCGACCCACTTGGACACGTAATCAACCGCCACCAAGATGTACTCGTTCCCATATGAGGATGGGAATGGACCCATGAAGTCGACGCCCCAAACATCAAAGATTTCCACTTCGAGGATTGGGTTGAGGGGCATTTCACTGCGCTTGGATATGTTTCCGGTCCTCTGACACTGATCACAAGACAAAACAAAAGAACGAGCATCTTTAAACAAGGTAGGCTAATAAAAACCAGATTGCAATACCTTAGCGGCCGTCTTGGAGAATGACGTGTGTCCACCATAAGCTGAGGAATGGCAATGGGAGAGAACGGGTCGAACTTCTTCATAAGGAATGCATCGTCGATAGATATCATCAATGCCGAGTCTAAACAAGTAGGGCTCCTCCCAGAAATAGTACTTGGCGTCCGACTTAAGCTTCTTTCTTTGTTGGTAGGTCATTTCGGGAGGTAACGCACCGCTCGCCAAGTAATTCGCCAAGTCTGCTTACCAGGGTCAATTCGGACCGAATTGCGCCCTGTTTGTGCTGTCTGTCAATTCCAGCAGCCTCAATTCGGTCCGAATTGGATGGAATTCGGTCCGAATTGACAGCCACTGCCATCAACTGCTCGTCTGGGAACGACTCGTTGATTGGTATGCTATCCCCTTTGCTTTCCTCATTGCGTAGCCTTGACAAATGGTCGGCCACCGAGTTTTCTTAGCCTTTCTTGTCCTTAATTTCAAGGTCGAACTCCTGGAGAAGCAGAATCCATCTTATCAACCTTGGTTTGGCATCATTTTTGCTCAAGAGATACCGGATGGCCGCGTGATCGGTGAATACGATGACCTTGGACCCCACAAGATAGGATCTGAACTTGTCGAGGGCGAAAACGATGGCGAGTAGCTCTTTCTCCGTGGTTGTATAGTTCATCTGGGCAGGGTCGAGGACTTTGCTTGCATAATAGATAGCCACGGGCTTCTTGTCTCGCCGTTGACCGAGTACGGCTCCCACCGCGTAGTCACTAGCATCGCACATGAGTTCAAATGGCATGGACCAGTCCGGCGGTTGCAGAATTGGTGCGGTGACAAGGGCTTTCTTTAATGCCTGAAAAGCGAAAAGACAATCGTCGTTAACAATAAAATCAATATCTTTCATCAAAAGATTAGTGAGAGGTTTAGCAATTTTTGAAAAATCTTTGATAAATCGACGATAGAAGCCCGCGTGTCCCAAGAAACTCCGCACGTCCTTGACATTTGATGGCATCTCGAGTTTCTCAATTACGTGCGCCTTCGCTCGATCGACTTCGATACCATTCGCTGTGACCACATGTCCTAGGACCACTCCTGTTTGCACCATGAAGTGACATTTCTCCCAGTTTAAGACCAGGTTGACTTCTTCGCAACGCTGCAAAACCTTAGAAAGATTAGTCAAATAGGTCTCAAATGAGGTGCCATAAACAGAAAAGTCGTCCATAAAAACTTCCATCACATTCTCAATCAAATCAGAAAATATAGCCATAATGGCACGTTGGAAGGTTGCTGGTGCGTTACACAACCCGAAAGACATTCTCCTATAAGCAAAGGTACCATAGGGACATGTAAACGTGGTCTTTTCTTGGTCGTCCGGGTGAATTGGAATTTGAAAGAACCCGGAATAACCATCAAGATAACAAAAGTAAGAATGAGAAGCGAGTCTCTCGAGGAATTGATCAACAAACGGCAATGGAAAATGGTCCTTGCGGATTGCCGCGTTGAGTTTCCGATAGTCGATACACATGCGCCAACCGGTAACCACACGAGTTTGGATCAACTCGTTCTTCTCATTCTTCACCACCGTCGTGCCACCTTTTTTCGAAACCACATGGACTAGGCTCACCCATTTGCTGTCTGAGATCGGGTAGATAACACCCGCATCAAGGAGTTTGAGTATCTCCTTCTTGACAACTTCATTCAGATTGGGGTTGAGCCTCCTTTGAGCTTCGATGGAGGGCTTGTGTTCGTCTTCCATCAGGATGCGATGAGTGCAGAATGAGGGGTGAATCCCTTTCAAGTCGCTTATCGAATATCCGATTGCCTTCCTGTGCGCCTTAAGTTCTTCCAAAAGTTTTCCTGTTTGCTCATCATTCAAAGCAGCGTTAATAATAACAGGGTAGGTTTGATTTGGTCCGAGGAATTCATACCTTAATGTGGCTGGCAAAGGCTTAAGTTCAACTTGAGGAGGCTTTTCAGAGCTTGGAATTTGGTCCGAATGGGGGTCAATTCGGTCCGAATTGTCGCACGCAGAAATTTCTGAAATTCCAGGAGCTTCAATTCGGTCCGAATTGTATGGAATTCGGTCCGAATTGTGAGCTGAGAAAATTTCTGACAATCCAGAGATCTCAATTCGGTCCGAATTGGGGCCAATTCGGTCCGAATTGGTGCAGATTTCAATGATTTCCTCGTCCCTAACCTCCTGGATTGATTCCTCCACTGCAATTGCTTCCTGCATATCAAAAAGAAACTCGTGATAGGACCTGAGAGCGTCCGAATATTGGTCCTCAAGCGGTTGTTCGATCGGTGTTTCCTCGGCCTCGATTCGGTAGCATGAGTCGAGCTGGTTTGGGCACTTCATTGCTTGGTTGATCGAGTATTCCCACTGTTCGCTGCCGACTCTCACCAGAATAGTCCCGTCTCTCGCGTCCATCATGATTCCTGCAGTTCTAAGGAAGGGGCGCCCCAAAATGATGGGAACGTCCTCGTCTTCCTCCATATCCATTATCACAAAATCACAAGGGATAAAGAATTTACCGAGCTTAACCGGAATGTCATCGATCTCACCGAGAGGTAGTCGAACTAACGAGTCTGCGAGTCTCACGGTCATAATGGATGGTCTCAACATTTCAATGCCGATCCGATCGAAAATGGATTTGGGCATGAGACTCACGCTTGCTCCGTTGTCACACAAGGCTCTCCCGATCTTCGCCCTTCCAATGGTGCAAGGTATGGTGAATTTGCCTAGGTCGTCCATCTTGGGAGGCATCTTGTGCTGAAGCGCCATGCTGCATTGCTCGGTTAATTCTACGCTTTTGAGTTCCTCTAAAAGAAATTTGTGAGTAATGAGGTCTTTCAAGAATTTTGCATAAGATGGAATGTGAGTAATCGCATCAGTGAAGGGAATAGTGATTTGTAAACCCTTGATTACCTCATAAAAACTCCTGAACTGAGCGTTTACCTTTGTATTGGCCAATCTTTGAGGAAACGGGGCCCTTACAGACTGATTAGGAGCCATCTGCAGCGAATCCGGAGAAGATGCAGCATTGTCGCTCTTCAATTTGGTCCGAATTGGTGTCAATTCGGTCCGAATTGAGTCCTCTGGAATTTCCTGAGTTGCAATTCGGTCCGAATTGGCTGGAATTCGGTCCGAATTAGGTGCAGATTCGGCTGCTGGAGCACCGTTCGGTCCGGTTTCTTCGGGCATTGGCGGGTCCTTATACTGGGTACCGCTCCTTAGTACATGCACTGCCTTAATCTCTCCCCGAGGGTTTGGTTCGGGTTGACTCGGGAGTTTTCCTTGTTGGCGGGTGTTTTGAGAGGCAAAGAATCCCTCCATCATCTTTTCTACCCGCGAGGCAGCTCCAGATTCCTTATCGAGCTTGGCCATCCCTTCAAGAATTGTCTCATTCAGGACTTTTTGAGTCTCCATGAATTGCTCGACTTGAGGAGCAATATAAGGCTTCCGCTGAAAGTTCTGCCCTCGGTCATTGTTGAATGGGAGACCTCTGTTTTGAGCAGGTTGCGGTGGGTTTCCTGTGCGGTTCGTGTATATTTTCCTTGGAACAAATGTGCGGGTTTGGTTGTTGTTTTGACTACCACCCGCTCCACAGTCCTCCATCGCACCTTGGTACCAATTGTGGACCTCCTCGAAAGAGTTGACTTGCTCGGGCTCTCCATCACCATATTGGAGTGGGCAATCCGGAGACTTATGCTCTTCTTCTCCACACACTCCGCATTCCTTGGACAGCAAGTGCGTGCCATTGATCGATTGCATCTTAGCGAGTTCGGCTTCTAGTTGTGCAATCCTGTCTCGAGTGTCCTTGATCTCCTTCACCTCGTGTCTCACCAGGTTGCCTCTCGATGGGTTCGGTGCTGGCCAATTGTATTGCAAGGCGCACCTCTCAATGGCCGCACGTGCTTGCTCGGCGTCGAGCAGTGTAAAGCTCCCACCTGAAAGAGCATCAACATTCACTTTAATACTATCATAGAGACCATTGAAAAACGAGTGAATCGACAACCAATCTTGGATGCCGTGGTTGGGGCAAGAGTTTTCTAAGTCTCTAAACTGCTTCCACGCTTCCCTAAACGATTCATCACCCCTTTGTTTGAAATTTGTGATTTCCCTTCTAATTTCAAAAGCCCTTTTTGCAGGAAAGTATCGCTCAAGGAAAATTTATGCCATTGTTGTCCAACTATCGATTGACCCTCTTTTTAGTGTGTTATACCATTTCTTTGCTCTGTCCTTAAGGGAAAAGTGAAATAAGAGGAGCCTAATCGAATCCTGAGAAACCCCATTAAATTTCAAAAGTTTAGTGCAATCAAGAAAAGCTTGGAGATGAGCATGTGGGTCCTCTTGGTCAAGCCCATAATATGGGTTTTGTTGCACAAGTGCAACGTGCGCGGGATTGATCTGCATGTTGTTGGCCGCTATCCCTCTAACAACGATCGGTCCATCCACATCTTCGACTCGAGGGGCTGAGTGTTCGCGAAGCGACTTGTTGGGCCCCTGAGCTTCGTTGTTTGGTGTCACTGGGTTGTGAATGCTATGATCGTCGTTGTGGTTTGCTAGACGCTCTTCCTTGAAGATCAGTCTTTCATTCTCGAGGTTGAGTTGGTCTTGCACGATCCTCTGTTGCTCCGCCACTAACTCGAGGCGCAAGGCCTCAAGTCGTCGAGCCTCATCAGTCAATTCAGCAATGTGTGTGTTCGCTTGCTTCTTTGTGCGTGTCCTTGCTGGTTCGATTGGGTTGGAACTCGAAGCTTCGTTAGAATTGTCTCCCTTTCCTCTGAGCCAATAGTCGTGAGGTTCCTTGGGTTGAGAATTCTTCGATCCACGAGCCAACGTTGCCCTTACACACAAGAAAGCAAAAACAAACACACAAGTGAGTAAAAGATAAACACAAATCTAGTCTCTAACTACTACAATAAGAAATAATATCATAACGCCATCCCCGGCAACGGCGCCATTTTGATCGAGGTATAAACCAAGGTCAAACAAATAAACCTTTTACTCGACTAGTCGTTTATAGCAAAGTAAAGGTGTCGATCCCACAGAGATGGGTATGATTACTATTCTTATTGGTTCGCTAAATCTAGACAATAAAATTTTTAGAAAAGTTCTCGAATCAAATAAATAGAGGTGAAATAAAGAATGCAAGTGCTAAAGTAGAAAGTAATGCAAAACAATTCAAATAAATATTTTTGGAGATTTTAAACAGTTTAATATATAATGAGAAACGTGCCTTAGGGTTCGATTTCACTTAGGATTGGTCACAGGGTCGCGAAACATACCGCTGTCGCGGTTCTGTCCCACCAATTCGGTCTGAATTGTGGCCAATTCGGTCCGAATTCCACTGTGTAAATGCTGGAATTTACTCGATTGTTGATCTGTTCTAGCCAAAGGTCCATCTAGCCATACCTAAACTCCCTAACCCTCTGCTTTCGCCTATTGGGTACGGTATTTGGTACGGGAACTAGTGTTAACTTTCATCGAATGCATTGCACCTCAACTTTCGTTTGTCGGTGGACTTATTCGAGATTACTAATTGGTTTTCTACGAGATATCTAAATTAGGCCGTCGCCTAATTAGAAGGGTTTACTTTTGGTTACTAACTGGTCGACTTTCTCCTTGACCTACCTCGAATTCTTGTGCAAGACTTGGTTATTATTTGGGATTGTAGTCCTAACAAGTGCGGCCGAACAAGTGTCAAGCAATTCAAATAACAATCGACTCAAAGACACAAGCAATTCATTAAAAGTTCCAAGTAGCAATTGGCTTCGTCCATCAACAAAACGAGTAAAACAAACAAACCAAATCCTAGGCTACATCTATCCCTAAAGCATCAAAAGTTTGGCCTAACATACTACCACAAATCGTGCAAATAACAATAGAAAATTCAAAGCAAAACATAGTTTCAGAATTTAGAGAGAAATATGAAAGATACAACAAATATCCAAGTTTCTTAGGTTATCAACTGCTGCCGTCGCACTAAAGAGCACCTTAGATCCTTTAGAACTCGTTGCTATAGCCGGAAACAGATCCAAATGCCTTCCCTTCTGCCCTAGCCGTCCAGAAAATGGGAGAGAGGACCAGATCCAGATCTGTTGGAGAGAGAAAGGTGAATGTGGAATGGAAGATGGCCCCCTTCCCAAGATAGAAGGCGACTAATAAACTCTCCTCTGGCCCCCTGACAGCTGGTGCACGCTCTCCCTCCATCTAGGCCGAAATTGAGGCCTTTCCATAAGAGAAAACGCCTCAAAATTCAACCAGAAAAACTCCCCTGTTAAGCAATTCGGACCGAATTGACTGCAATTCGGACCGAATTGATGCTGCTGGAATTTCTGCGCATGTGAATTCGGTCCGAATTGATGGAGCTGACTTGGCTGAGTTGTAATTCGCGTGACCTTGTGTCTGGGCAATGCACCGAGTCGAGTCGGGATTTGATCTTTGGCTAGGAATGAGTCGTCTAGCCGTCTATTCTGCTGTTTCCTTGCTATTTCTTTCGAGTTCCTGCAAATATAAAACAAAAGTGCAACGGCAGTGCCAAATCTGGCAAACAAAGATAAAAACAAGGAAAAATAGCAGTTTTAGTCCAAATTTCGATGTAAAGTCTGGTCAAAATATCGATATAAATATGAGATATCATTCGTCTATTTCGTCTAAAAACTCTACCAAGGTATTATTATTGGATTGCAGAGGACCACAGCGGAGAGATCGATGGAGAAAAGAGTACAATTAGGTTTTCTGCAGCGCCGCTCCATCATTTCTCCGCCGAACACAGTCACATCTCTCTCTCTCTGTCTCGCAGGCCTCTGCACCACTCAGCACAACCGCCACTCCATCAAACTACACTCTCCACTGACCTCACCCCTTTCTTCTCTCACCCTCTCTCTCATTCGCCACTCGCCACTCACCAAATCCCACACCAAAAGGCATCTCCTCTCTTGTGCACTCCCAACCAGAGAGCATGGCCTTGTCCCGCTTCCTCCGCCGCGCCGCCCCTCTCCTCCTCTGCTCCTCCTTGTCCTTCTCTCGCCCCCTCTCTCTCCTCTCCACCCACTCGCAACCGCAGCCTCAGCCTCAGTCGCCGCTCACCATCTCCCTCTCCGCTACCTCTTTTCAGACCTGAGCTAGCCACCTCTCCCTCTCCTTCACCTCACAAGCCTCACCTCTCTCTCCCCCTCTCATCCTCCGCCTTTTCCTCTGAGCCGCCATGGCGAACCTCCACCTCAGGTAGCCACCATGGCTAACCTCAAAATCCCTATTACTCTCTCGAGCTAGACTGATGTTAACACAATTACTGCTGATTCAACTGGAGGCAATCCTCAGGTGAACCTAATGAGTGAAGCTGATGAGTGAAACAAGCGTTGCAAACTGGAGGCAATCCTCTGGTAAGAACAGAGAGAAACTTGTTGATGGGAGTTGCAAACTGGTTTTTCTGGCTTTTTTTATTTTTTTAATCTTTCTGGTTTTTTTTTTCATTTTTCTGTTCTTGTTGATAACAGAGGGAACTTGTTCATTTTCTGGTAAGAAAAGTGTTGATAGCAGTCGCAAACTGATTTTTTTCATTTTTCTGGTAAGAACAGTGTTGATAATGAAATCTATTTGTTCATTATTCCTTGCAATTTTCCTTTAGATCATAGTCAAAACAATTGTTGTCAGTTGAAATCAACGGTTTCTTCAGCCAATTTAATCAGTTTCATTCTGTATGAGTTTTGCTCTTCTTGTTGGGTGCTTTGTTATTGTAAGTATTTTGTGTTTCTGTGTAATAAAAATAGAGAACGGTTAAACAGTCAAAGACGATTTTAACCATTCTGATCGTTCTGGTAGACGCTACGATTAACGCAACTTGCTTTAAACGGACGAAACGATCAGCGCAAAAAGTTACAAATTTTCGTTCTTCAATGCAACGATTGGCGCAAATAGTCAGTTTCGTGGTCGTTTTAGACGTTATGCACCCCTATGTATATCTCGGTTACCCTTATTACCAAGAACATTTATTAGTGAACAACTCTGAAAGATATGATTTTTATTTTTTATGTAGGTATTTTGTGTAATATTTTTTATCGTCACTTTATGGAGAAAAGATGGCACGAAAAGGAAGCAAACAAGAAATAAAAGATCAAGCCAGTAACAACCAGGCTTAAATCTGACCATAAAATATATGCTAAAAGACTAGTAGAGGAAAGAATTCAACCTGGGCTAAATAATGTAAACTGTTCTGATTTTAGCTCAAACAAAGAGTACATGGATCGCAGTTGTTATATTATCTGAAAAGCTACGAACACATAAGAAGACTATGCCTGGACATTATTTTTACCATTCATAAGAAGTCGGGTTGAAAACGGAAGCCCGTTTAACCGTTTTCCGTTTCGTTTCGTCCGGACGAAACGGTTAACGAAACAACAAAACGATTTCGTTTGGTTGGACGACACTGTTAACCCGTTTTCCGTTTCGTTTTGTCCGGACGAAACGGTTAACGAAACAACAAAACGATTTCGTTTGGTTGGACGAAACAGTTAACGAAACAATGAAACGGTTTCGTCCATGTGTAAATCACGAAAATTTCGTTAGATTGACGAAATAAAAAATCTGTTTCGTCAACGAAATGAAACGGTTAACGAAACACTCTAGTTTCGTCACCATTTTGACCGTTTTGCAGCCCTAATAAGAAGCCTCATCATATATTCAAAATTAGTACTAGCATGTCATTTAACGTTGGATAGCTTGGCAGTTCATCTGGAATGCCCCTTGGATAAGTTCATAAATAAAAAACTTTTACAAGGAATCACATAAGAAAGTTTTATACCCAGCAGATCTCAGACCCATTACTCCCAAATGTTAGGCCCAGTATCATCCAAAATATAAGTTTTCTAATATTGGGCTTAAGTGAAATAACTTGAATAAACCGGTAAAATGGATAGACTGTATGATCCTGACCATTCTGACAATGTTTATTTAATTTTTCCTTTTTTCCCCCTTTTTAAATGGCAAACCGGATGATTAGATTTAGAGGGTCCAAAATTTTTTTTAATATAATGTGACTTGTTCATTCGATGCAGTTTAAAATTCCGAAATTTGAATTTCAATTTATGGTCTCGAAATATTCGTTAACATCGTGTCATTGTCATACAGATTACTACATATTGTCTAAATAAACTTTATCAAAGTTTGGAATTTCAGTTTGATTTTTAATTCGATTTATAATATTATGCGGCTGGTAGTTTGTAATTATACAGATTGATAAGAAATTTAATTTGATTTGAGTAAAAAAAAAAAAAAATCTAAAACGACTTGTGCGGATGACAATGTTTGTTTTTTTTTTTTTTTTGGGTCCTACAATGAAAGCAGCCCGTACTGTTTAAAAATAATAATAAAAAATATAAAATATTAATAATAATATCGAAATAATCGAAATTATTTAAATAATAACGCAATTACGGAATCTGGGATTCTGACGGTAATTACGGAATCCCAGTTTCCGTAACAAACTAATTACGGAATCCCGGATTCCGTACTTAGCTTGTTACGGAAACTAGGATTCCGTAATTAAACTACAGTCCGAAAAAAGAGAATTATGTTTATGAATTATGTTTTTTATTTTTTTTGTTTTTTGTTTTTTGTTTTTTTTTTGTTTTTTTTTACGAATTATGTTTTTATTTTTTGTTTTTTGTTTTGTTTATTGTTAATTTTTTTAAATTTCATATAATTTTTAGTTTAAAATTTTGTATTCTAAAAATATTTGTCATTATAGTTTGAAATTTATCATTTTGTATTTTGCATTATTTAAATAAAATTTAATTATATTTATGTAATATATAAGATAATTTGAATGGCTTAGAACATCTAAAACTTAATAAGTCGCAAACTAAAATAAAAAAAATATTTAAATATTATATGTAGGGAATTCAAACACATATATTTTTTTATTTTTGTAATTTAAATTTCTGCACTCATGAGCGACAGACGACTAGTTTCCGTAGTGAAATTAATACGCAAATCAATTCATAATATGAAATATAAATCTGAAAGTCACAATACGAAATATAAATATATCATAACTATATTATACATAAATAAGTCACAATACGAATATATACATAAATAAAAAATATAAATAAGTCCTAATAATGTCCAGTACGGTGGATCCACCTCCCCTCAGTCGGGGACCAAATAAGCGGAGGACCGGGTAGCTGTCGGGGATCTCGTCCGCGAGCAAGTCCGACTGAGGGTGGACGAGGAGCCATCTCAGGAGTGGAATGACGAGGCGGTGCACTAGAAGAAGAGGCTCCGCCGTAGGTCTGACCAAATGGACCATAGGTCTGACCAAATGATGGCTGAGCTGGAGGCGTGAACGGATCGTCCAGATGTACACCAATCGACGAGAAAAATGCGTCATCCGATGTAGACTCGGCCTGAGAATAGGGTGATGGGCCAAGTGGATACTGGGTCTGGTATGACGGGAACTGCGTCTGATACTGTGGATACTGTGTCCCGTACTCATAATATGGTGGTGGGTGTGGGGGTGGGCGTGGGGGTGTGGGTAGACCCTCACTGGCTGGGTCTCGGCTGATCGAAATATATGTCCTAGTCGTGCAGACTATAGTCAGACGGTTGTTACATATAATGATATTACAAATATTATTAGAAATATTATGGATAACAGAATAACGAAATAATAATATTATAAATATTATTATACCCTCATCAACTTCTGCTTCTCGAATCCAGGCTCTGGCATGTGATCCTCCGACGATGAATCTAGTATAGAATCGATGTCCGTCGGTAGACCCTTCACCTCTAAGAGGTGAGGTAATCGATGAGGCTCGCCAACGAGGTCTAACTACGTGCTACAGCTATTCAGCAATTGCTTCCCAGCACGTCTGCATCCCTTCTTCACCGCCCACGCACATGCTCGTAGAGCTTCGGTCAATATATGTTTCACCTGTTAATTTGTTGTTAGCAACCAAATTACAAAATAATTCATTTTTATTTGCTTAAAATAAAAATTATTTCAAATAAAATAACTTACCATACTGACGCGATGGGGCGCCTCCTGAAGGTAGATCAGCTCTCGAACCGGAATCTGCTCTGCTGCTCCCGGAATGGGGACAAGATGACCACCTCAATGTACCCTCATCCATCGGTCGTAGGAGGGCAAAATCCCGTCGCTCCATGCCCGCATCTCTGCCACCTCGACCTAAGTTGTGTCGGTCCACATGGCCACCTCAGCAGAGAAAAGGTCCCGCCAATCCCTCCCCCAAAATGTAGTATGCGTATACTGTAACAGCTGCTTCATTCTCCTCCAACCCTGCTTATTTTAGATTAGATTTAGTGCATATATTGTAAATGTTGCATTTTAAATCACGAATGTCAAAAGATTGACGCACCGTAGGTATAGGAGGCGGAACTGTCTGGTACAGCATGAACTGATGCATGACCCGATCGGCATCGTGCCACGCCACAACCCAGTAATGGATGCATGGCACGCGGAGACTGTACATCCTCATCGGAAGGCGGGCATACGGAGGCATGACCACATGGCTGACCTCATCGTATGGCCTCCACACTACGTGTCCATGATCCATCTTCAAGAGTACGTCCCGAGCGTACTCAATGCCGCTGCGATATGTGTTGGAGATATGTCCTAGAAACCAATCTTTATCTGGCTACTTCTATAGTTTATGTTATTGATGATATTTGATCATTTGTTCCTTGATTTATTTATTAACAGTTTATTCCGGTTGAGGATCTGAATTGTGGATCACTGTGTCTCATTTATGACTAAATGACAATAATAAATCAAAAGCTGTCCATAGTCTTGATAATTAACAGGGAACATTGATTATCATATAAGACTAGTATGCAAGTTAAGTGATGATTAAGTTCTACAAATCATGAGTATGGAGTTACTAACTTAATTGCATATGTATATGTTGCTGGAACATAGTACAGGACTTGATCCAATGAAATAAATATATGGATTGTGTTATGTGTCATTATTGATTTTATACGTGTTTGATTCTAAGTTTGAGATGGTTCAGTTTTTCCACATTAGGATAGGTTCTATAAATATCGTCTAACGCTGATTCCTGATAAGGGCTGCTATACGGACTTTATTTATGTTCTCTTGAATTGTGCGGAGAAAAACTGTTCATCAAGACAACCGTATGTCCCTCATGAGTTTACCTAGTGAGCGATGATATCTACTGGGCCCCTTGATGGAGATGGATTGCTTTCTAGCAACTTGTGCAATCATCTCTAGATTAAGAAATGTATAATCTGCAAGAATGACATACTCCTATCTTGGATTATACAAGGATATCATGTGACATAAGAATCAAAACAATAAGATACTTATTTCTTATGCATGATTGAAATGCTGTAATAGTACAGTGTTTATTTATGTGAATTGGGAATCATAACGTGTTGCTAGATACCGCTTATGATTATTGAAAATAAATAACGATTTATTTTTCATGGCCAACATAGCATAAATCCTCAAAGGGTCACACAAATAGATTTTAACCATACATGCATTATTTAGTTGGTTGCATTATTGAATGCAATAATATGATATGTTGATTGATTAATTATATACCGTTGCAAACCGTTATAATTAATTAAGCCAAACGGATCATATAGAAATAAATAAATGCATATTCTAATCCTTAAATAATTATCAAGGTGTTGATAATTAATTTTAATCCTTAAATAATTATCAAGGTGTTGATAATTAATTTTGTTCAACATAAATTAATTAAGGTAATTAATTTTGCGCTAACGGGCCTATATTTAATTGGAAAATTAGAGGTCCAACTTGAGAGCAATTAATTGGACCACTAATTAATTGAATTAGAGGACCAATTAAATAATTGATGGAGTCCATTTATGTCTATTTTATGGCTGTCCAAAAAGGTGGCATAGTTGTAAATTAGTTGCAACTTTTTATTGGATAATTGGTATATATAAGGAGCATTTATGAGAGAGAAAAAGCAAGCCTTCATTTACTATTCTTCCTCCTTCCACCTTGGCTGAAATTTAGAGGAGAAATTTCAGAATTTTTCTCTTCATTTCTTGCTCCATTTCATCTCATTAAACTCATGTGTTGAGCACCTCTTGCCTCCATACAATTAAATAGTTAATTAATGCAAATGAAGGAAGGGATTAGGCTTAATCACTTGTCTACTAGCATAGACTCGTGATTTTGGTTAATACCTTGGTGGACTCGATGCCAAGCAAGGTGGTGGTGCCGGCGAACTCGTCATCGTCTCCAAGAGAAAAGTTTCGAGCCTTGCGGATACGATTTCGCAAGAGGTAAACCTCCTACGCCTTCACGTAGTGTTAAATTGCTCAAATAGCTAGATCCTTTATTTGCATGCTCTTTTAAGCGTTATTAATGAGTAATAAAATTAAAATTGAGCGTTGCATGTCTTCCTAACAATATGGACCTTTAATTTTTTTCGACCTAAGTCGTGTAGTCCATTGCCTACACAATCATTACGATTCCATTGTACTTGTGTTTTTTCGAAACAAAATGAAACACTGGTAAAGGTATTTTTTATTTGAAAATATAACAAAAAAATACCTCCCGTACGGCGGACATCTATCGACTGATGGTGGGCTCCAGCCCTTGAAAGTTTTCGTGATGGACGGCCGGCAAATTAACAGACGAGCGTACGACCACAAATGCAGCAATACCCACGGAGCTGCAATTTTTTTACCGCCTTTTCCCATAGCGACATTGTCCAAACCGCGGTACAACATGGCTAGTGTGGCCGCACCCCAATTATATTTCACCGAATGTCCCGAGGAAACATCCTATAAATATTTACAAATATTTCGTAAGCGTTTCGAGATTTTTACTCAAATATATGTGTTTCGAAATATAATATTTATAAATACTTACCCGAACTAACTCGAGATAAAAACATGGAATGGAATCTCCCGTGGCATCTAAAAACAATTCGTAACCGATCAACTCCAGCACCAGGGCCCGTGTGTATCTATCGATCCTGTCGACATCCTGTGTCCCAGGCCCATCTCTACACATATCACGCAGTTTTACAAACGTCACCGCGTGATTTTTCTTGCGTTAAATATACAATTTAAATATATATAACAGCATAAATCATAATTATAATTAAGTTTTTAATGAGTTCTTACTTCTTAAGACGTCCTTCTTTCGTCTTTTCTCTGAAGCAATTTAGGACGTCATCCATAGGAGTGTCCCGCGGCAATGTAAGATCGGCTAGTAAGAGCACATCGTCGTAATCTGTACGACCAGTGACCGATAGGCCCGTCGTAGGTAAGCTTAAAATAAAGACGACGTCCTGCATGATAATTTTAAATTTTTACTTATAAAACTAAAAAAAATAATAAATAAATATCTATAAACAAAATTTTGAAAAATCAATACCTCTAGATCCACCGTCATCTCGCCTACGCGGGGAAAGTGAAAGGTATGGGTCTCAGGCCTCCAGAACATGGCCAGACCCTGTATCAGGGATCGATCCAATGGCATGTGTCCTAACTCAGTGAAATGAATCAGGCCCAATGTCACGAGATGCTGGTCCACCTCTTCGCTCCGTCCCATCTTTGCCTTGTGCACTGCAGGCTTCCAAGCCTTAATAATTAAAAATAATTATTATTTTTATTTATATTATTTAGAATAAAATTAGATATATACATAAAAAAACTTACTCGTACGCCTCGAAGCTCCGACTCACGTAGGTGCGGGAGCTGTTCAGCAGGGGGAGGACCGGGGAGGGGGGCAGATGAAATAACTCCGGCATCAGCACCAGATGTAGAAGCGCCGGGATCTCCTGCCGATGTAGAAGCGGCTGGATCAGTCCGAGGTCTCATGGATCGACGTTGATCCTGTGGTACTCTTCTTCGCGGTGCCATTTCGACTTTACTGCAATTAAAAAACAATAAATTAAAAAATCTACAAAAAATTCGGCAGTATCTCCCCTGTACCCGAGAGAGTTTTTCAAAAATTTAAACCCTCATCCCACCCTATAATTATCCCCGAACAATCAGTCAATCATTCAATTATTCACAATGAACAAATGATCCATATACAATCATTTACTATTTTTCCTTTGAATTAACTATTTACAATTAATAAAATAAATAAATATACATATAGAAAAACTAACCTCCGGTAGAAGCGGTTCAAGTCTCTTTTCAACAATTTTTTTCTACATTTAAAATTAATCCTATCAATTTTTAACAATTTTATTTAATTTTTATAATATTTAATTATCAAAATCTTTTTTATTAAATGTAAAAAAAATCAAAATATATTTGAAGTACATATAAAAATTATTCCTATTATTTATGATTTTTTCATATTTTTTAAATTATTTTTACAATATATTATCTATTTTTCTAATTAATTAACTAAATAAATTAATAAATTAAATAAATTAAAAAAAAAAAAAAACTTACTGAGAGGGTCGCTGTCGAGAGAGAGGAAATGGAGTGCGAAGGAGAGAGGCTGAGTTCGGAACCAAAATATGATTTTTAATCTAGTTACGGGATCCCAGATTCCGTAACTAGCTTGTTACGGAATCCGGGATTCCGTAACTACAATCGGAATCCCGGATTCCGTAATTACATTATTATTTAAATAATTTCGATTAATTAGATATTATTATTAATATTTAATATTATTTTATTAATATTTTAAAAACTGAGGGGAAAGCAGCTGTCTTTTTTAAATAACTTTCCCATCGCCAGATACTTTGTTTTGTGTCATTGTTTATGCTGCATTTAAAGCAGAAAAAGAATGTGCATGAGCCAGAGATCACACATTTTTTGCTCAGAATCAAGACACCGGCAAAGCAGATATGGAATTCATTTTTCTTTTTCAAATGTAAAATCCTTTTACTTAAGATGATATTTACCTAGAAATAGCTTATTTCTAGACATAAATCTCTCTCACAAAGTTACACACTTCCCAACGTTTTAGTCCTAAAATCCTTATTCCTTTCTTATTCCCATACGATCCAAACGAGCCCTTAGTAGTATAATGCCCTCTAATTATTTAAATCCTTTCAATTTATCTATGAAATAACGTAAACTGGTAAACATGCTATTTCTAGTGAACATACATCAAACTTATATACGTTATGAATGATTTAATACTGAACTGTCATGATTATTCGCTTTCCTCTAAATGAACTTAATTTTTTAATTATTATTTATTCGCCAATGAAAAGTAGTTTTTTTTATAATTAGGCGGACCGGAAATTTTCATTAAATAAAAAAACAAAAGAACAGTTGAAGGATAAATACGACATAATTCTAGTTTTGTAATCTCACAGATAGTCATACTATTTTTTAAATAATAAAATTTAAACTAAACCACTTTTCTTGTTACAATTCCCATAGCAACAAAAATCAATTTAAAGCGATCATAACTAAAAATTTAGAATATCACGCGACAGATCGCTAATAAATAGATCACATCACCCACGAATCAAAGATATCATATACCTATGTGCAAGCCATGAGATGATGGTCCAAACTTATTTACATAGTTCTTAATTTATTAATATAATAAGTTATAAAGTTCGTGAATTTTTAATCGAATGAATAATTGTATAAGTTTTTATATTTGTTTTTTGCTGTGTGCTATTCCATTTGAGTGATTCAAATCTGATGCCTTGATTATAACATGATTGCTTCCGCGGCGCCAAATGTGTGCTCAAACTTACACTCTTATATGAAAATCGCCTTGTGTTTTTTTACGTATTATATATATATAAAAATTCTAAGCTCCACTGCTTAGGGCTGTACATAAAAAAAAAAATCCGTCCGACCCGTGTCACCCGTCCGACCCGACCCGTTTTTTAACGGGTTTAGACATTGCTGGGTTGGTTCGGGTTTCAATTTTGATAACCCGTTTATACTGGTTTGGGTCATAGAATTAGTTTCGATAACCCGCTTATACCCAACCCGGTTGTTTAATTAAATATTTTTCCTAATTTTCTTACGCCGAACAATCCAGAAGACCAGAAGTCCAGAACATAGCGAACCCTAGTCTCTCAGCGCGACTCCTCGACTCCTCCGCTTGCGATGCCTCGACTCCTCCCCACACAGGCCAGACGACCTCGATCTCCTCCTCTGGCAGGCCACGTTGCACACTGTCTTAAAGTCCCGAGGTCTCGGATGATGGTACTGGTACAAATCCGTTTTAAAATTTATCACAAATTCGTTTCAAATTCTTCATTATAAATATCGACTCTATCCCAGTCCCAGCCAATCTCTCTTTACATTTTTACAACTTGGAAACTTTTTCTATTCGATTGATATCTAGTCATTGTATCTCAGGCAAGCTGGAACACGAAGGCAAGGAGTAATTTTTGGTATGCATTTTTCTTTTTGCTATGCGCTGGTAAATTTACTATCAAATTTATTTAAGACATGAAACTTGGAAAGGCATCACACTACTATTGCGTAGAATCCTTGCTAGAGGAAGGGATTTTGAAACTATTTCAACTAATCCATGAAAAAGCTTACCCTTTGCACGTGAGTATCCAATCCGGTGTATGGTGACGAAAAGAGAATCATTTATTACCTAATTATTTTATAGAAATTCACACTACTAACCTTGACTTTCTTTCCTTAATAGATGTAGGCACTTCAACTCAAATCAAACAACTTCCTGTCTTGATGACAACCTCAGAGAAACAACCACAAAATGCTTCGAATGATCCAGTGATGACAAATACAGAGACAAAGGTATCTTTATAATGATCTAGCAACTAATGTGGTATAATTTTCAAAGAACTGGAGGTGTATACATGTTATATTTGTTTATAATAATTTTCGTTAGTTTTTTTATTCTAATTCAGAGATGACAGTATGTAGTTTCCAGTCCATGACCTTTCTCAAATTATACATAAAAATATAGACATTAAGGTCCAGAAGTTTAAATAGAGTTATGTTTCTTAATTTTTAATTCTTTGTTAACAGCAAGTTAATTAGTCGTAAAAGAGTTATGTTTCTTAACTTACTTCGATAGGCTAATGAACTAAAATTACTTTGATAGGCTCATGAAGGAACTGATGGAAATAATATTGCAAGAAATCCATCTAAAAGACAGTGCAAAACTTCAAGAAAGGAGTCTGAAATTTGGAACTATTTCGAGCACAATGGAGACAAGAAAAACCCCAGGGCTATTTGTGCCTTTTGTGATAAGGACTATGCTGCTGATAAGAGCCGTCATGACACTACAACCTTGTGGAACCATCTGTATTTTCTTTGTCCAAACTCTCCATGCAGAGAGGAAGATCCAAAGCAAAAAAAGCTTTCTTTAGAGCCTCAAGATGGTCAAGTAAGTGCAAAACTCAAAGCTGTAACTTTTAGTGTAGAGGATTGTAGAAAGGCTCTTGCCAAAATGGTTATGGTGGATGAGAAACCCTTTAGGACGGTAGAAGGAGAGGGTTTTAGTAATTTCATAAAGACTGTCCAACCAATGTTCAAGGTACCCTCTCGAGTTACAGTTAGTAGGGACTGTTTGAAGCTTTTTGAGGAAGAGAAATTGAAACTGAAGAAAATCCTAAAAAATCAGCGAGTGTGCCTAACAACAGATACTTGGACTTCTGTTCAAAACTTGAACTATATGTGTTTAACAGCACATTGGATTGATAGTGACTGGAAATTGAATCACAAAATACTTAACTTTCGTACAGTTCCTGATCACAAAGGGGATACAATTGGGCAAACCATTGAGGAGTGTTTGATTGAATGGGGTATAGGTGGTATATTTACTCTGACAGTAGACAATGCAAGCTCTAATAATGGTGCAATTAGTTATCTGAAACGAAAAACCAAAGATTGGAGAGGTACCATTCTAGATCACAAGTACATACACTTGCGTTGTTGTGCTCATATTGTTAATCTCATTGTGAGGGAGGGTTTGGATGAGCACTTTGAAACAATCCAGAAAATTAGAAAGGCAGTTAAGTATGTAAAGTCTTCTCCAAAAAGATTAAGCGCATTTAAGGATTGTGCTGAAAAGGAGAAGATAAAGTGTAAAAGCATGTTGTGCCTTGATGTAGAAACTAGATGGAATTCAACTTATTTAATGTTAGAGTGTGCAGAAAAATTTGAGAAGGCATTTGAAAGACTTGGTGATATAGATAGAGATTATCAATCGTATTTTTCTGGTGCTGATGGAGAGATTCATATGGGCAAAGGGAAAGATAAATTTGTCTCAAAATCGGAAGAAGGAGATTGGGTCAAAGCCAGATGCTTTATCAAGTTTCTAAAACTATTCTATGGTGTTACAATGCGTCTTTCTGGGTCTTCTTATGTCACATCTCACTGTTTTTTTCATGAACTTGTGTCAATTCAGACACGTTTAAATGAGGTGAGTATGGCTAGTGATTAGGAGTTAAAAACTGTGGCTGAGGGTATGAAAGTAAAATTTGAGAAGTACTGGGAGAATTCTTGTAACTTGAACTTGTTGCTTTACATAGCTATTATTTTAGATCCCCGGTATAATTTAAAGTATGTGAAGTTTTGGTTAGAGAAGATGTATCCAGTTAGTATTGCAAATGCTCTGATTAGAGATGTGAAATATGCAATGGAGAATTTGTATGCAGATTATTCTCAGCACCAGGGTAATATCAATGCAAGTGCTGATGGAGGTGGAACATTGAAATGTGTGAATGGTAGTTCAAATGAGGGACTTGGTTCTATGGATGTTGATGATGAAGACTATTCGAAGTTTGTGAAGTCGCAGTTTAAGCGGCATTTGATGGAAGAAGAGTGTGCTGAATCTAAGTCAGAAATCACCAAGTATCTGGCTGAAGAATGTGATAATGAAGATGAAAAGTCCTTTGATATCTTATCATGGTGGAAGGTTAATACCTCAAGGTATCCTATTCTTTCTCTGATGGCAAAAGAGTGTTAGTAATGTCGGTTTCCACGGTACCATCTGAATCAGCTTTTAGTACCGGTGGACGAGTCCTTGATCCTTTTAGAAGCTCTCTTTCTCCAAAAACTGTAGAGGCGCTGGTGTGCGGTCAAAATTGGTTGAGATCTTCAAATACTCATTATGATTTTCGTGATGAGATTGAAGATGCAGAAAGTTATGATACAACCAAAGGTAAATTCTTTGAAATTTCACTATGGTAGATTTTATATTGTCTGTTATATTTATTTTTTTTCCTGTATTTAAGTCTTAATATACCACATTCACTTTTTTTCTTTCCAGATATTGCAACAGTGAAGTCATCAAATGTTGGGGTCGTCATACGAATTCAAGATTAGAGGTGATTAAATCTTGTACAGAAATGAAATATGTGTCTGTGTCAATTTTAGAAATAATTGGTTTATCTTTTGAAGGTTTACTGAGCTACCTGCTACTCTGCTAGTGAAAATTAAGATTTTTTTCGTTTTATTTAGAAAGTTCTGGATTCTCAAAACTTTTTCTTATTGCTCAGTGAGGTTGCTCTAAGTAAATTTTACTTCTGTATTAGTTGTCTTGCATCAGTGCTCTCTGGTAGTGTTGACACAAATTTATTTTTCTTGCTAATAACTTTTTAATATTGCAGGGAAAAGAAGTTAAAAATCAAGATTGGAAGCTTAGAGATTTGAAGAGCTGAACTTTTAATTTGATAATGTTTATCGTTATAAATTATTTTGTTATGTTTTTTTTAGACTTTTATCATGAATTTTGTATGTCACAAGTGAACATCATTGGTCTTTAGTTTCTGATTTAATATTATATTGTATCCTTTTGTTAAAAATATTATCTGTTAAGCTATTTTTATTTAATTAATATTGCAAATTTTATTTTTTGTACTATATAAATCATAACCCGTTCAATCCGGAAACCCGTAAAAACCCGCAAAAACCCGTAGATAAAAATTTGTATGGGTTGGGTTGGGTTACGGATGGGTTAATTAAAGAAATATTTTAACCCGGTATAGTTGGGTTGGATTAAAATATTAATGAAAAATTACAAACCCGCCCGTTGTACACCCCTACCACTGCTACACCAACAAGGTGTCTATCAAAAATAAATAAATAAAATAAATAAAACAATCCAAAGACAGGATGCCAACTTCCATGTCATCTCGAAAGAGAAAAAAGAAATTCTTAATAATACCTACCAAAAAGTTGTATTAATAAGAAGTAACAAAAGAAAAAACTGTAACAAATCTCAGACCAAGCAATTAGAATTTGTAATCTATATTTATTCCGTAGACAGTCATATCCTGATATCCATACTTGAGGCCTTGGTGGGGGACGCATTAAATATGTTCAACTTTCTTTAAGTCCATGTCTTTTTCTTGAATTACAAACAATATGACCTCGAAGATAAGACAAGTAAAGCTGCCACTCTGACATGTTGTCAGACCCTTCTCGAGCGCCACGTGATATCAAGATGTAATAATTACTAAAGTAAGCCATAACTACATCTTTACTTGGCTTCATTAAACTGCCTGGATTTTCCCTGATTTTATTATGCTAATGATAGAGCACGGCTGCACGCCTACCCGAGGTCCAAGGTAGGGGTCTAAACACCAAAAGTTGGTAGGTAGAATTTTACATATGTATAATGTATTAAATTAAATTTATATTATTAAGTTATGTTAACTTCATTTTATAATTAATTAATTAAATTTTAAAATCACTCAATCGAATTATTTAATGCAGTCAAATTTTTAGGGGTTAGTGAATTTTTTTATATTGTAAAATTATAAGAGAATAATTAATAAAAGTAACGAATAAAAATTAAAACTAATACACTTTAAATAGCAACAAAACTGCACATTTATTGAAAAATGAAGACACAAACTATTAAATTATTTGTTAAAATGACATAATAAATTTATAACTGATATAATGACATCTTTTTATGTTTAGTAGGTGTGTTTTTTCATCACAATTTGCAAGTGCATTTTTTTTATTAGAAACTGCCCATGGGCATAAATTTGGTGTATTTACAAAAGCATACTTAGGTATAATTGTGCATAAATATAACATTTTTCCCCTCCTAAAACAGAAAATTGTAAATTTGCCCCCTCAATTTATTTTTTCTGGCTCCGCCCTTAGGCGACCTTTTTTGGAGTCATTATTCAACGTGTCTGATGTTACAGTCCCAACAAACCCAAGTTGCTTTTCCTTTGTGTTTTTTTTTTTTTTTTTTACATATCCTATCGAATTGTTTTCTACGATATATATGAAAATAAACTACAACCGAAAAAAAAAAAAAATCTTGCTCTCTCTGTAGGATCACCATCTTTGGTACCAAATAAAAGGAACAGTATTTTTCGGCAAGATTTCGGCCGATACGATAGACTGGATGGTCGGGATTGAAAAATTAATGACCGGCAAGGATTGCGACAAGGACGCCGGAGGCTAAAAGAGATGTCGAATTATGACATCTTTGCATTAATTACAAACATCTACGATGCATCACAAGGCTACACCTGTCATCTATACAGTAGATGAACGTACGTGTACCTCTCTGATCAGATTATAGCCGTGTTTCTGCTCGTCTTGTTTAACTAGACGGTAAGCTATAGATGTGTTTGGCAAGTTTGAATAAGTCTTATTCCGAATAAGGACTTATTCATTCTCTTATTCTAATACCATCTATATGGTGAAATTAAATTTTTATTCGGAATAAGAGGAGAGAGGAGAAAGGAGAAAGAAAGCTTATTCAAAATCTTATTCATTCTTATTCACTCCACTTCCAAACACACCCTATAAGTTCAGTTCGGAAAAAAGAATATTAAATTAGATCCTGAGAAATAAAATTCATAAAATAAAATGTAAAAATACACTCTTTGGTCAAAAATTGAACTAACTGCTGGTGTTTTAAGATGCAATCAGTATGAACTTTTGTTTGAATGTGAGATTAAAACTTCGACTGATCTGCAATTTTTTTGGGCTGTGAATGGGCGACAAATAACTTTTATTTTATTTTTGTTTGTTTTATCCGTATGTAAGAATCTGGTCATATTTCAATCCTTGGTCCTACTTTTAAAGTATGACATTTTACATTTTCTAATTTTATTTATCTTATTTGTTTAATTTACATTTATTATTTTGTATATAGAAAACCTCATTCCATTTTAATATAACTTACAAACGCATTATAACTCTTTTTTAAAAAAAAAATCGACGCACAGTCGTTAATTTCCCAAAAGTAGTGAACAGATAAAAAAAAAAATTTCAATTATTTCCGGAAGAACAAATTGCACCGGGCTCAAGCACTTTACCGAACTACGGAATATATAATTTTTTATGTACCTTTGAATGATAATAATAAAAAAAAAAAAATTTGATAAGGGATAATAATAATAATAACAGAAACGCATCCTAGCACTAGAGATCTGGACCGTCCATCACTCGTAGCCACGCAATTACGCAAACCAATGAGTTGATGACGTGGGAGCATAAGATGATGAAGAGATGGACATGAGTCGGTCACTGGTTGCAAAGAGAGAGGGGCAGGTGCAGGTGCAGGCGCAGGCTGGAGAAGCACTGAAGCAGGCGCAAAGATAAAAGGAAAAAGGCTGACACATCTGTCAGACAACTGTCCCTAAAGGCCTACGTGTTACGTACCTGCGCCCATGCCCGTCTTCTCTGGAAAGTGGAAAGATACCTCTCTTTGCTCAGTACACTGTGGCTCGGTTCAGGTAAGGTACTACCTTCTGTGTGTACAATTTGGAGTTCGTAATTTTGTTGGAATTTGAGAACGGTAGTGTTGTTTGTTTTTTAATTATTAGTTGGTCCTTATATTGAGGAAATAATTGAGTTATATAATTTTTTTCTTCACATATTAAGGGGAATCTTATTATTAAAGGGCGTATTATGTATATTTTTATTTTGGAAGGGCTCCTAATCATTATGAGAATTTCATATTAGAACAATTTTGTCCGAAATATGTTATGGTCAAAGAAATATGGACGGTGAATTTAGTCAAACTCGATCGTATTTTAATATGAACACTTCAAACGGCCTATCTAAACTACTCTTTATGATTTTTATTTGAAATCTCCTTCCTGAGAAATTTTATATTTTTAAAATTTTTTTTGCTATTTTTAAAAATTTTAGAACATTATCAATCTAATTCAGCAACAACACTTTTTATAAATCTGAAAAATTACTTAAAAAATTAGAAAAAATATTAAATTTTTTTGGTAACGAGATTTCAATATAAAGATCACAATGATGGTTCCGATCGGTTATTTGAATTTCTCATGAAATAAGGTCGGATTTTACGAAAACTCTGTCCATATTGTTCAATTTGACCATAACATTGTTTTTTTTCTTCTTCCTTAACTTTATTAAAGTAGTAGTTCTATATCATAAAAATTACGATATTAGATATATGTCCATCAAATACAAATATTTCTTCTTTATCCAGCAAAAAAATTAAATTAGGCCACTTTAAAGTCAGAATAATATCAATGAAAAATGAGGATGACATTTATACCTTGTCTAAAGCAGTAATTATAATTGCCATCGACAGAATAACCATCGCGTGCCATCGCTGAACAGTCAGCGCGCGCATGAGTTTCTCTCTTGACTGGCAGGTGTCTATTACAAATGTTCAATTTAATAATCAAATGTGTTCAGTAATATTCAAAAGTGTTCAGTTAAATGCATCAACTAATGGACAGAGTCGCGGATGGCCACATGGGTCAAAGTCGCGCGTCAGAGAGAGGTGCGCCAAGGGCAAAGTCGGAAAAAATTTAATTTGAACCGGATCGGTTCATGACCCCTTCTAATTTTTTCATGTGGTTTTTTCCAATTCGTGAATCGTGACCCCTTCACTTGACACGCACCTATTTTAAAAAACTGAAAGTAATACTTAATAAACTGAACATTTATACGTAATAACCTGAACATTTGTTCATACTAAACTAAAACACTTATACTTATCCAAATGAACATTTTTGCTGATAAAATTTATATTTTTTATTGCAACTAACTGAACATTTATACTCAATTAACAGAACATTTGTACTTATCAAACTGAACATTTACGTACGAGATAAAATGCGCTGGATGAGAAAAGAATGCGCTAGGTGAGAGGATCGCTGGCTTAGCGATGGCGCCGATGGTATTTTTAACGATGGCACTAATCAATTTTCATTTACATTGTCGTGTCTGAGGCATAAATTGTGGAATATCCCTGAGTAAAATAATTAAATAACTACGTTCTTGTTAATATTCATATTTCTCTTTCTGTAAAATTTTTAATATAAATCACATTAGTAGCTCGGGTATATAGTTGTATACTAAATTAAAGAATCCGGAACCCAAAATACTAAAATTGTGTCTTACAGATCATATCAGTCTACCTCATTTTATAATGAATAAAGCACTAAATAGTGATTGTTTATCTGCTATAAACGAGATGAAAAGGTAAACTACGAAAAGGATACTTTTTTTTACAGACTGATGAATTTAAAATTCCTGCCATCTTCTGAAATAGATTTTCTAAATAAAATACTCTGAGATAAGATTTTTTTTTCTCAATGCCAAACGAAGAAGCAATCTTCTTTCTACTGTCACTCCAAAAATTTGCATTTTCTATCGATTTTTTTTTTTAAAGAAAAGTTCGGATTAACTGATCCAAAAATCCGCCGTAAAAGAGTTCGGAAAAAAAAAAGAATAAACATCAGTCCGAATCAACTATGGATTTGTGTTGTAGTGAGCCCCCCCGGGTTTTGGGAAAAAAAAATCGATTAATTTTGTACAGAACTACAGAAAGGACCTAAGGTGGAATATGTATCTTCTACCGTTCTACGGTTCTACCACAGTAATAAAAGTTCTAACAAGTATTGAACGGATAAAAAAAAAATGCTAACGCCGTCAAATAATTCGAATATCAAAAAGAAGTTTGTACGAATTGGTAAATCATATGTCAGAAATGAATTATTATTGTGCTTTTTGTCTTGTTCTCATGGTAATTTTATATATTAATGATTGAATGTGAATTATAAGGTCTAGATAATTTGTTAAAATTTTGATCGGTATGAACCAAAAACCATGACTCCATGAGCATGGAGAAGCTGAATCTGGATCGGGAGGTTCTCAATGCAGTTAAAATCCGGTCAGAGACCGTTACATGAAACAGCGACTGCTATTTATAACACTCGACCCCGTTTATGTTCCCTTTGCCTTTGGCGCTGTCAACTCCTACAGTCCTACTCCTACGCGGGGCTACGCCTGACCGCTGTCAGTCTCCTCCTTGGCTAAGACTGTCTTTGCATTGCACTCGAGTCGGTGTCAGCTGGAGATTCCAATTATATATGCAATGAAACTGGATCAGTTTGCATAAAAAATTATAATATAATTTTAGTTAACTAAAATTAAAATAAATGTTAACTTGACATATTATAAATACACACATACTTAAGGTGACAAATTATACATTGATATTTGAAGTGTTACGGTGCATTATGATGTATATGTTATTTTCTGCATCATAACTTTATCAATCAGATTTGATTTAATAAAAAAAATTTAATTTACTCAATTCAACATATATATATATATTGAAATCTCACAAAAAATAAATAAATAAATTTTTTTTTGAAAATTTCTACTATATTTTTAGATCTGTTTAAAACATATCATTTTTGGATGCATACTAATAATAACACAAACCAAATGTGACAAGCATATTGAATTAGTAAAATTATATTCGTTGATCTTAAAACAAATCATACACATAAGGCCACGATGCACACAAATGTCTTATGCATTGTGACGGACCATAATATTTCTCTTAATATTAATTTATGTAATATAATAGTAATACAATATTATATCTTCTGATATTTCGATAACGTTAAAACTATAACGTTAAGATAAAATTTTCATAATTTTTAGATTCAACCACAAAATAATCGAACAGTCGACTAATGTTTATATTAAATAATTTCATCTGATAAAAATTAAATTAATTAAATTGCAGGAGCGTCTCTGCAGACAAGGTCTTCTTCATTACTTTTTTCTTAAACTAGTAGCGTTCAAGAGGGAGGTGATCTTTCAATGGAGTGTTGGCAAGACTAGATAGACCGTCATAGTTACGAATTTACAATGGAACACAAGTTCATAACACAACTATAACCTGTGATTTTCGTCATTTAATTCAAAAAATTCATATGAATAATATGATTTGTCCCAAAATTTTTTTAAAGTTATATAAATTTTATTAATAATTAAAAAATTATAAATTTATATATATAAATATGATGATATGGAAACTGCATAAATGAATTTGTGGCTGATCCGCGAGAGAACCGAGCATCCATAAATCAGAGTTTTTATAGATTTCTCTCCCATTATTTATCATGGACCCATACCCACAAGGATATCTCGCCAAACTTCCGAGAACGGAAAATAAATAAAGTTTTTAAAGGGGGCCAGTTTGTAAAAATAGCCCGATAAAAACACTAGTTCTCTTTTCAGTTTTCCCAAGAGCAGAAAGCCAAAACAAAACAGCAAAGGAGAACACCTGTTCTGTTCTTTAACGATTGATCTTTTATCAGAACTCAAGACCAAACTCCATGACTAGAGATAAAGACGAAGACCCCCACAGAAGTCCCTTGTCAACTCCTTCTAAACAGCCACGCCTCTCATCAGACGACAGAGGAGGTAATGCCATTTCCCTTTTCTCAAGCAAACAACATGTTCAATAGCAGCGCTAACCAAGTTATCTCTTCTTTTTGCTTTTTAACACTGAAGGTTCAGTGACCATGGCGGTTCCCGCTCCATTAACTCTGGGGTTGAGACTAGGGCTTGACAATGGAGTGGAAAATCGGAATGGGAATGGCAATGGCAATGTTGCCTCAAAACCAGCCTTCACATTCATGCAGTTGCAAGAGCTGGAGCACCAAGCTCTTATATACAAGTACATGTCAGCGGGCGTTCCGGTTCCAGTCCATCTAGTACTTCCCATTTGGAAGAGTGTTGCTGCCTCCTCTTTTGGCCCGCAACACTATCCCTCGCGTAAACCCTCTTTCCTTTACCTTTGTACCATGTCTAATTAATTCCTTTTCTTAGTTTTTGTACTAATTTATTTGTTGACTAATGTATTTGGTAAATGATTTTGTTTGGTGACAGTGATGGGGTTGGGGAGTCTCTGCTTTGATTACAGGAACAGCATGGAGCCAGAGCCGGGCCGGTGCCGCAGGACAGATGGTAAGAAATGGAGATGCTCGAGGGATGTTGTCCCCGGTCAGAAATACTGTGAGCGGCATGTACACCGTGGCCGCGGCCGTTCAAGAAAGCCTGTGGAAGGTGCAGGCGCAGCTCTCAGTGCTGCTTATGTTCATGCCAGTTCAAATCCAAGTATGGTACAGGTACAGCCCAAGGATAATGGTACCACCACTGGTACCGGTGGTCAGGTCCCGGTTTCTATACCAGCTGCTTCTATTCACTTTCTGGCCAGAGGAAGCAGCAATAGCAGCACCACAGACAGTGTCTCAGTCTCACCACCAAGACTTGGTTTCTCCCCCACTAGTGTATTGCACAATGCAGGAGTGTGCAAAACAGGCCAGATTAATTAGATTAATTAGATTTGAAGTAGTGTGTATTTTTTAATATTTAGAGTTTCTTGTTAGTGGAAACTGGAAAGTGTTATCTTTTTTGTGGGTTCAGGTTAGTTGTTTGATATTTTAACTGCGGAGGGAGTTGCTGGTCTTATTTTTTTTTTGGATTGGAATCCAGCACGCTCTTTGAATTAGTTTGTGTTTTTTATTTAAGGAAAAAATAGCTTGATTTGATCTCTCTATCTATTCAGTGTCCTTGTATCCTGTGTAGCAACAGCAAAGTTTTGGTTTTGGTTATGTGCTTGGTTGGCTTTCTAATATTTGTGTTGTGTCCGGCCAGGTTTTTGTTGGGACTTTGGTGTCTAACTTGGCATGTAGTTTGTGGACCTCTAACTTGAATGGCTGATTGTGCCATGTCCAATAATTTCCAGCACGGGACTTGTCAGAGAAGGTGGGGGCAACAGCATGCGCATGTAGCTCCTGCACAACAAGCTTAGCTGTTTTCTGACTTCAAAAAAATTAAAATCGGCCCCTACATTGTAAAATTTGAGCACTGATCTGTTTTCTCGTTTGTAGAACTAGGAAATGGGCGGATGTATTGTGATTGGATCGCACTAAATCAGATTTATATTACTGGCATATTCAAATAATTATTAGATGAGTTTTTAGAAGCAAAATTGTATTTAGTCAATCTTCATGAATGAGTAGATAAACTGCAAAATGATACCCAAATTACTTCATTAAAAATTTTTGAGGCAAACAAAATGTACTTAAAATTTATCCATTGTTCTCGAATTTCTTACAATAAGAACATCCTTTTTTAAATTTGCACAAATCCATATTAAAAAAGTATAATGTGTTTATGTCATAAAATTTCGAGTCTGGGAAAAAGAATTGTCAACTTCTAGAAATTGATAATAAAATGTATAATATGTCTATGGAATTAAATTTCAACTTTGTTCCAGTTAATTCCATGTTGACAAATTAATTTGAGCCGTCTATATTCTTTCCTCAATATATATCCAACAATGGAAATTATAGATTAACAAGGGCTTAAATCAGTACAAACATTATTTTGGAATCATGATACTAAAATAAATTTAGTTGATATAAAATTTGAATTTCCACAAAACTTGCAATTTTGTTTACATCGAAATGAAAGACTAAGATTTGTAATTTGATTTTTTAACTCAAATACAAACATTAAAGAGGGGTAGAATGCTGAGCGTAGTGATTGGGGTGGGGTTAGTGCTAGCCTAAGGTTAGTGAATGTTGTTTGGTGTGGTAGGTTGAGGTTAATACTTTAAGGTTAGTGACTATTAATGCTATAATTATTATTAACTATTGTTAATTAGTAGTTATTAATAATAATTAATTTTAATAAAATTATTATTATCATTATTATAATAACTACTATTAATTATTATTATTATAATTTTTATGTTACGGAATATTTAAATTTATACAATTATTGTTAATTACTAATTATTATTACAATTATTAAAATTAATTATTAATTATTACTTACAAATTAATATTAATTAGTTACTAATTATTATTATTAAATAAATAATTATTATTATAACTTATTAAATATTTATTATTAATAATTATTTTTATCATTATTATTGTAATTATTATATAATTTTTATTTTAAATTTTTATAATTATTATTGATTAGTACTTAATATTTATTATTAAATATTAATTAGTATTTATTAATTGTTATGAATTATGAATTGTTATTCATTAATTATAACACTAATTAATTATTAATTACATAATAAATTATCATTATTATCTTTTCTTAATTAATTAATAATTAGTTAATTATTACATAATAAATCATTATTATTAATTATTATATAATTATTATAATTAATATCAATTATCATTATCAATACCAAATTAACACTAACCTTCGAGTCGCTAACCCGACTAACTCACCCTTCCGTAGAGTTAGAAGGATAGACTAAGATTAGGTACTAACCTAACTAACCCTGCCTCATTTGGTAAACTAACCTTGGGGAAGGTTAGTCACTAACTTAAGATTAGCACTAACCTTAGCGTTGCGAAATGCACCCTAATTGTGTGGTTGCAAATTTTAACTATTATTGTGGCATAAAGTTATACAAAAATGAAATTATGGTACTTCAATTTGAAGTATTGAATATTCCACATGGAATTATTTGTAAAAATAAATTTTAATGCTGTTACAGTATTAAGTATACAATAATTGTTTCTAAAACTCACTGTTTGTCCTTTTTGTTAGAAAACGTAGTCACTAGAAGGACCGTCCGTGTCCTCTTGAGTTCGCTGAGAGAATTGCTTTCTGTAGTTCTTCATCACGACATTTTGAACTAATTTTGATAGTTAAGATTTACAAATCGTACGGATCCGTTATTAATTACGAAGCATCCATTATCGATCGGACATTTGTAATGTCGAACTCCTCTCTACAGTTCCTGTAGAAAATTGATTACTGTCATCGCGCTTTGTGCCATCGTGCGTCAGTCAGCGCTCGCTGAGCAGCGCTCTCCCCCCTCTACTCACCCAACGATTTTTTGTTCACTTCGTTATTATAAGTGTTCACTTTATTAGATACAAATGTTCACTTTGTATTATAATTGTCCACTGTTTTATAAGTGTTCGCTATGTTCACTATGTTCATTTTGTTTTTTATTTTTATTTTTGCCCAAATGTTCAGTTGGGTCAATACAAATGTTTTGTTAATTGAGTATAAATGTTCAGTTAGTTGCAAAGTCGGCCAATCGTAACTCGTTTTTATAAACCAAGCGAAGGGGTCATGAACCGGACACAAAACACATGAAAAAAATAGAAGGGGTCATGAACCGATCCGGTTCAAATTAATTTTTTTCCGACTTTGCCCCTGGCGCGCCTCTCTCCAAGTCTGACGCGCGACTTTGACCCTGACGCGACTTTTCCCATTAGTTGACGCATTTAACTGAACACTTCTTATTATTAAACTGAACATTTGTAACATATAGCAGCGATGGCTGTGATGGTTTATTTAGCGATGGCACTTATAATAGCTGGTTCTTGTAGACTAGAGGACATTATTTCTGTAAGAGGCCTATTGTGCAAACTATTGATATGCTGGTGCTGCACTTACCATACAGGCCCATCTTAGGATCTTTTTGGGAAATTAGCCCAAGCCCAGGTAAGACATCATTGCAGACTGCACGGTGCAAACCAGATTCAAGGAGCAGATAGTGTACTCTGCGGCGCTCAATCGTTCTCAAATGTCTGCGGCAGCGGAGACGAGCCAACCGGAGAAGAAGCCCCTCTCCCTATTCGATCTCCCTTCAGATTTCTTCGATTCCAGCTGCCTTCTCTTCTCCAGTAGTTCCTCTTCCCATCCTTCGATTCCTTCTCCTTCTCCTTCTCTCCCTGCCGCCCCCGGCGATACCCTGAATCGCGCAGCAGCAGAAGGAGGTGATTCGAGAAGTTCGGAGTCGAAAGGAAAGGAACCTTCTACGTCGCGCTGGACATGTAATACATGCCGTGCTGAGTTCGAGTCGCTCCTGGACCAACGGTCCCACTTCAAATCCGACCTCCATCGCCTTAATGTACTTTCTCTATTACTTATTTGTTTTTCTAATATTTTAGCTTTAATACGATAACTGGAAGTCTTGCGTATTAGATTGATATTGTGTAATCAGGCTCATCAGGTATCATTGCTCTTTTATTTCATCAGTTGACAAAATATTAGAATATATATTTGTCTCGTGCTTGCTGAGAAAAACTTAAAACAATTTTGCATGGTTCCTGAAAATTCACCATTCAACCAAGTAATTGAGTAGCTCATTCTTTGTAGGTGAAACTAACCAGTGCTGGTAAGAAATGTGTTAAAGAAGAGGATCTCCAAGGCTTGGATACTGAGAATGACTCCTTTTTTGAAACGCTTGAGGTTTCAAGTATATCAGGCTCAGAAGACGAGTCTGAAGAGGAGGAATCTGTTCGTGATCAGAGATTAGCTAGGAAAAATAGGGATCTTTTCAAACAGAAGCTCTATTTCCGTCTCAATAGTGGAGATACTGTTTCTTTTTGGCGGTGTTTACTCTTGAATGAATCTGAAGAAATATCTCAATCTTCAGATAATAAGGGAACAGAACATTCCGAGGCAACAAATAAAATCGGGCAAAATGAGTTAATAAGTAGGCTAAAACAATTAATTAGTGAGCCACGGGATAAGACATGTATAAGGATCGTCTTGCTGGCAAGAGGCGGCCACTTCGCTGGATGTGTATTTGATGGGAAATCTATCTTAGCACATAAAACCTTCCATAGGTATGTCCTGTGACTAATTTTTTTTTGTGCGTATACAGATATATGCTTAATGTTCTGGTCCTTTATATGACCAAATAGAGTTATGTTTCTAGGTATGTTGTGAGAGCAAAAGCGGGAAAGAAACAATCTTCAAAGGATGCTAGTGGTAAGATTGCTCATTCTGCTGGATCCTCCATTCGCCGGCACAATGAAGCAGCATTAAGAAGGGTACTTTTATTGCTATATAACCAAAACCTTCAATGCACATATATCCTTAAGAATCAGTATGTCAATCGTAAACTTGTAATGTACATGTTTTGAAACTTGCACAGGAAGTACAAGATCTCGTCCTTTCTTGGAAGTCATACTTTGATACGTGCAAGTGCATTCTGATTCATGCTCCATCGAGAAACCGCCAGCTTTTTGATGGAGAGAAGATTCAACCTATTCTCCAGGGGTGTACCATACAAAATGTCCCACTGACAGTTCGTAGGCCAACATTCAAGGAGGCCAAACGGGTTTATAACCATCTGTCAGAGGTTAATTTTGAGACTGAACATGATCCTGTGTCTCCTGAGGATGATGAGCGTGTCAGTGAAGAGCCAAAAGAAAAGAAAGAAGGAGAGAAGTTAGAAATCAATGGAAATGAAATGAGGGAACCTTGCTCTGTTTCATCCTCTGGTGAAGACTGTCCTTCTGGTAAGTAAAAATCATGAAAATGTGTACAGCTGGTAATTGCATCAAGATCAGAGCTAGTTTAAATAGGGTTTAATCTAGCACAAGCGATGCTGATAAGTTAAATAAGGTTTAATCCATGACTTTCATGTGGTGCTTACATGGCACCGAGTGACTATGAATGTTTGATGTGGTACATACACTTGTGTCAGATGTGCACATGGTACAACTTTAATACTTCTAACTAGATAAGGGCAGGCTTGAAAAAGTTGAAATATTTTACAGTTGTTTAGGGCTACCCGTTGAACCAAAAAGATAAGAGGGACTAATGGATCTAAGTGCAGTTGTTCATGATGTCTGGTAGAATAGTATACTTGTGTCTAAAAGCAATATTTAATTCCTGAACAAGCAATCCTTGGATCGGCCTTGTTCGCACTAAACAAGAAATTGTAATTCAGAAGAAATAGCAATTGGATCCTAGGTCCTAGCATAATTGTTGGCTTGAAATCTGGCCTTCACACTTACATGTTTGCAACTTTCTGTGCCTCATTACATGTAGATTCAGACATTACCACAAACCAAACTAGTCAACTGCCTGTAAACGAAACAACACCATTGCATCTGGCAGCAAAATCCAATGATGCCGCAAGTACCTTGGAGCTACTCGAGCAGGGCTTAAATCCATGTATCAAGGATGAAAGAGGCAAAACCCCATACATGTTAACCACAGATAAGGAGGTCCGAAACACTTTCAGAAGATTTATGGCACTAAACATTGATAAATGGGACTGGCATGCGGCTAATGTGCCCAGTGCTTTAACAAAGGAAATGGAAGAATCTCAAGCTGCAAAACAGGTAAAGTTGCCATATGGATATGCATGGTATATAAGAGTTGTCACCAAATTGGGCAGTGTAGCTTGAATTTTCTTGTTACTTGACTGCATGGGATTATGCAGGCCGAGAAGGATGCTAAGAGGAAGGCCAGAGCAAAAGAGCTCAAGAAATTGAAGAAAGCTAAAGAAAAAGAAAAAGAAATAGAAAAAGCAAAGGTCCAATCTTATCCATGTTTTCACCTGTCCTTTTTATAATATTTTGACAAGGGAGTTAGATGGAAGGATACGCACATCATGTTCTGATAATTATTTTTTGCTTTTACCAGCAGGCACAAGCATCAGCATCTCAGAAAGGTTCTACCGAGGTTTCAAAGGGCCAACCTTCTTGTCCAGTACCATCGACTAAGCAAAAGCAGCCATTGAATCCTTGGAAGCCTCCTGGTCTTTTATCTGAGGTTAGGTTATTTAAAACATAAAGGTTTTATCTTAAATTATCTCGTCAATATCAGGAGTCAGGACCAACTACTAATAATATAATTCATGCATAATTAGGAGGAGCGGCAGAGGCAGCTGGCTGAAGAAAGAGAAAAGAGAGCAGCTGCGGCAGAGAGAAGATTGGCTGCACTTAAGCTCCAAGGAACGAGCCAAACGATCACTCCAAGTAGGTCAGATCACAGTAACCCAGAAAGTGATGCAAGTTGCTCATACTGTCATTCTTCTTTGGCTGGCAAAATTCCATTTCACCGGTACAATTACAATTATTGCAGTCCAACATGCATGCATGTACATGGCGAGATGCTACAAGATAGCTGAAGATCTATTAATTTATAGTTTTTCTTTCTTTCATTTATATATAATTTATATATACAAAGTTGGTAGCCTTGCAGTTGCTGTTAAATTGTACATGTTTAAATATGGTCATCATTCTTTTCCTTCTGTGCGTCTCTTTATTTCCCAATTGCCGGAAACGGCGGAAAGAATGCTTGCGTTTTGCATAAGCGTATTTATTTCCATCCAAATCTCTGATGCAGCTATTTTCAAATATGATTTATGATACTTTTTGAAACGTACCTTTATTTGAGCCTCGTATTCGTATTCTGTGGCCATCATCTGAGGCTGAAGTCGAACGCAGACTTGCAGGCTGTAGACCGGACCTTATTTTTCTCAGATTTCTATCGGTATGTGACTCAGATTTGATAACTTAATTTTCAACCCGTGAGTGAGACTGAGGGTCTAGCCCTTGACAACCACAATTGTTCCGAAATTAACCCAGTTTCTTTCAAGCGCACCACTAGCCCCTTGTTTGTCCACATTTCATTTCAAACGGGGCACTACTTTGCTTTGAACCACACAGCCGATGCTGTACTAAATGGTATACCCGTGATCTTTTCTTCTTTGCATGAAAAGCTATGACTCTAGTGTATACGTAGACACCAGCCAACTACCAAACACAGTTCTTTGATACGTGGATAGTTTGCCTTCACGCTGTATAAACACCTTTCACGGTCTAAGATAAATGTCCTACCAGTTAAAAAGATAAACCAATGACAGAGATGCTCTGGTACCGTCAATCTCTTACACCACGCGGATTACTGTTCTATCATGGTTAATTAAGTCCCTAGAGTTAACCTACTTATCTCTTTTTTTTTTTCTTAACCTTTTTTATCATTGACATAATGTGTACTGAAAATGCAAGCGCAAAGAAGCCATATTGAACCCAAAAAGGACAGCTCCTTTTCAATTAATAAACATCAACACGTGAAAAGAGACATGTTGACAATTATAGAGGCCGACCAAGCTCTTGCATAAATAACTATGATACATTGCCTTCACAACAACACAAGTTCATTCAAATTTTAAACACAAAATAATGGTGTCGGAGCGTACTTCTCCGAATGTCACAGGGCACCACTCTGTCGACGTCCAAACAGTCATTCCAAATGATACAAATAACCAAACCAAGAGAAATAAGCGCATGAACAACAACCAAACGAAACTCCATGGATTCAGTGGCAGCATCGAGGGTGGAGGAAGAAGACCCCTGGCCAACAAGACCTTCAACAGGCAGGTCTCACTCGGGACTGGAGTAACGGTGCTAGGCATGGATAAAGGCTTCAAAGAAACTTGTAACAGCAATGGAGATGGGTCGGCATCTTTACACCGTAGTGGAACGAGCTTAGGTAACCTGAGAGATGGTGTTGGCGGTGGCGTCCCTAGAAAGGGGGATTTTAGCATGTTTAGAACTAAATCAACTCTCAACAAGCAGAACTCCTTGCTTCCATCCCGAGAGCTCGATCCACATGTTTCAGGACTTATGCAAGAGGACCCTGTCAATAAAAGTGTGCCTGCAGGAAGATATTTTGCTGCCCTTCGAGGGCCCGAGCTCGACGAAGTTCGGGTATTAAACCTTTCTCCACTGATTTTTTTTTTCCGTTCTACTTTTATTTTCTTTCTTGAAGAAAAAAAAACACTTGATCTGATTCTAAAATAATGAAATTTTAATTGGGCTCATACTTCATACATACTCCATTAATTCTTACTTGTAGCATATGACACATTGACAGAATAAATTGAATATAAACCATTTGATTCTACGGAAATAAGTGGAATTCATATATGAAATAAAATTAGAGGTTCCATTAAATATTGAAACTAAAGGTGTTTATATGATTATGCAACCAGAAAAATTAAGGATCACACATACTGTTTAGCATTTTTTAATACTATCAAGTTATTTTACATTAGGTTATACCCATATAATCTACTCAGTTGCGAATGTATCCTTCCACAGGACTCGGAGGACATTCTACTCCCTAAGGATGAGAAATGGCCATTCCTGCTACGCTTCCCAATTGGTTGCTTTGGCATTTGTCTTGGCCTCGGCAGCCAGGCAATCTTATGGGGTGCCATATCATCAAGTCCTGTACTGTCATTCCTCCATATCACCCCAATCATCAGTCTGGTTCTGTGGGTCCTTGCGCTCACAGTGCTGGTTTTTGTTGCAACAACTTATTCCCTCAAGTGTATGTTCTACTTCGAGGCTATCAGACGTGAGTACTTCCACCCTGTTCGAGTAAATTTCTTCTTTGCTCCTTGGATTGCATGCATGTTCTTGGCAATTGGCCTCCCTCCTGCTTTCTCACCGGCTAGACTTCATCCTGCAGTCTGGTGTGCATTTGTAATACCAGTGTTTGCACTTGAGCTAAAGATATATGGACAGTGGTTATCTGGTGGGAAAAGGCGGCTCTGCAAGGTAGCAAACCCATCATCTCACCTTTCAGTGGTGGGGAACTTTGTCGGAGCTATTCTGGCAGCAAAGGTCGGGTGGTTAGAAGTCGGGAGATTTATGTGGGCAATCGGACTGGCACACTACCTATGCGTTTTTGTGACACTGTATCAGCGGCTGCCGACCAATGAGGCACTACCGAAGGAGTTGCATCCAGTTTACTCGATGTTTGTTGCCACTCCCTCAGCTGCAAGCATTGCTTGGAAAGCCGTTTATGGAGAGTTTGATGCAGTTGCAAGATCCTTTTTCTTCATAGCACTCTTCCTGTACATCTCACTTGTTGTGCGGATTGAATTCTTCAGAGGGTTTAGGTAAGTTCCTTTTCTAATTGATCTGGCTAATTTCTATGGGGTCGTTTGGATTGGGCCGGAATTTGGGGATTTTCCAATTCCGGGCATAAATTTTAATATAAACAATTCATCTCTCTCACAAAGTTACACACTTCCCAACGAAAATCCTTATTCCTTCCTAGGAATTGGCTATTCCTAACCCATCCAAACGACCCCTATAGCTATACTAGTTAATTTTGCCATTCTCTGCGAGTTAATTGGCTTTACGCCAATGTGCGAATGTACAAAGTCAAACCATGCGATCAGCATGCACAAATAAGCTTACACCAAATTTGAAGTTTCAATTAGAAGTGTTTAATCAAAGCACCTTAATCTTCTCTTGCAGATTCTCAGTGGCGTGGTGGTCTTACACTTTCCCTATGACCACTGCATCCTTGGCTTCAATTAGATATGCAGAGGAGGCCCCGTGTTTCTTTAGCAAAGGCTTGGCTCTCGGCCTCTCTATGACATCCTCTACCATGGTTGCTTTGCTCTTTGTTTCTACTCTCCTACATGCATTTGTATGGCGATCTCTGTTCCCCAATGACCTTGCAATTGCCATTACAAAGGACAAGAACAATGCAGGCAAACAAGGGAAGAAATCCACAAAGAAGACTTATGACATTAAACGCTGGGCAAAGCAAGCACCATTTTCCCTTGTATCTTCCATTACAAAAAGCATTTCTGTTGACAAGGATTCAGATGGCCATTTAACTACGTAAAAGAGATCAATTTTGCAGGACTAGAATTATCACCCAAACTCTAGCATGTGCAATGGGGCTAGTATTATTGCTAAAAATATGCTTCACAGTAGCTTGATAGTATTGTGATTAATATACATTCCTATTGTAGTTATCCTTAATGTATATCAGAAACAGTTCGATAACAATGGGGATGAATACACATTTCTTAAGCAGTTATGCTTAATGTGCATTTCCACTAAGTAGACGACTCAGTCGTAATAACCTACAGAGTTCATAACGAGAAACAAGGCACAAATAAGCCGCACACAACATCAATGTGTGGAACACCACAACCCACAATAAACATTGTACTTATCTTCTAAATTGAAAGATAGAAATCACTTTTTTTAATTAAGGAAAGATGCAAACACTTCAACCGATACTAAATCCTTCAATATCGACCCACCAATATAAAATCATCATCATTAAGAACTTGCACATCCTTCTCTCCCACAAAATTATCCCGTCCAATAGCCTTAACAATCTCTATAAACTCCTTTCTTTTCTCCAGAGGTAGTGGATAATATGGCAGCCGAAAGACGGTATGTATCACCCCTAACTGCATTAAAGCAGTGTTTAGTGCAAGAGGATTTGGTTCGCAAGATAACCACTCGAACAAAGGCTTAAGCTTCTCATGGAGCAAAACATTCTCTCCTCCAAAAATGTGCTCATGCATCAGCCTAGGAACAAGGTTGCAAGCAACAGAAGTAACACCAAGTCACCAACAGCCCCACAAGTCCTCATGGCTTCGTAGCACTCACTATCCATCCCGGTCCATATAACCAACCCTTTTTCTACATGATGTCTAACCCTTTCATTACCCGCACACTCTTTGACCCCCACAAAATTGGGGCTATTTCTAGCAAGAGCATGCATGGCTTCAGCAGGTATATCTTGGCCAGTCCGCATGGGAACATTATATATAATAGTTGGTCCCAGTGACAAAACAGCTTCTAGGTGAGCAACAATGCCTTGCATAGAGGTTTTACCACAGTAAGGGTTTATTTGAAGGGCAGCATCCATACCCACTGCGAAACCCAGCTCAGTGGCACGGATAGCCTCACCTGTTGCATTGCTGCCAGTGCAACCAATGACACGAATGGATTCACCAAAGCTGTTGGCAGTGTGGCCAATCAACATGATGTGCTCGTCCCAGCTCAGCACATGGCCCTCCCCAGCATGGGACCCCACAATCACCCCCTCTGCACCGATTGCTATCTGAACCTTCACCATCTCATCATATGCCTCTAGGTCGATCCGACCATCAGGCAGGTAGGGGGTCTTCATTGCTGTAATTAGCCGTAACTTTCTAATTTCCTCGACAGAAGTTCTCCTGAATCAAAATTATAAGAATATTGGAAATTTCTTGGAACTGTATTAGCCTATTAGGCCATTACTGCTAATTTGTCAGTCTCTTCTGTTCTGGCAAAATGCCTAATCCTCAGGGTCAATTTGGTATGCACATGTTGAGGGTTGGTAAACCATAAGATTATTAGTACATTCTGAATCCAGAATCTGGACCAATTACTCTCAAAATTAACTATTTGCAATTAAGCACCCATTACTAAAATACATTAAAATAAATTAATTGCTAGCACCAGTGAATAAGTGCAAAGACTCACTGCAACTCTAGATCTTGTTTTCTGGAATGTGCAGATTCATATGTGCTATTGAAATTTGAAAATTAGCTTAAAAACAGTGTCAAAGTACAACATAAATTAACAACAATACTCTTAATTTTTCTTTTTCCAAACCTCTTATTACTTAAATTACTATCGCAATTGACAAACTTAACTTGACTTTAAATCAAGGACTTGGATCCCAAACCTTGTATGCCATTCATTATGATCGCCACAATCCAAAAGGCACACTGAACTCAATTGAAAAAAAACTGACCTCTTAGAAGCACCAACAACTTGTACATGGTGTTTTGACGCTACTTTTGTAGCAATTGGATTTCTCAAACCCAAGCTGCTTCTGGGCAACAAACCAGAAGCCATCTGATCCAAACTCTGATCTTCACTAAACGAAACCAAGTGATTGGTACTTTACACAAACAAAGAATTATATAGCCATGGAAACTTGATTTCCTCGATGTTTCGAAGTCGATTGAAAGAAATATTAGTATTCGTACACTCAGAAGGCAACGGGAGCTGTAATTTTGTGACTGTAGTCATGTAGCTATCGGTATGGCTAAACTCTATGGGTAGATACTGGGTCTCGCCGTTACTCGTTAAACGGAGGGAAACAAATTGACCGCCGGAGAAGAGCATTTGTAACAGCGACCGGCGGCTGTGCATGTCGCTCTTTTCTTCTGATAATTTATGTTTCTTTGACGCGACCAGAGGACCCGCCTCTTGTTTACTTGTTTTGTTTCTCTTTTGGCGGGATTTCTTCTTTTTACCCTGTGATTTCTCGTAATTTCAACGGGACCCATGTAAAAGTTTAGTAAGCTATAATGATGATGCTAGCATTTTCCAAAAAAATAAAACATAATCGGTAGTCACTAGTCAAGCTCATTGGTTTTATTTCTTCTATTTTTTCTGCAAAAAGTTGGTACAATGTCACAAAAAACTTTTTTTACTCTTAAACTAAAATTGGTATACTAAAAAAATATTTTTTTTAAAAAAAAGTTTAAACATTTGTATTTAAAATATCTCAAAATAGATCTTTGAACCTAGTCTTTTGTGTACTATAAATTGCTTTTTTTTTTTTTATCAAAACCATCAATTTAGAGAATCATAACTCACTATGTAAAATATAATTTCTCTCTCTTTTTGCGTTTAGCCAAAATTGAACATATTATTATCCGTACTTGACTCCCAAGTTTACTATAATAATTATTATAATACTTTGAAATATTTTTATAATTTTGAGAAACAATCCTGTCTTTGCATGTAATGCACATAAGTCCACATGAAAGCCCCCTTTGTTTCAGTCCACGATACTCATTAGATTATGCCAATGACTATTGTTAACCATTAATCTTAATTTTGTGTGCGCGTGTGTGTATTGACTATTTTTTACTTAAGTCCATGGAGTACAGCTCAAAACCGCATTAGCAGTATGTTGTAATACTGGGTCCGCTTGCTCACTTTATTTTGCAACAACGACAATAACAACGGTAAACCATTGATATAAACAACTCCCAATCGTAGTGGGAGAAGTACGATGTATTTATTTAGGAGTGGCTAGTGACCAGTGTCAAATATATATGATACATACACTTGTCCAACATGATAAAATTTAATTTTTAAGATTAGAATGACCGATCCAAATCGCTCAAATTGTTTTACGTTATAAAATTTCCGTGGAGACCAAATTTTATATTTTTCAAATTTATTTACTATTTTTTTGGAATTTTTGAATATGCTCAAGTTAAAAAGTTATGAACCCTCCAATTTTGAAAATTAGAAAAAAAATAGTTAGAAAATTTGAAAAAATATAAAATTTTATTTTCAAGGATATTTTAATATAGAGATCATATTGAGCGATTTGGATCGGCCGTTTAAAATTTTAATGGTCGATATTTAGATCGTGTTTGACGTCCTATATGTTTGATTCTAGCATTACTCATTTATATAATATGATATGTAATAAAACATTAATTATTTAAAATATCATAACTTGTCGATTTTTTATTTCCGTTTCGCTTGTAGGAAATAAAATTAAAATCACAAAGAATCTGAAAATATTTATTAGAAAATATTTTTATTATTTTTGTGAAATATTTGTAGAAAATAATGTATCGGGAATGAGGATGAGAATCTAACGAACTATCATTTTTCTTGATAGCAAGGAAATGTAAAATGAAGATTCTGGAAAATTTTAATACTTTTCTTTATTTGCCTTCGTGTTCTACAAATAAAATACCTATGATTATGGTAATATGCATTACGTTTTCATATTCCTAAAGAATCATATAATCTCCTCATTAACATTTTCTAATCTTTTCATTTGATATATTACACAAATAGATTGCCTGTTCAGATGTATTGCAACCATTTCGTTCTTCCAAAAGGCTGTTCTTTGAAATGTAGACGATCCTTACTGCATGCAGATAACAAGTTATGGCATTATTATTTTTAATTGAAATCCAAGACTTAAAAATTAATTCTATAAATTACACATTTTTTGTTATTTCTTAATGACAATCAAAATAATCTGAAAAATGTTGTAACTTTTTTATATATAGACTTTAATACTTGAGTTTTGTAGATTTTGAAGAGTGATTCTGCACCACAAAAGTATGAAAAAGTATAAATATTTTCAAGTGAAATGTGTTTATCCTGAAGACAAAGAAATATATATACCTCTACAAAGATGTTATAAATATTTTTACAACAAATTGTTCGCAATACAATATGAAAATTTTTCATGCATTCTCAACTTCTCCCTGACTTCCCTCATTACTTTACCATTTTACCCTTAAAAAAATACATATCTCGTAGGAACTGTAAGCTTGCTTAGTCACTGAAATCTTAGTGGGCATTCATTATGGTGCCAGTCTTTCAAATGCCACTATCAACGGATTGGAAAAATCAACAAATATTGGAGAGAGACGTGGATAAAGGAACAATATACAAACGAAAAATACGCAGAACGGATTGACATTTATATTTAATTTTCATTAATATAATATGGGGTACCTGGATTCCATATTCTTCTAGCTCAGCAAGGGATCCACCACAATGAGAATTTGAAATACCTCTTTCAGCAGTGAATAATAAAGGGTAGCTAGTAGTGCCGCTAGTGCCCTAATCAAGTTGCCATTTAATATTACAATTGTTTCCCTAACTGTTAGTGCTTGTCTTTCAATGTTTCTATTCTTTCAATTTAGTATTATAATTGTTAGCGTCTGTGGCTAATTTCCTCCCTTGCCATATATCACCCCTTTCATCAAACAAATTGAATATGTCGTTTTCTGTTTCTCAACTTTTCTTTTGTCATTGAATCACCAATCCACCTCGTACCTGGCATCTCCTGCACGCTCTCTACTTGCAACTTTTTTTGTACTAACTTCAAGCAGCTCTTTCGCTTTGCTTCATTTTCTTCAAACAAAAAAATATAAAAAACATATTCATTCTCAGACAGAGGAAGAAAGTATATTTAAAAACCATATGCACAGCATCAATTACCATTTGGGATTCAAGTCCTCTGCATTTCCTTTTCCTCGTCCCAAATTAAAATTATCAACTGTAGCAGCATTATCGACTGCCGACTCGCCATCAAATGCCTTCTGGGACTACAACCTTCTCTTCTTCTCCCAGCGCTCTGAGTTGCATAGGCCGATCCGTCTAAAATCAATCTTTGGCAAAATCCCACAGGACTTCCCTTCTGGTACATACTACCTGGTTGGGCCGGGACTATTCTCTGATGATCATGGATCAACTGTGCACCCTTTGGACGGACATGGTTATCTCCGGTCTTTTGATATCTCCAATGACAGAGTCGCGTACTCAGCACGGTATTGTTAATACATAATTCTAAATTGTCTAATTCCCAACATTTCAATTTGATACAGAAGTAATTGTTCTCCTTGTTAAGGTAATTTTGGTTGGACCACCACCTATAGTTGCAGTCATATTACTGATTAGCCTTTCCTTTTTTATGTATTAAAAGAACTGTAAACAATAAATAAATGCAACTTTTTTCCTTGAAATTGGTGTTATGTGAAACAGGTATGTTTCGACCGATGCAGAAAAGGAGGAGAGAAAGGGAAAGAAAGAGTGGAGGTTTACACACAGAGGCCCTTTCTCAGTTTTGAGAGGAGGAAGAAGGATAGGGAATGTGAAAGTGATGAAGAATGTTGCTAATACCAGTGTCGTGTGTTGGGGTGGTCGACTGCTTTGTCTCTGGGAAGGAGGGGAGCCTTACGAGATTGATCCTCAGTCATTAGATACACTTGGGCTTGTTGATCTAACTGGGGTTGATGCTGATCAGGTAGTAAAGGATCAAGATTGGAGGAAAAAGTTTTTCCGACATGGGATTAGTGAGCTTGGAGTTGATATTGCTTCCTTTTTGTTGAAGCCTATTCTTTATGGTAAGTGCATTTGGAATGTCATAACATGCTTATTTTTTCTTGTAGTAAATAAAAACTCTCACAGTAATTGGTCTAACTTATAATATAGGAGTATTTAACATGCCGGCGAAAAGGTTGCTGGCTCACTATAAGATTGACCCTGAGAGAAACAGGCTTCTGATGCTTTCATGTAACGCAGAAGACATGCTTCTACCACGCTCCAACTTTACTTTCTATGGTTGGCACTCTGACCAGAATTTTGATGTCTTTTTTATAACTGGGTCATTAGATTTTTAGAAATTAAGTATAATCTGTATATTAAATACTTCAAATGCTGTCTTTTGTATTGTATAAGAAGAGAATCTATTCTTGGAACAGAGGTTCTTCTTAAAGACATTATAGAACAATTGCAACAAGCTAATGTAAAACTTTTCTTGATCCGCTGGTTTTTAGAATTTGATTCTGATTTCAAGCTAAAGCAGAAGAAAGAGTTTATCATTCCTGACCATCTAATGATTCATGATTGGACTTTCACTGATAGCTACTACATATTAGTGGGGAACTGCGTCAGACTTGATATCCCTGGTAACTTGCAATATATCATAATCAAGGATTTTTTTTTTTTTTTTTTTTGAAACAAGTAGGTGCTAAGCCCTACCATTTCCATTAACAGAAGCAAAAACAATACAAAACAAACCCAAATATCCAAATATCGCACTGGTACCGAATTGGTTAATCAAGGAACTTTCAATTACTTCTTTTAATTTTGTATTGTATTTCCAATTTCTACGTTTAATCTTCAATCAATTGAACAGCATCAGTCCTTGCGCTCTCTGGTACACAACCTATGATATCAGCTCTAGCGGTGAACCCAACTAGACCTACTACACCGGTATACATCCTACCCCGTTTTACAGATGAGAGAAATGGGAATACTACACATTGGAGAAAGCCCATTGAAGCCCCTCAACAATTTTGGGCAATGCATGCCGCAAATGCCTTCGAAGAAAGAGATGGCCTGGGCAATGTGGAGATCCAATTACAAATGTCAGCATGTTCGTACCAGTGGTTCGACTTCCACAGAATGTTTGGTATTTCAGCTGATTAATCGTAATATGGATGATATAGTGTTCTTCTGTTTATTCTAATAAGGATAATGCATGTCAAACTGTCTAAGATTGCAAATTTGTAGGTTATAATTGGCGTAATGCAAAGCTGGATCCTTCTTTCATGAATACAGTTGCCAGGGGTGATGATTTACTGCCTCACTTAGTGAAGGTAACTTTGTTATTTACTTGAATATAACAGTTCTTTCCTCTATCTTGATGTTAATCCTTAAGCTCTGATCAACTCTTGTAGGTGTCAATTAGCTTAGATTCAAGAGGTAAATGTGTCATTTGCTCAGAAGAAAATTTATCAAACAAATGGAACAGACCAGCTGACTTCACAATAATCAATCCAGCATTTGCTGGCCGAAAGAACACTTACATTTACAGTAGTGCTGCTTCAGGGAAAAGGAGGTTATTGCCACATTTTCCATTTGACAGCGTTATTAAACTTAACATGAATAATGGTAAAGTTGGATCATGGTCTTCAGGCAGCAGGTCATTTTTTGGAGAGCCTATATTTGTTCCCAAAAGCATCTACAGTGGGAATGCTGAGGACGATGGTTACATTTTAGTTGTGGAGGTAAGCAATTCAATTGATTATTTACTAAGGATTCTCTTAGGTGATAAAATCATCTGGAGCTAGGAAACTCGAAAATTTAGAGGACCAAAACAATATCCAGTTGTGATATACAAAATACTATGTAATGCAAATACATCTTTTGTTATTCCCTTACAGTATGCAGTGTCAAAGCAAACATGCTACCTTGTTGTCCTAGATGCAAGGAAAATAGGAGGGAAGGATGCACTAGTTGCGAAATATGAGGTGCCAAAAGAGCTGAGGTTCCCACTTGGATTTCATGGATTCTGGGCAAACAGACATCTGCATAAATGTATACTAAACACCAATGGGTCATGTGTCTAAATGGTTGTATAATTTATATATCTATAATCTTTGCCGAATAACTCCAACAGAGATGAACAGTGAATGAACAGTGAATGAACAGTGAATGAACAGTGAATGAACAGTGCTTTCGGATTTTCTGTTCCTAATTTTGTATGGTCTTCTGTGTTTTGTTAGTGAGATAATGTACATAACACGTATACGGCTATACGCTGGTGGCTACAGAGGATCGCTTGATTTCATTTTATCTCTTCTTCAGTCGGTCCAGATAGATAGGAGGGACACAAACGCAACTAGCAAAATCAATGTTGCTCTCTCTACTTTTTTACACTGCCAATTCAAAAAAACTTCTTTACACTGCTCCGTCCTCTCCCAACAGCAGAAACGACAACTTTTTCCGCTGTGCTTTTCTCCTTGCAAGCAGCAGCGACAGATCTGTTTAGGTATCTTTGAGTTTCCTTTTTCCATCTCTCTCTTCTTTTCCTATAGGCTACGGGGCTAGATTAAATTGTTGGATTGGATTTTCTGTCTTTCCTTCTGCCTTCGTTATTGTTATTTTCTATTTCTATGAATGCTTGGTGGTTCCTCTCTAGACCAACAAACCAACGGCTGCTAATTGGAACTAGCACTTTAGAGAGGCATTTAATAAAGATGCAATAGAGTCAAAATTGTTTGCCCTGTATTGAAATTAGCCACAAATTATTTTGCTCGAAATTAGTCAAAATTGTTTATTTGGGATGTATGTTGGATAATTCTCTTAGTTAGGATCTGTCCTTCCTATCCAAAATTTGAATATTGTAAAATATGTTCTTAATTAATAAAGAAAGAAGATTGAAGAAAGCAATATTAGGATTACAGTGTGCATTACCAGTAGAGGGTCCCTTCGCTTCAGGTCTCTTTGAGCTTTAAGTTGAAGGGGGCTACAGGGTGTCTTCGTCTTTGGCTAAGTATGGGAATCATGAATCCAGAATATAAGCGATACTGGTATAGGTACGTTTTGGTGGCCTTCTCGCCAGGTTTTTGCAACATAAAAAATCTCCCCCAACAAAAGGGACTTCAGACCGCCATGGCCGCATGCAGAAAATTAGTATTAGGGGCTGATATGAGAAAAATTTTGCATTATAGCTTTATATGTTCTGTTAGATTATAGAAAGTTAAGATAAATTTATTATGTGCCTTAATTTTTGCTTTAGTTTAAATAAGATTACGATAGTATCATTTTTCAAAAGTGTGAAATGATCATTATAGAAGTAATTAGGAAAGGAAAACTAATTCAACTAAAGGGAGGGCAAATTAACTGCCTATTCTTATGAGTAAACGTCAAAAGGTTTGTTTTCCTTTTTTTCCCTCAGCTTTCATTGATTTGTTCTCTCGAAAAAAAATATTATACTGCTACTTTATCTGTAACAATTTGGTACAATTGTACCGGCATGTAATGGTAACGCAAAAAATAGTAAGGGAAAAAAAGGTAGGCTAACACAGTTAATTTTTTCATTTTGTTGTTATTATATGGTATGAAATTTGGATACTTTTGGCAGCATGGGCGGAAAATTGATTGATTTTGGATTGTATTTTTGGTTGCAAACAAAGTTCCCTTCTTTTCTATGTATAAGTTCGACTGATTTGGTCAGGGGACACTTTTGGAGATAAGAGGAAATGTTTCTTTGGTGCTAATCCTGAGTAGTAAGATATCGAGAGGTTACAAAAACGGAACACTATTTTCTTTTTCCTTGGTCACAGGTCTTGGACTGTTCCCTGAATTAACTACATATGAATTAATAATAAGTATCCCATATTGTATGCTTTCTTTTTTAAATTAGCTTTTCTTGATACTGCAAAAAATAATTTTGAATTATTATTTAGTGATTGAATTACTTACCACGATTAACATGAATAGTACTTCCTTTGTTTATAAAAGGTTATTAAAAGAGTTGCTAACTAACCTGCTTAGTATTTTTTTTTTAAGCTCGGTATTGTTTTATGTGTTCTGTATCCTTTTTTTTTCCTTTGTAGTTTGTTGGATTCTTAGTTACATATATTTTTTTTTGTGCTTTCTTTGTGGTTGTTTTGATTTGATTATTGATAATGTATTCTTTTGTTTTCTTGCAATAAAACCTTTATTGTGTACGTTCGTTGATGTATCAATCTCGTAATGATTTTATAGATTCCTTTTCGAGTTTAGTTTTACAAGATGTCATCCACCAACACTCAATGGAGTCAAACTTCCACATCTGATGAACTTCCTTTGTCTGTCAAATATTATCCAAAAATTAAACCAAGCAGGCCATATTGTTCACGTCGGGTACAAGGTGAATCTTCTTTGCAGGATAATGAACCTTATCTTATGGATATAGCTGGTGGTCATGGTACGTTCTTTATTCTCGATTCACTTTACATGTTAATCTATTCAAATTTATAACACAATGCATGGTTTGTGATAAATCTAGCCTATCAGCCTCAAGCATTGACTCTGTATGATTATTTTTTTTTAAACATTTTGTACTTTTACCTATTGCATGCTTCAGATGCTATATTTGAATGTCTTCGAAAAAAAATTTCTTACACGATTATTGCATCTTGAAGTGAAGTAAGTAAATTTTTGTTGTTGATGTTAGTGTTAGTTGCTTATTGATTGATCTTTTATTTTCTCTCTCAATGTGTTAATTCATTTGTTTCATGTGTTTGATACTTTTGGAAATTCAAAGTGTACTATTTATGTGCAGGCCTGCAACAATTAGGAGCGTCGAAGCCTGCTTATAAGATGTTGTCTTCCACCAAGATGTTAGCTACCAGCACTCAGTGGAGTCAATCTTCCACTTCTGATGACCTCACTTTGTCTGCCAAATTTTTTCCAAGAATTAAGCCAAAGAAACCATACTGTTCACGTCGGGCACAAAATGAATCTTTTCCACAGGATGATGAACCTTGTCTTACAAACATTGCTGTTGATCACGGTACGTTTTTTGTTCTTGATTCCTTTTATGTGTTCATCTATTAAAATCTCTAACATAATGCATGGTCTGTGATAAATTTGATTTGTCAGCCTTAAACATGAAAACTCTGATTTTTTATTTTAGAACGGTTCATATTTTTACCCATTGCATGTATAAAAAATTATGGAAAAATTGGATATAACTCCCGTAATCTTCTTCATTTGGATATAACCCCGTGATCTTCAAAACTGGATATAACCCCCTGTAATTCTTTCAATTTCGGATATAACCCCTTTTGATTAAATTTAATATAAATTTAACTAAAAAATTTTATTCTTGCATATAATGACTAAAATGCCCTTCCTTCTTGCTCGACCCTGTACCATTGTTTCATCTTCCCAATTTCGTCATTAAAAGGAAGATAATTGCTATACAGAGATAAGATTCTTTATTTATATTCTTTTCAAAGTCGGTGGTCTTATTATTATTTTTTTTTTGCATAATACTATTTCTGGTAAGCTCTTACTTCTAGGTACAATCCCCGTGGCAAAGGTTATATTAAAAACCAAAATTTTTGTGTTAATTAAGAATTTCTGGTAAGCTCTTACTTCTGGTAAGTATCAGCATTTTCTATGTTAATTGGGTCAAATTATGTTTAATTACAATATTGGATAACTACTTTTAAAGTGAGATTAAATCTCATAGATCATGCGCTTTTGAAAAATTAAGAAAATGCATTCTTTTTTTTGCTGTTTTGGCTACCTCGCTTCCCCAGAAAATTGAGTAGAAGTGTAAAATGCAAAGGAAATAATGGGACGACCATATTTTTGCATTCTGTAATATATACGATTTGGAAAGAAATGATTTTATTTTTTTCTTTTCATTTTCATGTCGATGTAGGAATGCAGGAAGCTACATGGGAAGATGAAAAGACGGTAGAATGGTTGGGGGAAAAAGGATATTTTGGTCATGATATGAAAACAATTAATTTTGTTAATTTAGAATATGACTAAATTGAACCAAAAGGGGTTATATCTAACATTGAATGCATTACAAGAGGTTATATCCAGTTTTGGAGATTACAAGGAGTTATATCCAAATGAAGAAGATTGCGGGGTGTTATATCCAATTTTCCTAAAAATTATCTTATTTGGGTGGCTTAAAAAAATTCTTCAGCGATTGTTTAATTATTGTTGTGCCTTGTAGTGAAGTGAGTAAATTTTTATTTTTGCTGCTACAGGTTACTTGGTTGTCCATTGATCTTTTATTTTCTTTCTTTGAACACATCAATTCGTTTGTTTTCTATTTGATACTTTTTGAAATTTAAAAATGTACTATTTATATGCAGGCTTGCAGCAGTCGGAAGCATCTGAGCCTACTTATGAGATGCTGTCTTCCAGTGTTCAGTGGAGTCAATCTTCCATTTCCGATGAACTCCCTCTTTCTGTCAAATTTTTTCCAAAAATTAAAGACAACAGATTGTACAGCTTGGGTCGGGTCAATAACGAATCATTGTTCAAGAAAAGTACTGCACCTTGTCTTACAAATATTGATGCTGGCAATAGTATGTCTTATAACCTTAATTCCTTTTATTTTTTTCCTATAGAAATTTCTGACACGATTATGAACATTTTAGGCTACAAAGTAGAGTAGTTGTATTTTTTTCAATTGTTGTGTGATCTTTTATTTATCTTCTACCAAATTCGTACAAATAGAAATTATATAACGAGTTTTATTTATTTTGCAGAATTTGATTACTTAAGTTATATTTTTTTATCTCCCACCTTATATATATATATATATATAATTCAGCTTAGAGCTTTTTCATTTGCAAAGTTTGTTCAATTAAATTAAATAAACTTGGCCTTCGTTCAGGATTGTTTTTAACATTTGGTTTATCAGTGTTATAATTATTTGGATTTTCCAGTCTCTTTTCTTTCAAAATTCCTATGTACTGTAATTAAAAAAGTTTTTTCATGCAATTTTGTGCTTTGGAACTTAAATAAGTGATGGTAGAATTTTATGCCTTTTTATTTACTTTTCCTCTCACAGAATTTCTGAATAGGTTTTACGCAATAATCGTGTTTTTTTCACTGTTAGATAAGTTTCAAAAAGAGAGTTGTGATTTTTTTTTTTTTATAGACTTCCAAGAACAATCAAAAGTATCAAAGCCTGTAGAAACAAAGGAAGCTGCATTCCAACAACATGTACAATCTACAAATGTTGAATGTAGTGAAACTTTCAGTTCTGATGATCTCTCTCTTCCTCTGAAATTCCTTCGTAAATCGTGTAAGAGATCCCGTCGTCGTATTCAATTAGCTTGCGGCCAGACATCAAAGAATGGTATTTCAGTATTATAACATTTTGGTTTTTTTTTTTTTTTATATATGCCATTGTGTTTCCTAATATACTTTATTTTGTATGCATTTATTTTACAGGTGTCAAGCACCGTTTCCGGCCATTGGACATAGGTAGACCAGATCGTATTTGTAGCTTTTGTGGTGCGTTCTTCTGGCATAGAGAAAGGTGTGTTAAAACTTCAACAAAAAATTGTCCCACATACAACCTTTGTTGCAGAAAAGGTCGAGTTAGTATCCCTCTGTTAGAACAACCTCCGTATATTTTGCAACAACTTCTCTCATCAGGTGACAATCCCGACTCGAAACATTTCAAGAAACTCATACGTGTATACAATTCAATGTTCTCATTTACTTCATTCGGATGTAAACTCGATGATTCTATTAATAATGGCTCAGCACCATATGTTTTCAAAATATCAGGTCAAATATCTCATAAAATGGGCTCCTTCTTACCATTACCAGGTTACAAACCTACTTTTGCACAGCTTTATGTATATGACACAGAAAATGAAATTCAAAATAGGCTTGCTCCTTTTTCACATTCATCTTTGCACGATCAACCTAGACCTCACATTGTCCAATCGCTTTGTGAAATGTTTGCTGAGCATAATGCTCTCGTAAAAGAATATCGTACTATTAAAGAACGACTGGATGTTGCAAATGCTCCTCAACTGCAAATACGTATACATTCCGATTACAATCGAACCAACCCTCAATATTGCCCTCCATCTGCATCAGAGGTGGTTGGATTTGTTGTTGGCGATATTAGTTCAAGTCAATCTAGCAGGGATATAATTGTTGAATATCGCTCAAAAAAATTACAACGTATTTACAATGATAACCCGCTCTGTATGCCTTTTCAATATCCAATTATATTTGCACGTGGTGAAAAAGGCTATCATCCGTATATTCGTTACAAAAGCAATACACCGGGTACAAAAAAACTTAAAAGACAATATGTAACTATGGCAGAGTACTATTCATTTCGCCTGCATCCACAGCGCGATGAACCTCCTACTATATTTCAATCAGGAAGATTGTTTCAACAAATTGTAGTCGATATTTATGTGTCCATTGAACAAAAAAGGCTTTATTTCATAGAACATAATCAGCATAAACTACGAACTGACAAATTATGTAACATTAGGCGTGCTGTTACTGAAGGTGATATGCTCGGTTGTGAACTTGGGAAACGTATTATGTTGCCTTCTTCCCACGTTGGAAGCCCTCGATATATGTTCCAGAACTATCATGATTGTATTGCTCTTTGTCGGCACTTTGGCCCCCCAGATTTGTTTGTTACATTTACATGCAATCCGCAATGGGTCGAGATCGAACAATCTATTCTGCCTGGGCAACACTCTAATGAACGCCCTGATATTGTGTGTAGGGTTTTCAAAATGAAGCATGATGAGTTGATGCGTGACATCAAGCGACGTTCATATTTTGGTCGAGCCATTGCAGGTACTATTCATGTTCCTTATTTTAATTAGATATTTATTTTTTTCATGTGAAATACTTCTTAAATAAACTACATTCATTGTCATATAATAGCAAAAAAAAAAAGTTAATGATCATTGCTAATGTAACCTTAATAAAATTTAAAAAAATAATATTACCTATTATGATAATATTACTTATTATGAAAAAAGGGGCATAATAACTATTAGCTGTTAATATTGTTATAATTATCATTCCGGGCTAATTTTAAGTCCGGACACAATGATAAAAAATAATTTAATATTAAAATAAAACTCAATGAATTTTACTACAAACTACATTTATATTCTATAAACCTTATAATTTGTTTAATCTTTATATGTATCGTCGATTATTTGTATATAGTGATGACACTGATTACAAATATATATAAGATAGATAAAAATATACATGTATTGTTATTACAGCATAAAAGTTAAGAACAAAGGAGAAGTAAACTCACGTTTTTAAATTTAGGGATTAGGAAAACCAGCCATACACATCTCTCAAATTTTAGCTGATTGGAATTATTCCCTCCAATTTCAATTTTTATTTTTGGAAGTACCACAACTTTCCAATGATTTAACTTCTTTTGATTTCTCACCTTTCCTTCCACTAATATCAGAAAATACAAAAAATTATAGTGCTAATGTGCAATTGATTTTTCCTTGTCCTAAAGATCTCTCATTGCTAGAGCAAGTTTCCGTTTGTTTATTGGTGTTTATTGGTATTCAACTAATTGCTAAGCTGCCGCCTGAGCTATTGATTTGTCTTATTCAATAGACACATGGAATAGGGTCTTCCAACTTCCTGTACTATCAAACAATATTTCCCAATCAAATATAAAGTAATTTAGAAAATCTGATAGCAGATGACAAATGAGTATACAAATGTAGAAAATGGAGTGTATATCAGTATTGAATTTATGATATGGCCATTTCAAGATGATATGTGATTTTCAAGTTGAACGGAACGATATCAAAATATTAGGAGTCAGTTACCAGTTAAAAGATGTATTATCTAAAAATATTAGGAGTTAGTCAGCAGATTTTTACTGCTCTCTGTTAAGGTGGTAATAAAGACGCTAGACATTTCCCATGAGGAACTTAGCAAATGAAAGTACGAGAAAGAGTAGTCAACATTAAATGAAACAAAAAATCAAAGATAACGATACATAGAACAAATGCAATAATGCGATGTGATTAAACGACAACTAACTAATCGTGACACAGAGGACAACAAAATTCCTTTATGTTAATTATATGCCAAATTTAAAATGGCAAAATTCTATTGAATACCTTACCGGCTATCTGCTAATCAAGTCCATAGATTACTAAGGTAGGACACAGAATGCAATTTCAAATATTTTTCTTCCTACCAGTTAAAGAAGATAATTCTATCAATTCTTTATCCCAAATTCAGTTAATCATTCATATTTGGTAAGTTCTTTACAAAACTTTCCAATTTTACCCCTAGACATTTTAACTTCTGTTTTGATTTCCAAGTTTTGGCAAACATTGCTATTTAATATACATATTGACCGTTAATCATGAGCAAGAATGGCAATATATTTACTAGAGCCACTCATTGTTAGAGATGGAACTAAATTATTGTAATTCTTATGATCATTATTATTTTAGTTGGTCTTCATTACTTCAAGCAGCACTGTAAAGAATGAAATAGGTGTTGTTTTATAACCTCAAGTATGCAAAAATTGTAAATCTCTTTTATTTAGAATTTGTACTACATTGTTCATCACTGTTCATCCGAGATGCAAACTTTATATATAGTATAAATGTGGATGGTTCTTTATTTATTTATTTTTTTTGAAAAGGGCTACCAATGCATTAAACCAGAAGATAAAGAGTGTCAGTCACAACCCAGTGACTCAATACAAAACAGAAAACAAAAAAATAAAATAAAACTAAAACCTGGTACCACTGAGCTCAGTATCTCCTGACTCACTATTAACCCAAAAAAGAAACAACCCAGTCATACAACCAAGATAATAAACAATTAAAACTATGATCTAAAAGGCATTAAATCTCTGAACATCTTTACTGCAGCAAGTCCTCATCAATATCTTCTCCCTGTAGTTCGGCGGTTCAAGGAATCCTATTCCCCTTTGTGCAACAGAGAGAGAGGAGATATGAGAGGCCCTATGCATGCACCTCCTTGCTGCAAACCTCTGTTTAATTTAGACTCAAAACCTGTCGACATACTATTAATATACTATTTATTCTAGCCTCAAAACCGAAAGAGAAAAGATATAGTTCTTTATTAATATACTATCTTAGTGTATTTATTAGGTTCGTTTCTTATCAATAGCATGTACATCGTTCGAGTAGCATTTCGTCACTAATTAATATACTATTTTGCCTAAATATTGTTAACAATTTTCGTTCATGAACAACCTATTTATTCTTTTTTGAGGGCCAACAATCTATGTATTCTTATTTATTTAATTTTCATACGCACCCTTAAAAAAATGAAGATCTTTTTATAAACCATGTAGGGGTCTTTAGATGTAGAAAATTTATAAAATCTAATTATTATTCTCATTGCAGTTGTCTCACAGATAGAGTTTCAAAAAAGAGGACTGCCTCATGCCCATATAATTATTTGGCTTGCTACGCATGACAAATTAAAAACCGCAGCAGATGTCGACCGTTTGATAGCAGCAGAATTACCCGATCCCAATACAGATCCTGTTGGGTATGAGGCTGTCAGTAAATTCATGTTGCACGGTCCTTGCGGCATTGTAAACAGGTATAGTCCATGTATGAAAGATGGAAAGTGTTCTAAAAAATTCCCAAAAGATTTTGTCTCAGTTACCAATATTAATGAAGATGGAAGTGCAATCTATCGTAGGCGCAATAATAATATTGTCTATGAAAAAAATGGCGTTATTTTCTCGAATGCTCATGTCATTCCTTACAACATTTCTCTACTTATCAAGTACCAAGCACACTTAAATATCGAAAAATGTTATAGTCCTGAGTTGATTAAATATCTTTTCAAGTATATTTGTAAAGGATCTGATCGACAATTCATTTCAATAAATAAAGAATCTGATTGTATAAACGATCGCACTTCGATTGAACAACCAGTTATCAATGAAGTACAAAATTACTTGGATTGTCGGTGTGTGACACCATGTGAAGCAATTTGGCGATTATATCAATATGATATACATGACAGTTGGCCGTCTATTGAACGATTGCCAGTGCATTTACCTGATGAAAATAATATTACCTTCACAGATGCTGACTGTTTAACCGCTATTATTAACAATGGTGATTTAGGGAAAACAAAGCTGACTGAGTGGTTCGTGCTAAATAGAAGAGATCCAGCTGCACGTACTATGACTTACTCTCAGATTCCGGAAAAATATGTCTGGAATGCTCAAAAAAAAAAAATGGACTCGTCGAAAACAAAAAAAACATTTAGGCCGAATGTATTACGTGCACCCAAGTGAAGTTGAGTTGTATTCTCTACGATTGTTACTTACTCATATTTGTGGAGCTACTTCCTATGAATTTTTACGAACAATAAATAACGTTGTGTACGAAACATTTAGAGATGCGTGTAGAGCAGCTGGCTTTTTAGATGATGATAATGAATGGATTGATGCAATTAAAGATGCAGCTAGCTGGTCCACATCTCATCAGCTTCGAAAATTACTTGTCTATATTCTTGAGTATAGCCAGCCTACTAATCCTATGCATATATGGAATAATATTTGGCATCTTCTTGGTGATGACATCAACTATCTATTTAAAAACACAGTAAACAATGAATCTTACGAGGTACCAGAAAATGTAAAAAAAAATTACATTCTCGAATGTCTTGAAAAAGATTTAGTCCAATTAGGCACCTCATTATCTTCATTTGGTTTGCCTTTACCGAATACAGTTTTTCTAGATCAGATAAATAATCGTCTTATTAGAGAACAAATGTCCTTTAATCGACCCGGACTAATATATGAATCAATAAATATGCGTGCTCAGCTCAATTCAGATCAATTACAAGTTCATGATACTGTCATTGCATCTGTAGAAACAGAAGATGGACATTTCTTTTTCGTTAATGGTCATGGCGGTACAGGCAAAACATTTTTATGGCAATCTATTATTGCTTCTGTTCGTTCACAAGGAAAAATTGTTTTGCCAGTTGCATCATCGGGACTCGCAGCATTATTATTAGAAGGCGGAACTACGGCACATTCTAGATTTAAAATCCCTGTTGATGTAGCTGATATGAAAACATGTGATATCAAACAAGGAACACACTTAGCAGAACTTATTCAACATACGTCTCTTATTATTTGGGACGAAGCTCCGATGAATCATAAGAGTTGCTTTGAAGCTCTTGATATTACTTTACGAGACATTATGGGTTTGATATCCAATGAACGGAAGCATAAAATTTTCGGAGGCATCACTGTTGTACTTGGCGGAGATTTTCGTCAAACTTTGCCAATTATCGCTGGTGGCTCTCGGTACGATTCGGTCAGCTCTTGTATCACCAATTCTTACCTCTGGTCACATTGTCGCATGTTTGAACTAAAAATCAATATGCGTTTGCTTCATGCACATATGAATTCAGAAGAACGTGAAGAAGCTGAACAATTTGCATCCTGGTTATTAGCTGTTGGAAATGGTACAGTAAAAGGTAAAAAAATTTATGGTTCTTCTGAAGCAGACTGGATCAAAATGCCATCCGAAATATTATTACCTGTTACTGCAGAACCATGCACTTCCATAATATCTGCCACTTATACCGATATAAAATCTAATTATCAAAATATTCAATATTTACACGATCGTGCTATCGTCACACCAACAAATCAAGATGCTGACACTATAAATTCTATCATTACTGATATGATACCTGGAAAACCATTCGTTTACTTAAGTTCGGATTCAATCCAAGAAAAAGAAACCATGGCAGAAAAATTACGTGACATGTATCCTGCTGATTACCTTCGTCTTTTAAGTCCTAATGGTGTTCCCAATCATGAAATCTCTCTTAAGAATGGAATTCCTATTATGTTGTTGCGGAATATTGATCCCTCAGCAGGTCTTTGCAACGGTACTCGACTACTGGTCACGCGTCTAGGATTACATTCAATAGAAGCGGAAATAATTACTGGCCATGCTAAAGGAACTAAAACATTAATTCCTCGAATTATTTTTCTAAAAAAAGAAAATAGATGGCCATTTACTCTTCGACGAAAACAGTTCCCCATACGTATTTGCTATGCAATGACAATAAATAAAAGCCAAGGTCAAACACTACCAATGATAGGAATTTATTTACCTCGTCCAGTATTTTCTCACGGACAACTCTACGTTGCTCTTTCGCGGGCAAAATATAAAATGGGTATAAAAATGCTAATAATTAATCCTGATGATCACCACTCAAATTATACTCAAAATATTGTCTATAAAGAAGTATTCGATTATTGAGATTCTTCTCGCTATTGCCATTTCTTTCCCAATTTCACTATATATCTTCTATATGAATCGGACAGCCATTTCTTTCCCAATTTTACTATATATCTTCTATTTCTATATGAATCGGACAGCCATCAAATCTTTTACTTATTGTTTTTTCTAATATGAATCGGACAGCCATCAAATTTTTTGCTTATTAATTTTATCTAACAATGGTATTCTTTAATTTAATTCCGAATAAAATACTACAACAAAACTGTCGAAAGTGGTTAGTGTTTTGGCTGAAAGCAGTAGCCATTTTGACCGAATTCACCTCCTGAGCAGCTGAGTCATCACCATTAGAGACACATGTCACTTTACACAACTTCAGCCTTTTTTTTTTAATCTGAACAGTGCACAAAACAAATTTGGATTCCTTGTACAATTTCGTCTACTTCTTTCTTCTCCCTGTTCGTGTGGACTTATCTTCTGTGTTCTTCTCGAACGGTAAATTTTCTTAACCTCTTAAATTCTAGCCCTATCTTCTTTAATTACTTATATTTTTTTCCGAAACTGCTCCTACATCTCCCCTGTTTTACTGCTTATTTTATCGCTCATTTTCTTTTTCTTTTTTATTTTTTTACTTTGATTGCCTAGATATGGAGTCTATTTTCAAAATCAAGGATCTCACCATCACTACCGAAAACGCAGAACTTCTGTGCAGAGTAATAAAACAATGGGACATCATATATTACAACACACAGAACTGTCGCAATATGCGTTTCATGTTGGTCGACAGTGAGGTACAATTTTCTGACATGAATTTTACTAAATAAATATCCGATTAGTTATCTTTTACAATTATGGCCAAAAAATGAGAAGATATGAGGAAGGAAGGAACAGATGACAGGACGGCAACACCTATGCTGGTCTGTTTAGACATGAATTCTGGTTGATGGAAAACTGGCACAAAAGTTGTGTGTTATTCTGCATTTACAATAACTTGGTTTTCTGATTTTTTTCTAGGATTTTCTAAATAGGACCTTACAAGGTTTCTGTGTGGTTTAACTATTAAAAATTAAATAATCATGAAACACCAGTATTTAGAAAGAACAGAGATACCGGTGTTGTCTGCTCTAATAGATATAAAAGAATAAATGATTCTTGGTGAAATCATTTTTATACCAGACTTTCTTTTCTTAATAGAAAAAAAGATGGAGGATTTGTTCTTATTTCGATTTTTTTTATAATTATACAATGTCCACTTTTGATCAGATTTACTATTTGATTTAATCCACACAGGGTGCTGCTATCGAAGCTGAAATATTAAAAAGCGATTACTATCTACTCGCTATAAAACCCTCCGATGGCGATGTTTATATTTTCAGATCTTTCCGCGTGGACGAAGCAAAACCCGACTACAACGCAACCGGCCAGCGCCTTATCATTAAGCTACATAGGTACACACAGGTCATAAAAGTGAAGGAACAACACAATGAAATTCCCCTTTACTACTTCAAATTTCGCGAACTGGAAGAAATTGGTGTCAATTTGCGAGCTTCTAAGACAGTTGTCGGTAAGATTAACATACATCCTCCCCATAAACAATGAACCCACGTACAACAAATTAAATTTTAAATTAACATACTTTGTTTACTCTAGATATAATTGGACGAATCTCTGCAATAGGGCAAACACGACAAGCAAATCCCGACAGCAATGTTCACTACAAAGATATAGTCATAACTAATGAAAGGTAATTATGCCAGTTTATAAATTTATCTCCACTTAGTCATCTCATTTTCTTATTATATTTACTCCCCCCCTTCAGGAATACTTCTGTTCGTGTTACATTATGGCCTGGGTACGCTGAGCTAATTGATACTGAAACGATTCAGGAAATCTCCAAAACAAATCCAGTTGTAATTGCATTCAGCTCCTTAGAAATTAAATATTATAAAGGCAAGCTTCTCGCTATTCAATAGTATGAATTAATAGTTTTGTCATATACTATGCAAAATTTTTAACACGTATATATCATTGTTTGCTTCTACTAAACAGGTGTTTATTCTCTCAAAACCTTCAGCGCCACTAAAGTGTACATGGATCCCGCACAACCCGAGATACTCGCATACACTGATCGGTTAGCAATGCTAATACCAAACAAAAAAACTATAAGAAATCAACCTTTGTAGTATGCTAGATTGTTTATGATAATTATCAGCAAAATTTTACCCAGTTGTTCACCAAATAGGTAAATAAAAAGGCGACTATGACCAACTACCTTATTGAAACACCACGTATGTCACATTTTCATTTACAATTTCATGCCGCAAAGTCCAACTTAGTAAAAAACCAGGTCAGCATCTATAATATATAATTTAAACTGCCACTCTGAATTTCCGATCCAAATACAAGGTGATATACTGTGTACAACTTATAACCAACTACCATTTATCATAATATTGTTTTACTTTTTTTCAGAAATAAAAAAAAAAACATCATCTAATATTACTTTAAAACACTATATGTTGTTCAAAATCACAAAACTAAAAAACTCAATAAGGAATACACCAAACTAATGTACCAACAAGTATACATCTTCCAACCTAATTAGACAAATCTCTAAACAATAATACTATTTTTCCGTACAAATTTACAGCTTCCAAGGAGTTCAGCATCCAATTGGGGAAATCGAATCTGGCGAGTCCCAAGCTTCTAGATCTTCAAGTAGTACTCCTCCGATCCCGAAGACATTGCTAGAATTGATAGAACTAGAACCATTGAGCAATAAGGTATAATAGTCACTTGCAAATTACATGTTAGTTATTCAGATATATTTTTTTATATACTAACAATTACATCTCTTATACTTTTTAACATTATATTCTTAAAACTCTCTCTATGTAAAAAAAGGACCAACTCTACATTTGTGAAGCAACTATTTCCGATATTTTAAACAAAGAAAGCTGGACATACACTGCTTGCCCATCTTGCAAGAGCATGCTCCCATGGCGTGGCAAATCGTGCACCTGTGAACGTTGTGGCATCGAAGTGAACACGCCCATCCAATGGTATAGCTTATACAAACAATCACTACACAATATTATAGTTCTTCAGATTGATATCGCCCTCAGTATTTTTACAAAAATCTCTGACCCTTTTTATTTTACTTCCAACTAAACAGGTATCGCATTATAATACGAGTCACCCAAGGGATAGCAACAGGTGTTTTCACTTTAATAGGAAAACAAGCAGAACAAATCATAACTATAAAAGCCAATGTTCTATCTGAAATAGCACGACGCACAGCTGAAATGCTACCCGCACAGTTAAAAGGCATCATAGGCAAACGTTTTCGGTTTACTGTCCAATTGAATCTTAGCCAACTCCATCACAACAAGATAAGTTTCAATGTCAGAGAAGTTGAGCCCATCAACACTGCTACGATCCTATCAGGAACGGCACAGACTATACCTCCTGCAATGCCACCATCAAACAATTTATCTATTCTCAATAGTGCCCAAGACTCACCGTCGAATTCTGCAGACAAACACACTGGCCTCTCTCCATTAGCTGCTGGCATATCTCTCGAGTAAGTGATAATAACTTCATTGTATTTACAATACACTCAATTTCAAATTTGTAGATCTGATGACTCACCCATCTCTACTGTCAAAAGTAACACAGCTGTTACCCCATCAGCTTACTCATCAACTCTAACGAAACACAATTGAACTACTTTACGCCACGTATGACAAACCAATTATAAATGACCGCTCTCAATCAAATCAACCGTCACTTGCGAAACCCGAGATTACAATACTTCCAGAACTAACATTCCAATTGCACTCACTAGCAACAAAAGAAACAAACAAAAACACAACCTGCCGTATACGGACGCAAATTTAAAAAGTAAAATATGAATGCGATCTCCCTATAAAAAAGACCCAACTAATACCTTCACCTTCGTCAAAACCTCAACACTCCCGTTTCAAAGATAGGAAAAAAAAAAAAAAAACACCATGCCATTCCCTACTATCGCACTCACAGCACCGAGAGTACAGATGAACAAAATGATCCAATACCTTCAAATGGACCCACCAACAATTGAGCCAAATTACACACCCCACGGCACAAGATGCCAAATTGCCGTCCACCTCAAAGCCAACCTCAATACTTCCTCCAACGAGACCATCAGAAAAATATTCTATGGTCCAACAGATACTTCCTATGAAAAATCCGAAGAAGAAACGTTCCGGCAAGTGATACAGTACCTAAGAGATTACTACCCCAGCAATATTGCCTTCCAAACCTTCATCCTCACAGAAATCTACTCCACCGATCCGTTTCTCATGGAACGTTTCGTCTCCGAAGCATCTCAACAGTATACACACAAAGAAAATGAAGCCACACGTTGGAAGAAAAATTACAGGATTGCTTCCATTAGACTCGAAATAAACAGAGAAGAACAACAGCACGTACAAATGCTCCAAAATACAGATGCCAACGAAATGTACAGGAGACTAATAGCCGAAATACGTGGACTCAGATTTAAGAACAAGAGGCTCAGAGAAAACAACAAAAAGGAAAAAGCAAAGATAAGGAAAGCCCTGCAGACATTATCAGCTCCGTATCCATAGAATATTACAGTGTATAAACATAAAAAATGTACTCGTATGTACTTTTGTTTTTGCCACACTTTCTTTCTCTCTTTTTTATTCCAAAAAAAAAAAAACACCATTCACCAGTGTAAATTACCGTTTTGGATATAAATAAAACACCTTTTGTTGTACTTTCAATTTGTTCTATCTTATGAGACACTCTGTAACAATACTGCAAGTTCCATTCATCACCAATCGACTATAAATCAATGACAATTCCAGACAATAATTGCACCTGCCCATCATAAAATAAGTATTAAATTTGATATAAATGAAAAACAAAAACGCTTGACACAATTGGAAAACTCGACAGCCATTGATTATTGGAGAGTAAATATTAGTTCAAAAAGAAGGAAAACACAAAATTTTCTTTTTCAATAAAAGGCCCTTAACAGATCAAGAGTAAGCACCTTTAGTCCAACCCACAGACAAACAAACAATTACATTTTATTTTCGAAAACCTAGCCTAACCCTTGGCCCTTCTTCATACCCCAAAAATTTAAACAATACAAAACTGTTCTTATATCTCGGTCGTTTCTATCGATAATAGTACCAACCACACGGTCTTTCCTCTACAATTACATTAGTTTTGTCAAACTCCTTCAATTTCCATTGTCCATATCTTTACTATTGTAATTATATATTGATTTGGTTTATGCTGGGTTCTTTTAATTTGACCACTGATAATTTGTCCTTTAAATAATCCATTACACTGCAAAAACTACATGATTGACTACTAATTTATTCTGTCAACTCTTTAAACTTTCATCATGAAATTTGTTCAATAAAGTTTCATCAATGTAAACAACAAAAGGATCAAACCTAAAAATTTTCAGATCAATTTGTTCCGGCGGAGCCGGAATGGGTCCATCTAGTTCCATATATGTTTTCCGCAAAATAATCACATTGTATCTTGTTGATATATACGCAAAAAGGTGTCAAACTACATGCTAAACCATCAATTATGTGATAATTTTTTTCCACAAAACCTAATTTATAAAGAAAGTTTCCTGAAATTTACAAAAATACTAAATTGTTTTTTTTTTCTTTTTGATAACCACCATCAGTTTGCACCAAAACAACCACACACTACAACTAAAACTACAACAGTTTAGAGATGCACAACAGAACATTAAGTACATCTCCTAGAGATCATGTCGACGAATTATTTTTGGAGACGGCCCACAATGACAATAAGAAAGACGAAGATAGATAGCATTAGTGAAGATTTCACAGCGTCAGCAAAGAACTCTGATTTCTCGTCTCCCTTCTTCTCTGAGGAGCTAACTAAATTGTTCACAAATGTTGTCACCTTTTCAACTAATTCCATCACAGTTGTCTTGGTGTTGTTAAAAACACTACCAAGAGCTGAAAAGATGCTTTCAACAGGACCAGTGGTGTCCGGAATTTTTGCATCAGAAATTCCTGTTGCTCAAGGCAAACAAATAAGATTTTAATCAACAATGCTTCTTTGTTATTCTATAAATGGTTCCATTTTTAATAGGCATTACAATGAATTAGAAGAAAATCTGCTCTGTAAATGATGCAAGTCTATATTCAAACAAGATGAGACACATGCATATTATTTTCACTTAAACTATGCAACTAGGGAATTATTTTTTGCCAAAATTCCCTGATTTGAACAACATTGCATTGCATTTGAACCAGCTAATTATAGAAAAAGGTTCTAATCCATCTGGCATTCAATCTTCATAGGTATGAGACAAATTATCACCTTTCTCATAGACTTAAACACCAAACTGTATAGCCAGGCAACCAACTTTAACTTCCAAAAGCAAATTGAAACAACAGAGGAATCAAAGTAAAGATACCTTCACAGAATGATTTCTTTATTTCTTGTACTGCTTCATTCTTCATCACTGCATCCCAAACAGCTTGGTCAGATGAAAGAGAGGCCACCATTCTCTGCAGAGGGAAGGAACTTCAATATCTTGACACTATACACAAAGGAACACTGAGAAATCCATCTGAAATAGATGCTGTTTGACAAAGGTGTGGACCCTGAAGCTTTTCTTTATGTTTACCGAGGATTGCCGGTACTGAATTTCCATACCTAAAAGGGAATGTTGACTGCCAATAGGCCACCTTTACCCCATCTAGGAACCAATTTGATCCTGGTTCAGCTTCCATCTTTCATGATTTCATTTTTTTTTCCTTTTCAATGCTGCCTTTGCTTTTTGACTATAACAATTAACAGACCATCTAAGCTCAAAAACAATTGTGGCCAAAATAATCCAAATCTATAAACTGCAAGTTAGAAGACAAACCAGGTGGATGAAAATTCCCACCTTCACCAAGGACAAATGAGAAAAACAAAAAACATATATCAACAGTTACAAAGTATATTTCAAAAAATACATATAAATTGCCTGAATTGATGGGTTGACTTTGAGCTGGTGAAATGCTTCAAGAGCTTTCTGGCGGTTGTTTGATGAAGAGGAGATTTCGCTACATGCATGAAATGCCGGCTCGATCCAATCTGAGACGAACTCCGTCTTGGCAGTGCCCGAATCTGAATTTTCATCATCATCTCTTTCTTGAGGAAGCACAGAAGGTATTGAAATCCTACAAGAATACTATAAGTGTTACAGTAACATTTTAAAATAAAAAAGGATGTTTATATGTTTGGTGACAGTTTGGCCGTGTACCTTTGGGGGAAGGAGACAGCCAGCAACTTAATCACAAGCAGAAGTAAATTTTTTGAAGTTCAAATTAAGTTTCCAAAAATTCATGACACCAAATATTTACAATAATATTAGAAAAGAGATTGGTTCAAATGCATCTATTCTTCTGCATCCTCTACGTGACTACGTCTTCATTTTTAAAAGATTAGTTAACTTAAATTTAAAACCCAAATATCAAAACAAAACATATGTGCACAATGTGCCCATAAAAATATGTCATTTCAACTTTGTTTTGATATGCATCAAGAGTTTGTAAAAGTATATCAATGAGGTCAATTTATGGAATTTTTAGCAATCATAATTCTTATTAAAATGAAAAATGCAGCAATTTCACATATGAGTAGAGAAATTGATATAGATTGCATTCATTCATTTACTTTGATCCCCACTAGGACTCTGACTAAAGAGAATATATGATTAAAAGAAATTTTGGCTATAAAGGGTTTAGTGCTTATCAAAATCAGCAAAAATACAAAATTTTCTTAATGAACTTGATTAAGTCTGTAAAATGTGTAAAACCTGGGAATTAGACTGGAAATGAGATTTTGCATATATACTCGGTAATCCTAAACTATCTTGTGGAACAAAAATTCCTAACCTATGTCTAGAGGAAGTATGCCGCATAGATGAGTGGAGACTCCAATTTTAGTACCATGGATAGGAAAAACATGATGATTGTACACCTTTTACTTATTTAATTTCTATGACATTGCTTTAAAAGACCATTTAAACCAAAGCTCTCTTTTATAAACTACAAAGAACTCTTCATATCCACACATTCCTGAACAGAAAATCAAAATTAATTAGCATGACCGTTCATCTAAAACTTTTCATTGACACTGTTCATGAAAATTGCGAGCTTTTAACTTCATACTTAAATCCCTCACAAATAGTCCAATACCTGATAATTCTACTGGGGTTGAAGCTTGAATTGAAATTTGTATAATATTAAATAAAATAAGTTCATCTAGCACCTTCAAGCGGAAGCTTTTATACTACAAATTTTTTTTCCATATATTTTACTACTCACCAACCTTTTAAAAAATAAAATAAAAATATTCATCGCTAAAAAAAACTACTTTTAATATTTAATGTCTTTTCAAACAAAAAAGTAAATAGAAGAAATAAAACTAACTGTTGAAGACTCCAAATAGCAGCACCAACTTCTTCCGGACTCGGCACTCTGTCTAAAGACCCCAATTCTCCCTCCATCTCTCCTTCCTCTCTCTCCTCCACCTCAGCATCAACGCTCTCCCAATCGCTCCACACGGCCGCCACGTCAGCGAAGGTGGTCGAACTGGCGGAAGCTGACGGAGGTGGAGACGGGAACCTAACGATACGGCCATCTCCACCTCCATCCCTCGCCATGGAGCCTCCGGCGCCTCCGAAGGAGAACGCCTCCTTGCCGGAGACGACCTGGCTGGCGGCGCGAAACATGCTACCTCCTCCCATTCGTGGTGACCTCATCATGGCGTATGGCGAAGTGTCTTCTTTAGTAGTTTAGTTTAGTTTCTGAGATTTCGCCTTATCGAGTTGTTTGTTTTGTTTTGAACTTTTGATTCCGAAGGGGTAAATGTTGGGGATGGATAGGATAACTGGATAAGTGAAGGGAGGGAAGCTGATGCGATAGAGGAAGTGGGAATCTGTTGTTTTCTCTTTTTCTGCCTTTTGCAACAAGCGATCTGCGGTTTACTTAGTTTTTTCTTAATTTTTTTCCTCTGTTGTTATTTTGTGAGAGTAATTATGTGGCGAGTCGCTGGTGTCCGATATTTGGTGAGATGCTTTTGTCAGCTGTCTGCTACATTTAAGTATGTTTAGGAAAGACTACAAAGGAATTGGCATCCTACTTTTGGTGGGCTCAATGGATCAATACATAATTTGAAAGATGTGCCCATTGAAGAGTCTTTGCATTTGAATGCCTCTTTGGGGTCGTTTGGATCGCTTGGGAATAAGAGGAATAGCCTATTCCTAGGCGGAAAGTATTGGGAAGTGTGTAACTTTGTGAAGAGTTTGGATTGTTTATAATAAAATTTCCGCCCGGAATTGCTTATTCCCCTTATTCCCAATGCATCCAAACGAGCCCTTTATGGTTTCCTAAATTCTTACACCTTAAAGAGACGCAAAGTTTGGACATTATACATTTGCAAATGCAAAGTAATTGTAATTGAAAATATAGTGATTTGAAGAATATATATATATATATATATAATTAAGATGTTAGCAAGATATATATAAAATTAAGACGTTAGCTAACAATATCAGCTGAAAAGACTAGTACTCGTCAATGTATTTTTAATGTATTAAAAATATCAATAATGAGTATGTTCAGTATATATTTAAATTTGTACATGATCCAAACCAATTTAACCCTTTTTTTTTTTAGAATTAATCTCCGTATCCTAAAGTCGCTTCGCATGGATTCACAATTAATTTTAACTTAATTTATATAAAATTCACAATGACGGTAGCAAAATTGATAGTTTAGCAATTTTCTTGTTGTAATATTTAGAAATTGCAGAGTCCATTTTAATGGCGAATGCTAAAAAATTCTAATAAGATAAGTATAAATTTGGATAAGATCTACAAATTAAACCAGATAGCACGTTACAGAAATAAAGATATTTGACATTATCTTCGACTTAAAAAAAAATTGATAAGTCGACTTTAATAAAATAATTGATAAGAAAAAAAATCACTTTTTTAATCTCTATATTTAAGAGGAAACTTTACAAATGATCCTTAAAGCTTCAGTGCTCCACTCATCTTTATTTTATTTTTTTTACAACTAATTTTATAGTGATATGAATACCAATATTAGTATCAGTTTAATTGATATTTGATTTGATGTCATGGCTGACTTTATTAGCTCCACGTTAGTTTTATTGTACCTATATTAGCGTAATTTCCAATACCAAAACAATTGCTAATTTAATAATGAAAATACTATTTTCTTAATGAATGATAAATATATGACTCATAATAAACGAATGATTTTTTCTAAGTGTAATTTATATGGTTTATTTGAGATGTTAAGAGCAGGTTCAGCCGTTTTGAAAATCCATGCAATCCAACGGGAATATATTTTAGAAAATATCATCATACTATCGAAATGAGAATCTAATACGAATGATTAACAACTCCAAACAAGAAAAAAAAAAGGTTGTCATTTCGTGCATTTTTAATTTTATGTAATTCTTAATATAACCACTAAACTTAATGCCCTGGAACCCGACATCTCATTTTATAAAATCTAAAAAAAATAAAACTTCTAAAAATAATTTGGTTTTGATATAACATTTTTATAATTTCTTTATGTAAATCACATTAAAAATGTCTAGATCGACTATTCGGACATAAAAAAATATATATGATTTAAGACAACTAGCATTTCAATTGACATGCTAATGTTGACTGAAATGTTAACGGTCGATTCAAGCACTCAAAAGTGAACATTTATCTTATCAAGATTGTATTTGGATACATTTGGATTCAAACACTCAAAAGTTGATTTTTTTTTTTTTCACAAGAATACATGCACATTAAAATTTTTTTATTTTTAATTCGGTTTTGAACATGACGAAAGACCAATAAATGAAAGTGTCTAAAAATGCTACATTAATTTTAACGCCAGCACATAATTAGTGAACTCTAGAAATAATAATTTTTTTTGATGATGTATTGTGAAATAAAGTAAGATCAATCTAGAATTTAAATTTTAGAATATTATTTAAAGTGGTTGTCACATTTGGTGGCCAAAAAAAAATTGCAACCAAAATTCTATTATGGGTCCTTGTTGATTGCTCGAAAATTTTCCACTGGTTTTTACATTGTAGTCCAGAAATATGTGATAATGTAATAGTGCAACAACACAATATTGCTCACAAACAGGACTAACTTGCCGATGTACACATACTAACATCAAACTACATTAAGCGAGTTTAAGAGATTCAAAGGAGTGTTCCAAGGAATCAGGAAATTCTCCCTTTGCTGCTACTTGTTTGAGCAAGTTTTGGATTCCATCCACCCATTTCCTTTTGCTGTTCCCATTCTCGCATTGGAATTCTATGAGACCTTGTGCTGTTCTCAGGCCGAAGCTGCATCTGCCTTTCCCCGTCTCTCTTTCCTGCCCCGGCCATGGTGGAAGGTCTTCATACACACCATAAACAACACCTACATATTTAAATGGAAATATATATCAGTTTTACCACTTGTATGTGTTGTTTAGTTATTATGATATAATTTGTTCTTCAAGGTGTGTTTGGCACCATCGCCGAACTAACAATTCGCGAATAAGGCTAATTCGCAAGAACCAAACAACCCACGAACTAGGTTGTTTGCAAAATTCTTGACTTGTTCGTGGTTTTCCGATTTTCACGAACTGTAAGTTGTTCGTGGGCCTTTGTTCGTCCTTTGTTCACGCTTAAACCAAACACACTTACGTATAATTTCTTGTCACTCTTTTTGGGCAAAATGTGGACTAAAAGAAAAGTATTTTAAGGGCTAGTCGAAGTCCAAAAAAGCCCTACAAGTCACTTACAAGTTACAAGTTACAATCTTATATTGGGCTAATATTAAACTCTGTATTGGCCGATAATATTAGTCCAATATAAGATTGTCGGTGCGGTTGATTCTCACCTGATCCTCAAAAAATATATTGGGCTAATATTGAGCCTGGTTCAGGCAATCTAATATTTTAGTCGTCTTCTGTTGTGATGTCAATTTAACCTTCTTATGATCTTTCATTATTTCTTTTTTCTTGTAAGAACCGAATCATTCATTAGAAATTTACCTGGTTGTATTATTAGTTATATAGTTTGAATATTGTTACAGCAGAAACTAAGTTTTAATCAGGGAAAACATACCTTTTCGCTTCTTCGAGATAGCGCCGCCAACGAGCTTGCTTTTGAGCTTTACAATGACCTGCCATTTGAGTAATTCTCCAGTTAAGCTGGCAATTTCAATAATATAACTTGAAATTCAGGTATCTGAAAATGATGCATTGCCAATTTTACCTGAGATTTTTTGTTTATGTAGACAGATACTCTCTTCCTATGCAATGTTCCTGCATAAATGTTCAAATTGTTCAATATTGAAAAATTTAACGGGCCCAACATAAGACATTGAAGCAATTGTTTAATAACTGACAATAAATTACCATTTCTTGTTCGTTTCAAAAGCTCTCCTTCCTTGCACCAAATATCCGGGCTACAACAAGTACTCTTTTCATACGGAATTACCGCCGCATTGTTCCTCCCTTCTCTGTTCATTCTTTGCTTCATTGTAGCAGCTCCTCTCAATGCTGGCACAACAACAACAAATCATTCCTCTTTCAGAAATTCATAACATTTATCAAAATTGAAATTCCAAAATTTTAAATTGCATTAATTCTGGTATAACACATTTTTCTGAACGGCATTCTCACCTGTTGCCGCAGCAGCCGTTAAAGTCATCAAATCCCCTGGAGTCCTCACATCTACTGCCGATTCAACGGCTGCCACCACCTGCTCATGGTGTGCCCCAGAGAGCTCTGCCATCTCAATGCAGTGTGAAGCAAGCAGCTCTGTGGCCAAGGACATTGCGGCATTCATCTTTTCTGTATCAGTTTCGGTATCAGCACTGGTGTTTGAGGCCACCGCAGCAACAGCCGCAGCTACTCCAGCCACAGAAATGGCTGCATGCAGTTGCGCTTGCTCTGCTCGTGCTCTCTCCTTAGTCTTCTCATTACCTTTCCTGTAGTGATCCTTGTAATGGAACCAGTCTCCAATTGAGTGGTAATGATGCGGTGAATTCCAACTCCTGCAAGTCTGGATATATATATAGGATGCAATGCAGTGAGTTCCTTTTTCATAAATACTTTTTTGATTGATTTGAAATTACTCATTTATTCGATATAACCAATTGTTACCCTCTTCGGACGACCGTTCCAATCGTCACCAGAAACTGCTGCGGCAAGCATAACAGTCTCCGGCACCACCATCTCCGGTAGCTTCTCCACCACAAAGTTCCTCTTTCGATTCCCGGAAATTAGCACTTTTGATAGTCCCGCAGCCGACGAACTCCAGGATCTCGCAAGAAACTTCATCGGCTCTATCGGTATCTCCGGCACCATTACTTTGTTCATATCTCTTTCCCTCTCCTCCTCCACACTCTCTAAAGTCATCATCACAAGGTCTCTCCTCTTTCTTCTCCCAAAGAGGTATCTCTTCTCCATTATTGTTGACAGGTTTTATTCCTTCACAACTGCAAATGGATTGATGGTCTGAATTACTGAATTTATAGGGAAGGAGGCTCCACACATAGCACGAGGTGGCAGGGGAGGTGGGGTTTGTAGGGTGGCAAAATGGGGACAAAGGCTGGTTTTCCCTTTCCAATCTTTTGATTTTTATTCTGTGTGTTGCTTGCTTCCTTTGGTTGGTTAGTGCTATTTATTCCATATTCGAACTGTTGACCTCCCCATGATGGGGATTAGTGAATTTTATAATTGTTTTTCAGAAATTTGCAACTAAATTTTTGGGTGACTGTGTTTGAAAGTGTAACTTAATGGACAAAAGTTCCGGATAAGTTGGCTTGAGCTCAGAGCCCATTTAGGCTCCGTGTAAGCTGGATTCAAAGCTTCGTACCAGCCTAGATAAATTCACTTATGCGTCAAACGTGTCAAAGTTTCATTGGTTCACTGATTAGAGACCTTTTGGTTTTTCACTGTATGTAGTGAAATTCACATAAAAAAAAAAAAAACTGTATGTAGTGAAACGTGTCAAAAATTCATGGGTTAAAGGAAACTTTTGTTTTGATCCCTGCGAGGTCGGTTTGTTGTTTTCCACTACAGTAAGCTGTTCAATGGATCTATAATGATCCATTAACCGACCTTGTCTAACTGATGATTCCGTGGTAATTATATAATGTAACGGTTCAAGTGTCTTGTTAAGTTCAGACAATTTTCTATGTATCTTATTTTGTGAGGATAAATGATGCCTCTTGAACGGGAGTGTTCCAACCTCTAGTGTACATGTACAATGTATGCGGTTCTCGACAGTGACTGCTTCTTATGCGGCAATTGTAAGCCATATATTTAATATTTGTACCTTATGAGAAAAGTATGTCACTTAGTGTCATTTATATTTCAATTCTTTCTTGAATCTAAAAAAATAATTAAAAAAAGCCTCGAAGGAATTCTAAAGTCTCGATCGAAGGCTTTTAAATAAAAATTATGAGAGGAATATGTTACAAATTACAATCGGATCTAATAACTATGTTTTTTGAACTAACATGTAAAAACTTTAATATACTTTTTTAGGCACCTAAACAATACAATTTTATCTATTGTATCGGTGCACACTTGTCTATTACAATCAAAATACAATTGTTAATATCTGTTATGTTATTTTGACAGTTGGTAACTAAACAACAATTTTGATCTTTCGAACACATTTTTTCAACTCTTTAAAATACACACTTGAGTGAGTATTGAATCAATGCATGAACGTTGTGCCAATGCATGCATGCACACAGGATGAGCAATTCAAGAAGACATATAATATTTATTTAGAAAGTTTCTTCTATTCTGTATCTACTTATTATGAATGTGCATGTTTACATGAATTTTATTTATTTATTTATTTTGCTTTCTTAGATCGTTTAATTCCATGTGCATGCTAGCTTTATTATTTAAACTCATGAATGTGTTCGATGCATTATGACGGGTACATAGCACTTCTTTTACTCTACTGTCACATACATTAATTTATTTTATTGTTCGTAACTTATTTCATGTTTAATATCTTTGAAATGGAAAAATGACGACATTCCAATACTTATCTATAGATTATTACATTTCTTTTTCGATGAAATGTCTTTTTCGACGTGGTTCCTAGATAGCCGCTATCTGGAATGTCTAAAAAAAAGAAATGCCTTTTTCGAGTTTCTAATTGTTTGACATTTTTATTCTAACCTTTTTTATTTCATCAATTTTCTTTTTGTTTCAAATGAAATTCAAGATACTATCCGTACCTATGGAAAGTGAAATCTCCACCAAAAGTCCGAATTTTTCTTTGGTTACTGCTCCAAGATCGGCTACTAACTCAACACAACCTTATGCTGAGGGGTTGGCCCTCTCCGGCTGCGTGTCCTTCATGTACAACTATGGCAGTAGAAACATCTGATCACCTTTTTCTACATTGCCATTTTGCAACAACAGTCTGGACTTTGATTCAAATCCGGTTTAGATTGCCCCTACTCAATATCACGCTCGGAATAGGTGATTTCTGACTTTCACACAGGAATCCTAATCTCAAATTGTGGGACACCATTTGGGCGGCTACATCTTGGAATATTTGGAAGGCACGCAACAGAAGGATTTTCTCCGATTGTTCAACTTCCCGCAGATAGTGTTGGAAGAGATCTGCACATGCGTACACTCTTGGATGAAATATGCCTAGTTCTTAAATCTTAGATTATAGTTTTCTTTCTTTTTGTATAGGCTTTTACTTATTTATTATTATTATTATTTTTTTTATTTTTTTAACTTTTTGTAAATAACTTTTTATTAATTAAAATTTGCCGGTGTGGTACTTTGCCACCCGATCCTAAAAAAAAAGAAATTTAAATTTGAGTTCGCCGAATCTAATGAAGACTATACGGAAATTTACGAGATATACTGTTATTCTTGAAGGGTGCATTTGGATGTCCTGAGAATTAAATTAAAATTAGTTATTCGAAAAAAATATTATTCCTAAACAGTTGAGAATAAATATTTTAAAATACGAGTTTTTTTAAGTGATCTAACATCTAGAGTAAACTTTTTATTTCAAATATGTTTAGATCATCTACATTAAGCAGTTGTTGGGATCAGTACTTATTAATCTGAGTTAAGAAGATGATTTAAACACATTCGGAATAATTTTTTTTTTCAAAATTTAAACCATTTTAAAAAGTTAACTCTCTAAATCTCCAAAAAACTTATTCTTGATCGTTCTGAATAACTAATTCTGATTTCATTCTTAATCCAAACGCCTCCGAAGTATACATATGTAATATTTGCTGGCCGTTAATTTGTAAATTCAACTAAAAGACAACATTATGAGCGAACCCATTTAGAAACAATGCAAGGGGTTCAATAGTAATTTTGAAATATGATTAAAATTTTGTCAGAAATAGCCTCCAACAAAGAAACAAAAGATTGTTGAGGTGGCATAATGGTCGCTCCAGTTTGTATTTTTGGCGTGGTCTCGATATGGCCCGGACAATAATTTACTTTATCTTATTCTCCTTCCGGTCTAAGCTGTATTGCTGTATGTACGCTCAATTTTTCCTTGTTCGGTGGTCAAGCGGGGCCACATTTCCGTTGGAATAGTGTCCCTTTGTGGTGAAATTTTAATTCTATGCCACTTCAGTGTGATATAAAATAAAACTGTTGTTTCAGAAAAATATTTTCTTTTTCAGAATCTTTGCTTGATTTTTAAGTAAATAACATAAGGAAAAACAGTAGCAAGGGGACCAAAATATGGCATCATCACATCTTGGTCACGCTTATGGCCACAAGGCAGGACCAAACTGCAGATTTTGTTCCCTCAGGCGCTCGTCTCACCTGCTCCTTTTTTTTTTGTTGCTGAATTATGACTACAAGAGCAGTCAGCAGAGCAACCAATAACTGAGATTGTGTATTAGCATGTACTAGTTTGGCAACGGAACTGGTGGGAACTGGGAAGTGAGAACTAGTTATTGATCTTCCCCGGCAATGTAAAAGCATGTAATAAGGAAAAGAAAAGGCGCTTTAGTTTTATCAGAACTTTTATTTCCCAGCTGGAAAAGTTCTTTTCTTTTTTTTTTTTGAAGGTTGGTTTGAAAACAACGATTTTGTTATAAGAAATTTTTTTTTAAAGATAAATGCTCTCTCCGTGAATTGAACCAAGGACCACTTGGTTGGCGGAATAGAGCGAAACCACTGGACTAAACAACCTAGTTTGAAAAAAAAAAGTTCTTTTCTTAACGGCTATAAAAGTTAAGACGCTTTCACTGTTAAGACTGACAGCCCAATTGTTTGAATTTTATTTTGGAGGATGTCTTTTTTTTTTTTTTTCCAAGTACATTTCGTACTCAAACAATAAGCATGATATATTCTAAAAAAATATTGATAATTCTATAGAAGGTTTTAACAAATATAATTCTTTACAAGTATGAATTTATATAAAAGTTTACATTTTAGGAAGTTAAAATAGAAAGGAATTGGTTAATGAGTTGCGACGAAAACATTTAAACAATTTCTGAAAAGAAAAATACCCTTTCTTCGTTTGTAAACATTTTTAATTTAGTTACATAAAATTCAATTTGCAGACATCAAAGAAAACTATTTTGGGGTTTGAGCCGTTGAATTAAAAGACCTCCTGCTAGTAAATAACATTCATGGACTTTTTTTGGGGGCCACCAAACAGATAGCGATTTTCATAAATAAATTTAAAAATACAAAATACAATAAAAAAACTCAAAATCAATACCAATATAAAAATTGGTACAACAAAACCTTTATCAGAGTTTATACCTTATAATAGCATGAACTCCAAACACGGTCTATCTCTCCCAATGTACCACTAGACAAAACTCAGCTCGTACTCTAAACAGCGCCTACTGGTACCCACTCCTAACATAAGTGGACATTTGGAATTAAATATTTTGTTAGAGGTGCATGGCCGAATTTTCAGGTTGAATCGAGCCGTGCAGTCATCTTTAATTTCTTATACCATAAGAGATTTCAAGTAGAATCGATCCGTTTTGGTTTATCTTCAATTTTGTACACCTTTAAAGAGATTCTAACAAATTAGGCAAAAAAATTTTTTAGGTGGGGTGTCTATTTTTTAAATTATACACTTTGGCAATCGATTAGTTAACTTAGACCCAATATGAGAAATGAAGTATATAATTAGTGAATAGCTGGTACTTCATGCGCTTATTTGGGCCTAAATAGGCATAAGAATTTTTGACCTGATTCTCACAATTTTAAATTACACAACTGACGGGCAGAATTTGCGCGCCAGGTCCGGAATTGTGAAAATAACCAATCCATCGTTTATTTATCTATAAGACTATAATTAAGCGACATTTATAATCGAATTAGGTGTAAAATTAACTTAGCTGAGTAAGAGTATCAGAAAAAATTATCCTAAAAATAAAACAACAACTCAAATGTAACGCTGAATCATCATACCATGTTATTATCTAATGTAATCTTAACTCAAATACAACATTAAATCATCACACCGTGTTTTTATCTATAAAATCTCACAAAACACTATAACAGCATAATTACAAATACAAAATTATTAACTCAAGTACAAAACCTAAATCATTACACTATTTATCTAAATAGAAAACAACCACCTAACATACGCAGCACAACAAAAGATCACACTATCACCTCTCCAGAACCGTTGCCAGGCTGTGTATCAGATAACTGAGAAGATGTATTTGGATACACCAAATTCTGGTGCACTAGCGCAGCCAAAGCAGCACCAAGGAAAGGACCAACCCAGTATACTGCCTGGTTTTGGAAATCACCGCTAACGACAGCTGGACCGAAAGACCGAGCCGGGTTCATGGACCCACCAGTCAGTGAACCAGTTGCAAGCACCCCAGCACCTGCCACCAAACCGATGGCAAGAATACCTCCAATCCGTGACTTTTTCCTGCTGCTTACCAGCCTCGGATCACATGCGACATGAATTGTGTAGACCAGCATGAAAGTGGTAATGCATTCAATAACAGCCGCACCAAATCCGGTCATCTGTGTTGCTATCTTCGTTGTTGGAATGGCCTGAATAAATATTTTAACATAGAAAAATTATCAAACTCACCCTGAATTCATAATTTAAGAATTAAATAAACTATATACTTCCATATACCATTATTTTGAAGTATAAGAGAGGTTAAGGTTTTACCATTATCAGCAGTATTTTTTAAGAATAATTGGCTTACATTCATAAAATAGACCATACTAATGATCCTAAAATAACTAGGAACAGAGAACAAGTATATACCATTGCATATGTGCATAGTATCAAATTATATATAAAATATTTCAATTAATTAATAGTTAATCCGGGTCAATTTAACTCTACAAATGATTAAACTGTGATGAACATACTAAACTTGACATGCATGCTGACCTTCTCTGCTTCTTTCCAAAATCTAAATTCTTTATTTTCCTTTCACTTGTTATTCCTTTGTATTGTGAGTGAAGATTAATCTCAACTCAGTCTTACCGAAGCATATTTATAATCAATCCAAGTTTTTCAGAATTGTGTACTTATAATCTTATCTACTTTCTTCCTACTTAAAGGTTTTAACTGATAGTTGATATTTTTTTTCTCAATTAAAACTTTGATGTAATGTTTATGGTTATTTAAAAATTCACACAATTCACATGTAAAAACTGAAACTATACAGAAATAATACTAACCTGACCAGCAGAGGCAACTCGCAGTAGTAGGCAAGCGAAGGTAGCAGACAACATCTGAGATATCCAGTAAAAGATAGCAACAGGGACAGAGATATGACCTCCTAGTGCAAAGGCGAAGGTCACAGCCGGGTTGACGTGACCACCAGATACATCAACAGCCATAAAAACAGCAACAAAGAGTGCAAATCCTTGAGCGACTGCCGTTGCAATAAGCGAAGAAGCATCAGATGTGACATCAGGAGTAAGCATCCCTGTAGAAGACAAATTTAAAACCAAACATATAATTTAGTACGGAAACAGAAAACAGATTACAAAGTTTAGAGAGAAGGACATACGAGCAGAGATGGCAGAGCCGACTGCAGTGAACACAAAGAAGAAGGTTGAGATAGACTCTGCAGCATAGGAGCGGAGGGCCGGGGCAGAGAAGCACTGATGAAAGATGGCCCGCATGTCAGAGGCCATTTTTGCCAAATCTAATCGAGAGAAGGGCTGAAACTCAACAAGGGTAAGTGTATCTGGAAATGACAGGAACAAGGTTGTGTTTGCAGGATAGAATATAAAATTTGCGAAAAATATATAGAAGCGAGGGATGACATGGGTGGATTTGAATGAGAAGGCGCGAGTTATACCGGCTTCGCTAACAAATAAAACCGTTTATTCAAAAAAAATGGCAATTTCGAAAGGGTGCATTGACTGCATTCCAATAAAAAGGGCAATTACGTATTATCTACCTTGATTAAAAGGCCTGTGGGCCAAGTGGTGTTCTAATATGGATCGTTCGTTCCATTTTCAAATATTGATCTTCCACAAATTGGGCTAGGCTAAAATATACACAAAAAAAAAAAAATGCAGTTTTCTTTTATTTAGAAAGAAAAATGGAAGCAACAAAACCAAAATAGGACATTACTAAAATATGTTAGATAAAACTTAATAAATCACATTAATTGTGATATTTAATAATAGCCAAAAAAATTCGCAATTCATATAAATTAACTAACAGATGCATGGAAAACTCACAATTTTGAAGTATAGACATGTTTAGCGGAAGCGTAAGTATCGACCTTCAATGGTTTCCTTAAACTTAATGATGGTCTTCTTTAGACAATTTTTCTCAACTTAATTCTGCTTCTTTAGTGAGTTATGTTTAAAAAATGGAGTACTAACTTTGCAGAGTAAGAGGTATTTATAGCTCTAAGGTAACCCTTGGGATCGATATGTTAAAATAGAATAATAGATCGATAAAATTTTCCATCAAAATTCTATCGCATCTTTTTCATTAAGTTTGTATTAATTATACTTAATTATCATCAATAACATAGGCCACATATATTTGCTTTTTAATGAATGATAACAGGCCAAATACACAATAAAAATGTATGTGATGAATAAGTGTCAATGCAACTTACCATTTGTGTTAAATGCATGAATGTTTTATTTAAACTGATAAATGGGTAATAAACATTCAAGCAATATGAGTTGTCCATTCTAGATGTTACACCAACCTTTAAATACTAAATGAAGAAACATAAACTCATAAGTTCGTTTAATTGTAAAAAGAAACATAAAACTAAGAGATTTATTTAGCAATGTTTGATCATTCGTTTTATTATTTAATCACCTTTGAAAGAATAAGGTTGAAGGAAACTATTATCATTAATTTCCAACAAAGTAAACTTTCCAGTTTGTTAAAAAACAGGAAAAAAAAAAATCATAGTTGATGTTCACCATAATGTTTTCAATTTCAAATGCAACTTCCGCTGATTTAAAAAGAAGAGATGGATAACTTTTACAACAAATTTATTTGACAAACGTGATGGCCGATTACAATGTAATCAAATCAAAATGTTACGAGCTCTTTTTTTATGAATCAAATAGACTCTATATGAGTATGAAATTTTATGCAATATCCAAAATTAAAGTTTAGGATTAGTCCCTTGATCGATAACTTCAATTTTTAAAAAGCATCAAATTTGATGCACTAATCTAAACTATAGAAAATTTGACTGCCATTCTATTTTTTTATTTGATAAATTGATTATTATATCAATTGTCAGTATATTCCTTTCCTCTAGAAAGAAAAGGACACAATATGGCCATGCATAGCTAAAGATCTAAAGTAATGTATTTTATAATATAGATATGGATCTAAAATGAGAAGATCAATTCGGCTTTAGGACTAATTTTTATTTAATTGGGAGGAGCAGTAACTGGCATTAGGGTTTGAATATATGCCCTGTATCTGCCTGTAAATCTTGTATCAGAGCTTTGACCGTGTAAACATATTAATCCGTGTCAAGATATTACAAAAATGAGAGACCAAACAGATCAAAGACAAAGTCACTATCGACTTCTTAATTTGATAAATCCTAAAACTTGCAATATTCAAGGTTACCAGTCAATTATGTGCTAATAATAAATTAAGCAACATAATTCAGGCTGAGGAATTAAATTTATGTCAGCAAAAGAGACTCATATGGAATTAAACAAAGAACAAAAAATACGTAATATAATTTCGCATGCATTATACAGATCGATAGCGCAAGAACAACATAATGTACACATATGTACATTTATTAATTAAAACACAAGCCCCAGATCAAATTTTAAAAGGAAGAAAGACCCATGCCATCAAAAAGAAAAGAAAAAACACAACCACCAATCAACCGCTTTAAACGTACTCCTGTGCAACTGGTTGATAAGATCCAATGAACACATCACCATAGATGAGCCCGGCAAGGCCACCACCAATCAGAGGACCGACCCAGTAGATCCAGTTGCCGGCGAAGTTTCCAGCCGCAACTGCAGGGCCAAAGGAGCGAGCAGGGTTCATGGAACCACCACTGAAGGGTCCGGCAGCCAGAATGTTAGCACCGACAATGAAACCGATCGCAATTGGGGCGATTGTGCCCAAAGAGCCCTTCTTGGGGTCAGCAGCAGTTGCGTAGACAGTGTACACAAGTGCAAAGGTGATGATGATTTCCATAACCACTCCTTGAATCTCACTACCGGCAGCAACACCGTGGGTTGGGATGGCCTGCATGTGAACAATTTTGAGTTTAATTGTCAACAATTTGTACCAATTCACAAGTTGCTTGAGCATGTTTAAAATTTTTTAGTTTTTGCAGATATTTGTTTCAATTATTGAGAAGTGTATTTGTTTCATATCAATAATTGGGACTTCAATTGAGAAATTGTTCAACTATATTAAGAAAATAATGGACGAAGTGAACAATTATTTGTAAGTACACATGCACTTGCAACTAGTATATTCCTTGATTGATCATCTAGCTAGAAGTTCACATTGGCCAACTTTTTAAATAGCTAATTCGGATTATAATCTTAAAGTAATGATTAGTTGTCATTGTTGCCACGCAAGCATGTCGTTTTGAGCTATCCAAATCTACTACAGAACTTCTAAAAAAACCTATCTGCATAATTAATTAAAATGCTAATAACAGCTAGGTAATTATTAATTTAAACAAAAGCATGCTAGCAAACAACAATTAATAACTCAAGCGGTTTATTGAAATAGCCATGCACAAACTTACCAAACCGCCAGTGACAAACTTGAGGAGAAGGCATGCGATGGAGGCACCGAGGCACTGAGCGATCCAGTAGAAGATTCCGGTGAGGATGGTGATGTTGCCGCCAATGGCTAGACCGAAGGTGACAGCGGGGTTGAGGTGACCACCGGAGATGTTAGCAGCCATGGAGACTCCAACAAACAGTGCAAGAGCATGGGCGATAGCCACAGCCACAAGACCGGCAGGGTCCAAGGCCGCATCTGATGTTAGCTTGGCTGTGATGTGTGTTTTGCATTTGAGTTATTAATTTGATTGTGAATGATTTTGCTTGAAAATAATTATTAGTAGGGAGTGCTTGTTGACTGCTCTCTGCTTCTTTATTACACAATTATTATATAATTGTTGATAAGTTTCCGCTTCCACAACCTTTTGTGTTGATTTACTTTTTCTCAAAGATCATGCATAATAATTAAGTTGGTCAAACTTTTCTCTAATAAATTGAACATGGCATAGTAAATGAATGGGAACAGTTGACTAATTAGACAAAAAATCAAGCAGGGTTTGACTTTATAATTATTCTTAGAAGTTCGATGTGTATTAATATTACATTAATTTCTGGATTAATATTGTATGTTATGTTAGCTCATTTACACAGATGAATCAATTTCTCCAGAAATATTTTCCAGCATCATCACTCAGCTTGGAAGAATCTATATATATATAGAGAGAGAGAGAGAGTTTTGCTATGGTGAGTCGCACTCAAAAACTCCTAGATCTGGTTCAAAATGACTGATCCAAACCGTCCAATACGATCTCCCTATTAAAATCTATATGCAGACCAAATTTTATATTTTTTCGAAATTTTTAAGTATTTTTTTCGAATTTTTAAAACCTGATGTTTTTGAACGGTTCAGAACTAATTAGATTAACGATTTTCTAAAATTTCAAAAAAATACTTAAAAATTTCGAAAAAATATAAAATTTGGTCTGCATGGAGATTTCAATAGGGAGATCGTGTTGGACGGTTTGGATCGGTCGTTTTGAACTAGATCTACGAGTTTTGAGCGCGACTCATAGACCTCTGGTGAGTCGCAACTCACCATAGCAAAACTCTATATATATATATATATATATATATATAAAATCTTACACGTTGACAATTATATTAATACAATATATTACAAATTTCATAAATGTAATTACCATAAGCGATTGCAGAGCCGACACCAGCGAAAACAAAGAGAAGGGTCGCAATGAACTCCGCCAAGTATGACTTGATGGATGTCGCACTGAAGGAATCACCGACACTCCCAAATGCAAGCTTCACCATTTTTGCTAGCGTCTGAAAACAGGAGTGCCAACACTTCTCTCTCTCTCTCTATCTTAAGATTGACTTTGATCCTTGCACACTAATCAAGGTCATTAACTCCGCCTTATATACACAAACGAAATTGGGCTTTTGCACAGTATGTACATGGGCCAGGTAATAGGCCCAGTCATAGAAGAGTGTAGATGAGGTTTTTTAAAAGATTAAAATATGATTGACGGTGGAATGTGACATTAGGGAGGCTATAAGAAAATGGAAAAATCATGGTGATAATTGAGAGCCGGCCAACCGCCCCCAATTTGATTAAGTTGAGGGATTAATGAGCTTGAAGACAATGCTCAATCCACACTAACCTTTTTCTTTTTTCTTTTTTTCTTCCTTTTGACTAATTAGTTGCTTTTTAGAACGTTGTTTGCATGTATATGTATGCTACGATAGGACTCAATAATTATGTACTTCCAGACAAATGTATATTTGTTCAGAGTTGAGAAGTTGAAGTTTCAGCAAACCAATTAATCAAGCATACCATTTCATTTATGAAAGCGGAAATAATTTCAGGTTGCCTCTTATTTTTGGTGAAACTGAAAAACAAATCGTATTAAAAATCACAATAACGACAACAATACTAAATTATTACTATGATGATGATGATCATCATCATCATCACTATATTATATGATATGTTTCTTCTACTCTGTTTCATTTTCAATACGGGTAGGCAACCCTACCTTTTTTTTTAAAAAAAAGAAACAATATATCATATGATATTGATATATACGTATCAATCCGCGGTAACAATTTGTGGATTAAATGCAAGATACGAGTCCAATGTTCCTGACTTCCTGTATTTTATTTTGTTTTCCCCACCAACATACGAGACAAAAATCCTACATGTACATTTGATCCCAATTATTATTGTAGCTCTGTAAAATCCGTTCACTTTTATTATGCGCATATATATATATACATGCATGTTCACAAATGATGCCTTACAGGGATGTTTTTTTTTTTTTTTATGGGCGTTACCGGTAGTGTTCTAAAAAAAATACGTCGTGTCTGAACACGTCACGTCACGACACGGTACGGAGGTGGTACGACACGATAAAATACAGACACGACACGGCACGAGAACTTACGCGTGCCGTGTCTTTAGGCGTGTCGTGTCCGACTTTGATGGCATGTATACGGCACAGCACGACACGAGAATTGTCTAGACACGACACGAAACACGGCACGACACAACCCAAGAGACATAACAAGTTTATAATGAGAATTAAATATGGTAAATTTTACGAAATAATAAGAAAAATCCTTATATCGTCTATTTTTAAGAATAATTTTATAGTTTGAATGTCCAATTCATCCATAAACATAAGTATATAACTATATTTTATGAAATTCCAACGTGTTCAAACACGACACGACACTACACGTTTAAAGAAAACACGGCACGAAGACACAAGGCGTGCCGTGTCCTTAGGCGTGTCGTGTCCATATCTTAGAATTTAGACACGACACGCACGGCACGTGAAATATTTAGACACGACACGACAAATGATCCGGACACGACGTGTTTGACACGACACGACACGGCATGTATTTAGAACACTAGTTACCGGATGTAGCTAGATACTGTACAGCTCGTGACTCGCGTTAGTTGCGTTACTTCCGAGAAAAATAAAAAGGCCGGCGGTTTCTTATCCAAGCCAATGGCACTAACACTTTACATGTGTCCTATACATCCAAAAAAGGGGAAACGAAATTCTTGAATAAGTTTACTATGAATCATGATGTATAATTAAAAATTTTACAGATTATAAATCTAATTTAGCCAATTCAATCTAAATATTGAAATTTTTTATCAAATCAAATTTTATATTTTATAAAAATTTGTTTATTATTTTTCCCTGATTTTTTTAAAATATAATATTTTGGAATATTTTTTATAATTGTTTTTAAAAACGGTCAGTTTTAAAAAATTAAAAAAAAAAGATAAAAATTAAAAAAAATGTAAAATTTCGTTTGCTATAAGATTTCAATATATAAATCAAATTAGTTAAATTAGAAAAAAATACCGAAAAAAACATCATGATGCATAGAAGGCCCTATGCATCGCGACATGTAGTAAACTATCTCATAATTCTTTTCATTTTTCAGGGTTTTTTTTTTTTTTAAAAAAAACTTTGGTTCCTCAAGTTATACAAAACTTGCGACCTGTTTCTGTCTTCGAATTCTGCTAAATTTCTTGTTTTCCATGAACTTTCTTTAGGGTCAACTATTCAAAGGGTCCATGTAAGAGTAAAATTCGTAATTGTACATTTTATTTTCTACAAATGTTCTTGATTTTGCAAAAACACAAAAACAATTGCGAAAATAATTCATTTTAATAAAAAATAATATAATGAATAAATACCAAACTTAGTGTCATTATAACTCGAAATCTAGTGATCAAAATCAAATATAAGACAAAGCTCAGTGATTGTGTCGTATAAATTATACCCGGAAGTAATGAAGTCACAAGTAACAAAACAATATCGACCTTTTACGTTTTGCTTTTTAATATTAGTGAATTCATGAAAGCGTAAGGAACAACAACAACAACAATAATATAACAATTATTATTATTATTAGAATTACGATAAATAAAAGTGATGAATTTGACAAATTTTCGTAAAGTTTTCATCACGAGATTTTGATATATGGATATTCCCAATGGAAATGTCATCTTTCAACTCGTATTTTCTTTTATCTTCGTCACCTTCACTTTTGTATTATAACATTCTAGTACAAATGATGTTAGTGATGTTCGTCTAGTTTACATTTGTCACGGAGCCATACAAATTACCGAAGAAAATGTCCCACTATCATTTGTCTTGTATGATGGACTGTTTGCAAGAGCAAGGCCTGGGACAAAAAGCGGAAGAATACGACCCATCTCTAGTATAATTTCTATCTTTTTTTATATATATATATTTTTTCTTTTGCCAATCTATCTCTAGTTTAATTGAAGCTCCAAAATAAATTAATCAAAAGAGAAAAGGGCTGCGGATTCTCTCAGAGGAGGGTGTGTAACATAATTTGTCTATGTCACAAGAACTCTGGCCACTTATTTCTCAAAAGGGGAAAAAAAATAAATACATTACGAACAGTCACAATAAAAAAAATTGAGACCGCTCCTTTTTTTTTAAAATATATATATATTTGGCAATTCTTTGTAGAAATCCTTTTTAGTTTTAGTGCCAGTAAGTAATATACTAATATTTTGCATAGTAGAGATTCTGCATGCTCTTCAGGAAATCCGGGTTATTCTTCTAATTACAGACAAGAATTTAGAGGTAAAAGGATAAGAACCCTTTTTTGGCACGTAGACTTTGACAAGGTGAGGTGGCATTTTGTGGTGGTTGGGTTATTGCACTTTGCACTTTGGTTTCCAATCAAGGAGGGTCACATGCAAAGCAATGCCTTATGCCTTGACGAATTTGCAAACATTATCTTCATCATATTCAATTTGTTTGATTAAGGTGTTAACACTTCACACTAACATGGTATGTTCTGTCCTTTTCCCGTTAGAGTGGGACAAGCTATAAAAATTAAAAACCGATTTTTTTGCATGTTTATTTCATTAATCAACTATAAATGTTATCGATAATTTGATATTAATATTCCTAAGGCTGTTTCATATGAGCCTAGAGTGGTAGGTGATTGCTGTATGAATGCCAATCTAAAGCATTAATTGGAGACTTTACTAGTACCAATTTTATTTTTAACTATATTGTACATTCCGACAAAAGGTCCAATTAATATTAGGTGTCTTAAAGTGGAACTAATTTTGACAGCAATTAATCTTAAAATTCATAGGTTTTATAGCTCACTTGGCCTTTTAAAGGAGGTTGTTTCATTGGTAGAGATCCTCTGTGGCTGAAAGAGAAATATTATACGTGTGGAGTCACTGAAAGAGTGGTCATGGACCACAAACTATTTCAGGCATGATCTTGGACCTGTCTTGCTATCCGCTTGGGACAAAAATGTTAAGAGCATAATTGATTGGAGTATTAAACGCTGGCGGTATTAAGTATTAAAACTTTAAAAGTATTAACAGGTCAGTTCATACTCTGCAGCGATTGGATCAAGTGTATATATTATTGGTACATATACGTATTATATACAAATGCCCTCCAGAAAGTTCTTAGCCACAAAAAGAAGGGAATCTTTTGGAGTGGTTAGTGAGGGATTATTTATTAGTTTGATCAAAACAGTAATCAGGCACAGCAATTGATTATTGGAATGCTTCATTGATCAATAAAAAACAAGTTGTCCGGGAACAAGTGGATATGCGTGGCCCGTATTATGCCAGCGATAAACCACTTAGCATAACTATTAAGGCAATTTAATGAACTTCATTACTTCTAAAATTGCCTTAAGTGGATCTGGCATGCCGTGATCCAACTCAGTTTTTTTTTTTTTTTAAATGAAAGTAAGAGTCAAATTTCTCATTTTTTTTTAAAATGAGATTCTCACAAATGATTCTCGGTTAGATTTTGAACCTGCAATCTCCACTAAACATGCATTATTTTTTATCACAGACTTCTTATAATTTTGCCTTCTTATTCATCTAATAAATCTGATCTGATAATTGGGGGTGAGTTATTAGCAACAAAAAAATCATTGGTACACTTATTATCTAATTGCAAAATTCATACTAATTTAATTTCCATCAAAACACTTGCAGAAGATTAATTATGCATCGTTGACAATAAGGGCTGAAACAACTGCCACGACTGACAGAATAAGACCTGCAATTATTTCATATATAAGAAATGCAATATGCGGCCTACCATCCTGTTCGTTTCCTATTTTAATGAAGTACAATTCTATTATAGCAGAAAATAAGTAACTTTTCAGGAAAAACTCTCACAACTGTTTTTTTTTTTTTTTTTGATGAAAAACTCTCACAACTGTTGGATCAGATGGAAGGACACAATCATACGGCCCAGTTATCAACGAGAAGCCAGATTCCTTTTAGTAGTATTGATTTTTCTTTAAGACTCCATTTGTTGTACAGAGCAAGTAGCAAATAATTATTTCCTACAATTAGATCAACAAATTAATTTAGAAAATATAAATATATATCCGACAATCTGTTTGAAAATTTAAGAAGAGAACCATTTTTCTTTTTCTTTTTTTTTTAAATGTCTAGATTATTGGACATGGATCCGAATGGTTTGGAAGAAAATTCCATTATCAAATGAAAAAAAATTAAAATATGATGGTAAGTCCTCCACAAGTAACTTCTGAAAATGACAAGCAACATTCTTAGCTAAACAAAACAAACAGAGAACTTTTAAAAGCACGGAAAGTTACATGAACCGTTCGATCTTCGATCAAACAATTTGCAAGCTCGCACTGGACTACCATAAAATGTTTGAGGCATATGAAGCTGCCCGGCTATTGCAGGTTCTTTTATTACAGTCAGTCAGTCAGTCAGTCGGACTGTCTTATACAAAATGCCTACTATGCATTGGTTGTACTGAAGTAGAAAAATTAAAAAAAAATCAGGGTTGAACTTGAACCATCCGATGGATCGAACAGCTGAAAAATATAATAAATGTCAATTCATATTGATTGATATTATTTGCAGACTTTGGCGGTTGTTTCAAAGGCAGTAACCTCAGCAAATCAGGTAAAACTTATCATGCTTTTTTCTACAAAATAAAAAGAATTTTATTGCGAAGAACGTGTACAAAACAATATATTGGACGGTAGTTACATATTGATACCACTAAGGGCAAGCAAATAGAAACATTGGGTGTGTTGAATTAAGGGGCTTGGATCCATGTGTAATGGACAAGGGAGCTTCATTTACTGGGCTAAGTACGGAAATCTCTCGTCCCTCGCAGCGCCACCCTTCTTTTTATCTTTATTTGGAAATCTTTCGTCTCTCACAGCAAGTCCGTACTTGCTTGCATATTTTGTACCGTACGGCACTGACGCGACACGGCGCTTGGCACTCGGCATGTCAGTCCTTCAAACATCGACCTACTCCATCTCGGAATCCTGGTTCCGCTCCTGGTGCTCACTGCATTTTTGTCCACTCTTGTATAAAACCATAGCTACCGCTGCATGTTGGTCATAACTCATAACAATTGCATAATTGAAATTGTTAGTAAAAACTTTTAAAGCATTCGAGATGTCATATCTTGGGGTGGGTAACGTTGATAACGGAAACGGAATGGATCGTTCCGTTTTAGTAATGGTATGTACCGAATTGATTCGTTATTTGTTCCGTTTTGACGGAACGTGGCGGAACGGTTATATTTGCACTGTATTTCACACAAATGAATTACGAAATGCATTTCGTTTGCCGTTCTGTTTGCGAAACAAAATGAAATTTCGTTCCGTTACACGTTCCATATGGACGGAACGGAACGGTTTCGCGACTTCACGGTATTTCGCACCCACCCCTGGTCATATCCAGTCTTTTCAATACCATACCAGATACCGAAAAATTTTGGTAATACTGGAAACTAGAACAATGACCGAAACGATAGTTTTCGATATTGTGATACAAAATATCGAAAAATTTCAAAAAATACCTAATTTCAGTCATCTAGCTGGTAGGGGTGTCGGTATGGTATTAAAAACACTAGTCATATCTGAAATGCAACACAAGTTTTGATGCTAGTTTACCGAAAAAATCAAATTATATCGGCACATATTTCTTATCCCTTATTATTTTTTAACTTTTATCCTTCTAGGGGTAAACTAAGAAAATTTTAAATGGAAACAGCCATTTTTTGTGCATACATTATGAGAATACTTTTTATACTGTATTTAATATTAAATGATATGTCTTCACTATTGGCATTGTTTTTGCCACAATAATATTTGCTTATAAAAAATTTGGAGTTTGCTTAATGTAAGAATGAGTGTTGAAAGTACTAACTAACGAGTTTTTAGTCATTTTTTCATTCTTCTAATCTTAAAATATTGTAACTTTTTAAGTATTTTATGCCTGTGGAGAGTGCATTAATCATGACATAAAATGCTACAACAATTTGACTTCACTTATTAGGGTCCTTGTCATAATGTCCCTGAGCTTAATTAATATCTACTCAACCAGGCTGACCCACCTTATCTCCATCTACTTTTAACCCAAGATCAGATTTCATGGCCCAATCCAAAGGCAGCCCACTAGTTCCAAACTACATCCCTTCTCATATCTCAACGGTCGAGTCCGGCGTAAGGTGCAAAAGCAACTTCGTTTAACTTATCGTCGTTTCGTTCCTTTCGAATGGTTAAGGAAACTATTTTTCTATTTCGTTTGTTAAACAAAATGGTTAAAGAAACTGGCCTCTTTCGTTTTGTTTATTTTTGTTTAATGTTTTATGTCATTTTTATGTATTTTTTATGTATTTTTAAGTATTTATAAACAAATTTTGATGAATCAGTAATATTACAGTATCAAATCGGTCAGTTATGCAAGTGAAATAGAAAAAAAAATATAAAAATTAATTGTCAGTTAATTGATCGTTTCGATTATTTTGATCTTCTTTTAAAATAAAACGGTTAACAGAAATTAATTTTAATTTCGTGTCCTAAATGACATGGTTTAATGGAAATTAATTTTATTTTGTGTCATAAATGACATGGTTAAAGAGAATGGATTGTTTCGTATCATTTAGTTGCGTTTGTAGGCCTAGTCCAGCGTTTACTCGATACGTCAAGATCCACCAAAAAGCGAATCCGAATGTACATCATTCTTTGACTCTTTCACACTCGACTACTTGACTTCCCACTTCTTTTTGGTCTCTCTGATTTGCCACTCAGAGAGAGAGAGAGAGAGAGAGTGCTAGTAGCAGGCTGCAGCAGTAAGACCAGTAGTACAAGCGCCGAACAGATGGCATCAGCGACATTCAATGGCACCATTGAATTCTCCAACAAATCCTTGTCCCCACTGCATTCACTTCCTTCCTCTCTGTTCCTTCTCCTCCTTTCCTCATTTCCTCTCTCAATCACTCTCTCCACGTTGCCAACCCTACTCCTCTTCATTGGAATATTAATCGCCACTGGGGTCACCTCTGTACAAGTAGTTTCGCTTTCCTCGCACAAGAACATGGCGTACTTTTGTCTCTCTTTTGCTTAGCCACCTGTTTCCTTCGTACGAGGGTGGAAATAAATAGGTACATGGGGGTTGGTTTTGGGAGAGCTGTGTGTGCAAAATGGGTAAGGAGATGGAGAGAGAAGTGAAGAAGCATGGAGAGAACGCTGGTTCCTGCTTGCTTTACCATAGGCGTTCAAAAAGGTGTGCTCTTTTGCTTCTTTTCTGCATTTTATTAGAAGAGGAAATTATTTTTTTAATTTTAGGAAATAAAAAAAAGATGATTACCTTAATGCCGAGATTCCTTGTATGTATACTTGAAACTCGCTCGAGATTATTTTAAATTTATTAAAGTTGGAGTCTTGCTTGTTTGTGTTAACTAAACATGCAATTTTTTTATTTTTTATTTTGGAGACCGCGGTAGGGTTAAATCCAGTAATATAACTTGGCAATCTTACAATTCTCATAAATAAATTATAAATTCAAAATTTGGCATTTTAGGCATGATCTATATTATACTGTGTTTACCTTTTCTTAAATTCACATAAATAAATTTTAATTTCACATTTTGACATTTTAGGCATGATCTATAGGATACTTACTTTCCTTTCTGACGGTCTGAATTTAACAATCCTTAAAACATTATCATGTGATAATAAAATAATTTATCCAGTGTTAGAAAAAATATTCAGAGGTTTGCTAAAATATATACATCATTATAGTTTCGTCACCTTCCCATCTTCGAAATGTATAGGTTATATGCTTATGGCGTATGGTCGTTAATTACTCCCAACCAAAACTTATTTTGCATTAATTTCTGTATATTGTAGTTTGGATGGTTATACTGATAGTAATAATTCTAGTAAATCAAAATTTAATGCTGTTACGCACATATAAATTACAATTCACCAATTCAGCCCTGCCTCATTGCCAAGTAGCGATGCAGTATCTAACCATACCAAACCAATGCCAAGAAACCTTTATGGTGCTTTTGAGGCTCAAGTAAGCTTCAGCTATTTCATAATCTCTGGTTTTTGTTGAAAAAAAAAATTTATTGACCTATTAAAAGAATAAATAGGCCACCAGTCTCTTCAGCAATACTTTTTCAGAATCCTATCACCAGATAAGCAGATAAGGGCTCTATATTTTGGAGTCTTCTTCACTGGAAATCGTTGCCAACTATAGCTTCAATTATATATCATATAGAACCTTCTCATCCCTTGTCTTATTTATCAATGATTTCTTATTTTTATGATTTTGCAGTGCCTCTGATAGGAAATCGGAATTGAGCAAACACGAAGCTTTTCGGATCATGGAAGAAGAATTATGTGAATCTCAATCTCAAGTAGAAAACACCAGTTTCTCTAATTTTCTCTATATTTTAGAAATTTTTTTTTTCATAGAATTCTGGTACTGTGCATGGACCTGCCTGCTCACATCTTCCCCCTTTATAGCTTCCTTTTTTCCTCTTCTCTTCGATCGGCGTGTACTTGCTCAATTAAGAAATAATCAACACCAAATTGGGTTATATCTGTGCAATAATTGCAAGTTTCAGAATTATAATTTATACAAAGCTGGTCCATTTGAAAAACTGAGAGGTGTCATGCATAAAAGTTGAATTCAGTATTAAAATATATGATTTTTCAGAGCTCATTACATACTATGAGATCTAATGGCACTGGAGGATCACTTAATCAAGATTCAGGCAGCAATACAACTAATGCTTCACCTAACCACCGGGTATCATTGGAGAATGATGTAAGAAACACGACCATACCATGTGTAATGTCTTATCAGTCTAATCAAGGTTGGGATTAATAACTTGACATAAATATTTGTGCAATTTTTGTCAACAGATCAAAAAGCTTCAATCAGACTTGCATCAGGAGAAGTCGACACGTTATATGCTTGAGAAGGCGATTGGTCGAGTATCTTGTACATTGTCTCCTGGCCATAGGAACTTCTCTTCTCAGGTTTAATTTCTTTACAAACTTTAACCTTTGTAAATCAGACAAACGTACAAACCATACACTGGTACTGCCTGTATACTGGCACCTCAGCAACCTGCATGGCTGGATCTGTTGTTGCTGTTGCAATATATCTACCAAAAGCTCGTGCATTGTGTTCTGTGGAAATTTATAAAAATTACAGAAATATACATAAACTTGCCCCAAGTTAAAAGGCATTGACCTAAATAGCCACGGGATCTGTTGTTGTTGGCTTTCTTTTTTGTTGAACCAGCTGTAAACATCTTTTGGAAGATAACTACTCTCTGTTGTTACTTATTTTCACTTTTCTTGCCAAATTTTTGATATGGTGTTGAACAAATCTTACGGGAATAATCATGTAAATATATTTGTTAAAATATAAATAGTAGCCACCTCTTTTGTAAACTCATTGGGTGAGATTTAACCAATTTCCTTTAGATTGGGCTAAAAAGGAATTCTGCTACACAACAGAGCCATATAATGCATTATTCTCCTCTCCTTCTTTTGACAGACAAGGGAGCTGATAGAAGAGATTGAGATGCTTGAAGAAGAAATTGCCAACCGAGAACAACATGTCCTCTCTCTTTATAGAAGCATCTTTGATGAATGCATGAGTCTTCCGTCATCTTCGCAGAGCTCAGGCGTAACATCGCCAGCTCATGCCAAGGTGCGAAAGCACCCGACTGTGATATCAAGTGCATTCTGCTCTTCGAAGAAATTCCCACTTCAGCATCTCCAGGTTCTGACATCGATAAAGGAGTCTGGGAAAGGTGGGAGTGGTAGTTGTGTTGGTTCTGTGAAGAGTAAGATTAGGGATGAATCTTCTGATTCAGCTAAGGTAATGTTATTATTGGAGATGCATCTGTACGATATTTAAGGGGTACTGTTGAAATTATGGAGGGAGAATGTTCGTTATTTTAGTTCTTTACCATTATGGGAATTTAGAAGGTTGGGACTATTTAGTACTTTTGTTATAATAACTTGTTCTCCATGAAACAAATATTTGAGAGGAACACTAATCCAGACGAATGTTATTCTTTTGAATGGGGAATAATAACCCACAAAAAGCAATAAAATTTTTGCAACTTCTAAGTGATTTTTCTTGCATAAGAGTGAGGTTCATAAGATATTTCTTCTCACGGCCCATGTTAAAGCAAAAGCATAGATAGACTTCCTTGTGTATTATTTTTCAATGATCAACGTAAAACTGAAATAGTTCATATCTTTTTGTGACCAGTTGTCTAATTGTGGAAGTAATTCTGGAAGGACCAGCATTGGCCGTACTCTGAAAGATCACCTTCATCAATGTCCGAACAAAATTTCAGAGGAAATGGTCAAGTGCTTGGCAGCAATGTATTGCAAAGTTTCACCTAACAATAGCTCAAAGGAAGGTCTGTCAAATGCACATTCGGCTAGTTTATCAAGATCGGCTACAAGTGTCACGTTTCCTAGGAGAAGCAGAGGCGAACAATTCTGTTTATTCTCTAGTGGTGTTTCTGGCAAGGCACCTTCAGGAGAGTACCAACCCCCAAATGCATCACATTCTTTGAGCAGCTACAGGTGAAATAAAGTTTGTTATTTTGCATTAGTTATGCAAATAAACACCAAAGAAAAAACCCAAAAAAATAAATATAAGAAAATAATAATAAGTAAAAGATATCTGGCATTTACATGTCTTCTTATCAGTTTGTTTTGGATGTCAGGGGTTGTTGGGTTGTGGGGGGTGGGGGGTGTAGGAGGAGGGTATGGGGATTGGAGTCTTGGAGGGTGTATCTCTGTGTGTGCATGAGGGATTTAGAGTTTATCTGAGAGTGGATGTAATTAATTTAATGTACGTTGTTTTGTTTTCCTCTAGATGGAAATGGTGGTCATAGATCACTTAGTTAATATAGGAGAGATCGAAATAAAGGAGGGATACCAAAGGGAAAAGGTTCTTAGAACTGGTAATACCATATTTGTACTGTTACAATTTATTATTGTGTGTGGTACTTGCACACAGTGGACCAACTCAATCTACTTCCTTTGTAAACCCAGTCATCACTTCATAAGAAATTTTCCGATTTTAGGATGCTAGTTGAACAATTAGAAGGAGTGGATCTCTCTTTGCTTCAGGACGGTGCTAAAACAGCATTTTGGATCAATGTCTACAACTCTCTCATTATGCATGTAAATCTACGGAGCTTGTTTTATTATTCTCTCATGTTTGGAAATGCACAAATATTCATTTTGTTAATGTCTTTTGCAGGCATATTTAGTGTATGGTACTCCCCAGAGTCCTCTGAGGAGAACAGCGGTATTTCATAAGGTTATTGTAACTTTAATCTTTTCTTTTGAATCATATGTCTATTAGTAATTTTATTAGAGAATTACTAAAATTTGTTAACAAAAGTTCAGAATTTCAGCTTTATTAAGTTCAGAATTTCAGCTTTAGGAATGTTAGTTATTTATACATGTTTTTTTAGGCAGCATACAACATTGGAGGGCACATGGTGACAGCAGATTCCATAGAAAGGTCTTTCCTTGGCTTCCATACACCACGCGTAGGCCGTGTATGTTATTATGCTCTCTGTATTCACTATTTATTAATTTTATAAGGTTAATTGATATTCTTGTTTGTAATTTTTCCAGTGGTTTGAGAATATACTCTCTAATGCCATGAGAAGGAGATCCAAAGATGAAAAACATATTCTGGAATCAAATCTTTGCCTCGTTAATACAGATCTGTATGCTTTCTTTGGACTTTGCACTGGTGCTTCTTCTGATCCAATGGTACAAGATATGCAAAACTTGTATTTCTTTTAGAACTATCTAGATCATATAGGTGGTGACATGCGAACCTTTGATTGGTACAGGTGAGAATGTATACAGTGAAGAATGTAGCGACTGAGTTAGAGAATGCCAAAAGAGAATATATCCAAGCCAATGTCGTGGTTAAGAGTCAGAAGAAAATTCTTCTACCAAGAATTCTTGAAAGATATGCGAAAGAGGCTTCTCTCAGTACCCAGGATCTGCTCCAAATTGTATCTGAAAATGTGGATGCTGAGTTGAGAGAGGCAATGGCGAGGTGCATGGAGTTGAATAAAAGAAAGAAGACTTCCCAGTTAATTGAGTGGTTACCTTATAATACCCGGTTCATGTATATCTTTAACAAAGACCTTATTGAAAGGACATAGGTGGTATTTACATTGTTATTTGCATAAAAGTCTGGAACAAAAAGCTGCTGCTAAACGTGTAAATTTTTGGGTTTTACCGCTTTTGTAAAGACAGACTTGGGCATGAAAATCAGTTATGATATAGTGGCTTTTCTGTTAACATCACATTCCATGACATGGTAATCTGATTTGATGTCTTGAAATATTGGAATAATTTTTGGCGGGAAAATCCATCGCAAGCCAGTTGAAACGGCACATGTATCCTAACTTGTGCTATTGTATAACTACGATCCAATAATACAACAATATTATTATGTTAATATCTGATAGTAGTTTGTCAATTATTTACGTCTTCATTGTCAACCCTCTTCAAATGGGGAATAATTAGTCAATAACATAAATCGCCGTTTCACTTATAAAAGAAAACAAGTTGATATTCGCTGAAACTTGAAAATTATTATAATTATAAAGAAATTTAAAATCTCGAAATATAGAATCACATTAGTGTGATACATGTTTACGTTTGAATAAAAAACCTTACGAGCCTTTATATTTTGATACAGACTTGCTCTCATGACGTGCCTTACCAGAGCTAAACTTTTAAACAAGCCCAGTTGGCGAAAATAAATTAAAAAAGGGCTAACCAAATATTACATGAAATCGTCGGATAGTGCAGAAAAGAACAGGTAGGGCCGTGAGCATAGCATACCTCTTACTCTATTCTCTGTTCTCCTTTATTTTTTCCTCTTTATTCTTTTTCTTTCTTTTGCCTTATTTTCTCTATCTCTTGCTCTGGTTTCTGCAATAAAGTCTTGATACCAATCAATTACATTCCCTTCCTTCCTTGCCACAGCAGGTAGAGTATCTCCTACCAGTTCAAGTACTCTCTGTGCTTCTACGGGAAAGGTATAGCTTCTCTTCCCTTTTAGTCTCCCTTTAACCATCTATAAAACTGCCATTGTACTTCTCCTACTCCACACTAACACCTATAAAGTTTAGTTTAGTATCTCCTTTTCTAATGGCATCTCTTCCACTTGTCCAGCGACTGACAAAATGCTGGCAAACCTCGTCTCGGATTATTGCGTCTGTATTAAAGCCGCCGGTCAAAATTTTAGTTACTGGTGCTGCTGGTATATGCTCTCTCTCTCTCTCTCACTGGTCCTTTGCACTTATAATTTTTCTTTTTACTTCATTGAGATCCTCTTAAACTTATAAATCGTTTGATTACAAACAATTATATAAATATGAACTTATTAATGAATCATGGCTCAATTTGTTTTCTTTTATTTTTTTCATTCTTTTGTTGATTGAAGGTCAAATAGGCTATGCGATAATGCCCATGATTGCAAGAGGGAAAATGCTAGGCCCTGACCAGCCTGTAATAATTCACATGCTCGATATCCCTTCAGCTTCCGAAGCATCAGGGGGCTTGAAGATGGAGCTAATTGACTCAGCACTACCCCTTCTTAGAGGTAGGTATTATTTGTACTCCACCAGTCCAGCTATTATTTGGTGGTTAATTTCAGATCGTGGGAATGATCATGGAATTATCATCTTTTGGTCTTGTAGGAGTTGTTGCAACTACTGATGTGGCACAAGCTTGTAAAGATGTGAACTTTGTCGTAATGCTAGCAGGCTTCCCTAGAAAAGAGGGGATGGAAAGGAAGGAACTGCTGTCAAAAAATGTTGCCATTTACAAAGCTCAAGCTTCAGCACTGGAGCAACATGCTGCTCCTAACTGTAAAGTGTGACCTATATTACTGTTTTATTTCCTCTTGAAATTAATAAAATTTTTCTATTAAACAACAAAACAAATGGTATTGGAAAAGGAGGAAAAAAAGATGGAAACCTTTGATTTGAGAAATTCAACTTTATTATGTTAAAATTTGTCTCCAGATTTTGGTTGTAGCCAACCCTGCAAATACGAATGCACTGATTCTGAAAGAATTTGCACCCTCAATACCACCAAAGAACATTACCTGCCTCACAAGGCTAGATCACAACCGTGCCCTAGGTCAGCTCTCAGAGCGGCTCAATGTGCATGTTGGTGATGTGAAAAATGTGATCATTTGGGGCAACCACTCTTCGACTCAATATCCAGATGCCAATCATGCTATTGTCAAAACTGAATTTGGCGAGAAATCTGCCAAGGAACTTGTGGCTAATGATACATGGTAATTGTTGGGCCAAAATGCAGTACTTTCATTTTCAAAATAGAAATACTGAGCTCTGACATTGCATAATGCTTTTTCACTGAAATTTTAAAAACCTAATAATAGAAGAAAACTGATAACCCATATTCATAATGTTGTGTTTGACAATTTGTATAGATGGGTCATTTTTGCAACCTTAGAACCTACTGGCATTTAGGGTTTAACCTGATCCTGATTGGAACTAAAGAAAATCAACTCACCTGGACCAGACTCAATGATATTGCTTCACTTGGTGACATGAAGATTTAGGAAAGGAACACAATTTACCCTGACAACACCTTTTCCCTATCCTTCTTTATTGTTTTTGTTCAGGTTGAAGGGAGAATTTATCTCTACTGTACAACAGAGAGGTGCAGCTATTATAAAAGCTCGCAAGCAATCTAGCTCCCTTTCAGCTGCAAGTGCTGCTTGTGACCACATGCACGATTGGATTCTGGGCACTCCTAAGGTTTTTCTATGTTCCTTTATTTTATTTTATTTTTCTGATATTTAGCAAGATTGAACATTGAACATTTGGTTTGTGGAAGTTCTGTTTTGATGTTGTCGATTTCTTTGTGCAGGGGACATGGGTATCCATGGGTGTATACTCTGACGGAGCTTATGGTATACCAGCAGGCATTATCTACTCTTTTCCAGTTACTTGTAACAAAGGAGAATGGTCCATAGTACAAGGTATGCTTTTTCAGTCTTTTCAGACTAATTGGTTTGTTACAATGCTGCATTAATTTCTGCAACGAGTTTCTTTCTAATGGTTTAAACTTTATTATTATAGGACTTAAAATTGATGAGTTCTCTCGTGCAAAGATGGAGGCCACAGCAAACGAGCTTGTTGAAGAGAAGAATCTAGCATATTCATGCCTTAACTGAATTGTACTCGCAGAAAAAGAGTTGCAATTATGTTCTGGATAGGTTGGGACCTGAACCACTCCCACATAATTTGTATTATTTACGCTCCTAAAATAAATGGTATGGATTTTACTGAAGTGTCAGTTGTATAAAGATGCAAGAGCCCTTTCTGTGCTTTCTTGTGTTAAATAAAATAACATTCCAGTTGGTTGTTAAGCGATGCACTCTTCTTTAAGTTATGACTTCAGAAACTGAAATGACTATTTTGCTAATCACATAAAGGAACTTTGGTACTGATACCGTTCCTTATCCTGTCAGTCTCAGACTCTCAGCCTATTAGTATTCATCACCGATAATCTATACTACTTATAAAAGCAGCCATAGAAAGGTCATGAATTCCAACCACTAGGGGTGGAAACATGTGTTAACATCAATTATATACCATTGATCTGTGCAATTTGATATGATGTGCGGTTTAGATTTGTATTTCTAATAAAGAGTCAGACTTTTTGGTCTGAAAGTGTCTGGTCGCTGGTAATAGATTGTTAACAAATTTTCTCCGTTAATTTGCTTGGGTTCGATCCTCCGCTTGGGCAGATTTACTTTTTTGCTCGCATTTTTTTCCCCTTTGCACGAAATTTTTTTATATAGGAATTATATGAATTTAATATACGGGTGTAGGAATGCAGATCCTATTTGTACGAAAATAGGAATGGAATTTGTACGGATGGACACAGATCTTATTCTTCCTCTTTTTTCCTTGGTTTACGGGGAAGAGATGTATTCCCGATTGTTTGTTCCTTATACTTTATTTTTTATAATTGTGCGGGACTTTCAAATATTATTTCTTTATGAAATGTTTGCGAGCATTCTAAGAAAAATATAAAGAATGCATTCATATAAAATGTTTAATTAGAGTCCGACAGAAATTTTCAAATTAGTTTTGAAAATTTTAGAGCATTATTGGATTATGAAATTTTGAACCACAAATATTTGGATATATTTGTGCATCATTACAAACGTGTTAATTAGGACAGAGAAAATATTAGGCCCAGATTAGAATCATTTCTTTTTAACACAAAATTTCATTTCATTAGAAAATTTTTTTTAATCAAAATGAACGAATTTGATGTAATCTAATTAATTGAAATTTCTATGTTACTAGACCCAACGAAATCTTTAGAAATCAATTCTAATGAAATGAAATCTTGTGTACAATTTATTTTGATGAAAGCCTTATAGATTATTTTGAGTGAACACAATGATTTGGAAAATTTTATTGATTTGTAGCATTTCTTGTTAAATTGTTTAATTGAAATTGGATGAAACATAGAAATGTTCTACGTTATGATTTCTAATAAAATTATAAACTCCCTAAAATTTCTTTGACGGATCTCATATAATAATTTTAAAATATTTCTGGTGTCCAAACATGTTCATAAATATGTACAAATTATACATATTGGGTTATCTTTAAAATTCTATAAAGCAAATAATATCCTAAACATTTGAAGAATTATTTAAAATTATTTACATAGCCTGTAATTAAAAAAAAAATTATACCATGGAACTTTTATATTTTACTGAGTATTCTCATAAAATTTGATTCGGAAAAAACTTTAGAAAGGGTTGAAACAATAAAAAAAACAAACGACCTGATGAAAGGATAATAAAACAAGACGATAAGCATATGCATGGTCCGCACGGAAATCAATAACTTCATTCCTATTTTTGTAATTCTAAAGAGCATCTTCCTAGGTTGTAACTTTAATTAATCTAATTCCTACATTCAAAAATTTCGGCCCTTTGCTCTCCCAATTTGCTTGCATATCTTTCCATTTTTCCTCCGTACTTTATTTGCAAAAAATCAAACACGCTGGAAGCGTGCCGTGCCCCCTCCTCCAAACAAAGCTACGGTTTGTTCTCCTATTGAAATATCATTTGAACCAACCCTCTTCTTTCTCCCTCTCCTTGACGGCGGCGCTGCCCAAATATGCTACTCAATTTACTCGCTAATTTTAAAATGTGTTATTCTCACTCGTCATGGGAATTTCCTTTTTATTTTTGAAAAAAGATAAGAAATATTTGTTAGGGTTTCTGGTTGTTCCATTTTGTTGGTAAACAGGTCATGAAAATTTACATGCTTTAATAATCGACCTAAGCAGGTTGTTTAACAGCTATCAATTTTAACTGGAGGGCCAGTCTGCTTTCGTTATCGTCAACAAGGCCACTGGAGAAGAAATATGCAAAAACATGGACCTCTTGTCAAACTATGTTTTTCAACAATAAAGGTTTCTACATTTTGATAGAGTAAATAACAAACCTTATCTGGTTTTTTCAAAGTTAGACTTTTTTTTTTTATGTAGGAAAGATTTAAAATATGGACTGTCAAACTGAGTTCTTGCTGATCGACCTTCTAACAACAATGCTTTTATTTATTGTACAAGAAAAATTGGACCATGGAAAGCACAGTTGCCTCTGGATAGCTAGCTATTCTTATCTCCTATTGCTACTGCTCTTGAGTATCCTGCACCTATAGGTGTCTTGTGTAATATCTCTGTATAGTAATGTTACCTTTGAAGTTATTTGGGTATTAAACTGTTAAGCTCTATGTTGATCAAACTATATAAATCAATCAAGAGTATATCAAAGAAAATCACAAAGCAGTAACTAACACTCTTAAAATTTTACCCACACATTGAGTGGGCGCGTAGGCTAGTCTCATAAAAGCCGTGATATATTATGATTCCTTTTAAAGAACTTGAAGATATAACCACATCATATGAAAACAAATCAATCGCACTAGCTTTCCATAAAACCTTTATGCGTTACCCAAAATAACATTGAAAGAGCTGATTTACAAGGCTAGCCTTTGCTTTCAGATTTTCAGTACACACGCTTCTCTTTATGGTCTCTCTCTTGAACAATTAATATCCAAAGCTCCTAATAAATATATATAACTAATTAAGCGACTATCTAATGGTGCTATTTAAACCTTTATTCCTAATACAGGATGTCTCCAGGGCTTTGCAACTACCTCTCATGGAGGATAAGGATGAAGTAATTTGGTTAGGCAATCATAAAGGCCAATTTAGAACTAAGGATGTCTATTTGCTAGTTGAGGATCGTGGGATTATTAGCCCCTTCTATGACCAGATTTGGAAACTCCAGATACCTTTGAAAATTAAAGTATTTTTTTGGCTTTTATGTAAGAAAAGATTGCTCACTAGAACCACTCTTAGGAATAAAGGTTGGGATGGCCCTACTAGTTGTGTTTATTGTTCTGATGAGGAAGATATTGACCATATTTTCTTTGCTTGTTCACATGTCCAGGAGGTTTGGAAATGGTTTTTATTGAAATTAAATATTCATCAAGCGCCTCATTCTTTGGATGATTTTTTCATTATTAACAACTTGGTACCTGATCATGAAAAATTGGCCTTTAAGTTGTGCAGTTCAGCAATTATGTGGACTTGTTGGCTTTTAAGAAATGATGTGTGTTTTAACAAGAAAAGGGCTGCCACTTTGAGAAGTTATTGTGCTAAAATTAATTCCCTCATCTCATATTGGTCAGGTTTGTGGCCAAGTGCGATTAAGGAACAGGTGAAGGCTATGATGGTTGAGTCTATGTTTTTTCAATTGGAGGGTCCTGAACAGCCGAACTACTCCCTGTGGAGAGGTGCTGATGACGGTGGGTCAGCTGAGCAGGGAGATGGACGACACTTGTTAGATGTTGAGAACCAGCCTTGGCCAGCTCTGGGAAGGAATGCTCAGTCGAGTGAACCAATGAGAGAGATGGGAGAACCACTCTCTGACAGGTGGGCCCCGCGCAGGAGGCGCCTCCTGATAGGGTGCGAGTGAAGTGGCACCACACTAGTCCCGGCTGCTGAGAGGAGTAGACAAGACTGTGATTGATAATTTTCTCTTTTGTTAAAATTCAACCTCACGTTATTCCTAGGGACTGATTTGATTAGATGTGAGTGAAGGTTTAATAGCAGCTGTGAGGAAGGTATTAGAACTTTCAATTAAAAGGGCCCAGCTATTTATAGCGTTGAGCTCTCAAAATTTATCTTTTTCCTGTCTTTTTAGGGATCTAATTTGTAATAATGTGAGGATATGCTCTATTAGTAGGTGTGAGGTTGTTCCTCGAGTTCTAATTTTGGGAACTCAGTTTTGCAGCGCTGAGCTTTTTATCTTGTAGTTGTTTTTGTTTTTGTACTTTGTATGATTGCTTTTTCTGTTAAAAGAAAAAGTGGTAGAGCGCTCCTCTACTTATTTCCAAAAAAAAAAACATAAAAAAAAAGAACAATGTGTGTGTGTTGGGGGAGGGGGGGGGGGATGGGATATATAAATAACGATGGTACTCATTTCTTTGCTTCATTATATTAATAATAAAAAAACCTTAACTAATGTTTCTCAAAGAATGAAATTCAAACAAAACAAGCCTCTCATTCAGAGAACTCGATCTGATCTATGCTACCTTGTTTATAAGATATCTTTAATGGATGGGAAGACTAATTCTAAGAGCTACTGACAACATCCTTTTTGCAAATACAGGAATAGGGGAATTCATGGAAATCACCTCTCCCAGGCCTCATCTCATCAGGCTCACCCATAAAGTCGCTCTGAGCAGACTTTACCTTTGTCGAGAAGGTTTCCCAGTCTAATTTCACCTGGCTTCTTGCTTTGAAAAGCATGCCGAGCTTCTTTGCATTGGGCCGGATTGTTCTCTTGTGGCCCATATACCTCCTAAAAAGGTCAAGATATGATATTAACTACTGGTTTGAAGAGTAAAACTGGCATAGTCTTTACCTCAGCAGAGGGGCCTGCCAATACAGCCGTACCAAAACCAACTCAACAAAAGGTTTCTGAAAAGTTCAATGGCCTTGATTTGCACAATTTAAAACTAACTCATACAAAACAGACCTGAACCAAATTTAACTGGTGAGAGTCAAGTCACAAACCAAAAATAAAACTCCAAATGATTTGCCAAGTGTTGCAGAGGTTTTACAGATCACAGTTAGACCAAATACCACCCAAGCTGAGAATATCAAATTCCATGACCTGAACTGTATCTAAACTGATTATGACTAACCCAGACCCAAAACCATCACAAACAATTTCACTTGAAGCGCCAACCCACCTGTTTGCCACCTCAACATTTAGTGTATTTGATCATATCTCCTTATGAAAAGCCTAAATAGGACAAGCAGGAGAGGAAAAGGACATAACAAATGTTTAATCAAAGCATGGAATATAACAACACGTGGTATACATACCTTCGTCCAGCAAGTATCTTGGCCATGTTCCCATTATTATTGGTAACGAAAACATCACTTTCATCACACACAATGAAATCAAGAGCAGCAAGCCGGGAAGAGAAAGGAAGAAAAGGCTCTAACTCATTTGCATCTGCAAGCATTTCCTTGGTGTAATAGTTTGGAAAGAGGTCTTTCAGGGGCTGAAGTGTCTTCTCCCCTCCATATATTTCTCCTGATGCCACATAGACATACGTGTCATTTTGGAACCCAAGCGCTTTTAACATTAAGCCAACCTCATGTGGGGTCAAGGGACATTTACCCCTGCTTCTCTCTCCCTCTTCACTCAAATCCTGATAGAAAAAATTTTGTCTCCTCGATTAGTGTAGCCATTTTTTGAAGAAGATAACTTACAAGTACTTTACCTTTAATAGGACATAAGTGTGACTGTGCAACGGTTCTTATATTTTATCAATATGCAATAATTTCTTGCTAGCTACTAAACCCAAACACAAACAATGGCTTCAAATGCCCCACAATTTCCTGTACCTAAACCAAACCCTTTCTAAATATAAGTTATATACATTAACCCATGAGTTTAAAGTATAAGCAAAAAGGAGTATGTAGAATATAAGTTATAAACTTAGTTCAGTTTGAGCTTCTAAGAAAAAGAAGTATGTAGGATTATAAGCAGAAACGACAATAGTTATAAAAGAAGTATACATTTGTTCCATCAGACTATCCTAATAAGAGGTATGATCTATATCCATGCCAAGGCTTGATGGTTTTCCTGCAAATATGAGTACTAGGTCTTATTGGAAACCTTTTAATTGCTTGTAAACCTAAAGATACATTTTTATTCCTATAATATTCGTGGTAAGGGAGGGAGAGATGGGAAGAGAGAGAGAGAGAGAGAGAGAGAGAGAGAGAGAGAGAGAAAGAGAGAGAGAGTACTGGTAAAGTTGCCCAGCGCTTCCTAATTTCACCAAGCTCAGCACGTTCTTTATCACCACCACCATAGTAACAACCAGAGAAGGCAAGCATGTCAGGTTCGAACCTTACCTCATCAAATGAAAAAGAAATAGCAGATGAGTACTTGCTCACAAACAGGCATAACAATTATCTGTTTGTTGATTTCAAAGACACAGTTTTAAGCCTCTTCAAAGTGCTTGATCAAAAACAGGCATAACAATTACCTCAGATGAACAGCAACATAACGTGAGCTCATATTCCTCATTTTTTGCACTAATTTCTGGCCCATATTTTCAATAGGTGATGTAAATCTCAATGCATGAAAATTAGCACGACATCTCAACTTCTGCAGCTCATCATCAAGTCTGTTGGTAAGCCTATAATCAAACTTCGTCAACTGCAAGGCCTGGAGAAGTACAAAATTCAAATTATTATGTAGGTCTGTCATCCTCTCAAAATGCTAAAAGCCATACTCCCATAATTGAGAACTAATCAGATGGCACAAGGATTTTTCAAGTTTCTTGCACTCTCAAGATAAAACCTTACCTTTTTAACATAAATATCTAAAAGTTGGATATCTAAGGATTGGATTTTAGTTTTGGGTTTTGCATACTATTACTAAAAATAAAAGTTTCCATTTCCTCAGAAAACAAAATAGAGAGAATTTTGCTAACTAAAAGCCATTCTTTGTCAAGATTAGCATAGGGGGCAACATCCGCAAAATGAAAAGTGTATATTACAATTTACAGGCCAAAATCAAATCAGCACATACAAATTTAACCAGAGACAAAGTTTTATTGAGTAAAAACAGGAAGAACAAAAGAAGGGTGCAGTGATTGGAGATTGGGTATCATGACATTTGCAGTAGAATTCAGGTCCCTATCTCAAGTCAGAGCCTTTTGTCCCAAACAAGTTGGGTAGGCTAGAAATGACGCCCCGACCCTGGTCATTTCTTGTAATATATGGCTGAGTTTTTACGCTGGCTCGCCAAGCCTATCGCAAGCATGTGGGCTTAAACCCTAGACCTCTTAGAAGAGAGCCCAGTGCTCTTACCACCTGAGCTACTAGAATTCAAGTCCCTATCTAATGAAAAAAAAATAAATGAAGTTTTTGTTTACAAAATACTCACATGCCTTCGTCTTAGTATGGGCAGCACTTGGTAGAGATAATAGTCTGGCATTGATTTACGTGGTGGACGCATTGTCCAAGGCAGTTTCTCCATCGATCTCATAACTTTATCTGGGATTCTCCTTACAATGGGCACATCTTCCGAGAGGTAGGAGACGAACCAATCAACATCAAATATATTCACAAAATCGCTGCATATTTAGGTAAATTAACAAACTTTTAGAACTAGTGGAAGCCATATTTTCAATCCTGCCACTTATATTTGCAGATTAATCTAAGGGTTGCCAAAGGTGACACAGTTTATAGACTAAAAAGAACAAAAAGAACAATAATACCAACCTATCATCTTTCCAAAAGGAGCGGTGATCCATCTCAGGAATTACAAGAGTTGCGTTCAAAATCCAGGCTACTACAACAGCATCAGAAATCTGAGCAAAAAATAAAGGTTTCATTAGACATAAGAACAAAATTTATTCAATTGAGGACAAGTTAACAATTAAGTTCCTAGGAAGGTCAAAACATATCGGGTGTCCACTCTAACCGGAACATAAAAAACATATATAAACTTAGAAACAAGGAGGATTCTTATGCCTTCATTTTTTTTTTTCTTATCAGAAGAATGACTAGAAAATGGAAATTATGACGGAGTGAAGCAAGGTTTGAACGGAGTAGTAATCTATGCTCTATAAATAAAAAGAAAGAATGGACAACAAGTAGCAAATGAAGCACACCCCTTATTGAAAATGGATACAAATATTGTTTGCCTACTATTTACTAAAAACAAACTATACAGAAAAGAGATGGCTATAAAATATACTTTTTCAGAGGGCTGTTCATAGACATGAGAACTAATCAAATTTCAAAAGGTTCCCAATGTTTGACGAAAGAAGAAACTGAATCCCTTCAGAATTAAAAATTAAAAAGAAATAAGTAAAAAGCTCACCCCAACTCTTTGTTGATTTAGACCTCCACTTGTTGCAATCAGCAAGTAACCGTTAGATCTGTTTTCAGGCACAGCATCTAATCAATATAAAATAGGAGTTGTTATAGCTCTTTCCTTTAAGATTGACCAAAGCTCTTTGAAAACGAATAATAAACTCAAGACCTATTGGCTGAAAAAAAATGCAAAACTCACATCTGAAATTGGCACCTCTACTACTGCAGCCATAGTAAAGATCTGAATAGTTTGATTTCCATATGTCAAGTCTTTTGTTGTGCAAAACCTACGAAGTTCAGCATTTACAGATTCTTCACCATAAGTGCTGTAAGATAAAAAAAGGATTGAAGACATCATCATCGATGTGATATTTGGAGACCGTATTCTACCTCTTTCGGACAAAATTTTTATGAATTTAAAGAGAAATGTAGGCCCTGATCAAAATCCCCTTTTTTTTTAACATGGGATTTCATTTCATTAGAATTTTTTTTATCAAAATGAAAGGATTTGGTGTCATTTGGTTGGAATTTCTATGTAATTAGATCCAAAGAAATCCTGAGGAATCAATTCAAATGAAATGAAATCCCGGATAAAAAAACATTTTGATCAGGGCCGTAATTTTGCGTAGATTGGAGTTCGTAACATATTTAGATTTACAGCACCGTGGATTTTGTTAATAAAATCATCACTCACAGGCTCATAAAAAGAACTTTTTAGATTGCAACCAGTGTTTACAAACAATTAAATTGAATTAAATTAGAACATAAACTTCATCTACATTCCATCTAGACTTGTTCTGAACCTCAAATAGTTTAAAAGTTCACTACAATGAGTGAAAATTTTCAAGAAAACAAAAATCTCTAACCAAAAACAGAAAAGCTAATAGCTTTTGTAATGTACCCAAATTAAAAGCCAGGAGTTCAATCTGGCACTTTACCTTGGGGCGAATACGACGCCTGAACTGAGACCAATGGAGATCAGATGCAACGTGCCCAATGAAAAGCGAGACCAGACCAAGTCCAAAAAGGATTAAACCAACCGCCAAGGAGCGAGAGCGAGAGAACAATGCCTTATTCGTACGAGACCAAGAGCGCCTTAAGCGCTTCTTCTCCATCGATCGCTCAACCAAGGCACATCAAAAGCAGAAATAAACGCGAATTGGTCTCACTTGGGATTCTTTCAAAGTCTCGTGCCACGTCAGCCCAGTAAAGGCCAGCCCCGATTCGGTTGATAAGCTGCTACACAAAACCTACGATTACGAATCTATGTTGTTCTTCTCATCGCGCGATTCTGTTCTGTCAGAAGCGCCATGCCACAGTTGACAGCACTCGCTGTTGCCTCTATTCGTCTAGCCTAGCGTGTTCAGATCCGAGAGGAGGAAGAAAGGTGATGGTGTACTGGACCCGGTTTTCCAATTGGGGGCTGTTTAAGTGCTTTTGGTGTTGTGAAACAGGTCTTGGAAGTAATCAGGGTTGGTTTTTTTTTTTTTTTTTTATTCGCGATCAGGATTGGTTTATTGAAGGGGTCCGACGTCCGAATTAGAGGCCAGATGGGTTGGACCGGATCGGATCAGTATCTCTGTTAAACACGAATCTAAATGCTTTTTCATTCTGGCCGTTTGATTTAATCTCCACGGTAGATTTTCACAGGCCGCACGAATCTCGACGGACTTGGTATTAATCACGGAGCATCCATTATTGATCGGACAATCAGAAATCAAAGACGTGCACAGTGTGGACTCGCAGAGGATTTCGTTCCGGGTTGGACTAGCGTCCTCTGAAGACTGAAGAGACTTGCTCTTTGCAAATTTTCTCTAGACTGTCCGATCTAATCTCGACAGTTTAGATTTATGATCGGACAATCAGAAATCAAAGACGTGCACTGCATGGACTCGTAGAGGATTTCATTCCGGGTTGGACCAGCGTCCTCTGAAGACTGAAGAGACTTGCTCTTTGCAAATTTTCTCCAGACTGTCCGATCTAATCTCGACAGTTCAGATTTACAGACCGTACAGATCCGATAATAATTACAGAACATCCATTATTGATCGGACGGTCTATAAAAAAATTGCAGAGAGCAAATCTCTGAGAGGACCTTGTAACCTTTACTTGAGCCTAATTAGACCTTGTGACTGCATCTTGGTATTTAATTATACAAGCCTTTGAGTCTTTAATTTGAGTTTAGACTTGAATTGTATGCAGTTGGTTTAGTTCGATTGAAAACGAAACTTGTACCGGGAAAGAAATAAAGGCAGAAAACAGAGAAAAATCGCAGAAAAAGAAATAGGGAAAATAATAATAATAGAAAAATGTCTTGGGAAGAACGGAGTTGACAGTAAATTGATAATTTGATATGAGTGAATTTGTCTAAAAGGAGAAAATGTTTTTTCCGTTTTATTAGATGCATCAGGTTTTCATTTATTTAAGATGTCATTTTTTTTACTGCCTACCAAAAAAATTTCTGGGGATCACTAGTTTTTGTCAAGTGAAAATTGTACTTTTTTCCGTTTCATAAATACAAAATTGTGAAAGGAATATAGATGAAAAAATAAAGAAAAAGATATGGAAACTGGAAAAAGACGATAAAAAAAAAAAACAAAACAAAAACAAGGCTATACTGAAAGTGAAGCATATATGCATTTATTTGTTTATAAAACCTATATATCCGAACTTAGGGGCTACATTTATAATTTACAATAATGCCGATACAAGTACGAAATGCATTATCTGTAAATAATAATTTCTATTTATTTGGACAACCATACGGATACTGATCTAGAATGTGTTTTTTTTTTTTTTTTATTGTATCTAGAATGTGTTAGTTTACAGTTGTAAATACATTATACGGAGCTCATATAAAGTTCTGATATTTCCTTTTTTTTTTTGTTGTGTTAGGTGTATGACTAATATAAAGTTATGATTTTCCTGTTTTTTTTATTGTGTATTTACTTTGTACTTCAGAAGTTATATTTTGCTATTTTGAAACCATCTCTTAATATCAACCGGAAGATGGAACATATATAAAAAATATTGTATATCGAGAAGTGCTGCAAAAGGATTAAGGTAATAAAATTTCTTTTCAAAGTATTTATTGGATTTAGGGTAGGGATAATCAGGCTCGAACTGATGACTTCCACCACGTCAAGGTGACACTCTACCGCTGAGTTATATCCCTTCCGTGCCTAAATGTTATATCACACTCACACATGCAATCAAAATATAAAAATTTCTTAAATTTTTCATTTTAATTAATTAATTTATTATTAATTTTTATAAAGCAGGTCTCCGTCTTGAGTATGATCATTATTCGTTACAGCAATGGATCGAGAGTAATTTAAGAATTTTGTCATGTTTTATTATTTTGTTCGAGGCGATGTACTTTTATGTGAAATTTTTTATTGATAAAAATATTTATTTTTATTGAATTATTTTTTTAAGTTGCTCAGTGTTCAAATGTGTATTTTTATTGATTCTATATTGAATATGGACAACATATTTATGTCGAATAATATTTTTATTTTCACATATCACATATTAAAGTCCAACACATTAAATGAACGGGCACTGTTGCCAGTAATAATAAACAAGGGCAAAAAAACTACGCCGCCTATGTAAATCAGCAGCCGATAAAAAAAATTCGTAAACACGAAAAGATAAGAAAAAGATATCATATCCATAAAAATCGTATACACAATTCCAAAGCTTTCTGTGAAACGGATCATTTATATATTAACTTGACCCACAACGTAAAAAAAAACGTGGAAAAGTCCACAACATAAAAAAAATTAAACAAAACAAATCCAAACCGACCAATAAAGATAAACGGTCGAATGGACGTGTCGCCAACGAAGTACCACGCCGAACCCAACACTCAACGCAGATTAATTAAACTGTAGGATGAGATTTTATATGATTTATTGAAACAATTTTTTGAACTGAACTAACCAAAATATATTCTGTACTTAATTATATATAAGATCTAAAATATATATTTTTTGAATATCTTGATTTTAATTCGACTGTGGAAGCATCGTAGATCTACCAAGAGGACACCGTAGATTTCGACAACGATACAAATAGCTAGGAACAAGTTGGACAAGCCTGCCCTAGTGTTTGATGATGTGAAGAACAGAAAATGAAAGAAAATAATACGCCTCATTATCTCCAACATGACTTTGTCATACACAATCAATCAGGCGACTGTACATGAGTACATCCATTATTAGCTAACAAACAAATTTAGCTAACGGGTCCTGCACGCAAGGAAAAAATCCTTTTGATGATTTTGGAATTTGTTTTGACAACTCGATATTGTAATGAAATTCTCGACAAAAAATGGAAACGAACCTATTCATAGGGGAGAGTATCATCTGCCAATCTTTTAAGATTGGTAGAGTGCTAATTTTTAATCCGAACCGTTCGATTTAATCTCGACGGTTAAAATTTTTCAGACCTTTCAATCTGGTATTATGCACAGGACTTCCATTAACCGTTGAAATTAGATCTAACGGTTCAGATCAAAGATGAACACTCTGCCAACCTTAATATCATTCCAACTCCTTACTCGGTGCCGTGCTTCCGAGTGCCTAGGCTTTGTTGAGCTGGGAGGAACGACTTTTGGGCCTTTTTGCCAATTATTTAAGAAACGTAAGTGAAGTGGAAATTTATCTGATTCATAAGTGTCTATATCCGTATATATATGTTCCGTAAAATTGTTATTTGTTTTTATATATATTCTTCTGATTTTTTGGCAGTTTTTGTATCACAAAACCAATAATCCGGATAAGAATTTGGTTTAAAATTATCAAAATAATACTGATATTTGATTATTTGATACCGAAAAATAACATATGCTATAAAATTTTTTATTTGTGATACGATGTCAAATTATCAAAATTACTCTTTGTATATCTCAACTTCTAGTATTCCTATTTTGAATTATGGTGGTTGGAAATGTACTTGTGATCAATCTTCCATCCTTGGAACCAAACGCTGCAATTTCCGTAGTGTTACAACAGAACATTTTATTAATTAGACTTGCGGACTTGTGAGGCAACCGAGTAATTAGGAACCCTTAAATTTGTTTAATCTATATATAAAGAAAAGAAGTGTATATAGCTACCTGCATACCATACGCCACAGAACATCTAACTTTTGTGAAGCACTAAAACGAAATTGACGACTCATACTAGATAAACCTTACCTTTTGGATCATGTATAAATATGTTGAATCATTGCCAAATATTGTTCCGTGCATGAACAGAAAACGTTTCTCTTTTACCAGAAAAAACAGTACCTGCGAGGCTTAATACAGGCGCAGTACACTAGTATGGCAACAGGGGAAGTGCACTCTCAGTGCGCCGGTTATACCCTCCCTGTACCAAACGTGCAAAGCCTTGCTACATCTCTTGATAAATCGAGTCAGATCCCAGAAAGGTATGTCCGGCCTGAAGCCGAGGTCAACCCAATTGCCCGCACCAACGAGATTGAGTTACCCGTCATAGATTTGGTAAAATTAATTGATCCAGAATTCTCCAAAGAAGAAGCTGCAAAGCTCCACCTAACCTGCCAGGAGTGGAGTTTTTTCCAGGTAATCTTTTTTTTTTTATTCCAATTTGATCGTTCCTTTGCAATTAATTTCGTTATCCATGTTACATCTATAACCGCCACCAGAGGTTACCAATTTTTTAAGTGAAGTGACATTTGTATAAAACTTGGTGGAGTTTAATTCAATGTACTTCAGACGGAAACTAGTACGAGAATACAGACATAAGAAATTCATTCAACTTAACGCATTTTCAATCCAAATTATTTCGTGCACCTAAAAATCCATGATCAAACTGATAATTTCTGATCGTGAGATGAACTGTAGCTGGTGAACCATGGAGTACCAGAAGAATTGATCGAGGGATTGAAGGCAAATACTTTGGAATTCTTTAACAAACCCTTGGAAGAGAAGATGGTATACAAGCAAGATAATGATGGAACTCTACAGGGCTATGGTCAGGCATTCGTCTTATCAGAGGAACAAAAGCTCGATTGGTGCGACATGTTTTATGTCATGACCCGACCAGTTGCGCTTCGAAACATGAAATTTTGGCCCACCAGCCCCTCCACCTTCAGGTATTAGTGGTAGATCATTAATTGCCTATTTTTTTGTATTATTCAAATTGTATTGAGCAGAGTCTTTCCTCAGATAAACATGAAATTTTGGCCCACCAACCCCTCCACCTTCTCTCTGTTTATTCCTCTTTAACAGTGTTTGAACTCATAACCTCTTCTTTTTATACTATTTGAAAACTTAAATAATGACACAGAAAGACACAGTATTTAACGTGGTTCAGTATGAAATCGTACCTACATCCACACACACGCACACCACAATTTTTATTTCTTTTCTTTCAAAGGTTTTACAGAGAAAGAGAGAGAGATAGATGAAAAGATAATTAGACAGAGGGAAGGAGGCGCCTTTATAGAAACACAGGTGCTCCTTATTTATTTCCTTCTAAATTTTCCAAGAGACAAAAAAGGAAACACAATTTATGACAGAATCCGAACAAATTTCGGACCGAATTCCTGGCATTTCGGACCGAAATTCACAGCTGTTTCGGACCGAAATTCCCATCACAGCTGTGAATTTCGGATCCTCTGTGCCGCTTTTCCACACTCCCCTTCAAGTTGGCATGTAGATGTCTTGCATGTCCAACTTGCAAATTACTCCATGGAAGATTGTGCTGGATACTCCTTTTGTCAGTATATCTGCCAGTTGTTCCTCAGTTTTCACGTGAGGAATGCTAATGATTTTTTCCTCTAAATTCTATCGAATAAAGTGTCTATCAACCTCAATATGCTTGGTCCGATCATGTTGAACTGGATTCTGAGATATCGCAATAGCTGCTTTGTTATCACAAAACAACTTCATCTCCCTGTTATCAAACAGGCCAAGATCCTTGAGTACTCTCTTTATCCACAGTAATTCTTGCAAATCTTTAGCAATTTCTCTGAATTCTGCCTCAGCACTTGACAGAGCTACCACTTTTTGTTTCTTGCTTCTCCAGGTAACCAAGTTACCTCCAACAAATGTGAAGTATCCAGATGTAGACTTCCTATCAGTTATATCTCCAGCCCAGTCAGAATCTGTATACCCTTCAACCTGAAGATGACCATTCCTCCTGAAAAAGATATCTCGTCCTGGAGATCCCTTGAGATACCTCAAAATCCACATAACAGCTTCCATGTGCTGTTCATTCGGAGCATGCATGAACTGACTTACCACAGACACGGCATAGGCGATATCAGGCCGAGTATGTGATAAGTAAATCAGTCTCCCAACCAACCTCTGGTATTGATCCTTATTTGTAGGTGCTTGGTCAGAGAACACACCCAACTTGACGTTCTGTTTGGTTGGTGTGTCAACAGGTTTGCAGTTCAATATACATGTCTCAGCTAGCAAGTCAAGCACATACTTTCTTTGAGATAAAGAAATACCTTCCTTACTGCGTGCTACTTGAATCCCAAGGAAGTACTTCAAGCCCCCTAGATTCTTCATTTCAAACTCCTTAGACAGTTTATCTTCTAGATCTCGGATTCCTTCAAAGTTATCACCTGTGATTATCATGTTATCAACATAGATTATGAGGATTACAATTTTTCCTTCATTCTTTAAGAAGAACAAAGTGTGGTCAGCATCACTCTGGGTGTATCCATATCCCTTCATAGCACTGCAAAATCTTCCAAACCAGGCCCTAGGAGACTGTTTCAGACCATACAACGCATTTTCAACCTGCAAACAAGAGACTGATTGTTTGAGTGACCACATCCTGGTAGGATGTCCATGTAAATTTCTTCATCAAGGTCACCATACAAAAACGCATTTTTCACATCAAACTGGTGTAGTGGCCAGTCTTGATTTGCTGCAATGGACAGTAGAATCCTAACAGTGTTCAGCTTTGCTACTGGTGAAAAAGTCTCTTGATAGTCTACTCCATATGTCTGAGAGTAGCCTTTTGCCACCAGTCTTGCCTTATACCTGTCAATTTTTCCAGTGGGCCCATATTTAACTGTAAATATCCATTTACAGCCTACCGCCTTTCTGTCTTTTGGCCTTGTCACCAATTCCCAAATGTCATTTTTCTCCAGTGCATCCATCTTTGTCTTAATTGCATCCACCCATTTTGGATCACTAAGAGCTTCATTCAGATTACTTGGAATGTGAACTAATGCAAGAGTTCTGTCAAAGTCCTTCACTGGTTCTGGCATGTGAGACATAGTTATGAAATTTGCCATTGCATACCTGCCCTCACCACTTTCATCTGGTCTGTATCTCTTAGGTGGTCTGCCTCTGTTGATCCTGAAAGGTAACTGATAACCAGGGTTAGTAGTAACAAGTTCAGAATTACTTACCTCTGACTCAGGAAATTGGTCATGTGGTGAGATATGAGACTGTATATTTTCTTCTTCTTCCAATTCCTCTTCTGATGGACCCGAATAGACCAGTGGGTCCACCTCAAGGTTCAAATTTTCAACTTCATCATCACAATTCAGATCGAAATTGGCAGAATTCGGACCGAAATTGATCTGTCCTTCTGGACAGAGACCTGAATTCGGTCCGAAATGTACAGAATTCGGACCGAAATTGACATGTTCTGTACTAAAAACTCCATCTCTTGTTGAATCAAACCAGAACTCATTTTCTATCATACTCCCCCCTTGAGAATGGGTCTGGTTTTTGCTAAAATACCCTTCATTTTCAATAAATGTCACATCCATTGTAGTATACATCTTCCTAGAGACTGGATTCATACATCTATAACTCTTTTGATGTTGCCCATAGCCTATGAACACACATTTTTCAGCACAAGGATCAAGTTTGGAGCGCAAATGCTTTTGGATGTGGACATAAGTTATGCACCCAAACACTTTTGGTGGGATATTGAGTACAGAAGGGATCATGTGGTAGGTTGAGAGCTTTTGCAATGGTGTTTGAAATTTAAGTGCCACAGAAGGTAATCTATTAATCAAATACACCGCTGAGGTGACTGCATGATCCCAATAAGAATGAGGAACACTATTTTCTAGCATCAGTGCCCTGGTCATTTCTAGAATTTTCCTATTCTTATGCTCTGCCCTACCATTTTGTTGAGGTGTACCTACACAACTAGTCTCATGTATAATCCCATTGGTTTTGAAAAACTCCCCTAGTGTTTTGTTGACAAATTCCCTTCCATTGTCGCTTCTAAACACTTTGACAATCTTATCAAATTGGTTTTTCACCATGGTAATGAAGGAGGTAATGGCTAGTGGTACATCAGCTTTCTGTTTTACCACATTAACCCAAGTCATTTTAATACAGTCATCAACAAATAAGACAAACCATATATTTTCTATTAAGGAGTCAACCGGGGAAGGTCCCCAAACATCAGAGCGAATCAAATCAAAAGGAGCTTTATTATTATCATCATTCAAAATCTTAGCAAAATGAGCTCGATGGCTCTTAGATTTGATACACACATCACAGTTAAAAATCTCATTCTCAAAACCAGAAAACAAACTAGGATAAAGTTTTCTTAGGTACCCAAAAGATGGATGACCTAAGCGCCTGTGCCATATCCAAATAGAAGACTTCCTACTCAAGTTCGATCCAGCAGATAGATTTGCTTGTCCAGCAGCCAAGTCTTCTAAATGATACAGTCCTCCTCTTTTAATACCACGACCAAGAATCTCCTTCGTCAAGAGGTCCTGAAAAAGACACAACCGAGGATACATGAGTACCACACAATTCAATTCTTTACATAACTGTCCTACAGACAAGAGTTTGGATGAAAGTGAAGGAACCAAGAGTGTATTTGAAAGAGTTAAGGAAGAAGAAAATTAGACTTCTCCAGCCCCTGTGACTGGATGGGCCTCGTCATTTGCATTAACAATTTCATTTCTTCTTGGAACCGAATCCCTTACCAAGTCTTCCCTGTTATATGTCATGTGATCGGTTGTCCCTGAATCAATAATCCAAGAGCAGTCAGTACCAGATGTATTTAAAGCAAAAACTTTACCTTCATTCATCTCGACAGAAGGCAAAATAGAAAGTTTTCTAACAGATTTCGGTCCGAAATTTGAAAATTTCGGTCCGAAATTGTCACTGCCAGGGCCCAAACCAGCTAGATTCACAGTTGGTGGGGCCCTTCCATCTGTGGCCACGGCTTCCGCCACGTGTGCCTTGCCTTGCTTCTTCTTCTTATTCTCTTCCCACCAGTCTGGATACCCGATCAACTTGAAATATTATTCCACCGAGTGTTTTGGATTTTTACAATGGGTAGGTGGGACTGGTTTTTTATTGCTTTGTTTTGGAGGGTAGTTGGGTTTCTGGAGGTTCAAGGTTTGGGTCTTTGCTATCATGGCCAAAGAATTATCTCCAACTTCTCATCCGCTCAACATAACCATTTGCCTCCGTTCTTCTTTCCTAACAAGGGCAAACGCCTCCTCTATTGTAGGAAGATGCTTCATTTGGAGGACACTAGCCCGAATTTGGTCCAACTTATCATCTAAGCCATCCAAAAAGGTTAGTACCCTATCTTCTTGTACCAATTTCTGGAATTTTTCAATATCAATTGGGCATTCCATGGGATTTGGTCTGCGGGTGTCTAATTCTTTCCATAGCCCTTGGAGGGTACTGTAAAAATTCTGGACCAATTCACCATTCTATTTGACCTTACTAATTTTCCTTTTGAGGTCCAAAACCTGAGACAAATCACTACCATCAAAGTACGAGGTATTGACTGCATCCCAGACCTCTTTCGTAGTAGAGTAAGGTAAGAAGTTACCTATTAGTGATGAGTCCATAGAGTTGATCATGAAGTCTTTCACCTGAGAATCCATCACGGACCAACGCTTATAGGCTTCCTCGTCCGAAGGCTTTGGCCGAGACGAACCATCAAGGTGACCCAATCTGTCTCGTCCGTTGAGCTTCATCTTCAGCATCTGCGACCATAGGTAGAAGTTTGTCTCATCTAGCTTGATCGACATGGCTGAGGTGAACCCCTCTTGGCTTTGGGAATTCGATGGAGGCCTCGGTTGGGTAAGCAACTGGGACAAGGTATTATTCAAGCTTTGGATGAGAGCCATGGCATCTGGTGGATTTGGATCAGGTACAGGTGTTTTAGAGGTCGAATCAGTAGGAGTACTCATGGTTTATGTCGAGATTAGGTTAAATTTCGGTCCGAAATATACAGAATTCGGTCTGAAATTGTGGTTCTGGTCGAGGTTTCGGCAAGATCTGTGCAGTAATTCGCACAAATAAGAGGTGTTTTGCGCAGTAATTCGCACAAGAACGGAATAAAGCGCACTGATTCCAAGATCTACTGCTCTGATACCATGAAAACTTAAATAATGACACATAAAGACACAGTATTTAACGTGGTTCAGTACGAAATCGTACCTACATCCACACACACGCACACCACCATTTTTATTTCTTTTCTTTTAAAGGTTTTACAGAGAGAGAGAGATAGAGATAGATGGAAAGATAATCAGACAGAGGGAAGGAGGCGCCTTTATAGAAACACAGGCGCTCCTTATTTATTTCCTTCTAAATTTTCCAAGAGACAAAAAAGGAAACAAAATTTATGGCAGAATCCGAACAAATTTCGAACCGAATTCCTGACATTTCGGACCGAAATTCCCATCACAGCTGTGAATTTCGGATCCTCTGTGCCGCTTTTCCACACTATTATGGAGGAATAACAAAACCAAAAAAAATTTCTCCATATATTAAGGAAATAAAGCAAAGAGATAGTAAAATTGGTACATGTTTTTAAAGAAAACTGGATAATTATAATTGCCCCGGAGGTCCAATACTGGAAGTTTGATTACAAGTAGGGTCTCATCACCCTTTGAAATCGGTAAAAACTAAAAACTTAATTTTCCGATTTTATATATATTGAAATTTTATTTCCCTAAACTAAGTAATAAATTCTCTTATCCATAATTTAGATGTAAAAATTTAGCAATATTGAACTTACTACCATATAACAAAAGCCTAATACTCGGTCCTTTTGTTAAACATTATATAAATTACATTTACTTGCAGAGATAATATCGACAGATACTCTCTTGAGCTTACAAAAGTTGCAAGTTGCCTGTGGCAGTACATTGCCACAAACCTAGGTGTTGCACCAGAGGTTTTTACACAACTGTTCAAAGATCGTCCTCAGAGGATGCGATTCAATTACTACCCACCGTGTCCGGAGGCTGATAAAGTCATAGGCATCTCGCCACATTCAGACGCCACGGGATTTTCAATTCTTCTCCAAATAAATGATGTACAGGGTTTGCAAATAAGAAAAGATGGAGAATGGATTGCCGTTAGTGCGTTACCTAATGCTTTCATTGTCAATTTGGGCGATATCACTGAGGTAAAATTTTTGCAAATTTAAAAAAAGTATATCATAATTTTATGTAGTGCAATATGTTTCTAAGGAAATCTTGTTTATACCTTCCAAAATTTATGGATTTTTAGAAAATCTTACTTTTGTGAGGCGTGCCAAAACAGACATTGACCCTTGGAGAGTGATTTATATAATGGAATGGGTGAACATATATTGATAAATTCTAAATTTTAGTAATTTCTTATCACTAATTTGTTTTACCCCTTCTTTAAAATTAGGTACTGAGCAATGGAATATACAAAAGCATAGAGCATAGAGCTATGATAAACACCCAGCATCCCCGGATCTCTCTTGTGGCATTTCATGGTCCTGACAATTCTTTAATGCTTCGACCTTTGCCAGAAGTCGTAGGGGATGGCAAGCTGAATTATGGTAGCGTGAGTTACCAAGAGTTCATGAAAGCGCTTTTCAATAAGAAATTAGAAGGAAAGAGCGTCATAGAAAAGCTCAAACTGTAAAGCAAAGAATTAGATGTATGCCCTATGTACGTATTTTTAGTATATACCTTTTAATTTTTGTAGAAGTCACTGCTGCAGCGATGCTATTTTACCTTAAAACTGTTGCATATTTTCTCTTTGTAACATAACGCATGATGTATAAACAATAATACTTCTATGATCGATGCCAGTTTTTATAGTTGTTAGATTTTCTTTTTCATGTTATCTCGATTACAAGTTTCACTTGTCGACTGCCACAAGTAACCGTTATCTAGAATTATCCTGATCGTTTGCCCAAATTTAGCCTTGGTCAATTTTTAAATTTTCTGCATTATGTATTTTACGTCCATTTGTGTTGCTTTGGTTATCACAAAAAGTTTTCTTCAGTTTGATGTATGATTAACTCTAAGGCGAAAAATACATTTAATTTGAAGCACTACGCCATTTTTTGTTATTAGTACCGGTTAAATATAGATTATTAGTACCAGTTGTCAAGTGGTACTAATAATAGGGGGTGCTAAAGATAATTAAAAACCGGTACTAAAAGCCGGTGTTAAAAACGCACTGGAAATCGCGGTAAAAAAAGCGAAGACCTTTAGTACCGGTTTTTAACTAAAAACCGGTACTAAAGATCTCCACCTTTTTTTTTTAATATTTACTATCTTTAGTAGCGGTTTTTTGTTAAAAACCGGTACTAAAGATCATTATAAAAAAAAAAATTTGTTTCTGGGGCTAGCGTCCTTTTTTGCTAGCCATCAATTAATACCGATATACCAGTCGGTATATATACGCATCACATACAATAATACATATCGAATTTATCAACACAAATCAATAGAAATCTTAATTAAGGTTTAGGATTTATTTCGGTTTAATACAAATCCTAGACAATTAACACAAATTAACACAAATGAGAGGGAGATCGACGTGCCTTACACAAATGAGCAGTGATAGCAGTGAGGAGTAGAGGCGGCAGTGAGAGCAGATTGAGGTGAGAGGAGTAGAGGCGGCAATAGAGAGAGAGAAGTGAGAGGAGAAGTGACGCAGTAGAGAGGGAGAGGCAATGGAGATGGAGAGGCAGTCGAGAGAAGAGGGAGAGGCGCGCGCAGTGTAGAGGGAGAGGCAATGGAGACGGTGAGGCAGTCGAGAGAAGAAGGAGAGGCAGTGGAGAGGGAGAGGCGTTTAGGTTTTGAAAGAGAAGAGGAAGAGACAGTGTAGAGGAGGAGTACTTAGAAAATTTCGTGCGAAGATATAAGCTGAGTCAAGGATTTTGGCGGCAGAAACAAAAAAAAAATTTGAATTAATCTTTAGTACCGGTTTTTTAGAAAAACCGGTACTAAAGATACTATTTTTAATACCGATTTTTAATAAAAAACTGGTGCTAAAGGATTTTTAAAAAAATCAAAATTCTGTCTATCTTTAGTACCGGTTTTTCTAAAAAACCGGTACTAAAGATAAACCGTTTTTTTATTTTTTTTCGCCAACATTTTAGCACCGGTTTTTTTAAAAAACCGGTACTAAAGATAATCCCTAACAATTACGAAATTGCCACTGACTATTTTTTATACCGGTTTTATTAAAAACAGGTATTAATGGGGCGGTACTAAAGCTCTTTTTTGGTGTAGTGAAGGCTCAAAATAATTACCAGTAATTATAATTGCAAGTAGTTTAGGCTACAAATAATTATATACAGACTAGTTCTAAGAAAAAAAACAGAGACGAAACATTCAAAAAATTGAGATAGAAAGAAATATCATTTAATTAGTGAGTGCATTGGATTAAGTATACTAGACCAAAAGAACATGGATGGTTAGATAAAGCCCATGATGAAACTAGTAATCCATGATCCTGGGATGAAATGTACCATGGGGTACGGCCAGAAGAGTTGATAGAGGGATTGAAAGCAAATATTGTGGAGTTCTTCAACAAAGCTTTGGAAGAGAAGATGGCTTACACGCAAGATAACAGTGGAACTCTACAGGGCTATAATCTGGCCTTTGTCTTATCCGCAGTAACAAAAGTTCGATTGGTGCGACACGTTTAACATTATTACCCGACCGATTGCACTACGAAACATGAAATTTTGGCCCACTTGCATGCCCTTCCACCTTCAGGTACGAGTAATAGCTAAGTTTTTGTATACGCAAAAAGGGTGCGTTTGGATCATTTAAGAATAAAATTAGAATTAATCATTCGGAGTAAAAATTATTATTTTTTTAGGCTCTGTTTGGATAGTTAGGAATAAGAGCTATTTTGGAGTAAATAGTTATTCCGAATTAATAGACAATCCGAACAGTTCAGGATTAATGACTTATTCGGAATCAAAGTAAGATTAGTTAATCCGACCATATGTTAGAATAAGAAGTGAGATTGTCTATTAATCCAGAAAAAAAAAACTCATTATTTATTCCTTTCATCATGCAAACAAAAAATCTTATTATGAGAATAAGCTTATTCTTAACAATTTAGGATTAAAGATTTTAATCCTGAATAACTAATTCTATCCTTAATCTCATATGATCCAAACAGAGCTTGTATGTCCTAAGAATAAAGAAGTTCTGTTTGTATTCCATTTTCTCCTGTTTTTTTCCTCTGTATCAGTGTAAGAACTCAGAGCAATGAGGAAACAAAACAAATAAAAAAACTTTTCTTTTTATCAAAAAAGGAAACAAAGCAAAGGGAATGTAAAATTGGATCGATCTTTCTAAGAAGGCAAGCAAAAACGTATGCGCAGATGTCTAGAGATTACATTTGATTTTCAAGTAGAATATTCGCTTTTTATATCCGTAAAAGAAAAAAAAAAGGGGAAAAAAGAAAAAAAACATATGTTGGATTTTCGTCTTCCAATATTATATTAATTGAAAGTACGCAAAATTGGTTGTATACCCCTCTAATCTTCAAATTAAATTTGGATTTTCGTCTTCCAATATCATGTTAATTTGGAATATTTACCCTTCTCAATATATTTTATTGGTTTCTTAAATATTAAAAATTAAAATTTCAAATATCGACATTGTCGTCCCCTCCCTCCGTTTTATATTTTTGGAGCATAGTAAACAAACAAAATCAATCATATACAAAAGACCTAAAGCTTCGTTCTATACTTCTATTGCCATTAAATATATGTCAACCCCATAAAGATTGCTGGCTGTTGCTTCATTAAGCCAATAACCTTACTCATAAGACTCCTTCGTAACTATTACTATATGACCAAGTTCTTTTGTTCAAAAGGGTATATATCTCTAATTAGAATGCACGTGAGATGGGCAGAGAGCAATTAAATTGAAATGAAAGTAGTTCTCAGATAAATGAACACGGGTATTTTGGTCTCAATTTTGAAAAAAAATATATATGTTTTAATACTTAAAAAATCAGTAAAATTATTCAGAAGGGTATATCTCTCTAATTAACACGATTTGAGGGGTATACAACCGAATTTAAAGATTAGAGGGGTATAGTACCAATTTTTTTAAATTGTAGTTATCGGTTAATCAAGATCAAGTGCCAAATCATCAGGAATATCCATAACATCAATGTAACAAATTACATTGATGAGAAAGAGAAGCCTAATAACTATTCTTGGTCCCCCTTTTTTTTTTTTGATCATCATATATATAATATATTACACATCTTTGCAGAGATAATATCATAGATTCTCTCTTGAGCTTACCAAAGTGGTTGGTTGCCTGTACGTGCAGTATACTGCCAAAAATCTAGGTCTTGCACCAGAGGATGATTTCACACAATTGTTCAGAAATCAACCTCAGTGATGCGATTAAACTATTACCCATCGTGACAGGAGGATGATAAAGTTGTCGGCATCTTCCCACATTCTAATGCCACCGGGTTTTCAATTCTTCTACATGTAAATGATGTACAAGATTTTGAGATAAAGAAATGATGGAGATTGGATCAGTGCTGGGGTTGTCAATGAAACCCGTTTACTCTACCGGCCTATCCATACCGTATTCTATAAAACAGGTATGGATAAAGTTTTATTTTCGTTAGACTAACGGATATGGGTAAGGGTAAAAAAATTTCCGTTAACTTATCGGGTACGGGTACGAGTACGGATACGGGTAAGGGGTATTTCGTACCCATTATCTAACGGGTAATATTTTACAAACATATATGTATATATAATCATGTTTTTAGCATATTTCGTAAGATATTTTATTAATTTCGATCTTCATCCAAATGTATTTATGATGATGAAAAAATTAATTTACACTCTATCTTATATTATAATTTATAATTAGTTATATAGATTTTTTTTTTAAATTCAATTGATATGAGAATAAATTTCATCATTTTTGTTATGTCTAAAATATTATCTAAATTTTTTTATTTTATCCATATATTTATTTGATATTATTTATTTAGCACATTATATATTTTTTATTAAATTAATAATATTATAATTACCCATTATGTATTTTTTATCATATTCTTACCGTTAATTCTTAACGGATACGGGTAAAGTCTTTTTTGACGGGTATGGATAAAAAAAATTTTAAAGGATGCGGGTATGGAAATACCTTTTACCGTACCCATTGACAGCCGACTCAGTGCGTTACCTAATGCATTGTCAATTTGGGTGATATCACTGAGATAAAGTTTGAGAAAAATTGCAAAATAAATTTTAAATTTTAGTGCAAGAAACCTTTTTAGGAATCTTCTTTTCCTTTTTAACTTTTGTAGATTCGGCCTTGGGCTATCTTACCTTTTCAGCGTGCCAAATTGGACATTGACCCAATGTGAGTGATTTATCTAGTGGACGGAGTCCACATGGATAACTTCTGAATTGACAATCACTACTAGAATCTGGATTTTCTGGGTGGGTAAGCCCACCACTTAGCGTCACAAAATCAAGCAGCCACGCTGAAATAAAAATGAGCACAGAAAATTTTTTATTAGCGATCATAGTCCACGCAGAATAATTAGCACGGAAAAATATTTCGTCTATGGACGCTATATACCCTCGCCGAATAATCAGATACGTATTAATGAAAATAATAAAATTGATCGAAATTTAAATCGTTCCGTGAAATTTAGATACCGTCGGTGAATAAACGCCAATAGAACGCCAAAATTTGTCATGTAAACAAATCATTCTCCAAAGAAGTGATTTTTTATTTTCCGTGGCAGCTGTAATATGATTTTTGTGCAACAAGTATAAAAGGAACATCTTTATTGACATGCAACACCAAAGGAAACACCAAGATGTTGCAATAGAATTCTAACGGGACCACTTCCTCTTTTTTTGCCGTTTTCACGTGATCTTCTGTGAAATTTGGTTTTGTTTATCATAGCTGTTCATTACAAATATTATGTATTTTTATGTACCACGGAGACTTAACTCCAAAACTATTCTCTAAAAATCCGACAAGCCAAAATAGTGGAGGAAAACGTATTTTTACATAATGATAAATTATTGTTTGAAGAGATAACGCTCCGTCTAATTTGCTACATAACTAACCTTTCATGTCTCTTTAAAACATTAATACGATATAAACAAAGTTTATTAATGACTAAAAAATAAATAAAATTTAGTTGGCATTTTTTGTACCCGTAACTGGCCCATAAAATTAAAAAGTCAAATTCGATGATATCCAAATATACTTTGAATAGTTAAAACGTAAAAGAGTTAAGATATTAGTGCATATGGTTAATAGTCGACATTGTAAAAAAAAATGTCATATTATAAATACCATTTTAATATTTACATTGATATGCTAAAATTACATGATGTTTCTCTCGATTACTAAAAATATTAATAACCCAAAACAATCATTGAAAAATAATAAACACGAAATGTTCATTTTATATGAATCAGCAAAATGATACGATTATTTAATCATATATTAATTTGAATTAGCGCGACGTTTATAGTTACACACATTATTCACTCATCGTCAATGTATTAAAGATAAAAGAGTAATAATAATTATTACTTATTGATAATTAATAATCATATTAATAAATAATTTAAATCTGTGTATTATAAATAGAAGTACAATATTTCAAATAAAACACCAATATAAATATGTTCATGACAGTAGAAAAGTTTGCAACTGGGAATTTTCAATGAAAAATTTTGGCGGGCTGATCACAAAAATTTCCCACCATGTCATTTGACTTAATCATAATGCAAACTTTGCATAAAAATTGACAGCCAAAGGATTTTAATGGAACACAACAAATTAATAAGTCGCTTAGAGCTTTGTATTTCTAAAGCAAGAATATCTACGAAAATAAAATTATCCAACAGAACTTGTAAAAAAGAAAAAAAATTACCTCAAGAGAGTATATTCGACATGGAATTTGTTTAAGTTGCAAATACATATTATTTATCTTTCAATAATATACCATTGTTGTTATTTTTTACCCGAACTAACAATTTGTGTTTTGATTTATGATTCCACTCGAAAAATATCTTACAGAAAAATTGCAAGACAAAATATCTCATAGCAAATCAATTTTAATATTTTATAATTTTATAATAGTATTTTTTATTTTTTTCATATTTTATTTTTTTTAATATTCTTTCCATTAGTTTCCATAAAAAATAGCAAGTTTAATTTGAAAAAAAAATGGCAAATATAGCTCAAATTGTTTTCTATATTGAAATCTTCATGAAGACTAAATTTTATATTATTTAGATTTTTTTACTATTTTTTCGAATTTTTTAAATCTTGTCATTTTTTGCTACAAATTAGTGTATTTATAGCAAAAAAATGACAAACTTTAAAAAATAAAAAAAAATAGTAAAAAATTTCAAAAATGGTAAAATTTTGTTTGCTATGAGATTTCAATATATAGATTGAATTGGTTAATTTAGATTTGTCAATTTGCAAAATCACCGATCAAACGGTCATGGTGCACGAAGCCGTCTATGTATCATGGTTCACAATAGATATTATATATAGAGAGAGAGAGAGAGAATGGCTAATGTGCCACGGGTGGCAATGCCACCCATTTTTCTTTTGAGTCATTTTTCGATATCCAAAATTCAAATGGTTGATCCAAACCTTTCAAGTTGATCTCTATATTGGAATATCCTTGGAGACCAAATTTTATATTTTTTTTAATTGTTTTACTATTTATTATGATATTTTCAAAAAACATTATAATTGGAGTATTCCAGACCCTCCAATTTAAAAATATCATAATAAATAGCAAAAAAATTCAAAATTTGGTCTCCAAGGATATTCCAATATAGAGATCAACTTTAACGGTTTGGATAGACCATTTGAATTTTAGATATCGAAAAATGGATGGCATTGCCACCCGTGGCACATTAGCACTCTCTCTCTCTCTCTCTCTCTATATATATATATAGTTGGATATAGTACACTCTAGTGTACGGATCATCATTAATAATAATAGGTTGTCAAAAAACATTGAGTTAGATCATCATTATGAACTTATTTTATATAAGTATAAGTTCACTTTAAAAAGCTCACATGATGTACTACAAAGACAGATTTTCACTATTATAAATCAACGAGTAATATATTCTATGAGAAATATTGTTAATCTAATTAAAATTACATCACAATTATACAAATTAAAAGGTGATTTTTTATATGTAATTCTTCGTAAAAAGTTTTGAAAAATTTAGAGTTTATTTGAATTTGATACTCGATCAAGAGATAAACAAACAAACGAACCTCGTTAACTTTGATAGATTCATTCTAACGAGTGGTGCATACTAATGTACCGGAGTTTCGGTGCATACTGATCCAAACTCTTCGATCTACTTCAAAATGACCAATCCAAATTGTCTGATATGAGAAATGCTACGATCAAAGCGATATTGATGGTGTGCTCCATTAAATTCGCTTATATCTCACCATAAAAAATTCAAATGACGGATCCAAATAGCTCAATTTATTTTTCATATTGAAATCTTCTTGTTGATCAAAGATCACAAAATAGTATCTATAAAAATGAGCATTAAATCATCCGTTATTTTGCGTTGTATTTTGAAATTCAATTTATTTTTATATTTTTCTATTTTTAATGCAATATGAATTTAAAACATAAAATTTTTGGGATCAATAATGGCAAAGTTTTTTAAGGAATGTTTATGCTTATTACATATACATTTATGTCTATTAAATATATTAAATATAATATAAGTATGATACTTCCAAATTTAACGGTTAGTTTTTTCAATTAATACAAACAAATTTTAGTGACAAAAAATAATGCAAACAAATTCAATACTGACTCAATTAAGACAAAACAAATTCTAATTAAACTAAAAATAATTTTCTTCTACATCAATATATCCGGTCAATTAAAGAACAACCAAAAATTAAAAGTGTAATATGCAATATTCTAGCAGAATTTACAATTTTTTCTTTTTTTGAAGATTTTGCCTCAAGAGAGTATAATTTGACATGGAATTTGTTTTAATTGCAAATTCATATAAATTATCATTCAATGATATAGTGTTATTGCCATGTTTTAACCAAATTGAGAATTTATTATTTGATTGATTTCTGCTCTTACATAAACATCTTCTCATTGAAATAAAACAAAGGCAACTTTATTCAATCAACGAGATGTGCGAATAAATATAACTTTAAAATTAATTCAGTTATTGATATTGATTCAGCGGGAAAAGTGAAAAAATTTCCGCCCATCTCGCCGTGAAATATTGTAACCAAATTAATTTAGCGGCAACGAAAATTTTCGAAGGGTTATTCATCCATCCAAGTTAATTGCATCTGGAATGCAAACTATGCATTTCAATTTCCACTTCGTTGGATATTAAATGGACGGTAAGATTTATCATAGAATAATTGTACACAGCTAGAATATCTCAAAATTAGGGCACAAGTTATGATCCAAACAATCCCCCCTAACCGTGCACTCTTCCCTCAAAATTCCCCTAAATTCCTTCGGCGGCTCCACCGCCATGCCATGCCATCCATCGGCGCACCATTCGGCAACGCCTTGACGAGGAAATCTTCGAGTTCAACTCTTCTCCTTTGATAGATCATACGAGTTGAATGTGGAGATCGTTGAGTTCTGCGCGGATCAGACGAGGCGTCGAAGGTAGAGGCCGAGGTCGAAGCCATCCAAAAGCTTTTAGGAATCCAAACTCTCAACCTCAAAAGAAGCTTGCTATCCTTGCAAATATGTACGCTTTCTTTCAATTTTTATTTGTAACTAATTTTTTAATTTGAGTGATTTAGAGTTTAAATCAAGTATTAGGTCTAGATCTTGATTGATATTACCGTGAACCAATTGCAAAGATGTAAGCAAAGATGCACTCCAACAGAGAAATTTTTTGGTTAGCAAGGGGGAGAAGGATCGAGATTTTAGTCTCTGCTATGGGATGGGGTTGCTGATTGCTTAGATGGGTTATCTCTTGAGTCGGATTAGTGATATGCTTTTCATAATCACAATTGAATATGTTGCTTTAGTTGTGATTTACTTTCAAAATTTGGGGGACATATATGGTATCACTTGATGATTAATTTACCTTTGTTCTTTTCAAAATTGTGATAACATGCACAATAGAGCATTGTGATAAGTTGATAACAACCTCAATTTGGTAAGCTAACATCAGTTCCGCAATTTATACAATAAAAAATGAGATGATGTAAAAGAGATTTTTCTCTCTCCACGGTAAATGATCTTCTTTCCTAGGGTTGACCAAGTAGAGAAGATGTACGGAGCGGAGATGATAGAGTTGAACAATGACGTGAAGGCCGGAGAGTCGTCGCTGCTATACCTAGGGATCTTGTGCGGCAAGAATGAGTTTCGATGGGGACGAGTGATGACGTGGAGGTCGATTTGGAGGCCAGAGAGTCGTTGCTGCTCACCAATGCTACCCAGGCAAGGAAAGAATGAGTTTTGATGGGGTTTCTCTGTGCGCAACTCCTACTCAACACTGCTACCGTCGTCGTCGTTTTCCTTCATCTAATCTGTACGATTTTTTTTTTCTGATTTTGTGGAAATTGGTTCAAATTAGGTTGACTTTGGACTTAGTCCTACTAAGGTCCATAATCCATGTTATGTTCCTACAATTATTCACGTTACTGATGATGTGTTATGTTCAATTCTGGTGTTTAAGATGTCAATTCAAAGCCTGTGCTTCGTGTTGAATATCAATTTAATGTCAAATTATGTTTTGGCTGTGCTTGAGGATTATGCAGTGGTATTATTAGTATTTAGTTTACTTTTGCCTGTGGCGATTTTTTTTAATGTGCTTTGTTAGAATAAACTAGAATAGTAAAAAATATAGTATAATTCTCATCATTCTGTACTTTCATTCCCTTAATGCAGGAAAAGCTGTGCGTAAAAGTTGTTAATAGCTTGCTCTTTCTAGTATCTCTAGGGAGATTACTATATCACCCATCTCTTCCTCGTAAGTTCTTCCTGCTATTTAATTAATCTTCTCCTACTAATTGCTGGTTCCTTAATCCTTAATTATTTCATTCCATTTCATTTCATTTTCATGACAAAGTCGGTAAGCTTAATTCTAAACACCAACTTATCCTACCATTCTCCTTCTTAATTCTAAGTAATTACTAATTTAATTACCCTCATGTTCCCTAATTCAGGTATCCTTATTTACTACTCAACTCCATCAATTCCTCATCTTATTTCTATCCTTTTCTACTACTACTTTTTCATTTGTATGTATCTTTCTTGCAACTTGTCATATTACCAAAAACTACATGACGCATCTTCTTAACATCAATATTCATTTAATTTTAGGTAACTTTATTTATGTACCAATGCTGCAAATATGCCTACTTCGTCCCTACTTAACCATTGTATTATATTATGTATGTTTCTCTTTAATTTTTCTTATTTTTTAAATAAATGTAGGGATATGGGGGTGGCAAAGGCCAAGGAAAGACATTTAAAATTGAGCTCATTTTCTGTTCAATGAGGGTCGGACCTATTATTATGTCAGCTGGAGAGATTGAATCTGAGAGAACTAGTATGCTCAACTCTTATTTTAAAATTTATTTTTTATTCACTCTATCACAATTTTCTTGAATAGCTAGCTTGTATATCTCAATAAAAAAACATGCACAGACATATTATGAATTTTGTAACTAATTAGCATTTTTTGCTAAAATGTTTACAAAACAATACGCGATAGGTACAGAATTGGCCCCCAAGTTGTTCAAAACCAAGGAAATTTCTTTGTCTAAGTTTGACCAAACTCTTAACAATGAAATGTTTGTGCTAAGAACAGTAGTACATACACTTGGTGATTAGTTCCAAGTTTTGATTTGTTGGAACGTAGTTGTAGTTAAAAAAAATCTTAATATTTCAAAACTCTTCAGTTGATTGATATTGCATAATGGTGCTGAATATCAGAGAGTTATGGGATTTCTTATCCCTTCTGGTACAAGACACATACTGTGGTTTAACTTTAATTAATTGTAATTTAATTAACTACAATTTTGAACAGGGAAAGATGTGCTATTTAATGATCAACGACATAGATGATGGTCTTGGCAGATTCGGTTGGTTCTTTTTATGTTCATTTTTGTTTGTTGTCTCAAGTATAATATAAAAGGATCCCCATAAGAATCAATCACCATAATTTTCAAAAAATCAACCAACATAAAGAATCAATCAACAGAGAACCAAAATTTTCCTTGGCATGTACATCAGAGGCAGTAAAGAATCAATCAACACCGAGTTATATGCATGAGTTCCATTTCTGAGAGTACATGCTATTTTGTTTTAAAATTAGAAAGAGTACATGCTATTTACCGCCTAGGACCAGGCCTAAAATATTTTATGCAATGTGCTTAAGGTATATCCCTCACTTCATAAATTGTCGAGCAAATTTTAACATAGAGATTCATTCAGCATAGAGATTAGAGGATAGAAGGATCGAGGGATATTCTGAATTGAAAACTAGTTCGTTCTGATAAAATCGGCTCAAAATCGATCAGGAGTAATTACATTATGATAGTACCATGTATTTTTTTTATTTCTTATATGTAAGTTATTTTGTTGTTTGGCTTGTTGAATAGGTAATAACTTGTGTGCTGAACATGGATGTGGGTCCTGCTTGCATTTACCCAATGGTTTGGGAACATGAAAGAACTTCAATAAATCTTTGTTTAATCTTTAACCTTTTGTTTGTCCATTTGTACTTGTATGAATTTTCATGATAAATGTGATAGAATTATGTTGTGGTGAGAATAGTTGTCTCAAATACTCTTGTGTTGGTTTTTATTAAATGCAATTATAGATCTGTGTTATGTTTAAGCTTGTTTGATTATGAAATTTTCAATGCAAGTTGAGAAATATATGTTTTTTGAATGCAAATAGCAATAAAGAATTGATGTTTATATGAATTAAATAATGGTGGTATCAAATTGCTACGACAAATGAATTAAATAGCGTGCAATTTTCAATTATTATGGTATGAATAATTACGTCAGTATTGGAACACAATAATACAATCATTATCCTCACAATAAAATATAATATTATGCATACAAAATTCTTGTGGGCCCGGTGTGACACCCCAAAATCGGGTATGCCACAGCCGCCGCGAGTGCAAGTTACCGCCCGCACATCCGCAAGACTTAACTTAAACTAATCCATCAATATCTTACAATTCAAGTGTTTAAAACTATAAATTTCTACCAACTTTTATCAAATAATCTCAAAGTAAGAATTATTAATATCATGTACAAGTCTTAAAGCAAATATTCAGTGGACAGGTTACGTAAGTTGCTTGGTTCATAGCCAAAATAAACAAATGACCTACAATATGCCGATCTTCTCGCCACTCGATCCGAAATCTGGAACCCACAACCAATGTGGAAACAATGCAAAAGGCAGAGCATGAGATAATTATAAAATTATCTCAGTGCGGTATTCAGTTCCAATCACACAAACCCTAAAATACATGATCAGGAACTAACTACCGGCTGAGTTTAAACAACACTACAGCTATACAAACAATTTAGATAATATCATACATAATCATTAGTTTCATCCTCATCTTAATACAAAACATGCAATGCATTATGAGCACAGTAATTATGTCATTTCAATAAGAATTTCAATTACAAGATGGCATTTCAGAAACCGGCTCAAGTTGGACATTATTATGCAAGGCTGGTTATTGATCATTACGACTTCATTCACAGATTTTATAGTTCGTAGACTCTGCCATTATAGTCTGTAGACTCTTCTTTTATAGTCCGTAGACTCAGATTACCATAATTCAGACAAATCAGAATATCAAACAGTACCACAAGTCGAGAACATTGTCAGAATACCGGATCAAAGCGCTTATCACTCGGGGCTCAAGGAACGGGTCATGACTCCGTCCTCAAGTCAACAAATGTCTATTCAATCGTATAAGTAGCACAGACCATTTGAAGTCATTCAATCAGAAACCAGTCATCATGTATAACATTCATACAATAATATTAGCATATGAAACATATACAAATATGCGTGCAATGAATGAGTAATTCAACATGATGCAAATGCCATAGTTAAGTTCATAAAATGTAAATCAGAGCTTGTGTGCATCTGCACCTGAAAGCAAAAGCACTTCATGAGGAAGCAAGCAAGCAACAAATAACATCAAGTATAGACAAGCAGTAGTAGTACTCTATTTGTATCGGTTCCTTCTTGTTCCGATACTTTTATCTAAGTCTAAAAATAATATTTATGTCTAAGTATTTACTTTAATAAATCCAATAAGCAACAAGTAGATACAACCAATAAGAACTAAATACAATTCTACATTACAATACAATATGTGGTCGGGTTAAGGTTTATCAAGACTTAGACACCAACAATAATGATATGAGTAAGTATAAGGATTTAAACCCTATTTTTCTGATTTAAACTGTATGAAATAATTCCATGAGGTTGTAAAGCTCTCCAATAACTTTCCAACGATCTTTGAATCACCTAAAACGGACTCCGGATGACAAAGTTATGGCCAAAAGAAAATCTGTTCTCAGAGGAAACAATTTGGACCGAATTTTAGAAGCTGTAATTTCCAGAGAAAACAATTCGGACCGAATTAGACTTGATTCAGACCGAATTCCAGAACCGAAATATTGAATATGGACAGAATGATGTAGCCATACTTGTACCGACAACTAATTGGCTTAAATCAACACTTCCAATCCCCAAAGTTAACTATTTTTAACTCTTGAAATTTATAGAAAATACTATTTAATTCAACTAACAACTTAATTATCCAATTAATAAACAAAATATGAAACACTTGTAAAAAAATACTATCAAATCGGTTTCACGACATTTGCACAAAAGTTGCTTTTTCGAAAATCTTAAAACATGTCAGATTTTGTTCAAACCTCAAATCAAAAGTTTTAGAAGCTAAACAAGTTAAAATCACTTGAACATAACTACATGCAACTCTATTAAGTTACTAAAATTCTAATGTACTTTTTAATAACGGTAAAAATCTAACAACAATCCTAATTTAGTAAAAACACCATGCATGCAACTATTTCTTCTTCCTAAATTCATTTTAATTCATAAATCAAATAAATAACTTGTTCTAATTGATTTTTAAGCTTGGATCACTCAACATTTTTCCAAAAATTCAGAAATTCATTTTTAACCCAAAACTCATGGCATGCACGACCAAAACTTTAGAAAAACTGACTCAAACACAAAGTAGTTACTAACACCTTGCATGTAACTAAACCCAACATTGAATCTCACTTTATATCTCTATTTAAGATAAAACTCCAGAAATTGGTTGAAAACCGAAATTACTTAAGGAAAAACGAAATCTTACCAAAATAGTACTCAAATCTGAATTTTTTTGGCTTGCATGTACTCTCCTCATCTTCCTCTTTCTAAATCTGATTTTTCCTGATTTTATTGAATTTTTCTGCTATTATTTTCAAGTGGATCTTTGTAGGGTTTGAGCTTGAAAGAGAATGAGAGAAAATTCTGTGGAGAAGGAAATAGATGGAGGAGAAGAAGAGACGGACTGTGGGTGGGATTTAATTAAATGGGATAGGCCACATTACAAAAGAGTCACTCAACTATTCCATAATAACTTGGTTCTTCCAATTTCAGATTTGTGCACAATTTCAATAAGTTTGAGACCCAATTTATAGTACAGAAAATTCACAACTAAATTTTAAAATTCATTTACTATAATTTTGTGAAATTAGCTTACTTTTATACTACATGAACATAATTTAAACAACGAAAATAATTAAAAACGCAAATGTCAGGATCTGAAAAATACTGGGTATCACACCCGGATTGATATTGACTAATTTTATGAGGGTGGTAATAATTTGTGTCACTAAACTCACTCAACACCACTTCAAACAAGAACGCAAAGAATAGCCTCGTTGGTGAATGTTAGTAGCGGCCCGATTATTTTCTTGCATAGCCTCGCGTCCATAGTCTGACCCAAGTAGCTTTCTCCGTCAAAATACCAACCCAGATATTCGAAGCAGAAAAACCAAATTCTAGTAGTGAATGCCGAATTATGGGAGCATGGATACCAAAAATTCATGAAATCATACTTAGGACATAAATTAGAAGGAAAGACAATTTTAAATATGCTGAAGCTTTGAATTAAGAACTAGATATGTATTTCTGTATGTAATCCCTTGTTTGTACGTCCCTTGTATGTAGTTCTACGATGCCAATCTATAATTGTTCGATTTTATCGATATCTCGATTGTTATCAGGTTGTTTCATCTTTCGTTGATTAAATATTTGTGAAACTAGTTGAAACAAAAGCAGAAAACATTCAAAAAGTTGAGATCCATCATATCATAACATAATTAGGCGCCGTTAACCAAGGATTTTCTGAAAAATAAAAAAATTGCGCGTGTTATTTACATTTTATACCGGTAAGCATAATTTCCTGACTTCTGGGAAATCACAAGGCACTGTCATTAGCCATTGCAGGGTTCACATGTAACGTGCCACATAAGATCTTTTGTCAGTAAACCTGGGCCGCAGTGAACATCGGGCTACTACTGAGATATTTCCGAAAAAAATTAAAACTAATTTTATATTAATAAAGAATTTCGAAAATAAATCGAAAAAATCTAAATTTTATAAATACTGTTGTAATATCGGATTATTTGCATGGTCCCTTATACCTATCATTTTAAAATATTGCCTATGGCAGAAGAATTTAGCTATTAAACCAAGGTTAGGCAAAGTAAAGATTTTTACGTGGCCTTTTAATTTCTTGCGTTTTGACAGAAAAAAATTGCTTCCATTTATATGAAATTAGAGGTTAACATGTTTCCTGGTTGTAATTTAGTCCAATTTGGTATGGATGAAATATCTGATAAAGATATGCAAAGAGTAGTCATCAAATTTTAATAGCACTAGTCTTTTTAGTGGTGCCTCCGGCACAACTATTATTTAGATTAAATATTTTTTTATTGTTCATTGATATTTCTTTTTGTTTTGTATATATATATATATAAATTTTGCTATAGTTTTTTTTTTGTATATAAGAAATTTTAAATGGGTAATTTGAGATAGTTGAAGAAATTTAAAATGGACAATTTTTGTATTGATTAGGTATTCAGATTATATGATTATTATTTTTGTTACAAATTTGTTACTCAAAAATGTCCTCGAAACAAAAAAAAAACAAAAAATAAACCGACAAAGAACATAAACGAAACAAATACCTAACAATCAAGTCATCATAAGAAAAAACGAAGAGCTTCTCAACAAATCCCGTCAAACAAACCCTCAAAAGTATTAAATTAAAAGTCCAGGCGCAAACAATTTTCACACAATCTCTCTCATACTCCTTCCCAAAAAATAAATAAATCAAGAGAAGAAGACGGTTTACAAAGCTCTGAGGAAGAAGAAGAGATAAAGACGAAAAAAATAACACAATATCTATCATCCTGTTAGAGATATGTTCTAGAAGCCAATCAATTTATGGCTACTTCTATAGTTTATGTAATTGACGATTTTCGATCATTTGTTCCTTGATTTATTTATTGACAGATCATTCAGGTTGAGGATCTGAATTGTGAATCTATATGTTTCATTTATAATTAAATGACAATAATAAATCTAAAATGTCCGTAATCTTGATAATTAACAAGGAACATTAATTATCATATAAGATTAGTATGCAAGTTAAGTGATGATTAAGTTATGCAAATCATAGGTAAAGAGTTACCAACTTAATTGCATATGTATATGTTATGGAACATAGTACATGGCATGACCCAATAAAATAAATATATAGATTGTGTTATGTGTCATTATTTATTTCATATAAGTTTGATTCTAAGTTTGAGATGGTTCAACTTTTTCACATGAGAATAGGTTCAATAAATATCATTCATTAGAATGACAGTAATAAATCTAAATCGTCCGTAATCTTGATAATTAACAAGGAACATTAATTATCATAAAAAATTAGTATGCAAGTTAAGTGATGATTAAGTTCTACAAATCATAGGTAAGGAGTTACCAACTTAATTGCATATGTGTATGTTATTAGAACATAGTACATGACATGACCCAATGAAATAAACATATGGATTATGTTATGTGTCATTGTTTATTTCATATGAGTTTGATTCTAAGTTTGAGATGGTTCAACTTTTCCACATGAGGATAGGTTCAATAAATATCGTCTACCGTTGATTCCTGATAAGGGCTGCTATACGGACTTTATCTATGTTCTCTTGAATTGTGCGGGGAAAAGTTATTCATCAAGAAAACCGTATGTCCCTCATTAATTCACTTAGTGAGTGATGATATCTGTTTGGGTCCCTTGATGGAGATAGATTGCTTGCTAGCAACTTTATACAATTATCTCTAGATCAAGAAATGTATAATCTGCAAGAATGACATATTCATATCTTGGATTATACAAAAATATCATGTGACATAAGAATCAAACAAAGAGATACTTTTTTTTCTTATGCAGGATTGAAATATTGTAGCAGTACATTATTTATTTATGCGAATTGGAAATCATAATGTGTTGCTAGATACCGCTTATGATTATTGGAAATAAATAGTAATTTATTTTCCATGGCCAACATAACATAAATTCTCAAAGGGTTATAAAAATAAAATTTTAACCAACAGTGCATTATTTATTTATTCACAGCAATGAGTTCTATGAAAATATGATAAGTTGATTAATTAATTATATACCGTTGCGAACTGTTATAATTAATTAAATCAAAATGATCATGTAGAAATAAATTAATGCATATGCTAATTATAAAATAATTATCAATAAGTTGATAATTAATTTTGTTCAACATACTTTTATTTAATTGTGAAATTAAATTAAAAGTATAGGCTTTTCAATTAATAGTCTTATTGAGTTCGAATTGGATGCAATTTAAAAGGCTCACTAAATAATTGATTTAGTGGATTAATGAGACATTAAACAAAAGGACTAATGGCCCATGGTAGCCCATTAGTAGGCCGGCCAATGAGGGGTAAAATAGTCCCCTAATTTTTGGGGATTAGGTTGGAGTGGTTGGCTATAAACAGGTGTGCTTATGAAGAAACCCTAGCCCTAATCTCTCCATTCTCTCTCCTACCTCCTTGGCCACCACTTTTAGAGAAGAAGAAAATTTTGTTTCTTCTTCCTTTCTCTCATCCATTATTGATCCTTAGGAGCTCATGAGTTGAGCATAGTTCTACAATAAATTAAGGTGTTGATTAATTGAAGAACATAAAAGATCAGCTCATCTCTTAAGGATTGCTAGCACAAGCCATTAGAGGTTGGTTAATCCTTTTGGTGGATTCAAGGCCAACGAAGGAGATGGTGAAGGAGAGCACACTACCGCCTCCCATTGATTTGGATCAAGCATTCTATTTGCTATAATAGAAGAGGTCAAATCCTACTAATTTTATCTCTTGTGTGTGCATGAAAGCTTTGTACTAGATCCGTTCTTGATGCTTGTGTTAATTTATAGTTAATTAGTAACTTAAAATTAAAATTGAGCACTTAAGAACACTTTCTAACACATCTAAACAAACACAGACCACAATTAAAATAGTAAACCCACAGAAATACACAACAACAGACTATAAAGACACACACAATGTCTATATTAATCCACGTACACCCAACTCACACAAAAAATATATCAAATAAGCAAGGTGGCAACATCCTGCGCGTACAATTACAATCAAACGGACCTAACACCCCGTTGTCACTGTTCATTTCATGATGTCATCGATGTCCAAAAAACTCACTCAAGATTATAATATAGTATAATATAGGTTCCTTAGTCAACAGTATTTCAATAATTAAGTTATATGTGAACGTCTACAAAAATGTTTGGTATTAATTACAAGACGTGCTAGTTGATATTCGCAAAGACATGGGTAGTATTGGTGGATTATGCAAAACTGTTTGACCTTTATTTGTACCAAATAAAATATGCTAAATTCTGATACTTTGTTACTTAACAGCTCCTAATCTCTATAAGATAATTTAATGTGCAATTCAGTATTAAAGTTTTTTTCGCAAATTTTCTTGGTTGCAACAGTTTGTCCACTGCATAGTCAGGGGCGGAGGCAAGTGTAAGGAAAAATGAGCATTTCCCCCCCTATAAATTACAAATAACCTTTTAAAAGTGACAAATTTACATGTAATACTATATGATCTATTCAATTTGCCCCCCTCACAATTTTGAAATTTTAGTGTAAGCAACTCTTTGCCTCCCTTGTTCCAAAATCATGCCTCCGCCCCTGTGCATAGTTTGGGCCAAGGACCTTTTGTTTGCAAAACTATTTGGTGACAAAAACCAAGAAGATGATCTCAATGTCCGCCGCTCATCCAATGATTCAGAGGAGGGAAACAACAAAAACCAAGACAATGATCTCTAGTATCGGATTCTCAGAATCCGATACTAACATAATTTAGTATCGGATTCTCAGAATCCGATATTACAACAGTATTTATAAAATTTAGATTTTTTATTTATTTTCAATTTTTTTTATTATTATAAAATTAGTTTTAATTTTTTTCGGGAGATATTTGTTGTTAGGGCCCAACACAATACAATACAAAGGCCACAAGGAAACTATTTTTCGGGTCGTCCTCTGTCCTAAATTATTATTCCGATTTGCTGGCCCGGATCTTATGTCCTTTATTCGTTTCCAACCTCAAATTGTACGAAATCATCCTCTAATTGACTAACTTTGACTATAGTTTTTTTTTTTTTTTATTGTTAACTTTGACTATAGTTAAAACATTAAGCTAAGTAGTTCTCTAGATATATCGCACTGTCTCCTATTTAGTGATAGCGAAATATATATTTAATAGATGTGAAAAAGAGTGAAATAGAATGTCATGATATTGAAAAAAATAGGAGTAAATTCTGCAAATAATACTTCAACTAGTGCCATTGGGTTAATTCTGCAACTGGAAGTCTGGAATAAACCAAGAAAAATATGATTCTTTGATGAAAAATCTCGATTCAATGACGATGCAAAAAAAAAAAAAAAAAAAAACTATTACATGATAAAAAAAATTAAAATTGACCATTCATCAAGAAAAATGTGGTGCAATAAGTAGTTCTACAATAATATCACGATAGACGTACAATGTAAAAGTTGAAGAACTACCAAACAATCAGCATAACAAAAATAATAACAAGTTGGACGACCTCATAAGTATTTGATACATAGAATAAAAAAAAAAAAAAAAAAAAGAGGAAGGAAGGCATATGGAAGGAAACAAGAAATAAAAGTAAACAAAACGCTTCATTATGCGCAACATGTCTTTTGCCATATAGAATCTTGTATATGACTGCACCAGTGACGCCTTCTATCTATGATTCTATCAGGCTATCAGCCAAGAACAAAATTAGTTAACGCCTCCAGCAGACCAGCACCAGCTGTTCAGCATGAGAGAAAACTTGTTTGCTTGATTTTAGAATATGTTTTGACGACTCGATATTATAAAAGACGGGATGGGTTGACGCCTTCTGTAACAGAAGATAGAAATCACCATAACGGATAAGGCTACTTAAATTGCGATTCAGCTTTTAGTTTTGAGAACAAATCTTTGGCACGTTTGGATTAATAGAGAATGAAATTAAGATCAATTTTTCGGGATAAAAAAAAATATCATTTTAGAGGGTTCAGAATAATTTTTTTTTTAACTTAAGAGTGTTCATTTTTAAGTGATCCAACATCCGAATTAAATTTTCATTCCTAATATATTTTGGTCATTTTTTAAATCCGCATTAAAAAATTATTGGGACCACATTTTAATTTTGATTAATAAAATGATCCAAACAAATTAGGAAAAAAATCACTCTAAAGTTTGAACCACTTAAAAAAACACTTAAAAACTCCAAAATACTTATCCTTGATCGTTTAAGAATAATATTTTTTTATTTAGAATAACTAACCCTAATTATGGGTGTGTTTGGCAAATGAAGGGTTAGCACTACCCAAAAGTTAGTAGAACTAACAAACAAACCTCAACTCACCAAATGAATTGACGTTAGCTAAGGTTAGCACTAACTTTGTGCTAACCTTCTAACTCTCCAAGAGGTGGGTTAGCAATTTCATCCATGAAGATGTTAGCGCTAATCTTGTATTAATAATGATAATTAATAATTAACCATAATTAATAAATAGTCATTATTAATATTTGATAAAAAATAATTATTAATATTTAATAATTAAAATATTAATTATTAAGTATTAATCAATAATTAATAGTAATTAATAATTTATTAACTATTAATTAATAATTAAATAATTAATAATGATTAAAAATTATTAATATTAATTAGTAACTAATAATTAATCATAATATTAATTAATAATTAATAATAGTTAATTCTAAATAATAAATATTAACTATTGTAATAATAATTAATTAATAATTGTAATAAGAAATTTTATTTAAATTAATTATTATTAATAATAGTTAATAATATTGTTAATAATAATTATAGCACTAATAATTACTAAGCTTATAGTACTAACCTCAACATACCACGCCAAAGAACATTTACTAACCTTAGACTAGCACCAACTCCACCCAATCACTACATCCACCATTCTCCATTGGGTGCGTTTGGCATCCCAAAGGTTAGCACCGACCAAGGTTAGTAGAACTAACCAACTAGCCTCAACTCACCAAATGAATTGAGGTTAGCTAATGTTAGTGCTAATCTTTTGCTAACCAGCTAACTCTCCCAAGAGGTGAGTTAGCAATTTCCCCACGTCAGGAATTAGCGCTAATCTTGTATTAATAGTGATAATTCATAATTAACAATAACAAATATATATTAATTATTAATATTTAATAATGAATTAATAAATAATATTTAATCAGTAATAATAATAATAAATTAATAATCAATAATTAAATAATTAACTAAATTTTAATAATTAATAATAATTAATTTTAATTCATATTATTTAATATTAATTTATAATCAATAATAATTTATAATCGATAAAATTTAATAATTAATTGTAGTTGATTATAATTTATAGTAATTAATACTTATTAATAATTTATACTAGTTAATTAAAATAATTTATATTAATAATTGTAATAATAATAAATAATTATTTATTAATAAATAATAATAAATTAAATTATTAAAAAAATTAATACTAATTAGTAACTAATTAATGATTAATAATAATTAAATATAATTAATAATTAACAATAATTAATTAGTATAAATTAATAATAATTTAAAATAATTAATAAATAATAATTATTATTATTTTAATAACTAATAGTAATTAATCATCAATAATAAATATTTAAATAATAGTAATTAATAAAAAATTATAATTAAATAAATAATAATTAATAACAATAAATAAGTAAATAAATAATAATTAATACTAGTTAATTAAAAATAATTAATATTAATAATTGTAATAATTATTATTAACAAAAAATAATTGTATAAATTTATATATTTCGTAACATAATAATAATAATAATAATAATAATAATAATTAATAAAAGTTATTATAATAGTGATAATAATAATTTTTATTAAAATTAATTATTATTAATAACTACTAATTAATAATAGTTAATAATAATTATATTACTAATAGTCACTAACCTTAAAGTACTAACCTCAACATACCACATCAAACAACATTCACTAACCTTAGGCTAGTACTAACCCCACCCAATCACTACCCTCACCATTCTACCCCTCTAACCCCAAAAAGTACTAACGTTACACCACTAATCCTACTAACGTTATATTTGCCAAATGCACCCCTACAGTGCGTTTGGCATTGAAGGGGTTAGAACTAATCCATGGTTAGTGGAACTAACCAACTAACCTCGATTCACTAAATGGATTGAGGTTAGCTAAAGTTAGCACTAACCTTGTGCTAACCCACTAACTCCCCCAAGAGGTGGGTTAGCGGTTTCACCATGAAAGGGTTAGCGTTAATTTTGTATTAATAATGATAATTAATACTTAACATGAATTAATAAATAATAATTTATTAATATTTAATAATCAATAATTAATTATTTTAAATTAATAATATTTAATAAATAATAATAATAATTATTATTTAATAATAATTAATAGTAATTAATAATTAATAATCAATAATCAATGATAACTAATAATTAATAATTATCGATGATTAATAATAATTAGTAATTAATAATAGTTAACAATTAATATAATAATAATTAAAGTAACTAATAATTAATAATTAAAAATAAATAATATTAATAATTAATTAATAATTATGGTAATATTTATAATAATTAATAATTGATAATAGTTATTGTAATAATAATTAGTAATTAATAATAATTATATAAATTTAAATAATCCTTAATGTAAAATTATAATAATAACGATATTCAATAATAGTTATTATAATAATGATAATAATAATTAATAATGGTTTATTTTTTATAATTTATAGTTAATAATTAATAATAATTACACCACTAATAGTTGCTAACCTTAAAATACTAACATCAACATATCGCGCCAAACAACATTCACTAGCCTTAAGTGAGCACTAACCCCATCAAATCACTACCCTCACCATTCTACCCCCGCTAACCCCAGAAAGTACTAACCCCTGTTTTGCCAAACGCATCCCTAATCCCAAAAAATACCAACTGATATCTCGTATTTATACTGTTATTTTGGCCATACTTTTCATCGAAATTGTGACCAAACCAATGATATTCACTGTGCTTTTGTATTTTATTTGGCAAAATTGGGTACTGCCGTGGAATTTGACTTGTCTTGTAGGAACTTGGTGGATGTGACATAATAATTGCATAAAATGGAGAATTTTTGGAAAGAAAATGACTAAATAGAATCCATAGCATTGTAGAGCTCATCCTAAGCTTTCCAATGATATTTGAATCACCTCAATCGGAGTTCGGATGAATAATATATGGTCAAAATGCTATTGGTGCGCAATATTGGATGCACAGGAATTCGGACCGAATTAGTATCAATTCGAACCGAATTGCATCACAGGAAATTACAGAGGAGCCAATTCGGACCGAATTGGATGGAATTCGGCCCGAATTGTCATACGAGGAAGGTTCTGGTCATCTTTGGAAGGTGTTTTCTCTTATGGGAGCGTCCCTAGGTCGGTTTGCAACATATGGAAAGGTTCTAGAGCGTCCAAAGAGACAGAAAAAGGACTATATATGCGTGTTCTTGCTGGTAGAGGAGGCATGCATCAATAGCCACCATTGAGCATCCATTCAGCCACCAATCTTCCATCTCCCACCACCGTTCTCACGCCGAAAGGCATGGGATTTCTACTTCTCCACCATCACTTGATCATGGCAGCAACTTGGGAGCGGTTCTACACGCGACAGCGACAGATTCAACCCAACCATGGCTCTGGACGTTCGGTATTTCGAGTTTGAAGGAATTTTCGGTTTATTTCTTCCTTTCTCTTGATATTTGATCAGATGGAGTTCGTATCTTACTTATTTGCATTTGTAGTTTGTTTTATTAGCATGTTAGGCTAAAACTCATGTTGTTTTAGGGGTAGATGTATCTTAGATTTGGTTTGCTACGTGATACTTGGCTTGTTGATTGAAATTGTTATTTACTTGTTGAGAATCGTTATTGCTTGCTTGTGCTATGAATTGTTTATTAACTATGTTGCTTAATGGATGAATGGCCACATTTGGACATCAACATGTTTTAATAGATAAGACTTGCATAAGTATTTCGAGGTAGGTAAAAAGACGAAAGTCAACCAGCAATTAACCAAAAGTGAAAGTTTATATTTGAACGACAGTTTAAAGTAGATATCTCGCAGAAAATCAATAAGTAAACTCGAGTAGGCCTACCAACACACGAAAGTTGAGGTATAATGCACTTGATAAGGGTTAACACTAGGTTCTATACCAAATACAGTATCCAATAGACGACAGCAGTGAGTTAGGGAGTTTAAGTATAGCTAGATGAACCTTTAGCTTGAATAGATCAATAAACAAGTAGAACGTAGCATTCACGTAGTGAAATTCGGACCGAATTAGTAGAACATAATACGACAGTGCAATATTCTACAGCCCTACGACCAATCCTAAGTGAAATTGAACCCTAAGACATTTTTAATAGCATATTTTACACCTAGAAAACACCACAAAAATATTAGTTTTAATTGTTTGATTTAAACCAAAAACACCATAAATATTTATCTTCTAGCTTTAGTAAACAAATAAGATTAGTATTCATCACCATCTCTGTGGGATCGACACCTTTGCTTTACTACAAACGTCTAGTCGAATAAACAAGATTATTTTTGTTTGACCTAGGTTTTCACCTCCATCACCAACCTTACTCCACTTACCCTATCAACCTTTACTTTTCCAAACTCACTATTTTTAAACGATCCAAAGGCACCCTCAAATTTTTTTTTGAGGGCCAGCAAAAAGCTGACAAATTTCTATTAATAAGAAACAAAAGTTTACAAAGCAAAACAAAACCTCAAAACAATACCAGTATCAACTCTGGTACAGCCCCTCGCAGTATCAGGTACTCCAAAACTAGCATAAGAAACAAACTAGCACCAACTAGGACACAAAAGAAAGAAAAAATATCCAATGTTGGTTGCCACTTAACCAGTACCAACTGGGACAAATAACCCAGCCACTATTTTGTACCAGTACCAATCTGCCCTGACCAAACTGATACCTACACTACCCGACCATACAAACTAACACTGCATACCAACGTCGCCGTCTCGACTGCACTTGCCTTCACCTCACGCCTTTGCAACGTGCAAAGAAAACAAGACAGAGCCATATGACCACCCTCGCCATAGCTGCCAACTAAATCTCGCCTCTGCGACGTGAACGGCCATTCAAATTCGAGGGTTCTACTATGAAGAAACCATCAGCGGGCACGAAAAACCCGCCGCAAGTCGTCGGCAATGGCCAACGAAACCAAAAGAACCAAACAAAGGGGAAGAAAGAAGGGATAGAGGTACGAGGGAGAAAGAGGGAAAGGGAGGGCAAAAGGGAAGGAAGGGTGGCGGGAGGAGGCCGGCGATGGCCTCTCCCACCTGGGTTTTCAAATCGGAGGGGGAGAGTTGAAAATCGTTTTTTTTGTCGCTGAGGCGGCTAGGTCACCCTCAATTTTTTTACTTATATTTTTTAGTTTAGTTGCATATTCGAATCCACAACTTGTAAACGGTACGTTCCGTTTTGTATTATTGAACTTTAGGGGCGTTTGGATTGCTTAGGAATAGCTTATTCCTAGACAATATTTTCTTCCCAAAGTTACACACTTTCCAATATTTTATTCCTAAAATCCTTATTCCTTCCTTATTCCCATACGATCCAAACGAACCCTTTTAGTTTTAAGACCCTGATTACGATTGGACCTTAGTCCTTAATTAGTAGTTAGATTATAGAAAATTCAATTGTGACTTAAAATTCAATTAACATCACAATATAAATATAATTGTCATAATTAATTGCATATTGAAATCATTGTTTATTTAGGCCCTCAAGAAATCATTGTTTTAGCATATCGTTTTATTTACATTCAAATTAGCTGATTTTACTTTCTTCATAAAAAATATTTACTCCATTGTTTCCTAATTGTCAAATTAGTATTATAAATAAATTTGATACACTTGCAACAAAAACTTCAACTAGATAACATTTGCATTATTATTCGATTATTATATGTCTATAACACAATAGAAATTTAGACGACTTTTTATATATTCAAGGGTAATATATTGAATAATTTACATGTATAGTGTACCAATATTATTATATTAAAAATTCACACAATAATGTATAATATGCACATGCGCACATCCTTGATATGGATAGTCTTTCCGCCGTTCGGCCGGACATGCCAAGAACTTTTTTCCATTAATAGCCCACTCAAAAAACGAAAATTACTTATTTGTTCCCTCAAATAATTTTTCTGGTCTCGCCCCTGCACCCGTTCATGTATAAATCTCTTGCCATTGCATATTTTTTCCATAAATATTGCAACACTAGTTAGGCCTTCTACTGCAGCAAACTATTATGGCAACACAGGAAATGCACTCTCAGTGCGTCGGTTACAGTCTCCCGGTACCAAACGTGCAAGCCCTTGCAACATCTATCAATAAATCAAGTCTAGTCCCAGAAAGGTATGTCCGGCCCGAAGCAAAAATTGAACCTGTTGCTAGTACCGATGATATTGAGTTACCGGTCATAGATTTGGCAAAATTGATTGATCAAGAGTTCTCCAATGAAGAAGCTTCAAAGCTCCACCTTGCCTGTCAAGAGTGGGGTTTTTTCCAGGTCGGTTTTCAATTTGATCATGTTGCAATAAATTTTTCTTTCCATGTTACACCCATAACTGTCTGTTGAGAAATAGGATATCATTCTGAGGCTAATCAGTCCGTATATTTCCTATTTCTCAACATTGTCAGAAGCTACTAAAATTCCATCTGAGCTTTGTAGAATACCAGTTGGTGTAAAATTTTGGAGAATCTAATAATTCTATGGACTTAGGACAGAAACTATCACAAGAATCCGCACATAAGAAATTCTTTTAATTAAAAAGCATTTCCGTGTCGTGTAATTTATTTTCTTCCATTTATTTCATACGTAGGACTTTTGTTATCATTTTTAATTTTTAATCAATCAAAGTATTTTAGGTCAGTAGATGTGACAATCGCCACTCTACCCTCAAAATATATATAAAAAAAAAACATTTTCGTGCCAAACAAACAATTATTTTGTGCACCTAAAATAATAATTAAACTGATCACCTCTGATCCTGAGATGAACTGTAGTTGGTGAACCATGGGGTACCAGAAGACTTGATGGAGGGATTGAAGGTCGACATTGCAGAGTTCTTCAGCAAACCTTTGGAGGAGAAGATGGCATATAAACAAGATAATGATGGAACTATACAGGGCTATGGTCAGGTCTTCGTCTTATCTGAGGAACAGAAGCTCGATTGGTCCGACATGCTTTATACCATGACGCGACCGATTGTGCTTCGAAACATGAAATATTGGCCCACTAGCCCCCCTACCTTTAGGTATGAGTGACGGTTCATTGGCCAAATTTTGGTATACACAAATGGTCTCTTCTTTTTTTACCTATCTAACAGTGTTAGAATTCAGAGTCACGTCCTTTACATTAATCCTCTACAGTAGGAATATAAAAAGGCCTTCTGTATTTTACCAAAAAAGAGAAACAAAGAAAAGAGATTGTAATATTGATACTTTTGTAAAGAAGGCAAATTGTAAAAATTGGTGCAGAAGCTTAGTACATGACGTTTGATTTCGTGGAGGCTTTTCACTTATTCAATTCAGTTAAAGAATAAAACAGAGGTAACATGGATATGAGTAGTCTAATTTAATTTATATAACTTGAATTGTATTATAGGTTCGGTTTATCTTGTCGTAAAACCTCAGAAATATCCATAATTTTAATGTATAAAATTGAATTAGCAATAATCAACTTCGTACATAAAGAACCTAATAACTGTTCTTTTCCCTTTGATTTTTTTTAACATTATATAAATTACATCTCCTTGCAGAGATAATATCGACAGATTCTCTCTTGAGCTTACCAATCTGGCAAGTTGTCTGTGGAATTACATTGCCAAAAACCTGGGTGTTGCACCAGAGGTTTTCGCACAATTGTTCAAAGATCACCCTCAAGCGATACGATTCAACTACTACCCACCGTGCCTGGAGCCCGATAAAGTTGTCGGCCACTCGCCACATTCTGATGCCACCGGAATTTCATTTGTTCTACATGTAAATGATGTACAAGGGTTGCAGATAAGAAAAGATGGAGAATGGATTACCGTTAGCGCGCTACCTAATGCTTTCGTTGTTAATTTGGGTGATATCACTGAGGTAATTAAATTTTGCAACTCTGATCAAAATATTTTAATCTTACTTTTTATGGAAAAAGTCTACCTTCCTAAATTGGATTGGATTTGGATATTTATATATATAATGCAATATGAGTTCGGATAGATTGATGAATATTAAATTGTAGTAGTTTTTAATTGTTAATTAATTAATTTATTTTTTTCTCTTCCAAGATACTGAGCAATGGAATATATAAAAGCGTAGAGCACAGAGTTATGATAATTACCGAGAATGCACGGATCTCCCTCGCGTCATTTCATAGTCCGGACAATTCCATTATGCTTCGACCTTTGCCAGAGGTCATAGGAGATGGTAAGCCGAATTATGGAAGCATCAGTTACCAAGACTTCATGAAAGCATATTTTGATAAGCAATTAGAAGGAAAGAGCGTCGTAGATATGCTCAAACTTTAAATTTAAGAACTACATACTTATTTTGTCTATGTAAATGCTAGTTTATATATGTGTCCAGTTTCTGTTGAAGGCATGCATGTAATATAAACTGAAATATGAATAATATTTCTGTGATGCCAGTTTATAATAGTTTGATTTTCTCTGTATTATATCGTTTACGTTCTTTTTTGTCGCTTTGGTTATAAACAAAAAAAAAAAGAGCTTACCTTTAGTTTGACGTATAATTAGAACTGTGGAGGCAAACACATATAGGATACAAAACATCTTTGAGTAATGTTTACAACAATTATCAACAATTTCATATGCAATTAGTTATAGGAATAAATAATTACTAAGAATCAGCTCTTGGTCCAGTGACAAAGAGCAATGCATCTTAAGTGAAATGTCGCATGTTCGAAACCCGGCCAGAGTTTTTTATAGACATTTAATTTAAAAATAAATTGGGAGGTTTGACCCCAATTTATCTTAAAAAAAAAAAAATAAATAATTACTAACAAATAGGTAGGAAACAAGCAATTAATGAATAAAATCTACTCTTGATTGTCTCTGGTGGCGAAAGATAAGATTGTTGTTCAAATATTTGTATTTTTCAAAATTTTCTAAGCATTTACACCTGTCAGCAACATCTCCGTAGAACTTTGCATGATAAAAAAATGCTGGAAAATAAAAAAAAATTATAAATAACATTTTAGTCCATATAAGACAACGATCACCCTTATTAATTATTAATTACTGCTGAGAATTTTTTTTTTTTTTGGTTAAATGGAAAGATTCACGCATAACATTTAGTTATACACAGTTAGCATTAGAATTAATTAGAAATATATAAGGCTCGGAGAGCGTGAGCTGCGCGTGCATGTGAGCCTTTTGCCATTGTAGTTAGCACAGTTCTTCGATCTGGTCCGTTCCTTTTGCGTCGTTCATCCCAGCTGTTCGATGTCTCTGAGCCTCCTTTTCTCTGTCCTCTCTCTCCGTACTCCCCCATCCCTCACAGTCTTTTTTTTTTTATGAAAATTCCTCAGTCTCCACTACCTGCTTTGTTCCTCTCTTTTGGTGTGCTGTCGATCATCTGCCAACTTTTAAGGTTGGTAGAGTGTCAACTTTTGATCCGGACCGTTCAATATAATCTCGACGATTAAAATTTTTCGGACCTATCAATCTGATATTATGCACGAGGCTCCCAGCTAACTCTCTCAATCTGGTATTTTTAGAAAACCAAATTTTACAATTTTTGAGATTTTATTACTATTTTTTTTAAAACATACTATTATTAGAAACGAACGACTATTACAACATTCCAAAAATGACAGGTATTAAAAAATTAAAAAAAATAGTAATAAAATTTCAAAAATAGTAAAATTTGGTTTGTTATGAGATTTCAATATGTAGATTAGATTGGTTAAATTAGATTTGTCAATTTACAAAAATATCTCCAAAAAAGTCCGCGGTGCATAGAACTCCCTATGCACTATAGTGCATATTAAACTTTCTCATGTATATATATATATATATAAATGCTATGGTGCATCACGATGTATTAAGGCTTTTGTACATCACGACCATATTTGTCGATAGGTTTACAAATTGAAAACCTAACTAAACTAATCCAATCTATATATTGAAATCTCGTTACAAACCAAATTTTATATTTTTTTAAAATTTTTTACTATTTTTTGAAAATTTTTTAAAACCTGCTATTTTTGGAATTTACTTATTATTAATTGGTACCAAAAAAGAAAAGTTTAAGAAAATTCAAAAAAAATAGTAAAAAAATTTAAAAAAAAATATAAAATTTGGTTTGTAATGAGATTTCAATATGTAGATTGAATTAGTTTAATTAGATTTGTCAATTTATAAAACGGTTGACGGATAATGATCGCGATGTACAAAAGTCTCAATACATCGCGATGCACTATAACATATCTATCTATCTATAGTGTTCTAAAAAAAACACGGCGTGTCCGAACACGCCACGACACGGCACGGCACGGAGGTGGTACGACACGACAAGACACGGACACAGACACGACACGAGAACTTCGCGTGTCGTGTCCAACTTTGATAAAATAGACACGACACGACACGACACGTGAATTTTTCGGACACAACACGACACGGCACGAGACATGGCACGGCACGACACGAAAGACACGACACGTATTACAGACATGCCAAACACGAAAAGGAGACGCACATTAAGCGTCATAGAAATATAATGGATTTCTCAATTATGTACATACTATTAAAATCAATGATTATTAATAGACTTATTTCCAAAGAAAGCACATGTAAATAGTTTAAATTGAAAATAAAAATATTACAATACAATTAGGTTGATTCAATAAATAAATCACAAACAAAAGTAGAAGGGTCTAGAGCCATTCGCAAATTAAAAATACAAATTTATCTGTGATTTGTCTTAAAAAGAATGAAATAATTTTTGTCATATCTTGTACTGTTTTGATAAGGATAGTATAAATTATTCATTGTCTTAAAAAATTGAAATAATTTTTTACGGCTCTTGTACTCTCAAATTTTCAATATTCGATGACCAAAAGTATAATTAATTTTAGTTCAATTTAATTTATTTTCATATTTTAATTTTATTAGTTTGAAAAATATACTAATATAATTTTAAGGTAGTAACTCCGTCTATGTTTTCTCAAACATAGCTGGTCCCAAGACCGAAAAAAGAGGAGGGTTACTATAAAATTAAAAATATTTTTTCAAATCAAAATAAAAAAATAATCTATATTTTAATTCAATGGTAAAGTAGGTCTACTTTCTTAATTTTTGACGTATTGTAGTAAACATAATTTTAAATTTAATAAATAAATTATATTTATGTCAAAAAGTTAAACGTGTCTGAACACGTCACGGCACGACATGTCTAAAGAAGACACGGTACGACACGGCACGAGGACACGAGGTGTGGCGTGTCCTTAGACGTGTCGTGTCCATCTCTTAGGATTTAGACACGGCACGTGAAATATTGAGACACGACACGGCACGAAAGATGATCCAGACACGGCGTGTTTGACATGACACGACACGGCACGGTACGTATTTAGAACACTATCTATCTATATATATATAGAGAGAGAGAGAGAGAGAGAGAGAGAGAATGAATATAGAACACTAATGTGTATATGGGCCTTATGCGCAGCATTTCTGTGCTGTCGGATCGACTTTAAAATTCGTGCTAAGATTTTGATAGACGACTCTGATTTAGGCGCTGAGGGCATCAGTCTCGCCGTTTAATCTGAAAATTTTCTGTTAATTTTCCGTTTACTCACCCTTCTATCGTGCCCTGTCCCCTGGAGACCTCCTCTCTCCAGTCGCAAACCAAAAGAAAACGTCTGCCTCTCTCCGCTTTCTCTCTAATCTTCTTGTTCTCCGAAGCATTTCTGCCTCCTCGAAGCACTCTCCTCTCTAATCGCCTGGATCAACAAATCTGCCTCCGCCTACACCTCCACCTCTTCTCGAAGTAGTATGGTTCAAAATCCATAAGTCAGGTTAAACACCACTACCATATGCTTCTAGAGAGAGAACGATTTTGAGTATAATTGGTTTTTACCAATCTCAAAAGAAAGCAAATTTCAGATTAGAGCGAAGAAGGGCTTTTGAAGCAATACGAATGAATGACATTATTCAGCATACTTGAGGGCAATGAGCATGCGGAATTTCATATATTAATGTTGAATTACCTGGAATCGGAACATTATAGGGTTTCGAGTAGAAGAAGAAGGGTGCTACGAATTTTAAATTTTTCTGGAGGAGGAGGAGGGACTTCGCGAGGAGTTCGAGGGTGAGCTTCGAGAGGAGGCGGAGGAGGAGCTTTCGAGAGGAGGCGGAGATCGAAAGGTTAAGAGTTTCTTTTTGTCGAGAAGTAGAAGTTCTGAGGCGCTGAGAAGATATTACGGAAACGGAGAACCAACGGAGAAAATTAAAATGACGGAGAGATCGGACAACGCCAGCGCCTAAATCTAAGACTTCCATCTAAATATCTGCACGAAAATTAAAGCTAATCCTATGGTAACAAAATCCTGTGCATGAGGTCTCTATGCACATTAGTGTTCTATATCCATTCTCTATGGCTATGTTTGGCAAGGAGTCGAACTAGCTAGTTCGCGAACTAGGCTAGTTCGGCATTACCAACATGGGCCGAACTAGAACAAGACCTTGTTCGCCTTCTAGTTCTAGTTCTACCAAAACCATAGAATTATAACTAGAACTAGAACAAGCCTTGTTCTAGTTCGCGACATTTGCCAAACATCACCTATATATATATATATATAGCTCTATATATATAGAGAGAGAGAGTTTTACTATGGTGAGTTGCAACTCACCAAAGGGTCGGTGAGTTGCGACCAAAACTCCTAAATTTAGTTCAAAATGAACGATCCAAATCGTCCAATATGATCTCCCTATTGAAATCTCCATGCAGACCAAATTTTATATTTTTTTGAAATTTGTAAGTATTTTTTCGGATTTTAAAAAACTGCTGTTTTTTAACGGTTCAGAACTAATTAGATTAACGATTTTCTAAAATTTCAAAAAAATACTTAAAAATTAAAAAAAATGTAAAATTTGGTCTGCATGGAGATTTCAATAGGGAGATCGTATTAGACGGTTTTGATCGGTCATTTTAAACTAAATTTAGAAGCTTTGAGTGCGATTCACCGACCCTTTGGTGAGTTGCAACTCACCATAGCAAAACTCCATATATATATATGGATAAAATACACTCTGTTGAATAGATCATCTCCGTACACCCGAGTCATTTTTAAAATTCAAACATTCAAATTGGAGGGCATGAAATACTCCAATTCTAGTATTTTTTTTTAAAATATCATAATATATAACAAAAAAATAAAAATATATAAAATTTGGTCTCTTAGAGTTTTTCAATAAGGAGAACAATTTGAACGGTTCGGATCGATCGTTTGCTTTTTGAATTTCCAAAACGACTCTGGTGTACGTATTTTATCCATCCACTACACACACACACACACACACACACACACACACACATATATATATATATAGGAAGACTAACGTGCCATCCATTTTCCATCTAGTCATTTTTCGAGATTCAAAATTCAAACGGTTAATCCAAACCGTTTAAGTTGTTCACCCTATTGAAATACCCTTGGAAACTAAATTTTACATTTTTTCGTTTTTTTTTTACTATTTATTATGATATTTTCAAAAAACATTATAATTGGGTTACATTCATTTATGCTTTAAAATAGTACGTGCACATTATAATGGTTAACCACTAAAAATATTTTCATGTATGGGGCCAATAATAGTGGTACCTAAAGCACTCCAGTTTGCAGATGACACCATTATATTGACCAAAGCACATCCAATAAACCTCCAGATCATAGTTAAGGTGCTTGATAATTTTGCTAAATTAACAGGACTTCATATAAATGGACAAAAATCGGTTTTTGTACCTAATATCTCCTTACCCTAGTCAGCTAAGGGGTGATTCAAAATATTCTTCGATGTACACAGAAAGAATTCCAATAACTTACCTAGGCTTGCCGCGTTCAATAAAAAAATCTTAGGAAAATACACTTCTTACCTCTCATAGAGGCGATGCAGGGAAGATTACAATGTTGGCAAGAAAAATTCCTCACGCTAGCTAGAATACTCGTACTGATAAAATCGGTGCTTTCAGCTTTACTTTACATTTCATGCAGGTTTTAAAACTACCTAAGTGTTTCTCTAAGCAGATGGATCGAATCAGACGGAGATTTCTATGAAAGGGAAAAGGAACCTACACGGGGGAGATTGTTTAGTCAACCGGAATAGATGTTGCTTACCGAAAAAGAATGGTTGATTGGGCATTTTATACTTGCCTACACAAAACGATGCACTACTTACAAAGTGGCTGTGGAAAACATAGCCAAGCTCTGTCTGGTCTGATACTATTCGCATGTTCTTCAAATTCATAATTTTTTCACTTGTTCGATTAGACATGAAAGAGAATGGTTCTTTATAGTGGAAATGAACGCCTGGTGGTATCTTTTCAACTAAGTGCTTATGCTCAAATGATAGATCCAGAATCATTTCAGCTTACCATAAAAAATTATGGAAAATGAAAGCGCCTCCTAAGTACAAAATTTTCTTGTGGATTGTGCTAATGGATATATTACTAATGCAAGAAAATTTGAAAAAAAAAAAAAAAAAAAGAGGCTGGCCAGGTGATGTGTAACCAATGAACAAGGGAAATAACCACACATCTATTCATATATTGCCCCTTTGCGATTGCAGTGTAGTCTTCGGCAACTGGTTCAAGACCGACAAATATGGAGGACATACAAACTTTTGGATACAACGCAAATGCAATGGTTCCACTTGGAATGGAACAATTGGTGTAGCTATAATTTGGAACATTTGGAAGGCAAAAAATGGAGTAGTTTTTGAAGGCACACATCCGAATATATGGCAAGTCGTAGGAATAGCTAGCAAGGCGTGACACTCTGGAAAGCACGGCGTTTATGGAAATTAGAGATTGTTGTAATTTTTGGTTTCTCGATTTTAACCTGCACATGACTTTGTAACTAAACTGTTTTTATTTGATTTATTAATAAAATTTTTGTAGGCGTGGCAATCGCCACCCAACTTTCAAATACAAAAGAAAATATTTTCATGAATTTACAGGTACTGGACTATCTTTTTTTTTTTTTTTTTGAGAGTCAGGTGGCAATCACCACACCGACAAAATTTTATTAAATAAAAAATAAATATAAGAAAAAAAGAAAAAAAATGTACAAAAAGGTAAAAACAAAAAAGAAAGAAAGAAAGAAAAAATAACGGGAGAAGGTAAAATCCTAGGAGAATTTAGTCCAGCTCTCTACATAAGCAAGAATTTCCTTAAAAAGAAATCCCGAGGGTGTGTCAATGCTTGAGAAGATTCTCATATTGCGGGCCTTCCAAATGCCCCAAGAGGTTGCAGCCCATATGATATCCCAATTAATTGATCCCATATTCCGATGAGAAAGCCAAAAATCTTGTAGTTGTAAGGTGAGATCAAGTAGTGGCAGTCGAAAGCGAATCTGGATAAGTGACCAAACTGACTGGGCAAAGTGACAATCAAGAAAAAGATGGGCAGCATATTCCACCAGCCCACTATTACAACAAAGGCAAGTTGTGGAGGATGGCCCAACCTCTTGTAATAAGATTATCTTGAGTAAGTAAGCGATCCCGGACTCTGTCCTTTATTATTTAATAAAAAAGCATTCGTAGTAATAACCTAGCATAATAATTTAAAAGCTGATACATATATAGCTAGTACGATAATAGGACAATCATTCTACGTTGGCCAATTTAACACAAAAATTTGTACCACTAATCCATCTAATGCCCCAAAAGAAATCAACTCCTAACAACCAAAAGGTTAAAATGGAAACAAAGAATAATTTCAATCACACAACATGCGTACCCTCTAAAGACTTCCAAATCTCAGAACAATCCTCTTCATCATTCCTAACCCTCTCAAGTGAAGTCCCCGGTGCTTGCATGAGGTTAAGGGTTACATGGTCATTTGCATCATTTAAATGAGTCCAGCCATTAGCCAAATGGCGTGGTTGTGCAGTGGCCTGGTGCTGGTGCGGCCAATGCTGAGGCGGGTATGAATGTATCCCAACACCGTTGTTTCGCCAGACTGCACGGTCTGAACATATCTGGCGCGTGAGAACAGCTGCACGATTTTCAGCAATCAGCTCGCACAAAGCGGCATTGGAGCAGGATGAGAGGTCAGGTGTCAAGCCCCAAGGCGAGGCCTTGGATGACAGAAGAGAGAGAGCACGGCCTGGCGATGTTGACACATTTGGGAACCTTAAACCAGCTGCTCTACCTGTGATAATTAGTGCAATTGTTGCATTAGAGAAAGAATTAGATCACTCTAAATTCTGAAATTTAAATTTAGTTTTTTTTATCTTTTCTCACCCTCGTGGAAAATGCTACAGTTGTAGTCTTTAGTTTGACAAAAAAAAAATTGTACAATTTGTTCTTTTTATGAATATGTCATAGGAAACTATAGCTTTTTCTTGACAGCGAGATTTTGTACCTCCAGTTTTATATAATGTGAAACTAATAAGATTGATTTAGAATTCTATGAATTTGATTTAATATTTGTGCATTGGCCAAACTATACTTATACTTAGTTTTAAGAACTAAATGAAAAGCATTTCAACCTGCTACGCTCCTAATGATTAGATAAAAGCCATGCTAAAACAAGTACAACAATTTTAAATCATATCCATAACATAAATATCATAAGCACATTCCATATTTCATAGATCCTAGATATCTTGAAATCTATTTATCCCATTATGAAAACCAAACCACAGATCAAGGGAGAGATCTATGTATGCCTACTGATACGGTGAATTTTAAAAGTAAAAAAAAAAAAAATCTAAATTTGGAACATGAAACACCTACCGTTAACGAACCAAAATTTAATTTATAGTTGATCCGATGGTCTAAAATCTTGGTGCGAACATAAGATATTTCAACATAGGTATCTATCAGTATTTGAGAAGTGAATAAGGGAACATGGTCCCCAAACAATTAACTCAACTCAACATAACATACTCTTTAAAACATTAATTAATTAAGTAAAGCAAACTTTCCTACAAAACGCCCAAGCAAGAATTGTTGGTCTATGAAATGCAAATTATATATTATAGCAAAAGTATATGATTGTATTTGCCCTCTATTTGGAACTTTCAATAATGATCAAGCAAATCTTAGTGTGAATTTAAATAATATGGCAACAAAAGGAAAAGCTAACAGTGTCAGACTTAAGGCTATATATTAAAGATCTGCCATGATAGTCAGTCAACATACACCCATCAGTAAAACAATTTTCAATATTTACAGCTGCATACTGCAGATGACGCATTATGAAACGAAGTAATAGAATCCAAATACAGCAACTTAAAATACAGCAACTTTTTTAATAGAATACAAATTGTATGCACATTATAGAAATTGTACTGACAATGCCAAAATCATAGACAATAAAGATTATTTGAGGCAACAGTAGTGTAACGTAACCATGAAGTTAGGTAGAAACATATACTCCTTTCGAGTACAATTTGTAATATTTCCGCACATATTTGGTGTTCTATGACAATACAAATAATTAACAAGTTTGGAACTTATAATTTTAACATTTGCATGTATATATGCAGATGATTTACTTAGCATAACGAAAGGCTGGCCATAATTGACAGCAGTTGCAACCAGGTTGCAGGAAATTTTCAGAAATAGGATCTACTCTTGACAGTTGGTAATAGAGCAGATCAATTCTTCATTCTAGATCTACTATAAGATTATATAGGTTCATGCAAAGTATGCAAAAAATCAGTACATAGTGGGACTAAAGTGGGTCATATGACAGTGTGCTATAACAATTTATTTATTTATTTATTTTACTTTTTGATTGTTTTTATTATATCCCAAAAGTTGCATCTCAAAGCCAAAAGTGAAAGTACAAAATTATTTAGCACAGTATAACTACTTTTTTAAGTGGTTTATATAACATACATGAAAGACAAAACTCATGCTACACAAAAAGCCCAAACTTTCACCAGAAAGGCCAATACAGAAGATTATTACTTCTAAAATTTAATTGAACCCAAACAAATGGAGAAGTAAATTAATGACACATTACATGAGCTGAACAGCTAAATCTTGACAAAGTCAACTACATTCTGAGATACTATTAAAAAATTATATAATATTTACCTGAGTTTGCAATACATATTATTTAAAAACAACTGCAGGAACAGCATGCATCTGCAGTTACTATTCTCAACAATATTGAAGCTCCAAAGTTGTTTCCAAATTATTATTGAACTAATAATTGGACCTTGAAATTTTTAAATATAGACCAGCTTAAATATTTACAGCCGTCAGCACAACTGCTAAATTCTGTGCAACACATACAAAATTGCATATTGATGTATATTTGCATACTTATTCACTGAAAAAAGGAGAAGATTCTTTTCTTTCAGAGAAGCTAACTACCAAAAGACAGGTAATTTAAAAACTCTCAAGCTGGTCAATGACAGATGACTATATAGACTTTTCTTTTAAATGACAGTGAAAATAGTTTCAAGGCACATTGTGGAGTACTCTACAATAAATTAACAGTTCGACTTTAGAATCTAATAATGCCGAGACTTCCCCAAATAAATTATGTCGCCAACAATAGTACTTTTGTGCAACATATAATGTAGAACATTGTTATTTTTTTATGGAAACTATATGCTATGTTTGGCAAACCCATAAACTAGCTAGTTCGCGTGCAACCAAACGAACCCACGAACTAGAACAAGGTCTAGTTCGCGACCTTGTTCTAGTTCTATGAAAATCATGGAACTAGAACAAGCTTGTTCTAGTTTTTGTTCTTGTTCCCCTCCTTTGCCAAACATAGCATATATATTAGGGGTGTGTTTCGATGCGCAAGAATAAGGAATCGGATAAAAATAAGCTCCAAATTCTTTATTTTTGTGTAACCTAAACAACACAAGAATAAGAAATTTGGGCTCTTATCCATATTCTAACAAAATCACAGAATTAGAATAAGAAATTTGGACAAGCACGCATTATTGTTTCGAGATCCTTATTCTTATTCGTTATTCAACCTCTCATCCAAACAACCCCTAACTTAAATAAAGGAGAAGAATCATCCTTTCAGTAATACTAAAACATTATTGTTTGGATGAGGGGTTAAATAAGGAATAAGAATTAGAATTTCGAAATGCGTGCTTGTCCAAATTTTTTATTCTAATTTCATGATATTTTTAGAATATGGATAAGAGCCAAATTCCTTATTCTTGTGTTGTTTGGGTTTCACAAAAATAAAAAATTAGAAACTTATTCTTATCCGAACTCAATATTAATAATTAAATAAATATAATAGATAAATTTTCTAAAGTAATTTGCAATCTCTAAAACAAACGCAGTCAATATATATACAAAAACAGACCCGACCAATAAATGAAGTTGCTAAAATAAAAAAAAAATGGGTAATTGATATAAGGAGAATAGGAAAATGAAATAAGGAGAACAAACGCAAATTTGTCAAATCAAAGAATACAGATGCGTGGAGCACCTCCTGTGCATCTATCTGCTCGACATTGATTGGACATCCATGATTTGACAACCAACGGCCTCCAACCAATGAAAATAAAAATATACCCCTTTCTTATTATTCTTTTTTTCCATAGAGGCAGCAACCCTAACCCTAGCAAAAAAACATATACCTAATCTACTCCACCTATATTAAATTGTTCAACAATTAACAATGCCATTTTCGCGCGGCTTGATGTCCAATCAGCCTCCTTTTCACTGTTTCTCGGTTACCCCATCATAATTCTTTATCACTATTTTATTATAGGTCATGTTGGCTTCTTCATTACTGGTTTGGGCAGTTTAAAAATTCAGAAGAACTGAATCCAAAATTCAAAATTCTATACAAAGCAATTGGCTAGATAGAATGAAATAGAAAGAAACAAACCTATGGCAAGAGGATGAATTGCATTTCTCATGATTGATTCATGAGCATTGCTCTTTCTCCTGCGCTCGTTGTGCCCCGCTAGCCTCCTCCTACAACTTCTCTTGGCATCATCGAACTCAGATATCACATGAAACCTGCCATCAATTACAAACAGGGAAAACGCAATTAATGAAAAATTATACAAAATTAAAAAGACTAAAAGAGAATTTCTCAGAGGAAAAAAAAATGCTGTTTGACCTGCTACATTGTTGACAGAACCGTTGTTCTACGCCTTGTACAATGACACGCGGCGCCTTCGAGTGAAGCTCACACACCTTGTGCCTCCTGTGGTACTCCTTCGCATCAGAGAGAGTCCTGTTACATCCCTCCACCTGGCATCTGGGTATTGAAGTCGGAGGCAACGGCAACGGCAATTGCTTGTCCCGCTTCACCACATGGATCACTGGCGCCTCCTCCTCCTCCCTGAAGCATGGCCTTTTTCCCAAGTTAAGACGGGTCAGGTGGTGGTGGTTTTGATGTTGCGGGAGGTGGTAATTCTGCAGCGGCAGTTGCGGCGATTGCAGATGCATTGCCAAAGATGAAGAGGGACAGTTAAAATTGTTGTAACTAGAATTGCCAAAATCATAGAAGCCATCCCAAGGTCTTGTATTTGCATTACCATTCTCCATACTTTTCTTTGTTTCTTTTTTTACAGGTAGATCGAGTGGATATAGTTGTCTCCTAAAAGGGAGAAGAAAAATGAGGAAGACAGAGAGAAGGGAACTCCTGTGAGTCTGTGACCGGTACGACCGGTGAGAGAGAGCACTGTCCACATGTACAGCAGAAATGGGGCATAAAAAATAAGGATGGAGTCACGTGACAGGGAACTGTATGCACGGCGCAGCGCACGTGGAGGGAGAGGTGGGGCCCTGACGCGTGGGGTCTTGCATTGAGTGGTTCCATCGAGAGTGAGTGAGTGAAGTGACAAGACCGCAGCGCGCTGCGTTGAGATACAGAAAGTGGTTAAAGGATATTAAACGCGCGGTTCTGACATGAACTGTGGTTATAGGTTGGGTAGGGTACGTAGGGTTCTTCCCACTGTAGAACTACTGATCTCACGCTTTTTATTGTCAAGAGTCGATTTGTTTCTAATGGAGTAACATACCATGATATGATTTTTGATGGAGTGCGCAAAACAATAAGGGCTCCTGGAAAGAATTTAGTCGCCAACGTTAATGGTCCTATAAGTTTTAACCAAAGTGTGGCTCAATTCACTTTTATATTAAAAATTATTTTTAAATCAATCAATTCATTAACTTTTTTTTACATTGTTAATTAACTTGCAAGTGCATGTGCATGTCTGTTTTAATGTAAACTGATCTTAGCACATCATTTGAAATAGCGCGTTGGGCCCGCCATTTGAAATGGTTTGTCCAAAATTACCATTCCAAACGGCGTGCAGACGTGCTTACTTATTGTATGTTAAACCATCATCGTTGTCATCTAGGGGTGAGCAAAAAACTCGCAACTCGTGAGCTAATTCGAACTCGATTTAGAAAAACTCAGTTATAACTCGAGCCAACGGAACTCGAGTTGACATAACTCGAGCTGAACTAACTCGTTTAGTTGACGAGTCGAGTTTGAGTTGAGGTCAACTCAGCTCGCAACTAGTGAGCCGACTCGTCAAATAATAAATTTATATTTTACATGTGTATTATCAACATAATTTATGAATATTAAAAATTTATAAATTAATTATAATCATTTTCTACTTATATATTTTTATTTTAAATAATATTACATATGATAGATTGAGTTTCAAGACATATTTTATTTCAAATCAATAGAAAGAATATAAAAGATAATAATTTTATTGTTTACAATATTGTATATGTCAATAATTTTTAATACTAGAATAACATATGAAGTAAATAAATAAAAATTTGAAGGATATACGTTTATTTCATGCTAGCTCGTGAGCCCACAAGCTAGCTCGAGTTGAGGACGAGCCGAGTTTGAGCCAGTTTAAAAAGCTCGAAAGTATTTCTAACTCGGCTCAACTCAACTCGAGTTATAGTCGAGCTGAGTTTGAGTTGTCATCAACTCGCTCAAACTCAGCTCGTATACAGCCCTATTGCCATCATAAATAATCCCTTTTTCACATTTACGGAATAAAATAACACATCACTATATTTGATCATTTAATAATATTTATAAAATTTAAATGTGTTTCTCGATCCACTTATAAAGTATTTTATTACTTTTATTGGTCAAGTTATCTTGGTAGATTTATAAGGAAAAAAACACGCCTTCAATATATTACGTCAATTTTCTGAGATTGTAAAATAAACTTTTACCTAATGTTTGTGTGTGTGTGTGTGTGTTTTTTTTTTTTTTGGTAAAATTTTACGTACTGTTTTCAATTCTCAAAATAACTAATAAGTTAGGATTAATTAGTTTCAATGGTCTAGAAATATGCCTATGCGTCAGGCATCAATATGAACGAGATGTGCGAACTTAAATTTCAAGTCACAAAATTAAAGTAATACGGATGGTTGACAAAATACATTTAATGAATATATACAATAAAGTAATAAACAGATAATCATATTATAAATAAATAATAAAGATAATTAAGTTTTTAGATTTTTTTTTTTTGCTACATCATATTATTCTCATCTATCGAGACCTCGACTATTTGATCTTGATCAGAATATATATCCCATTTTCTTCATATTGTTTTCATCTTTTTTAAAAAATTATTTGATATTCTCACATTATTAAAATTTAAAAAAATGCAAAATTTAGTACGACATAGCTAGGTTGTGTTCCACAACCAATTGGTGGAGATAAGAGGAAATTAGGGGAGGTGAGGGGTGAGGGGTGAGGGATGAGGGATTGGCATCCTCGGCAGCCAGATATATCGGCTGTTTGGAACAACCGTGAAATATTTTTTTTAAATTTAAAAGTTTGAAAAATTTAAATGTTAAATCTAAACCGTTGATTTTGTTCAATTTTACGGGCGATGCATTTTCATATAAGTTTTATAAACTTTGGAGGCGATTTGATACTTCATTAAGTGACCAAATTATGAACGTATTAGAATTAATCAGCAATAGTTAACCAAATTCGTTCATTTGTTAACCACTTGATCTAGTATCAAATCAACTCAAAAATTCATAGGACTTATATGAAAACGCATCGCCTGTAAAATTGAACAAGATCAACGGTTTGAATTTAACATTTAAATTTTTCAAACTTTTAAATTTAAAAAAAATTGTTATGGCTGTACCAAACAGCCGATATATTGGCTGTTAGAGGATTTGGTTCCGAGTGATGAGCTAGTTTACCTCGTAATCCCAAATTGGGGATTACAAGACCTTAGTAGACTTTATATAAATTTACTTCATAGTTTACCTCATCACCCCTAAGGTCACCTCTCTTTATTTAGGGGCAAATCGTTTCATACCCCTCAGAAATTACAGACTTTGGTTTTTACCCCTTTGAGGGGAATATTCCCTGTTAACTTTAATATGGTTACCCCAATTTTTATACCCAAGTTAACAACTCTCAATTTTAATTTTTAGCGTGGTAATTTTTACTGGTTTTAGTGTCTCCTCATATTACCGTGTTTATCCGCGATCTCCCCCTTACTCACTAGGTACTGTACGACAGTGTAATCTTTTTTGTTCTTCTAAAATTTTTAAGATGTCCACACTGTAAATTAATATTTTTAAGTTGATTAACTAATTTTCACAATTTTCAAGTTTTCGAACAAATTTAAGAATTTGGTATAATCTATCCCTAAGTGCCTACCTACAATACATAGGAATTTAGAAAGCCATAAATAATATTAAGAAAACAAACCTTGCTCTGATACCAGAAAATGATTGTTCCCAGGGAATTTCTCGCAACAATAGAGTACTAAGACTACGAAGTTTTAAGAAAACATAGTTTTTATTTAAACTGGAATATTACAGAATAGAAGTTATTGAGAATTGGGTGATTACTTGGTGTGGGATGTGTTTCCATCCAAGTGAAGCACCTCTGCTTATATAACCTAATGGACGCTTCCTATTGAAACTCAATAATTGAGTGCGGGTGTAACTTTTTGGGCCCCATCGTCCACTCAATTAGTGGCATTCACAAGTGGATTTGTCCTTACAACCACTAATGGACATCTTAGGTACAATAATTGCCCGAAAATAAAGCAAACCAATTATTTCATGCCAACCTAAAAGATAAGAGAAAAGCAATAAAAGACAGATGCGCACTATCATAGTGGCACCGAAAGTAAACATATTATTGAGATTCTTATATAATGGTGGGTCTCTCTAATAGTAATGGCTTTGCTGGATGATGCAAAGTTTCTGGTGGATTGCTAACAGCTCATTCATATTATGATTAACTGGTCCCAATGCACTGCTGGCCCAGTTGTCTTTGGATGTCCATTGCTCAAGTCGTATCTTTTGCAGATAGCTTAATGCTATGAGCCTCTCAACTTCACCTATGGTCTTTTGTGTTTGTTCATTATGAATTTCATCGAGCCTAAGTTGCATGGCTCCTTCCCAATGAAAAGACCTTGGATAAACTGTTAATAAATCACCAGCTTGCTGAAAATCTTCCCGTCCACCCGGCGTAAAACCAGTGGTTGGACTTCCTTCATGGATTCTCATCAAACTTCGCAAATGATCAAGCATCATTTTCTGTAAAAAGATAAAAATTCACACAAACAAATTATTAGAAAACTAAAATTGTCAGTAGCTTTCCATAGATTACTACCAGACAGTTCTTGAGATACAAGTGTAGTGGGTTTTTCCAGCGGTCCACCATACCCACTTGCTTTTATCTAGAGGTTTCAGTATGGCCCGAAATCTAGCATGTTGTCGATGTGACCGACAATTGTTGCCAGATGAGCTAGAACATTATCTGGTGCGCCTCTAGTTTCCTCGAGCACCGTTTCTAAATCTGCCAACTGCTCATCAACGAAATAACAATTACCGGTTTTCACCATTTTTGCTGTTAATCGTGACAGTGAATCAGCTAGCACATTCATTTTCCCATCTATGTGCTCAAAATAAACTTGCACTCATGTTCCTGTAACAAAATCAACAAAATTAATTCATCGAACCCTTGACGGTTTGTTCTGTGTTGATTTGTTATAGAAGCTGATGATAGCCTGACAATCAGTTCTGAGAGTGATCTCCTTCTGATCCAGGTAATGAATTTTGAGTGCCTTCATTGTTTCCATGCATGCATGTATCTCGGCATCGATTGTTGACTTAATCACCGGGAATTTTTCACTTGCATATGCACACACCTTCTCCGTACTTCTGGGGTCGTGTTTGAATTTCTTCCATTTACATACGCCACCCCATCCTTCCATACATCCGTCTGTTTCAAGAATGATGTAGGATCCTTCCGGAGGTAATTCGAATCAGGGAGCTGCTGAACAGCTTGTTTGACTTTTCGGATGATTTCATAATCCGAACTTTTGAGCCTCTTATCACCATGTTCACTTGTTTTTTAGTACAATGGCCCAAGTAGTGTGCCCAATTTTGGAATATATGACCTGTCATAGTTGAGGATGCCAAGCCATGATCTCATTCCTGCCTTTTCCTTCAGGTTCTCTTCATCAAAAGAGATAATCTTCTTGATTATGTGTGGCTAAAGTTTGATCTTTCTGTTCCCAATAACTGCACCTAGGATTTCGATTTCCTGCACGGCTATTTTCATTTTTGTTGGGGAGAGTACAAGTCCCCACTTCTCACAAATTGACAACATGACCTCCAAGTGTCTGGCATGCTGTTCTTCATTTTCAGAGAATACCAGTATATCATCGATGTAGACTGCTATGAAACTCTCTGTTCCTCGGAAGCAGTCATCCATTTTTCTCTGAAAAATTGCTGGTGTATTTTTCAAACCGAATGGCATGACCAGCCATTCATACAAACCATTTGAAATGACGAAAGTCGTCCATTCAATTGATTCAGAATCCATCGCCACCTGATGGAATCCGCTTTTCAAGTCAAATTTTAAGTAAATTCGACTGTTACCGACCTTCTTGAGGATGGTGTTGATTCCTGACATGCTGTACTGATCCTTGTGGGTGTTATTATTGAGAGTACGATAGTTGAATACCATACGCTCTTTTTCTTTGATTTCGGCGCCAGTCTTTGGGTCAATAGATGTACCGAATTTAGTATCATTGCCATGGTTCTGTGTCGGCTCTTACTAGGTCGTATCACTCTAATTTTTAGCAACGCCTGAACACGATTGTCAAATTGCTCCTTCATTGCTGGTGTCACATGTTTTAGCGGCTTATCTTGGATTGTGATATCCGGGTTGATATTATCAAGCTTGTATTTTACCCGATTCTTTTTCCAGTGTTGGAGAGAATTCTCCCCAATATACCCTTGTTCTTTTAGCCTTTCTAGGAGGGGTTGGAACTTCTCCCGGAATTTTTGTGATTCTTTACCACAAGAGTATGCTGTGATTCTCTGAATCTCAAAGTACTCGAGTTCGGACAAGTCCAGTTCTTCGATTGCTGCTGAAGCTGCCACCTTAGCATCCACCTTAGTTGCAATTGTTGTGACATTTTTGTAAAAAGTCACCATTTGCCCTTCAATTCTGACCCCTCCTTGCCTGGCTCGAATGAAATTGCAACCAATCAACATTTGAATCTCGTCTCTTTGTTCCATCGGAAAAGCATAAGTGAAGGGGATTTTGAATCTATTTTCTTCAATAGTCATCATTCCGCTTTTGAGTTTTTGGTGGGCTATTTGAGAAGAATTAACCCCGTTGATCTGAATGGGGTAAGCACTTGGTTCCAAAGCTTCTTTTGGAACTGCATTATGGTCTACACAACAGACTGTTGTACCGGTGTCCAAGATTGCTTGAATTTTGAACTTCTCAATCCCTAGAATTTCCATCGTCAGCTCAATGTTATAGAGTCTGTTTAAGACCCTCCTTCCTTTCTTTGGATCCGGAACTTTAGTACTGATATACTCACCGTCTTCAGTCATCATTTTAATTACCACTACCTTTTGTTTTTGGATGTGGCCCTCGATTGCTTCATCATCCGAATTCATTTCTTCTAGAATTGGTTCTTCAGGAGCTTTTCCTTTATTTGGATTTCGCATCTCGCCTAGATCCTTCTCCATTTCCAATTCTTCAATTTTTTTCTTTAGCCTCTGATTCTCGGCTAATAGGAAGTTTGTGTACCCGATTAATTCATTGATTAGGGTATCCTTATTGTCGTACTGGAGATTTGACCTCTGGATTGTTAATCTTCTCCCTAGGTTGAATCTTGAGGACGTCGGGCAGACTGTCAGATGACATAGGGTACAGTGTGCTCGCATTCTTGGGTTGGTTTGCTCCTTGCAAAACAAACACCTCATGAATTCTTGCGCTACTGGGCCATTATCTTCCCATTGATGCGCACAGTTTTTGATTTCTTGAGGCAATGAGACCGCTACTCGCCATGAGATTTCTTCATTTGTCATCATCATCGCGGTTTCATATGGCACCTCATCTATACCAGCCATTAAGGAATGACTAGTACCTCCTTTCCCTTCAGAAAATGAACAAATTGCATCGCTATCTGGTTCATTCTGATCCACCGAGAGCACATCCCAGTCGTCATCTAGATCTAGATTTTCGACTATGGCTGCTCTTGCAATAATGCCCTTTTGTCTTGTGCAATTTCGGGCAAAATGACCTTCTTCACCACATATGAAGCACTTGTATTTCCTTATCTTGTCAGCGTGCTTCCTTTTGAATACTCTGATGTGAGTATCATGTGGTTTGCCTCGATATGTCTTTGCCTTCCGAAGACCATACCTTTTGTTCTTTTGGTAGTAGCCTGGTACTGGTATGCGGCTACAAAATGAGAGATTTTTTAGGCTCCTCTGGAGTGCAACCCTTTTGCACTGCTCTGTCAGATATTGATAGGTGAAATGTATTCTTAGAATAACACCTACAGAATTGCCTGGGTATTTCTCAGCAAATGCTTTCTCGATTTCTCCGCCAATGATTGGGGGCATTTTTCTGAAAAATTTTGTTGAGAGTTCGGGGGATATGAACATCCTTCCCGATTTTGCAGCCAAGATCTTATAGTCGTTGATGTAATCGAAGAGATCTTTTACATTGTGGCATGTAAGGCTCTCCAAATCATTGTATGCTCGATCTTGCTTTTCTGTGGATCTGGTTGTCGGATCCTCCAACAAAAACATTCGCCTGATCTGAGATATAACATTCTGTGAATCATCAGCGATGTTTACCATTTCTTCGTATTTAGTAGGGAATGCCATCCTCCACTGAATCCAGGTCTTTTTCTCTGTCTCTCCTAGGAGATTCTCAATGTAATTGACCTTTGACTTATTATCTGTCAAATTCCTCTCATTGATGAGGTTGAGGGTAATTGATTCCTAACGGGAGATGACTTCTGAATATAGCCCAATGTCTTCTGGTAAAACTAGAATAGCACCTTGGCTGGTTTGGGCTGTTGGCAGGTTAAATCTTTCGTTCATCTGCCTTGCATAACCACCACGGATATTGTTCAATCGTGCCTTTATCTCCGGGACCTGGAGATTCTGTGGCTGCCTTGAACCTGGTGGGTACATAGCCGGACCCATGATTGGTTTAGGTGGTATTCTCGTAAGTGAAGACTCTGCTGTTGAGAGTACTGTCTCCACTTTCTTCTTGAGGTTTTTGAATTGTGGGTACTCCATTTCTTCTAGCATATAAACTGTTTCAAATGGATCTTTGTCCCAATTTATTTCAGAATTTGGGGAACGGGAACTTACAACTTCCCCACCACCTTCCGCTAGAAGACTTAGCAAGTCTTCGTCTCGGTTTGCTGGTGCTTCTAATTGAGACAGGAATTGCACCGTGGAGAGTATGTCATCTTCAATTTCACCATCAGACCCATCCCATTGACAAGTCATCATAAAGGCTTGCTCAGACCATTCACCCTCTGCTTTTACGATCTCTAACCAATTAAACTCTGCAAATGTCATTTGCACGAGCTCATCCTCGCTATCCATTTGCTCAATTGCAAACCATTGATACGGGTTTATTGGTTCCATCATGTCAATTGTTGGTTCAGTTTGTTCAGCTTTTAGTATTGCCAGGAACCACTTTCCCAATAAAGAGTCATCATTTTGCTCAGCCTCGTCATCATTTTCACTGAATTCCTCAGGATCTGTATAGATTTCTGGAAATTCTGAATCGTCCTTGAAAGACCAATCATCATCTATTGTGAATACGAACGGTAAGTCATCATCTATTGTGAGTAGATTGATGAATTCTTGTTTGAATTCTTCTTCATCATTTTCTCCTCGAATGACTTCTTGTTCAGGGATTGTTGTTGCATACCCTGAAAATCTGACAGACAGTGAGCCGTCTGTCCTTGTTCGGATTCGTGCTGCTTGGGGATTCTGGATTTGTGAGATAACAGCTGGTCTCACAAGCCACTGTCTTCCTTGGAGTTCTGCAGCTGTCTTTTGCGAGCCATGGATGGCCCGAACTCCTCTGCTTGCTAAGTGGTCGGCCACATTTTGCACATTATATCTAAAATTGGTGTGGCTTGTATTGGACAATCGCCCAATAAGTGATCTTGAGAGTAGGAGATTACTCTCACCACCTTGCCATCCTTCATACCCGTGAGTTTGAATCACCAGTTGAATGTGATCCCTAAAGTCACGAATACTCAGTGTCATGTCTGGAGCAGTATATGCCAACTGCGTTCCAGATGTTAGATCCATCTCCATAGAGCTGATCACAGCCCTATCATCTCGCCATCTAGTGTCCCTAATTAATACTAGTGCATTCACACCCGCACTCCGCCTGTGCAGCGTGTATTATCGAACCATGATTAGTCCGATATGTAGATGTTGGAGCCCTTCTTGTAAAAGCATGTTAAAGCTTTCTTCAGAAATAAATGGTAACTCCACCTGTTGGTCATCTGTGACCAACGTTCTTTCATCCGAGTAATGTTGGTATACCCGGTGTCTGCTTTCTGACCATCCAACTTGGTACAGAGTTTCTGCTGGGACCTGCTGTGCTCGTCTGTATTGAGAGATGTTGAGCTCAGCGTCGGGATTCATTTGTGACTCAAGACTTCGTTGGTATCGTCGAGATTGACCAGGGAGTCTCCTTTGAGCCTTAAATCTGAGTCTAAACCCTGGGCGGTAGCCACCGATCTGATCTTCAACAGTGGGAGTTTGGTTCGTGTCTCTCTCAGACACTGATGATCTTGCTGCCTCTGTTGTTGTTTGTGTTTTACTCATGCCGTCTTCTTTTTCTCGGCTTCAAATATTTCTTTTGGGTTTTTGAACACAAAAAGTTTGCCTTTTGGTTTAGGCACTGCTGGCTTACTGGGCTCTCCTAAGCTCAGCTTCTGAAGTTGCTGTTGAATTTGATCAAGGGAGTCAGATAGGTCGTCAGGTTGAGTGACTTCCTTTCCTTTTGCAGTTTCGATTTTCCTAACTGCCACCTTTAGATCTTCAACTTCTTCAGTTAACTTAAGCAACAATTGTATGATTGTGTTGTTTTGCTTAAATTGAACTTCTGTTGCTCTTCCGGTTATGTCCTATGGTTTGACAAAACTGACCGCCGGTGATTGGATTGATTCGGTTGCCTTGAGTGCTTATCTGTAGTTGGTATTGTTTGCACTGAGGCGCCAATCACTCATAAGGGAAATAAAATATTATTTTAATAAGTTTTCTAAAAGTATTAAGGTCTATTCTTAATTTCTAAATGACTTTTTGTTTTCAAGATATTCTAGGCCGACATTTCGGGTTCAATTATACCACTTATGGATTTTTAGTTCTATAACTTGAATTTACTCTTCTATTACACATCTGGCTTCTTTTGGAGACAATATTGGGGTGCACTAAGTATTTAGAAGCGGGTAAAGGGGCAAATTACTAATTTTTTTGTTTTGAAGGGGTATAAAACCAATTCTCCCCTTTATTTATGTTCTGGAGCATAATAACAGAGTCCGGTCAATTTAATTATTCTAGTTTTATCTCCTCTCCCCTAATCTCCCCTCAAACAAATCCATACTGGAGCAGTGGAGCACAACCATAGTATTTCATTTCATTGTATAAGTTTTTAACTTTTATAAATTCTATTCATTTAGAAAATTTGTTGAATGCAAGACATTTTAAAGCTAGTTTTAGAGTGGAACTCGAGTAACAACCCTAGTATGTTAAAGAGGGTTAAGTCTCTAAGAGTCTGATCGAAATGAAAATTTAAGAGGTTAAACGTCAAATAGAATTGACGGGAATCACAATTTTTTGATCGGAACCGATGTCCAGCCGAGAGTTCAATTCGTTTTGTGCGATTTGGATGGAAAAATTGGGGCTTCCGAAATCGCGTAAAAAAGATAGGAATTTGCCGTGATTTCGCTAGGTCTTGAGTAGCGGGAAACTTTCAGACCCTTATGCCATTCCCGTTTTATCTCTCTATCGATAAATACTGAACCCCATCGTCTTCCCTAACCCTATCTACCTATCGCAGTCAGAGGCAAGCACCTGGCACATCCTCCCCACTTCTATTGTCCGTTCCCTAAGATACTAACTTTGTACTTGTTCTCAATTTTTAAGTAAAAAGCCATTAGCATCTAAATTACATCTCATTCTTTGTCTATAAGTCCACAATTGATGCTATAATCTAGCGAAATTCTACTGTTTATTATATTGGTACAATTACAACCCTCTAATTTCGTTATAGTTTCTTATTTACTGAAAGTCATTAATATGATCATTTTAATATTTACTGCTTACTTGTATCGATTTAGGATTTTTTTTTTACATTCTTATATCATTTGCAAATTATTTTTGTATTTTCATTAATTGAAATAATAATTCATATATTTTAGTTAAAACAGAACTATGGAATTGGAGGAGCTCGGTTATATAGGGAAGACCAAGAAAACAATGAAAAGCAATTTGATGAAGTGCAGCCTGGTGAAAAACATCTTGATGAAGTGCAGACCGGTGAAAAACATCTTGATGAAGTAAGGCCATGATCCAATTTACCGATCCTAATGAGGGATCACAAGATAAATCTAAACAATAGAGAAAATAAATGGCGTATATATGCTAGCATAAATAACAGATTGATGCCTAACATTTTTAAAATAGAGTAAGGGTAAAATAGTCAAATATAAGGAGATGAAATCATTTCTTCCCTATTTTCATATGGTACCGATCACAAAATTCATCTCTATTCAATTCTTTTTCTATTTGTTCCGATCGTCAGATTTCATTTGAAAATCATTTCTATTGAACTCTATTCTATTGAAATGAATTGAATTCTCTTAAAAACTCATTCCGATCAGACCCTAAAACTCCTCGCGTATATACCACATGATCTGCATCGTCAACTGTTTAATTTTGGACGGCTCCTATGTTCCATACTGCTTTACTCGAAATAAGCTGTGTTCATGTCAAATTTTATAGTACAGAAACATCTAAGTAACACGTACCTACCATAATTGCTAACATGCTCATCAAACGATCCGTTTGAACACTCAAGCAAAAATTCCACAGTTGAAAATTCTCTTCTGTTTGGATTGAACGAAATAAGGGTTCTTCTAGGAATAACCTTTCTTTCTGGAAGAAGAAGCTCCAAACAGACAAAAATAGCGCATGGAAGAGGGAAATATTCTAGGAAGAGTTCTTCCAGCTGGGAGATGGAAGAAGCCGGAAGTAGGCCTGTCAAACGTGGCTAATGGTCACAGCAATGGCATTTGCCGTTACAGTTTCGTTTATGCCAACGTCAAAGATGTCTTTGACGTTAATCAGTTCGTTAATCAAATGGTAGAGAATCCATTTTCGTTATTCATTTCGTTTAATTCAAACGGAATAACGGTTAAACGTTATAATCATTTATATCTTTATTTTCAGATAAAGCAAACAATGAATTACATGATTGTTTAAGAAAACAACACATAAAAAAAAAAAAAAAATCACAGATTTTTAAAATGAAATAATTATAATTTTAATTACATTACCAGAGTAGTTTAAAATGACAAAAATCTGGCTGAATTATAAGAAAAATATAGAATTAAACCCTAAATTACAATCTAAAGCTCTAAGTCAGATCTCAAACTTCCTTGAAGGTATATCAGAATAAATGGCCAAGAGAGCCCAAGACTCGTTGAACTACGAAAATTTCAAAATACCATCGTGACTTGCCCAAATCAATTTCAAGTGTTTTCTAAACTTTCATTTAGTAATCCAAATTTCGTGAATTACTCACAAAAACAAAACTAACGGTGGAGGCGGGAAGAGAGAGAGATGCCTTGGTGCTAAAGATGGCCGGCAGATCGAAGACTTGTCTTGGCGTCAGTGAGATCAGAGAAGTAGCGAATCGGAGAGCAGCATGTTGAGTTTGGAGAAGGGGAGAGTGAGTGAGAGATGGAGGTTCTCCTCAAATATTGCCGGAGAGGGTTGCGAGAGGAGAGCAAGTCCCTAGATAAAACCCTATCTCAACCAAAGATCTAAAGAGGTGAAGGCTGAAGAGATTCTTATATGACGACAGAGACGAACTCTCAGAAACCAACCAAATTATATCTCTCTTCTCACAAAACTCACAAACGTCGCGCATACAATCTCTCTGTTCTCTAATTTCACCCTTCACAAATAAAATGTATTCGATCAACTTATATGTCAACCAATCTCCTATTACCGGACCCTATTTTTTCAGTGTTGGTTGCACTCCGCAAACAACCTATGCAGATATTAGAAACGAACTATATTATCGACTCCAAATTTCTGAAACCCAATACAATATAGATATCCGATGCCGTTATAATGATATAGTACATGGAAGATATGAATCTTTATTTTTCCCTGTCAATTCTGAAGATGAATGACGTTTATTTTACCGCCAAACATTCGAGATGAGGGGTTTGCCAATAATTGAGTTGTACGTCGATTTCATTCCAGTTTACGGCACAGGCCCAGATTTGAATGTTCCACGTCAGAGTCATGCTGGTGGCAGTAGTAGTGGCGGTAATGGATCTGGCTAACTCGGTAGCAGTGGCGGTGATGACGAGTCAGAAGATAATGTGGATGTTCGGGAGACAGGCGACGAAGAAGGTCCGTTCAGTTACTCGGATCTTTCCACTGGAGAAGAGTTCACTGATGAGGAGGACCAAACCACAACATAAGTGCCATTTTATGCCAACCGTGACGAGGCATATGTCTCGGAAAGAACATCCATGCAACATCCTGTAAGTGAATTATCTGATATTTTGGGTTTTGAGAAAGTTGGCATGTCGCAACCAAATTTGGCTCACGAAGGGGAACTCGCTCCGGGTATAATTTTTCGTTCTAAGAAACAATTAACTTTAGTAGTTGGTTATTATTCTTGCAAAAATAATGTTGAAGTTAGAATCCAATCAAGCAACAAATCAAGAATTATAATGATTTGTATACAGAGACCAAAATGTATGTGGTGATTGTATGCCATATCGGAAGGTTTTAACTCTAATTGGAAGATTTCTACCAATCCAACCAACCATACTTGTAGTAGACCGTATGGCGAGACATTGCACGATAATCTTACCGCCAACCTTATTGCTGAACATGTGCAAGATGAATTAAGAAAAAATCTTGCTCTCACGGTTCAAATGGTATGAGGGCACATATGGGCAAGATATCCGCTTATTGAACCAACTTACAATAAAATGTGGCACGGGAGAGAGCGAGCATTAGAGCAACTATTCGGATCTTGGGAAGGATCGTACAATAAGCTTCCACGACTACTGGAGGCAATTGAGAAGACGACTCCCGGGACAAAATACACTATCATCTCCTGGGAGACGAACGTCCCAAATGTTAGAGTTTTCAAAATGGCGGCTTGGTTTTTCGGGCCATGCATAGAAGCACTCAAATACGCACGGCCTGTGATATCGATTGATGCTAGTGTTCTATCAAGCCGATATCGGAGGAAGTTGTTTACGGTATGCGGTTATGATCCATAATATCGTTTAATTCCGGTTGCATTCAGATTGGCAGAGAAAGAGGAAAATATTTCTTGGGGTTGGTTCATGTCTTGGATTAGATTTGAGGTTATAGGCGACATGACCACCAATATTGTGTCATATCTGACCATCATAAATCGATTAAACATGTATCTACTTCAACATAATATGGTTGGAAGGCACAAGGTCCACATAAGTTAGCAATTCATCGATATTGCATGCAACACGTTGCTGAAAACCTATGGAAAGAGGCAGGCGGGCCAAACAACAAGCAATTGAAAGATGTTTTTAAGAGTAGACTTGCGAATAAAAAAATCCGGATCGTTTCAGAGAGAAATGGTTGGAATTGAAGGAACCAAATCGCAAGGCTTATGAATATCTGAAAAATTATGGAAAACATAATGAAAGAGATCCGAAAGAGAGACCGAAACCATATATGTGGGCTCAATCCGAAGACAAAGGGCATCGATGGTGAATAATGACAAGTAATGAATCTGAGAGTCTTAATAGTATTTTTAGGGTGGAAAGAAGATTGCCGGTGACAGCAATAGTGGAAGGCACTTTTTATAAATGTGCCAACTGGATGAACGTCAGAACACAAGAAGCAATAGAGATGCTAAATTTAGATGAAAGATGACCAAAAATAATCCATGAAAAATTAGTCAAGTACGGTACCAAAGCAGGTACTTCAAATATATTTATTTCATATGTTTGTTTCTTTCGAATATATTTCTCATATTAATTATATTCAAAATCACAGCTTCGATGAACACAACCGTGTTGAGACTTGACCTTGGAACATTTAGTGTTAAAGTCCCAGGCGAATACAGGGAAGGTCACGGCTTTGAATATCCGAAGTTTCAAGTCGAGATCACATGAGGAATGCAACAAACTGAGCCTCAACTAACTTTTACAGGTACCACATGTAGTTGTCAGAAGCCTCAACTAACTGGTATAGCTTGTGCATATGTTATTGCGGTTTGCAGGAAGTGTAATTACAATGTTAATCAATTCGTGGACACTCGCTACAGCCTGTGGAACCAACATATGATTTGGTCTGCGGGTCAATTCCATTGTTATAGGGATGAGGAGCATTGGCCAGTTTATGATGGGCCAACAATGGTACCTGACAAGAATTTGATCAATCGTGGTAGGCGAAAGATTGTTCGTACGGAGATGTGGATGGACAAAATGGAACGCAAGAAGAATAAGGGTTCTAAAATGAGAAAGTCAACCAAGACGAATGTCAGTCTTCAACCAATGAAGCTTCCACCAGTCAAGGACACCAACCACAACTACCATATCCAATGGATGCATTGCAATTTGGTCGCTACGATAGCAGACCACCAAGTCTAACGAGGGAACTCCAACCAAACTTTCAATCGACGTTTCAACCTGCACGAAGGTCACTTCATGTTGATCCACGAAACATGAACAGACATGACGACATTAGGTTAGTCCAACCACGTCGAAATTCAATCAGCACCGATCCGCGCAGCATGAATGTCCTATCCGGGAGTATGCGATCCGAGTCAGCTAGGATTCCAACAGGACAAACAAGTATAACTAGTACTTCCGGGCAACGAAAAGGAAAAGAAAAAGAATTTACATCGACAATCCGCAACTTATTATAGGCCAAAATAATTTTCAAACCATGCATTAAACCCTCTCAACCCCCCACCCACTCTCCTAAATGCTCCACAAAACACAAAAAAAAACGCAAAAAAGTAAATCTGTCAGACGAAAAAAAAATAAAAAACGCTATAGAGGCACTAGTATTGCCGCTATAGCACTTCCATCGGCAATAGCAATGCCGCTATATGGTTGTGCTATAGCGGCAATACTAGTGCCGCTATAGCTGTGCTATTATTAAAACAAATGAGGGTCCTTTGTTCAATTTAAAATTCTTTATGTGTCTTTGTCGTATATAAAATTTTTCCCTCTCTAGGCAACACGAACCTGGTCTTAAATGAAAGAAAAAGGTTCCATCTAACGAAGGGAACAAGTTGTTGATGGAGCGACAGTTTCTAGTACGAAGCATATTATTTTGGGCAATCTGTTGCTGCAGTTGGTTGATGCGGTTGTATCTATCTGTACTTGTTCCTTATCGCGTAAGATCTTGCCTACTGTACCGGTATTCTGTATAACTATGGATTGAGTTTAATTCTGAGTCGGTATCTTTTGCGGTAATGCACGAACTAACACAATACGCACTGCGCACTGTTTGGTATATAATTTGGGAAACAATTTTAAAATTGCAGATGGTTTTATAATTTTGTATTATTTGACATAATTTAGTAAAAAAATTTAAAAAAACAAGTATTTTAAAAATGTATTTATTCAAATAGTGTACTACATTTCTCAAAACAAGAAAAATAGTGTACTACATGGGCAATGGATTGTGAGTTTTGAAATATATGCCAGTATGAGTATATACAAAATTGGCAGCTGCTACGAAGGTTCGAAGGTTTGGGGGAAAAAAAATACGTAAAAAATTATAAATTACGTGCCAATTGGCATGACAGAACTTTAAGTATAGCCCGCTGCCCTGCCAGGATTTTTCATAATAATAATAATAATAATAATAATAATAATAATAATAATAGTAATAATAATATACTTCTGTTATAAACGTTGATAATTTAAATTATGGACGTATGCAGACAGTCTCCCCAACAGTGTAATGCTAATTTTTTAGGAGTCGTTTGGCATGTATTAGCCTAGTCTAACTTTTAGGTTAGTAAGCTAACTTGTTAATCTATCATTGCCAAATAAGTTTGAGGTTAACGTGGTTAGTATAAAAGTTCTCCAAAAAATTTTACTGATTTAATCTCAAACACTAACTCCAAAATACAAATTTTAATTAATCCCTAACTCTACTAACTTATGGTATTGCTAAACACCCCTAAGAGTTCTAATGTATCAAATAATAAGTTTAATAATTTTCATAATCATCAATGTATAAAGTTTAAATTGCAATCGAACACATTAAAAAAAACGATTATTCGAACTCTGAAGGAGATTAAGAGATTTCAAAGTTCTTGTATTCGTTTCAAATACTTAAAAACACATCAGGAATCATAATAACGTAAATAGTATCTGAAAAGTTGAAAAATGGTATACCAATCTATGACAACATAAGTATCAAAATTTCATGATCTTAACATGAAATAGTTGTCAATATATATATGAATGTGAGGAGAGTGTGGAAGGGGTGCTTGTCGTGGACAAAAACTGAAATATCAATCTTTGATTTTTACGGCTAAAGATATTGCACTCTGTAAGTAAAGGTTATGAATTTGAAATTCATTTTAATAGTGAATGTAAAATTTAGAAGGCTTAATCTAATTTTAACCAATCGAATATCAAAAGCTGTTAAAAAAAATAGGTATGTGAAAAGTCTGTGATACTGTTATAGCATATCCCCTCTATAAAATGTAATAACTTTAAATCAACGATCGATTGATTTTATATAATAAAGAACAATTTTTTCAAAAAAGTTTTACTACCCAAGTTCCCAAATATCGTTCTTTATCCGAACTAGAGAAGAGGACCGAAAAAATTAAATATAGTTTTACTGTTCACTCGAATTTCAAAAATAAATGAAAAAAATTCAAAATTTTTAACTAGTGTTGTAGGATCGGATTCTGGAAATCCGATCTAAGCTTGGATCGGATTCACTGAAGCTTGGATCGGATTCTCAGAATCCGATCAAATCCATTTTCTCTTCCAACAGCAAAAAGGCAAAGGCATATGGCATTTGTCATATTATTTAATTTGCAATTTTACTTTTTAGCCCTCAAATATTTTGTTATTACAAAATATATAATTAGTGATTAGTAATTAAACATAATTTAAACATCTATTATGAAATATAAGTATATAATTAAATTATGCATGTTAAATACAAAATATTGTATATATGTATAATACTTATTTATACATATATATTATGCATCATATATTTTATATATTAAATACATATTATTGTATATAATTAAATTTAACATGCATAATTCAATTCAACATGCATAATTTAAATCATATATTTATACATATATGATACATAATAAATGTGTATAAAGCTATTCAACATGCATAATTTAAATCATATATTTGTACATATTATTGTATATAATTAAAATATATGATACATAATATATATATATATATATTATTGTACATAATATATACATATATTTTTATGTATATTTATTTATACAATAAATTTTTTTATATATTAATATCTACATTTAATGTATAACAACAATTTTATTGGACTATTTTGTAAAAATAATAATTTTAGGGTCATCGGCGAATGAATTCAATAAAAATATATTCAATTTTTTCGCCTATGACCCTAAAATTATTATTTTTACAATATAGTCCAATAAAATTTTTTGTTATATATTAAATGTAAATATAAATATATAAAAGATTTTTAATTTTAATTTATATAAATATACATATAAATATATAAAAGATTTTTTATATACATTGAATATACTTACAAATGTACATAAATATATATTAAATATACATTATGTATATTTAATATATATTTATGTATATTCAATGTATATAAAAAATCTTTTATATATTTATATGTATATTTATTTATATATTAAAATTTTTTTAATATAAATATTTACATTTAATATATAACAAAAAAATTTTATTGGACTATATTGTAAAAATAATAATTTTAGGGTCATCGGGGAAAAATTGAATATATTTTTATTCAATTTATTCGTCGATGACCCTAAAATTATTATTTTTACAAAATAGTCCAATAAAAAATTTTGTTATACATTAAATGTAGATATTAATATATAAAAAAAATTTAATGTATAAATAAATATACATAGAAATATATGTACATATTATGTACAATAATATATATATATTATGTATCATATATTTTAATTATATACAGTAATATGTATAAATATATGATTTAAATTATGCATGTTAAATTTAATTATATACAATAATATGTATTTAATATATAAAATATATGATACATAATATATATGTATAAATAAGTATTATACACATATACAATATTATGTAGTTAACATGCATAATTTAATTATATACTTTTATTTCATAATAGATGTTTAAATTATGTTTAATTACTAATCACTAATTATATATTTTGTAATAACAAAATATTTGAGGGCTAAAAAGTAAAATTGCAAATTAAATAATATGACTTATACCATATGCCTTTGACTTTTTTATGTTGGAAACTAAAATGGATTTGATCAGATTTTGATAATCCGATCTAGTCGGTTTTTTGGATCGGATTACAACACTAGTTAAAAAAATTGAATTTTTTTTCATTTATTTTCTAAATTAGAGTGAACAGTAAAACTATATTTAATTTTTTCGGACAAGAGGAGCCGCATGTGCACGTTTGTTGTTTTGTGGTCCAAGTAATAAACTCCAATTGATCCATGCATTTGGTGCTTATCCACTCGGGCTGTTGCATTTACATCTCAGCTCAGTACTTTGAACTCAGCTATCTTAGCAGGGGACCATGTCAGCCCAAAGCCTAGCAAGCCTAGATTGGTGGGCCGATTGAATAATACTACGGTACAGAATAAAGGCTAATTAGGGTATAATATTATTCTAGCGGGGCTAATACGGAGCTGATATGTGGCATTCTAATTTTTTGACATCCCTAACATCCCACGTATCAAAGCCTATCTCCAGCGCAAGCCCATAACAGTCCAGTGCTCCCTCCCTTTTGCGCCTCTTCTCTTATGCGCTCTCTCCCTTCCGCTCCCTCCCTTCTGCGATCCCTCCCTTCCGCTCCCTTCTCCTCCCGCTCTCAACACCCACCTTCATCCATTCCTTCTTCCTCTGCCTCACCCTGCTCTCATTTTTCTCGTCACCATCATCCCTTCTACCTTTATTTTTCTCATTTTGCCTCTTTTTTTCGTATACATCCGCATAGAATATATTAATATACTCCCTTAATTTTAAATAAATACTCCCTTAATAAATATATAGATACTCGTTAGATAAAAAAAAATACTTTCTTATGTTATAAAATAATAAGGTACTCTCTTACGTAAATATAATTACTCCCTTAAGACAAGTTAATACTTCCTTAAAATAAATTGATAATTTATTATGACATGTAGTTACATATAATCTAATAAAAATACTCCTCATTATAAATAAATACTCTCTTAAAACTTATTAATTACTCTCTTCTAACTTATAAGTTACTCTCTTAAAGTAAATTGATATTTTTTTATGATATATAGTTGCATATAATCTAATAAAATACTCCCTTAAAACGTATAAATTACTCCCTTTTAACTTATAAGTTACTCTCTTAAAGTAAATTGATAATCTTTTATGATATATAATTGTATATATTCCAATAAAATACTCCCTCAGTATAAATAAATACTCCCTTATATTGTATAAATTACTCCCTTTTAACTTATAAGTTACTCTCTTAAAGTAAATTGATAATCTTTTATGATATATAGTTGCATATAATCCAATAAAATATTCTATCAGTATAAATAAATACTTCCTTAAAATTTATTAATTACTCCCTTTTAACTTATAAGTTACTCTCTTAAAGTAAATTGATAATCTTTTATGATATATAGTTGCATATAATGCAATAAAATACTCTCTCAGTATAAATAAATAGTCACTTAAAATTTATTAATGACTCTCTTTTAACGTATAAGTTACTCTCTTAAAGTAAATTGATAATCTTTTATGATATATAGTTGCATATAATTCAATAAAACACTCCCTCAGTATAAATAAATACTCTCTTAAGATCTATTAATTACTCCTTTTTAACTTATAAATTACTCTCTTATAATTGTTCGTTCATGAGTAAATATTAATTATTAGTTAAGGATTATATATATATACAGTCACTTAATGAATTTTACGTACTTCCTTAATAATATTTAGTTACTCCGTTATCATAAATTACGTACTTTCATAATAAAAGATGAATGATAACTTATTTAACACCCTCTTAATGAATCTTACATACACTTTTGTGTATAATATATACTACCTGATTTTTATTTGGAGAAATGGTGCTTATAAGAAGAGATAAGAGAAGATATAGAAGAAAGGAAGGAGAACAGAGAAGAGGAGATCAGTGAGAGAAGAGATGAAAGGGAGAGGAGAAGAGAAGATGGTGCGGAATGAGAGAAGAGGATGAAATAGTGATGGGAGATAGAGGAGGAGAGAGTGACGGAAAATAAGATGAGAGAAGGACGAGTGATGCGAGAGAAGAAGGAAAGGAGCGTACGAGTATTGGGCTTGGGCTGAATATTGAGTGATGCGAGAGAGGATGGTAGATGATGTCAATTTGTTAGGATGTCAGTTAGGATATACGGAGCTAATATACACCCTCCGACAAAAAACCATCCAAATCATCTATTCAATTTCACTCTGCGACTTCCTCTCTCTGCGCTTATTTTTTCGCTTTTTCGATCTTCCTATTTTGCCCCCGCCCCCGCCCCTCTCCTTTCCTTTTCCTTCCCCTCTTCTCTCAATCTTCGCTCCCATCTCTTTCTCTTTCCATGATACGCCCTCTTCTCTCCCTTTCTGCGTTTTTTTTCCTCCCTAGTGCCTCTCCTTTATTCTAATTTTCTTCCCCTGCATTTTTTTAAGATGAACACTTACAACAACATAACGAAGAGACACAAAATATTGGTTAAATAAAGAAACAAAATGAACAGATTTATTTACAACAATAAACTGAACATATATACAAATTTGTTTAAATAAGAAATAAATGATCATATTAAACATACAAAGTGAACACATATAATAAACAAAATTACATGTATAATATAATCCTTTGTTATAACTAAATGAATAATTATGTCTATTAGATACACCCTTAGTAATACTAAATAAGTAAAACATTATATACTCATTTGTTATAACAAATTGAACGTTTACGCATATTAAATAATCTCTTAGTAATAAGTATCAGGTTATGTAGAATTATCAGAGAGAAGGAAAAAAGAAAATAATAAAGGATAAAAATGTGGAAACATGGAGGAGAATGAAAAAGATGAGCACGGAAGAGAGGGAAGAGGAGAGGAGCACTCAAGGGAGGGAAGGGGAAGAGAGGAAGGGAGAGGGATAGGAGATAAGAGGAGCGCCTAAGGGAGGGTGAGGGGAGGGGAGGGGAGACGCACACTGGGTGAGGAGAGGGGAGACGAGCTGGGTGAGGGTGGATGGTTTGGATGGTTATTAGGTAGATGATAATAATCAATTACCTTATTCTAGAGGTGAATTATTTCATAATAAATTGATTTAATAGTTTACAATTAATAGTTAAAATTTGTAAATTTCGAAATCCATTTAAAATGTTACTCTGCATATATTACAAACAAATTAAAAAAGTTTGCATAAGATTTGTAGTTGACAAAAGGAATTGAATTTTGCATAAGTGAAATTTTGATTAAAAAAAACCAAATTATATCAAAATCACATGAAATTTGATATACAACCATTCTATAAGGGCAATGAACATGTGTATTCTTTTTTTCCTTTTTTTTTAAAAATATTTTATTTAATTTTGTGAAAGTTATATAGATATCAATGTAATTTCAATATTGATTGTAAAATTAACAAAATTAATCTAAAATTGAAAACAATACCTATTTAATTTTGTGAAAGTTATATAGATATCAATGTAATTTTAATATTGATTGTAAAATTAACAAAATTTATCCAAGATCGAAAACAATACCTACTAATATTTCAATTAACTTTTCGTCTCAGATTTTTGTTGGTTTACAAATAACGACATCTTGTAGTATCTGCTGCTGGCTGCTGCGGCCTATGGTGCATTCCTGTATTTATCAGGTCATATCGAAACATATATTAATTTCGGCTGATTGGTCGGGCCCGCTTGGTAGTACAACACTCGATCTGTTCGTTCGTCTCTTCTTATCGATCTAGCCATCCGGTTGGGTTCATCTTGTCTGTTCGATCTCTTCTTTTGGAGAGTTCCCCCTCGGTAGGCTATCTCCTTTTAACTTAGGTTTGTCAATGAAATTCGTTTACTCTTTTATCCTATCCGTACAGTATTCGACAAGATGGATATGGATAATATTTTATTTTCGTTAGACTAATGGATATAGGTATGGGTAAAGAAAAGTTTTTTTTAACTTATCTGGTATAAGTACTATTTCGTACCCATTAGTTAACGGGTAAAATTTTACACACACACATAATTATATTATGAGAATATCTATTGTGAACCATGATGAATAGAGTGTTCCGTGCACTATGACCGTTTGATCGGTGATTTTGTAAATTGACAAATCTAAATTAACCAATCCAATCTATATATTGAAATCTCATAGCAAACAAAATTTTACAATTTTTGAAATTTTTTTAATATTTTTTTTTTGAATTTTTTAAAGCTTGCCATTTTTTGCTAATAGAGAGCTAAAATCAGGAACTACGAGTAAAGCTAAGGTGGTGGTTATGAACGCGAGGCATGAGGTTAAGCGATACGAGATTAGGTTCACTTCACCTTATTTTTCTTTCAAATTTTTCTTACATTCTTCATTTTATGTATTGTTTCTTAGTTAATTTCTGTTTATTTTTGTTTTTATGGTGGTGATGCCATGCTTATTACCAAGAGATGAGAGAAAGCCAGCACATGGTACGAATTTAGGGATGAAAACGGATCGGATACGGAGCGGATGTTGGTCTTCCCGTATCCGCATCCATATTTTTTTTCGGATACAGATACGGTTCGGATATTAAGTGGATATGAATACGGTTCTGATATTATCGGATATGGAGTCGAATACGAATATATTTTGTCGGATACTGATCACATTCTTGGTTACACATTAACACTATATATTATGTATAAATTATCATTATCATAATCCGCATTAGGCATTATTTATGAATTAGTATTATAAATTATTCTCTATTATTTATACATATTATAATATATAATTCCAATAAATTATGTTATAATTATTATAATACATTACTTATTAGATATATATATAAATTATACTGTATTATTTATATACATTATACAATGTAGTAAAGTTCTAGAATTATTGTCATTGAATAATTATCTTTTTTAATTAAATATTAATGTGTAACGTTAGGTACATTGATCTATTTGATTCCATGGCCTAAAGTTCCGTAATAGGAAACATAATAAGAAATAGACAAACAAAAAAAAAAAGAAAGAAAAAATGACAGAGGCCCACCGCAGCCCACTTATCTAATTTCTACAATTAATACATATGGCCCACAAGTCAGGTTCATCTTTCCCAACCCATTCCATTTACGTTTCTCTAGATCGCAAATAAGGATGGTGATGGTACTGTCTGCAGGCACCTTAACCTGCTCGTTTAAAATCCCATGTGTGCCTGTGCCTGAGAGACAGGCTGCCTGCTCCGCCCGGTGGCTTCGTTCCGTCGTGCCTGTGCCTGCTTGTAGTTGGTTGCAGCCGCCTGTTGTGAGAGGTGAAGACTGGTAGCTGAGTAGAGTGCCTTCGATTTTGATTTTAGTTTTCGTTTGCTTTTGAGAGAGATGAAGAAAGAGAGGAGTCGGGGCTGGTGCGGCTAGGATTTTGGGAGAGACTTCGATTTTTAAATTTTTTTTTCTTCTTTCACCAAATTTGGGCTACAGGGCCACGTGGGCTAGAACAGGTAAAACAAGTGCCTTTTCGTGGCCTGTGTTGGCCTGATCTATTAAAATATTGGGCCTTATTTTTGCCTGATTCCTTTTCTGGCCAAGCATGCTAAGCACTTGCCTTGAGGCAGGTAAATGCAGACGGGTTGAATGACCATCCCTGTGACAAACGAAAAAGGGAGACAAATGGTTTAGTCGGAAATTGAACATCAGGAAACCACAATCCTGATTGGCGGAAACAATTTATAGTATCATTCAGTGCTATCGCACACAATTTTGAATATTTAGTTGAGCTCCAATATACCCGTATGTACGCATGGACATCACATGATGCGGATATCCGTTTTTTTAAATAATTCGGATCCGGATATTTATCTGTATTCGCATCCGTATTCGCACTAATATTGGTTCCCATATCCGCATCCGTATCCGTTTGAAAAAATCCATATCCGCATCTCTATCCGAACGGATACGAAATTTTACATCCGAATCCGCAATTTTCCGGATTCGAATACGGATCAGAGCTGATAAAATCCGATCCGTTTTCATCCCTAGGTATGATCCTTTCTCTTTTGCTGATCATATATGCGTTGACGGAACTTATGCTAAAATACCGATAAACCTGTATGCGTTTCAAATATGCCCATATCATATGGTAGCACCCTCTTTCTTGTTCCAGTCATATAAACCTATGCTAAAACACTGATAAGGTAAAGTGAACCCTCTCCCTTAGTTCATCAGGTTTGTTTACCTTATTTTCATGTCTTTATTTGTTCATCAATTTTCTAATTATTTGTTTCCTTTCTATTATGCATTTATTTTAATTTTCAAAATTTTGTGTGTTTGTAGTCTGTGTAAACTTCTTTTAGATTGTCTGAAATTTCTGAATGCGTTTTGATTTGCTAAGTCTCTCTATGGTTTTTTTTTTTCAGCTTTAGATATTGAAAATGGAGGATGTGTTGGTTGACCACCTCTCATGCATAAGTGTTCTTCAAGATTTGTTGATTTAATGGAGGATGTGTTGGTTGACCACCTCTCATGCATAAGTGTTCTTCAAGATTTGTTGATTTGTGGTCAATGCCATTACTTCACTATTAATAAAGGAATGGAGGAGAAAATTTGAGTTTGCATGCGTGGCTTGGCAAGAGAAGGGGGGGCTTCGTGGTGAGTACCACCATTCTTCCTTCATCACCAGCTTGTAATTCAATGTTATATCGGTGTGATGGGGTAGAGAGGAGGTCTTGAGCCTACGTGGCTGGCCAGGAAGAAGGGGACTATGTGGCATCATGTTCAACCAAACAAAAGAGAGGGGGGTTCCTTGCCTTCGATTTTCAGTATACGAGCAAGAGGGGAAAAGAACAGGGAAGAAGAATGACAAGCTGATTAGATGAACCGTTCAATAGGCCGACCCGTGGCGTGGGCCTAATTCTTTATGGGCTTCAGTATTTTTGTTTTGTTTTGATAACGTTTGTAAAGCGGGCTAAAGTGAACTAGGCCGAGACAAAATAAGGGCAGCTGATTATGATTTGATTATAGATTTGTTTGTTTGCACAAATCTTGATACATCCATAATTTTCCAATATGCTAATTTCACATTTTCTCAAAATGTGATGTATGATTATGTAATCCCACGCATGGATAAACATGAAATTATACAATTATTATTGTGTTTTGAGGTATGCCTTTCCATGAATTTGAATACTGAATACTAAATCAATATAATTTTATTTCTTATGTTAATATTAGTATCAATATAGGCGCCAAAATTTAGAATCACTTGGCTTGACACAGTATTAAAATTTTGGTCATCATACCCATGGAGATATGCTTCCGATTTATTCGGGATAATTTTCAGGCCGCCATGAGATTTTTTTTTTCGCATCATATGCCCAACACTTTCGTTTGTAAAGTCTCAAAATTTTTTACCGTCATCTGATAATTATGAACAATATTTTAGGGGTCCACATTTATCATGTGATTTTATCTTCTGATTTATATTATGATTTATTGATCTTGGATATGTTTGAAATATAATGTTAACAAGCCATGCATGAACTAGTTTGTTCTAGTTCCTAGCTAGTTTTGTGGGAACAAAAATTAACACATGAACTAACTAGCTATTCTTTTGTAGTTCATACTAGTTCACAAATCTAGTTCTTGTTTGGAACTACTTGTTGATATAGGAACCATACACACCCCTTAATTGTGATCTTATGTTCATGATTATCACGGCACAATGGCTTCATTAATAAAACATGTTGAATATGTTCAGTTGGTACAAGCACTATATATAGTAAGTGTATGTGGATGTGTTTTTTCATTCACTGGTATTGATTGGTACAAATACTAGCTATCAGTGCCAGGTACAAGTTATATAAGGGACTGGATATAAAACAAACGTGTATTGGGTAATTGTAAGGTTAGTATTTACACGTGTCAGCACATAAATGTAATATTCAAAACCATTGACAGTATTATGGGGCCCACAAGTCAGATTTATATAGGTATCATAGAGTGTTTAATTCATGGGTTGTCTAACTACTCCACGTATAGGCCCACGGTCCAATATTAACATGGGTGTTTCTAGCACACTTACGACAATAAAGTGAAATTTTATAATCATGCGTACAAAAAATCATAGGAATACATATAAAAAAGTTGTTCGCTGATCCGGTATTAGAATTTCTTATTATAATCATGGGTTCATATATACATACCCATGTAAAGTCCACATATAAAAATATCGAAATTATAGTAGTGTGTACAGTGCAGCTCCTTTATGGAACCACGAAAATCAACGATTTGAATCCCTGAGAGTATCTTATGCATGGCTTGATGAATATTCTTCAATATGGACTTTTTGTTCAACTTTTCTTTGAATACTTCAAGTGGAAACCTTGCCACTCCATGGAGATGGATAGAGAATGAAATTTTCTCCTCTTCTAGCGTTTACCATCGTCTTTCTAACACAGGCATCTTTTGGAGGTTTCACCCATTCCTATGGAAAGTATCAAAGTAAAGTCACCTCCCAGAGTTAAAATCTACCTTTGACTTCTACACCAAGAACGACTTCTTACTCAGCAGTAACTTATTGTGAGAAGTTGGCCCTCTTCTACGCCTTGCGCTAATTGTAACAATGGATCCCTACAATCAGTTGCTCACCAACATCCATATGGTCACTAATACAGATTCGCTACGGACTCCCACTGCTTGACATTACCAAGACAGGTGATTTTTGGCTCTGTCAGAACCCAAACTATTAAAGATTTTTATATCATTTGGGTAGCATTATCGTGAAATATTTGGAAGACTCGCAATAAGCATATCTTCTCATCCATCGACACTTCATCATTCCTTACTCGAGAATATTTGTGCTTGTATTCACTCCTGAAAATTAAAATTCATGGTTAGTTATTTTTAGTTTTTTTTCCCTCTGTAGATTTTAGTTTTTTTATTTTGTTTTATTTTTTTTCTTTTTACTGATCCTCCACTATGTAAATATTTTTCTTATTAATAAAATTTGTTCGGTGTTGTTGTTGCCACCTGTCCTGAAAATGAAAAGAGTGGTCGGGAAAAATATAAGTTACTGTAGAAAATTGAAAAGAAGAGTGGACCATTTTTCAGTTAGTCCCAGTTCAAACAAAAGGAAGACAGAAAACTGAATGCCCCAGACAGCGAGTAATGGTTCACCATGTAGCTGCCTAGCTGGCAGTGGTACTTAGCTGAAATAGGAAACATCATTTAGACATTTTAACTAGGCCAAGTTTATTGGACATCTCCAGTTTGACACCATAATTGGCAAACTGTTCTAGTTTAATTTGTTGAATCATGATAGCTAGATCGTATACACGGTCGAAAGAATGGAGAATAAATAGTATAATTAGGATTATATCTATACCAGATACTTCAAATGTAAAAAATGACTTGGAAGGAATATATTTGGACCATCTCTCAGTTTTCCCACAGCTGTTAGCTCATTCGCTAGCTAAATATTTCGACCAAATAAAGGAAGCATTGGTTGAGATGTTGTAATCTGGGGGCACTATTTTCCTTTCGTAAATACACTGAAGGCACATCCAAAACTCAGTACATATTCAATCACATCAATGTACATCGAATCAATACCCATCAAGGAACTCATTTTCCTCTCCCACGTTGGATTGCCTTCCACCTCCATTACTATGATAGCGCCTCATAATTAAGACAGTTAAGCTTTTCTAATTTACCTGATCACCAGCGTAGTAATGTTGTTAAGGATATGCATCATATATGCCGTGTCATACACATCTGTTGTACTTCATGACAAAAGATAATTTGCACCGAAATTGGCAAAATAATTAAATTAAGAGAATGAAAGGGATTGAAAGAGATCACGGAAAACGGGAACAAAATAAATGAATGAGCATGTGGAGGCGGAAAGATACTATCCCTTGTTGTAGTTGTATGTGTCTTAGGCCTTAGGTACCATAATCCATGACAAGAGAGCTAGGCGCCTTTCGAGTTTCGATGAATTGAATGGCCTACTTTCAATGCATTATTTAAATATGGTATAATAGACTCAAACTGTAGCTTGGATCCTCTCCAACCACTATATATGAAACTGTGAGAATTCTGAGAAGGTATCTAGAAAAATTTGGGACATTTTCTTTTTTACTCCACATTTTGAGAAAAAATAGTACAAGATACCAATTTTTGAAAGAGCACTGTACTCAAAATATGAGGTAAGCCAACACGTCTTTCTTTCCCTACCTACTAGCTAGGTAAGCTTCTTCTTCTTTGTTTTGTTTTTTTTTTTTTTTGCTTGCTTGAAACAATAATTGATTTAGAGACGTATTCATAGTTTCATACTAATTGGATGCATTTGACTAAAAATTGTAAGGTATAAATATCATTTACAATGCAAATTAAAGCATATGGTTTCATGATATACACATTAGGACTATGTTTGCTGGGGGAACATAAAGTTGTGCAAGCATGACTTTCTATGAAAGCTTATGCCACACCATAAATTTGTCATATGTTTAATTGGTTGAGAAAATGAATCGATTTGCATTAAAATAAAAAAATAATGATAACATAATACTAGTAATTAAATTATCGCAACACTATTAATAATCATACAATAACTAATGATGGTGATGGTGATGATGATGATGATGATGATGATGCTCAATATATTAATGTTAGGCTAAAGATTAAGAACTTCTATTTCTTGTTAGGCCAAAGATTAATGTTAGGCTAAAGATTAAGAACTTCTATTGATAAAGAAGGTTCTAACTAATGTCAGATTTCAAAGTTCAATTGTCGAAATTTGTGAAAACGGTCATGTATCGAAACTACGTGATAGTTAGGAATAATCTGAAAAGAACAAATAAGATTTTTTTTTTTTTTACCATATAAATACCCCGTAGGGAAAAGAGCAAATAAGATGTTCCTAGAAGGAAACTGTAAGCCCGCAATGTAGAAGGTCTAAGAGTTTCATCAAGTCCCCTGGGGCCCACTTTTGGAGAGCGACTCTTATCCGTTTCCATTCAATGTGGGACTGTGGGTAGATAGAATAGATGAGATGGCCTCTCTTTCTCTAAATTTTAAAGCATGTAAAGTTACCTCTGCATATCTATCCATGTAGATAGATCTAGGCTTTTGTTGCTGTTAAGAGGAGAGGTGAGGTTGCCCCACGCTCGAAAGAAGCAACGCATTGTTTGGTCTTTTTGGCTACAAGACACCTAAAAAAGGACTACCTCTATTTTTGCATGGTAGGGTCAACTCATGTTTTCAAAAAAAAAAAAAAAAAAAACCTTCTCGTTCTTTCCTCCCCATTTTGAACGTGAAATGGATGAATCCTCTTTTCCAAACCTACCTCTTTTACTTCTCCTTAGTAGAGACCCTTCTCCTTAGTAGAGACCAGGTGTTTGTGTGGCAGTCTAATGCATGGTCACGTGCCCAGCTTTAATTAATTAAATAGTATTTTGATGAGGAGATGAGAACCGATGATCAAATGGAGAGGTATGGGAGTTCTGTTTCTTTGCTTCCAACAATTGAAATCTTCATGTTTCCCTATAAAGGAGAAAAATAACGTGGGTGTGTCCTTTTCATCTTGTGTTAATCATTAAACTACTCTGATACTTAGTTAAAAAGCCGTGCCTCATAGAAGTTTGAGTTATACAAGATTACAATGGTAGCCATACATAGGATTTTGTTCAATGGAAGAACATGTGCTTGTCGGCCACTCTCTCCCTCTCTCAATACTCAATACAATATTCATAGGTGACAACGCAAAGCATAAAATCTCAAGTTTGCTTACTCCAAGGACAGCTCAAAACGTCAAACATTTGTTTAACATAGGGGCGGCAGCTATTATATATGTACATAACCTAATACATGATCTAATATGAAACTATCTATTTTACAAACTTCCTTTCTCTCATTTCATTCTAACATGCAGTAGCTACCATAACAAGCTCAAAATAAGCACACCATAATTATAACTACTTTAAACAAAAACTTGCATACTAATCTCTGATGTCTGTTGCTCAACACAAAACATCTTTTAGCAGCTTGTATCGGCGACCAGCCGTCTTCGAAGATGAAGAACTTGAAGCACCGCTGATATTGATGCTTTTACCACGGCAAACAGTCTCTTCTCGGTCAACCTTAATTTGTTTTACCTTCTCGGTAGAAATTACAATTTTCTTGCTCTGACTCTGAGTAGTTCCCTGCTTGGAGTTCCTTTGTTCTTCAGTGAGACACCAGTCACATACTTCAGCAGCATCAGCAGCTTTTTGGCTGTAATAGTTGGTGCAGTACCTGTAGGTTTCTAAAAGTTAGGTTAGTGTGTTTCAAAAATAAAAAAAAAAGTTAGGTTAGTAGCATTTTATGTACAAAATGCTAACGATTTTACAATGTTAGAGATATTATGAAAATTGCCAGCAATTTGATTGGCCCTCAAAAATACAATGTTAGAGATGTGCATCCTCTCTTTTTCTACATCAATTTTTTTGAAGAGGTATGGGTGATTTTTGGAGCTCTTTCAGGAGAAATTTGGTTACTATGATTGAAAATAACAGAATGATTCGCTTAGTATATCATACAAATGATAATCTTCTTTTATATTATTGAGGCTGCATATGCAAAAAAAAAAAACAAACAAAGAAAAGGATAAAACGGAAATTAAATCGAGAGGTCTAAGTGAGCAACACATGCATAAAATTTAATTTAGTTTTACATGCAGCCAATTAAATCCTGCAAGAGTAGCTAGGATAAATCGATTAAGGTTTTTGCTCACTGACATCTACCCTAATTCACCTCCTTAAGTAAAGAACCTCTATCACAAGTTACAACGAGATGAATAATAACCAAATGAAACTAGAGGATAGGTTGAAGTGAAAAATATACATACGAGTGTTGAAAGCGAAATTGGCAGCGGCTACACTGAAAAAGCTTTTCCGGGAAGCCTATATCGCCACACATAGAACAAACAATATCGCTGGATTTTGCCATGGATTGTGTATTTGTGTGCGCGAGAGAGAGAGAGAGAGAGAGACGGAGAGTCTGAGATGATGGGACTAAGGGAGAGGAAAGAAAGTGGGGGTATTTATAAAGGGAAAGTTAGCAGTGAAATGTTAATGTAGTGCACGTGGTTTGAGTACACTATTGGTTACATACCTTATTACAACAGTTTTGCTGAAAGAAAATTATTTGATACATCTTACGCTACATGAAACTGCAGCAGTTGCATGGGCTCTTTGCATCCGTAGTGCTGATGCAGCATGCGTTCTGCATCCGCTATACCGATGCAACTGGCTTTGATGCAAATGCTCAATTGCATTGGCATTTACAGTTGCATGGGCGTATTTAGACATTGTTAAGGTACTTCTATTATGACATCAATTAATAATTTGATGAATTCGTCTTTGTGTCGCATAACATTATTTTTTGTGTCCAACGATATGTGTATTGTTATTGTTATTTGTAAAAACATGTCTAAATTGATATATATTAAACTTTCGAAAGTTTCACTAAATTGATATAAAATTCACAAGCGTTGATATTAAAATACTAGTTTCAATAGACTCGGAGTGGTAAAAAAGCTCGTGGCTCGTGGCTCACTCGAGACTAATGCGATTTTTATTCGAAATTGGCTCGTGAAATATTCTAAATCTTTAAGAACATCGATCTTTTTGTTTGGGCTTGAAGGAAATTCGACATGCTCGAATTTCACTCAAAATTGACTTGATATGCAATTTTATTAACTAATTTATATTAATATTTAGTACCTAATTTGATATATAATATATTTATTGAGAATGGCTAACGCGCCATCGATGGCATGTGCCATCGATTTTCTATCGACTCATTTTTCGAGATTCAAAATTCAAACGGTCGATCCAAACCGTTCAAGTTGATCACAATATTGAAATACCCTTGGAGACAAAATTTTCTATTTTTTCTATTTTTTCAATTTTTTTTGCTATTTATTATGATATTTTCAAATTGGAGGGCTGGAATACTCTAATCATAATGTTTTTAAAAATATCATAATAAATAGCAAAAAAATTCGAAAAAATATAAAATTTGGTCTCCAAGGATATTTCAATATGGAGAACAACTTGAAATATTCGGATTAATCATTTGAATTTTGGATCTCGAAAAATGACTCGATGGCACGGGACCCTCCGTGCCATCGATGGCATGTTAGTCATTCTCTATATTTATTTCTTACATATAAATACTATTTTTATTTAAAATCTTATTAATGAAAAAATATTAGTTTACAAATAAAAAAATAAAAAAATATTAACTAATTTGTAATAGTATTTGTAATTTTTTTCGTGTCCAATAATATGTGCAATAGTATTTGTAAAATGATTTCAAAATTGATATATATTAAAATTTTGACAGTACAGTTAAAATTGATATATACCCTACTATGATATTGATAAGCCTATGTGGTGATATAATTTGTGCATATAAACCATGAGCTTTAAACTTTTCATTTTGTAACTCGATATTTTTTGGAAATTGCATTTAATAAGGGAATTTATGAGAGGGTTATATTTATTGGCGCATGAATACCAGCGTGCAATGGTGTCTCTTCGTTGGAACAAGATATATTTATTTCATTCCTTAAAAGTCTAAAAGTTACGATGGGTAATGGGAAGAGTTTGGCGGGGAGATAATTAGCGCCTTAATATATTTTTTGATAATACTTTTAAGTATACTGGCCGGTCTAGTCTAAAGTTCTATGATTCTTGACAAAGAGCATCTTACGTATACATAATTAGGGGATTGGCATCCTCAACAGCCAATATATTGGCTATTTGGTACAGCCATACCAATTTATTTTTAAAATTTAAAAGTTTGAAAATTTAAATGTTGAATCCAAACCGTTGATCTTGTTCAATTTTACGGGCGATGCGTTTTCATATAAGTTTAATAAATTTTTTATTCGATTTGATACTAGATCAAGTGGTTAACAAATGAACGAATCTGGTTAACTATCGCTGATTAATTCTAATACGTTCATAATTTGGTCACTTAATCAAGTATCAAATCGACTCCAATGTTTATAAAACTTATATGAAAATGCATTGCCCGTAAAATTGAACAAAATCAATGGTTTGGATTCAACATTTAAATTTTCGAACTTTTAAATTTTGAAAAAATATGTCATGGCTGTTCCAAACAGCCAGATATCTGGTTGCTGAGGATGCCAATCCCATAATTATGTGTGCAATTATGTCATGTGTTCAAGTATACCGGTCTACTGTGCAATCATCTTAGATATACATACTTTTAGGTACACCGGTCTACTGTACCGGCTTATGTCCTATGCAGTGATGCATATAAAATATAAAATAAATTAAATATGACTATTTCTATCTTGATGACTTCATGACGCCTCTTTCAATACCAATGCAATTGAAAGTATCAATTGCATTGACATCACTCATGCAATTCATATTCAATTGTATTGGTCATGCCTATTCAATTGAAAATATCAGTTGCATTGACATTACTCATGCAGTTCATATTCAATTGCATTGGTCATGCCTATGCAATTGAAAATATCAATTGCATTGACATCACTCATGCAATTCATATTCAATTACATCGGTTTCACCTTTGTAACAGAATAATAGAGATTCGGCTCACTCAAGTGAAATTGACATTCATTTTCATCAGTCTCAGCTGATGCAACCGCTATTCACTTGCATGAGTTTTGTGTATGCAACGGAGTAAAAATCATTTGCATTGGCGGTCCCAATGCAATTATATATGCCGATGCAACTGATTTTGCAATACCGATGCAACTAAAAAATGCCCATGCAACTGCTGCAGTTTTCTGTAGTGTTAGTCTAACGTGCTTATACCGTATGTGCACTCTCCTATCTTCATCAAGTTTTTAACGATATACATTCATTTCCTTATCTTACTGCGTGACAAGTTTTTTATGACTATTTCTTTATCATTACTACTTATAAACACATCCATAGAGAAGACGTACACTTCCAGATAAAAGGAGTTAACACCCCGGCCCTAATATCAAATGTGGATCATTGATTTTGTTAATCTAATATGATCTGTGGTTCAGATTCAAATATCAGACAAAGGGTCAACCTTTTATTAGAAACTGTCTAGGCGCTGGATTGGTAAGTCTATTGCTTTGTTCGTTGAAGCGGGAAGGTTTGATTTCGTCTGCTGCGCACTTTTTTTTTCTTATTTCGTGCGCAAGGGGTCGCTTAGCATTTTCTTTCCTTTCCGTTTTGTTTCTTTTCCCACTCCTCTTAACAGACAAACAGAAATGACAATTTAATCACCATCGCCTCTTTCCTTATTTCCTCAAATGCGCCTCCAAATAAACTTGAAAATTAGGGTTTAGCTTTTATTGGAAATTTCATTTGAGGTATCGTCCCTCAGCAATACCCTCAATCTACTGCTCGAGTAAAGAAGAAAACAAAAAATGGTGACGCCGGCGGTCTGAGTCTGCAGCGCCTTTTGTGAGGCATGCTCACCAAACCGGCCCGAGTCTGCAGTGCCTTTCCTTTTCCTCTTTAGATCGATGATTCTCCTTGGAACTTATTGGAATCTACTTCACTCACGATGTGAAAATAACCATTGCATAGATCCGATTTCATCTAGCTTCGCTGTCAACTTTCTCTTCATCGATTAAGGATGTCTGATTACAAAGGTAAAAGTCTCTAATCTCAAATCAGATCCGATCTCTTTCATTGTCTGCGGTCCGTCGCCTCTCCGTATGTGACCAAGCGTCGGCACTCCCATTTGAGATCTAATCTCCACCATTGTTCGTCGCCTCACCTGCCTCCTTCACTTTCTCTCATTTTGCTCATCTCCTTTTTTGTTTAATTTCTATACCGTTCTATAGATAGTGAAATTTCAGTTTCATGATAAATTCATTTGTATTTATGTAAGAAGTAGGTGCGATGGAAAGATTTGGGTTAATTGATTAGTATATTATTCTAAATTTAGGTAGATTAATCAATTAAGCTTTATTAAAAAAAAATGACCAAATTCAATGGTTACCGACATCAACTCTCTTATTGTTGTGTTTTGTCACACCCCCGCACCCTAAGGCCGTTTAGGGCTGCTGAGGCGCGACTTGAACTAATTAACTAGACCAATTTTTTTTTTAAATGGTCACAACAGAATTCCACAGATCCCAAAAACATTTGTGCACAAAATACAAAGCCAAAACATATTTCACATTATTTATTTTACAACTACTAGGCTGAGATTACTAACTCGGGTTAGTATCTCGCTTCATCACAATTATTACAATATTATACATATTATACAAATATATTGTTTGTTTTCAAGCCAAGCCAAACACAGATAAAAACATCATACAACCAACACCCTAATAGAAGTCTTCTCGCTTACGCTTGCGAGGAAGGCTCCTGCTCTGGCACCATGCCATCACCAGGGCTCGACGGACCAGGAGTTTCAAAGTACAAATACACATAAACTTCGGGCAGGGCTTCAAGACTAATGAGAAGAGTGGCATAGGCATCAACACTAAGGACACGAATCTTAAACTTCAGGAACGTACACTCGATCGTGGCGATCGCGGGCCTGGACAGGCTACGCGTCTCCTAGAACCCCCAATTTAATGAGGCACAAACAAACAAACAGATGAGAAATAATTCTCAGCGTGGGTTTTAGTTTCAGTTACACGGTTCTTTATATAGATCCGAGAACAGGAATTAATTCCCCAAATAATTGATTATAATGCAAATCAAGTATATTCAAACAAATCAATTTCATACCGAAGGCACCAGATGGAATGGGCTTATCACTGGCATGCTGCAATCATGCAATATGCAACAGAACAGAATCAAGCATAACCAAGCATAGTATTCATCATAATAACATACACTCCAGTTCTCAAGGCCTACAGAGTCAAGGAGAACCGTTCCCAAACCATTGGTTCCAAACCACATGGTACAAAACAGGCAGACAGAATATCCAGTAGCAATAGCGCCAGTACTTTGGCCGGGTCGGTGGCCAAACCGAAATAACACTAGTTGAGTGAGTTATACAATCACATAAGATGTTATACTGACTGAATTTCATATGGTTTCATATTCAAGTCAAGTTCGTCTATCAATAGATAGAATAATATATTAAATTCCTTGAAACCATTCCAATCCTTTTTAAGTCTGAATTATTTCAAAATATCATTCAAACGGATTATTCAAAATCAGACTTATTTGATTTCAACTGAACAAATGATATATAATATCAACATGCAGTTTAATTCTTTTTGGGGTAACTATTTGCTAAATGCGCAATAGAATACATTTTCAAATGGCTTCTCAACATGCTATGTATGAAATTTAAAGTTACCGACTGTCCAGATTCTAATAAAGAGTCTGTGTAAATCCACACTTTTGAAGTTAAGCTGGGGCGAAACTCCGCTAGCGGGTCCTGTTCATAATTATAGATCAAGGTCCGTTAATATCTGTTTAACGGTGTTCTATAATCCATTGAGTGGACTAACGCTAAACAAGTGCTGGTTCTTAACTAATTAACCGTTTTAGTTGATTTCAAGTCCATTACAAAATTATTTTAGTTACTTGTCCGATCGTTTTAAATGATCGTTAATACTGTAATTAGTTGCTTGTCCAGAATAACAGAGTTATAATTATTATCCAATAATAATTATATCGAAATCAGAATCAGTCTTATAATACAAGATTACATATTTTCAAGCAACAATTAACAGTAAATCAGGAATCAAGAAATAAATAACTAAACTCAAAAATACAAATTAAGTATAATTTGCGGGATCATAATAGTCTGTATTTTATTTGCCACAGTATCCGTTCAATTAGCAGACTTAATCTTATCATCTCCCTAAAATCCGACTATCGCGATTAGACTAATATTAATGGGTCCAAGTCTTTTAATCTAATATTAATCAAGCTCAACAGATTCGCAGTTACTTAAACTTTAATTAAATTCGAAAGTCTAATTCTCAAAAGCCTAAAAAATATTCGAAATTCACTTAATTTCAGCCCACAAAATTTTTCATTAATCTCGGCCTGCACAGAAAGCCCAACAGAAAAAAATAAAGAGAGCTCAAAGGATTAAATCCGGCCTAACTTCACTAAAAATTCTCTCAGCCCAAATGATTCGGCTCAAAAAGAAAATCCAGCGCACACTCGGCTGAACCCAGTCAGCCTGACCCAGTTGACTGAGTCCGTCCGTAATGGGTCCGACAGGGTCTAATGGTTCCAGATCCAATCCGATAATCCTCAATAACATCCAATCCGTTAACTCAGCCGCAAATTTTTCTCTAAGGCCCAGAAATAAATTCCAAGCCTTCAATTTTCGCACAACAGCCCATACTTATTCATAAATACATCCTATGTCACATTTAGGCCCTCAAAATCTTACACTGAGGTCCTCAGAAATTATTTTTATTCTCAATTTCATCCCTGAGCTTGCGACGGAGCATACCAAGCATACCAGAGCCCTCAGAACAGTACCAGTAACTAGTACCAACACAAATTCAACTCAAAACCCTCCTTGAAAACATGCTCATGCATCCTAAACATGATATACACCAATTTAATGCATATAAACCCACAATTTTAGACAACTTTGCACTGAAATGCACGTATATGCCACTGAAACATCTCAAAATGCACAACCACCTATCTTTTCATAGATTCATGCTCCAATACACCTAATTAGTGCCAATAGAACTCTAATGTGCAGCAAAACACTCAAATCCATGTAATATCACTTACAAGTGCAACTATAATCTTAAATCACATTAAAATGTCATTTTTCTTATAACAGTCATCAAATATACGCATGAATGCATAAATTAAAGTCTAATTCTCTAATCAGTTCATGTCACATGCTATGCAAGTAACCACCAAACATCAACCATGCAAAATATAATTCCAGCATGCACTGTTTGTAAGCAAAAATGCCTAACTTAATTTCTCCAGTCTCAGCCTCAACACAAGCATCACAGACCATCCATTTCCATCAACAAGAAATCACTCACATCCTTAAGCAACACAGTGAGCAATAGATCGAATTCGAACATACTAAAGACTACCAGTTCCTCACACCAACAAGTGCTCGCATCATCAAGCAAAACAGTGAGCAACAGATCAAATTCAAGCATCATAACAGACTACAATTAACTAATTAATGTCTAAAACCAACAATCTAAAGTGAACCTTACTCTAACAGCCATTATTATCATTTCAATTCATGAAATTAAATCCAACAGAGGGAGTATACCTTGCTCGTGAGCCGTCACAAACCTTCTCAAGCACTCAAGGACAATCAAAGCTAAGATCAATGCCAAACTGATTAAGAAAAGGGACAATTCCATACACTATCTCCTCACAAATAAAAATCTAGAAATTAGTTTTAACTGTCGAAATTAAACGAAATCAACTCAAAGAATTGACAGAGGCGTAAAAGAATTACCTTTCCTAGCTCTCAGTTCCTCTTCTCTTCCTCCATAGAAACCCCAAATCAAAACCCTAATCTCGATCCCAATTTAAACGACTTACCTCAGATAAAAGAAAGGAGAAGAGAGGAACGGAGCTAAGGAGGTAAAAACGCTACGTCAATCATGCATTCAAGGCTTGACAGCCGCCATTGGACACAGAGAAGAGGATAAGGCCTCCTCGTGCCAGATCACACGACAGACATGAGGTGCCAAGCCTCCATTGGGCGACTCAGAGGCCACCTCTCACTCATCGAATCGCATCACAACACAAGAGACAGCACCACGCTGTGGTGGGGCTCAAATAGAGAAAAGAAATGAAGAGGCGAAGAAATCGTCAAGTCAGAGAAAGGAGACGAGGCAGAAGGAAGATACGACTTGTCTCTCTTTCTCTCTCTCTCTCTCTCCCTCTTTTTATTAAATTAACTCCAGATCCTTTGAGGCTGATCAACTGTGGCTATCTATATAGCAGTTCACTGACAAGCTAGTTTGTAAATTAGCTGTTTCACTAATTTAATTCAAATCCATTCATACAGAAGTCAGATCTTTGTGGCAATTATACAGAAAATATTCTTAATTTTCATAGAACATTTTCATGTTCTCAGATTACTGATCCCGGCAAATTTTATTGTTACTAAATTAATTTATTTAATTTCTTGATCATATAATTCATGATTAATACTAATCATGATTCTTCAGACAAAATTAGGACTTGACAACCAACTTAACGATTACTTATCTTACATGTTTATGGTGTTTCTTTTGTTTTGACTGATTCATCTCTTCGCACTGGCTAAATTCTTGATGAAATTAATCTCAATGGCAGTTGGATGGTCGACCCATGAGTGGTGACTTTGGTACAGGTGCAACAGGACAAACTATCTCTAATGCAATTCAATTAGCCTCAACACAAAGGGGTCGTTTGGATGGGCTAGGAATAGCCAATTCCTAGGAATTTCATATTCCTAGGAATTTCATCTCTCTCACAAAGTTACACACTTCCCAACGAAAATCCTTATTCCTTCCTAGGAATTGGCTATTCCTAGCCCATCCAAATGACCCCAAAATAAGCCTCATGGTACATGCAAGCACTTTTATAATGAGACATTCTTTGTAAATGCATCTACTATTTAATCTTGCTATATGAGGATTTTTTTGAGAATGGCTAAAGTGCCATGGATGGCACGTGGCATCGATTTTCTATCGACTTATTTTTCGAGATCCAAACAGTTCAAGTTGATCACAATATTGAAATACTCTTGGAAATAAAATTTTACATTTTTTCATTTTTTTCTATTTATTATGATATTTTCAAATTAGAGGGCTTGAAATACTGTAATCATAATGTTTTTAAAAATATCATAATAAATAGTAAAAAATAAAAAATATATAAAATTTGGTCTCCAAGGATATTTTAATATGGAGAACAACTTGAACGGTTCGGATTGACCATTTAAATTTTGGATCTCGAAAAATGACTCGATGGCACGGGACCCAAAATTGGCACTATGTGAAGGACTCGATGGCACTATGTGAAGGAGTATATAATATTAGTTTAAAATGGAAAAGTTTGCTTATAAGTCATGGGAGTGGCTAAAGTTCTTGGTAACAACCAAAATTGTATTTTGTTTTACCAGTACTAGCAAAAAGTTGTTGTATCATACCAACAAGGCAACAAATGCTGAGAATGGGTCTCTTTTTGAATGACTGTAGAATGGTTATTATATAAATATTTTCTTTCTTCAATAATTGTTCACATGATTAATTTTTGTAATGCTGATTTTCATTTTCTCAAAGTTGCAGATGATGGATCAGTTTGGTCATAGGGCTATGGTTCGTGTATGCTTTATCTATTGCAGTTCTGATTCTATTTAAATTGAGCAGCTTTAATATCTTATATATTTGCTTCTAACCCCTCTTATGTCGCAAAATTGTAGATGGTCAGCTTGGTTATGGCAAAGAAACTTCTATTGTACCTTGTTTGGTCGAATAGTTACAGGAGTTAGGATCAGATGCTTCAGTTGATTTTCCGGTCAACAACAATACAATTACTCCTTTTGAAAAGATGGTGAGGAAAGTACCAGACATAGGAAGTTGATTGCAACAAGTGAAAGTTTCCAATCTCAGGTTTCTTGCTCTTTCTTAGCTGATTAAGAACAAATTGTTGGATTATATTGGTGTTTCAATGTAATTAGTTTCTGTCAATTTATTTTTTTGTTCCAAAAAATTTTCAAGGTGTAAGAGGAAAGAACTGCTATGTCGTACAAAACACATTTAGGTCTTTTATAATTCTAAACTCTAATAATTTTGATTTGTTGCAATTCCTTCTGTAAATTATCTTTTATTCCTTTTACTGATTTCTTAATTTGATCTGTTAATAAGAGAAAGTTTAATATGCACCATAGTGCATAGGGAGTTCTATACACCGCGGATTTTTTCGGAGGTATTTTTGTAAATTGACAGATCTAATTTAACCAATCTAATCTACATATTGAAATCTCATAGCAAACCAAATTTTACAATTTTTGAGATTTTATTACTAGTTTTTTCGAATTTTTTAAAACCTGTCATTTTTTAAAACAAACTACTATTTACAAAGTCAAAAAATGGCAGGTTTTAAAAAAATCGAAAAAATAGTAATAAAATCTCAAAAATTATAAAATTTGGTTTGCTATGAGATTTCAATATGTAGATTAGATTGGTTAAATTAGATTTGTCAATTTACAAAAATACCCCCAAAAAAATCCGCGGTGTATAGAACTCCCTATGCACTATAGTGCATATTAAACTTTCTCCTGTTACTAATATAGAAAGTCTTTTGGTATTTTGTATTGATTGTAATTTCTAATTAAACTTTGACTAAATGTGGAATTAAATTTTATGTCAAGAAGTATAAGAAGGGTGTCCAAGGCTCAGATCTGAAGGTAGTGTAATTTTTTTTTTTTACTGAAGGATCATTTTGTTTAAATGCACCAATTTGGGTAGGAACCCAGTGTAATTTTCTTTGATTTTGTGGAGCTATATAGATAACCTGAACCTTACATACTTTTGAAATGTTGTTAGTCCACATTTTGTGAATCATGTTTTGTCACTCAAGACCTATTGAAATTTGTCTTCAGTTGGGTTTTTCGAAACCATGACCAAGTCCAAATTTGACATAATAGTATGTCAGTATTGAATGATGAAGAAAAAATCATATAAATAATTTCATTGTACCAATTATACTTGTTGGAGCATTAAACAATTAATTAAATAAATACCCAATTACCCAAATTACTTATTGTTTTGATGCATTTATTACTTATATGTTCTTATAAGTTGTAACAGTTGATTGGATGCTTATCTTATATATATTTTTTTAATTGGTAGACAAAAGCTGGCATGACATCATCTGCTGAAAGCATTATACCCGTCTAATGATGATTTAGGTGAGCATATATACTGCTGGATCGCTGCCATTTGAATCCAAGGACTTTGTTGTCAAGCTCAAAGACAAAGAGAAAGATAAAGACAAAGACCAAGAGAAGAAAGGAAAACTAAGGTATATAATTTTAAAGACTAGGTTAATGGTTCTTTTAAATTTATGATTTTGCAATTTGGGGCTCATTAAGCTTTATGAAAGCAAACTTCATCTAGCAATGGAAAACCGAAAGATTTCAGTGACCTGTAATGGTTGATCTTTAGCTTAGCATGTCTTGTGGTGTGTTTACACTTGTATTGATCTTGACCGTGTCATAATTTAATATCCGTTTTTCTAATTTTGGGCTTATAGTTCAATATGATGTCAGGTTAATCAGTGATTATTGTTGTTTGGATATGACATTCTTGGCAATCAAAAAAAATTGTTAAACTTTTTTTTGGAGGGTCTGTTCCTTAACTTTTGAATTATGAAATGTCTAGGGGTGGTAAGGAGTACAAGGTGACCATTAGATATGTTGGCCGTGCTGATCTGGCCCTCCTTCAGAAGTTCCTACACGGTAAGTTAAGGGACTTGCCTCAAGAGGCGATCCAAGCCCTTGATGTAGTTCTGAGAGAGTCCCCATCCCTTAACGTGTGCTCTCTGACTTTTTTTTTTTAATTTATGGAAGGGTTTATTTGCTTACTGAATTGACTGGACATATCTAGGTCATCAAAAACCTTTGATTTGAAATGTTGCGGGTTCTTTTACTGATCTGTTACATAATTCATTATGTCAAGTTCCAAACATGAAATAATTCAAGAAAAAATGAAGTCAAATTGTCTGAACTTGTAAAATCATTGTTTGAATTGGCTGTTATGTAGTTATACCATTGAATCGAGGTCATTCTTCTCTCCTCTGTTGGGCCCCAGAGGCGACATTGGTGATGGCTTTGAATACTGAAAAGGCTACTATGAGAGCCTTTGTCCACCCAAATGGGGCTCTCATTGAATATTTTTAAAATCAATTCTTTATTAACAAAGATAATCCAACTTACAATAATTTGTTTTTATCTATTTATCTTTTCTTGTGTTATAGATATCTCAAGAACAAGCCATGGTCTTTCAGTATAAGTAGCAAATTGATCGATTACTTCCATTTTGTATTTCTTCTCACTTGCATTAGGTTATTTTAGAAGAGAAAGCAATAGTCTATATAGATAATGTATGATGAGTTATGAATTTTACTACTCTCTATTGCCTCCATAGATTGTGTAAATTGCTACCCTATGAATCTATGATGATTTTATACGTTGCTGGTACGTACCATTCTATTCAATTCAATTTAAAAATTGCCCGCACATTTGAGCGGGCACTACTGCTAGTTGACATTAATTCAACTAATCAGTATGTATAATTTTAAAAGTAAAGGCAATATTACCGAGTTAATATGCTAAATTGTACATTAACTATTTTTATCAACTTTGAAAAATATATCAAACTCTTCCAACTTGCAACTATCGAGTAGAATTTTGTTAAAAGTTTTGTTAGGACATTTTTAATTACTAGGGGAGAGCAAAAACGATTAACTAATGAGTTTATAATCTTAACCCGTGCGTTTATTCGAACTCCACTCGTAAAAAGCTCGGATGTAACTCAAGTTAGAAGAATATGAGTTGGCAGAACTCGAGTTCAACCAACTCGGTTAACTGATGAGTTGAGTTTGAGTTAGGTTCAATCAACTTGTCGACTCGTGACATAATAAATTTTAATTTAAAGTGATATTATCAAACTGATTTATGAGTATAAAAGTTTCATTAAATGAAACAAAACTTTTTATTGTATATTTTTATTTTGAAATTTTTTTTCTATGCCATCCAAAACTTGAGAAATTATAGATTTGCCACAAAAAATGAAAATTTTTCTTTTTTCCACCCTAAAATACTGATTTCTTCCATACCACTTTTTCTTTTTTAATAATATATAATAATACAATTATAGAAATAAAATTTCTAATCATTATACTCCAACCCAGTCATATTAATCCAGATCTGTTCCCTCTCTCGTATGAACTCCTCCACGAACCCTAGCCTCCACTCTATCTTCACCTAATAACCATTCGACCTTCATGGGATTGCACACTCGGATTGGTTTATAATGGTCATAAATTTTATTTTTATTACTTTACTATTAAATATATCCTTAAAAAAGAAAAAAAAAGTTACAATTAGAGAAGAAATCATTACTTTAGGATAACAAAAAAGGAATAATTTTGTTTTGGAAGGCGAATTCACAATTTTTCCAGTTTTAGATGGCACTAGAAAAAAAGTTCCCTTTTATTCTAGATCGTTATAAAAAAACAAAAATATTGGGTTTCAAAAGGGAATTGTTTAGGATCATCTCTAAGATTCTATCATCCCCATCATCCCCCACAGTTAATAACTGTCTCATCCCTCATCCCCAACTGCACCCCATTAATTGCCTCATTAATGCAATTAAATCCAGCGCCCCTCATCCCCTGACAATTAAAATCCAGCGCCCTCTCTATTTCGCTCCTTCTCCCCTTCCACTAGCACATTTTTTTTATGAATACTAACTGTTCTAGTTAAATAAGTAATTGTCTTAGTCAAAGAAGCTATTGTTCTAACTGTGAATACTAACTGTTCTAGTTAAAACACTAACTGTTCTAATTAAATAGCAATTGTTCTAATTACTGTTCTAGTTAATATTACTAACTGTTTTTTAAAAAAAAGCTAATTGTTTTAGTTAATGTTACTAACTGTTCTAATTGTTCTGAAAAAAAATTGTGCTGGAATAATTGCTATATTAACTGAAACAGTTAGTATTCACAGTTAGAACAGTTAGAATTCATAGTTAGAACAGTTATTTTTTTAACTAGAACATTTATTTATAATAACTGGAACAGTTATAATAACTGTTCTGTTTAAATTCATAGTTAGAACAGTTATTTATTTAACTAGAACAGTTAGAATTCACAGTTAGAACAGTTTATCAGAAAAAAAATGTGTGCTAGGAGAAGGGAGAAGAAGCGAAACAGAGAGAATAGAGGGAATGGTGCGCCAGGGGATGATGGGATGAGAGGCTAATAACGCGTTAATAACTACCAGGGGAATCATTCCCATCATCCTCATCCCCTCTTTCCTTTTTCGGCCCATCATCCTCATCTCCTGTTTCCTTTTTCGGAATGCAATTAATCTAACTGCTTGGGGATGATGGGGATGATGAATCTAGAGGATGATCCTTATCAGCCCCGGTTTCAAAATAAATTTTGCTTCAAATCAATCTAAAAATAAAAATGTGGCAATATTTTTTTATTGTTTATAATATTGTATATATCAATTAGTTTTAACTTTTAAGATTGAAATAATATATGAATTGAAAGAGAAATATTTTGAAGTACACATGCTAATGTCGAGCTTGCTTGTGACTCGTGAGCCAACTCGAGTTGGAGGTGAGTTAAGTTTGAACTAGCTTAAATAACTCGAAAGTATTTCTAACTCGACTCGAGCCAACTCGAGTTACTATCCAGTCGAGTTTGTGCTGTCCCCACAACTCGCTCGAACTCGGCTCATATACAGCCTTTGTTATAATGGCCGAGCTAAAATCGACAACGATTAAATTTCATTTAGGAGATTGTGTAATTGAAAATAATAATACTATTTGTTCCATGGTTAATTTTAATTTTAAAATTCGAGCATTATTTTTTTTTTGTTAAATTTACTGATGTTTTGAAACTGTTAACACTGGATATTATTATACAGGCCATTGAGAAATATATAATATATAGTATTTGCATTCACAAGCCCTGACACTATATATGCTTTTAAAATGATCACATTTGTTTTGCCTAGAAATATTCTGCATCATATTGAGAAAATTGTAAGATAGCATTGTGTTCATGCAGAGCACATATAAACTATGTGAGATGACTATTTATATATGATGCTACTCCATTGTGTGGTCTATGATCAAATTATAAATTTTAGATCCCGATATATGGGACCGAATCCTCTGCGTATTTTTTTTCAAACACGCACTGCAAGTTTTTTGTTCTCCTGGCCGTCCAATTTAGTCTTGATGGGTAGATTTTTACGGACCGCACGAATCTCGACGGATCTGATATTAATCATGGGACATCCATCATTAATCGAACAGCCACGAATTAAAGACTTGCACTGCGGATTTTAAAGAAACTCCGCAGAGGATCTCGTTCCCCCTATATATGTATTAGGATTTTAACAAAATGTTTAACTAGATAATTAATTTGTAGAATATTTAGCGGATAATTAAGAAAATAATATAGTTTTATACTAAATGTCAAATTTCTTGTAGTGTGTGCTAAACACACAATAAGCAAATTAATATGTTTGTCGTACCCAAATGGAACCTAAGATCATCAGCTGGGTCATTGGACCATTACCATTACGAGTCCTCGGTGTAGTGTGCACACACGTATAATTGTAATGCTTTTTTTTTTTCTTTTGGAAATTGATTTGCTTTTGCTGAGACAAAAAGAGAGGCAAAAGCTGCAAGTTCGAGTTGGAATGACGAACCAATCTACCGACTGCATCGAACAATATAGACCTGGTCCACAGGACATATGCTTCCCAGCATTTTTTGTTCCCGTCTATGCATGCACACTCCGGAAGCACTGATGGTGAGAAGAACTGTATCATTCCCACTTTCTCTACCACGTTTGACCGACTTTCACAGCTCATGAAGCATTAATTCTTTTAAAATTGAAACAGGCGAACAGCCCATCTTCGAGCTCAGTACTTGTTACAAACGCTACACTCGCAACGAGAGGTGGATGAAAAAAGAATAATTCCAAGTTCCAACAAGAGCAAACAAAAAAGGCAACCGCTGGTTAGTCCAGCTGTTAATACATTTCTCTCCCTACGGGAAGAGCAGGGGTTCGAGGTCCACCGTTGGAGTGTGGCTGGAAAGTGTGTGTGTGGAATGTGGGTACCTACGGGCAGCGATCAAAAAAAAAAGAGCAAACAAAAAAGAAAAGAAATGGATGTGACATGCATCCTGTTTAATTTCTTCTTCTGGTTTTTTCGGATGGGTTCTTGTACAATTTTCTCATGTTAATTTGTTGCAATTTTAAAACAATAAATTCCTAATTATTATTTTTAAAAATTGATGTTATTTGGATCCGCATCAGGATATATATAGGAAGTTTAGGAACTATTAATGAAGTAGGATACTTTAATACAAAGAAGAATGAAATTAAATCTGATACAGGAGTTGCTGATGCTCAAGTTGTAGAATTTGTATACGTTCTTCATTAAGTCTCGTCTAGACCACAATTATGACTACGGATAGGCCGCAAATAATCTTCTTTTGAGCATTGCTTGCAGCCATTTTAATTAACTAGCATATGGACAAATAAAGAAACAAAATAATGTTAGATAATAAAAATATGCTGCTTAATCAACCACCAATACAGGTAGATATGTTGTTCAATTTATTTCTTTATTAGACGAAAAATCAAAATATATTGTTTATTCGTATAACGATTGATATCCAACCACAGATCAATTGATTGAACGGTACAAACATGTGTTTACATGCTAGATCTAACGTGTAACACTTTTTGGATACGTGCGTTTATAAGGAGTAGATAGATAGATGGACTAGAAAACGTACCCATCCAAATGGGTGGGTAATTAACAGATGAAAAAATTTTATATATGTGTTCTATTTCCAAAATGAAAAGATTTTAATGAAGTTTTTGAAATGTGTTGTGCTCTATTTCCAAATACAGTGCACAATCAATCTAGCAATATTTTTTTTTTTATTTTGATGAGTGCACAACGAATCCAGTAAAAAATTTCTTTCTATTAAAAATGAAAAGCTTGTAAACTTATATCCATCGCTAATATTCATCCATTGATTTAAAATTTTAAACGATCAATGACAAAGATTGCATAGAGTAAACAATTGGTTACACCCCCTCGCCTAATTATTTTAGTCTTTGGATACGTACTTTTATTTTTATAAGTAGTAAAGATAATAGAGATGTAGAGATTTGTATATTTACGATCATCTTATTCTCTATATTTAGCTTCGAAGTCCGGTAATGTAATTTTGATCAGTCCGGCCTATCAATCATCTCTACGGCTCGCACCCTTGTTGTAGCATTCTATAGGAAATTAAGAATAGAAAGAGAAAAAGTGTGAACACATTAATTTGTTCTTCAAACAGATCTGTTTGGAGTAAAACGGCATTTTGTTATTATTATTATTATTTTTTAAAGCGAAACGGCATTTTGTTATTGAAACTCTGTTCGGACATGAAATATCTCTTGAGACATTCAAATTTTTATTAGTAATTAATTTTCGTTAACGATATAACAAAGAAGACGTCATGGAGGAACATCAAAAAGACTTGATGTGTGTGAGGTTCGTATGTTGGAGATTTGGAATTGCTAATTAAATTTTCATGATAAAAAGAATAAGAAAGAAGCTAAATGGTAACGAATATTCTATACTACAGATCCAACATCTAGCCGCAACCACACAAAGAGCATATATATCATCCATGAAAAGTCATGGAATATTGTGAATATATCTTATATCATGCTGGCTAGGTAGCTCATAAATATACCCTGCGAGGCTGCGACAGATAACAGATTCATGTGCTGTGCAAAATTCCGTCATATGTCACCGCGTCTAGAAAATTAACTATGTTGCTTAATTTGTCATGAAAATTGAAACTTGTTCATTTAGCTAATATTAGATATAAATTAATACCGTAGTAGATAAAGAGGTGACCAAGTATGATTCGACTACAAAATTATATTCAATTTGATATATACATTTAATTTTAATAAGGTCAAATGTGATTGGATGCAATTCAATTGGAGTTAATTCAATCCATGATCAAGGCATAATTCCAAAACTAAACGACCAAATTTAGATTTCACCCGGCTAAACCTGAATCGTCGTCACTCAACCATTTTTTTAAAGTTCAATGCCAATCCTATCTTGAACCAGATCAGACCGTCCCATTACCAATGTAAAAGTAGCAAAAAATTGATTCGACTTAAAGATTCAGTTTGATCCGATTCCATCCGAAATCAAAATTGAATCGAGCCCCATTTGATCTTACCTGAAAATTGCACATGATCCGAAATTGATTTTTATTAAAACTTATCCGACCAATTAAACTCATGACAATAGAAATCTCTAAAATCAGATTGTTCTGTTTGATCCGAACTATTAGATTGTCATATCTAGAGAGGAAATTAAGCTGTGGATATAAATTTGGTTGAAGTTGGAAAAGTGATGTGGCTGTTTATTTATAAGAGACTCGGTACTTCTATTTAACTAGTATATATTAAGTAATTAGTTCCTGCATGCAACCTTAAAATAGGGTGCATCTATGAAGTGATCGATTAATCAGTGATTCAATTTTTTTTATCATGAAAAAAATGATGATTAACTATTATTTATTTATTTAACAAAAAAAAACTGAAATACAATGCTGGGTATTTGAACGCAAACTCTAGAATTGAATTTTTTTTTTTTTTTTAGATAAGAATTGAATGATTTGACTGGTTATTATGTGTTCTGATGTGACCTTTACTTCACATGGGTCATTACTGTTATTTTTGGAAACCAAGGGTCGGTATATACTGACATTTATTATTTTATAAAAAATAACGGTTGTATCCATATTTGTATATTACATAATTTCACCACACAATCAAGAACCAATTGATCATGGCCAATACAAAATTAACTCAGAGGTGTAACCAAGCACGCAAGTAGAAGGTTCCAGCTGCATGGAAATGGATATATCATACATCTTGTCTCTGGAAAATCTACTTGCAGGCCAAGTTACAGACGCTGCGGTACAGTAGCCAGTCAGCAGCTCAAGTGCTCAACTCAGAGATTTTGGTTGAATGAGAAGACCAGGGGTACTGGGGGTGTGTACCTAGGGAGTAGGGACCAAAGCTGCACTTATTTTGTCCATAATTTATTAAAAGATAGATACTTGGAAGGAAAGAAAAGCAACCCCTTAATTAATTAAAAGAACAAAAATAATATTACAGAAGGAGAGGTGCGGAGAGATTGTGTGCTATTCCTATCTGTTTGAGGGAGGGAGGGAGGGAGGTGGCGCCACACTAGGAAGCTGGATAGGAGAGGGTAGCAACTGCTGATCTTTTTCTTTGGTGTGTGTGTCACGTCGATCATGGTCACGCGTACGGGCATGTCTTTATGGCCACAAGTTTGTTTGGTTGGGGACCGAGGTGGATCCATTTATTGTCCCCCAGTCCCACTGCCGGTCAATTTAGTATTCTTTGACATCGCACAATAATTAACAATCGTTCCTTTTGCTTTCTTTTTACAATTAATATGGGTAGGTAGGTGTGTTTTTTTTTAAATTAAATTATTGAGCGACAGTTAATAGGTTTGAAGGATTTTATCGTTTAGATTTGTTATCAATTGAATGTACACTTTAATGCTATTTCATAATTTTAAGTTGCATACAACAACAACAACAACTAAGCCTTTTGTCCCAAACAATTTTAAGTTGCATAAATCTTAATTATTGTATACATATTTTATATTTAATAAATATACAATATTTAATTTTGAATTTGTATTGGACAGAATATCATTGACAAATATATATTATTATATAGGTGATGCGCAACTTCAAGGTGAAAAATAATAAGGAAAATAATTTAGGAAGGATAAAGATGAAAAAAAAAAATCAGGCGTTTGAACTTTAATTAATATCAGCAAGAAATCTCTATTCACATTCAAATCCGTAAATCTCTATCAAAAATATCTTGTCCTTGACCACTAAATTAAAAAGTTAACTTTCAAAATGATAAAATTCAATCCTTGTCATTCTTTATGTTCTGATAAATACTTCTTTATGTTTTTGTTTTGTTATATACTCTTGGTTGGTTATATTTTTTCCACTCTAGTTATTTTGTTTCTGAGTCTTCCATTCTCATGAGTGATCTCGGGTGTTTTACTGTTCTTTCATGACCGACCTCAGTTGTTCTACTGTTCTTTGCAGGTTTTGTACGTGCCTGAACTCTGCGTTCTGCACTCTGCAGGCGTCTGAGTGCTGCCTGGGAAAATAATAGATACAATATACTGCAGCAGCATTACAGCCTCTTTTCTCACTACTGCCCCTTTTACATAGGTGATAGCCACTCTCCACTCTTCATCTCTTCACAGTTCACACCAATCTTCTAAGTCATAATGCCATAACAGGTCCAAAATAGTAACGAGGTCTTGTTAAACTGAGAGACATAAAATCTGTAGACCTGTCATGGCTATGCGGCCGGCTATCATCCCTCTTTGTCTGATTGCTCTTGTATATCTATCTTCTGTGTGTGTGATTTAGAAGCTCAAAGGCCAAAGCAGAAGGACAGATTTGACAGTTTGACTGACACCAAAAGCATACATGTGCACTGGGTTCTGGGTCTGGGATGTATGTACCTGTCACTCCATGGGTCGTTCTGGTCGTTGGATCGTATGCGATCTTGGGCGCCAATTGAATGTGAACCACCTCTTTCTTAGTCAAATTGGTCCCTCTCTGTTTTTTTTATTGGTCCCTTTCTTGTACGAAGTTAATGTTAACTGGTGCTTGTGTTGTCAAATTGGTCCAATTAGACCAGCAAGCTTGTATGAATTTCGAATAAATGACTTCGGCCTCATTATATTGCGGGGACTCCATCACTCAAAAATGACTGATTAACCTGACTAAGTGACTAGGCAGCTGAACTTACAGCAGCAACCTGGGCCCAGTTGAAATCGGTTCAACCAATTTGTTTTATCATCTACAGAAAAATAATTTGGAAATTGAAATGACTGGTTTTGGGCCCATTAAGCCTACGGACGGGGTGCAATTAAGGTTGGGCCTAGATCGTTAGAAATTCTAAGATTCAGAAATGATAACCGTTATATGTAGTTTTGCCCGGGGGTGCATAACGTCTAAAACGACCACGAAAATTGATTGTTGCGTTAACCGTTTCGTTTTGAACATGGAAACTGATTAGTATTTCAGTTAACCGTTTCGTTTTGGTCGAAACGATCAAAATCATGAAAATACCATGAAAATACACATGGACGAAACCGTTACAAGCTTTCGTTAACCATTTCGTTTTTGAAACGCAACTAAAATCTTTAGCCGTATCATTTCGTTTTGGACGAAATAAAACAAAAGAAATGTTAAAACAGTCGCCGCTTTCACCCCTGATTTTGCCATCCCTTGTCATCGCTAAACACAAAAATAAACACATAAAACAGACAAGATAACCATATAGATGATCAAAGTGAACACTTACAAACAAATAAGTGTTGTCATCTTTTGTTCAGATTTTTATATGCACATTCAACTTACTTTTATTGAACTTATTTGTTTGTATGTGTTCACTTTGATCACTATATATGTTCACCTTATCTATTTTATTTGTTCACTTTCTGTTTAGCAATGACAAGAGATGGCAAAACTGCAGACGGCAGTAATCAATTTTCCGTAAGATTGGATTCTCAATTTCTCATTAGTTCCTTTTTTCTTTCTGAGTGATTTTTTTTTTTTTTTTTTTAGTCATCTTTAGTTTAGAGGAGGGAAAATCAGTGGTATACCCCTCAAATCTTAGTTAATTGGAAATATCCCCCTGTAATTTTCAATTTTGGAAATATCCCCCTCCAATCATACTGTCTATCGATATTTACCCTTTTATTACTTTTTCAATTAAAAAAAATATATTTTTTAAAACTTCAGACGAAAATACCCCTCAATCCAGACGATTCGTCTTCCCGCGTTTATGAAAAGTATCGCTAGAAAATCTTCTCTTTCCTCTTATAACCACATTTCTTTCTTAGACCACCGTTATAAGCAAACCCTTAGTTCTCCCTAAAATTGCTAAGAATGCTTCTATAACTTCCTGGAACGAAGGAACAAACTCTCTCGAAAGAAATCGTATCTAGTCGCATCACTAGGTACTATTATTGTTTTATTATCTTCCTCATCTATTTACTTATTTGATTAGTTTATTGAACTTGTGGCGGTTGGAAATAGTGGTACTATTCTCTTTAATATAACATTAGTTTACACACAAATTGAAAATTCAAAGCGGTGCCTCTAGAAGCCACCAAGTAGACTTTAATTTATGATGTTAACGAATGGTTGATTTATTATATTTTTGATAATTAACAATGATTTAAAACTCTTTAAATTTTGTAGGATCATGGAGATACCAAAATCAAATGAGGACTATTTCTCATCATACATAATTCAAGAGTGTAATTCTCAAAATTGAAGTTCCACTGTCTCGTCAAAAATTGAAAGCCAAAAGAAAGGCAAAAGGAAAAATTCAAGATAATTCAAGGTAAATTATTTCAATGTGCATTTGCTAATCCTTATTGTTGGAGTGTTATTGCTACAAGAAAAACAAAAAAGCACAGCCTATTGATAAACATGCTATAGCTATTTATCGATAAACACAATGTTCGTATGTGATGTTCTAACAGTATCAACTTAATCTTACTAATTGAAGCAATTTCATTCTGTTTGCAGCATAAATGAGTCCCGTTTCAAGCTGAAAGTGAAATATGATGGGTTGTTTAGACTAATCAATAATGGGACCAAAAGAAAATATTATTTTGGTAGACAGAAGACACTTTATTTAGATCAAGTAACCTACAGTTTTAGAGAATTATTGGAGGATGTCGCTGGTCTATACCATTTGGATGACGACTTTGAGTTCTATATGTATTTTTTGGATGAACATGCTAGTACCTAGTCATTTATTCAAATTGAAGATGATGAGAGTTATAAGCTGATGCTCACCACATGTGAAGAGAAAAAAGAAGGGGGTGTTATTTGTGTCTAAGGAGCCACTGGATGGAGGTAATGGAGGTAATCAAGAGGAGTACACTTTGATAGAAGATTTAGAAGTTCAAAATGCTGATGTTTAAAATTATGAAGAAGAGTTTGATTATTGCCACAGTGAAGAGAGTTACCACAGCCGCCATAGTGATCCAGAGGATGGAGAAGATGAAACAAACATAGCATATGAGGGTGAGTTCTACTCATACGACAAAGATAACCCTAATATGGAGGTAGGTGTCCGTTTTCCGCATGTCACAGCTTTTAGGAGAGCTCTCAATCACTATGCAGTGCTGAAAAATTTTGAGTATAAGTTGATAAAAAATGAGCAAGAAAGAGTGACAGCAAGATGTGCAGACCTTAATTGTAATTGGAGGATACATGCATCAATTGAGCAAGATGACTTAACTTTTGTTGTAAAGACTTTTCAACCAAATCATGATTGTTCTGGAGTTAATCTAAATAGAAACAAACATACAACGCAAGCTTGGGTAGCTGATCGGATTATTGATGATTTGAGAAAGAAGGTCGATACATCAGCAAAGGTATTGAAAGAAAAACTTCATGAAAAGTATGGTATTGAAATACCATATTATCGGGTTTGGGAAGGAAAAGAGCTAGCTGTGCAGGAGATATTTGAAAAGTGGGATGATTATTTTATTCAAATTGGATCTTTAAAAGAGGAGATAATGAAAAGAAATCCCGAAAGTGTTGTGGAATTTGGAATAGAATTTGTAGAAGGGAGTCAACATTTTCAACGATTTTTTTAAAAAAATGGCTCTTGGTGCTTGCATAGTTAGATTTTGTAAAGGATGCAGACCTTACATTGTCCTGGATGCATGTCACATGAAAGGCAAATGGAAGGGAGTAGTGGCTGCTGCTATAGCCATCGATGGGAATAATTATATGTTTCCAGTAGCTTTTGCAGTTATGGAGGGTGAAACTGAGGATTCATGGGAATGGTTTCTAAGAGCTTTGCACAAAGCAATAGACATGCCGGAAGGTCTTGTCATATCCGCATACATGCAAAAAGGGTTGCAAAATGCATTAGCAAAAGTTTATTCTTTAGCTGAGCATAGGGAGTGCATGCGTCATCTCTTTAGCAACTTCAAGAAGCATTTTCATGGAGACCTATTCAAGTTTGGACTTTGGGGTGCAGCTAGAACATACTCCCAAGCAATTTTTGATGGTCTAATGAATGAGATGAATATACAATGTCCTGCGAGCATCCAATACCTTAACAGCGAGCACAAAAACATATGGAGCAGAAGCAAATTTGGAACAACATCAAAATGTGATTATCTGACCAATAATATTGCAGAAACATTCAATGCTTGGATATCTGGAGAGCGGCATAAGCCGGTCATAGACTTAATTTATTCAATAAGGATGAAAATCATGGTGAAATTTGATAACAGGAGAAGAACATCAAACAAATGGAAAGGTCCGCTCGTACCAAAGGTGGCTGATGATATAAAACATATATCTCGGGTAAATAAAATAACATTTATCTTCTGAATTTCTATTTTTTTAGTTTCAAACATTTATGTTCTCATATTTTATTTTATTTTTCAGAAATCTCTTTTCTCATATTTTTGTAACTTTCTAACAGTAAATTAGGTCATTAAATTTGTCAAAATGGTAATATTGTTAATGTTAACTAATATGAAAAAAATTCAGAATTTATCAAAATGGCCAGTAGTCATTCGGTCTTTACTAACATAAACTTTATTTGCTTCAATTTTTAATTTGTCTTCTTTTTAGAGCTTGCACTTGTATAATGTTCATAGAAGTGGGGATTCTTGTGCTGAAGTACATAAGAACGGATTAAGATGGACGATTAATTTAGATAAGCAAGAGTGTAGTTGTAAGGCATGGCAAGTACGAGGCATTCCTTGTCTACATGTTGCGGCATTCATAGCCTCACTTCGGAATTCTAAATGGAAAAATTATGTGCATTCATATTTTACAGTCGATCGATTTAAGATGGCTTATGCTATGGGTATAGCACCAATGCCAAATAGAAATGAAAGGAGGAAAATCGATTTAGGTTACAAGATGCTCCCACCAACCCTCAAGCGTCCAGCGGGAAGGCCACGAAAAAATCGCATTAAGCCCTCAGATGAACTAAAAAAGACGAAGCGACATAGGTGTACACGTTGTGGTTTATATGATCATCATAAGAACACATGTAAAAATCCTGTTCCAGTACAAGAAAGTAGAGGTGCTTCTCAAACAAATCAGATGAGATCTAAAAGGTTAGTTAAGTTTTCATATTTTATTGATCAAGTTGTTTATTAGTTATTTTCACTAATTTTACAATAATTTTTAGGGGCATAATTGGTTGTAGCAGTAGATCAAAGAAAAGGGCGTGCCCGCCAAGCATATTCAGGATATTGCAACAAGAAGAAGGTTGGAAATGTAGTCAGTAGGAGCATACTGACAAGGAGAAAATAATTAATGCAATGACGATGAAGTGGGGGTTTATATGAAAAATTAAGGCGCATCATTATAATTTTGTTTTGATGTACTCATTTTGTTTAGCATCAAATGGATAGTTTGTCAAAATTTAGTAGATTATGCATATTTCATTCAACTATTATTTTGCAAAGATTTCTGCGTTGATTAATTTCAGTTCTGTCCCTTGTGTCATGATACTAGTAAAAGAGGAGCAACTATTAGTATTTGTTCTATGGGGTACTTTTTTCATTTAATTTGTTTTCCAACTCATTTGGCAATGCATAAACTGCCCAGTAACTCGTATGGTACTAAGTTAATTATTTGGGTAACCTTGCTAGGAAATAAGCTGAATGCTTGAATGTAATTAGAGTAGTGTAAGCACAAGGGACGTTCTTAATTTAAGTACCTATGATTTTGGTATGCAATATGTTTTCAAGCACGGAAGTACTGTATATTTCTTTTGTAAATCTATGCGAATGAAAGAGAAACACAATCGCTGAAAGTATTGTATATTTTTTTGCGATATCGAATTTCAGAAGATAAATGATTGAAAGAGGGAGGAGAAGGATTTCTTTCCTACTAAACAGAACGGAAGATGAATCGTCAGCGAGGGGTATTTTCGTCCAAAGTTTTAAAAAATCATTTCTTTTTATTGAAAAAGTGATAAAAGGGTAAATATCTATAGACAATATGATTGGAGGGAGATATTTCCAAAATTGAAAATTAAGGGGGATATTTCCAATTAGCTAAGATTTGAGGGCTATACCACTGATTTTCCCTTTAGAGGAAAGTGAATACAAGAAATTCTAATAATTAGTCATGCATTAAAGCTACTTGCAAAGTTTAACTGTGTAAAAAAGAGAACAAAAACATATGAATGCTTGTGATTTTGCATAACTAATAGATAAACCATTTACAGAAAATTGCAAGCATAACTTTGTGTGCTTCCAAACTTCATTCCGTCCATGAATATGGAGCACGTTCTACAACCAAATAGTCCCCTCTTATGTCCTTGGCAACCCTTATATCATCATCGAGATATACCGATTCAAACCTATGAGCAAAAGATGTTTGATAAATTTAACAAATCAGTTTATTTTTTGTTTCTGTCGAAAGATTGTTTCAAAATTTTAATAAAAACTGGCTCCGATATATTTTATGTAGACCATAGAAATCCAAACCGAGCAAATGAATCATAATTAAGGGGAGCATTTTTCATATATTCCTTCATCATTTTATCAATGCACCAAGTTGTTCCTTAGCTTATTACTAGATATCATACTGTAGTCTTTAATTATATATATATTTTTGAAATAAGTGGGCTTTTACCCCACCACTTTTCCATTACCTGAAAAAGTAACCATACACTCAAAATGTTTATAACAAAATAGGCTTTAATAATATATAAACAAATAAATGTTTTGTAATGGATGAATCGTACCATCCTTGACCAAAAGGTGGCAATGGAATCTCCCAGTCACTGCTCCTTAGCACGGCGCTAGTGAATCTTGAGATAATTGTCATGGATTAAGTGTAAAACCATTCAGTACAGAACAAAACACTTAACGTGAAAAGGGGAATTAAAAGAATTTAAAACCTTACTTAAAATTAACTCTCTGAGGCGGCTCTGGCTCAATTGTTGATCGAACAAAAAAGACACCCGTAGGAGGAAATGTAATAACATTATTCAACCTCATCTCCTCCACATCAATCACCTGTAACACATCTCCTGCCTTGGTACCAAAAAAACCCGCATTTTTTATAATAAAAAGCTGCTCCTTCTCAGTAGTCCATAGCATCCGCCACGTGGCAGATAGTGATTTTCCAGTCGTGACCGAATCCTCGCCGAGCATTGCAAGCGCGTCAATAGCTGATATGATCTCGGCGCGTTTTGATGGGTCAGATTGTGTCTTCAAGCCACGACCTTGATCAGAGATCAGGTTGAGGAGGTCTGATTTGGCACGTGCTGATTTGGATTTGGTTGGCCGGAAAAATGAAAGGATGCAAGTTGGGGATCGGAATCGGCTGCTAGGTGGTCTGGGACTTGCACCAGCGTTGTAACGGATAGTAGCCATATGCTGGTGAGTGGATATGTTTCTCTTGGCGGTAGATAAAGGAGACCATTCAATTTCTCTTTTTATTTTCTTCTGTATTTTATTAGATTTTGTACGGATTTGTGGGAAAAGGAAATGACATATGGCCCAGCTAAATAGGCCCAATATTGAGGCCCAATTAGGAGTAACCAGCCCTAAATTTTGAGCATCTTCATTCATTCTTCAGAGAACGAGTTCACGCCGTTATCAAAATCAACGGCCGAGAAAAAGCGAAACGCTCTCTGGAAAAACCCTACGCCGCACAATTACAAACCTCTCTTTTTTTCTCTTTCATTCGCTCTGAAACCCTAGCTAGCTACCTCGATCTCTCCTCCCATGGCGTCCATCGGCGCCAGATCCGTTTCACGATCCCTGCGCTCTTTCCTTGCTCGGTCGACTACCTCCTCCCGCCCTTTCTCGTTCCCCACAGCGGCGTCTCCTTCCAAAACTCGTCGCATCGCGTCACTAACTCGGTAAGCAATCTCTCTTCTCATAATTTTCTTCGTTTTCGAACTCTGTTGTCCATCTATTAATTTGGAATTCTTTCATTGTTTAAAGGATGCCAGTGGAGCTTGGAGCGCTGGCGGGAGGATCACTCCTACCACTACATAGCGCGGTGGCAGCGGCCAGGTTGACGTCACGGCTGAGCGATGCGTCTAGGAGCTGCCGCGCTCTTTCACAGGGTATCGTCTGCTGCACCTATCCTGGACTTTAACTAATGTACTTTCTACTCTTTCATAAAAGTTGCATGCATGTGCAGTTAGTATGAGATAGATTCCTTTTTGCATTGTGCGAGTTGGTTTTTAATTGAGGCTAAATGCGGTTTTCGCGTGTTCATCTGCATATAATTAGTTGTAATTGCATTGAAAATATATGAACATTTGTAGTGTAGTTCTGTAGAAGTAATTGTTTTCGAGATAGAATGGTGTGTTTTGGTTATAGTCTTTTATAGGATGTTGAAAAAAATGTAATTCATGCATGCAGGCACATGAATTTTGCTAGTGATTGATTGGAGCTTTCTACTTCCAGTTTTATCTTCACTGATTAATCAAGTATGATTGATTGTTTATTGTTAAACAATACAAGTATTTTCCTTATTATCAATTTTCTATCTATAAAGGACTGCAATATTTTCTAGTTCTTGCATAATGAATCTTACAAATAAAAGAGGCACATGTAAATGATGATAGGTTCTGTACTTCTTCTTTATTTTCTAATTCCATTAATTGTTTTGCTTGAAGGTCATATTTTTGCACTTGATTTTCTTTCCTGGTATAGTTGATCAATTTCGCATTCCTTTCTGGTTTATATTTATACATGATATGTCAATTTTTTTTTTCTTTTCTTGCATTTATTTATCATTTAGCAATATTTTCCTCACACCAAACCTGTTTTGGGATTTCCTCTGTACTACATCTGTACAGTTCCTAATGATAAGCTAAACCTGCTTTGGTAACAAACATCCCCTTAGAGATTTACTTAGGCTAATGTATAAAAAGATAAAGGAAAAATCACAAAAAAAAAAAGAAATATTGAATGAACAGCAACATAATCAGGTATCAGTTAGTAAGTTAGGTAGCATAGGCTTCCTTTTTAAAGATTTGCAACTTAAGCAACTATAGTGTTTAATGAATCAATTATGCTATTTTCTCAGATAATTGTGATGGCACGTGATAAAAATTGCTTCATCTCTTTGCTTTTACTTGAAGTTGGGCTCCAATTCTTGCTGCCAAGCTGGTGTTGTGTACTAAAGAAAATGACATTTTTTGTGCTAAATTTTTGTTTATCACCTGAGATGTAAAGAGATTCTTTAGTTGCATTATTTTGATAGAATTAAGTTTTTATTCTGATGTAATTTTTTTTTTTGTCTTGTCTAGAGATGGGTCTGTCTGTTCGAAGGTGAAATTAAAGCTGAAAACATCATGGTGTCTTGCTTATACATTTGGTATGAATTTTGTAGAACTAACAAATAATTTTGATGTCATGTAATAGCTAGACACATTTTGTTGAGAGATCAACTCATACTTTATTTTTTTTGCCTTGTTGGAATAACAAAGGAGCTCAATGCTTGTTGTTTTATCACACTTCTTTATTTGTTTTGAAAGGCTGTTGTTTAATGAATATGAGGTTTGTTTCATTTTATCTCTGAACTCATTATGATTCATTCTGACGTTGTTCCTACCTATTGAGTGTGTATGCTGCCTCATAAGTTTCTTGTTTTACTATATATTTCTTGAACTTTTCCATGGCTACTTCTAAAGATTGGCATCATCAAAATTCTTAGACGAGCAAAATTTGGAAACCAACAAAAGCTATTACATGAGTCTATGAAATCATGAAATGTATTACAACATTTACAACAGAACATTTCTAACAAATTGCATAATTACAACAAATGGTACTATCCTGGGTCATGAGCTGGTAATCGATCATAAAAAGGAATAAAATATATCAAGTCAACCATAATGCAAAAGACAGTAGCAACTTTGCTGGTATGAAGTAGCCACTTGTATAATGTATTTGAGGCGTGAATGTGGACGGTTTCAATGTCAATCGGTCCCCTTGTCAGCAGCTTCGGTCATGAAGAATATCAGAAGCAAGCAAGCTTCCAGAGGACTGTCTCTAGCAACAGAAAATCATGATAAAGTTACACTTGGTCCAATAAGTGGTACCATCCTATTAAAATTCAACTTAAATTCAGGAAAAATAGCGCAATTGAAGTTTGAACAGTTGTAATGTGTACTTTTCTTTGAAGTATCTTAATGTACCTCATTTCAAAGAGCTCAAATGGTAATATGGTATGCCTAAATTAGAAATAATGCCAAACCGGAAGAAAATTAAACTGCTTCGTGACCTCGTAAGGATCTTCTATAAACACAAACTAGTAAAAATTAATCACCACAAAATTGTCCTCTATTAAATTCTTCTCTCAGAAACAACCGAATGGTGACGAAAGACTGTTCAGATATGTACTAGACTGCTATAGTCCACTACTGGGAATTGATCTGAGCACTGCTTTAATTGATAATACACCCGTAAAAATCTTATCCTATGTATTGTAGGTACCACTTGTTTGAGATTGTTTTCCCTTGTCACGCTCTGAAAAGAAGATAATTTGGTGGTTGACAGAGATTTTTAACCAAGGACTTCTTGCCGCTACTTCAACAGATAATTTATTTTCTGTATCTTTTTATGCATGCCAAGTGTTTGATGTTTTGTCTGAGAGGCCTTGTCCCAATTTACCTTTGAATATAGACACAATTTCTCAGCCAAGACACAGGGAAGTATTGTACTTCTGTGTTATATTGTGCTGTCTTACATTTATTTAATATGTTTGTTTTTGTTTAACAGAATCTAAGGAGAGAAGCAAAGTATACATGAAATTCCTTTGTCCTTGCTTTCCTCAATGCCTCGGAATCTAATACAGGTAGACTAAGAAAAATTGATAGTGGTACTGGTCTTATAGAGATAAGAGTGGTAGACTAAATTCATGCATAAGATTTACTAGAAGACTTATAAACATAATTGTTGACTGTATTGAGCATATTTATTTGTTATCTTATTTTATATGAGTTTCCTGGAACCCCTTGGTTATGCCTTCTTTCATCTTTCTTAGTTTACGAACCCAAAAATACCATTAATACTTCACAATTCTTGTACCATTCTTTTCTTTCCATCCACAGTGGCCATTGGATGAACCACTTTCGGAAACAAATTTTGCGGTAGTTACTTGACAAAATGAGCTTAGATATATTCTTTTTCAAGTAACTTATGCAATATTTGTGTCCGAAAGCGGTCCATCTAATGCTCACTCTCATCGGAAAATCTAAAGTCAAGAAATTAGTCTGTTAAAGTTAATATGTTTAGAGGAAAGCTTTAGCTCACCAAGGCTGTGCTTGCCCAGCTCACCTGCCAATGGTTCCATGTCACCTGCAAATGCCAACCTTGCTTGTGTTAACATAAATATGGTTGGCACTTGCAGCGGATGTGGTCTACACCCATTGGTGCGCAATCCTGGGGCGAGTGGATCCCTGGCAATCATTATCATTCATCATATGTTTAAATACTATGTCCTTGGTTTACTATGTATTTCTTAAACTTTTGTATGGCCACTTCTAAAGATTGGAATCATCAAAATTCTTAGATAAACAAACTTCATTTGGAAGCCAACAAAGTTATTACATGAAATTACATGAAATGTATTACAGTATTTACTACAAAGCATTTCTAACAAATTGCATAATTACAACAAATGGTAGTATCCTGGATCATGAACTGGTAATCGAACATTAAAGAAATAAAATATATCTAGTCAACCAGAATATAAAAGACATAGTAGCAAGTAGCAACTTTGCTGACATGCAGTAGCCACTTGTATAATGTATTCGAGGCTTTCAATGTCAACCAGTCCCCTTGTCAGCGGCTTCAGGCATGAAGAATTTCAGAAGCAAGCAAGCTTCCAGAGGACTTTCCCAACAAAGGAGATTTTTTCAACAGCTTTGTTGGAGCAGGCTATCTTTTTGGCAGTCTCATTTTGCTCTTGGATCTTCCTTTTCTCAGCCTTCCTTTGTGTTTTCTCTATATCATTCCTTGCCTTCTTCAGTGCTGTCCTTCTTTCAAGCTCCAGTTTTATCTGCACAACCAAGCATGGCAAATTAGGAAATGTGATATGATAATTCAAAAAGAGAATTTCTACTCAATAAATGGTTCATGGTACCTCAGTTTTTCGCATCTTCTTCTTTACTTTGAGAATTTGCTCCCTTTCCCAGTTATCAATGGCATCTTCTTGCTGCCTTAACCTGATAATGGAAAATGCTCGATATCTGTTATACTTTTTCCTTTTTGTTTCTTTTTCTTCCCTCAAGGAGAATTTTCCTTGGTTTAATTGGTATTTTTCATATTATGGAGAGATCATGAAAGTATAAAGTTAAAATCTGCAATATTCCAAATTTAATTGCTGTCAAATAAAATGCATTACTCTGACTGAATATGCCCTATTCCAGGTAAGTTTTATGTTCAGCACTGAAGTATCAAGACCAGCACCTCTCAGGTAAGTATAATGAAACACACTACATGCTTTGATATCAAAAGAAATAAATACTATTATTAACCTTGTCAAAAGCTTTATCTCGTGTTCCTCCTTCAATGCCTTTAGCTTGGCCTCCATCTGCCCCCCTCGCAACCCGGCTAGCGTGGTGCGGCCTAACTGCCGGGGCCTGCTTGCTAGACTGTTCTCATCATCAGCCATATAAGATCCTTCAACTGATCCTCGATTCCACGCATCAACTGCAAATGGTACATTAATTTATCATATCTATCATAGAAAGTCAAGATGTAACTCTTATGCTAGAATAACATGGTACTGTGATTCAAGCCCAAACATGGTGTGTTCTTACCAGATGGTCGTTGAGAAGACACTGTGGTAAGTGGCCAGTGCAACTGTCTGCTATAAGTCCTTTCTTCTGGCAGGCCATGTGCTTGGACATTGTGCCGGTGGATTATATGCCTTCCTGGTACTGTCCAATGGGAAATTCCTCTGTTCCCAAATAATCCTGCTGAGAAAAACAAGAATTTGTTTGTGAATAGTAAATGAAAGGACCAAAACCGACAAGTTAGAAAATTAAGAAACCTCTTCTGTTTTGCATGTCAAGAGAGTGCCTGTATGGGGTTTGTACTCGGCTTCGTGTTTGCACTTGAGGCTGTGAGAAAGTTGACTCAGGAGGCCTAATGGTTGTTTCTTCTTCTTGAATTTCATCAGATGAAGTTGATCTCCTAGTATCAGCCTCTATGTGGTATGAGCTCTAAACAAGAAAAAAATTACTGGTAATACTGGGAACAACCACTAGAAAAAATAAAAAGAAAGAGAGAATACAAAAGAGTGTAAATGGCAGTTTTTAATCCAAGAGTTCCAACAACGGGTCAAAAATTTCAATACTACATAAAGCAAGAATGCTGAAAGTCTAAGTGTATGGTTTTCTTTAAATTAAGAAGGGAAATAACTAGAATCAAGATTTGACAAAGAAGACATAAGAAAAGAGACAGTACCTTGGCAGTGGCAAAGACAGCATCATCAGTATTCACATTCGACATGTGTGAACAGACATTTGAGCTATGCGAATGGACATTCGACACGTGTGAACCAACACGTGAACCGGCATTTGACACGTGTGAGATGGTAGGGCTACAAACAGGAGACGGAGACATAGGGCAACACTCAAGAAGCGATCCCATGCCCAAAGATCTATCTGCACCCCTGGGAAGTGGTAACCAGGGCCTTGGCTGGCGGCACAACAGAGGGCTTGTGACAGAGTTGGTCTCCATGTCAGTTTCTACAGAAGGAGAGCGGTATACCTGCATGTACTGAAGAAGGTGCAGCTGTTCTTCAAGAAACTTCCTGTCAGGAGTTTGGATGGCCTGGCGGGGACGCTGCTGCTGGGTTTGGTGGTTGCTGCTTGAGGAGGAGAGGTGATCTTCCATGTACGTTCTCTTTCTTGAAAGCTGCATTGCTATTCCCTCTTTTCCTTTCCGTTTCTTTCTTTCTTTTGAAGATGATGTTTGGTATTTGTTTCTTGGAGTCTTTTTTTCTCAGCGAGATAAATAAAGAGAGCGAGAGCGAGAAGAGAGATTGAGATTTGAGAGAGTGACAATAGGTGCTGCCTCTTTGTTTATTTATAGCAAGCAACGGTCCATTTACAGCTAACCCGGTACAAAGAAACGAAACTCGCAAAAGAGTTGAGCCCAATCATTTCTTTTCTATATAAATTCTTTAAAATTTTTTTTATTATTTTCCGCCCCCTTTTGTCTATGTGATTTAAAAGTTCACACGGGAAAAAAGGAAAAAAAAAAAAATTTGTCCAGACCAATTTCAACGTACCAATTTCATGTTATGTGACATGTTTTCCCGTTAATGTAATTCTATGGCTCGAAATAAATAAAAAAATAATTGTACTTTTGGCAAAAAAAAAAAAAAAAAAAAAGAAAACGTGCAAAAACACACACCTGTCGAACTCTACAACATTCTTCTGCATTATTATTGAAGAAATCCTGGCAAGGACACAGAGCACTTGAAAATAAAAAATAAAGAAATGGTAAATTTGCAATTTCCATTACAGGAGAATATATCCTCGTTACATGAAATCAAAAGTACAACTCGGGAGCTTAGTTAAACAATCTAACAAACTTTCCAAAAAATCCCTCCCTACTCAAGATGGTTCCTCATCAGGTTTCCCTTTTAGACGCTGCTGACCTGGTAATATTCTCTGGCAAATAATCAACAAATTAAAACGATTAAAATCAACATTTCTTTAAAATAAGTCTTTTCACTTCCAATTCTACTACTGGTACAGGCAAAAGCAGTATGACCTTCTAAATTGGCATCAGCTGGTCTCAGATCAACATCAGCATATATTGACCTTTGCCAATAATACACTGAGTACACCCGTAAAATAACATAACAAAATATTTGAATTGAGGCAACAAGTACATACCCGTTTGAAGAACCTCCCACCTTTCTTGCCCATGCCAGTACCACCAAGACTTGTTGCAAGCATGGATTTGGTATCAGGCCGCCATTTGAGCTCCTTGAGGCTAGAGAAAAGGCCAGACAAGGCAGGGCTTATTTCTTCGTCCTTTATGTTATTGCATGAAATGACGGTTAATCTTTCCAACTCTGGCCAAGACAGGATAATCGACTCAAGACCTTGGGTTGATAGGACTGAACAGCTTTGTAAATTTAAGAGCTTCACTCTCCTGCAAAAGGTGGAAAAAAGGAATTATAATATCTCCTACCAATAAATGATGGATATGTTTCAAACAAACCAATTATAATACAGGTCATTATATATAAATGTACAAGTGACATTCAACATCTTAGAGAAACCGTAAAAGACCAATCCCTGTGAGATGAAAACAATATACTCAATAACATATAGGTGTGTTTGGCACCATCCGTGAACTAGAAGTTCGCGAACTAGGCTAGTTCGCGAGAACCAAACAACCCACGAACTAGACTGTTCGTGAACTTCTTGGCTAGTTCGTGGTTCCCCGATTTTCACAAACTGGAATTAGTTCGTGGGCCTATTCGTGGGCCTTTGTTCGTCCCTAGTTCGTCCGCTGTTCATGAGCGAACCAAACACACCGAATTAGTCCTTAACTTTAGGAGTTTGGATTAATTTCTTAGGGTTCAAATTTATATGGACTGAAAAAATTGGCTGAGCTAACAAGACAGCAATTAGTTTGGTATTGTTGTGATTATTAATGCAAATATATGTTTCTTGGTAATTTAATATAGAATTAACTAATTGATCAATGCAGTAAGGTTTACCATCTAAAATGCATAAAACCCAGAACCAATTACCATATATATAACATAAGATGCAGCAGAAATATCATTACCTACAAATAGCAGCTGAGGCAAATAATTCATCATCGAGCCCCCAACAATTTTGGAAAACAATCTCCCGTGCAGACTCACACACCATAAACAAAGCATGTAAGCTTCTCTTATCCCTAATCTGACATCTCTGCAACTGAACACTTTCAATTGCCGGGCACGAACCCAAGTGCTCCTCAGGACCCGGATCCGCATCAATCCGACTGCACCCTTGCAACCGCAATGTTTTCAAGTTCCCACAGAATGCCAACCCTGCAATCCATCCACTATCCATTTTATGGTCAGAAATGATCAATTCCTCTAGCATTACACAACACCGACCAATTGCAGAGATACCGTCATAGCTCCCTTCACAACCCGAGAGTTCTAATTCAACAAGTCGTTTACAACCATGGGCCAGGATAGTCAGACCTATGTCGGTCACCCCAGGTCCACTGTACAGCCCCTCAACTGACCCCACCAGTCGGAGTATTTGCAGATTTTCAAAGACTGAGATCGGCCGCAATGCCAGGTCGGTGCATCCATGAAGCTCTAGCTCTTGTAAAGTGGGGCAAGAATTGGCTATTGCAAACAGGCCCGAGTCCGATACCGTGGGAGCCACAGTGCAGAGCTTGCGCAAATTGGGAAAGTTGCTGGTGATAGTTTCCAGCCCGACCGAAATGGATTCACATGATATAAATTGCGCGTCGCCAACCGGTGGATCAACATAGAGGTCGAGAGAAACTGAGACGGTGCCCCGGGAGAGAAGAGCTGTGGAGAAGGAGGGGCAGATAAAGGAAGCCGGGAGGAGATCTAGGTCGGTTAGGTTCGGAAAGCAGTATGGCAAGCGCTGATGGAGAAACGACCAGTCAAGAAGAGTAAGGTGGTGCCGGAGGCGGCCGGAGAGACGAAGCCAGCGGCGGCACACAAGAGAAGCTGAAGAGAAGAGGAGAGGCGGAGGTACAAAGGAGAGGACGAGGAGGAGAAGTTGGTCGGAGAGGAGGGAAGTGAGGTCGCCGGAGGAGGAGGTGGGGCCGTCGTCTAGGGTTAGGGTTTTAGGAGGCATGTTGACGACAACATTCTTGAGCCAGAGCTCCGACCAGCTGCTCAGGCGACGGTGTTGGCGCATCTAGGGTTCCGGCGAGTTGCTTCCCGCTCCGGCAGGTGAGGCATGGCCGCTTGTGTGCAGTGAGTGGGTGAGTGTGCGTGCTCTTGCTTGTACCTGATTCGGAGTTCTCTCTTGAATGGTTTGAGCTATAAAATTGAGACAACTTATTTTAGAAAAATCTGCAAATGGAAATGAGAAAGCCTTGTTTTTCTTTTTATTTTTATTTTTATTTTTATTTTTGAGGTGGTAACGGATTGAAAATGATGATGGAAATTTGAACGAGCGGGAGGGAGGTGGGAATTGGGAATTGGAATTTGTTTTGGTTTTTTGGATTTGGATTCACGCATAGAAAAAACAAAACAAAACAAATTTGTTTTGTGGGCCCACCGAGGAACGGGAAATGTAGGCAAATAAGTGGGTAGGGATTTTACAATAATTACGAAATTATCCATGTCAAGTGGAAGAGAATAGTGAGCGAGGAAAGTTAGCTGAACTGCTGAAGTGAGGAACTGGTGATTACTGATTAGAAGTAAAATCTCCGCTCAAAAAAAAAAAAAAAAAAAAAATTATACGAGTAAGATCTAAATTCTAGAATGGTTTTTCTGTGCCCTAAGAATGAGTTTTTATTTCTCAGGAGCCGTTACATGGCGGTAGCAGACTGTTTCTTTTATTGAGCTGTTACACAGAGATAGCATAGTACTGTCACAGAGAATCTGGTCAAAAGGATGGACGAAAAAAAAATTGGACTGCATTTTAGGCTATTCATTTGTCCAACTCCAACAATTGGGTAACTGGCTTCGATCCAATTTTTAAGCTTTCATTGAATTTTCAAGACAAAACCTTCTTCGTTTTGTATTAAAGCCCAATAGAAAGATGGCTTAAATTATAACGGGTCAGTATTTGTACTTTTGATCGCCTTTTATAGGTCTGTGGGCCTATCTTTGATGTTCTTTTGATGATGAAAATGTCCCCGAAGTTTGCAACTAAAATTTCGAAAGCTTTGGCACTACGGCACTAGATTAGATAGGAGATCACATTATGTGCAGACCTTTTTAAGGTCCGAGCAGCTTTTGATCCGAACGGTTCGATCAATGATGGTTGTTTTGTGATTAATATCAGATCCATCGAAATTCGTGCAGTCTATAAAAATATGTCCGCTGAGATTAAATCAGACAGTTCGGATCGAAAGTTTGCCTTCTGCAGACATTTTGAGGTCTGCACTGTCCAGAAAAAAGGGTGTGATAAAATGATTAATAAACGGCAAATGTGCGGTATGAGATTTTGTATTATGTTGCCTACTTGCATGAGTCTAACATATTGGAGGGAGGGTTCTTAGATCTGAAATATAAAAATAACGAAAGTAAATATTGATAAGTGAAAATTTTAAATTTTTAAATGCAAAAGTTCGTTGTTTGAAAAATCCAACCTAACTACCTAAGATTAAAACAGCAGCCGAATTTACAGCACAGGGCTAATTCATATTTTATTAACTTTTTTTTTGGTTGAACGCTAGCTGGACTTTAAAATTTCGGCATTGAAATTAATACAATCGTTCATACAATCATAGTTTATAAATTATAATTTAATATATTAATCTAATTTAATTATTGTTGTTTTGGTGTAAACAAATCCCTCAAATGGAGGAATTATTGTAATTTTTAGAATGTTGTAATCGCTAAAAGATACCCAATGGCTCATAAATCTCAGGTTGACGATTGTAGATTTGGACGGAAAGGAGTCGAGGACACTGTTTGGTTCATTGGTTACAAAAAGAAATTTTATGCCATTTCTGTGATAAATCGTCTTGTCTTTTTTTAATCTTGTCCTTCTATCGTAACTTATTTCTTTTTCTTTCTTCTACTCATAAAAATATGCACTTCTATAATTTTTATATACTATATATACTTTTTATTTAATCCATAAACGTAATAAACTCTTCACCAACCACAAGCAGATAATTAAGGTTGAGATCCTTGTTAATCGAACTATATATATATATATAAAGAGAAAAGGATACACATCGCATGGTACTAGCAGAAGGTCAATACCTTCTGGAGATGGATCAATGTTTACCTCAGCCTACAACTTCAATTACTTGAAGAAATCGCCATAATCTCAGGTAAAAATGCAAAGTTCAAGGGGAAGGGGGGATGGAAGCTCTAAATCTGCCCAGATTTAAGGCTTTTGTTCGCCAAGATTAAATCTCGACCATCAGATCAATGAGTTCGTTTTCTAATGCTTCGCTTTCGTTGAGCCTAGAAATGGAAAATTGATTTAGACCCATAGCTTTGGTCGGCGGTGGGGTTCCCTATTAACTGAAATAACGGCCTTTAACATTAGAAATTTGGGCATTTATTAATTTTTTTTAAAAAATAATTAGACATTTTCATTCCATAATAAAAAAGTAAGTATCTCCACACAGATATTGACGCGGTCCTTTTTTGTTTTATAGACATGTAATTAACATAATTAGATAATTTTAGCACACACTCGTCTTTTGCATCAAACTTGAAAGTTGGTATGTTTTCATTAAAATAATAATAAAAAATCCCATGCACTCACGTCTTGCATAATAAAATATTGAACACAATTTGCATCAAATTTAAGCCAATGCAAAAGTTGGTAAGCTTTTATTGCAATAATATAAAATTCAAATATTGACCATTCAAGTCAACTTAAAAAATTTTAATTGACGCAGCTCATTTTTAATTGGATTTTTTATTTTTGGGCACAGCTCATTTTTAATTGGCTTTTTTTTTTTTTTTGTTACTTTGTGTTTCTGTACGTAGCTGTATATGCTCACTGCATGGGACGCCCCAGTGTCAGTAAGCATGCTATTTGTTTATTAACAGACAATGATTTTTTAAAAAATTGCAAAACTATTACGTACACATCGAACGAAAATGTAAACTGATGTTTAAAATGAAAATGTAAACCGAAGTTTAAGAAAATTACAATGACACTTACCATGTACCAAACATAAAAACCAATAAAATACTTTAGGAACTAAACTAGCACCATGAGAAATTTCTTCTTGCCTAGATTTCTGTCCAGTATATATAAAACATTTATAGGACTCTTTGTTCTATGGCAAAAGTTCGACTATATTCTTTCCTTTCACACATAAGTCGTTAATTATTGATGATTGTAATTTAAATTTATTCTTATTATTATTTTTTTTTGTAATACTATCGTGATTTATAGTTACTAGCATAAAATGCCCTGGGCAAATAAATAAACAAAATAACCTTAGGTAATAAAAATATATATGTTACTTAGAATACTAGCAATACAAATATATATGTTACTCAATTATTTTTTTTATTAGATGGAAAATCAAAATATATTGTTGCTTCATCTAACGATTGATATCCAACCATAGATCAAATATATCGAACAATAGAAATATGTGTTTACCTGATAGAAATAGCGTGTTAACACCTCTTGGATCCATACGTTTATAAGTAGTAGAGATAGAGATGATTAGAATAATCTGTGGAGCCAGAGGCAACTTTTCGAACCGAATTCGGAGCTATTTCGGTCCGAAATCCGTCAGAAATTTGTAAATATTTTATTTCCTTATTTTGGTTTAAAGCAAAATTAGAAAGAAATAATCATAGCCACCTGTGTTTCTATAAATGTGCGCCTCCTTCTTTCTGGTTATATTCTTCTTCCTCTCTCTCTATCTCTCTTGTACTAAACTATTGAAAAGAAATAAAAAAAATGGTGGTGTGTGTGTATCGTGGACGTAGGTACAACTTGTACTGAACCACGTAAAAAATCCTCGTGTCTCTCTGTGTTGTTGATCTTATTTACATGGTATCAGAGCCAGGTTCTGAGATCTGTTGATTTGATAGTTGTGCGAGCGACTGCACAACTCGATTCCTCTTCTCTTTCTCTGTGCGAGTTACTGCACAGACGACCTCTCCCTCGTGCCAGTTACTGTACGAGCGATTGATTCTATTTCTTCTTGACTAGATCTCGCCAAAACCTCAACGAAATCCTAAAATTTCGGACTGAAATTTACCCCTCTCCTGACCTAAAATCATGAGTTCTCCGTCCGATTCCAGCACCATAACACCTATCCCTGATCCTAATCCTCCAGATGCCATGGCTCTTATCCAGAGTCTGAACAACACTCTGTCCCAGTTGCTTACACAGCCGAGAGCTTCTTCAAATACCTATAGCCAAGAGGGGTTCACCTCTGCGATGTCGATCAAGCTAGATGGAACGAACTTCTACCTTTGGTCACAGATGCTGAAGATGAAACTCAACGGGCGAGATAGATTGGGTCACCTTGATGGATCGACTCGGCCAAAGCCATCAGATGAGGAGGCTTATAAACGGTGGTCTGTGATAGATTCTCAGGTGAAAGATTTCATGATCAACTCTATGGACTCATCGTTGATAGGTAACTTCTTGCCTTACTCCACTGCAAAAGAGGTATGGGATGCTGTTAACACCTCATACTTTGACGGTAGTGACTTGTCTCAGATTCTGGATCTAAAAAGGAAAATCAATAAGGTCAAACAGAGTGGTGAATTAGTCCAGAATTTTTACAGCACTCTCTAAGGGTTATGGAAGGAATTAGACACCCGTGAAATGTCCAACTGACATTGAAAAGTACCAAAAACTTGTGCAAGAAGAAAGGGTGTTGACCTTTTTGGATGGTTTAGCTGATAAGTTGGACCAGATTAGGGCTAATATACTCCAAATGAAACCTATTCCTACAGTAGAAGAGGCATTTGCCTTGGTAAGAAAGGAGGAAATGAGACAAATTGTTATGTTGAATGGAGGAGAAGTTGGGGACAACTCGTTGGCCATGCTAGCGAAAACCTAAACTTTGAACCTCCAAAAGTCCAACTATCCCTCAAAACCAAACAATAAAAAACCAGTTCCACCTGGAGGATGTACCCATTGTAAAAATCTAAAACACTCTGTGGAGCAATGTTTCAAGTTGATCGGATATCCGGACTGGAGGGAGGAAAATAAGAAGAAGAGGCAAGGCAAGCACACGTGGCAGAAGCCGCGACTACTGAAGGAAAAACCCTACCAGCTGCGAACTTGGCTGGTTTAAGCCCTGGCAGTGAGAATTTCGGTCCGAAATCTGAGGGAAACCTCTCTGTTTTGCCTTATGTCGAGACAAATGAATGTAAAAGTTTTACTTTGAATACACCTGGTACTGACTGCTCTTGGATTATTGATTCATGGGCGACTGATTACATGACATACAATAGGGAATACTTGGTAAGGGAATCTGTTCCAAGAAAAAACAAGATTATTAATGCAAATGGAGAAGTCTATCCAGTCACAGGGGCTGGAGAAGTCCAATTTTTCCCTTCCTTAACTCTTTCAAATACACTCTTGGTTCATTCTCTTTCATCCAAGCTTTTGTCTGTGGGACAGTTATGTGAATAACTTAATTGTGTGGTACTTATGTATCCTTGTTTTTGTCTCTTTCAGAACCTCTCGACGAAGGAAATTCTTGGTCGTGGTGCTAGAAGAGGAGGACTGTATCATTTATAAGACCTGGCTGCTGGACAAGCACATCTATCTGCTGGATCGAACTTGAGTAGGAAGTCCTCTATTTGGATATGGCACAGGCGATTAGGTTATCCATTATTTGGGTACCTAAGAAAACTTTATCCTAGTCTGTTTTCTAGTTTTGAGAATGAAAAGTTTGATTGTGATGTGTGTATCAAATCTAAGAGCCATCAAGCTCATTTTGCTAAGATTTTGGATGATGATAATAATAGAGTTCCTTTTGATTTGATTCACTCTGATATTTGGGGACCCTCCCCGGTTGACTCTCTAGTAGAAAATAGATAGTTTGTCTTGTTTGTTGATGACTGCACTAGAATGACTTGGGTTAATGTGGTGAAACAAAAAACTGATGTATCACTTGCCAATAGATCCTTTATTACCATGGTTAAAAATCAATTTGATAAAAATGTCAAGGTTTTTTGGAGTGATAATGGTAGGAAATTTGTCAACAAAACACTAGGAGAGTTTTTTAAAGACAATGGAATTATCCATGAGACCAGTTGTGTTGGTACTCCTCAGCAAAATGGTAGGGCAGAACGTAAGAACAGACAAATTCTAGAAATGATCAGGGCAATGATGATAGAAAATAATGTTCCTAATTCTTACTGGGATCTGCAGTCACCTCAGCAGTGTATTTGATGAATAGATTACCTTCTGCACCTCTTAAATTTCAAACACCTTTATAAAAACTCTCAACCTACACTGTGATCCCTTCTGTTCTTAATATCTCACCTAAAGTGTTTGGTTGTATAGCCTATGTTCACATACAGAAACATCAACGTTCTAAACTTGACTCTTGTGCTGAAAAGTGTGTGTTCATCGGTTATGGTCAACATCAAAAGGGCTATAGGTGTTTGAATCCAACCTCCAGAAAAGTCTATACTACCATGGACCAGACCCATTCTCAGGGGGAGAGTGTGATAGACAATGAGTCCTGGTTCGATACAGTAAGGAATGAAGATTTTGAACCTGAACCAGGAAATTTCGGACCAAATTTTGTAAATTTCGGTCCGAATTCTGTAAATTTCGGTCCGAATTCTACTCTCTGCCCAGAAGACCACCTAAATTTCGGTCCAAATTCTGTACTTTTCGGTCCGAAATTTGAGGATGAGAATGAGAATTTGAACCCATAAATGGACCCACTAGCAAATTCGGGTCCATCAGAAGAGAATTTGGAAAGCGAAGATGAAGAAATGATACAGTCCCCTACTTCACCACATGATCAATTTCTTGAGTCAGAGGCAAAATATTTCTGAACATGTTAGTACTAACCCTAGTTATCAGTTATCTTTCAGAGTTAACAGAGGCAGACCACCTAAGAGATACAGACCAGATGAGGATGGTGAGGGTAGATATGCAATGGCAAACTTCATGACTATGTCTCACATGCCAGAGCCTGTGAAGGAGTTTGACAGAACACTTGCATCAGTTCATATCCCAGGCAGCCTAAATGAAGCTCTTAGCGATCCGAAATGGGTGGATGCAATGAAGACAGAGCTGGATGTACTGGAAAAAAATGACACTTGGGATTTGGTGACAAGGCCAAAAGACAGAAAGGCAGTAGGCTGCAAATGGGTGTTTACAGTCAAATATGAGCCCACTGGAGAAATTGACAGGTACAAGACAAGACTGGTGGCAAAGGGTTATTCTCAGACATATGGAGTAGACTACCAGGAGATTTTTTCTCCTGTAGCAAAGCTGAACACTGTGATGATTCTATTCTCCATTGCTGCAAATAGAGACTGGCCTCTACATCAATTTGATGTGAAGAATGCTTTCTTGCATGGTGACATTGATGAAGAAATCTACATGAATATCCCACCAGGATACAGTCATTCAAAACTTCTTGTGTGCAGATTGAAGAAAACTCTGTATGATCTGAAACAGTCCCCTAGGGCCTGGTTTGGTAGATTCTGCAGTGGTATGAGGGGATATGGATACACTCAGAGTGATACTGACCACACTTTATTCTTCCTCAAGAATAAAGGTAAAATTATTATCTTGATAATCTATATTGATGATATGGTAATCACAGGTGATGATTCTGAAGGAATCCGAGATCTGGAAGAAAAACTGTCCAAAAAGTTTGAAATGAAGAATCTAGGAGGGTTGAAGTATTTCCTTGGAATCGAAGTTGCACGCAATAAGGAAGGTATTTCTTTGTCTCAAAGAAAGTATGTGCTTAACTTGCTTGCTGAAATAGGTATGTTGGACTGCAAACCTGTTGACACACCAACCAAACAGAACACCAAGTTGGATGTGTTTTCTGACCAGGCACCTACAAATAAGGATCAGTACCAGAGATTGGTAGGGAGAGTCATTTACTTGTCACATACTCGGCCTGATATTGCTTATGCTGTGTCTGTGGTGAGTCAGTTCATGCATGCTCCCAGTGAGCAACATATGGAAGTTGTCATGTGGATTTTAAGGTATTTCAAGGGATTCCCAGGACGATGTATCTTCTTCAAGAGAAATGGTCATCTTCAGGTTGAGGGATATACAGATTCTGACTGGACTGGAGATGTGACTGATAGGAAATCCACGTCCGGATACTTCACATTAGTTGGAGGTAACTTGGTTACCTGGAGGAGAAAAAAACAAAAGGTGGTAGCTTTGTCAAGTGCAGATGCAGAGTTTAGAAGAATTGCTAAAGGTTTGCAAGAATTACTGTGGATAAAGAGAGTACTCAAGGATCTTGGCCTCTATGATAACAGGGAGATGAAGCTGTTTTGTGACAACAAGGCAGCTATTGCAATATCTCACAATCCGGTGTAACATGATAGGACCAAACACATTGAAATGGATAGGCACTTTATTCGACAGAATTTAGAAGATAAAGTCATTAGCATTCCTCACGTGAGTACTGACGAACAATTGGCAGATATACTAACCAAAGGGGTTTCCAGTACCATCTTCCAGGGAGTGATTTGCAAGTTGGATATGCAAGACATCTACATGCCAACTTGAGGGGGAGTGTGAAGCCAGAGGAGACTTTTCGGATCGAATTCGGAGCTATTTCGGTCCGAAATCTGTCAGAAATTTATAAATATTTTATTTCCTTATTTTGGTTTAAAGCAAAATTAGAAAGAAATAATTATGACCACCTGTGTTTCTATAAAGGTGCGCCCCCTTCTTTCTAGTTATATTCTTCTTCCTCTCTCTCTATCTCTCTTGTACTAAACTATTGAAAAGAAATAAAAAAAAATGATGGTGTGTGTGTGTCGTGGACGTAGGTACAACTTGTACTGAATCACGTAAAAAATTCTCGTGTCTCTCTGTGTTGTTGATCTTGTTTACATAATCTAAAAATATTCTATGATAATTTAGTATCTAATCTAATAAAAAAAATAACAAATACGCATCGCAAAGGTACATAATCGTGGTAGAAAATTTCGGCATATATATCATATTTTTTTTAAAAAAATATTGAAAGCGGCTATTAAGGGACATATCATTAGTATCTTAAGTAGAAAAACTATTTTAACAAAAGGGTCAAAATCAGGAAACTCAAAACGCATTCTTTAATTCTTCAAAATATAAACGTGGCATATTGTAAGACAAATTGAGGATGAAGCAAGGAGCGATTACCCCTGACTTCTTGGGTCTTGAAAGTTGAGAAATTCAGTCCTATCTCTGAAGCAGGGGGTGCGTGTTTCACTGATTTTAGCAAAGATAGATAAAATAATCTTAAATATTTACTGTGCTTGTCAGCAATTGGAGTCTGCAACAAAAACATAGAAATGCGATGAGATGTTTCTAGCATGATGCAGGTAACGAGACATTTAAGGTAATTGCGAAATTAGTAAATTAATATGAATAGAAGGAGGTATTAATATGGACTTATCCAAAAAAATATACGGCACCAATTAATGTGTGCATACGCATAAGTAGAAAAATAACAAAAGGGAATCCAATAATGTCTGTTTCAGTGAGAGTATCAACTTGAATGAAAATAAAACGTAACATATCATATTACATTCATTTAAAAAAAAGAAATAAATATTGTTAAATATTACATACTAAATTGACAATGAAGCCTCATATTTTGTTATCACAAATATATTGTTTTTTTGTTTTTGTTGGAGTTAAAGTGTTAAACAGAGTATTAAATTGATCCTGCAACTTGGAGTCAAAATTTCTGAACCATTGACCAGAAATTAACAACCTTAATTACATCCTACTAATCGTCACTAAGAAGAAAAGGCTAAACACTTAATTGCCTTCTCTTAGCCATGTGTAACTACTTGACCTAACACCTTCTTGTCTATAAATAACTCATTTTACCACTCACTTCTCAGTTCTTCAATCCACACTCTTCTTCTTTTCCTCAGAGAGATATCTACTTGATTATTTGCTCAGGATCACTAGTGGCAATGGCTCGTTTTGTTGTGCCTGACTTTTTATTCATGGTTGTGTTAGTGCCAGCAGCATTGCTTGTCAACCAGGGAGCATGCCAAAACCGCAAACTCTTGGACTTGAATAACTCCACCCTCGCTGCATCATCTGGGTGGCCCACTGGTGGAGCGACATGGTATGGCAGTGCGAACGGTGCTGGTAGCGATGGTAAATTGAATCACTTGTCATGCATTAATTATCATAATCATCGTCACCATCACTACTGTTTATCCTTGTTATTACTGCTTCTTTTATCGCTGCAGAATGCAAATATTATGCTTGTTACCAGTATATATTATCTGTTTATCTGTTGCTGATGAGAAACTTATAAATACATGACTGTTACTGATACCGCTTTATCCACAGTCATTAAAACGTACAGAATTTTTAATACATGCTTAAGCTTCGCAAAGGTTCTTACTTCTTAGGTTGAGGTGCCATTGGTCCATTTTAGAAATTAAGAACACAACTGTATGCAATACAGTTCAAGATCATCATGTAACATGAATATTACTGTCTTTTAAAATTGTTATGTATTTTATTTTTTAAAGATATGATAGGGTCATTTTTTTTTTTTTTTTTTGATACACTAGATAGGGTCAAGTTCTTCAACATATTTTGAAATTCAAATGTTGACAAGTGATCTTCTGGTTGGGTTTCAAATCTGCAACCTCTATTCAAAGTGATTTTTTTTTTCACTGAACCTAAGATTGATTTTTTATATATTTAAATAGTCATGAATTTAATCAATTTCCAGATCAATTGTATTTATTTATTTAGGAACGGAGTAACCAACAAGGTTTATATATGGAGACTCTCTAGTCAGTTGCAGCATGGTTTTGTTGAAACAAACTTTTCTGACTTTTAAAAGTGCAACCAACATTCTTTGCTCACCTATATGAAACGTGCACAGTACATTGTACAAATCACATGAGATATGTGACACATAGCTTTTAATAACTCTTTGTGACTTTGTAGGTGGTGCATGTGGGTACCAAAATGCAGTTGATCAAGCTCCTTTCTCATCAATGATTGCTGCCGGCAGCCCTTCAATATTCAAATCTGGCTTAGGTTGTGGTGCTTGTTATCAGGTCAAGTGTACTGGTAATGCGGCGTGCTCTGGTAACCCGGTGACGGTTGTATTAACTGACGAGTGTCCTGGGGGTCCATGCCTCTCAGAGCCTGTTCATTTTGACATGAGTGGGACTGCTTTTGGAGCCATGGCTCTGTCAGGTCAGGCTGATCAGCTTCGCAATGCTGGTGTTCTCCAAATTGAATATACTCGGTAAGGGTATATTATTATATTTAAGAATGCATGTAACATAAATATGATTATAAATCTATAAATACTTCCTCTTCTTAATTCTGTTTATACTATATAATGGTCTTAGCTAGTAAGTAAAACTAATAATAAGCTCTAGTAAAATTTATTAACTACCTAAATGTCGGTCCTTTAGCAATTGATTGCTTGGCCATCTTAAAAGAACAGCCTTCTCTGCCTTCAATTGTTCAAAAGCACCAGCTTGGTGCATGAAAAAATAATCTCGTGTATCTCATCATGACACCTACACCTTTCAACTTTAAGCAAGCAAGCATTTAATTAATTACTCTTTTTAATTACCACAAAAATTAACATAAATCCATACCTGCAGTGTCCAGTGCAGCTACCCAGGAACCCAGATAACACTTCATGTGGATTCAGGCTCAAACCCGAACTACTTTGCAGTACTTATCGAGTTTGTAGGAGGAGATGGAAGCCTATCAGCTGTCGATCTCATGCAGACAGGATACAGTTCATGGACCCCAATGGAGCACTCTTGGGGTGCAGTCTGGATGTTGAACTCAGGCCCAACACTTCAAGCCCCCTTCTCGATCCGTCTCACGTCAGACTCCGGCAAAATCCTAGAGCTGAATAATGTGATTCCGCAAGGGTGGCAGGCTGGTGCAACGTACAAGTCAACCACAAACTACTAAAGGCCAAATTGTCAAAAGCATACATGGGAAGATATATATTTATACCAATTCGTGCTTATTAGTTTACACAGTAGTTAGGGTATGCATATATAATATGCAAGATCCCTTATTAAGTATGAAAGTGTAATAATAATATATACGTGTTAGAAGGAATAAAAATAAGTACGGCGTGGAAGAGGAGGAGGCGGATGAGTTCTCCCCTCCGCCGGTGTCAGCTTGATATTATACATACGAGTATCAGAGTATGTTATATAGATACCGAGTATTTAATTTGTAGTCATGATCATTATTGTCTGTTAAGAAGATGTTTAAATTAAAGCTTGCTTTGTCTCTTCTTTTTTTTTTCTTCTTTTATTTTCCTTTTGTCCCAATGAAAACAATTCGTGCAAACGTGGCTTTTCTCTTTGTTTTAAGATACAATTGAAAAATTGAAATGTGACAAGCCAAAAGGAGAAAGGAAAAAGAGTGAAAAAAAAAATGTACGTAATTTTGGAAATTGTTCTGTAGTTATATTTTTACAACTCATTTTATCTTCTCTAATCTCTATATATTATGGCATCGCTTAAGTACTTATAAGTTCCGTCAGAGGTCATGAATCCATTTTTTCTTGTTCACGAGCTCAAACTAGGGTAATCCGGCCTACACCTGCAAATCTAGTTGAAAGACCCAGCCCAGCCCAATTGCCCAAATTCAATGCAATAATTATAGTGATGAATCAAACCCACACCCAGCACATTTTCCAGTATATCTCCTTGCCCTGCAGTTGTAGAGTACTTGTAGAGCATTCTATTTCTCCATCCTGGACGCCACTAGAGCTTGGCACAATCTCGTCTATCCAATCATCAATCATCACACAATGTACAGTATAATAAATTTTTATCACGCCGCCGACTTGCATAAATCAAGAATTCAAGATTATGTTGAAGGAGGGATTATTCATATACAAAAAAAAAAAAAAAAAATCAACAACGAAACTTAAGTAGTTAAGTTCAAGAATTTGAATTACTAAATAATTTTAATTATTAAAGTTTATACTTTAAAAATCTGATAAGAAATTAAACAGCACTTGACCTTTTAAAACACGGTCAACTCGGTTGTTTAGCTGAACGCCCACTGGACTTTCAAAGTCCACAAGTTTGCAATTAAGGCCCTGATTAGAATTATCTTTTTTTTTTAATATGGAATTTCATTTCATTATTATTTTTTTTTATCAAAATGGATGAATTTGATATCTTTTGTTTGAAATTTCTATATTATTAGATCCAAAGAAATCTTGAGAAATCAATTCTAGCAAAATGAAATCTCATGCAAAAATTATTTTGATCAAAGCCTAATTCTTATTATTATTTATTTTTTTTCTCGCAAGCGAATAGTGCAAAACTTTTATTTTTTTTCGGTACCTGCTGGAAATTCCAGTCGATTTTTCTAGTGTAAAAAAAAAAAAAATCTTGTATTATTAGTGCTTTGAATGACTCACTACGCCATTTTTTGGCTTTAACGCCGGTTAAATAGAGGCCTTTAGCACCGGTTGAACAGCAGTGCTCAAGGGGAGTGGTGTTAAAAATCATTGAAAACCAGTGTTTAAAATCCAGTGCTAAAAACAAGCCAGTTTTGCGATGGAAAAAAACATGATATCTTTAGCACTGGTTTTTAACTAAAAACTGGTGTTAAAAATGTGATCTTTAACACCTACTTTTAGTTAAAAACCGGTGTTAAAGATCAACGTAAAATAAAAAAAAAATATTTTGGGGCAAGCTCCTTTTTTCCTGTTTGCTACGTGCTGCCTTTTAATATCTCAGTCCAATAAAGAAATGAGTCCACAAATTTATATTTCACTTAAGCTCCTTTGGACAATTCAAATTAATTTACAACTAGGTCCCCGGTCTCAAAAACAATCACAAATGGGTTTCTGAACTAAGAAACTCGTACCAGTAAGCAAAACAGAGGGTACAAAACTTGATTTTCTCGTTTGCCCAATTGGATTGAAGTCCTCCATGATCCTTCCTCATGATCTAGGAAAGGCTTCGAATTAGAAAAAAATAATTGAACAAGTACCAATTCAGAAACTGAAGTTGAATTAGCTCAAAATTTGACCCAAATAAACTAGGGAAGGCTTCGAATTTGATACCTTGATAGCCTCAGTGGCGTACTCGACCTAAAAGAGCCTTCCGTCACGAGACAAAAATTAGTGCGAAAATTACCTCAAAGGTGCTAGCTGTCGAAGGTGCAGTCGAGGGACTGTGGTGAGGCAGTGGTGAGGCGCTTGGAGAGAGGGGCAGTCATGCGGAGAGAGGGGCAATAGTGCTCAAAGGGGAAGAGTAGAGGTGAGAGAGAGAGAGGCAATGGTGGCAGTGCTCGAAGGTTGGCGCAGAGGAGAGTAGAGGCGGAGAGAGGAGGCAGTGGAGTAGCGTAGAGGAGAGTAGAGGCACAGAGAGGAGGCGCAGAGAGAAGGATTTACAGAGGGGTTTCGGACTTGACATTTTTAGAGAAGAGAGAAGAAATGAGAGTAGTATTAAATGAGATAAGAGATAAGAAGAAAAAAAATCTGTCGATTTTTAAGACCGATTTTTTATTAAAAAACCGGTCTTAAAAAAAAAATCTAAAATTCAGTTTTCTTTAGGACCGATTTTTTATAAAAACCGATCTTAAAAAAAATTGATTTTTTTTTTGCAACTCTTTAAGATCGGTTTTTATTATAAAAAAACCGGTTCTAAAAAATATCTGACAATATCAAAAATGCCACTGGGTGTTTTTAGAACCGGATTTTGAAAAAACCGATGTTAATGTAGTGGTTCTAAAAATCATTTGTGGCGTAGTTACTGATGGCTGTTTTAATCTTATCTTTGATCGAACTTACAAAATACGGCTTTTCGTATCTTAAATTTCTATAAATATTTATTTATCAAAATGTATTTCCTTCTTTTTCTTTGTTTCGTTGTAAATAAATCCGTGAAAAAGAGGTATTGTATCGTTTAAAGTGTTATAACTATACCCAATGCCTCATAAATCTCACTATTTACAATTGCCGATATTAAAAGATTTTATACGGATAGGATATTACTTGGATTACAATAAATATTTGCAAGCCATTGCTGTGATATATCGTCCTTATTATTACTTTTTTTATCCTTTTATTCTTTTATCTTGACTTGTTCATTTTCCTTTTTTTTTTATTCTTGCAATTATGCACTTTCAAACCTTCAATAATTCATAAAATTGTTATTTGATTGATAGAATGGTCTAAACTCTTCACATTATTAAGGTCGAGTGCTCATTAATTGAACCAAATACATTAAAATAAGCGGTATCCATCATCACATGGAACTTGAGAAGGTCAATACCGCATAGAAATATATCATCCTTTACCTCAGCCTACATAAAATCAATTACTTGAAGAAATCGCCATATTCTCAGGTCAAAATGCCAAGTTCAAGAGGAAGGGGGGATGGAAGCTCTAAATCTGCCCAGATTTAAGGATTTTGTTAGTCAAAGATGAAATCATGGCCATCAGATCAACGACTTCTTGTTATAGCGCATCGCTTTCGTTGAGCCTAAAATGGGAAATTGATTTTGACCCTTAGCCTTGGTCGGCTATGGGTTCCCTTCTAACTGAAATAACGGTCTTTCGCATTAAATAATTGGCCATAGGATTATTTTTTAGACATATGATCCTATTGTTTTGTTAATATTTATTTTGACATGATATTAACGTGAATAGATAATTCTAATAAACACTCATCTTATATAATACATCCTTAGATAATTCTAATAAACACTCATCTTATATAATACATCCTCTTGATTATTTTTAAATATCCAAAATAAAAAATTATAAATTGTTTTAGACATTTTTTTATTATTTATAAGCCAATTTAAAACTTGTTATGTTTTTTTTCATAAAATAATTAAAACTTTTGTCACTGTTGACAATTAAATTTCAACTTAAATTTGATACAGACCCCATCTAAAATGTGAAGAATATACTTTATAATTTTAATAATTTAATATGTAAATTCATGAAATTATCAAAATGGCTATACCATAAGTAAGAAATGGATGTAAATTAGTTCTACCCTAGCTAGCTTTTTTTTTCGCCCTTTAATTTGCATAGCAACTTTTTAATTGAACTTTCTTTTTTTCTTACATTTATATATATGTAGTTATATATGTAACTTATTGATGTGTGAATGAGCATGATTGTTTCGCCCTTTCTTTTACCATATAATTTTGCATTCTTCTCTATTCAATTAATACATCTTTAATTCTAAAAAGCAAACAATATTCTTACATTTATCATAAAAAAGCATTTAATTATTATATTTTTATGATTTTATCATAAAACATAGCAACGAAAATTACCCGCATTGTTTAATATCAAGGCAACATCATATTATTAATATTTTTAATTTAATCATTATTTTTATTAAAAAGTAACAAAAAATTTTCATCCAATTATATAATTTTCTGAATTTTGATACAATATTCGGAATTTTTTATTTATTATTTTTTCAGCCAAAAAAAATTTAAGTAATCTTGACCAATGTTGACACGAAAACATATCACGACACAACTAACATGCCGGCTCGTACCGTATCAAAAATCTTACTGTGCTCAAATTTTCCTCCACCCAAGATGAGACGTAAAAATATGTGCCCACATGAGACAACACGAACCGCAGCCATGCAGGAGTGTGCTCTTGACTAGTCCTATCTTTATAACTGAAGTGTGCGCTTCACTGTTATTTGCAAAGATAAAATTACCTTAACTGTTTTATGTGCTTGCTTCATGCTTGGCAAGATATCAAGGCTATAACCAAAGATAACAAAGAGATAATATTTCTAACTCTTCATTTAGATTAAGGAGACATTTCGGATAAATTGAAAAATTATTAGTAAATCAGTATGAAATAGAAAGAGGTACTGCTATATATTAAGGACAAAAATTCATGTGTGAATACTCATTAGTAGATATTAATCAATTATCAAAGGGGGAATCCAATCGTATTTATTTAATGAAAGAATCAACTTAAATCAGCAAAAATTACAACATTATTATGTTAAGCTCGTTCAAAACGGAAACAAATATTGCACAATATCCCATAATTAACTAATTGTAAATTGACAATGAAGATTCAAATTCTATCTGCTCCAGTAAAACCTGAATTTTTTTAATGGATTAAAAGAGAGCTTTGATTTGATACTGTAACTTGGAGTCAATATTTCTGAACCATTGACCGGAGATTATCAAGTATCAACCTTGCATCCTACTAATCCTCACTAACAAGAAAAGGCTAGACACTTAATTGCCTTCTCTTAGCCATGTGTAATAACCTGACTTATACCCTCCCTTCCTGTCTATAAATAGCTCATCTCACTACTCTTAATCCATCAATCCACACTCTTCTCCTATAAAATTGAGTTATCTAATTGATCATTTCCTCAGAACCTAAAGTGAAAATGGCTTATTTTGTTGTGTCTGACATTTTCTTTGCGGCTGTGTTAGTGCTAGCAATGCTTATCAGCCCAGGGTCTTGCGAAAGCCGCAAACTCTTGAACTTGAATAGCTCCAGCGTTGCTGCTTCCAATGGCTGGTCCACAGCTGGAGCGACATGGTATGGCAGCGCAAATGGTGCTGGCAGCGATGGTAATTCGCATAACATATTTTGTATCATGATTAATATATTATCGCCATCACTATTCTTTATCATCGTTGCATATATTATTGCTTGGACTTTTTTAATAATCAGTTCAATTATTAGAGTTGTTTATCTGTTCATGTTATGAGATGCTTATATAATATATATATATATACATGACTATTGTTAGTACATCTTTATGAACAAGTGATAAACTGGAATTTTTAGTACATGCTTAAACTTTGCACAAATTTTTAGGACACTTATGCATGCAATAATAAAGTTCGAGATTTGAGGTGAAACATGAATATTTACCTTCGTTTAAAACTGTAATGTACTTAAAACGTGATTCTGAATTTAATATTTAGATCAATTTGTATTTTATGATTTTATAAACGGAGTAACCTTCAAATTCTGTATATATATAAATTAAACTGTTCAGATCGGTTGCAATTAGAAAGTTATGGTTTTGTTGAAACAAATTTTGTTGATATTTAAAACAACAAATCAACATTCTTTACTTATATGAAACGTGCACAGTACATATCACATGAGATATGTGATTTATAGCTTTTAAGTTTTAACAACTCTGTGTGAGTTTGTAGGTGGTGCATGTGGGTACCAAACTGCAGTTGATCAGGCTCCTTTCTCATCAATGATTGCTGCCGGTGGCCCTTCGATCTACAAATCGGGGTTGGGCTGTGGTGCTTGTTATCAAGTCAAGTGTACTGATAATGCGGCTTGCTCTGGTAACCCAGTGACGGTTGTATTAACTGACGAGTGTCCTGGTTGTGTCCAAGAGTCTGTTCATTTTGACATGAGTGGGACTGCGTTTGGAGCCATGGCTCTGTCAGGCCAAGCTGATAAGCTTCGCAACGCCGGTGATCTTCAAGTTCAATATTCTCGGTAAGTATTTAATTTAGCACATGCATGTACAATAAATAATATGATTGAATTGTGCTTGTCATCAATTGCTCGTACCTAGTAAGTTTTTCTTCCTCTCTCAAGCAGATATGCAACAAAAGTTCAAAATTAAGTATAAAATTTGGTAAAATTTATCAGCTACCCCAAATATGAGAGTATGAGACCCTCTAAAATGATTTTTGATAGTTGTAATGTACTTGAGGTCATGCTTGTTGCTACAACTCAGGTCCTTGGGTTGCCATCTCAAAAAAGCCACTTCGGTGCATGCAATACAATCTCGTGTTTCTCATGAGTCATGACACCTACACCTTTTAAACAAAATATTGCAATTTATTACTCTTGTACCACAGATAGTAACATATATCCACACCTGCAGTGTCCAATGCAGCTACCCAGGAACCCAGATAACACTTCGTGTGGATTCAGGCTCAAACCCGAACTACTTTGCAGTACTGATCGAATTTGTAGGAGGAGATGGAAGCCTCTCAGCCGTTGATCTCATGCAATCAGGATACAGTTCATGGAGCTCGATGCAACACTCGTGGGGTGCAGTCTGGTTGCTGAATTCAGGCTCAGCGCTTAAAGCCCCTTTCTCGATCCGTCTCACATCTGACTCCGGCAAAACCCTGGTGCTGAATAATGTGATTCCGCAAGGGTGGCAGGCTGGTGCAACGTACAAGTCAAACACAAACTACTGAAAGCCAAATGAAATTGATCCCTTAATTTATAACTATAATTATGTTTGAGCTTATTTTTACCTAAGTCTATAGTGTAACCGGAACAGTAATTAATATGGATGTGTTAAAAAGAATAAAAATATAGAAGAGGAGGAGGCGGACGAGTCTCCCCTCCGCCGATGGCAGCTAGATATCATGCGAGTATCAGACTATATGTTATCTAGTTTTTAATTTGAAGTCGTAATCAATTTAATATTAATGTGGTGCATAAGATGTTTAATTAAATTAAGGCTTCTTGCTATTTTTATTTATTTGTCCCAACAAGAAACAAGTCGTAGTAACATGGATTTGATCTCTTTTGTCGCACCACACAAAATCATAACTCACAAGCCTAAAGAGGGAAAGAAAAGTATGGTGGCAATTTTGAAATGTTCTGGCCTGTAGCCGGCGCCAGCGTGCATATTATGATTGTTTGCGCAATTCTTACTTTGGGAACATTTGTTACATAAAATTTATTTTGATACAAAGCAAAGAGTCTGCAAATAAATTTATTTATTAAAATTAAACAATGCACTAAATAGTGTTAGTTTGAGAAAATAAATCTCAAATTTAGACTGAAAGGGTTAATTACGACTCCACGATGCCGGCCCCTGTGATGCTTGTCAACTCCGAAATCAATAGTTCAATACCCTCCGCCCAATACACAATATACAAAGCCTTTTCCCTACCATTTTTAATTCACATCCCTATAAACTATAAAGAAAAATTTAACAAAAATTCTTCTGAAATAGAACAACGAGTCCTGCTCAGGCGATCAGTACCTTCTTCCACATGACCACATATATATGTCCATACTGCCTAGCCAAGAAATTTGACTGATTGGGACTTTTAAACCGCCAGCTGCAGATGCAAGCGCTCCCATTCAAATGTTCAATTTAACTCAAATTATCAATAATAGGTCATTTAAATCGAATTATAATAATGAGAAAAATTAAAATTTAAATAATAATAAGCTTAGAAGTGCCATATCATCAATGATGCAAAAAGAATGCATTGAACGTAAAGTGCTATCGCACATTTACATGTAAGGATTTGCGATGTTAGGTCTAGTAGAGAGATACTATAGGAGTGTTTGGATTGTGTTATAATAAGATAAAGCAAATAAAGACTATATTATCTATTTCGGAAACAATCGAGCACACTTTATATTTATATTCACGAATTAAGTCATATTGTCCATTTCTACCATCTTAGAAATTTAAATTCAACTTAGTAATATTTTTTTGGATTTCATTACATGCAAATAACTGTGAGTAAAACTTGTCCATATTTGTTCATGCCTCTATCTGTATACTTACAAAAGGCATCTGTAAAAATATCATAACAATTGCAACTAGGGGATGTAAATAATCTTTGTGTCAACTATATAGACTATTGATTTATGTGCTCTGCTTTGATCTTTGGTCTAGATGTTGATTTCAAATAAAAAGTCACACTCTTTGACAAAAAAGGTCAGCTTGGTAGTGTTAAAACAATTTATTTTTTGAAAAGATATCTATATGTATTAGATTTAGTCACCTATCTTTATTGTCTAACATGTACAATTTTATATAAAACAAAAATAATATCAATTATTTTATTTTTTTATTTGTCCACATATTGGAACATCTTTTGCTAGTACTAGCAAACTTACCCACCCAAATGGATGGATAAATTTCAGATGAGAAAATTTTACATATGTGTTCTATTTCCAAAATAAAAAATTATTATTATTTTAATGAAATTTTTCATATTTGTCGGGCTCTCTTTCCAAACACGGTGCACAATCAATTCAGTAATAAATTTATTTCTATTTTTATGAGTGTACAATCAATCGAGCAAAAATTTTCTTTCACTATTAAAAGTGAAAAGCTTGTAAACTTATATTCATCATTTGTTTACACAATCAATGACTAATTAAGATTGTCTAGAGTAAACAATTGTTTATATCCTTTCGCTAATTATTTTAGTCCTTCAGATGTGTGATTTTATAAGCAGAAGAGATATAATAAAATCACGCACGTTCGGATTTTATAGGCATAAATTGGATATCGCACAGGAGCGAACCTTTACAAATATTAACTTAATTAATTAGGACGGTGCATGAGGAATTTGTGCAGCCTTCTACGAACAAAGGCACCAATTTGCTGTAGTTTGATAAGGGTAGTTATTATACAGTTTAATGACGATGGAGCTAAGCTGATGTGAGATCCAACTTCACGATGATGTAAGATCTTTTTTATTTGTTTTATCTTGGTTTTAGTTTTAGGATCTGCACCGTCTAAAAGGGAAACAGACAAATATAATAACAGCATGAATTATGAGAAGGTCAAATCTACCGTGCTCATCATACTTTTTTGTTTTTTTCGTATAATCTAAGACAGAGAGAGAGAGAGAGAGAGAGAGAGATATATATATATATATATAATCTCGTGATTTTTTCTCTGTTTTTCACCGCTATTTGCATTTTCTTATTTTGACCGCAATGGTTTTATTTAAAAATAATTTTTTTAATAAATTAAAAATAGCCGTATCAATTATTATTTAATCAAGAAGTAAATATATTTGAAAATATAAGGTAGATATATTTGAAAATCTAAAGTATTTCATGTCTAATTTATGGAAAAAAATTCCCTCATACGACATGCGATCGAAACCCTCTAATTTTGGCTAATTGATCAATCTGAATTTATGCAATGAGTTACTGTTGGCAAGTTTTTTTTAGATAGAAAATTTATGCCAAATTTATATGATGACTTTCTATGACATAAAATACTAATTTTGAACTTATTATTTTTTGTCTAGATATTTTGGCAAGTTTTTTACGGGTGATTTTTTATATTTTACATCAGAAATTTTGACATGTTTGACGAAATATATTGAATCATTCTTCTATCTAAAAACAACATAGTATTGATTATAGCAAAGCTGCGACTACCATCTCTAGTATTGATTATAACATCGTACTTGAATAAAATATTAGGTACGCTAAAATTAGCTACGACTCATGGATGGACCCGTCAACCGCGATTAAATCTCAATTTTCAAAATTCTAATGGATAATTCGAACCGTTCAATGTGTTCTTCATATTGAAATCTCATTAGAGACCAAAAGTTATATTTTTCTAAATTTTTTTACTATTTTTTTGAGATTTTTAAAATCATTGTTATTGAAGGGTCTGAAATTGTTTAGATTAAGTATTTTGTAAAATACCAAAAAATACAAATTTTTTTTTAAAAAAATTTAAATTTGGTCTCCAATGAGATTTCAATGTGAAGAACAAAACAGTTCGAATCAGCTCTTAAAATATCAAATATTGAGACATAATCGCGACTGATTTTAGTCTACCTCATAAAATATTGACAATGCTCAATGCTACACCATTCTAAGTTTGTCCTAAATATTATTGGTTTTACCGAGTACTAATTATCTTCATATCGATCAAGCAAGAACGATAAATTTATGTATTGTTTATAAATTTATCGAGGAATGTCAGGATGCATGCCATAATTTGTAAAAGTTTAATTACTCGAAACTTGTTTATTTTAACAATTGTAATAATTATAAAATAAAGTTTAAATCTAATTAATATGAAAGGTAAGATCAGAAAAATTAGCATACTTATAAAATACTACAAGATTCCATAAATGTTTCTTTGTTCACCGAGGTAATTTGAATTTTTTTAGTAGTTTAAAATAGGCTCTTAATACATTACGAAATGATGTTCAAAATTTGCTTGGTACTCTTATATATTTATATATCTTACAATATCTATAAAATATTTTTTTAACCTTATGTGAATTTAATTTTACTCTTAAAATTGTGAAAATAAGTCACCGAGCAATCCCTCCCTAATTACGTCCGAAACTGTACCTAACTGCTCTTATGCCATGTTTCTTTAGTTTCATTGATGACGAATCGGTTCGGTCAATATATGTCTTTTATAGTTACCAATGTAAGTAACTTTTACTTGTCTGTGAAATATGCGTCTTTTAATTGAGTTACATTACTTTACTGATAATACGTTAGCTGAAAGCTCTGTAATATTTAAAGTCAAAAAATCTAGGGAAAATTGGACGTATACCCCTCTAATCTTCTCTTATTGGAAATAAACCCCTTTAATCTTTAAATTTGGATATTTACCCCTCAAATCATATTGATTATGGATATTTACCCTTATCAATCTTTTTGCTAATTTTTTAAATACGACAAATCATTTTTCAACATTTCAGACAACTATGCCCTTATTTCTCTCTCTCTCCGACCTTTCATTTTCTAGTGTTTGTGCCTTTTCTTTTCTATTGTCTAGTAACCATTATCAAATCCCTAATTTCGTTAGCTCTATTGGTTGGAAGAAAGCATGGACTGGACGAAATCGTAAGTTGAGGATATTTGGGTTTGCACTTAGAATCTATTGCCAATATATTCTTGATGCTTAATAGTGTATCTAGATACAAGTCCCATTGAAGATTCGAGTGGCAATTTTACCAAGTCCATTAATTTTGATATTTTTCTTTTGCCAAAATACTATACTCAAAAATTGGTAGCTTCTATGCCATTGATTGGTCTCCGAGCCCAATAAATCAAATCCAACAACAAGCCACAATTGCTACCTCCTAACACAAAGGAACAAGCTTAAAATAGCTCGTCTCTGATTGCCGAATAGGTGTAGCAATTCTTTCTTGGGGAGAGTTTCAACTGCTGAATCTCTTCGTCAATTGGATGCCCGAATGTGCTGTTGCATCATTCCCATGGAAAGGATATTTGTGCACTACGCTTTTCCCTTTACTTCTTTGCTGTGAAATCAGATTTTATAAATTAAACTCGCAATGGAGTTGAAAAAAAAAAGACGTATGCTAGAAAAGAAAGGTCGGAGAGAGATAAGGGTATTTTTGTCTAAATGTTTTAAAAATGATTTTTCGTATTTAAAAAATTGGCAAAAATATTAATAAGGGTAAATGTCCATAATCAACATGATTTGAGGGGTAAATATCCAAATTCAAAGATTAGAAGGGTATATTTCCAATTAGAGAAGATTAGAGGGTTATACGTCCAAATTTTCCTAAAATCTATGTATATCTTTTATTTAAATATTTATTAGAGCAAACTTACTGACTAGATCAAGACATTGGTTAATATGTAAACACTGTCATGTACCTAGCTAATTTATTGTTCATAAATCCCTACTTATTATTTTACTACTTATTATTTTACTACTTATAATTTGAGTCCAAAGATGTATCTAAATTTTTTGTTACAAATAATATGGTTCATTGATTATTATAATTAATTTGATCAAGGGTATAGATTTAATCTTAGAATGAAAATGTTAAGCTCTTCGTATAGAATGAAAAGAGCACCGAATGTTAAAGTAGAAAGAATACTAATGCAAAAAAAAATTTCATCCCATTATTATAATTTCTTTTTGAAGATAAATTGGGGGTCTAACCACCCAGCTTATTTTTTAAAATTAAATATCTATAAAAGACCCCCCAGTCGGGTTTCGAACATGCGACCTTTCACTCACATTATTATAATTTCTTTGTTTTAGTCAATCTAAATTAATACAAAAATAAAGAAAGACAATCGAAAAATATAAAAAAGAAGATAAAGCTGCTTTGCAAAGTCATTGCCATAAGTTATGTTTTGATGATTCTTTAGTTTGTTAAAATCTTATTCAGAAATTGGATGTGCACGTTTTTTAGTTTGTTAATTATATATATATATATATTCTATTTTGTAAGTTTTTGAACAAGTATGTCATATAAATCTTCGCCAGCCCCCCCCCCCCCCCCAAAAAAAAAAAATCTCCTTAAAAAAATGCAGAGATGATAGATGATATATGCTTATACACACAACAACACCTTCTATTATTTGCATTTGTCAAGTATATATAAATATGCAGTATTGTAGAAGGATAGGTTTTGCAAATAGATGTGATGTAATTCAAATTATCAAAGCACCCAAAAATAAAAAAATTATTAAATAGTAAAATAGCTGGGAGATGGAATTAGATCTGCATTGGATTTAATGTATAGAGAAAGTTGAAGCATGCAAGAAATTAAGAAGATAATGACGAATAGACATGATGTACTATAATTTTAATTATTTTTTTACATATCCTTATAGACGGCCATATTAGTGTGACCTTATTGATTTCTCATCATAATGTCTCGACATAGTGGATGGACTCTATGATATTTTTTAATTATTTTTCAAATGTATTGTTGCCTTATTTTATAACCTTTCAACTTTTATTTACCCGAAATAATTGAACGAAAGGTTCTACAAAATATTATAGAGGTCGTATAGATCGATTGACTTAAAAGTTAAAACATTAGAGTAGAGAATCTGCCTGTCATAATAATAGATATTCTTCTTACAAAATTAGGTGTGTTTGTTTGCTTTTGAGAATAAGGCTTATTCGGGATGATAACAAACGTGTTTTGAATAAGTCTTATTCCGAATAAGGACTTATTCAAAACCTTATTCTTATTCGACCCCATAGATGGAATTAGTCCTTATTCCGAATAAGAGGAGAGAGGAGAGAGGAGAGAGAAAAGCTTATTCCAAATTTTGAATAAGCTATTCGGATGTGTTGCCAAACACACATATACATTTTGTCCAGCGTGAGCAGCACGTGCTGGCCTCTCTGCACTGTAGATAGCACAGTAACAAATCTGAGCCATCCATTCTCTATTACTTGATCCAGTCCGTTAGCTTGATTTAGCGTCTATTTGGCTTTGATTGGTCTTTGCGTTTCTTTACTCTCTCTCCACATTTCTGTATTCTCTCTCCCATTTGAGTCTTTGAGCTACACAACTACCGAGGCAAAAAGGGTATGGATTAGTGTTTACCAAAAACCCGCCGGTTCAGACCCGCCCCGCCCCAAACCCGCCCCATGGACCGGACCGCCCCGGACCGTCCATGGACCGCCATGGACCGAAGGGTTAGACCGGGGCGGGTCTACGGCGGGTTTGGGCCGCAATTTCTAAAACAACCCGTGCTAACCCGCCCCGTCTTAACCCGTGGACCGGACCGCCCCGCCCCGTCAACCCGTCTTAAACCCGTCCAAAACCCGCGCTAAACCCGAACCAGACCCGCTGAAAACCAGCCCAAAACCAGCAAAACCCGTCCGGTTTTCCCCTTCCCACTGCCCCAGGCAGGACACACGCCAGCCACGCGCCAGCATGTGCCTGCCACGTGTCACCCGTCCATTGGCGGCCCCAGCTCCCCCCTCTCTTTTTTCCCGCTGCGTCTGACACCCGCGGGACTCCGCTCAGTCCGCTGTCGGCTGTCCGCATCACGACACGTGCTAACCCACCCAATCCATGGACGACACGCGTCCCACTGTTCATCCCACCCAATCCCATCACGACACGTGTCCCGCTCTCTCTCTTACAACGGCTAAATGGGCAACGGCTATTTCTGAAAATTTTTTACAACGGATATTTTAGCCGTTATAATTCCCAACGGCTAGTTTCAAAAATTTTTTTTGATAATAATATTACAGAATTTAAAACTCTATAAATACCTCCCTATATCACTTCATTCCCACACCATTCTAACAGCAAACCCTCCTTCTCTCACTCTCACATTTCTACAACAAACATTCCTACAATCCTACTTCCATAATTCTATTTCTATTTTCATAATTCCATAATTCTATTCTTATTTATATTTATAGTATTTTTCCATTATTATTTTCGTAATTTCTTATTTAGTTTTATTCCAATCTTATTTTCCATAATTCCAAAAAATGGCATATCCATCTCCTAATCGTAATGATTATCCAAACCTCAATGAATTTTCCCCACCTCCTTATCAACAAAATCCGAATTATATACCACATCTTTATCCACAAAATCCAAATTATACACCACCAATTTATCCACAAAATCCTAATTATTCTAGTGGAGCGTATGGTTCAAGTTCGAGTGTTCCCGAAATTAATATGACACCTTCAAGTGATGATGCAACTCCAAATCTTACCGTTCCGCCGGCATCGGAGACGGAAACTGAAGCAACGGAGAAGAGGAAACGGTCAACTCCCGGTCACAATGCGGCTTGGTGGCGGTATTTCGAGAAGACGTTCGACGAGAAAGGTAATTTAAAATTTGCAACGTGTAAGGTAAAAGGTTGTAAAACTAGCTACAAATATGTTTCAAAAAATGGTACGAGTACCTTATCGAAACATGCCAAAAAACATGAAAATACCCATGAAGAACCACAAAATGAACCAGACCGTGGGTTGGTCCAAACACTTATAAACTCGGATGGTACTAGAACTCACCGAAAATATGACCCGGAAAAAATGCTTAGTGAGTTTACCCGTTACATTGCCCACAAAGAACAACCATTAAGTATGGCTAATTGCTTGAGTTTTGCACGGTTGATAACTTGTGGTGTAGGCGAACCACTTTATAGGAGATTTCACCATAGAAAAATCACCAAAGAACTCAAGAAACAATTTCTTGAACGGAAAAATCAATTAGTAGCCCAATTTGCTTTAGCTACCTATAAGGTGTCCATAACATCTGATATTTGGACTGCTGGTAAACATAGCCTTGGTTATAGTTGTATTACTGCACATTATGTTGATGACAACTGGATTTTGCAGAAAAGAATTTTAAGTTTTCGTGTTTTAGATTCTCCGCACACCGCAAAGGTAATTTACGATTCTATTATGGGTGTTTTGAAAGAGTACAACTTGGTTAGGGATTTAGAAAATAAGGTTTTCTCGATATCTTTTGACAATGCTAGTAATAATGTCAAGTCAATAGATTATTTTAACCGGTCCCTAAACCCAATTATGGAAGGTGCCATGTTTCACCAAAAATGTGCTTGTCACATTTTGAACTTAACCGTAAAGGCCGGCCTTGATACCGAGGGTGTTGACAAATTGATTACCAAATTTAAGAATGCTTTGACCCACATTTACTCGAACCAAGTTAGGAAACAAAATTTTCATCAATTATGCCAACGAGTAGGGTTAAGTAAATTAGCCGTTCCATGGGACGTAGACACCCGTTGGAACTCAACTTATAGAATGTTCCACCGAGTTCTCCCTTACAAAGATGTCATAGACAACATGTTGAAGAGCAATAGCGATAGCATTCAACTAATGCTCTCTACGGGCGAGTGGCAACAACTCCAACATGTAAAAGACTTCCTCAAAGCCTTTTTCGATGCAACCGTGAAGCTCTCATGCTCATACACTCCATCGGCCCACGAACTCCTTCAACATCTTTTTGCCATTTCCAAGGTGTATCGTGATATTAGAGGTAAAAGTAATTATTTTTAATTTGTTCATTTTTCAAAAGCTAATTCGTGTATTTTTTAAATTAAACAATTTTTAATTCGGTTTTTTAAAGTACTTGTATCATTATTTTAATTTGTGTATTTTAAAATTAAATATTTTTTAATTTGTTCATTTTTTAGAATTAGAAAATCGGGACGAGACTCTTGCGCCGATTGTAAAAGCAATGACAACCAAATTTCTAAAATATTGGGACGATGTGCCTCTTGTGACTATCATCGCCAATTGCCTTGATCCTCACTGGAAGGTGAAATACACTGTGAAGATGATGCAAAAGTACAAAGAAAATCTTGGTTTACCGGCCCAGAATGAGGAGGGACGCGTCAACTACGCATTGGAGACCATGTTCAACTTGTACAACTCACGAATAAATGTTGTCCGACCGGCTTCAACAAGGAGTAGCGCGGGGTTAGACTTTTTTTTATATATATATATATATAATTTTTCTAATTGTTCAACTTGTTACACATTTGAATATATTAGTTTTCTCATCGATTAATATATATATATTTTATTGAAATTTAATAGAAGCGGCAGCCACCATGGTTTATTAGACGACTTACGAGACGAGGATGACTTAGATGAAAATGCAAGCATGAACGAATTAAAGAGTTACAATTTGGGAATGGTGGAAAAACATCCAGTGGACATCCTCGACTATTGGAAGAGACATTCAAGTGCTTCTCCAACGCTAGCGATGATGGCGAGAGATATATTTGCAGTACCCGTCTCTACTGTCCCGTCCGAATCATGTTTTAGTTCGGCGAACAGGATTCTCACTGATAAACGGAGCAAGCTAGGCCCAAATATTTTCGAAAAACTTGTGTGCATGAAGGATTGGATCGATGCTGAAAACCGAACACAACATTTTGTTCCAGGAGAAACTAGTTCTTGTGTTGAAACTCAAGGAAGTGGTACTGCAACTGAGGCGGAATCGGACGATGAAGAATATGATCCGAAAGATACCGAGCTATGGTATTTGCGCAACAACTACTAGTTTGGTAATGGTGGTATAAAATTCTAAACTCTTTTAATTTAATTTCATCTAAATTAATTTTAACATATTCATTAAAAAATATTACTAACAAAAAAAAGTTAGAACTCCACCTATGTTATTATTTTATAAAATAATTTAATAGCATAGCCGGTCCCAAGCCCGGAAAAAAAGAGGAGGGTAACTTTATATAATTATATTTGATTTTTTTCATTTAATAAAAAAAATTACAAATCAAATATAAGAAAATAAAAAAATAAAATAAAAAACAGAAAATATAAGTAAAAAGAAAAGAAAAAGGAAAAGTAAAAAATAAAAATAATTAACGAAAAATAAAAAAAACAGAAAAAATATTGAAAAAATAAAAAAACGCAAAAAAAAAAATGCATTGTTATTTTTTTTCTTTTTGTTCAATATTTCTTTTCTTTTTAATTTGTTCATTTTTTAAATGCCGTTATTTTTAAATGCCTACAATTTTTTTTTATTCTTACATTCCAAAAGCTAATTCGTGTATTTTTTAAATTAAACAATATTTAATTCGGTTTTTTAAAGTACTTGTATCATTATTTTAATTTGTGTATTTTAAAATTAAATAATTTTTAATTTATTCATTTTTTAGAATTAGAAAATCGGGACGAGAAATAAAAATAAAAGTAAAAAATAAAAATAATTAACGAAAAATAAAAAAACAGAAAAAAAAATTGAACAAACAAAAAAACGGAAAAAAAAAGCAAAAAAATAAACGAAAAATAAAAAAAAACAGCAATAAAATAAAAAAAAAACCCGCGGACCGGACCGGACCGGACCGTCATAACCCGTGCGGGTTAGAAGGGGCGGGTTTAGGAAGGGTTAGGGTCAAAGTTTCTAGGATGGACCGTCCTAACCCGCCCCGTCTTAACCCGTGGACCGTCCATAACCCGCCCCGTCCTAACCCGTGGACCGTCGCGGGTTGGACCGCCCCGCCCCGCCCCGCCCCGTTTGGTAAACACTAGTATGGATGGATAGATCGGCGGCTATGGCTGTTTTTGTTCAAATCATGGCGCTTTTCGATCTCATCTCGCGATTCCGGTGGTATGGATGGATAGATCGTCTCATTCTCTTTCATACGAGTACCAATTGAGTATGAATCTATGTTTGTTTCCTTCTTTCTCTGTTTTTCTTTCAGTTGCTAATGCATTTGGACGATTTCCTTTCTCTCTGAATCATTATTTATCATTTTAATTTAATATTCTCATTTTTCAAGTTGATGGTTGAAGAGGCCAACGAAGAGCAGCTGCGTTTAGAGCTGGTAAGAATTCTCTCCATAACTTAGTCAAATTAAGTTTTTTCCCCCATAAAACTAAATAATTCGATTTTCTCCTCATATACTACGTTGTAAATATCTGGATTTATCATTGTGATTTTATTTTTTTCCTCAAAAGGCTTAACCTGAAAACGTGATGCTATGAGTGAGATTGTTTATGGAAGTGGCTGTCTTTTACAAGTTTTAATTAGATCAATGTATTCCTGTCTTCTAGCTGATGGATGTATATAAATTTTGAGGTCAGCTTATTTGATAAAGTTGTATGAGTTAGTTAAATTTGTGCTTTTATTGAGTTTGTACTCTATTGATTGATGAAGCTTAGGTCGAAAACAAATAATTGGACCGTCTTGAATCAATTGTGTAAATGGTCCGCACTTTAGCTCAAATAACTTAATTGTTGCTATGGAATTAATCGTCAATTGTGTAAATGGCCATCACTTTAGCTCAAATAACTATGCAATTTGTCATCAAGCTTGTAATTAGACCTTCAGATGTCTGAAACTTGAACAAATTAGTACCATAAGCATTCTAGATGGTAACTACATATGATAAAGACAGCCACTTCCATAAGCATTCTAGATGGTAACTTGATTTAATATGACACTAAAATTGAAGATGTGATCTACTTTATTTGTTTTTGGTCAATAGATAGAAGAAAAAGCTTATAGCTATATTTTTCTAATTAGTTATGGTTTGTTCCTTATCAGGTGGAGAGGTTGATCTGAGTACGATGAAGGCACGAGATTTAAAGAGTAAAGAGGTATTAGCTTCATAGCTTGGGTCTGTAATGGTATGCATCTTTCTGTGCTAGGGTATAAAATCTGTATTGCTACTCAAATAAGCAGGGATGTTTTACAGAGAGGCCATTAGAATTATTGTTGTTGTTTTATCAAACAAATCCGAATTAAAAAAGAAACAAGGACAATATGTCAGTGGCGATTGTGCTGGGTTCATCTGAACAATTGCTGGCTGGTATATCTTTGGTTACAAATGGACCATTTAAGTCACTATTATACCCAGTTGACCTAAATTAAGAATAATTTTTTCTAGAGAATTTGACAACGGCTGTCAAATAGAAATTAAGAATAAATTAAGAAGGATTTCTTGCATTGTAAGTACAAACCAGATAATCTTTATTATTGCTGCCTTTATTTTTTGTCCTTAACTAAATTAGTACATTACAATATAATTGAAGAGCTATATTATAGGTGCTTGGCTGCTTCGAGGCTCCATCTATATCCGGAGAACAAAATAATTTATGATCTTATACCTACATTTCTCAAGGTACGTAAATTGTTTGTTAAGCTATCATTGAAAGGTTATCAAACTTCTGTTTATAATAATGGAGCATGTATGCATTTGTTTCTTCATACTATGTATTCAATAATTCATATATTCATTTTCTCTCTTTGTTTGTTTATTTTGAGGAGTATGTATGCATTCTGTCATCAGAGTTCTCTCTTTTTTTTAACACATTCAACATTTTTATTAAAATTATTTACATGGTACCTGAATGAAGAAAAAAAATTGGGTTTTCTTCGGAAAATATCCACCACAATTTGTAATTGTTCCTTCAATTGAGATTTTGGTTTGGATAGTCGTGCATAGAAATGTATTAAATTGAGATTTTGTCAAATTGCATTAAATTTTTTTTTTATTTTCCCTTGCATACGTTCTGATATTTTCTTTTTTATGAATTTAGGTACAACTGAGTCGTACTTCCATGGTGTTTGTCATCAGAGTTCTCTTTTTTTTTTTAACACATTCAACATTTTTATTAAAATTATTTACATGGTACCTGAATGAAGAAAAAAAATTGGGTTTTCTTGGGAAAATATCCACCACAATTTGTAATTGTTCCTTCAATTGAGATTATGGTTTGGATAGTCGTGCATAGAAATGTATTAAATTGAGATTTTGTCAAATTGCATTAGATTTTTTTTTATTTTCCCTTGCATACGTTCTGATATTTTCTTTTTTATGAATTTAGGTACAACTGAGTCGTACTTCCAGTAAGTGATTATGATTATAAATTATCCTTATTAGTGTCTTCGTTGTTCTACTATTTTTTTTCATTTCTTTCTTTAGATTTCAAATCTTTCCTTTTGTTCGGATTTAGTGCTGCTTAATTCGATTGGACAAGGAGGTTCTGAAATTTAGAGGAATTTATTGATGTTTGTCCTGTTCATGCAGCACCAGTCCCTTTATATGCACTCTGATTAAAGAAAGGAGTCATTGGTGTATGGTTATTTCTTTTAACAATGTTTACTTCATGGTAAATTTCACTCATCTGATCTTTTTATCGCTTCTTTACATCTCGCTTGGTTGGCTGTCAATTGTGTTTTTTCTTTTAAGGGAGAGTGAGAGTAGGCAGGAAAATAAGGTAGTATTTTTTTTATATCTTTTATTCTTTAATTATTTTTTTTTTCACTGTCAATGGGTTTTTCCCCTTCTTTTCTCCATACAGTAACCAACTTGCGAGGATATCAAATGCAGACAATAATTTCATGATTTGTTTTTGTTCATCAGATCAGTGATGATGGATGCAGCAGGATAGATAACATGTATTGGATTCTGCGAGGATCATACCAGTAAGTGTTTATGATTATTCATTGTGTTGGGAAGGATAATAGTTAGCACGTTTCTGTTTCATTGGATACTCATTTGTGTCACAATGAAAATAATACTTAGCTCAATGAAAATCATTTTATTATGCAAATGGTACAATAATTAAAGAGGTAGCATTTTTTTTTTTTTTTGTAATTTGTTTGTGTTAATTTATGTACTTACAAAACTCAAGCATGTGTATCTGGATAGTTGATATCAAAATCATTTCTTTTGGCATCAACGTAGGGCTTCTTTTGCATTATAATAATTTACTGTCAGTTTGGACTACTGACTCATTTTTATTGAATGTGTCATGCTCTGTACACCTACTATATGGATGCTATACAATATGGCTAATGTTAATCTCTCTATTTGTAGGCTTGCAATGATTGTGGGATATTTTTGACTCCCAGATGTGATGCAACTAATTTGGTTATCTTCCTCCGATCTAAATTTATTGCCAGTAATTTCTGTGTAGTTTGTTATTTATATGGAATTTTACATGGGCAATATATATATTTTTTTTCAAAACTTGAAATAGATACATGGCAATTGAAAGTGGTACTATGGTACTGTTAAACCATTATGTGTCTGGAGATGACCATGGCTCTTACTGGGTGCACCTCTCCGAAGGATACAACCCATGATCATGGGCCGCCTCAATAGGATAACAGTCCATAGAAATATTTTACACCGTTGTTTGCAAACCAACCACCACAACGTAAAATTTCACCAACAGCCTAATGATCATGGTCATTTTAGTGTAAACAATGACAATCAACTCTTTACAAATACGCAATTAATGACGATTGTCCATTGTAACAATGATCGTAAATCTTACGCATCTGTTTGCAAAAATTTCCATAACGTATCCGCACTCATTAGGAAACTGTTTCATAACACTTTCGGATTGGAATGCATGAATCGCGCAATGTGCGAGATTAGAACTAGTATTATATATATTTAGAATTAGAGTTACTTTGACAAAACTTTTTGGGAAATGCTAGAGTTCAATATATTGGATGGGTGGGGTCTGTTCAATACGGTCATTTTCACGTTTCTAAATTTCAAATGACCGATCCAAACCATTCAATATGTTCTCCATATTAAAAACTTATAAGAAACCAATTTTTACATTTTCTTTCAAAATTTTTTACTATTTTCTTGGTATTTTAGAAAATCATTGCTAATGGATGATCCATAATTTTTATATCATTAATTTTCTAAAATACAAAAAAAAATTGAAAAAATTGATTTTTTATAAGTATTAGTTTTCAATATGAAAAACATATTGAACAGTTTGGATCATTCGTTTTGAATTGAATCGTGAGAACGATCGTATTGGACAGACCCATCCGTCCAATATATTAGACACTAGCATTTCTCAAACTTTTTATTCAATCCGGTTGGATACAAAGTTTTCCAAAGACGCCAACTTTTTTCCTTTGGAAAAAATATGATAATAGATATTGTACTCAAGGGTATGTGTCACTTTAGTAACTACCTAATTTTGTTTATAATAATTATCATTGTGTTGTTCATATTCCGATGAAAATTAATAAAATATATATAACCTAAAGATTTTGAACAATTACCTAACTCATTTAATGCAACTCTTTTTCATAAATTAATGGCTCTGCCTTGCCATCCAACTTACGGAATGCTGCTTATTGACTGTACTAAAAAGACGAAGAAACCCCAAAATGCTTGAATCAAGAGGATGATTGAAATCAATTAGCCAAGATTTGCGGCTTATCACATAACTGTGCAAGATTAATGCAGTCACAGTCGAAATTAAAGGATTAGATATTGACAGTCAGATGGCAACGAAAAAATTACTAGTGCACCAAGTGATTTGGTTTCAACTTTCAACAGCCACGTGCAATTGCAGCGGCTCGCTACATGAACCGAGATTTTGGGAATTTGACCCAACATGGACGCCATCGTCGCCATGTAGTAACTAAATTGCACACCGATTTTAGTCTGTGGTCCCCATCTAACCGAATTAACGCTCTATAACCTACCTCTATTTTTTATTTTATTTTATGAGATTTTTTTTTTTTTTTGGATAAACCGGGTAGAGACTAGCAGGTACAGAAACTAAGAAGAGTAAAAACAGAAAAACAACAAACGAAAAAGCAAGAACAAAAATTGAGGTTACCCTGCAGTTATCTGGCGGTATTGATTAGTACACACCCAAACTTGATACAACCACTACGAAATGCGCTTTAATAATTTCATCATTATTTTGTCTCTTGAAATTAAAGTTAAGACAATCTACATTTGGATTTTTTTTTTTGTTAACTTTTGATGTTATTCAGCATATTTTATGAACTTTTTAGCTATTTTATCAAATTCATCTGATATCCAAGAATACTCATACATGTATATATTTATGGCGCTAATACATCTATAAAGATTATATATATATAGAGTTTTGCTATGGTGAGTCACGACTCACCAGAGGGTTCGTGAGTCGGGCTCAAAACTCATAGATCTTGTCCAAAATGACCGATCCAAACCGTCCAATACGATCTCCCTATTAAAATCTCCATGCTGACCACATTTTACATTTTTTCGAAATTTTTAAGTATTTTTTTGAAATTTTAGAAAATTATTAATCTAATTAGTTCTGAACCATTCAAAAACAGCAGTTTTTAAAAATCCGAAAAATATACTTAAAAATTTCAAAAAAATGTAAAATTTGGTCTGCATGGAGATTTCAATAGGGAGATCGTATTGGATGGTTTGGATCGGTCATTTTGAACTAGATCTAGGAGTTTTGAGCCCGACTCACAGACCCACTGGTGAGTCGCGACTCACCATAGCAAAACTCTATATATATATATATATATATATATATATATATATATATAAGTCAGGGTTTAGGATTCATAGGTTCAATATATCACGTGAGGTTTTCAGGCCGATTATCCTCCTAACCCAACTCTTTGGATTCTTCTCATTAGCGAACGTATATTAGATGCAATGTGTGTCTAAGAAAAATTCGACAGTATTTTTCCTTATGTTTGTTCCATGAATACGCCAATGCACAATTTCTGGTGCGTACACGTATCTGTGAGAACATAAGGGAAAATATCGTCGAATTTTTCTCAGACAACACATTGCATCTAACGTGCCACTCGCTAATCCTAAAATGAGACAGAGTATCCAAAGAGCGGTCCCCAATTGGGAATATCTGAAATTAATTCCTAATGGATTAATCTCGGACGAGCACCATATAAAATAGTTCAAATTTCGGCAATTTGGTACTATATGATAATACAACTAATATGTGCAAATGCCAAATAACTAAGAGTAAGTTTAATATGCACCCTAGTGCATAGGGATATCTATGCACCGCGGACTTTTTGGGGGTATTTTTGTAAATTGACAAATCTAATTTAACCAATCTAATCTGCATATTGAAATCTCATAGCAAACCAAATTTTATAATTTTTGAGATTTTATTACTATTTTTAAATTTTTTTTTAAAACATGCTATTATTGGAAACAAACTATTATTTACAACATTCCAAAAATGACAGGTTTTAAAAAATTAGAAAAAAAATAGTAATAAAATCTCAACAATTGTAAAATTTTATTTGCTATGAGATTTCAATATGTAGATTAGATTGGTTAAATTAGATTTATCAATTTATAAAAATAACTCTAAAAAAGTCCGCGGTGCATAAAAATCCCTATGCACTATAGTGCATATGAGAGATTCCCAATAACTAACCATGCATGCAAATTGATAATTCACCGAATTGAAATTATTGAGAGTTAAACTAGAAAATTACCGAATTTCTATCCAAATGATGATTCTCTCGCTTCAATAAAATCACCTTCTCTTCCTCTTCCCTATTTTGTCATATAAGAAATAAAAAATCAATTAAAAGTACATAAAATTAATTAATATATAAATAATAAATAAAAGATTAAAAAATTATCGAATACACATGAAATGCTAATTTTTTTAAAACAAAATTTCTCTTTTTATTTAAATTTTTTTCCAAATTAGCTAGTTTTTTAATGTGGATTTGGATAAGAATAAATGGTTTCGATTTGAAGGAAAAAACATTGCACAATATGAACAGTAATGATGGTCGGGGGTTGGGGAAGGAAAAGAAAAAATGCTATCTTTAGCCGTGGTTTTTCTAAATAACCGCTGCAAAAGCATTGAAAAAAATTACAGATTCATCTTTAGCGGCAGTTATCCTTATTAACCGCTGCTAAAGACTCTATTTTTGGCACTAGTTATTAAGTAAACCGGTGCTAAAGATAAACCATTTTTTTTCCTTTTGCTCTAATTTTTCTTATTAATCGATGCTAAAAATAAACTATGACAATTACGAAATTCCCGCTGACTATTTTTAAAACCGGTTTTCTTAAAAATAATTATTAATACGGAGTTGTTAAAAATCAATTTTGTTGTAGTGAAGACTCCTTTTTAGACTAAAATATCACTAATCAATTGAGAGTACTATTGTTAAGAAAAAACACCATCATTGTAATATTTTAAATTCATTAAGGTATTTTAATCTGAAAGAGAGTGTTGAATCAATTTTAGGGATGTGCAAATTAATACCCTTATCTATGTTTTTTTTTTTTTTTTTTTTTTTTTGAAACTTTGAAATACCCTTATCTATGTAATCCTTAGTGTTTTGAAGAATCTAATCCTTAGTGTTGCCATCTGTTCATTTAAATCTTGATGTAAAATGGCGGACGCCGATTAATGCTTTCCTTTCTTAAGAGATAAATATTTGCATAATTACATGTACTAAAAGTCTAAAAGCAAAGAGAATATAACTTAATTAATTACAATGGGGACCACACTATCACTATTAGAGAATGCCGTTTAAAATGGATCAACTTTGAACATTGTCTATTCAGCTTTTAATCCAGCCCATTTTTTTTTTCCTGAAATTTCAATTTATGAGATTATCTTTCAGTTGATAATTTACTTAACACTATTGAATTTCACTGATAATGATCAATAAAAAAAACACTTTTATTTTATCAGTGATCTAATTATGAATGGCATATTAGTGTCAACACTCATTAGTCAAGTTCTATACTTTCAAGTTAAAAATAAAACCATTTTATAGATTTCAACAAAATTATTTAAAGAGAACAACCAAATATCATGCAAAATAAAAAGTTATGATATTTCGTATTTTGACAAGAAATAAGAATTTAAAATTTTCATATCAAAATGTCGTTCAGATAAGTAAATTTTTATATCGTATGATTTTGTTGTCAATATAAAATAGGTTCAAAATGACATGATTTTTAATATGCATAGAAACCAATGATATAAATCTCATTGAATGATCTTATTTTGATTCTTCAAATAAAATGTTTAAATATAAATAAAGGAAAATAAAAAAAAACAAAATTGCTGCTTTAAAACCTACTTAATTATGTAAGAAATATGCGCTACTTAATTATGTTTGGGAAGCGCTACGAACTCACTGTTCACGAACAGTGACAGTTCGCGCGAACTAAACAAGAGACGAACGAGAACAATCCATGTTGGCGAGCTTGTTTTGGATTAATTCCAGAATTTCGACGAACTTCGTGAATTAGGAAGCGAACACTGAAAAAAGACTTTTTTTAATTGGATTGGATTCGCGAATCGGTGTTCGTGCGCTATTCTATCTTTTTTTTTGCCAAACATACCCAAATTGAGAGTAACTGCTCGAACAAAGCCTAGGGGTCTGAGCCATGTGCACTAACCTTAATTAATATGGTTCTCTCCATTTCGGCCGAAACCGTGGGATTTTTGCCGATGGATTACTTCTTTGTATACTGTTTTTTTCCCACTACCAACTGATATATCTGCTTCCTTTTATAACCTCCTTTTCCCTTTTTTCATCGGTATCTTCCTTACCCTATGTTGCCTGAAACATCTAGTTTCATATTTTCTTAATAAAAGATAAATAAAGTAACCACCAACCAGCACTCCAAATTTCTGACAGAGATCTCTGTTCCAGAGTCAGTACCATTAATAGTTATAGGACCGAAACTGTCTGAAATCCGGCATGCTAACCTTGTTTCATGATCCCCTTTGGCCTATAAATAACCGTCCATTCCTAAAGCTTCAGTCATCTTAACTCTTAAGCACCACCAATACACTTATATCCTCACAAGCTCTAGAGATAATGGAATATATTTTCCGTCTTCGTTTCTCCTTCCCCAACCTCGCTTTCGTCCTACTAATTACTGCCTCGCTAATAAGCCCTGGTGCATGTATCAATCGCAAGCTCATGAACTACACCACTCTTTCTTACTCTTCTGACTGGTCTACAGCTGGTGCGACATGGTACGGCAGCGCTACTGGTGCTGGGACTGATGGTATGACACCACTCTAGTTCCTGTCTAAATTTACAGTTCTCTAGCTATTTCCTAGCCTTCCCAGTTTTGTGGATTTTGTCACCAAGTGAAAAGGAAAAAAAAATATTTAATTGAAGGACATTTTTATTCCTTTGCCTGTTACATAATTGCAGATTTTTCAATTTACAGTTTTATACCTGAATTAGAAACCGGAAAATTTGTCTTAATAACAAGTTGATCATGAAATATATAACTAATTAAGGTGGTGCATGCGGCTATCAAAATGCGGTGGATCAACCACCTTTCTCATCCATGATCGCGGCTGGGAGCCCTTCCATCTTCAATTCTGGCAAGGGATGCGGAGCCTGTTACCAGGTAAGAAAAACAAAATATTAGGCAATTGCTTCATAATGAAAGTCAAGTGCGTAATTAATGCTGATGTTGTTCTGAAAATTAACAGATTAAGTGTGCTGGTAATTCTGCATGCTCTGGTAACCCAGTGACTGTTGTAATCACTGACTTGTGCCCCGGAGGACCGTGCCTTGCTGAACCTGCCCATTTTGACTTGAGTGGGACCTCTTTTGGTGCATTGGCTAAACCTGGACAAGCCGAACAACTCCGACATGCCGGATATCTCAAAGTCCAGTACTCTCGGTGAGTGCTGCTGCTTGATTTCCATATAGAATTTGGCATAGCTAGCTAGCTAGAAACCATTTTTTTATCCAGATCGAAAACCCTCAGCTACATGACTATTGTGGTTATTAATTAAAGAAGTTAAAATATTTCAATGTGCTTGATTATGTCTTTAAAAATGATTAACATTTGCTGATCTACCTAATGATTAAAATATTTCAATGGCTAACGCGCCGTGCCATCAATTTTCTATCGACTCGTTTTTCGAGATCCAAAATTCAAATGGTCGATCCAAACCGTTCAAGTTGATCAAAATATTGAAATACCCTTGGAAACAAAATTTTACATTTTTTCAAATTTTTTGTTATTTATTATGATATTTTCAAATTGGAGGGCTTGAAATACTCTAATCATAATATTTTTAAAAGTATCATAATAAATAGTAAAAAAATAAAAAAATATAAAATTTTGTCTCGAAGGATTTTTCAATATGGAGAACAACTTGAACGGTTTGGATTGACCATCTGAATTTTAGATCTCGAAAACTGACTTGATAGCGCGGGACCCTCCGTGCCATCGATGGCACGTTAGCCATCCTCTATATATAATTTGATTTTGCAACATTTTGGCTAAACCACCAAATTTCCGCATGCTTCACATGAAGTCCGAGTGTCATGCATACTTGCATAGTTTGCGGCCATTTAAAAAGTACGAAGAAAAATAAACCTTAATTATAAATACTAAATAGCAAGATATAAATGCCATAATTAAACTGCCAGGTGGGAGTCTGGGAGATGCATGCACGAGTGCCTCTGTGCCAGCATGGACATTCATAAGCGTTACAACTTACTAGCTTTCGATTCTACTTTGACCAGAAGTGAGGTCACCCCAAGAAAAATCCAAACCGTCCACTTCCTATCTTTTAAACCAAAACTTACTTTACTAGCTAGCGCACACAGATCTCGTGCATATCACTCACTAAATGACGCAAACCGTTTTCCCAATTCCTTGTTATCGACTACTTATTATCCTTTTATTTACTTGCCGCAGTGTTCAGTGCAATTATCATGGTACCGACATTGCATTTCACGTGGACTCAGGCTCAAACCCGAATTACTTTGCAGTCGCAATCGAATATGAATCAGGGGATGGAGATCTCTCAGCTGTTAGCCTTAGGCAGGGTGACATTGGCATGTGGGCCCCGATGCAACAGTCTTGGGGCGCAGTTTGGAAGCTAGATTCAGGCTCAACATTGCAAGCGCCATTTTCAATCAAGCTTACCTCTGACTCTGGTAGAACAATTGTTGCTAACAATGTGATCCCAGTAGGGTGGCAGTCTGGTCGTATGTACCGTTCCGTGGTGAATTATAACAAGTGATAGTTTATTAGTAGTGCATGCAACTGAGGGTCTGCTTGTTTTAGGTGCACAAGACCCATTTTATGGTAATTAAAAGCGTGCTTGGTTTAAATTAATAGGGGTGACAACAATAATGAATTGACATGGGAAGATGAAAGCAGTTGGTTCTTCGCCTCTTAATTTTTTGTGTTCTCTTTACTTCTTTTGTTTGTTAGTTTAAGCTTTCTTTTTTCATCAGCTAACTCTAGTCTATCGAGGACGGCATCAGACACGCCAAAAAAAAATGTAAGAAAAAAAAAGTAAAATCTAAAAGAATAAACAATGATTGGAAAATAAAAGATATCCCTAAAAATAACTTGAAAACATTCACAGCGCAATGCATGCACTTGGTATCAAATAGTCACCGGTAATTATAACTACCATCGGCAGAATAACCATCGCGTGCCATCGCTGAACAATCAGTGCGTGCATGAGTTTCTCTCTTGACTGGCAGGTGTCTGTTACAAATGTTCAGTTCAATAATCAAATGTGTTCAGTTTAATATTCAAAAGTGTTCAGTTAAATGCGTCAACTAATGGGCAGAGTCGCGGATGGCCACATGGGTCAAAGTCGTGCGTCAGAGAGAGGTGCGCCAAGGGCAAAGTCGGAAAAAATTTAATTTGAACCGGATCGGTTCATGACCCTTTCTAATTTTTTCATGTGGTTTTTTTTCGGTTCGTGACCCCTTCGCTTAACATGCACCTATTTAAAAAAAACTGAAAGTAATACTTAATAAACTGAACATGTATATGTAATAACCTGAACATTTGTACTTACGAAACTGAACATTTATTCTTACTAAAACTAAACACTTATACTTATCCAAATGAACATTTTTGCTGATAACATTTATATTTTTTATTGCAACTAACTAAACATTTACACTAAATTAACATAACATTTGTACTTATCCAACTGAACATTTACGTACGAGATAAAATGCGCTGGATGAGAAAAGGATGCGCTGGATGAGAGGATCGCTGGCCTAGCGATGGCGCGGATGGTTTTTTTAGCGATGACACTAATCAATTTTCAATAGTCACAGAATGAAGTTTAATAATTAAATAAAAAATAATTTAAAATTGCTTGACTACTTGATTCTAAAATATCAAGTAACCAAGTAATTCTCACTTATTCTCATAATATTACAAACTGGCGCATTTATCGAAATCAAGAACGCAACCCAATGTTTTTGGAGTAATTGCCAAAAGAATTATATGTCTTTGGTGTTAATATATCGAACTATTTAGGCTGAATATCATAATACAGTAGTGAAGCCACTAATGGCTTCTGTGAGATAAACTAATGCTTGATTTTTTTTAATTCTGATGTACTTAAAGAAATTGTCCCACTCATATATATATCATAATTTTTTTTTACATTACCCTAAATCTATATGTATCAACTTTAAGTTTAGGTTAGCCATAAATTCGGTTTAATTTGTTGGGCAAGTTGGATCCAGTTTTTCTAGTTGAGTAAGAACTCAAACTAGGCCTAGTCGACACAAGCAAGCCTAGTAGCAAGGCCCAAACTCAAATTGATTAGTGTCATCGCACTAATTACCATCGCGCGCTCTGTGCAGCGATACTTCTCAGCGATGGTCCTCATCCAGCGCACTTTATTTCGTACCATAAATGTTCAGTTTGATAAGTACAAATGTTCAGTTATTTGAGTATAAATGTTCAGTTAGTTGCAAAAAAAAATATAAATGTTATAAGCAAAAATGTTCATTTTATTAAGTATAAATGTTTAGTTTAGTAAATACGAATGTTCAATTGGGTAATTACAAATGTTCTGTTAATTGAGTATAAATGTTCATTTAGTTGCAATAAAAAATATAAATGTTTATAAGAAAAACTGTTCATTTGGATAAGTATAAATGTTTAGTTTAGTAAGAACGAATGTTCAGTTTAGTAAGTACAAATGTTCAGGTTATTACATATAAATGTTCAGTTTATTAAGTATTACTTTCAGTTTTCTAAATAGATGCACTGTCAAGAAGGGGTCATGAACCGGACAAAAAACAACTGAAAAAATTAGAAGGGGTCATTAACCGGTCCGGTTCAAATTAAATTTTTTCCGACTCTACCCCTGGCGTGTCTCTCTCCAAGACATCATGTGACACCCGTTAGCATACAGTGACTAGACAGTACATAACGGAGTGCCCGCTGCAGATGTCTCTGCACCCGCAAGGCTTACTAATACTTAACTTACAAATTAAAGTTAAATTATACACAGCTAATAAACATACATGCATGTCCAAAATAAAATGTGAATCACATATAGTTTAAATATAAGCATTACCTGTATCTAAATAAACAAATATACAAGAGTAGAAAACTGGTTAGACTAACCTTTTGAAATATGCATTTCAATATACAAATATATATAAATACATGAAAACATATATACTTAAGCACTGTAATAAAATGCAAGTATGCATATCTATTTTTGACATGTAGAGTTATATTAAAATCAAATTTAAAGCTAATAATACAAATATCCAGACTATGCAATTCAGATTTACAAAGTATTTACTTAGTATGCATAACATACATGAACTATACGAGCAACAGAAGAAAGAAATTGCAAATGCGAATGGTTTCAGAATTTAAAATCAAAGTAAAGCTAATTATACAAGCGTCTAGAGTAGGTAGTTCAGATTTACAAAACTATATTCCTTAATATACATACCTATACATAAACTGTTTGAGCATGAGCTAAAGTAAAAGTGGCAACGCAAATTTTTTCATAACTTAAAAATAGAAAGTTATATGTAATATTCAAAAACAAAAGCTAACAAGACCGTTATAAAATTTTATGCCATTTATATATACAAGTGTATACAATCTCATACATATACCCTAACTAAAAAGAATATATATACCAATGTGCTTACAATTTAAACACGAGGTTTGCACATATCTACCATGAGATAAAATGCAATTAGGAATATAATTTAGGACAGTCATCAAATATAAACAATGACTATTATACGAGTTGGTCCAGAAATAAAATATACCATTCTTGGAGATTACATGAAACTCACCAAGTGACAAATAAAATGGCTTATTCCTCGACAACCACGACCCCGCTCGCTAAACCTGGAACCCACAAAGTGGAGAATGAGATAAATAACATTTATCTCAGTACGGTATTCAGTTCCAGCCACTTGAGTTTTGATTATCATGCGTTGGAACTAAATACATGACTGAGCCAAATAATTTTCAAATCAAATCCATATTTATTTCAAATAAACAGTAAATATAAGATTTCGATCAAACAATGCAATTATGAAATAAATTCAATACTCTTATTTAAAATTCAAAATATGACAACTGTCATTTCAATTCTTTGGAAAAACAATTAACCGTATGCAACAACTAACATATAAAAAAAACATTCACATCTCATTTCAAGCTGACATGACAATGTCAAATTAATTAAATCAATGTAATATGTAATGTGAGCTCGGCAATCACTTCCATAACAATTCGAATTTCAAAATATAACAAATGCTGACTCATTTGGTTGGACAATTATCTAATATGCAAGTCTGGTTTCATAAGTCAATAGCAGAGTCAAATATGTCGCGAGGCTCCTTCAATGAGGACTACCAACGACCAATCAGATATGCCACGAATCTCCTTCTCTGAGGGTTACCAATGGCCAATTCAATTCAGATATAATTCAATCAATAAAATCCAAATGTACAAGCAAGCTGGGAACACTCACACTCCGGACCATTCTAGACTGGACCTACTGAGTCCCGGTACATAAGCGCTTATTACACGGTGCTTGGTAGGATGGGTCATGACTCCACCTCCAAACATTACGAGTGTCTATCTCAACCACACAAGCTGTACTTAACATCAATCAAATCACATTTCAATCGGATACCATTCAATATGCCTCTGTACAATCATGCATCATTTACATATTCACAAATTAATCAGATTTTCATGAATGCAACAATTAATGAACACAACATGCAAGTTGCTAATTAAATCTCTACATTTGTTTATGTATATAAAATTTAAATTAAAACTCAAGTGGAATCCGTACCTGCAATCAAATAACAGCAGCAAGCACACAAAGTACTTCTATATACCAACAGTAACTGGCTCTGACTCATGCCCTGACTTCTTTTAAAAAAAAGAGAACTAAGATAAGTCCTTACTCTAACAGCAAACAATATAAATCCTTATTCAAGCAACAAGTTAGAACAAAACAGATTCTACAATTTCTTATTAAAAGTTAGGAGGTTAACTATCTTGTGGTGCTATATGATTAATCCTACTCTACTAGTGGTATCAACGGTGCTAATTTGGTTAGTATAAACAAACATGAGCTGAAATCAAAGTTCTTCTTTTACAATCTAGCTTTTGAAAAATACACAAGTATCAAATCGTCTAAGCAAAACAGCAAGTAATAAAAAAAAAATTCAGATTTATAACTTGTTACTTGAAATTGAGAGGTCTAATTCTCTAATTATACTAATTAGTAATAGCTATTAAGGAATTTCAAAGCTGAGCAGAATTTATTAGTGTTGGGCAGTGGTACAGAACAACACAAGAGTGTGTTAGAAAGTGCTAAATTTTCAATTTTAGTTACTAATTAACTTAATTAAACATCAAGCACAAAGGATCTTACTAAGCAATCAACACACACATGAGCTAGATGAGGTGGAAAAGAGCAAGAGAAAGAGATGAAAATTCTGAAATTTTCTCTCTAATTTTCATTCTAAGAGGAAGAAGGAGAGAAAAAACTATGGTGACTAGGATTTTTCTCTCCAAATGACCTCCTTTTATAGACCAACCACTCCACAAACTTTAGGTACATTTTTACTCCTATTAGGGCAGCCACTATATGGGCTATCAAGCCCATTTTGTGGTGTGTTAAATGCCCACTAATTTAATTAATTAATGGACCTTTCTCTTGTACTCAAGCCGGACCTTTAATTTACTAATTAAATAAAGGTCCATAAGCTCTATTTAATTTCTATAATTAAATTGTGTTGAACAAAATTAATTATTAACTTATTAATAATTATTTTGGGATTAGTTAATGCATTAATTTATTTCTATATGATCTCCTTGACTTAATTAATTATAACGGTTCGCAACGGTATATAATTAATTAATCAACTTATCATATTTTCGCAATACACTGCTGCGAGTAAATAAATAATGCACTGTGTGATTAAAGTCCTATTTGTGTGACCCTTTGAGGATTTATGCTACGTTGGCCATGGAATTAAATCGCTATTTAATTCCAATAATCATAAGCGGTATCTAGCAACACGTTATGATTCCTAATTCGCATAAATAATGTACTGCTACAATATCTCAATCCTGCATAAGAAATAAAAGTATCTCCTTGTCTGATTCTTATGTCACATGATATCACTGTATAATCCAAGATAAGAATGTGTCATTCTTGCAGATTATACATTTCTTGATCTAGAGTTGATTGTACAAGTTGGCCAAACAATCTAACTCCATCAAGGGGCCCAAACAGATATCATCACTCACTAAGTGAATTAATGAGGGACATACGGTTTTCTTGATGAACAACTTTTCCCCGCACAATTCAAGAGAACATAAATAAAGTCCGTATAGCAGCCCTTATCAGGAATCAACGGTAGACGATATTTATTGAACCTATCCTCATGTGGAAAAGTTGAACCATCTCAAACTTAGAATCAAACTCGTATGAAATAAACAATGACACATAACACAATCCATATGTTTATTTCATTGGGTCATGTCATGTACTATGTTCTAATAACATACACATATGCAATTAAGTTGGTAACTCCTTACCTATGATTTGTAGAACTTAATCATCACTTAACTTGCATACTAATCTTTTATGATAATTAATGTTCCTTGTTAATTATCAAGATTACGGACGATTTAGATTTATTACTGTAATTCTAATGAATGATCCACATAAATCTACAATTCAGATCCTCAACCTGAATGATCTGTCAGTAATAAACTCTAGAAACAAATGATTAAATATCATCAATAACATAAACTAAGAAATTAAGTCATTAAATATTGACTTCTAGGACACAACTCCAACAGAGTGGTACCAATTGGTGATTAGAAGGCTGGACAGTTTCTGGTACAACCAGTGAAGGGCATTTTTAACAGTTTTACAATCTCAATTTTTATTTCATGAACTACTAAACAGAATCAAATAAAAATTTAACTGTAGATGAAACATGATAGCACGTAACTCCTATAAAAATTTCAAAATTTTTGGACAAACAGATTAATTATAATGAATTTTCGAAATTAGACAGAATCAGGTTTCAGAAAATCTGTTCCAGCAATTTGTGCCAGCAAAAACATCTGAAAGTTCGTGCCTTGAAACCCTTCAAATAAATCTCTAAAAATTTTATAAAAATTACAGAAGCTGCCTCTAGATATCTATTTTCAGATCTAAAAGTTTTAAGTCTTAATTCAAAACAGAGACTAAATGAAAAATCAAAAGCTGCACTGGGGTCTGTCTGTTCCAGAAAACTGTTTTCCAAAACTTGCCCTGGTTTCAAAAATCTTGTAAAAATACCAAATCAACTCAGAAAAATTCGCATTAGATATCAAAATTTTCGTCTGGAAGTCTAGTTTCATATAAAATTTGCAAAGCCTAAGAATCCTTCAATAAACTGTAAAAATAACAACAGAACCCAAATATTTACTGCTGGTTTTCAGAAATTTCTCAAATAACTTAAGGAAATGCTAAGAACTAGAAGGACTTGTTTTCACTTAAGGATTTAAAGCAGAAATTAGCAGCTTACTTAGTAAATTTCGTGGCCAATCGAAGGTACATAAAATCGAACAATCCATTTTTCCGATTTTGTCCTGGGAGCACTAGAGAATCTGCTGCTCGATGGAAATTTCTCTTAACCTTCTGAAAATCCCAAATTAATAGATTGGCTAAGAGTATGGTTTCAGTAGAGAGAAGAAAATATCCACAGATATGGAAAAGGAAACACAGAGAGAGATGGAGGCGTGGGAGACCAGATCCAAAATTCCAGAGTTAAAGTTTCTCCAAGGTCTGACTTTTAATCTCATTTGGATATGGTGCACATCTAAATTATTGAACTATACACTATAAGTTGGTAAGTAGGCCCCACATGCCATAGCTATACTGGAAGGAACCAAAGTTAAGGAGCAAATGAGCTGTAATTGATTTTCACATCTCCTACAAATATCGGTCATGGAAGAAAAATGCCATTTCTTTATTTCAACTAATGGTTTCATAAATAATAATTCAAGTAATTGATTCTAGCACAAATGAAAATATTAAAAAAAAAATCAACAGAATTTATAGAATGTAGCAATAGAATTTCCAAGATTTCAGAAATCATTTCTAATAAAGTAGACTATACATATAAACTTTTAAATTCCGAAAGCAATATCAATCAAATTAGAAATCAGTCATGCACTAGTACAATTTCATGAGAAATTCAGGGTATGATAACATACTTGTCTTGACAAGTGTGGTCCACATGTCACACGTGGAAATAGCCATGAACCAAGAGTATCCAACCCATGAGATGACATGAACTTTTCCCCTTTCTTACCAAAGGTCAGCCAAAACAAAATGAAAAGTTCTAAGTATACTGTATATATATAAAGATTAATATTCCACCTAGTAAATCAAATTCATTATTGTTTGCACTAAAATAATTATACAATAGAAGAAAAATAATTAACCCCTTTTTTTTTTTTAATGCTAAGTAGAAACTTCGAATTTTCAGTCATGAATTATCAAAATTTCACTAAAAGAGAAATTCAAAAACAGCAGAAATTCAGTCGTCAAAATTTTACAAGAAATTCATAAATAGCAAAAAATTTCTTAGTGTCACACATCGCGACTCTATATAATAAAACCATTAATTGACGCATTTAACTGAACACTTTTGATTTTTAAACTGAACACATTTGGTTATTAAACTGAACATATATAACAAACTTGTCACGCGAGACTCACACACGCGCCATCTGTTCAGCGATGGTGCGCGATGGTAAATCTGTTGATGGCAGTTATCATTACTGGTAATGAAAATCACTTGCCATGTTTTCTCATGTTTTCTCTTTATATAGTGATGTGCAAACTAATAATACCCTAATTGGTCCTAAAATGTACCGCAAGCGTACGGTATATCGTTGGATATGGTTAGGGGTCGAACCACAGGGACGGATTAATTGAGTATCAGGCTTACCCTTTCACAAAATCTAGACAATCAAATGGAATGTTTTAGCTTAAACAAACAAGTAACAAAAGTAATAAACTAAAGTAAAACCAAACAAAGGCTATTTTTGGTGTTTTGGTGGTGAAATATAGTGTAAAAGAGTCCTAGGGTTTCAGTTGTCACCTTGGTTAGGCTTCGGGATATCAACGCGTGTGCTGTCGCACGAAACGCTAACCTGTGCAGCACCAGACTGGCCCTGTGCGACCCGCACAGGATTCCATGCGACCCGCACAGGTAGTACTCGGTGCGGCACGACCCTTAGTTGATGGTGCAATGCATGGTAATTAAGTTCCTAACTGGTTTGGGACAGATCTAGCCGGACATGGACTCCCTAGACCTCAGCCGTCGCATGCTGGTCATGGTATCGTGACACGGAACCTAGTCTAAAGCCCCCATTAGTCTAGTTAACCCTCACTTTCGCTTGTTGGCTTAACTATTCTAAGTCCACAAGTTGGTTTACTAAGGTATCTAACCGACTTTCGCCTAATTAGAAATCTTCTCCTTTTGGGATACCAATTGGTCACCTTTCGGCTCCTAACCTACCTCAAGTTGCTTACTCAATTCAATCAATTAGTTTACACCTTTAGCCATAACTAGGTGTGGCCATTCACCTAGTAGAAGGTTCAACACAATTCATCAAACACAAAGCAAGCATAGCAATAAACAACCAACAAGTGATAAACCATGGAAACTTAATCATTCATCCATTACATCAATCCTAACCTTGGTTCAAACATGACCCTAGAACAAACTAATCTAGCCTAGCATAATGGAAATACAAGCAAAAGAGAGAAACAAAGTTGATACAATCTCCATAACCAAAGAGAAGAAAGGAGGAAGGCAAAAGCCCCTATTCAAGCCTCTTCCTCGCCTCTGGATCTGAGATATGGCTTCCTGGGTCGAGAGATGGACGGAACGTGGTCGAAACGTGGCTCACAAGGCGGCGGAACCCTCTGTGCGGGTCGCACAGGATGGCTGTGCGGGGTGCACAGAGAAGGTGATGTGGTGGATCTGGAAGGTTTTCGTGGAGGCGCCGCCTCCAGAAGGAGGGAAGATGGAATGCCCTAATTTCGGCGCTTCGGGGGCTTTAAATAGCCGCGAAACTAGGGTTCGAAGTCACGTGCGGGGCGCATGGGAATTTGGTGCGGGTCGCATGGGCCAGGAATGAGTCGTCCGGCCCATGTCGCTTGTCTGGTATGCTGGCTGGGTCCTGTGCAGGCCTCACAGGATTTGGTGCGGGCCGCACGGGATCAATTTCTTCATGTTTTGTATGCCAAACTTCACCAAATTTGCTCCAAGTTCCTACAAAATGAATATAGACCCAAGAAGTACCAAATTCCTACAGAAATAAACTAAAACACGCATAAACACAAAGGTATTGAGTTGCGATTGAGGATAAAGTCCGGTCAAAACATATATATAAATGTGTGATATCAAATCCCCCCAAGCTTGAACTTTGCTTGTCCCCAAGCAACACCCTAAACTTAGAGGTTGGACCATACCTACATCTAAACTCAACACCTTGCAAGCCTATGAGTTGGAATTTCAATCAATTGTATTAGTTTGAGCATCACACATGAGTTCAAGGCAATCAGATGCAAAACTTAGCACAAAACTTTGGACTTTAAGCACTCAAGCAATTGGTTTATGTTGCACTTGATCCTAAAAGATCCGATTTTTCATTTCAATGACCCTAAGCTTCTCTATGTAAACGACATGCAAAATCAAGGTTATTTGCCCGTTCATTTCCATACCCTCCAAGAATTTGTAAGGAATATCTATAGCGTGTCAAGGCGTGAGGAGTCTTTTAGAAAAGGAAGAAAGAGAAAGAGAGGGAAAAATAAAAAATTACATTGAGAATGAAACTTAACAAGCTTTGTCTTTTTGTTTTTTTTTTTCTTTGTTTTTTTTTGTTTTTTTTTTGTGTTTTTTTTTGTTTTTTTTTTCATTTACACAAGAGATACATTTTGCCATTGTGGCGGAGAAGAATTTACATAAAAAGAGAAAAAGAAAATAGCAAGAAGACTCATAAAAATACACGCCAAAGATATCCCTTTTGAACAAATCCTTGTAGGGCACAAATCCGTTCACTCGGCAAATGTTTATGACTTGTCTAATAGCGTTTAACATTATGAAAGCAACTAAATTTTTGGTTTTATCTATTTGAATCAAAATCCTCTTCGGTTCATTGGCTAAAAAACCAATCAAAAGCACACTTAGAGTTCAAAGTTTTGCAAGAAATTCCACAACCATTTACATTGAAAACTTGTGTGAAAACTCATTCTAAAACAACCAATTAAATTTCAACTCATTTACATGCAAGATTACATGAATTACGTGCAACCTACATGATGCAATCCACTGTCTGGGGTCCTGTGCGGGGTGCATAGAAACTGGTGCTGGCCGCACAGAAATTTTTCGTGGGAGACATTGGCCAGACAGTGGTATGAAGCTGCCAGGGGCCCTGTGCGACCCGCACAGACAAGCCATGCGACCCGCACAGGCTCCCAGACAGCCATTATTTTATGCCATGATGCATTTCCTAGATACAAGTTTCCAAAATTCGTCAATTCTCCCCCCCAAGCTGAACAATGCATTGTCCCTAATGCAATCATACATCAAAGAAAAGGAAAAGAGAAGAAGTTTCGAAACATACCGGCGGCCGATTGCGGTTTACACCGCAACCGGCCAACTAATCAAGGGGGTAACTACGTGGGCGGGGTTGGCGGCGGCATGTGCGGAGCGGCATTGCTTGGGCCGGCGTGATAGAAATCAACATTAGAGAATTGCGGCACGCTCTATTGTGGCTCGGCATGGAATTGACCCGGTTGCTCTTGTTGTGGCGCACGTGGTTCGGCTTGGTCACGGTGGTTCCGGCACTTGTTGGATGGTTTTGGTTGGTCGTGGTGCTTAGTTTGGTTGTGGCGTGAAAGGCGGCGGGTGATTTGGTGGAGCATTGTGACTTTTCGGGGCTTACATGGGTCTGTGCGGGTCGCATGGGATCCCGTGCGGGTCGCACAGACAGGTCTGGACGGTGTACGGTGGGACTTTTATATGGATTTGGCTAAGTTCTTGGTAATAGATGGTCGGTGTAGCCAAATACTCAATAAAACACAGTTCAAAGGTCTCATCCAAGCAAATCACAAATGCAAACAAGAGAATTAGAGCTTTACAACCTGATTCGGCATGAAGCGGTGCGAGGCGATGACGATACGTGGGTCACAACAACGGATTCGTGGGAAGCGGCGACAGATTCGTGGTCCGGTGCTGGAATCGTGGTTGACTGCTACCGATTAGTTCGAAATTGCAGCTGGAATCGTGGTCTGCGGCTACTGATTCGTGCGAAACTGCTGCTGGAATCATAGGCTGCGGCTGAAACTTGCGGAGGGTACCGGCAGGGACTACGGTTGTCCGTTTGATCTCAAATTTTGGCAGTGGGTTCACGGAAGGGTGCTGTACAAATGTTGTAGAAGATTTTTGGTTCCGGCCGATAAGTTTTTAAAGTTCGGCATGGCAGCGGCAATTGTGCACGGTTTCGGCTTGCGGTAAGTGTCGGCAAGGGTTTTGTTTGTCCAAATTACCTCAAATTTACACAATAGGTTCACAATAGAATTCTTAACACATGTAGCAGAAGAGATTTGGTTCGGACCGGTAAGTTTTCAAAAATTCGTGGGACAGCGGTGGTTGCAACAGTTTCTGTCGGCTCTGTGCGGGCCGCACAGGAATCCTGTGCGGGGTGGTGAGGCCGCACAGGTCTGGGCAGGCATGGCAGACATGGGCCAAATTGTGGCAGACAACGTTGGGGGACCCTGTGCGACCCGCATGGCATGTGGTGCGACCCGCACAAGTGTCCGATGGACCCCAAACTCAATTATTCACTTCAAATTCCAATTTCCAAGGGAGGGAAAGTTCAAACCAGGTCAAGTGCGGTCAGTTGTGGTCTCATTTTATGGTCTTTTGTAGCAACGTTGCATGTAGAGATGGTGTGTGGGCAACACTTGATCTTTTATGGCAATCGACTTGCGTGAGGTCGTGCGCGGGTTGATGCCACTATTCTTTCAACCCATGGTGCTCTTGTATAAGCCAATTGGGGACTTCCACAATTATCTACATAAACCACAAACAAAACAAACACTTGGCATTAAAATTCCTCCATAAAACGACTAAATTTTTTTTAGTTTCGCTTTTTCAAATTTTTATGTGTTTTTAATTTTCTAAAAACAAAGAATAAATCCTAAATAAACCTAAATTATCCCTACATCTTTTTTTTTCGAAATTTTCTAAAGTGCAAAAATAACAAAATGAAAGAATAAGAGTTAGAAACTCTTGGGTTGCCTCCCAATAAGCGCTTGTTTTAGGTCACTAGCTTGACCACCTTTCTTGACATTTTATCTTCACTTTGTGCCCGCTCAATGCATCATAGTTCGCCCAAAAATGGTTAAGCAAGACCCTTAAGACATGCTTGGTGTCATCCTTCTTGGTTGTCCTCATGGTGGGTTCGATTGTGATGCGATATTTAATGCGCGGTTTGCTTCCCTTCATCGCATTGACACTCTCAAAGCATTCTTCAAGTTGGGGACTCAAGTCGATTTTGGTGAACTTTTCATTTGTTGCATTGGGTATCTCGATCTTGAGAGTTGTGCCACCATATTCCTTCTACTTGATTTCATCATTGATGGGGCCTATTGGATGATGCTTCAATTCCAACTCATTAGATTTGTCAATGTAAGTTAATCTAAGTGGAATGAAAATTGGAAGGTCATTTGGTGGAGGTGCAACAAATTTTGGTTTCTCCATTTTCTCTTGTTCTTCATTTGTTTCAAGTTGTGTGCTTTCATCACCAATCGTCTCATAACAAACCTCGATTAACTTGAGAGAACTAAAACTTTCTAATTCTTTATCACCTTGCAATATCATTTTTCCATTTTGTTCATTGTGTAAGTTATGTGAGGAGCACACTTTTTGAACAATTTTACTCTTTGACATATTTTCTTGTAGTGTGGTCAAAGTATCGAATTTGGATGACAAAGAGTTCAACCTTCCAACAAGTTCTTCATTATACTTTCTTTGATTAGCCATGAATTCTTCATACAATGATTCATCATTTGACATTTGCAAAGGTGATTGAGAATCATAAGTTTCAGCAAAAGAAATAGATCTAGGGTCCGGTTGAGACATTGAACTTTCATTTTCTAAAGAAAAACAAGAGTTTTCAATCAAACCATAGGTGGATACTTCCCTGCTGGTTGCTTGTGCGGATCGCATGGCTGCCTGTGCGGGTCGCATAACTGCTTGTGCAGGCTGAAATGGTTGTTGTATCGGCCAAACTGGGGCATGTTTCGACCAACTTCCTCCCTGTGCGGGTCGCACGGGTTCCTGTGCGGGGTGCACAGGTTCTGTGTGCCAGCCAGCGGGTCGCGTGCGCCAGCCTGCTTGTTGCATAGACCAGCCAGATTGTTGCGTGCACCAGTCTGTGGGTTGAATGCCATGTTGTGCTGTCCATGTGGTTGTTTCTTTCGGTTCTCCCCATTCTTCCCCACATACTTCCCTTATTATGTTGTTCACCACCGCGGTTTGATACTTCAATTGATCCATACCCGAATTGAGTATCCCCATGTTGTGCGGTGGATGGCTTGAGTAGAGGGCGTGTGGCTCTTGGTATCGATTCCATCCTTCCTTGGATCCTTCCCTTCTCATGTTTTGCATGTTTTTGAGTTGGTTCTCCAATCGACTCACTTTTTTCTTCATTTCCAAAATTTGATTTTGTCGAATCAAGCGATCGATTCTCTCATTGAGTTGGGCTAAAGGATCATCATCATCACTCCAATTGTCCTCCTCCTCTTGCTCAAATTTCTGAAAATAATGAAACATGGCAAACACAAGTGATGTATTTTTGTTTTTTTGTGTTTTTTTTTTTTAAAAAAAATAAGATAAAAGATACAATGTCTAGTCTCTTGCTAATAAAGTAAGTCCTAATATCAACACCGTCCCCGGCAACGGCGCCAAAAAGCTTGATGTGCAAACTAATAATACCCTAATTGGTCCTAAAATGTACCGCAAGCGTACGGTATATCGTTGGATATGGTTAGGGGTCGAACCACAGGGACGGATTAATTGAGTATCAGGCTTACCCTTTCACAAAATCTAGACAATCAAATGGAATGTTTTAGCTTAAACAAACAAGTAACAAAAGTAATAAACTAAAGTAAAACCAAACAAAGGCTATTTTTGGTGTTTTGGTGGTGAAATATAGTGTAAAAGAGTCCTAGGGTTTCAGTTGTCACCTTGGTTAGGCTTCGGGATATCAACGCGTGTGCTGTCGCACGAAACGCTAACCTGTGCAGCACCAGACTGGCCCTGTGCGACCCGCACAGGATTCCATGCGACCCGCACAGGTAGTACTCGGTGCGGCACGACCCTTAGTTGATGGTGCAATGCATGGTAATTAAGTTCCTAACTGGTTTGGGACAGATCTAGCCGGACTTGGACTCCCTAGACCTCAGCCGTCGCATGTTGGTCATGGTATCGTGACACGGAACCTAGTCTAAAGCCCCCATTAGTCTAGTTAACCCTCACTTTCGCTTGTTGGCTTAACTATTCTAAGTCCACAAGTTGGTTTACTAAGGTATCTAACCGGCTTTCGCCTAATTAGAAATCTTCTCCTTTTGGGATACCAATTGGTCACCTTTCGGCTCCTAACCTACCTCAAGTTTCTTACTCAATTCAATCAATTAGTTTACACCTTTAGCCATAACTAGGTGTGGCCATTCACCTAGTAGAAGGTTCAACACAATTCATCAAACACAAAGCAAGCATAGCAATAAACAACCAACAAGTGATAAACCATGGAAACTTAATCATTCATCCATTACATCAATCCTAACCTTGGTTCAAACATGACCCTAGAACAAACTAATCTAGCCTAGCATAATGGAAATACAAGCAAAAGAGAGAAACAAAGTTGATACAATCTCCATAACTAAAGAGAAGAAAGGAGGAAGGCAAAAGCCCCTATTCAAGCCTCTTCCTCGCCTCTAGATCTGAGATATGGCTTCCTGGGTCGAGAGATGGACGGAACGTGGTCGAAACGTGGCTCACAAGGCGGCGGAACCCTCTGTGCGGGTCGCACAGGATGGCTGTGCGGGGTGCACAGAGAAGGTGATGTGGTGGATCTGGAAGGTTTTCGTGGAGGCGCCGCCTCCAGAAGGAGGGAAGATGGAATGCCCTAATTTCGGCGCTTCGGGGGCTTTAAATAGCCGCGAAACTAGGGTTCGAAGTCACGTGCGGGGCGCATGGGAATTTGGTGCGGGTCGCATGGGCCAGGAATGAGTCGTCCGGCCCATGTCGCTTGTCTAGTATGCTGGCTGGGTCCTGTGCAGGCCGCACAGGATTTGGTGCGGGCCGCACGGGATCAATTTCTTCATGTTTTGTATGCCAAACTTCACCAAATTTGCTCCAAGTTCCTACAAAATGAATATAGACCCAAGAAGTACCAAATTCCTACAGAAATAAACTAAAACACGCATAAAACAAAGGTATTGAGTTGCGATTGAGGATAAAGTCCGGTCAAAACATATATATAAATGTGTGATATCATATAGTATGAAGAGGTGTGCTTGGATGGTTGACAGTATATAAAAAGAAAACATGCACAAGTGGTTTCTAAATTTTTTTTTTTTTTCGGAATGAACATCACATCCAAACGCTTAAGAAAAAGAGAGAAAGAAGCATTTGTTTTCGGAATTGTTCTTCCGACTTGGAGCTAGAAGGAAGAAGAAGAAATTAGGGAGGATTATTAATAAAATGTTATTTTTTCAATAATGTAGAAACAATTAATTAGATTAATTATTATAATAAGAAGAAATTTGATTTATTTTATTATAATATTATTGAAAAATAATATAATATTATTAATTAATTTATTATATAATAATATTATTATAACATTACAATATTATTTTAATTTTATAATATTATTATTAGTTATTTTATTATAATATTCTTCTTATTGTTATTACTTATATTATTATTCTTATTATTAGTATTAAATAATAATAATTACTTTATTTTACAATACCAAATAATAAATTATAAATTGGTTGGAAAAAATAATAAATGATTATTTAATTCTTTCTTTTTTTTATCAACTCACCGTCCAAATAACTTTTCTTCTTTCCAGAATAACACTATTCTCACACTTTATGGAATAATAACACTATTCCTAATTTTTCTTCCGGAAGAGTTCTTCTTTGCTTATTCTCAAACCATCTAAACACACCCAAAAAGTCATTTCAATATGATATTATATAGTTGACGGTACTTTGGATCACGAGTATGTATTTGTATTTTTTCAATTTCGAAGGAATATAATGTTAACCGTCGGCTGAATATTTAAGATACCTTGTACATAAAGGATATAGCTTTTTAATACAATAATAATGACCAAATCATCCATCAATGCATTATGTATGGCGGGGTATACAACATACAACATATTTAAATAAGCACGAAAGTAGAAAAAAATTGGCCGGCTTATAACAAAACAAATATTATTTGTGGCAGACATGTAAGTTATTAATTAGTTTTCAAATTAATTAGATTAACATTTTTTTTATCGAAAAATGTCCTCCCGGCACGTTGCCACTTGTTATTAACAATTCGCAGAAATTTTAAGTCAGATTGAGACTTTTATCAATTGAGCAAACAAAAACGATATATTTCAGAGTCGGAGGCGGACTTTCTGTTGTTCCAGAAACAACACACAACTTTTGTCATAAAAATGTATAACTTTTGTCATAAAAATGTATGATCGCTTTATGTATATCTTGATAATATTTATTGATATAATAAAAAAAATGTAACATAAACAATATCGCTGGCTTGTTTAGTTAGAAGATTATAGAAGTTAAACCAAATTAATGCAAATTCCTTTCAAATTGTTGTTAATTGAGCCTTATCAATTTTCATACGCATCAAATAACCATTATACAAAATCACACACACATATATATATATAGAGTTTTGCTATGGTGAGTCGCGACTCACCAAAGGGTCTGTGAGTCGCGCTCAAAACCTCTAGATTTGGTTCAAAATGATCGATCCAAACCGTCCAATACGATCTCCCTATTGAAATCTCCATGCAGACCAAATTTTATATTATTTCGAAATTTTTAAGTATTTTTTTGAAATTTTAGAAAATCGTTAATCTAATTAGTTCTGAACCGTTCAAAAACAGCAATTTTTAAAAAACAGAAAAAATACTTATAAATTTCAAAAAAAATATATAAAATTTGGTCTTCATGGAGATTTCAATAGGGAGATCGTATTGGACTGTTTGGATCGGTCATTTTGAACCAGATCTAGGAGTTTTTTAGCGTGACTCACGTGAGTCGCGACTCACCATAGCAAAACTATTTTACCTCACTCTGTTATGTCAAGATTACTCACATAAATTGAAATCTATTTCACAACTAAATTATTTCTTCAAATAAGTGGAAACAAATTAGCATGATAACGGAGCAGAGCAGCTTACCTAAACAAATTTAAACAGTCCAAATATTAGAAATTTTGCTTTCGATAAAGGGTAACAAGTTTAGCTCTTGTTACCTAGCTACTTTGCACTTCGACACAGAAATTAATGGCATTGGTGAACATTCTTTTTGATATACATCAGTGAATTGTTCTTGCTGCTACAAGTGGTATATTTGAATGATTTGTACCAGCTGCATGCTTGGAAGCATGTATCAGGTTTGAGTAGATACATCTAATTAATATACTCAACTCTGTGACTGTATACGATTTAATTTGTAATATGCCAAAAAGGGAAGGTTAATGCTAAGGCAAAATTAATTGTTTGTTTAATTTGACACAGAATTGTTTATAACGTGCATCAGCTGCATGCAGGCCGAGAACATTACGATTATAATTTGTAAACCATTCCATTCGATTATTATTATTTTTCCATGTAACAACCAATATAAAGTTCTCCTTCATCCGTGTATATATTTTTCTTTAACTGTTCAATCCAATAAAAATAATTAAATAAAAAAATCTTAAATAGTTGCGTTCTCTTGAGTTGAATATTCATTATTCATTATTTCGAATAATATACGACCATCAGCAAGCTAGACAAAATCATATAATTAAAATAGCTTAACAAGTTTAAGCTATTATATCGAATCGGACCTTGTAAACACAGCAAGCCCTATGCTGCCTTCATGTTGTGTCTTACAAAGACATCTTTGCACGTCCATGCGAAATCGTAATCAGCCTAACCATACATGCATCATTTCCCGAGACCGTTTCTTACATGCACATTACATTTCTATAAATAGCCCATCAATGGAATTTCCTAAGCAAGCGAAGGTAAACAAAACCAAATATTGGCAATGGCTTCTGCTCTTCATTCTATCTTCTCTTCTCTAAAACATTTTGTCATTGCATTGTCACTGCTATCACTTTTCACACCTTGTTTGTGTATTCGAGCAAACCGTCGACTGGATGACGGTTACAGTAGCGGTGATTCTGACTGGATAGATGCTGTTGCCACGTGGTATGGAAACCCCTATGGTTATGGAACTGATGGTATAGTTTTCTCTTTGATCTCACTATTTGTTGATCCTCACAAACTCGCATCTATTCAATATTAATGTCGAAAATTTCTTTATGTAGGTTGTGCTTGCGGGTATGCAGATGCGGTGGGTAAAGCCCCATTCTCTTCAATGATTACATCTGTTGGTCCATCTTTGTACAAGGAAGGCAGGGGATGTGGTGCATGCTACCAGGTAAACCTAGCTTGTAATATATAGATATAGATATATGCTCAGCATGTTTGTGTTTATAGCTGTTAGTAAATATTCTTGTGGTGTTTTTCCATCCATATGTTTTTAATCATATTTTACTTTAACATTTAGTTTGATAATATTCCTCTTAGAAGATGGCTTTGCCCCAAATATTTGAAGCAAGCTCAATTATTAGCTCAAACAGTAAATTATTGAAACATCCAAATATTAATATATAGTATGCAAAAAATTCTGGTTCACTAATATTGGTGTTTGAAAATTAATCGGATTTTTTTATTTTACCATCCAGTTTCTTTTTAATAAAAATGCAGGTTAGATGCAGCTCACATTCTTTATGTTCTGGAAGTCCTGTGACTGTCATAGTTGCCGACGAATGCCCTGGCTGCACAGAGAACGAATTCCATTTTGACATGAGTGGGACAGCTTTTGGTCTAATGTCAAGATCCTTCAGTGCCGATCAGTTCCGCAATCTTGGCCGAATCTCGGTTCAATATAAACGGTAAAAGCAATTTTTCTGTGATAAATAGTACCTATATGATTGGATGCGCGCAATTGATTTTTTGTTTGGACATATGCGCATCAATCTGAAATATTCAGCAGCATAAGTATCTATCTATTGAGAATGGATCTAAAAATTGATCGTCATTATGACATATAGTAGGACTTAACTCATGGTATCAATGTCCAAAATCAACCTAGTTTAATTAATTTGGATGTCAGACTCTGAATCACTGATATCTTCGCAAGGCCCTGTTTTATTTGGATTGAATTCATGTGTCACAGGTAATCTAGGTTATAAGTTACAACTGTTGTTGGAGTATATATATATTTCTCAACAAAAATCACAAGATCTTTATAATATAACGAGTGGTCAACCACAATAACAATGGTAAAAAAAAATAAAAAAAAAATGATAACAAACTTTGAAGAGGATTGCATTTTATACTGCATCGAGCATAAATCCGCTCATAGGCTCATATTTATAAATGTACAAATTCAAATTCTATTCTAATTTTTAACTCTTTACTCTTAAGCTTTAACTTTTAACAGTTGTACTTTTGCCTTTCGGTGCAGGATTCCATGTAACTACAAAGACACAAACATAAACTTCAAGGTCGATTCCGGCTCGAACTCATATTACTTAGCAGTAGTGGTTTTGTATGAAGGAGGGGATGGAGACATCTCACTACTGGAAGTGATGGCTCAACCAGGTTCTGGCATTTGGGCCCCCATGCTGCCATCCTGGGGTGCAGTTTGGAAGTACCAAGCAGACGCAGCAATGCCGGGCCCTTTTTCGTTTAGGATCACTACCGGAAAAAAGAAAATTCTTATTGTCGAGAATGCGATTCCTGCTGGGTGGTCACCTGGCCAAACTTATGCATCCTCGAAGAACTTTTAAGAATGGATTGAAATCATGTTTTGAAGTTTGAGTGCTGTAAGACTACTGAAGGACTTGTTTGTAGAGTCAATTTCCTTCTCTTTGGAGTTCTTTTTTTTTTCCTTTTCTTTTCTTTTTTTTATTTTCTTTTTCTTGTGGCCGTATATGCAATTTTTTGTTGTGGTTATGGCTTAAATCTTGAGAAACTAATTCGAACGGCAGTGTGGAAAGAAGAGAGGAGGCATGTGCGTCTCCCCTCCGCACAAGTCTATTTTTCTTTAATCCATGTGTATCTAAGTTCCATTTTTTTCCCTTTCATTTTTATTCTCTTTTTCAACGGTATTAGCACACCAGGAAAATAAATTAAAAAGTGAACAGAAACTGAGAAATATATATATACATAAACATAGAAATATTAAATAAATAAATAAATGTGGGTAATTTTTCATGGATATATTTTTTTACATGGACTCAAATTAGACTTTTCATTCTAAGTTCTAATCAAATCACAATAATCCATGTTCTGAATGAATGAATGGTTTAGATATGAACTCATGTAAAAGAAAAAAAATCCATTACAAAATTATCCAATAAATAATTAATCTATAAGGATTGGACTATTGATCTAAATAGTTGAAAAGTTTCTTGAGTTCAGTTTATTTTTCACCTAAAAAATATATATGGTAGCTAGCTAGTTATAGCACGAATCGAATTTCGCAACTTACAATTAATGACTTGAAACATCAGTAGAGGCTTCTGTGAGTATGAACTTTATTTAAGCATTGCTATGCAATGAATAACAGGCCACCATTTTGTAATGAATAAATTACAGTATTACACATAGGAAAATCTGTTTTTAAGTGTGTCCCTATCTCAAATTAATTTTGCATATAAAATGCAAAGACCAACTATTCCACCTTCCAGCAGTACCTTTATAATTTAGTATTTTTGTACTGAGCATATGCGCGTATGGATCACGTATCAACTCCAAATTAATAGAGAATAGTCATCCGTCAAGTAAAACAAACTAAACTGGTTTGGCGCAGTATTTATAAATTATGGAACATGTACACCACAAATTAACAAAACAATCTTGACCAACGTAAGGCAATAAAGTAGACAATAGAATATAATTTATCTTATCAGCTAATCCCCGATCCTTCTTTGTCGTCAATTATTAGTCCAGCTTTACAAAATTTTTGCCACCGGCAAAAAGTTTTCCAATGATTCTTGAACCTTTATTGTGTTTTGCCCGAAAAAATTAATAATGGCGTTACTGTTCACACAAATTACGATAATAACGGTTAAAAATTCGAAATTTTAAAAATAACGTTGTTGGATCGGCATTCGGATTGCCGAAAATACAGAACGCTTGGATCGGCAATTGGAATGCCGATCCAAACAAAAAAAACATACACGGCAGTTTTTGTTTTTGACTTTTGCTTGAGTCAAAAAAAGCGGCAACTTAAGCATACGAACTAATAAAAAATAAACACTTCCAAATATAATACATAAAAAGGATATAATAATACTCCATTTGAAATGCGTATATAACAGTATGTTCAAGGAAATGGGAAAAAAAAAATGAGCATTTTTCCAAGCATCCAAGAGCAGAGCAAGAAAATTAATTGATGAAACTTAATATAATATTTGCACAGAATAGTTTATATTAATATATATTTATATTTATATATAATTATAAATGTATGAATATGTTCAATATATAGTTAAACACCACGTCAATTTTTATATGGTTTTAATGCAACAGCGTAAAAAATAAGTTAATTTAGTAAAATAAATATATATGCATAACTGTAGGAAGAAAAAATAGAAATATTGTCCTCATTCTTACTATTTAAATCCACCTATGAATGCATCCCTCTATCAGTATGTGATGCAAGTCTTAAATCGCATGAAACAAATTATGAGTAATATCGTAAATGTTATTTTATTTTTATCACCATGAAAGCTACTTTATAATTAAATCAAATGGTAATATGCTCTGTAAATCCACCTTTGGATTTGGTAATACGCCTCAACCACTTCAAATGCTAAAACTCTTAGATCAACAGAATAAATTTGGTTGATTAGAAGTTTAATTATCACTTATATGCTCTGTAAATCAATAAGTAAGCTTAAATCAAGACAAGAAAATTCTATTTAAAATTCAAATGAAGACTTATATAATTAACTGCTAACTTTTAATATATTTAAATAATGCTTATAATTAAGGAAGAACAACACGGTTTTACATGACTAAAATTTCCCAAAACAAAAGCAATAATATATTCTAATTAAATTAAATATACTCTTAAACTATTGCCCGACACAACCCAAGAGACATAACAAGTTTATAATCAGGATCAAAGATAGTAAATGTTACGAAATAATAAGATAAATCTTTATATTTTATATTTTTTAAGGATAATTTCATAGTTTGAATGTCCCATTCATCCATAAGCATAAGTATATAACTATATTTTATGAAATTCAAACGTGTTCAAACACGACACGACACGTTTAAAGAAAACACGGCACGACACGACACGAGGACACGAGGCGTGCTGTGTCCTTAGACGTGTCGTGTCCATCTTTTAGAATTTAGACACGGCACGACACTGCACGTGAAATATTTAGACATGACACAACACGGCACGACATATGATCCAGACACGACGTGTTTGACACGACACGACACGACACGGCACAGCATATATCGACAGACACAAGTTCAATAATATAAAGTTGCAAAACCTGTGCCTAAAGTTTGACCCATTATTTTTGTACGAAACCAGCTAAGTACCAAATAAAATATGCATAAGAATTCTAAATAAAATATATGTTTATTTACCGTGGATATATAATCTTCTATATTCAATATTAGTTAGTTGTTTATGAATTATGATATATACTTATTCAATTTATTACGGTTCAAAAAACAAATTTTTTAATAATCCAACTATTTCTGCAGTCGCCACTATGCGGCGGTCTGTGTCACATATGCGACATGTTCTTTATATTTATTTTCAAATTTGATGATTCCACCCCCTCAATTATATGTGAATTTACTCAATTGAAGGAAAAATATATATATATATATATATCCTACTATATACATCATTTTATTTTCAATTATTTTTATGTCATTCAGCATCAAACTACTCCATGATAAATTTCTAGCCATCCCCTGTTATGAGGTACATGGTACAAGCTAATAATGCACCATCGACGAGTGCAACAAAAGTATAATCTTGTCCTATTATAATGGCTATGATATTATTTAATAATGTATATTACATAATAGGATGAAAATATAGGTAATGACGCAATTAAGATAATTCAAGAAACATTATGAGATATGGCTGATCTTTTTGAAGTATGAAGATCAAGTTGTTTGTTGTTTGATAATGACTAATGAGGGGTGTTTTACAAGTGCCGCTTTTTTTGACTCAACAAAAACAAAAAGTTGCCGTTATAGATCTGGTGATTATTTGACTTAAATGTAACGTCAATTGATTAAAAACATAAATTGATACATGGAATGTACTATTATAGATCTGGCAGCTGACTCCTTACATAATATATTTATGATATTTGATGTATCATGTATCACTTTGTAAAATCACAATCAGTCTAGCTCGTTTATCAATTTTTGTCATTACCGATGAGATTTGGGGATCTAATCGAATATAAAACATGAATATATAGAAGCTAAGCATAAATAACCAATTTTTTTTCTACTCGTCGATTATATTTGAAAAATAATGTTAGTTTTGGTAGATTGTGAATTATTTTGCAATATAAGATAGATTTGATTAAAAATATCAATTAAAGCATATATACAATATGCGATAATTAAATGCATATTATAGCACCCAAAAAAAGAAGTATTTTTTCAGAAAATTGCACCAGTGAATATTTCTATGTCATCTTTGATTACAAATATAAAAATTGAAAGGATAAACATACTGTTCTAATTTAACTAGAAACTCATCGTCATGTCACTTTGCACCACACGTGCCGCTTTTTTTGACTCAAAACAAAAGTCAACTTTTGTTGCCGCTTTTTTTACTCAAAGCAAAATTGAAAAAAGCAAAAGTGAAAGTTGCCGTGCATAATTTTTTTGTTTGGATCGGCATTCCAATTGCCGATCCAAGCTTAGATCGGCATTCGGAATGCCGATCCAAGCAGTTTGTATTTTCGGCAATCCGAATGCCGATCCAACAACATTATTTTTAAAATTTCGAATTTTTAACAGTTATTATCGAAATTTATGTGAACAGTAACGTTAGTTTTAATTTTTTCGGGTGTTTTGCGCTACAAAGAATATAAATGGGCTTATTGTGTTTTGCAATGATGACGGATTATTTGTTGGCCCAGCAAGAAGTTTATCATTTTTTATTTTTCTCCATCGGATACGAGCCTTCCCAATTCAATTGCCGACTCCATGTCGTCTAAAGAGAAAGTAGTAGCAAAATTTCCCACCTACGCGTCTTCGCCTTCCATTATGATCAAAATTAACACAAGGTGACAGGAAAGATTGAAGGACCGACATTTTTTTTTTTTTTTTTTTTGAGAAACTGCATCGAATCCCTACCACATTTATTTTCTTTCAATAATCTTGCACCAGCAGCAACACCATACGCTTGAAAAAAACAAGTGGAGTGCACTTTCGACGATAATACACATTACGACTGTAATAACTATCCCTTTCTTTTAACAGATGTGTTGAAATCTTGCCTCTCATCAACAATATCGCAAAAACCAGCACAAATGGGTGACACTCTGAATCAGGGCGGAACCACATGGGGGGTACCATGGGCATTGTCCCCTCTATCACTACGCCATATTTTATTTTTAAAACCGGTTAAATAGTAATCTTTAAAACCGGTTACGGAGTGGTGCTAATAATATGTGGTGTTAAAAACAAATAAGAAACCGGCGTTAAAAATGCGGTGCTAAAAACCAACCAAAATCTGAATTTAAAAAGTAGTGCATTTTTAGGACCAGTTTTTAATAACAAACCGGTCTAAATAATAACATTTTTAAGACCGGTTTTTAATTAAAAACCGGTCCTAACGACATGCTATTTTTATTTTTATATTTATTGTTTCTTTAAGACCGGTTTTTAAGCTAAAAACCAGTCTTAAAAATATTTTTAAGATCTGTTTTTAACTAAAAACCGGTCTTAAAAATCAGTTTTAAATAAAAAAAAATTTCATTTTAGGGCTAGCTCCATTTTTGCTAGCTATAATATTTATGCAATATTGCAACATAGCAATCGTATATATATCACATATCACATATCACATAATTAATTATCAAAACAAAAACAACAATTATAAATATCTCAAAATTCATAAAATTGTAGTTATCTAACGAGATACAATTTTTCATACATATTCATAAAACTCATCTAAACTTGTATTAATGTCGTCATCGCTATAAGGCAGACCCTCCGGCTCCAAAATCTGCATTCAATTAAACTAATTCAATTAGTAAAACCTAAAAAAATTGATTTCAAACTAATCATTTAATGATAATATTGCTTTTGAATCACAACAAATTTCACAACTAAATTTCAGATTAATTTCACAACAAATTGCAACTGCTTTCTCAACTAATTTCACAACTAAATGCAATTACCTTAAATTTCAGATTAAATTGTAAATTTGAATAGAAATTACCTTAAGGTGCTTGGAGAGAGGGGCAGTGGTGCTCGAAGGGCTGTCGGAGGTGCTTGGAGAGAGGGGCTGTCGGAGGTGCAGTCGGAGGCGGCAGAGAAGCGAAGAGAGGGGCTCGGGTTTAGAAAGTGGAAAGTATAGAGAGGGGCAGAGAGGCGGCAGAGAAGCGGAGAGAGAGTAGAGAGGCGGAGAGGCGGAGAGGGTTTAGAGAGAGAGGTTTTGGACTTAGAGAGTTTAGAGAGAGGGGTTTCGAACTTAGAGATGAGGCAGATCGAGAGGCGTGAGAAGAGAGAAGGGAGGAGGAGTTTTAAATGAAATCCTCTTCATTTTTAAGACTGGTTTTTAACTAAAAAACCGGTGTTAAAAAATTTATTTTTAAGACCGGTTTTTAGTTAAAAACCAGTCTTAAAAATAAAACCGAAAATTTAAATTTATGTTTTATTTCTAATACTTTATCTATTAAAATTATATAAAAATTTCTAAAAATTCTAAAATATATCATAAACTTTATTATTGTGTTCTTTTATTTTTTTTATTTTAAAAATCGTTTTTTTAAAATAGATTATTTTTTATGTAATAATAAATCAGTTTTTGAAAAAATAATATAATATATTGGTAATACTTTTTTTTAAATTTAGTTTTTAAAATTTATGTATTATTTTTTTTTTAAATCGCACAAAAAATACACAAAGGAAAAAAATGAAAAAAAAATTCTGATTGATATTTAACACCGGTTATTTAATAAAAAAAAACCGGTGTTAAAAATAAAACCGAAATTTCTGTTTTTTTTTATGCGATTTTTTGTGTTTTTTCCTTTCTGTTTTTTTTTTGTGCGATTTTTAATAATACAAAATATATCATAAAATTAAAAAAATTAACTATTCTTGGAAGAACTAAAAGAAGTAAAAAAATCCTTAAAATATTTTAAAAATTGTTAAAAATTCGATTACAATTGAAATGTAGTACTGTTAGAGTTATGTCCTAGGAGCCAATTATTAAATGGCCACTTCTATGGTTTATGTGATTGATGATATTTTATCATTTATTCCTTGATTTATTAATTGACAGATCATTCAGGTTGAGGATCTGAATTGTGGATCTCTGTAGTTCATTTATAATTAAATGACAATAATAAATCTAAAAGGTCCGTAATCTTGATAATTAACAAGGAATATTAATTATCGGATAAGATTAGTATGCAAGTTAAGTGATGATTAAGTTCTACAGATCATAGGTAAGGAGTTGCCAACTTAATTGCATATGTATATGTTATAGAACATAGTACAGGACGCGACCCAGTGAAATAAATATATGGATTGTGTTATGTGTCATTATTTATTTCATTTGAGTTTGATTCTAAGTTTGAGATGGTTCAGCTTTTCCACATGAGGATAGGTTCAATAAATATCGTCTACCGTTGATTCCTGATAAGGGCTGCTATACGGACTTTATTTATGTTCTCTTGAATTGTGCGGGGAAAAGTTGTTCATCAAGAAAACCGTATGTCCCTCATTAATTAACTTAGTGAGCGATGATATCTGTTTGGGCCCCTTGATGGAGATGGATTGTTTGCTAGCAACTGATACAGTCATCTCTAGATCAAGAAATGTATAATCTGCAAGAATGACACATTCCTATCTTGGATTATACGATGATATCATGTGACATAAGAATCAGACAAGGAAATACTATTATTTCTTATGCAGGATTAAAAATATTGTAGCAGTACACTATTTATGCGAATTGGGAATCATAACGTGTTGCTAGATACCGCTTATGATTATTGGAAATAAATAGCGATTTATTTTCCATGTCCAACAGAGCATAAATCCTCAAAGGGTCACACAAATAGGTTTTGACCATGCGTGCATTATTTATTTGGTTGTATTAAGGAATGCAACAATATGATATGTTGACTGATTAATTATGTACTGTTGCGAACCGTCATAATTAATTAATTAAGTCAAACGGATTATATAGAAATAAATTAATGCATATTCTAATCCTTAAATAATTATCAAATTGTTGATAATTAATTTGTTCAACATGAATTAATTAAAGTAATTAATTTGAGCTAACGGGCCTATATTTAAATTGTAAATTAAAGGTCCAACTTGAGAGCAATTAATTGGGCCACTAATTAATTGAATTAGAGGACCAATTAAATAATTAATGGAGCCCATTTAGGCCCATTTTATGGCTGCCCTAGTGATGGCATAGTTGTAAATTAGTTACAACTTTTTGGGAGAGTGGTTGGTCTATAAAAGGACCACTTTGGGAGCCAAAACCCTAGCCACCTTGCCTTTTTCTCTCTCCCTAATATTTTGGACGAAAATTAAAGGAAAAATTTCAGAATTTTTCCTCTCCACCATTGCTCTCTTAAGCTCATGTGTTGAGCACCTCTTGCCTCCATCCAATTAAATAGTTAATTAAGGCAAAGGGAAGGAAGGGATTAGGCTTAACCTCTCATCTACTAGCATAGATCGAGGTTTTGGTTAATACCTTGGTGGACTTGAGGCCGAGACACGCGTGGTGGTGCGCACAACCTCGACTCGACGGATTCGAGCCTTGCGATTACAAGTTCGCAAGAGGTAGCCCTTTTTCCCTCTTTCTCTTGTGTGTTTGGATGGCTTTTGCACTAGATCTCCTTTGCACTTAGTTTAATTAGGATTAATTAAGAGTAATTAGTCTAAAAATTAAATTTGTGCACTTCCTAACAGTGGTATCAGAGCACATGGTCGTGCTTAAGTTATTTTGACACTTAATTAAGAGAAATTGGTTAATTAATGGATTAGTAGAGTTGATGCTATTGCTTGCTGTCTGGAAACAGCAATTTCTGTGTTGTTATGCGTTTTTCGCTATGAAATGTTCTCTGGAAATTTTTTCTGTCAACTAGAAAGTTGTAGATCTGTGGATTGTGGTTCTTTTGGCGTTGGATTCACATTTTTCTGAAATTTTATGGATTTACTGTGAATAAAATGGCAACGGTGCGCAGAACCAGTTTCTGCTTGCACTGTTCTGTTTGAATGGCTTAAAAGATTTATATTTTGAATATAAGTACCAGTGTTCTTTGGCTAGATTTAAAGAGGACTTGAAACACTTTCTGGACATGTATAGAATGTTGCATGGTTCAGATTAATTCGTGGTTTTTCAAGTATGAAAAGAAAGATCTCGTCAGATCTGGTTTATTGAGCAAACTGATTGTTCTAATAAACTGTACCAACTGAGAACTCTTTCTGGAAAATTGTTTGAATAGAGTTGTTTATTTTTAAGTTAGGATTCCAGGAAAATTAATTTCATAATTTTTCATGGAAGTTTGGTACCTCAACCAGGTCAAACCTTTTCGGTCGATAGTCTGTTCCTGTACAGGTCTAGTCGATTGTTAAGCTTGTAACTTGAATTTCTTAAACAGAACTTAGTGGTTTTCTTTTCATGAATAGTTAGCCAATAGATTAAACAAGTTTTTCTATGTATATTGTATGTATAAAAACTGGATGGAAGGTGATCTTTCAGACCGGATGGTTGAGAAGAAAAACAGAATATCTCAAAACGGTGCGTTCGCGCACTTGTTTCAGATTTGTCTTTTTTGATTCTCTCAGATGGTATATGATCTCTTCCTGAAATTTTGACTGGTATTTACAATCTAGACAAGGAGCTTATATAAATTATTTCATAATTTTTGGAGACCGAAAACTGTGGATTTTGTCGTGTCCCATTAGATACTTTTTTATCAAAGTATTATTTATCTAATTATTCAAACTAGTTGAAAAAGTAATTAGGATACTCCTTGTGCGATCTCCTTTCAGTTTTTTGATGATTGAAAAGTTTTCAAAAGGAATTTAAACAAGTTTGGTTGTTTGAAATTTGAGCATTTATACACGGAAATTGCGAATGGCAAATAATACGCAAAGACACTTGAAAGTCATTAATTATAAACAAAGTACACTAGTGGATAGACTTGTGCTAACTTTGTTTTGTAGGAGGATGTGGGTTTAGTATGGCTCATGATTCAATGTCTTGTGGTTTGTAAATTGAATGCATGTGTGATTGTGTGTAATTAGGCCTTTGGTGCCATTAATTAATTTTGATTAATTTTTGTGTAACTTGTGTGGCTTGCATGCCCCTAAGGTTAGGATGGGAATAGAAATTTACACATGTAATTTTGTTCCTTTATTTTATATAGGATTTAGATCCATATAGAATTTAGTGGGAGGGACAAAGGTTAGATTAGTTTTGCTACATGGAGATGCGGCGAAAACTAATGCAAGCGGGAGCCATACAAACCCACAACAATGCTTGAGATGCTTATTATGTGAATGTTTGTGAATGCTATGAATGTCATAGGATAGGTATGGGTGTATGCTTACACGACCACCAAACAAGAGTCACATAATTGTTTGTCCCAAACGATTGAGCCAAATCACTCTCCTTCTCTCTATCCCCTTCACGCCTTATGTTCGGCCATTGATGCATTCCGCCGACGCGGACATCGTGGTCCACCATAGGTAGTCGGGGTGTAAATCGGATTTGCAAGGAGCAAATAGAGAGGAGTTACTTAACAATGGACCCTAATCGGATTGGACATTGGAGTGAAGTTCGCGACGCGAACCAAGAGTCATAAAGTTGTATGATTGGTTAAGGAGAACCTACCTCATTATTAGTTGCTTTGATGTTGTGCCGACGCCGGCATCATCTCAACGAAAGTGGGGGTCTTGGAAATTCATTACTTTTAGGGACTTATATTAAAGTAGTGAAAGTTTTACTTTATTGGAAATTAAAACAAAACATAAACTAATTGACCTTTAATTTGAAAATTGTTGTAGATGTCTTCCTCGTCTTTTTCGCTACGTTCTCTTTTAGAGAAAGAGAAGCTCGCCTTCAACGGTGCCAACTTTCTGGATTGGCACCGGAACCTTAGGCTTGTCCTTAGGTTTGAAAAGAAGGAATATCTCTTGACCACTCCCGTTCCCGCGGCTCCCAAGTCGGATACCCCTAAAGCGGATCAGGACAAACATGACAAGCACGTCACGGACGACATGGAGATGTCCGTCTTGATTGTCGCTGTCATGGAGTCAGAACTCCAAAAGGAGTTCATGGATAGTGGTCTAGGAGTGTTTGAAATGGTCTCTCGTCTCTCGAACATGTTCCAAACCAAGGCCCGCACCGAAAGGGCTCGTCTCATCAAGGCCGTCGCCAATACTCGATTGGCGGAGGGTCATGAAGTCGGGCCACACGTCATGAAGATGGCGGGGTTGTTTCGGCAGCTTGAAAGGCTTGATACGCCCTTCCCGTCAGGGGCGATTCAAGACTTTATTCTCAACTCTCTCCCTCACAGCTTCACCGGTTTTGTTGTGAACTACCGGATGAATGGCATGGACAAGAGCATGGATGATCTCCAAAACATGCTTGTCGAGACGGAGGAGAGTCTCAAGAAAGAGAAGGGCCCCAAAGATGTTCTTGCGGTGAGTGACAAGAGCAAGAAGAGCAAGAAAAGAAAGACCCGCCGAACTAAAAAGGGCAAAGGCCCGGTGACGCCTCAAGGTCCGGCCAAGGGAGCTCCCGAGGGTTCCAAGAGAAAGAAGAACCCGGCCACTTCCGAGACCGTATGCTATTACTGTAGCAAGACGGGCCATTGGAAGAGGAACTGCCCCAAGTACCTCGCTGACAAGAAGGCGGGAACCGTCCAGCCTTCTACCTCAGGTATATTTGTCATTGAAACCCTTCTCGCTACCTCTAACACAGACTGGATTTTTGACACCGGTTCTTGTGCTCACATTTGTCGAAATGTGCAGGCACTAAAGAGTAGGAGGCGGCTCGAGAAAGGCGAAGTACAACTCCGCGTCGGTAACGGCACGTGTGTCTCCGCTATGGCCGTTGGGAATGTGGATGTAACTTTGCCTTCTGGTTTCATTTTGGAACTCAAAGATGTCTATGTAGTTCCTTGTATCACTCGGAACATTATCTCTATTTCTTGTTTAGACTTGGATGGATTTGGTGTTGTAATAAAGAACAAAAGTTGTACTTTGTTGCGTGATGATGTTTGTTATGGTGTTGCGCATTTATTGAATGGTCTTTATGTGCTTGATTCTAGCGAACATGTTTTGAGTGTTGAACGTGACAGTAGGAAACGTAAGATTTCACATGAAAGTACGACTCTAATGTGGCATTGCCGCTTAGGTCATATCAACGAGAAACGCATTAAGAGATTGCAAACCGTTGGTCTCTTAGATCAATTCGCTTTCGAGCCAATTGACACATGCGAATCATGTTTGATGGGAAAGATGACCAAAACGCATTTTCCTAACAAAGGGATTAGGACAAACGACTTGTTAGATCTCATACATACCGATGTGTGTGGACCTATGAGCATTTGTGCACGAGGAGGTTATTCATACTTCATCACTTTCACCGATGATCATAGTAGATACGGGTATATCTACTTGATGCGGCACAAGTCTGAATCCTTTGAAAAGTTCAAGGAGTTCAAGAATGAAGTTGAGAACCAACTCAATCGAAAGATCAAGGTCTTGCGTTCCGATCGAGGTGGAGAGTACTTGAGCCACGAATTTGGTGATTATCTAAAGGAGTGTGGAATCGTTCCACAACTCACTCCACCGGGAACACCACAATGGAATGGTGTATCCGAGAGGAGGAATCGAACTTTGCTAGACATGGTTCGATCGATGATGAGCCAAACCGACTTGCCTAAATCGTTTTGGGGTTTTGCATTAGAAACCGCAGCTTTTACTTTAAACCGTGTTCCGTCAAAGTCCGTTGAGAAGACGCCTTATGAGCTTTGGTTTGGTAGGAAACCAAGCATGCTTTTTCTCAAGATTTGGGGTTGTGAAGCTTATGTGAAAAGGCTAATGAGCGATAAGCTTGGACCCAAATCGGACAAATGTTATTTCGTAGGATACCCTAAGGAAACAAAGGGTTACTACTTCTACAACCGTGTCGAGAACAAGATAGTTGTTGCACGACATGCGGAGTTCTTGGAGAAGGAGTTTCTCTCAAGAAGAAGTAGTGGGAGCAACGTGGTGATTGAAGAAATTCAAGAACCGCAGCAACAAGAGATGCCTCAAGTAGGCAATCTAGTTGTTCCCAATGTGGTGCCAAATGAGGTGGTAGTCGAACCCATTCCACAAGTAGTTGTAGAAGAAGAGGTTCAAGAGCAAGCTCCCTCAATTGAAGACTCAAACATATCGCGAGTCGATGATGTTGAAGTTGCACCCACACTTGAAGTTCAAGAACTAAGTCCGCAAATCGTTGTGGAACAAGTTCAAGAACCTCAAGCGTCTACCCTACGAAGATCGGCAAGGCCAAGTCGTCCACCTATAAGATACGTAGGTTTGCACGACGTTCTCGTCATTGCGAATGACGAACCCTTGACCATAAAGGACATGAAGGAAAAATCCGACTCAAAGGAATGGCTTAAAGCCATGGAATCTGAAATGCAATCCATGTATGAGAACAAGGTATGGACCTTAGTTGACCTTCCCGACGGAGTAAAACCCGTTGAGAACAAATGGATCTTTAAGAGAAAGGTCGACATGGATGGCAACTTGACCATTTACAAAGCACGACTAGTTGCGAAAGGTTACAAGCAAGTTCATGGTATTGACTATGAAGAAACCTTCTCGCCAGTCGTCATGTTCAAGTCAATTCGGATCTTGTTAGCAATTGCCGCATTCTACGACTATGAGATATGGCAAATGGATGTCAAAACTGCCTTCCTAAATGGCAACTTGGAAGAGGATGTGTATATGACACAACCCGAGTGTTTTGTGGATCCAAAGAATGCTAACAAGGTGTGCAAGCTTCAAAGGTCCATTTATGGATTGAAGCAAGCATCAAGGAGTTGGAACAAGCGCTTTGATGAAGAGGTCAAGAAGTTGAACTTCATTCAAAGCGAGAAGGAACCTTGTGTTTACAAGAGGATTAGTGGGAGCGTGGTTGTGTTTCTTGTTCTATATGTTGATGATATACTCTTGATCGGAAATGATATCCCCGAATTGAATGCAGTCAAGGATTCATTGAAGAAGGTGTTCTCAATGAAAGACTTGGGCGAAGCCGCCTACATCCTAGGAATCAAGATCTATCGAGATAGATCAAGAAGGTTGTTAGGCTTGAGCCAAGATGCATATATTGACAAAGTGTTGGAAAAACACAACATGGCTAGTTCCAAGAAGGGTTACTTGCCTATGTCACATGGCATATTCTTGAGCAAGACTCAATGTCCGACGACTGATACAGATAGAAAGTACATGAATCAGTTCAAGTATCCATCTGTGGTCGGTTCGATTATGTATGCCATGCTATGCACTCGCCCCGATGTGGCGCATCCGATTAGTGTGACTAGTCGATACCAAGCTAACCCTGGTATGCCACACTGGACCGCAGTCAAGAATATCCTCAAGTATCTCAAGAGAACAAAGGATAGCATCCTCGTGTATGGTGGAGACCAAGAGCTCGTTGTAAGTGGTTACACCGATGCTAGTTTCCAAACCGATCGAGATGATGCGAAGTCACAGTCCGGCTTCGTATATCTGCTCAATGGTGGGGCCGTGAGTTGGAAGAGTTCCAAACAGGATACCACGGCCGATTCCGTCACCGAAGCAGAATACTTAGCGGCGGGTGAAGCAGCGAAAGAAGGCGTTTGGATCAAGGAATTCTTGACCGAGCTGGAGGTGGTTCCAAGCATCTCAGGTCCAGTGGATCTCTACTGCGACAACACGGGAGCCATAGCTCAGTCCAAGGAGCCTAGGTCTCACCAAAAGACCAAGCACATTCTACGACGATTCCATCTCATCCGTCAGTTTGTGAATGACGGGTGGATCAAGGTCAAGAAGGTGGACGGTGCCGCGAACACAGCGGACCCTCTGACAAAGCCTCTGTCTCGAGCCGCACATGAGTTGCACGTTGCATCCATGGGGATTAGGCGTATGCCTGAGTGGCTTTGAGTTGTATCTTTTATCTTTTGAGGCTTTAGTATGAGACATGTATATTTTGGATATTACATTGAGTACTATGCACTGGCTAGAAGTCTCTGTTGATTGACTCTAGGCCAAGTGGGAGATTGTTAGAGTTATGTCCTAGGAGCCAATTATTAAATGGCCACTTCTATGGTTTATGTGATTGATGATATTTTATCATTTATTCCTTGATTTATTAATTGACAGATCATTCAGGTTGAGGATCTGAATTGTGGATCTCTGTAGTTCATTTATAATTAAATGACAATAATAAATCTAAAAGGTCCGTAATCTTGATAATTAACAAGGAATATTAATTATCGGATAAGATTAGTATGCAAGTTAAGTGATGATTAAGTTCTACAGATCATAGGTAAGGAGTTGCCAACTTAATTGCATATGTATATGTTATAGAACATAGTACAGGACGCGACCCAGTGAAATAAATATATGGATTGTGTTATGTGTCATTATTTATTTCATTTGAGTTTGATTCTAAGTTTGAGATGGTTCAGCTTTTCCACATGAGGATAGGTTCAATAAATATCGTCTACCGTTGATTCCTGATAAGGGCTGCTATACGGACTTTATTTATGTTCTCTTGAATTGTGCGGGGAAAAGTTGTTCATCAAGAAAACCGTATGTCCCTCATTAATTAACTTAGTGAGCGATGATATCTGTTTGGGCCCCTTGATGGAGATGGATTGTTTGCTAGCAACTGATACAGTCATCTCTAGATCAAGAAATGTATAATCTGCAAGAATGACACATTCCTATCTTGGATTATACGATGATATCATGTGACATAAGAATCAGACAAGGAAATACTATTATTTCTTATGCAGGATTAAAAATATTGTAGCAGTACACTATTTATGCGAATTGGGAATCATAACGTGTTGCTAGATACCGCTTATGATTATTGGAAATAAATAGCGATTTATTTTCCATGTCCAACAGAGCATAAATCCTCAAAGGGTCACACAAATAGGTTTTGACCATGCGTGCATTATTTATTTGGTTGTATTAAGGAATGCAACAATATGATATGTTGACTGATTAATTATGTACTGTTGCGAACCGTCATAATTAATTAATTAAGTCAAACGGATTATATAGAAATAAATTAATGCATATTCTAATCCTTAAATAATTATCAAATTGTTGATAATTAATTTGTTCAACATGAATTAATTAAAGTAATTAATTTGAGCTAACGGGCCTATATTTAAATTGTAAATTAAAGGTCCAACTTGAGAGCAATTAATTGGGCCACTAATTAATTGAATTAGAGGACCAATTAAATAATTAATGGAGCCCATTTAGGCCCATTTTATGGCTGCCCTAGTGATGGCATAGTTGTAAATTAGTTACAACTTTTTGGGAGAGTGGTTGGTCTATAAAAGGACCACTTTGGGAGCCAAAACCCTAGCCACCTTGCCTTTTTCTCTCTCCCTAATATTTTGGACGAAAATTAAAGGAAAAATTTCAGAATTTTTCCTCTCCACCATTGCTCTCTTAAGCTCATGTGTTGAGCACCTCTTGCCTCCATCCAATTAAATAGTTAATTAAGGCAAAGGGAAGGAAGGGATTAGGCTTAACCTCTCATCTACTAGCATAGATCGAGGTTTTGGTTAATACCTTGGTGGACTTGAGGCCGAGACACGCGTGGTGGTGCGCACAACCTCGACTCGACGGATTCGAGCCTTGCGATTACAAGTTCGCAAGAGGTAGCCCTTTTTCCCTCTTTCTCTTGTGTGTTTGGATGGCTTTTGCACTAGATCTCCTTTGCACTTAGTTTAATTAGGATTAATTAAGAGTAATTAGTCTAAAAATTAAATTTGTGCACTTCCTAACAAGTACTACATGTATATAACTCAATTTCCTTTATTCCGTGGTGATTTTGGTCGGTCTACCCACACGCCCGCTTCTTGGCGATCCACACGCAAATTAGTTGATAACTCTTCAACTGGTAGCGGCGTTCCATCGATACCTGTGAAAATAATATAATAGTGTAGGTACCAAATTAATTCAATAATTGTTTGTTTTAATTTATTGGCATAGAAAATAGGCAAAATTAGATATAACCCCCTCGAATAATAAAGTATATGGTTAATTGCCTTTTGTTTTGGAAAAAAAATTGATGTGTGCGCTAATTTTAATTATATATTTAGTATTCAATAAGTAAAGTGACTATTATTATTTCAGTAATGATAGATTCAAACGTGTTTGGCACTTGAGCTCATGTTAGATCTTAAATTTTTATATTATAATGACCAATTTGAACAGTTCAATTTGTTCTCCGTAATGAAATCTCCGATCAAATTTTATATTTTTTTTTAATTTTTTTTACTATTTAATTTGAATTTCATAAAATTCTTAATCTAGTTGGTTTTGGACCATTGAATATTAATAAATTTGAAACAACATAATTTAAAATTTCGAAAAAAACTATAACATTTGGTCTAAAATTTTTTTTACTATTTGGTCTCCAAGAAGTGGTAGCTTGTTTATTTTATATTTTTTTATCACACATTATATTTTAGTAATCAAATAAATATATTTACCAACTGTTTTTATAAAAGAAGAGTCAAGTGAGATTAGATCTATGTCTATAGGGAATATATTTTGTATTAAGATGTGATTAACGTCTAGTAGTAATTCAGACTATTCAGTATAGCTTCTTGGACAAAAAATTGAACTCGTACCATTACGTGTTATATATATTGTTCTCTTTTTCTCAATTTTTTTTAATGTCAAAAATGGTTTGTATTCAGCTTTCTTTCTTTTAATTTGGAGTAAACTTTAACATATTTGCAACCATCAAGGTTAATTGCTACAATTAAGATTCTTATCCACTCGAACAATTGAAGAAAGACATATACATACATATATTTGTTGTTCTAATTATATAGCGATAAAAAATATTTGTTATCCTTATCATATAACGATAAAATAAAAAAAAACTTATAATTGAATTTACTGTTGCTCCACTAACATAATGGCAAGTGCGGATTTTTTTTTATAACAAGGTGACAAAATGGAGTTTTGTACTTTGTATTAAATAAAATTCAAATCCATGTTATGTCTTTAGGGCCGGTTTTTTAGGAAAACCAGTTCTAAAGAGTTCCGATAAAAAAAAAAGAAAATACGGTTTCTCTTTAGAACCATTTTTTCTAAAAAACAGGTCCTAAAATTTTTATTTTTAAGACCGGTTTTTTAGAAAAACCGGTTCTAAAGAGAAACCGTATTTTCTTTTTTTTTCCCCACAACTCTTTAGGACCGGTTTTTTTAAAAAACCGGTCCTAAAAGATACTCTGACAATTACGAAATTGCCACTGCATATTTTTAGAACCGGTTTTCTAAAGAACAGGTGTTAATGTGGTGGTGCTAAAAATCATTTTTGTTGTAGTGTATGTTGTAAATTGAGCTTAATTTTTTAAGGTAATTTTAATAAACCCTAATTTAAGAAAATTATAAATCAGCCCCTTTATGAATATTTTCTGACTCCGCCACTGACTCTGATGGACCAAACTTTCCTTGTCGGATGGAAAAGTTTTTCTAATGAAAACGAGCGCCTTATAAGTGTCAATTTTTAGCAGTTATTAATTTTATGAAGGCATAGTTTCACATTGAAATCAGAAAAATATGAATTTCGGTTAAAAGTTGATGGTCTATAACAACATTAATTTAGAATAAAACGGTATTGGATTAAAGGAAATCGAATTCAATTATGTCAATAAATTGGAATTGGTTGAAGTTTTAAATTTTGAACATGTGTAACTGCGATTTTTTGTTAAAAAAAATAAAAATGAAAATCGGAGAAAGAAAATTTGGTCTCTAAATAACTAGATTGCTCTGCATAACAAATCTTTTATCCTTTTTATTCTTTTGCGTTTTTTTTCGCTCTACAAGCCTTTTTTTTTTTTGGAAAATGAAATAAAATAATTACAATAAGCCCGCATGAATCACGGGCATAATATAAACTATAAGCAGTAAGGCATCTCTGTTATATGCTACCCACAGGCCACAGGCATCCTGGACATTTATTTCCTGCCATTTCAGGATACCATCTCTTTCTCTATCCTCCATCTGTACTGTCCTTTTCAATGCTTCAAATATTTTCTCCATTTTTTTTGGAAAAAAAGGAGGCTCTCTGCTGTGTTGAAAATGCCTCCTCGCCTAATCATTATTCCCATTTATTGCATCAATTAAATGAGTAAATTCACAGGATGCTTCTTTCAAATCTTTCAATTTTCAATTTTATGTCATGTTCATGATAAATTCAGGTAAAGAAAAAACAAAAAGAGAATAAGCTGTTTTGAAAGCAATAAATCAACAGGTAAAGAAAATACAAAAAGAGAATAAAATCTTAATCCTCTTGTCCTACATAGAAGTGTGTAATCTAAACTCAATTATTCATTTTCTATTATTTTTCATAAATAATTTTTCAATTTGCTCCTTAATAAATTATGCTAAATATTGTTCTATGGTCGTGCCTTAAGAATGATAATCTCGTATTATCGTGATAATGGTTCCATATCTTGCATGCACGAGATGGAATAGGCTTCATGGCCATTGGTGCTTTTCCTTCTCATTAAAAAAGAATAAGCTAAAATTTTTGTCAAAAAAAAATAATAATAAAATACTATGGAAGGTTCAATTCCTTAAAAAAACTTTTTTTAAGACTACATGCGTCCATATATTTTGGTTTATTACACTTATGGCTTGGAAAAATTAATTTGCACAAATTTTTTAGGGATACTCTATGATCGACTCAAATTTTGGGAATTGCTAAATGCAACAGGTTGTTTGCTATTGCAACATATTTTTGACTAAAATACCCATCAATCAAGTGGTAGAACTCGTCAAGAACTTAATTAACAGATCGATTGAGGGGTAATTTAGTCAAAGTAATGTTGCAATAGCAAAAAGGCTGTTGTCATACGCAATTCCCCAAATTTTCAACCGTGTTTGAACCTTAATCAATCACGGCCGTTCATAATGATCTAGATTTCGGCTCATTTATATAATATATGTCTATCGCTAAATATGCCAATTCTTTAATATCGAATATATAATTATTTTATTTGTGCAGGTGCGGCTAGTATTTTTGAGAACCCAATATTAAAGAGATCGTTTCATTTAACAGAGAAAAGAAAAGATTAGAATATCTACTACCGCATTGGTTAGTCACAGATTTGATCAAATATGCAAAACTACATTTTGATTTTATTATTAAAATAATTAGAATTTAAAAAAAATTAATGTAATATCGGACTTTGAAAGTCTGACGTGTATATCAAACTTTCAAAGTCCGATAAAAAAACGATACTAGCCAATATCAAACTTTGAAAGTCCGAAACTAGCATTCCGTGCTTATAAAAAGCACGATGTTGTCTCTCCCCCTCATTCTTCACCCCTCACGTGAGAAAGCCAAGCTTCTCTCCAGGTTTGTTTCTTTATTTAATTTAAGTTATTTAATTTATTAGTTTAGTTAGGTAAATAATATAAATATAAGAAAAATTATTGCAAATTAACAAAAAAATATATATAATAAATAGGATTAATTATAATAACAAACATTATATTTTAAAAATTGTTTTAAATTTTAAAAATTAAGAAAAAATTAGGAAAAAATTTGTTATAAAATTAAAGAAATATTAAAAAAATATAGAATAAATATGATTAATTGTAATAACACACATTATATTTTTTAATTATTTTAATATTTAAAAATTAACAATAAGTTAATTAAAAATAAGGAAATTTTAAAAAATTAATAGAAATTTAAAAAATTAGAAAAATTTTGTAAAAATAATTTAGGGTAAATTTGTTTCTATATAGATTGATTTAAGCAAAATTAGTACAGTTATGTCAAGTAGTGAAAGGCAAAAGGGGTCGGGCCGGATTTCAAAAGACTAGATTTAACGGATTTCGTATAAGGATCGAACCGGATCAGATTCGAGGAAGGGACTAAGAAGGACCGGATCAAAATCATTGGTCCGGTCCTTTGAAAATCCAACCCTTCTAAATCCGTGGTCTTTCAAAAAGTCGGGCTCAAGAATCCCAAGGACTCAAAGGATTTCATATGACAATTGCTTTAAAATATGTAAGCATAATTTCTAAAAATCATTATTGCAATTAATTTATACTTTTAATTTTTCCATCCTCCTTAAACTATGAACTTGGGACCAGCTATGTTATAATGACATAGACAGAGTTAACAAAAAATTGATTTTTTGGTTAGTATATTAATAAAAAAATCAAACAATAAAATAAATAAAAATCAAGAACGTTTAAAATTATTTAACATAAAAAGTGGGAATACCTTTTTCTTTTTTTACTTGACTCCAGCAACATCAGGAATCGTTGACAATCTAGAAATAAAAAATTATGATTAAAAGAACATAATTGTATTTTAGATAGTAATAGATTAAAAATAAAATAATTAAATTATGTTATATGAGAGATATCACCTTCGATTAAAAAAAATCACATTTAATATTGCGAATAATTCCACCAATTTTGTGGCTCTAGTGCTTGAAAATCACTTCCATCATCACTAATGTCTTCTGTATCCAATCCAGAAGTGGCATTTTCTTCTTCCATAGTTGCATACATTCTTGACTTATCTTGTTGTAGGATTAGGATACTTATCAGGTCAGACCGAGTCCTTTGGTATCCGTTCCATCAAACATCTTCGTTGAAAATTAAATCCGACCCTTCTAAAGTCCGGCCCTTCTAAGTTCTAACCCGTTAAGACTTTCAAATGGCTAGTATGGTCCAGGTTGTCACACAGGTCTCCCAAAGAATAGGCCAAAGGCCAAGGACATTTGGCATATCACTAATGCCAAGTAATCCGGAGTTAATTTGTGTCAAACTAGTGTAGTTAAGCCAATTAAAGCAATGTTAATTATGCTAGAATAGTCTAGTTACGCAATATCAATGTAGTTAATCCAACATATATATACCACCTAGACTAGCACAATAGCCCTCAAGCAAACAACAGAGGCATCGATCGGATGTCGGTCCCTCTACTTCTCGTCTATCGGATGCTAGTCCCTTCATATTGTACCGGAGGTTGGATAACGCCGCGAGGACAAACGGTGGTGCTAAGGTAGGTGCTCCATGGTTGTTGCTATGGCTATGGTCATACACTAGATTGTTAGTGTGTCGGCTAGAGGTAATGAAGGAGTTCGATGGTTGGGGACTGTCGAGTATCGATGCATGTTTGTTTTACAAGAGGTATGTTCATTGAAATAATTATGTACTCATGTTTTGTTTGACTTCAAATACAACAAAAATGTGCATATAATATTTTTGCTGGCACTTGACGAGACTTGGAGCGAGGCATTACGCATCCCCGCCATAGCAACGTAGATTATGCTTAGGACGTCTTCATGCAAATGAATCCCTAGAAGATTGTATGAAGGACATAAGATCACATGAGACATCTTATGACTTTTTTCGTCCAAGTCGACAAGAGTTTGTTCGTTCTCTGTGTGCCCTATATACATTTCTGGGTCATGATGTGGCACTATGTAGATCATTTCATACATCAGTTCATAGTATACTAGACAATCCGGCCACCCTCATTGATGGTACGTTAAACTCTTGTCAAACTTTCTAGGTAGTGATGTGGCATTACATTAAACTATTGTCATTACAATACGTCTTTTAACCGTAATATGAATAAAACATGTTTGGGAGAAGATACAAGAGCTGCTAGGGTATATGCAGAGCACATTTCGAGGTCACAACTAGCATGATTTGTTTGTGGACAAGGTGTCGAAGTGGACGGACACGACTACAACTATGGTGCGGGAGGATCGACGCTAAAGTGAGGATGTTTAGGCCGCATACCTATGGTGGTTCAGGGTACATGAAGGTATGCACCACATACCTACTCCAAGCATAACAGCCAATCTCCACCCTAATTTCAGCCCCTGCCCCAGACCTAGTATCCAAATCAGGAGTACCAGACACAGTATCCCTTATACCTCGCTCATACTCAGACTAAGTATTTGGGGGGGGGGGTATAGCTAGACCCATATACAATATAGGGTTTATAGCGAGCCCCGGACACAATCTAGTCAGTTTGAGGGGATCTTTCATGTGTAAGGTATTATCATGGACGACCCATTGACACTTATCTCTCAGCCACCGCAGATGACTCCTGGAGTCCGGTCACTCGCAATTATTACTCTATTCGATCAGAGTTATGCTCCACACTTTGGCTAGTTTTATTAAAGACCGTATGATTAGAGTTCATCTAGTAAACTGCCTCATCCTTCCACTCCTGCACCTAGGCCTCATGCTCCTACTCTAGGACTTGCTCGTGGCCTCGTGCTTCCACCAGGGATTGCATTCAATTATCCACCGAGTGAACAAGGACAATGGTACCGTCATGGGACATATTTTTCTATAAGTATTGTGATATTTATATTTGGATATTTTATGACACTTATTGTGATATTTCTAATTGGTATCATGACTTTTATTGTGATATTTTATATTTGGTATTGTGACTTTTATTCTTTAGTTTTCAAGGTTGAAAAACTATACAAAATATTGGTCCAAAATATTCTAAAAAAAATTACGTTATATTCACGTGCACCTCTACTTACATACCTTCATTTTTCAGAATCTAATTCCAAACAGAAAAAAAAATCGCCAAAATAACTAAGAAATTTTTTCAAGAAACTGCTATTGTAATTTCTTCGGTTTCTGGGATTGAAAAACTATGCAAAATATTGGTCGAAAAAATCTGAAAAAAAAATCACATTATGTTCACTGTGCGTCTACTTTCATACCTTTGGTTTTTAGAACTCCAAATAGAGAAATTTCTTTAGTTTTAGGATTGAAAAACTACGTGAAATACTAGTCTAAAAAATTCAAAAAAATCACGTTATGTTCACGTGCACCTCTATTTTCATACCTTCGATTCTCAAAACTTAACTCCAAACAAGAAAAAAAAATCGAAAAATCGTCAAAGTACCTAAGAAATCTTTTTAGAGAAACTGTTCCTGTAATTAAAAATATAAAAAAATTTATTTTTCCAAACAAATAAAATTAGTGAAACATAAATAAATTAATTTTGTTAGAAACCATGTAATACTATGTTAAAAACAAATACATATTACTTTTTTCATTAATAAAACATATTATAATTTATTTAAAATAATTAAAAATAATCATTAAAATATTTGAATACCATTTAAAGGGTGTAAGGGTTAATATCGGATTTTGAAAAGCTAATATTAGCCAATATCGGTTTTCCAAAAATCGATATTGGCTAATATAAGTTTTCCAAAAATTGATATTAATCTCCTCGTTTGAAACACCGACATTGCAATAAAACTATTCAAATTCCGATTATTTTAATTATAAAATTGATATTTAATAATATTTTAATATTATTTAAAAAAATTTCGGCTATTAGCACTCTTACATAACTGGACCGTCTAGCATTGTATGGTACCGAAGAGTAGTTGACTCTGTCAACTTTCTTAAAAAAGTTGACAGAGGGAAGTACGAAGACATATGAGTCTATGACTATATGCCCGTATACTTTTTGTCCTTTCCCTTTATTTTTTTTTAAGTAAATCATATTATCACAAGTCCACAACCATCTGATGTAGTTTGACCATGTAGCCATTATTTGCGTTGAAATCAGAGTTGTCACGAAAGTTAATGCAGATTAACGGTTGGGATGAACGCATAAAGTTTATGGTCCTCACTCAACTTGAAGGATTCCAACTCACCAAGCTGGACAATCCGGGGCCACAAGCCCCACAACAAGTACCAACACTTGGAACTTAGAGAGAATCTGGACCATGTCTTTCATTAAATTAAAGTACTACATAATAAACTTCCAGGATTTTAGTCCATGTCAAGATTTTTAAGAAAATAAACTTGCAGGAGATAGATGCATAATTTTGCAATTCCATCAAATAATATAATCATCATATTATCATATATAAATATGTATGAAATATATAGAATCTAACAGAATGTTTTAAGATTAATCCAACATGTAAATAGTGAATTCATATTAAATGATAAAAGTCCCACAACCAAATGAAAATGCAATATAAATATTTTGAAATTTACAACTTTCAATAAAAAGTTAATGGGAACCAACTATATATGTTTATTAGTTTGATACAATGACAGATCAAAACTGAAACTTTGAAAGAACTAACGTATGATATTGAAACATTATTTTTTAATACTAGTTTATAAACTTCAAATAAAAATTTAGAGGAGGTCAAACTAGTAAATTTATAAATATGTGGCTCTATATTTAATATAAATTATTACCAAAAATAAAGAAGATAGTTGTCATCCATGTTTAATTAGTATATATTAAATGATGAAGTTCCCATCTTATGATCTAATTAAAAAAATAGATGTTAATACCTCTCGTTAAGAATCCACAACTGATAACACAATATAAATATTTCTTCAAAATTAATATATACTATTATACTAAAATAAAGAAGGGAGCTGTCATTTATTTCTATAGACACCAATCAATATCTTTAAATAAATATTTTATCTGCTTCATTTCATATTGTGAGTCAAGATCTTAGCAAAACTATCCAACATTTTTTTTCCCTTTCATTTCAGAAAACAACCTGATCATATTACCCTAAATACTTAATTGAAAACCAAGCCTACAAAAGAATTCTGTAAGGAGATGAGTCGGCGAGAAGCATCTATCAGGCCAGGATAATAAAATGCTATGCATGCTTGTACAAAAGACAACCAAATCACAAATTAATGAATCAATTAAATGCCGAACGAAGGCGTGGGAAAGCTTCATATTTGTCCTCCATTCTTCATGAAATAAAGGAAAAGGAGAGAACCGCGTCTTCTCATTGTCGATTTGATGTTTCTTTGCTTCTTCCCTTCTTCCCCATGTCACCTCTCAACAAACCCTTATTGACCCATCACTAACCCACTCCATTTAAAGGTACCACTCAATTCAACACCTCCGTTTCTCTCCTATATTTAACTCCAATTTCACTACAATGTCTCCAAGAACACTAAGGTCCGATCTCTACAGCTTCACAAGTGAAGAAGAGAGAACGGCCCCACCACTTGTTATCTCAGTTCTGGCCTCTCTCCTGGAGAGAACAATTTCTAGAAATCAGAGAGGCATTGCCGGAAATGGTAATTTGAAGGATGAAAGAATTGCGGCATTTGAGAGTAGCAGCGTTTTAGACATGAGCATCCAGTCGTTCCTTGAGAGAGTGTTTCGGTATGCACATTTGGCGCCTCCGGTGTATGTCGTGGCATATGTTTACATGGACCGGCTTTGTCAGTTCAATCAGGGTTTGCACATTGTCTCGACCAATGTGCATCGGCTTCTCATTACCTCTATCATGGTTGCTTCCAAATTTGTTGAGGATTTGTAAGTAATTTCTAGTAATTACAATTTTTTTATGCAAAACGTTTTGAAGGTCTCAATTCTTGAATTGATCCTTCCATTCTAATCAGATTAGAGGGAATTTCTTTTTTGTAAATACCATGGAAGCACTTGGTACAGAAAGTGATTTAATTGTAAAATGACAGTTTATATTTACTCTGGAATTAAGGAAACAGTTCGTGAATAATTTTGTGTAGAAAGCGTTTTTGTTCCCATTCAGAACGGTTACATTTGTTAAGTAACATGTTTCATTTCTATTTTTTTTTTTTTCTATTTTTTATGTATCAATTACAATTCTAATTTGATTTCTCTTTCAATCACTTGCAGGAACTACTGCAACTCATATTTCGCCAAAATTGGGGGGTTAAGCACAGCAGAACTGAACAGTTTGGAAATGAATTTTCTATTTTTAATGGGTTTTAGGCTAAATGTGAGCCCAAGTATTTTTGAGAGTTATTGCTCTCATTTAGAAAGGGAGGTGAGTTTCGGTGGCGGTTATCAAATAGAGAGGTGCCTCAGGAATTACATGTGTGGTGTAGAGATAGCATCCAAGGAGAGAAAAAGGCCAGAATCAAAAAATCAATTGGCCAAAGTGCTTTAATCCATGATATTGTTAGCTTTGAACTTTATTACAATGTTAAATCATGAAAGTCTCTTGATTGATTGCCGTGAGACTAATTAGTTCATCAGAGCTTTACCACAGTTGAGATGCGAAAAGGAAGCCTTTTTATCTCTCTTTTTCTTTCAGAAAGGAGGTCAAGATGTAAATATATATGAATAAAGTACTTCATAGTCAGCATGGTTTGTTGGTCCCTCAAGCTTATATTTTATATTTACGTATATCTTTTGTTCCGCTATATAATTTCGATAAAATTTATTCAAAGTTTGAAACTAATCACAAAAGTCTCCAATTATAGTATTGCAAGCACAATATGTTACAAGTTTTACAAAAACAATTGGATAGTCTTGCGTCTTGAATATACAATCAACTCTCCTAGTTTCAGTAAGGTTACAATTTCACGAGTGTTCAGCCATTTAAATTTTAAAAATAAATGGCATCAAATTATTATTTTTTTATTTGATTTAAATTTCAGTACTCCATATTTAAATTTCGGTACTCCAGATTGTGAAAACTAAATTAAATCTCGTGTAATTTAACGCTAGGACAATAGCCCAAAGTTACGTAAAATTACCGAGGTTTAATTATAATTGCTGGGGCACTCTGAGTCTCCGGGTTTATAATATCAAAAGTAGAACATTTAATTCACAAATTACATTTAATTTAGATGTGCTGACCAATTTCGTGCAAAGAACAAGTTCCAAACGAAATAATACTAAACAAACACACATATACATAAAGGACGAAACAGAAACTGGATAACGTTCGATTAGAACAAACAATTAGTGTTAATTAAGATATGTTGACCAACGTGTTTGATAAGATAAAACAGTCCCCCAAAAGAGAATAGTAAATGAAACAATATATAAATCAACAAATTATCAAACGTGCCCCCATGTACGTTTGCAAAGGGTGTAACAAAAATATGAAGCATAAAACAATCGACATTTGCAAAAACATATTATTACTTACTGCATATATTAATATATAACTACAACTGCAAAAACAGCCTACAGATGATGAAACTAATCCTCAAAATGCCAAGTTGAAATGACCAATAGTCGATTGGATGTATACAAAAATTGAGGACACCAGACAATTTTCTTTAATCAGAGTTCATCATTAACGTTTAGTGCTGCAATACCTTGGTTTAGTGCAGCATTACCAATAGCATCTTTATTGGGTATTGAACCTGATTTAATAGCAGCTACAATTTTTCTCTGAAGCGTTAATACACCAACTCTCTTGGAAACAACATAAAGCACTGCCATCAGAAAGATTAGAAGCCCAACAGCAAGTATTATCCTGCACAAACAGAATAAAATAATGAATTAAAAGGCAATATATAGAATTTTTCCTTTTCCTTTGATAAAATACCAAACATTAAAAGGAACTTCACCTGTCAATGACATCCTGGCGTTTCATAGTTGAAAGCAAGCCACGTGTCCGCGACAGCAAAGATCGGTGGCCTTTATACTCACTCTCAGCCTTTTTCAATACGCTGGTTGATTCGTCTGGTATTTTCATAGAAAAACATTGTTAATCATCAAAGCATAAAATAGGCATCCTGAAAAGCATAGCTGGTGGATTTGTAAACATACCAACAGTTGCCAAGGTACTGGCACTCCGTTCCACCTCCTGAATAAAACAAAAAAAATAAATAAATAACACATAGGAAACATAAGATGGGAATTTGAATTATGAATCAGCTTGAAGGTAACTGAGTTAATTCCATATTGTTATATATTACCTGAACCATCATCTGACGGGTACGACGTAGGCTCTCAGTAATACTTTCAGCAGCTGATGTCATGCCAGCTTTTGTCCTACCATTACAAAAGCAGACCAAAAGGAGTATCAAATCAACTGGCAGAACAGACAAGTCAAGTTATCAATACACCAAGCATCAGAATTGTAACTAAAATGGGTAATTAATTACTTATTTAATTAGCCGGGTTCAGACGAACGCTACCCCCCCCCCCCTCCCCCCCAAAAAAAAATAATAATAAAATAAATAAATCTTATATATACCCATAACAATCATGCAAAACTAACGCAGAAAATGAAAATTAAAATGATATGCATATCTAGCTCATACAGCACAGGTCACCATTGATATTTGTACTGCCAAACACTACCCACCCTTGGCCACAGTACAATTAAATTAGTAATCTTGGTGGTACAGAAATATACTCCATTAGGTACAGCTGCTACCATTAGTTATATTAAGGTGTTTTTTTATTATTCAGGAAGACTGCATATCAAATATGGTGAAATGTGGGGATTGTTTTATAGCTATTCAAATGCCAAAAAAGACTGATGTGTTAATTTTTCGAATCGCCTGATGGATGAACAATCAGTTCTCAAAGGGCTCTAAATTTGACAAACATCCAATCTAAATCATAATCATAATATCTACAGTTTTGTACTTCTTTTATTTTGATAACTGTTGAGCTGTTTTTCGCAGTCGTATAATTAACCTATCTCAGAAAAATAGAGAAAATAACATACTGTAGGTTACGCCGTCGAACAGTAGACTCTTCTCCACCTCCTAAAAGAAGCTCTCTCTACACAGCAATAAAGACATTAAGAGAATTTTCAAGGAAATCTACACATCCCCATCATATATGAAGCATTTAAATGGCAGGTGGATGTTAAACTACTAAGAACAACAGATCATTACCAGGTTATAGCTGTACAAAAAAAAAATGTTAACTGAAAACCCAGGAACAGAAAATAAAATGCTATAGCTGACTACCTCTTCCTGAGCTGCTTTCCTGATATTTGCCTTGGCCTGGAGATTAGCATTTCTCAACCCCATATGTAACCTATAATCATTCAAAACTAGAAAATTAATTAAGCAGAATTATATACATATCATTATCAATAACGGAAATCAGTTCATACATACTGTCAGATTGGCCTAGTAGTGCCAGTCAGAGACTGGGCTGCCCCAAGTCATCTTGGCTAAGGTAATGGCAAAAAGTAACAATCGATATCCCCATGCAATGCAAGGCCATTAATGCTCTAAAAGAAATTTCTGATCTTCAATCACCACTGTTCCATACTGGTAAACCTACATGGCATGGTACCTTTGACAGCACACTAACGGAATTTTTTGGTATAAATTGTCTTGTTGATCTCTTCTAGTCCTAGAAAGATCATACAAATCCAACAATCTGAAAATCCAACCAGCTTTTACCAGGAAAAACTTCACAAAGAAAAACCAAGTTTCAAAATAAAGCACATACTTTTGGTATTGATCCTTCCAAATCTCCACCAAAGCTTGTCCTGACTGGACCTCCTCCATGGTCGGCAGCTGTTGTGCGAGCAAATCGAGCCTGAACTGCATCGATCGAAGCGAGGAAAGACAATCCTGAGCCGCTCCATTCAGTCTAGGCAGCGCATTTGCCTCCTCAGTGCCTTTGCCAGATTTCCCACAGTTTTCAACCTCTTGGATTCTGTCTTGCAACTGAGAAACTGTTTGATCCCACTCTTTCTTCAAATTTTCTACGGCCAATGAGACCTCATCCATTTATCACGTTTATGCACTGAATTGGAAACAATTAAGAGAAGAATGTCACAGCCTTATAATTAAATTCCCATTCCATTTCAATTGGCCTCACTTTTACACTCTGTTTGGTTCGGTGGTAGAGGATAGGAGGGAAAGGAAAATATAAAAAGGAAAGGGAAGGGATGGGATGGAAAGTGAAATAATTTTATATTTCTTGTTTGGATGAAAAATGAAGGGGAAGGGAAATTGATTTTCCTTTCCTTCGTATCTCTTGTTTGGATGGATTTTTTCAAAGGAGGGAAAATATAATTTTTTTACTAATTTACCCTTGCACCCTTTACATAACTGAACAAACAATCTCGTACCATACAGGTACCGAGATGTACAGATTGTGTGACCTTACATCCAGTTTTCTCTATCATTTTAACGCATAATTAGAAAAATGCTAAAAAAAGTACCGTACCAGACAGGTACCGTAACCGTAGAATTCAAAAAGAATCATTAGGTATGTACCAAAAGGGTGCAATAGTGAAAAAGAAAAGAATAATATAATCTTCATGTCCACAAAGGCATAATTGCGTTTATAAACAAATAATAGACATCCAGAGTCCAGACATGTCCATTCCCTGCATTCTGCATGCTAAAAGCCCATAAGCTATTCCACATCTAATTGTGACCAAAGTTCTCTATCTTAGCAACAACAATGCACAAAAACAAAGCAAAATTACAAGAAATCCGTCAAATTCTAAATGAATAAAGATAAAGCATTAAAGCAACAACAATGCATAACCATGTTCAGTTAAAGAAATGTAACTCATAACATGAAATCCTTCAAGCTCTGACAAGCCAAATATAACCTTTTACCAGTTAATCCCTGGTTCTCTTATAAATTACATTGAAGCAACTATAAATCAAAAAGGTCGTATATATACATCCAAAATAGTTGGTTTATCTGCAATTACTTTGACTAATCGTTGTACAGTTGGACATTCCCAATCTTGTGAATTTAGTGTAATAATTTAATATAATTACAAATTATTAAGAATATGACAATAATAATTAACCAATATAAATTAAACAAGTAAAACTGTACCAGTATAAATGAATAAAATTTTATCGGTATAAATGAAGATTTGTACTCCAAATCAAATTTATCAAATATAGTAATCAAAATCAAACCAATCGGCATTTATACATGCATACTGGTAAAGAGTTTTCTTACCTCTGCCAATGGCTAGGAGGTGAACTGCAGAAGAAGAAACCACGATGAAGTTTTCTTAGTGCTAGTTTGTCCTAAATCAAACAAATCAATACACAAATCGTAAGAAAAACCAATAACGCAGCAAGAGAGAGAAAGAGAAAATAACAATAACCATGAAACAACTCTCTAATATTATCTCAAAGAAAAAGTGGTCTGGCAGGAGAGGCGACGAAGGTGAGAATTGCAGCAAGAGAGACGGACAAATAGTGAGCGAGAATCGGAGGAGGATAACTCGCTAAAAGGGTATTGCGGTCTATCAGCACCTCCACAGTTTTCTTTCCCTTCGTTCTCCTCCAAATCGGAGGAGAATTTTTTTGTGCGCAAGGGGAAATTGGGAAGGAAATTTGATCCCCTCGCTAATTTTTCCCTCTCTAATTTCCCTTCCATCCAAACATCAGAATTTTGTAAAATTTCCTTCGATTCACTTCCCTTCCCGCTCTCTCCCGTCGAACCAAACACGGATACAGTGTTAGAACAAACTATTGTTAAAAGATCCAAATTGTAAAGAGGGTTCAGTTACCTCCGCTTCGATGGGTGAGGCCCAACCCTAGGTGATTCGCAAAGAGAAAAGTGGAGACGGCTGGGTTTAGAGAGGAGAAGCTTTAGGGTTTACAGTGAGGGGCAAGGCGACGGAGGAGGCAGTGGAGGAACTAGGAAGGCTGCTATCGCAGATGAATCATCTATCTATCTAGGTTCATCGATGAAGAGATCGATCTGGTTCACCTTTTGGTTCGAATCGACTTGCTTTGGTTTCGATGAGGGTAAAAGAGTCACAAATTTTCTCTCTTATTTTTTTTTTCTGTTAAAAATATTTTTTAAATAGATAAAGTGGAAGAAGTTGGCGGTTTAGTAGGGTGGCAAGCAATTTCAGAAGAATTTCATTTTAGGTGGCAAAAGCACGATTTCTCTATTTTTGAGTGGCACAGACAAAAAAATTTTTCCCAAAAATTTAACATATGCAAAATTAAGAGGTCAAAATTTTCAATTTTTTATTATGCAATCATCACTAAATCAAATGTTAAATTTGAAATTTTATTTCAATTTATTTTTGCATTATTAAAAGTAAAAATAAAATTTTGTTTGTCCGGCTAAAATGTTAGGTGTTTTGATCATATTTCAAAATTTTGAAGACGTTTTCGAAGGACGCCTCTTAGATTAATTTCTCTTAATTAGCAAGCTCAAAAAATAAATTATTTGTGCATTTCTATGCGCTAATTAGATCAACTCACACATTCTTTGTATCATTTTTTTGTTTATTGATAGTAAAGTCACATGTTCCGTCTCAAAATAAGTCCATATTAGATCAACTCACACAGAAATTTCCATGCAATTTCTTATTCTCTGTCTTATTGTATTTGTAAGAACCGAACCCTCATTCAATCCAGCAGCACAAAAAAGAAAAAAAGAAAAAGAAAAGAAAAGCTCCGTCTCAAATTGAGTCCATATTTCCTTTTACTATGGCAATAGCTCCAGCACAAGATATGAACTTTTTTATTCGAAATAAATGTGTTTAATTATGTTTGGTCTTTTAAGAAGGTTTTGATTTGTGTTGTGCGATTCGAATGAAACCGTCTACATAGTGTAATATATATAGTTATATCATAGTTAGAATTATGACAGCGGAACGAGTCCTATGAAAACCACCAAAGTAGCGTTGATCTTCCAACTCCAAGTCAGCGACTAAACGTGCACAAATCAATTAATCAGTCTGTCCCGAAGCACACGCTCCGGACTCTCCACCATTGTAGCAAAGTGGTCAACCATACTATCCATTAGGAACCTAAAAATAAGCATTTGCGACAAAAGGCTAACAAGTGTACTACCGAGTACAATTCATCATCCCCCAAATTAGTCTAGACTAATCAGTACCACACGAACCGTTAACGGCCGGTTTGCAAAACTGTCACTTGCCTCTACAAAAGTTGCACCTCTCCATCTCTCTTTCCACTACCTCACATTGATTCCTCTCCTCTCTCTGGCGCAGTATCTCTCCCATTTCTTATTCCAACAATGGAATTGGCAATCAAGCAAGCGCAGCCTGACAAGGCCCCAATGGAGTCCCGACCCAACTCGTCTGCACTGAAGCTGCACATGTGCCGAGTTTGTGGTAAGGGCTTTGCAAGCGGATGTGCACTAGGAGGACACATGCGCATCCATGGCCTTCAAAAGGATTTGGACACAGAAGAGGAGGAGGATACCTTTACAACAACCGACTCAGGTGATGGGTCAGGGCCATACTGTTCAGATCTGGATACGGGACCCCCCAAGCTGACGTACTCACTCCGCACCAAAGGGGGCTACTACAGGAATCACCAAGCGATGTTGGGTTCGTGGAACCCGATCCTGAATAATGATGGTGACATCACTAATCAATCCTCAAGCGACATTATTAATGATGATGATTGGTGCAAGAGTAAGCCAGCTTACCCGGACCAACACCACTTCAAGCCAGGATACACATTGACTGAAGATGAAGAAGTTGCACAAAGTCTGGTGATGCTCTCTCACAGCAAGGGGCTGGCATATCCTAAGCCCTGGGTAATACCACCGGTAAAAGAAGTGGATCCATCATCATCTGGATCATTGTGCAGGGTTGAAGCAGCAGTTGCCGAGCAAACAAGGCTGCAGTTGCCACTAATGGTACCTCCAATTAGGTTTCGGTCTATGGAGAAGATGACATCAACAGCTGTCAAAGACCCAAGATCAGGCTCAACTCAGAGAAAGTTGTTTGAGTGCAAGTCTTGTAACAAAGTTTTTACATCGCACCAGGCACTCGGTGGCCACCGTGCTAGCCATAGAAAGGTTAAGGGCTGTTCATCATTGAATGCTACTGAGGATTCAAATAACCATCTATTGTACAGGACTGGTGCAAAAAATACTGCTAATGAGACAGACTATTCAAAGGCGATTGTATTACTAGAACACACACATGCCACAATAGCTGAGCCAGGGAAGAAGAAATTGAAGGTTCATGAGTGTACCATCTGCCAACGCTTGTACCCCACTGGCCAGGCACTGGGTGGCCACAAGCGCTGCCATTGGCTCGTACAGAACAGCAACCAGTTAGCCGACCAACAACAGGTCACCAATCTGGGCCATCCCGTGGCACTTTCTACTGTATTTTCTGGCTCGACTGAGCCTCTCAATCTTTTCCCAGCCCAGCCAAATGAGACACTCACAGTCCAACCAACATGCTCGGTTCACATCTCACAGCCAGGTTTGGGTTTAGTTACAGCTGGTCCCAGTGACAATGTGGTCATGGACGATGAGGTTGACAGTAATAACGTGAAGAATGAGAGGAAGAGAAAACCTAGTGATGATAGATTAGCCAACTTGGGGCCCAATGATTGGCTTCAGGTCGGGATTGGATCAAATATGCCAGCATAGGGAACTATAAATGAGTCATTATGTTAACTATATATAAGTGATCCCTTGTATAATGTTATATTCTTAGATTGGAAAAAGAATATATATTGAAACGTAAAGGCATCATACACTGATGGTTGGAATGAAAAAAAAAACGTTTTCCTGGGACTATTGCTGAATATGGTTGCTTATTTTTTGTCAATTTTCTTTTTTCAATTCCAAGTCGCTCTGGCTCATGCAGAAGCAGAATTCAATTTGAAAAATGAGAGACTCAGACCATAGACTCAGCTTGAATGCAACTATCATAACATCTTCTATTTGTCAATGCAAGAGTACTGACCAGTAACAACTGAAATTCAGTTTAAGAGCTTTGATAGCTCTCTCTCTTTCTTATTCCAACACTTTTCTAACACTTTTAATTTATTAAATAATTCAACCCTAGCAACTTTGTTAACAAAAAACAGTTTTGACAAATATATCATCACATCAAATGAATCATGATGAGACTAATGGATGCTATATTGCCCCAAATAGCCGGAGTCGTATCCTCTGGATGGTTTATTAAACCATCCAGTGGACGTCTTTTGATCCGAGCCGTCCAATTTAATCTCAACGGTTAGATTTTTTCGGGCCTATCAATCTTGGTATTATGCACGGGGCATCCATATCTGTTGAGATTAAATCGGACGGCTGAGATCGAAAACCATCCACTGGATGGCCATCCAGAGGATGCGGTCCACAAATAGCCAGCCTTTTTAGGGTCCTTAACATGACCCTTGTTGGTACAAAATGAATAAAAGTTCCTCATGAATGTGATGTCAAAGATCTAAAACAAATTGATGACATAAATACTCTTATAAGCAAAAGAATTGGATAACATAAATGATTACTTATCCATTTGCAGATAGGCTACAAATCTTTTCTCTCTTCTTTTTCTCAGCTTATGAGTGGTTTTTATACAAGTATGATAATGCATTTACATACCTCGAGGCATAAATAAAGTTACAGGAAGCAGAAAGCTTGAATTGAAGCCTTTATCAGGATTTACCTGGACGTGCAGAATATAGATGAAAATAATAGGAAAAGTGAAAAATGAATCCAAAAATGCACAAAATTTTACAGTAACTATGTTATTACAATATCTACCCACCCCAGGAGCTGAGATGCAGAAGATTTAGAGTTGATAGATGCATCTGGATCAGGATTGCTGTTACTGCTTACCAAAATAATACCCCCTAGGAGTGAAATAGAGTAAACAAGTTTAAAACTGCCAGAAAGAAAAGGGGTAAAAGAAAGACATTATTTAAGGGTAAATTGTGATCCAATCTTGTCTTCAAATATCTTGTGCCTGCTTTCCTAGAACTATCTTTCAGTTCTTGTTAACACTGTGCTTCTCTCTACGCAACTTTAATTTAGATAGCTACTATATAAAAGTGCAAGAAGTAAACCAAATTTCTCTTTCTTGAGCTTTGGTACTGCAGTTCCAACTATTTCTACATTTAGTTCAAAGAGAGACTTTGTCCAAAACCTCTAATGCACATCTTTTAGAGCCATTTAGTCGACTTATTGCCTTCGAACTTGAACCAACTAACAACAGTTTGTTTATTTACCATCTGTGTTTAATTAAACTAGAATTGTAGTAAAACAGAGATAAAAAATAAAAAAAAAGGCAATCCAACATCTATGTTTCTTTGAAGTCTGTGTCCTCTGAATTATTCCACAGTGTGAAGTCGACAGGTTTGGCAATCCAGACCATTTTATAAAAATCTGTGAGGCAGATTTTTAGTAGCAGGCAGCTTTAAATTCATCCTGAAAGGTTAGACCTTAACCACTCAGGAAAGTGCTCCACATCATGTGAACTCATTTGCTTCTCACTGTGTTTCTCTCAAGTATTATCGAGGTTTTCCATGTCATGAGTTTCTCCATAGTTCATAGTAACACCCCTTTACTAAATCTTTGGACTAGTTAGCGGCCATAATTTTTACAGAAAACACCAAACATGAATTAATGATGCTTACCATATCTGGCAGAATTCCGTATAAGCCCCTTGCAAAACTGATTTATCGTGCACATACCTGCAAAACAGCCAGGTAAGACTTGACTTTAATATATTTCCTAATTAATCCAAGATTCCAATTCTATACAGTACAGAAGATCTAGAAGGCTGCAACGTCACTAGTTACATTTCTTTGAAGCCCTAGTGTGAGCCATTAAACTGGATTGGTAAAGCCCAAAGCAGAATCCAAGTTTTTTTGAGCCATGACCTGGTAGACAGTTGTAGGCTAAATGGGAGGTGTCCACTGTTAGTACAGGACACCAAAAAGGTGTTTTTGCTATGGTGAATGTTTGGCAAGCAACCGTGTGTTCGGTGGTTTTGCTATGGTAACTGACAGAAAGCAGCCAAAAAAAAGGGCTGGAGTCGTTTCTTTTGGTTTGCGTGTCCTGGACTATTTCCTAATTCGAAGGATTACCACGTGAAATCATCTCATGTTCCTTGTTTTCATTGAGTTGCCACTATTATTATCTATTTATCGTATAAGAATGGTATAGATTTGATCTAATGTTTCAATCCTACGGTAAAATTTAAATATCCAGAAGGTACCTACCTAAAGATACATAACTAAAGCACTTATCCTTTATGAAATTCCCTGCACTCTTTCTTGTGGGCGCTTGACCCCCATCGTTTTGGAATGCTCTTGCTATATAAACAGTACAACTCTTTTGTTTCTGCACCAAAACATAAACCCAGACAGAAATTCAAACAAAGATGTCTATATTCTTTTGTGACCTCTGCCCACTGGCCTTTGCCACCCAAGGTGAACTTTCCTTGCATAAGAATCAACACCAGATTACTTCTCCACCTGCATTCACCTCCTACCAACCAAACCAGGGTAACGCCATTGCAGGGTCAAGTTCGGGAGCCGGGATTGAGATGCTGATTGCTGCGAGCATTGTTTACTGGATGAGCAGAGATAAAAGGTATCCAGTTGACAACAGTCCGCCACAACAAATCAAATTGGAGCCATACAACAGCCCTCCAAAAGCCAAACGATCTCGTAGTGCCTCCAAGAGTGTCCCATTGGCAGCGACCACAACAAGGAGGCATGCATACCAGTGTGATGAATGCATGATGGAGTTTCCATCATACCATGCTCTGGGCGGCCATAAATCTGGCCACAGAAAGGCAGAAGCTAGGTTCCATGCTGCTGTTGCACAGCTCCATTGGGTAACACCACAACCACAACCACAACCACAGCCTCCAACGCAGCTGCAGCCACAGCCGCTGCCCCAGCCACAAGAAGCCGCACCTCCACCACCACCATCTCTGCAGCAACAAAGATGTTTGTTCAATCTGAATGAACCACCTCCAGAAGAAGAGTCATGACTGTTTTTTTATTAGAAATTGTGTTTTACTAAAATTATGAAGGAACGAGGGTAAATAACAATAACAGTATCAAGTAAACTCTCTTTATCCTTTTGGAAAAAAATAAAAGAAAAGGACTTCAATTCTACAAGTGTGGTATCTTGTAAATTTTACTTTTACCATTTTAGTTGTTATTTCTGTAGTAATCCCTATTTACTTTTTGTTTATAACATTTCGAGAAATACCAAATTTAACAAATTAAATTACCAGTATAAGGAATATGAATAAGCCCAAATTCCTTATTCTTAATTCTAGATTTTTGCTAGAATATGAATAAGCACCTGAATTAGCCCAAATTCCTTATTCATGTGTTGTTTGGTTTCACGCGAATAGAGCTTACTCATTCATCTTATTCACTCCACATCCAAACAAGCCCAAGAGAATATTGACTAAAAGCGAAGTTTCCACTGTTGCGACATCTGTCACAAAGGGCTACAAAAAACCACCACTGGCTTGTGAAGGACAGAAACAGCTAACTCGCATAGCATGGTTCCACAGCTCCCAGAAAACAACTGTAAGCATTCCAATCTCACTCCAGACCCACTAGTTGCAATTCAATCTAAAGCTCTCAGCAAACAACTATCAGCATTCCAATCTCACCCCAGACCCACTAGTTGCAATTCAATCCAAAGCTCTGCTTGCTTCTAAGTGCTGTGTTCAAATTTTGTGGAGCACGTCTCGAAATTGCTTCAAGCTTGAGAGTGGAACATAGCTGTTATAATACAAATCAAGGAAAGAATCTTTACAAATTTAAATAAAAATCATGGGCAAGTACTAGTGCAGCATTACCTGGTAACTTTGTTGGTTAAATATCTTATATTCGACCAAGAATCTTTTGTATGTTTCTGTAAATTTCTCCTCTGCATCATATATAATACATATTGCTAGAGCTTGCTTGCCCAAATACTTGATTGCAATACATCATTCCTAAAGCAACTGCTATCTAATGTTGGAAGTTCATACTCACCCATGTTAATTTACTAACATTCACAGAGGTTGCTTTCTGGAAGTACATTGGTCATCTTGTATTTTTTTTTGTCAGTAATCAGATAGAGGGCATAAAGGTGTATAATTATGAAACTGTGAGTAGACCATAGATCCCTTGGTTGAGCCATAAAATTTACAAAAACAAGCTATTTCGTTCCTGACATGAAACATGTTACCTTAAGCACTAATCAACTCCAGCATGGTACCGAAAAAGCCAAACTCGTTCATGAACCCAACAAGTATCTGCACCCAGGTACAGATAGCAATTGATATGGATTTGGTAAATTGAGTTGAGATATGTTATTTTAGTGGAAGTTTGAAAACCCAAAAGGACTCAGGAACTCAGGAATTGCAGAAATAAATCATATGCTGTGCACTACAATATATTCACCATATAAAGCCATCAGAAGCTCAATGTTGCAGAAAACACAGTGTCAGACCAAGAAGAGACCATTTTTTTCAAACTCAAATTACAAACATACAAGGATGTACCCTAACAAAAGAAAAAAAAAACAAAAGAAAAAAAAAAAACAAACAAAAATAAACAAAAGCCTGTGCTACTCACCATCAAGTACTAAACTAAAATCAAACTTATAAGCACACACCAACTTACATGCCAATCAACAAAACCAAATGATTTCTAACCCATGGCATACTTGAGTGAGTCACCAGCGCCCTGGAAGAACAAATAAGACAGTGCAAAATCGGCAATGAAAATCCCAACAAGGGAAATAACAACAGCTGAGGTGGTTGACTCACCGACCCCCTTGGCTCCGCCATGGGTTGTTACCCCCCATGCGCAACTAACTACAGATATGACTGCCCCAAAGACTTGAGACTTTATCATAGAGCTAAGCACATCCCAGGGGCGTAGGGCACGGCGGGCCGAGTCAAGTATAATGTTGATGCTCACCCCAAATATTGTATCAGCGAGAAAGGCTGACGATGCAAGTCCCACAACAAAACACAGAAGGGTTAAAATAGGAAGCGCAAGGATGCATGCGAGTACACGTGGCGTCACAAGGTAGTCCACAGGTTGAGTGCCAAGTACCCGTAGAGTGTCAGTTTGCTCGGAAACCTGTGTTGAGGGTGCAATGTGATTGGCAATACTTCCAAGGACAACTCAAAAACTATCTAAGCACATGAATTCAAATGAAAAGTCCTTAATTAATATGATCTTGTAACTACAATGAAGGGAAAAGCCACAAAACTTAACCTAGTTTGAGCTTGTGTTGCATTGAAAGTGCCAGGATCCTAGTGTGCTGTCAAATACACAGTTAGCCTAGTGGGCTGTCGAGTACACAGTTAACCCACTGTGCTGTCAAATGCAGAATGTTAAATCTCTTTTAATCTCAAACTCAATAATAAATTTAAAATTGGTGCTGCTCAATAAGCATTCCCTATTACCACAGTCAATTGGACCTCTAATTTGCAAATTGGGAAAGATTGTTATTTATTAAACCCACCTGCATAGTTCCAAGTTCAGCCGCAAATGCCGACCCAACCCGACCAGCAGCGACCACAGCCGTGACAACGGGGCTGAGTTCTCTTGACAAAGCAAGTGCCAGTACACCCCCAACAGACCGGTGAAGCCCAAGCCGGGTGAATTCTCTGACAAACTGGATGGTGAAAGCCATGCCAACGAAAGCCGCAGTTAGTAGTGAGACCCCAGTAGAGCCGGGCCCAACCCGTTCGAGCTGCTGGAGCATGTTTCTCCTATGGACCCGACCCGTAATCACCCGGTGGGCAACCTGTCCTGCGAGGACTAGTGCCGAAAGGCTCCGCCATAGGGGACGAGGTGGGGTCCAGTTGGCAAACAGAGTTGAAGGAGGTGAGGAGGTAGAGAGGGGAATGGAGCTAGTGGGAGAATTGTTGGTGATAGAATCGGGGTGGCAGAGTGGGGTTATGAGGTGATAGCGATTAGGTTTGATGGCGATTCGGGTTCGGGGTTGGAAAAGAGGGTAATTGGGTTTTGGGTAGAGAGAGGTTGTGGGGTTTGAGAGAGAGAGACGGAGAAGAGAGGCGGATGCCATTAGAGATGGAAGAGTAGGGTGGGTGCGGCTGGAGGAGGTGGTGGTGGTGGTGCTAGCATAGCATTAGTAGGAGGCAAAGGCAACGACGCCTTGCGGCCTTGGATGAAAGAGAGAATGATACGAGGGAGAGAGAACAGAGAAGCGAAGGAAGCTTAACGGGTCTAAAAATATTAATGGTCGGGTTCATATCCGAGCCCGTCTGGCCCGATATACTATGGTTTGGGCAATTGGGCCTAATCAGAACAATACAATTTACACTCATTCTGGTGTTCTATGGTTGATACTTGATAGTGATACGATTGTGCAGAAACAGCATAGAATCTTATTAAAGCACTTAGAAAAAACTTGCACGCATATTTAATAATATTCGCCAAATGTTTCGTTGCTTTAAACTCCTTTGAATGGTAGCACAAAGATCAATTTATGCATTTTCACAAAACGGAAGATCTTTAGTATAACAGAAGCGTCAAATTAAAAACCACAACAATGACCAAAATGGTTATAAACTTGAGCACTGTAACAAAAGACGGGATAATCAGCCACGTAAAATTTTACACACTAATTCCACTATAGCAAATGTTTAAGACTCCTTGTACAACATTTTTTATTTTTATTTTTATTTTTTGGAAATAAGTGGGGAGCGCCCACCACTCTTCCAAAGGAAGAGCATCCAAGAATCATACAGTACAATACGTTTTGGTTGTACATAGTCTGGTTCAAAGTCAATTATTCAAATTTGAAAAATAAAAAGATGAATGCATCATCTCTTCGACATTGCTATTAGTCACTGAGATGAGGAAAAATATCAATCAGCTTTGAAGTATATTCTGCTGGTATACGAGTCGGTCGGTAGCTCTTGTTGAGGTAAACTACAGTACCAGTGGCCTCCAAAATAAGCTGTACAAAACAGGAATAAAGAAGAAAGGACTGTATTTTTAGAAGAATGAAAATAATGCAACATATAGACATATAGTAGCTATAATAGCACAGCAGGTTCACTGAAAATAAGTAGTGAATGGAACCATCCAAAATGGGACAAAACACAAAATGGGTGATTCCAAATGCCATGCAGAGAAATTTTTAAATTACATCTGGCAGACTGGCAGTGGAATGCAAAAGAAAGTTTATAGAATCGCTGGTTACAGACGTACCACTTGATCAGGAAGTCTGTAAATGAAATGCTCAATGAAAACTCGTGCACCTGAGAAGCCTGCAACTCTCACTTTGACCACAAATTTATCATGGCTCTGAAAAATCAATATAAAAAGTTAAAAATAAATGTGTTTCGCATTGTTGCCATTATTGCCATGTTATATTCAGCACCAGATTCAGTAACCAGTAGAAATATGGCAATGAGCGGCAAGTCGATGACCTGACACTTATAGATTGAATACTTTTTCACTATCAAGATGTTTGAAACAGTAAGGTGAGAACTGACCTGACCAAACATTTACAGGAATCAACCCAAAACCTGAATAACCAGAAACTATGGCCCTGATCAAAATGTTTTTTCCGTGGGATTTCATTTCAATTCAATTGATTTTACAGGATTTCATTGGATCTAATTACATAGGAATTCCAACCAAATGACACCAAATTCGTTCATTTTGATCAAGAATTTTCCAACGAAATGAAATGAAATCCAATGTTAAAAAATGGGATTTTGATCAGGGCCTATATGTCCCATTCCGCATGTCTACGAGCCATCTTATACAAGGCGTAAGTTAAAACAGAATAAATTAGTACCAGACTGGTCATAACTCAGAAACACATACCTTTAAAGGTACGAAAAATTTGAGTTTCAACTCAGAAAGCGCCATTGACTCGCCGCTCCTTGCAACTGCATCACAACTTATTCCCATCGACTCAAATAATTCGTGCCGGCCTAACCAATTGCCAAAGTTCAATTAATGACAATGCAGGATTTCTATGACACAAAGCTTGAAGATAATAAAGAAGACTTCCACTAATGAAGTAATCTAACAACAAAAAAACATACCATGCTGACAATAACTGGCATATATGGCGTTATTGACAACACCATATTGATCGAGTTCATAGTCGCGTACTTTGAGCTCGACTTCGTAGAACTCGTCACTTCTACAATAAATGAAAAAAAAAATGTCAAAATTCTTTATTGATTCAGAAGAAAAAATGGGAAAAAGTTTTACCTTTTAGTGCCAGTGGAAGGAGCAGCATTGGAGGTGTCTGAAGAAACAGCGCAAAGAGAAGTGGGTTTAGGAGGGAGAAACACTAGAGATCGGACGGGAGAGGTAGAAAGGCAAGTCGAAAGGGTTGGTATTGTGGGGGTGCGACTTGGAGTGGAGAGGATCTGCGGCCGATTGACCCTTGGAAGGGGGAACGCAGCAGCGGCGTTGGAAACGAGGCAGTTGGTAAGCATTTTTGGCGCTGTTGGTTTTGGCTCAGTTTGATTTGTGTTTGTTTGATTTTAGTAAGTACAAGTCTTGATCTCCAAGAGATGTATTGTATTTTCCTTTTTATTTATTGATTTTTTTTTTTTTATCAAAGTGCAATTTGATTGATAACCATTCTATTATTTAGTATCATGGTCTGTTAGTGCAAATTTGATTGAAAAGAAAAATGAATGTAAACAATTAATGAATTTGCTTTTTGAAAGTAGGCAAGCAATTTTTGCGCTGTTGGAAAGGAGGCAGTTGGTTTTCTTAGTTTAATTTTGTTTTGTTAATTTTCAGTACAAGTGTGAGATGTCGAAATGTAAGAGATAGTATTACCCCGGAACAATTTGTTTTTTTTTTCCCCCTTTTTGTTTATATATTTTGAGCAAAGGGGCAATTTGATTGTTAAATTTATTCAAATCATCTCAATACCATGATCTCTTAGTATAAATTTAATTGACAAGAAGATTTATCATATATGTAACTTGTAAGTAGTTAATGGAATGAACAGCTTTTATTTATCATTCTTTTTTTTTCCTTTTTTGATACGGTTAAATAAACCGAAAGAGAATGATACGGGGCACGCTTTAAAAATTGGAATGTAAATTATCTTAAGAGTTTATGAGGTTCGTGGACTGATAATATGATTTTTTATATAAATTAAGAATAAAAAATAACGATTGTGTAGATAAATTATTCAATCATTTTAATTAGTCAAATCATTGTATAATACTTTTTTTTAAAAAAAAATTAAGTGAGAGCAACCGCACGTAGGTAGCGGAAGCATTACTAACAGAGATATTTAATGCTATAGAAATTCCAAAAAAAAAAAATTACATTATATTTCTCGATCATGATTTAAATAATTTTTAGATTTCTTAAATCGACTATGTTTGTTTCTTTTTCTTTTTCTTTTACCTTATAACTACTCCGTAGTAAGGAACTTTGAAGGACATTTTCTGTAGTATTTTATATTATAAATATGAATTAATATTTGAAAGAAAAAAAATGTTCATTAAAACTAAAGGATACAAATATGTTAGTTTTGTGATCATTAAATCTTAAGAAGCAATAAATATAGTATTGTGTTCATAAAAACTAAAGGATAAACATATATTATTTTTTTGTTTATTAAATCTTAAGAAAGTAATTATAGTACCGTAATCATGAACCCTTGGACGAGTTTAGATTTGCAGTTCTTTCTGCAGTCTTCAATGCTCCATTTCTTTTTTCTGTGATTACGGAACTGAAATTACTTATCATCATCTCACAAATTTCATCATCCCATCATCCTCAAATCTTCATTAATTATCTAACATCCTCATTAATAAAAAAAAGTTTAGGGGATGAATCCTCATCCTCTCTTTCTTTTTCTAGTCTCATCCTTATTAATAGAAAAGTCCAGGGGATGAGAAATCATCCCATCATCCTCATATCCTCTTTCCTTTTCTGATCTCATCCAACACTTATGTTATTCTCATCTCCATCCTCTTTTCACTCTGTCGCTGACCTCATGCTGTAATTAGTTTACCAAGTAGAACAATTAGCTTACCAACTAGAACAATTAGTTTACCAACTAGAACAATTAGTTTACTAACTAGAACAATTATTCTGATTTGTTGCAAAAAATACTGTCAGACTGCCTACTGTTACCTCCTGATACATAGGACTGATCGGAAACAATATTAAGAGAAGATTTGATTCGAATGTCGGATCAAATATGCTGGTTCGGGCTAACCCTTCTTTTTCACAATCTCACGTCTCGTCTCATCTCGTTTCACCAATATGCAATATCCGACCTTACCCTTCTTTATTTCCAAGGGCTCGTTTGGATCGTATGGGAATAAGGAAAGAATAAGGATTTTAGGAAGAAAACGTTGGGAAGTGTGTAACTTTATGAAGAGTTTTATGTCTAGAAAGAAGTTATTCCTAGGAAGAAGCTATTTCTAGCCCCATCCAAACGAGCCCCAAGATATTATTATTTTAGACAGCTGGAAATACTGGAATTAACGAATTAGAATTTGAATATAGTATAATCGATGATGTCCTATGACTTGTACACCAATATCCGACCCATTATTTTATTCTCATCTAACTATCTTAATTCTTATATTAACTCATCATCCTCATTAACCTATCGAAGTGGTTGTTGTTCTAGCAATTCAAATTGGTAAATACCAGTACATACTTGCTCTGTATAATGTATAATGATAGTATTAATTAATTAAAGAGTAAGTATGGTTGAAAACTAATTGTCTTAAAAAAAAAGCTAATTGTTCTAGTCTTGTAATATAATTGTTCTAGTTTTATAAACTAATTGTCTTAGTTTGTTCTGAAAAACATGTTCACCCAGGGAAAAGAAAATTTTGTTCTATAAAAAATAGCTAATTGTTCTACTTAATATATATAATTGTTCTAGTTCGTATACATAAATGTTGTAGTTACTAGGACAATTATTCATATTATGTAGGATAATTGTTCATATTATGTAGGACAAAAATAGACCATCCAGGGGATGAGAGGATTAGCACAAGAATAGAAAATTAAGAGGATGAGAGGGGAATTGCTATCGGCAACAGCTTTTTTGCTACTTGCAACATAATTATTTTTCTAATGACTAAACTGCCCTTTGTATTAACCATGGCCGTATTCTCCCTCTAATCTTCTAAAAATTTTAGGATTTGCAACAATCATATCCTCCTTCCTATCTTCTAAAAAATTTAAAATTTACAATAACCATATCCTCCTTCCAGATGGAACAATATCTATGCCAATATTTTTGTTTCGTTAATAGCACAGTGTTGTTTATTGTTGTTTTGATCGATGTTCCATTTTCGTTTGGATTCTTTTAGATTAATGTTTCCGATTTTGCAAACTGAAAAAAGAAAATTATAAATGAATTGCAAAGGTTGGTTGATTGAAAATTACATAACGGTTGATACAAAGGGCAGTTTAGTCATTAGAAAAATAATTATGTTGCAAGCAGCAAAAAAGCTGTTGCTGATAGCAATTCTCGGATGAGAGGATGAGCACAAAAATAGAAAGGTAGTTAGAGCTTAATTAATCACATTCTAAAAATAGAAACTCATTTTTCAGGGAATGATAGGGATGAGAAATATTGGTGATGATCCTTATCAGCCCCTTTACGGAACTACCCCACCCTGGTGGCCTGGTGCCGCCGACGCGGGACACAGCTGGTTTGAATCGCTTATAGTCTTTTTTTCTGTCATTATGACGACCAATCTGAATCGCTTAATTTGAATTAATATGAATTAGATGGCCGATCTAAATCGCTTAATTTATTTTCCATATTGAAATCTTCATGGAGACATATATATATATATATATATATAGTTTTGCTATGGTGAGTCGCACTCAAAAACTCCTAGATCTGGTTCAAAATGATCGATCCAAACGTCCAATACGATCTCCCTATTAAAATCTCCATGCAGACCAAATTTTATATTTTTTTGAAATTTTTAAGTATTTTTTTCGGATTTTTAAAAACTGTTATTTTTGAACGGTTCAGAACTAATTAGATTAATGATTTTCTAAAATTTTAAAAAAATACTTACAAATTTGGACAAAATGTAAAATTTGGTATGCATGGAGATTTCAATATGGAGATCGTATTGGGCGATTTGGATTGATCATTTTGAATCAGATCTAGGAGTTTTGAGCGCGACTCACAGACCCCTGGTGAGTTGCGACTCACCATAGTAAAACTCTATATATATATATATATATAATTATTTTAACTTTTTTTAATTTTAGAAAAAATCCTCAATCCAATTTGTTTGAACCCTCCAATTTTGAAAATCTAAAAAAAAAAATAGTTAAAAATAAAAATATATATAAATTTTAATTTTCAATGAGATTTTAATATAGAGATCACATTGAGCGGTTCGGTTAGACCATTTGAAATTTTGACAGTTGATATTCGTATCGTATTTGAAGTCAAACATGCTTGATTCTAGCATTACTCATAAAAATATATTAAAGCATATACATTATTTATATATATTGTCGAAATTACAAACGATATTATTATCATGGAAATGAATATACGAAAAGGTGAGTTACTGATTATTTGTGGAATAAAACTTTGACTATCCTTTTTTTTTTGTTTGCCAAAGTCGAAAGTCTAATAACCTTTTCGTTCAGACAGTTTGAAATAATGACAATATTAAGCTTCACTTGAAAAGGGGGCTTCCAAAACTTTTGGGGTTGAAAAGGCAAAACTTCGAATCTCCTGACTAATATTCATTTTACTAATTCTTCTGATGTGGCAATCTGATGATGAGATGATTCTGTATTAATTTTTTTTTAATTAGTTTGATTACACTTTTTAGAATTTTGAAAGATTAGGTGCGAAATTTCTGATATTGTCCATCCTTTGAAATATTCTTGCGAACCCCACACTTATTTAATGGTTGGCAGTATGCAATAAAATTCTCGCTAAAAATGATTTGAGTAAAATGAGATTGTTGGGGTGGGAGGTCTTTAGATTGTCTGTTCGGTGGGCAACAAAAAGCCTTTAATCACTTATATTTTCAATGTAGATTTCATGTTGACATTTAGATTCATTTTGTAACATTTATAACAGAGGTTTAAATTTAGATATTAACAATTTTGAAGAATTGTTGAAGCTTTCCGATATTAATGAAATTTATTTGTGAAACTGTTTTGGCAATAGTTGTTGGGATAGTTGTGGTGGGTGAGTCAAATTAATTTTTCATAATTTTATAGGGAGCTTTGCCGAAACTATTTTCATTTGTGTTCTAAATTATTATTATCTTGTAAAATATAATAGATTAGATCTATGTATTAAATAAACTTATGGGCCGTAAAATGTCGTCTCCACCGACCTTCAGTTGAGCAAGTAACCACTGTTCTAATAATTTATCAGGCCTAGCTAGCTTATGTGAAATTAAGGGAACATGTCTAGCAGAGAAATGATATTTTCTGCAGTTCTTGCTGAGTGGAGTTCGGCATCACAATCGTCCGATCAATAATGAATATTCCGTGATTAATATCGGATTCGTACGGTCCATAAATCTTAACCATCGAGATTAAATCGGACAGTTGTGATGAAAAACTGCAGATTCTTGCTCTGTGAATTCCAGAAGATATTGTCCGTCTAGCAGGTCCATTTTGACGGTATGGACTCAGAGAACTTAACAACTCTTATGACCTATGAAAATAGGAAAAGGTTTTGGAGTCGTTCATGAATAGTAGTTACAAGGGAATTCCTGTTGTTTAAAAAGTTTTGGAATCGTTCATGAAGAAATTGTGGTGGAGTTATTGAATTAGCGATCAAGTATCCTCACATCTTTCAAGTGGCTTCTACTTGAGGTATCATACAGTATGCGTTTACAAACTAGTTCATGTTTTTCTTATATATTTATTTCTTTTTTTTTTCAAAGTATATATAAGTCGAAGCATTGCAGTTTTTATATACAGACTACGAGCTGAAGTGTTGCAGTTTTTATACAGACCAAAATTTTTAAGTTCATATTTTAAGTTTGTTTATTACAGTTAAGAAAACGCCATACCATTATAAAATATCTAAGTCATTGGAGAATACCGATTTCTTAAAAATATTCATTCGAAAAATATTTGTGCCCAACCATTGATTAACCCATAAATCTCATCAAAATATCATCTAATCATCGTAACAAATTACCACCTATAGAAATTTAGTTTTTCTTAATCCAAATTTCATCATATAATGGTTGATTCAAGCTACTCATACAGCCTAATCCAAGTCATTAACTGCATATCAACCAAAAAACCAAAGTTAAGTCTTAACCCCAACTTTCATCAATTCAATCAATGGGCTCAACTCAACTTAAATTGAATTGCAACACAGAAACAACTCCCACACCTTGATCCTCTGCCGCCGCAGTTCTCTTTCCCTCTCAAATTTCCTCTCTTTTTTTTCTTTTGGATTTTTTCCTAACCGAACAGTAAACCAAAATTCAGCCTCAATAGGGGTATTTATAGGCAATGCAGAGGAGAAGGAGAGAGAAACCAACAGTGGAGATCAAGCTATCTACGCCATTCTCAAATCCCAACAATCGAAGGTCAAAGATTCAACTCAACCACCGCCTCACTCGGATCAGATCGAGAGAGCAGATGACGAAAAGGGCAGTGCCTTTATGTGGCAAGGCTGGATTGGCCAGCCACAATGCATCATCCCTTGAGCTTCGAGCTCTGATAAGTATCAAAGAGGAAGAAAAAAAGAGAAAAGAATCGAACGGATCAGAGAAGAAAAGAGAGAAAGAAGGAGAAAGGATGCCAACGGAGAAAAAGAGAAGAGAGGATGCTAGCTAAAGATGTTGCAGCTCATAAAACTAATTAGTTATAACTATTTTTACTATATTTTTAATTAATTTAATCTTAGCTTTCAATATAATTTAAATTTTGATTTTTCTATAATCATCTAGATTAAATTTAGATACTACATAATTTAGAAATTTTTATTTCGAATAAGTTTTCATGATTTATTTAATTCCTAAGGAGTTAATATTTTTATAGATTTGTTTATTCTAATATTATTTTTAAAATTAACCTAATTGACTTAACTAATTTAGGTATGGTAATTCCCACTATGTTACACAATATTTATAGAACCAATTCTCATGTGGAAAAGTTGAACCATTTTCAAATTTAGAATCAAACTCAAATGAAATAAATAATGACACATAACGTAATCCATATATTTATTTCATTGGATCAATTCCTATGCTATATTCGAATAACATACACAAATACAATTAATTAAGTTGATAACTTCTTACCTATGATTTGCAGAACTTAATCATCATTTTACTTGCATACTAATCTTGTGTGAATAATTAATGTTTTTTGTTAATTATCAAGATTAGGGACACTTTAGGTTTATTATTGTCATGATAACAAATAAAATACAAAGATCCACGATTCAGATCCTCAACCTCAATGATGTGTCAATAATAAACTCAAAAAATAAATGGGCAAATATTATCAATAACATAAACTGAAATAGCCATCAAAATGATTAGCTCCTAGGACATAACTCTAACAATCTCCTACTTGGCTTAGAGTCAATCAGCAGTGACTTTTAGCCAGTGAATAATACTCAATGTAACATCAAATATGTACATATCTCATACTAAAACCTCAAAGAAAAATACACGCAAAGCCACTCAAGCATGCGCCTAATTCCCATGTATGCAGCATGCAACTCGTGTGTTGCTCGAGGTAGAGGTTTTGTCAGAGGGTCCGCTATGTTCGCGGCATCGTGCACCTTTTGGGCCTTTACCCATCCGTTGTTCATAAACTCACGGATGAGGTGAAAACTGATCGGTTGCTAACGTGCTTGGTCAAAATTAATACCTTAAATGCCGATACTAATCCATTTGTAGTATGGCTTAAGGGTCGAATCACAAGGATGAAACTATTCCTTTCTAAGGTTATTTTAGTCAATTTAATTAAAACCTAAATGTAAACAATAAGAATTTAGGGTGTGTTTTTGGTATTTTTTATTGATTCAGTGCAAAAGGTGAAGATACAGTAAAACACGATTTCCAGAGACTAGTAAACCCAAACTAAACTCAAGTTTTTAATATCAATTCAATTAAATTAGGCATGAGGCATCAAACACTTTTATTTCTGTCAAGAGTAGAACGGTCCGTTCCAGCTATGGAACGGCCCGGTCTAACTCAGGTTAACCTTTGGAATAGCCCGTTCTGCTCTGGAACGCCCCCTCTCGGACGGTCCGTTCTAGAATTAGACTGGTCTATTTTAAAGGTTAATACTTAGTTATTTTAAGTTATTTGATTTGTTAATTAATTCGTTTATGCAAGCTTTAGTAATCCTAACAGAGATTGGCTTAACTCTAACTCTCGTTCAAGTTAAGAACCTAAATTTAATTACCTAACTTCGAATTCACCTAAACTTCAACTCTCGTTCCTTGATTTAGGTTCTTTAGTTTATTTCTTGGATCTATCGATAAACCCAACCTCTCGATTTGGATAAAGTTTTGATCTCTCGTAGACTTGGTCTAACCTCTAGGAAATTAACCTATCAAATCGTTTTGTTAAGGTGCTACGATTCAAGTTAATCAATTTTATATCCTAACTATTAAACGTGGCCATTCGTCTAATGGGATAACCAATCAACAAACATCGCAAAACATCAATAATTATGAAGCAATTCAAAACATAAACTACTTTTAACTAACTTATCAAATATTCATAACATAACTAAGCAACAAAATAAAAGGTTCTCAACGCATAGCCTTAAAAAGATAACTACTCTATACAAATCATATCAAAATCAAAGCAGGATTCATCATAGAAATAAGACATATATAGAGATAGAAAAACAAGAGGTACAACAAATTGGCACGATATCTTCTCTAAGTACTTGCTTTGCCTCCCTTGGAACGACCTAGCCTAGCTCTGGAATGGGCTGGTCCATCGTCTTCAAGTAGCTGCTGTCTCGAGTCAGGTTTGGAAGGTGTCTAAACCCGAGAAATTCGTCTCTCCCCTGACTTGGGGCAGAGCAGGAACTTATATAGCACCTTGCAGAACCATCATGGTGTGAAAACACATCAGGAGTTGCCTTGTATGGGAGAATTGCACGTGTAGAAAACTTGACAAAAATCTACCTCTTCGTCGTCTGGACTGGTCCGTCCCACCGGCAGGTTGGTTTGTTCCACTCCTCTGTAAAGCTGCTCCTTTATCGGTTCTTCGTGCCGATTCATCAATGATCCTGCAAAACAAAGGCCGGGCTACGGGTGCACCTTACTTACACCTAATTGTTAGCAAATTAAGTTAAAATACATGAATTTAAATATAATTAGAGGCCTAAATAGGGTTAAAATGCATGCATGAAAACCCCCCATCAAAAACGTCGTTGGATGTGCTTCATTTCCTGATGTGATCTCGGCTCTTTGGACTGAGCTATGGCTCTCGTATTGTCGCAGCAGAGATCTACTGGACTTGAGATACTTGGAATCACCTCCAGCTCGGTCAGGAACTCCTTGATCCAAACACCTTCTTCTGCTACCTTACTAGCGGCTATGTATTTTGCTTCGGTGACGAAATCAGCTATAGTATCTTGTTTGGAACTCTTCCAACTTACAGCATTACCATTGAGCAAGAACACATAACCCGACTGTGATTTTGAGTCAACTCGATCTGTTTAGAAACTAGCATCGGTGTAACCCCTTACAACGAGCTCCTCGTCTCCACTATATACAAGAAGACTATCCTTTGTTCTCTTGAGGTACTTTAGGATGTTCTTGACTGCAGTCCAATGTGACATGCCAGGGTTAGCTGGAATCGACTACTTGCACTAATCAAATATGCCATATTGGGACGAGTGCATAACATGGCGTACATGATAAAACCCACATTAGAAGGATACTTGAACTACTCCATGTATTCCTTATCTGCATCACTTGTGGAACTCTAAGTCTTACTCAAGTGTATGACATGTGACGTAGGCAGGTACCCCATCTTGGAACTAGCAATCTTGTGTTTTATCAACACTTTGTCAATGCATGCATCTTGGCTCAAACATATCATTCTTCTTTATCTATCTCTATAGATCTTGATTCCTAGGATATAGGCGGTTTTGCCCAAGTCATCTATTAAGAACACTTTCTTCAATGAAGTCTTGACCGCATTCTAATCGGGAGCACTATTTTGTTGGAGTTATATCCTAAAAGTCAATAGTTTAATGACTTAAATATTAATTTATGTTATTGATGATATTTGATCATTTGTTCCTAAAATTTATTATTGACAGATCATTTAGGTTGAGGATCTGAATTGTGGATCTCTGTTGATCATTCATTAGAATGACAATAATAAATCTAAATTGTCCATAATCTTGATAATTAACAAGAAACATTAATTATCATATAAGATTAGTATGCAAGTTAAGTAATGATCAAGTTATACAAATCATAGGTAAGGAGTTACCAACTTAATTGCATATGTGTATGTTATAAAACATAGTACAGGACATGACCCAATGAAATAAATATATGAATTGTGTTAAGTGTCATTATTTATTTCATATGAGTTTGATTCTAAGTTTGAGATGGTTCACCTTTTCCACATTAGGATAGGTTCTATAAATATTGTCTAACGCTGATTCCTGATAAGGGCTGCTATACGGACTTTATTTATGTTCTCTTGAATTGTGCGGGGAAAAGTTGTTCATCAAAAAAATCGTATGTCCCTCATTAGTATACCTAGTGAGTAATGATATCTTTTAGATGCCCCTTGATAGAGTTAGATCGTATGCATGCAAACTAGACGATCATCTTTAAGATCAAGAAATGTATAATCTGCAAGAATGACACATTCATATCTTGGATTATACAATGATATCATGTGACATAAGAATCAAAATAAGAAAATACTTTCTTTCTTATGCAGGATTGAAATACTGTAATAGTACAGTATTTATTTATGTTAATTGGGAATCATAAGGTGTTGCTAGATACCGCTTATGATTATTAGAAATAAATAACGATTTAATTTTCACGGACAACATGACATAAATCCTCTGAGAGTCACACAAAAACAAAGCTCTTAACCAATGTACATTATATTTAGTTTATTTGTATTGGAGAATACAAAATATGATAAGTTGAATAATTAATCGTATACCGTTATAAACCATTATGATTAATTATTTCAAAGGGATCATATGAAACTAAATTAATGTAAAGTCTAAACTAAATAATAATTATCAAATAGTTGATAGTTATTTTTGTTTCAACTCAATTGATATAATTGTGTGAATTATATCAATTAATCGGGCTATCATTTAATATGTCAGTTTGGGCCCAACTTCAAATGCAATTAAAAGATGATTCAAGAGAAATTAAAAGACCAACAAAATTAGGCTTAAAAGCCCAATTTGCAGCAGCCATGATGGTGGGAGTGGTCCCCCCTTTAGGGTTGTTGGAAAGGTCTACATAAAGAGCACTAGTTGGTGAATTATGACACTTTTTCTCCCACTTTCTCTCTCTTCCTCCATGGAGCACGGAATTTCAAGAAAGAAAATGAAATTTTCAAATCTGAAATTTTGTCTCTCTCTTGCATTTGAATAGGGCTCATGGGTTGAGCATAGTTCTCTTCATTAAATGGTGATTTAATTGAAGAAAGAGAAGCAAAGGTTTAGGCGTTTCTATCGATTTGCTAGCACAAGTCATACAGAAATTGGTTAAACTTTGTGTGGACTTAAGGTGCATGGAGAAGAAGAGGAGACGAGCACGCCACCACCTCTTATGTCATGGTCGCGCCTTTTCGTTACAATACGAAGAGAGATTAAACGCTTATTCTCTCTTGTGTGTGCTTGAAAGCTTAAGACTAGATCCGTTCTTGTTGCTTGTGTTAATTCATAGTTAATTAGTAACTTAAAATTAAAATTGAGCACTTAAGAACACTTTCTAACATATTTTGCGATCAAGAGTATATCATCCACGTACAAGACAAGAAAAATCACAACGCCCCCACTAAGCCTCTTGTATACACAAGATTCATTCTCGCATTGAACGAAGTTCAACTTCTTGACCGCTTCATCAAAGTACTTGTTCCAACTCCTTGATACTTGTTTCAATCTATAAATGGACCTTTGAAGCTTGCATATCTTGTTAGCATTCTTTGGATTCATAAAACCATCAAGTTGTGTTATATACACATCCTCTTTCAAATTACCATTTAGGAAGGCAGTTTTGACATCCATTTGCTATGTTTCACAATCATAAAATGCGACAATTGCTAACAAAATTCGAATTGACTTAAACATGATACGAGCAAGAAGGTTTCTTCATAATCAATACCATGAACTTGCTTGTAACCCTTCACAACAAGCCATGCCTTGTATATAGTCAAGCTGCCATCCATGTTAATATTTCTCTTAAAGATCCACTTGTTTTCAATGAGTTGTATGATTGTATCCCATTAGAAAGGTCAACCAAGGGTCATACCTCATTGTCATACAAAGATTACATTTCAGATTCCATGGTCTTAAGCCACTCCTTAGAGTCAGACTTTTCCATCATGTTCTCAACGGTAAATGGTTTATCATTCTCAATGATAAGAATATTGTGAAAACCCAAGTACCTTTTGGGTGGACGATTTTTTCTTGTTGACCTTCTTGAGGATTGGTGCTTGAGGTTCTTGAACTTGTTCCATAACGGTTTGTGGACTTGGTTCTTGATCCTCAAACATTTCTTGAGGAACTTGAACATCATCGACTCGCGAGTATTTGAGTTCTCATTTGAGGGAGTATTCTCATGAATTTCTTCTTCCACAACAACTTGCGAAATAAGTTCGGCTACAATCTTGTTTGGCACTATATTGGAAATGTCAAGATTGCCTACTTGAGATGTATCTTGCTGTGGTCCATGAATTTTTTCAATAACCGCATTACTCCCACTACTTCTTCTTGTGAGAAACTATTTCTCAAAGAACATGTACACCAAAACGAGTAACAATTATCTTATTTTCGTCGTGGTTGTAGAAGTAGTAACCCTCGATTTTCTTAGGGTATCCCACAAAATAATATTTATATAATTTGGGTTTAATTTTATTGCTCATTAGTATTTTCATATAAGTTTCACAACCCAAAATCTTGAAAAACAACATATTTGGTTTCTTTTGAAACCAAATCTCATGTGGTGTTTTCACAACGGATTTTGATGGAATTTGGTTCTGTATGTAAGCTGTGGTATCCGGTGCAAAACACAAAAAAGAAGTAAGAAGGTCGGTTTGACTTATCATCAATCGAACCATGTCAAGAAAATTTTGATTCCTTCTTTCAGATACACCATTTCATTGTGGCGTTCTCGGTAGAATGAATTGTGTAACGCTTCTACACTCTTTTAGATAATCACTAAATTCTTGACTCAAGTACTCTCCACCTCGATCTGAATGTAAGACTTTGATCTTTCGATCAAGTTGGTTTTCAACTTCATTGTTGAATTCCTGAAACTTTTCGAAGGATTCAGACTTAATTATGCCACATCAAGTAGATATACCCATATCTACTTTGATTATCGGTGAAAGTGATGAAGTATGAATAACCTCCTCTTGCACAAATGCTCATGGACCCACACACATCAGTATATACGAGGTCCAATAAGACATTTTCTCTTATATCTTTCTTGCTAAAGGCGCTTTGGTCATCTTTCCCATCAAACATGATTCACATGTATCAATTGATTCAAAATTGAATTGATCCAAGATACTAATATTTTACAATCTCTTGATGTGTTTCTCGTTGATATAACCTAAGCGGCAATGCCACATTAGAGTCAAATTCTCATGTGAAATCTTATGTTTCTTTTTGTCATTTTCTACTCTCAAAACATGTTCACTTTTCTTAAGCACATAAAGGCCATTCAAATAGCGCTCAACATAAATACAAACATCATCACGATAAAGGGAACAACATTTGTCATTTATTACAAGACGATATTCATCCAAATCCAAATAAGAAATGAAGATAATATTTCGAGTGATACATAGAACAAAGTAAACATCTTTTAGTTCCAAAATGAAACCACTAGGAAAAGTTAACTCTACATTTTCAATGGCCATAGCGGAGATGCATGTGCCATTACCGATGCGGAGTTGCACTACACCTTTCTCGAGCCTCTTCCTACTCTTTAGTGCCTGCACATTTCAATAAATGTGAGCACATGAATCGGTATCAAATATTCAGTTCGTGCTAGATGTAGCAATATTGATTTCAATGACAAAAATACTTGAGGTGGAAGCAGAAATCTTGCCCGCCTTCTTGTCTGCGAGATACTTGGGGCAATTCATCTTTTAATGGCCCTTACCACCACAATGGTAACACTCAGTGTCAGAGGTGGCAGGGTTCTTTCTCTTCTTAGAACCCTCGGGGTTATCTCTTGGCCGAAGCTTGAGGCGTCACCTTGCTTTTGTCCTTCTTAGTTCTGCAGGATTTCTTTTTCTTCTTGCATTTGTCACTCTCCACAAGAACATTATTTGAGCCCTTTTTCCTCTTGAGATTCTCCTCAGTCTCCACGAGCATCCCTTGGATGCTCATCCAGATCCTTATCCATGTTGCGCATGCAATAGTTTACAACGAAACCTGTGAAACTGAGAGGGAGAGATTTGAGAATGAAGTCTTGCACAGCCCCTGGCGAGAAGAGCGTGTCAAGCCTCTCAAGTTATCGAAAGTAGCATGTTATCTTCATGACATGCATGCCAACCTTATGGCATTCAACTAATCTAGTATTAGCGATGACCTTGATGAATTTGCCCTTTTCGACACAGGCCTTTTCCTGAAACATGTTCTTGAGACGGTTCATGATGTCAAGTACATCATAACCATTATCCATTAACTTTTTTTGGAGTTCGAGCTCCATGACAGCGACAATCAATGTACTGATGTCTATCTCTTCCAAGACGTGCTTGTCATAAGCCTCTTGAGCCTCTTGGGATGCTGTCGCTTCTGAATTTTTGGGGATAGGAGTGGCTAAAAAATACTCCTTCTTCTTAAACCTAAGGGCAAGCCTAAGATTGCGGTGCCAATCAAGAAAATTGACATCATTGAAAGCGAGTTTTTCCTTTTCCAAAAGAGAATGCAGAGAGAAAGAAGATTGAGTTGACATCTATAATGATTTCAAATTAAAAGTCATTTAGTCCATGCAATGTTTTAATTTATCATAACAATAAAGTAAAATTCCACTGCAAATACATTAAGTCACAAATGTAATGGTTTTCCAAGATGTTCATTTTCATCAAGAAGGGCTTGTGAAGGCACGCCACCCAACTTAATTATTAAGGGTATGTTCTTCTTAACCAATCATATCAACTATATGACTCTTGATTTATGAAATCATCTATATGATTATAAACTTCGCCCCAATTTTAGAAAGTTTGCCTTATATTTACCTACTCGTTAATTAGTTTTTTTCCCCATCTTTCTTTTACAATTTTTTTTATTTTAAGGGGCGATCGACGTAAAATTAAATGAAAAAATTTAGATTTGTTTGAGATTCAGTACTAATGAACTCTTTCCATAATAGAGATCATTTGATAAAAAATTTAAATTACTTCTGTTGAAATCTATTCTATTGAAAGAATTTAAAATTTTTTATAGATGTTATTGGATAATAGGATAAATTGGACAAAAGTTAAAATGCAGTGATAAAAAACGAATAAATAAAAATATATTGACTTAACAAAACTTAAATAAAATATAGTAATAATATATGAAAAAATGTAGCCTACAGAAAAAGAATAAATTGGACAAAAATTGATCAAAAATTAAAACGCAGTGATAAAAAATGAATTTATAAAAATAAATTGATTAAAACAAATTTAAAGTAAAAAAATATCAGTCATATATGAAAAAAAAAAGCTAGCCTACAAAAAAAAAAAAAGAGTCTAATTACAGAATCCATGAACTTCTTTTATCCTTCTGATTTGGGCTGTCTAAACTCTCAGTCTCAACTCTCAACCTCCTTTCTTATCCCCACCTCCCTCCACGACCAACACAGCAACACGTTTGACGTTTCCTTCCCAAACTCCCGTAATAATAAAATAAACACAAAAAATTCCCTTCCTCGTAACTTCCAGTCAGAACTTGCGCCTCGTAATCGCGTCGGCCTCGGCCACTACCTCTTTCTCCATCCATGTCAGGCGGCGATCACTCCGACGATCTCGACCAACTCCTCGACAGTACGTACACCCATCTCCTCTCTCCCTTTAAAATTTGTCAATTTTTCATATTCCACCTCTTAATTCTTCTTAATTCTCTTTCAACACAGGCGCGCTCGATGATTTCAACAAACTCGATCTGAGTAGCAGCTCTGCTTCTCAGCCTTCTTCGTCGGGTGCCAAGAAGCCGGGTTCGGGTGTGAATTCCCCATTAGGGCCGACGGGTTTAGGGATGGGATTACCAGACCCTCGTGCGAAGAGGAAAGGCAAGCAGAGGGCCCCACCTGCACCACGTGGTGCCGCAAACTATGCTTCTGAGGCGCTGGAGAAGTTGACTCAGCAGACGCGGGAGGCTGTGCGCGGTCTGGAGACAGTTACGGCGGCTGGTGGAGGTGCCGGTATGGGCGCAAGAGGCGGTGAGATGGGGCTTAATGAGGAGGCTATGGTTGAGGAGTTTGTCAAGCAATTCGAAGAACTTGCTGGTTCTCAGGTAATTGTAATTCATTTAATTTATTTGCTCTATTCGGTAAATTGGTTATTGGTTAAATTTTGCTGATTGAGAAGTTGAGGGTTGGATGAATATCTACTATGTTTCAAGGGCATGATTTCTGAATTTAATTGGTCATCTTAAGCTATCGCTTTTGATACTCTAACTTAATTGTTGAGGTCAATAACTTTGCTATGAACAGATTCTACTTGTATAATAGAAAAGTTGTAAAGAACTAAGAACCCGTTAGCTGATATCATGGAAAAATTATGGAAGCCACTAAGCCATGAGATGCAAAAGAAAATATGTTTTTGTTGTTGTAAAACCAGAGTGCTTGGAGTTTGAGTTAGCTTGTTGTTTAATGCAAGTTAATGTCTATTTAAGATGTATTAGATTCCAGATATCCTCAAGTTTTCATCTCGTACTTCTCCCACTTGTAGTGCTGTGTTCTGAAAACAATTATTTTGTTCAGTACTCCATACAACAAGTTGCTCTATGAGGTTTGGTAAATATGCTCTTGTTGCTACTTATATTGCTTTTATGTAAACATTGACTTGTTTATCTGGTAATCAGAGTTTGCTTTGTGTAATATCAACCAATGACTTAATTTCTTTGGATTTTGCATACAACATACTCAGATATTTCCATGGCTAATGACCATATGAAAAAGAATGAAATAAAAAAAAAGTAGCGCAAAAGCTTAATACCAGTTTAAAAATGGTATATGTGTAACAATAAATCGATTTCAAAAGAAGGTAATGATATCAGAAAACAAAACAATATACTATGCATCAGATAAGGTGTATATGCAGTTTTGTGGTTTTATTTCTTGTGCATATTTTGTTTGCACACAAAATGATCTCAAAATGTCATCTATAGCCTTTGAAAATCATAAATTTTATGCATATATGCTTTCCGAACTTTGGTCCTATTATCCTTAACAAATATCAAGGGCAACCCCAAAAACCTCCTTTCTCCATTTCACTCAAGGCATCAAAACAGATATCTTGCTTTCTGAACTATATATAAATAAAGGAGTGAGGAACAGTTTGTAAGTGCTTGAAATAGTGAGGAGATTCGCTGCTGATGTTTCCAGTGTATTTGGAGACGCGTGATATTCTTGCCTTAGAGGGGCAAACTTGAAAGTTTGATGTTTTTTAGGGAACAGGTGAAATTGCCCTGCCAATCCCTCACACTTCCTCTGTTTTGCAACAGAAAATATTTCCAATTTGCAACATCTCCTAGCAATTTATTTTTCTGATTTGCACAGGACATGGAATCGATTGTAGAAACAATGATGCACCAGCTCCTTTCAAAGGAGATACTGCATGAGCCAATGAAGGAGATAGCCCAGAAGTACCCTAAGTGGCTTGAGGAGCACAAGGAGAGCCTGAGCAAGGATGAATACAGCCGGTATAGTCGGCAGTACCAGTTCATAGTACGACTGAATGAGGTCTATGAGAATGACTCTGAGAACTTCACCAAGATAGTCGAACTCATGCAGAAGATGCAGGAGTGTGGCCAGCCACCCAATGATATTGTGCAAGAAATTGCACCTGATCTTGATCTTGCCAACTTGGGCCAATTGTAAGCTTCTACACCCCCTTCTTTCTTTTTAGGTCTCATTTACTTGTGTTTTGGGTGAATTTTTTTATGCAAAAGAACGAAAAAAGAATATCATAACTGCCTGTGACCTTCTTCCCTTATATACAAAGTACTGCTCCTTTCTTGTAAAAACCTTTGGTTTCGGATTTGATTATATAATCTTATTTCTTGCCTTTATCCAGTTAATTCAGAAACATTAAAAAAAATTGGCCTTAAAAATATCATCTTCTTACTTTAGCCTCTGACTCTGAAGCTTTGTTTCTACTTTGGTAATGTATATTGCATGATTATCACTGTTTTCAATTTCAAGTTGGAAAAAAAAATGTATCCTTAGCATTATTGAAAAACTGGTTTACATCCAAAAGGTAGCACGTCTTATAAACAAATAGTTTTGGATTTCTGGACATACCGAATCAAGATAGCCAAAGCAGCATCAGTTAAAAGTTTTTTTGGCTGAAGTATATCAGCTTTTAGACCTTGAAGACCACCATGGGAAATGTGTAGTATCCTTAGCATTAAATATAGAATAGCCCAATTTCTCAAGAAAAATAGAATAAAGAAGAGTTCAAATGCTTCAAGGAAATCAGAGGTCGAGTATACATAAGGGTGACTTTTGAAATGCTGTCAAGTTTTATTTAGGCTCTGCTTATGAGTTTTGAGGGGGAAGGGAAACAGAAATGAAGGGAAGGGAATGATCCTTAAAAAAATGATGAGAGAGATTCTCCCAATTTTCCTCCATTTACCTTCCAAAATTAGAATTAGGGAGCAAAGTGAATGTGCTCCTTTGTACTCCCTTCCCCTTCCGCCTCCGCCTCCCCCTCCCCCTCTTCATTCACCACACGAGGAGGACAGCATCAGGCGAAATAAATTATTAGTGACCACTGGACCTATTTACAAAGGCCCACCTAGAAGTTTTGAAACAGAAAAATGATATTTGTGCTTGAGGAATGCATGGTTGGCCCCTTAGCCCGTGATTTTTTTAATAAACATAATCTAAATTTGATATTTAATAATAAACGTATAAAATAAATAATTTTAACAATAAACATCTAGACGCGCCATTGGTGGGGCGCACTGGCGGCCGCGCCAATGAGAGTGGCACAGCTACGGTAAAGTATAGTTCTATCAGCTTTTGGAGTTTGAAAAAATTTAAATTTTCCAGACGCGCTAATGGGAGTGGCGTATTACTATTTTTTTAAAAAAAAATTCTGGAAGCGCCAATGGGAGTAGCACATTAATATTTTTTAAAACAATATATTTTATTTTTAAACCTCCAACATTTAAAAAAAAAAAATGGAGCCTTGGAAGCTGGGAAATGATCCAGACAACATTTAAAATTGTCCGAACTATATTTTTATAACATGTTTGGGACAGAAATAACCTTGTAAATTTGAGGAGGAAAAAACAATTGCCCTTTAGATACAAGGGTATTTTTGTCATAGACGTGTCATAAATGTTGTTCAGACCAAAATTGATGTCGTCCGGATCAATTCCCTAAGAAGCTGCGGCTAAGGCTTTTAGAGAGAAAGAGAGGGAGGTTTGAATGAACTGTCCTATGGCCCATGCTTGTTATCATCTTTATGGTAAAATGATATAACACAATTAACTAGGAAATTTTGTTTCTTTTGGTTGTTTAATAAATCTTTCATATTGTACAGGTCGCCTGAGATGCTTGAGTCTGCACCAAATTGTTCTATAATGTGAAGATTAGTGGGTTGTCTAGTAGATTATCGAAGAACTGTTCCTGCACTGAATTTTGAAAATAATTTAATACTCTGGTTGTAATGTAACTCCTCTCTATCGTCTGTTTTGTTTTCAGAATATATTGTTCTTTTTCTTTTTCTTTTTCTTTTTTCTTTTCGGCCCTTCATTTTGTCGACTCTAAACATGAACGGCCTTGTAGCCATAATTTAATTGTTTTGGAGGTGGTGGTGGTTGAATTTTTTTGCAATATACAGTTATAAACTAAAGATTAGGAAAATTTTGCTTGTTCATACAACTATATATTAAGAGGATGCTACTTGATGTCTTGTATTACTTTGTTGAATCTAATAGATTGTACAGTTGAGAGACAAATGTATCATTGTTACATTCTAATCGACCAAAATAAGAATCTGTACTACTATTACATTGATTTGTTACAACACTTTATTCTCTTCTGTATGGCACTGTAAGGTTTTTAATTGAATAAAAAGAATTGTTTGAATTTTGCTACGACTGCACAAGGTCTGTTAACTTCAGTCAATCTAGGCGTCATCTGGACCCAACCAGTGCCTTCCGTTGACAAAACTCTTCACTAGGAATGGCCGAGCCGTTGGAAAATCCAGCTCATGGGCCCATGGGACACCTCGAATAGACACTGAACCTGGGCCCCAGCATTTGTACACTCCAAAAAATGCAGTCCTGCAAAAATGAACATTGTTTTCAGACATTGTTGGCCTCACATTAGTATAAATTTTTATTTTATGCTTGTTTCCTTTTCAATTTTGTTTTGGATAGCAACGAAACAGGTGCAGGTATGTAAAAGAGTGTTGAATTTGAAACTTTTGAAAAGAGCGATTGACAAATATTCCATGCTATATAGGTTTTGTATAAAAAAAAAAAAAAAAAAAAACAGAGAGACTTGATTTAAGTTTCTATACTGTGTGAGAGAAGGGAACATACATGCTCTTATTGCTATTATGGTCCCAATCATCCCAGCCACCAGGAGCTATCAGATTGTCAAAGTATGTATACGCATATACAATTCTTGAGTACTGACCCATCGCACGTCCGACATACAGCAGACCCGAGCCGGTCACCTTGCAATTAACGAAGGCGAAACCTGTGCGCTCACATGGGTTATTTCTACCCTGAGCTGCAATTGAACCATAACGGTTGGCTATGGAATGAAGCTCGCAGTCCTAATGGCCACGTTGTCAAAAATTAGTAAACAAAATAATCCAGTTGAGTATTCGTATTGCTCCTAATAAATTGAAATCCTAAAGTGATAACAGAAAAAAAAAATAGAATAAAGCATATATAAAGATAACAACTACGCTCCATTATATTTGAGCGATTTTAATCTTTCCATCACCAAACAGAATACACAAAATCATTTAAATAACCAGAAATAGGAACAAAATGTTTCAATTCAAGTTTGATATAGTAGCAAAATCTTCAATATCTGCCCAAAAAAAGTTGAGAGATTACCTTGTACATGGATCTGCCATTACCAAAGATGAAATCTATGGATCCCTCGATGTAGCAATCCTTGAAGTAATGCCGCCCGGCATCATCACAAAGTGTGTCCTGGGCTCCATAGAAGCCACAGCCCAGAAAGTACGCCTTATCTCCCGAGATTCTGAATGCCACTGCTTGCCATCCTTGCATTCCCGGCATAGGTGCTGGAGCTGTGTTCTACATTCCAATGTCATATGATACAGGCAAAGATTCAATTAGTCATAAGATCTCTTTTAAGAGTCCTTGTCCTGGGGAAATTTGTCAAATCTAGTGCTATTTTTTATTAACGATATAGAGAGTGCATTCTGCATTCCATACATACATACAAATTAATTGACTACAATGACACGATGTATAGACTCCATGTGCAGTTGGATCCACTTAGGAGAGATTTTGCACAAGATTCTATGCCATTATGACTTATCAAATTTCAAATAAGAATCTAGAAAAGAAAAAAAAAAAAAGGAAAACCATAATGAGAACAGGTTAACCTTTGAGTTTGAATTCATCTGTTAGACTTGGTGTTCCAGCACCGATTCAGCCTAGGTGAAAACATAGTACACAGAAAACATACCTTGAAGCTGATATTCCTAGCAATAAAATAATTAGCTAGAACTGTTACGGATGCTGAATTGTAGGTTCGGAGCTGCTGCCCGTTGGGACCACGGTCACTAGCGCGATCGTGCCATTCAACTGTTGTCACATCTCGTCCTGATCCTTGGAAGGTAATGTATGGTTTGGTGGCTGGCACTATCACTTTCTCTCTACAACCATTCAAGCAAAGTTTGTAAGAACATAATTGGAAAGTGCTTCTTAGTTCTTACTCACCATACAGAAAATTCACAAGTTTTGCCAAGTAATTAGCATATATTATGAGGCTAAATACACTCAAGAAAACTGCTATAAGTAGCTAAGAAAATAAAAAAATAAAATAAGATTCTGTCATGAACATAAATAGAAGTATATTCTTGTTGAGTGCAAACTACATGTAAGAACCAGCATTGATCTGAATAATGTAGCGTTTGGTGTTGTTCACTGGGATAGAATCAACAGCTTCTTGGATTGATAGAAAATCACCGGCTCCGCTTGCATCAACTACAATTTTTTGTTCGCCAACTGGCCCAATCCAGCCATGATGGTTCTTCTTGATATATGTTGCGTTGATGTCACAAGATCTTGAAGATGAAAAAAGCAGTATAAGAACGGAGATGCACAACAAGTGTGAAGCCTCCATTTCTGTGTGTTCAATCTGTAACTGTACTTTCGTATACGTGTGTTGTTTAGACAAGGAAGGGACAGAGAAGTTCAGCACAGAAGGAACTGCTAGTGCAACGGGTAGAGGAACTGTAGTTGGATTTTATAGAAGAGTTTGGATCTAAATCTAAGATGCATTATATAGCTATAGGAGTATGATTGCATCAACGAATAAGTTGTGGGATGCATATAAATGAGTTTTTTGGCATGATTTGTCTGCTCCAACGGTCATGGGTTTCTCTCAAATTTCTCGTATAGGAAAACTGTAAAAACAGTAATGGTGCTACTGATGAATGGGGTCCATAATAAGAGAATGACAGAACGTAGTAAAAGGAACTGTTAACCATGTGACTTCTGAAAAAAATTTTAGGTCAGATTACTAAAGCACAAGAATGGGGAATTGTTACTTTCTTCCTAGGGGACCATTCCCGGCGCAAAGTATGTAATGTACCACGAAAAAGGCGAGAATGCATGCATGTGTTATTCCTTATTACTTTATGTTAATTTTCATCTTTATTCTTTAGTGAAAAAAGTTTAGGTTTAGAATAGAATAGAATAAAGTAACAAGCACTTGTGGGTTATTAACAAAGTGAGGGACCGACATGACAGGGAGACAATAAGAGTTCATTGGGAGGAGAGTGAACACAGCCTGTGAAGATAAAGGCTTAACCCTTTCTATTCGTCTCTTGGGCATATCTGAAAATAAAAAATGGTTGCCTTTTATCTCTAATCTTTGTTTTCTTGCGCCATGGGTACCTTGTGGGCCATGACTGTAACAAAAAAGTATAACGCATAGAAATAGACACCCTTTTGTGGAAAGTGAAGGACAAATTGTACACTGGTTTGTATGTGTCACAGTATTGATTATCGTTAACTAGTTGTATGTATTTAAAAAACGAAAATCTTATGGCAGCATATATAACTCCTTGAAAAAAAAAAATAAATGTCTTTCTTATCCATTAGGAAATTATTATGTTGTAGCATAATATTCTTTTATTGAGCTAGCATGAATAAACAAATATTTTGTAGTATAACATATATTTTGTTTAAACTTCATTTCCACAACGAGCTTGTACATGTACACTTATAGTTTTATACTGAAAAAAATCAGCATTAGATAGTTAAATACAGATACTATTAGAATAGGAAACAAAAGATATTTGACATTTATAATCTGTATATTGGTGACTGACATGTATATATTAATGATTTGACAATATTTACCAGTACTGGCCTGCAAAATATCCGACGTCATTTGTCTTATTGCTTTGTTCAAGGCATAAATGAAAATGCTAATTTCTCTCATAAAATTTTAGTATTCAAAATAATTGTACTTTTTACCATTGTATCACTAACATACGTCATCCTTTATACATTAACTTGAATTTCTTCAATCATTTACTTCAGCACAATTTGTTAGATTTCATTTCTAACCCATCCCAACTTGTTTGAGACTAAAACTTTGTTGTTGTTGTTGTTTTTACTTCACTACAAGATCCTTCATATAATTACAACTTTGTAAAGTATATTGTACGTTTATTCTTATGTTTCCTTGTTATTACACTACAACAATGGAAGGAGATTTGAGTTAACCTGGAGAGATGCAGAGAGCAACGGTCATATGTGTTATCTGAAAGGCAATAAGGCCGAGATGGACTAACATGGCTTGTAGTGTATTGTATGCTAGTAGAAATTAGAGCCATGTCTTTCGTCGTTATCCCATTGTAGATTAGGGGCTAATTAAAAAAGGGACCAGTTTTTAATTTTTCGTTTATTTTTGGGATCAAGCGAAATATATAGGGACCAGCTAATTAGAATTTTAAAACGTTAGCAGCTGTCGGAAGAGACTGACAGCGACATTTGCGAGTATGAACTGGAGGAGAATTAAGCAATTAGATCTCTTTTGCCGTCTATAATTGGCCAATGGTGTAGCGGGTATGTAATTGACTGAAATTTGACTCGCGATGTGGAATTGTAGTTCGAGTTGGTTAGAGCAGTTTGTTTACTGTTTAGTAGTCAGAAAAGATACAAATCCCAGTTTGTTTACTGATGGTCAGTGGATGGACCATAGATCAATATATCGGCAGAATTTGATTAAGAAATCAATCATAATACACAGAGATGGTACGGTACCAGCGCAATCTTTTATTAAAGGAAGAATAAATTCTACTACAGTGCTTGAACTCGAATTTCTCGTAGCTCCTATTTTTTGGGAGGAGTCAAATGAGTCACTTTTTTTTTTATTTTAATAAAGTTTCATTCTGTCCCAGTTTTCCAAAGAATTTGTATAAAGATATTTTTGTTTGTCACTTCGCGAAATAGTTGCTTGATATTTTTTGACACAAGAGGTTAATATACACACACTTTATCTCACTTTCGCTCTCAACAGAAAGTTAAAATCGTTTTCTTAAAAACAACAAAATCATTTACTATCCCTACTTAAGACTCCCTCATTCAGCATTTGCTTAATATAATATCAACAAATGGTGTCTCCGTTCAGACTAGAAACATTGTTTTCCTATTATCGAAAAAGAATTGTTTTGCAAGAGTTGGAACCAGTACCACTATATTAGCAAGTTTGCTACTCAGCATTTCTATTTCTTAGCAAACTGACCATGATACCTGTTGGACAATTAATCCAGTATATTTTGCTCTCAACTTCTGTCTACATTTCTGGACTAGTTAAATGCTTGTTTCTTTTAGGACAGCGACCAGACCATTACACCTTGACTAATACTGGAATAAGCACTATTATGTAAAGAAAGAACAAGTAAGAGTTTTCCAAAAGTAAGCTCCAAATCAATCAATTTAATAAAATGGGGGCACCGACAGAAAAACAGAATATTTTCCAAATCGAAACAACAGAGATTTCTATCTCCAAGCGCCACTGATAGTCCCATACCAACCCCATTTAACAAAAGACATGTTACAAGAGCTTTAATCCTATCCAAAATATCCCTTGAAAACTGTACCACTCAATTAACCCAGCCAATTAGCAACCAAAACCTAATGACCTGATGAACCCCCAGTGACCTAGTAATGATCTCATAAATGGAAAATAAATTACAAGTTCCTCAGTACAATTTTGTAAATTCAGCTGTGGGTGGGTTCGGCTCTCCCAGCCGAGGGAAGTATGCTTCCCTCTCTACAAGCACTTGCAAAGAGCCCATGATTTTAACCAATGAAGCCCAAACTACCGGTGAACAACAAAAAGCATACATGAAAACTACCAAGGCCCGTACCAGCCCATCAGAAAAATAAGGGTACGCCATAACGAATAGAGCACCTACAAGACCGAGCCATGTGGTAAGAACTGCGAGTGGTGGTAGGAGGAAAACATTTATCACTATTGAATTTAATGCCGCTGAGCCGAGGAGGTACAGGGGCCAGCCCAGGAGAGGGTGAATAGTACGTGGTATGAGAAAGAATGGAACGGTGTAGGCAGCAAGCATGGACCAGAGTGTGGCGACCTTTAGCATGGAAAGGAGGAAGGAGGTGCTCTTTTCAGGCCGGCGGTTGTAGCAGAGCTTAGATAAACTTGGTCTAGCAAGTCGAGTCACAGCTATGATTCCCATATATAGTAAGGATTGGATCAGGATTACTGGCATCTCTGATCCATACCTTTTGGGCAAAAAATATGAACAAATTAAATATAAAAAATAAAGCAACTTCTTGATTAAAGGATTGAAAATTATAAACTGTGCTAACAAGGAAAATTTAAAACCATTAGGCCAAAGTACAGGAATGGACTTTGTAAATTTAATCCTTCATCTTCCATATTCATAATGCCTTTTGGCTTTGTAGGTGACTATATACAGAGTAGGACAATTGATTTAGTTAAGGATTAATTTTGTGTACGGTTACTACACATATAAGACTACAATAGGTAGTAAATTTAAAAGTTTTATAAGGATTACGAACCCTAGGTTTTGACGCCGCTGCTCATGCCATGAAAGACCCAAAGGCAGTACTGGCCAAGACCACCAATACCACGGTTTGAGCCATGGTGCACTAGGAAATGTAATGACGCTGTTAGGCCCACATGGGATGCTCCATCTCAGCTTCAAATCTGCAAAATCCAGACAATGTGAAGATCAAATTAAAAAGTTGCAGCATTACAAGGTTATATTTGAACTGTGGAGAACTACTTACAGTAATAAGAAGCGTCCATCTGGTAACCAAGAGGGAGACGGTACGTGCCAACAAGTTTAGTACCATTTTCCGGGGGATTAAACATGGGTCGTCCAAGTAAGTCAGGAAAGTAGCCTGCCAGGAAACCCTGGTCGGCACCATCTGGATTTTCACGTCCGATTTCTACTTCATGTATCATATTTTTAAAAACCTCCGAGGATGGCTGGAGTAGGGGATTAAAGAAAGAAGTCTCAGAATTCAGCTAATTTTTGTTTTTTAATCTTCCTATGCAAATGGGACATTATTAGTTTGAAGAGATTATAAGTAGCTTGTGAAAGCAACCATACTGAAACTACTACGACACTGCATCACTATCCAGATCATTTGAGTATGGTTGTTTGCACCATTTTCCTCTCTTGTTTAATTCACCTCTTATTTATAAAAAAGTTCATCCGGCCTTAAACAGTAGTTTTAACAACCCCCCCCCCCCAACCACCACCAAGTACGGCATGATTGATACCATATTTCGTGAAGTATGTTGTTGGTTGTACCAGACAGGATGAGAAATTACTTAGTAAGTACATCAAAATAACTTTAATTTTTTCATTTTCATTCAGATTAAGCAATTCAGACTGGTAAATTTATAGTCATACCTGAAGAACAAATAGGCCGGTATGAAAAATACAAGGATTGATGAATACGGCACAAAACTCGCCACATTGGAACAGTTCGTCAGTCTTCTGTAGAAATATGTTGTCAGAGTCTAGCATCACGACTCGATCATACCGTACCAGGCTCCATGCATACAACTTGTTTAGAGTAAGCTTGAAGCGCTTGTCAAAATTTCCTTGTTTCTCATAAGGGTTTCTTAGATTCTCTACAGATACCACCTTCAACCCGTCCTCCTTTTGCCTTGAAACAAATTGAAAATGAAAAATAAAATAACAAATTACTCCAGCTAAATATGCCTGCAAATGTCTGTCTAGCATGTTGCTGTCTGTTGGAATTAATACTAAATTACTAACAAAATAGTCAAAAGTTTTATAATATAGAGTTGAGATCCAACAACATAGAGTTGGGAGGGTGAGGACCGAGGAGTCTAATTTATTCACATGACAAAGGGCCTTTTTCCAAAGATACAAATGAAATGAACGTCTTCTTATAGGAACAACCAAATTACATGTTCTACAATAATAGAGAGAGAAAAAACTATCTTACGGGTACAAGGATACCAAACTTCAATTTTGAAGTATATCAATCAGGTCAAACAAACTTTTCCCCTTTTTTTAGCTGGGCATTTTCCAGCATAAAAACATAGAGAGTTGCTGAACTATATCAAAAATTTGGCCCCAAAATCATTCTTCGAGAACAATGCAATAATATTTATCTGCTTTGATTGAAATAAGAAAAACTACAATGTCCAAGTAAACCCAACTTGGTCATTAAAAACACTCCCCAAAAGTGTCCAATCATTACTAAAAAAAGAAAAAAAATCAAATTATTGATCAGAGACCTGGTTGGATTTTATAATTGAAAACAGCATCCTAATTTAAATTTCAAACTAAGCAAGGAATTAAGTTTAAAGGACCTTATGTTTTAATTAGCAATCAAAATCAACTAACTCATAAAAAAACAAAAAACCTCAAACTATAAGTCACCAGCCTCAACCATCAACCTAGAAATACCCCAGAAATGTCCCCATCACTAATGTGCTTCCAATTCACATAATATAGATGGCAATATAAGTATACTACAATCCCTTTCAAATTTCAATGGTCAAACCAAGCACCTAAAAATTCAATTTAGTGGTAGTCATGCTAATTTGGACTTATTCAAGGCAATTCCAATAGAAAAGAGCTTGTTGCCATGGTTGAATTAAAATCAACAATCTCGGACGGGTACTAATTTCAATCAAAACTCCTGACAATTCATTAATTCCAACCCAAAAAATTGAGAAATTCCAAGCTACAAGTGATCAATTAACACAAATTACCCCAAAGAAAATCCTCCTAAATTTCAACTCAAGCTATTGGAATTCCAAATCACACCAGAGCAAACTTATGTCTACTGCAGTTCTTAGTTTCTTTTCAACTACAGTTTTACCAATAATTATTCCAACAATTGAATTATCACACAAATTCAAACGACGGGACATATTTCAACAAAGAACATATATGAAATTGAAAAGACTCACATTGTATGGACCCATCTAGCTGGCACATCAACGGAAGCAAGAACAACACGGTCGGCGTCGACACCAAGCCTCGCCAACGACCTCATCATGACACGTGTCGCCACGTAGAACTCATAGTCGCGCGGTGTACCCATGTACATCATGGCCACGTAAGCATGCTTCCTCCTCCCATCCTCCTCTTCAGTAGCCACCACCACACAAACCACCGTTAGACAAAGAAGCACAAACCAAAGCACTCTCTTCGCACTTCTACTCAAACCCATGATAAGCTAGAGAGGAGCACGAAAGATCGGATCTTTGCGCTCAGTTGCTGTATCGGGTTTTGCTCAACTCCACTCCGTTTTCTTCCTCGTCAGATCTCGTTGTCGGATCTAAAATCCGACTGGGGAAGGGTTTGACCCGGGTCGGGTATCGGATCGGAAGAGGTATCGCCACAGAAAAAGGTGGAGGGAGAGAATGGGGATTGAAGGAGGTTTGTGCGCGTCAATTTTTGTTTAAGTGCTTTTAAGCTACTTTAGCTTTAGTTTTAACGATAGTCGACTAGTGAGAGGATAGGGAAAAGGAAAAAGACACTGTAGGTTGAAAGAGGGCGGTGTTTTACTTAGTTTTAACACGGACACGTTTTCATTAACACCGATGTATGGTTTGAGTTAAATTAAACATGATCCCAACTTTAGTTTATTTTTTATTTTAATTGAATTATGTATAATTTGAGCCGAGTTCAATTGAGTATTACGTTCTAACTAATTTGAACTTGAATTTTACGCAAACTTCATTATTATATTTGTATATTTTAGTTCATATTATTTTAAATAATTTAAGTGCAAATTAAGTAATATTCATTGTTTCTAAATAATATTTACTTACTAATATTTTATTTTGTATAATATAAAAAAAACATAATATTTCAAATGAAAAATAAGTATATTATACATAACAAAAAACTATGGTACACCGTAATGCACATATTTTCTTACGCATCATGTACTTGCTCGTCAGATTTATTTTCAAATGATAAATTTAATAACTAATTAGTTTACATCTTGAAATCTTATAGCAAATATAAAATTTAAATTTTTGTACTAGTTTTTTTTTTTTTCATGACGGGTTTAAAATCTCATAGCAAAAAACTACACCTAGAAATGCGTATCACACCTTTTCGACTTACTTTCCTGGTAGATGCAAACAGGGTACACACATAAAATGACAAAAAAAAAAAGGGGCACGCACATTGTATACACATGGTGTAACGCAAGGCAAGTTAAATTTTTTTTTTTTTAATAAAGCCAGTAGGCTCCTAAAGTTAAATTTAACTTTATAGTATGTTAAATTACCTTGATTGCACAGTCAAATTTATCATACTTTATGAAACTTAGGTCGTTAGGAGCTGCTTCTCAGTCATTAACACTTTGTTATAATAATCTAATAATTTCATGTCATAATCTCAATCTAAATTAATAATTTCCTACGACAGTCAGATTGTGCTCAATCAATTTTATTTACCTTTTTTAAATTTTGGTCGTTCAAACAAAGAAAAGAAAGGAGAGAACGAGTTTCTTTTATTAAATTTCCAAAACAGAAAAGATTTTTAAAAAAATTCTATTTAATTCAATTTCCTTTACTCTTACACTTCAACTTCATTTTCCTTCATCTTGTGCCAACCAAACATGGTATAAGTAGAAAATAAGATTAAAATATCTATAGGTATGGCTAAAATCTGTATAATTGGTAGACTTGGTTGATACTTTCCTCTTATCATTTACTGTTAACTGTTCAATGCTCTAGGTAATCTACCCATAAAATAAGTTGTGTTTCAAAAAAAAAAAACCCATAAAAATTTGATGGTACTTGCTGCTTATGCTTATGCTTATCCTTCAGAAATGTACTTATCTGTCTACGTAATCTTTTAAGTGGATTTCCGTTGGCGCAGAAGCGCCGGACCCACCTGCCTTATTATGGATTGGCACTCTGTGATCGGTTGCCGTGTGGGACCATGACTGTTATTATTTTATTTATTTAATAGAAAATTAAGAACCCGGCTGTCGAAAGGGACTAATTATTTACTAAGGCAAGTCCGACTGGTTCAACCGCGAACCGGATCCTGTCCGGTCCAAACTGAGCCGGTTTTTTGGCTTTTATCTACCACAACGAACCGACCAGTCCAGTCCGATTTTATACAGAATCAGTGAACCAAACCAGACGGTTCAGGTGATTTTAATCGGATTTTTTTTTGTCTATTGTAGAAATAATTTCAACCAAAATGTGGCCAACCGAGTTCGAACCTGGGTTGTTAGGCATAGAAAACAAGAACCTTAACCAATGCACCATAGTGGCTTTTGTGTTAAATGATCTTTTTATTATTTAAATATCATATTATTATATTGACATAACATAATTTGGTTCTTTCCACCAGTTCGACTGGTCGAACCGGTTGAACCATTGAACCAATAACATTACCGGTTCAATGGCCGGTCCAGTTTTAAAAACATTGCTCGTCACTAATCAACAATTAATTAATTAGTTAATTTCCTTTCTGATTCTTATAACTAGTATTTGACATGGAAAATACACTAAGGTGGAACATATTATGGTTATTGTACAACATATATTGTTTTTTTTTAAGAGTAATTGACAGTGGCCGTCAAAAGGAGAGTACAACATATGTGGTTGTTACTATGAACTAGCAAAAGATGCTCTCATATGTGGACAAATAAAAAATAATAATGTTAGACAATAAAAATAAAATAATGTTAGACAGTAAAAAAAATTAAAATAATGTTAAACTGGGGCTAGTGAAACAAGATGTATTGTAAATCTTCCAGCTTCTGCATAGTGGTGGTCTTCAGTTAACCAATTCCAATTCTGCTAATATCATCCTTCTGCCTAAGGAAGATAACGCAAAATAACTGATAGCTTTCAGACCAATTAGCGTTATTTGCTACATCACCAAATTGATCTCCAAAGTGTTCTCCGCTCGACTATCTCAGTTCCTGTCTTACTTGCTCTCTAACTCGCAAACAGGGTTTATCATGGGTAGATTAATCTCTGAAAACTTCAACACTGTTAGAGAGATAATTGCAAACATCAAAGCACATGAAAATCCATCTTTTCTGCTCAAGCTTGACTTCTGTAAGGCTTTTGATTATGTGTCTTGGCCGTTTCTTTTTCAAATTCTGCATCACAGAGGTTTCCCGCCAGATTTCATCTCTTGGATAAAGTTGCTACTTACCTCTGCATCGTCCAAAATCCTTCTTAATGGGACCGTGGGCCCCTCCTTTAGACACAAAAGGGGACTATGTCAGGGAGATCCCCTCTCACCGGCCTTGTTCATAATTACGGTGGATGTGTTGAGTAAAATGATTCAAGCATTGGCAACCTCTGTTTCTTTCGGCATCTATAGTAGATTAACACAACCCTTTTACTTGCTACAGTATGCAGACGATACGTTGGTGTTCTCAACTTTGAAGGGACAAGCAGTTAGATCTTTGATGCTCACTCTGAATGCCTTTTGTCGTATCTCAGGAATTAATGTCAATTGGCAAAAAACAGCTTTTGTTCCCTTTCATACTTATGATAGGAAAACCAAGTGGCTGCAAAATATTTTGTAATGTGCTTCTATTACCTTACCTATTTCCTACTTAGGATTGCCTTTGACGGATAAGAAACCAGATAGAGCTTGTTACTATAAGCTGATTGACAAAATAAAAAAAAAAAAGGTTAGATACTTGGCAAAGTGGACTTATCTCAAGGGCAGGAAGGGTTATCCTTGCGTCATTGGTTCTTTCAACAATCTCCATTTTTTTCATGTCTGTGTTTTCCCTACCAGTGTGGGTGGTAAATGAGATTGACAAGATAAGAAGAGCCTTTATTTGGAAGAAAGGGCATTCCACAGGCAGTGAAATTCATTTACTTGCGTGGGACAAAATTTGTCTTCCCAAATCTCATGGAGGATTGGGGCTAATCAATTTGCGATTACACAATGATTCTCTTATGCTCAAATGGTTGTGGAGACTATATAAACAGCCACAATCGTAATGGGTCACAATTGCAAAGCAATTGTATGAAAAATTAGACAGTAACTTGCCTCCTCTTGTTTGGAATCGACAAGGATCATTCTTCTGGAAGCAATTGCAATCTCTGAAACGACTCTTCCAAATTTCAATATGCACGCATGTGTGCAACAGGGCCAACACTCTCTTTTGGTATGACAAGTGGAGACAACAAGAACAATTGTTCTTTGGTCAAGAATCCTCCACATCTGGCTACACAAGAAGAACTAAAAATCTTACCCAAGCCAGAGCCTCTGCAGCTATGTTACCTGGATACTTCCAAAAATGTTCGTATCCCGTATCCGACGCGGATTCGAGTGCGATACGCACCCGACGCTCCACGGTAGCGTATCCTGTTATATTATTATTGTTTGACTATAAAATTCGGTCAGGATTCGACGAGATACGTTCAAAATTCGGCCAGGATTCGTTTGAGATACTTTTAGTACACAGATATCCAATTTTTTTCGAAATTTCTGAAAAAAAAAATTGCAAACCCCAAACCTAACCTGCTTATCGCCTCCGTCACTCCAAAATCAGTTCTGAGTTCTGACCACAACTCACCTCTTTGACTCTCTCCGTCGCCTCTCAACTTGGTGCCTTGATGGCAGCACCTTTCACCTCTCTCTCTAAATCTCACCGCAGTACCGCACTAATCACAGCTGCTCGCATCTCTCTCTCAATCTCCTCTCCAACTATGTCGACATCTCTCTCGCCTGAGCGACGGAGCCCAATCGCCTCTCACCTCCTCTCGCAGTCTAAACCAGCGGCTCAGGCGCTCAGCCCGATCGTCTCTCACCTCGGTGGCATTGCGTCTCGCCTGTTATCTCAGTCCAATCGCCTCTGACTTCAGCTGCCAAAATCAGGCATGGATTTCTAAACCTCACTGCTTTCTTTTTTTTATTTTTGAGCATGGCTTACCAGAAAAAGGTAATGGTAATGCGATGGACAGAGGTGAATATGAATCAATTTCCTAGCTACTACACTGCTATTGACTATTGGCCTCTTTTTTATGTTGTACCAATGTACCTAGATGAGGCAGCAGAAGAAAAAGCAAAGAACAATTTCAATTTGAACTTCTATGTGTTATTTTGTGTTGTATATTATTTTCTAAAATTAATGTACGAGTGTGCAATCATAATTTCGTACTTGATATTACCAGGTGTCAATTGAGCCTGGATTACTTGGATGAGCTTTAATTATCGATATGAAAGACAAAAGATGTGTTTTGGTTTGAGGACTGAGTTTATATCGCCTATTTGATGCAAAATTGAATAGTAAAGACTAAAGACTTCTACTGATAGTTGATTGGGGTTGGGAAAATGAGCGACTCGTTAACTTTTCAATGAATATTAGATATAATCTGGCCATCTGGGTGAAGCTTGATGTAGTAATTGTCAACTGATTTCTACTTAAAATCATTAGTTGAAGGTAAAAGGAAAAAAAAAATCAAACAGTTTGATATTTAATATGATTTTTTTATTTTTTTATATATACTACCGTATCCTAAGTTTTTGAAAAATATCGTATCCCCGCACCCGCACTGTATCCGATACGATACCCGCACCCACACCCGTGCAACATAGCTCTACGGATTGGTTCAGCTTTTTTCTAGCTCCTTTGAACAGCCATTTGTCAGAAAGATACATGGCGTTACAGGACTGCAATTTTTCACAGGGTCAAGATTCAATTGTATGGAAATGGGCTGCTGATGGAGAATACTCAACCTCATCTATATGTACAAACAGTTTTCAATTGCTGAAAAATTGAATTTCCCCTTTAAGAATATCTGGAAATTGAAAGCTCCACCTACTTTGATACACTTCATCTTCTTTGTAGCACATGGAAGGATACTCACTCAAGACCAGCTTATTAGAAGAAATATTGTGGTACAAAACAACTGTCATATGTGTATGATTGATACTTTAGAGACTGCTCAACATTAGTTTTGTGATTGTATGTTTGCACAGCATTTGTGGTCGCTTTTAGGATTCCAACCTTCATCTTTCCATAGTGTACAAACGATATTGCAGCTGATCTGTGATAATGTTAACAGACCAAATGATTGGTCTGCAATCCAACTGGCTACTGGTATGCGGGGTATTTGGTTAGAACGGAATGGAAGAATCTTCAGGAATGCAAGAAGAACACAAGAGGCGTTGAAGGATTGGATTCTGCATGAGGCTACAATGTTCAGGAGATTTTGCTAGATTTACCTTGTTAAACATGTTTTTCAGTTCTTTCTGTTTGTTTGTACAACTAGGTAGTCTTTATCTAGTATATCTATATATATATATATATATATATATATATATAGAGTTTTGCTATGGTGAGTCGGGCTCAAAACTCTCAGATCTGGTTCAAAATGACCGATCTAAACTCTCCAATACGATCTCCCTATTGAAATCTCCATGTAGACCAAATTTTATATTTTTTCGAAATTTTTAAGTATTTTTTTCGGATTTTTAAATACTGCTGTTTTTTAACGGTTCAGAACTAATTAGATTAACGATTTTCTAAAATTTCAAAAAAATACTTAAAAATTTCGAAAAAATATAAAATTTGGTCTGCATGGAGATTGCAATAGGAAGATTGTATTGGACGGTTTGGATGGGTCATTTTGGACAAGATCTAGGAGTTTTGAGCCCGACTCACAGACCCTCTGGTGAGTCGCGACTCACCATAGCAAAACTCTATATATATATATAGAGAGAGAGAGAGAGAGAGAGAGAGAGAGAGAGAGAGAGGTTGGCTAATGTCCTTTGGACAGGACTGAGCCCATGTCCTATTCACTTTTTAATCGTTGGATAGCATCAAGATTTGTGCAGAGATCAAATCCAAAGGTTGAATTTTATGGCGCTGGGAAAGAACATCAGTTAAATGAGAATGTTTGTTCCGTTATTTCCTCTTCCTCTCCGTCTATCTCCCTCTCTCCTTCCAACGCTTCAAAAGAGAGCAAGAAATCGCTCCAACTTCTCCTCTCCCCACCCTCTCTCGCACTAGCTCTCTCACAACCTCCTCTCACTTCTCCCTCTCTTTCCTCTTAATCTATACAGATTTCATCTTGGGACAAGGTATCGACTTCACCAATTCATTGATATGTCAAGAGAGGCGGAGGCTCAAAAGGAGGTGAAATCGACTTCACCTTTCCCTTTTATTTACGATGTTTGGTGAGTAAAATTAAAGTGAAATTGACTTCACCTTTCCCTGAATTTGTGAATAATCAACTCTTGGATTCAAAATATTGAACTTCTTCAATTACATATCTTTGTGTGTGCAAATGGGTTAAGTGAACTAGTACAAATTAAATTGAATGTGAAAGAAATCAGTAACACTATAGAGGAGAAACACAAATTATAGCACTAATATCCAATATTGAACTGATGTACGTAAATTCCTTAAAACAAAGTGCTATTATTTGCCTGCCTCATGAAATTGAAAATACCCAAAAACGAGCACCAACCTAGGGTTTGCTTAGATTAGAGGCGAGCACCAACCAGATCTGTCAACAGTCGGGAAAAGAGGTGACGAGGCAGATCGAATTTTAAGGTTTAGAGAGATGGAAATGAGGCATAAGTGGAAGAGACGTTTGTGAGCGAGCCGTGTGTTGTGAGCGATTTTCTAGGGTTCCTCTTTGGTTCGAAGGGGGGGAGAAACGAGAGACGATATAGAAGATGCAGATTTTTTTACGCAAACGGAGAGGAAAGGACAGAGGAAAGCAAATAACGGAGGCGTTAACGGATGGAACAGAGATAATTAAACTCATCTTTCTCCTCAGCGCCTCTATCTGAGCCATACGTTTAAATCTGTGCACGTATCTTTATAGCGATCTGACAGTCAAAAAGTGAATAGGACAATCTCTCAGTCCTATCCAAAGGACATTAGCCAATCTATATCTCTACTACTTATAAACGCACGGACCGTAGAGATGTTACACGCTAGGCCTAGCACGTAAACAGATGTTTCTGCCGTTCGATCGATTTGATCTATGGCTGGATATCAATCGCCAGACGAAGCAACACCATTGATTGGTTTTCCATCTAATACAGAAAGAAAAAGGAGCGCTGTTGGTATTGCGCTGGGTTGACTCAGCGAAGCACGAGGGTTCGATTCTTCGTGCCTGCTCTTTTTTTTGCCTCCACGGATCTGTGCATATGAACAAACAAAAGATATATCAGACGCAGCTGTATCCCTCCGCTCTAGCTAGGGTTTTCACGATCTAGCCGTCTTCTCTGATATGATCTGGCGGGATATCTTGCCAAGTGTGGACAAAGCAACGGGATTTCTTTCCTCTATTGCGCTGTAAAACTGCGTCCCTCCTTTTCTCTAGGTTTTTTCCTCTCAAATTTTCACTTGATTTTGGAAAGAGTAATCCTAGGGTTACTGCATCTATTTCAACCCCGCCGCATCTTCCAGATTGAATTTTCATTTCGAAATTTCATTTTTTAGGGTTTCCTTCTCTTCTAATCTCATCGTCTACTGCTTCTTCCCCCACCAAACGATCCTTTAATTAGCAGGTATACAACTAGCAACCCTCTCCAACTAATTTGTTCAACCCGTTAGCGATCATGGAGCTCGATTTTTCGAGGCCCTAATTTTGAATTTCCATTCAATTTGGTCAGTTTCTCCAACCAGGTTCTTCGAATTGAGATTGTTACGGATTCGCCAGAGATTAGAGCGTGTTCCAGTTTGTATTCTTCTTTCGCTGATTGGGCTCGCTAGAGAAAGCGCCGCCGTGAGAATCTCAAAAAGGATAAAGGTTATAAGTTTTTTTTTTTTGATTTTTTTATCACAATTTATGATTATTTTTTGTACTGTAATCGTCTGTTTTTAATTTCCTCATCCTCTCTCTCTATGGTCCTACTCCTAATTTGCATTTCTTTTTCCTAATTTGTCTCGTCAATAGTTACTGTTGTGTAGGTGGAACCGGAGTCAGTGCTTAGCTGGAGGAGTAGAACAGTAGGTGCAGCACTGTGGTCTGGTCTCGGGTGCCTTTGATTTCTGGCGTGGTACTCTTTTTTTCTGTGCATCTGTTGAGAGAGGCCGGAACACTTTTCTTTTCCACCCAAAGAACATACAACTGGCTAATGATTGATCCTGTAAGCACTTCAAGCAGTAAATTGTTAAAGTCCTCCTTTCGTTGATGGTTACTTGATTTGTATTATTTTATTTTTTGAAGCCATTGCTATAATACAACCTCTCTTTTTAGAAGGTTCTCATGTTATGGATGAGCAGCAACAAAAAGTTGCTATTTTCTACAATCATCCCACAAGATCTGCAAACCCTAAAACCTGAAGAAATCGATCCAGACAACATGATTATAAGCTTCCAGGGTGAATGGCAGGTGGTACCCACATGCCGATTTTATATTATTTCATCTAGCATTGGATATTTATCTTATTTTTGTTAAATATTTTGGTAAATTGACAGGTTATACCAGAAGAAAACATAGTGGCAGCATTCCAGGGATATAAAGGGGCTATTTTGGATGTTTCAACCAGTTCAACAGATGCTCAAGTTTTACTAGAGGTCAATTAGTTGGATTTTTATAAAATGAAGTTTTTCTACTATTTATTTATTCTGACTTTTTTTAAGTTAAACAGGCATTAGAGCAAGGCGTTGATGGTGTTGTACAATAAGTCGACAATTTAGATGAAATAATAAGGCTAAGGTTGGTTCTATTTTGTAGTTTTCCATGCACATGCTTGTGGTTCCTCATTTAGTATCTAAAAATAATCAGGGATATATTGACAGAAGAAATGCAGAATGCTTTGGCTTGAATTGACAAGAGTGACTATATCAAAAGTAGAGGTGGTACGGATGGGAGATCGCTTCTGTGTAGACCTTTGTTGCGTAATGCGACCAGGCGAAGGACTTTTGGTTTGTGTAGTTCTCTCTTTGGCTTGTTTACTAATTTACACAGGCACACACCCATATTTGTTTGAATTTTATTTGTGAAAGTACCACCACTTTTGCATATGTGCAATTTTGGTTATTTGCATAACTGACACTTCGTGTAACAAAGATCGAATAAAGAGATAACAAACCAAATTGCATCTAGCATTTGCTGTTAACACAAATAAATCCATAATCACCTTTGAAATATTGAATAAAGCCAGACTGAATCCAATGTGATCTCACCGGAAAGAGAAAAATGAAACAGGAAAGTTTCTGTTGTTGAGAATTCATGTATTGAATTCTCTACTCATAGATTTTTAGATAACTGAAGTACATGTGAAATATTTTCTAATTTATATTTTCTAATTTTTAGATAACTTTGTAATTTCAACATAGGAGAGGGAGGTATCTGCCTTGTTGAGGCGGTGCATGGATTAGCTCCTGACATTGCTGGGAAGGTAGTTCAGAAATACTGATTTAAGACTTATTGTTTTGCTCGTTTAACTTTTGCTTTTCTTACTTAGAATCTTGATTTTAGCAATAGTGTCTTTTTTAATTGGTGCAGCAATTTTTGAAGGAGATATGAATGAAGATTATCCCTGAAGAAAGCCAATTTGGAAAATGTTTAATCAAAGCCTCAAGTAAGAAAGCAAGGTAAATTTCATTCAACCATAGATGTTTGATATGATCTCTTCCTGAAATAATGTAAAACGTTAATCAATTTTGTTGATTTTTTTTTCAGTTTCATGTAGACTAATAGTAATAAAAGAAAATTGAAGGGCCTTTTTAGAAAAGAAGTTATGGATTTACCTGACAAATGCATGCTTCCAGTGTTGTCCTTTTGAAATATTAATTTTGTTTTCCTAATCACTTGAATGATGTTAAGGGCTGTTGACTCTTTCTAAAAGTTTCACATATAGGCTCAGGCTAGAGCATAAATAGTTCAATGGGGACAACAATGCACTAATTCAGAGCCTTTTATAGTTAGGAATCTTGATAATCAAACAATTATATATTATATTTGTAAATGTGGGTGTCAAAGTGGACAATTTCATCATGATATATGCATCAAAATTTTCTTCAATGAATAAAATGCAATGGTACTTGCTAACAAAAGAGGTTGAGAAATAGGTAACATCGATCCTACCTCTTACTTTTAAAATTCAAACTAAATTTAGTAGCAAAATCAAAATACTGAATAAGTTGGGGCCAAAAAAAAGGGATAAGGCATAATTATCCAATATGTTAAAAAATAATGATAGTTTTACAACTATTATTCAGTACATTTAGAAGTATACATATAGGATGGGTAAGATTTAAATTAACAGTATTTCCTTTCATGTGGCAGGATGAACGTTGCTGGACAAGTTTATAATATTTTTCCTTTTTTTTACATTGCAGGATGAACATTTCTTTCGAGGGGTGTAACTATTATACTTTTGAATATGAAAATATTGTCATCTTTGGATTTGAAAATTTTGCACGTCAACTTACTAATTCATGGTAAAACCAGTGAAAGAATGAGGCAACGTACTTGTTTTGTAATTGTTTTTTACTTCTTTGGCTTTATTTTCTTATTCAAATAAGGAAATAATTTTTCACAGATGTACAAAATGGCCTAACAAGGGAAATATTCAATAGAGACAAAGGAAATGATGCTGGTTGCAATTCTATTTTACTAATATAATTGTCTTCTTTTTGTGTCACCAAACCAAAATCACAGAGGTAGCCACACAAGGCATATATTACAATTCACACAACATTTTCGGCTAATCAAAATTAATAATGGATCAAATAAAGAAAGGCGCAATGTTGTTTTTAATTTGTTCTAGCCACAATTATCATTAATAAGTAGAGCTGTTATAGTACTAATTACAGCACAATTAGAGAGGGCAATAATTGAGAAATATCTAGAGGGAGTTACATTCTATTCTTAGGGCAATAATTGGAAAATAAAATATTTAGAGATAGGGCTAATTGCAGAAAGTTTAGGGTGTACATACAGTTATAAATGAGGTGTAGAAGGACAAGCGAGAAAATAAATGAGGTGAAGAAGATCAAGCTAGAAAATAGCTCTGATAAATTTTATAACTGACATTTCTAATTAAGATAAATGATGATATATTGATTTTCAATTAAATGTAACCTTGAATCATATGAAAGAGGACATCATAATTCAAAATAAGCACATGCATGACTTGAGAGTTGTACTTCTGATATGGCATCATATGTAGTTGTAAGATTTTACTGATCTAAATAGAGGAGCAGATAATAGTAATCATAAAAATTTGTCCACACATTGTATAATGAATTAAGCAACGTTTTTTTTTTTTTTACTCATTCATCTGAAAGTATCTCTAGAAAATTTCTGATTTCATTTGATAATAAATGTCTTTATTAGATCATGTGTAGTGCAATTCTTTAAGAAAAAAAAGTTCATGTAAAAAGAATATATACTAAAAAATCTTTAACATTTTTTAAATATATCATATAAAAATTACCCGCACATTGAGCGGGCACTGCTGCTAGTATATATATATGAGTTTTGCTACGGTGAGTTGTAACTCACCAAAGGATCGGTGAGTCGCGCTCAAAACTGTTAAATCTAGTTCAAAATGACCGATCCAAACCGTCTAATACGATCTCCCTATTGAAATCTCCATGCAGACCAAATTTTACATTTTTTCAAAATTTTTAAGTATTTTTTTTAAATTTTAGAAAATCGTTAATCTAATTAGTTCTGAACCGTTCAAAAATAGCAGTTTTTAAAAATCCGAAAAAAATACTTAAAAATTTCAAAAAAATATAAAATTTGGTCTGCATGGAGATTTCAATAGACAGATCATATTGGATAGTTTGGATCGGTCATTCTGAACTAGATTTAGGAGCTTTGAGGGTCACTCACTGACCCTTTGGTGAGTTGCAACTCACCATAGCAAAACTCTATATATATATTGCTCAATCTATCAACGATACATGCAGATAGATATGTTGCTCAATTTGTTTTCTTATTAAACGAAAAATCAAAACATATTATTGCTTTCATCTAGCGATTGATATCCAATCACAGATCAAATTGATTGAATGACACAAACATGTGAATATGTACTAGATCTAGTTTGTAATCCTTCTTAGATTCATGCGTTAATAATAAGAAGTAGATATAAAGAAAATAATACATATATAGATAATATCTTTTCAGTTTTTTTTTTTTTCCTTTTTGGTAGGAATTTTTTCAGTTTTTTATGGTCCCCAAAGCATTGTTATTTAACAAATAACTTGTTGTCCCGATAATTGGTTGCTTATGCACAAACAAATCTATTCTTTTCATACCGGGGGAGCTTATTGGAAGATAAATTTAGGGATGGAATTCATTGATCAGTTGATGAGATGATTGTGTCTGGTAAAAAAGGGTAGGCTTCATTTTTTTATTTTTTATAATTACGTTGACTCACTAGTCACCAGTAAACAATTCGAATGAAAAAGCACCTGATAGAGTTTAATACAATGCAAGTCCAATTCATTTAATCAGATAAAAATCTAATTGAAATTTATCATTTAGATACTCTATATATATACTTAGTTATGGATTGGATTCGAATCATTTGATTTATTCGATAATAATATGTATTTAAGAATTAAGATAAAACAACAACATAAAATCTGACCTGATCCAACAACGAAATATTAAACAGATTTTATTTATAGCTTGCATAAAAATGTGATACTTGATCATTTTAGTTTTCCAATATTATATGATCATTATTTTAAGGGTCTTAAATTAATTTTTCTACTAATTAAATTTGTTGTTCTACTTAACCTTATATTGATAATTAACTCGAGAAACATGAAATAATGAAAAGGCAAAGAATTAAATTTGAGTGATTTAAAAATTTATTAACTAATTATAAAGGGGCATTTTGGAGGAACCAGGCGTTGGGGGTGCTTTGCAGTAACTCTGATTTGTGATGTAACTTAATAGCTGTTAAGGCTTGCTTTATTTCAATGAAAGCCTATGGACATTTAAATCTTAAAAAAAAAAAAAAAAATACTTTCATACCTCTAAAAACACCAGCGCTACACCTTGTGCAGTGCAATGCCAGCCGTCCGATAATATTAAGAACCCTACAACACGAATCACAAAACGAATAACATAAAGCTGCGGCTAGCAAAGTTCCCAACAAACACGAATTATATGGCAAACAAAAAGAATCCCTATCCGGTGCCGCGCACTAATCCGAGCCGTTCGATCTGATCTCGACGGTTTGATTTTTTCGGGCCTTACAATCTGGTTACATGCACGGGGCACCCATCATCATTGGATTTAATCTGGACGGCTCGGATTGCCGCGCTGCACGGTGCCGCGCGGCACTAGATTTGATTTCAAACAAAAAGCACGAATCTGAAGTCCTTTCAGCTGGGAATGCACTTTACACTCAAGTACCCAACAATGTCTTCAAAGAAACGAACCATTTCTTTCCAAAGCGATGTGATGGGTACTAACACACAAAGCCAAAATTATTTGCTTAATAGTTAATACACGTGAGAGACTAACCGGCTTATCATTCGACTCAAAGTAGATATTATTTTGTGCGTCGGACTTTTCTGCGTGGTTTATCCACTACGGTCTAGTCCCGGAGACACGGACAAAACCAAGTTCCTAAACTTGCTATTGAGAAAGTGCCCCAACTTTTCCCTACATATTTGTAGATATTTGTTTATTTTATTTTTAAATAAGACAAATTTTAGATGTAGAATATTTTTATATGGACTCAAAAATAGACTGCTCGATTAAAATTACAAATGATTTTGATTGATAAGAATTCAAATCGAGCAGAAAAATACTGATCCACCTAAAACATTGCAATAAATACTATTTTTTTTCATTTGAAAAGTTGACGATATGAAATCATTTTTCATTGTTTTATAGTTTGAGTAACTGATTATAACTAAGCATAGGATTAAATCAAGAATTGAAATGGCGAATCTAACTTTGAAACGTAATTTAAAATTTCAAAATAGTCAAGAATCTAACTTTTTGTTACAATAACGGAATAGTGGAATCGGTGACTATTTGAAACGATTATTTACCCATTTATTTGCCCTCGTCAAATAATATATTTGAATTTGCTCTTTGACAGAAAGGAATTGTTTATTTCTGAAGATTTTTAAAGAAAAATAAAAAAAAAAGTTTTCAACGAATACAATACAGACAAACATTCGAAGCTTAATAAAAAATATATATATAATAACTGATACCGCAGTCCGCAAGCATCGCCAAGGAAATATCCATGAGACGAATTTGGGGTTGCAAATGTGGCGTGTTCAGCGCGATCATGTCACCATCCAGTTTGCCAGTTCGGAAAGTCGTACCATGTCCATATTGTACATCACCTGGTTCTAACCCAAATGTCTTGGGCCAAGTCTAACAAAAAATCGGCCTAAGAAAATTATGATGAATATATATATATATATATATATATATAGGCTATTGTCCTTTGGATAGGACTGAGGGGTTATCCTATTCAGTTCCTGGGCATCGGATAGCATCAAGATTCGTGCATAGATGTAAATAGATGGGACAGATGGAGGCGCTGAGGGAGGAGAGGGCGCTGAGTTAATTCGCTCCGTTATGTCTTTGATTTCTGTTATCGCTCCGTCCGTCCCCACTGGTGCCCAGATTAAATTTTTATCCCCCCGTACACGCTCTATCTGTCTCGTCTCCTTCAAAACCCTAGAATCTTCTCACTCCTCTCCCTCATGCGCACCCCTTCCAACCAGCTTGGTGATCCTCTCCGCACACTTCTACTGCTACGCTGAGTAAGTCACGATATCTTTTTTTTCCATTATTTAAGGAACAGCTTAAAGAAAAATGATGTCCTCCAATTCAACACACCTGTTTCTTATATTAGACCAAATAAATAGTAATTGCTATTGGGAAAAAATATGTAATTTGAAACTATTGTGGTGCGGATCAGGAAGGGTACAGTCACACTCAACTAATTATTGATAATCAAACACTAGGGCAGCGAAATTTGATGTACAAAATTGGCACCGAAGAGAACAAATTGGCAATGAAATTGTATAATCAAGGACAAATTACACATGATTGAGGAGAAACGAGGGGAAAATTACTTCTAACCACCGATTTCGACTTCCGACAAAGCTAGGTTTTCTGACAAGAAGGGCAGGCGGTGAGGGATATGATAGTTCATTGAAGGCGGAGAGGGCCGCGTACTGTGTATGCTAGAGAGAGTTATGAGAAGTCGGGGAGAAGGTGAGAAGCACAGAGGCAGCGACATCTCAGTCTAGGGTTACCTCTTTCTTTGATTCGAAGAGGAGAGCGAAGGGAGAGACAATACATCGGAGGGAATGGAGAACTTGACGGAAGTTGAGGGACTTGAGATGGAGAGTTAACATATAAATTAAAAGAGACAGAAGGAATCGCTCCATCAGCGCAAAAAATGCAAACCTTCGGATTTAATCTCTACACCAATCTAAACGCGATCTGACGGTAAAAAACTGAATAGGAGAGGGGCTCAGTCCTATCCAAAGGACTTTAGCTCATCTCTCTCTCTCTCTCTCTCTCTCTCTCTCTATATATATATATATATATGAGAATATCTATTGTGAATCATGATTCATAGAGAGCTCCGTGCACCATGACCGTTTGATCGGTGATTTTGCAAATTGACAAATCTAAATTAACCAATCCAATCTATATATTGAAATCTCATAGCAAACAAAATTTTTTAATTTTTAAAATTTTTTTAAAGCTTGTCATTTTTTGCTACAAATTAGTGTATTTATAGCAAAAAGTGGCAAGCTTTAAAAATTATGGGTGTGTTTGGCACCCTTATTCACTCACGGAATAAGGGTTGTGTCAGAGGAGAGAGGAGAGAGGGTAGAGGAGAGAGGAGAGAGAGGCTCTAATTCGGCACCAAATTCTAATACCATCTGTGGGATGGAATTGGGCTTATTCCGAATAAGAGGAGAGAGAAGAGGAGAGAGGACAACGTGGGGCCCACTGCTCTTATTCAATCCCCTATTCGGGGTTGCATCCAAACACACCCTATATATATATATATAGAGAGAGAGAGAGAGAGAGAGAGAATGGCTAATGCGCCATCGATGACACGTACCATCGATTTGTTTTTCGAGATCCAAAATTCAAATGATCGATCCAAACCGTTCAAGTTGATCACAATATTAAAATACCCTTGGAGACCAAATTTTACATTTTTTCAAGTTTTTTTTATATTTATTATGATATTTTCAAATTTGAGGGCCTAAAATACTCTAATCATAATGTTTTTAAAAATATCATAATAAATAGCAAAAAAATTCAAGAAAATATAAATTTTGGTCTCCAAGGATATTTCAATATGGAGAACAACTTGAACGATTCGGATTTACCATTTGAATTTTGGATCTCGAAAAATGACTTGATGGCACGGGACCCTCCGTGCCATCGATGACGCGTTAGCCATTCTCTCTCTCTCTATATATATATAGTTTTGCTATGGTGAGTTGCGATCAAAACTCCTAAATGTAGTTCAAAATGACCGATCCAAACCGTCCAATATAATCTCTCTATTGAAATCTCTATGCAGACCAAATTTTATATTTTTTCGAAATTTTTAAGTATTTTTTTGAAATTTTAGAAAATCGTTAATCTAATTATTTCTGAATCGTTCAAAAACAGTAGTTTTTAAAAATCCGAAAAAAAATACTTAGAAATTTCAAAAATATATAAAATTTGGTCTGCATGGAGATTTCAATAGAGAGTATATATATATAGTTTTGCTATGGTGAGTTGCAACTCACCAAAGGGTCGGTGAGTTGCGATCAAAACTCCTAGATCTAGTTTAAAATGACCGATCCAAACCGTCCAATATGATCTCTCTATTGAAATCTCCATGCAAACCAAATTTTATATAATTTTTTAGATTTTTAAGTATTTTTTTCGGATTTTTAAAAACTGTTGTTTTTGAACGGTTCAGAACTAATTAGATTAATGATTTTTTAAAATTTCAAAAAGATACTTAAAAATTTCGAAAAAATATAAAATTTGGTCTGCATGGAGATTTCAATAGGGAGATCATATTGGACGGTTTGGATCCATCATTTTGAACTAGATTTAGAAGTTTTGATCGCAACTCACCAACCCTTTGGTGAGTTGCTACTCACCATAGCAAAACTCTATATATATATATAGTTTGCTATGGTGAGTTGCGATCAAAACTCATAGATCTAGTTTAAAATGATCGATCCAAACCGTCCAATATGATCTCTCTATTCTAATCTCCATGCATACCAACTTTTATATTTTTTGAAATTTGTAAGTATTTTTTTCGGATTTTTAAAAACTATTGTTTTTGAACGGTTCAGAACTAATTAGATTAAAGATTTTCTAAAATTTCAAAAAAATACTGAAAAATTTCGAAAAAATGTAAAATTTGGTCTGCATTGAGATTTCAATAGAGAGATCATATTGGATAGTTTGGATCAGTTATTTTGAACTAGATTTAGGAGTTTTGATCGCAACTCACTGACCCTTTGGTGAGTTGCAACTCACCATAGCTATATATATATATAATGCCTAATATGCCACGGGTGGCAATGCCATCCATTTTTCTTTTGAGTAAATTTTTTATATCCAAAATTTAAATGGTCGATCCAAACCATTCAAGTTGATCTCTATATTGGAATATCCTTAGAGACCAAATTTTATATTTTTTCGAATTTTTTTGCTATTTATTATGATATTTTCAAAAAAACATTATAATTGGAGTATTTCAGGCCCTCCAATTTAAAAATATCATAATAAATAGCAAAAAAGATTCGAAAAAATGTAAAATTTGGTCTCTAAGGATATTCCAATATAGAGATCAACTTGAATGATTTGAATCGACCATTTGAATTTTGGATATCGAAAATGACTCAAAAGAAAAATGGGTGGCATTGCCACCTGTGGAACATTAGCCATTCTCTCTCTCTCTCTATAATATATATATATATATATATATATATATATATATGAGTATATCTATGGTGAGTTGCAACTCGCAGGGGTTCTGGTGAGTCGCAATCTAAGCCATCCGATTTTCATCAAAATTCATGTAGATCTGTCCGATGATGAGTCGCTGAGCGATTAAAATTTTCTCCGTTCCGTCTGTTTTTTTTCCGTCTCCTTCCTTTTATCTGTAGTTCTAGTTCTGTGCACTTCACCTCTCTCCTCTCTCTCTTTCTCAAATCGAAACAAAGACAGATCCAAACTTGCCTCCCCAAACCCTAGAAATCGAAGAGGATGAGAGCGCCTCTGCACGCCTTCCTCCTCTGATTACTTCCGCCTCCGCACGATCTCTATACTGGCCTCCTCACGAAAGTGGATCGGAGAGCACGATTTCTGTACAACTTGCGACTCCTGCTCTTCGATCTAAACCAGGTTCTCTCTCTCTCTCTTAAACCATGCTCGATTCATCCTCTTTTTGTTTAATAAATTTGCTAAAGCCCCGATTTTTCGAGAACTTGAGTGAGATCAACTATTTGAACCCGGCTTCCTGCTTAGACAAAAGACCCGTACAATTACTTTCCCTTGAAAAAAAAATTTCTTTAATTTTGCTTTTACTAATCCAGCATTTGGAGATTGATTTTGAGTTTCATTGGTTGTCTAAATTCATTTTGATTTTTTGGGTAGGGGTAATTAGACACCATCTCTATCTCACTCTCTGTGCGAATGTTCACATCAAACATGAAGTGAAAATGCAAAGAATAAAATTGAGCTGAAATAAATTCACTCAATTCATCTCTAGTTTATGCTAAATAAATTCACTGTTGCTGTAACAGTTTTTAAACTGAGCAAAACTCTATATGAGTTTGTACTTCAGACATTAGCGAAAAAAAATGCAGTAAGAGTTTGTACTTCAGCAGTTATGCATTTTTATCTCATCTGTAATTTCAACTCTTACCTCAACTCTTAATATGTAATTTCTAAGTTAAATTAGCATTTAAGAAATTCTAGGTTGACTAATTGTCCGGATTTCACTCAATAGTTGCAGGACAATTTTTCTTTTACAGGATATCAAATGAGTACATCAAGTAGCGCTCATCATGGATGCAACACTAGTGGACCAATTCCTTATTGCATAAGATGCGAGAACATGCAACCTGTTGTTAGAATTAATAGTAGGAAGCAATTAGAAGAAATGGAGAAGGCAAATAATATATTGATTAAGAAGATTAATCAAGCTATTTATGTTGTGATTGCATTATTTGTAATTCTTGTAATTAGGATTTAGGCGGTATGTCCCAACTAATGATATGGATATGTTAGTTAGGATATGGACAGATTAATTAGGCAGTAGGTTTTAATGTGCTTACTTTAATTAAGTAATGTATGAATATGTTATTTTGGATATGTTATCTCCTTTAATTAATTAATTGTGCTACTATCTTCTTTATTTCACTTATGTTGTATTGAATTAGGCATCAACATATTTTTCAGATTTTTAAGATTCTTCAATTAGGTGCAAAAAGATGGTATAGTGTCATGCTATAAAGGGCAGCACAAGCATTTAAGAATATAGTACACTGATACAATTTTGGGTAACTTAACAAACATTTTCTAGTTTAGATACAATCGGATTACAAGCAATTAATAATCCGATCGTGTAACACTATAAGTTGTTGAACTACATAAAGGAGAATTTTCAATTGTCAATAATCTAGATTGTGTGTGTGTGAGAGAGAGAGAAAGAGAGAGAGATTAGAGATAATTTGAAATGTGCTGGAGATGAGGTGCTGTAAAAGAAAAGGGTCTCAATCCTCAAAAGCGTTTTGCATAAATTATGAAGACCATTCACGAGGCGACCAAAAGAAAAACAGTACAAAGCTAATGGAACATGGTAATATGGTACATGGTAAGCTGTGTAATATGGTACATGGTAAACGTGTGACAGTACATGGTATATGGTATATGGTACATGGTACATAAATAAACATGTGCATATGATATATTACCAAGCATAGTATAAGCATCCAGAAATAACAAATTGCAAAATGTAAAACACATAGTATCTCACAGAAAAGAGGTACAGATCCAATACCAAATTGCAATACAGATCCAATACAAAAATACATAGTATCTCACAGAAATAACAAATTGTAAGGTTAAGTAAATAGTACAAATCCAATAACATGAAAAGGATTACAAATTATCTCCAAATTTGTCTTCAGTGCCTAATTAAACAAGAGAAACAATTACAAATTAGTATCAAATCATAACATAACACAGAAAATTTAACATGAAATTTAACATGGTACCATAACACAGGAAATTTAACATGAAATTAGTACATGGTACCTTCATTGCTGCTGCTGATACAGAACTTTAGGTTATACATACCCGCAATTGAACTTGCTCATCATCCTCGATCGCATTCGTTGACCCAGAAGTTGACCCACAAGTTGACATATCCTAATGAACAAAAGCTAATTAGACAATTCAAATTTCGAACCAGCACAAAATGAGGAAAAAAATAAAAAAAACTTACCACAAATCCAAGCGAGGAGAGGAGGCAAGGCGCGTTCAGGTCGTGAGTGGAAGAGAGAGGAGACAAGGCATGTTCGAAGGTGCTAAGGCTCTGAATCAGATCGTGAGTGGAGGAGAGAGGACGCAAGGTACGTAGGAGAGAGACGGAACAGATTCTCCGATCTGCTCTTTTTTTTCTAGGGTTTGAGAGGAGGCGTGGCGCCTCAGCTTCTTGTTTCGAGTTTGAAGAGAGAGAGAGATAGAGAGAGAGAGAGAGAGGCCAAGTGTACAGATAGAAGGAGCGGAGACGGAGAGAAAACAGACGGAACAGAAATTTAATCAATCCAGCGACTCATCAATGCGCACAGATCTGCACGAATTTTGATGGAAATCGAATGGCTTAGATTGCGACTCACCAAAGCCCCTGTGAGTTGCAACTCACCATAGCTATACTATATATATATATATGTTAGGAACTCAAGTCCAAGTGCAAAAATTAATTTTTTGTTACAATTAACAAGTTAATTAACTATTGCAAATACAGATCTAGTCATTCAAACATTTAACACATAAAATGAGAAACGTAGAAGATAGTTACCTCTTCCGAAATCGTATTCGGAAGGCTCGAACCTATCTTTTGGAATCGGTGGAGTGCTCGTCACCTTCACGACTGCCTCCGGTTGCCTCGAGTCCACCTAGAAGATTAACCAAAGTCTCAAGACAAGTGCTAGCTTGTCCGAGCGATAGCTAATTCTCTATTTTCTCCTTCGCGCGATTAACCATTAATTAGAAGCAGAAAACGCTCAACGCATCAGCAGTATAGAGAGGGAGGGAGGCACACACAAGAGATGGCAGAATTTTGCCCTAGCTTGTGCCGTCGGCTAGAGAAAAAGAGAAAGAGAGCAATTAGGTTTTCCACACGTTATTTCTATAAACAACACTTCTTATATAAAGCATGGCTCTCTTCCAATTTTGCTTGGACAAAATTGCCCCTCTAAGGCCGAAAATTTCAAAGCCCATGTGGGCTAATCCACATGATATAATGACCCATTAATTTACTCCATTAATCCATCTCAAATCGGGCTTTCAGTTAACTGATTAACTAAAATGCCAATTAGCTCAGTATAATAAATATGCGTTGAACGAACTTAATTATTAACATATTAGTAATTAATTTGGAATTAGCATATGCATTATATTATTTCTATATGATCATCTTGAGTTAATTAATTATGACGGTTCGCAACGGTATATAATTAATTAATCAACTTATCATATTTTCGTAGTACTCGCTACTGCCAATAAACAAATAATGCACGTATGGTTAAAGTCCTATTTGTGTGACCCTTTGAGGATTTATGCTATGTTGGCCATGGAAAATAAATCACCATTTATTTTCATTAATCATAAGCGGTATCTAGCAACACGTTATGATTCCCAATTCGCATAAATAAATACTGTACCAATACAGTACTTCAATCCTGCATAAGAAATGGTATCTTATTGTTTTGATTCTTATGTCACATGATATCCTTGTATAATCCAAGATAGGAATGTGTCATTCTTGCAGATTATACGTTTCTTGATCTAGAGATGATTGCATAAGTTGCTAGCAAGCAATCCATCTCCATCAAGGGGCCCAGTAGATATCATCACTCATTAAGTGAACTAATGAGGGACATATGGTTGTTTTGATGATCAGTTTCTCCCCGCACAATTCAAGAGAGCATAAATAAAAGTCCGTATAGCAGCCCTTATCAGGAATCAGCGTTAGACGATATTTATAGAACATATCCTCATGTGGAGAAACTGAATCATTTCAAACTCAGAATCAAACACGTATGAAATAAATAATGACACATAACACAATTAATGTATTTATTTCATTGGATCATATCATGTATTATGTTCAAGTAACATATACATATACAATTAAGTTAGTAACTCCTTACTTATGATTTGTAGAACTTAATCATCACTTAACTTGTATACTAGTCTTGTCTGATAATTAATGTTCCTTGTTAATTATCAAGACTATAGACAGTTTTGATGTATTATTGTCATTTAATCATAAATGAAACACAGTGATCTACAATTCAGATCCTCAACCTGAATAAACTGTCAATAATAAAATCCAGGAACAAATGATCAAATATCATCATTAACATAAACTATAGAAGTAGCCATAAATTGATTGGCTTCTAAGACATATCTCTAACAATATATATATATATATATAGTTTTGCTATGGTGAGTTGTAACTCACCAAAGGGTCGGTTAGTCGCGCTCAAAGCTCCTAAATCTAGTTCAGAATGATCGATCCAAACAGTCCAATATGATCTATCTATTGAAATCTCCATGCAGACCAAATTTTATATTTTTTTTAAATTTGTAAGTATTTTTTTCGGATTTTTAAAAACTGCTGTTTTTGAACGGTTCAGAACTAATTAGATTAACGATTTTCTAAAATTTCAAAACAATACTTAAAAATTTCGAAAAAATGTAAAATTTGGTCTGCATGGAGATTTCAATAGGGAGATCGTATTAGACGGTTTGGATCGGTCATTCTGAACTAGATTTAGCAGTTTTGAGCTCGACTCACCGACCCTTTGGTGAGTTGCAACTCACCATAGCAAAACTCTATATATATATAGTTCAGCTATGGTGAGTTGCGATCAAAACTCCTAAATATAGTTCAAAATGACCGATCCAAACCGTCCAATATGATCTCCCTATTGAAATCTTTATGCAAACCAAACTTTACAATTTTTCGAAATTTTTAAGTATTTTTTTGAAATTTTAGAAAATCGTTAATCTAATTAGTTTTGAACCGTTCAAAAATAACAGTTTTTAAAAAAAAAAAAAAAATGCTTAAAAATCTCAAAAAAATATATAATTTTGTTAGTGTGGAGATTTTAATAGAGAGATCATATTGGACGGTTTGGATCGGTCATTTTGAATTATATCTAGCAGTTTTGATCGCAACTCACCGACCCTTTGGTGAGTTGCAACTCACCATAGCAAAACTCTATATATATATATATAGAGAGAGAGAGAGAATGGCTAACGCGCCATCGATGGCACGGAGGGTCCCGTGCCATCAAGTAATTTTTCAAGATCTAAAATTCAAACGGTCAATCCGAACCGTTCAAGTTGTTCTCCATATTGAAATATCCTTGGAGATAAAATTTTATATTTTTTTCGAATTTTTTTGCTATTTATTATAATACTTTTAAAAATATTATGATTAGAGTATTTTAGGCCCTCCAATTTGAAAATATCATAATAAATAGCAAAAAAATTTGAAAAAAAGTAAAATTTGGTCTCCAAGAGTATTTCAATATTTTGATCAACTTGAACGGTTTGGATCGACCATTTGAATTTTGGATCTCGAAAAATGAGTTGATAGAAAATTGATGGCACGTGCCATCAATGGCGCTTTAGCCATTCTCTATATATATATATATTCAAGTAGTTAATTTGTAGGGTAGGGTTACTCTGGGGTAGGCCAGCGAATATTTTGCAACTAGTTTGTAGTTTAACACATTTGTTAGATTAATCCGGCCGCCAACCGAATTTATAATTGATGTACCAGTTGCTATCAGGACATTTGGAATTGTTTATTTAAAATATGTGTGCATAAGGATTGGATATAGAGGGATAACGATTAAAACATATCTGTATTCGCTTTTAAATTTTTTGGGATAAAAATTCGAATACGAATACGAATATCGAATAATAAATGAATAAAAATATAATTTGGTTATTAATAAAAAAAATACTCGTATTATGTGTACAATCATAAAATGTTAACAATATTCTAATAAAAAACAAATTTGTTTGGTTAAAAATTTAAATGGTAAGTAAAATTTAATCACATAAATATTATTGTAATATTAGAAAATGCAACAAAAAATTATATACTTTAATGGTGAATGTGTAGTTGAATAATCAGACCAAAAATTATCAATTAAGTTGTATATTATTATAGTATAGTAACATAATTCAGAGTGTACCTTTGAAACAGAGAGCCGAATTTCAAAGAAGCACCAAATGCGGATAATTATTTGTATCCGTATATTCGCTACGAAATCTAAAACCGTATTCAGGTCCATTAGAAAAAAATATATCCAAATCGTTTATGACAAGTATATTTATCCAGTTATTATGGGAACAATCAATATCTGATTTGTTTGCTCTCTAGTTTAGGAAGTGCATAGGAACCATCTATATGTTAACGGAAACAAGTGACTTCACAAGTTCAGCTACCATAATTTTCCTTTTTTTAAAAAAAAAACAAACTTTTTCCTCACTAAAAAAATGTAGAATTATTTTGTATATTGTGAAAATTTCATCGCCTTGAAATAACTAGATATCACGGAGTAAAAGACAAAAGAAATAGAAAAGAAAATAACAAATCTAAAACTAGTCTTTGATCAGTAATTAAGAAGAACATCTCTGGAGTGGTGGATACAAATTCGAAAGAAACTTGAATGGAGATATTTTTATAAATTTTTGAAACTAAAATGTTTGATTAAAATGGAAGGAGAAAGTACCTTAACTTGAAGTTTGGAGAGAGAAATTTTCAAACAATAATGTTTCTATGGATATACAAATGAATTTTCCCAGAATCAAATACAAGTAGCATGAATAAATAATCAATATCTAGTTTAAAACAGAGGAAGTCAGACTAAAAGATATTTTGAAATTGACTTTAAGGATAGCGTACAAGTATAAACGTCAGTTCTCAACGGCATTTTTTATTGAATATATTATTGCCGACACTGAGCCTACTCTCTCTCTCCTTCACAAGACTTTCTTGTTGATTTATTTTTTAACCTTTTGTTATGCAAATGAAATGTTTCGAAAAAAATAATAAGATTGTGTTTTCTTAAGTGATTTGGTTGGAGCAGTAGTATTGCCGTATCCTCCAACATGAATACTGCAATTCCTATTTATATAATGTACAAAATAGCACCTACGGGTTTTTATCAAAAAAAAAAAATGTACAAAATAAAATATTGTGATTTTTTAAAAAAAACAAAGTTTTGAGTTTAAAAAATTAAAAAGAGGTTACTGTTTTATGGCTGTATCTTATTTGGGAATCTTTCGGTAGACTAGGCCTTATTTTTCTTAAAATATGCCAGACTCGCATTGAAACTAATTTTGTTTTTCACCAAAGCCTTCTCATCGAGCATTTTTATAATCCCTTATATTTCATTGCGAAGGCGAAATTTAAAAGTATTTTATAAAAATCAAAGTAAAGATTATTTCTATAGGAAACGTCAACATTTTCTATATATAGTGCACCTCTAAAAGACTGCAGGTTTTTAGTGTTTAGAAATAAGAATTTAGGTTGGAATCAAGTTTTTGAAATCCTCCATTTTATCACCGATTAAATTGAATTATCTATTTTTTTGTCATACCGCATAACCGTTTATCGCAAATCATCACCCAATTGCTAAACCGCACAAATCGTATTTTAAACCTTGGTTGGATATTAGATGGACAATTCTTATTGGTCAGGTGAGGTTTCATGAGCACCTAGATGATTTCTATAAGTTGACTATAGGAAAGCCCCTTAAAAATTAGTTGTGGTTTACTGACAATTTCAAGCATATATTCAATAAAAATTAGTAAAAATGAGAAACTATGAAAGTGTTATGTCTGTAATTTAGCGTTAACATATCATTTATGAGGTAGACTAAAATCAGCCACGACTGACGGATGAACCCGTCAGCTGCGATTATATCCCAATTTTTGAGATTCTAATGGCCAATCCAAACCATTCAATGTGTTCTTCATATTGAAATCTTGTTGGAGACTAAATTTTATATTTTTCTGAATTTTTGTACTATTTTTTTTTTTTAGATTTTTAAAAATCGTAGTTATTGGAGGGTCCAAAATTGTTTAGATTAAGAATTTTGTAAAATACCAAAAAAATACTAAAAAATTTCAGAAAAATATAAAATTTGGTCTCCAATGAGATTTCAATATAGAAAACACATTGAACGGTTCATATCGACTATTAAAATCTCAAAAATTAAGATTAAATCATAGTTGACGAACTCATCCGTCAATCACGACTGATTTTAGTCTAACTCATCATTTATCATTTGCAAATGAATTTTCTTTTAAAATAGAACAATCGCAGAGGAACTTGCTTCAAGATCTATTATTAATATGACATGTTGTGCAAATACTAAATGCATTAGCTAGCTCAACCACAGCTCATACAAAGAAAAATTGTAGATACCAATTAATAATGCATACCCGAATAATTTGCTTTTGATTAGCTTCATACATACTCAACCAAGACAGAATTACAGAACTCTTCTCAAAAGATGATGGAACGAAGAAAAAGGGAAAATTTGATGAAGGTGTCCTTGACTTTTCTTTTGTCTTTTTTTTTTTTTTTCCTGTTCTTTCTGTTGAGGTAATGTCTAATGAATTGTTCAAAACAGCCACTATCTAGAAATGGGGAGAGGTATAAAATATCAACCATCCAAGTGAAGGTTGAGGTGATCCTATGGAATAGATTGGGCTGCTTCCGGCTGCACGCTCCGTAGACTATAGCCTTGGGAAAGCAGAGATTAAATCCCTATCCCTATCGGACAATCTAATAAGATGGAACAAATCCCGAGAGTCAAATAGTAGCAACTGGGAATTGTTTTTCTTTTATTGAGAAATATTTTTTATGGTGCGTCGCCTAATTAAGTATGTGTAACAAAAGTTTTGTCCTATAAGGTGTCTTCATGCGCTAACTATTTTCATGTCAAGGATATGATAGTTCTACCTTTCTCAATGAGAGGAAAAATATTTTAATTTCTCTCAATTTGAATATCCTATGTTTTTGCTCCATGAGAAGCATACATAAGAGCACATGAATCGGTCGCTTTCTACCCAACGCTGGTATCTATTAAATATCAGTGAAATAAAAAAGAAATATTACAAATATTTACAATATTGCTAACAAATTTATTTGACAGTTGTCATCTAATTTTTTTTCCCCTTTCTTCATTACCAGATAATTTCGTCTTTATTCAGTGGAAAAAAAAAACGAATAACCACAACCGGAATCAAAAGAGAACGAAGAGAAAGAGACGTGGATAAAGGAAACGACTAATAAGATATAAGAAAGTAAAAATAAAATAAAAATGAAATTTCAATGACATTAAATAAAATAGACAGTTGTGTGACGCCATTAAATGTTTTGTCGATGCTATCAAATTATACTAGACAACTTTTTATGAAAATTGATTACTGTCGGAATTGTCATCGCTTGAACAAAGTGAACTCATAAATCAAATAAGATTACTATATAAATGATCAAAGTGAACACATACAAATAAATAAGTTCAATAACAATAAGTTGAATATGCATATAAAAATCTGAATAAGGACAAAACTTATTTTTTTGTATGTGTTCACTTTGATCATCTATATGTTCACCTTGTCTATTTAATGTGTTCATTTTGCTTAAGCAATGACAAGTGATGGTAAAACTACGTACGGTAGTTATCATTTTTCTCATTTATATGGTGGGATGACTTCGATCACGGTCTCGCAAGTATTTGAAAAAGTCTAACTCTAACCTTATCCATTTTATCTTTCCTAAATTCTAAATCACTTTTCATTAAACCTAATCATAGTGCTTAGTGCCCAACATATATTAGTATTTTTATTCTTGAAAGCAAGCTTTTAAAAAACTCCGTTTTTTCCATTTTATCGCCGTTTTATCTTAGTTTTGGTTCATAACGCACTACTATTTTATCCGTTTTATCACCGCATAAACCGTTTTTTTACCGTTTAATCACTGATAAATGCTAAATCACCACACAACCGTCAAACCGCATAAATCGCATTTTAAAATCTTGCTTGAAAGTATAAAACTTTTCGACATTCTGATTTGACACCTAAAAGTATGTTTCCACTAAACCGCTCGGACGCAAAATAAAAGGAAATTAGAGGTTGGGGATTTAAAAAACCAAGTAGAAAATTTCTTGATATATTTAAAAGTAAAAGGGTTTAGTTTCATCTTTAGTGAAACTCCTTTTCTGAGATAATTTTTGGCTATCGATGTGGAATAAACAGGAGCAAACTAAACAAAGTTAAGATCATTGTTGTTGGAATAAATTAACAATCTTAATAATATAATTTTTTTAAACAAACCAATAACATCGTAAAGTCAAAAATATAGACATATTGTTATCTCTTAAATTAGTTGTTTATCAATTTTATACAATTAAAGTAAAATAATATTAAATATGTAATTAAATGAAGAGGAAGGTTCCGCTACCAACATTTTGATTGCCCCCAAATGCCAACATTTTGCTATTAAGTTATTTTTTCAAATTTTAAAATTCAAACGTCTAATCCAAACCGTTGATCTTATTTAGTTTAACGAGCGATGCGTTTTCATATAAGTTTTGTAAATTTTGGAATTTATTTGATACTCGATCAAATACTAAAACATGAACGCATTAGAACGAATCTATCATAGTTAACAAGGTTCATTTGTTTTTCTATCTATTGATCGAGTATCAAATAAATTCTAAAATTTACAAAACTTATATGAAAATGCATCGCTCGTTAAACTAAATAAGATCAACGGTTTGGATTAAACGTTTGAATTTTAAAATTTGAAAAAAATAACTTAATAGCAAAATGTTGGCATTTGGAGACAACCAAAATGTTAGTAGCAGAACCTTGCCCTTAATGAAAATCTTATAAATTTGACGAAGGGTAGGTCTTGCATTGAAAGCATTACTTTTATATGTTTTATATTTACATAATGATGAATAGATTTTAAATTTAGAGATATTTCACGTCACAGCTCCATGTTGCTTCATTTTTAATAGTTATCCTCCAATTTAGTTCAGGAATTACTTCCGGCCGAAGCCCAATTGATGCATATGCTCAGTAAATGCGTTTAGTTCCCAGAGAACAAAACCCCAAGTCCATTGAAAGTTTGAAACATTACATTTTAAATGACAAATGAGTATGCAACTCCGTCATTCTTCCATAGCAACTCACTTCGGCTTATTGTGAAGAAAAACAGCCAAAAAATTTTCAAAAAGATAGGAAAATATATGCGTAATACCAATTTCTTCATTAAGCAAAATCCCTCTACATACATGTACTAGAAACTGAAATCTCAACAATCACTGAAACCTGCTCTTCCAGCTCTTATCATACTATTGCATCAATAAACCACTAGATTCAAAACCAAAACCAGGAAACATAAAAATCAAACTAACATTCCTTAAAATGCGACATCTCAGTTTCAACTTGATCCCTTTTGTTTGATAGTGATTTTGTCACCTAAACTGAGGGCAATCCCTTGAGTCTTGCTCCTAATTCGAATGTAACCACTAAGCTTTCCATCTGCTTGCTTTTCAACACTCAAATTTACCAATGCATCCTCACCAAAAATGCTTTTTGCATAAAGATTCGCTGCAAGGTACCCACAGTCTCCTTCCAGTTGAGATCTGATTTCATATGCATTGCAGCAAAGTAGAAATTAGAGAGAACAAAAATAGAAAATTGAGAGCCAAACAACAAATTTTAGACTTAAAACTATGGCTACATTAATTAGGATCTGCTGTGTAAAATGCTAGGTCACATTTGGTCAACTGCAATGGACTTAACATGGCATGCATCAATTGTCCCTACCTCAATTCCACAGATGGTCAAAGAACTCATCACACACAAATCATATGCCAGTATAAGTACATAAAGAGGGCCTGCTCAAGTTTTGCAGTCAAATCAAGTTATATGCAGGTGAAACCCTTTTGTTCATAAATTCCTCTCTTTTATTATTGAAAATTTGCACACGTCAGAAGATGATAATTGTAGAAACTTACGGGGTAGTAAGACACTTCATGTTGGTAGACTCAGCAATGTGCTCCAGATATTCCTTCTCATCAGTTATAGTTGTGTTCACCGCCACCTGTAAAACTCAGAGAGGATAAGTATGGACCAGGTTTATGCACACAAATAAAAAACCAAACTAAATAGCCATCTCCCTCATAAACTGCCAAAAACTAAATAGCCTGCTATAAGTCAACAAGGCATATTGATAGGTATACTGTAGAGCTTATTAAGGACCCACTTTGTCAAAAAAGATACCCTGGTAATGGCTTGGCAAGTCTACAAATATTTTACTTGATCACTAAAAAGACAAGAAAGCACTAACCTTGTTCTCCCATTCAAACTCAGCCCACATGTTCCTAAAGGCAAAGTCAGGACAGCTGGCAGGAGACAAGTAATCCATGATATCAATATGTATGTCATTCAGCACCACCACCGTTCGATCAATTCCATTCGAGGTATCATATACAATGTTACCGAAAATAATCCCAGTCTCAGTTGAAGAGACCTTAATATTTGCTTTAATCTGCTTGCTGGTCTCAGGGGCAAGAGTGTAATTCTGAGGCCGGTCCACAAGTTTGAGGTCACCCATGGTGGCTAATTCGAGGCAGAGGTTTTGTAGTGTGTCTTTGGTACGGTTTATAATAGTTACGTCCAGGACTATGTCATAGTGGTGCACAGTGACATACGCCTCAGCATAAACTGGGTCACTAAACCCAGTTAGCTGAAGAATGCGGTTAAGTTTGCTCGCGTCTTCGCTGTCATTTGTGAAGTCTCCTGTTGCACGTTTCAAATCATCTTGCACCTCATCCTCTATTTCCAGCTGGCTCATGCCCTAAAAAAAAAGAAGAATTACAGAAATAATCAATAGTATTAAATCTGAGTTGACACTCAACATAACTGTACAAATAGCATACCAATTGCTATTGATTGTAGTTTTAAGGCATCTTTAGGCCAAACCAAGGTAACTTAAACATTGATCTCATAACAAATGAGCAAATATCCAGAAGCAGAGAAAGAGAGAAAGCAAAAACTCATTAAACTGAAATGTAAACCTTTCTGCTCTTCAAATGATAGAAATCAATGAGATCATCAGGCTGAGCATAAGAATCCTGAGATTTAGCCTTGATCTCCTCATTCTCTCTAGTCTGCTTCTCGGCCAGATACACAGCAAAGCTCTCATGGCATGATTTCAGTAATAGTTTTCTAACCTCATCTCCTCCCGTATTACATAAAAGCTTTATACAAAGCACGATCTTATCATATGAACTACCATCCATCTGCTTAGACAGAACTGATGAAGTCCCCAGCTGTAAAAGAGACACCATTATCAGGAGAACCCCAGTTGTCACCTTGTTTACCTCTGTTTTTGATGGCTGGACCTCTTCCAGCCTCAGAACCAGCTTGGTCAGAGTATTCGCCAATACTGCAGCTACAAAGAAATCACCTGACAAGATCAAAGACCTCAAATGCAGGGTGGCTGAAAGAGATTTAGGCGACACCAAAGGTTTCAAAAGAGCGGTCTCAGTAGCAGCCGTTTGAGTAGCATAAGTCCCATCAGCCAAGATAACCGGTTTCCTAGCAGACACAGCAATTGATGATGAAGCTGTTGCCTCAGGTTGCATTTGCACATTTGCAATTTCAATCTCCTCAGTGATGGTAAATAATGGAAGATCTCCTAAGCACTGTTTGATTGTTTCAAGCGCGCTCTGCACCTCAGAAAGAGAGAGAGAATACTCACCCAGTAACCATAATGCTCGTGTACAAATAATTGGATGGTGTATCTGGAAAAATGTGTCAGTCAGCCGTTGTATGATGGAGGCACGGAGCTTAGGGTTGGTCTCGATGATCTCTCTAAGGAAATTGATCACATTGGCACCAGATTTGACATCAGAATCACCAAGGAAGTCCATGAGAGCATAGGCGACTGAGCTGGCTACCTCGGGGAATTCCATTGTGCATGTGTGGATGGCTTGGACAAGAACCAGACGGTACTCACCACTCTTGTCGAGATCCTCGCCTCCAGCTGCAGCTGGTATTTGGGTCTTCAGGACTTCTTTTTTGAGGAACAGAACCACCTCCTCTACATTCTTCAGGGTCAGGAGCTCCAGCACAATGGAAATGACCTGATGTGAACATGATTATTTAGTGCTGAGCAAGCAGTAACTCAAAAAAAAAAAAAAAAAAAAAAAACCTTTCTAATTGGTTGATCAGGCCTAATTAAAGATTAAAGTGGTGAGTATTAATCATAATTGAAAATTTCTGATTTTTGCCATTTTTTTCATTATTTAAAGCATTTCTGCTTTCCTGCATACTTGAGGGCATATTGAGGTGAAGTTTGGTTCAAATCAAGAGTAAATTGAACAGCTGGTAAGTTAGCCAGGTGGCTATCTACTTAATTGACAGATGCTTAATTCAGCTGGAGGTAAATAACAGAAAATTAAGTGAATCAGGGATTGATTCAGTAAATTAGGAGCTGAAAGTTTCAATTTAAAAGGAATCCACATAAAACTTTACTATAAAATATTCAAACAGAATCAAGTGCAAACCACATCACCTTGCGACGTATGTCAAGATCAGGAGTGGACAGCACTCTAACTACATCCATCACAACCTCCACTAAGACAGCACGGTGAGCCACACGGAGCTCATCAAGCCGGTCAAGAACAATCAACCTGACATTGTTGTCACTCTGAGAAGCAAGCAGTTGGCAGTACGTGTTTGCTGCAGCCCGCACAGCAGTAGGGGCAGAGGATAGAGATACAAGAGTGCCAGCACACTCGTACACCACCTCACTGTTGGGAGATGAAAGAAGGGAGATGATTATGTTCATGTACCTACCCTTGAGAGCCGGGTTTGTGCGGCAGACCTTTCGGATCAGGTCTAGCACTGCCATTTGGAGGAGGCCTGACCATCCTGAAACCTGTTTTGGAAATCTCAAGAAACTCAATGGATAGACAACAAACATATACCAAATTAAAAAAATAAAGAAAGATATGAATAAGAGCGGTGCCATAACAATCACTCTTCAGGTATTTCTCAGTAGACAAAATGCTTTGGTTAAGTTGGTTATGATGTACAGAAACTGCAACTGTACAATTAACTTTATATAGCATTTTTTTGTTTTCATTCTATTGATGTTATTTTGTTTTCAGTACAAAGGTAATTCTATATCCTTCTCTCAAAAACCTTTTCCATACACACCTCATCTCTGGAATAGAACCTGATCAAAATTTTCTACCCTCAATCATTCCCACCCCCTGCCACCATTATCCTACCCAATTAGTCCTAAAACATATAATAAGCAATAACTAGTAATAACCTGATCAGCATGCGAGAGAAGAAAAGCCACAGCCCGATCTTGTGCGCAATTGCAAAGCATGACAAATGCATTCCTTCTCGCCGAAGCATCAGCTTCAGTTTCTACTAACTTCTCCACCAAATCAGCTGCATCAGGCAGGAGATGCTCCCCATGCGGCAACCGACTGATAGCTGAAATAGCCAGCAACGCATTTCTCCTTACAAACGGGTGTCTATGATTAACACACGTTACCACAGATGGCATCAAGGGCTCCAAGATTTCATTCTCCGAGATTCTACAGAGAAACCTCAGAGTGACGCCTCTGATGTACTCATTTGGGTGCTGAAGGTTATTTCTCAAATTCTGACATATCAGAATCATCTCAGGCAGAACCCGACCACTCGCATCAGTTTTCGAGATAATCTCGAGGTAGAGAAGCAGCAATTTCTGGATTGTGTGATCTTCTGAGGGAAGCACATAACGAACAATCGTGATAAAGAGTTGGGGGAGGGTTTCACCATTTAGCAAGAGCTTAATAGCCTTCTTCAAAGCGTCGATCTTCAGGGGGATGTCGTTTCCTTCAAGCGCCTCTTTGATCTCGTTCACCATGGCTAGAGAGCCCTTGTCGAAGTGCACTAAGAGAGTGCACGACCGCTCCGTCTTCTCCATGTTCCCCTGGATTGAGGAATCCTAGGGTTAGGGTTTTGCTTTGGGTTTGGTTTGGTTTGGGAAAGGAAGGGAAGGAAAGGGAAGGGAACTAGGGAAGGGAAGAATGGGATCTGGTGGGAAGTGGTGGTTGCAAGATCTGAAGAGCGAAGTGTGTAGTGGTAAGTGGTTACTGGTTAGTGTACCAGCAGAGAAGGGAAAGCAAAAAGAGTAAGAAGGATAGTTCGAGCGGTTCGCTTCCGTTTCTCCACTTACAATGACAATGGATGTGTCCTGTGTAAAGGAATGGAGGAGAAGATTCAAATGTATTTTCTGCGTTTCTGAGTTGAAAATGGGAGTTATAAAAAAATATATATCTATATATCAGAGTACTTAATAATTAAGAAATTAAAATTTATAAATAAATTCTATATATTTTGGATCAGAATGCTTAATAATTAAGAACTTAAAACTTAGAAAAAAATTTCTATATTTTAGATCAGAATACTTAATAATTAAGAAATTTAAATTTTAAAAAATCTATAGATTTTACAGATCAAAGTAAAATTGGATTAGGTACAGAAATAGTGTATCCACTACATTCATTGTAATTAGATAGGTTGGCATAATATTTTGTATCATCTAGTAATTTCTATTATCCGAAGATACGATTTTAAACGTTTGAACCGTACAAGACTATGGGCTCGTAGGAGCAGTAATAATAAAATTAAAACTCATAAAAAAAAAAGATGAAATTTTGAAACTCTTTAGCTATACCATATTATCTTACTTTGCACCATGTCATATATATATATATAGAGAGAGAGTATGAATAAAATACACTAATGTGTACGGATCGTCACCGTACACATGAGTCGTTTTTCGAAATCTAAAATTCAAATGGTCAATCCGAACCGTTCAAGCATTCTCGATTAATTAATTAATTATATATATATAGAGAGAGAGAGAGAGAATGGCTAACGCGCCATCGATGGCACGTGCCATCAATTTTCTATCGACTCGTTTTTTCGAGTCCAAAATTCAAATAGTCGATCCAAACAGTTCAAGTTGATCACAATATTGAAATACCCTTGGAGACCAAATTTTACATTTTTTTCAAAATTTTTTGCTATTTATTGTGATATTTTCAAATTGGAGGGCCTGAAATACTCTAATCATAATGTTTTTAAAAAATATCATAATAAATAGAAAAAAAATTTGAAAAATATAAAATTTTGTCTCCAAGGATATTGTAATATGTCGAACAACTTGAACGGTTTGGATTGACCATTTGAATTTTGGATCTTGAAAAACCATCGAGGGCACGTTAGCCATAATATATATATATAAAGTTTCTCTCTTCTAATTACTTCTGCTATATTGTTCAGGTGTCTCAATTTCTCATGCATTCTCTCTCCATTTTACTAAGATGCATATAGAATTTCTAATGTGTATCTCTACATGGATTTTCGAATGACGTTCAAACTATTTCCTACTGTAAAAAAAATAATTCACTCAGATTTATTGAACGTAAAATTTTTATTAAAATGATTTTAATATAAAGTTTTAATTTTACTTAAGAAACCAATACTTCTTTTAAGTAATATTTTACTGTCTCTGTTGTTTTTAATCAAATAAAATCGAGTGAATTAAGACGATATTCTTTGCTGCCTTTATTTTGCAATTTTGTTGCAGTTAAGAAAAGGTAATGGAGAACTCCAGTGTTATTTCACAGGGATGGATGAAGGCAGAAACTTCCGTAATGCTTTCCGGCAAACATAAGCTAAAAACTGACTGCAGCCGGAGCATTCGTACATACTCCGAAAGCCAATAGACTAAAGGCCGATCCAGAATTGGTTCTCATGGAGTCATCGCAGAATTTCCCAACAAATAAATCCAGAGTAGCTTACGGGCATTTAAAATCATCAAAAAAAATAAAAATTCAGAGAATTATATTACCTTTTTTTTTTTTTTAGAAAGGCTTGGTAGTTGCTACCAAGTAAATATATTACCTTTAAGTTGGTTAAATCATTTTCACGTAGTACTATTAAAGGTCGTATATTTCAAGATTATATTCGTACATATTCCAATACTCAATGAAAGTGGCCCCGCTTAATTCCTGAGAATAATCTATGGTAATTTTTTTGTATTTTTAAAAAAATCAGTTCGACGTATTAATAATAAGGTGGGCGTAACAAAAAAATTTCTGAAAAATTAACTTTGTGGCACGTAGTCTAGTAGTCTAGTGGCTCGATGATAAGATCACTAAATTATTTTTTTATCCTCAAAGAGGTTAAGGATTCAAGCCATATGTTTAATTAAAAAAAATAGATGACAAAATTATCTCTCTTTTTTTTTAAAAAAAATTTAACTTTGTGGAAGTTGAGTTTGGCATATATTTTAAGGCCAAGGATGGCTTCCGTCCATATGATCGTTTTCGCATTGAACATTTCAAACAATGGATCCAAACCGATCGATTTGTTTTTCATATAAAAAAATATAAGAAACTAATTTTTTACATTATTTATTTTTTTTAACTATTTTTGGGTATTTTAGAAAATTCATTATATAAAAATTATGAATTGTCTAATAACAAAGTTTTTCTAAAATACCAATAAAATAGTAAAAAAATTTGAAAAATGTATAAATTAGTTTCTTATAAATTTTCAATATGGAGAACATATTTAATAGTTCGAATCAGTTTTTTAAAATTTAAAATGTGAGAACGATTGTATTGAACAAGCCATGTCGGTCATGTATATTGCACGCTAGCATTTCTCTTTTTTTATTATCAAAATGCTTTTCAACCTTTAAGGCTCCAGGACATGCTATCAAAGGGAAGGAACGGAAGGGAATGGGAAAAAAAAAATTTCGAAAAGGGAGCTGCCCGAAGTTGTTTCTATCTTGCTAGTTGCTACTCGCTCCAGAATGAAAATAAATAATGAAATACTCAAAAAGATAAGGTCGGCTATTAATGGTGGCCGGTGGAATATTTTAAAATGTCTCTATTTCATTTATACTTTTTAATCTATGTTAATCCGTTAATGAACATATATTATGCACATAAATTGAACCCCATTTCTAAACCTAATTAAAAACATTTGATAAAATTTAATTGGTCTCCCATGGACCATGTACACCTAAAAATAAAAGTAATTTTGACACCTTCACACTCGTTATCTAACTAAATTTGGCATATAACAAATACTATACACCATTACAAAATGTTAACCATCAAATATTAAAACAGTTAAAATACATGTCTATTCAATATTAACAAGTACGGCACAGATTTCATAGACACAACGGCCAAGATTCTTGATGAAGAACATTTTTAGAAGCAACCATTGTTACCTCTAGTTGGAAAATACCAACTTAAATATGACTCTGATCTTACTTATTCAAAATGAATGGATTATACATAGTAATTACGCATATAATGTGCAAAAATAATGCAAATTCATATTATCATTTCAGGATTTCAAGCAATTTTGCATTCATTTTAAGCTATTTGAGCACAAATCTAGGTATAAACTCTTTATATATTCTAGAATATGTTTCTAATCTTAGTTATTCAAAATGATTGGATTATACATAGTAATTACGCATATAATGTGCAAAGAATGCAAATTCTGATTATCATTTGAGAATTTCTAGCGATTATGCATCCATTTTATACTATTTGATCATAATAATCTAGATTTATGCTCTTTATTTTTCTAAAATATGTTTCTGATCTTGCTTATTCAGAATGAATGGATTATACATAGTAATTACGCATAAAATGTGCAAATAATGCAAATTCTGATTATCATTTGAGCATTTCTATCAATTTCGCATTCATTTTAAGCCATTTGATCACAATAATTTTGATTTATGAACTTTATATAATTTAGATATGTTTCTTATCTTACTAATTCAAAATATTTGGATTATACATAGTAATTGCGCATATAATTTGTAAATAATGCAAATTTCTGATTATCATTTGAGCATTTTAAGCGATTTTGCATTCATTTTACGTCATTTGATCACAATAATCTAGATTTAAGCTCTTTATATATCCTAGATTATGTTTCTTATCTTTCTTATTCAAAATGATTGGATTGTATATAGATAATTACACATATAATGTGGAAATAATGCAAATTACGATTATCATTTGAGCATCTCAAGCGATTTTGCATTCATTTTAAATCATTTGATCACAATAATCGAGGTTTAAGCTCTTTATATATTCTAAAATATGATTCTGATCTTATTTATTCAAGATGAATAGATAAACATAGTAATTACACATACAATTTGTAAATAATGCAAATTCTGATTATCATTTGAAAATTTCAAGCGATTTTGCATTCATTTTAAGTCATTTGATCACAATAAACTAGGTTTAAGCTCTTTATAAAATCTAGAATATATTTCTAATCTTACTTATTCAAAATTAATAGATTATACATAGTAATTACAAATAAAATGTGCAAATAATGCAAATTCTGATTATCATTTGAGCATTTCTAGCGATTTTGCATTCATTTTAAGCTACGATAACAATAATCTAAATTTAAACTCTTTATAATGTCTAGAATATGTTTCTAATCTTATTTATTCAAAATTATTAGATTATACACAGTAATTACGCATATAATGTGCAAATAATGAAAATTCTAATTATCATTTGAGCATTTCAAGCTATTTTGCATTCATTTTAAGTCATTTGATCAGAATAATCTTGATTTAATCTCTTTATACATTCTAGAATATGTTTTTGACCTTACTTATTCAGAATAAAAGGATTATACATAGTAATTACGCATAAAATGTGCAAATAATGCAAATTCTGATTATCATTTGAGCATTTCTAGCTATTTTGCATTCATTTTAAGCTATTTTATCACAATAATCTATATTTCAGCTCTATATAATGTCTAGAATATTTTAAGCTATTTTATCACAATAACTTATTCATTTCTTCACAATATTGTACATTTAAACTCTCCATACGGTCTAGAATATGATTCAGGTCCCACTTATTAAAAAAAGATTGGATTATACCAAGTAATTACGCATATGAAGTTCAAAATAACTCTCATTCTGAGTAATTTGAGCATTTCAACTGTTTCTGAACTCATTCTAAATCATTTCTTTACAATAATTATCATTCAAACTCTACATACGGTCTAGAATATGATTCATATCTTATTTATTCAAAAAGGTAAATTATGCATAATAATTACGCATATGAAGTGCAAATAACTCTCATTGTGAGTAATTTGAGCATTTCAACCATTTTTTAATTCATTCTAAGTCATTTCTTCACAATAATTTACATTTAAACTCTCCATTCAGACTAGAATACTATTCAGGTCCTACTTATTCATTAAGATTGGATTATATAAAGTTATTATGCATATAAAGTGCAAATAACCCTCATTCTAAGTAATATTTGAACATTTCAACCATTTCTGAATTCATTCTAAGTCATTTCTTCATAATAATTTTCATTTAAACTCACTATACTGTATAGAATATGATTCATATCTTATTAATTCAAAATGATTGGATCATACATAATAATTACTCATGTAAACTACAAATAATGTATATTCTGAGTATCATTTGAGCATTTCAATCGATCCTGAATTCATTCCAAGTCATTTTATCACAATAATCCAAATTTAAACCTACATACGGTCTAGAATATGATTCGGAACTTACTTATTCAAAAAGATTAGGTTATACCAAGTAATTAAGCATATAAAGTGCAAATAACTTGCATTCTGAGTAATTTGAGCATTGCAACCATTTCTGAATTCAGTCTAATTCAATTTTTCACAATAATATACATTAAAACTCTCCATACGGTCTAGAATATGATTCAAGTCTTACTTATTCAAAAAGATTAGATTAAACCAAGTAATTATGCATATAAAGTGCAAATAACACGCATTCTGAGTAATTTGAGCATTGCAACCATTTCTAAATTCATTCTAATTCAATTTTTCACAATAATATACATTAGAACTCTCCATACGGTCTAGAATATGATTCAAGTCTTACTTATTCAAAAAGATTAGATTAAACCAAGTAATTATGCATATAAAGTGCAAATAACTCGCATTCTAAGTAATTTGAGCATTTCAACCGTTTATGAATTCATTCTAAATCATTTATTCACAATAATCTACATTTAAACTCTCTATACTATATAGAATTTGATTCAGGTCCTGCATATTCAAAAAGATTGGATTATTCCAAGTAATTGCCCTTATAAAGTGCAAATAACTCTCATTCTAAGTAATATTTGCATTTCAACCGTTTCTGAATTCATTCTATGTAATTTTTCACAATAATCTATATTTAAACTATCTATACTGTATAGAATATGATTCAGGTCCTACTTATTCAAAAGATTGAATTTACCAAGTAATTATACTTATAAAGTGCAAATAACTCTCATTCTGAGTTATATTTGAGCATTTTAACCGTTTCTGAATGCAGTCTAATTCATTTCTTCACAATAATCTATATTTAAACTCTCTATACTGTATAAAATATGATTGATATCTTATTTTTTCAAAAAGATTGGATTATACATAATAATTACGCTTATAAAGTGCAAATAATGCATATTCTGAGTATCATTTGAGCATTTCAACTGTTTCTGAATTCATTTCAAGTTATTTCAACACAATAATTTATATTTAAACTCTCCATACGGTCTAGAATATGATTTAGGTCTCACTTATTCAAAAAGATTAGATTATACCAAGAAATTACGCATATAAAGTGCAAATAACTCGCATTCTGAGTAATTTGAGTATTCCAACCGTTTCTGAATTCATTCTAAGTCATTTCTTCACAATAATCTATATTTAAACTCTCTATACAATCTAAAATATGATTCATATCTTATTTATTCAAAAAGATTTGATTATACGCATATAAAGTGCAAATAAGACAATTCTGAGTATCAGTTGAGTATTTTAATCGTTTCTGGATTCATTCTAAATCATTTCATCACAATAATCTAAATTTAAACTCTTTATATTGTCTAGAAAATTATTCATATCTTTTTTTTCAAAAACATTGGATTATACATAGTAATTATGTATATAAAGTGCAAATAACTCGCATTCTAAGTAATTTGAGCATTTGAACCGTTTCTGAATTCATTCTAAGTCAATTTATTCACAATAATCTACATTTAAACTCTCTATACTGTATTGAATATGATTCAGCTCCTACTTATTCAAAAGTATTTGATTATACCAAGTAATTACGCTTATAAAGTGCAAATAACTCTCATTCTGAGTAATATTTGAGCATTTCAACCATTTCTGAATTCATTCTAAGTCATTTCTTCATAATAATCTATATTTAAACTCTCTATAAAGTATAGAATATGATTCATATCTTATTAATTCAAAAAGATTTGATTATACATAATAATTACGCATATAAAGTGCAAATAATTATATTTTGAGTATCATTTGGGCACTTCAACCGTTTCTGAATTCATTTGAAGTCATTTCATCAAATAATCTACATTTAAACTCTCCATACGGTCTAGTATATGATTCAAGTCTTACTTATTCAAAAAGATTAGATTATACCAAGAAATTAAGCATATAAAGTGCAAATATCTCACATTCTGAGTAATTTGAGCATTTCAACCGTTTCTGAATTCATTCTAAGTCATTTCTTCACAATAATCTGCATTTAAAATCTTCATACGGTCTAGAATATGATTCATATCTTATTTATTCAAAAAAAGTTGATTATACAAAGTAATTACGCATATCAGTGCAAATAAATACAATTCTGAGTATCATTTGAGCATTTCAATTGTTTATGGATTCATTCTAAGTCATTTCATTACAATAATCAATATTTAAACTCTTTATACTCTCTAGACTAAGATTTAGATCTTGTTTATTCGCAAAGATTGTATTATACATAGTAATTACGAATATACATTGCAAATAATGCAATTATGAGTTTCATTTTAGCATTTCAATCATTTCGGGATTCATTCTAGGTCATTTCATCACAATAATCTGCATTTAAACTCTTTATTCTATCTATAATATGATTCATTTCTTATTTATTCAAAAATATTAGATTATACATAGTAATTACGCATATAAATACAAATAATGCAATTTTGAGTATCATTTGAGAATTTCTATCGTTTCTGGATTCATCCTAATTCATTTCATCACAATAATGAACATATAAACTCTTTATATTGTCAAGAATATTATTCATATCTTATTTATTCAAAAAGATTGGATTATACATTATAATTACGCATATAAATGTAAATAATACAATTCTGAGTTACATTTGAGCATTTCAATCGTTTCTGGATTCATTCTAAGTCATTTCATCATAATAATCTTCATTTAATCTCTTTATCCTGTCTAGAAAATGATTCATATCTTGTTTATTAAAAAATTTTAGATTATAAATAATAATTACGCATATCAAGTGTAAATAATGCAATTCTGAATATAATTTGATCATTTCAATTGTTTCTGGATTTATTCTATGTCATTTAATCACCATAATCTATATTTAAAATCTTTGTACTGTCAAGAATATGATTCATATCTTATTTATTCAAAAAGATTGGATTATATATAGTAACTATGCATATAAAGTACAAATAATGCAATTTTGAGTTATCATACTATCATTTGACCATTTCAATCGTTTCTAGATTCATTCTAAGTCAGTTCATCACAATAATCTGCATTTAAACTCTTTAAATTGTCCAGACTAAGATTCAGATCTTGGTTACTCAAAAAAATTGGACTCTACATAGTAATTACGCATAAATGCAAATAATGCAATTCTGAGTATCATTTGAGTATTTCAATCGTTTCTGGATTTATTCTATGTAATTTCATCACAATTATCTACATTTAAACTCTTTATACTGTCTAGAATATAATTAATATCTTATTTATTCAAAAAGATTGTATTATATATAGTAATTACGTATATAAATGCAAATAACGCAATTCTGAGTATTATTTGAGCATGTTAATCGTTTCTTCATTCATTCTAAGTCATTTCATCACAATAATCTAAATTTGAACTCTTTATCCTGTCTAGAATATGATTCATATCTTGTTTATTCAAAAAGATTGAATTATACATAATAATTACGCATATAAATTCAAATAATGCAATTCTGAGTATAATTTGAGCATTTCAATCATTTCTGGATTCAGTCTATGTCATTTCATGACAATAATCTACATTTAAACTCATTATACTGTCTAGAATATGATTCATATCTTGTTTATTCTTAAATAATGGGTTATACATAATAATTACGCATATAAATGCAAATAATGCAATTCTGAGTATAATTTGAGCATTTAAATCGTTTCTGGATTCATTCTATGTCATTTCAAGACAATAATCTATATTTAAACTTATTATACTGTCTAGAATATGATTCATATCTTGTTTATTCAAAAAGATTGGATAATTACGCATATAAATGCAAATAATGCAATTCTGAGTATCATTTGAGCATTTCAGTCGTTTCTGGATTAATTCTGTGTCATTTCATCACAATAATCTATATTTAAACTCTTTGTACTGTCTATACTATGATTCATAACTTGTTTATTCAAAAATATTGGATTATACATAGTAATTACGCATATAATATGGAAATAATGCAATTCCGGGTATCATTTGAGCATTTCAATCCTTTCTGGAATCATTCTAAGTCCATCACAATAATTTACATTTAAACTCTTTATGCTGTCCATATTAAGATTCAGATCTTATTTATTTAAAATGATTGGATTATACATAGTAATTACGCATATAAAGTGCAAATAATGCAATTTTGTGTGTCATTTGTATTTCAATTGTTTTTGGATTCATTTTATGTAATTTCATAACAATAATCTAAATTTAAACTGTTTATACTATCTAGAATATGATTCATATCTTGTTTATTCTAAAAGATTGGATTATACATAGTAATTACGCATATGAATTGCAAATAATGCAATTCTGTGTATCATTTGAGCATTTGAATCGTTTATGGATTCTTGCTATGTCATTTCATCACAATAATCTACATTTAAACTCTTTATACTGTCTAGAATATGATTCATATCTTATTTATTCAAAAATGTCGGATTATGCATAGTAATTATGAATATAAAGTGCAAATAATGCAATTCTGAGTATCATTTCAGCATTTCAATCATTTCTGGATTCATTCTAAGTCATTTCATCACAATAATCTACATTTAAACTCTTTATACTGTCTAAAATATGATTCATATATTGTTTAATAAAAAAAGATTGGATTATACATAGTAATTACGAAAAAAGTGCAAATAATGCAATTCTGAGTATCATTTGAGCATTTGAATCGTTTCTGGACTTATTCTAAGTCATCTCATCACAATAATCTTCATTTAAACTCTTTATCCTGTCTAAAATATGATTCATATCTTGTTTACTCAAAAAGATTAGATTATACATAGTAATTACGCATATAAATGCAAATAATGAAATTCTGAGTATAATTTGAGAATTTCAATCATTTCTGGATTCATTCTATGTCATTTCATGACAATAATCTAAATTTAAACTCTTTATACTGTCTAGAATATGATTAATTTTTTCTTATTTATTCAAAAAGATTAGATTATACGTAGTAATTATGCATATAAATTCAAATAATGCAATTATGAGTTAATTTTTAGCATTTCAATTGTTTCGGGATTCATTCTAAGTAATTTCATCACTATAATCTAGATTTAAACTCTTTATACTGTCTAGAATATGATTCATATCTTGTTTATTAAAAAAGATTGAATTATACATAATTTTTACGCACATAAATTGCAAATAATGCAATTCGGAGTATCATTTGAGAATTTCAATCATTTTTGGATTCATTCTAAGTAATTTCATCACAATAATCAACATTTAAACACTTTATACTCTCTAGACTAATATTTAGATCTTGTTTATTCGAGTAATTACGAATATATATTGTAAAAAATGTAATTTTTAGTTTAATTTTATCATTTCAATCGTTTCTAGATTCATTCTGAGTCATTTCATCACAATAATCTACATTTAAACTATTTATACTGTCTATAATATGATTCAGTTCTTATTAATTCAAAAATATTAGATTATACGTAGTAATTACGCATATACAGTGTAAATACTGCAATTCTGAGTATAATTTGAGCATTTCAATCATTTCTTGATTCATTCTATGTCATTTCATCACAATAATTTTCATTTAAACTTTTTATACTGTCTAGAAAATGATTCATCTCTTGTTTATTAAGGAAGATTAGATTATACATAATAATTATGCATATCAAGTGCAAGTAATGCAATTCAGAATATAATTTGAGCATTTAAGTTGTTTCTGCATTCATTCTATGTTATTTCATTACAATAATCTACATTTATGCTCTTTATAATTTTTAGAATATGATTCATTTCTTTTTATTCTTAAAGATAGGATTATACTTAGTAATTACACATATAAAGTGCAAAAATTGCAATTCTGAGTATCATTTGATCATTTCAATCGTTTCTGGATACATTCTAAGTCATTTCATCACCATAATCTATATTTAAAATTTTTATACAGTCAAGAATATGATTCATATCTTGTTTATTCAAAAAGATTGGATTATATATAGTAACTACGCATGTAAAGTGCTAATAAAGCAATTATGAATATCATTTGACCATTTCAATCGTTTCTGGATTCATTCTAAGTCATTTCATCACAATAATCTATATTTAAACTCTTTATAATGCTTAGAATATAATTAATATCTTATTTATTCAAAAAGATTGGATTAAACATAGTAATTGCGCATATAAAGTGCAAATAATGCACTTCTGATTATCATTTGAGCATTTCAATCATTTCTCGATTCATTCTAAGTCATTTCATAACAATAATCTACATTTAAACTCTTGATACTGTCTAGAATGTGATTCATATCATGTTTATTGAAGAGGATTGGAGTATACACATTAATTACACGTATAAAGTGCAAAGAATGCAATTCTGAGTATCATTTGAGCATTTCAATCGTTTCTGAATTCATTCTAAGTCATTTCATCACAATAATCAACATTTAAACTCTTTATACTATCTAGAATATGACTCATATCTTGTTTATTCAAAAACATTGGATTATACACAATAATTACACATATAAAGTGCAAATAATGCAATTTTGAGTATCATTTGAGCATTTCAATCATTTCAGGTTTTATTCTATGTCATTTCATCACAATTATCTACATTAAACTCTTTATACTGTCTGAAATATGATTCATATCTTGTTTATTTAAAAAAATTGGATTATACATAGTAATTACGCATATAAATGCAAATAATGCAATTCAGAGTATGATTTGAGCATTTCAATTGTTTTGGGATTCATTTTAAATCATTTCATCACCATAATCTATATTTAAACTCTTTATACTGTCTAGAATATGATTCATATTTTGTTTATTAAAAAAGATTGGATTATACATAGTAATTCCGCTTAAAAATATAAATAATGCAATTCTGAGTATCATTTGAGCTTTTCATTCGTTTCTGGATTCATTTTAAGTCATTTCTTCAGAATAATCTACATTTAAACTCTTTATACTGTCTAGAATATGATTCATATATTGTTTATTCAAAAAGATTGGATTATACATAGTAAGCATATAAATGAAAATAATGCTATTCTGAGTATAATTTGAGCATTTCAATCGTTTCTGAATTCTATATAATTTCATCAAAATAATTTACTTTTAAACTCTTTATACTGTTTATAATATGATTCATATATTGTTTGTTCAAAAAGATTGGATTATACATAGTAATTATGCAAATAAAATGCAAAAAATGCAATTCTGAGTATCATTTGGGCATTTCAATCGTTTCTAGATTCATTCTAAGTCATTTCATCACAATAATCTACATTTAAACTCTTTATGCTGTCTAGAATATGTTTCATATCTTATTTATTAAAAAAAGATTGGATTATACATAGTAATTACGCATATAAATGCAAATAATGTAATTCTGAGTATCATTTGTGCTTTTCATTCGTTTCTGGATTTATTTTAAGTCATTTCTTCAGAATAATCCACATTTAAACTCTTTATGCTGTCTAGAATATGATTCATCTATTGTTTATTTAAAAAGATTGGGATATACATAGTAATTACGCATATAAATGAAATAATACTATTCTGAGTATGATTTGAGCATTTCAATCGTTTTTGGATTAATTCTATGTTATTTCATCACAATAATGTACTTTTAAACTCTGTATACTGTCTAGCATTTGATTCATATATTGTTTTTTCATAAAGATTGGATTATACAAAGTAATTACGCAAATAAGTGCAAAAAATTTAATTCAGAGTATCATTTGGGCATTTCAATCGTTTCTAGATTCATTCTAAGCCATTTAATCAAAACAATCTACATTGAAACTTTTTGTACTGTCTAAAATATGATTCATATCTTGTTTATTAAAAAAGATTGGATCATACATAGTAATTATGCATATAAAGTGCAAATAATTCAATTCTGAGTATTATTTGAGCATTTCAATCGTTTCTGGATTCATTCTAACTCATTTCATCACAATAATCTACATTTAAAATATTTATAGAGTCTAGAATATGATTCATATCTTATTTATTCAAAAAGATAATATTTTACATAGTAATTACGCATATAAAATGCAAATAATGCAATTCTGAGTATAATTTGAGCATTTCAATCGTTTCTGAATTCATTCTAAGTCATTTCATCACAATAATCTACATTTAAACATTTTATACTGTCTAGAATATGATTCATATCTGGTTTATTAAAAAAGATTACATTATACATATTAATTACACATTTAAAGTACAAATAATGCAATTCTGAGTATAATTTGAGTATTTCTAATTGTTTCTTGATTCATTCTATGTCATTTCATTAAAATAATCTATATTTAAACTATTTATACAGTCTAAAATTTGAATCATATCAGGTTTATTTAAAAAGATTGGATTATACAAACTAATTACTCATATAAAGTGCAAATATTGTAATTCTAAGTATCATTTGAGCATTTCAATCGTTTTTGAATTCATTCTATTTTATTTCATCACAATAATCTACATTTAATCTCTTTATTCTGTCTAGAATATGATTCAAATCTGGTTTATTCAAAAATATTGGATTATACATCATAATTACGCATATAAAATGCAAATAATCCAATTCTGAGTATAATTTGAGCATTTAAATCATTTCTGGATTCATTCTATGTCATTTCATCATAATAATTTACATTTAAACTGCTTATACTGTCTTAAATATGATTCATATGTTGTTTATTCAAGAAGATTGGATTATTCATAGTAATTATGCATATAAAAGCAAATAATGCAATTCTGAGTATAATTTGAGCATTTCAATCGTTTCTGGATTCATTCTAAATCATTTCATCACAATAATGTACATTTAAACTCTTTATACTGTTTAGAATATGTTTCATATCTTATTTATTCAGAAAGATTGGATTAAATAAAGTAATTACGCATATAAATGCAAATACTGCAATTCTGATTATAATTTGAGCATTTCAATCGTTTCTGGATTCATTCTATGACATTTCATCACAACAATTTTCATTTAAACTCTTTATACTGTCTAGAATATGATTCATATGTTGTTTATTCAAGAAGATTGGATTATTCATAGTAATTACGCATATAAATGCAAATAATGCAATTTTAAATATAATTTGAGACTTTCAATCGTTTCTGGATTCATTCTAAGTCATTTCATCACAATAATCTATATTTAAACTCTTTATACAGTCTAGAATATGAATCATATCTTATTTATTCAAAAAGATTGGATTATACATAGTAATTATGCATATAAAGTGCAAATAATGAATTTCTTAGTATAATTTGATGATTTCAATCTTTTCTCGATTCATTCTATGTCATTTCATCACAATAATCTACATTTAAACTCTTCATACATTCTAGAATATGATTCATATCTTATTTATTCAAAAAACATTGATTATACATAGTAATTACGAATATAATGAGCAAATAATGCAATTCTGTGTATCATTTGAGAATTTCAATCGTTTCTGGATTCATTCTATGTCATTTCACCACTATAATCTACATTTAAACTCTTTAAACTTTCTGGAATATGATTCAGATCTTATTTATTCAAAGAGATTAGATTATACATAGTAATTACGCATATAAATACAAATAATGCAATGCGGAGTATAATTTGAGCATTACAATCATTTCTGGATTCATTCTAATATTATTCATATTTTGTTTATTCAAAAAGATTAGATTATACGTAGTAATTACGCAAATAAATGCAAATAATTCAATTCTGAGTGTAATTTGAGCATTTCAATTGTTTCTGGATTCATTGTAAGTCATTTCAACACAATAATCTATATTTAAAATATTTATACTGTCTATAATATGCTTCATATCTTATTTATTCAAAAAGAATACATTATATATAGTAATTACGCATATAAATGCAAATAATGCCTTTCTGAGTATCATTGGTGCTTGTAATTCATTTCTGGATTCATTTTAAGTCATTTCTTCACAATAATCTACATGTAAACTCTTTATACTGTCTAGAATATGATTCATATATTGTTTATTCAAAAAGATTGGATGATACATAAAAATTACGTGTATAAATGCAAATAATCCAATTCTGAATATAATTTGAGCATTTAAATCATTTATGGATTCATTCTATGTCATTTCATCAAAATAATTTACATTTAAACTGGTTATACTGTCTTAAATATGATTCATATGTTGTTTATTCAAGAAGATTGGATTATTCACAGTAATTATGCATATAAAAGCAAATAATGCAATTCTGAGTATAATTTGAGCATTTCAATCGTTTCTGGATTCATTCTAAATCAATTCATCACAATATTGTACATTTAAACTCTTTATACTATCTAGAATATGTTTCATATCTTATTTATTCAGAAAGATTGGATTATATATAGTAATTACGCATATAAATGCAAATAATGCAATTCTGAGTATAATTTGAACATTTCAATCGTTTCTGGATTCATTCTAAGTCATTTCATCACAATAATCGACATTTAAACTCTTTATACTGTCTAGAATATGATTGATATGTGGTTTATTCAAAAAGATTAGATCACACATAATAATTACGCATATAAAATGCAAATAATGAAATTCTGAGTATCATATGAACATTTCAATCTTTTCTGGATTCTTTCTAAGTCATTTCATCACAATAATCAAAATTTAAACTCATTATACTGTCTAGAATATGATTCATATCTTGTTTATGCAAAAAGATTGGATTATACATAGTAATTATGCATATAAAGTGCAAAAAATTTAATTCTTAGTATAATTTGAGCATTTCAATCGTTTCTGGATTCATTCTAAGTCATTTCATCACAATAATCTACATTTAAACTCTTTATACTGTCTAGATTATGATTTATATGTTTTTTATTCAAGAAGATTGGATTTTTCATAGTAATTACGCATATAAATGCAAATAAAGAAATTCTGAGTATAATTTGAGCATTTCAATCGTTTCTGGTTTCATTCTAAGTCATTTCATCACAATAATCAAAATTTAAACTCATTATACTGTCTAGAATATGATTCATATCTTGTTTATTCAAAAATATTGGATTATACATAGTAATTATGCATATAAATGTAAATAATGCAATTCTGAGTTTAATTTGAGCATTTCAATCGTTGCTAGATTCATTCTAAGTTATTTCATTACAATAATCTACATTTAAACTCTTTATACTGTTTAGAATTTGATTATTATGTTGTTTATTTAAAAATATTGGATTATACATAGTAATTATGCATATAAAATGCAAATAATGCAATTTTGAGTATCATTTGAGCATTTCAATCTTTTCTGGATTCATTCAAAGTCATTTCATCACAATAATCTAAATTTAAACTAAATATACTGTCTAGAATATGATTCATATCTTTTTTATTCAAAAAGATTAGATTATACATAGTAATTATGCATATAAAGTGCAAAAAATGTAATTCTGAGTATCATTTGAGCATTTCAACCGTTTCGAGATTGATTCTAAGTAATTTAATCACAATAATCTACATCTAAACTTTTTATACAGTCTAGAATATGTTTCATATCTTGTTTATTCAAAAAGATTGGATTATACATAGTAATTACGAATATAAAATGCAAATAATGCAATTCTAAGTATAATTTGAGGATTTCAATCGTTTCTGGATTCATTCTAAGTCATTTCATCACAATAATCTACATTTAAACTCTTTATACTCTCTAGATTATGATTCATATGTTTTTTATTCAAGAAGATTGGATTATTCATAGTAATTACGCATATAAATGCAAATAAAGAAATTCTGAGTATAATTCGAGCATTTCAATCGTTTCAGAATTCATTCTAAGTCATTTGATCACAATAATCTACATTTAAAATCGTTATACTGTCTAGAATATAATTCTTATATGGATTATTCAAAAAAAATATATTATGAGAAAGTTTAATATGCACTGCATAGGGAATTCTATACACCGCGTACTTTTTTGGGGTTATTTTTATAAATTGACAAATCTAATTTAACCAATCTAATCTTCACATTGAAATCTCATAGAAAACCAAATTTTATAATTTTTTAGATTTTATTACTATTTTTTTCGATTTTTTTAAAACCTGCCATTTTTGGAATTTGTAAATAGTAGATTGTTTCCAAAAATGGCAGGTTTTAAAAAATTCGAAAAAAATAGTAATAAAATCTCAAAAATTGTAAAATTTGGTTTGCTATTAGATTTTAATATGTAGATTAGATTGGTTAAATTAGATTTGTCAATTTATAAAAATACCCCCGAAAAAGTCCGCGGTGCATACAACTCCCTATGCACTATGGTGCATATTAAACTTTCTCGATGATTATACATGATAATTATACACATATAAAGTGCACATAATGTAATTCTGAGTATCATTTGAGCATTTCAATATTTTTTGAATTTATTCTAAGTCATTTCATCACAATAATCTAAATTTAAACTCATTATACTGTCTAGAATATGATTCATATATTGTTTATTCAAAAAGATTAGATTATACATAGTAATTATGCATATAAAGTGCAAAAAATGCAATTCTGAGTATAATTTAGGCATTACCATCATTTCTAGATTGATTCTAAGTAATTTAATCACGATAATCTAAATTTAATCACTTTATACTGTCTAGATTCTTCATATCTTGTTTACTCAAAGAGATTGGAATATATATAGTAATTACGCATATAAATGCAAATAATGGAATTCTGAGTATCATTTTAGGTTTTAATTTGTTTCTGGATTCATTTTAAGTCATTTCTTCACAATAATCTACATTTAAACTCTTTATACTGTCGAAAATATGATTCATTTGTTATTTATTTAAAAAGATTGGATTATACATAGTAATTACGCATATAAAATGTAGATAATGCAATTCTGTGTATAATTTGAGCATTTCAATCGTTTCTGGATTCATTCTAAGTCATTTCATCACTATAATCAACATTTAAACTATTTATACTGTCTAGAATGTGCTTCATAACTTATTTATTCAAAAAGATTGGATTATTTATAGTAATTACGCATATAAATGCAAATAATGCAAGTCTGAGTATCATTTCAACTTTTAATTCATTTCTGGTTTCATTTTAAATCATTTCATCACAATAATCTAAATTTAAACTCTTTATACTGTCTAGATTATGATTCATATACTGTTTATTCAAAAAGATTGGATAATACATAGTAATTACGCATATAAATGCAAATAATGCAATTCAGAGTATAATTTGAGTATTTAAATCATTTCAAGATTCATTCTATGTCATTTCATCACAATAATTTACATTTAAACTCTTTATACTGTCTAGATGTTTATTCAAAAATATTGTATTATACATAGTAATTACGCATATAAATGCAAATAATGTAAATCTGAGTATAATTTGAACATTTCAATCGTTTCTGGATTCATTCTAAGTCATTTCATCACAATAATCAACATTTACACTCTTTATACTGTCTATTATATGATTCATATATGGTTTATTCAAAAAGATTTGATTATACATAATAATTATGCATGGAAACTGAAAATAATGCAATTCTAAGTATCATTTGAGCATTTCAATCTTTTCTGCATTCATTCTAAGTTATTTCATCAAAATAATCTAAATCTAAACTCATTATACTGTCTAGAATATGATTCATATCTGGTTTACTCAAAAAGATTGGATTATACATTGTAATTATGCATATAAAGTGTAAAAAATACAATTCTGAGTATAATTGGGACATTTCAATCGTTTCTAGTTTGATTCTAAGTAATTTAATCACAATAATCTACATCTAAACTTTTTATACTGTCTAGAATATGCTTCATATCTTATTTATTCAAAAAGATTGGATGACACATAGTAATTACGCATATAAATGCAAATAATGCAATTGTGAGTATAATTTGAGCATTTCAATCGTTTCTGGATTTATTTATGTTGTTTATTCAAGAAGATTGGATTATTCATAGGAATTATGCATATAAATGCAAATAATGCAATTCTGAGTATAATTTGATAATTTCAATCGTTTCTGGATTCATTCTAAGTCGTTTCATCACAATAATCTACATTTAAACTCTTTATACTCTCTAGAATATGTTTCATATCTTATTTATTCAAAAAGATTGGATTATACATAGTAATTACGTATATAAATGCAAATAATGCAATTTTGAGTATAATTTGAACAGTTCAATCGTTTCTGGATTCATTCTAAGTCATTTCATTACAATAATCAACATTTACACTCTTTATACTGTCTAGAATATGATTCATATATGGATTATTCAAAAAGATTTGATTATACATAATAATTACGCTTATAGGGCTCGTTTGGATCGTATGGGAATAAAAATTTTAGGAATAAAACGTTGGGAAGTGTGTAGTTTTAGGAAGAGTTTTATGCCTAGGAAGAAGCTATTCCTAGCCTATCCAAACGGAGCCATAAAGTGCAAAAAATACAATTCTAAGTCATTTGATCACAATAATCTACCTTTAAACTCTTTATAACATGATTCATATTTTGTTTATTCAAAAAGATTGGATTGTACATAGTAATTACGCATATAAATGCAAATAATGCAATTCTGAGTATAAATTGAGCATTTCAATCATTTCTGGATTCATTCTAAGTCATGTCATCACAATAATCAAAATTTAAACTCTTTATACTGTCTAGAATATGATTCATATATGGTTTATTCAAAACGATTTGATTATGCATAATAATTGCGCACATAAAGTGCAAATAATGCAATTCTGAGTATCATTTTAGAATTTCAATTTTTTCAGAATTCGTTCTAAGTCATTTCATCACAATAATCTAAATTTAAACTCATTATAATGTCTAGAATATGATTCATATATTGTTTATTCAAATTGATTGGATTATACATAGTAATTATGCATATAAAGTGCAGATAATGCATTTCTGAGTATAATTTGAGCATTTTAATCGTTTCTTGATTCATTCTAAGTCATTTCATCAAAATAATCAACATTTAAACTCTTTATACTGACTAGAATATGATTCATATCTTATTTATTCAAGAAGATTAGATTACACATAGTAATTACGCATATAAATGCAAATAATGCAATTCTGAGTACCATTTGAGCTTTTCAATCATTTCTGGATTCATTCTAAGTCATTTCATCACAATAATCTTCTTTTAAACTCTTTATAATTTCTAGAATATGATTCATATATTGTTTGTTCAAAAAGATTGGATTATACATACTAATTACGCCAATAAAGTGCAAAAAAATGCAATTCTGAGTATCATTTGTGCATTTCAATCGTTTCTAGATTTATTTTAAGTTATTTAATCACAATAATCTAAATTCAAACTTTTTTATAATGTCTAGAATATGATTCATATGTTGATTATTCAAGAAGATTGGATCATACATAGTAATTACACATATAAATGCAAATACTGCAATTCTGAGTATAATTTGAGCATTTCAATCGTTTTTGGATTCATTCTATGTTATTTCATCACAATAATTTACATTTAAACTGTTTATACTGTCTAGAATATGTTTCGTATGTTGTTTATTCAAGAAGATTGGATTATTTATAGTAATTACGCATATAAATGCAAATAATGCAATTCTGAGTATAATTTGAGCATTTCAATCGTTTCTGGATTCATTCTAAGTCATTTCATCATTATAATCTACATTTAAACTCTTTATACTGTCTAGAATATGTTTCATATCTTATTTGTTCTGAAAGATTATATTACACATATTAATTACGCATATAAATGCAAATAATGCAATTCTGAGTATCATTTGAGGTTTTCATTCGTTTCTGAATTCATTCTAAGTCATTTCATCCCAATAATCTACATTTAAACTCTTTATACTGTCTAGAATATGATTCATATCTTTTGTATTCAAAATTATTGGATTATTCCTACTCTCTATACTGTATAACGTATGATTCATGTCTTATTTATTCAAAAAAATTAGATTATACATAATAAATTCACATATAAATTGCAAATAATGCATATTATATATATCATTTAAGCATTTCAAATGTTTCTGAATTCATTTCACTTAATTTTATCACAATAATCATCATTTAAACTCTCTATACAGTCTAGAATATGATTCGGATCTTACTTTTTCAAAAAGATTGAATTATACCAAGTAATTATGCATATAAAGTACAAATAACTCTCATTCTGAGTAATTTGAGCATTTCAATCGTTTCTGGATTCATTCTAAGTCATTTCATCATTATAATCTATATTTAAACTCTTTATACTGTCTAGAATATGTTTCATATCTTATTTATTCTGAAAGATTATATTACATATATTAATTACGCATATAAATGCAAATAATGCAATTCTGAGTATCATTTGAGCTTTTCATTCGTTTCTGAATTCATTCTAAGTCATTTCATCCCAATAATCTACATTTAAACTCTTTATACTGTCTAGAATATGATTCATATCTTTTGTATTCAAAATTATTGGATTATTCCTACTCTCTATACTGTATAACGTATGATTCATGTCTTATTTATTCAAAAAAATTAGATTATACATAATAAATTCACATATAAATTGCAAATAATGCATATTATATGTATCATTTAAGCATTTCAACTGTTTCTGAATTCATTTCACTTAATTTTATCACAATAATCATCATTTAAACTCTCTATACAGTCTAGAATATGATTCGGATCTTACTTATTCAAAAAGATTGAATTATACCAAGTAATTATGCATATAAAGTACAAATAACTCTCATTCTGAGTAATTTGAGCATTTCAATCGTTTCTGAACTCATTCTAAGTCCAAAAAAGAAAGAAAAGAAAGTTCGAAGAAACAGAAAAAAAGAAAGAAAGAAATCAGAGAGAAGCAATAAAAACAAAAGACCAAAATGAGAAGAAGGTTGCGAATAGATGAGATACCAAAGGAATCTTATTACTCTTTAACTTAAATAGGCATACAATTTACATTTTCTCTTTACCTTTTCTTCAAGTTTTGTTTTTCAACAACAAATTGGCAGCACTTTAGTGTGTTTTCTAAGGGCTGCCCCTTCTTCCTCAATTTCTGCTTCTTTTATAGGCCAGGAGCTAGGATTTCCCTTCATATGGCTTTGACACTTGTCAATTCCTCCGAATTTTGGAGATTGATTGATGGTTGAGATGAGATGTTGGAGAACCGCCTTACTTTTCCAAGCTTTGCTTCACTTATTCCTTTTACTGCTTGATTATACTCTCCAATGAGTATTTGACATTTGGCATTTAGAGTTTTGTTTCAGCCGGGTCCAGTGACATGTCATCTTGACTCACTACCTTTTACTTGCGCCATGTAAGCTGTTAGCTTTGGTACCAAGTGCTCGTAGCTGCTGTCTGTTTGCTTAAGATTTTTATCAATTCTTCTCTTGAGTCTATTAGCACTGATGAAGACTACCAATTTATACTTTGAAGTAATCATGAGGTGTTCTGGCAACTTTTCATTGGTCTGGCATGTGGGGTACAATGCCATTTGGTAATTGAGTGGCATGGAGTATAATTACTGTTGTTCCTTTACTGTTTTATTCAAGAAGATCAGATTACACATAGTAATTACGCATATAAATGCAAATAATGCAATTCTGAGTACCATTTGAGCTTTTCAATCGTTTTTGGATTCATTCAAAGTCATTCGATCACAATAATCTTCTTTTAAACTCTTTATACTGTCTAGAATATGATTCATATATTGTTTGTTCAAAAAAATTAGATTATACATAGTAATTATGCCAATAAAGTGCAAAAAATGCAATTCTGAGTATCTTTTGGGCATTTCAATCGTTTTTAGATTTATTTTAAGTTATTTAATCACAATAATCGATATTTAAACTCTTTATACTGTCTAGAATATGTTTCATATCTTGTGTATTTAAAATTATTGGATTGCTCCTACTCTCTATACTGTATAACGTATGATTCATATCTTATTTATTCAAAAAAATTAGATTATACATAATAAATACACATATAAATTGCAAATAATGCATATTATAAGTATCATTTAAGCATTTTAACCGTTTCTGAATTCATTTCACTTAATTTTATCACAATAATCATCATTTAAACTCTCTATACAGTCTAGAATATAATTCGGATCTTACTTATTCAAAAAGATTGAATTATACCAAGTAATTATGCATATAAAGTGCAAATAACTCTTATTCTGAGTAATTTGAACATTTCAATCGTTTCTGAACTCATTCTAAGTCAAAAAAAGAAAGAAAAGAAATTTTAGAGAAACATAAAAAAAGAAAGAAAGAAATGAGAGAGAAGCAATCAAAACAAAAGACCAAAATGAGAAGAAGGTTGCTAATAGATGAGATACCAAAGGAATCTTATTACTCTTTAACTTAAATAGGCATACAATTTACATTTTTTCTTTACCTTTTCTTCAAGTTTTTTTTTTCAACAACAAATTGGCAGCACTTTAGTGTGTTTTCTAAGGGCCGTCCCTTCTTCCTCAATTTCTGCTTCTTTTATAGGCCAGGAGCTAGGGTTTCCCTTCATATGGCTTTGACGCTTGTCAATTCCTCAGAATTTTGGAGATTGATTGATGGTTGAGATGAGATGATGGAGAACCGCCTTACTTTTTCAGGCTTTGCTTCACTTCTTCCTTTTATTGCTTGATTATACTCTCCAATAAGTATTTGACATTTGGCATTTAGAGTTTTGTTTCAGCCGGGTCCAGTGACATGTCATCTTGACTCACTACCTTTTACTTGCGCCATGTAAGCTGTTAGCTTTGGTACCAAGTGCTCGTAGCTGCTATCTGTTTGCTTAAGATTTTTATCAATTCTTCTCTTGAGTCTATTAGCACTGATGAAGACTACCAATTTATACTTTGAAGTAATCATGAGGTGTTCTGGCAACTTTTCATTGGTCTGGCATGTGGGGTACAATGCCATTTGGTAATTGAGTGGCATGGAGTATAATTACTGTTGTTCCTTTACTGTTTTATTCTTGGAGATATTTCTCTTGGCGCCAGGAGGTTACTACATGTGCTGGCATTCATCCAGTGGTTTAATCCAATTCAAAGGTTAGGGATCAGTTTTAAGAGGAGACATCTCATGGAATCCCTCTTCAAGTTGGCAGCATCTCATCATTCAATTACCATCTGATGGCTATAAGATGTGCTTTGGGGCCAAGTTTCTTCTAATTTGTCTTCACTCGGCATGCAAGGCACATGAAGAGGAGGGAAGGGACCACAGAAAGAGCTGATCCTTTACTTTTTTACTCTTAGTTCTTCTCAAGTTCAACCGAACCAATTTCATCTCCAGTTTATCTTACTACCTTGCAGCGCATATCTCCCATCATTAGAGCATCTCTTAATCATGTTTAACATGTTATAAACTTATAATCATCAATTGGACTCGTTAGTCACTGCTAAAGTGCTAATCCATGTTCGACCAACGCTTGACCGTGTCATGACACCAATTGGTGCTCTCACCTTGTTGTTTGCTTTTCAGTCCGAATTGATATTAAATTCCTACTCTCAGGATCTTCGCGAGACTATCTGAGCAAGCAATTTGGTTCTCCATCAATTTAATCATGCCAATTTCGTGTTCCCTTTTGCACGAGCATGGAAGTTTATTCTTCAAATTGAGCACGAATTAGGGCACGAGGAAAGTCAAGAGTAGTACCTTTGGGTTCTACTCCCAATGGGCTTTACAACGACACAAATAACTCCGGCAATGGTGGAGTATTTCGCCGGATTGGGTTTTGGCAGAGGCAAAGCTTCTCCTTCTTTTTCTTCGATTGCCTTTTCTTTCTTTTTTTTCTGTTTATTGTGGGGCCCATGAAGAGAACCAACCACGGCTTGACACTTGTGAGGAAACGTGAGACCCGACAGGTGGGGTTGAGCGTGAGTGAAGAGGAAAAAATCGGAGAGTAAAATAATACGATGGGCTTCTCCTTCTCATGGGCCGTTTCCTTCTTTTTTTCTTTTTTTGAGCTGGCCCATTGTTTTGCTGCGTTACTTCCTTTGCACAATGCAGAAATTATAGAATAACCATCGCGCGCTATTGCTATGATTAGCAGGTGTCTGTTATAAATATTCGATTTAATAACTAAATGTGTTCAGTTTAATAATCAAAAGTGTTCAGTTAAAAAGATCAATTAATGATTTTATTATATATAATCGCGTGTTAGGGGCAGAGAGAGGTGCGTGCCAGGGGTAGAGTTGGAAAAAAAATATTTTGAATCGGAGCTGTTCATGACCCCTTCTAATTTTTTCATGTGTTTTTTGTCCGGTTCGTGACCCCTTCGCTTGGTTTAATAATAATATTTTTTCTTATAACATTTATATTTTTTTATTGCAACTAACTGAACATTTATACTCAATTAACAGAACATTTGTACTTACCCAACTGAACATTTGTACTTACTAAACTAAACATTTATACTTAATAAAATAAACATTTTTGTTTATAACATTTATATTTTCTGTTACAACTAACTGAACATTTATACTTAAATAACATACCATTTGTACTTATTAAACTGAACATTTGGGTAAAAATAAAAAAAACATACTAAACATAGCGAACACTTATACCACAGTGAACAATTATAATAAAATGTGAACATCTATATCTAGTAAAGTGAACACTTATAATAACGAAATGAATAAAAAATAATATGCGCCCTGGGTGGGTACAGGGTCAGGGGAGAGAGCGCTGCTCAGCGAGTGCTGGTTGAGCGATGGCGCGGATGATTTTTTTAGCGATGGCAGCAATCAATTTTCGCACAATGTGCACATATTCCTTTTTTTTTTTTAAGTAATGCAACAATACATTTCCTTTGCATTATCTGATCCCCATTGCCCTTTCAAAATGGAAGTATCCATTGGTGATGTATTTAATCAAATTTCGAAGTTTCAACATGCTTCAGTTTTAATTGGAGCATCGCTTGAGATCTTCTTGATATGAAAAATCTAGTGCACATGCTCATAAAAATATGGAAGACCCAATTGTGCTAGATTTTTCAATTATAGCGACTCCAAATTAAATGAATTTTCTAATCCCATAGAATAATTCATATAATTAATAAATCCGAACATCAATTATGCACATCTCCTAGCTTCTTATTTTGTCAAAATCATCCATAGTATTTGTGTCACATTCTTTTATGAATATTGGATATTATATATTAAATTAATGCAACCATAAGATGTGTCACATTAATATTAATATCAATACCATGCCATTTTTAATCCAGGCTCGTGTTTTGTTTTAAAAATCGACTCCGTTCCTGAGAACCTGGACACAATATTGGATATTCGCACTCATTTTCTATGGAAAGATTTGACACAATATTAATTTTTTTCTTGTCAAAATATGACAAGTTGGTACTTAATTTCAGTCCGAAATTCAACATGTTCACCTCTGGTTCAAAATGATTCGGACCGAATCTGACTTCTTTAGTCCAAACATATTTCTTGTAAGTTGAATCATTTACACGAACCACACGGTACATTGTTCGATCCACATACACACATATTTAGACTTCATTCTTCAACACTTACTAGATTGTGTTATGGGGTTTTTCAGCCCCCTTGTCTATGGAGTCGCATCCTCTGGATGGCCATCCAGTGGACGTCTCTAAATCTGAGCCGTCCGATTTAATCTCAACGGTTAGATTTTTTCGGGCCTATCAATTCTGGTATCATGCACGGGGCATCCATATCCATTGAGATTAAATCGGACGGCTGAGATCGAAAACCATCCACTGGATGGCCATCCAGAGGATGCGGAGTGCCTTGTCTATATGTACAATCACATGGACATTGAGACAGATAACCAATGATTTATTTTACACTCGCATCTCCTGAAACACAATCTAAGGATAGTGAACAGCTCAGCCAAGCAAGCATTCTCAATCCTGGCCTCATCAATAAAGCTTTGTTTTTTCACGGTGATCCCTTTCTCAACGTTGAGCTCTCTTGCAAGTTGTATTTTCAACTTCCCTTGTAGAACTTATGGTTTCTGTGCTTATTTTGTTGTAGACCTAGTTACCGAATTAATTAATCAATCATTTTAATTTCACAATACAATTATGTTCATTTACCTCGATCCATGGATCTTTGATATATAACAAAAAATTTATTTAGCAATAAAGTTGCTTCACTTATTTTAAATTTTAAATAATTAAAATTGCTAGTAAAATACCTCTTGCGCTACCGCTACTCTCGTACCAGTAATTGCCTGTATCGATTTATTAACTCATACCAGCATTATTAGTGGCTCCAACACATCTGATGCAGCAAAACACAGCATCCAAATTGTAGCAGGAAACCTGATTTTCTCTAATAAATGCTTTGCTTTATTAAAAACATTTCTTATAATTTCCGAATTCAATTTTCACTAACATTGCAGAGAATAAATAACAATCTCATCGTCAATCTAAGAATGATTAAAAAAATCCTGCAAACTGTAAACAGGTCTAATGGAAAACTGAATCCTTTCGTATGTCTATACTGAATTAGAAAGCACGAAGTACGTTTATAACAATAAAATCCTCCAGAATATGAAATTAGAATAAAACCGTGCAGATTGTGGAACTATAATCTACTATATATATTCAGACTATATGAGTAACTGTAGTATTCTGAATATATTATATTCTGTAACAAAAACGACTAAATAAACAAATTAATCCAAACATATAAATATAAAACTAAACAAAACAGGATAACATGTTATATCTAATAAGTGGATATTAATATAAGTAGGTCCTTTAAATTATAACACTGTATGCGGTATATATCTGTTTTCGACTCAAGGACCCCATCAAGTGATGACAACAAAGTTCAACTCAAGCAAAATGCGTCGTGAACCATGAGAACTTAGAAGCAAATAAAGTGCTATAGAAGGGCTAGTTGCATGGCGTTCATGGGGAAGGAGGTTTGCAATGTGCCGTTGTAGGCCACTTCAGCTACTATGGAGTTGAAACGAGCTGTGGGGTGGTATGGGTCCCAGAAAATATAGTCATTTCTGTTTTGGCACTCCAGAGGCAGTACTGGCAAGCATATTATCTGACCTTTTGATCTACCAGCACCACAACATGCCGTCAACGGATATTTGAATCCTACATTTCAAATTCAACTCGACATAATAAGTAGTGATAGTTAGTATAGTTGCCGCTCTTATTATTGCGTACTGTTAGTGCTACATTACACAAATCTGTCTCTGTATTTCTTCCCATGCGAGTGTGTCTCCACAAAGCTCATTTTTATAAGGGGCTCATTTCTGGTACAGGTAGTAAACTTCACAATATCTCTTCCCACTGGACCCACCTTGATGTGTCCATGACAGAAAGCTGTTACTTGTATGAAATTGATGTTAATGATTTCTCTGAAATCAATCAGTATATTTCATTCTTTTTGCCCCATGTCTTGGGTTAAATAAATCTCATTCCCAAGAGACCAGGACACATACTGCTTCCTGTTTCCTGAAATTCTGTCTGACTAATGACTATAGTGATTGAGAGAACTTACCATATCTTGAATAATTAGTGATTATTTCCATGCTTTTGCTGTAGACGTCCCAGAAGAGAAAATATGAGCCACGGAGGCTCCTGTTCAGATCATCAAGCATTACTTTGAGATTGGTGTTGAATTGCAAGACCAATATGTTTGTCGATTCAACGCATGTGTCTGATGCATTTGGGTTGTTCCCAATTTGATTTGGTATGCAACCAAGAGGTCCCACGCCTCCAATTAAGAATTTTCTCCCACCAAGATCATATAGTTCCTTTAGAGAATGAGACAGTTATTTCGAAACAAATTGTATATGGAACTATGAAAGTTACCAAATTGTAAAAAAATAATAATAATAATAAAATAAAAACAAGTGCATTGGATGGATCTCTCTGTTCAATACATTAGACTTTAACCTTGCTATAGTTTATTTACCGTAAGTTGCCTTCTGTATTCATGGATGAGTAGCGCGGCAAAAGACTCCGGGGCATACAGGCGTGCTGTCTGGGAAATAGGAAGCAAGAAGTTGTTTATGTAGTCATTACTCCCCGTACTAACCAAGAAAAATGAACTACCAATGTAATCCTCAGTTCTGTTTTCCAAAACAGAGCCAAGCTCTTCAAGGATTCTGCCAAAATTTTGGATCTGTGAATCCATACTGAATAGTTCTCCCTGAAAACAAGACGTGCACTTTTAATTTCTTACTTTTGATATGGAAAATATATTATACAAAATAACTGATGTGATGATGTCATTTGGTGCTTACGTAAAATCTTCCTGTGTCATCTAGAATTCCACTAGCAGCTGAAGCAAAATTAACGCCTTGAAACATATCATGTACTTCTAATTCTGGGTTGTTGTAAGGAGGAATTCTAGGCAAGCCAAGAAGGTTACCTACATTAAAAAACTATCATGCGAGAATGGAGAAGTAAATGCATCTTTAATGTCACAATTGTTACTAAGATTCATAATGCGTGGTTACTTTGGGGTCGTTTGGATGGGCTAGGAATAGCCAATTCCTAGGAATTTCATATTCCTAGGAATTTCATCTCTCTCACAAAGTTACACACTTCCCAACGAAAATCCTTATTCCTTCCTAGGAATTGGCTATTCACGGGACTAATACAAACTCTGTTTGTTTTTATTTTTATTTGTTTTTAGCTTTGCCCGCCTAACAATCCAATTCTTTTTTTAAGGAGGGTTCACTGCCTCTAATTTTGGGATGCCACTAAATATCAAATTTTCATTTTTTTTCATTAATTTTTAATAATTCAAAATTCATGTGGAATTCAAATTTGAGAATGAACTTGTAGCACAGACCCATCTGTGCTACGCGTAGTATTTTAGTATTCCTCTTACTATATATATATATATAGAGTTTTGCTATGGTGAGTTGCAACTCACCAAAGGGTCGGTGAGTCGCGCTCAAAACTGCTAAATCTAGTTCAGAATTATCGATCCAAACCGTCTAATACGATCTCTCTATTGAAATCTCCATGCAGACCAAATTTTACATTTTTTCGAAATTTTTAAGTATTGTTTTGAAATTTTAGAAAATCGTTAATCTAATTAGTTCTGAACCGTTCAAAAACAGCAGTTTTTAAAAATCCGAAAAAAATACTTAAAAATTTCAAAAAAATATAAAATTTGGTCTGCATGGAGATTTCAATAGACAAATCATATTGGACAGTTTGGATCGGTCATTCTGAACTAGATTTAGGAGCTTTGAGCGCGACTAACCGACCCTTTGGTGAGTTGCAACTCACCATAGCAAAACTCTATATATATTTGGTCTGTATGGAGGTTTCAATAAGGAGATCGCATTAGACGGTTTGGATCGGTCATTTTGAACTAAATTTAGCAGTTTTGAGCGCGACTCACCGACCCTTTGGTGAGTTGCAACTCACCATAACAAAACTATATATATATATATATATATATATATATATATATATATATATATATATATATATATATATATATATATATATTAGAGTTCATATGATATTGATCAAGAAGTTAAGAAATGAACATATATTACAATTAATCAATCATATTAAACAAAATTCATTTATGTTTTAACTTTTGATCGAGTATCAAATAAACTCCAAATTTTATAATAATTATATATATCATATTGCTCGTTAAACCGAACAAGTCAACACTTTGAATTTTACATTCTAAAAAGTTGTCGAACAATGAAGTTGTGTTAGAGCAGCAGAACCCTCTTTTTTTTTTTTTCCTCTCCATTCTCTACAGTATCCGGACTACTAATAACAAACGATCGTTTAAATTAAAAAAATAAGAGAAATGATGCAACTTCTTTCACCAAAGACCTATAGACGTTCACCATCATACACGATTGTGCACTCAGGAAGAATTTTCAGGGGTGTGCCTCCAAATTTTTGGCTACCTTAATTTATTGTTAAACTGAAATATTCACAAGAGGTCTTTAAGCTGGTTTTGATCTCGTTACCTCTATTGAAGGTTGGTCTTTGCATAAATTCGTGTTCTTAAATTTATTTCTAGTTTTTGATCTCTGTGGTACTCTTTGTTAAATTTGGTTCATAGAAATACAGCAGGCTATTTCCTATTTCAAAAAATTCTAAAAGGTGATTGTTATCTGTGGTCACTTTTAAATTATAAATAAAGGGCACGTTAAACGGCATGCCAAGAGAATTCTACCAATCATGGATTCTGTACTAATGCAACGGTGCTAATAAACTTAATTGTGAGGCAAACTAACTATGAATTAGTTGATAAGCTAAAATGACATGCGCATACTCAAGTAATCCGCGAACGTGCCACCATTGCAATACCGCCCGGTGTCTCCCTCAGGGAAGTCGATTCCATTTGGAAAGTAATTAGCCTTGGCAAGAGTCGCTAAATTGTTGTTATTCCCCGGATCGAATAAGGAGTCCCCGAAAACGAACATAGCTGGAACTTGTGCTTCTTCCGCAAATGTCGATGTAGAGAATAGTACAAAAGAAATAAGAGCAGTGTGTATACATAAGGAAGGAGCCATGAAAAGGATCACTTGATAAAAGGCAACTGATGTAGGATGGAATGCTGAAGGAATTTGTTTTGTATTTATAGGACGGTTTGACAGTTTGATTGGTAGCTAGCTAGCTAGATATGAGTGTATCATATCTAAAGTATGGGAGAAATTGCTTGGTGATGTAAACTTTTAATGTGAATTCCTTGTTGAAAAGATATAAAAAAAATGTTTATTGAAGTGCTTTGTCCACATTGTTTCTCTTAATCCTTGAGGTAGATACTGTGCACCTTATGTATGGCGAACGTGTGCTGTCCAATTGATAATCACAAGTTTGCAATGGTTTTGATGAGAAATAGTATTGTACTGTTGTTTGATTAATTAGCTGTGCTGTTTATGGGGCTTGGGAAGGTGAGTTTGAAATAGAATTAATTGTGTGATTAAATTCACTGTTTGCCATCATCAGCACGTATACTTCCCGTTTTTCTTTTTTTATTTTCGTTTTCCTTTTTTATTGCAGATTGTGGGATTTTCAAAAATAATGTTTTTTTTTTAAGATAAGATGAGAGTCAAGCTCTCCAACTTATTTTGAAAATTAAATGTCACAAATGACCTCTAGTCGAATATCAAACTCAGGATCTTCACCAAAATAATGTTTTAGGAAAAAGAAAAAGAAGACTTCTATAGAAATAAAGATGAAAACAGAATCGGATAAATTTTGTTTCGATCTGTATTTGAAGTCGAAAAATACTAGATTTGAATGTTACTATCTGTATTCAAACAGATACGGATGCGAATACATATTTTTATAAATGGATATGGATACAGATATGAAAACATATATTGGTGTGGATATAAATAAATATATATATATATTTATCTATATCTGCATTCGTATCCATACCAATATGCAACAGTTTATAAAAATACAAAATAAATACTAAAAAATTAAAAAAAGATATAAAATATGGTTTCCATACAAGTTACCAACATGTAGATTCAATCTAACGGTTTGGATCGGTCTTTTGAAATTTAAAACACAAAATACGATCTACATGTTGAACATTAGCATTTCTCATCTCTCTCTATATATATTCCTAACAATCTTTTCTGCAACTATAAATTTGCATAAACCATTCAATAAAATTTCATTTCCATTAGAATGTGTTAGAGATGACCAATAATGTTTTAAATAATAAAAAATAGTTTTGATATTAATTAACTTTTGAAATTCATAAGTCAAATTTATATATAGAAAGAGATAGATAATTATTTCCCGTCCCTATCTATTTTCTTTATATAACACAAACAAAAAGAAATCAAGAAAAGGATCATAGGGACGAAATAATTTAGTGCATCCCAGACCCAGCGACGCTTAACAACTAGCCGTACATCAATAAACATCGGGGATGGGGAGAGCACTTAAATTCGGCATTAAAGTCTCAATAAGTTATGGATCATAATTAATGTGAATTTTAACAAGGTTAATGTGCTAATTTGGATTTTACGATGGTTACTGATTCAACTTCTAATAGAATAAGAAAAAAAACATATATAGTTAGTTAGTGAGCAACTATCCATCCATCCAAAATAAAAAAATGTGTTAGCTTGAAAATTAAGTGGATTGAAAATTGATAACTATTCAGTTTCGAAACACACTAAATAAAATGGCTTATATATACTTTTTTTTAAAGCAAGGGTTACAGTCCTCTGTTTTTTGGGAGCCACACACACCACACTATTACTTTTTTATTTTTTATTTCAAATTTAACTGTTCGATAATAATTGATCTTGTTCAATTTCACAAAAAAAATTATTTTCATAAAATTTTATAAATTTTGAAGTTATTTGATACTTGATCAAAGGATCGAAAAATGAAAATATTAAAATTAATCTATTATAATAACTAGATTCATTTGTTTTTCAATTTTTTTGTTGTTGTTCTTGTAAAGTTAGAGAGGGATGGAGAATACTTATCTATTCTTTCTAAATTTTTGTAAAATTAAGCTTATAATTTTCTAAGAATTGAATTCTAAAACAAAAAACGATGATTTAACAAAATGTGCATGAGGAAAGTTTTCTGGCCGCCTTATTCGTGAGTTACTGTTCGTCTGTTCCTTTTTTAAGTACTCGCATCCAAAACTTGGACATTGCAAGTGCAGTCACCAAACGAAACCATGACAGATACCTAAACCAGCAACGAAAATTTTGGCGCATGTACCTAGTACCTACTGCTGTACTACTTCATCAGTCGGTTTACTCACATAAATGATAATTAGGATGGCGATTCCAAATTCCAATGGAGGAAAGAATGAGGAACTGTCAAGCAGAAGTTGTTAACAAGTTGTTAATGTGAAGTGGAGATGCGTGTGAGAACGGAAGTCTCATAATTTGTGTGCTATTTGTTTAGCTTGGTAGATATCTGAGATCAAAGATCCAAATTTTCTCCTGTACTGAATAGTTCTAACATAATCTGGACTGTACCAAATTGTGCTAAAAATAAAAAGAAAATTAAATGTTTTTTCACTGGATTTTGCGTCTTTAACCCTTTATAAATAAATGACACAAAAGGTTTAGAAAATAATTTAATACATCATACATGCACTGCAACTAAAATATCAAAAGAAATAATGGGCAGCACCACGCAAATTCCCCATGGCTGTGTTTGGATGGGGTAGGAAGAGCCTTCTTCCCGAAAGAGCCATCTTTCGGAAGAAAATTTTCATCCAAACACACAAGAAGATATTGGGAAGAGCTTCTTCCAACAAGGTGGAAGAAGGAAGAAGGAAGATTAATTATTTTTATAATTATTATAATATTTTTAATTTTATTATTTATTTTATTATTCATATTATTAATATTAAATAATAATAATTATTATTTTTTAATAATATTATTATGATATTATTAATAACAATATATTGCTATAATATTATAATAATATTAATAATAATATTAATAATATATTATTATAATATTATAATATCATAATTTAATTATTTTTATAATATTATTATAGTATTCGTATTATTATTACTTATTTTATTATTCTTATTATTAGTAATAAAATAATTATATATTATTACTATTATAATATTACAATAATAATTATTTTTATAATATTATAATAATTATTACTTATTTTATTATTATTAGTATTAGTATTAAATAATAATAATTACATTTTCATGATATTATTATTATTTATTTTATATAATATTATATTTTCTCAAGTAATGAATAAACTATAACTATTAATTTTTTAATTATTATTTTATTTTAAAATATCCAATATTAAAATAAATAAGGAAAGAATAATATTACACAAATTGGTTTGAAAAAATTAAAATAAATAATTATTTTATTTTTATCTTTCATTTTTATTATAATATTACATTATTAATTATTTTCTATTATTATTGTTGTTTCTTATTTTATTATCCTAATTATTAGCATTATTAATAAATAAACTACAACAATAAAAAAGAGAAATGAATAAACTGTAAATAAATAAAAAAAATACAAATGATTATTTTAATTCAACTCTTCCATTTCTTATTCCTAACTCATCCAAACAAGGCCCATATGTTCTTTTCTTTCATGTTACTTTATGTATGCATGGGGATTCACTTAAATTTGATTTTCTTTAAACCTGTTCCATGAGATGTTCCTTTAAACTCTGACATAGCAAGCTACAATAACAAATTAAAATGTCAAAAAAGTTCTAATACTAAATAAGTAAATATTAAATAATATATAATGGGTAGAAAACCGAAGAAAAAAGTGGCATCCCTCGTTCTTTTTGCAAATCGAGTTTAGTGACTTAGAAATTATATATAATGAATTAATATGGATAAATTTTGAAATTCCGCTTTTATTGCTTCTAAATATCAGTGAAATGAAACATAGTTCACTGTCCATTTATTTGTTTTTTTTATTTGATTTTGTTTTGAAAGAGGTGCATTCATTAACAAGAAAATCTTAAGCGTTGTACCCAAGGTGTTGCTCCCAAAATCCAGCCCCACTTATAAATTAACTACAATGCAGAAAATGAAAGCCCAAACAGAGAAATTATATCAGATTCACAATCAGAGCAAAATTTTACCCCACGCTACAAACATCAGCGCTTTATTTTAGAAAGAAGAACATATCTTTATTCAGGGAGAACATCACATCATACATAAATAAAAGTTCTAATAGACTTCTAGGTTCTAAGAGTATAGTTATTCATGGCAAGCAGCCTTTTCTACACAAATTGTCATCACATTAAATCTAGTTCTCCCCGTTATTTAATGATTGACGCTTCTTGTATCTGACTAATAACCGGAGAAATGCCATCACCTGATTCAAAAAGAAACCCGTGAATATCCAACAAATTACACAAACAAACTTAATCAAGCTTACAAAAACTGTAATTGGGTTTACCTCAGATGGGTCCTTCAGAGAGAAAACGGCGTCCGTCTCTTTTGGCACAGACGACACCAAGATTCCATATCCACAGTTTCTCTTCTTCAGGACCTATATATGTTTGTAATTCCGAATTCAGATTAATTAAAGCTGAACGAAATCATATCTTCTTCAAAATTTAAAGCAAAGGAAAGAAATGGAATTACAACCTTAAATGCATCTTCATCGGTGCGGTCGTCTCCTATATAAATAGGTAAAACAGTTTCAGAATTGATCAGACCGAGAGAATTGAGCAAGAATTCAACAGCTTTTCCCTTGTCCCAGTCTATCAATGGACGAATTTCTAAAACCTACAATAAGGAAAAAAAAATTACATTAGGTCTTCAGCCATAACAATAATTAATATGCAATATGCCCAGACTTAATCTGTAGAATATTTTTACCTTACGTCCATGAGTAACCCTGAGTTTGGGATATGCTTTTGCAACATTATTCACATATTGCACAACCAGATTCCAATCCTATATATCAACAAAACAAAAATAGAATATGAACTTGGAAGAAAATCCAAAGTGTTTGTGAAATAAAAATTTAAAAAGGGGACTAAAAGTAATTTATGTTATTTATCTTCATGTCCAGGGTACCTTTTCATCTACATTGCGATAATGTACAGAAACACAGAACTTGTTGTTCTCAACTTTACAGCCTTCTATTCCTTTAGTACTTTCGATGAGGGATCTAAAAACCTACAATTATAAAAGGTTAACAACATTATATGAAAAATTAAATTGACATGCATTCACTTCAAGTTATTGATTTAGTATACCTCATCCATCATGGGTAAAAACTCACTGGCAGGCTGGAATAAATGATCTACCTGCAGCATCAATTCAATTACAACTAATTATTAAAAATATATGACAAACAAAGTATGTAAACATATGATGAATGCAAAGCATAATATCTACCTTCTTGTTAGTTGAACCTATTTCAGGGACCATTATGTCCATTCCATGGCTGCCGGCATAGTAAAGCTCTGTCAGTTTCACAAATTCAAAAACCTAAAGACAGAATAAGATACTAAATCAGGAATGGAATGCTGATAGTTTTTGGATAGTATCGAAAATTTTAAATATTAACATTCAGTAGTAAAGTACCTTATCACGAGATCTTCCACTGACTATAGCAGTGGGGAAGAACTTTGCCACGTCCTTGACAGCTGCACGCATCTAAAAACAAATAATAAATGAGTAAAAGAAGCTGACATACATATACAATCAAAATCATTGTCAAACATAAGAGCCATATACGTGCAATAAGATATCCTAAACAAATGAGCAATCCTGCACCCAAATTTACAGTGGATAGTTGGTCTTTTACCGAGGATCAAATGAAGTGACTAGACTTTGATTGAAGAATTTACCTTTTTGGTCATGACAGCTTTGTCAGGGTCATCAACAATATGCGAAAGCGTACCATCGTAATCTAAAAACAAGGCAATTTTCCGCCCTTCAGCATGCATCATGATTTTGTCAAATGAAGTCAGAGCTGAAGGACACTTGGCCTTGAAAAAAAAATTGAAATTTGTTAAATGATTCAAAATTATGTCCTTTTTCTACCAGGGTAAAAGAAAAAGAAATCCTAACTCACCTGCCAAGAGCGAAATTCACAATCAACGTCAATGGAAGGTGAATGATCAGGGCCATTTTTCTTCTTCCGGGGAGGGGAAGAACATCTCATGGCCTCAATCCAACCATTAACTATAGCATCATCAACCTTAGTTGGAACTGGTGACTTTACCATCTTCCTTCTAGGAACAATAGCACTCAATTCTGCTGTATAAGGAATCTCGGTAACAACAGGGCAGCCTTTCTTGACATCCATCCGAAACTTGCCACAATGCGAGGAAGAAAAAATATCTTGATTGTATTAGGCAATGTGAAAAGGATTGGCAATGGTAGAATTGAGTTAGTGTTTCCTTGCAAGAATTGAGTTAATGTTTCCTTGATTTTGTCAACCAACACGTTTGTCGATATAAAACCACCGCTTGAGAGTTTTCTTGTCAGTGTAGTCGGGCATACAGTTCATTGAAAGTACGGAACCTGAAATCTGAATAATAAAAACAAATGAATTAGTCAATTAAACTCGGCTTTTAGTTTGGGAGAACAGAATTCAATTAATGACAGACATTTAACTTACATTCTCATAGCCAGCACTTGAAAGCATTTAGGTCAAAATCTCACAATCTCCTGCTCCACATTACATCAACCATAACTTTTATTCACTGAACCAAAAGAAAAGAAAGAAAAAGATTAATCATATATATTGTACGAATATACGTATTTCGAGCCAGTGTTCATAGCTAACAATATTCAACAAAATATAACACTAAATCCACTATTCCACTATCAGAATGGTGATCGTATGCCCATATAAAGTCATAAAACCATTACTAGTTTTGTACATGCAACTTCTAATTTCACAATTTTTCCAATATTAGCAAGTCAGTGCCTCTCATTCCACATCCACTGACATACTTTGCACATAAACCATCTGATTGAAATTGCACTGATCAGGTCATAAAAGATAATTCAACCTAAAAACATCAAAAAAGTGATCTAGGATGTTTTATTTTGCTTGCTGACCACATAACGATGGCAGCAGAGGCAGGTACCTACTTTACTCTACTGGTCACCAAAATCAAATTCATCTCTAATTGCCAACCTGACCAAGCACATTTGGTTAACAATTAGTGATGGAACAGCAGTGAAAAGGTTGAAACAATTAATAACATACGTTTGAACAATGTATATAGTGACAATCGTTAAAAGCCTAGAGGTTGCAATGTAGGATCAATCAATCATTGATCAGAATTTTATAATAGAATACTATATCATTCCCAACTTATGCAAATAAATATGTGCACAAGGTTTACTAAAAAAATTCTTAGCCGACCTACCCCTATAACATAATAGCCTTAATTATAAGGTGATTGTGACATTTCAATTTTTCATTAGGTACAAGAAACGATCTCTCAATTAATAACATCAAACGTTGTATTTGATCTACTTCTTGAAGAGATACCTTTAAACGATAATAATAGCCCTTTTTTTTCAGGTTCAAATCATCTTATTTTCCGACCAAAAGAACTCAAAACATAACATAGTTTTCAAAAAGAAGAACAAAATTTGTCTTTTGGAAGGATTTTTTATAACAAATAGATAAAAGAACACATTTCCAAGAGGAACACATACAACAGAAACTTTTGAAATGATTTTCAGTTTGTTCCTCCTATGAGTATGGTTTAAGAACAGATGGATGCCGTAAATCAGTCAAATATGCTAAATTTTACTTGCTTCATAGGAAGCTGCTTTCACAAAAAAAAAAAAAGTTATAGCTGTTCTTTTCATAGTAACATATATAAAGACAAAAGTAAAATAAAAACATTCAGGAAGGTACAAAAAAATGAACTGAACATCTCTATCCATAGGCAGTACGAGGCCCACATCACATGTTGTATCATTACTTTTGATGATGATTAGACTAAAGCTAATTACCTAATAATTAATCATCATTTTACTTGAGAAATCGGTTCCTAACTACTTTGCACTATTGTTTATGTTTGAGGAGCCTTTATTTTATATTTTTATTAAACCCTCTGCAGTACAAACTGAATGTAATTGGATCTCCAAAAAATGAAACCGACGGTATATTTTAGCCATCATAAAAGAATAATTAATATTATTTTCCAGTTTGGTTCAATGCATGCATCTGAAACTAATGCGTCAGATAACAGGTCAACCTCTACCCTTTACCAATTAAGGCACTGGTACCATGAACCAAACTAGAAATTAAAAGATAGTTGAAGTAGCACTGTGTGTAACAAATTACTTGTTAAATTCAATCTTTTATCCCGAAATTAAAGGGATGATGCACTTTTCACTCTTCACATTTCTAAAGAACTAATCAGGGAACAATTACACAAGTTGCCTCACAGAATCTGCCAGAGAATTTCGAATAACAATGTGACAAAAAAACATTTTATGTGGACAGATAGCAACTTAAAGTACACCTGCAGTTAGAATCCAAGGTAGATACATTTGTGGCTTCTATGGGGACACACAAAACTTTCAGGTCCCACAGTTCGTATAGGCATCTGTATTGAAAGTGTAACGTGAAGGAGAAAAATATATCTCTAACTTGACTTACATATATAAAACCAGGAAGATCATAAGTGTGTTTGGTATCCTCCCAAATAAGCTGTTCGGATTGCTTATTCGAACAAGGGGAACCAAACAGGGAACGAATAAGCGGAACAGCTTACTCGAACCCTTATTCTAGTTCCAGGGTTTTGGTGGAACAAGAGGGAACAAACAAGGGGAGCCGAATAAGCTGTTCGTTCCTTGTTCACCCATCTTCCAAACCAAAAATTTGTTATATTACAGAATATCATACAGATTGTTATATTACAAACCAAAAATTCTGAAAACATGCATGTTCCTACAACAGAAATTTGGTCATGGAACTAAAATAGAATTGATCAGAAAAAGGGTTAGATAATAAATAATAGAAAGACCTAGCTATGTACTCAAATCGTCTCGTAATTTGTAAAACCAATTTAAGGATAGGAACTATATCAAATTATAGTGCGGGAATAATAATGCAAGATGCATGTGCTCTAGAAATTCAAAGAACAAAACGATATGCTCTTTGCAATATTAGATGTTTACGCCGACGGTGAAAAACAAATAATAAATATATAGAACAAGAATATGACGTGGACCTGACAACGCAAAAAACCAAAACAAAAAACAAAGGAAAAGAAAAAGGGTATATCAAAACTCTTAGAAGCCCTGTAATCGATCCCATAAAAGCATCGAACAATCACTATTTTCTCGCCTAACAATCTCCTTAACCCTATGAAATCAAATGTAACAATCAAACAATAAACCAAATGGATCAACAATTACCTGAGAAAGGAGAAGAACCGAGGCCTCGTCTGATCAAATCTGAGAAAACGAAACCACAGACCCCACGAAAGAGAGAGCAAACAAGGAGAAAATGGAAGAGAGGTCGGTGCGCTTCGGGTACGGTACCGCAAGCAAACGGAGAAAAGGAAAGAAAGAAGAGAATACAACCAGCCAAGGCCGCTTATTTATAGGAGAAAAGGCTTACACCTGAAGGAACATGTCTCGTTGCTCACGGTCCAGTGCACCGAAACGAAAAGGAGATAACGGAAAGTTAACGGCGGGAGGAGCGAAGGAAGGAAATAGGTTACGAGATTGTGGCTCATAAATGTGTAGGTTTCTGCATCGATTCTTCTTTTTGAGGATTGATTTTGTGATTTAATTTGTTGCAGTTAATGGCGCCGCATGACAGACAAGGCATTTATTAGTTGAGAGGCGACCCTAGTTCCAGCGAATTTTATTCAACTGTCGTCGGATGGGAACATTCTGACAAGAGTTGGTCTACAACTGTTATTGCATGGTTATGACTTGTGAAAGACGCTGGTAGGTAATTTGCATTGCCATTTCCAATCAAGACAACAACAAAACCGTGTCGGGCCCAAACCAATATGTCAATTTATTTGTTATCAAAATTGTAGTTTTTTTGTTTTATATATAATTATAAAACGTGTCGATAAGACTTTTTAACAAATATTGATTATGCTGAGTAGTTTGATTAAATTTACCAAACCTATACACACACACAATTACCCAGTGTTTTCAAAATCGTACGGATATCGAAAAATTTCGGTAATGTGGGAACCGGAACAGTGACCGACGGCATCTGGTATTGACATATTGTGAGAGAAAATACTGGATAATTTCAAAAAATATGAAATTTCGGCCACCTGACCGGTAAAGATGTCGGTACGGTTTTTAAAACACTGCAATTACCTTTACAAAATAACTAATTAAGAATATTATACACACATGGGCCAGAACAAAGTCGTCGTGTCCGATTTGGATTGTCTTTTTTTTTTTTATGTCAAACTTGGTATTGTGAAGTTTTAAGTCGAATACATTGGTTGAAATAAAAAATTATTATTTTAATGCTAAAAGGATAATAACTCATTAATGTTTGATAAGATTGTAAACATGTCCAGGGAATATTGACAAAATAAATGAATATATATAATTAGAGACTATTCGATAAAAGAATAATCCACAAATTGAGAAATATAATGAATTGATCTAAAAAATATGTAAGGACATTGAAGAGAATCGAAAAGAATATAATGCCATTTAGTTAAGATAATAAAAATCACAGCGAACTGCGAATGGTTAAGAAATGAAATTTCGAGACCATTTAATTATACTAAGATATAACACGGCATGCAAACATGGATTACATATCTAAGGAAGCGTGATTTTCAAGAAACCGTTTTGGTATTTAGAAAGGAAACTATATGGATCGTACGATAGATAAACTCAAAGATCCAAACACAGTATCTTCTTTTTATCAATAAAAACTTAATTTTAAGAGAAGTTTTTTTAGAGATGCAATTTTTTTTTTTTTTTTTTTTAAGAGAAGTTAATGTAACTTATACTCAAAGATAATATACACGGCATGCAAACGTGGCTAACATATCTATTAAAAAACGAAAATTGAACCCGTAATCTTTAAGTAAACAGCAGAGCCACTGATTTTCACGTCATGAACATGAAAAATTATAACAAAAATTTATTAACTAATTATAAGAAATGTATAATCCACTCTCTATTATTTAGGAAATTACTAGGTATGGGGAAAAAAATTCTTATTTCTTCTCCTGCATTGTATTTCTTTTTTTTTTTTGTTGCATTATCTAATTACAACCTGATTCGGTTTATTTCGGCGAGTTTCAACTGGAATACAATAATATCGAATACCGACAATGGCTCGTACGGTACAGTATGTAAAAAAATTACCGTGACATAAAATAAAAAAAATGCATATTTCGATTTCTTGCCGATACGATATTCAAAACATTGGTTTATTTTCACTGTGTCATACTGTCATGTCAGCCATATTTCTGACCTCCACTTTGTGCTGGGACATATGAAAAGTGGTCAATTTTTATCAAAAATATTGCAATTTCCTCTCAAAATCAATCGATTAGCAATATTGAGGTAAGATATGCATACAACCAATTCATTAGCAAATTCAGCGAAGGATCATCACACTGGTGTTAATTTATATCTTCCCTTGCAATTGTACCGAGTAATGTTGTTGTGCTGATGCATTGATATTGTGCACGGACGATTTTTAACTTTCTTTTAACAAATTATTAAGGCCAAGTAGCATTTATCAGTGCTGCTTTCTTAGACAATAGGCGAACTACAAATTAGTTATATATACACATTTAAATTTTCAAGATATAAACAAATTAAACTAGTTTGGGAATAAAAAATAGCACAAATGTATTCATTTTGAATTTCTTTTGCGTGTTTTTCATGTTGCAAACACAAGACGTATTTATTTATATATATATATTGGAGGCACATCTTGTGTGTTTTTTTTCAATTTTAAACTTTAAAGTTTAGAAGCATTCAATCCTGACAGAATATAGAGCGAGAAGTTATGTGACGATATATATTAATTAAATTACAAAATTTCATCACAATTAATATTTAATGAAAACTCTGCAATAATTTTATTTTCTTCTATTTGTTTTTCATTCACTCACAAGTGAATTACTAAATTGTGACACTAAGAAACAGATAAATCTTTCTACCTCATTGGGTGAGCATTATCTTTACTACTACTGTTACTATTCTGGTCTAAATATCATCCGGTCGGATCTAAAAAAACTGGTGCATACCCTCTTATTTTATTTTATTTAATTATAATTATTCCTTCAATTCTTTAATTTTGGATTTTTACCTCCTTAATCATATCAATTATGAACTTTTACTCTTTTCATTAAATCTAAGGGGATGGTATTTTAATGTTTAAAAATCACTTTCTAAAATTTATGACCAAATTATCCTCATCAGTATTAGCAGTGAAACTTTGGAGCAAAATAATAGTATCGTATATCATACTGTACTTTTTTACCAGTAACTTTGAAATCTTGATTTTCATTGAGGTAAAAAATATTAGCACTGGAAGTAAATTTCTGGGGCTGATAAGGATCATCCCCCATCATCCCCCAGTATGCATTTTTATTTTTTTCCATTTATGAAATTCCAACGTAACTTCATTTTTCATTTCTGAAAATTACATTGTTTCCCATCATCCCCATCCCCATCCTCATACAACGCTCATCCGTCCTCCCCTCCCTTCTATTTCGCTCCTCCCTCCTTACCCCTGTCCCACCCCCTCCATCCCTAATTGTTCTAGTTCTAAGAACAAATATTCTAGTTAACATAGTAACAGTTCTAGTTAACACGTATAAATGTTCTAGTTAAAACATAGTAACTGTTCTAGTTAATATATTTAATAGTTCTAGTTAGTATAGCAACTGTTCTAGTTGATATATTTAACAGTTCTAGTTAATATATATAAATGTTCTACTTAATACAGTAACTGTTCTAGTTAATATATTTAGCAGTTCTAGTTAATAGAGCAATTATTCTAGTTAATATATTTAACAGTTCTAGTTAATATATAATGGTTCTAGTTAATATATATAATGGTTTTAGTTAAATATATAGTGGTTCTAGTTAACTGTTCTAGTTAATATATCATCTCCTGGACTCATCCCCTCTATCCCTCTCTGTTTTGCTCCCTCCGCCTCCCCCCTCCCCCCTCCCCCCTCCCCTCCCGTCCCTCTCCTCTGTTTCACTCTATCCTCATCCCCTGGCACTCATCCTCCCAGCGCTCATCCTCTCATCCCCTGGACTTCCAAAAATAAAAGAGAAGTTATTAACGCGTTTTCTAAAAAAGAAAAAAATTAACGCGTCTGTAGGGGAATGATGAGGATGATACAAACAAGAGATGACAGGAAGCAATTCCGATTTCTAATAGAACCACATGAAACATGTCATATGATATAAAAATTAAGATTTATCAAAATATAAAAGGAATTTAATTTAGACTACTGTAAGAAGATATCTTAAAGGCAAATAGAAATTTTTTATAACCAAACAGATTGTCAATATCTACAATTTGTATGATTAGAGCTATAAATAATCAAAATTTAATAATTAAGGAGTAAATTTTTGGAAAAATTGGATATAACCCGCTCAAATCTTCTCTATTTAGATATAACCCCCTCCAATCTTTGAATTTGGATAAAACCCCCTATAATCATAGCAGATTGAGATATAAACCCTTTTAATTGATTTGAATTTAATTTTAAATAACAAAAAGCAGATCTAAAAAATTAAGACCAAAAAGCCCTCGTCCCTTCCAAGCAAAAGCCCTTTCGTCTTTCTTCTCTAACGATACCAAATATTTTTTACCGAACTGTCAATCTCTCTATCAATCTCTTTGATTTTTTTTTTCTCAAACTTTGATGCAAATGCTGAATTCTTGACCACTCCTAGTCAATGTTCTCTCCTCTCTCTCTCTTTTACTATAATCTCCGTTAGATCTGAACATTATGTTGGATTTTTCCTTTTCTTTTTTTTCCCTTTCTCCAAAGAGCTTGTGAATTTGTTTGGGACAATAGTTCACCGGGTCTTGAAATTTCTATCATATCTGGACTGTTCTTTAAATAATGCTCATTGATTATTTTCAATAATAACACGTTCTTCCATCTAAATATTTTTATTTTGAAATCTTAAATCAAAGTTAATATGAATTCTTTTTCTGATTTCTTTATTCAACTGAACTCAAGAGGGGCATTTTTGTCTAAATTTTATAGATCTAATTTTTTTTTATTTAAAATTGAATTCAAATTAAGTAAAAGGGTTTATATCCCAATCTGTTATGATTATAGGGGGTTTTATCAAAATTTAAAGATTAGAGAGGGTTATACCCAAATAGAGAAGATTTGAGGGGGTTATATCTAATTTTTCCAATTTTAAATAAGAGAAAATCTGAAGGTTTTATAACCGATTTGTTCATCTGGACGTCTTAAAGAGTAAAGACCCACCTTTAGATGACGTCAACGGACCAATCAGACGCATTTGCTTCTGATTGTACGATTTGGATAGAAAAATGCAGGATTTTGTTACCCCCAAGTGTATATAACAGTAAGTAGAGAGTTCTATTTCAAGACGAGGCTAAGGAGACAGGAAGAGAGGAGACCTCGCAAATACTTTTTGTTCAAAGTTTCAAAATAAAAGCAAAAAATATATATTTTTTTAAAAGATGAGAAATTTGTTATATTTATCTTTAGAACTTCCTCGGTTCGCGCTAAAGAAATGAAATAAGAAAATCGATAGTATATATTAAATTCCGTAACCGTTTTTTATTTTTTATATTTAAAAATAGTTTTTTTATAATTAAAATAGTTTTATCTTTTTGTTAAATATATTAAAAATAATCGTACCAATCATTATTAATTTAAGAATTAAATATATTTGAAAATCTAAGATAGTTCATGTCTAATTTATAGTATTAATTAAAAATCATGGTCCGCATTATCTTCTCCCATGACATGCGATCTAAGCCCTCTAATTTTCGCTGATGTATCGATCTGAATTTATGCTAGAAGTTTACCTTTCTTAATTACCCTTCTTATAATTCTTATAATTAGAAGTTAATTTTGCAAGTTTTTTTTTGGGCAGGAAATTTATGGCAAGTTTATATGGCGATTTTTTATGGCATAAATTACTAACTTTGAACTTACAAATTTTATCTAGAAATTTTGGTAAGTATTTTACGACATATTTTTTTATTTTACAACAGAAATTTCGGCAATTTTGATGAAATAGATTGGATTATTCTCAATCTAAAAAAACATAACACAGCAAAGCTGCGACTGCCATGTCTAATATTATTAAAATAGTTGCAACTAATTTAAGTATGGAGAGGTGAAACGACAAGGATTTTTATAAAGAAAAAAGAAAGAAAGAGAGATCTTCGTCAACACTATACACAACAACAAACAATTGAGAAGTAATTCGATTCGATAAAAAAAGAAGTTGATACATTCCTTGCATTTTGCAAAGGTCATCCCATTTCTTTTAAATAACGAGAGTTAAGACTTCTAATTTTAAATATTAATTGAAAATCATTTAGTCAAATTTTATATTATCTTTATTCCAAAAATATTGACACTAGTTAGTGCATAAAAAATGAGTAATTTTATAGTGAAATGTTTTTGACGGAGATTCGTTAAATACGACGGGATATTTTTTTTTGAAGGGTAGATGGCGATAACCACACCAGCAATTTCATTAATCAAAGAGAAATTACAAAATACAAATAAGTAAAAGAAAATAAAGATTAAAGATTTAAAATACAAAAGAAGTAAAAAGTAAAAACCATAGAAAGCTTAAAAACACGGACAGCATCCCTAACTCTTCAAGCCATTTTCTTTCAAGCTTCAATGGTGGTTGATATCTCAGATTTATAAATGCATTTTGGCCGGACTATACATCTAAATTACGACTCAACTCATATTATTCACAATGCTTTTATGCCATATTTGTCAGGATTTGGTACTACCACCGCTTCTCAACTATTTTGTAGGTATTTGGTGGAAACAACGCAACAATCGGATGTTTTAGGGCGAACCACGCACAGAAATCACTTGGATGCCAGGAGCGAGACCTCAATTGACGTGCCCCAACCTAGTGTGGGCCAGACGACTCATTCCTGGCCCAAAATGGCTCTCAGCCCATGATGATTACATGCCATTCAGCTGGGCCCAGCCGAATGCTACCAAGAACAGCGACGTTTTGGTAAGTTTCTTTTATGGAAACTTACCTCCTGGCCCTAGGTCGCCTCCATCTGCCATATATCCTTCTCCCCTGCCAGAGAGAAGGGATTCTCATGTTTCCTTGCTTGGTATCCACCTTTTGGATCCCTAAACACCACATACTTGCGCCGTTTCTCCATTACAGCCCGAGATTTCACCACCTACTCAAGAGAGATAGGTTCTAGCACGTGTTTGGAGGCTCTTGTTCACTATTGCAGCAAGTTCAACCGACCTCAGAGTAGTTTGTGACGCGACAGCGGTAGCATACGACTCGGATATTCAGTTTATTATTGTATCTTCTACTCTTTATTGTTATTTTTTATACTATGGCTTATTCTTTGTTATTTACAGCGATTTGCATGATGTTTGAAAATATGTTAGGCTAGATTTATTTTATGTCTTAGGGATGTGGTAGTAATATGTTGATTGAGGATGTTGTAGACTTGATTATGTTTTATATCATTGTGAATTGTTTGTTGGCATGTTTACTTGTTGTTGTTTGCTTGTTGATCACTATAATCTGACTTGATGAAAGTGCACATCTAGTTAGGATAATTTAATATTGAATTAATAAGCTAAACAATGGCAATATCACAAGATATGTTAAAATCGAAAGATGACCAATCGAGTTGTATGACAAGGTTTCTAATTAACGAACCATTAATTATATGTCTCAATGAACCACAACAAACGAACTTGGATAATTGACCCAATGAAAGTTAGGTTAGCAATTCAAGAGGCGTTAGGTTAGTATGGGACCAAATTCTAATCTAAGGTGAAAATCATAGGCTAGTGAGTTTAGGTACTGTCACCCAACCCTTCACAAAATGTGGTATTAAGCATGGATCAAAAACCAAACACTTACATGGAGTATGCAGCGTACAAAGTAGCCATTCAGCTATCTGTTGGGCCTGCCCAGGCCGAACAGTAGGCCGAATGGTGGCTCTATCCGTCACATTCGAATGAAACAGACTGTCGACGAAAAAATATTAGTTCAGTTAAGGTATCAAAATTAGTCCAAATCAAGTGAAATTAATTTTCACAGAACCAGGACTTGAAATAGAAGATATTCATTTAAATACATTTTCCAGAAAAAATCTCAATCAATACCAGTTTATCAAACTATCCAGCCAGTACAAGATGTCGGTCAGACGGTTTAGATCTTTCAACACTTAAAATAAATAGATATCCTTCAAACCACATCACCAAATTGATGTGGCTGAAAGCCATGCATATCTAGATTATTCCTAGCCACTAAAACATGCAACTTATTCTCAAAATAAATTGATTAAAGCCTATATTCTCAGATCTGGTCAGGCAGAAACTGGTTCTGCGCACCGTTACGAGAAAAATCACCAAAAATCCATTATTGCTTGGATTGAGGTGAAACCAGAGGCTAAATACTCAAAACGCACAAATCTATCAACTTCAATAAAACAAAAAATCAAATCGAATGCTTCACATAAAGAAAATCACGCAAAATCACAGAAAACAAAAGTTTCAGCCAGCAAGCAAGTGCATCAACTCTTCTAGTCCATTAATTAACCATTTTCTCACTTAATTATGTGTTAAAATACTTAAGGACGACCTAATGCTTTGATACCACTGTTAGAAAGTGTTGTTTATGTCCAATTTTAATTTTTATTATAATTAATATCAATTAATCAAACAAACAACTACAAATAATCTTGCACACATCAACCAAGAGAGAAAATGGTAGGAATTGTATACCTCTTGCGAAATTATATCCGCAAGGCTTTATCCCAATCGTTTGGAGTCGATGGCGTGCTCACCACCACCACCACCACCTAGGCGGCCTCAAGTCCACCAAGGAGTTAACCAAAAGCTAAGAGTAAGTGCTAGAAAACTCAAGCCTAAAGCTAATCTCCACTTTAAACCCCTTCTTTCAATTAACTATTTAAATGTAAGCGAGAGATGCTCAACGCATGAGCTAGAAAGGTGGGAGGAGAGTTAAATGTAAGGGATAGATGCTCAACGCATGAGCTAGAAAGGTGGGAGGAGAGAACAGTGGAGAAAAGAAAATCTAAAATTTTCTCTTTAAAATTTCAGCCAAGGAGAAGGGAAGAGAGAGAGGTAGGTGGAGGCTAGGGTTTTTGTTGTCCTTAAAGGAGGCAGCTTAAATAAGATTTAGCGAAAGAAATTAAGATTTTAGACCAGTTTGGTATGAACTACCCTAACACAATTCAATTGGTACCAAACAATTGACAAGCACACACAATCAATTTAAATAGCAAGAAAGTAAAAGGAGAAAGAGAGAGAGAAATTGAACACTCAATGTAATTACGGAGTTCCGACCAGCTAGGAAATGCTAGCCTTAGTCGTACGTCTCCGGGAGTTTCGCTACCACGAAAGGGCGCGCTCCGTTCAATTCCAATAAGAACGGGACTATAATTTCGAACCGAATCACCTCGTCACAAGGACACTCGAGGTGGATCGGCCTAACTCGAAAATAAATGGCACCAAGGCCTCCAAAGGAGATGAGCTCTTAACCTATTCCAACCTACACCTAGCGACAATGTCGGGACGGTGGTGTTTGAGGCTATTTTATCTCTCAAAATGATCTAGCTATGAAAAACTCAAGTGGGAGAGTATTCATGTGCTCAAAAGCTCAATTCTAATATAATTTTACAAGGCAAAGCTCTCTAAAGAGAGAGAACAAGAGGTTGATATATATAGGGATCAGAATGAGCAGTTTACCAACAAAAACTGGACAGAGCGTTGCCTGCCACTAAATAGCGTTGTACAACGTTGAATATTACCGTTGTAAAATCAAACGGCTATTTAATATAGCCGTTGGATTGTCAGAGCGTTGTGCAACGTTATTTGCCGTTGCACAACGATGGAGTGTGCAGCCAAAGGATAACTCTGACAGTTCCGTTGAAATTTATTAGAGCGTTGTGCAACACCAAATACCGTTGCACAACGATGGAGTGTATAAGTCAAAGAAAAGTTCCGACAGTTTCGTTGGTGAACGAACTAGTATCGGTGAGAGTAACTCTGATAAATTCAAAAGGGGCGTCATACAACACTAAAGACCGTTACACAACGCTGTCATTACACACCTGTACTCAGGAGTGTTCTGCAACTTTAAAGGGCGTTGCACAACGTTCTGTCTTAAGTACACAGAAAATTTCAAGTCTTTAACTGGAGCATTGTACAATGCTATTGAGCGTTGTACAACGTTGTGACTCAGCGTTACCGCTATTTAGCGTTGTGTGACGATGTTTCACACATGTCAGAATTTAACTGTTTTAGTTTTGAAACCACAGCGTTGTGCGACACCATATAGTGTTGTACGACGCTCTGTCACTGAAAACTAGATTTTGCTGGTAAATTGAGCTTTTCTGCTTTGAAAGATAATAAAGGACTGAAGTATACCTTCTACTCTAGTCTAAATTAGCCTATAACATCTCTAAAGACTTAATCTTGGTCTTGCTCATAGCACTTATCCAAGTCTTCATAATTTGCAACTTCTTCCTATAAAACTCAAAGAAAATTGTTAAATGCCAAATGATATTGTTTTGTAATCGACAAACCTAGAGACGTTTAGTACAACAATCTCCCCCTTTTGACGATTTGCAAAACAATATCATTAGTAAAGCGATTAAATTTTGACATTTCACAAGCTTTACTACAGTTTTCTCCCAAGAATGACCCATTTATATTAACAACTCAACTTAACTCTCTTTCATAATTAACTTGACCAAATTACCCCTCTATGGCCGAAATTTTCATGGGCTCCATGGGTTCCTATAGTCCATTAACTCATTCCTTTTTATTGCTCTTCCATTTAATCTCAATTTGGACTTTTAATTAACTAATTAAATAAAAAACCAATTAGCTCAATATAATTAAAGTATGTTGAACAAAATTAATTATTAACTTATTAATAATTATTTTGAGATTAGTAAATTTATTATTTTATTTCTATATGATCAATTTGACTTAATTAATAATAACGGTTCGTAACGATATATAACTAATTAATCAACTTATCATATTTTCACAGTATTTATTGCTGCGAATAATGCACTGTATGGTTAAAGTCCTCTTTGTGTGACCCTTTTAGAATTTATGCTATGTTGGCCATGAAAAATAAATCGTTATTTATTTCCAATAATCATAAGCGGTATTTATCAACACGTTATGATTCTCAATTTACATAAATAAATAATGTACTGCTACAGTATTTCAATCTTGCACAAGAAATAAAAATATTTCCATGTTTGATTCTTATGTCACATGATTGATATCATTGTATAATCCAAGATAGAAATGTGTCATTCTTGTAGATTATACATTTATTGATTTAGAGATAATTGTATAAAGTTGCTAGCAAATAATCTATCTTCATCAAGGGGCCCAAACAGATATCATCACTTACTAAGTAAATTAATGAAGGACATACGATTTTCTTGATGAATAACTTTTTCCCGCACAATTCAAGAGAACATAAATAAAGTCCGTAGAGCAGCCCTTGTTAGGAATCAACGTTAGACGATATTTATTGAACCTATCATCATGTGGAAAAGTTGAACCATCTCAAACTTAGAATCAAACTCATATGAAATAAATAATGACACTTAACACAATCTATATATTTATTTTATTGGATCATGTCATATATAATGTTTCATAACATACACATATGCAATTAAGTTGGTAACTCCTTACCTATGATTTGTAGAACTTAATCATCACTTAACTTGCATATTAATCTTATACAATAATTAATGTTCATTGTTAATTATCAAGATTATGGACGATTCAGATTAATTTTACTGTCATTTAATTACAAATGAAACACAGAGATCCTCAATTCAGATCCTCAACCTGAACGATCTGTTAATAATAAATCCTAAGAACAAATGATCAATATCATCAATAACATAAAACTAAAAAAAATCATTAAACTATTGACTTCTAGGACATAACTCCAACAAGATCAACTATTTGTATCTTTAAAATTGACGTACAATCGTGTTTGACGGACACAAGTATCAAATGTATTGACGATTGTATTTCTCATAAAAAATCATATTCATCATTATGTATTATAAATTTCATTTAAAAGGTTATACACAAATTGATCAAGAATATTTCTAGCAATCGATCTACAACGTTACACAACAGTCGTCCAATTGTAATTTCAGATAATAAGACGAACCAATTTAACTATTTAGTAAATTTTGAAATATTATTTTAGAAAAAAATTATTTTCTTCCTATAAACTAAAAAACCTGAACAATTTTTATTTTACGACAATAGAATTCAAACTCCATTATACATCGGTTGGCCCATGACCAACCTAATAACGCCATTAATCTTCGGATGCATCCATGAACCACGTCCACGAAAAGAACAGCCGAACTACTACCGCACAGGCGAAAATGACCGATGCGTCTGGGTCCCACACGATCGTGGGGACACCTGTAAACAGTTTCAGCCTAAGCTCTCTCCACGTGGCAGCGAGCTGGATGCAAAGCGCCACGTCACCGTCACAACGTCAGAGTAAACAGGCGCAGTCACGTGCAATAGACGGAGCCGGAGCAACGAACCTGACCCCACCCTAGATTGCGGGCCCCACTTGTTCTTGCGGCGACAAGACCCCACTGTGTCAAAAAGATTTCCCTGTATAGACCGGAGCTTCACGGTGCACCAAATCCTCTCCCCATCCGGATATCATCCCAAGAAGAAATGGTCCCAATTTTATTGTAGGCAATGGGGCCACGTGGTAGTCCATGTCCAGGTTATATTTTTATTGTAGGTCTACAGTCAAAAGCAGAGAAAAAGAACTGGAGAAAGCGGTTTTGTGAACTTGTCTCGTGTCGTGACTCGTGAGGTCTATAGTTGACGGACCGTCCAGGGTATTTCGTGAACATCTAGTGAATGATAGAAAGAAATTTTTATTGAGATTTTATAAATACTACAAATGAGAAAGCAGAAACAGAAAATTTATTATTATTTTTTTTGTAAGAGAACTACCTTTCTGCAACTTTTGCTGGAAGGCCCTTTTTCTTAGCAAAGTAGCTCGGACAATGTATGGACACACAAATATTTAAATTTAAAATTTTTCTCGTGATTTTTTCATAGTTTAATATAATCACATTATGGTAGTTAAGAGATAAATTTAATCTGAAATCAATCTTTGAACGATTTACAAAAATAATATTATAATCATCTGTTATTTCTTTCGTATCTCCGACTGTGATTGCCAAATACAATAATCACATGTGGATGTTTCTAATTCGCTATCAATTTTTTCTTCATGGCTCAGCTTAATACTTGAGAACTGTGGTCAGTACTGCAGTACACATCTATATTCTATGCAAAAAGAGTTAGGCTATGTTTGGCTAGGAACCGAACTAGCTAGTTCGCGAACTAGGCTAGTTCGACGTTACCAAACATGAGCCGAACTAGAACAAGGCCTAGTTCGCCTTCTTGTTCTAGTTCTATCAAAATCATGGAATTAAAACTAGAACTAGAACAAGTCTTGTTCTAGTTCTTATTCTAGTTCGGCCCATTTGCCAAACATACCCTAAAGAATCTAAGTTTCCAAATAGTCCCTCTAAGAATTATTATGTTTTTTAAATCTTTGTCAAGATTTGTATATGACATCAATGTAGAATGTGACATAAAATCGAAATACAAATTAACTTCTTAGATAGTTTAGATTCCTTTTTTATTTTTTTTCAAATTTTATGTCACATTTTCTAAGAAAATTAATTTTTTATTTTCAATATCGCATAAACTAGATATCATAAGCTAATAAACAGAGGAATTTATTTCGCCCCTTTTGTATTTATTGAAGTAAAATTTAATCATTGTAAATCACTTTTTAGCCCTCATTATTATTTTTTTTTCATCTCTATTGCTTGCTACTTGCTTAGGTTACATTTTTGTTTTTTCATATTTATAAAATAATAAGAAATGAATGAATCTAACTAATCTAATGTCTAGTCCGTTCCTAAGCATAATACAAATGTCCTTCTTATTCTTGCATAACTTTGATCTATTTAAGAAAATATGGTGTTTAATTAGTTATGGACCATTTAATAATAATATTTTTTATAAATCCGAAAAAAAATTAATAGATATAAGAAATGTAAAAATTGTTCTCTAAGAAAATTTTTATATGAAAATCATATTACACAATTTCGATTGGTAATTTGAACTTTCCAAATTGAGATTTTGTTGGGTTTGACAAAGCCATCCGTCAAATGCATTTGACGATAGTATTTTTCATAAAAATTTATTTATATATATATTATTTTCAACTATGGTAAAAAATGATTAATTCAGAATAGGGGAAATTTCGAAAACAATGTTGAGCTTAGAATGGAATGCTATGCAATATTTTTTAATTATACACATTTTAATGGTTATATCTCCAATTTAGTAGTCTTTATTCAAAGAGAAAATAAATATTCTCATTCGTCATCTCTTGAAACGAACAGACCCTGCTTAGTATTATATTAACTGCCAATTGATCAATGTTATCTTCCCATGCTTGGAGATGACAAGTGGGAACGTGTTTTGAACCCCCAATTTTTAAGTTATATTATCCGTTTAGTTATTATAATTTTGACTTACAATATCAATTGTCCAATTGAGCTCTCCTTAATTAAATTTCGAAAGTTGGAGCATCAAACACCAAGCATGACAAATCCTGACTCGATTTTAATGCTGTCGACATGAATGCTGCTTCGTGATGTGAAGTAGAATTGCTCAGTATCAAATTAAAAAATACAGATGCGGTAAAGAACTAGGTTGGCTCTTCATTGCATGGATTTGCATTCTACCATGCTACTATTTTTGTGGCTCATCAGCCATGGTTGGTTTGCCAAAGGCTGTCTGGAGAACAATTTCCTTTTTAGACGAATGTGAATCTCCAACAAAATTTTGACATTTTGCTTATTTTCTGATTGCAGTACACTTATGTACGATATAGAAAATAAGAAATATCAACTTTTTTTTTTTTAATGGAATACTATTGCAAATAAAAGGAGACATTCTGTAGCTCCAAGATGTGGTCTTACGGAGAAGCTTTAGGCACTTTTTTAGTGCTTATCCTTGTAATATTTATTTCATTTTTATTTTTGTGTGGGTGATCTCGTAAGCGCACCTCTCTAATATTTTTTTTTTCTTGATTAAATACAAAACTATAGTTTGCAATCGCCAAACATCCTTACAAACAAAAGACTGGAGGAACCTTTTGCACATAAATTGTTACAAACAAAAGGCATTTTTCTCATTTTTCTTTTTATTGTTACTAGGAATTTGAACGTACATTAAAAATAGTCATTTTATTAATTAAAATTAATCATGTTTTTAAGACAAGATGGGTGTCAAGCTCTCAGAATGATTTGAAATGACTAATTACATAAAATCTAAAAATAGAAATTTAATGAAGTATATATTTAGGATCGGTAAAGGTCAAGTTTAAAAATTTTTATGAAAGAATCTTTAATAATAGAAAATTTGATGGGATCTTAATAACTTTTTTTTATAAAAAAATATATCTTGATGTAGCTTGATCTCCAAAATTTCAGTAAAATGTCCGATTTTTTCTGACTTTTGTCCATCCTTTTTTCTGTTAAATAAGATGGGTCCAGAGTTTTCTTTTATAGATCCAACTGATAATGTATTTGAAACTTCCGATGTCTCTCACATTTAAGCTAATATAATTTTATTCTGGACCAGTCTTGCTGAATTAATTAGACATCCCTTGCTAATAATTAAATAGTTGAAGAGGAGAAAATTAAGAGGAAGTGAATGCAATTTTTCTGCTTTTAGTAGAGGGAGATGGCGCATTATTGGACTTAACATGTGTTTTCCAGCCACAGTGTCTGCTTTAATTTGGATGGTTTGAAAGTTTAAAGGTGGAATATTTCCTTTTCAAGTAAGTCAACAACCCATGGAACTAAGGAGCTTGTTTACAACTGTAGCAGTCAACTTGTATTATATCAAAATATGACAAATCTAGGTCATAATGGACCAGATACCTCTTCCTGTCAAAAAGAGAATAATTTGTTGTCTGAAATTCGAAACTTGAAGTCAAATAGTTGCAAATCTTGGAATTGTATATAAATAATATTATATGATTCTATTTGGTGTGCAACAGTTCTTAATTATTTTGCCTCAACAGTTCTTAATACAGTCAAATAGACCTCGCATTCCACTTTTGTCAGTGTTTTATTTCATTTTGACTTGCATTGTGCAATTTAAAAAATCAATGTGACACATCCACAAGATGCTTTAATCACTGATGAATCGGATTTTTTTTTATCAACAATAAAACTATTTAATTACAAGTTGTGTAAGCAACTCGAATTTGTTTTTGCAGCAACGATTTCTCAAAGTCTTATCTCATAGAGGTAGCTCCCTAGCTAGTTTAATTTAATTGCTTTCTTTTAAACAAGGGAATGCTATTATGTGTTTGGATTGCTTGTAATCGGTATCAAATGAAAATGACAAAATTTCAAAAATAGCCAATATATGTCACAGCGTAGCTTATATCACCTATATGAGGGGTGACGTTTACATTCATATTTTTTTTTTTTACATAAGAAACGCTGTCATCAAATTATTGCAACATTCAATGCTTTCTGCATCAACCTATGGCCAGAAAGATTAAACTATTTTAGTGGAACTTTTTTCCCCCACAAGACCTAATACATACTTGGATTTATTAAACATTCTTCTATTTCCGTACAATATGACATGATTTTCGTACAATATGCAAAATCAAGAGGTAAAAAAAAAATGTACTAAACAAAAATTATTATCAATTGAACAAATGGAACGTTTTTTTTTTTTTTTTTTTTTTTTTTTTGTTAAGTGATGTTTACAGGCAGCCTGGTAGAAATCCCTCATTATATCTTGCAAAAAAAAAAAAAAATTTTGAAACTTTGGGAATGAAGTGTATGTTTTAAGTATTTTTCTTTCTTTAATTTTTTTACTATATACTTTTTTTCTTGTTAAAAATGTTGCTGATAGCAGACTAAACGGGTGGTTTTCTCTAGGCTGCCAGGCTGATTTATTCTTGGGTCTTGCAGGTGTACTTATTTTTTTTTAGTTGGGCCGGATGCTTCATCCTTGTATTTGTTACTTATAAGTGAGTAATAAGGCCGAAAAATTAAAAATAATATTAAAATATTCATGAAATTTGAAAATATTACTAATATAATCAGAATTATATAAATAGTATCGCAATATCGGTTTTATAATTTGTGTTATGATATTTATATTTGGTACTGTAACTTGTATTATGTTACTTATATTTGGTATTGTGACTTTCAATAATACAGTTTTCGGGACTGAAATGTTACGCGAAAAATAGTTCTAAAAAATTTGAAAAAAATCAGTTATGTAAACGAATGATTCTATTTTCAATCCTGCAATTTTCATAACCTAAATCCAAACAGGAAAGAAATAGAAAATTGGCAAAATACCTAAGAAATCATTTCTGACAAAATGCTATTGTAATTTCTTTAGTTTTCGGGATAGAAAAATTACGCGAAAAATAGTTCCAAAAAATACAAAAAAAAGCCACGTTATGTAAAAGAGCGACTCTACTTTCATAGCTATAATTTTTATAACCTAACTCCAAACAGGAAAAAAAATGAAAAATCGGCAAAGTACCTAAAAAATCATTTCCGACAAACTGTTATTGTAATTTCTTCAATTTTTAGGATTGAAAAACTAGACGAAAAATAGTTCCAAAAAATCCAAAAAAATCGCTTTATATAAATGAGCGACTCTACTTTCATACCTTTGGTTTCCAAAACTTAAATCCAAACAGGAAAAAATGAAAAATCGGCAAAATACCTAAGAAATCAATTGCAACAAACTGTTATTTTAATACCTGCGATTTTAATAATCTAACTCCAGATAGAAAAAAAATGAAAAATCGCCAAAGTACCTAAGAAACCATTTACGAGAAATTGTTCTTGTAAATAAAAAAACATAAATTAAAATATTTTCTCCAATCAAATATTATTAGTGAAACAGAAATAAAATTAATTTTGTCATAATTATGTCCAAAAAATATACATATTATCTTTTAATCAATCAAATATATTAACATTTATTTAAAAATAATTTAATTAATAAAAATATTTTATTATTTTAATCGAAAATCCACAAAAGGGGGCCATGTCTAGTGTCGGTTTTTCAAACCGATACTAGGCATTATCGGTTTTTCAAAAACCGATATTAGTATCGAATTTTCAAAAAATGATATCGATACTATTTATATAATTCTTACTATTTTAATAATATTTTCGACATTCCTAATTATTTTAATATTATTTTTAATTTTTTCGGCTCCAGCTTAGTAGCTACTTACACAGCCTAGTCAAATTTGGATTTAGTGATTCCAATATATTCAGCCCATTATCTATTTCGGTTCATTCAGCAAAATAAGATCCTTTTTTTTCTATAAGTAGTTCCCCAAAGAAAGGGAATCTGCATTTCAGTAAAATAAGAGAACAACTTTTTAGATGCGACTAAGCATCTCTGAAGTTATTGACTTATTATAGAATTTCAATTTTCTATTTGGACAAGTTTCTGATGATACCAATGACTTCTAATGTCAACAAAATAATCAACCTAATCATAAAATTATTTACCTTCATCACCACTTCATTTTTCTTAATTATAATTGGCCAAATTAGCATTATTTGAACTAACTAAATTTCTGACAATTTCTGCTTTTTTTTTTTTTGTAATTCTGGGTTGTACTTTTGTTTGTATGGCTTGGAACAAACTGACTTCTGGTGGTTGAAGTCGGCATATACTAAAGCTAAGGTAGATATCTTATCCTATCTCAACAATATTAAAGAGTTATTATTATTTTTTTTTAAAGCGGTTGCTGGTCATCATCGTCGATGATTGTGCTGTGAATTTTATAAATTAAAAAGTAAAGCGTCATGAATTTATGTTTGCCGTTTTGCGTGGTGGAATGCGCGGTCTTTCACATCAACATAAAATATGGAAAAAAAAAACTAATAGGACATTGATACAATACGAGACCAACCACGTTTCTTACAGATATTATATAATTCTAGACTGGTAGATAATTGCGAATGCGGCTCGCTGGACAAATTTTGCCAGCAAAAGAACTTTAGTGCTATTATATATTGAATTGGGTTTTTCACAACAAGCACCAGTGGTCTAGTGGTAGAATAGTACCCTGCCACGGTACAGACCCGGGTTCGATTCCCGGCTGGTGCACTCTTTTAACCTTTTTCTAAAGGAGTTCTTTTCCTTCTGCAAAAAAATAATCTGACACCCTTTGTGTTTAATTTAACTAACTTTGGAGGGTAGCACTTCGTAGATTTTAACAATCTATCAAGTTCACGTGTGACAGAACATTGTACGAGGGGCGTCGGCACTCGGCAATAACTATATAACAATAATCAAACTGATTGATTAATCTATTCATGCGCATAAATTATTCCTAAATATATTTAGATTTCATTTCAGTCCTCGTAACAGCTGGCTCCTTTGATTCCTGTCGGTTGTTGCTATTTTCCTTTACATGCTTTGCATTCATGACTCGGTGTTGGTGTCTTCAACTTCAAATAATTAATGAGAAATGCTAATAAACAAAATTGTTAGTAGTTCAAAGCGTGTTTTTTCAATGAGTATATATGTGTATGATTTTAATGCGTTATAAATCCGAATAATGTAGATACATTCAATTTTGTCTATGATTTTTACTAAATTGATCCATCTATAAAGATTTAAATTTTAATTATACGATCAATAAATTTTATAGAATTCTAATTTAATCGACATAAATTTAAAGTCATACAAAATTTATAATTCTGGAGCATTAAGCATCGTACACGCCTATTTTATAAGATTCACCTTTTTGGCATGTAAAAAATCAAGCGGCGTATCGGTATTTATGCCATGACTAGCAAGAAAATCGTTACATAAATATTCATACTACATTGGATAATTTCTTGCTTGAACTGGTTTGGTTGGTTTAACTCCTAACTGCATTCAGTTTCTTCTTTCACATTTTGAAAAATGTGGTCATTTATAATTTAGATAAATAATTCAGTAGACATCATTGGCCATTGGGCAAATAGGTATGGAGAACAAACAGAGAGGACTACTTGCTAGGCCGAACAGGTACCAGCGCCAAACCTGAAATAAATGCAACTTAGGAAAAGCGAATATATTTATTAGTACAAGATAATATATATATATATATTGTAGTATTTAATGATATCTATCTGGCGCCAATTTGCGATGCACCCAAAATGCTCCGCTGTGACCACAGAGTATCTGGGACGTCTTCTTTCATGAACAGAGGAAAAAATTTTGCATGATGCCATGATGGAATCTAAATGGATTTGGATTTAAATGCTGAAGTGACATTTGGTGCTGGTTTCAATCAAATGATGCAATAATCATAAAAGATGTTTGCAGACGTAGTAATTAATGCATATCGATAATGCGATAGAGTGGTCCAAATCTGTTTTCTTCCCTCTCGATTATCTTCAACTCTCCAATTCCAAATCTGTTTTTTTTTTTTTTCTCGGGTATCTCCAACGGAGTTGTACGATTTAGAGAAAGGGACCTTGATAAATGATATGAGATACTGAGATAGCGTCGAGGAGCCACCCAATTCGCTTTTCTGCCAAGTTTGATTCAATGGATCTTTTTTTTATTGACCCAAATTCTAAACGCGCACAATTAGATGGTAATGTGTAATTTTTTTGTATTTTGATTCAAGTATGTATTTTTAAAGATATAATTAGAATCGAGTCTCTAACTTTTTTAAAAATTTTATTTCTTTTTTTTTGGAATTTCAAGGTTTTTTTTTCAGACAATCTAGACTAGAAACTGCTGCACAGGATTTCATATGTAGACTCCTCACTCGTAATGCGTGGTTTATATTTTATATATCTGAAAAAAAAATATGTATATTTTCCTTTTAAGGTTGGTGATGAGGTAGGATCAAAACTCTAGTCTTCTCAACGAAACACAGATATAAGTTTTAGCAATTTTTTTTTTTTTTTGGCAAAATCAATCATCCATTATAAAATAGAAAAAAAATCAAAGTTATATCTATCTTGAATTGTAAAAGCAATAAAATAACTTCTCATCTTCCTGGAATTATTGTAGAATATATTTAAAATACGAACGTTAATGTTTTTGACATAATTTTACATGGGGACATTTAGGAAGAGCATAGGAGGGAAGAACTTAAAAAACCATAAATATAATAGCATTTATGTTACTTCACCCATATCTTTCATGTCAATATTTTAGAAAGAAATTATTCACCTTATATAACCATCTTTTATAATTAGTTAAAAGTAGAACATCATCTATATATAAAACAGGTAAACAAAATCAACTCTCACTAATCTTCTGATATATGCACTAGTTCATAATATTTGTTTTTTCAAAAACGTATGAAGAAATAACCTCATGAAACTATTAATACCATTAGTCAAATACTTGTTTTAATTCTTATATAGAATATTTTAACTTGTTAACTAAATACTTATTACCTCTAAAGAAGAAAGTTTATGGTTATTTAATATAACCTTCTCCTCTAGATCACCATTAATAATTGCAACCTTTATATCCATCTAACGTAACTCGAAAATGAAATGGGTTACTAATGCCATAATCACATGAAAATGAATCTTTCTTTAATATATCAGAGAAAACCTTCATGTAATTCATTACTTCATTTAGATGAATCACTTTTATGTTAACTTATGAATTCCTCTTGGTTTTAAGAAATCTGTTACAACCAATATAAACATATGTAGAGATATATATATTGTGAGTAATCATTAATTAAAGAGATGAATGCAGGCTTCGTGCTTGATGCATGCTAATCATTTTCTTACTTGTTAATAATATCTCAACTATATGAACACTCTCGATTTTGTCCATAATTTATCTTTTAACCTATTAAACACACATGGTCAAAAATACCTAATTGATCATTTATCCTTATATGTGTTATAATCTTATAGGAAACCGTAACAAGACCATATTAAACTGGACAAGTGTTCAAAATAAAATATACAAGTAGTGACTCAAAAATATTATATCGACTCTTTGGTTGAACAACTATATTTCTCATTTTCGTCATGTGCTTTCACACACCTATAATGGTAATAAGCCTAAAATATAAACTTTATGATGAGTATTACTACATTTGACTTAACCTAAGAGGCCAATAACTCATCTAATGTCTTGTGTAAGAACTTTACATTGACGCACATCAACCTAATCACGAAATATTGAAAGAGCTTATTCTTTATAAACATGTTATGTGAGGAGTTAAACTACTCCCACTGTTCATAATAATCCATATTCATAAGCTCAACTTCAAAACTAGATTCTCCCGGTTGATCTTTTCTGATGGAAAAAAATCAATATTCTTACAACTTTAATGAAGGAGATCGAACATTATCCTTCCATACCTTATACCTATTATCCTTAACTCATAAAAACTTGTACTTATCACTTCTAAAGGGGAATATGTTATCCTTATGAAAATAAAACCGATACATGCTTATTTTTATTTTGAGACTCAACATTATATTTAATTTACAAAGGTAAACTAAGTGATAGATCAATAGGAGTCAATTCTCGCATAATATTACCTGTGGGCTAAATATCATGCTATAACTCTTTACGTAATTAATCATTACAACATTCTGAATCAATTTCTCAGACATGCTATAATTCTTTACGTAATTAATTTCTAAGTGGTCCGCTGGAAAAAAAAAATACCACATTTCACTCTAAAATCGAAAATTACAAAATCTAAGTAAAGTCTACACAAGTCTACTAATTGAACTCACGTCCTCATTCCTTGACTCGCCTCTTTTACTTTTGTTTTGGAGCATGATAACAAAACTTGGTCAGTTTGATCATTCTAATTTTACCTCTCCGCACTTAATCACCCCTCCACCAAATCCATTCTGGAGCAGAGGTGTTACTCACTCGCAGTGGCTGAGCCAGAATTTTAACTTAGGGAGGCAGAGGTCAATAACCTCAAAAAATAAAAATAAATAAATTTTTATAAGCATGATTTAACAAAAGATATGTAAATATTTTGATAGAATTTACATATATATCAATTTAAATTTAGCTCTTTGATTTTTCCTAAAATTTATACAAAACAATAATTTCATTATGGTTGACGCGTATAGAAAAATAAAAGCATACAGTTGAGAATTGAATACTTGTATGCTGCTTATTCGCAATATAATATATTGTGTTCTTTTTCATCAAATTTTAACATGGCTAAGGATTCTGAAAAAAGAAATAGAAAAAAGTAAGTGTTCTTCAATTTTAGAGATTTAATATTATACTTTTATGAAAATAATAAAACTCAAGATGGACTCGTTGAAAATTAAATAGCAATATAGTGACACAGAAACATTTTTTACCAAAAGTAATTTAAAGTGGGAAATTTTTTTATTAGGATTAAAGCTTGAAAATGTTTACCAAAAGTAATTTGAAGTGCGAATTGTTTTTATTAGTACTAAAGCTTGGTGTATGCTGGGCAGGTTTTGGGTTGAAAAAAATTGATTAACACCTTTTCATGTAATTTGGGTTCGAGGGTGCCGTGTATTAAATATAGTGAATTGAATTAACAAATTGCAATACAACATGTCCCAAAAAAATAATAGGGGAGACTAGGCCTCCTCCATTCCTCCTCTCTCTCCGCCACTGCTCACTCCAAATGCGGACATACATGACCGCGCACCGTAGCCATCGAGCAAACAATCCAATAAATGAGAAAGGAGATGACATAACATGATAAGCAATCTGAAAACATAGTCTTTTTTTTTTATGAAATATACTAGAATATTTTTCTGGACTTTGTACGTTTGAAAATTAAATTAAATATTAGAATAAGATAATTTATATTAAAAATTTTACATTTAGTAATTTTGAACGCATATACTATTATACTACCCTTTAAATGATAAATTCTACAAGTTAAAAAAAAAAAATAAGATAAGGCAAGCGAGGAATTTCTGATGAGAGACATAAAATGAGTTGTATTTTGTTGAATTATTTGAATGTTTAAATACTTTTTAAACACATTCTCTTTAAACGGGCAAAAAAAAAAAAATTCTAGAACATGAGAAGCTTAGCCAAGATAAATACAGCGAAAAATAATTGGACATGTTGAGAATGCTTGTGACATGAGTCATATGACTAAAGCAACTCCTTTTTTTTTTTTGGGGTCTATTCATAATATGCAATTGATTTATGTAAAAAATTTTCTGAATCTATGAGAAAAAAAACTGTCCGTCACGCAGGCCTTTACAACAAAATCCGCCTCATTTTTTATTTTTTGGAGGGGAAAAAAAAAAGATTCCATTCATTTTATTTACATGTTTTAAAACATTTCTGTTAGAATAGATTACTCCAAAATTTATAATCAATACTGCTCATGATTAGGAAGACTCGGAGGCTTGTTAAGACATAATGGTCCAAAAGTTGGATACAAATCAAACCTTATCTTTTGAAATTGACATGTGATGGATAATTGACAAGGACGAATTGAGGCGACGCATTGTTAAACAAGGGGCTGCTCTAGAGCTTCATTTGATCTACGAATATTTTAATTCAGGGTTAAATTCACTGAACATTATTGTCTACAATTTGCAAACAGGCCAATTTTTTAATGAATATATTAATAAAATCTAGATCTGGAAGTCAAAATTCTACACAGAATCTCTGTCACATAAAACAATATTTAATGTATTATTTAACCTTTTTTAACGGTTTAGATATATTAATAATCAAAATTCTGTCATGCGGTCAAATCTTGTTCCAATTCACCATCTCCTTCGTTACAAAGGAAAATGGAGCGTCTTGTATGACGAATAATTTATTATGGTCCAAATGCAAAGTTGTGAACGCGGCCAATTTTTTCTAGGGTTCATTTAGATTATGAGCTAGGCTGACGAAATCAACGTAATAATTCAAATTTTCGGAATAAGTCGCTAACTACAATTTTTTTCAGTAGAAATGTTTGGATCGAAATTTTTGTTTGGGTCGGTGACAGAGAGTGAGAAAAACTGAAAAACAAAGAAAAATATAAAGAAGGAAGAAAATGGATGTGAAGAAAAGAAAAATAATTTTGTATTTTTTGTTTGGATAAATAATAAAGGAGAAGGAAAAATAATTTTCTTTTTCTTATTATCAATGACATCTCTTTAATTTTTCTTCCCGAATTTGTACTTAAGAAATTCTGGAAGAAATATTTTCCCGCACAAAAATAATTCCCTTCTCTATTTCTTTTCATCCAAATACGAAAAAGTTTTCAAATTTCACTTTCAATCCCATTCCCTCTCTTTACCCCCGAATGAAGAATAACAATAAAAGTTATGTTTATCTCAATTAACGGCAATCAACAAAATACTATTTGGAATTTGAATTAGTGGTAATTATTTAGTACATTTCTTAATTCCAATTTGCTGTTGTTTCAATCAAAAGTCAAATAAAGTGATTAATTGCATTCTGACATGGACCGATTTTTTATTCCAATTTGAACTATGTTTGTTCAAATAAATGATATCTATTATATTTATAGCTAAAAAATAGTACTCTTTTTTTTCTTTTGAAGAAAAAACCCACATAAAAAAATTGAATCTGTGTAAAATATGCCGCAAAATATATTTTAAATTTAACATCTTAACCTTGCTAACTCACCTTATGTTCCAAATATACTTATTTATTTTATGTCCTAATTGCAAGAGTCATGGTCAACTTTTTTTTTTCCCCCCAACTGCCTGAAGTGTAGTACGCTAGACTTTAAAATATACAAAGGTTATATGTACTTATATCGGCAAAAGTACAGGCATCACAACACAAATTAATGACCCAAATCTACTGCGCGAGAGAAAATCCAAGATCCTTTCACACAAAACAATGATGCGACACAACAAACAAGGGAGGATCCTGGTCCAAACGGATCCACCGTATGGACCATATTATAGGACCCAAGGTGCGAGGCATCCGCTGCGAGGGAGGGATTGGATTGGTGACCTAAAGAGGGTCCCTTCGGGTCGGATCCAGCGTCAGAATTCAGCACTGTTCGATCCAAGTATGACGTCGTTGGATTTCCACTTTTTCAGGACGTGCCCTCTCATCTCTCTTTCTTTTTTTTTTCTTTTTTTTTTTTTTTTTTTTTTTTTTGAAGAAACAAGCCCGTAGGCTCGTGCCCTCTATCTTAGCGTTAGCTATGCATCGTAAACCTTAGAAAAGTACATGTTTGGTTCTGAGAGAGATGATATTTTCTCCCTTTTTTAAAAGAAGACAGCTCGTTAACTAAATTATTAATTTGCATCCTCTCCAAAAAAAAAAAAATTAATTTGCATCCATATAGGAGTTCAATCCTTTTTCTAAAAAAAAAAAAGAATTGAAATTTTTTAGGTTTTTCGCATCACAACTTCTTACAAACTTATTATTTATTTTTTTTAAATATAAAATTCAAGCGTCAGATTCGAACAACCAATTTGTTTAATATTGTAATGTGAGATGTATTTTCATCAAATTTTATATTTTTTATAGCTCAAATAATACTAGATCAAGAAATCAACAAATAAAATAAATTAAAATAAATAGGGGCAGATCAGGGTTAGGCACAGGCCCGGCCTACCTCATGGTCTATCCATGATTAAGGATTATAATTTGGACTATGGTAAAATAGAGTGTTAATCAACTGTTTTGAAGTGTTGGGCTACTCCATTTAATTAATTTTGACCTGGCTTATCCCATATCTCAATCTTGTTTCGCCCAAGTAAATCTATCATAATTTTGCTAGATTCGTGCATTTCCTCTTCAAATTTTCCAAAATCCCTAATAAGAATGTAATTCACTAATCTTTCTCTTGTAAATTAGTGTATGTTTAATTTAAAACTTCAATGCTACATAAAGAAACATAAAGTAGATTGTATATTTTTTCCTATTTATTGTTGTAGCTTAGACACATAATAAAGTAATAAACCCTCATTTAAACTAAGAAGAGAGACGAAAACACACGAGTCTTATGAATCGTAATTATTAGAAAAGAAGAAATTTTTTGTTTGACAATCAGAAAGTATAGGATCTAACGATTGAGGACAGGATTGATGTAACATAGTTAAGACGCTTGAAAACTTAATTAACTTACTATAGTTGTTTTTAATTTACTAGCAATTAAGCAAACGTACCCACCTAAATGGATGAATAAATTACAAATGAAAAAATTGTATATGTATTTTATTTCTAAAAATTATTATTTTAATAAAGTTTTTCGTATTTGCCGTGCTATCTTTCCAAGCACATTTCACAATCAATCCAGCAATAAATTTCTTTCTATTTTGATGAGTGCACAACCAATTTAGCGAAAAACTTCTTTCTATTAAAAAAATGAAGAGCTGGTATTAAACTTATATCATCGCTAATATCCATCTATTGTTTTAAACGATCAATGGTTAAAATTGAATAGAGTAAACAATTGTTTATATCATTCGTCTAATTATTTTAGCTCTTGGATACGTGCTTTTATAAGTAGCAGGGATAAATTAGTTATCATAACAGTGCTTTGCGAATTGCGATGTAGCTACTGTGCTTTATACGTTAGTTAATATTTTTATTGTTGTTTATCAATTTATAAATTTTAATGATGTCAACTGACAAAAAAATAATATATTTAAAAGATGTCTCATATATGGTTTAATTAAAATTTTCAACCCGTCTAATACGTATAATCCAAAAATTTCATAAATAAAGTCTAATGGGTTCGGATCCATGCAAAAAACTTACATCTAATAAAAATCAGATTATAATTAATGTTTGACAACATTTGTAAATTTAAGCGCTGCATATTGTAGCGCAATCCATACTGAAGATTGCTAGGTACAAAAATTATAACAAATGAATGTCAATTCACACTTTTGTTTTTTTTTCCCCCTCCCTTTTGCCAAATTCAATTCATGATCGATCCAACTTGCTTAAGAGCTTTTCAAGAAGCGCTTTCATTTCGACTATAAGATCTGAATTACTGTCCTTCCTTTATAAAAGCAAGACCTAACAGTGGCAAGATCAAGCTAAAAGCGTAGCACTCAAAACTTGGCTAAAAGAAGCATAGTAGTATACAGAAAAGGAAATGTATAAGACGTATTATTCTAGCTTAGGTAGGTTGGATGAATTGATGCACTACATGGATGATGATGGATCATGTGCTGGTCGGAGCATTGAATTTGTTTCCTGTCAAATCTACGTACAACTTTTCTAAAAAGAATATAATATTATCATATCACTACTTATGAACCCATCGATCAAAGAGGTGTTAATACGCTAGATCTAGTAGTATGTAAACACATGTTTCTACCATTCAATCGATTTAATATGTGGTTGAATATCAATCGCTAGACGAAATAATAATATATTTTAGTTTTTTGTCTAATAAAAAAATAAATTGAATAACATATCTATTTATATCGCTGGTAGATTGAACAACATATTTTTATTACTTAACGTTATTTTATTTCTTTATTTATCCACACATGAGGGTATCTTATGCTAGTATTATCAAATCAACTTGACTTCACCTTCCGATTCTCTATTGATTTCAGATTGAAAACGTGAAATATTAAAAGCTTGTACATATTTTTTCTGGTATCTGCTTTCCTATTTTATATCAAATCTCTTTTCTCTTATTGGATTATATCATTCATCGATTTCAACATTCCAAAACAGAACTAACGTGTTAAATATGTTGTTGGACGATTGATAAGTTCCTTATCGAATTTTTTTTTCTTCTTAAGTATGTTCAATAAAGGAAATTGACTACTACCATTGGGTCCCATCATCGAGCGCTATTTTTCTCTCCTTCTCCCTCTATCTTCTGCTCTTCCTTCATCCAGCACTATTTATGTTCCTCCCCTTTTTGTTGGCAGAACGGTGAGTACCTTTTTCTCCCTCTCTTTCCTATCTTTTGCGTTTCCCCCTCTGATTATCGCGTATTTTATCTTCCCTTTCTCTTTTTCTCCTTCAAGCTCCATCCGTTTTTTTTTTATATTTGCCTATTTTTTCTCTATTGATGTGTATATTCACTTTATTCATTTATTAATCTAGTTTATTTATCTATGTGTTCACTTTATTTAATTATGAGTTGATTTTATATTTTGATTATTGATCTTATTTGTTGTATGTGTTTATTTTATTCCTTTAAATGTTCATTTTAACTATTTATATGTTCACCTTGTTCAATTATGTTATATATTTTTTTAAAGAGAGTAGAGAGGGGCAGAGGGGAGTGTGCCAAGGGAGGGAAGAGGGAGGCGGAGAGGATGAACACACTAGGGAAGGGAGGGAGAATGCGCGGAGCGGAATTTTTATTTTTAGACAACGATGATAAAATTAGCTATGATAGTTATCATTTCTGTTTAATAAATATATAATAACTTTTAAAATTTAGATTAGTAAAAATTTAGGAGAACATATACTAAATAATTTTACTTTTCTTGTAGACAAACACGAGAGTCTAGCACAAATAGCTAGCGACTCCGTCGGTTTTTTTTAGAGAGAGTACGTTCAATCCAAAAGTAGAAAGGTGATAACTATGTGAAATTCGTGAGTAAGCTATACATCTTTGACTAACACAATCTTTTAAAAAAAATATTTCACAATGACAATGCCTCAGATCTAATTCCCGATTAAAATTTTATTTATCATAATTTTCAATATCGTCAACTTAATGAATAACACAATGACACCACAGAATCCATCTGTTCTTCTTCACACAAATCACAAATCTCATCTCTGCTCCAGTATCAACCCATTACAAGGATTACTACATGAAGAACGGTTCCAAATATCTAGAGTTTTAAACGGACATAATAATGAAAAGATGCAATGAGGCCTTTTTAGTCTCTAACACCTCCGATTTCTCTATTGGATATCTTGCAAGTTGCAAGTGGTCCACTTGTTTCCTTTTCATTTGCTATCAAAATTGTGTTTTCCTGTAAGTGGATTTGCTGGTGGCAGTTACAAGCCCATTTTCTTGCCTACAATGATAATTTTCACCGTCCCAAGATAAGTCCAACTACGAAATGAGTTGAATGCAATTGCAATTGAATGATCTATTACCAGATAAACCAAAAACCAAAAAAAATAAAATTCGAAGAGCATTGAATTGGCACCCATTATTTTCTTTCTTTAATAATTATTGACATAACAACATCCTTATGACAAAGAGGTAAAAGCAATGAAAGAAATCAAATCTCCTTCTTTTCTGTTTCTAAGAATTGAAAACCAATCTCTTTCGAATTTCGTTTTCCCAAACGGACAACTGAATTCTAGGGGTGATGTCAGTGGACTTGGCAACAGACAACGCCACACATCTCTTTCTCACATTTTCCTTTCGAAGCCAAAGGCGATATGTGAATAGCGCAAATCCGCTACTTTTGTCGACTCTTCTTTGGAAGGTGATGCCTACTTGGTAAGAAAGGAATCACTACTTCTATCACAAAACTGATATTGATTTGATGATATCTATAGACCTCCGTATTTGGAAAGATGCGCGCAGTAGTCATGACTCATGACTAATCAGGTAAGTTGAGTACAATTTCCGCAAACAGGAACTATATTACAACAGGTCTACATTTTGTTGAATTGCCTAATTAAATTAGATTAATTTCGACGGAGGGCTTGAAGCCTTGAATTCTTTGATAAATGGAATCCAGCTGTCCTTATTTTCATTTTTCTTTAAATCTCACTGGCCAAAAAGAAAAGAAAATAATGGTACATAAAGAAAAAAAAGAAGGTCATTGTTAATTCATTAAGGCGCATTTGGATAGCTTAAAATGAAGCTGCAATCAGTTATTTTCGATTACAAATATTATTTTTAAAATAGTTAAATAAAACGGAATTGATAAGGATCATCCCACCATCCCTGGAAAACACATTTATATTTTTAGAATGTCATTTCCAACTAATCCAGTCTCATCCTCATCCCTCCTTCCTTCCTTATATTTCCTCTCTTTCCTTCCTTCTTCCTTGTACCCATCCCATCCAACGCATGTACTGTTCTCATCCCTATCTCCATCCCTCTGTCGCTGACTCCTCCCCCAACTAGAACAATTGGGTTTACTAATCAGCATAATTATGTTTACCAACTAAAACAATTAGGTTTATTAAGTAGAACAATTAGATATATGAATAAAAATAATTAGAACAATTATGTATATTAATTTGAACAATTAGGTATATATATGAACTAGAACAATTAGGTTTATATACCTAATTGTGTTGGTTAAGAAACCTAATTGTTCTAGTTAATATACGTAATAGTGCTAGTTAATATACGTTATTATGCTACTTAATGTACCAAATTATTCTAGTTAATAAACGTAACTGTGCTAATTAAGAGTAGGCGCTGGATGTGGTAGGTACGTACTGGGTGACAGAGCTGGATGACAAGGAATGAGCATTGAATAATTAATGAGACGCTCAATAATTACACTCATTCTCTCATTCCCTAGACTTCTATTAATGATGGCACTGGATAATCAATGAAGATTCGGGAATGAGGAGATGATGGAATATATGGGATGATGGTAACTAATTTCGTAAATAAAAAGCTAGTTGGAATCAAGAGTTGTATTACAGTTCGTCCAAATTTGGAATCAATTTTTTAATTCGAGATTATTTAGATCATTTGTTCAACTAGATTAAAAGTTGGTCCCGATAATTTTTTTAATCAAAATAAAAAAATAATTCAAATATACTCAGACTGAAAATTTATTCTGGATTTAGAGCCACATAAAAAAACACTTTTGAATCTTTAATTCAAACTAGTTAATTCTTTACTAATTAGGAATAATATTTTAATAATTAAATAACTATTACTAGATTAATTCTCGAGTGAATATTTACTGTTTTGTATTTGTAAACATATTTTAATGATTTTTTTTGATAGATTTAATACATTTTTTGTATTTCCAAACCAAAATTTAGTAAGTTTTTCGACCTTTATATATAGAATTTGGTCGATTAAAAAATAAAAAAATTAAATGTAAAAAATTTTATCATGCAAGTTAATATATTCAATTATTCTACTTTAATTCATTATCTAAATATTTTACAGGACAAATTTAAGATAATTTTCTATGTAAAAGCATAGAGCCAGGATGACTCTTTTTATGATCTCCTTTAATTTGTAATAGATCGATTCAAATAAGATTAGCTTACAAAATAATCCAAAATAATACCCGTCTGTAGAGGTGAAAACAAAAAGTCGTAATTTGTGACTTTACTCGAATTCGACTCGGAAAAAACTCAGTAGTTTATGAAACACAACCTAAATGGTGGCCTCGCTTAAATCTAAAGCAAAAAAAAAAAAAAAAAAAAAAAAAACTTCAAAACTAGATATCTCTCAATTCCATTAGTTTGATTCAATATTTGCTGTCGAATAAATCAATTGCAGTTGAATCGTCAAACCGATAATTTTACCGGTTTAACATCTAATTCGGTGTTCAAAATATTGCACTTCAAATGAAACATATAATTTTAATCTTGCTTCTCTTCATTAATGTAACTCGAGTAGTGAGCATAACTCAAAGTTGGTACAACCTGAGTTTAGCCAACTCGGTTGGTTAACGAGTCGAGTTTGAGTTATACTCAACTCGTGAGTCTACTCGTGACATGATAAATTTTAATTGCAAAAAGTATTATCAATAAATTGATTTATGAGTAATACAAACTCATAAAATAATTATAAAAATTTTGTTCTTATATATCTTTATTTTAGAAAATTGTTCATACAAAATATTGAGTTTCAAAATAAATTTTGCTTCAAAGCAATGAAAAAATAAAAATGACAATAATTTTATTGTTTATAATATTGTCTATATCAATTAGTTTAAAATTGTAATAATATATGAATTCAATAAGAAAAAAAAAATTTGAAGTATAAATGCTTATTTCAAGTTAACTCGTAACTCGTGAACTTGAGTTGGAGACGAGTCGAGTTTGAACTAGCTTAAAAAAATGTCTCCAACTCACTCGAACTCAAGTAGTATATAACCCTACCCACCACTCGCATCTAGGATATTGCAAACATGTCGTATCGTGCCGTGTCGTGTCAAACACACGCGTGTTAGAGCTCGTGTTATGTCGCGTTGATATGAGTTAATATTTTCAACGCGTTATGTCGTGTCAAATAAAGAAATTGGTTAACACAACACGCGTTATGACACAACACATCTAATACGTGTTGTGTTGACATGACATGTTAAACGTGTCAACTGTCAAGCCATATTATAAATTTAAATACTAAAAATTCATTAAAAAATATTTAAATAATTTTTAAAATAGAAAAAATAATAAATTATTGAAATTTCATATATTAAAATAAAAATTAATGATTGAATAAAAAAATTATGAATAAAAAGTTATTAAATTTATAATATAAATTTAATATAATTTAATAAATTTTAAATGATAATAATTGTTGTCGTGTCAATTCGTATCATGTGTCATGTCACGTGTCAACTCGTATCGTGTTAAGACGTGTCAATGTCTAAAAATTTTCAACACGACTCGACTTTGATACGACACACCGACACGCACGTGTCATGCTAATTCCATAAACGTATCGTGTCGTGTCAACACGTGTGTGTCGTATCAACACGCTCGTGTCATTTAGAGAACACTATGTCCTATCTATTGACATATATATGCGGTCCAAGTACACTTTGTATTAAAATAAAACAAAACGAATGTGAGAGAATATAAACCTCATATAATAGACCAGAAAGGTCAATATAATTTAGACATGGGCATGGCTAGCAACAGGTACGGACTTATTAATTAATAATTACCCAAAAAAAGAAAAAGATACAAATTTGTAAAATTAAATACATGCTTGTCGCAGTTGGATTTGACTGCTAGAATTTAATGCATCTGGTGAAATGAAACCTACTTGAGATCAAACATTTACTACCAAGATAAACTGCTAATGCCAAATGCCACCAGTCACGGTCCTACGTTGAACCGTTCGATGACAAAAGAGAGAGCAAAAGTACTATTTCAAAATGCTAATAAAAATAGAAAACCTGAAACAGACAAAAAACACTGTGTTTTTGAGTTTATCCAATGAAATCCACGGACGGTCCAGATCACATGGCCTCATTAATACTTCAGACTGCTTTGCTCCCCAACTTATGATGTCCTGAATTTATTTACAACAACTGCATCAAGAGTTTAAACTTTAAAATGCAAAAAGGAGAAGGTCTAGGGATCTCTTATAAAAGGACCAACAGAACAAAATGCCAACACTCTGTTTCCCTCTCTATTCTCTCCTTTTTGACTCCTGTTTCTCGTTTAGTGTGCGTTCTCTTCATCTCATACCAAATTGTATCCCTCATCAGAGACACTAGAGAGAGAGAGAGAGATGGCTGCCCCAATTGAAGAGAAGGATCAAGCTACACAGGATCCACGCAAGGAAGGGATAGCTTCTTCTATTCGAGTGGTACCTCATGTTCCAAAAGGAGGTATATTATACCCTTTACACGCTTATTAAAGCTAATTTTCTATGAATTATCCTTGTCCAAGATATCAAAAGGTTTTATAATTTTTTCAGGGATCATGTTTCAAGACATAACCCCTTTGCTTCTAGACCCAAAGGTGTTCAAAGACACAGTTGATTTGTTTATAGAGAGGTACACTGGAAAGGATATCTCAGCTGTAGCAGGTAATTAATTAACTTTTTGAATTAATCAATCAAATTGTTCATTGCTTTCCCTTTTAATTGCTGCCATGACTAGGATAGTCTCTTGTTTTCTTTCTTTGTCTGTCATTAACTCCACTTTGAATTGTTTTAATTGTGAAAATGTCGGTTGTGGGTCCTCTGCAACTTGCTCATATCACAATCGTGAACAGTTTGCGAGATTGAGGCAGAGAGAGAGAGAGAGAAAAAAGTTTGGAAAATAAAGCAGAGCTAAAAGCCTTTGTGTGTATCTAATCTCTAATCTCATGATATCCTAAGGAGAAAAATTGTGGTACTTTTTGGAGACTTGAGAGAGAACTTTTTTCAGTGGTAGGGCTATTTGTTTGACTATAAACCCTTGTGGCCGTTGGCCTTTTCCTGGCTTGCATTAATGATTCCTGTCCTCATTAATTCTCCTCGCTTAGCTTCCAACAGCTGCATACCTGATCATTCAATGCTGCTTTATTATTTTTCCTTTTCCAGAGATGAATTGGTGAATGCCTTAATTTCCTCTTATGTGTTATTTTGATTGACATCCATTTTTTTTAAGTAAAAAATTCCTTGAGATAGAGAATAACATCTCCTCTGGTGCGTGCAAAGTTAAATTAGACAGCTGTCCCAATTTGTTTATACTTATTGCATAACTTCCAAATTCTAGTGAAAATCCATGAACTTTTTTCTTAAAGGTTATTACTTATATGTAATCATAACAAAACTATACTTCTAGTTAATATGATTGTCCAGCAACCTTCAAAAAAAACATGAGTGTCCAGTAATGTTATCTATATAATAGCAATCAGCCTTGATTAGTGACATAATTTTATGCATTTTTATTGCTCAAGGTGATCATTGAAGATACTTTTGTAACGTAACTGATTCATTCTTTTGCTAAAATTGAAATATAAGCTTCTTTCCTACAAAATTTTCAACTTGTGTATTATATTGTGGAATTAGGGACAAAGATGTGTAGAGCTCTAAGAATATTGGAAGAAGGTAGGGATTGACACAGACATTTTGCTCTTTGGTCCCCCACAGTTTTGTGAATTTCAGACCGGAGCATTTGTAGTCACTGTTTGACGGGACCTTTTTTGTTCCATATCTCTGTTGCTTGTTCTTTTCCATACCTGTTTAAGATTTGGTACGTACAAGTGCGATTTTACTGTCAAATCCTGAATTTATGACTCCAAATTCTCTATATATCGACTTGGTTGATAAGAAGTTCTTGCTAGTTACTTAAAGATGGTACTGGTACATTTAAATGCAGGTGTAGATAATTAAAAAAAAAAAAATTAACCAGCAATGATATAATATGTTGGCGTTCTGCGAGCCCTAATAAAAACTAAGTAAGAACAAGGTTGACATTACTGTTTGTCTGTCAATAGGGGAGCAGTAAAATCAAATTGTGATATTGGGGTGCAAATGCTTAATGACACCACAAATCTTTCCTAAGCATCAGAGTTCAAGTACGACAACCATGGAGGGTTTATCTTGTTAATGTTCAACAAAAGTTTCTACCAGATTTGTGGAAAAAAGAAAAAGCTGTTACACCTTTTCAATGGTCATTAACGAGGAATAATTACCAAGGATACAGAAGCTGTATTCCAAAAATTTTAACCACACAATGAGCAAAAAGCAGCAAACAGTGAACAATTGGAATGTGTAAAACCCTTGTAACCAATATAGTTTCAGAAATCTTGTGCAAACTAAGGTTGTTGGTAAATAGAATAAATGCATATCTTGTTACTTCCGTAGATAGAAACCTTTACTTGTATTTTCTGGTCTAGTATATTCATTCATGTTATATGGGAGGATTTTGAAATTTAATTTTATCTTTCAGTTACGTTGTAGGTAGTAGCTTAATATGGAGTGTAACTTTAGTTATGCTATCCTGTTTAGTAATTAGTGTACTTAGTATGTTCTGTTTTCATGTTGCCATAGATTCTTTTTTGTTGTCTAATAGTTAAATTATGACATTTACTTATTATTTGGTGGAGTGGAAATGTATGTTTTAATTATTCAACAAGCATTATGCGCTTGGCAGTTGTCACTATAAGTTGAGCAAATGTTAATATTTTATGGCACAACAAACAGTAACATTAAGTCATGAGCTACAATTTGTATTCGTTTCTTTTCATTTAAGAGAATTATGCTGTCCATAATAGGTGTGCAAAAGTTGAGGAGCTTCCATGTAACATGGAATAAATTTTTTACACAAGTTGTAATTCTAAACACATTTTTCTCGTGTGATGGCATATGCATAACCACCTAAATCTACTTCTTGAACGTAACAAAGTGGGCTTTTAACTCTTGAGATAAGCCTAGGACCAGCTTCAGGGTCTAGGTTTGTCCTTTTTGATTAATTTTATCAAAATAGGTAGTTAAGGATGAGGTGTAATTAATTAGGTCATCAGCCATGCACATATTTTAGTAAATAAGATAGTATTGGATATGTACTTGGTTTGGCAGGGTTTGAGAGATTCTGACATTCTGTAGGCTGTCAGTTTTGTTATTATCTATGTTTTATAAAGGTTCTCTCATTTTAATGTGTTACACTAACAAACATCTACTTACACCTGTGTAAATAATGTAGGAACAAAACAGGAGTTTTAAGTTTTCATTTTCAAGAAAGCAAAATTTGAAGTCTCCTGCTTCGTACTGGATTAATTTACTGAACTGATGATAAAATACTATCTAAAACTTATATGTTTGCTAATATATATTTGGAATGTACAGGATGATTGTCATCACTTTTTTGGGCTATATATTGGAATATTTTACAGGAAGTGACCAATGCATAAAAAGGGGAAAATTATGGTTAAACTTTTATTCAGGCTTGTGGCCCTCTTAGAGTTGATAAGAAGCAAATACTGTTGAATCAAGATTTTTGCTTGTTTTTAAACTTTTATTCAGGCAATATTGATATTGATAATTTGAATGTCTAGTGTTTCACAACAGAACCTTAACGAATTTTTTATATTCTTTCAAAAGAACTGTTAAATATCTTGCTATCCATTTCCTTAATATTGTAGGAATTGAAGCTCGAGGATTTATTTTTGGTCCTCCCATTGCTCTTGCCATTGGCGCCAAGTTCATCCCTTTGAGAAAACCACGAAAATTGCCTGGTAATCAGCATAGTCTACTCTCCATAACTCTGTTATAAAGTATTGGAATGATAAAACACTAGGCTTATTGAGGTTTACTTGTTCGAGAAAGACAGCTAGCTACTCTGATCACCCGGAACAGAAGGTGGAATGATGCACGGACCTGGTAAAACCGATTAGTTGGTTTAATTTTGCAAGAAACTGATTTGAGGATGTGTGGTTATGCTTGTAGGTGAGGTTATTTCAGAAGAATATGTGTTAGAGTATGGTAGGGATTGTCTGGAGATGCATGTCGGTGCAGTACAACAGGGAGAACACGTCTTGGTTGTAGATGACTTGATTGCCACTGGTGGAACCCTTTGTGCTGCCATTAGCCTTCTTGGTTTGTTCTCTCAAACTTTAAAAATAAAAAAAAAGGCTACCCACCAAGTAAATTCTATATGGAAATATATGAATTACAAGACAATAAAATAAGCAGCATGTTTTGCTCTTGAAGGATATGTGCACATTTTCTTTTATTTTAATTTTTTTTATTTTACTACAGAGAGAGCAGGGGCTAAGGTAGTTGAATGTGCTTGTGTGATTGAACTTCCTGAGCTGAAGGTTAGTATGTTTTTCGATCATTTTCTTGTACATGCTTCGCAGTATGGAAGTTATTTATCTTATTGTATCCATTATGTTGATCTTTGCTTTGAGATGCTTCGTTTTTTTTTTCTTGCTCATGTGTTCACTCTTGGATGAAACATGCTTAGTGTTTGTTTTGTTTTTATTTATTTAGATATTTAGACTTTGTATAGTTTGTAGCTGTTATTTTTTCCTTTTTCTCATTCCTTTTGTAAATACTTTTATTTAATAAAATATTGCTGGTGTGGTGCTTTGCCACCGACCCTCAAAACAAAAAGATACTTCTTTTTTTTAATTTGTTTTAAGCTCTTCAAGCATTGTTACATTTTATAAATTTATATTTTTAATCAATTAATAACAAATACCTGGAAAAATCTTTACATATTACTGGTGCATATTAGGCAGGTAATGTATGGTTGCGCAACATTAGCTGGTTGGTTGTAATTTTGAGTTTCTAAAATTGATTAATTTATTGATATATTCATGATTGTGCCTTTTGTAATTAATTTCAGGGCCGTGAAAGGTTGAAGGTTACGCCTCTTTACGTTCTTGTGGAATCTCACTAATATTGTCATGCTATTTTGAAAAGAGTGTTATGACCGTGTTGTGTAGTAAATTGCGTTGTTTTGTCATATTTAGTTGAGAACTTAATCCGATTAATTTATTATTCCCTCATTATTATTCTAAGCATTCTTCAAGTATTAATTAAGTGGTAGTGAATTGTGTGCTTCATAATTTCGTCAGAAACGTAAGAAGATGAGGAAGTAAAATTGCTTACACTTTTTTATTATAAAAATTTCGAAATGTACGACGTAAAATTCACTTTTGAAATTGAAATTCCATGTGGGAGTAAAAGTGTAAAACTAGACTTTTTCCCTGTTGTACTTCATAGTCTCTCTTTGATATCCTCTCACCAACACTCAAATCCTCAGCTCACAGCCTGATGCTGTTTCTTGGCTTTGGACGAGTGATGGAAATTTCTCAACATCATCGATGTGTAAGGCTCTTATTACAGCTGGCAAGATTTCCTATCCTTTCGCCTTCATCTGGAAATTGGAGTTACCACCTACGATCAAATTTTTCCTGTTCATTCTAACCCATGATAGACTGCTTACACAGCAGCAGCTGCTGCTCAAAAGGAACCTGTCTCCGACCTTGGGTTGTCATCTATGTGGACAGAACCTGATTGAAGACAGTCTGCACCTTTTTTATGGTTGTCCCTTTGCATTAAATGCTTGGCGTCTGTTGCCAGAACGATTTCAGCTGCCTCAGCTTTCTGCCTCCTATTCCCTTCTGCATTCTTTTGCTTCTCTGAGACGTGATACCAAGCTCCCTGTTTTGCTTGCAACATACTTTTGGGCGCTGTGGTTGGAACGGAATAACCGAATTTTTGCCACCGCTGTGTAGAGCAGCTGGTAGTGGCATGTGCCTCTCCAATAGGAGGCCATGGGTTCGATCCCAGCTTCAAGCTGGTTGAGCGCGGGTGTGTGTGAGGCTACAGCCTAATATCAAAAAAAAAAAAAAAAAAAAAGGAATAACCGAATTTTTAAAAGAAAGTTCACAACTGCCAGTACCATGGTGAATTGGATTTGTGCAGAGGTTAGGAGCTATTGGAGATACTGCTAGCTGAGATGTGGCCTGTTTTCCTTATTTTTTTGTTTTTCATTGACGGCCGCTCTCGATTTGTTCTAAAAAAAACACTGAAATGGTCATGACACTTCTGCCAATTAGGCTCTAGCCCTATTGAATTTATCAAAGGAAGATTTCTCATATAAAAGTTTTCTTTTAAATGTTGTAATAATGTACATTGGATATGGGCCTTACGGACCCAAATAAGTCCAATAAGGGTAACATAGCCTGAAAAAATTAAAACTAACGTTACTGTTCACAAGAATTTCGATAATAACTGTAAAAAATTTGAAATTTTAAAAATAACATTGTTAGAACGGTATTCCGATTGCCGAATGTACAAAATGCTTGGATCGGCATCCGGAATGCCGATCCAAGACAGAAACTTTTTCACGGCCTAAAATTGAGTAAAAAAGTGACTACATTTTTTTATTAGGTCAATTGTGAAGTTTCAAGAACATGGGCTTAGTCAAGAGACGGTTAGAGAGGAGAAAGAAAGTTGGGGTCCTTTGACCAATGCTTGAAATGGGTCGGGGAAGGATAAAGAATACAAAAATGTACAATTTGTTTTTTAGTCCTCAAAATTTTTGTTATTACAAAATATATAATTTGTGATTAGAAATTAAACATAATTTAAACATCTATTATAAAAATATAAGTATATAATTAAATTATGCATGTTAAATACATAATATTGTATATGTTTATAATACTTATTTATATATATATATTATGTATCATATATTTTATATAAAAAATACATATTATTGTATATAATTAAATTATGCATGTTGAATAGTTATACATATTATTGTATATAATTAAAATATATGATACATAATATATATGTATAAAGATATTCAACATGCATAATTTAAGATATAAAAGATTTTTAATGTATAAATAAATATACATATATATATGTATGTATATTTATTTATATATATCTATATATATAAGATTTTTATATACATTAAATATACATACAAATATGTACATGTAAAATTAAATATGAAGGATAGTATTACACATGTCACAATATAAATTATATTTAATTTTATATATATATAGAGAGAGTTTATTATGCACTGTAGTGTATTGAGCCATCTATGCACTGCCATCTGATCCGTTGGATTCACTTTAATAATCGTGCCGATGGTGCCGCTGGACAAGAAATGTTACGCTGCTCCTCATGCCTTATACTGTTCCTTTGCATTTGATCTTTCTTCCTGAACCCTTCACTCCCAAATTTCAAAACAAAATTTCTCTGAACTCCTGCCTAGCAAAACCCTTCGCTCACTCCAAATTTCACCATCGTTCCTTCGCGTTTGATCTATCTCGCCTAATCCAGACTTTTGTCTCCCTAGCGATCTATAGTCTGCTCTCTGCTTCGCACGGATTAATACGAGGAGCCCACGAGATTTGTCGCAAACACTAGATCGACCTCTCAGTAGACCTCCGTCCATCTCTCTTGTCGACCTCCGCCCATCTCTCTTGTCTCTCACTAAACAATCCCTCAAGCCTCGACTTTGAGCTCTCTCTTGACTCGGCAACAAACAAAAATGTCCCATCCATCTCTCTACAGTTTGTACATTTCCAGATTTTTTTTTTTTTGCTCATTTTAGCATTTGTACCATTCTGAGACTTGTATTTTAAGCTTGAGTTAGATTAGGCAAGTAAAGCATCATTGATTTTACTATTATTCAGCAAGCAAAATTAGCGAATTTTATAGTTTTCTCTAAATTTGGTAACCAATTAGTGGATGGTGCTAGTAAAATTAGTAAAGCATAATTAATTTTGCTGGTCAATTTGCAATTTTGTCACAATTAGTGTTATTTTCTCAATCTGGTTTAATAACAAAATTTTTGTGGTTTAATTAGTTGGTATTTTAGTTGCTATGTTCAATTGGAAGATAGCAGCTCAAAAAGTGATTAGGACATATCCAAAGGTAGTGTATAATTCCTTTTCTTCTATTTTTTTTTTTTTTTACAGATGAACGACAGACCTTAAGGAGAAGATCTGGACAAAGGGAATAGTTCTTCCAATTAGAAAACTTTTTTGGATGATATGTAACAATGACTAAGTCTGAATGTCTAATTTTATTAGGGAACTTGTACACGCATGATACTGGTATCCCACTGGAACCAATCTAGGAAGTCAGTACCTTTACTTTAAATTTTTTCAGTTTGTTGAAAGGGAACTAGCTGTATGCAATGTTAACTAGCTCAGTTTTGTTTATTTAAGTCTGATAAATTGACTGTATGTTTAACTGGTTGAGAAATTTAATTGTCTCATTTCTTGCTTAAATGTGTCCAATGAACTACCTATATGTTTCAAGTTTAAATGCGTTGTTTCTGGGTTTGTATGTTACAAATTTAAATGTGTTCGAAGAATTCGTTGTCTTGCTCAAAAATAAATTACACATAATTTGATGCTAAAATTCTGAACCTTCAAACATTTGTGCATATGTATTCAACACTTCTAACTCATCTCCATATACACACATAATAGCAAGTTCATTACTCACACATCCATACTGGAACATAAAAATAAAGTAACAATCACTTAATCCCAAGCACACAGTATTATAAAATTACAAAACAGCTATTAGTATTTAAAGTGGTAGATACTTTAATTCACTAGTATGGATTAGCTATAATTTGTGTGAACTATAATTTAACCTAAAGCACAGTATAATTTTTACAAAGTACTGTACCATGCGATTGAAATAGTCACAGGTACCATGCAATGACCTTTCTTCATCTGAACAAAGTACCATGCGATTGAAATTTGGTTTGAGAACATACAAGGAAAGTCATTCAAGCATATAAAAAATAAGATAGCAACATTAAACCATTTTCTATACAAAATGAGCCTCCTACTTAATTCATTTAATATTACCTTTTTCTATACAAAATGAGCCTACTACATAATTCATTTACTATTACTTTTCCTATACAAAATGAGCCTACTACATAATTCATTTAGTATTACTTTTCCTATACAAAATGAGCCCCTTTTAATAGCATATTACACGTCCTTCCTTATAAACTAAATTTCTCCTTCTTCTTCATCTTCATCCATCTCATCAAGTTCCTTCCTTGCTTCTTCTAATTTCTAATGCAAGCCAGAAAACATAAATAGGTTATCCAAGTAACATCTACATTAAATTTGACAAAGGTTCATCAAGCTTACTGAGAGTATAAAAGGGACAGCCAACACAGTACCTTCGGGCATGTTCTGCTGTTATGTTTAGCTACAAGTCCACAATATCAACAAGTTGTTGCCTTGATAGGAACCTTTTCAGCCGGAATCTTCCAATGCGTAGGTTTCTTCTTTCTTCCTTTACATTGTGAAATTGGAGGATCATGAAAAGTCAGATTTCCTCTTTCCTCATGGAGTTCATCTTCTACATCAACTGTCATTGCTAGCACTTCATTTGATGCTGCCAAGTCTTGTTCCTGGATGGAATTATGTAATGTCTTGATTTGAGATACTAACTTGTTCAATTGAGCCTCAGCCAAATTAAAAGAACCAGCATCTTTTGAAGCTAGATCAATAAGAAGGTCAAACTGATCTCTCAATGTTAAAGCCCTAAACATTTGCATGGCTACAGAATTTCCGATATCATGACTCCTTTCATTTAAAGGTCTTTTGACACCAGCATTTGCATTCTTGCACCATCTCTTTAAGATGTAGTGTGAAGGAAGATGCTGGATTCCATAAAGCCACATCACTGTCAATGCATGTGGGCAAAGAAGTCCTTGGAATTCAAATCGTTTGCAATTACATGAGAACAACTCAGCTTCTTTATTGACGTTCACAATATATGACACAGGTTTCCAATACTTGAAGTCAGGGTTTGAATCAATTTTGACCTCATATAAGGTATCACGCTCTTTTTCAATAAGAATTCCCAGACAACTATCTTGGAGCAACTGCTTAAACACCGAAAAAACATTTCTGGTATAAACTTGACACGCATCCAACTCAATCTGAAACTTGGACCATAACTGTGGGTTTTCATTCATTGTAATGAAGTCTTGATCACCTTCAGCTTGCCAAATGTTATCAATGATATTATCAATAGAACAAACAAATTTATAAATAGAGGTATGAGCATTCATCCATAGCTTCAAGAGAGCGTTCATGCTCTCACTCCTTTGGTTGGTCGACATTTCAGCAAAAAAAATCTCACGAAAGTATACAGGAGCCCAATCAGCACGTTTCTCAAACATATTGTTCAAATGTGTGTTATTGCTGACCTTATACTTATCAACCATTACTGTCCAAGCATTCTCAAATTCACTTACTGTCAAGATACAATTAATCACTGATCCTAATTCATCCATAAATTTTGGGTGTTTCCCATACAACCATCCTAATTTTTCCCTTGCCTTTCTCATCACATGCCATTGGCAACACCTATGAACGGTGTTAGGAAAGGTGATCTTAATGGCTTTCTTCATTGCACCATCTTGATCAGTTATGATGGACTTCGGATGCTTACCATACATTGCTTTCAGCCACGTTTCAAAAAGCCAACAAAAATTTGTTGTGCTCTCCAATCTAAGTAAGGCCATTCCAAAGAAAATTGATTGCCGATAATAATTTACTCCAATAAAAGGTGCCAAAGGCATGCAGTATTTATTGGTATTATATATTGTGTCAAAAGTAATAACATCACCGAACTCTAAGCAAGCCCTTCTAGACCTCCCATCAACCCAAAATATGTGCTTAACAAATCCATCCTCATCAGCATCCACTGCATAAAAAAACTCGAAATCAGCTTTTTTCTTCTTTTGAAAGTGCAACAATGTACTATCAACATCCACGCCAAGAAGCCTTCTATTATCCATAGCAATAACATTGGTCACATCTCGCCTCCTAAAATGCATATTTTTCTTTCCACCATGTAGAATAGATAAATACTCCGCTATTTGTGAAGCTCCAATGTTTCGATCACTTAAATTTCTAATCTTTTCTTTGTCATCCATTGTTAAACGTCTCTGAGACCGAAGATTTTGGTCCTTGGATGGTGAATTTGGGGCTAGGTTATGGTTATGCTCGTCTTTAAACACTGAAACTTCCCATATTGCCCCCTTTACTAACGTAGCTCTGATATATGCATTACATCTTGTTCGGGTTGATGGTCTCACTTTCTCGGGTGTTTTCACCTTTTTTGAGCAACCCACAACTTTTCCCTTATCTTTTTCCCTTTCAGATAATCCCTCTTTAGAACAAACAATTTTTAAGTTAGTAAACCCTTTGCTTGTGTTGTTTTTCTGGTTCCAACGAATGCTAAATCCTTTTACATAGGTATATATATTATAAAAGTTGTATACCTCTTGAGGTGATTTGAACTGTTTGCCTACATGGATCTCAATATCTTCTTCTATCCTGCTACTCTCTTCTTCAAGTATTACATCAACATCTAAGTAAGGATCGTTGATCTGTAACAATTGTTTTAGTTGATATTACTAATTTTTTAATCAAATAATGATTCTTTAACACAAATATGTGAGATAAATACCTGAACTCGCGCACAATCACTGTCATCATTAATATTGACTGCTTCATACTGGTTCTCATTCATGCTGCTAATAAATATTTAAAACTCAAGGATTATCATATAGGTAGAGAAACTAATTTATTGGAATGTGAACACAAAGTTCTGACAATTTGATTAATGAAAAATTACAACAGCAATTAAAAAAAAACTAGTTTAATAGCATATGAACTAAGAGTCACGATGTACTCTTGCAGCATTGTTTCTTTATAATCCACATTTTGTCTCGTAATTTGTAGCTGTACAATGAAACGACAATATATTTGTGAAAGGATTCTGAGGCTTTAGATGACTGGTTAATTTTACCAGTAAAGAGAAGAGAGAGAAAATGTAAGAATTGAGATCAATGGAATTTTATTGAATAATGAATTGTGTTTAGTTTCAATACAGAGAGCCTATTTATAGGCGCAACTAATACATAAAGAATTAATATTGAGTCAATGGCTTGAAGAAAATTTCCTAAATTACGTCTAATTTTTTTTTTAATAAATCTCCTAAATTAAAAATAGGTTGAAGCAAAAATCGAGAGAGAGAGAGAGGGGGGTCAGTTACCTTGGCTCCTCCATGGCTTGGCCGAACCTCTAGGTCGTAGAGAGTGATGAGAGAGGAGACAAGTCAGTGAGTGCGATCGAGAGGAATCTTAGGTCACATCTTAGTCGAGACTCGAGAGACGGTGAGTGAGACCGAGAGGAGAAGCTCAGTGATTGCGACCGAGAGGAGATGGTCGAATGATTTAGGGTTTCGGTGACGAGATTAAGGGGATAGGAGATGAAGGTGTGAATAGAGGGGTTTGTTCTGTAGAGCCTTAATCGAGAGAGAGAGAGAGAAAGGAGAGGAGAGGAGCAGAATAAGAATCAGTGAACAACTAATTTTTTCTGATCCAGCGACACCATCGGCAGGATTATTAAAGTGAATCCAACGGATCAGATGGCAGTGCATAGATGGCTCAATAAACTACAGTGCATAATAAACTTTCTCTATATATATATATTTATATTTACATTTAATGTATAACAAAAAAAATTATTGGACTATATTGTAAAAATAATAATTTTAGGGTCATCGACGAAAAAATTCAATGAAAATATATTTACTTTTTTCACCGATGACCCTAAAATTATTATTTTTACAATATAATTCAATAAAATTTTTTGGTTATACATTATATGTAAATATAAATATATAAAAGATTTTTTATATACATTAAATATACATACAAATATATATAATTATAAATATAGTTTATAGTATGACATGTTTAATACTTTTATTTGTATTTAATTTTACACATACATATTTGTATGTATATGAAAAATCTTATATATATGTCTATTTATTTATACATTAAAAATCTTTTATATCTTAAATTATGCATGTTGAATAGCTTTATACATATATATTATGTATCATATATTTTAATTATATACAATAATATGTATAACTATTCAACATGCATAATTTAATTATATACAATAATATGTATTTAATATATAAAATATATGATACGTAATATATATGTGTAAATAAGTATTATAAACATATACAATATTATGTATTTAACATGCATAATTTAATTATATACTTATATTTTTATAATAGATGTTTAAATTATGTTTAATTTCTAATCACGAATTATATAGTTTGTAATAACAAAAATTTTGAGGGTTAAAAAGCAAATTGTACATTTTTGTATTCTTTATCCTTCCCCGATCCATTACAAGCATTGGTCAAAGGACCCCAACTTTCTTTCTCCTCTCTGACCGTCTCTTGACTAGGCCCATGTTCTTGAAACTTCACAATTGACCTAATAAAAAAATGTAGTCACTTTTTTACTTAATTTTAGGCCGTGAAAAAGTTTCTGTCTTGGATCGGCATTCCGGCTGCCGATCCAAGCATTTTGTATATTCGACAATCGGAATGCCGATCCAACAATGTTATTTTTAAAATTTCAAATATTTACAGTTATTATCGAAATTCGTGTGAACAGTAATGTTAGTTTTAATTTTTTCGGTAACATAGCTTGGAGGCTGATAGGGCCCAAGGCATCGACCTAGGTAAAAGCCTTAAAGCCCTTTCAGACTCTGGTCTTATATGCACCATCCAAACCATCCAAGAGGTCAAGGAGCTGAAATTGTACCATTTTGGACTGTCTGGACGCGTTTGTCGCATGCTGACGTCATCAAAAATTTTGCCCGCTCCGGAAATTTTTTTTGCGTTTTGACGTCATCAAATGGACAGATTTTTATGTTCAGTTAAACACCTCAAGGAATTAATTACATGAATTATGTGTTCAGTTAGATGCAGTCCTAATATGAAGTTTTATGTTTAGTTAAACATCTCAAGGGATTAATTAAATGAATTATTTGTTCAGTTAGATGCTATCGTAATATGAAGTTTTAGGCTTTTGTGTTCAGCTAAACATCTCAAGGGATTAATTACATGAATTATGTGTTCAGTTAGATACAGTCGTCATATGGAGTTTTAGGTTTTTGTGTTCAGTTAAACATCTCAAGGGACTAATTAAATGAATTATGTGTTCAGTTAGATGCAATCGTAATATGGAGTTTTAGGTGATCGGGTCAGATTATTGCAACAAACAGATCAGTTATTAAGAATAATATCCATTGTTGCAACAAACTGAACAATTCTATTAATAATAGCATCCATTAATAATAACACAAATATACAAACATTGTTCAGTAATTCCTACACAGTTTTAACCACTACAAGCTAACACAATTCATCAACTCCTCATTCGATTCCTTCCCCAAAACTCTTCAACAAATCCATAACTAGAATGGAAATTTGTTGGAAGATAACGCAGATAATCACATCACAGATTCAGAGAAAATAAAAATAAACTAAAAATAGAGATATATTTGTAAAAAAAATGTAAAGAGCAACTCAGAGTTACATACCCCATTGATTTTCTTTAGTGGAAACCTCATAGTGCAAGGATAACAAATAGGTTTTACTCATCATAGCTGCTCACATATTAAATAAGAAATAGAAAACTAAACGGCATGAGTGATCAAAAATCATGTCAAATAAAGAAAAAAAGGAAATTATGCAAGAGTATCCATAGATCCAAAATATGCACAAAGATCAGTGTGCTCACCAAATAAAAAATGGGGATAATCGATCAATCGTAAGTCGCAACAGATTGAATCCATTCAAAGCACATGGTTAAGAGGTTAACAAGATCGAAGAATCAAATAAAAAAGAAAACGCTATAGCAACGAGAGAGCGCGACGCCGCTCCGATCTAGGGTTTTTTTTCCGCCGTTGATGTGTTTCAGATGAGAACAACCAGTCTCCGATTGAGAGGTCGTTTTGGTTTCGCCTCTCTCTCTCTCTAGCTGCGGCTAGGGTTTGGATAGAGAGAGGATGTTTAAATAGACTAGGTCAGTCGCTGGGCCCATAAAGAGCCTATTTGTAGCCTGTGGATGGTATTTAGGCGGATGGTAGATACTAATTACCTTTCAGACCATCCTTGGGTAGGGCTACAAATGCAACTTCGTTTAACCGTTGATCGTTTTGTCTCCTTCGAAACGGTTAATGAAACTATTTTTCTGTTTCGTTTATTAAATGAAATGGTTAACGAAACTGGTCTCTTTCGTTTCGTTTATTTTCGTTTAACCATTTTATGTCATTTTTTGGGTATTTTTTAAGTATTTTGATGAATCTGGAATACTGCAGGAGTTTTGCTATCGCGATTCACCAGAAGGTCTGTGAGTCGGGCTTAAAACTCATAGATCTTGTCCAAAATGACCGATCCAAACCGTCCAATACGATCTCTCTATTGAAATCTCCTTGCAGACCAAATTTTATATTTTTTCGAAAATTTTAAGTATTTTTTTAAAATTTTAGAAAAATCGTTAATCTAATTAGTTCTGAACCGTTCAAAAACAACAGTTTTTAAAAATCCGAAAAAATACTTAAAAATTTTGAAAAAATGTAAAATTTGTTCTGCATGGAGATTTCAATAGGGAGATTGTATTGGACGGTTTGGATCGGTTATTTTGAACCAGATCTAGAAGTTTTGAACCCGAATCACAGACCCTCTGGTGAGTCGCGACTCACCATAGCAAAACTCATACTGCAGTATCAAATTGGTTACTTATGTATGCAAAATAGAAAATATGTATAAAAATTAATTGTTAAAGTAGCAAATTGAACACAATTACACGTTTTGATCGTTCAAAATAGAAAAACATGTATAAAAATTATTTGTTAGTTAATCGATCGTTTCAATCGTTTTGATCGTCTTTTGAAACGAAACGGTTAATGCAAATTAATTTCTGTTTCGTGCCATAAACGAAACGATTAACAAAAAGAAATTGTTTTGTGATCGTTCATTGCGTTTGCAACCGTAGCCTTGGGAATCAACTCAAACACCAGGATGGCATCTCAAAACGTTCTTCATGAAACGTCTCAAACGATCTAACATGAAAGAATCCGTATAAATTTAATAATAAATAAATAAACAAAATCCTACCTGAATAGTCTCCAAAGAGATTAGATTCTTTACAAGGAGAATTAATGTTATTTCAAGGCGGCTAGTGCAAATTTACTCTCTTAATGGTAATCTGTATTTTGTAAAATTCAATTAGAGTGTTATCTGCCTGCAATCTGATGTTAGCTACTGTGGTGATAACATTAGGACAGAATTAGGCACAACACTATAATTATCCAATCCATATAGATACAGGTAGGTCATATAGGTTTATATTTTAGGACAGGCATCTGGATCACAAGTTCACAACCCTTAATTAAGCCCGTATATATACCTCTATGCCCTTGTATTAACTAAAAGATTTAGCTTAGTAGTACTAACTACTGTTAAATTTTGCTAAGATTTAATAATTCTCTTTTTTTTTACTTTCCAATTAATAAATAAAAATCTAGGTCTCATAATTTTTCTAATATTAAAAGAATGGAACTTAGTGTCACCTCATAAAAGAGTCATTATTTAATCTTGATATCTTTTTGCCGGGATGAGGTCACTTGCCTAGCAATATTTTCATTAATTAGAATTGAAATCGTTAACCATGTGTTAATACTCTATCTAATAGAATATTAAAAATACAAAAAAATAAATAAAATATGTAGAAGGTACTCCACTACATTAAAGAAGTTGGAATATCACACTAACATCCGGTTTGATTATCATGAGGTGAAGGAGGAATTAAAAAAGAGGTAAAGATTAGGATGGGCGGAAACGAAGGAGAATGAATGATACATTATTTGTCATATTTTTTACATTATTTGTTTTCTTCTTCACATTTAAATTTATAAAGTACAAAATAAAAATTTAGAAGTTTAAATAAAGTAAAGTAATATCGAGCCATTTATCTTATCCTCACATTACATTTTACCAACTAAGAATGCATAATTCGTACATTTCTTCTCTCTCTTCTTCAACGTTCTATTTAAAGAGATAACATAAAAGTGGCTTAAATTCGGCTATAGAAGTTCCAAAAATTAATATTTGAAGCTATAGTACTATCCGCCGGTCAAAACCAAAAAAATGATTCATAGCTCTATAACCTGCCTCTTTTAAAATTTTAAACAAACTAAAAAATAATAAGCTTCATATGAATCTCTCTTATGTGAAGCAAAATAAGATCAACGTTTGAATTTTGCCATTTGAATTTTTTTTTAAAGTGTTATGAGGACCCCTTATGGCAAGTCATGCGATCAAAATACACCTTACTAATAGCAGTATATTCACGATGTGAAGACGCAAAATAAAGTTAGCATTTACAAGCTTCAAGATATCAAGCCGGACCACCGGAGACATTTAATTCCACCTTTCGTTAGGTACAGAAAAATAACGAGGACACCAGACCCAAAAGAAGACAATTTTTTTTTTTTTTTTTTTGAAAGTAAAAAGAAGATAATGTCAGTTTGATTAAGTTAGAAGTGAACCCCACCGCTTTTAAGAAACAAGGGCACAAATAGATATCGCTGAGCAAGAACACAGGAACTCTACAGTAAATTAGAATATCTAATGATATGTTTGGGTAAATGCTATTTACAGAAAAGTTGGCAATAACAGGAATTATGTACAAGTTGGCTCAAGTGAAATTATGAAAAAAAAATAAAGATAACTAAATTTTGATTCCTTTGTTTGAATTATATTATTTTCGTTCTCTACTGTTTGATCTTTTTTTTCTCTCGAACTATATTCATATTCTATCATATATGCTTCTTTCCTCGAACTATATTATATCTAAAAAGTGTAAATAAACTCTTAAAATAAATTCGTTGTATTTATTGGTATATATAAACTTTTGTGGGACTTACTGTGATATTATGATGTGAACTCCTTGTGATATTAAGTGCTGACTTATTATTAGCAACCACCCGCGTCTGGGTGTTAGTTGGGATGCGAAAAGTTTGGTGCGTAATGCAAAAATATACCCATCCATGTAAAGTGTTTGGAATTCATAATTATAATAGAGCTTAAGCTTATGCAAGTGGCAGTACAAATTGAGGCACTTTAGCATCGGGAGACACAAAACTGTGCTATGTTTTGTAATGCTACTAGTACTATAAATAAATAAATAAACAAATATTTTAGAATTTAATGATAATAACATTAGGTTCTGACAATGAATATTCATGTTTAAATTCCGGTAAAATTTATTGAATCTTAAATTTTTAAGAAGGAAGAGCTTATGAGGGGATGTCTCAGTGCAGACTCCAGAGGTGGATCTTTTGCGTATATCTGAGAGCCTATGTGAAAGTCTCAACAACAATCATGCATATGGCATAATAATGTCCATTGAGAGGAACCGCAGCTACTGTTGGTGGAAGATAATAAGTCAATGGTGATAGTATAACTCTAACTGCCTTATCTGAATAGTTATTAAAATTTTCTCATATGCATTCAATTAATTCTTTTCAGTATTACTATACAAAATAAATACATGAGACACTGTTTTATACACTGTTGTCTTGAGTTGCATACATTTATTACATCTACATTTCTTAACTGTGTCTATGTGCCCCACGACGCCAGATCCAGCCAATTGTGGCCTTTTAACAACAAATTTAACTAGAGGCCCAAGGTTGAACTTTCCCTTTTGCACACATTATTGCGCATATACTGTAGTTGAAAGTGAATACAAAAAATAGAAATGTTCTTCTTATATAATTTTTTTTAAAAAAAAAATCGCTTTGTCAAATGATTTTGGATAGTCCAACAATAGCAATTTTCTAAAAATTATAGAAAATAGTAAAAAAAATAAAATAAATAAATTTTGATTTTGGATGAGATTATTTCAATATGAATAACACATTAAACAGTTGAAATCAACTGTTTGAAGTTTGAAATTTGAGCTACAAGACTAAAGCACCGTTTGATCCATTCCGTATAAATTATAGCATCAATTCTAAATACTCAAATCCTATAAAAAATTAATCAGTTCTATTGTTTATATCTGTTAACTACAAATAATGTTTTTCATGTAATTAATATAATGAACAGTTTAAAAAAAATTTAAACGCCTTCTATTGATATTTCTTTCGGCTGCTCTCAGGTATCCAATGCATATTATACACATCCGGACACATGATACAATTTTATTTTTCTTCGCACTTATTAGGAAGCCATACAAAATGCTGACACTATGTGTCTATGTACATATTACAATATAATTTAATAGCTCGGGCTATTTGCTGACCAATGTACTTCCACAGGAAGAATGCTGTTCGATTATTTTGGAACAAAGTAGTCACAATTTTCTGAATTTTTTCAGACTATGGATATGGCTTGTTAATGGATCATAGGTTGTGTACTGGTGTAGATATCTTGTTGGTTACGTCTGACTTACAATTGATGGTGAGCGAAATTGGATAGAGGGCTATAAATTATTTTCTAAATAACAATGTTTATTAATTATTGAATCAATTCATCAATTTTGTTAATTATTAAAGTAAGACGAATACGCATGCCCTAAATAATTATTAAAGGAAGACGAGTAAGCATTCCAATTGAACTAGTGAACTGACACAGATCAAGAAGGATTTTTAAAAGCTTTTGCTTAATTTGCATAGTTTTTTTTCCTTTTTCTGAGTGCGGTTTTCTATTGTTCTTGATTAAAACCTAGGTATTCTATGAGGTTTCTAGCAGGCCAGTACACCTATTAAAATGTACTATTAAACCATCCAACAACTGGATTAGACAGTTTATTTAACCATGAATTATGAAACAACTGTTGTGCGACCAGAAAATATATAAACTTTATTTGGAAAAATATATCTATTCCATTTTCTTAATTGGACTGAATTAGATATTTAAAAAAAATCTTTGTTCATTCACGTTTATAATGCTGATATTTTTCAATTGTTAACTTCGTAAATTTGAGTTTTGATGACTAATAGAAAGAGTTTTTTTTTTTTTTTTTTGTAGATCGCTTAACCCTAATCTATATATTTTATATTTGTTCTGTCATTCGATTTTGATTTAGTGATCCATAATCATGCAAATTTGTTTTCTCATTTTTCTTAAAAGAAATAGTAAAAGACCAACTATACCCATTCTTTTATGGCAACAAGCTCACAATTTTAGCCACAAGTTGACAAAAATAATATCCTTCTCAATCAATATTGGTCTGTGAAATTGGGCATCTCCAAATCGTGTCTAACAAGAAAAAAAAAACATGCAAAGCAGTAACTGATTAAGTTATCAGCAAATAGTAAAGCCACAAGCCATCATAGCTGTTAATAGCCCAAGTCAACAATCAGCAAACCAGAGCTGACCCACACTTATTGCACAAAAAAGAAATAACTAAAAAGCCACAATATCTAGTTAATACAATTAACACAGGTCAGGTTTGGCCAAGCACCGGTAAACCCCTGCCTCTACTGCCCAACTTGGTACCGCTCTACTCTTCTTCTGTTGATCTTGGTACCAAAAGGGTACCACTCTCTTGTAAATAATAATATATTTTATATTTCAATTCTAAAGAAATCATTAACTAATTTATCAAACAAATGAATCTATTCAACTACTATATGCCAAATGATTCGTTTTTAATGATTACTTCGTCTGAAGTTCCAAGTAATATGCGTAATGCGCTTGAAATTTTTAATTTGTTTTTTCACAAGTCATCAAATACTTTATACAACATATATGCTTTTTTAAGAAAATAAAAGAGGTCACAGTTCCACCCATCAAGTTTATTACTAAATTTATAAAACTACCTGGTAAAAGTTTAATTTGATAAAAAATCTTTAATATGGTAAAATTGAGCAGCCCATCGTCTAAACAGGTTGGGATTAACATATATGCTTTTTTTAAGAAAATAAAAGAGGTCACAGTTCCACCCATCAAGTATATTACTAAATTTATAAAACTACCTGGTAAAAGTTTAATTTGATAAAAAATCTTTAATATGGTAAAATTGAGCAGCCCATCGTTTAATAAGTAGTAGGGAAGTTGGGATTAACATGGTAAATTTATTGAGAAAAAATATTATTGAACATAAACAGGTTCGCACCATTTCTTCACGCCCTTCTCAAAACTTGAACTCTCCCGTGAAAAACAAATAATAGACAATAAAAGAAGAATATCTATTTGTTGGAACCGTGAAGAGATAAATAGAGTAATAAAAGAAAAAATGTTGGAAACGAGTATTGGTGACACCGACAATTAAAGAATGTAGTAATTTCCATTTCAGGGAATCATGACATGAATGTGGAAAATTAGGATGCGGCCTACGGCCTACCGTGTATCCATAATAGTAGGATCTGGTCTATCCACCTCATGGCTCTTGCTATTGCTTCATCTAATAAATGTTTAGGATGCGCCATGCAATAAATTCAAATTTTAACATGGGTACAACTTTTAGTTTTAACTCGTGTACTTGTCAGATCTGGTTCATATAATGTTCTCAATTTGGCAGTTTGGCTGCGAGGGATTAGGAGATCAACTTTTTTTGTTTTTCCTATTACAGGTCTATGTGACTGTGTAGTCAAATGGGATCTGGTGCCGCACGGGATGGTGCAGCGCACCATTCCAACCGTCCGATCTAAGATGGGTGCCCGTGCATAATACCAGATTGATAGGCCCGAAAAAATTTAACCCCCAAGATCAGATCGAACGATTGGGACGGGTGCACTGCACCATCCCAAGTGGAACGGGATATGGATTCCTGTGTAGCTACCTTCCTATCGCCACACGTCTCCGCCCTACAAGTTGAAATAACCAAACATCTGTAATCAGAGAACACAACTTAAGCTTGATTTTTATTTTCTAACATTAATCTATCGACAGTGATAATGAAATAATACACCAACAAGTTCCATTGTGGCGTTAAAAAAAAAAAAAAAAAAAAAAATCAGAGACCTTACCTCCAAAATAGAATTTGCGTTAATAATGTATACTTCATGTATGCTCAAATTTATGGAATTGAATCCATGATCAGGTGGTTCTTTGATTCAAAATTGAATGCGACATAATTACAAATGTGCAAGTGTTTTATAAAGGATATTCTTGCTTGGAAAAGTGCCATATGAATTAACTTTTAGTATTTATTTATTTATTTATATGCTTTATTAAATTCTCACAGTAGAGTAAATATCTCTTGACAAAATAAACATAGTTCAATATGTCCAGTAGAGTAAAATATCTCTTGACAAAGTAAACATAGTTCAATATATATATGCACCCATCAAGTAGATTAAACAGGAAATTTTTGGTAATATATGTTTTCTGGTGTTCTACGAAAAAAAGCAAAGTGTGAATCTGGCGATATTTAGCGTTTTGGTAATCTTACATATAATAAAGATGTGTGGATGACTTCAAAGAGTGCGATTAAAATGTGTCTATTTTAACATATATTTTGTAGGGTGCCTTTTAATAAATGTCTCACCAAAAGATGTAATCAAGTGAATATCTCAATGGATGAAATTGAAAGGGTTCCTATCTTAAAATATATTCCATATGGTGCCATTTAAAGGATGTCTCGCCAAAGGGTGCAATGGAATGGATGTCTCCTCCATCAAATGGTGCTAAAATATTATCTATAAATAGTACCTCCCTTATTCAATTTTTCATCAATCATTTTTCATTTATGAAATGACAAACATAATATATATCACATTACTCTCGAATAGAAATCTAGATGTGTTACGTGTGCGGGTCAAAAAAATTTGGCATTTAACAGTTGGAGTTAGGTCTTAGAAGTCAATAGTTTAATGACTTAAATTTTAGTTTATGTTATTGATGATATTTGATCATTTGTTCCTAAAATTTATTACTGACAAATAATTCAGATTGAGGACCTAAATTGTAGATCTCTGTTGATCATTCATTAGAATGGCAATAATAAATCTAAACTGTCCATAATCTTGATAATTAACAAAAAACATTAATTATCATATAAGATTAGTATGCAAGTTAAGTGATGATTAAGTTCTACAAATCATAAGTAATGAGTTACCAACTTAATTGCATATGTGTATGTTATAGAACATAGTACATGCAATGATCCAATAAAATAAATATATGGATTGTGTTATGTGTCATTATTTATTTCATAAGTTGTTTGATTCTAAGTTTGAGATGGTTCAATTTTTTCACATGAGGATATGTTCAATAAATATCGTCTATCATTGATTCCTGATAAGGGCTTCTATACGGACTTTATTTATATTCTCTTGAATTGTGCAGGGAAAAGTTGTTCATCAAGAAAACCTTATGTCCCTCATTAGTAGACCCAGTGAGTGATGATATCTGTTGGGCCCCTTGATAGAATTGGATCGTGTGCATGCAAACTAGACGATCATCTCTAGATCAAGAAATGTATAATCTGCAAGAATGACGCATTCCTATCTTAACTCATACAATGATATCATGTGACATAAGAATCGAAACAAGAAAATACTTTATTTTTTATGCAGGATTAAAATACTGTAGTTGTACAGTGTTTATTTATGTTAATTGGGAATCATAACGTGTTGCTAGATACCGCTTATGATTATTGAAAATAAATAGCGATTTAATTTCCATGGCCAACATGACATAAATCCTCGAGGGTCACACGAATTAAAGGCTCTTAATTAATAGTGCATTAATATTAGTTTACTTGCATTGGAAAATGCAATATATGATATGTTGATTAATTAATTATATACCGTTGCGAACCATTATAATTAATTATTTCAAATGGATCATATGAAACAAATTAATGCAAAGTCTAATCCTATAATAATTATCAAATAGTTGATAATTAATTTTGTTCGACACATTTAATATGATTATAGAAATTATTTTAAATAAATGGGCTGTCTTTTGACTAGCCGATATGAGCCCAACTTAAATGCAATTAAAGGAGAGTATTAAAGGGAATTAAAGACCAACTAATATGGACTTGGAAGCCCATATTAAGGCCTACCACGTTCTAACATGGAGTGGTCCCTAAGAGTTAGATTTGGATGGCTATATAAGGACCACAATTTGGAAGAAGCAAAATCTAATTTTTCTTCTATCTCTTTCTCCTCTCTAGCCGCCACCTTCTCATCTCTCATGGAGCAATTAGTTGCTGCCATGGAGAGCTCTTTTAATTGTATTTTGTAGGTGCTCATGAGTTGAGCAATAGCCACCTCTCCAAGATATCGATTTAGAAGAGAAAGACGAACCATTGGATTAGGCGATTTCACACGTTTCGCTAGCACGAAATCTTGTGAAGTTGATTAATTCTTTAGTGGACCTTAGAAAGGAGAAGAAGAAAAGAAGACGAGCACGCCACCGACCTTAATGCTATGGTCGAACCTCACGAATACGATTTCGTGAGAGGTATAACTTCCTACTCTTTTTCTCTTTTTGGATGATGTGTTGAATGCTTGTGCAAGCTTCTCTTGTGTTTATGTGCTTGATTAATGGTTATTAATTGTAATAAAATTAAAATTGGACATGAACATCACTTCCTAACATTAACAAATTCGAAGACGGAAAATACATTGGGGCAAGAATTTTGTTCTATTACATAGTAAGGTAAATTTTTTATGAATTTTATTTTTACATTTAAAGAATTTATTAAATTGTATACCAAAAAATATACAATATAGTGTATAAAATATGTAATGGAACTACTATTCAATGTATTATTATTTACATTTTACTGATTCAAGTTTCAATTCAATCAATTAGAATTTATAATTATATTAATTAAATATATAAAGTTGTGTGGTTGGACTCAAATGGTGCGATTGAAAAGGTGCTTATTTTAACATATATTCCATAGGGTACTATTTAAGATATGTCTCATCAAAAGATACAATCGAGTAGATGTATCAAATGATGTGATTGAAAATGTGCTTATTTTAACATATATTCCATACGGTGTCATTTAAGGAATGCCTCATCAAAGGATTCAATCGAGTAGATGCATCAAAAGGTGTGATTGAAAAAGTATCTTTTTTAACATATATTCCATAAGATGTCATTTAAGAGATATATCGTCAAAGGATGCAATCGAAGGTGTCAACATATTATCTATATGGTGCAATCAAAGAATGCAATCGCCAAAAGATCCATAGGGTGCCTCCATCACCAAAAGGTGCCAACATTATATATATATATAGAATGGCTAACGCGCCATCGATGGCACGTGCCATCAATTTTCTATCGACTTGATTTTTGAGATCCAAAATTCAAACGATCGATCCAAACCGTTCAAGTTGATCACAATATTGAAATACCCTTGGAGATCAAATTTTACATTTTTTCAATTTTTTTTGCTATTTATTATGATATTTTCAAATTGGAGGGCCTGAAATACTCTAATCATAATGTTTTTAAAAATATCATAATAAATAGCAAAAAAAATTAAAAAAATATAAAATTTGGTCTCCAAGGATATTTCAATATGGAGAACAACTTGAACGGTTCGGATTGACCATTTGAATTTTGGATCTCGAAAAATGACTTGATGGCATGGGACCCTCCGTGCCATCGATGGCACGTTAGCCATTCTCTCTCTCTATATATATATATATATAATTATATATATATATATATATAATACTTCCCTTATTTAATTTTTCATCAATCATTTTTCATTTACAAAATGAGAAACATAATAGATATCACATCACTCTCAAATAGAAATCTAGACATAATACGTGTGTGGGCCACGAAAATTTAGCCTGCAATAGATTCGAAGACGGAAAATACATAGGGCATGAATTTTGTTCTATTAGATAGTAAGGTAAATTTTTTATGAATTTTATTTTTATATTTAAAGATTTTTCAAAATTGTATATAAAAAATGAACAATATAGTGTGTAAAATATATAATGGACTACTATTGAATGCATTATTGTTTTCATTTTACGAATTCATTTTTATTGAATTTATAATTTTATAATTATTACTCTTCTTTCGTGATAAAAATATCAGTTTATCAAATTATCTCATATAGCAAATATACTTTAAAATCATCTATCAACTTTAAAAAAATTAACGATACAATTTTTCATATATTGTTTACAATAAAATTTAATGTCGCCGTGCGAAGCTCGACTTACAAATCTAATATATATACATTTCAAAGAAAGTTTATCGTGAATCATGATGCATGGATTCTTTGTGTATATAATGGTCATTTTCGTCAGTATTTTTACAAATTGACAAATCTAATTTAATAAATCCAATCTATGTAATGAAATCTCATATCAAGACAAATTTTACATTTGTTTTAATTTTTTTTACTATTTTTTTTAAATTTTTTAAAGCTTGTCATTTTTAAAAGCAAACTAATATAAAGAACATTCCAAAATAGAAAGTAAAAAATAATTCAAAAAAAATAGTAAGAAAAATTTTAAAAATGTACAACTTTATTTGGTATGAAATTTCAATATATAAATTGGATTGATTAATCAATTTATAAAAATGCCGACGAAAATAATCATGATACACAAAATAATCTAGGCATCATGATATACAATAAATTATCTCTGCATTTCAAGTGTATAACTTTACCTTGGGACTAAATTTGTTTCTAGACAAGAGATCAAGAGGATTCCTTTGACAGGCACTGTGAAAGTCCCGTGATTTTTTTAAACAGAAATATCCAAAAATATTATTTTAAGAATAAACCTCTGACTTCGTATTTTGGAGAATAAACATGTCAGTGCGCAGGGTACCTGCGCAGGCTCTGACGGCGCCACTGCCACTAGCGCGAGCATGACGGCGCCAATGCCAGTGGCGCGGGTAGTACTGGTGGAGAGGCGAGGTATTAGTAGAGGCCAGCTAAATACAATTTTTTTAACATGGCCTTCGGGAGAAAGTATTGCCCGCGTCACTGGCACTGGCGCCGTCAGTGCCCGCACAGGTACCCTGCTCACTGACATATTTATTCCTCTAAATGTCTCAGTCGAAGGTTTTTTATTAAAATAACATTTTAGATTATTTTTTTATTAAAAAAATCACGGGTGAAAATCTCTCAAACAAAGGACCAAGAGGATGTTTCAATTTCTATGGCTGTCAAAGTCTCTCAAATAGGATCAAGAGGATATTTCAATTTCTATTAAATACATGAATAATTGACACTTAATAAAGTTTGTTTTTTATCCTGATCAACTGGATATAGCATTATGTTTACATTTAGTCTCACTAGCAAAATTTGAAAATAAAAGTATAGTTCAACAAAAATAAAAATCTACGTCTCAATAAAAAATAATTTAATAGAAATAAAAATTGCAGATGAGAAAAATTTTATATATGTGCTCTATTTCAGAAAAAAATTATTATTATTATTTAAAAAAATTTCCATATGTGTCGTGTTCTCTTTTCAAACACAGTGCACAACTAATTCAGCGATAAATTTCTTTCTATTTTGATAAGTGCACGACGAATCTAGTGAAATTTTTTTTCTATTTAATGTGAAGAGTCAATAAACTTATATCTATCAATAATATTCAGCTATTGATTTAAACGATTAATGATTAACAATGCATAGAGTAAACTGTTGTTTACATCTTTGATCTAATTGTTTTAGTTTTTAAATTGGTGCTTTTTTAAGTAGTACGGATAATTAAATTAGAACTAACGATGGGTCGACTTACTATTTGTCGTTTTCATTTTTAATATTCTACTTTCAAGGTGTACATGATTGCATGATATCATATCAAAGTGGCATCTAATTTATTTACGTGATGGACCTGAAAATTCGCTGAGATGAAATGAACTGAGCTGCAATTGTATTAAATCTGAGGTCTGTTATGTAAAAGGCAATTTTTATCATGTTGTTCTCATTGATCCGTGAGTGTGTAGCTTTTTCCTTAGCGGGTAATATTTAAGTTCTTTTCAGCAGTTATACATTACACGCAATGACGCAAAGACACCTGAAAACTGCAAAAGATGTTCTCTCTGAAAAAGTATGTGTAATTTGACCAATAATTTTTAGACCAGAAAAAAATCGATTGGTACCATACATTGGACCGTAACATAAAACAAAATGAATTGATCTTATCATCAGTTTTAATGACTCAATAATCAGCCACCAATTTTGATGAGCCAAACAAATCATGAACATTCATCACATGAATCTACTCTGATGTTTAAACAGAGGACCACATCATTCAAATTTTTGGATTGAATTGGTCAAGTCACATTGATACATATTCAAACCTCTCTCTAGAATGTAATTTTGTTAAATATATATTTTGGACATGCCGATTGCCTTTTGTGTTTACTTTTTACCAACAGCGTGCAAAATTACATAAAGAGAGAGATAAGCACAAAGGTCCTAGAAAGGTGGGATAATCCCTTTACTTGATTAAAGTGAGAGCTTTTATGGCTTTATTGTTATTGCCTATATAACAGTAATTATCAAACTTCAGTAGAGGCGTAGATTTTGGCGAAGTCAAGTATTTCAAATTATAAAGTAGAGATATGGAGAGAAAAGGCAAGGAACAAATTATGGGTCAAGGACTAAAAGTTGAGTTAGAACTCGGAAGGAGAATTTGACAGAAGCCTTTGGGCGCTATTGGAAAGCGAGACATGTAAGGTAGCATGCACATATTTTTATGCTATTTTATGATAATAAGCAAATTAAAAAGTTATTTACAAGGCTATACGACGGTTAAAAAGATAATACATGTCGGGAAATGATACAACAGTGCATTGAATTAAAAATGTAACAGTTAGACAAGTGAACAAAAGCAGTAGAAGTTTAGGTATGTGGTTGTTTGGTGGTGCTTTTTCAATTTCATTTTTAAGGACTCTAGCTGCTAGGACCTAGTCTACCTAATTAATAAATGTGACCCGCTATAATTCAAAACAAAGTAAGGTAGAATCACATGACTGTACTAATATGAAATTGTATTATTTTCACTCGTGACATGGCTTTTGATACCATCACTATGCATGTTCATTTTACCATATCTCAAAAGAAAGTGCGTGTGCAATGCAAAAGTTACTAATTAATAATCTCTCTCACGAATGAGATTTTTGTTTGTTCTGTACGTGTCATTTCATTAGTGTAAGAAATAATAATAGAATGAACATGTAATGCATGCACAAATAATTATTACTATGTTTTTTGAGATTACAATAAATAATAGCAAATTTATACAAATTAATTGTTTACTTCTGCATATGCGTACTGAAATATTCAGACCCAGTGTACCGGTCCTGCTGGAAATAACAAGAAGACAAAACCACAATGGATGCCAGTGTTTTTTCCCATGAGCTGTTATAGTTTTGAAGAAAAAAATTATACAAGTATCTCTTCAATAAACAAATAATATATACCAGTATACTGTTAAAGCCTTAAAGGTTACCACTACCAAAATTCAAATAGAAGAGGACAAAATTATACCTTTTGATTGGAAGAGGCATTTTGTTGAGTTGTCACGATCGAAAAGATACACTCGCGTTCTATGCAAAAAAGAAAAAAAATAGTACACTCGCGCAAGAAAAAATAAAATACAAATAAGACAAACTTCATAACTTCTAAAATTTGTCTGGAAGCATATGTTAAAATACTTTGGACCACACTATGGCAAGTGTTTCAGTGCACAGTACCCCGCCACTGTCTCATACTTACTGGCATTATTCATCTTGTACCAAAAATTAAAGTTAAGTTCTCCAAAGATAAAGTTTAATTTTACATAAACAATATACAATTACAAAAATAAGGCAAAGTCTAGAAAACAATATAAAAATTCAGTAATATGATATAATAAGTAAGCAATAAAAATACCATATAATTTATAAAAAAGACAATATACCATATTAATTAATTAGCAACTAAATTGAACTACATCGATACTACTATAAGCGACATATCAGGATCGACATATCAGCAAGAGGTTTTCTAATATGGAACAAAAAGACAACGGCAAAAAAAAAGAAAAAATAGAAAATCAACCCAAAATGGAAAATGCTTTACATCTCTGATTCCTTTTCTTTTTTCTATACTTTGTAAATAATCAGAAAACACGGCAGCAAAGCACGCGGATCAAGCACTACAATCTCTTCCTTCCCGACCCGAACAGATTCAAACTCCGAATCCACCCCAATTCCGTCTCGCACCCGACCCGCTATGACGCGACAAACCAGCATAGCACGCTTTTCCATATCCTTTACCTTAGCAACACTCTCATGCGCACCATCACTTCCAGAAAAAGTTCGGATTCCCTTAACGGGCGCATCCGACCCGTTATACCCAGACAACCCAATTTTCATTTCCCCTCCGGCTGGACAGTGGAAGCACATCATTTCATTACCGTCCGCAATGCATCTCGGGTCGGATCCTGCGGAGCGAGCCTTCACAGCCGCCCGATATTGCTCGAACTGAGCGAGTGCCTTTATCGGATGTCGGATCCGAAACACCCTATCTATCTCGCCAGAGAATGACGCGCCTTCTTTATCAGGCGACCAACTACAGAGGAAGATGCGTTGAACCACGCCATGGGTGGGGTGGTCTGGAGGGAGCTCAACGAAGGAAGGAAGAGAGGCGGAGAGGAGAGGAGGAGGTGGCGAGGGAGGAACGGGCATGGTTTTGGGTCTGGGTTCGGGTTTTGGGTTAGTGGGTTTGGTTTTGGGGAAGGGAAAGATGGAGTCTTTGAGTGGTTGAGAGCGGGTACAGGAGCGAGGGAGGCGGAGCTTGGAGAGAGAAGGTTTGGGTTGGATGATGACGTCGTCGCTGACGTTACTCTTGCAATGGAGAGACCGGACCCATCCAGTCGGCATTGAAGCGGGAGGAGGTGAGGAAGGGAAGGGAGAAGGTAGGGGTGGTGGGAAAATAGAAATAGGCGAAGAAGGTAGGATGGTAAAATATTGGTAGGTGCATCTTGGCGTGATATATGGGTTGCAGAGAGTGTTTAAGAGGAGAAATTAATTAGTGGAAGGGAGTTGCATTGTGCGAAAGCTGATAAGGAACAGCGATAAAGACACCACAAGAATTACACCAGATGACCAGAACCTGCACCGTCTTATCTATTGGGTTTGCTTTGATTCGTGCAAAGTCATGATCTCTCATTAGGGAAATTTACTTTTGTTATATATGTTTTTGGTTGAGTAAACAATGTGAGATAAGGGTTATTAAATTTTAAATATATAATTTCTTGCCGCTGGTTTGCTAAGGTGGTTTACAGGTTTGACTGCTAAAAAGTTAAATTTAGCTATGTCTATAATTTTGCCAGCTAGAAAAAGTTATAACGGTTGTAAGAATTCAGAATTTTATATTCATATAGAATAGAAGTGATAATTTTTCAGTAAAATAAATTAGTAAATAGTCATTACTATCCATGCATAGTCTATGATGCTATCATAATACATTAATAGAAAATTCATTTTATATGGTTGTTGATTGATTAATTAACTGGCTCGGATATTGGTTTGATTTTAAAAAAAAAAGAGCATATGTTGTGAACAATATTTTTAAACTTATAATAAGAGAATGACTACGGTACACTCTAAAGCATGGATCAAGTGGTGTTTTAAACTTGTTTTTCAAGATTCAAAATTCAAATAGTCAATCCAGAATGTACAATATGTTCTCTATATTGAAATATCCTTTAAAACAAAAATTTAAGGTTTAATAATAATAAATTTAACTTGGTAATCCAAATAATTGTGCCAAAAAAAATTTTATTATGTCATTTCCAATGTGTTATATGCAAACACACACATACATTCACACAAAATTATAAAATTTATTTTATTTATATAACTCTTGTCGTTTCATATAATTTTAACTTCGCAGCATGCTACATTTGATATTAATCTTTTGTCAAATATCTAGCACACAAGTTTAATGTTCGATTAGCCTATTAAACTTGCAACATGCTGATGATCATTTTTATGGAAAATGTTTTAAATGACTTAAAAAATATTATTAAATCGTCAAATCTCCTTTTTCAAAAAAAAAAATCAATTCGTCATATAACAAAAATTAAAAATAAACAATGACTAGTGATTTTATGAATAAAAGAAATATATTGTGAAATTTTCAATAATTACATTTTAGAAGCTCGTCATTTAGGTTGCGACTAGTTTTAAAGAAATGCATTCATAGTTAACTAATTAACTAATTGTTGGTGCCATAAATGATGTTTTCTATTGTATAGTAATTGAGCAAATTAGCATTTTATTCTTGCATCCAATTGCACACAGAACAAGGTCTAATACTTAAGACTATTTTCATGCATCAACAAGTTATTAGTGGGGTCGTTTGGATGTGTCCGGAATTTGGGGATTTTCCAATTCCGGGCATAAATTTTAATATAAACAATTCATCTCTCTCACAAAGTTACACACTTCCCAACGAAAATCCTTATTCCTTCCTAGGAATTGGCTATTCCTAACCCATCCAAACGACCCCAGTAATGATTAGAATTTATACTTCTTCTTGAATCTTATCAAGAAGGCTTGATCCAAGACAATAGAAATGGATGGCGTGTTGCACCTCTTCTTCTCCTTACTTTTCGTTCTTCCAAGAGTCCACAAAGATTATGCAAATCCTTGAAGAACTATGCTAGTAATTCAACCAGAGATAGTCCAATCAAGAACTTCGGCTTCTTCAACTAATTCTCTAATTAATTGATAAGTGACTATTGCTCAACACACGAACCCCAATTGATGCAATAAAAAAGTATTAATGGAGAAGAAAATTGAATTCCAAAGTGGAATCTCGTTCTTGAGGGAAGAAGAGAGGAAAAGACAATGATAGTTACCTTTTTCCTTATTCTCTTCATCCAATTTCAGCCCCATATAGGTAAACAACTATCTAGGACAACAATTTACCATATATTGTCTAAAATACTGGAAATTGATTAACACCATCGCATGCCAGCACCGAGCAGCGCTCTTGCGCGAGTGGTCCCCTCATCCACCCAGCGCCTGTTATGTTTTATTCACTTTGTTGTTATAAGTGTTCACTTTATTAGATATAAATGTTCACTTTTTGTTATAATTTTTCATTATATGTGTTCAATATGTTTATTTTATTTTTTGTATTTCTTATTCAATTAATATTTTATGTCTGTTATTTTTTTATATAAGTGTTCATTTTGTTGATATAAGAGTTCATTTTGTTAGTATAAGTGTTCTTGTTTATTGTTACAAGTATTCATTTTGTTGTTTTATTGTATATGCTGTTGTTGTATATGATGTTTATGTTGTTATAAGTGTTCATGTTATTTGGTAAATATGTTCACTTTGTTATATTATGTATTCAGTTTGTTCAGTTAGTTTCTCAATGTGAAATACTTGTTTTCACTTTACAATTAGTATGTTATAAAATCATCAGGTGACACATTTAACTGAACACTTTTATTTATGAAACTGAACACATTAGTTATTAAACTGAACATATATAACGGACATCTAGACTGCTTCAGCACTAACCACAGGTCCAAAATTCACGCGAGGCCCAACGTCACGCGCACTCTCTATTCAGCGATGACAAATTTATCGATGTCACTTATAATAACTGTAAAATACCCTCAATAACCACCCTATTTGTAATAGCTACGTTTTGGGCAAAAATGCCCATTTGTTTCACCTATTTGTGCTCTCAATTAAATTAAGACACGATGAATATACATTAATCATTGGTATGTCAATATTGATATAATTCTACAATTATATTAATTATGTTGTGATTAAATATTTTCAATTACTTGACATAATATTTATTGATTAGACATGGCATTAATATTTAGTTTAATATGATCACTTGAAATAATTAATTATAATTATATTTATAATTAATCATTCAACATATCATATTTATTTTTTAATACGATAAACTAAAATTTAATGCATTATTGATTAAGAGCTTCATATTGTGTGACCCTTGAAGGATTTATGTCATGTTGGTCATTAAAAATAAATCAATAAGTTTATTTTCAATAATCATGAGCGATATCTAGCAACACATCGTGATTCTCAATAGACATAAATAAATACTATACAATTATAGTACTTTAATCTTGTACAAGAAATCTACAATTTCCATTGTTCGATTTTTATATCACATGATATCATTATGTAATCCATGATGGAAATATGTCATTTTTGCAGATTACACATTTATTGATATAGAGTTGATTATTAAGTTTGCATGCATACAATCTAAACTCCATCTATAAGCCTAATAGATATCATCACTCCTCGAGTATACTGCTAAAGGATATACGATTTTCTTGATGAATAACTTTGTACCGCACAATTCATGTGAATTGAAATGAAAATCTTATTGTAGCCTTTTCAGAAATCAACATTAGACAATATTCACTGAACCAATCCTTATGTGAAAAAGTTAAACTATTTTAGACTTAGAATCAAACTATAATAAAATAAATAATGACACATAACACAATCTATATATATTTATTTCATTAGATCAAGTCATGTGCTATGTTCCAATAACATATACATATGCAATTAATTGGTAACACCTTATCTATAATTTGTAGAACTTAATCATCATTTAACTTGTATACTAATTTTTTATGAATAATTAATGTTCCTTGTTAATTATCAAGATTAGTGACACTTTAGATTTATCATTGTCATTTTAACAAATAATGCACAGAGATTTACAATTTAGATCCGCAACTTGAATGATCTGTCAATAACAAACTTAACAAGCAAATGATCAAATATCATCAATAACATAAACTAAAATAGTAATCAGAATGATTGCCTTTCTAGTACATAACTCCATCACTAAAATGTATTTCTAGCTAATAATAAACTGTTCCATTTTTATAAGAGAGTTGCCTTTAAAATACACATTTCAGCTTAACCAGCTAAAGTCAGGTATACTTGCGATTTTTTTTTTCTCCCTTTCTAATACTACATACGGAGAAGATTCGAAGTTGCTTTAGCCATGGCATTTTATTATTTTTTAGGTAATTAATATTTTGTTTTCACTTCAGATTAAATTAGAAAAAAAAAAGCTGATACCTGTCTGGGACTGCTTGGCCGGTATTGTTATGCATAGTTTAACATGTTTTTCAAACCACTTCTTTATTTTTATTGGTATTATTTTTTAAATTATGATTCAATCATTATAATGGTCCAATCTGTTTGTGTGTCTTCTTGTTTATTTTCAAATAGAACAATTTGGGCGTATTTAGAAGGCGGCTAGAGAGCCTAACCACCAACGCTCCCAAAACAAATGAATTTACATGTGTATTTTATTGTATTTTAAGAAAATTTCTATAATATGTTCACTAATTAAATACAAAATAACTTAATTTAGTATGAATATGTTTTTTTTTTTTCCAAATTCTACCTTCCTTATTGTAAGTTTAACAATTTTTATTCCATTCCAAATAAGATCATATACCTTAGGACGTCTTGACAGTATGAAATAGTTTAAAGAAAAATAAAACAATGCAACTTTTGCAATAGATTGTTGTACCACGTAGCATACTTTTTAAAAAATATAATAATGAGTTTATTTTAAAAAGTTTTGTTTTCCTTTTACAAAATAGAAGTGTTTTTGTTTAAAGCACTTATTGTCATACTGATTAAATAATTAAATTTTTGACACATGCTGTTCGGATATCGCGTTACATATATTAATATATATTTTTTAAATTCAAAGAGCTCCCCCGGACGAGAATCCTCTCTCCATTCAAAGCAAACAATGTAATACAATCAGTTGTTACAAGCCTATCCGGTATCAAGCAATTTCTCAAAAAAGAAAAGGTAATTACAACCATACCAGATATACAAGCCGTGAATTTTTTTAATACACAGATCTTAAATTAAAAATTTAACACTAAACATAAAAAATAAATGATTTTATCAACAAACATGGCAGAACGCCAGTGACAGGGCGCACTGGCGGCGGCGCCACTCCCATTGGCACACCTACCCATTCAGACCCATTTCAGCTTTGTTCATCTGCTTTTCAAATTTTCTACCTGCGCCCAGTCTCGATGGCGCTTACTATTTTAAAAAAAAAATTACTATTTTGAAAGTAAAATTTATTTGTCAGCGCCAATGAGATAGGCGTGTTAATATTTTTTAAAAAATTATTTTTTACTTTTGATAAAATTATTATTAATTTTAAAATATATACTATTTTTAGAATAAGATTTTGTGTGACAGCTTCAATGATAGTGCTTTAATATTTTTTTAAAAAAATTTGTTACTATTTTTGGAAATTAATTTCTCTTGAACCTGGAAGCGCCATTCCCAGTGGCACGGCTACAGGGGTGCCGGTCCCAGTGGCGCCCTGACATATTTAAAATAATTTTTTTATATGTTTATTATTTAATTTTCGTTTTTAGTAATGTTTGTTAAAAAAAATTTACGGATATACAAGCATATCGGTACATATTTATATACATATACGATTGTCGATCAGAAATATAGTGATGACGTTGCTTGATATTATTTTGGTACAAACAAAGATTGATAAACAGTCAAATTTATATTCACATTGGGTTTATCAAATTGTCTGTAATTTATAACAGTCTTTAACGCAATATTTGAACAAGCTCAAAATTTAATTGGCAATTGATCCATAAGACCAAGTCGTTGAACGAACTTGACTTATCTAAAATTTCTCAAAGATTTTCTTTTTGATCAATCACAACTTATATTAAAGAAATAGAAAGTCAATGTACAACAAGGAGTGGCTTAGATGTGAGCTTAAAAATTTTTGCTAAATCATTTATTTATAATTTTATAAAGAAGTATATAAATTATTCTGGGCCTTTATTACCAAAAGGCCCAATTTCAAAAGCCCAAATAATAAAAACCCGCACAAACCAACAGATACTCGAAAAGAAAAATCCCTTATAAGGAAAGAAAAAGGCATCACCACACACATGGCGACACCAATCTCCACTCCGACAACAGCCATTCCACCACCGTCGTCGAGCTTTCTCCAGTCCTTCGTTGCACTGGACACCTCCTTATCCCTCCATCTTCATACATTCTTCCAATTCATCCCTCGATTCCTTCTCAAATCACTGGAAATCTGTGGCGACGGTCGTCTCTTCTTCCCTGTCGCCATTTCCCTTCTATTCCTTCTCTCCCCTTCTCTTCAGTCGCCTCACCCTTTCCTTCTCTCCCTCCTCGCCGGATCCCTATTGGATCTTCTCCTTGTCGGACTTATCAAGCACCTGATTCGCCGCCCGCGACCCGTTTACAACAAATCCGACATGTCCATTGCTTTTGCTGTCGACCACTGGTCGTTTCCTAGCGGACACTCTTCTAGAGTCTTCTTCGTGTCTCAATTTTTGTTTCTATCAATCGAGAATGTCAGAGAGGTCTTGCAAGAGGAGCGATTGAGGAACTGGGTTAGCGGGTTTGGGTTTGGATTTGGGGAATCGGATTCTACGGAGCTGTTTCTTAAGGTGATTTTTTGCTGGGCAGCTGCCACGTCAGTGTCAAGGGTGTTACTTGGAAGGCATTTTGTTGCTGATGTGGCAGCCGGCGCGTGCTTGGGGCTGTTTGAAGGATGGATCACGCACCGGTTTATTTCTCAGCTGATATCAGGTTTTGGTGAAATAAAGTTATTTTCATCATGATTTTTTGTTTTGTTGGGATATCAATTGATTTGGATTGGTACATTGTTCCCAATTATTAACACAAAAACAGAAATGACCCGTAAATTGTTATGATCTATACAATAGAGCATGGTGACAGTAGGTTATGTGATTCATGGAATATGCTCTTGGTAAATTTTTCAAAAGTTTGATTATTGTAACTGTAAATTGTTGGTAGCAATGGAATTTGATTTGCTGCTTTCAAGAAAACATAACCTTCCGGACTTATTTTCTTAAAGCAATTTAGGGGCTTATTTTGTTAAGGCTTCTTCGATTTGGACAAAACGAATTGTGAATTCTTTGTCCTTTTAATTATTTTTCTTGCTTAATTGTTTAGAATTAACAAGAGTCTTGTTTAAGTGTAACAATTGACTAGTGAGATCATCCTGGATTGTTTCACACTGAACATTTGTTTTACTTATCGAATTAATTGAGAGAAATGCATTGGAAAATTACGCATGATCTGACCCTTGGGCTGAATAAGTTTGATCTGAACTAATTGCAATATTCCAACATGCCTGTTAAATAGACAATGGGTGGTTGGTGGGGTGTGGATTATGAATTATGAAGATTAGTCAACAGCTGGTATTATTTTTAATCAACCACGGATATCAACTTTCAGTTCAATAATTGGGGAAATTCCAGTAACACAGGCATTCGAACATTAACTTGGCTAATACCATATGTACCTGGTATGCTTTGATCCCAGCCCCACTCCAACTTAATCTGCAAACCCGTTAATCTCGGTCAGTAAGATGGTCTCTGGCTTCTCTTTTATCTGGATACTCAATCACCTAAGGTCAGAACTTCTGTTACTTCCTAATTTATGATAGGACTTTGAAGATAAATTGGGGCTCAAGCCTCCCAACTTATTTTTAAATTAAATGTCTATAAAGACCCTCTAGTCGGATTTCGAACCTGCGACTTCTTACTTTATGATAGGACTTTGACACAATAAAACCTGATAAAGAGGAAGACCGACTACATGCAAGGTTTCCACATGTGCTCTACTCCCTAGGAACTGCTATTCACCTGTTCTTCACATGTCCTTTTGCGAAATCCTTTTTTTTTGAAGTTACCTTAAACACAATGTTGACCTGCTGGCACCTTCTTTGGGCATTGATGTTATTGATACCAGAGCCTGTTCCTTTACCAGATACAAAACTACTACAGGTTGGAAATGTCCAGTACGACCATCGCCACTGCCCGGTGGTTCCTTGGGGGTGAGTGCAACAAATTGGTTTTAAGTGGAGTGACTAAACCAGTTAAAGTCTTGAGAGATTCCATCAGCGAGGATGCTGCTGCAGCTTCATTAAGATACTGCCGTGTGCTTGGTTTTGAAATTAAAGTAGCATCGTGTTTGTTACGTCTTTTTCTGGTTTGTGTGTGTTCTTAATAATAGGTTTTAGACTTTTAGTTTTGGTTTGTCTTAGCACTGTCTAGCTGTCAACGTTTTAAAAGTTCAAACTGAGGAGGTGAGGTTTGTAGTTTCTACCAAGGCTATTGGAAAAAAATAAAAGCAGAAAAAGTTTTACTTGAGAAAATATGGAGATCAATTGTCGAAAATTATTGAAAAAAATTTAGGGATCAATTCTGAGATATTTATGATAGTTTTGCTTACAATAAATGGTAATTTGGAGTCAATTGACCCTACCTTAAATGTGAACAGTCAAGCGATTGCAAAAGTCAGCGGTGGGTTCAAAACTTCAAATAGCACAAGTATGGGCCTAAAGAATTAGTATTGTCAAAAGTATAAAGAAAGTTTCTCTTTCTTAGTTATTGCCCTGATCAAAATGATTTTTACACGGGATTTCATTTCATTTGAATTGATTTCGTAGGATTTCATTGGATCTAATTATATGAGAATTCCAATCAAATGACACCAAATCTTTTGATTTTGATAAAAAAATTTCCAATGAAATGGAATTCCATGTTAAAAATAAGGATTTTGTTCAGGGCCTATGTTGAAGTTTAGATCTCTTCACAATTATAATTGGTTATTCAAATCAAGAAGGAAGAAATTAATGACTTCTTCACATCTACCCATAAGGTGGATGATGACGTCGGATTATGACAGATCCTCATAGCAAATCAAGGTCAATGTTTTGAAAACCGGACCGGACCGGCCGGTTCGACCGGTTCAACCGCGAACCGGACACCTCTCCGGTCCAAACTGATCCGGTTTTTTGTCTGTTTCCGAACCGAAACGAACCGGCCGGTTCGATCCGGTTTTCGACTGAACCTCTGAACCGAACCGGCCGGTTTATATCTTTTAAATATTTTTCAGATGGTTCAATGAAATTCTCAAAAAATGGGAAGTGTGGGAATTGAACTTGAGATGTTTAGAATAGCAAAGAGCTACAATACCACTAGGCCAGTGGGCTTTTGTTGTAAATAAGTAGATATTTAGTTTATATAAACTATATTGCAATGATAATGCCATCCGGTTCTTTCAACCGGTTCGACCGGTTGAACCGGTTGAACCATCGACCCTTTAGTTTCAACGGTTCAATGTCCGGGTCGGTTTTCAAAACATTGATCAAGGTGTCGAATAGGCAGTATCTTAATGCTACTTTTACCCAAAACCAACAGCCATGCCATTACATTTTAACCAGTCGAAGAAACGAAAAGATCCATTGATTTGATTCTAAGATGGTCAAAGGGCTTCTCCCCGCCTGGACCATCAAGCCGAGAATATAGTTGGGGGGTGCCATCACCCATCAATGATAAATTTATAAAGTTAAGTAGGAATTGTCGAATAATAGAATAGTAAGGTTCGGGAATAATGAACCGGCGTCAGAAGTGAAAATTGATTACTTGAGCCATCACTTTTCATTTTTTGTTCCTTCAAAGAAAATAAGTGTAGGGTTTTTCAACATCTCCGTATAGACAATTGCAAAAACAATCACTTTAATTAAAAAAAAAAAAAAACGAGGATCCCGTCGAAGGTTAGAATTTTAAATAAATTGCTCTCTCCAAGAACATTCTTTCTTGGTTCATGTGAATTGAAGAAGAAAAAAGGAGAAAAGAAAGGGAAAAAAAAATGAAAAAGGTAATACACGCACATGTAACCGAAATTTTTAAATAGAACAAAATTAACATCAACAATTTTAAATAGAACAAAGAGTATTATTTTTTTAAATAACAGCACAACTATAGCGGCACTGTGATTGCCGCTATAGCCCAGTCCTATAGCGACAGTCTCATTGCCTCTATAGAGCCTATAGCGGCAGTCACATTGCCCCTTGAATTTTTTTAATCGAAATAAGCAAAAATAATTTTTTAATACCAAACATTTGACGTTCGAATTCTGAGAAACAAACATGTCAGTGCGCAGGTGCCGTGGCGTCGCTGTAAGGGCGCCAGTGGCAGTGGCGCGGGCCCTAGCAGCGCCGTTAGCAGTGGCGTGGGTACAGTAGCATCAATTTCACATCACTCTTTTCATCAACTGAGATTTCTTTCTCTAAATTAGGTTCGTGAGAGGGCACAATAACAGTTGAAATTAGTTTAATCGCAATCTCCTCGTCTCAAGCTTTCCATTGACAGTTCGAACGACGAAATCCGTGCGGTGGATGGGCAGATCTTGTGGTGGTTGTCTATTAGAAAAAAGGGAGATCGAATGGGGAGAAGGAGGGTCTGTTGGGATTTGGGAAGAGAAGGTTTGAGGGAGAAGAGAAGGTCCGATGGTGAACCAAGGTCAAACCGGTCAAATCGAAAATCAGAACTAGAGAGGTGTAAGGTTTATTTGATGGTTGATCTCAATATCACGACTCCAATTTTTTACAATTTAGTACCAAATAAAAAGTCAAAGCACAGTATTTTTTTTTGTTTTGCTAGAAGGGGATTTAAATGTCTCCATACAATGGTTCAAAATTTAAAACTCATATATAGGAACAACAATTATATGTAATAGAAAATATTTGCATATTTATGGTGTTTCCAAACAATCTATTCCAACCTGCTTTTGTGTTTTTTTTTTATATGTATAAAAAGAATACGACAAGTCCATTCTTTTTTTTTAAATAGTGTGAAATAAGATGAAATTAAATACAATATATGTGATAAAATTGTAAATAAGAATCTGTAAATTAATCGTGTAACAATATATTAGGTAGCTGACTTGAAAAAATCAAATATTATTTTTATAAATTGTTATGGGAACAAAAAAAAATTGTATTGCGAATATTATATTTGCTTAAAAAAAAAATTGCAGCTATGTTGATTGAATTAAAAACGAATGCAAATTAAACTACTTCCATTCTTGGTTCACCATCTTATTCCAATTATATTTTATTAAAGAAATTGGACAGGTCCATTTTGAACCTCCTCTTCTCCCTCAAACCTTCTCTTTCCAAATCCCAACAGACCCTCCTTCTTCCCATTCAATCTCCCTTTTTTCTAATAGACAACCATCACAAGATCCGTCCATCCACCACACGAATTTCGTCGTTCGAACTGTCAATGGAAAGCTTGAGACGAGGAGATTGCGATTTAATTAATTTCAACTATTATTGTGTCCTTTCACGAACCTAATTTAGAGAAAGAATCTCGGTCGATGAAAAGAGTGATGCGAAATTGATGCTATTGTACCCGTGCCACTGCTAACGGCGCTGCTAGAGCCCGCGCCACTGCCACTGGTGCCCTTGTAGCGACGCCGCTGTTGGAGTTATGTCCTAGAAGTCAACAGTTTAATGACTTAAATATTAATTTATGTTATTGATGATATTTAATCATTTGTTCCTAGAGTTTATTATTGACAGATCATTCAGGTTGAGGATCTGAATTGTAGATCTCTGTTGATCATTCATTAGAATGACAATAATAAATCTAAACTGTCCATAATCTTGATAATTAACAAGAAACATTAATTATCATATAAGAGTAGTATGCAAGTTAAGTGATGATTAAGCTCTACAAATCATAGGTAAGGAGTTACCAACTTAATTGCATATGTGTATGTTACTAGAACATAGCACAGGACCTGATCTATTGAAATAAATATATAGATTGTGTTATGTGTCATTATTTATTTCATAAGTTGTTTGATTCTAAGTTTGAGATGGTTCAACTTTTCCACATGAGGATATATTCAATAAATATCGTCTAACGTTGATTTCTGATAAGGGCTGCTATACGGACTTTATTTATGTTCTCTTGAATTTTGCGAAAAAAAGTTGTTTATCAAGAAAATCGTATGTACCTCATTAGTATACCTACTGAGTGATGATATCCATTTGGGCCTCTTGATGGAGTTGGATCGTATGCATGCAAACTAGACGATCATCTCTAGATCAAGAAATGTATAATCTGCAAGAATGACACATTCCTATTTTGGATTATACAGTGATATCAAGTGACATAAGAATCAAAACACGGAAATACTTTATTTCTTATGCAGGATTGAAATACTGTAGTTGTATAGTGTTTATTTATGTTAATTGAGAATCATAACGTGTTGCTAGATACCGCTTATGATTATTGAAAATAAATAACGATTTAATTTTCATGGCCAACATGACATAAATTCTCGAGGGTCACACGAATTAAAGGCTCTTAATCAACAGTGCATTAATATTAGTTTACTTGCATTGGAGAATGCAATATATGATATGTTGATTAATTAATTATATACCGTTGCGAACCGTTATAATTAATTATTTCAAATTGATCATATGAAACTAATTAATGCAAAGTCTAATCCTATAATAATTATCAAATAGTTGATAATTAATTTTGTTCAACACATTTAATATGATTAAAGGAATTATATTAAATAAATTGGCTATCTTTTGATTACCTGATATGAGCCCAACTTAAATGCAATTAAAGGAGAGCATTAAAGAGAATTAAAGACCAACTAATATTGGCTTAGAAATTCATATTAAGGCCCACCACGTTCTAACATGGAGTGGTCCCGAAGGGTTAGGTTTGGATGGCTATATAAGGATCATAATTTGGAAGAAGCAAAACCTAGTTTTTGTTCTCTCTTTTTCTCCTCTCTAGCCGCCACCTTCTCCTCTCCCATGGAGCAATTAGTTGCTGCCATGCAGAGCTCTTTTAATTGCATTTTGTAGGTGCTCATGAGTTGAGCAATAGCCACCTCTCCTAGATATCGATTTAGAAGAGAAAGACGAACCATTGGATTAGACAATTTCACACGTTTCGCTAGCACGGAATCTTGTGAAGTTGATTAATCCTTTAGTGGACCTTAGAAATGAGAAAAAGAGAAGGAGACGAGCACGCCGAGCACGCCGCCACCTCCTATGCCATGGTCGCGCCTCTTCGTTGCGATACGAAGAGAGGTTAAACGTTTATTCTCTTTTATCTTGTGTGTGCTTGAAAGCTTGAGACTAGATCCGTTCTTGTTGCTTGTGTTAGTTTATAGTTAATTAGTAACTTAAAATTAAAATTGTGCACTTAAGAACACTTTCTAACAGCCACGACACATGTGCACTGACATGTTTGTTTCTCAAAATTCGAACTTCAAAGGTTTGGTATTAAAAAATTATTTTTGCTTATTTCGATTAAAAAAATTCACGGCACATTGCCGCTATAAGCCCTATAGCGACCAAAAGCTACCGCTATGAGCCTGTGACAGTTGGAGGTTTAATGCTATTTATTTTTGTTTTTTTTGTGTTTTGTGCGCCATTTACTCCTTGTTGCTTCAGTCGAGAGAGAGGAAAAAGATAAAGAGAGAAATGAAGAAAAGAAAAAGAGAAAGGAAAGGAGGAGGAGAGGGAAGGGGAGAGGAGGCGTTCGGCCATAGAAGGAGGCGAGGAGGGAGAGGAGACGAGAAGCGCAAAGAGTCAGTTTAAGGAAGTGTAACTCCGATTTGGAGCGAGATATCGGCTATCGGCAACCGCCAATGACTCGATCTACACCGGTGGAAATGTAGTTTTTTTTTTAAATATATTTTTTAAATATTCAATGAAAATTGTTCATGAAAAATGGTAGTGAAAAATGTTAGTTAATATTTAACATAAATTGTTAATGAAAAATGGTAGGTATTTTTTAATTTTTTTAATTATTGAATGAAAATTATTGATGAAGAATGGTAGGAAAAAATGTTGGTTAATATTTAATAGAAATTGTTCATTGAAAAATGTATATAAAATTATATGGAAATTAGTTTGTCAAATTGTATGAAATATGAAATTGTTGGAAAATTATATGAAAATGTATGAAAATTGTTTTGAATTTATATGACATGCAATTTTTGTGCTCGATCGTAATGAAAATCGAAATGACATATATACAAATTAAATTGAACAATTAAAAAAATATTAATTATAAAACAATGTAAAATTCTATTAAACTTTATTCATGTAATATAATCATGTGAAAAAGCAAAGCAAAAAAATTTAAAAAAAAAATAAAAAAAAGCCCTGTCCGACAAGTAAAAAATTAAAAAAACCAAAAAAGAAGGAAAGGTCCTATAGCGGCTGTTGTAGTACCGTTATAGCCCTTCTAGCGACAGTAACAGTACCGCTATAAGGCTTGCTTTTTGTTTTTTATCCCTTTGTCATTTCAGTCTGACATACTTTTGTCATTTCGGTCATTTCAATTAGGGGGTGTCATTTGTATTGAACTAAAAACTGAGTTTTACAACGCCGCTTTAATATGGTATATGAAGTCCTTGTCTGCTCACATTCACAAACCAAATCTCTTTTCTCTAATTCCACATTCACAAACCAAATGCGTTCGATCAACTTATATGTCAACCAATCTCCAACTATCAGACCCTGTTTTTTTTCAGTGTAGGTTGTACTCCGAAGACAACCTATGCAGATATTAGAAACAAACTATATTATCAACTTCAAATTTTTGAAAGCCAATACAATATAGATATCCGAGGCCGTTATAATGATATAGTACACGGTAGATATGAATCTTTATTTTTTCCTGTAAATTGTGAAGATGAATGATGTTTTTTTTTACAATCAAACATTCAAGACGAGGGGATTAGCAATTATTGAGTTGCACTCTATGTGCCGCTGTAGCCCATAACAGACAAAAAAATGGAACGACTTGAAAAATTTTAAAAAAATAATCCTATAGCGGCAATGAGATTGCCGCTATAGGCTCTATAGCGGCTATGTGAGTGGCATTATATGAATGGACTATAGCGACAATGATAGTGCTGCTACAATTGTGCTCTTATTAAAAAAATAATTATCTTTGCTCAATTTAAAATTGTTAAGGTTAATTTTGTTTGTATTAGAAATGTCGGCTCATATAACTCAAAAAAAAAAAACGAAAAGAAAGAGACATGTTTAAGTTTGCTTTTCTTTCGAATCCACATAAATGAAAACGAAAAAAAGAGAGATGCAGAATCACTGCCCAAGAGTGAGAAGTGTCCTTTGCTGACCTTAAAAAGTCAGTAGAGGGAAGACCTTCGATCAGAATCGTCCGATCTAATCTCAACAGACAGATTTTTACATGCCACACGAATCTTGAAAGGTCTAGTATTAATCACGGGACATCTATAATTGATTGGACGGTTCAGATCATAGGTTTGCCCTCTGCCGACTTGCAGGAGTGAGATCTGTTCAATTTTATTTCCCAATTTCCAGATGTATCGAGAAAAATCTGATATATCATATATTTTTCCTTCAATAGTCCCGTTGTTTCGTACTCTAGGGGTATGTCAAATCAACTAATATCATTCATTTGTTTTATCACAATAATCGAGCTAATAACTTATAAAGTATCGTAATAAAAAATGGGTTAATATTTCTATGTTTCGTACCTTTGTCTTGTATATATATATTTTATTCTCAGTGACAATAATTTAAACAATTTATTAGAACCGTTATATGCAATCTTTGTTGTTGATCTTAATCGCGCATAAAAAAATTAAGACTTTTCACATCAGGGGATATGCACAGGCTTTTGATGCCAATAAAACAAAAATTAAATGTTGCAACTTCTTAGTTGGACATAGAGAATGATCTACATTTAAATTTAAATATTTTTATTATATATTGAAGTTTTGAAATGAAGATATATCAGACAACACAAATGCATACATTTAAACTTCTTCATAAATCCCTATCCCTACTACTTATAAACGTATGGACCGTAGAGGTATTACACGCTAGGTCTAGCATGTAAACAGATATTTTTGTCGTTCGATCGATTTGATCTGTGGTTGGATATCAATCACCAGATGAAACAACAATATATTTTGATTTTCCGTCTAATAAAAAAACCAATTGAATAACATATCTATTTGTATCGTTGATAGATTAAGCAACATATTTTTATTACCTAACATTATTTTGTTTCTTTATTTGTCCACATATGAGGACATATTAGGCTAGTCATAATATAAACATGGACAAAAGATAAACAATCTTTCTTTCCGGAATTTTGATACTTCCCAAAGTTTGAACTGCACCTCTCTGCAAAAAAGAGAAAAAGTAAAAAAAAAATAATAAATAAAAAGAATAACAAATCTGATATGAGTTGGTTTATTAAAGTGGAATAGTAGCATGATAAAAACTGATCGATAATTACATTTATTGATCGAGTGTATATGCTTTGTCGGCTATACGTGACATAGGACTAGTGGGGAGATGGGACTTGTAAGAATTTTCTTCTTTCTTTTTGTTTTTACTTTTGTTGCATTCTTTTTGTGAGGTCTCGTCTATACGTGGGGATAAAAAAAAAAAAAGATTATAAAGTTATAACATTGTGAGTTTGTGACGGTTAGGCAGTGAGGAAGAAGTTACTCAAAAAGTACTCCATTAATTTCTCTACAATGATGCTAGTCCTTTAAAAAGTATAATAAGTAGACTATTTCCTAGACCCAACAACAGATATATAATAATTAAAACGACCCTTAATGTGTTCTAGAATTTATTGGAACTATGTTTAGCTGTCTTGTTGAAAGCACCACATTTCGGGAAAATGCAAGCGTGGAAATGCAATTCATTTCCATGAAATTTTGTTTTTCAAATAGGGCTGAATAACGTCCAAAACGGTAACGAAATTGGAGTGTTTCGTTAACCATTTCGTTTTGGACACGAAACTGACTACCAATTCCGTTAACCGTTTTGTATGGACGAAAAGATCAAAATCACGAAAATACACATGGACGAAACCGTTTCAAACTTTCGTTAATTGTTTCGTTTTTTGAAACGCAATCAAAATCTTTAACCGTTTCGTTTCGTTTTGGACGAAACGAAATGACGGTCAAAACATGTGCCGTTTTCACCCCTAATTTCAAATGCATGAAAAAAAATAAACCATTCTTTTTTTTTTTTCAGAAAATTGATTTTTTTTTTTTGGCAAAAGAGAATGAATAAAATTAGGATTTTTTTTTCACTGGTTATAAGAAGAACAATTGATACTTTCTAAAGCTCTGGGGCTATTTGTAAATGGACCGTATTTTATTTCTTTTCTTTAGGCTTTTATAGCGGAACTTAATTTGTGCAAGGAAGGTAAGTGGCCTAACAATCAAGCGCTTTCATATGAAAAGTGTCTTCTTTCAAACACTTGTTTCTACTTGACCAATATTTAGGGTCTCATTTTTCTAAAGAGAGGCAATTGTCAGCTCCCAATATATAGTTATTTTCTATCGTCAGCTATACCAGTAGGTTAAATTTTGTATCAAGAATAGAAGCTAGTCTAAAATGAAAAGGAAAAAAAAAAATCTAACTAGGGTTTGAGATAAATACGAATCTCCAATTGTTTTCAACTCACTTTAAACTCACATACAGTCTGATTGTCTATTTTAGACTAGATGGTCAAAATCGTGTTTGGCTGAATTGTTGAATAGTATTGTCTACCAATTCATTTTCAATTTCTATTTTTGCCCCTTTGTACCAAATATTCCCTTTTATGTTTTGTGTCAGAAATGTTGGAAAAAAAGCCAAATCATTCGAGAAGCATTATTTTTAATACATGAGAGAATTGATATTGTTAGAATTCAACTTAATTAACTAAGTTTAGCTTTTCTATAATAATTCTAGATTATTATATTGGCTCTGTTTTTCCACTACTCTAGAAGATTCCATATCTTTATTTCAAAAAAGTTTTTTAAAAAAATTGAAAAGTCAACCACACAGTACACACGGGAGAAGATTTTGATTCTTTGAAAAAATATGTTTTCGTTACGGCTCTTCTGAAATGGAACTTGTACCAATCTCATGCCACGTCAGCATTGATTCCTTTGGGGAGAACAGAAGTGCCCATATCAAAGCAACCCTGGTTTAATTAGTTTTGCTTGTGCTTATAGAAATAGGTAACATTACACGGTTGGAGAGATTATATTTGGAATCAAAAGGAGAAAATTAAACAAAACCGATTCCTTTCTCGTTTCGTCGCCTTCCCTCCTATTCCCATTCCCTTTACCTTTCTCTCTGAAAATAACAAAAAAGGTTTTGTAGAGTCTTTCGTATTATATTCGTAATTCAATTCCGATTTGTTACTTCGGTTGGTGAGACCGACGATCGACGGAGACGATGAGTAATACACTTCTCAAGGTCCAGCCTTCGGAGCTTAAAATGTTATGTAAGTCCAGTTTCGCGCAATTTCGTTTCTTCATAAAAGAGACGACTTTCTGTTGTTGGATCTGAAATTCATCTCTCTTTTTGTCCGGATCAGATTTAAGTGATGATAGACTTAACCCTTGTTTGTTGGGACCCTCTAATTTTGGTCAACTACTTATTAACTAACGAGAAATGGTCTTAATTGGGGTTTTGTTATCTGAATCTCATATATTCCTCGAGAAAAAAGAGAAGAAATAGTGGTCTTAAATATTGAAAACGTATGAGGAACTGAATTTTGTTTTAGTCCAAAGTTAACTTCTTTACAATTTCCAATGGGTAATATGATTGTCCTTATAGTTGTTCCTGAACCGAAATGATTGTACTTCTATTTGTTGCTGAACTGAATACAATTGTACTTCTAATTGTTGCTGACTATCAGTTTGTTTGCTTGGCATGTATTTTCCGGTCTGAAAAGATGAGCTCCACAAACAAAACTCATGTTACATGCAATTGACCAACAAGACTGATAAGTATGTTGCCTTCAAGGTGATTTTTTTTTTTTTTTTTTCTTTTCAAGAACTAATGTATCATCTTTTACAATAAAAAAGAAGTTATATATAAAATCCACATGATGGAAATTTAATGAACCTACTAAACAACCAGAAGTGGTTCAGCATGCTAAAAAGATAATTTTAGGATTTGAATCACTTCTCAATGGATTTAAGTTGACGCACGTGTCATAAATTATTCTTAAGTATGGTGCATAATATTTTTTATGGGTGTCCAAATCTCGATTTTCGAGCTTCCAAGCCGCTCAATGTGATCTTCATATAGAAATCTTGTAAAAAACAAATTTTACAACCTTTAGAATTTTTTTCCCCAAATGTTTAGAAAATCAATTGATCTAACAATTGTGAATCATCCAATAAAATTAGTTTTCTAAAAATCCAGAAAATAATAAAAAATTCTAAATAAAAATTAGATCTGGTGTCTGGTAAGATTTGATATCAAGGCCATGTTGAACCGCGCGGATTGGCTTTTTGAAGCACATAACTTGAGAATTGGATGTATTTGTCAAGCCCATCTGTGCTCTGCATTGTACTTTAGGTTTTTGCTATATAAGTTATATATCATGAACATGAAATTAGTAAGGTTTGATGCATTTTTTTTTCCAGGCATAAATTTTTTTGAAATATTTGTGGCCTGTAATTAGTGGTGTTGGTTAGATTAAGGAATGAGATCCAACTTGCAAAAAAAAAAAAAAAGGAATAAATAAAAAATTGAAATATTCATAGATAAGCTAGCATGTATGAACTGATCTATTGTCAAATGTTTCTCATATTTTTACAACTGATCAATATGATACCATGGTTCTATATGTTCATATAATCGTGACCTTTTTGTATGCTCATCTTGTACTATGTGTTAGGTTAAAACTACAAACCCGAAAAAATATTCAGTCCGCCCGAATACTGGTGTTGTCCAGCCAGGCAGTACATGCAATGTCACAGGTATGATTGATGTTCTCTAATAATTACAAGACTATCCTAGTACGGTTTGTGCTTCTTATTTTTCTAAAACAATTTCTAGTGACAATGCTGGCGCCAAAGGAAATTCCTCAAGATTACCATTGCAAAGACAAGTTTCTGGTACAGAGTGTTGTTGTCGAAGAAGGAACGGCTTCCAAGGACATTGTTTCTGACATGGTAAATTCTGACTTCTTTGTACATAAAACTGTGTTTTAGGCCAAATTTATTTCTTCTTTTGTGATTATATTTAACTGCTTTTGTGTTTTCAAATATCATAGTGACAAGACTTTTTTGAGGTATTTTGAATAACAGGAAAATATTAAAATAGCCTTTGTGTCGGAAAATGTAGGTCGAAATTATCTTATATTTATTTGTATTAACTCAAACAAATCAATTTATTAGGAGCGTTCCAACTATTTCCTACCTAGCATCTAAATTCGCTCCCCTTAGTTTTTAATTATTATAGCCTTTGTATAGGATCATTAGAGGCTAGAACATAATTTTTGGAAAACATTTTGAGATTTTCATTTTTATCATGTTGATGCCGTCAGTAGGTTAATAGCAAATTGAGAAGATTCGAATAATATTTGAAGTACACATCTTTTTCTTTTATTTACATACATCTTTGGTTTTGATTTTCTTTTCTGACAAGTTTTTATCTTCTGTGTAGTTTAACAAGGCACCAGGAAAGGTTGTCGAGGAGTTCAAACTAAGGGTGGTTTACATACCAGCAAATCCGCCATCGCCTGTACCAGAAGAGGGCGAGGAGGACCTGAGTCCTAGGTCATCTCTCGCTGATGATGAAGCATATCGTAACTCGTTGTTTGATGTTGCTTCAGTACATTCCTTTGTCCTTATTCTTTGGAATTTTTGTTGCTAGGAAGTGTGTACATTTACCTGAAAAATTGACTTGTTTATGTCTGCTTTTAGGGTTCAAAATCACATGAAGAAACATCCATACAGGAAAGCTCAGAGGTGATGTTTTCAAATCTTCTATACTTCATACTTAACGTATCTAAAGTTCATTCAACAATGAAATAAACCTTCTATTTTTTATACACAAAAACTAAATTAAATATGGGGTTTTTCTAATGTCTCTAAATACTAAATTAAGAATTAGACTTTGAGAAATAAAATTGTCTAAATTTGAAAACACTAAAGAGTAAAGACCATACTTTTAAAGTCTGGCTGGCTAGCTGGGAGTGAAATCGTACTTGTACTTTTAAGTCTGGCAGAGGTTGAAGTTAAAATGCAGATTCGCATTCAACAATTCATATTGGCTGTAATTTCAATGTTTGAACTCCCGAGTTGAACTCCTAGCGAGACTTTCATACTCTGACCTTCGACGTTTTCAAATTTTTGGCAATTTTCATTTGCCAATAATCTTATTTCGTGATTTTCTTTTTTCCATGTATGAAATTCCCAAAACCTGATGACAACTTGCGTATGTTGTGGTGTGAAATTTTATTTGCTTAAATTCACCTATGTAAATTTCTTTCACGTGGACAACTAAACATTACATCGAGTTTTTACAGAGAAACATAATACTTTTATATTTGTACTTCCTTTTGAATTTTTCTATTTTTTTGTGCACCAGGTTAAATCACTGATATCAAGGTTGACCGAAGAGAAAAGGCATGCCAATGAACAAAATCAGAAGCTGAGACAGCAAGTGGTACGGTCCCTTTTGTAAAATTATTGATTTTAGGTTAAACCCTGCACTTCATGACAACTTTTGTTTAATTTAATATGTGGATACCCACAATTTTTTTTTCACCCCCAAAAACCATTTGTGCAATTGTTGTCGTCTTTATTTTTTTTTATGATTAATACGATGCTATATTTTCCTTTTTTTTATTTTAGGATGTTCTGACGAAACAGTTGGGAAAAAGTAGATCAGGTTTGTCAGTCACTACAATATTCATAATGTTTATATTGGCGATTCTTATTGGATATTTGGCGAAGAGATCTTAGTTTGGCTTAGAATTTATTTATACTATGTTTGCTTGTTACAATGCGTAGAATATTCATATTCTATTACTTGTATGTTCATCCGGTTCTTTTGTACCATTCTTTTGTCATAAAATGCATCTTGTACTGGGCTGGCTTGTTGGTTGATTTGTTATGAATCAAGAAATTGGAAAAAATAAAGATGTTATGTTGATAATGTGTTTGTTTGTTTGTTTGTTATAGAAATGCTGGTTAAGATAAGATTAACTTTACTGTTTGTTTACATGTTACTATGTTCTGTAATTTTCTTAATTTTTTGTAAACTAGATATTTACGCACATTTGGAAAGTTTAATATAGTAAACTATCATATCAAATTCATTGTTTCATTTCCTGGAAAAAAAAAATTACATGACATACTCGCAATTTGCACACTGTAGTGTCCCTTCACGCCACTGGGGAGTTTGGCGATTTATTTCTTTCCATATTTAATTTGTTATTTTCCATATCATACATGATTCTAAATTTAGGCGGGAAGATCGATATATCAAAAGGGAGAGGAGGGGAAAGGTTAGGGGCATTTCAGTCTTAAATTTTGTAAATTAAATTTTCAGAATTATTATATTATTTAAATTAGCCAAAAGGGTAAATGACAACAGGAACCATGATTTGAGGGGTATATGACTAATATTAAAGAATAGAAGGGTACATGGCTAATTAGAGAAGATTTGAAGGGTATACGGCTGATTTTGCCTATTTTTTTATATTTGTTATATCTATTAGCTAATTAAGTATAAAAAAAACTCACATTATTATTCAGGTAAATTAAGGTAGCCGCATTATATTGCAGGACCCGTTATCGAACTTGTCCTTTTTTCTTAATTTATAGAGCAATTTAACAACAACAATGATTACCTCAAGGAGCTGTCATTATTATTATTCTTTTCATTGTGTTTCCTTATTTTGCTTTGAAATAATTTGTTTTAAGCTGGACCGATAACTTGGTTGACACTTGACAATCATAAAATAAATAATTGGCAAGCTTACATTTGTCCGAAATAATCTAGTTTAATATGTAAATAAATAAATAAATAAGTATATAAAGAGATAGGTACATAACAACCTATTAAAACATAATCAACGACCTACAACATTTCAATCAAAAAAAAAAAAAAAAACCTAAAACACATAAGAAAACTGATCCAAAATGTCAAATAAAAATTACTTGCTCTAATGGCTATAATAAAAAATAAAAATAAAAATTAGCTCCTCTAATCTACCATTCATTCACTGAACAACTCTTTTTCCTCCATTAAAAATGCAATAGAAAATAAAGATCCTAAGTTGGTACAAAGAGAACTTCATCTTCGACTTCAAACCCTCCAAATACTTCTGAGATCAAGACAGTTATCCCTACTACCACCACAACAACAGCCCCCGCCAAGGCGACAATTCTGATGAAAAAGGGTAAGTAAGAACGATTATGTCCTTTCTTTTCCTTATCTCCTTCAATTTTTCCTTCATCAACTCTTTGCACTTCAGAAACCTTTGAATCATCCTTGATTTCTTGTTTCAAACACTCAGTTTCAGGCCTGTCAATGAAACCTTCCTCCTTTTCATCTTTTTCGTTTTCAGATATACCAGTGCCTTCCTCTTGATGTTTTTCCTTTTCAGGCATGCCAATGCCTTCCTCCTCTTGATCCTTTTCCATTTCAGGCATGTCAATGCCTTCCTCCTCTTGATCTTTTTCATTCTCTTCTTCCTTTACATGTTCTTCATCTTCGTCTTCGCCACTGAAACACGACCTAGTGCAAGAACACACCGAGAAACCGCCAGGAACATCTTTCTTCAGAAATTCACCACCTTCCATCCAATCATGAAACGCAGTATCCAAACCATCCAACCTCTCCTCTAATTTTGCAAGATGAGATTGATCACTTTCCTGCCTATGGCACTCCTTTTCAATTGATAAAAGGTTTTTCAGAAAGTCGACCCTCGCCTCAATCTCCTTGGGGGGCCTTTCTTGATCTCTAGGGTTTATGGAATTCGCGGGAGAGGAGAAAAGATCAGTGAATTGCATCTCTAATTCGTGTAGTTTCTTCTCTATCACTCGGTGTGGCCTCTCCATGGATTGTGTGTCTTCACGCTTGTAACGTGCAAGTTTTTCTCTAAAGGGAGATTAAGGGTTTATGGTTTGATTCTGATGAAAAGAAGCGAGTTTAATTTTGTGAATATTTTTATGGCAATTCTCACGTTGCCAAAAGTCGCCACTCTCCTCTTGGCGGTTCCTAAATAGTAAATCAGGCACTACTAAGATTGAACGAAGAGTTTTTGGTACAGTTACTTCACTATAAATACCGTGTGGCGTCCTCTGACAGCAAAAAAATATATATACAAAAATATCATAAAATAAGAAAAGGTATACATTCAATAGAATTGAAGAATAGTTGTTTCAAATTTTCGATATGCACATGACTCGCTACAAATATTCATTGTACATCTGTCACAGAGGATACGGTGTGCTGTTTCCCCAACATTATGGAAACCAACAAGAATTTTGGAGAATAGTTTGCCTACGGGCTTCTAAGGAAAAAAAAGAAAAATTGGAGAATAGTGGCCCAGTATATATCAATTCGTTCCTCATTTTCTCAAACGCACGTGGTTTAGATCGTGTCATCGTGTGCATTTTCATTGGATCCAAGCTTAAATTAGGTGCGCCGTGCGCATGCGGCATGCAGTTCCGAAGTAGCAACTCCAAAGGCCCAACAATAAAGAAAGCTAAAATATGAGGCCATTCACGTCAAAAGGCCCAAACCTTATTCTTCTGATATCAGCACTTCCGGTTTCTGATAAAAAGCAAACTATTGGGCCGGTGCATATATATATATGCTCGGATGTGATATGCACCATCCATTGAAAAAACATCCAAACATCCCCCTCCCAACGCCAGCGCCAATGGACTTTATGGGCGTCCAGGCCCAGTTTTTTTTCGGACGCTGATGGCATTTCGCGTGATGACGTCATGCCACGCGCTGAGAGCTCACATGTCTCATGGTGACATCATCATTTTGTGATTTATTTGATGCCTTAAGGGATGAGTTAAATGTTTAACAATTTTTGAACTAAATACAACAAATGATGAGTTAATTTACGTTAAGTGTTCAGTTTGATGCAGTATTAATATGAAGTTTTAGGTTTTTGTGTTCAGTTAAACATCTCAAGGGATTAATTACATGAATTATGTGTTTAGTTAGATGCAGCCTTATATAGAGTCTTTTAGATTTTTGTGTTCAATTAAACATGCGTTATATGTTCGATTTAGGTAGCTCAAGAGATGATTTAACTGTTAGGAAGTCATGCCCTGTTCAATTTTAATTTCATTACTAATTAACAAAGCTTAAAAAAATATGCAAACTAAGGAACTAGCCATTCAAGCAATTAACACTTAAAGGAGATTAGTAGGAGTTGATTATCTCTTGCGAAATCGTATCCGCAAGGCTCGACCACAATTGTTTGGAGTCGATGGCGTGCTCTCCAACACCTCCTCCCATTAAGTCTTAGGTCCACACAAAGTTTAACAAATTTCTATGTGATTTGTGCTAGCAAATTAATAGAAACGCCTAAACCTTTGTTTTCCTTCTTCTATTAAATCACCATTTAATATAGGAAGCTATGCTTAACTCATGAGCCCTATTTAGAAAATGCAATTAGAGCTCTAAAATGGCAGCCACAAAATTGCTCTTCACAAGAGGAATTTCGGATTTGGAGGAAGAGAGAGAAATGAGGCACCAAAAGTTGCCCTAATTCCCACATAGGTGGTCCTTATATAGGTCTCCCAACTATACCCTTTGGGGGGACCACTCCCACACCTTTAGGCAGCCACAAAGTGGGCTTAGAAGCCCATAAAGTTGGATTTTTAATTCCTCTTAATTCTCTCTTTTAATTGCATTTCAAGTTGGGCCCAAACCGACATATAAAATGATAGTCCGATTAATTGATTTAATTCACACAACTATATCAATTGAGTTGAAACAAAATAAATTATCAACTATTTGATAATTATTATTTAGTTTAGACTTTACATTAATTTAGTTTCATATGATCTCTTTGAAGTAATTAATCATAACGGTTCATAACGGTATACGATTAATTATTCAACTTATCATATTTTATATTCTCCAATACAAATAAACTAAATATAGGGTGTGTTTGGCAACGGTGGAGAACTAGTAGTTCGCGAACTAGCAATAGTTGGGGCGAACCAAACGGAGAACTACAATTCACGAACTAGCGAACAACACCCTATTTCTAATTCCCCATTTTTTGAGAACTGGGGACGAACTAAATGTTCGCGAACTAAATGTTCCCCGCCTAGTTCGTGCACGATCCAAACGTACCCATAATATATATTGGTTAAGAGCTTTATTTTTCGTGTGACCATTGGAGAATTTATGTTATGTTGGCCATGGAAATAAATCGTTATTTATTTCCAATAATCATAAGTGGTATCTAGCAATACGTTATGATTTTCAATTAACATAAACAAATACTATACTCTTATAGTATTTCAATCCTGCATAAGAAATAGATAATTTTCCCGTTTTGATTCTTATGTCACATGATATCACTGTATAATTCAAGATAGGAATGTGTCATTCTTGCAGATTATACATTTCTTGATCTAGAGTTGATCGTCTAGTTTGCGCGCATACGATCCAACTCCATCAAGGGGCCCAACTGATATCATCACTCACTAGGTATACTAATGAGAGACATACGGTTTTCTTGATAAACAATTTTTTCCCGCACAATTCAAGAGAACATAAATAAAGTCAGTATAGCAGCCCTTATCAGGAATCAACGTTAGACGATATTTATTGAACCTATCCTCATGTGGAAAAGTTGAACCATCCCAAACTTAGAATCAAACTCATATGAAATAAATAATGACACATAACACAATCCATATATTTATTTCATTGGGTCATGTCCTGTGCTATGTTCCAATAACATATACATATGCAATTAAGTTGGTAACTCCTTACCTATGATTTGTAGAACTCAATCATCGCTTAACTTGCATACTAATCTTATCCGATAATTAATGTTCATTGTTAATTATCAAGATTATGGACGGTTTAGATTTATTAATGACATTCTAACGAATGATCCACAGAGATCTACAATTCAGATCCTCAACCTGAATGATCTGTTAATAATAAATTCTAGAAACAAATGATCAAGTATCATCAATAACATAAACTAAAATAAGTCATTAATCTATTGACTTCTAGGACATAACTCCAACATTAACATGCATTGAAACAAAAGAAAACAACTAGTACTAAAATAGAACAATAATATGATCACTAAAATAAAGTAATAAGCCATTCAAAAATCAATTCAAAACAATCCAAATTTTACATCACACAACAATAAAAGTATTGTCGACTACGACAATACCAGCACAAATCAAAATTATAAACTACAACAAACATGTTCACTTTAGAACAAATCAGAATGTCGGTGGAGAACAAACAAACATAAGGACACCAACTCGATCAAATCGCAGTTAAAACCTGTGTAATATGAATAAAAATACAGATATAAAGTGTTAACAATAAAATTCCTTAATGTGATAAATAGATCACATTTTAATACTAAATAATCTTTTCAAACGACTTTATGCAGAAACTTGTTTCTAATAATTGAACATAAGATGATCCCTTAAATCATGTAACATAACATTTGCAATATCTAACACATCTTTTGTGGAAATTTTAAAGTAAGTTAACATTTGCACAAGTAAATTCTTTACAAATCATATATTATAATCTAATCCCTAGATGCATGTAATATAATATATAAAGCAATTAACTGAACAATTATATAAAATCACATGAATTAGGGGTGTGCCAGCAATGGCAATCTGTTCAATTACTGTAATCTCATCCCTAAATGCATTAAACATAACATAGAAAGCAACTAACTAAATACTTATAGAAATACAAATGAAACTAGTTTCTGACAATTGAATATAAGATGATCCCTTGGCTTATCTAACTTAACCTTTGCAACATAAAAAATATCCTTTGTTTTTGATCTCTTAATGTGACAAATAGATCACATATGAATACTAAATAATCATTTCAGACAAAGTAGACAATTTTTGAAGTGAGTTAACAACATGATCTCTTAATCTGAAAATAGATTGGACTGTACATGTACCTGTACCTGTGTGGCTTCTTGACTCCTTTGGTGGTCGGAGCGCGATGGTACCGAGTCTGTACCTGTGTGGCTTCTTGACTCTTCTGGTGGTCGGAGTGGACTTTCTTGTTTGGAACTAATTCTATGTGCCATTTTAAATTTTTTGTTACTAATTAACAAGTAATTAACAAGTAATTAACAAGCACAATTATAGATCTAGTCATTTAAGCAATTTTCACTTCACGAGAAAGGAGGAATTGATTACCTCTTCTAATCTCGTAATTAGAAGGTTAATCCTTATCTTTTGGAATCGGTGGCGTGCTCTCCAACTTCGCTACGCCCTCCGGTCGTCTCGAGTTCACCTAGAAAATTAAACAAAGTCTATAAACAAGTGCTAGCTTGTTTTGAATTCCCTTTGAATTCATTCGCACGATTAACTGTTTAACTGGAAGGAAAATCGCTCAACGCATGAGCTAAAAGAGTAATTAAGAGCTTAAAAATGGAGAAATAAATTTTCTCCACTGTAAACAGTACCGTGAACAGTGACGGCCAAGGAGGGAAGAGAGAGAAGGTGAAAAATTAGAATTTTTTTTCTCCAAAAATGTTCCCTTTTATAGACCAACAATTCTCCTAACAAGTTGTAACAAATTACAACTATGCCACTCATATGGCTGCCCATAAAATGGGCCTAAATGGGCTCTATCAATTATTTAATTGGTCCTCTAATTCAATTAATTAGTGGCCCAATTAATTGCTCTCAAGTTGGACCTTTAATTTACCAATTAAATAAAGGCCCGTTAGCTCAAATTAATTATTTTAATTAATTCATGTTGAACAAAAATAATTATTAACTTATTAATAATTATTTTTGAGATTAGCTAATGCATTAATTTATTTCTATATGATCCATTTGATTTAATTAATTATAACGGTTCGCAATGATATATAATTAATTAATCAACCCATCATATTTTCACAGTACCAACTGCTACGAATAAATAAATAATGCACTTGTGGTCAAAGTCCTATTTGTGTGATCCTTTGAGGATTTATGCTATGTTAGTCATGGAAAATAAATCGTCTTTTATTTCCAATAATCATAAGCGGTATCTAGCAATACGTTATGATTCCCAATTCGCATAAATAAATACTATACAACTACATCACTTCAATCCTGCATAAGAAATGAGTATCTTATTATTTTTTTATTCTTATGTCACATGATATCATTGTATAATCCAAGATAGGAGTGTGTCATTCTTGCAGATTATACGTTTCTTGATCTAGAGATGATTGCACAAGTTGTTAGCAAGCATTCCATCTCCATCAAGGGGCCCAGTAGATATCATCACTCACTAGGTGAACTAATGAGAGACATACGGTTGTCTTGATGAACAGTTTTTCTCCGCACAATTCAAGAGAACATAAATAAAGTCCGTATAGCAGCCCTTATCAGGATTCAACGTTAGACGATATTTATATAACCTATCCTCATATAGAAAAACTGAACCATCTCAAACTCAGAATCAAACACGTATGAAATAAATAATGACACATAACAAAATTCATATATTTATTTCATTGGGTCTTGTCCTGTACTATGTTCCAGTAACATATACATATACAATTAAGTTAGCAACTCCTTACTTATGATTTGTAGAACTTAATCATCACTTAACTTGTATACTAGTCTTATCTGATAATTAATGTTCCTTGTTAATTATCAAGACTATGGACAGTTTCGATTTATTATTGTCATTTACTCATAAATGAACCACAGTGATTCACAATTCAGATTCTCAACCTGAATGAACTGTCAATAAATAAATCGAGGAACAAATGATCAAATATCATCAATAACATAAACTAATATAATAGCCATCAACTGATTGGCTTCTAGGACATATCTCCAACATTCCTCGCCGCCTAGAAAAAGATAGAAAAAAACGTGATTAGAAACCCTAGATCTTGAATAAAAAGATAGATCAGATAAGAATTCAAACAAAAATCGTGATTACATACCCTGTATCCATTGAGTTCATTCTCAAGTTTCTCCTTCCTCAATACAATCTTAGATCTGTGATGCTCTCTGCTCAGAAACCCTAGATCTTGAAAGAAAAGAAGCGAGAGGTTCTTGCGACAGTGAGAGGTGGCTTCGAAGAAGGAGGTGGAGTGGGAGATGGCTTCCTCTTCGAGGTCGATCGTGTTGGAGTTGTATCCTAGAAGTCAATATTTAATGACTTAATTTCTTAGTTTATCTTATTGATGACATTTGATCATTTGTTCCTAGAGTTTATTACTGACATATCATTCAGGTTGAGGATCTGAATTGTAGATCTCTGTGGATCATTTATTAGAATGACAGTAATAAATCTAAATCGTCCGTAATCTTGATAATTAACAAGGAACATTAATTATCATAAAAAATTAGTATGCAAGTTAAGTGATGATTAAGTTCTACAAATCATAGGTAAGGAGTTACCAACTTAATTGCATATGTGTATGTTATTAGAACATAGTACATGACATGACCCAATGAAATAAACATATAGATTGTGTTGTGTGTCATTGTTTATTTCATATGAGTTTGATTCTAAGTTTGAGATGGTTCAACTTTTCTACATGAGGATAGGTTCAATAAATATCGTCTACCGTTGATTCCTGATAAGGGCTGCTATACGGACTTTATTTATGTTCTCTTGAATTGTGCGGAGAAAAGTTGTTCATCAAGAAAACCGTATGTTCCTCATTAATTCACTTAGTTAGTGATGATATCTGTTTGGGACCCTTGATGGAGTTGGATTGTTTGGCCAACTTGTACAATCAACTCTAGATCAAGAAACGTATAATCTGCAAGAATGACACATTCCTATCTTGGATTATACAATGATATCATGTGACATAAGAATCAGACAAGGAGATACTTTTATTTCTTATGCAGGATTGAGATATTGTAGCAGTACATTATTTATGCGAATTGAGAATCATAACGTGTTGCTAGATACCGCTTATGATTATTGGAATTAAATAGCGATTTAATTCCATGGCCAACGTAGCATAAATCCTTAAAGGGTCACACAAATAGGACTTTAATCACACAGTGCATTATTTATTTATTCGCAGCAGTATATTGCGAAAATATGATAAGTTGATTAATTAATTATATACCGTTGCGAACCGTTATAATTAATTAAGTCAAAGAGATCATATAGAAATAAATTAATGCATTAACTAATCTAAAATAATTATTAATAAGTTAATAATTAATTTTGTTCAACACAATTTAATTATAGGAATTAAATAGAGCTTATGGATCTTTATTTAATTAGTAAATTAAAGGCCCGATTTGAGTACAAGAGAAAGGTCCATTAATTAATTGAATTAGTGGACATTTAACACACCACAAAATAGACTTGATAGTCCATATAATGGCTGCCCTAATAGGAATAAAAAGGTCCCTAAAGTTTGTGGAGTGGTTGGTCTATAAAAGGAGGTCATTTGGAGAGAGAAACCCAAGCCACCATAGCATTTTCTCTCCCTCTTCCTCCTAGAACGAAAATTAGAGAGAAAATTTCAGAATTTTCATCTCTTTCTCTTACTCTTTTCCACCTCATCTAGCTCATGTGTTGAGATTTCTCCCTTCTCCATTAATTAAACTAGTTAATTGACAAAGGTAGAAGAGAGAAAACCTTGGGGATTCGTTGCTCTCCTTTTCCTTGCTAGCACAAGTTGAAAGAGTAGGTTATTAAATTTCTTGGTGGACTTGAGGCGGTCGTTGACGGAGGAGAAGGCGAATGAGAGCACGCCATCAACTCCCATGCATTGGTCGAGCCTCGCGGATACGATTCCGCGAGAGGTAATCAATTCCTTCCCTTTTCTCATGTGTGTGTAGTGTGTTGATTGCTTAGCAAGATCCTTTGTGCTTGATGTTTAATTAAATCAATTAGTAACTAAAATTGAAAATTGAGCACTTTCTAACAGATCGACGCTGTTTGGAGACGAGGGCGGCGATGTCGCCATGGCTAGAGAGAGAAGGAGAGGTTGCGGATCTCAGATCTAGTCTAGAGAAGGAGAGACGCAACTGTTGGTGCGATTTGAGCGAAAATGTCTCTGTTTGGAGACGGGAGAGAAGATGAGAGATTATTTAGGTGCGACTTTTTAAAAGGACCAAATTGCCCCTACTTCGAATGGATGAGTCCAGTGGATGCTTGGATGCTAAGAGAGTGGATTCTATATACCAATTACCTATATTTGCTTTGATATCATATATTCTTGAGAATTACTTACTGTAATCAGAGATTAGAGCAATCAAGCAATCAAGATTAGCGCGCCTTTCTTCACCCTCACGAGCGACATAGGCAGCGCACCCATCGCTACCCTCCCTTCTCTTCATCTCACAACGCATCTCCTTCCTCAATCTCCTTCTTCTCCTCACAGCGTGCGTCAAGCCTTCTCCTCTTCTCTCCGCGCTAATCCCTCCCATCTTCTCTTCGCGCAAATTCCTCTCCCTTCACCCTCTCACGCTATTCTCCTTCTGCCCCGTGTCTCCTCTTCGTGCTTCTCCTTCCTTTTTTTTGTCTCCTTACACTCTCCCAACATTGACGTGCCTCCCCTTTTCTTTTTTCTCTAATTATTTAACACGAAAAAGGAGAGGTGAGACGCAGAAGAGATGAGGGTGAGGGATAGAGGCGCAGAGGAGATGAGAAGAGAGGTGAGGCGCAGATGAGATGAGGGAGAGATGTGAGGCGCAGATGAGATGATCGAGATGAGGGAGAGAGACACGAGAGGAGCAGATGACGCAGATGAGATGAAGGGGAGTCGCAGAAGGATGAACGCACAGGGAACAGAAGATGAGGGTGAGCGTGGACGCATTTTTCATTTTCGAAAAAAAAATTAGCGCCCTTATTCAAAATGAATTATGATTGCTTGATTGCGTTAGGGGCTGATTGCAGTTATCAACCCCGTCTATTATTTTCATTGTACTTGATAATATCTCGAGGCATAGAATTTTCTCAGGTTTGTTCAAGCAGCGTTAGATACTACTACTACTTGTATAAATGCACTTGATTGTCCCATAAATGTGAACAAAATCAGTACGAATGTTTAAAATTTTGGCATATCTATAGTTAAAGCTGCAATTTGATGCAGCTAGCCACGCATGCATGTCGCACTTTAAATCTGCAATAACTATGACTATGAATCTATGAGAGTTTCTTTTAACAAATAGTTAATTGAGTAATATCGTGACTCCTCGATATATGTATTACTGAACTTATATTATGATCATTCATCTCAGTTCATAAATTTTTAAATGAACGATCTGCATTTAAATCAGGTTATAAAATTTAGTCCACATCATAAATTTCCTTCATAATATGTGTTCTTATACATATCTGTTGAAAGAAGCCGATCAACAAATAAATCAACCTAACAATAAGAACCTAAAACGACCACGAAAACGGTCAGTTTCATTAACCGTTTAATTTTGAAAACGAAATTGACTACTATTTGCGTTAACATTTTCGTACGTTTAGGACGAAATGGTCGAAATCACGAAAATACCACGAAAATACACATGGACGAAACCGTTTCAAGCTCTCGTTAACCGTTTCGTTTTTGAAATGCAACCAACATCTTTGACCGTTTCATTTCGTTTTGGACGAAACGAAACGAAATGACGGTCGAAACGGTCACTGTTTTCACCCCTAGCGCATAGCTTCAGCCCAAATATCATAAACGCTGCCAAAACGACATTGTGTAAAGTTAGCAAACACACTCTGGAGCCAGATCTATAATCTACTCATCCACCTGATGTCATTGTTAAAAAAATAGAATATGAAATCTGGATCAGAATGTCTTATTCCAAATTTCCTTATAACAAGTTTTTTCTTTTCTTTTTTTAACAAATGTAAAGTTGCAGCTGAAAATTATATGTTTGTCTGATTCCTCCAACAATTCTGCCAGACTACACATGCTTTACAGTGGTAGCACAAAACTACAAGATATGTATATTATTTCTTCAAAGAAAGAATAGAAAACAGGGATACATTGCTTTCAAATCCGGTGCTTAGGGATTCGATACAATCATCGAGAAACTATTATAAATCCGAAATTTCATTCGTACAATAGTACCTGTGGAAAATAATAATGCCAAATATACTCTTGCAGAAGTTAAATGAAAATATTATGATTGAAAAGATCATACTTTGTCAACATATTAGATAAATTTGTAAAATGTAATTTTTACTTTTCGTTTATAACTACGTATAAATTAGGAAATGAAAGAGCCTTTTGCATCCATGATTATTAAATAAGTAAAGAGAAATGGGGGCATTTTCCATCTTTAAGAGTACTGTTAATTAATGTTCTCGTGCACATGATTATTGATATTTAAAGGGTTAGGAATAAATTATTCTTATTTTACATCCAAGAGACACCTAGTGTTCACGAGAGTTAACGATATGGTCCTACCCACATTAGCCACCTAATCGTCTACTTCTCATTCACATGTGATTTGTAAAAATTATTAGCAACTTGGACCTGAAATCAAACCTTTGGATAATTAAATTAGTCCTATACCCCTCTAATCTCAGCCAATTGGAAATATCCCCTCCTAATCTTCAAATTTAGAAATAGCCCCCCTCAATCATCCTTACTATAGATATACACCCTTTTCCTTAATTCTAATCATTTTATAATTCTAAAAAATCAAATTTAAAGATTTCGGACAAGGATGCCCTTAGCCCTGTCCCTGACGCTTAAGCTTCTTGATATTTTTCCATCTCTAATTCCCGTTATTTTCTTTACTCTCTGTCGGAAAGAACTTCATGATTGTGTTATCTTCCTTTGGTCTATACAGCTAGACTCGACTATATTTACTGATTCTTGATCAATGAAGGACAATTTTAGAATCCAACCTCAAGCAATCAGAACTTAGTTCTGATATGAAATAAATGATCAATGCGCCAATGACAAGGGACATAATTCCCATTAATTAATACAAAGCTCTTTGAAAAATGGTACGAAACGGATATAATAATCTGTTAAAGTTTGGCTCCTTCGCATTAAATGCAATTAGCTTGTGCACCAAAATAAAAACTTTAGAAAAAGAAATACCCAAATTCTTGGATATAGGCTTCTAGCCTTCACGCCCCCCACCCCCCCGGTCAGTATGCTACTATTAATTAGTCCAATTTCAAAGCATCGACTTGCCAGATATTGCAATATCCTGGAGATACTTTCTTCTTTCCCACTTTACATTTTACAGGACAGAAAATGGCAGGAAGCTCAAGCATTAGGGGATGAGGGCATTCTTGTCTGAAATTTATAAAACTGATTTTTCAAAATTAAAAAATCACGAGAATTGATAAAAATGGTAAATATCTAAAGTATTGATGATTGGAGGGGGATATTTCTAAATTTGAAGAATAGAGGGGGATATGGCTAATTTTCCCTTAGAAATTAACAATCCGAATCCAAGAATGTACCCTTAGCACATTCGTTGTGATGATAAATAAAATCAATATCTTGATTTATGTAAAAGGAGATGTTAATTGAATTTTTTTTATTGTAGTAATTCTGACTATTTTTGAAATAAAATTTTAGCCCGAAATCCGTCATCTATTTAATGTACAAATCATATATGCCTACAATAATGATGAGATTTGGTGTCAATGTTTGAGTTCATCAAATGGCTTGAAATTTCAATGGTCATTATTGCATTATCAAACAATTGTTAAATTATATGATATTTGAGTGTTAGCTAGCTATCTATATCTTTGATAACTTGTGCGTAAATTTATTTTAAGATTATGAACTTTATATATGTTGGTTTGATAATATATGTTACGTTTATCATGAGATAAACAATGTCAAATGATGTATCCTTTATATATATGTTAGTAATTCGCAACAAATATAGAAATTTCGTGAATTAATTGATCCTTTTTGCCCTTCAAAATACATTTTTTTATAAGATTAAAAATCACTAGGTAGATGGAGAAAAAAGACAATCAGATTTTAGCTTAAACGAACGAACGGTTCAGATTGCCGTGTTGCTAGCGAAAACAAAAATGGACCATGACACTCACGGTTTTTAATTAATACTATAGATATTATCGTGACAAAATATTAAGTGATATTAGAGAAAATAAGAACGAGTCCATCAATATTACATAGCATGAGAAATTAAAATACATTAGATTGTGACGTTTTATACTAATTATTATTATTTATGGCGTTGTAAATTTGTATAGTTGATTAAAAACAATAAATTTTGACTAAAATATCATTTTACTGTGAAATAATAAAGGGGGCGCAAATTTTTTCCCTTAAAATATCCAAAAGGGCTATAAAAAAAAAATCAGAGCCTTTTGTCCCAAACAAGTTGGGGTAGGCTAGAAATGACACTCCAACCCTGGTCATTTCTTATATATATGGCTGAGTTTTTACGCTGGCTCGCCAAGCCTATCGCAAGCATGCGGGCTTAAACCTTGGACCTCTTAAAAGAGAGCCCAGTGCTCTTATTACCTGAGCTACTAGACCACATGCTAAAAGTGCTATAAACTTTGAAAAAATTCCAAAAGAGCCAACGCTTAGGTGTCGCCTATGTTTTCTTTTTCCCGAATTAAGACAGCAATCAATATGTGCCTTGCATTTGCAAAAATTAAATAAATTATAAAATGAACAATCAGTTAAAATGTTGAACCATTCAAACTCAGCGTGAAACAAATAATTTTTTAAATTAAATTTATTGACGAGCACTTTTAAGTACAAAACATGTTATCATCAATCAAATTTAATTTTTCAATTTTAGTCTCCTAAACAGTATCAATCTTATTCCGTATTTCAGAAGTACTAACTAACTGATAGTTTATATTTTTCTAAACACAACTAGAATAATTAACAAATTATTATTCCGTATCACATATAAGCTTTGGTCCTGTTTTTAAAAATTTCAAAACTTCATAGCCTTTTTGGATATTTCAAAAGAAATTTACGCCATTTCAGAAATTAAAAACGCCCCACATTTCGCAACTTTCCGATTTATATCATTTTCTAAAAGAAAAGTTTCAACACAAATCCTCGTATTTAATCACAAATAATAATTCTAAGAAAAATACCTTAGATCACCTCAATATTCTCAGGTGCGTTAGGGTCGTCTAAGAATACAAATTAGAATTAGTTATTCAGAGTAAAAAATATTATTCCTAAACGATCAAGAATAAGATTTTTTAGGATGATAGGTAAAGTGTTATTTTTAGGTGGTCCAACATCCAGGATAAATTTTTATTCTTAGTATGTTTGGATTATCTTCTTAATCCGGATTAAGAAGTAGTTCCAACGACTTCTTAATCCGCTTAAGAAGATAATCTAAACACACTAGGAATAAAATTTATCCCGGATGTTGGACCACTTAGAAATAACACTTTAAATCCTAAAAAATTTATTCTTGATCGTTTAGAAATAATATTTCACTACGCCATTTTTTGTTATTAGTACCGGTTAAATATAAATTATTAGTACCGGTTGTCAAGCGGTACTAATAATAGGGGGTGCTAAAGATAATTAAAAACCGGTACTAAAGAGCCGGTGTTAAAAACGCACTGGAAATCGCGGCAAAAAAGGCGGAGACCTTTAGTACCGGTTTTTAACTAAAAACCGGTACTAAAGATATCATCTTTAGTACCGGTTTTTAGTTAAAAACCGGTACTAAAGATTTCTGTCTTTTTTTTAATATTTACTATCTTTAGTACCGGTTTTTTGTTAAAAACCGGTACTAAAGATCATTATAAAAAAAAAAAAAATTTGTTTCTGGAGCTAGCGCCCTTTTTTGCTAGCCATCAATTAATATCGATATACCAGTCGGTATATATACGCATCACATACAATAATACATATCGAATTTAATCAACACAAATCAATAGAAATCCTAATTAAGATTTAGGATTTATTTCGGTTTAATACAAATCCTAGACAATTAACACAAATTAACAAAAATTAACACAAATTAACACAAATGAGAGGGAGATCGACGTGCCTTACACAAATGAGCAGTGATAGCAGTGAGGAGTAGAGGCAGCAGTGATAGCAGATTGAGGTGAGAGGAGTAGAGGCAGCAATAGAGAGAGAGAAGTGAGAGGAGAGGTGGCGCAGTGGAGAGGGAGAGGCAGTCGAGAGAAGAGGGAGAGGCGCGCGCAGTGTAGAGGGAGAGGCAATAGAGACGGTGAGCAGTTGAGAGAAGAGGGAGAGGCGCGCGCAGTGTATAGGGAGAGGCAGTGGAGAGGGAGAGGCGCTTAGGTTTTGGAAGAGAAGAGGGAGAGGCTGTGTAGAGGAGGAGTACTTAGAAAATTTCGTGCGAAGATATAAGCTGAGTCAAGGGTTTTGGCGGCATAAACCAAAAAAAAAAAATTTGAATTAATCTTTAGTACCGGTTTTTTAGAAAAACCGGTACTAAAGATATTATTTTTAGTACCGGTTTTTAATAAAAAACCGGTGCTAAAGGGTTTTCAAAAAAATCAAAATTCTGTCTATCTTTAGTACCGGTTTTTCTAAAAAACCGGTACTAAAGATAAACCGTTTTTTTTATTTTTTTCATTAACATTTTAGCACCGGTTTTCTAAAAAACCGGTACTAAAGATAATCCCTGACAATTACGAAATCACCACTGACTATTTTTTATACCGGTTTTATTAAAAACAGGTATTAATGGGGCGGTACTAAAGCTCTTTTTTGGTGTAGTGTTTTATACTCTGAATAATTAATCTTAATTTTATTCTCAAGTCATCCAAACGGAACTTTAATTAATTTATATTAATATATTAATTTCACACATATTGACTACCGAGTTTAGTTTGTAGCCTATTGCTTCTAACCTAATGAGCTAGACTCCATGCAAGTATATCTAGTAAGAAATATAACGACCCCAAAAAAAAGAAAACAAAAATAAGAACATTCGACCTGGCCCCTGATATCTCAATTTTTAACCCGACCCACTTGAAATCCTTATAACAAATTTTTATTTTGTTGGCAGACCTTGTAACAATTGCCAACGTTCTATCCGTTACCCCTCGAGGCACGAGCCCTCCCATAAATACCCCATCCCGTGGAACCACAAAGCATCACACAAAAAAACCTTCTCTAGAGCAAAACATCACTCACACACTCAAAACCCCAGCTCCACTACCAATGGCAACTAAATCCGCTGCCTCGCTTACTCTATTCCTCATGTTCAACCTTGTTTTCTTTACCTTCACCAATGCCTGTGGCAGCTATTGCCCAACCCCATCTGGCGGTGGCAGCAGCGGTGGTAGCAGTGGTGGAAGTAGTGGTGGCGGTAGCAGCAGCAGTGGCAAGTGCCCGAAAGATGCTCTCAAATTCGGCGTTTGTGCTGATGTTCTGAACATCATTAAGGGAGTGAAGATCGGCACTCCCCCTACCACCAAATGCTGCTCACTCCTTTCAGGACTCGTTAACCTCGAGGCTGCAGTTTGCCTCTGCACCGCCATCAAGGGCAATATCTTGGGTATAAACCTCAACTTGCCTGTTGATCTTAGCCTTATCCTCAACTATTGTGGCAAGAGCACCCCTTCTGGCTTCAAGTGCGCTTAAATTAATCGTGAATCATGGATTGGGAGTACTTGAATAAGGATTGGTATGGATTGATTTGATTATGTGATTGTTGTTTGCTTGATTGAGTGTGTGTTCGTTTTGTTGCTGTGTGAGGTTTTGTATGGGTGGATCTATTTTGTTTCAAGCATGTTAAGTTGACGGAGGAGTGTGGACTTAATTACTATTGCCTGTTCGGTGTTATAACAATGATTTCATGCATGTTGCTTACGGCATAGTTTATTGTGCAGCGTGCACTAAGTACAGTTGATATCTCATCAGTATGTACCCAGTACTGAAAACCCTGTTATTCTCAAATGCATGTACCTAGCTAGTACCCACACGTGGGCTCAATTGATCCTTTTTGCGATTATATAGCATCAACATATATATCAAGTTCACATTATCAAGTTCGTTAGTACTACATAGTTCATATTATTAGTAAAGTATGAGAAAAACCGTAAAAGAAAATAGATCGTAATATATATAATTCGTTCATCTTTATTATATATAGAGGTGATGTTCTCTTGCTAGACTGGCAATGGTCGAACAATATTTGGTTCATAATGTATATATGGGGTAGTTTGATATATATATATATATAACCCACCAAGTATATATAGGGGCCGGTACTTGCTGTCCTGTAAGTAGTATCCCTCGTGTCCTTCAAAATTTGGGAGTAAAATTTATTGAGAATATATCATATCACTCTGAGAAAGATGACTTTTATATAGATTTTTATAGTTAGATTTTTTTTTTATTTATACTGGATCTTGTTTTATTTCTAGATTTACTTGGTGCATTAAATCTAGAAATTTGTTTAGCAAGACTTAATTTTCTATAAATCTATCCTTAAAAATCTAATAATTTATTTTTGATAGACTTTTTTGAATCTTGTAATATCTAATGTAGCAAGTTTTTTTTTTGAAAGACTTGCTACATAAAAAAAAACTTGCTACATTAGATATGACAAGATTCGAAAAAGTCTATCAAAAATAAATTTCTAGATTTTTAAGGAGACATTATTAGAAAATTGAGTCTTGCTAAAAAAAAATTGCTAGATTTAGTGCATTAAGTAAATCTAGTAATAGAACAAGGTCCAACATAAATAAAAAAGTTTAGCTATAAAAAATTATGTAATGCCATCTTAATTTCTTGTAGCGTATATATTTGTGCGTCCCGGGTGGAATGCGGAAAATTCCCTTATGAGAACAACTCAATTGAAAAATTAAATAACTCCAATTATTAATTTTCTTGCTATTTTAGTTCCTTTCCTCTTGTATGTATCCAGACATCACAATCATGCATGGAGGGCATGTTTGGTAAGGAGGAATAAGCTTCTTTAAGGAGGAATAGCTCAACAAACAAGAGAGGAATAAGCTTCTTTAAGGAGGAAGAACTTATACCACCAAAATTGGTGGAATAGCTTCTTCCACGATGGGTCCCGTCGGGATTAGTCTCGATTTTTGAATAATCATAATTAATTTTGATTATTAATGATAATTAATATATTATTGTAATATTACAATATTTCTAGTTGCTATAATATACAAATAAAATATATTAATTGAATATAATAAAATATTATTAATTTATTATTGTAATTATAATTATCATTAATATTATAATTACTACAACAAATAATTAATAATATCTTAATGATGATGATGATGATGATTATTATTATTATTATTATTATTATTATTATAATGTTGTACTTTATCATATAATTTTCATTATCATAATTAAATTATTGGTATTAATAATATAATAATAATAATAATTATTATTACAATATTAATTATTATCATTAGTGAGAAGAACTCATCATAAAGAATAGCATTTATAATAATAATTATGATTATTATATTAATTATGATTATTGTAATTATAATTATCATTGATATATTGTGAATTAAAATAATTCATATAATAATAATTATAATATTCATATTTGTAAACTAATAATAGTAATTATTAATTAATATTGTAATAATTACTACATATCTAATTTTATATTTTTATATTTTTATTCCTTTACTTTACATAACCAAACAATCATGACATAACTTGACATAAGTTTTTTCTCTTTTACTTCTTCCTCTTAAGTTATTCCTTTACCAAACGCCACCAGAAGTGCTAGTTATCTTGACATGTCATCATCAATTTGTTATGTATCAGTATTATTTTTCGTATTATTTATATTTTATAGTGGTAAAAAACAGTATTTTTTTAATAGAAATCGTAAGAATTCAGTTCAGAGATATGTTGAAAGACTTGGCCTCGTATTTATTAACAAAACTTCAAAAACTGCAAGAATATTTATCAATGCAAAAGTTTTCATTTTGCATGGTTAGTTTTTTTATATGTTCCCAAAGAAAAGATGAGAATTCTCATGTTTAAACATTTACTTTCTACTTTCTAGCTAGGAAAAAGCAACTCAGTTTACACCCATCAATGAAGAGGCAAGGAACTTATGAATTTCCATGGAGAGCGAGAGTTGACTCCAAAATTTCTAACGCATTTTCATATTTTTCTAGATAGCATTTAGAATTTGAGATGATACACTACAATTTCTGTACTTGCGATAAGTAACAAGGTCATAAAACATAAAGTAAAAGAAATATAATGCAGATAAATTAAGTAACCGGGTGTATCGTATAATATTCAGAGAGAGACGAATGCACGGATTCTATAACTGATCGATCGAGTCCCAAAATTTTTAGATGGGAATTACATCAAATACCGCTATCAATATCAATATAATAATCATATTAAAATAATACATTGTAATAATGTAATTATGAAGACGAACAACGGGACTTATTTCATATTTTTATAGGACGAAAGATGATTTTTTTTTAAAAAATAAATATGTAACCACTGAAATTTTACGCATGTATTATTTATTATTTAATAAATAAATAGAGAATATTGTCTGTCATTTTACTTGCTGAATATATGCCTATGCATCCACATGGCAAGTGATCATATTTTCTGAGCTCTCGTGAACTAGTCTATAAAATGATTAAAATCTTTCCTTTGATCAGAGAGGTTTTGCCTCCCAACAGAAGCAAGATGGGCCTTGGTTGTAGAAAGTTCCAATGCAAAAGACAAAACCTAAGTACCTGGAAAGCAAACATATGGGCTTTCAAACACTAACTAACAATTAATCAATAATTGAAGCATGTATGTTTATCTCAAAAAGAAGAAAAATAAATAAATAATTGGAGTATGTTTTGTTTCGTGGGGTAACTACGCCAAATGATCTCCTGTTCATCAAGTGCTGCCATGTGTAAGCCCTTCTACCGCTGTTAATACTATAGTCAATATGCTTGTAGATAATTTGTCCAATTCTGCATCCCTTCTGCTAACTTATACATGTTAACTTGTATAATATCATTATATCATTCTATCCTGTCCAAACTCCAAAAGACGGAGGTTTGTAGGTAACAGATAATTAAAATTAAACAGTGCCCCTGTACGTGTAACAGTCCCCATAGACAGACAAGTCATGAGTGTTAGATTATTAATTGTACTATTGTTATAATTATAATAGAAATTAATTTACACACAGACACGTCATGGTTGTAGATTGTTAATTAACCATATTGTTAAAACTAAAGGAACTAAATTACGCACACATAGCTCTCAATTGGCCCATTAGGTGTGAACTCAAGAAAGGATGCAAGTCCTCAACGGTCAGGACAAATTACGACACCGAATCTGCTTGATTTTTCGGACTTAATATACCTTCTAATTATTAAGTATTGATGTACTTGAGTCTGCTCTAGTCTCGTGATTAAGGATGGTACATATAAATGAATTACAAAAAAAGGGGGGAGGGGGGGGCGTTGTATAAAAATTCTGCTTTATAATTTTTAATTGTTAAGTACTAGGACCCGGTTGAATCAAAATCCTTGCACGGTCTCGCAATATCCACCACATATTGTCCATTAATCTAATAGCCACTTTACCTAAAAGTATCTAAAGTTTGGAAATTTACCAACGAATACCGCTACAACTTGGTCTGACATGTATGTACCAGACAGACAGACAAAAAACAAAAAAAAAAAAGCCAATAACACTGATCCGACTTGAATCCAACCTTAGTTATAGCATTTAGCAGCTCATTTGTCACTTCAAAATAATGGAGAACTAGAAAGATTGTTAATTTCTATCAAAGATGCGTTAAATATCCCTTGCTATTTACCGTCGTGTTATTATTTCTCGTTTTGAAAAAGATCATCTTTTTTTCGTCGGAATTAAAAAAATATAGTTTGTGTAAAGAGAATATTCCAGTCCAAGATGCAGATGCAGGGCCGAATCATTTTTCATTTCAAGTTTGGCGGAATAGTTTGTTTTTTTTTTTTCTCTAAAGAAATGTCAATTTTTGAACATAAAATAATTGACATTCGTAGTAGCATAATTATATATACAGTTTCTGTTTGCTGGGTTAACAATCGGACTAATGATCTCGAACTATTTATGTTCTTCATCCTTTCATCAACACTACTCCAAAAATGATTTTTAGAACCGCCACTTTAACACCGGTTTTTCCAAAATCCGGTTTTAAAAACAACCAGTGGCATTTTTTATATTGTCAGATATTTTTTTAGGACTGGTTTTTTATAAAAAACCGGTCCTAAAGAGTTGCAAAAAAAAAATTTGAAAATTCAGTTTTTCTTTAGGATCGGTTTTTATAAAAAAACCGATCTTAAAAATGAAGGTATTAGAACTGGTTTTTTATAAAAAACCGGTCCTAAAGAAAACTAAATTTTTGGTTTTTTCGGCAACTCTTTAGGACCGGTTTTTATTCTAATACTTCTATTTTTAAGACCGGTTTTTTATAAAAAATCGGTCCTAAAGAAAATTGAATTTTTTTTTTTCTGCAATTCTTTAGGACCGGTTTTTTCTAAAAACCGGTTCTAATACTTCCATTTTTAAGACCGATTTTTTATAAAAAAACGATCCTAAAGAAAACTGATTTTTCATTTAAAACTACTCTCATTTCTTCTCTCTTTTCTAAAATTGTTAAGTCCGAAACATCTCTCTAAACCCTTCTCTCTGCGCCACTCTACTGCCTCATCTCTCCACCTCTACTCTCCTCTCTCCTCTGCGCCACTCCACTGCCTTCTCTCTCCACCTCTACTCTCCTCTGCGCCAACCTTCAAGCACTACCACCACTGCCCCTCTCTCTCTCACCTCTACTCTTCCCCTTCAAGCACCACTGTCTCTACTCACCTTCGAGCACTGCCTCATGTCCTTCGAGCACTGCCTCATCTCCTTCGAGCACTGCCACCACCGCCTCTCTTTCTCACCTCCAGTCTGCCTCTTCGAGCACTACTGTCCCTCTCTCCAAGCGTCTCACCACTACCTCACCACAGTCCCTCGACTGCACCTCTGACAGCTAGCACCTCTGAGGTAATTTTGAGTCCCTTTGAAATGAATTGAGATGATTTTTGTTTTGATCTGAAATTTGATGTGAATTTCTATTCAAAGTTTGCTTGTGAATTGAACTGAAAATTGATGGTTATTGTTTCAAGTCCCTCTGAATTAGAATTGATGCATCATATCTTATTAAGAATTTTGAGAATTACAATTTTTTATGAATTTTTAGATATTTAGAATTGTTATTTTTGTTTTGATAATTAATTATGTGATATATGTACGATTGCTGTGCTGCAATATTGCATAAATATTATGGCTAGCAAAAATGGAGCTAGCTCTAGAATAAAAAAAATATTTTTTTTATTTAAAACTGATTTTTAAGATCGGTTTTTAGCAAAAAACAGGTCTTAAAGATTTTTTTAAGACCGGTTTTTTAGCTTAAAAACCGGTCCTAAAGATGCGCTACTTTTTGAATTTAGATTATGGCTGGTTTTTAGCACTGCATTTTTAACACCGGTTTCTTATTTATTTTTAACACCACATATTATTAGCACCACCCTCTAACCGGTTTTAAAGATTACTATTTAACCGGTTTTAAAGAGAAAATATGGCGTAGTGCAAGCTCGTTAGACCGAACCGAATTATCACTAGAAAAAAAATAATAATAATAAAAGCCCATTGTTGATGCTCCTCAGATTATCCAAAACCCAACAACAATAACATGGATGTCAATCTAGAATTTAAACTGTTTGGCCCATAAAATATGAATTCGGCCCACTGAGAAAGAAAAAAGGTAAAAATAATTCAAAGAAAAGGCCCACATGCACGATCAATTATAATAAAGGAAGAGGTAATTGATATTAACCATCCATATAATTACCGTCTACATCGGAGTTGATAACCGTCATCCATCGCGGGATCATCCGCTTCATCCAATCCTTACCTCCCCTCCCTCTCGTGCTTTTTTTTCTGCACGTCGCTAACGCTCCCGTCCCTCCCTTCCTTCCCTCGCGCTCCTTTTCCTTTGCCTCACCTTCTCCTCTCATCTCCACTCCTCCTTTCCATCATGATTTTTTTCCATGGATCCCTCTATCTCTGTCTCATTCCTTTTCGCCTCTAACATATACACTCTATCTTATTTTTTAAAAATGAACATATACGACAATAAATTGAACAGATACAAAGATAATATGGACATATAATCAAAATTATATATATACAAGAACAAAAATGAACATACATATTAAATAAATTAAACAGATATGAGGCACGAAAGGCGCGGAAGGAGATTGCCAGGGGAGAAGAGGAGTCGCGCGGGTAGGGAGAGAAGGGAAGAGAGAGGGAACATGTGCTAGGGGAGGGAGAGAGGGCAGGCGGGTCTAGGGGAGGAAAAAGAGAGAGGGCGGGCATATGGGGAGGTGAGGGGAGGGGAGCACGTTTTCTATTTCAGGATAGTGTATTTAGCGATTTTTATTTTTGGCTATTAATTTTTATTTTTTTTAAAAATAGTCTGAAGGACTATCGTTTCATTATATGAAACAAATAGCTGAAACAAACTTTTTGGCTATTGATGACTTGATTATTTAAAAGTTTGATTGCACTTATCAAATAGAAAGAGAGAAAAAAAAAAAAAAGACAAGCAAGCAATGAAATTAAGCACTCTGATGTCACACATCTATGAATTGAAACTCTTGAATTATACGCATTAAATGGACTTCTATAACCGGTTTGGTAAACTTTAGATGCAAATCACTAGCTATTCTGATGAGTACAAGCTTTTGTAACCTTAAAGAGGTACATTGACGAATACAGATTCGAGTTGTGAGTTGTGAGTTGTGACCACCTTCATTTAATTAAATACTAAACCTGGAGAATGTTTCTCCAATTTGCATTCATTTATCTCTACCGTGCCAGTACGTACTTATGAGAAAAATTGTTGTCAATTGTCATACATGTCATGTCATCAGCCCCACAAACCGAGATCTAGAGCTTGGTATCTCCTGTATAAGGAGATGTTGCTATCGTTCTCAAAAGAAAAAAAAAATAAGAAAAATAAATAAATAATCATAAAAATGATAAAAAAAATAATAATAGAAAAAGGAGATGTTAGGTGCCAGCATTGTTTCTGTTTCTCTGATATGATACTGTGTAATCGCTGAGTAGGTTTCTGTTGATAAAAAGTGATAATGATGCTCTCTCTTCTGATTTCAAAATAATAGAAATTAAAGTAAAGGAAAAAAGAGAGATGTTGATATTTCTCTTGTACCAAGGCAGACATAAAGCTATGGCCACAATAAGCTCCGTCATAAACCTCCAAAACCCTAATTTGTCTTTCCCCTCCACTGCCAGCTAAAACCCTCTTTTCCGACTCGTCAGTCCACATACCACATGCTTCTTCTCTACTGCAGCTTTGATTATTTGTGGCAAAGATGTGATTGCATGTCGATTATTTCATACTGTCGTATATATATACAGTTCGTCCTAAAAAACACTTCAATATTATATATGGTGACATAATTAATTCTTTTATTAATGTTCTGAAATACTTGCCTAAAAGCAAAATAAAAATACAAACATTAAGATAGCATGCGGTATATTAAATTTCTGATAACTGCAAAGTTAATTAATATAACGATCAGGGAAATTAGGTTCTCACTATATTACGTACGGCCACGGGGAGTTTATAATATTTAAAAAAATTTAAGTCCATCATTTCGTTAAGAGATACAATTGCTAAATCAACTTTGTGCCCCTTCGAACAAATAAGTTTGAAAGGGAAGAATCAGTTAATTTAAGTTTGCCTGACTCGAACTCAAGATGAAAACTTTACTTTATAAAACGAACAAAAGTAACAAATAAGTATTATATATATTTTATTGTGTTATATTAAATGGAAATGCATATTTATAATTGCTTTATATTCTGTAAGTTTATTGACTATTTGACAATCGATAATTCAGATAATTACTTCTTTTCACTCCTAACTATCTTTTGAGATGACTAAAGGACTCAAGCTCCATACAAAAAGAAACATTAACTGCTTAAATCACTGAAAATAGCTAGGGGTTGCTCTTAATATTGAACTGTTATATATACTTATATAAATAGTTTATTGCATATTAAGGCAAGTAATTCATTATGTTAAACATAAGTCATTAATTATTAAGATAAGTAATTAATATATTTAAAAGGTGTGTGTAATGATATTTTACTTATGACGGATGGAAAAGACTCTTAATAATTAAGTCCCCCACATTGTGCCGGCCTCAAGAATTAAGATAATCCAACACCTCTTCAGAGTCAATTCTACAAGTTCATCAGTTGAGCTATATTGTGTGTAAGATCAAATTTAAAGCTGCTAACAGCACCAATTTAAAAACCACATATTCAATTGCTAAGGAAAGTGAATCAAATAATGATCACTAAATGACCCAAATCTGAGTTGTGTACTCGAATAAAAGTTCACAATACATACACTTTATCTGTGTGTGAAAAAGTCGTGTTAACACTCCCAGGGACTGCTTTCCTTTCACACGCCTATCTAAAGTCGGTAGCCTGCCTTGTTTACTCTTTTATCCAATTCTCCATCTCTTTTGGAATTATTCACAAGCTAAAGCCATACGTATGATTGAGTTTATAAATACCCCCTTCCCTCCCCAATATCTTCCATCTAAACCAGTAGTAACCTTCCACTCAAACCCTAATACCTCCTCCAAAGGAAATGGCATCCAAAGCCTCACTTGCTGTTGTTGTCTTCCTCTCCTTTAACCTCATATTTTCCCTTACCAGTGCATGCGGGTCGTGCCCGACTCCTATACCTGGAACTCCTAGACCTGGAAGACCCACGCCGGGAAGTGGAACACCCATTCCTGGTTTTCCTGCACCTGGAAGTGGAACACCCATTCCTGGTTTTCCTCCACCTGGAACTGGAACACCAACAACCCCAACAACGCCAGGTAGCCCAAGCACTCCTTCAACAGGAAGATGTCCCATTGATGCTTTAAAATTGGGTGTCTGTGCAAATGTGCTCAATGGTCTCATCAACATAGTGCTCGGGACACCACCTAGACAGCCTTGCTGCAGTCTGATTAATGGTCTTGCTGATCTTGAAGCAGCAGTCTGTCTTTGCATAGCGCTCAGGGCGAATGTACTAGGCTTGAACCTCAATGTCCCCATTGATCTAAGCTTGCTCATCAACTATTGTGGCAGGAGGGTGCCTTCTGGTTTTCAATGCCCGTAAGTCCGTAACTGCGTATATTAGTGCATGCATGGTGCAATTAATGCCTGCAGCATGAAAAAATATTGCTTTACTACTGGTTGTTGTTGTTGTTTAAGTCCTGTGTGCTGTTGGCGGTAGATGATGGCATTCAAGTTTTAAGAGTCCATGGGTTCTGGACACTTGAAATCCGTGCGTTAAACTGTTAATTCAAGAGTGTTTTGTTGTTTCTTTTTTTCTTTTTAATTGTGCCCCACTGTTTTTGTTGATTGTGGTTACTGGTTAATGTCTAGTAAAAATTGTCAAGGAAATCTAATTAGTTCTACTTTAATGTATTATATATGTTGTGGCACAATGAGAATGGCTAACGCGCACGTGCCATCGATTTTCTATCGACTTGTTTTTCGAGATCTAAAATTCAAACGGTCGATCCAAACCATTCAAGTTAATCACAATATTGAAATACCCTTAGAGACCAAATTTTACATTTTTTCAAAATTTTTTGCTATTTATAATGATATTTTCAAATTGGGGGTCTGAAATACTCTAATCATAATATTTTTAAAAATATCATAATAAATAGCAAAAAAATTTGAAAAAATATAAAATTTAGTCTCCAAGGATATTTAAATATGGAGAACAACTTGAACAGTTCGGATTGACCATTTAAATTTTAGATCTCGAAAAATGACTTGATGATACGGGACCCTCCGTGCTATCGATGGCACGTTAGCCATTCTCTGGCGCAATTATGAATTATGTCCTGCTTTTCCTCTTCCATGAGCAAAGTTCTTTAATTTGTTTAACCAAAAGTTAATGAGATATCTAAAATCCCTCTAGTTGGTGTATTAATATATGAATAGCAGTTATTTTATTTATAATGTTCGTTGCTTTTACCCTAACTCACCGAAATGGAATTGCTAAAAGAATATAAATAAAACATAAGAGCATTGAGAGATTGTCATTTATCCACAATTCCACACTATATATGATCGAGACGATCGACGTGTTAGTTTATATTTTTTCTTTTACTATAATTCATACCATCTCGGACAAAATAATAGAGCACAAAATAATAGAGCATGGTTGTTACTGATATGACCGATTAAAGTAACAACAATCACTTGAAACTTGCTTTTGAAACAAAACTATCGGACATTTTTTCTTCCTTATAACAAGACAATAAAATGTTGTCTGACTAGTGTAGCTTGGTAGGTCAGGTATGCGGTTAAAGTTAGACTAATAATTAATTTACGTCGAGAAAAGATATTTGTCGGGATGACCATATATAGTTCATTTGTACTGGTGAAGTCATGATGAAGCGAATTATTTTTTTTCGATTGAAGGCCCGTAGGCAACAGCATAAAGCAAATTATTGTGCTCGAAAAGAAACAAGCATGAAGCATATTCGATTCGGATTGGCATCCTCGACAGCGCTTTAAGCGGCTGTTTGATACAGCCAGTGATTTTTTTTTAATATGTAAAAATTTGAAAATTCAAATGTTGAATCCAAATCGTTGATCTTGTTCAATTTTACAGGCGATGCGTTTTCATATAAGTTTTATAAACTTTGGAGTCGATTTGATACTAGTCAAGTGGTCAACAAATTAACGAATTTGGTTAACTATCACATATTAATTCTAATACGTTCATAATTTGATCACTTAATCAAGTATCAAATCGACTCAAAAGTTTATAAAATTTATATGAAAACGCATCGTCCGTAAAATTAAACAAGATCAACGGTTTGAATTTGACATTTTAATTTTAAAATTTTTAAATATTAAAAAAAATCAACTTGGCTTTACCGAACATCCGCTTTAAGCGGCTGTCGAGGATGCCAATCCTATTCGATTCAGGCTATAATTTTATCTGGATTCTTTCTTAGAGCCTAATTAATCAATATACAATATATGTATAAGGAGAGAAATCACATTATGTATCGGATTTTTTTTCCTTTTCTGAACTTAATAAATAAGCAATATGCTATGATATCATTTTTCAGAAATAGTACTGGATTTATGTTTGAAATCAATATTTGAACTTGTGTTTTAAAAATTTCACTTACTGGCTTCAGAAATATGTGTTTGTTCACTTTGTTGAGATTTAAGTTGTGCTCTACAACGAAAGAGTGAGGGAGAGACGGCTATCATTTTTTTTCGTCTTCTCGTCTCTTGTCCCTTGAAAAATTATAAAATTGTAAACCTTTGCTCGGTAAAGTCTGGTCATGTTCTTCTTCTCTCACCTTCCCTCCTCCCCGCTTTGCTATCTAAATATATCACCAGACAATACATTCAAATGCATAACTTCAAATTTTTAAATATAATCTTCTTATCTTTTTATTTTTGAGAGAAGCTGATTTTGGTCTAGTGGCCTCTAGATTATTGGAGAAACAAGAACATGTACGGCTATCATTTTTTTTTTGTCTCTCTTTTAACAATGCATCTTGAATATGACTATGAATATGACTTCACCATCGATGAGATTGCAAAATAAGTTGCTGCCACGGGACTGGTCGCGCCTGAACGGTTACAGATTGGTAGATTACCACGTGGGAACTTCCTGGTCATTCCACCGGACGATGTTTCTGCCCTAGACATTTGTTGGGTCTTTCCTGAAGCTTGGTGGCAGCGTGGCTTCTCGGCAAGTCTCTGGTCTCCGATGACAGGTGCAGATGTCAACATTCCCCGGTTCAAGGTACTTATTCGCCTCTTTGATGTCCCTCCTCAGTGTTGGAGAGAGGAGTTTCTGGTGCAAGCAGTGGGGGAATTTGGCACCTATCTTGGTACTGTCATCTCCGATGAACCAGGGAATTTTGTTCACTGGGATGCAGCCATAGCAGTACATGATTTGAGAGACATCTCCAGAAATGTCATGCTCACTACTGGTGCTTCTGATTTCAAAGTCCCACTGGGGATAACACGGTGGATCCAGGGGCAGGTGTATGGTATTGACGATTTCCCACCACCACAACCTGTCATTGTTCGCCCCTCTGAGCGGCAGCCGTCACCACCGGAGAGTCCGGTTGAGCCACAAAACTCACCTCCTGATGGTGAGTGCCTCACCATTAATGTCAAGGAACTTCGTCGCATTTTCCGAAATGTAGATGCCGCTGAGCTGCCGGAGGATATAGCAGCAGCGATCAGGTCCCAGGAGGGGAGGGACAGCCGTGGCAAACAGATACCCGCTGATGTCACCCTGTTGCGAAGGGACTTGTCTGTCCACAGAGGCATTGACAAGAGGGGCCCTTCAACTAGCAAGTCGACTTCTGTGCCATCACACACAGCTACACAGAAAGTGCCACAGCGAAACACTTTGAAGAGGTTATCCACTATTGATGAGGTGGAACTCAGAGCGTCAGTGGGTCCCGCTAATTCAGCATCATCTGGGAAAAGGATGCTTCTTGGAGACGATTTGGCTGCACAGGTTTTGTCTTTTCCCTCCCACATGGTGCCATCTGTTTCAACAACTGTGAGCACTGATTTTCTCTTTCCAGAATCAGTATCTGTTAGAGTTATGTCCTAGGAGCCAATTATTAAATGGCCACTTCTATGGTTTATGTGATTGATGATATTTTATCATTTATTCCTTGATTTATTAATTGACAGATCATTCAGGTTGAGGATCTGAATTGTGGATCTCTGTAGTTCATTTATAATTAAATGACAATAATAAATCTAAAAGGTCCGTAATCTTGATAATTAACAAGGAATATTAATTATCGGATAAGATTAGTATGCAAGTTAAGTGATGATTAAGTTCTACAGATCATAGGTAAGGAGTTGCCAACTTAATTGCATATGTATATGTTGTAGAACATAGTACAGGACGCGACCCAGTGAAATAAATATATGGATTGTGTTATGTGTCATTATTTATTTCATTTGAGTTTGATTCTAAGTTTGAGATGGTTCAGCTTTTCCACATGAGGATAGGTTCAATAAATATCGTCTACCGTTGATTCCTGATAAGGGCTGCTATACGGACTTTATTTATGTTCTCTTGAATTGTGCGGGAAAAAGTTATTCATCAAGAAAACCGTATGTCCCTCATTAATTAACTTAGTGAGCGATGATATCTGTTTGGGCCCCTTGATGGAGATGGACTGTTTGCTAGCAACTGATACAGTCGTCTCTAGATCAAGAAACGTATAATCTGCAAGAGTGACACATTCCTATCTTGGATTATACGATGATATCATGTGACATAAGAATCGGACAAGGAAATACTATTTTTTCTTATGCAGGATTGAGATATTATAGCTGTACACTATTTATGCGAATTGGGAGTCATAACGTGTTGCTAGATACCGCTTATGATTATTAGAATTAAATAGCGATTTAATTCCATGGCCAACGTAGCATAAATCCTCAAAGGGTCACACAAATAGAGTTATAATCACACGGTGCATTATTTATTTATTCGTAATAATGTGTATTACGAAAATATGATAAGTTGATTAATTAATTATATACCGTTGCGAACCGTTATAATTAATTAAGTCAAATAGGTCATATAGAAATAAATTAATGTATTTTCTAAACCCTATATAATTATTAATTAGTTAGTAATTATTTTGGTTCAACACATTTTAATATAATATAGTTATATTAATTAATTGGGCCGCCGTTTAAATGTAAACCGAAAGTCCAATTAAAGAGCAATTGAAGAGGCCTATAATTAATGTAATTAGGGACCCAAATGGTGAGTTAATGTGGCCCATTCAAGCCCATAATGAGGCCGGCCAAGGAGGTAGGTAGGAGTGGCATTTTGTGTAATTTTGAGAAAGTTTGGTCTAGGGTTTGAGCTCTATATAAGACCCCTCTTGGAGGCTCAAACCAACCCTATTCTCTCTCCTCTAACCTAGCCGCCACCTCCATCTCTCCTCCCCTATTTGGCCGGCCACCACCACCCTCTCTTCCCCAATTGCTCATGTGTTGAGCCTATATATTCCACCATTGATTAAAGTAATCGATTGCGCGAAGGAGAAAGGGTTTAGCCTTGGCCTTTGAGTCGCTAGCACGATTCTTAAGGCCGTGATTAAGCTCTTGGTGGACTCGAGGCCGAAAGGAGAAGAAGGAAGGGCGGAGCTAGCACGCCATCGCCTCCTACGCATAGGAATCGCCTTCTAGTTGCGATACTAGAAGAGGTACAAATCCCGATTCCTTTCTCTTTGTGTGAATGCTTAAGCACTAGATCCCTTTTGTGCATAATTGTTTGTGGTTAATTAAAGGGAATTAACTATAAAATTAAATTTTGTGCACTTCCTAACAGTGGTATCAGAGACAGGTTGTGCTTAAGTTATTTTGACACTTAATTAAGAGAAATTAGTTAATTAATGGATTAGTAGAGTTGATGCTATTGCTTGCTGTTTGGAAACAGCAATTTCTGTGTTGTTATGCGTTTTTCGCTATGAAATGTTCTCTGGAAATTTTTTCTGTCAACTAGAAAGTTGTAGATCTGTGGATTGTGGTTCTTTTGGCGTTGGATTCACATTTTTCTGAAATTGTATGGATTTACTGTGAATAAAATGGCAACGGTGCGCAGAACCAGTTTCTGCTTGCACTGTTCTGTTTGAATGGCTTAAAAGATTTATATTTTGAATATAAGTACCAGTGTTCTTTCGCTAGATTTAAAGAGGACTTGAAACACTTTCTGGACATATATAGAATGTTGCATGGTTCAGATTAATTCGTGGTTTTTCAAGTATGAAAAGAAAGATCTCGTCAGATCTGGTTTATTGAGCAAACTGATTGTTCTAATAAACTGTACCAACTGCGAACTCTTTCTGGAAAATTGTTTGAATAGAGTTGTTTATTTTTAAGTTAGGATTCCAGGAAAATTAATTTCATAATTTTTCATGGAAGTTTGGTACCTCAACCAGGTCAAACCTTTTCGGTCGATAGTCTGTTCCTGTACAGGTCTAGTCGATTGTTAAGCTTGTAACTTGAATTTCTTAAACAGAACTTAGTGGTTTTCTTTTCATGAATAGTTAGCCAATAGATTAAACAAGTTTTTCTATGTATATCGTATGTATAAAAACTGGATGGAAGGTGATCTTTCAGACCGGATGGTTGAGAAGAAAAACAGAATATCTCAAAACGGTGCGTTCGCGCACTTGTTTCAGATTTGTCTTTTTTGATTCTCTCAGATGGTATATGATCTCTTCCTGAAATTTTGACTGGTATTTACAATCTAGACAAGGAGCTTATATAAATTATTTCATAATTTTTGGAGACCGAAAACTGTGGATTTTGTCGTGTCCCATTAGATACTTTTTTATCAAAGTATTATTTATCTAATTATTCAAACTAGTTGAAAAAGTAATTAGGATACTCCTTGTGCGATCTCCTTTCAGTTTTTGATGATTGAAAAGTTTTCGAAAAGGAATTTAAACAAGTTTGGTTGTTTGAAATTTGAGCATTTATACACGGAAATTGCGAATGGCAAATAATACGCAAAGACACTTGAAAGTCATTAATTATAAACAAATTACACTAGTGGATAGACTTGTGCTAACTTTGTTTTGTAGGAGGATGTGGGTTTAGTATGGCTCATGACTCAATGCCTTGTGGTTTGTAAATTGAATGCATGTGTGATTGTGTGTAATAAGACCTTTGGTGCCATTAATTAATTTTGATTAATTTTTGTGTAACTTGAGAGGCTTGCATGCCCCTAAGGTTAGGATGGAAATAGAAATTTACACATGTAATTTTGTTCCTTTATTTTATATAGGATTTAGATCCATATAGAATTTAGTGGGAGGGACAAAGGTTAGATTAGTTTTGCTACATGGAGATGCGGCGAAAACTAATGCAAGCGGGAGCCATACAAACCCACAACAATGCTTGAGATGCTTATTATGTGAATGTTTGTGAATGCTATGAATGTCATAGGATAGGTATGGGTGTATGTTTACACGACCACCAAACAAGAGTCACATAATTGTTTGTCCCAAACGATTGAGCCAAATCACTCTCCTTCTCTCTATCCCCTTCACGCCTTATGTTCGGCCATTGATGCATTCCGCCGACGCGGACATCGTGGTCCACCATAGGTAGTCGGGGTGTAAATCGGATTTGCAAGGAGCAAATAGAGAGGAGTTACTTAACAATGGACCCTAATCGGATTGGACATTGGAGTGAAGTTCGCGACGCGAACCAAGAGTCATAAAGTTGTATGATTGGTTAAGGAGAACCTACCTCATTATTAGTTGCTTTGATGTTGTGCCGACGCCGGCATCATCTCAACGAAAGTGGGGGTCTTGGAAATTCATTACTTTTAGGGACTTATATTAAAGTAGTGAAAGTTTTACTTTATTGGAAATTAAAACAAAACATAAACTAATTGACCTTTAATTTGAAAATTGTTATAGATGTCTTCCTCGTCTTTTTCGCTACGTTCTCTTTTAGAGAAAGAGAAGCTCGCCTTCAACGGTGCCAACTTTCTGGATTGGCACCGGAACCTTAGGCTTGTCCTTAGGTTTGAAAAGAAGGAGTACCTCTTGACCACTCCCGTCCCCGCGGCTCCCAAGTCGGATGCCCCTAAAGCGGATCAGGACGAACATGACAAGCACGTCACGGACGACATGGAGATGTCCGTCTTGATTGTCGCTGTCATGGAGTCGGAACTCCAAAAGGAGTTCATGGATAGTGGTCTAGGAGTGTTTGAAATGGTCTCTCGTCTCTCGAACATGTTCCAAACCAAGGCCCGCACCGAAAGGGCTCGTCTCATCAAGGCCGTCGCCAATACTCGATTGGCGGAGGGTCATGAAGTCGGGCCACACGTCATGAAGATGGCGGGGTTGTTTCGGCAGCTTGAAAGGCTTGATACGCCCTTCCCGTCAGGGGCGATTCAAGACTTTATTCTCAACTCTCTCCCTCACAGCTTCACCGGTTTTGTTGTGAACTACCGGATGAATGGCATGGACAAGAGCATGGATGATCTCCAAAACATGCTTGTCGAGACGGAGGAGAGTCTCAAGAAAGAGAAGGGCCCCAAAGATGTTCTTGCGGTGAGTGACAAGAGCAAGAAGAGCAAGAAAAGAAAGACCCGCCGAACTAGAAAGGGCAAAGGTCCGGTGACGCCCCAAGGTCCGGCCAAGGGAGCTCCCGAGGGTTCCAAGAGAAAAAAGAACCCGGCCACTTCCGAGACCGTATGCTATTACTGTAGCAAGACGGGCCATTGGAAGAGGAACTGCCCCAAGTACCTCGCTGACAAGAAGGCGGGAACCGTCCAGCCTTCTACCTCAGGTATATTTGTCATTGAAACCCTTCTCGCTACCTCTAACACAGACTGGATTTTTGACACCGGTTCTTGTGCTCACATTTGTCGAAATGTGCAGGCACTAAAGAGTAGGAGGCGGCTCGAGAAAGGCGAAGTACAACTCCGCGTCGGTAACGGCACGTGCGTCTCCGCTATGGCCGTTGGGAATGTGGATGTAACTTTGCCTTCTGGTTTCATTTTGGAACTCAAAGATGTCTATGTAGTTCCTTGTATCACTCGAAACATTATCTCTATTTCTTGTTTAGACTTGGATGGATTTGGTGTTGTAATAAAGAACAAAAGTTGTACTTTGTTGCGTGATGATGTTTGTTATGGTATTACGCATTTATTGAATGGTCTTTATGTGCTTGATTCTAGCGAACATGTTTTTAGTGTTGAACGTGACAGTAGGAAGCGTAAGATTTCACATGAAAGTACGACTCTAATGTGGCATTGCCGCTTAGGTCATATCAACGAGAAACGCATTAAGAGATTGCAAACCGTTGGTCTCTTAGATCAATTCGCTTTCGAGCCAATTGACACATGCGAATCATGTTTGATTGGAAAGATGACCAAAGCGCCTTTTCCTAATAAAGGGATTAGGACAAATGACTTGTTAGATCTCATACATACCGATGTGTGTGGACCTATGAGCATTTGTGCACGAGGAGGTTATTCATACTTCATCACTTTCACCGATGATCATAGTAGATACGGGTATATCTACTTGATGCGGCACAAGTCCGAATCCTTTGAAAAGTTCAAGGAGTTCAAGAATGAAGTTGAGAACCAACTCAATCGAAAGATCAAAGTCTTGCGTTCCGATCGAGGTGGAGAGTACTTGAGCCACGAATTTGGTGATTATCTAAAGGAGTGTGGAATCGTTCCACAACTCACTCCACCGGGAACACCACAATGGAATGGTGTATCCGAGAGGAGGAATCGAACTTTGCTAGACATGGTTCGATCGATGATGAGCCAAACCGACTTGCCTAAATCGTTTTGGGGTTTTGCATTAGAAACCGCAGCTTTTACTTTAAACCGTGTTCCGTCAAAGTCCGTTGAGAAGACGCCTTATGAGCTTTGGTTTGGTAGGAAACCAAGCATGCTTTTTCTCAAGATTTGGGGTTGTGAAGCTTATGTAAAAAGGCTAATGAGCGATAAGCTTGGACCCAAATCGGACAAATGTTATTTCGTGGGATACCCTAAGGAAACAAAGGGTTACTACTTCTACAACCGTGTCGAGAACAAGATAGTTGTTGCACGACATGCGGAGTTCTTGGAGAAGGAGTTTCTCACAAGAAGAAGTAGTGGGAGCAACGTGGTGATTGAAGAAATTCAAGAACCGCAACAACAAGAGATGCCTCAAGTAGGAAATCTAGTTGTTCCCAATGTGGTGCCAAATGAGGTGGTAGCCGAACCCATTCCACAAGTTGTTGTGGAAGAAGAGGTTCAAGAGCAAGCTCCCTCAATTGAAGACTCAAACATATCGCGAGTCGATGATGTTGAAGTTGCACCCACACTTGAAGTTCAAGAACTAAGTCCGCAAACCGTTGTGGAACAAGTTCAAGAACCTCAAGCATCTACCCTACGAAGATCGGCAAGGCCAAGTCGTCCACCTATAAGATACTTAGGTTTACACGACGTTCTCGTCATTGCGAATGACGAACTCTTGACCATAAAGGACATGAAGGAAAAATCCGACTCAAAGGAATGGCTCAAAGCCATGGAATCCGAAATGCAATCCATGTATGAGAACAAGGTATGGACCTTAGTTGACCTTCCCGACGGAGTAAAATCCGTTGAGAACAAATGGATCTTTAAGAGAAAGGTTGACATGGATGGCAACTTGACCATTTACAAAGCACGACTAGTTGCGAAAGGTTACAAGCAAGTTCATGGTATTGACTATGAAGAAACCTTCTCGCCAGTCGTCATGTTCAAGTCAATTCGGATCTTGTTAGCAATTGTCGCATTCTACGACTATGAGATATGGCAAATGGATGTCAAAACTGCCTTCCTAAATGGCAACTTGGAAGAGGATGTGTATATGACACAACCCGAGTGTTTTGTGGATCCAAAGAATGCTAACAAGGTGTGCAAGCTTCAAAGGTCCATTTATGGATTGAAGCAAGCATCAAGGAGTTGGAACAAGCGCTTTGATGAAGAGGTCAAGAAGTTGAACTTCATTCAAAGTGAGAAGGAACCTTGTGTTTACAAGAGGATTAGTGGGAGCGTGGTTGTATTTCTTGTCCTATATGTTGATGATATACTCTTGATTGGGAATGATATCCCCGAATTGAATGCAGTCAAGGATTCATTGAAGAAGGTGTTCTCAATGAAAGACTTGGGCGAAGCCGCCTACATCCTAGGAATCAAGATCTATCGAGATAGATCAAGAAGGTTGTTAGGCTTGAGCTAAGATGCATATATTGACAAAGTGTTGGAAAAACACAACATGGCTAGTTCCAAGAAGGGTTACTTGCCTATGTCACATGGCATATTCTTGAGCAAGACTCAATGTCCGACGACTGATGCAGATAGAAAGTACATGAATCAGTTCAAGTATCCATCTGTGGTCGGTTCGATCATGTATGCCATGCTATGCACTCGCCCCGATGTGGCGCATCCGATTAGTGTGACTAGTCGATACCAAGCTAACCCTGGTATGCCACACTGGACCGCAGTCAAGAATATCCTCAAGTATCTCAAGAGAACAAAGGATAGCATCCTCGTGTATGGTGGAGACCAAGAGCTCGTTGTAAGTGGTTACACCGATGCTAGTTTCCAAACCGATCGAGATGATGCGAAGTCACAGTCCGGCTTCGTATATCTGCTCAATGGTGGGGCCGTGAGTTGGAAGAGTTCCAAACAGGATACCACGGCCGATTCCGTCACCGAAGCAGAATACTTAGCGGCGGGTGAAGCAGCGAAAGAAGGCGTTTGGATCAAGGAATTCTTGACCGAGCTGGAGGTGGTTCCAAGCATCTCAGGTCCAGTGGATCTCTACTGCGACAACACAGGAGCCATAGCTCAGTCCAAGGAGCCTAGGTCTCACCAAAAGACCAAGCACATTCTACGACGATTCCATCTCATCCGTCAGTTTGTGAATGACGGGTGGATCAAGGTCAAGAAGGTGGACGGTGCCGCGAACACAGCGGACCCTCTGACAAAGCCTCTGTCTCGAGCCGCACATGAGTTGCACGTTGCATCCATGGGGATTAGGCGTATGCCTGAGTGGCTTTGAGTTGTATCTTTTATCTTTTGAGGCTTTAGTATGAGACATGTATATTTTGGATATTACATTGAGTACTATGCACTGGCTAGAAGTCGCTGTTGATTGACTCTAGGCCAAGTGGGAGATTGTTAGAGTTATGTCCTAGGAGCCAATTATTAAATGGCCACTTCTATGGTTTATGTGATTGATGATATTTTATCATTTATTCCTTGATTTATTAATTGACAGATCATTCAGGTTGAGGATCTGAATTGTGGATCTCTGTAGTTCATTTATAATTAAATGACAATAATAAATCTAAAAGGTCCGTAATCTTGATAATTAACAAGGAATATTAATTATCGGATAAGATTAGTATGCAAGTTAAGTGATGATTAAGTTCTACAGATCATAGGTAAGGAGTTGCCAACTTAATTGCATATGTATATGTTGTAGAACATAGTACAGGACGCGACCCAGTGAAATAAATATATGGATTGTGTTATGTGTCATTATTTATTTCATTTGAGTTTGATTCTAAGTTTGAGATGGTTCAGCTTTTCCACATGAGGATAGGTTCAATAAATATCGTCTACCGTTGATTCCTGATAAGGGCTGCTATACGGACTTTATTTATGTTCTCTTGAATTGTGCGGGGAAAAGTTATTCATCAAGAAAACCGTATGTCCCTCATTAATTAACTTAGTGAGCGATGATATCTGTTTGGGCCCCTTGATGGAGATGGACTGTTTGCTAGCAACTGATACAGTCGTCTCTAGATCAAGAAACGTATAATCTGCAAGAGTGACACATTCCTATCTTGGATTATACGATGATATCATGTGACATAAGAATCGGACAAGGAAATACTATTTTTTCTTATGCAGGATTGAGATATTGTAGCTGTACACTATTTATGCGAATTGGGAGTCATAACGTGTTGCTAGATACCGCTTATGATTATTAGAATTAAACAGCGATTTAATTCCATGGCCAACGTAGCATAAATCCTCAAAGGGTCACACAAATAGAGTTATAATCACACGGTGCATTATTTATTTATTCGTAATAATGTGTATTACGAAAATATGATAAGTTGATTAATTAATTATATACTGTTGCGAACCGTTATAATTAATTAAGTCAAATAGGTCATATAGAAATAAATTAATGTATTTTCTAAACCCTATATAATTATTAATTAGTTAGTAATTATTTTGGTTCAACACATTTTAATATAATATAGTTATATTAATTAATTGGGCCGCCGTTTAAATGTAAACCGAAAGTCCAATTAAAGAGCAATTGAAGAGGCCTATAATTAATGTAATTAGGGACCCAAATGGTGAGTTAATGTGGCCCATTCAAGCCCATAATGAGGCCGGCCAAGGAGGTAGGTAGGAGTGGCATTTTGTGTAATTTTGAGGAAGTTTGGTCTAGGGTTTGAGCTCTATATAAGACCCCTCTTGGAGGCTCAAACCAACCCTATTCTCTCTCCTCTAACCTAGCCGCCACCTCCATCTCTCCTCCCCTATTTGGCCGGCCACCACCACCCTCTCTTCCCCAATTGCTCATGTGTTGAGCCTATATATTCCACCATTGATTAAAGTAATCGATTGCGCGAAGGAGAAAGGGTTTAGCCTTGGCCTTTGAGTCGCTAGCACGATTCTTAAGGCCGTGATTAAGCTCTTGGTGGACTCGAGGCCGAAAGGAGAAGAAGGAAGGGCGGAGCTAGCACGCCATCGCCTCCTACGCATAGGAATCGCCTTCTAGTTGCGATACTAGAAGAGGTACAAATCCCGATTCCTTTCTCTTTGTGTGAATGCTTAAGCACTAGATCCCTTTTGTGCATAATTGTTTGTGGTTAATTAAAGGGAATTAACTATAAAATTAAATTTTGTGCACTTCCTAACAGTACCTGCACCTCAGTGCTTGTCTATTGTGCCTTTCTGTTCAGCTGTATCCTCAACGGATACTTCTGGCGCCAATTCAATTTTTAAAGCTAACAAAGTTAAACCCCAAAACAGAGTGCCTTTGGCTCGTTCTTGTAAGATTAAGACCAACTTTAAAGAAAAGTTAAAAGGTAGAAGTGCTTCAAAAAGTTTACGTGTAGAGCCAAAAATTGCAACTGTCCAACCAGAGCACTTTTTTGATGTACCTCTCACTTATGTGGAGACCAGGGACATTGCTTCCCTAATTGGGGTTAATGAAAACTCTTTAATGAATTTATGCCCTAATGTTGACTCACAGGCCAAGGCCTCTGTTGGGCCGAAGGAGAGCAGAATACTTTCTAGGCCTGCTGCTTTTTCTGAGATTCACCAAGTCAAACATGATGCTGCCAGAGACACTTTGAATCACTCTGATGGAATGGCACATAGCAGATTGTTGGGAGACCCGTTGTTGAACAATGATTCAAATGAAAGGCTTCACCTGGACCCTAGCTCCGGGGATGAGCTGTCGGATTGGATCCGACTTGGCTATTTTTGTGTGAGCCATGCTAGCGGCTTTTTTGAGTTGTAATGAATTTAAGACCTTTAAACTTCTTGTCTTGGAATGTAAGAGGGCTCTGTGATGCCTCAAAAAGAAGAGTGGTTTGCGATGTAATTAGAACCTCTATATGTGATTGTGTTTGTTTGCAAGAGACGAAGCTAGCTGAATTAGATCTTTCTTGTTTAAATTCTTTGCTTCCCACTTTTTTTGATCGTTCTACGGTCACTTTAGATGCTATACAGACCCGTGGTGGGTGTCTAATTGCTTAGAAACGCTTCTTCTCTTTAATAAACTCTTGGGTAACGCCTTTCTCTTGCTCAGCTCTTCTTTTAGACACAAGAACAAATATGCAAGTTTTAATCACCTTTGTGTATGGACCTAACTCTACACAAATGCGGTCTCATTTTTTGAGCGATCTAAGGTTTATGGCAACGTTGGCTCCTGATTACTGGTTGGTGGCAGGTGACTTTAATGTCATAAGATGGGCAGATGAGAGATCATCTATTTGCCTAGACTTCAACACCATGGAGCAATTTAATCAAGTTATCGCAGACTTACAGCTTTTTGACCCTCCCTTAAGCAATAGAGTTTTCACGTGGTCAAATCACCAACCTAACCCGACAATGTCTAGACTTGACCGTTTCCTTCTCTCACCTGCTTGGAACTCAACCTTTCCCATTATCTTACTTGCGGCCTTGCCAGGGGTGGTTTCCGATCATGCACCATTGCTCTTGAAATGCAGACAACTTGCCACACAACCAAAGCCCTATAGGTTAGAAAAATTCTGGTTGACAGATTTAGAATGCATCCGTATCACCTCTTCTCTTTGGGCTGAGCAGGCTCATGATGCACATCAAAACGCTCTTCTGTCCTTCAAGAATAAATCGCTAGCTTTACATAAAGCTTTGCGATCCTGGCACAAACAGCACATAGATCATCCTAATGTTTTTCTCAGCAATGCCAAATATTTCATAGCTTGTTTGGACAAGATTGAAGAACACAGGCAGCTAACAACTCTAGAGTTCAGAACAAGAATTTTCTTAAAGGAGAGAGCTTTCTTTCTAGCTAACTTCTTGGAACAAAAATGGCATCAGTGGGCACGGACAAGATGGATTGCCAGCGGTGATAGGAACACGAAATATTTCCATGTTACAGCAACTACTAAGCTAAGAAATAAGTTTATCTCTTCACTGCAAGTGGATAACCATGTAGTCACTGGAACATCACAAATCATTGAGAAGTTCACAAGTTATTTCAAAGGAATCATGGGCAGTGATTTACCTACGATGGATTTTCAGCCAAGTGTGTTATATCCTGATGTTTTCCACATTCTTGCAAATCTTGATCAACCCTTCTCTGAGCATGAAATTAAAAAGGCAGTTATGGGCCTAGCGAATAACAAGTCTTGTGGGCCTGATGGGTACCCAAATGAGTTTTTTAAATACAATTGGGAGCTAGTTAAATTGGATCTGATGAATCTCTTCTCTGCCTTGTTTAACCTCACACTTGATCTTTCAAACAACAACTTGGCTCATATCATACTCTTGCCTAAGGAGGAACATGCAAACTTACTAACACAGTTTAGGCCGATTAGTATCATTAGTTATTTGCCAAAGTTGATCTCCAAAGTATTGAGTAACCGATTAACTCCCTACCTAACCTCCTTAATCTCAACTTCACAAACTGGCTTTATTAGAGGAAGGTTAATTTCGGAGAATTTTAACACTGCAAGAGAAATTATTGCGCACTTATCAGGTGGTGGGGACCCTGCGCTTCTTCTCAAGCTGGATTTTCGCAAGGCTTTTGACTCTGTAACATGGCCTTTCCTCTTCAACACCCTCCATACTAGAGGTTTCCCTCCAAAATTCTTTAACTGGATAAAGCTGATCTTAGAGACCTCCACTTCTTCAATTTTGTTGAATGGGGTTTCGGGACCTAGCTTTCCGCATAAGCGAGGGCTCCGTCAGGGAGACCCTCTGTCTCCAACTCTTTTCATTTTAGCAGTTGATGTTTTGAGCCGCATGTTACAATCTGTGGCGCTCGCCATTCAACACCCAATCTCCTCCAAATTACAGGAACCTTTTCATTTGCTTCAATACGCCGATGACACGCTCTTATTTTCCACAACCAGGGGCACGGCGTTACAATCTCTAACACTAGTGTTAAACACTTTTTCTTCCATCTCTGGCATTGACATCAACTGGATGAAAACTTCTTTTGTTCCTTTCAATATTGATGATGGAGACCTCCCACACATACAGAATCTGTTGAATTGTGCACAAGCTTCGTTACCGATCATTTACTTGGGTCTGCCGTTAACTTGCAAAAGGCCGGATAGACTCTGTTTTCAAATGCTTATTGACAAAGTCAATGCAAAGCTTGCGGGTTGGAAATCATCACTGCTGTCAAGAGCAGGTAGGATAGTGCTTACTTCATCGGTCCTTTCCTCGACTCCTATCTTCTTTATGTCAGTGTTTCAATTGCCAGTTTGGGTTGTCAATGCCATTGACAAAACAAGAAGGAATTTCATTTGGAAAGGCCGGTCAGGAAAAGGCCTACCTCTCCTAGCTTGGAGTCGTGTTTGCTTGCCTAAGGCTTTGGGGGGTTTTGGAATAATTGATTTACGTCTACAGAACATCTCCCTGTTGCTTCGATGGATCTGGAGATTATACTCTCATCCGTCTTCCATGTGGTCAACCATCGCTGCACAGTTATTCTCCAAAAGGGACGTTAACATACCTCCTCTAGGTTGGAATAACAACGGCTCCTTCTTCTGGAAACAAATTTTATCGTTGCGTCACTACTTTCAGATTTCTACTATGACTGTGTTACAAAGTGGTGTCAACACGCTTTTCTGGTATGATAATTGGGGGGGTGTAAACCTTTCTTTCTTCAAATCAGACTGCCAGCCACCTGCTCGACAGTTTGCCACTGTGAGACAGGTGCTCACCTCTTGGTTTGATTTTGTACCGGCACCTATGTCTCACATTTTAGATGATCTTCACACCAAGGCTCAAAGCATTGCACTCACAGGGACTTCTGACAAAGTTCTTTGGAAATGGAGGAACGATGGCCAATACTCTGCCTCCTCGATCTATCAAAAGCTCATTTCTGCTAGAAAAGTGAAGTTTGATTTGTTTAGAATTTGGCACCTCAAAGTTCCTCCAACAATTAAAGTCTTCTTGATTCTGCTCACACATGATCGTTTACTCACACAGCAGCAGTTGTTGAAGCGTAACATTACTGTTCAAGAGCATTGTTACCTCTGCCATCAGAATTTTTTGGAGACGACTGAACACTTATTTTGCACTTGCCCCTTTGCAATTGATCTTTGGACTAGATTGGGTCTGCCTTTTACTGCTCTACAAGGAGTGAGGTGCATGCTGATGTTTATTTGCTCTGGTGACAACAATAATAGGAGTGCGACCATGGCTGCTACTGCTATATGGTCCTTATGGCTGGAGAGAAATAACAGGTTGTTTAGAAACAAACGAAGAAATGTCCAGGCAGTTCAGGACTGGTTGGTGCAGCAGGCTGCCCTCTTCATTAAGTTTTGCTAGATGCTACATACTAGATGCTTTTAGTTTACTTTGTTTTTAGTTTTTTCTTTTTCTTTTTGTACTAGATAGTCGCTATCTAGAATGTCTAAAAAAAAAAAAAAAAAAACAATGCATCTTGAATGAAAGATCATAGGTTCGAAATCCGACTAGGGAATCTTTACATATATTCAATTTTAAAATAAGTTGACCCAATTTATTTAAAAAATATTTTTATTTTTTTTAAAAAAGTTTTTTTTTATAGGAAGATGTTCCATATGCGTCTGAACACTGAAATGGTCTTTATTGCCTTCCTTATTCCCGTCTCCTTTTTTTGTGTGATTTTCCTTTCGTTGCTGGAGCCGACTTTAGTTTTTAAGCAACTGACATATGCCACGAGCCAAGGCAACCACGCATTTCTTTTCACGGGATCACATACTATCATCATGCTAAAATTGATTCGGACAAAATCGTAATTAATAAGTTTACAGTTGTCTATATATTTTATATTTCGTGCAAATATGTGATTAAAATGTCATTTAAAAAAATGCATTGCGAGCTGTTAGCTGTGAACCGTTCGAAATATTAAATCATTTGATACCTGATAAATACGCATGCACTATATATTATAATAATTTACTGGCATGATATATATAATGACATATTGATCAAATTTGGCTCTTCGCCAAAACAACCTTTAAAAGAACAAATTTTATATTCGAATGTGAAAAAAAATCTTATTTAAATTGTGCTTTACACGGTTGTCAATATTATTGAGTCATATGGTTAGAAATAAAATAGTCTATTTTTTTTTTTTCAATAATGATGTGGGCTTTGTCTAATTGTCTCCTCTCAATAGGAATGTAGCCATACACAAACTATAGCGTTGCAGCAGGGATTTGCTATCTAAATTCGGATGGTTTAAATCTTCCCTTATTTATGACTTCCGGGTAACCCATGTAGGTTGGGGACATGTATCCATCAAGGCATCAAGCGCCATATTATTTGATGATTTAATATAGATTCGTCCGATTTAGATAAATCTCTCCAAATGCTGCATTTTCTTTTTAGGATCATGCGTTTGGACAACGACTATATATTTTTTTTCCTGCTGTAAAATTAAGACGTAGCTAAACAAAATAATTTTTTTAAGATAAAATGTCTTAAAGAAAAGTTTAAATCTCTTTTTTTTTTTTTAGCTATTTGACAGAAAAAAAATTGTGCAGGTAATTGAAAATTTTATTAGAAATTGAATGGGAACCATGCCCGGTATCACACATGATACAACTGCTGATTGGTCCGTTTTAATTTTATGATTATGACTAATCATTTTCACATTAGTGCACCTCGAACTCAAACACTTACACAACGTCTATTGCAAAGAAAATGCTTAAATTTGTTACTGGATGAAGAAATATAGACGACGTCCACTAATTCACAATCTACGGCCTTGATCGATCAGCGTCTCGCATAAATTAAAACCGTAAACATCGTATTTATATCCATGGTAAAGAGGTGAAGGGATAATAAAATGATTTTTTTTTTAGTATAAAAGAAGCAATAAAAATGTATTTAACTATTAATTTTTATCATAAAAACTAATAACGAAATTTCAAAGATTTTGTCATAAATATTAGGCTACATTCTACATTATATTATTCCTATTTAAATTTAATTAATATATTTTGACAATAAAAATTAACAAAAAATATCCCATCTACATTATGAAAATGCGAATTTCAATATAATATCATTTTTTATTATTTCAACAAAATGGAAAAAAAATTATATAAGAGTTGGCATATTAACATGACATGGCCTACTCTTTTTTTTTTTTTGTCAGAAACACATATTACATCAGAATTTTCATCTACCCAACACAACACGACACAAATTTAGAAAGAGATTAATATTTGCTCGACAGTATGTAACACAACATAGCATGGCGCACACAAATGAAAAAGACACCGATAGTGCTATACCATGTGTCCATGTCACATGCAAGCTTATGATAGCAGGTATATATAACTAATTAATGCAAGTTCTGTCTAGTTTCCTTGGAATTTTCTTTTGACTGGGAGTGAGATAAGCGTGTGGTATTATGAGTCTTTATATCACAATCTGGAAATTCAGGATCTTTTGTCTTTTTGATGTTTCGTCCTTCTTACCTGAAACTCTACATTACTCTTTAGAAAATAAATAAATTTTGGGTATTTGCAGATTGTTGAAATCACATGACGGATGCAATAAAATTTTTATTTTGATCTTAATTTTAATTATAAATTCCATGATTAGTGAGTCTGATAGATTTGGTGCACAAAAATATATAATTACAGAAAACAAAAATTCGAAAATGAAGATTTTAAATGTGAGGAGAAAACACATTTATTTCACGTACGTGGGGGCCACAATAATAATCTATTTTAGTTAGCAAAATATCTCAAGCTAAATCTTAAAATTAAATTTATATTTCCAACAAATTCAAATGGACTGACCTATTTTCAGTTTTTATTGTTATGTAAACCTTTGTTTTTTATTAATAGAAAATTGTCAGCAATTGCTGACCCTCAAAAACAAAGGGACTGACTTGACAGTAATTACCAGCTGTATTGAGCTTTTGTTAAATTAATTCCTCGCCGACGTACGTCTCCATCGTTTTCGAAATTAACTACTGGTGTCTGGGTCTGTGGGAGACATTTGATCTCTTGTTTCGCAATTACATGTGCCTTGATATACGACCGTACGAAACTTATATAACGTACAGAAAAGTTTTCTTAGCACTTAAAGAGCTGTTCTACAGTTATAGAATAGAAAAGAGACGAACTCTGGTGGGATAGCTGCTGCTGACTGAAGTAAAATTAGATGGAATGAAATGAGATTAAGGAATCAGATAGAAGCTGTTCCAGTTGACTTTAGAAGCTATTCAGATGGAAGTTGTTCCAGGAATCCAGTTAACTTCCATGTAATTCCTGAGCCTAAAATCCGGCCCATTACACAAAGTTGGTATAGTAGGAGTTCCCATCATGGGCCACCTAGACCCCACAATCCTAGCGAGCTTAGTTAAACCTTAACTTAACTGTGCAATTCTAAAACTAAAATGGCAAGATAAAAAAAATTGCAAAAGTAATTTCTCACGCGCAAATAGAATTCTTTGAATTAATTGCTCAGTGTTGACGCCTGGTTCATTGTTAATGGAGGTCGATCGGTGCAAATATAATTTCTTGAATTAAGAATAAAATTGAATCCAATGTAGCAAAACTAAATTAAAATTTCAGATATTGATTAAATATATCCATTCTACATTGTGCATGTGATTTCAGTGGTGCTCACTTTACATTTTTCATTAGTACATAGCAATTAAGAGGAAAAAAGCCACAGAATCAGTTTTAGTTATTTCTTATTTTTCAGGTGATAATCGATAGTTGAAGTTGTAACCATATTAGAAGATAATATTTCCTTGGAAAGAGGAGATGGCAAAATTTTGCTTGAGAACTTCACGATATTTTAGTACATTAATTTCAGCCACATGTGCTTAATTAATCTTAGATTAATTAACTAAGGTCCTGATCAAAATTCTATTTTTTTAACATGGGATTTCATTTCATTTCATTTCGTTGGAAAATTCTTGATCAAAATGGAGGGATTTGGTGTCATTTGGTTGGAATTCCTATGTAATTAGATGCAACAAAATCCTATGAAATCAATTGAATTGAAATGAAATGAAATGAAATCCCGTGAAAAAAACATTTTGATCAAGGCCTAAACGAGTTCCCTCAAGTAGGCGATCACGATTATATAAATCACAGTGGAAATTTAGCAACAGCCCTCAGTTTGGGGTTCAGGGTTTTGGATATTGGATCAAGGAATCGTGTGTCTGTCTTTTGTGGAACACTATTTCCGTTTCCCTAGCAATTCTTCCAATTTTAATAATATTTCAGTGTTTTCAAATTTAACTAGAAATGTCATCATCACCTATTGGAGAAGAACTTCGGTTGCAAGCTTGCAGATATTGAATATACAACGGTAGTAAGCCTTCCAAATATTCATTATATAAGATCCTTTCCGTTTAAGAAAATCCTATCCCATAAAGCGTGAGGTGAATATTCAGAGGTTTTGGCACTCTTTTAACATCAAGGTATATATATGGAAGTTCAATGCAATTCATCTGATTAAATTTGATCGCTGTACTGTATAAATGATTTAATTGTCAGTTTAAAGTTCGTTTACTTTCTTCATTCGTTCAGACCGTGCAGAGTTCTTGTGCTGTCTATATGCCTAATTGGGCATTAATCTAACAAATTGTTTAATAATATTAAGCGAGCATTTTCGAAGAAAAGATAGAAGAAGAAGATTTTCATCACCAGGTGACACTAGGCATCCTCTCATAACTGTTCCAAGAACATACCCAGTCATCTCTAAATTTTAAATGGAACATTAACAAGCATGAAATAACACCTAGCTATAAAACTAGGTTTCAATGGGCCAATTAATGGACAACCTACGAACCTTCATCTGGTACTTAAATTAAATAAAAGACCTTCAAAATAATGTAAAAGAGCACATTATGACTTGCTTAATTCAGTGCAATATATATGTGAAACTGCAGAACATCAACAACCGCTAAATAGCACATTTATTATGTACGTTTAGATAATCCACACTACATCATGACATTAATTTTGACACAATAAGTTCCTAAAAATTGGGATAATTAAGACGTACATATTTTTTGAAGGTTGGGATAAGGCATACATTTAGGGTTTGAATTTGGTAATTAAACTGCTAACTCGCTTGAAAAGTGTCAAACACAAGCACCAAATTATGGATATATATAGAAATGAAAATGAGATTCTTGATCTCTTGATTGCAAGGAAGCTCCCTCCAGAGTACATAGTTTATATACATATATATCAAGTGCTCATGTAATTGGAACTACAAACACAAGATACAGTCTTCTGACTTTTAGAAAATATCTGTGGACAAGCATAAGAGCTCAATAAGCATAAATTCTGCCTCCAAAAAGTGCAATTTTTCTCGTTCTGATAAGCCTTATATGGGTTTGGTGTAAAACTCTACCTGTTGTTAACTGATGGAGCAAGTTTTGCACTTGGATAATCCATTTCTACAAAGCTTGCACTGGCCATGTTCTTATTAGGGTTTATTTGTTCTTCATTTAACTTGTTTTCAGCAACCAAAGAACGTACTTTCTTCTGGGACCTCACCTAAGCAATGAGAAAGATGCGGGCAATTGATCTAATTAGACGACAATTTAATTCTGTTTAAAGATTTTCATCTAACAGTTCTACACTGACGAAACAAGATTTTCATATCATTGGAGTTGCTCATAGTTATTTATCTAGCCAATTTATAGTTACTGATCAAATACACTCATGCATGCACTCACTCCAAAGTCTCCGCCTCACCCCATTTTGAAATCCAAAGTCACGCTTTGTGAACTTTATTCCCTGAGCCCGGATAAGTCAGGTTTATTCAGGGATAAGCATAAACATTTAATGCATATATAGCTAGGTATAGTCACTCTTCAGAGTCAAAAAAATAACGGACGTCCTTGATTTCCTCCACTATTTAATGCATATACTCCAATTAATTGTATCATAAATGAGTTTGCAAAGACAGATGAGAAGTTTACCTTAATTCCTTTCCTTTGTGTCAAACCATGATCACGACAACAACATGATAAAGCCATGCTTCCTGCAAGTTCAATCTGACTATAGTAAGAATAGTGAGTGGAGATATATATATATATATATATATATATATATATATATATATATATATATATATATATATATATATATATATGCATTCGGTGTATCTAGTTTCTTCCTCTGTTTTCTTTTTTTAATTACAGAGATCAACTTACATGACTGTGTTTCCTTAATTTATTACACAAGCTTAAGAACAGAATCAAATGTTTGGAAGAAGGTTTATCTATAGAAGTTGAGCAAAAGAGAGAAGAAACTGAAAAGGGCAGTCATGAATCAGATTAAATATTAGAAATAGATTATTTGATCATTTGTATAATAAAAATAAAAACATAATATATATATAACAAGACGTCGTAGTAATATGCAAATAAGTTTGTTTCACATTTCGAAATCAAAGTATGTAACTAGAATGCGTATCTCTTGTCAAGAGAACTTGTCTCTATATAAGAGGATAAAAAAAGGACCCTCAATTGTGTGATGGAGTGTGTGTTCTCCATTCTGCATAATCGAGATGAAAACCTGAATTCTCTTCTGATATGCTGTATGACGGCCTACTCCTCGAAATTACAACAGTTTTTGGTCTCTGAAAACAACTTGGCGGGTTTGCTTTTCTTATCTCATCTTTCATTTTATGGTTCTTGTAAGTTCTTGAAATCTCAGCTGTTGCTGTGGCCTGATAAATCTTTTCTGTCGTGGATTCTTTAATTGGGCGCGAAGGATACTTCATCTTCGCCACATCCTAAACAAGTGCAAGGGATTATATATGTAGTTGGAAAAAAAAAAAAAAAAAAAACATGTAATGTAGCAAAGTTGCAGAAACAAGAAAAATTACATGCAATTACAAATATCAACTTAGCAAATAATCACTAATGCGAGATGAGCATTGGAAATTTGGATATTTGGATAGGATATCCTGGTAAGTTGAAAAATGGTTTTGGACATTATAAGTGTGGTTTCGTGTAATTTTGGCGTACTTAAATTGATTTTGTGAGCATTCAGGAAATTATACAAAATTTAACCTTATCTTATTTCTAATAGTAATTTGGTATACTTGACAGCGGCTGTCAAGCATTTCTAAAAAAGATAATAATTTGGTATGCAACTCTGTAAAAATTTCTTTTTCACTGAACTTATCCGGCACGGCACTTCCCCAATCAGCCTTCAAAAAATATTTCATGTTTCTAATAAGAGAACTAGGTAGAGTTTCGACTTACCTTCCTTGAGTGAGATAACGATGTATGCAAACTACGCCCTCCGCATAAGGTAATAGCAAGAGACAGAATAAGAAGCATAATAAGAGAGGACATGGTGGTACTAGTAGTAGCTTGCACCGTTTTCATCAAGTCACACCATCAATTTCTATTGCATTAGCAGATCAAAGAGAGATGCAAAAAGAAAGAATAGGAGAGCAGTGCTAAAGACGCAGCAAGCTTTTTTAGTTTCTCTGAAGGGCCTTTTCAAAGGAAGGGGATAGAAAAGGGTATTGGTGGGGATGTGCTGTTGTTACTTAAAAAATTTTAAGAAAGCGCTAGGTTTCGAGGAGAAGAGACAAAGATGTTACTTCTGAGAAGCATTTTTGTAGCCTTTCTGTCTCATGTTGTATTCTCGGGGAGGTTTTTTTTTCCAAATAAAGGACATTAAGTTTTTCAAATTTCAAGTTTTTCCTAGGTAGCCTCTAATATATTTGTCAAAAATCTTTTTCCTTACTCTATCAAAAATATCTTTCAATATATCAAACAGAAGAATTTTTCGAATTTTTTTGAACATCAAGTTTACTAAATCACAAAATCAAACTCTCCAAGTTTGCCTGAATATTATGTCTTTCATGGTAAGAGCAATTGCAAACTGAAAAAAATCTAGAAGGGATACAAATCAGATCTATTTTGCTAAGATAGATTATGTAAATAAAAGTTTTTTAGTTTTAAATATTGGGAAGAAATTTTCTAGTCGAATTTCATACCCGCACGCGATTTATACATTCTTATGAGGATAGAATTAGTATTTTTTTTTTTGGAGGAATTGACAGCGGCTGTCAATTTAGAACAGAAAAAAACAGAAAAAAAAGAAACACAACGAAAAGGAAAGTTAACGCAGATCAAAGCCATCTAAAACTATGCATCGCCTCCTGAGAGATCCTAGCCACCGTGGCTGTAGCAGAGCAAGTGGTATGCCGAAAGATAGAGCTGTTCCTGTCGGTCCAAACACACCAGAGGGTAACTGCAAGCCAAGCTTGGAGCTTAACATCTGAGCCTAAGGCCAAGAAGGAGGAGAGAAGTGAGTCTTTAACAGAGTGCGAGACAACCAAAGGAGGGGCATTCAAGACATGCCTAACGGTGTTCCAAACTTCATTTACGAAGGGGCACTGGAAGAAGAGGTGCAAGGAGTCTTCAAAAACTTGAGCAGTGCAAAGAACGCAAGGATTTCCTAGCGAAATGTGGCGCCTTTGTAACTGCTGCTGAGTGAGAAGGCGATTATTGAACAGCAGGTGAAGAAAGAATTTGACCGTTGGCCTCACTTTGAGTCCCCAGCAGAGCATGAAAGGGGTTCTGGCCTTTCCAGCTAAAGCAAGCGAGCTGTAAGCAGAAGAAACCGAAAAAACGCCAGTACTAGCCCAACGAAAGGAGGCAGTGTCAAGCTGACTGTTGAGAGCGACATCTTGTGAGACTGAGCAGATGAGATTTTCTTTGAGATTACGAGGCATCGGTAGCAGCTGATTGAGCAAGGGAACAGCCTCACGGAAGCTGATTTTGGGTCTAGGAGGTTTGACCGAATGCTTGAGACAGTAAACTAAGGGCTCCCCTCCCCAGTTATCAAACCAAAAAGAGGTGTTGGCGCCATTCCCGATCACCGCCGTTGCAGAGATCTGAAAGTAAAAACGGAGAGATCGAACATCTTTCCAGAAGAAGGAGCCTGCACCATTCCAGTTAATTGGAGAATTGTTGCCACGTACAGGAGAGTAGAGAAGGCGAGAAACCGAGCTCCAAAGGGACAGGGGGGCATTGTATAGTCTCCAAAGCCATTTGAGAAGAAGCGCTAAGTTTTGGAGATGCAAGTCAGGTAAGCCCAAACCTCCAGCAGCCTTTGGCAGACACACATGTTGCCATGAAAGCAGTGGAATTCTTGTGTTCCCTTGAGAGTTTACCCCCCAGATAAACCTGCGTCTAGCCTTGTCAATTGATTTAATGAGCCAAGCAGGTAACTTGAAGACAGCCATGAAGTAGGAAGGAAGGGCTGACAATACAGAGGAGGCCAAGACTAGGCGTCCTGCTCTAGAAAGAAGCCGACTCTTCCAGCCTGACAGCCTTTGTTCAATTTTATCCAAGATCGACTGAAAGCAAGCCCTGTCGGGTTTTTGCATGGTAAGAGGCAGGCCTAAATAATCAATCGGCAGTTCTGAAATCTTGAACCCCAACAAAGAAGAAACCATGCCTACTTGCTGAGAAGAGAGATTAAAAGGAACGAAGCTCGATTTATCCGCATTAACTTGAAGCCCAGAAACTTTGGCAAACAGATGCAAAACTAATTTTAAGGTGCGCAAGGTTTTGATATCCGCCGAGGCAAAGATTAGGGTATCATCCGCGTACTGCAGCAGGAAGAAAGGAGAAGGCAATCTCGTGGAAAGAGCCGAATCTAAAGCAGTGGCCGCACCTTGAAGCATTCGAGCAAGAACATCTGTTGCCAAAAGAAAGAGGAAAGGAGAGATGGGGTCTCCTTGTCGAACCCCTCGTTTATGCTTAAAAGGCCTTGATCGACACCCATTGAGCAAAACAGAGGAAGACGCGGTGGTAAGCAGGAGATTTATCCAACTGATGTAGTTCGGTGGGAAGTTTCTTTGAGTAAGAATGGTATTCAAGAAGGACCAATCAACCATATCAAAGGCCTTCAAAAAATCAATCTTAAGGAGAACCGAAGGGCTTGAGGACGAGTTCAAATGAGCGACCAACTCTCTAGCTACAGTGAAATTCTCAGCAATCATCCTTCCTCTGATGAAACCCGTTTGGCACGGTGTGATCAGATCAGGCAAGAAAGGTTTTAACCTTAAGGCCAGCACTTTCGAGATGAGCTTCGGGATATAGTTAATAATGCTAATCGGCCGATAATCTCCTACATTCATTGCAACCTCTTTTTTGGGCAGCAGGATTAAGTGCGCATAATTGGAATTATGCAGGCAAAGAGTTCCGGAAAAGAGCTGATAGAACACAAGCAGAACATCTTCTTTAAAAACGCGCCAGTACCGTTTGAACAATTCGTTAGGGAAGCCATCTGGGCCGCTCGCTTTGTTATCAGCCATACTCATGACCGCTCTAAAGATCTCTTGTTCACTGAAAGGCACACCAAGTGGAGAGAGGTCAGTGAAAGTCGGATAAAGATGGGAGCAAGAGAAGGCATAGGTTTCAGAAGCGGTGCCAAGAAGCGAATGAAAGAAGGAAGTGAAAGCATCTGCTATCTGCCCAGGTTGAACTAAGGTTTGACCATTGTGCTGTAAAGAGGAGATGTGTTTGGCTCTCTGTTTAGCCGAGGAAAGAGCGTGGAAGTACGCTGTGTTGCGAAGGATAGAATTAGTATTGAGACAAGAAGATATTTTCTTCATTTAACTCGGAATTTACAGTTACTTGCTTTATGGTGTCATTTCTGATTGCTTTTTTTTATAAATTATTCAACTCAATTAAATGTAGTTCTTAGAGTATTAATTGTCATATAAAAAATTGAATACCTCTCGATGTGTATTGTGTATCATATTATAATTAATTGAATTTTTACATTATATATACTAGAGCACATAACAAAAAATTCAGGTTAAAAATAAAAATTAAAACTTGTTTGAATAGGAAACGATTGGGTGTCCTAAAATACTTTTCCCTCCAAAGAAAAGGAATTATGAGAAGTACAATTAATTGTGCGACTAATACAATTAAACTTCCATAAACAAACTTTTGGCAGTCATACAAATGAATCACAGTTATAAAGATATTATGTTTAGAGAAATGCGCAAAGATGGAGGAAGACAAAAGCAATGTCTCGCCAAAAATGAACTTCTTGCACGCGCAACAACGAATTAGAAACGCTATTACCGCTAAAAAGCGTAGTAAATGAAGAAAAATTAGTTAAAAAGTACTATTTAAATAAAGAACAAGCCCCAAGGAGTAGCTATACAACATCCCTTCAACCACGCATAATTGTCCGATCTTTCATCTTCGTACAATGCACAACCATGCTGCCATGCATGAATGAATGCCTATGCGACAAAATTGAGGTAATGTTTGTGTTTATAATATGCATTCAGTGCCGTGTAGCTTAATCTATTCTTTCATGTGTCCGAAATAGGCAGCAAAGTTACTCGTCATACTTTGTTAAGATAAATCATCGCCACAGGAAAAACCAGGCACCAAGTGAATGTTGGGCCCAACTTAAGGTACACGAGTGGCTCTCATGTGCCCCCTTTGACTCTTTTAAATTAATTATATGACTTGTCGATTTCATTTAGATTAATTATATGAACTTCTTGATTGAATTTTTTTAGTTTAAAATTTCAAAGTCATCTTTTTCCATGACAACTTGGTTTGGGATATAACGGGACTAGCCAAAACATATTGGCGCCTATAGAACTGAAAGCTCTAGCTTTTGCTAAAGTGAAAATTTTTGGTTAGCGAGATCAGATATTTCGGTAATTTCTTGGCTGTATAAGTTGTATAAAAAAATAAACGGAGAAAATGGAATGTACGCTGACAACGCAATATTAGACAGTATTACCAGTGCCGTTGTTGTCTTTCATTTTGGGGTTTTTGAGATAAATGTGTCTGTGTAATGGATATTTCTATTTTAATTTGCTTGAAGGGAAGTGACAGCAATCAGCTGCTTGTTTTCCAAAAAAAAAAATAAAAAAAAAGGAAGGAGTGAAGTTGAGGAGATAAGATTTCAGTTAGTACAATTTCATCTCCTTCAAATGGCATTTCGAAAACAATAAAATTTTATGGGAATTTAGTTTGAATGTTTGATCAGGAATTGCAAAAGTTAACGATGAACTTAATTCAATTATCCATTTTATGACGTCAAATTCATTCCAAAAATCAACTTCTCATCCCCTTGTCGTGGCTACCAAAGCCTAAGAATGAGGGTAGGGCTAATTTGTTGACCACATAACAATGAAATAACTAATAATAACATTCTGGAATGCTGCACATTGTTTTCTTCTTTCGAATAGGAAAATTTTATATTTTGAAGTGCTACTACCCACATATTATTTATAAATTTTTTTTCTGAGAGTGAAACAACTAAACGGTGACAATATTAGAGGAAAAATGCCGAGACAAGATCTTGCACTCAAAAAGACAAACATACCAGACCTTGATTCAATATCCAGATTATTTTAACTCAAATGGGTTTTTGTTGTGGGAAACTACGGTGTATTGGGGTTAGCAATTTCCAATGTAAAATTGAAATCATCAATGATCACCACAAAGGGACACCTTGTTTAATTAACTACATTTAACAACAAATGGCTTGAAAGCACTTAGAAATTGTGAAGTTTTCATGCCAAGTTTCAAGTCAACCTCTCCGCCTCCCAGCCAAAAATAGTCTTCTTCTAACTTTGTAATTGCTTCATCTATTATCACCTGAGATAAAATTCATAGCATATATTAACGTTACTCATCATGTTAAGATCTAGAAAGGAGAAACAACAAAACAATAGTATAAAAATGAAAATTACCGGAATGTCTGTTCGCATCCCAATGCAAGTGACTGCATTGTGTATGAATCCAGTGAGTTCCAGTGATTCATCTTCGGGAGCTAGTCTCACTGACACCATGCAATGTACAATCAATTAACTAATTTGCCCAAAATTTCAAAGTTGGGCATGTATTACACAACTAATTTGGCCGAAAATGTGTTATACATGTTTAATAATTTTTTTTTACTTAGAATTGACATGGGGCATAAACATAACTTTTCCTTTAAGCTTATCAAAAGTGACAATTTAAACAGTAATGAATTCTGTATGGTTATCACAATGGCGCAGTGGATTCTAATGCCTAATTATGTACAATAACATGGTCAGGCTGGCAGTACAGGGTCATGTCAGAGGTGGACAAGTAGTAGAACTCTGTTCAAACATGGGGCTTCTCAGTCGCTGCAAGATGGTTTCTGATACAAAAGATTCTGCACCATTTTTTGCCCTTGACTATAGTTTTACCATGGTTACACTTGTACTTCGGCCATGCTAGTACAAATTGATATGCTGCACCTATTGGTACTCATTGTGCAGAAGTTATACCCAAATCAATATTTTTACATGTATTAAAAAGATGTTGTACGACTTACTATTGAATCGCTTCTTCGGTACTTTCTTGTCATTTAGGGCATAAAGGAAATTCTTGATACTTTCTGCATTAAGCCTAGCCATATACTATACAAAATCACAAGACAACATATGAGAAAAAATTTTTAAAAGAGAAAGGTATAACACAATCCAGGTTGTTATATTTATAAGTTACCTGAACCACAACAACATAGTATTTCGAATTTTTGGGGTTGCTGCAGTCTGTAATATCTTCAGAAGCCTGGGTATTGACCTGAGAGGAAAGCCAATAAATATTGTAATAAATGTCAAATTTCAATAATATGCAAGAAAAACTTGTACACACATGAGGATGGAAGTGCAAAGTATGCCGCCATAAATGCACTTGAACAAGTAGAGACAGGAAATGAAACAGAAGATTGCAATACACTAATAAGCAAAGAAACGCTAATTTTCTCCTAAATATTATTCCTCAGAAAGAAAGAACTTTAGCTGTTTAATAAAATGACAAAGAAAGAACTGGTTCAAAAATGCATTACCATGACAATGCTCTTGCACAGCTGCTCAACACGGGAGGCACTGAGTATCTGTCGCCTGTCTTCAAGGCTCTGATCGTAGTAATCAGAGGCTACGCGTTTCCAGGCAAAGTTGTTGACACCTCTGGCAAGAAGGATCTTTGAGAGTCGGGTCTCCATAGATTCAGCAGCATCCTCTCCGCATCCCTTGGATGATGAGATGGAGGAGGCTGCGAGGCGCAACTCGAGTTGAGCAATTCGATGGAGAAGTTGTGTTTGCTTTGCTTCCAAATCTGCAAGCGTCATGGTTGACACCTAGATACTTCAGACACCAAAGATCAATGTCAAGGGTTAATTAAGGAAAAACATAAGTGATTTAAGATCTAGAGCTGAAGTTAAGTTTGCTTACCTTTAGCATGCAATATAAAAATCATGTATCATTGAAAAATATTTTGTCCAAGACATCGTAATAAAATGTAAAAATGACTTGCACAACAGTACAGTTGACTTAGAGAGGAATATATCTTAACACCTTGCTGTCAACGACAAAATCTTCTTTTACCCATTGACTAAATTTTTTTACCATAATAAACACTTCGCCTTGTATTTTACAGAAATTAATGATAATATATATTCCAACCAATATACTCCATCTTAAAGTAATTTACTGAAGTAATACAAAAATCTTAATACTATATTTCCCTAACTTCACAGTGGTCTATGTTTAGTAGTCTGGTTAGTTGGCCTAAATCCAAATCAATTCCAGACATAAGAGGTCTCTTTGACAAACAGTCGCCACAAACACATAATCCATCATCATAGGTAATACAAGAGGGAGAGAAACCAGAAAGCTCAGGTGGAAATCCTCAAATTTTGTATGCTGGTACCACCCTGAGTAAGACTTCTAACAATGATAAACACACATACACAGGAACCATATGCCATGACAAATCACACCAGTCATATCACATGTCCACATCTCGAATCACATTCACAGATATGCCAATATCCAAAGATATATATTTCAATTAAACCCACACTTGCAAATTTTAGGGAGAAAAAAAAAGTCATGTGCGGTTATTTATTTTTTATTAAAAAAAATGCAACAAACTTAATGCAATTCATATCAAAACAATTTCTCATGATCATTTCAGAATACATTTCGAATGCAAGGCCTTAACTAAGCAAATGCACAAAATAGATTTTCAGAATTTAACTAAAATCAGGATTTCAAAGATAGATTTTCATGCTACGCCAAATCCTAAAGTATTACAATCATATAGAAACTCTCAAGTAAAAATCCAGCACCTGTTAGGACAAAGCTAAAGTTATTGATTCTCTACTGCTACAGATGGACCCTACTGTTTTCTCCTACTGAACTGGTACCAGTATCCAAATTCATCAAATTTCATTTCTAACCCCCCACCTAAGCCATTATTCTAAAATGTATATTAATAAATTTATCAGAACACAAATTGGCTAAAACCATTTATCAAAACAGGTAAGTGTTCATTTCCCTCAGTCCAGAATGGTGATTTCAGCAACTCAACCGAATCAAGAAATAAGAATATAGCAACTAGATATAACCAGGCGCAAGTAAGGTGTACTACCAAGAGATACCATAGTGAAACGAGTTTCAAACCGAATTACATCAAAGGAAAAGAAATAGGGGGTCGAGAATCAATACCACACAGGAACGCAGGGAAACAATGTCTAGTCTTCTTCTCTTTCTCCAGCCCTAGCTAGCCCCGCTACCACCTGGCTTGGCAGTTGTCACAGCCACACTCTCTCTCTCTCTCTCTCTCTCCCTCTCACGGGTCAAAAAGATGAGAAAGAGGAGATGAAGAGATCGCAGTGCGCGGCGAGGTTTTGCCAATTGGGCCTAAAATGGACAACATACAAAAATAAAAACTAGAGCGATATTAGAGATTTTTTGGATGTTTACATAGGTTCAGACTTCCTAAAATATATAGTTTTTTTTTTTTGGGTTAATTAGATTTACGTCGCTGTAAAAATTTAAAATTAGTAAAATATCATCACTAAATGACAAACTAGTTTTATGCCATTACAAAATAATAAAAATTAGTTTTTTGCCACCGAAAAATTAATTTGTCAATTTTACCCTTTTAAACATGCCACTACAAAAATTTAAAATTAAAAAAATATCATCACTAAATGACAAATTATTTTTATGCCACTACAAAAATTTGAAATTAGAAAAATGCCATTGCTAAATGACAAATTAGTTTTATACCACTACAAAACTTTGAAATTAGAAAAATGTCATGTATTTTGATATAGAATGATTTCTAAAAACGTTTGTGAATGTGTGTATTTCAATCCAAGGCCAAGCTACTATATTTATTTCAAAATAATTCAAACGAAAAATATTTATGTGTTTGGATAAAGAATCATAATAACGAGAATAATGTTAGGTAAATTATATTTTAAACGGATTAACGAAACAATGTCAATACCTTTTTTCTAGCGCCAAAAAGAAAGAGATTATTAATTTAAAAAATAACGACCATCTTAATGAAAGCAAAGTAATTGATTTATAAATTTTTTCAGCAATTTGGTCCGTGTGTGTTTGTATCCAATTGATACCTATGGTTTGTCAATCTAATTGGTTACCTACTTGGCTTCCATTATTGTTGTACTGTGCCGTTTTTATGTTTGTACTTGAAGTAAACATTTTCATTTGTTTCACCTATCCGGTCCACAAAATAAAAAAATTTTGAGAATTTAGAATTTCACCAGACCATAGGAATCAAGGGGTGATGAACGACAGCAAATAGAGGTAGCGTTTGGGAATTTTTAGTGTTTTTTTTACCGTAATTTTTAGGATTTATTAAAAGGGCAGTTTGGGATTTTTTTTTAAATAATGAGAGATTTCTAGATCAGGGCTGATAAGAATCATCCCCAATATTCACCATCCTCACCATCCCCAGCGGTTATTAAACGCATTTTCTATTTTTGGCTATCATCCCCATCCCCTCTACGCGTTTTCTATTTTGGCTATCATTCTCCGTTTCGCTAACCCTTCCCCGCCCTTCTGCTTCGCTCTCCTTTCCCGCCCCTCTGTTTCGCTCCCTTCAACAATTACAATATTAACTTCAACAGTTACATATTAACTTCAACAGTTAATATATTAACTTCCCGGCAGTTATTAACTTCAACAATTATATATATATTAACTTCAACGGTTACGATATTAACTTCAACAGTTATATATATTAACTTCAACAGCTACGATATTAACTTCAATAGATATATATTAAAAGTTAATATATATAACTGTTCCATTTGTATATATTAACTTCAACAGTTATATATATTAACTTCAATAGCTATGATATTAACTTCAACAGCTACGATATTAACTTCAACATTTATATATATTAACTGTTATGTACTTATGTATATTAACTTCAACAGTTAATAGAGACGCTCGATAATTCATAGAGGCGCTGGACAATTGTTGAAGTTAATATGTAACTGTTGAAGGGAGCGAAACATAAGGCATGGGAAGGGGAGCGAAGCAGAATATTGGGAATAATTAATGAGAGCGCTGCGTTGGATTTCATCCCTGGATTCTATCATCCCATCATCCCCTAGAATCCTCATTAATTATCCAGTGTCTTCATTAATAGAAGACCAGGGGATGATGGGATGATAGAATCTTAGGGATGGTCTTAAGCAATTTCGATTTCTAGATGTCATTTTTAGTATTTAATCATTTTTGGAATAAGATAATGACATATATCTAATTTACACAATTTGATAATGGCATAAATCTAATTAGCAATCTAACAATGGCATATCATTAATTAACTATTTTTCACGGTGGCATAAAACCAATTAATCCTTTTTTTTTTTTTTGAAAAATCAGCCATATTATATGGATCTATATATGAGTAAAAAAAACACATTACTTTTAATGAAAGTGCGTTGCTAAAAAAAAGAGCAACGCACTTTCATTAAAAGTCACGTGTTCGAAATTGGGCTAGAGGGATCTTTTGTGATATTTATTTTTGAAATAAGTTGGAGAGCTTGACTCCCATCTTATCTTAAAAAAAAAAAAATATTTCTGAGCGTTATTTATTTTTAAAATAAGTTAGAGAGCTTGACTCTCATCTTACCTTAAAAAACGTTTCTCCGTGTTGGTTTCATAAAAGTAGACTAGTGGTTTGCTCAAACCAACCATCGAGTTATTTTTTCCTAATTCTCTTTGATGCGACTTAATTTCTACTGAGACTTAATTAGTAAGAGTAAACTAAGTATATATATATATATATATATATATATGGAAAGAGGAACACGAATTAATAATACGTACGAACATAATTGTATGGTTTGAGTTTCAAAGAAATGAGATGTAAAATAAGACTATTTGCTCGATATTGGGATATTTCTGAGAGAAAGACAGGTTGCCCAAAAAACCTATCAAGCCTAGCGAGGGAGGGGATAGCTCTCTGATTTGATCAAGTGAAAGATCTGTCAATCAGTTGGAGGTTCTGCAAAGCTAAATCATCGATAATTTGTTGAAAATCAACAGAGTCAACGGGGTTGTAAGATTGATTGGATCTTTCAGCTGTGGAGAGAGTGATCTTGAAGTTTCCACAGAGGAGCCAAGGCATGCCAGCTGAGGGATTGACAAGTCTTAGGTGGAACCGTGGAAGTGAGAGATCTCTATTAAGAGAAGTGGATGGGCCATACACTATGATCAGCCTGAAACTTATACTATCTGTATTGAAGCTGAAGTCAATTGTCAAAGAGAAAACAGTGTTCAAAGCATTAGAGACAAACAGGCAATTGGCATCCCAAACCAATAGAATTCTTTTTCTCGTCTCCACGACATCAACAGTAAGAAAGGATTTGAAATTTCTACTACAATTTTGCATGACTTTTTGGTCAGAGGGGTAATCCCATTTAATTTCTGGCAAGCAAACAATTTGTGGTTTCTCCGGAAGAACAGTTTTCTTAATAGCAATTTTTTTATCATAATCATTTAAGTCTCTAACATTCCAAGAGAGAATATTAACAATGACTGTCATTGTAAAGAACGATGAATTTCACTATATAATAGAGAGGGACACTAGAACAATTAATTGAGATTTGAGTTTCTTTTTTTAATGTAAGCACCAATATTAATCTCAGTGTAATAATAATTTATCAAAAGATCAAATTTGGAGAACAATGCCTTTCTGGACAATAATGATAATTATTGCATTCGAAAATCCTGACGCTAATTTTAAATCTAAGACACAGCTAAGCAGCTAACGCAATGAGAGATGAATCATTAGAGGGAATGAGGGTATTTTGATCACAAAATTTCGAAATTGATTAACTAAAATTAAAATATCATTAAATCATTAACATTAATGAAAAGGGTAAATATCCATACTATCTAAGATTGGAAGGGAATATTTATATTTTTAATGTTTGGAGGAGATATTTCTAATCTGCAAAATATTTAAGGGGTATAGGGTTGATTTTTTTTTTTTTTTTTTTTGAAGAATTAGCTAAACATGTGATAAGATCATAAGACACGGGTTATTTTTTATGTATCTATTTATTACTAGAAGGGCTAATCAAGCTTCGCTCGATACATGAGTTTTTATTAAATTAATTTTTATTTTATTTTTATAAGAAATTTATTTGTAATTCTTTTTTTTTGTATCTTTTGGTTGTTCAATTCAATTTTATTTATTTGCAACAGACAAAAAAGAATTGTCTAAATTTGTGGATGGTTGTAAATTGATTATCAAAGACATGATGTTTTAAAATGATAACCTAATTTGTATTGAAAATAATCTTGTAAATAAGATTAGAATATTGTCAACCTTATTTTGATTGCTTTAAAATAATGTTAACCTGTGTGTGCCTCCTCAACTTACAAACTGATTTAATTTAATTTAAGTGTGCCATATCTCTTTTTGCTTTTGGTTAATAATATCCCCCCCCCCTTCCTTGGGTGCTTTATTTCAAAAAAAAAAAATTGTGCCATGTCTCTTGAAGTTACAAAATCCTTAATTTTGCAGTTTAATTAATTGAAAGTAAACAGCAGCATTTTCTCCTCTACACTTTGGTTTCCACAACATTGGATATTTATACCTTTTATGCTTTAGTTTCCGAAAACATTATTGAGAGAAAAAAAATATCATCAGTAATTATTAATTACTAGCAGATACGCCCACCCAATGTGTGGGGAAATTTTTATTATTTTGTTACACTTAAATAAAATAGATAATAGATAAACATATAAATATGGGAAAAGGTAAATTGATGAACATGGATATTTTTTAACGAATAAAATTATTAAAAAATTTATGTGGGATTGTCAAGCTTAAATATAAAAGCAAATAATAGTTATGTACATAGAAGCTATAAGTATTTTGCATCATTTATGTTCCAGATGCAAAGAAAATTATGATATGCAAACGCAATATAAAAAATATGCATCAAGTTATTATTTGAAAAAAAACAGATTTGGAACGTCCTTGAAATGGTGTATGCAATAGGAGAAATTAAAAAAATAGTGCAAGAAAAAAAATAATAAAATCGCTAGAGTCAAGAATCGAACTCAGGAAATATTGACAAACTCCCTAAAAACTTTAATTCAATTCAGCGACCGGACACTTTCTGTCAAAGAGTCTGACTCTTTGTTAGAAATACAAATCTGAACCGCACATCATATCAAATTGCACAGATCAATGGTTTATAATTGATGTTAACACATGTTTCCACCCCTAGTGGTTGGAATTCATGACCTTTCTATGGCTGCTTTTATAAGTAGTATAGAAAATGTTGTATCTCGTTTCCCTTCATATGGTCCTGAAATAATAAATATTTCAATAAAAATGGAAGGTGCTCATTAATTCAAATGAGTAAAAATGATACAGAGAGAAAAATATAAGAATAATCAATCACTTTCCTATTTCCTCTCTAGTTAGACATTCAATTATAGTGAAATACGTTTATACCAAAACTGATCCGATCAAATATGTATTTCATGGCATCTAGGTGAGTAATGAGGTAACCTCGAACAATAAATTGAACTCAAATTGCTACCAAAATGCAGCATGAAAGAACAATGACAAAAATCAAAACTCGTTGTTAATAGCAATCTCTAAACTTACGTATGGATATAATCCAAAAGAAGAGTCAGATATAGACTTTATATTAATAATAGCAGATTCTTTTGATCCAATACATTGATTGGATCATACAAATGAACAGAAAATTAATTATTAATTTTCAATCTTAAAATATGATTCAATTTCTATTCTACCCTTGGTTACATCCAATGAGCATACAAAACAGCACACCAGTTCCAGAAGTTTGAGAATTTGAGATGATTAAACATCTAGCAGCTTGCTAGGGCCCGCAATTTTTCTCACCCATTTCTTCTCGTCGAGAGTGTACGATGCAAAATATCATGGTGATGTTTCTTATTATAAGTTGGCTCTTGGTTTACCTTGTACTTTGGTAATATTAGTTTACTGGTCCACAAAGGGTTGAAATCATGCCATGGCATTGGCATTGGCTCTTGGTCTGGACTGGGTTCTCACTAATAGAGATGATCACTAATTTATTAAATAAATGAATTATAATTTTAGCTACCATTTTAGCAGTAAAAAATTTAGTAGACAATTGTTAGCAGATGGGACCACTAAAGATGGGATTTATCCATTTTCAAGAACAGATCCTCACTTATGTTGGAAATTTCACATATTTACTTGGAGCGGTTGCCCTTTTTTAGTCATTAGAATCTATGTTGAGTTTATAAGTTTTTTATAACACAAAAAAGATGTGCTGAATGACCACAGTTAGAGGTCCAACCACTTCACCAGCTTTGTGTTAGCAAAATCGAGTTACATTTAAGTAACATGAGTATAGTTGTCTATACCAGTAGATATTGATACCATCATGCATTAAGAAAATACTCAAAATGCCTACCTAAATTAAGTCCTAAATAATAATCTACATAGCATAATCATGCATATCAAAATACCTTGAAAACAGACGATGCAGCAGTCACTCTACTATTACACCATCTTCTCAATGTACTTGCCAACTCTGTGGTGTCCTTCCCTCTCTACTCATAGCATAACCATGCATATCCCATGCCCAATTTGATTGATTTGCTGAATATAAAGAGATCACTTGTATAAGCATAGATTGGTTAAGACAAAAATCAATTAGCTCCGAAAAAGTTATCTATGGCGAAATCCCATAATTCATACCTCCATTGATTTCACAAATTGCTAAAATTATTGGAGTACTCTCTTTTTCTTCTTTTTCTGATAAATTTTGATAGAAATAAGAAAATCCTAGAGAAGCTAATAACTATATCTGGAAAAGGAAAAAAATAGAGATCATGAGGGTCGAGGTCATCAACATAGACACTGGTGTCTTGTGCTTTCATATAAAATCAAGACACTGGTGTTTGATTTCACATAATCCATCACATCTCAGTAGCACTTTGTATTTCATTTCAACCTTCATGGAGAAGCATCATCTGAGTCGCTGCAAATTAGTTTATTATTAGCTATGGATATCATATACTGGTGTCTTGATTTCACATAATCCATCGCATCTCAGTAGCACTTTGTATTTCATTTCAACCTTCATGGAGAAGCATCATCTGAGTCGCTGTAAATTAGTTTATTATTAGCTATGGATATCATATAAAAATAATTGCTCAAGCTAATCATTCCAATTTTTTTTTCCCAAATAAATTACTTTTGCTTGACCATAAGAAGTGTCCTCCTAGGGCTCTTTGAATAAAACTGATTTGGCAACACCATCAAGATCTTTCCTGTAATTTGTACAATAAAACGATTGAAATGAAAGATGGATGTCAATAATTATCATGGTTGTTGTCATGATATATGTGAAGTTTGTAAGTACCTTTTCTATTTCTGTTCTTTGTTGTCAGTACCAGGAGTGAGCGGAGTTTGACTTGTAGATGGAAAGACCCCTATTTTTTCAGGAGTTTTAAATTCCTGTTTTATTTGTTTGAGGGAGATCGTTGAACCTTTTTCTTCAATGCTTGCCAACATGTCAGAAGACCTATATACGAATTTTTTTCAGCATATATATATTAACAAAAAGAATAAAAGTTTCTATGATAATAAATAATATAGATAAGAAAGGCTCAATTTGAAAGGTACAGGAAAAAGTTTCTACCATACCATCATATATATAGAAGAAACAATAACATAACAAAATATTAAATACTTTAATTATGCAGTAAATAAATATATTTAATGTCCCTATTCCTTGCACAAACTGTCAACCACAGCTCACCAAATAAATCATCAATGATTATTCTTTATTGATTAGCAGCAATTTATTTGTATTGGATTTATGCGCTGCCTATATCTCGCCTTTGTTAAAATGGGTCATTTTAATTTCCAATATTGCCAGCAACATATTTTCATACAGAGTTTCAGCATCAAAAAATATAAATTTGTTAACATCCTAATTACAGAAGGTTGGCCGTGTCGCTTTTGATTAATTTTTTTAGACACAGACTCCCACACATCTTTATTTATAATACTAATTAATACTGATACTGATACCGATGATGGCGTTCACCTCTTATTATTACTACTAGAAATGATTCGTAGACTTCTTCCAAAGAAAAAAAATCTGTGGATAAAGAAAAAAATAATTAATTTTCAAAATAAAGCAATTTCTATAGAAAAGAAAACTTACACGTGGAAATACAAAAGAAAATATTGTCTTAGTAGACACATCAAATATATTTTTTTAAGAAAAAAATAGTTTTATGCCACTACAATTTTGCCAATTCAGAAAATGACATTTTTAGATTTTAATTAAAATATGTCGCTTTAAATTCACTTAAATTAGTTTTATATCATTACTTCCTCTAAAAAATTAGCTAATTAAATTTGTTTATGAATCAATTGCCCTTAACATGTAATATGAACTCGTTTATAACACTAATTACCAGTACAAGTATTGTACCAGTAATTCAGTGTTGTTTAAGGTTAATTATCAGTTCTTGATGTGCTTTGAAGTTTAACTCATTTTAGCTGTATATATGATCATTGTTTCAACTTTCAACAAACGCGCGCGCACACACACTAAAAGTTTGAAATTTAGTTCAAGTGTATAATTAAATAAGCTCGACGTGCTAAACAACTACTTATATTAATAATTATAAGTACATTAATATTGTTATTATAAATTAATTAAAATATAATTATAAATGAATTTTGTCAAGAGGTCAGCGTGTTAGGACTTACGAGACGTTGAAAAGGAGAGCAATCATCTATGATGGACAGAAAATTTTCCATTAATTATTAATCTATTATCCACTCCCAAAAAAATTGTGTATTTTCCTTCGCAAGAAAGACCAAAAAAAAAGGTGAATATCATCGCGCCATGTCCGATAAAGCGCGTGCAGCGTAACTCGTGTGGTGTGCCGCCGCTCTGGTCGGTTTGCTCGGGTCCGTTGTCTCTACGGCGTCTCTCTTCTTTCCTCTAATAAATTGGAAGTGTCAGAAATTAGTTTCCTTGTAATGCTTCTACTGCACTCTGATTGGTTGCTGCAAGCGGTGAAGAGAACGGTACAAGTGGTCTATTAATTAATATATATATATATATATAGTCTACATCAAAAAAAAAATTTCAAAAAAACTATATATAGAGTTTAGAATTCTGATCACTGGAGAATCTTTTTTTCTCAAGCCCCCATTTGTTTCTAAAAAAATTAACACTAATGAAGTAATATCTTCAATTTTATTTATTAGATAACTCCATACATAATGCATATTTCTAGACAATCTTACACATGTGATCAAATCCGCTCACTTATTTGGTGCTCTGGATGCTCTGAACACAGACGTGCTGAAAACTTAAATTGGTATTGGACTTATTGTTTAGTCCGGCAGGACTGATTGATATTAACTTTTGGGTAAGTATGATAGCTAAAATTTTTCATACTTGAACCGACTAGTACCAGGTTCATCGTCGGCCTACCAAGGCTTTATGTATACTTTTTTTTTTCTAGTAACGGGTATCGGTGGTAAGTCCACTTTTCTCAAAAAGAAAAAAAAATGTATATCAACCATATAGTTATCAAATATTTAAAATCTATGGTGTCGATTGGATTGTCTAAGAATAAAATTAGAATTATTTATTCGGGGTAAAAAATATTATTCCTAAACGATTAAGACTATTTTTTTTAGATTTAGAGTGTTATTTCTAAGTGGTATAATATTCAGAATAAATTTTTATTCCTAGTGTATTTGGATTATCTTTTTAATTCGGGTTAAAAAGTGGTCTCAACAACTTCTTAATCTGCATTAAGAAGATGATCTAAATGCACTAGAAATAAAAATTTACTCCGAATGTTGAATCACTTAATTAGAAATAACGCTCTAAAAGGTGTGTTTGGATTGTCTAAGAATAAAATTATGATTTAGAGTGTTATTCCTAAGTGGTCCAACATCTGGAAAAAAAAATTTTATTCCTAGTGTGTTTTGATTATCTTCTTAATCTGGATTAAAAGAGATCCTGACAACTTCTTAATTCGAATTAAGAAGATGATCCAAACACGGTAGGAATAAAAATATATTCAGGATGTTGGAGTACTTAAAAATAACACCTCAAATTCCCAAAAAAAAAATATTCTTCATTGTTTAAGAATAATATGTTTTTACTGTAAATAAACTAATCCTGATATTATTTTTGAGTGATCCAAACGCACCCTAAATATCCAAATAAATTTATTCTTCTTGATCGTTTTAGGAATAATATTTTTCACTCCAAATAACTAATTTTAATTTTATTCTTAAGCGATCTAAACGCATCCTATAATAATAATGTTAATTTTTTTTTAATAATTGAATGCGTAAATGAAAAAACTAATTACTTGAACCTTTATAGTTCTAAATGAGGCATAAAATGGAACTTGACAATTCAATAGCTCTTCTGCACAACAAATTAGTTCTGAATACGACAATGTTTATTTAGTAATACAACCCCATTTCACGACAATGTTTATTTAGTAATACAACCCCATTTTACGTTCGAGTAATTAATAAATTACTCAGAACAATATAGTTTTGTAATCTCAAAAATTTCGTCGTCTCGAGAATAAATGATAAAATTTATATTGGTTTATCTCAGTATTCTTATATTTTTCTTTCAGCTTACGAGTTACGATAGAGAAGAGAGATACATAGACGGAGAGCAGTGGCGAGTCCAGACTTATTTTAAGCCTGGGCACATAAGAAAGAGAAAGTTTAATATGCACTATAGTGCATAGAGAGTTCTATGCACCGCGGACTTTTTCGGAGGTATTTTTATAAATTGACAAATCTAATCTACATATTGAAATCTCATAGCAACCCAAATTTTATAATTTTTTAGATTTTATTACTATTTTTCGATTTTTTTAAAATTTGCCATTTTTGGAATTTGTAAATAGTAGTTTGTTTCCAAAAATAGCAGGTTTTAAAAAATTCGAAAAAAATAGTAATAAAATCTCAAAAATTGTAAAATTTGGTTTGCTATGAGATTTCAATATGTAGATTAGATTGGTTAAATTAGATTTGTCAATTTACAAAAATACCTCCGAAAAAATCCGCGGTGCATAGAACTCCCTATGCATTATGGTGCATATTAAACTTTCTCCATAAGAAAATGAGTTTGGCTTCGGTGTAAGTGATTTGATGGATCGTTCCGTCAAATCCGATTAGATCCAAACTCAAAAGTTCAAATGACCGATTCAAACTACTAAACATGTTCTTTATATTGAAATCTCCTTGCCGATCAAATTTTACATTCTTTCAAATTTTTTAAGCTAATAATGTTGTTATTGGAGGATTCATAAGTGATTAAATTGAAAATTTTTAAAAATTGTAAAAAAATTCAAAAAAAAAAGAAAATTTGGTTGGAAAGGAGATTTCTATATGAACATCGTATTGAACAGTTCAGATTAGTCATTTCAACTTTCGAATTTGAGATAAGGTCAAATTTGATTGAATCCTCTGTCAATATCGCTTTTATTTTAGAATTTCTCTAAAATATTAAATTTAGCATTAAAAATAAAATTTATAGAAAAGTGAAATTTTAATTAAAAAATACTTTTAAACCAATTTAAAATGAGTACGATTACAAAATAAAAAATTTTCATATGATCAACAAAATATAATATTTATAGTTTTTTTTTTACCAAACATTAGACAAACAAAAAGGAACTCATTATAATCCATAGTGCAAGCAAAAATATTGGCAAAAATGCATAGTTTAAACGTTATATAATTTTCTCATTATATATCTCTGAAAGCCATGCTTAATATGGTGATCATTATAGATTAATTTGTTGATTAATAATCGTTGTACAAGCTAACGACGTAGAATTAATTCAATACTTTAGCTGTGGGGCAAAACAAGAAATCCACGTTAACTGCCAAAAAAAAAGAAGAAATGCATGTAGGCCCCACCATGTGATTGTTATACTTTTGTAGATTGTAATGGGTTCGTACTTTATACAGACTAATAAATTGAATTCGGGAATAGCTATCATTTGAATCTCTACAAAAACTAAACCAAGCGTAGGCTGTAGGCACCCCAAAATATCGAGCCTGGGCACTCTCCTCCATCCATAGCTGTTGATCTTTGATTTGTGAAAATCAAGCGTCAACATAGCCTCGCCCCTGACGGAGAGAATGAGAAGTTGAAAGGGAGACAAAACAAGGTGCGATGTAATAAAGGAGCGCTGACGGGTTACAAGACAGAAATTCAAAGAGCTTTAATATGATTATTATTACTTGTCGGACAAAAGAGAGTTTCCCAATAAAAATATGAACTGTATTTTGTCAAGTCATTTTCGCTGTACACACTTCAGTGTTTTCTCAAACAAAATAATGTTCGTAAGTAACAAAATTAAGGGTGCCGTAGGCCCGAGACACTGGGAACACCTTAGATGGCAAATTTGGTTCAACTTTTCTCTTTTTGCTTTTTTTTTTTTTAAACAAGTGGAGCTTTCTCCACCACTTTGCTGAAAAGTAAAGCTTACGAGTATCCCTACTGTTTATTCCTCCCATCAGAGACGAATCCTCAAAAAAACCTAAAATAGTTTCGCACTGGTACCATTTATCTTATCGATACCAGTACACCTAAAATCATCTACCCATTACAAACACTACCCTTATTATGAATATATGAAACAAACCAAACGACCCAATACAAACAATACCATATCCAAGTTCAGGAATTGCAAAATCAATTGAACAAAAGAAATTTGAAATGTAATTTGGTTCAACTTCACATATTCACACTTGGAGTTTTTAATTTTCATTCATTTTCCACATTACATGTAATTATGAAGTACCATGATTTAGCCACCAACAGTAAATATAAATTCTATTACATCAGAAAATGTCTGCACAAACACGTGCAAGACACTTAAGACTTTGAATTTAAGCCAAGATACAGTACATGAAACATATGGCTAAGTCATAATACAAAATTTTATAAACAAAGACAGTAGCACATCAAAATTTGAAAAATGTAAAATTGTCATGGTTGGAATAGTTAGTGAAACAGTGCAAGCTATTTGTATAGTCATATTTTGCTCAACCAGCCCTTAATTTTATAGTCGAGTTTTATATACAACTCGAGTATTAGAAGGTAACTGCTAAAGAGTTGATGATGAGACCTTAAGAAAAGAAAGAAAATACTTACATGTATGTTTCAGAACACAACAAGCAAGCAAACAAAAACACAGAGAAGGAACGTTATTAGTATTCAAGTTCCTCAGGGTAACATAATCTCATTTACTGACACTTCCCTCTATCATATGCATGTTATCTACAAATATTTTCTTCTATATATTACTTTAAAAAAAAGACAAAAAAAAAAAAATCATAGTACAATGATGTTACCAGAATACTTGTATTATTGCACCAAAAGATTATTCACAGTGATGTTGATGTTGTTCGTTCTTAGTAAATCCTATAAGAAAAAAACATTATATGCTTTAAAATACCATTGCTTAAATAAAGGTAAACAATGATGATAAAAATGTATTGAGGGATTCTCGCTTCAAAAATTCTAGTTAACACAAGATCAAACATCACCTAGTTTAGTTTGTGTTCAATTGAGGTTGTAGATTATGAGAAAAGACTCATTTTTACCTGAATAATTAACTCATCAGGGATGTGAGGCAAGACCTCTCTAACGCTGGCAACCATAGGAAGGATCTCTGATTGATTCCTTCGATTTAACAAAGCTGGGTTGCTTCTGGACCTCAGTCCAGGGGAATTTGGGTCATATCTCAAAGTAGAACTTGAAGCAGAAGGTTCGCCACTTCTATGTGGAAAGCCATCACTTGATGACGCAAGATGTCGCATCATCATCTGAACCCCACTTATACCTAAAGGTCCAAAAGGATTACCAGATGATGAGCTGGTATTGGCTGTGGTAGGATTTGACCACGGTGGTACCCACCCAGGATCAAGACCAGCTCCTCTGCAATACATAGTATGAGACACAAAAGGAATAATTACTAAGCAAAAGATCTGTAGGATTATTCCATTTATCTCAACATATAGAGAGAATAAAAAACTGAAGATTAGGGATATGTACCTCCAAACCCCGTCAGGATGATTTGGTTGCTGAACAGAAGGAAGCATGCCACCTGGCAATGCTGCACCAGTTGTGGCTTCTTGTCTAGTTGAGTTGGCACCCATTTGAGGATTCACCCCATTGAGAGGCCTCCGACAGGTGGGGCAAGAATATCCTTCCATAAAGCCTTGATCCATCCTGAAAATGTGGAGACCACATTCATTGATTCAGGCAATGAGCACAAAAGAACAAAAACAAAAAAGATTTAACAAACAGATTAACAGTAAATTAACAGTACCAAGATCTTAAACATCCAAGATGAAAAAGGTGGTTGCAAGGAAGCTTCTTAGCCCGAGACATCGGTCCCTTTTAACATAAAAATCCAGGTTTACTATCTTAGACTGTGACTGCAAGATTTTAGAAACAGATTCTAACCCTGGAAAAATAATTACCCGGCAGATAGCACATTCATCATTGAATGCACAGATTTCTTCATAAGAAGCGTCAGATAGGGACCCATCAAGTGACCTCAGTGCTCTAGACAGCTTGACATATGCCTTGATTCTCTTGACAATTGCACTTAGTAGAGCCTGATTTATGTCAAAAGCAATATTAAAAAATCTTTTGTGTTTTTACTATATGCAATAGACTGGGAAAAAAAAAGGCTTAAAATACACAACCCCTTTCAACTTTTCAGGTCTTGCACCTGATGTTAGGAATACATATAACAACCCTCAAGTATAAACTACAAACTTTTCAAGCCAAATAAGTTGAATAACATGCCTAGCCCAAAATACCCTTAGCTCTCACATAACTTTACTTATAATCATCTCATTCTAATACACTAAGGGTGATTAGCAAGACGTTGCAAAACTTAAGGGAGTTACAATATTAAATAGTATGGTTTGAAGTGCGACAGTTGAAAAGTTGAAGGGGGTTATGTGGAATTAAGTGAAAAGGAAATTAAAATATCTTTTTAATACTGACACGCATGTTCATGATAAGGAAGGCATCAACCAAATGAAAAGACATGCCGCGGAGGTAACATATAATTAAGTAATGACCTAATCCCGTTGCAAAAGCTGCAATGTCTAACAGAAAGCCACAGTTTCTGACAAGAAAACTCCTCCATTCATAGACAGAACCTGAAATAGATATCTGTACCATATTACTAAAACATTGATTTTTACAATCAAAATTTTCTCCAAAACATAAGAAAACTTCAGAACAAGCAAATTGGCACAAAGAGTCTTTTGTTTTACCAAATACTTCTTTTTTATTATTCTTTTTTTTTTTTTTTTTTTTTTTTTTGAAACCAAACATTCTTGTTAATAAAGAGAGAAAGATAAACAACATGAATATCAATGTACCTTTTGACAACCAATCATTCATCCCTTGGTTGCTTGCCTTACACCCCAACACTCTCAAAAAGGAAACTAAAATGCCTCCTGGTCCCTTCGTTAGAACTGCAATAATTGATCGCTGCTTAATTTTCCTTTCTCAGTTGGATATATCCTTTCTCAATTGGATAGATTCATGAAGAAAATTTCTTACCAGAAAGTCTTTTACATATTCTATGGAGATCAAAGCAGTCATCACCCCGGTCCATTAAGTGCTGCCGCCAGATTTCGAATAACTGAAATCCATAAACCATAATAGCCTGCAGAATACAAAGTATAAGATAAAATGTATGATACTGCCTGATATAAATTAAATTATTGTACGCAATAATTTCATCTCTGGAATTCACTCTACTCTGACTAGGGTCACTCTGGCTGTCTAGCAGCACTGTTACCAATATGAACACTAGCTTTGAATTTCTTACCAGTTCTATTTTTTGTGGGCTTGTTTCCAATTTCTTATTTGCTTGAGGTTTTTTTTTTTGTTAATTGTTTTTGTTGTTTGAAAATGCTGGTTTATTCGTTACGTACTAGATCAGCTATATAACAATACTACTGAATTTACTTCCAAGTTAGAATACCCAGACTAAATTTACCTGTAGTGTCTCACAGGCAATACTGAAAGGTTCAAAAAGTAACAGCAGAAACAAGCTAGAACTATATGTTTTGAAGATCCTTGAACAAAGGTTTATCCTGTAACATAAGTTTATTAATAGTTAAAAAAAAATACAAATTATCTGAATATCCTTAATACCAATTTGAATTACATGTTCTATAATAAAGAAGAATAAATTATCATAAATTGCAAGTTAGCCTTATTCAGTACCTACTCAAGAAAAGAAGCAAAAATCTAATAATACACAGCGAACTCATTCCGATCCTAGCAGTATATTACATATTTGGTATTCAAAACCAAGCTGAGGGTCTAAATATCTCCTCAAGTCATTCAATGAGACACTACATATATGAAAAAAAAACAAAAAAAAAAGGGCAAATTGTTCCAAATGGTGTGGTAGTGTAACCCAGACAAAATTTCTTGCAAAATTCTGCAGTAAAATAGCTCAAATTATACCAGGAAATATTACCATAGAAGATCAGCACCCAAAACCAAGGATAAAGCTGAATAAACACGCAGATACTTCAATGGTGTCACACTAGGGGAAGCATTCAATCTTTCAAGTCGATCTCTTGCCAGTGACTCAAAAATCTACAGATAAAAAATCAAAAGCCATATAGATAATTTTAAAATAAAGAAAAAGCATCAAAAGTTTGTTTGAAAATTTTTCATTTTTCTAACAGCTTTTGATACCTTCAACGAGCAAACTATTATAAGCCACGATGACCACAAGAAGATTTGTGAAGCATTTGATGGCACAACCAATGAAAGTGGAGCACCCTGCAAGTTAATTAAATGTATTTACAAACTAATTTTTCAGGGATAGCAAGATTTCAAGCAACTAGCTAACTACTGTCCTGAATAAGTTACAAACTTAAAATTGTCACAGTCAGCATACAAAGGGAAGAAAATGGTGTTAATAACCCTGTTTTGGTTCAATCTGAGAAGGTATAAGCTAACTTATATGAAAAGGTCGAAGAAAGAGTCTATACGGGTTCTTTTTGTTGTTTGTTTTCAGATAGACAGGCAGGACGACTGGGTCAATTTCAACTAGTATTGCATCTTGCCTTTTTCTTTATTTTAGCTAATAGTAATCGAACAGTTGAAAGTGCTAGGAAAGTAATCTCCTTCTTGAGTTGTGACCAGCTATATCAATGGCTGTAAACCTCGTACAACTTGGTTTAGTAATGATTGAAAGATAATATATATTTCTTGCCTCCTTTTTTTCTTACCGTTTTTGGCAAAACAAATGAACAAAGGTACAGACAAATATCCACTGAATTTCAATTGCAGCTTCAGTTCCCAAAACGAGGCATAAAATTTCAAACTCCATAAAAAGTCCATTATTTTTGTAAAGTTGGCTCATTACTATGTTTTGGTTGAAACAAACAATCTTCTTGCTTTCAAATTTCACCATACTGTAGGTAACCCTGAAGCAAAGAATGGTTGAAAATTTCCTGACAAGTTCTAATTTTCTATACTGTTCTAATTTGCCAATCTTTTCAATCTTTTGAATATTTTGGTTTTCAAATTCCGTCATATCAGTAGCAGTGGACCAGGTTTTTTCATATTATTATCTTCTCAAACATTCGGCCTTTGGCCCTTGCTTAATAGTTTCAGCTGATATTTTGAAATTTACACAGCAGTAAGCCTAAATAATCCTGATTCATTAAGTATTTATTGGACAGTTCAGTAGCTGTAAATCAAGGCAAGTTTCACTCCAAAAAAGAAATATTAATTTCTTGTTAGTCTTCATTCCATCTATCGCCTTATTTTAAGGGCAGGAAGTCCCTAAGGTATGTTGATACTGAATTTGTTACAATACAAATATAAATTAAACTACCTTGTAAATTAGATAGTTGACAGTTCGTTCCAGAACTTTTCTGGTCTCTGATTCATATAGCTTCTGGAAAAATATACTCTGCAAAAATGAAAAAAAAAAAAGAAGATAAATCAGAGACAGAGCTCAGACGAAGACTACAATACAGCTTCAACTAAACTGGCAAGCACCAAATGACAAATTATATAACCATATTGAATAAATAAGACAGAGTATATCTATAATCAGTTTAAAGTCAAAATTAAATTCACTAAGCAGTTAAGAAGAACCAGAAGGTTACCTTGAGGCAAAGAAGAAACAGCAACACAACATTAAGTGCAAAATTAACCAAAAAAAATATGGTAATATTGGATTGTAATAGAATTCCGATCCAATCCTTGTCAAGTAGCAATCCATCGGACTTGATCCGATCAAGGTACGAGCTTGACCACCAGAGCAACCCGACGAAGCTCAGAGTCGTCGACACGACCGAGCAATAGAGATAATTCACCTCCATGGTCAGCTAAAGTTAACCAGAGTTACTTCATCCCCATTGGTATTAGTTTAAACCAGATTAGGTGAGAGGTATTAAGCGAGAGAAAATGTCAAATTGACTGCAAATCGGCACCGATCGATGGATAAAGAACACGCAAGGGATAAAATAAAAAATAAAGAAGCTTCTTTGATGGCGTGTTTGTACGAGGGTTTTGGATTCTATCTCTTATTCTCCCTCTCTCTCTCCCTCCCTCCCTCCCTCCCTCTACCTCTGTATGTAAGGTAGAAAAAGCCATGCTGCCAAACGAAGAAAAGAGAGATTAAGTAGGATATTTGTGTAACGAGTAGGAATATGGTCCTTGCTATTCTAATATATCACTCGTGTATTTCTCAAAAAATCAATAGCTTCGTTTGATTATTATTAAAATTTTCAATTTATACCTAATTGATCGCGTACTTAACATCCATTGAAAAATATAAATTTTATTATTGTATCGTTATTTTTTAGCATTGAAACTAGTTCTAAAGCTAATCTTAAAGAAAAAACTATTAACTAATATAGTTGTCCATAGCATCAAATTCAGTTATATTGATATATCCATAAATCATATTAATTCCTATGTGAATTTGAATATAATATTCTGATTGGTTAGAATAGTAAAACTTATTTGTTATAAAATTAAAATATTTAAAAATCCAAATAACATTTTTGAAATTTCAAAAATAAATTTTTAAAAGTGATGCCTTCAGTAACTTCTGTATAATATGCCCTTCTAGACTTGTATCAATTAATATAGAAATGCATTTTTGCCACCAACTAATTTGATCGCCGCACAAATAAATGTATTCTTTCAAAGCTTACTGACCCGCTACATATTGCTACTCAGAGAACTCATCAATAAAAAAGGTTGGGCTGGATAAGCTGTAGCTATCGACAAGTCGGAGGAGAGCGTATCTGATCAGATCTTGTACAATGCATCAATCAAAACTGTAAACACTTCGCGCCAGAGGCAATTTCATCGGATGAACACTGGATTAACACCAGATTAACACTGGAAGTATGCGTTCAATGGCAGGCTTGACTGCAGAGGATCAGCTTCAGATGCGTACCCATTACGTGTCATACAACAGGTAGGGCTGTCAAAAGTGTGCCGTTTCGCACGTTTCCGTTCCGTTCCGTCCGAACGGAACAGCTAACGGAAGAGGTTTTCAGTTTCGTTTCTGAAAACGGAACGGAAACGGAACAGGTGCTGGTAAACGTAAGTGTTCCGTTTACCAAAAACTGTGTTGAAATCAATGGAAAATGGCTGAAATCAGTGGAAAAATGGAGAACGGAACAGCTAACGAAACGGAAAAATGTTCCGTTTTACGAAACGGAAAGGAAACGGAATGAAATTCTCTTACGTTACCAGAAACGGAACAGAAACGGAACACCCCTGTTCCGCTTCCGTTTCGCACGTTTGACAGCCCTAACAACAGGCAAAGTTCAGTCAAAATTTATCGTTTGCAGTTTGTCAAAAAGATAAAATAAAATATCGTCTCAACTCTTGGAGTAATACGCTCTCCGTTTTAGACATTATGTAAGATACTCTTAATCCAGTCGAAGAAAATTTTTCTACACAACATAATTTTCACTATTTGGATAATATTTTTTATATCAATTCAATTTTATTGAAATATAAATTCGTATATGTATTGTTGTATATTTACATGACATGCTAATTCAATTTCTTTCCATTTTTTTGTCATGTTTAAATCCGTGCCTCATCCAAACAAGCTCTTGAATCATTTTTTTATTCCGGACTAAAATTTTATTCCAACCAACTTTTAATTCGGACTAAAAAATAACCAAACACACTCGGATTAAAAATTTATTCCGTATTGAGAACCACTTAGAAATAACATTCTTAATTAAAACAAAAAAAAACTTATTATCCACCATCTAAGAATAATATTTTTTTATTCCGAATAACTAATTATAATTTTATTCTCAAGCAATCCAAACACACCCTAAATGTGATAACTATAAAAATGTGTAGTACCCTAAAAAAGTAACGTCTCAATTTGAAAAACAATTTTTGATCTAGTAGCACGAGACCATGTACCTCAAAAATAGAGCTTGTATGTTCGAAACTTCAGCTGAAAGATAAATTTCAGCTTATTTAAAAACAAAAAGAAAATTAGGCCACAACTTCCCATGTCTAAAGAAGAATCTGGAGACGGAGAGAATGGATTTTTGGATGCTGTTGACTGTTGAGCTATCAAAGTTTCTTTCCCCCTTTGATAAATGAAAAAAGGGAAAAAGAAAAACAAAACTTCTTTTGCGCCGGTCCAGCAGACAGCGATCATTTTGTTATAGCATACTAATGAAGTTAGTAGGTTATGATTAAATTATGTAATCTTTAGTTGCTGCCATCCAACCGTATCTGTTAAACTAATTAAAACAGATTAATCATTTGATAGTACGGCAAATTTGACATCGAAGTCAAAGAAAGTTGAAATATGGAAATGGCCATGAAATGCAGATTAATTAAAGAATACGAAATTACCAGCGTGAATTAATAAATTAACACCAATTGAAAGTGAAAATGCTCAATGTTTTGTGAGAAAACGCTAGCAAGAATATTGAGGCGCCGTTGGGCGATTTTTAGCGATCCCTCCTGTTCTCCTCCTCCCACTCCCTCTCTAGCCTCAGTGATCCCCGTCCTCCGCCGCTTGTCGAGATAGTCCGAAAACCTTAGGCGGGGGAGGCCGGCGGTGGCCTCCCCCGCCTCCCTCGCCTCCTCCATCCTCCATTTTTCTTTTTTCTTCTTCCTTTTTCTTTCTTTTTCTTTAGATCTGATTTATTTTCGTTCTCTTTCTCCGTCAGTATAGTGACCAGCGTTTGGTTCAGGCGTGCCCGTTGTTCGGTTCAGCCCGTTGTCCACGGGTGTTTGTCCACGGGTGTTTTGTGGTCGCGTGTGTGGCCTTACCCGTTGTTTGGTTCAGCCGACGAATTTGGCACCATTGTAGGCGTGGTGCAGTCGGAAAAGGATTGTATAGTGGTGCTTTCGTTTAGCTAGTCGTGGAGGTCGTGGTTTGGGGCGATCGGTGAGAACGGTGTGGCTCTCTGGTGTTGCAAGTCATACCGTTTAATCTTCGGATTGAAGAGTCGGTCTTCTCGTGGAGGCGAACAAGACGAATGTTTAGTTAGCGACTCTGTTGAAGGTGGTTGTATGGCACACTGTTGGCCTCAACTGGTCTCGGCGTAGAGGTATTGGAGGTGAAGTTAGGTGGCAACACTGATGTTGGTAAGCCGTGTGAGTCTACATATTTTTTGAAGATTGCCTCGTAGGTACCGGTTAGGTCGAGGCTGAATTTGGAAGAGTTAGTATTATTTCTTTTTTTAGTTTTGTTCCAGTTTATACTGGTATAAGATATTTGGCTGGGTTGAGAGACTAGTATCGGTACAGTACCAGCAGCGAGAAGCCTTGTTAGGGCTAAAGCTTGGTCTTGATTTTTATTTTATTTGCAACTTTTGTAAACTTTTTTTTTATTATTAATGAAAAATTGCCTACACTTGTCGGCCCTCAAAAAAAAAGAAAGTGAAAATGCTCTAAGTTGCTAATAAATTTGGGCTTACGGTAAGTTTCCCTTAGTGGCTAACTAGCATTCAAAAATGTATTATTAAATAGATAATTAGTGTTTAATTTAGTGGTTACAAGTAACGTTTATTTTGTGAGAGATACATGGTTCAAATTCAGTTAAAAGATATAGAGAAAGTTTAATATGCACTATAGTGCATAGGGAGTTCTATGCACCGCAAATTTTTTCAGAGGTATTTTTGTAAATTGATAAATCTAATTTAACCAATTTAATCTACATATTGAAATCTCATAGCAAATCAAATTTTACAATTTTTGAGATTTTATTACTATTTTTTTCGAATTTTTTAAAACCTGTCATTTTTGGAAACAAACTACTATTTACAAATTCCAAAAATGACAGGTTTTAAAAAAATCGAAAAAAATAGTAATAAAATCTCAAAAATTATAAAATTTGATTTGCTATGAGATTTCAATATGTAGATTAGATTGGTTAAATTAGATTTGTCAGTTTATAAAAATAACTCTAAAAAAGTCCGCGGTGCATACAACTTCCTATGCACTATAGTGCATATTAAACTTTCTCAAATTATATATAATTGGATGACTTAATCATTCTTATTAAAAGATATTATCCTAAACTTTTATTTGCATATTTACTAACGAAACTTTTGACTTATCAAAGTCACACATCTGCTCTCGTTGAAAAAGTCAATCAGAGTGCTAATGTCATGTCATGTGCTGGTTCCTTTTCAGCAAACCATATATATCTGCATCGGTAGGTTCCTCGTCAACATTCAATTAGGTTTTTTCTTCTTTCTGATTTCTGATTTTTTTTTTTTTCCCCTTAGAAACAACAAAGCGAAGTTCTCTTATTATATTAGCCGAAAGCGAGCGACTTCACATAATAAAATATCATAAATCTAGGTTGGTTGGTTGGTTGTATGTTGTGCTTGGACAAAGTCGTGTGATCTGCAAAAATTCAAGGAAGAATATGGTTGCCAATAAATTTTAGTACAGCCCAATTGAAGAATCAAAATACCAAGTGCACTAAAGCCCAAACTAAATTTAATGGGCCTTCTTTGAACTTAGCATATTTTAACACGTGGGAATTACAGAACAGAGAGTCTGAGATGATTAATTTGAAACTATAAATGATAACTGCAATCTGTAGTTTTGTCATCACTTGAACAAAAATGAACATATAAAATAGACAAAGTGAACATTTAAATAATCAAAGTAAACACATACAAATCAATAAGTTTAATAAAAATAAGTTGAATATGGATATAAAAATCTAAACAACAATAAAAAAAATAAAATCTATCTTATAATTGAATTAAGTTAATACATAGATAAACAAACTGAACATATAAATGAATAAATTGAATAAATACAAATGCGATGAATAAATTGAATAAATACAACTGCGATGAATAAATTGAATAAATACAACTGCGATAGTATATATATGATAATGCGTGGAGAGATAATACTATTTGAAGCCGCAAAAAAATAAAATAGACGAAAACTCCAAGGATCAAGTTGATGGATCACTAAAAAGATGAGGAAAGATAAACTTTTTAAGTTATGATGAGGCCACGGCCTTCTAGGAGTCACCAAAAAATATATACCTTGATAACCTAAAAGTAATCTTTTAATCAGCAGACATATCATTTACAATTCACTGACTTCTGTTTCGAGATTGAGATAAAACAATTGTGGTTGTCTGACAACAAACCCGCTCTCCAAAAAAGTTAAAACCATAGAAATCTGTGAAAATCAGAATTACTTTTTACTGTACTGCCATTCTTTAATCATTTAAAAAACATTACTTAGAGAAGTCCTCCAATTCCTGAACAATGCAAATGCAAACAAAATAAATATTGCAATTAGCATTTACTTCCAAGATATTAATTGTGCGTTAGCAACTTGTGTGGTACAGTTGTACTGTACCTAAGACATCAAGCTCTTCATATTTAGTACTAGACAACAAACCTATTAATTACTTTCTCAAATAAAACTCTAATTAGTAAATAGTTTTATACAAAATAAGGAAATAAAAGATAACCATGCAAATAAACTTATCATATAGCAAGTCGGTCCTTCAAATTTGACCCTTAGAGTAGCTATGATCATGATAACATAAAGTATAAACCATGCTGCTTCTTTTCCCTTTAAGATAACATATATACTAATACTTAAGATTTATCAATGGAAAAAATAATATAGGGGATTGGATTGTGCTGTTTTTCTATCCCATCAGGCACATGGGTTCAAGTCTAAACTATTTATCATGTGGCTAATATGTCCAAAACCTCCCTTCTTACAACCAAATTTTGGCACCAAAACCATCCACTCTTTATTAGTTCGCTAGCTTGACCTTTGTCTGATTGTTGCCAATTGTGCATTGTCAATGCATGGGCCGGAAACAACCGGGCAGTTTGGCAGTTGGCATTCCATGAAAAAGACTTAAACCAGACTAGCTCCATTGTTCTGTTTTTGTTTTGCTAGCTATCTGGTTTACCAGTTTGGTAATTGTCTGGATTAATTTTATAAACTACTTAGCTTAAAATATATAACCTGTCCGGTCTTATGGGTGTTTGTAGAAGATTTTTTTTTTTAATTTTTGGTAGCTTCGCAGAAGATGTAAATCAACATGATGCGATTAGTATGTCAAGGGATACACGCCGCTATTTTAGTATTCCATAATGGAGATTTTTGTTACCTACGTCTAACTTTTAAAATCAATATTGAAGTTTTGTAAAGTATATATCCAGATTCCAGAGGTTTCCTTAGGAATCAATTTTGATCCTTCTGAGTCTCATCCGACAGCTCCCATACTGCATCCCCTCCTCTTTGTTGGCGCACATGCTTCCATGAAAGCAATATACAAAAAACAAAGGGCAAAGAAAGAAGGTGGGCTTGGGTCTGAAATGTGGGCTTTGGGGCCTTTGCCGAGCATTTTAAAGGTAAAAAACAAGGTCAATGACCTGTCCTTCTCTCGCCTGAGCACCTGACCCGCTTGACTGGTTCAGTACATCTCGTGGTTCACAAGTCACAACTGAATGGAAGTAGATGGTCATGTGAAGCTATCATTTGTCTTGATCAATATGTAATAAAAACAAATCTAAAGATCACTCGAAAACCAACCCAAAAAAAAAGGAAAAAAATGTGTAAGTCTTTGGCATACTGAAAATGAAAAATAACTTGATGCATCCTAACAAGGACATTAACCGTTTATTTTCTCGATATTTATATAAGAAATATTTACTGATCATTTTGATTTATACAGAAACATGTCATGTACTGACAATATTAATTTGAGAGTAGTTATTGGCTTAGACTCAATTGAAATAAAGGAAGAAAGATTGGAATCCATATCCCATCCCGCACGGGACAGTTCGGGCCTATCAATTTGGTATTATGCACGGGCCTCCCTTAACCATGGAGATCAAATCGGACGGTGCAGATGGTGCGCTACACCGTCCCGCGCAGGACCAGATCTCGTTTGGAAAGATTGGGCCGAGTGGTAGTGAGACTGGAGAAGTAGCAGGAGAGTAATAATGAGTTTGTTAGATAATTAGCGATTGTAACAGAATAAACGAGGTTGAGTCTTTGATGTTCTTTAGTTTTAGTTATTCTTTCAATAATTCTCATATATACAGGGATTAATTATAAACTTAGACATTATTCAAGTTTAATCAAGAAACTATTTTCTTAGATTCCCTTTCTCTCTCCTCTTGTTCTTCTCTTCTCTTCTGATCCTCTTTCGGATGCCCTTTTTCTCATCTCAATTCTCTCCTAATTCCTCTCAATTTATCCAATTAATCCAAAATTCGAAGTCACATCATAACAAAACAAAACTTTTAACCAGATGAATTAGCCAAATAACATTAGTTGCACTAAGGAGATCGAGATTTAAAGTCAATCCTCACTAGTAAAAATTGATAGAAAGAAGGCCAACTTAAGCAAAGTAACGCAAAAAAAGTTCTTTGCCCTTAATTGTAGAGAAGAACAGATGAAGTGAGAAATGGAGCGTCTTAGAATTTTGGAACACAAGAGGGAAAAAAGAAACGTTCTTACTTTTTTTTATGCAAAAATGAAATACTTGAAAACACTTGAAAGGAAGAGAGAGAGAGAGAGAGAGAGATGTATTGCCTAAAGTGAACTTAGTTCCTCACTTGATTTAGTAATAAAAAAAAATTTGTAGGGACTCAATTTTTTTGCATGGGTTAAAATAAAAATAGTTCATTGAAAATTTTAGTCTATCATAGAATATCCCTAAGATAAATTTAAAATGAATGAATATGCCCAAAACAAAAGATGTATTTATTGTTTAATAACACCATATATAATAATATTATTTTCGGGCTGATAAGGATCATCTCCAAAATCCATCATCCATCATCCATCATCCACCCAGAGACCATGTTTTTTTTTTCATTTTTGGAAAATCCAGCGCTCATCCCCTCACATTTCCATTTATGGAATTTAATTCAGCGCTTATCCCTCCTATTTGTTTCGCTCCCTCCCCCTCCCTTCTGTTTTGCTTCTCCTCCCTTCCCTGAACATCACACTTACCTACTGTCCCACCTCCTTCCCTCCCTAGTTAATATAATAATTGTTCTAGTTAATATACATAACAGTTCTAGTTAATATAGTAATTGTTCTAGTTAATATATATAATTGTTCTAGTTAATATAGCAATTGTACTAGTTAATAAATCGTCCCCTTTATCCCTCTCAGTTTCGCTCCCTCCCCCCTCCGCCCTCTCCCCTCCCCACCCCTCCCTCCCGCTGATTTGCTCTGTCCTCACCCCTTGTCGCTCATCCTCCCAGCAATCATCCTCTCATCCCCTGGACTTTTGAAAATGGAAGAGAAGTTATTAACGTGTTTTTTAAAAATGAAAAAAAATTAATGCGTCCGTAAGGGAGACGATGGGGATGACAGAAAGCATTTACATTGTAAATTTTTCGAGTGAGGTTTTGAAAGTTATTCAGTTTTTCTTTGGTTTTAAGTTTTCAAATTGCCTTTCTATGAGCTTTCATTCATTCAAGCCTTGATTATGGGTGTGTTTGGCACTTGCGTCGAACAAGGCACGAACTAGAACCCAGAACCCCACTTGCGAACCCAGCCTAGTTCACGTAGTTCGCCAACAGCGTAGTTCTTCACGCTGCCAAACATACCCTAAATAAAGAAGAAAGCTCTTGTATAATGGTTTATATTATGGGAGTGACAAGTGTCCAACATATAGGACACATACACTCGTCCAACATGATAAAATTTTAATTTGTAAGATTGGAATGGCCGATCCGAACCGTTCAAATTGTTTTCCATAATAAAATCTCTATGGAGACCAAATTTTATATTTTTTTCAATTTTTTTTACTCTTTTTTTGTAAATTTTGAATATGCTTAATCTAAAAAGTTATGAACCCTCTGATTTTGAAAATTCGAAAAAAAGTTAGAAAATTTGAAAAAAAAATATAAAATTTGCTTTTCAATGATATTTTAATATAGAGATCATATTGAGTGGTTTGGATCAGCCATTTGAAATTTTAACAGTTAAAGTTTGGATCGTGTTTGACATCTTATATGTTTTATTCTGGCATTACTTTTCTATTATCTCCCATTATTTCTATTTATATGTAATAATTTGGTAAATGACTAATTTTTTATTCAATAAGCATTTACTATTATGTTTTCTTTTTTTTTTTCGATAAGGTATTATGTTTTCATTCGGCGTCTCCATTTAGTTAAAAGGTACTCAAACTTCAACGTAATAGTACTAGATCCATTGACACACGAATGTCTGTTCAATCATCTGCCACGGACAATCTCCAATAAAAGGAATGGACATCCTAAATCATACATAACTGCAACGACCACTCAGAAATGGCCACGTATCTGCAGGAGTCCTGTCTGCTGTCTGTGATGGGACATCTGATCAACGCTTAACATGTACAAATGAAGAACAGTAAACAGCCCAGTCAATTCATTCAATGCAACAGTAGTACAGCATCGGCCAATCTCTTGAAATGACTAAATTACCCATTTCCGTACCATTTACCAGACTTTACGGTATGGTCCCACCAATGAGCGGTCATTCACCCCTTCATTTCCACTGCGTTTCCCACCGTACAACTTCTCTTAAGAAGCATTTTCTTTATTTTCTATATATTATTCTTTACCCATCGGAAAATAATATCCCGTTGTACTTTTATCTCATTGTTAGTATTATTATTATTTCAGCAGCAGAGAATTTTCTACATCTTCCGTTATTATCAACTTATCATTATAGTAAAAAAAAAGTGTTTATTCATTGTCTGGTGCATTTGGGTCACCAATTGCTTGGAGGATTTATAGTTGAGTTTAAATTCTTCGACTATTGTATCTAGTTTAATTAAATGTCCTAATCTTTTCAATTGGCTCTATCAGATCATTAGTTAATGTTTAAGAAAATCTAGAAAAATGTCCTAATTTTTTTACAGCCTTCATTAATTATTTCTAGAAAAATGTAACTTAAGAAAATATGACACCGATTACAAAAGTCATAAATTAAAAAGTATTTTAATTATTAACTAACTAATAGAGCAATTTGAACTAACTTCAAAAGATTAAGATGTGGGGTAATTGAATTAAGAAAATGTAAAAGGTTAAATTTAATTTAATTAAATACAACAGCTGAAGGACCAAATCTAAAGGCTTTTAATTAGCGTAGCAAAGAGAATTCCATTTTTTTTATCATAAATTAAGGGCCTAAAATCCCAACTCCTTTCAAATTAAATAAACATAAATAGAAATAATTTAATTTGACTCTTAGCAAAAATTGTCTCTAAGCAAACCCCTTTTTTTTTTTTTTTTTTTTTTTGAGATGTTGTCTCTGACTCTAAGCAAATCTAATTGAGGTTTGAGGATGTCTTTAAGCTATGAGAAATCGGAACTTTCTTCACTGAACCAAAGACGGCTATAAAAATGTTTTATAAATTGTAAAGCTGAGAGAGATACTAAATTAAAAATAATTTACAAATGAAACAATATAGGTATGCTAATTGCTAAAGCTTATTTTTCACTGGAAGGCTGGAAGCCTGGAAGCCATGTCGTTTTGGGGTGAAAGAGCAGTGCTGTGTATTGTTTATTTACGCTATAATCTAATATAATCATGATGGTCCAACATGGGATGAAAAGTAGGGTCAAGGCTAAATGGCATTCCTTGGGACCACGTGATGAACAGATCAATAAGCCCATAAACATTTTTTTTTAAAAAAATCAATGTTTTTATAATCCAATTAATTTTTTTGTAAACGAAATATTACAACCTTCTTGTTAGAATTAGTGACACAGGAGAGCTGAGGGAGACGGCACTTTTGATTTGATTAGAAAGAGAGAGCTTAAAGTCTTAAACACTCGTCTTCTCCAAGCCTAGTCGCCTCCCCACTAATCTTTCTCATAAATAAAACCAGTACTAACAGAGAGAGAAACAAAAAGCAGAAGCCTACAAAACAAGCAAACCCCAAACAAAGCCAGATCTCTTCTCCACTCAAACAAACCAAACCAAAGCCTCTTTCTCACATACTTTACTTTCCCCATTTTCTCTTCTCCTTGTCTAACTCAAACTGCATGAGTTCCAATTAGATGAAGGGGATACCCATTCCCTTCACTACTGCTCAGGGGAAGGGGGCCTCATACACTGCCTCTTTACACCAAGGCCACCAGAAAAGCGCTCTGTTTCGGGCCTCTGAGCCGACGTCTGTCTTGGAACATACAAGAAGCCCTAGTTGGAGCCCACCCAACTCCTCCACTTCTACACTGGATGACGTGGCGGCTGTCTCTGACTCCACCATAGCCGAGCCCGGCGGAGCACCCAAGAAGGAAGACTCATGGGTTTCTCAAGACCTTCCCCCCATTCCTGCCAGTCTTGGCACCAGTTTTGCGGATACCAGCTCTGTTGAGAAATGTGATGACTGGGATGCCATGCTGGGGGAGCATGGCGGTATCGGTACAGGTAATGTTACCCCGGCCTCACAAGACCACACCTTTCTACACTGGATCATGGGTGATGTAGACAATTGTAATAATTTGGTTCAGAACCGCTCTCCACAGCATATGTTAACGGGCCATGCCAACTTTCCCGGTACTGGAGGCAGTTTTGGCCTCGTTGATCCTCCGTCATTTGCTTTTGACCCACTTGGCAGTTCTGACAGTGGGACCAGCACCAAGGTCTCACCGAACCCTCTGCTTTCACCTGATCAGATGCCTGTCCAGGTACCGCCCTCTCTCCCTCTGGGCGTGTTCTTCCAAGAAGAAACCAAGCCGGTATCAGCGCCCTTTTTCCACCCGCCTGCTCTTCTCCAGGCACAAAACCAGGTACCAAACACTTCATTCTTTGTACCGTTGACTCCATTTGACCAAACCTCCCTCCTTTCTCCAACAGCCAAGGGCCATCATTCTATCCCAGGTTCAACAGACCCAGTCAACACAGGTACCGGTACCGTACCAGATCTTATACGCAATCAGCTACCGTCCATTACCCAGTTCCAGCCAAGATCAGCCAAGCTGAAACCTGATCATGAACAGGCTACAGCCATGCTAGCCACTCAGAACCAACAACTGCTAGACAGCTTATTCGAAGTGGCACGGATGGTAGAAACCGGTACCAACCTAGCCGGTGCGCGCGGGATATTGGCGCGGCTCAATCAACACCTCTCTTCCCCAATTGGTACCAAACCCCTTCTACGCTCAGCCTTCTATTTCAAGGAGGCTCTCCAACTTGCTCTCTCGAACCCTCACTACTCACCACAACCTGCCACACCATTTGACATAGTTCTCAAGCTTAGTGCTTATAAGGCCTTTTCCGAATGCTCTCCAGTTCTCCAGTTCGCCAATTTCACCTGCACTCAAGCTTTGTTGGAAGAGCTTGCAGGTGCCACACGAATTCATGTGATAGATTTTGATATAGGGGTCGGAGGCCACTGGGCCTCTTTCATGCAAGAATTAGCACAGAGGCACTGCCTTGGGGGATCATCTGGTGCCATTGCTGTCCCAGCACTAAAGCTCACTGCTTTTGTTTCTGCAGCCTTATACCACCCGCTGGAGCTCCACCTTACACGGGATAATCTCTGTCAATTTGCAGCCGACATTGGGGTGCCATTTGAATTTAATGTGCTAAATCTTGATTCTTTTGACCCATCTGATATCCAGTCTGTGGGTCATGATGAGGCAGTGGCAGTGAACCTTCCTGTTGGTCCCACCCATGGCCATTCTCTTCCTAACCTTCTACATCTAGTGAAACAACTTGCGCCCAAAATTGTTGTGTCAATTGACCATGGGTTTGATCGAAATGGTAGTGATCTTACCTTTGCACAACACTTTCTTCACACTTTCCAGTCGTGCATGTTTCTACTCGATTCCATTGACTCTACTGGTACTAATATGGATCTTGCTAACAAGATTGAGCGGTACATTGTGCAACCTAAGGTTGAAGCTGCTGTGCTCAGGCGGTACCGTACTTCTGGTGAAAGAACAGTTCCATGGCGCACTCTATTTGCTAGTGCAGGGTTTGTGCCTGTGTCATTCAGTAATTTTACGGAAACACAGGCTGATTGCATATTGAAGCGAGTCCAAGTGAGAGGATTTCATGTGGAGAAGAGACAAAGTGCTATTGCGCTGTATTGGCAACAAGGTGAGCTTGTGTCAGTGTCAACTTGGCGGTGCTGAGACTTGAAACTGATTTAGCAAACCACCATTCTTCCAACCCCGACCCACTGCACAGGCATGTTTACATTTATTTCTCGATAATATTTAAAGATCTAACTAATTAGTGGCAGTTAATGAATTATGTTTGGGTGTTTAATGATGTAACTTGTAATTTAGGGTCCCTGTTGATCGGCGGAACTTTTTTTTTTCTTCTTTTTTGGTTAAACCTCTACTCAGATATTATGCAACTGATTTCTAATATATTGTTTTTGAGTGGAGGATGTTGATAATTGACATTGGAAGCCCGGTATTAAGTATTAGCATTTCATTTTTGTTTTCTGTATTCTTTAATTAATTCACAAGTGTGATTATATTATCTTTTGTGTTTAGCTTGTGTGAAATTGTGGGTTTTTAATTGCATTTCTTTTTGTTAGATTAGAATGGACTAGTAAAATAATGACAAATTGTGATCCTAATGTTTTCTGTGGGTCATTTTTATACAAATATAATTGATAGGTTGCAACAATTAGATATTTAACACCATGTGTGTTTCAAATTACTAAACACTTGACACCTGTAGTTGGACATGAACAGCACAAAGACTGCACTAAGTCTAAGTTGACTTTTCTAAGGAGTATGCCAATGGTACAAGTTGGTTTTGTTCAATGAGTGCCAATTATCTCCCATCAAAAGTCTGTAAACATGTACATGTGATATATACTAATGCATAGTAGTTCTGGCACTTCTAAGTTGTGGATGTCTATTGTCAGTGCCAGTATGTTAAAAGAGGTTACTTGTGGATATCTCAATTTTTAATGTTTCTTTTCTCATCTTCAATATAAAACCTTAATAGCTTTAGACCGTTCCAGCAATGTTGTATAGCAGGCAGTAGCTGTCTTGTTGATTTTGCTTATTTTGTGAATCTCCTCTGAGCAATCTGGTCAGCCAGAAATAATTGGATCCTAAACAAATAGAAGATCAGTCCACACAAGGTATTGTTACCAGAGCAACTCTCCTAAATGATAAAATGCTTGACTCTGCAACTCAAGAGGGTACTCCTACAAACACTAAAGGGAGTCATGATCTTTCAATCAAAAAAGGGTGTCATGATCTGTTCAGCACTGAACTGCTGTAATATCAATATACACTATCTACTCAAATGGGGCATGGAACTTAGGAAGTGGTTGATTGGGTTTTATCATTTTGGAGGGTCCATTTTCTTTTTTATTTATTTTCCCGTGGCGGTATAAACTCCCAAACCCACAGCGAAAGAAACCATAATTGCGGTACAGTGTTGTGAGTAAGCTTGCATCACATTCTACAGCAACCATCGAATTTCAATGGAGTGAGATAGGAAATAATGGATTGGGGTCATAGAGATGTATTGCGGATAATACTGAATGAAAAGGTTGCAACTTAGTTATTGTGTTCACTGTTCAGGCATATTCTAATACTAAAGAGGTTTTAACTTGGAATCACATATACTGGCATCACAAGGAAGATTGCACTGGATTCCAATTCCAAACGTTCAAGTCCCCTTGAGAATGTGTTTTCCCTAAACGAATGTGGCATTGCGTTATAGCATGGGCTTCCTTTTTAGACATCTGCATATGCCTTTTTTAGTTCCTCTTGTTAGGTGTTCCGTAGCCTTATTAGCTCTTAGTTCAATTTCCTAATGTGATATTCCTCTCTGCTTTAGAATCAGCATTTCATTTTTAGTGCAACTCTTGTTTTAATCTAATAATAGTACCTGCGATTTCCAGTGATTTACCCACAAAAAAAAAAAAAAAAAATTCCGTTGGATTTTTCTGCTTTTGGAGTATTAGAAAAGAAAAAATGCTAAGTTTTGACATTGAGTCTTTGACAAGTAGTCGCAGTATGTGGCTTAGTGGTCCTGAAATTAAAGGTTTTATTTACCATTGCTTTTGGCATCTATCCGAGGCTTGCTTTAGCATGGTTGTCTATGTCTATTGCTATCTTTGTTGTATTGCCATTACACTGTCTGGTTTAGGTTGTGGTGCTTTATTTAATATTTCTAGTTTGATTTTCCTGATTTATTGATACCACATTGTGATATCTTGGTGTCAGCTTTCCTCGATGGTAAAGGCCCTAAAGGGTAGGTAGCACTAAAAAAATAGTTCCATCATATTTATTGTCAACGTCTTTTCTCTGTTGTTTCTTATATTTACTTGTTTGGTTTCAAAATTATCATTTATTTTTCCGAGCTACCTCTGTGTCTATTTTATATATATAGAAATCTGAATGAAAAAGTAGCGAAAAGAAGGAAACACCATGTCAATATCTTAGAAGTCGATTGTTTCTTCCTTGTATTCCTATTTCATAATTGCATGTATGTCTCATTGTTATTAGTTACATTGAACCTTCCTCTTTCTTTAATGCTGGTTGTACAGTTCTTATTATATTATTATAAACATGTGTTAACTCTTACATCCTTTCTAAGAACAGACCAATAAACTACCAGATTACGCAATCAAGTGGCCACCGTCAAATCATTACAAGCCACGTGCTTATGGGCTCCGAATTAATACCTTTCTCAGGTCTACAAGGCTTTATTACATTTTTCTTCTTTAATAGCTAAAAACTGCAGTGGACAGACCTAATTGAAAAACTACCTTTCTCTATTGTACCATATAAACGGAGGAAGATGTAACCAAAGGGGAAAAAATGAGTAAAAGATTTTTTGTTTACCTTTTTTAGGAATCAATGACTCAGAACTCAACCGGACTTAGACATCTAAAAATCAACTCATTGACTCAAGACCTACAACACATTTGACTCAAAAGTTCGAACTGATGCGAACTTTGCCAAACAAAATCGAACCTAATTAACCTGCCCAAAGCATGTTTTTGATCTGCTTGACTGAGAAAAGTAATTCGAAGAACTCAAGTCTACTTTAAAACCAGCTTTATTTGAATACTTCGTAGCTCAAGTCTCAAACCCATTAATACAGCACCCAAACCCTCCAATCTAAACCCGAATGACTCAAAACTTTTTACGATTTTTTATTTGAAATTATTCACAAAAACCCAGTACTTGGCAGGGTTACAAGTGCAAAAGTGTTCCTATTATAAGACTTAGGGTACAATTGATGTGACTGAACTAATCCTCTCGATTAGTAAATTACTAATTGCCAGGAAGAACTCACATCAGACAGTGCTATTGTTTACTAACATATATAAAGGTCTAGTTTGGAGCTTTATTTTAGAGTTGATCCTCACATGGTATGTGTCTCTTTGTGCATGTTATTAGGTATTGTTGCTCATTCTTGCTTTCATGATCTGTTGTCCTTTATTTCTTACAACCCTTTAGTTTAATCCTTAGCCTTGTAAGATAGCTGTTTTAAAAATATAGCTCACAAGCAATTGATGGATTACAAAATTCAAAGCTCCATGTTGCAGGTCGGATAGAGGTTTCTTTATCCTTTCCCCTCTTGAATATAAAATTGATCCTAAAATTAATGAACTCGGGTTAATTATGTTATGTCACCCAAATTGTGCCACTGTTTGAGAGGTAGCCGCGTCACCGTACAAGATTCAAACAATATATTTCGTTTATTCAAATCAGATTTATATCTCCAATGTGTGTGTGTAGATATAAAGTACATATAATGTTTATAATGTCCATAAAGCTATTTTAGCAATAAATTATTCTATTTAAAACTAATACTGCAGATCCTCATCTTAGATCTACAGTTCTCACTAGTGGCTACCATTTTTTGTCTTTTTGTCAACTAAAATATTTAAGTATAGCAATTAAGGAGTATGAGCACAAACCACAGAAATTCTACAAACTGTATTCAACGAAATGTTCCTAGATGACATGAACTGTTCAACAAAACCTGTACATTTCCTTAGTTTATACAACTCTAAATATTACTTTTGGAAGGGAAATCTTCTTATATAAAAGTAAAGAGAAAAGTTTGCAGAGCTAGTTTCTTGCGACATAGGGAAAGCACAATGACCTTAAGTACATCTAAAAAGTGTTATTAATTTTTTTCCATTCCTCAAATCATTAAAAATTTCCTAGAAAGTTTTTAATTAGTCCTTGCATTATAAGCCCTTGCTCAAATTGACCAGCAAGTAATTAGAAAATGATACGGGATGTTCTCCATACAAAATAAATCGGGAACTCAAATTGACAAAAAGTTTTAAACAAGAATTTAAGTCATACATTGAGTTTCCTATTTGGACCAAAACTTGTGGCTGAACTTTCAAAATCCGGCTATAAAATTTAGTTTAAAGTGCTACAAATTCCGCTTTCACAATTAAATTCTAAACTCATCTTTTTCGGTTTTTCCCTGGCGTCATTCATTTTTACAAAAAGGAAAAGCAATTGAAGAAAGGAACTGACAGTGATCTCCAGCCAAATCCTTTAGAAGGGTCCGGTCAAAAGCCGACGACATCCAGATATGTCCAAGGCTCCAAGCCCAGTATAAACAAAACCTAATGAAATACAAATTTTTTTTTTATAAAAAAATCAATCTTCTTTTTTATCCGTTATACTAAAACGAAAACTATATTAAAAAGAAATTATAAGTTTGCACTAACACAAATAAGTTGGTTGTTGATAAGAATCAACTAAAATGGATAATTTGATAATTTGTATTTCTTAAGTAAAATAAAAATTCGAAACAAACATATATATATAGGTGTTATATTGGAGTTTTGCTATGGTGAGTCGCGCTCAAAGCTCCTAGATTTGGTTCAAAATGACCGATCCAAACAGTCTAATACGATCTTCCTATTGAAATCTCCATGCAGACCAAATTTTATATTTTTTTCGAAAATTTTAAGTATTTTTTTGAAATTTTAGAAAATCATTAATCTAATTAGTTTTGAACTGTTAAAAAACAACAGCTTTTAAAAATCCGAAAAAAATACTTATAAATTTTAAAAAAAATATAAAATTTGGTCTGCATGGATATTTCAATAGGGAGATCGTATTGGATGGTTTGGATTGGTCATTTTAAATCAGGTCAAGGAGTTTTTGAGCGCGACTCACCATAGCAAAACTCGTTATATTAGTGATGTTGATATAATATATCCATTATGTTTGACGCAAAGCGAGTATCATTTGATAACATGTCAAAAACTTTAATTCTTGAATCATTGGCGTAATAAGTGCACTGTTGGGAGGGTAAGATTGGCTGAATTAGTAAAACAAAAACATATAGTTGCTGAATTAATGTTGGTAAAATAGGATGGCATAGAATTAATTGATGGTCAATGGAATGGCAAATGAATTTTCAGATCGAGATTTCAATAGAGATGAATTAAGTCTATTAAACTTTGTTAAACAAAATTTTAGAGATAATCTAATATAATTGTATATTTATATTTTTCTCTTTTACTATAGCCTGCAATAGCTATATATAAATGGTAGATATGTTTCACATTATTTTTTAAATGCATGATATAATATTATACATATCAATATATCATCTATGATAATCAACGATATATCCAAATATAAATTTAGCAATGCCAAACCCACAAAGTAAAATGAATTTTTATATACGTGTGAACTCTATGAACTCTTTGATAATCAGAATTACGACGCACAACCAATTGTTTAACCATGCTACTTGGCTACTTACCAATCAACTTTTATCTCTCCCTTTCAGTGCGATTATGTCTGCGCGTTGAGCCAACGCTTCTTTCCTGTTCCACACAATTTCCCACCATAACACGAATAAAAATGAAAAAAGAGCCCATGAAAGGAAACCAGGCCCCAGATTGGGTCCCATAGTGTTCGTTTTGTCCCTACTTCTCAAAGTAGACAGCTCTCCTCTTCTGATATATAATATCTTCCACCATTCAATTAATGTGGTTTTATTTCCATATCATATCATGCTATTGCTACATCTATCTATTAATCTATCTGTGCCTCGTTAGCCCCAACTTTTGGACTATTTGTTTACTTGTTAATGCCTGAAAATGTAGTTAGTAGTTGCAATTAATTGTCAGTGGATTTGTGGGGTCTAGTTAAGAGTCCGGCTCTTCAAAGAGTCTATCTCATTTAAATCTAATTTTATGGCCTTTTCTCTTTCGGAAGGATTTAACACAGACATGAAAGCCAACAAAATGGATTGAATGGAAGAACTAAGTACCTTCCAAATCTGGGGATTTACATCGATTTCGAACATAAATCTTTTCCTCCTCTTTTGTAATCGGTGGCTTTTCATCATCAGAATAATAGTCAACCCAAATAAACATCAAGTCCTTTTCATACCCTCTCACAACATTTCTATAATTTTCTTTTCCTCTAATATTAAAAAATCTTATTTGATGAGACGATTATTTGAAGACCTATTAACTGGTGGTTACATGCTTTTTCTTGTTTGTTTCTTCTCCTTGTAGCCACTGTCGTTACTTATCTTTATCTGGTAGTTGGCCGTATGATTATCCTCTCTCCCAAAAAGGAAATTATACTTGCTTTTCAAAAATTCACTACAAATTTACTACTACAAATGGATAAGTTATTTTTTTTATTTTTATTTTTTTTTCTGAGGACGTATTACTTTGTCTGTCAGTTCAATTGTTTATGAATGTTAGGCGCTGCGTTGGTATGATGCAAGTATATATATGTAATATATCATTTTTGTGTTGAATGGCACATTGTGTTGAAGAAAATGCATATATATATTTTCTTGTAAAATAGAAGATACTTTTTTTTTTGTGTGTACAATGAAACATTATCATTTTGTGCACTCTTTTTTTATTATTATTATTAACTTTTTTTTTCTTTTTTTCTTTTTTTTGGAAAAGCTATGCCTTCTATATATACAATCTTTCCGAGACAACCAGCGCGACAGGAATGGGAGACTCGGTAAACTATTTTATTTTATTCTTAAAGCGAAACATCAATATTTTATGGAAGTGTAATATGAATTTAAATGAACTAAAATAATATATTTGACTCAGTTAATGATAAAGCGGTTTCCATCAGTTTTTAACTTTGTTAGGTTGGGTTTCACTAAAAATGAGTTTAAGTCCACAAAGTCTGATAATATTTTTCAAATCAACCTAAAATATTGAAAATGATATAGGAATTTTATAAGCCAGTTGTTGTTTTTATTAATTATTTATATAATAACAATTTTGTTATTATTTGAGGTTATATTTCATCAAACACGATTAAATATTATTATAATTGAAGTCATTAAATTATTGAATGAATAAAAATACCATCAAATTTAATAATTTTCCACATGAGCGATATAAGCATAACAGAGAATATTTCAAATGTTAATTTCATGAAAGTTTAATTTTACAATTATTAAAATTATCAAGTTAATATATTATCAATAGACCTTAATCGGCCATCTTTTTACCACTAGATCATGCTTTAATTAGTTATGATCATGCATTGTTTTCCCTTTTTGATAAAAATACCCACAAAAACATACCTTTTTTTAAGAAGTCCCTGGAATAATAAGCCAAAGTTTATTTAAGTATCTTTTTCTGTGTGTTTTTTTTAAGTATAATGCGTTTACGCGGCATCTCTCTTTTTTTTTTTTTTTTTGAGAATCAAAATTAGATCTTCAAGCACATGAATGACGTCTGAATAAATTAATTGACCCACACCTACATAAATTAGTTGACCCATTACAAAAAAAAAAATTAAGACCCGTGGCTCCTCTATGTAGGTACTGCTACAGCTGTACAAATAAATGCCCAATGGCACGAATTTCCTTTGGCTTCCATTAGTTCTGCTATTTAGCATCTAAACTGCTAATTTGATTCTGCTTATTGTACTTAAGTTGACTTAATTTAAAATGAAGCAAAAGTTTAATTACGAGAAATACCAACATATAGCTGTTTTGACATAAAACCAAGCTTTTAAACTTCCCCGAAATAATACCGTTGTGACTTAAATAACGGGATTTTGGAGCAAAACGCATCAACATTACAACAACCAAGCACGAAATAACAGTAGCGTTATATTTCTGAAAAATTGACGATATAACTTAAAATTTTTGCATTTGAGGGCGTAAAAACGGATGGGTCATTCAACTTACAAAATTTTTTTTTTGCTGAATACAAATCCATACCAAGCCCTAATTCGTTTAGCTTTAAAAACTTTGATTTTGTCTATTTTTCTTTTTGACTTGTTAATTTTTTTATATTTTAATTTTTCAAGTAACTAATAAAATAGACTAGTTATATAATTATTTTTTTATACACATTATTTTTTTCTCTGTTATATCACCGATATAATACCGAATCGCTAAATCAACTCTGTACCGTTATACCGCAAAAATTGCAATTTAAAACCTTGCATAAAACATATAGAAAATTAGAAATTTTTGCACTGCATATGTTAAAGCATGTATAGAGCTGTTTTGACCATCTAATGCACTCATATTTGATACCTTTAAATGTAAATCATCACTAAAAATACTTAGCAGATGGAGGTGAATCATTACACTCAGTATAACTGTAATCTTAAAAGATCTTTACAAAGAGGTGGAAATCTATTACCAATTGGCTAGGCAGGATTTTGGAACAAGGGGGGCAAAGAGTTGCTTACACTAAAATTTCAAAATTGTGAGAGGAGCAAATTGAATAGATCATATAGTATTACATATAAATTTGACACTTTTAAGAAGTTATTTGTAATTTATAGCGGAGCAAATGTCCATTTTTCCTTACACTTGCCTCCGCCCCTGAATTGGCAATTTACCATCCCTGGTAGGTCCGTTATTATTGAACCTATCAACTGTGGCTTTGCATAAAGATAGCGTTAAAACTTGCAGGGGAAAAAAAAAAATGGTGTTAGAAACCAATCCAACAGGAGAGGGGCTATAATGAAAATATGTACTGCAAAAACAATTCTTGTGATGTGCTATTGGTTCATAAATCATGTTAACAATCTTTCAATTTCCAGGGACTCATATACAATTTGTCTCTTCCCCGGATAGGCGGATATAATAATTAAACTCCTATGAAGTAACAACAACGTTGCAAGTTAGCCATATGGGCCTTCCAAATTGGGCCATTCAGAATTTCAGATTAGGCTCACTTAATAACATTTTCAAAAGGTGCAGGTGAATTTATTTTCTTTCTTTTTCGGAGCTGATAAATACAACAAATCTAATCAAGCAATTAAATACTAAAAGATAAAGATACCTTTACCATCTCATTCCAAAAATATAAAATAACTCTTTCCCGCCTCTCAACCTCCCCTTTCCTCTCCCCTACACTCCTTCTCACTAGCGCATAGGCCTGCATAACGTTAGAAACGGCGGCGAAATAAGGATGTTTTGTTAACCATTTCATTTCGGTGACGAAACTGTCTTCTATTTCGTTAATCGTTTTGCAGGGATGAAACGGTCAAATTTACGTAATTTTCTCTATTTACACTATGACGAAATCGTTTCACTATTTCATTGATCGTTTTGCTAAATCAGACGAAATAAAATTTTTTTTCGTTAACCGTTTCGTCGGGACAAAACAAAACGATTTAACGTAAAAAATCCTTCTATTTGCAGCCCTACTAGCGCACACTTTTTCCTCTCCTGGCACACTCACTGTTTCTGGTACTTTTCCTTCCTGACGTCCTTTCAGCCTGTGCCGTCTCTCTATTCGAATTTTTTTTTAATATACTCCTTTAACATACATAACATACTTACATTATATACTCACTTAACATACAATAATTGTACTTCCTTAAGATATATTAGATACACCCTTAATAAATATTGCATACTTTTTTAATATGCAATACAATAATAAGATAATTGGATAAAAATAAATGAAGATATATATTTTAACACTTTCTCAACAAACATTAAGTACTCCCTTAAGAAATATATTATATACTCCCTTTACAAAAAGTAATTGAACTATTGAACACAAATGCATTTTAAAAACACTTATCCTTATTCTCAATCAAAAAGATTAGGAAGATGAGAAGATAGGTGGAATTGGTTGAATGAGAGAGAAATTGATAGCGGGAGGAGAATATGATTGAGATTTGATATGAAAGACGAGCACAGAGGAGAGATGAGAGAAAAGCAGAGAGGAGATAATATCAAGAAAAAGAGTGGAGTGGAGAGGAGAGGAAGTCAAGGAGGAGAGTGGATAGAAGAGGAGAATAAAGGAGATAAAAAGGAAGGGGCGAAGAGGGATGGGAAAGGGCGAAGAGGGATGGGAAAGGGCATAAAAGAAAGAGACAGAGATGGAAGTTTTGATTGCACATAACAACTCCCTTTCTTTTTTTACATGGAGTTACCAGGAAATCATATTTTCTTAAATAGTTTTCCTATTAAAAGTAACAGAAATGATAACTGCAATCTGCAGTTTTGTCATTGTTTGTCATCGCTTGAACAAAATGAACATATAAAGATGTTTAAATAATCAAAATGAACACATACAAATAAATAAGTTCAATAAAAATAAATTGAATATGCATATAAAAATCTGAACAACAATACAAAAAAATAAAATCTAATTTATAATTGAATAAAGTGAACACATAGATAAACAAACTTGACATATAAATGAATAAAGTGAACAAATACAAACGTCATGGCACTGACGCGTGAAGAGATGATAGATAGTAATTTCCAAAAGCAATAAGAAGCGAGACTTCTCTGCCATACAAATTATAGAACTTCTATCGAATTCCTCTGTTTATTTATGTGAACTTATGGTTTCTTCTTCTTTTAAGTTCTGCTAAAACAAAATTGTATGCTACTAATAAGGTGTTAAAGAGGTAACATCAGAAAATGCAAGCGCCGAACAGAACAAGGTCGCAGTAATCTTCTCTTTAAAAATAATTTATTTTCAATAAAACAAAATGTTGATGGCAATATTTTACATAATATTTAGTAGTTCATAGCGACCGAGAAGTTGTTTAACATTGAGCAAAAAAGAATAAGCCATCCAACGGGATGAAAACGAATCGGATTTATCCGCTCCGATCCGCATCCGAATTCGAAAACTAGCAGATTCGGATATTTATATCCGTATCCGTTCGGATGCGGATGCGAATACGGATATTTTCAAAGGGATGTGGATGCAGATATGGGTGCGGATACGGACACGAATACGGATAAATATCCGAATCCGCAATATTTCCTAAACGGATATCTGGATTTGATTAGTACCTGAATCCGAAATATCGGGTGTGTTTGGCAACGTTGGAATAAGAGGTTGGAATAAGCTTTTCTCTCTCCTCTCTCGTCTCTCCTCTTATTCCGAATAAGGGGTCTAATTCCACCATTTGGTCGAATTAGAATAAGGGGTTGAATAAGCCTTTATTCGGAATAAAACTTATTCAAAACATATTTGGTTTCATCCCGAATAAGTCTTATCCGGAATAAGGCTTATTCAACCCCAAACAAACATACCATCATTTGTATAGCTGTACAAATAGCAAAAATAACCTCCGAAGCTGGATATGTCGGCTAATACACAACACCTCAAACCACCAGACCAAGACCCATTTCTTGATTAATATATTTTGTGTCTATATATATTGAGTTTCAACCTTAACTTTACAATTTGGAAATTGTAGGCTGATTGAAAATTTAGTACGGATAAGGGGGTCTTAAATTTGGAAATTTTAGTATTGATAAAATTCATTATTGCCATTAATTTGGTATTTGGTAATGCCGATTTAATTAATAAATTTATATGAATTGTCGAAAATCTAACTAAGAAAATATATATATTTGATTGATTAAATCCGATATATATATATATATATATATATATATATATATATATATATATATATCGAGAATCCAACCAATAATGTTAATAATAATTTAATTTATGCATATTATATAGTATTTTAATGCAATTTTGGATTTGATTGATTGGATTAATAAAGCCTAAGCATTGCCTTTCTAATTATCGTATAATTTATATTGTCAGAATATAACTAATTGTATGACGTGAATATTTTTTTTATGCTTCGGCTACTCTAATATGCGACAAACTTTTATATGCGCTATGAAATTTACAAAAAGTTCTAAAAAATAATTAATCGCAATGTAATCCGTATCCGACAAAATATATTCGTATTCGATTCCGTATCCGTATCCGCTTAATATCCGAACCGTATTCGTATCCGAACACATCTGTATTCGTATCCGACCACATCCGTATTTGTATCCGTATCTGGAAAAAAATATGGATGCGGATATGGGAAGACCAACATCCGATCCGTTTTCATGAAGTTCTCAATTAAAACACGGATCAAGTAAAGTTCTAATCTGTATAAAAGCACAGATTTTATTCTCTTCTTTGTTTCATAAAAAATGAAACAAATAAAACTGGGAAAGGGAGGGGGAGGAGAAAAAAAAAGAAAAAAGAAAACAGGTAATTCACAGAATCTGTTTGAAGTCAAATTAGTCAATCTTTTGGCATATCATACAAGATGCGAAAGCCATCAGGCCTTTATTTCTATGGAAGACATGATTTGGCGAGTTTGTCAGTTTGGTGGTTTGCGTGAACAATTACCTATTATTTACTGAAAAAGTAGATTTTTTCCCTTTTCCTTTTGTTTTTGTTAACGCAAACGTGCAATACATTATTCTCACACGACTTGCGATTTCCACATCTAAAAGAATCAGAACATTTTTCATAATTATGTCTTTAGACTAATGACATTTAATAAGCAAGCATTTTATTCCTTAACATAAGCAAATCACGTCACTAATTAGCATTCAGAACAAATAACAAAAGGAACCTTGGAAAGTACAAGAAGCTTATTTCAACCGTCCAAATTTGACAAGATTATGATAATTTTGCAATAAAAGGTCGGAATATATCTAATATAAAGACATTAAGTAATGTGTTCCACCTTCTATAATGCTTTCTAGCAAGGCATCTAACAAGTGAAAGTAAAAGAGGAGATTCTTGTTCTCTTACAGGAGAAGACTCAGTTGGAGAATATTAGTTTTTTCTGTTAAGCATCCAACTCAGAAACTTTTAGAAAGCAGCCTGAGACATGATAAAACAGAAGTTTAAGGAAATAATTAACAAATCTCTGTGGTTATACATTAGCATATGCAACAAAAATAGAAGAAAATGCCGACAAATATATTGTAAAGATAAATTTAGGTATCGTTGTAAATCCAGATGCAGATTCCAGGCTTTGATTCCAGAATTTAGATAATGAACATGCAACACCGTCCCCCCATCCCCGAATTTATATCCTCTACAGTGCTGCAGAGGGCAGTGGTTTCCTCACGACTGTCCGATCAATGATGGGTGCCCCGTGATTAACATCAGATCCGTACGGTTTGTAAATCTTAACCGTCGAGATTAGATCGGACGGCCGTGATGAAACCACTGTCCTCTGCAACACTGCTAAATTTATACATGAAAAATTGGAAACCTGACTAGAAAGATCAAGAGGAAATAGACAAGTTGAATTGATTCCCATAGAGAGTGCAAGCTGTTAAAATACATTACCAGAAAAAAAAGAAAAAGGTTTTCTACAATATTATTGCTAAGACTTTTAAAGAAGGAAGAGCCGCATTAATATGTCATGCGCTATTGATATAATTAAGTCTTCTGTGGGCTCTCTGTGTCATGAAACTGAGGAGAACTAAAAGAATCTGTAACCTCTCTCATTTTTCTTTTTTCCTTTTTTTTTTTTGTATATTCTTTTCCTTGAAAATCACATAGGCCCTCTTTATTAAAACTCTACTCAATTTGGGCTGGGCTTAGTTGCAGTTAGATACTATGTTACACAAAAGTTTTTTCATGTATTTACCTACAGAAACTAAGGCTCTTTATTACTGAGACCAAAATTCAAGCCCAGCCAGGTTGACATTTTTATTTCAAAAGATTTCCAATTATCCACTAATAATTGGAGACATCAGACATCTTTCTAGCTGCAAGGTGATTCTTATCGATTCCTAATTAACAGGAAGCCCAATAATAGGGAGTAGGGACCCTCTTTATAATTTCCTTAATAACATAACACAAACTATTAATCAAGCACAAGTCCTCTTGCATTTTTTGTGCTATGAGAAGGATATGAACACAACATAACAAATAAAAGTTCATAACTTTTCTTCTTCTGTTTTTTTTTTTTTTTTCACACTTTGATTCAAAAAGCTCGCAAAACTTACAAACTCGTGGGACACCAGACTAATCTAAGCCTCTTAATGGGCAATTGAAGAGAATCATATACATGGAGGATTTGGATCTTTCTTACTGAAGAAACTACCAATCTAAATTACTAATCCACAAACTTCAATCCACATCTATACCTATAGTGCAACACAGAAGCTCCATCTAATTTTACATGCAGGACCATATGACAAATGTGGAGCGCCATCTAATCTCGAAAGCAGAGTGTACGACCTCGGCACTAAAACTAGAGGGCCGGACACTTCATTTGTCAAATTACTATAAACAATGAACTGATGATTATTCATATAATCCTATGGCTCGACCATGGCTGAAATGGGTAATTCACTGGCAGGGCCTTTCTTTCTAGCCTCAATTTTAGCTGATATCTCGGCCACCACAAGCCTCGATAGGAGCAAGCCCGCAATAAGTGCAGCTCCCATCAACATGGTGAAAACAGCACTCCAGCTCGTAGATGAAATATATCCCGTCAGCAGTGGCCCCACTGCAGCACCCACTGACCCTGTACCATCAATAATTGCAGTGACTGTCGCAAGAGCCCGCGAATTCCCATTCAACGAGCTATGTGTCCCGAGATCAGCTGACACAGCTGTGGTTATAAGTGCATAGGGACCATTCACCAACATACCAGTGATGAACATGAGTGCTATGTTCCAGTTTAGGGAGATGCCACCATAAGATCGGTAGCAGAAGAGTGCTGGGATGGCACAATACATAAATGTGGCAGCAGTCACAGCTCGGGCCTCAATACGGTCAGAGATGTGGCCTGCAAGGATCCCACCAACAACCCCACCCACATCAAAAAGCGTTGATAGTGTGCCAGCTGTCGAGTCGGATAAATACTCCCCGTCAATGGCTGCGAATTGAACAAAAAAATTATTAGTTCTATGTTGTTTCCCCTTTTTTCTTGTCACAAGTAATGCTGTATCTCCTATAGTGCAGGTCAAGGTAATGCAATGAAACCTCGCTTGTCTTACCAGAATAAGCTTTTGGACCAACTACTATTGGTTTATATAGTATGGCATTTTCAAAGTTCTATTTGAATTTAAAATGATGTTTCTTATTTCCATCGACAAAATGGTAAGTGCTTGAATCCAACAATGCATCACAAGGACAACTGAATACCGAAATATGTAAAACTAGAAAGCATTAGATCAACAAACCTGTATGGCTGATGTAGAAAGGAAGCCAATAGAGGAATGTATAAGCAACAAGCTTGGAGAAGAAGAGGCAAAGAGCAAATGGGGCCACACCTGGAATCTTCCAAGCCTGAATAAACCCGACAGCTTTCTCCTCGCTGCTTTCCCCTCTTTCAAGCAAAGGCTCTGATAAACCACATTTCTCCTCAGACTCAGAATCATCCATCTCTTTTGCACCAACAGTGTCAGGGCTAACAGGCAAAAAAAAGAATACCACCAACCCGATTACAGCTATAATTGCACCCGGTGCTACAAACGACCAGCCCCAACCGTATCTTAGAAGGGCTGCTGCAACAAGTGAGCCTGTTATATTCCCAACAGATGTATGGGAATTCCAAATACCCATTATTAGACCCCTTTTGCTTTTACCGAACCAATTACCCACCACAGCCACAACTGACGGCCAACCGGTAGACTGAAATAAACCCGCTATCATTTGGATACACAAAAAGTAATGAAAGCTGTGTATGTTAAGCCAGTATGCTGCTCCAAAAATAGCTGTGAAAACACCGGTACCCACCATGCCGATTGTAAGGAGATTTCTCAAGTCAACCCGGTCGCCTAGATGACCCGCAAAGTACATACCAAGTGCGTAAATTGAAAGGAATGCAACATCAATGTTTCCTAACATGGCGGTCCCATCGGCCGTATCAAATGGAGCCCACCCATTCTTGCTACCAGGTTTATGACCGGCGATTTTGAGATACAAGGAATTTGACCAGTGTGTCATGCCTGCACTCGATTTATTTGGGTCAAGAACACTCTTCACTATGCTAGTGGTCTTTCGTGTGGCATGATAGCTTGCGTATGCAAAAAAGGTTAGAATGAGTACAATTGCTTGGTATGATTTGAAAGAGAGTGGGGCTCCCCTGATTCGTTCAAGCATACGAAATCCGAGTGGTTTACCATGTTTGGCCTTGCAGGTATTTTCCTGTTCTGAATTACCCATATGTAGATAATTGGTCACAATCTGAAAACAAGAAAATCAATTGGTCAGTACTAATTAATTTGAACTGATTAAAGATTAAGATGAAAGCTAATTGCATATGTCAAAGTAAAAAAAAGAGTTTATGATTCTTCTGGGACCTACCAGTACATCTTTCAAGGTCTAAATTATGCAGTTTGATTTGTCATTGTCAAATTAGAATGTGTATTTATTACTTAAGGACAGTTGCTTGCTTTAATACGCACTTGAAAAGATGGTCCTATTTGACATCTCTTGTGATGACAATGAATGCACATACTTGAAATGATAACCATTAAAGAAAGGACACATCGTTTTAGTTTGGTTGTAATATAATATAAGCACTAAATTATTATATTACATAAATCCACGGGAATTGAGAAGAAGAAAAAAATACGTGACATCACTTGGCTTTGATCCTAAACTACCCATTAACTCAAATCACAAGAGACAGAGGAAACCATTAATCTCAAGTTCCATAAACTCAACAGAGAACAATCCAAATTTGATAGCTTAAGGAGCCAGTTTATGTTCGCCAAGTTTATTGACCAAACAAAAACAAGATGAGGAAAGAGATTGTAACTTACAATAAAACAGAGAGAGAGGTCTCAAAGTTCAATATATGCAATAACCAAAATCAGGTGATCACCTATGAGGCTATGAATCAGATAAGAAAGCTAGAAGGCTCTCTTGCTGAATAGTTGAGACTTGAGACATATATGTAACAACCCAATCTAGTAAATTATCTCTAGCTAGTTCACTTTCAAACAGACACGAAAGTCAATAGGAGTAGACGTCATGAACCAACAATAAAAGTCAAGGTATCGCTACTTCATCACACCCATGCACACCCAGAAACAGAACAAAACAGAAAAGAAGATAGAAACAGAAAGACTTAGAAAGTGTACTTTGGACGGTTATCAAAACAGAACAAAGAGAGAAGCTTAAGCACAGCCCAATGATGTATTGATGTCGAATCCAAAGAGGAAAACACGTAAGTAGTAGTACAAGTATGAAAGTGTACCTGAATACCTGATAGATAAACAACCAATCGAGAAGTTAATTGCTTGCTTAGTAGTTCCCTGATCTGCAGGGAAACACTAATAGAAAGAAAAACTAGGATGATGGCTTGTAGCTTGTAAGCAACAAGAGGCTATTTATGGGAATATTTTATGGGAGGGGTCGCGGCTGACGCCACTGGACGCGACGATTGTTCATTGAAGGAGGCATGGGAATGGATGGGATTTTACATAAGAGCCCCTGGCGCTGTGGAAGATGGGGTCAAGAGGTAGCGCCTTTTCTGGAGAAAGTGGTTGGTTGTGGAGTTTGCTGTTTCCTGTTTTTGCGGTGCGCTGCTTCCCCTGTGAGATTACTTCCCTTCCTCGCTTCGCTTTGCGTGCGGCTTCCCAGTTGCTTCTGCTATTTATTTTTTAGTTAATTATTATTTATTTTCTGTATCATGTTGATGTTGTGCAACTTACTGTAGACATTTTTTAATATTGATTGAAAGTATAAAATTTGCGATCCGAATGAGTCGTTTAAAGAGTATAAAATTCATGATTCGGATAACGCATGTCATTTTAACAATTTTATTGTTGTTGTTGTGTTTCAATCTAGTTCCTTTTGAATACCACGGTATATCACATTTTTATTTTTTCATTAATATTTCACAACTTAAAATTCAAACTTGTTCATTTTAACCGAGTGATGTAAATTTTTAAAAATTTTATAGGTTATTTAATAATCGATAAAAAAAAGTTAAAGTATGAACATATCAGAATTAATCTATCATAGTTAACAAAATTCGTTTATTTTTTAATTTTTAACGAAGTATCAGATGCTCCAAAATTTATTAAGTTATATGAAAAAAACATTTCTCATAAATTAAACAAGATTTATGACATTCGGTGGCAACTTAAAGAAGTGACAACGAAATACTCATCTTTTATGATTGATCATCATCGTCATCATTATTATAGGATCAAATTTAATAAAAATAAAGAAATAAATAAAAGATATCTTTTATTATTTTTTGTAGGTTGCATTTGATCCCAAGTGGTAAAATTATTTGTTTAAGAGGTAGTGACAATTGCATCTCTTGACTTATATTTATTAATTAATCAGATGAGACAAAGAATTATTTTTTGTATGTCTTATTTAGAAAGTTCAAAAAGTGAAGTCTATTCTGCGGGATAAGGCTCACATATAATTTAGTGATAAATTTTTTTGTAAGAGGTCATGAAAATTGTATCTCTTGACTTTTATCTTTTTAAATTAAATCAGATGGTATCAGAATTTTCTGCATGTCTTTATTTAGAAAGTTGAAAAAAGTGAATGGACAGAGAGAAGAAGTCTATTATATAGGATAAGACTCACATAAAGCATAATTCGTATAACCATTCTCACAAATCACAATACACGTATTTTATTTCACTTTCAAAATAATTTTGTTAGAGTGATGATAAAAGTTATTTTTTTATCTTAATAATTATTCTCATAATTAAACTTAGTCCTGTATTATTTTCTATGTTGTCCCTCTACCATAAAAATCGGAAGGATACACTGCCCGCAGGGCACCAACTGGTAAAACCATTGTCAAAAATTAAAGTAAAATTGAAGATTGCTCCTTTAGTTTACATCTACATATAAAATTCAATATGATTAAAAAAAATTTAAAGAATATCAAATAAAATTTTTTTTTTATCACAGTCGTAGGCACTCAACCTTAGTGAAATTTAAACTCAGGTCTTCTCGTAAGAAGACTTATGCAGTTATGCTTATGCCTCTATCAATTGGACTATACTAGCGAAGGCAATACAAAGGAAAATGAGAGGGAGTAACAAGTTCAAAAACAAACTGTACCCTGAATTTGTTAGCACAACAATAAAAATGTTCTAATAGAATTGCCCACGAAAGTTGTTATGGAAACAATATATATTGACAACATAATAGTGAGAACAAAAAAAAAAAAAAAAAAAACAAAGGAGAGAATGAGAGCGTAACAAGTTTATTTCTTTTTTTAAAAAAATAGTGGCATTTGAATTTCATTAACTCTCCAATTTGTTTTATTTGAATCAATGACTAATTAATACTAATTTATATTAGATTATCACCGCATATTAAGATAACTTGATTTCAAAAATAATATAATAAAAAACCACATATTAAGACAACTTCAGACGGTCCAAAAGGGCGCAAAAACTTTGACTCAAAAATCAAAATGAAAAACTTGGTTGATCCATTTGCATATAACTTGAAATTAAATTGAGTATTTTTGAAAAAATCAATCGTCTGATAATTGATCCTACTGCAACCGAATCAACTTTATAATCTAAATTTAAACATATGACTTAGAACCAAACCCATCTTGTCTAGCTAATAACCCGACAAGTATGATTCAGCCCACTTTTTCTTCCAATTTGACGTAAGAATTTTTAAACCCTACTCAATATTCAAATCGGTTTCCTCTAAACTACGGCAGTTCAAGCTCATGATAATTTTATTGACCAGATTTTTGTGATGATCGAAACTCGAATGTTAAATTTATTTCAGCCCAATCAATGGTCATATTGGAGGAGGAAAAAACTTGATTGCATGTTTAGGGTTTAGAACCTAAAAAGAAGGGAAAAAAAAAAAAAAGATTTGCGTGTTTTGTAATAAGCACCGAGACGGCGAGACTTGCATTTGATTAATGCCATTCGAACATATAACAAATGGATGACTTAAAATATAGTTTTTCGGTCAATCAAGCCAATTTTTTTTTATTTTTTGGGTAATAGTAATACATATATTGTACCTAAAAAATGATGCATGATATATTATGTAGGTATTTTTGAACTCTTGCACAATTTTACTAACAATCACTAAATGTAGGCATTTTGGTGTTTCAGAAAAACTATTTAAGTAGGCACGACTGCTAGCATATCAATAAATCAACAGAAAAAATTTAAATTGCTACGTAAAAACTCTATGATAATTGAACATATATACACAAGGTAGGAAAATTTACACCAGTCCAAAATGGTATAAAGAAAATGTTTATTGAAAAATAAACATTAGATGCTTTTTATTGCAGATTGAATAAGAACGAATATACTCATTAAAATTGTTTCGAAATAGTCTTTTTCTACATGCTTTAATGCCTGTCGTGCCGTGTGCCCGTGTGTGATATGCCCCAATTTCAAAGAATAGAGAACTTTCTTATGAACTTCTTAATTCTCCTCTTCAATTTTAAGACTTATAGGCCAATAAGATAAAAAGAAAGTTTCTTACCTCTTTTTGCTTTTTGCCTTTTCTCCTCCTTTTCCCAGCAGCCGACTCATGAGCCCACTTTGAAATTCAAAACCAACCTAGCTTCTCGGGAAAGAAATAAAACAACTTGACCTCTCACGCCGTCACGCGCGGTGCTCTTTCGTTTGTTTCTGATTTCTCAATTCTCACGGGTGGTGTTCTGACGCGAACCCCATGTAATGTCATGTTTGTAAATTTGACAAACAGAAAAGGACTAAATTGTACATAGTCAAGACAAGCATCAACCTTGGTTAGAATATTCCTAGGAATGATGCCTTTGAACCATGCGGATATTCGTTTGATGCGCCACCAATTGGAAACCCGCGATTCCATCTCAGTTAGCTGATTCAAATTATAGTGGAATGGGATGGCCCATGAAAGATCGGGAAAATAAACCAATAAAATATGTGCCACGTTGATTACGAGAAATGCCACGTACGTAAAAAATTAAAAATGGCCTTTGGGGACTGGAAAAGGAACCAATTATTTTTTTTTATAATTAATACCCAATTACTTTGTTGCTATTCAAGGAATCCGCTTTGTTTTTTTTTTTTAAGCCATAGGTCATTTTCGTTAACTAAAATAAGCAGTTACATTACGACGTAAATTAGAAGAAGTTGGATAATGAAATATAAAACCTAATCCTACCGACAATTGCCACCCATGTAAAGTCCAGGCGCTGCGCCAATTAATTAATTACCATTTGGGGGCACAAATTGAGATTGCTAATTGGTCCTCTTCGGCCTCTGCCTTGTTAATCACACGAAGCAGTGAACCGGATAATAGCATTAGCAGCGCCAATAAACCACCTCGTGAGCCATGTGAAACTAGAATACGGTAGAGAAATTTTTGTTTTTTTTACCGATACCCTAAATTTATCCGTTAAAAATTGATTTTATCCGTATTCTATTTTTATCTTATTTTATCCGTAGTAATGATAATAATAATTTATTAAAAAAATTGTATAATATGGTTAAATAAATATATTAATAAAGTGCAACATTGAGTAATAATGTTTTTGATATAATAAAATCATAAAATATCTTCTCATGCCAATTGTCACTAAAAAAAGTATATAATTAACTACTAATCATACCATATCGAATGAAATTGAATGGAAAATAAATTTGTTCATCAAACCAAAATATTTTATTTTGTTTCCCCTCTGGTACACTTTCGAATTACGAAAATATGAATGGTCGATTTTAGCTATGAAGAGAAATATTTGGCCTCAAAGCAATCTTCAATTTCGATTGTTGGATTAAAACTACTCACAGTGACTTTTCTATCTAATTATAAAAGCATAATCGCTAGAAGGCTACAAGCAGTGCTACTGATGAGTATCGATTATTTTCATTTTTATAAAGAGCTATCAGACAGCACTTTGCTATGCTAAATTATTGAACTTTTTTTATACCCGTCTTATCGAATACGATACAAATCGAATAAACGGTTAAAAGGACACCATTGACAGTCCTAAGTGAAACTAATCTATTATTTTTTTTCCCTTTTTGAGTATAGATCTTAATACACGACTAAAAGATAATTTTGATTTATTCACGTATCTATATTAAAACAGTAGTAAATTATTACTATTAATAACAACACCGGTGATCAATATTTTTTCGATAAATAATACATTTTATTATTGTTGTTATTATATTATTACCATAATATATCACAAGATATTAAAAAAATTAATAATATCAGTAATAATATATGGTGATGATAATAAGAAAGAGAACCGCAATACATTATTGTTGTTATTATTGATGAATACATAACACATGTATTAGAAAAAAAAAAAATGACATCTTTGTAATAAAAAGATGGAAGAAAATTGAATTTTCGTTCGAGGACTTTTCTTATATCTAAAAGTTAGAAGCAAAAATATTAACTTTTTTGTCACATTCTACTCAATTACACTTGTATTAAATAATTTTCATCTTCATTCCAAAAGAAAATTAGTGCCTAACTGTGAAAGTCGTCAAGACTACCCTGACGATCTGGGCCTGAAATCAGGCTACATTTGGTCCCCTCAGAAAGGTGCAATACTGGAGATGCAGGATCTTCAAAATGCACCTGCATTCATGGCTATTAGCTTAACTGTTGTCATCCTCAGGACTTAGCTCGTTTTCATCAAAAAAAAAAAAAAAAAAAAAAAAAGGACTCAGCTCGTTCGTTTCTCATGGCCTAATTTTGGCAGCGCCTCGCTTTCCTACTGTTCTTTCCAAAATTTATTCTTTGGTAAAAAGTGTTACGTAGTCGGTGATATGTCTGCCAGGCATACTTGTGGCCAAGTGTTTTCTCTCTCCCAAACAAAAACTTTGTCCTTGTGGTGAATTGTCTGTGTATGTTAATTTGTTGTCACACTGTAAAAGGAAGCGTCCTTATCCACTATTACTTTGCCTATTAACCACTGTTATTTTGCCCTCACAAAGTAGGATATGCCGTTTAAATTTAGACCATTCGATTTAAAATGCATGAATTAGATCATCCAACATTACTTTGCCTATCAGTTTATTTTAAATCTCATGGCTCAAAAAAAAAGAAGAGCCTACTTTTGGGATTAGAATAGCAGTGGAAATGACTTCATTCATAATATCCAGCTGTATATCTAAGATTTATAACATGATCTATATTTTTTTGTTAAAAATGATAAATGGTATCATCTTACATATCTGATATCACAAGTACCTTTATATAACCGCCGTTGCACTGCACTTGGAGGTGAATTAAATTGAGCGAATGGAGTACGGAACGAAATCCTCCGCAGGGTTTAAAAAATGGTGCAGTGCAAATCTTTTATCCATGGCCGTACAATCAATGATAGATGTTCTGTAATTAATATCAGATCCGTCGAGATACGTGCGGCCCGTAAAAATTTATCCGTCCAAATTAGATCGGACAAGCATAGATAAAAAATTTCCGGTGCAGGTTTTAAAAAAACCTGGAGGATATGGTCCATGGAGTATATATTTCTCATATTTTTGTTTCTATTAAATCGGCTAAAGTTAAAGTACATTTTCGCACCTATAAACAATCGGGTCTGACAACCATCATCTCTAGTATTTATCATCTTCATCATCACGTGTTTTCTTTTTGCTATTTTTGGAATATGGCGTGGATGATAATACAATTTTTGTCGCTCATCCTCACCATCCCCTGGATTTATCTTACTCCCCTCCCCTTCTAGCCCCTATGTTTTCATCTCTCCAACCCCATGCTGACCTCCCACTCCACCCTCTCCCTCCCAACTAATTATTTTATAGGATAATTAAGATGTATATGAAGACAATTAGTATTATTTTCCATGACAATTTATTTTTTCTAGGACAATTAATATTTTTTTCAGGACATAATTTTTCCAGAAATAATTAATATTTTTTCTAAGACAATTAACTTTTTTTTTCGGACATTAGTAATATTTTCCAAGACAATTAACTGTTTTTTTCAGGACAATTAATATTTTTTCTCAGGACAAACATTTTTTTCAGAACAATTATCATTTTTTCCATGACAATTAGTATTATTTGCTGGGACAATTAATATCAAAATCTAGAACAATTAGTATTATTTGCTGGGACAGTTAAGATATATATGATGACAGTTAGTATTATAAACTAAGACAATTAGGATATGTATGAGGACAGTTTACATAATATAAGACAATAAGTCAATAACTATTATTTTATAAGACAATATAAAGTGGGAGATGGAGGGAGGTAGAGAAGTGCACGCATCAAGAGGGGATAGGGTGCAGGGGCGGAGCCACAGGGGGTGCCAAGCTAGGCTTTGCACCCCTGTCAGTTGTAATTTATCAAAAATTTCCATGCCCCTCTAATATGAAAAAATTACAAATGTCCCCCCAATTGTTTATTTCTAGCTCAGTCCCGATAGGGTGGATACACACCGAATGATAGGGGATGGAGATCAGAGAGGAGAGGAAGTGAGTAAGAGCTGAATGGTAGGTAAGGTGGCTAGATGGGGATGATGGAAGAGAGAGGATGGTAATAAGCAATTCGATAAACAACCATCCTTGATTTTCCAAACTTTATATTTTGTGCAAAAAAGAAAAAGGTCATTTATCAATAGAGTTTATTAGAAAGAACTTTATCTAATTATGGCAAGTTCACAAGACTAGTCTCTTTGATGTGAAAGTGCGCTAGTCATACCTCTATCTCTATGTTACGTCCTTCCAATTCGATGTGCAAAGGCATGCGAAGTGCCTGACTGGCAATTGCCAAAATAAAATAAAAAAAAAATGAGAAACACAAAAAAAAAAAAAAATGTTGCAGAAAAGAGGGAGAGAAAGGGAAAAGCGATAAAGGCAATAACGACTATAGCGCGAGGGTAGGAAAGAGAGGAAAAAAAACAAAGATAGTGGGAAAGGAAGAAAAAGAGACAAAAAAAAGGGGAGAAGTTATAAAACTGAATTCTGAAAAAAAAAGAACAAAATAGACGAAATCAAGAGACAAGAGCCTTCCCTATTGGTGATATTATACCAATACAGACATGTTTATTTAATTTTTAAAAATTAGTCAAAAAATCTTTAGAGCCTTCCCTATTGGTGTTTATTTAATTTTTAATAAGTATAACATATTAACTCTTTATTGAGTTCAGCTAATATTTGCATTTATTATTCCGATGCACCGGGAACAACTCTGCAAGAAACAATACTGTGCATACTGTCAGGTTTTGTCCCAACTCACTGCGACCAACAGACTAGAGCCTGATACGAATGAAGTTTTTTTGCAGCAAACAAGAGCATATACAACAAGCCAACGACGCAGACAGAATTTGATATGAGATAAAGGCAGGAAGAAATAATGACTGCAGGTATAACCGATGAAGAATAAGACCAGAGTCAGATAATGACTAAGCATGAGAACTAGCACTGTACCAAACATTGTGTACATATACAAAGGTATAATACGGGAGAAAAAACAACAAGCTATGACAAAAAGAACTACCAAAACTGATCTTCTATCTATCAAAGAGCAAAATTATATTACCAAAGAGATGAAGGCCTGGCCATGTGTCCTGTATCAACTTGGGACAACATTTAGCCTCACACAGAATGCTCCCTTTTATGTCTTCTGCCCACAAGTGCTGAATTAAATTTTCAAAACTTGAGAGTTCCTTTTCAGTACTGATCTATAAGATAAGGTGTTCCTATTTTCATGACTTGAGCAATCCATCACCTTCCCAGCCAAGTCTTAGCATCTGATCTACAACTTTCAGGGTCAACTGTAAAGTGGCCAACATATAAAAGCTGAGTCAAAGCGGAAAAAAAAGCAAACTCATTTTGGATTTTTGGACGTGAAGTGCAGAAGACTTACTGCAGGGTCCGTGTACACTAAAAGCTGTTTATCGGCAGTTGAAATAATGAGGTTAGTATTCTCTTTGTTCAAAGTGATTGCCGTCACATCTTGCCCCTCTTCTAATGGCAACCAATGGAACACCTGACATTTAAACTGCATTAGAAAAATGCACAGAAACTAACCACAAAGTTAAATACAAATTATATTGATTTGGCAGCTTTCTATAATCTGTATACCTTCAGCTCATGTAAATCAATGAGGCAAATAGAAGGAACAGGTACAGACACATAGCTCTCACGCAGACCACCTCCATTGGAACCCTTAAGGTTCTTAACCTGTGATCGTCTATCCTCCAGACCAGTTGCACAGGTACCAATCAATGCAAACTCACCATCACCTGACATCTCTATACAATTGATCGACCCGGCAAAAGGAGAGAGTACTGTGCTCGCAATTGGGATCCCATTTACAGTGAATGTTGATAGTCTTTTCTCACTTTCACTCCATATCAACACGACTCCCTGACAAGAGAGTCGTACCATGCTTGGCTCCTTCACATCCAACTTTCTCATCAGGCGGCCTCTCCTTATGGAATGCAAAAGAACACCTGATTCCCTCGAACAGGAGGCAATGATACCCAATTCAGGACTAACTGCACATGAGAGAACTTCCCCTAGATGCCCTCTTAACACATGCATGGGTCCCTCCAGCCGACGCCTTCGGTTGGGGTCAATACTGGTGCTATTTGATCCATTAGAGACAGATAACGGGCTGCTTGGGGTGCTTGGTGTGGTTGACGCATCCGATGACATCTTGCTGGAATGGGTAGCTCGGTGCACCCGCCACAGTATGACTGTTGTGTCACGAGACCCGGTTACTAGGTAGTTGCTGTCAGGGGACAAAGACAAACAAGTCACAGGGCCGAAATGGGCTGATGCTGTCTCCATTGTCTTTGCTCCCTCTGCGGAAATTAACTTGAAGGAATTATCTGCATGGCCTCCTGAATTTGCCAAAAAAGAAAAATATATATTAACAGACAAGTAGTCAATAAGATATTCAGAAAGAAAATATTTTGGACAACTAACAGACATCCGTTGACCTCTAATTAAAAGACAGTGTAACCTAACTAGCGTATGTAGATCACATATGACACCAATTCCATCCTGTTCACGCCAACAACACATCATATATATATATGGGGTTAACTCAAAGAAATATAGATTGCTAGTTGCATCAATAAAGGTATACCAACTTATCATCCGTAGTAGTTCAATATGCAAACAACTACCTGTAATAATCTCTTTGTCGGAGGTGATAGCAACAACTGATGAACCACTGATGGCAGGAGCAGAGAAGGCAATAGCCCGAGGGAACTGCCACTCTTCAGTTGCAGTTGCAGTGCTCCCTTTGAACATGCGCATCAGTGCGCTGCTGGTTGAGCTGGAGGCAGATTTCCCAGGATGGAAGAGGAAAGGTGTACCCAGGCCATCAGGAGTGTTTGGTTGCCACCTATGCAATGCCACATTGGCTGCTGGGACATTCATATCTACCACCACAATTGAGTCACTAAAGGCTGACATGGCTAAGGCTGGTGTGTTGCACCGCTCTGGATTGGGGATTGGGTAGGGTTTGATTTCATCTGGATTTCTGAATATGGTCTGCAATGCAGAAATAAAGAGTTCGGACAATGTTAATGCTCCAATAAAGCCACCATAGGAATGGGGCAGATAAAGGTCCAAGATAGCAATGAACGGATGGAAATGTTAAAGAACTCTAACGCCAAAATAGTAGGTACCTGTAGGTGCAATACATCAGACAATGGTTTTCTTTTCATATGTGGGATTGTCAGCAGCTGAGAAGGTGTTTGCCCAAAGTAAGCAATCTGGTCTTGTGTAGCCCGCCTTTGTACCTTGTTTTCATTTTGAATCAAATATAACCAGTCCTTCAATGCAAAAAAAAAAATATATATATATATATATATATAGAGTTTTGCTATGGTGAGTTGCAACTCACCGAAGGGTCGGTGAGTTGCGATCAAAACTCCTAGATCTAGTTTAAAATGACCGATCCAAACCGTCCAATATGATCTCTCTATTGAAATCTCCATGCAGACCAAATTTTATATTTTTTTGGAATTTTTAAGTATTTTTTTCGGATTTTTAAAAACTGCTGTTTTTGAACGGTTCAAAACTAATTAGATTAACGATTTTCTAAAATTTTAAAAAAATACTTAAAAATTTCGAAAAAACGTAAAATTTAGTCTGCATGGAGATTTCAATAGGGAGATCATATTGGACGGTTTGGATCGGTCATTTTGAACTAGATTTAGGAGTTTTGATTGCAACTCACCAAAGGGTTGGTGAGTTGCAACTCACCATAGCATAACTCATACACACACACACACACACATTCATCCAATGAACCAACTTCTGTAATTCTTACCGGATCAATAATTTTATCAATGTCAACTGTCCCCTCGTATGTTATGTAGAAAAACACATTATCTGCCATCACAGCCTCTTTACCTCTCTGTTTATATCTGAAACAACAGACAAGCAAAGAATCACAAATTTAATATGATTCGAATATATATATACACCAATAGGGACTGTAACGCACCCAATAAAATTTAACTTACCCAAATATAAGGTCAATCCATTCATGCAAATGAGAAGATACGTGCTCACTCTCAAGAGCTGTGCGATGTTTGTGGATAAAATCAACAGGAGTCTCAGCCCATGGTGGCAATTTGACTGAATCTGAAACAAATTAGCAGGTTTTTATATGCCTACATGAGTTGGTAAAAGAAGAAATGCAGTAAACTAAAAATGCAGTGGGCCTGACACTAGGTATGATGCACAGACAGGCATACCTAGCTTCCCTCCTTGTTGAGTTGTGCCAAAGTCAATAGAATTCATATTCATAAATGCTTCAGGCAGGTAGAACATCTCTGGTACCTGGAAAAAATAATATAATGCAGAAAAAGTTGCAATGCTTGTTGTCAGTACTAATGTACAGAAAAGGAATGCACAAGGACAACTCAGTAACTTACAGTTGTTGTACGTGAAACATACCAGTTCTTTCACGTCACTCATCTCCTCTAGAACACTCTTCCATGTACCGCTTAGATCAAAGAACATACGGTCAGCATGATCAAATTTACCACCTTGAAGCTGAATAGCAAGAGTTGTGAAAGGTTCAACTCTAAGAAGATAATACAGCACCTGTGACATAAAACATGTTATCAATCAAACACAAACACAACCATGGGCGAAGCCACGTAGTCTTTGGACCCACCTCAAAAAAAAAATACTATCAAATTTCACTTGATTGTAAATAAAAATATATATAAGAAATTAGGGACCCACCTCAAAAATTTGACGGACCCAAGTGGACATGTCATGTTTGGTTTGAATTATGTAACGACGTCTAAAAAATCGCATAAGGACCCAACTAACATTTGTTCCTAACGTATCGTTTTCTTCCTTCATCCGCAATGAATTTTATTAAGACAAAACTTAGAATAGAATGAAATATGTTCAAATCAATGATTATTTGTAACATATATATACTAGCGTGAATCTCGCACATTACGTGATTCATCTATATAATGTTTTGTAAACGTCAGAAAATTATAAACAAAAGCTATCATAGAATATCAAATATACTATTCGGATATTATAAAAAAATTACCACTATAAATCCAAAACACTATTCCTGTCAAAAAAAATTCGAGCGTCACAAAAGATCCGAAATATTATGGTTTGAATAGTGGCTTAACTCTTCCGTACGTCTAACATCTTTATATATCTATAATATAGAAAAAGAAATGTTCAATAAGATTTCTAATGAATCTATTATGCAATATTATGAGAAAAATGAACTCATAGGAAATTGTTGCCTTTTTTTATTCTCTTGATTTTTGAATTATTATTTTGTATATTGGCTATATTATTTTGAATTGGATATATTATTTTAGATTATCTATTGTTATTATAATATATGTTTGATTTCTCATGAAATTTTTTATGTTACATTATTTTAGAGTTGTTTATTTAAAAATTATATTATTATACTATGTCTATATATATTCGACGTTATATCATATATATATTTTCGGGAAAAAAAAATTTGAGGACCCTGCTGATATGAAATCCTAGCTTCGCCACTAAACACAACTGATATGTTAGCAGAAAATATCCATCAACTTAAATATTCCCCATATTTCCAAATTCCCTATATTTGTTCCTAAAATATTTTCAGATTTAAAATTTAAAAAGCATAGTTGGTACACTGGTACTCTACAAGACAATATGGAGGATTCTTTCCTTTAGCCCTAACTAAATTAGATGTACGTCTCTTTGCCAAAATGGATAATTTAGCATCACCGCTGAAAGGAACCATAACATCTTGGTCCATATTTTGACAAGTTGAATGCATGTTTTATTGATCAAGCAAAATACATAGTTTATTGATTATGAAAAATTGATTACCGTTCCAGCACTGGAGTAGTGTGAACCATAGTGAAACTTTGGAATCACTGGATCATCAAAACTAGCATATCTTTCTTGAAACTTCTTTAGTCTTTCAGGATTTAATGCACCAACCGGCTGCATAAACATATATAATACATTCATTTTGCTACACAAAAATTGAGAAAAGGGGCAGAATAACAAAAACAGTAGAGGTGATTAACCTTTGAAAGGTCTCTGTATGTAGCTGGATCTCCTAGATTCAATGTTCTTGATTCATAATCTGCTAATATCCATGGGAAAACAGGATACTACAAAAGCAGGAAATTAAAGTTCAACTAATAAGCCAAAAGAAAAGTGGGACTAAATCCTAAGTCTTAACACTTCTTAAATATTTCCATAATAACCTGTGTTATGTCGTTGTAACTACGGCCAGCAAGAGTATTCAACTCCATCAGATACTCAAAGTTGCTAATCTGTATGAATAATACAAATAGTATTAGTTACAATAACAATTACAAGATTTGTGAGAACAAAATTGATTGAGAAGTCCTTTTACCTCCCATCTTGACCAGCGCTCCATCAGTTGAGTCCTCTTAAGTATTTGTTCAGGCCTCTAAAGAAGAAAGAAGAAAATCCAATAACTGTAAGCTTTTGATGGTGCACATAGACAAAATTATAATTGTTTATTATGCCTCATTACCTGTGTAGCCAGGAAGATATCATTCAAATGAGGAGGCCGAGATTGCACAATTGCCTTGTAAGCACTTTTACGGGCTTCTATATTCTATAAAAAAGACGACACAAATCATTTTGTATAACATCGAGAGGGGAAAATGGAAAAAAGAACATTAACATAATTACAGCTTAGGGTCTACAATTTACCCCGAAATCGAAGAAGAAGTTTGACCGGTCCACCATAAACAATTCCAAGGCACTCCTTCTCAGCAAATATCTGTGGAAAAACCCGCAAATTAGAAAATTGGAACAGATGAACTCAGAGAAACTAAAATCGGCACTTTCTAAATACCAGTTAGAGGCATTCAAAATAGTGACACACTTGAATCTTGAAGAATCATGATTCACCAATTATCCGGAAAGAATAAGCAAGAACTAAGCATAATTAGCACATCAAATAGTACCTTCGGCTCAATATCTGGCGAAGAGAAGAGATCAACCAGCTTCGATCTCTCTCTCGATCGTCATCTTTACTATGAGCAGAGACTGCTTCATCAGTGTCGCCCGCACTATCATCAACTATAAAGTTTATCCTCTTTGATGTTATCTGACATCAAAGTCATAAAATTTAGAAAGATTCTCATATTAAAGGGTAGCAATTGCAAGTCAATTTCTCAGATTACCAAGAGATATAAACTTACCTGAAAGGTCCCTCGAACAACCTTCAATGGCCTCACAATCAAGGCAGGGAGTTCCACAATAACTCTCTCATCAGCATCGGTGGGCACATAGCCGGGTGGGGCGGCCACAGCTGACTGGACCAAATTGGGGTCAGTACTAGCACCTGAACTTCTTTGTTCACTGAGTACCTTCGAGACTTGATCTGCCCCCGATGTGTTCTTCTGTTGGATATTCTCTGAGCTATTTTGGATACTCTCTGATTCAATTTGTTCGCTCTCTTCGTTTCTTTCATCTAATGACATGGCATCAGCCATTATGATAGAAGCAGTTGAAGGAAGTTCAGTGCTTGAGGTTATGAGCTTCTTTTCATCATAGTCTGCGGCTGCACCCAAATGGTCTGTTCCTTTGTAGTTCCTCTTCATAAATCTTCTCATTCGGGATGAACTTTCTGTGAAGTCTAACTTCCACAATATCTGTCATGAAGCCAACATAAGGAAGAACTACTATTAACAAAAAACAAAGAATTGTTACACATATGACCTGAAACTCTAATTCCTCAATTGTATATTCCCTTCTTCCAGTAATGAGTAGACATATCAAAGAAGAACTCACAAGGCAGCAACAGTTCAAGTTCTCTACTATGGGTGCAAACATTATATCAAGGAATAAATTGGATTCCAGTGCCAAGAAGTTAATGCAAAAATTTCATGGATCTTTAGAGTAGAGAATTTTTACAGCATATGCGTGGGACAAAATAAAATTAAAGTTTTGCAATGAAAAGGATAGAAAAAAAAAAAAAGAATGCATACGCGTTCAGGAGAGCATAGAAATTCTCCAAAAGGCCCATAGAGTCTATCCATCTCTGCCAGACAATGGAGGAGGTTCCGCCAAGCTCGGCTACCAGTGCACACATGGTGCCGATGCAAAACATCAGTTTGTACTCGCCGTTCCATCTGCATAAACAAATAATTTACAAATAGAATCTTACAAATTGTCTCTGCCCCTGCTCAAAAACTCAAGCTCTTACCTCAATCCGTTGCATGTTTCTCATCAAGGCGAAGCTTGCAACAAGGACAGCCACATACTTGTATGAAACAGCAGAGAGATCTCTTCCAGAAACAGACTTTGCATCAGATGACTCAAGACACTCAGTCCAAGCTGCACCCATGGCTTCAGAAATATTCCATCTCTTAGCTCTCTCCATATCAGTTGCACTCCTCCTCTGTGCTGATGTGGCCATAGCCACAGCACTAAGGCCCCTTCCTGAGCCAATCTTGGCATTCCTTTCGAGATCCCGTGCAGCAGCCAGTGCAGCAGCCTTAGCAGCTGCTTTGTCCTTCGGTGCAGGACTCGGTTTGGTTGCAATTTCTGGACTCTTCTGGAAGCTTGAGAAAGTGTATAGCCTAGCTGATCTTCGGTCAAGCACTGACGTGTCACGACGATTTAGGGTGCTCTTTGCTGGTGGCAGGGTCTCGCCACCAGCAGCGCCAGCTGCAATCATTGCTAACGCCATAGCAGCTGGTGGTGATGCAAAAGCAGCAGCCCATCTAGGGGATATCATTAGAAGAGCAGCCTGAGTTCAGAAAAAGTTGATTACTTGTTGAATCAGGAAAGAGATAGGTTGAAGGTAGACAGTTTGAACAGCTTATAACAAAAAGTTAATAGGGGTTGGAGCCCCAGAATTCTGTAATGTGCATAGGCATTATCTGAGTTAAACAGTCCCTAGAGTCTTTATTGCAAAAAAGCATCATATTGAGATCTAAACTAGGTATTCACTAAAAAGCTAAATACAAACGAGTACTTCACACAACCAGCTCACAATTTTTGTTCATTGCCTCCATGTCAAAATGAGAATCAATTAATCATTAGGAAATCAGTAAAGAGAATCTCTGAACAACTATTCAACCATTGTTATTTTTCAAATGATTTATCTATTTTAGTTTATGCACCACCAGTTAATTATCCAGTTTATGACTGACATGACATGCTGTACAAGTAATCACCTCTACTGGTAGTGAATCTGCTGCTAAGGCCCGGTCATCAACAATTAGAGGATTTTGTCCATCTGAGGATGTAAGCTCATGAATACCAGCTAGAAGTGGCCTCCAACGCCGCAATATGGCCACAAAAGGTGGCACTATAGATGCAATATACTGCTTTCGTAGAGGTTTTTTCTCCCTTCCTACTGCATGCCATATCTGTAACATAGGTTCAAGAAAATGTCACTTTCATTTAACTTCACAATTTCATGTAGTGTATAAAACAAATATCTAGATGGCAAGACATCAAACTTGACAAACCTCAGAATAAAGAACACAACAAGCAACTAGCACTCTCTGTCTCTTTGATTCAGTGATCGGCATGTTTAGAATAGGTCCCAGCACACTGTTCCAGGAGAATGTACAAAAAAAAAAAAAAAGAAGGATGGACAAAAAATGCATCAAGTCCCAATCAAAGTATTTATTTCTTAATTTTTTTGAGTTATAATCAAGGCTTTTTCAGACCACGTCACTGTACAAAACAGCAACGAGAAAATACTGTTCATGTTGAGACAGAAATCGTATGCCATATTTAAATCTCAATCCAGAGATTCAACCAAAACAAGTCAAAAGCTTCACTGGAACTAGTAATATTTTTCAGATAATGATGGGCAAGATGCAAAATCCTAAATGTATCTCTCTCACCTCCAAATAAGTGCCGATCGAGGCCTTCTGGAGGCCATACGGCTATTACTATCAAAAGACATGGAAGATGTCGAAATTGAATATCCCGTTCCTTCCAAAGCATCATCTTTCACTCCACTGAGGCTCCTCATGAACATTTCATCATCCCCGTTATCCTCCTCTCTCATAGAAACAAGCACCATCCTTAGCATGCACAAGAAAGGCTGATCGCTATCCAACAGCTGGTAAAGAGCTGCCATGATGCCCATTCCGGTACCAGACCCACCTCCGATACCCAGCCCCCCTCCTAACCCTGAGTCATCTAACAGAAGTGCCTGAAGCACTGTAATCGACTTCTTTATTAAAGGAAGTTCGATCCAGTTGCCATTTTGATCTTTTTCTAAAATAGAATTCCATGCATCAAAGCCATTCCCACCTCCACCGAAGGTGGACTTTGGCGGAAGGCCCACACCATACCAGAGACGGCTCCGGTACTTCCAACCCTCAGCGAGGTCAGCTACGCAGCTCCCATAGGAGACAAATGCATGACGGACAGACTCATACGGCTCGGCTGCAGCAGCAGCTGTCAGCCGCTCCATCACTGCAGCTGAGATTTGGCCATTTGCATCAGCCATTGATGTAAGAACCTATGTTTAAGGCATAGAAGGAAAACCCTATATAAGAATTATAGAAAGACAAGAATGAACTGTGTTTCTAAGGGCTAGCACAGCAGTACACTACCATTTAAAGAATAGATTAAAAAAACATTCATGGCAAGTGCAAGTAAAATAAATAAAAAAAGAATGTTATTTAAAAATCTAGTTAATTTATTCTAATGCAGTTCATCCCCTTACAAGATCTTTTAAGTAATGTGTTCGTAAATTCTAATCAGAATAATGATGTCTGCATGCCAGACCAGAGAAATTTCAATATTCTAGCTTCAAAAAGAATGACCTTAAATGGTTCAACCCTACATAACCATGAGAATGAAACATGCTAACCAAAAAAAACCACAACCTTTTTTAGGAAAGCCAAAAGTGACCGTGCAAATGTGATATCCAACCAAGTTGCAAAAGGGGGACTATCTCAAGCATTGCATGCTCTTGAGTAGCAATTAAAAGAACATTCAAAAGCATGAACAGAAGTGCAGAAAAGGCTTGGGCTACTAAGCCAATAAATAGATTTGATCAATGAATTGCACCACTACAGCCTTCTCTATTAATGCCTACCTCAATACATTCCACCTACTCAAAGCGTGCATACAGGGAAGAGAATAATCCTTATATTGCTAGATTAGTTAGTCATGGTGTGTTGAGTGCATTTGGCAAAATAAAAATATATTAATAAAGTTTTTTTCCCCAAAAGACGTACATCCAGAGGTAGACCACTGGCTTCACTGGAAAGAGACGAGCGCAGAGATTCACTACCAGATTTGCTCAGTGAATTGGAACGAGATGAGGTTGCTGACCTAGGGGTTCCACCACCCTCGAGTGATTGGGGGATGCAGTACAGTTGACCCTGCAACCTCAGATGATCCTCCACTAGCATGAGAATCACTACTGCATTCTCAGCCAAAGCAACTGAGAGGTGAGCTGCATATTCAGCTTCAACCTTGGATTCTTGAGGTGATAAACCTTCAGCAGCTACACCGGCAGCAGCAGCTGCTATTGCTTGAGTCTGTTGCATGTTTGGTGCTTAAAATTATTCTAACGTGCAAATATCATCCAAAACATGGACGAAAATCTTGGTACTAGGTTTTGGTATTTTACAGAGTATACCGGAATGGATAATCCCTTTTGACATCAGTTATTCTTTGGATCCTAGAGTATAAGTCTATGCTATTTTTTTTGTCAGCTAATTTTATACTGAAAAAGGGAACAAAATGCCAAACCGATAATCAGTACCAGTGATTACCAGTCCTGCTCTACAGGTTGTGCTATTCTTGAATGACAAGTTTTCACCAATGGGAATTTATCTTGAGAATTGGACGGTTTTAGGTCTAGTCGTACCTGGACTTGAAGCTCCCTAGCAGAAAAATCAAGTAACCCACCCAACAACCTCCTTTTGAAGATAGGTAAATACTCCTCTCGCCTTCATTCAGAAACTAAAGATAATCAGCATAAAAGTTGCCCAAGTGATAAGAACTAGGACCGATAATGCCACAATGTTATCATCGTGCCTCCAGAATTATAGACATACTTGTGCAAATGATAAGTGCAGCAAGATGTGTATTAAGATCAAGAACTCAGAAGGTTAGGTGCAGCCACCATTGCCAGCCAGTACAATGGTGCAAGATCCATTGATCAATAAAGCAATATATCTTTCATTATCATCCAGTGAGTCAAATAAGGAACAAAACCAGAAAACATAAAAATTCGGAAAGGTACTTGAAAACATCCATATCTAGAAACTGCTCAATTACTCAAGAAATTATAAGAACAGGTTCATTGAATTCGGAGTACTTTTGCTAGAAAGATGTTAAGCATTTTTTGTTCTCAGTACCTGATTCGGTGATCACCAGTACTAGATCCTCCCACCATTGACAGCCATTCTGCACAGTGAATTGTCGCCTCCACATCCTAAGAACACATCACATGTTTTCTTAAATTTAAAGGATGTTATTATGAGCCTAAAGATTACAGATAATCAGAGAACCCAAAATTTTGCAAAATCCTAAAGGTGTTAAAAGATTACCTTCCAACCATCCTTCTGCCGCATTGAATGCTCTAAGATTATAATAAGAAAATTGTGAATGAGGTCCTCTATCTCATGAATGCTGACACCATTTGACTCCTTGCTATCACCCATCTGCATTTCATGTGAATGTTAAGCCTACTTGTCACATTACAATCAAAATTATTATTTCAGTTGATGTGCTATAGAGAAATGCAGGTACCTCATAATTAGATATTAAAACCTCTAAAATCCACTCTGGCCATTCTGCCATGGATGTTAGACAACTTCTGTTTTCGGGATGACTGCAAGCCAATAGCAACAGATCCTGAAATACACACAAAAGAAATTTTAGCTTCCAATCTTCAACAGAACATTGGTCACTACTTGTCTACCTCTATACAAACTTCTAGTTTTAAGATTAGTGCCACATGCTATACCCATAAACATAATTTACAACATAGCCCCATGAACTAGATGTATCCCCATATTGCTTGGACACCAATGACAGTTCTATTCAATTTTACCGACTTAGACACTGAGCATAAACTAAAAAAAAAACGATTACACCTTCATGCCCCGAAAATGTGAGCATCACAGCATGCAAACTAAGCTTGCTATAACCTTGAATAAAGTTGGATGCAAATTAAATTTGCAAAGTCAAGTCTCAGTCCGAGTCTAGTCTAGATTTAGTCAAATTGGTTAAGTAATGGCCTAAAACTAAGTCCAAATTGGATCAAGTTCTAACCAGATAAGGTACAGTTAGAAAGAACTATAATTGCGCTAGATTTTATGACACCTTTAAAAAAAAATCGAGCTAGGTTTGATGCCTATCAGTTACCAAAATTAGATTTACATATGCAGGAATCAAGTTTTTCAAGTTTGTTACCAAGTGTTATCTAATATAATCTGTTTGATTTCATTATGTTAAATTCAAACATAGTAGTTGTTATTGTCTTTCTTTCTAAGTTTTGTTTATTTGTAGAGGCAGATATGATGAATTAAAAGAACTGAGTCTTTTTCCTTGGGAAATTATCTGTGCACCATCTCTTTCTTCTCTCTTTGCTCTCTCTGGCACTACCCATCCTCTGTATCTTGCTAAATCATAACCCTAGCCACCTCTAAACCACGTTTGCATAGAGAATTAACCAAGTTTTTACACTTGTTATCTTTGATTATTACAGGTCACTCGCCTCTTGAAGCTTTAGATAGTCTGTTATCAGTACAGAGGAAAAGTTACCTGTATAGCTCGAGCCTGAAAAGACCTGAAAGCATAGGGGAGTGCCCGGAGGAGGACCAGTAACAGTGGAATGTGCTCAAACCGGTGACCCGAGTCATACAAGTTCACATTGTCTTCGGTAGTCGATATATTGATCTGCATAAAGTTCAGTTTTTAAATCCTAGAATGAAAGACCAATCGTGTTTGGAGGCAAAACAGCATGAACTAGGTTGGCAACAATAACATCAACTCTGAGTCAGGTTCCATTTTCTTAACTAAAAAGCAGATGATTATTTATATATGTTATTATAGAATTAATCAGCATTAATATTATTTTCAATTCTTGAATGATAAGTGTAGGTTTTCTAAAGAAAGAATAATCCATCTTCAGATTCCAAACCTGTAGGCAATAATCATGTAATCATGTTCATCAAAGCAAATAACAAGAGAACAATTGTATGCAATGAGAAGTGTTAAATACCGCAGCAGCAATCAAGGCCATATACACATTGCTAGTCATGAGTCGTCTAGGAGCAGACTCTAAGGCCTTCTGCAAAGCAAAGAGCAGCAATGCCACCTTATCTTCAAACATACTACTTCCATCTTCAGGAACAACAGAGGTAATAATGCTACTTTGTGCAACTGGAGGCATAACATTAATTGCAAGTTTCAGATGACCTGATGTAACAAGTGCACCAAAAATGTGAATTATTCCAATCAGTATTCCATCATCATCATCAATGTTGTACATGTTATTCCTGACATTATCAGCAGTTATCGAGAAGCTAATCCCTCCCAAATCCTTTATAAGTTGACTCTCTGGCTTGGAAAAAGCTCTTTCAATACTTGTGCTTAATGGAGCTATATATTCAGAACTTCTGCCATCTTCAGGTGAATCTGGTTCGACCTTAGAATCTGGTCCTGCATCAGCATCTTTAGAATTTGATTCGGCTTTAGAGTTGTCTGGTGCTGTATTATCATCTTTAGAATCTGATTCAACTTTACAGTCTGATGTTGCATCATCTTTAGGTTCTGATGTTGCACTTGGTATGCTATTGCCATCATGTACTGAAGAACTTTCTGAAATATTGCTGTCACCAGCCTTAGACTCTCGCTGTAAGAGAACAAGAAGAGCCTCTACCCCTCCACCTGAGATAAAAGCTTGAGCAAACATGTTGGCCCTGGATGTATTGGGCTGGGCAACCAGTCTGTAGATAAGGTGCAGTACTCTAGCAACCTGAGAACAGTAATCAACGAAGAACATATAAGATGAAGTCACCAATTCAACTGTTAACCTTTTCAATAGTTATAATATCACTTGATAGTACACATATCCATCATGCAAATGTCTTCAAGAAAAAACCAATGAAGAAAAAAGGAACAGAAAAGGTAGGTGCTGGTCATAATCAGCATTTGTTACCTCTAGAAAATACAGAAACTATGCACTTCCATCTTTTTTGGTTTAAGAAGCGTCAAGTACCATTTCTTTGCATTAACAAACATATCTGAGCACATAAATGCAGCAAACAAGATAAACTGGTAGCTGACTTGCACTGAGCAGTTCCAAATTTAAAAACTAAAAAAAAAGAAAGGAACCTGATTAGGCTGAAGGCAGTCAACAATAAATCCTATTAAACAACGCACATCATTGGAAGCCAAATCAGGAGCTCCTGCTCCTATCAACAGCTCAATAACCACCAATAGTTCATCAACCAGAGAGTTCAATTCACCCAATGGCCTGGGGACACCACAATCGACAGAATCAGCCTCCCTGACCACCCAATAACACTTCCTACAACCATCAAGAAGCATTTGTAAAGCATTGGCATCCCTCAAACAAGCTGCTTCGGTAAAAACCATGTCTGCAAGTGAAGAAAGAAGCTTCTTTTGTAAGCCATAATTGCAGGTGCTCCACATCTTTAGATCCAGCAAAAGCGTGCTGAACATCTCCACTTTTACCCTGTGATTGGTTTTTTGAGACTGGCACAGGGACACTATTCCTGCAACGATCTCTTCATCAGTCAACCCATTTCTTTTTGTGAAGTCCAGTTTGGAAAGAGTCTCTAACAGATAGAGTAAGATTCTAGACAGAAGAGAAGGAGCTTGTGTCTTGCATAGCTCTTGAGTGTTTGCAGGGTATTTCATAGCCAATGAGATAACTCGAAAAATAGGGGCAGAGAGAGATGCAGTAGAAAGAGATAAGGGCAGGTCACTTGGCATAGGTTCAAGAGTATCTGTTTTAACATTGCTTACTGCAAGAGGAAGCAAGGCCATTGGACCACCATGAGATAGGGCCCATAATGATTCAGAGGCACGAATTCTTGACGCGATATGGACTTGCCCAAGGACCTCAGCAGGCCTTCTTTGAACACCTTAAAATCAAGCGAAAAGAGAGATGAATTTAAAATTATAACTACGAATACCACAAGTCAGGACCTGGAAGTCTGGAACAAAAATTTGTATAGAAAATCACCGGTACAATTCTTTCAATGCACAACAGCAAAAGATTAGAGTAATATTAACAATATTATAAGAAAAGAATAACACGTATTCATAGAGATATGTAATTGTTTTTTTTTTTTTTTTTGTGTAATAGCTTCGGAAACTACAAAGTGGTGGTTACAAGAATATGAATATAAGATGGAAAAAGAAAAAAGAGACTGGACATGTAACTTTAGTTAATTAACTACAGGAGGGGCTTTTAAAAAGAAAGAAATAAAGAGACAGACTAACCTGCTGCACCAGAAGGTGAAGCATCAGGACAGAACCGACCGCTGAGCAGACTGGGATGATACAAAAGGTGCAAGAAGCCTGCAATCTCTTGATTCAAAGCCGCACTGTCCTCTGCCTTGCTCTTCACATAATCATGTGTTGCCGACCAAGGCAAACCTGCACCATTTCCAAAAGTAGGCAGTGTATCACCACTCCTGGAAGCCAGCCTGGCCATTTTCTCAGGTCCAATTGGTTCCTTGAATATATAAATGGGTCCCATCTCAGCAAACAAGGGGCACTGTCTTCGCCTCCTCTGAAGCCCAGCAATGGTCGGTGGTGGGTTTGTCCCAATACAACAGAAGGCCAACGGCTTTGAGATTCGTGGAAACTCGAATGGACGGCTCTCATGGAGGTTTCCATCTACATATAATCTCAATTCACTCTCTGCCTTACCTAGTAAGCCCTGCTTGCTGGTGTGTTCCAACCCGATGAAATACCAACACTGGGGCTTGAAGGCATATGTGAAATGCAGAGATGCCTTCTTTCCCTTGCTACTTGCACTCTCTACGACTAAAAACTGGCCATGGAAGTAAGCCTCCACACCTAGGTTATCTGAAGAAAGGAAGCTAAAGAGTCTTGGCATGTGAGTGGTCCCCTCTCCTGCAAGTGCACTTGCTGCTGCTGCAGCCGACATCGGTGAGGACTTTCCAGATCTGGCAGCTGCAGCAGCTGCAATTGCTGCTGCTGCAGTTGCAGTGTTTAGAGTGTCAGAGAATGATTCAATGTATATCCAACTGGCAAAACCATACCCATTCGAAAATGGCCACCTGCTATCCCCTGGACCCAACAACCCAGAACTCTCGCCATCAAATTCAAAAGTGACTGCTGGGCCCCTTGTCTCCTTGCTACCCATGGCCTTCTCCAATGCCACCATCAATGGAGTAGCCCAGTTTGTGGTTAGAGTCTTCTTTATAAGCCTGAGCCAAGAATGCAAGTCACTGACATTGACGGAATGCCCAGCCAAGACCTGAATGCACTGGCATAAAGCAGTACCATCCCAAGAATTCTTCTCAGGCAATTTGACAAACACCTTCTCTGCAGATCTAAGAAAAACACCTAATAACCCCGAGGCAGAGCACATGGCACGGTTCCTTGTACAAGCTTTTAAAACTGTCAACAATCCTCTAACCAACCTACTCCTAGGAGACATGTAACTAACTGAATCGCCTTCCCAAGGAAGCCATGGGATGAGTTCAGCTGCCACCACAGCTGCCCGCGAGTTTGAAATTACACTTGGTGGATTGCCTAAGCCATCAGAATTTCTGTTACCTCCCCCGATTTCATCGAGACCTTCAACTCCTCCCATGGTGGCAAGAAGCACATCCACCACTGACCTTGACACGTCACTTCCACCCACTGATACCATATTCCTCAACTGGTCTAGACTCTCAGTTTTTCCCATAATGGCTGAATCTACCTGATGTACCAGTTCAAGTGGTACATCAGGCATGGCGGGTTTTGACCTCGGTTGCGGGGAATCCATGGGAGACGTGTAAGAATCAACACTAGCTGTGGGAGAGGAGGTTTTGATGCGGCTCACATCTATGCGGTCGAGATCTGATGTGGAGAGGTTCGAGCCATCAGATGCCGCATCGAAGCCAGGTGAACGGCTACCTACATCGTCTGAGAGAGGAGATAGAACAGACGTTGATTGATCAGGTTGTAGATCGCGCAAGCAAACAGGCTCAAAGAGGTCTTCCTCTGCCAAAGAGGAACTGGTGGGGCTATCTCCAATGTCGTGAGGTTCGTCTTCCATTGTATATATCTATTCATTAAAAATAAAAATAAAAAGGGAAAGAAGAAAAAAAAAATAGAAAGAGTCAACGAAAGAGATGTCGAAGAAGCATTATTCGATTGGTGCTGGGGTGAAATAGTAAAAGACCAAAAGGTGTAGATCTGAGAGTGTGAAATGAGATTGAGAGCTTGCCTTGCTCAAACGAAGCGCAGCATGGAGAGAATTAGATTAATTACACACAAGGAGAAGGCGAGAGAAGAGGAAGGGAAAGGGAGGAAGAGGGAAGCAGAAGAGGCCGATTTGGTCGGTGTTTATTGGTTTTGGTACACCAGGAATGGAAGATGCATGGGTGAATGCGGGAACTCGGATTCGATTTGGTAAATGCCTTTTTCCTTTTATTATTATTTTCCACGGTTTTGGCTGTCTCAACTCTGAACAAATGCGTTTGGATATTATATAATATATATAGTAAAAAAAAAATGGCGTTAGAAAATTTTTTACATTAGTTTGTTTGAGAAATATATATAGTATTTAAGAATTTGCCAAAATTTGTTAATTCTAGTGGTTTTAAGAATTATATATTTATTTGAATAGACGGAGAGAGTGCCATATTAAGTTATTCAGAAAATATAAGTATTTTGTTTGAATTGTACAATTTAAAATAATATTAGGTTGACTTTTTTTCTTATTATCTCTTCTACTAAATTAGTATAATAACTTTAATTTAATATTAGTTTTGAAAAAAAAACTAAAAAGATTTTAAATTACCTCTAGGGAAAATAATGATATCATTTTTAAACTAATGTTATTATCATGCATCCAAACATAATATCCTTTAATAATGAGTCGGATAAAAACATATACGGAGTTGGTTTGGTGTAAAACTGGATCTATGTATAGGGTGTTAGGAAAGTGTGGTATAGGGTGGTTGGAAAGGTAATCTATGTTCACAAAAAAAAAAAATCCTAAGTTCAATTATCAGTAAATTGAGTAATAACATATTAATATATAGTTTAGAAATTTGTTTATGGTACCTAATTTCATCAGCATAAACCTTACAAAACAAATGTGATTAGAGATCACAAGGTAAAAGACTACAGATCTCCTGTCCTGATAGTTTTTTTTTTTTTTTTTATCTCTATTTCTATCTCTACTCGTTATTAAACACACGGATTCAAGAGATGTTACACGTTAGATCTAACGTGTAAACACATGTTTGTATTGTTTGATTGATTTGATCTATGATTGGATATCAATCGCTAGATGAAACAATAATATATTTTGATTTTTCATTTAATAAAAAAATAAATTGAGCAATATATTTACATATATCGTTTGTAGATTGAACAACATATTTTTATTGTTTAATATATTTTATTTTTTTTATTTGCCCATACGAGGGTATATTAAAAGTCCAGATCCGTTGTTTACTTGTTTACCTTCCTTGACCGTGAGATCTGATCGGTAACCCGGGCCCGCTCATTGTCTTAATCAAGTTGGTTCGGTTTAGTCAGTGGCAGTATCCACTTGTTTTGTTTTTGTAATTTTTTTAACAACATAACCACTTTTGAATATGGTTGCGGATCTACCAGTAATGAATTGATTTAATAATTTTAATTGTCACACAAAAATAATTTCAATTTTAAAATCTATTTTTATGTTATAAGAGCATTTTCGAATCTTGACTAAATAATATCTTGTGAATATCAATTGTTGGGATATTGTCATTTTTCATCTCAAAAGTTTTACTTGTGATACTACTTAAAATATATTAATATAATGATATTTGATAAAATATCAAATAACGCTCAAATTCTATATAGTTTGTTACCAGAGGGAGCGAGAAAGTATCATATGATGGAGAAAAATATTCAAAATGAAACGTAATGTTACAAATTACAATTATTTTGAAGCATAGTTCCATTTTACAATTCTTTTAAAAAAAGCAGAATATATATTTTAAAATTTGTTTAAGCCAAGGGGTGCCTCTCCTATCACGAAGTGTGGCTTCGTCACGTTACACAGTCTATCTACAAGCGCAATGCACAGTCTATCCATTAAAAATTAATGACTTCGCAATCTGCTTGCTCCTTGTCCCTCTAAATTTCCTACACCTTATACAGAGCCTAAGAATAACAACTCTCGCATAAGTTATTAATTTTTGTTACTATCATTTTATTTTCTACCCCACTTAATCCATTTCCATTTCTAACAAGACCCACTTCCTTTATTTTATTCTAACAGCCCACATTTTTTATTTCTCTCTTCCCTTTTAATTTTTTCTTTTCCTTTCTCTACTTCACTGCCGAAAACACCTCTTCACTTTTTTCTCTTCTTCTCCAAGTCACGACACAGACTACTCCCTCTGCCAAATCACCTCCTCTTTTCCACTCACTGCCATCGCACCTCCTCTCTACTGTCGCACACTCTATCTCGTGTGCTGCAACCTGACCCGACACCCCAACTCACCATCTCCCTCTCTTCTTCACACGTAGCCACTTCTTCGCCAGTAGCCCTCTCTTTCCGCCTTTCCACTGCCGCCTTCTCCCTCTCGTGCGTTGCAACCAGACTCGAACCCACTCACACCTCTCTTCCACTGCCAAAACCCTAACCAACAGATCCGACTCGCTAAGGCCAGACCCGCAACCCTCTCTCTTCTTCATTATCTCTGCTGATCAAAACCTTCACTCAAACCAGCTATGAAGACTAGAAGGTCCGCGCAGGCAGGAGAAAGCTCTGAGAAGAAGGAAGCAGCCACGTAGCCGGAGCAACCGGAGGAACTTGAGTCGCAACCTGACGACACTCTCGACCTCCCCCTTAACAAGCTAGTCTACAAGAGGAAGAGGAATGAGGACAAGCAGCGGCAACCTGAGTCATCAGAACCTGAGCCGCTACAGTCTGAGAAACTGATCTCTGAAACGGAGCCAGAGCAGCCGCAACCTTTTGAGACCAAGAGTAACACAGAAGCAAAGACAAAGAGGGTTAAAAAAGCGATCACCAAGAGATCTAAGAAAAATGCACAACCATTATTGGTCTCTCTCGAACTCAACACCGACTTGGGATTCCAATGCAAAGACAATGCACACAAGACAAGGTATGAAATTATTTTCCAAAGGAAGTTGTTACCAACCAGGTTTTTGTGTGCTGATAGTTTAAGAGAACGGGGGATATTTGATGACATGAAAGAAATGTTTCAAAGGGTCAGGATGTTTAATTTTGTAAAAGGGGGCAAGCCGATAAAGAGGGAATTAACTGTTGAATTCTTCTCCTCTGTGGTGTTTGATGACGGGGTCTTACATTTTAGGTTAGGAACTAAAGACCATGAACTTGATGCAAAAGAATTTAGGAAGGTTTTTGACCTACCAGCCTACAATAATGCACCTGCACCCTAGGGTACATTCCATCAGATCAGAGATTTCTGGGGTCTGATATCGGAGCACCCCTATGCTAACGTCGCGTATGCCAACGTATCGCAGATTTTCCCTCTCTGTTTCAGGTATTCATTGAGGCTGATGGCATACACGGTCTTCATGCGAGGGGATTGTGCGCAAAAAGTGAGGAATCCTGAGCTTGAACTCCTACATGCCATGATCTATAACAAAGGGAATAGCCTCGACATCGCCACTATATAATGAAAGAACTCGCTTCAGTGGGTAGCAGGGGTGGCGAAATCTCAGCGGGGGAATAATGACACTCACCGCCGATTACCTCACCACAAAGAAGGCTAATTTGATCTCATATCCCACGACCGATGTGGACAATGGCAACCATCTCCTCGACTTGAGATCCCTTGTGAACATGAAGATCATCAGGACGGATGGGCCCAAATACTGCGTACTAGACGAAGGGACTGGATTCAAGCTCTATCTCCATGATCCCAACCGCACCAAGTTCAATGCCACGGAGAACTGGCGGCCTAGCAAAATCAGCAGTAATGCAGGTGCACCCAGAGGTTGTGCAGGTGCACTGACAGTTGATGTTGTTGCTGCAGCTAAGGATGCACCTGCATTATTGCTGATTTTGCTAGGTCACCAATTCTCCGTGGCACAAAACTTGGTAAAAAAATGCGATTGGGATTAGGGAGATAGAGTTTGAATCCAGTCCCTTCATCTAGTATGCAGTGTTTGGGCCCATCCGTCCTGTGATCTTCATGTTCACACGGGATCTCAAGTCGAGGAGATGGCTGTCATTGTCCACGTCGGTCGTGGGATATGAGATCAGATTAGCCTCTTTTGTGGTGAGGTAATTGGCAATGAGTGTCACTATTCCACCGGCTGAGATTTCGCCACCCCTGCTACCCACCGAAGCGAAATCTTTCATCATTGTGGTGGCGATGTTGAGGTTATTCCCTTTGTTATAGATCATGGCATGTAGGAGTTCGAGCTTAGGATTCCTCACTTTTTGCGCACAATCCCCTCGCATGAAGACCGCGGATGCCATCAGCCTTAATGAATACCTGAAATAGAGAGGGAAATCTACGATGCGTTGGCATTCACGATGTTAGTATATGAGTGCTCCGACATCAAACCATAGAAATCTCTGATCTGATGGGATGCACCCTAGGGTGCAGGTGCATTATTGTAGGCTGGTAAGTCAAAAACCTTCCGAAATTCTTTTGCATCAAGTTCATAGTCTTTAGATCCTAACCTAAAATGTAAGACCCCGTCATCAAACACCACAGAGGAGAAGAATTCAACAGTTAATTCCCTCTTTGTCGACTTGTCCCATTTTACAAAATTAAACACCCTGACCCTTTGAAGCATTTCTTTCATGTCATCAAATATCTCCAGTTCTCTTAAACTATCAGTACACAAAAACCTGGTTGGCAACAACTTTCTTTTGAAAGTAATTTCATACCTTGCCTTGTGAGCATTGTCTTTGCATTGGAGTCCCAAGTAGGTGTTGAGTTCGGGGGAGACCAGTGATGGTTGTGCATTTTTCTTAGGTCTCTTGGTGATCGCTTTTTTAACCCTCTTTGTGTTTGCTTCTATGTTACTCTCGATTTCAAAAGGTTGCGGCTGCTCTGGCTCCGTTTCAAAGATCGATTTCTCAGGCTGTAGCGGCTCAGGTTCTGATCGTCCGGGCTGTTGTTGCTTGTCCTCATTCCTCTTTCTCTTGTAGACTAGTTTGTTAAGGGGGAGGTCGAGCGGGTCGTTAGGTTGCGACTCAGGTTCCTCCGGTTGCTCCGGTTGCGTGGCTGGTTCCTTTTTCTCGGAGCTTTTTCCTGCCTGCGCGGACCTTCTAGTCTTCATGGCTAGTTTGAATGAAGGTTTTGATCAGCAGAGATAATGAAGAAGAGAGAGGGTTGCAGGTCTGGCCTTAGCGGGTCGGAACTGTTGGTTAGGGTTTTGGCAGTGGAAGAAAGGTGTGATTGATTTTTCAACTTTCTAGCAATCCGCTTAGACTATTTGTTTTTGGTTTGAGTAGACAGATTCAAGAGGAGGTTAGAATAAATTATTATCAAACGGTCCGCTCAAGTTAATGGATTTCAGGTTTAGACAAGTAGACATGCACAAAAGTACTTATAAACCACTTATTAACACTCATCTGTTAATCCATGAGAATAAAAGTAAACAAGTTTAATTAATCCAAGTATTACACAATTGTGAAGTCATAACCCTAGCCCAAAAACACATAAATACATTTAGTTGTTAATCGAGTTCTTTCTGTCAGCCTGTATCCTAAATTGAACCAGTTGCATCTTAGCCTGTTTCAACACTTCACCTGCATCTCTGGTTGCACTTAGTCCAGTGCAACTGCATCATTTCCCTGCACTGTCATTTAAATTAGTTATCTACTTTTCTGTTTTACCCCTATAGTTTAAACACCAATCTAACTACTTGCCGGGTCTAGATTACCCAAAGTTGTTAGTCCGGTAATTCTAAATCGCCTCCTTGTGGGATCGACTCCTAAGTACTATGCGGTAGGATATTGTGCTTGTATATCAATTAGGGTTAGGATTTTTATTAGCCTTGTGTACCTAAAAAGCACATATCAAGCTTGACGTCGTTACCGGTGCAGTTGAGGATGCACCTGCACCAACAAACTCAGGGTGCACCTGCATATGCCAGTGCACCTGCACCTAACCAGCGCCCACAAAATTGCCCAACATGTAGCCTTGCCCCTACTACAACAGAAATGCTAGTAGAAATTCTCTCTATGCTCAGAGGCAGATTTGATAATAAGGTCCACATGCGCACCTACATTGAAGAGAGATTCAAGATGATGGAAGAAATGTACAAGTGGTAGCAGGAGAATCACCGCCACTTCCAACCTCCTCCTCAGTGAAGTACAAGCCAGGGTGCACCTGCATCATCCGAGTGCACCCTGATGCTGGAGTGCAGCCAGAACCGCTCTCCTGTGCTAACTTATGTGAGTACCGCTTTCTTCCCTTCTCTGTTTCTTTTATTTTCTTTTCTGCATTGAGGACAATGCCTACTCTTAAACATAGGGTGTTTTGGTGTTTAAGTTTTGATGTTTTGATTGGGGGATGAACTAATGAACTGTTTTGGGTTTTGAATGGGTCTGATGGAATATTTTGATGGAATGTGTTTGAATGTGAAGAGTCAAGTAATCTCGTGGCGAACAAATAAGTTTTGGGGTTGAAATGACGGTTTTTGAAAATTTCTGAAACAGATTAAGGACTAGTAATTCTTTATTAATTTCTATTCTCTTGATTGAATTCATGGGACTTTTGGAATTGTTGATAAATTGAATTTGATGAAACTGAATTCGAGCAACCTAAAGATAAGAGCAAGAATTGTCCAAGAGTTGTTTTTCTAATCATTAGGTTGATTAATTTAATAAGGGTTTAATTGAATTCGCTGGATAGAGCCGACAAAGGGCGACCTCGAGTTGCTTAAGATCATTCTTTCAACTCAAAAATCGAACTGATTGTAGGAAGTGAGATGCATGTTTGGGATGATTAAACCACTATTTTCAAGTTTAATTAAAAGTTGAAGAAAAAAAACAAAAAACAAAAAAAAACACAAAAAAAACAAAAAAAAAGAACTAAAAAGCGGTGCTCTGAAATGGACATTGCGGAAGGCTATAGATAAGTGTGGTGAAAAAAAGATCTATCAATCTCTACACCCAGATTAAAAAGGGCGGGGAAAATCCTCAAAAAGTCCAACCCACACTAATCTGGCCGACCTCTCCGCCGCGGGAAATCTCCTTGCCCTGGGAAAATGTGTAAATAACCCAAAAATATTTTCAAAAATTTTCGAGTGGTTTGAATTTTCCAAACATGTGCTTCATGACTTAGAATTGGTTTAGAATTATTTGAGTTGAAGGGGTTCGATCCCGTTTCTATTTTGCTTGAAATCGATTAAAGAGCTTTGAAGAATTAATCAACTTAATGTTTAGGCAAATAACTCATGGACAATACATTGCATTTAGTCTTAAGTTTGTTTCAAAGTTGGTTGATTCCTTAAAAAGAAATTATTTTTGTTTGATATCGATAATTTCTTATGTCGTATGCATTCAATTGAGAGAAAAGTTTTTGATCTGTTGCATTCTTGTACTTGAGAAATTACAGAAATTATCAAACGAGACATTTCAACTTTGAAACCCAATTACACAAAATGAGATGAAAAACACTCAATAGGAATTGATTAGGTTAAATCGTGCCTTTTGCTTGAGGACAAGCAAAGATTCAAGCATGGGGTGTTTGATGAACATGAAAATGACATAGTATTTGTGTCCGGTTAAGCCTAATTATTTTCCTAACTTCTGTCATTTTCACGTTCATTTTACATCATTTTATCTGTTTTGCACAAAAGATAGAGATGCTGCCGATTTGTTGTTTTGTTGCATTTAGGGTGCACCCGCATCCTAGGGTGCATCCTGGCGCTTTCAGATTTGGTGATGCACCTGCATTCCAGGGTGCATCCTAGCGCAGAATTGGAAACTATGCTGTGTCTTAAGGTACAGTTAGCTGCTCATCTCATATCCGATTTCCTTTATTGCAAGGTTAAAAGTGGAAATAGTTACAAGTTCTTCAGGCTGAAGAAAGAAAATCAAGGAGGACATCAAGGAATGGTGAATAAAGCTAGCAATAAAAGGAAGGGAAGCGGCTGTCCATTCACTCTCTCTGAAAATTTTAGCTCAAGATCCACTCTTTCTTCCTCTCTCTCTCTCTAATTTCGAAACTAGAGTTCTTAGCTGCCTCTCTTGGTGACAACAAGAAGCTGGAGGTGCTGGATCACTATTTGGAAGAAGCTAGAGTTGAAGGGATAATCGGTTTTATCTTATCTTTTGTTTTCTTTCATAATGTTTGTATCCAAAACAATAGTTGTAGGTTTTTATTTCATTATGAGTAGCTAAATTCATTTAGGGTTATGATGTAGCGATTGAAAATGCTTGGATTATTAAATGCTTAGTTTATCTTATATCATGGTTGTTTGTTAATTCTTTCTATCCTTTGCTGAATTTTTATTGTGCGATTTATTTGATCACTTGCACGCATGTTTTAAATCTGTTTTGATTTTTCGTTGAGTAGCTAGACACAAAGGTGTGATTGATTTTCCAACTTTCTAGCAATCCTCTTAGACTATTTGTTTGTGGTTTGAGTAGACAAATTCAAGAGGAGGTTAGGATAAATTATTACCAAACGGTCCGCTTAAGTTAATGGATTTCAGGTTTAGACAAGTAGACATGAACAAAAGTACTTATAAACCACTTATTAACACTCATCTGTTAAGCCATGAGAATAAAAGTAAACAAGTTTAATTAATCCAAGTATTACACAGTTGTGAAGTCATAACCCTAGCCCAAAAACACATAAATACATTCAGTTTTTAATCGAGTTTTTTCTGTCAGCCTGCATCCTGAATTGAACCAGTTGCATCTTAGCCTGCATTTTGTTTCAACATTTCACCTGCATCTCTGGTTGCACTCAGTCCAGTGCAACTGCATCATTTCCCTGCACTGTCATTTAAATTAGTTATCTACTTTCCTGTTTTACCCATGTAGTTTAAACACAAATCCATCTACTTGCCAGGTCTAGATTATCCAAAGTTGTTAGTCTGGTATTACGTGGTAGGATAGTGCGCTTGCATTTAGACTAATTAGGGTTAGAGTTTTTATTAGTCTTGTGTACCTAAAAAGCACACATCAGTGGCATCATAAATATTTTTTCAAAGTAACTTGAAATGCCAAGTATTCAAATCTCTTTAGACCAATATTGAATATCATAATTGTCTAGAGGAGAATAACCTTGCTAATTTAATTGTAATCTATAGTACAAATTCTGAGAGTGCCACATGCAGGAAGAAGGCATCCTATTCGTTCATTTCGCTGTAGAATATAAAATGAAGTTACAAATTTAAAGAAGAGAACATGAGTTGGATAACTGGGTGTTCCTATTTAATGAACTAATGGCTGTCTCACGTTGAACTCATTCAAGAAAAAAATAAGCAAATAAAAAGCGCCAAATATTATCAACATACAGTTCTCTTTCTTTAGTTTTGAATTAGTATATGGCAAAAGAGACAACTTAATTACTGATATCATTAAAAAAAATTAAGATACAGTTTACAAAATAGGAGACAAGAAGAAAATAACAAAAAAAGAAAAAGAAAAGAACTAGAAAGAAAAGCACACAACAAGAATTTCAGGCTTCGTCAGGATGATCAATTTAACAGAGCTCTAAATCTTCAAAAGTGGCTTCTGGTGTCCCTTTCACATACTGTAATACTGACATGCATATCTTGTCCAATTAAATGTAATAAATAAATTAATCAACGACTAATAGGTTCAGACTGAATCGTGTCCATCCAATATACATAAATTATTTTCATCAGAAAGCCCGGGCCTTGATAATATCAAAGCTCATCTCACTCGGATCAGTTGCTTGCAACTCGACTTGGATGCCATCGAGCTCTCTTCTGAAGCGATCCTTCGAGCTGGCGTAGAGCATTTTGCTCCTTATCCTGGAACCATCAGGAGACCTGTACAGAACAAAAATTTCCAAAGAACTTATCCATCATAATAAGAAGTTTCTAAATGTTTGTTTTACTGGCAAAATATATTGACTTGGACAGGTTTACTTTGCAGTTTGTTTTTCCTCGGTCAGTGATAGTTCGTGCATCAAGCAACTACTCAACTCTTTAGAACATCAAAGAACTATAGGGGAACTGTAATATGCCATTAAATTGTATAAAAAGGAAATTTTACATATAAATATGCGAAGGAGGTTTGTTATTGTATCATCTTAATCGATAGCCCCATAAACATCCAATTTTACTAATTAAGTTACAAAAGAAATTAATCATCAACAGTAAGCCAAGTAAAAGAATCTTCCAGCAAAGTTTAACTAAATTTTGTTTCTATTGAATTCCAAGTCATATACAAATTGAATGTTTTTCGATATTATTCAATCTACAAAAAAGAAGGAAAATATTATAACAGGCGCATTAATATGGATTTCCAGTAATCAATTTACAGACCAATAAAATACAAAAATATATTAATTACCAGGAGATGAAGAAGATTTTGCTCTTCTGGCAGTTCTCGTCAGTGACAAAGTCAAAGTCGAAGACAGCGTAACGGCATTCATTGGGCGGGAGGGAATTAGTGAAGTCATCATAGGTCTCCGCGGGTTCCCCCAACTTCTCCACTGTCACCTGCTGTATCTTCTCATCTATCTTGAAGACGATGAATCTGAAGTTCCTCTTCGCCTTCAGCTCCTGGAATTTCAGCTTGCAGTCGTCATGCACTGCCATTCCCGATGCGGAATTCGCCTTTTGTTAAAAAATTCAAAGAAGCAACTTTAGTACTTAATTAAATGGATGGATTGTGCAACGGCATGCCATTTCAGTAATCCTATATGATGTTAATTGGGTGACCCATCTGCTGATGTCTTTGCATATATCCAGTGAGTTGAAGGAAGCCAGAACCAATGAGCAGATTGTAGTTACAAGCACATGATAAGAAATAAAATTACGAGGTACATGTATAAATTAATTAACTTGTTTCCTAGAGAAATCAAGTAATTTAATATAGAATTTTGAGTGGTAACTTTTAAAGCAGAAGGAAATTTGATTAGGATAACAACATCATCTTATATGCATTGCTTTCACGATATACAATTAAAAGTGATCAATGATATTATAAAGGAGACCTCAAACAGATGTAATTCAAGATCCGATATGCATAATGTATGCGCTTGATACACCACCGAGCGCATCTCATATTCATTTTTACCCAAATATGGTTTATGGATAGAATAGACATGCCCACTCTCACCAGACCCATTTTTTCCCCTCATTTTTACAACGATTTGAACTAATACCGATGCTCAATTATTAATTGGTCTTCAAAGACAAGCTACAAGCAATAGACATTGCTCCAAAACGATGATCGAAATCAGAAAATCATAAAAAAACAAACAATTCACAAGTAATAGGAGATAACTTTGGTCATCAACACCTTCAACATACATTTTTGGTCGAATCTATTACGTGTAACCAACATTTTAATTTAAACAAGTCCATGATAGATAACTAACCATGGTTTCTTCTCAATGGGGTTATCGATCGGGAGTGGCAGCAGGAGATAACAAAAAACAGGAGAGGAGAAACAAAGAAAGAAGAGGGAGAGAATGGTTTGAAGAAATAAGGAGGTAGTTTTGTAGTGAAGGAAGAAAATAGAAGATAGAGACGTGGGATTGAGATAAATTGACGGAGCGAATAAAGGTAAAATATAGCAAACTTTGACCCATTGAGTTTATGTTTCATGCCACGTCCCAGATGCCAGACAAACTTTGACCCATTGAGGACTTGAGGTTAGTTCCTAATCCGTTGTGGCGGGTACATACGCTAATACAGTGTGCATTTTATAGTTTATTACTAAATGCAGCATGATTATATTGTTTGTACATGATATTTGTTCTACTTAGCAATAGCCCTTCTTTGAATCTGTAACAAAGGATCAGACATTAGTCATTTGCCAAATATAGCAAAGCTTGACGTGCTCTCAGCCGTCCGTCCATCATTAGCACAATTCATGATTATATAATTTTTAAGTTAGGTACAAGAGGTGTAGGTTGTGATATATTGTTTCTAAGAGAGAAAATCGTGTTTTGTACTTGTGGAATTGAATTATTGAGGTCTAATAAGCGGATATATTCAATTAATTGAACTAGATATTTATCAAAGTAAATGTTAGGAGAGTACCAATGGTCAATTGCCCTATATTATATGGTTAAGAACTTAAACTGTTGAAAAATTTAGCACGTTTCTCGATTAGGTCCTTGAATTTTTTTACGTTCCCCAATCCGATGTGCTGTAATTTGGTGTCGTCGAGTCTCGGAAGACGTTACCATAAGTTAAAGGAACGCCTTCTCCTCTCTAAACAGCTTTTCGTAATAAAAGAAAATCAGCTCTTTTCAAGGCCACCGCTGCCCTCAAAGAACTTGTCACTGTTGTCAACATGTTGCCTAAGGTTAAGGGGATCTAAACCAGGAGAGTAAGGAACGTACATCGTTGTCTTCGAGTTTGGATAGAGAACAAATTACGAGGGAGAGAAAAATGTTATGTTTTTACTAAGTTTGCGATATCCAAATCAAGAGTAAAATGAGTAAAATAAATATCACGTTTTGACCAAGTTTACAGTGCTATGTATGATATTGAAAACGTTTGGGAAAGAGTAGTAGTTGATTTTAAACTTTTTAAAGGGCACTTTTAATACAATTGCCAGATAATTTGGCCTTGATCAAAATGTTTTTTTAAGCGGGATTTCATTTCATTTCAATTGGTTTCTTAGGAATTCGTTAGATCCAATAACATAGAAATTCCAACCAAATGACACCAAATCTGTTCAATTTGATCAGAAATTTTCTAATGAAATGAAATCCCATGTTAAAAAAAGAGGATTTTGATCGGGTCCAAAGTGTTACTCGCACATAGATAATAGGAAATATGACATTCCTCTTTACAGGGAAATGTAATAATGGCAAATAAAGCATGCTCAACAGCATCACAAAAGCTGAACATTGATATATTAATAAATTCAAAATTGAATGCTCACCCCTCTTTGAAGTTACAGAAAAATACAATTACTTTCAAAATTGGCTTTCAACCAAAAAAATTGACAACTTTTGGACCCTGCTTAGCCTTCTTTGATTTCAAATAATTGTTTTTCTCGTCATTGCCACCGACTGCTGATTTGAAATTGGATTTTTCCGATGCTTTATCATTTTTCACTTCCTCCTGTGGGATAAAATCATCTTCCAGATCATCTCCACCTCGACGGGAAGTTGGATCGTTCTGCTGGCTAACATCAGGCATTTCTGTTCACAGATTACAACAAATCATAACATGGTTACACGACATATATGATTATATAAATAATGGCTCAAGAACACTGCCATGCAATATAAGGACTCTAATGCTAATTAAAATGCAAAGAGTCGCATATTCAAGGTAAAAAAAACACATGGAAAAACTTGAACCATGATTACCTGTGTCTTGGTAATTTGCAAAATCTCCTTTGTCTTTGTTTGGACAGTGCTTGTCTTTGTTTGGACAGTGCTTGGCCAAGTGAGTGACTCCACCACATACTTTACAACAGCCACCCTAAAAAAAGATGTTACACAGCATAAGTAATTACAAAACAATTCCTGATTTATGCATTGCATAACATGTTGACAGATTATAAAGCACCTTTGGATATATGCCATGTTCATTCTTGGGGCAGTCCTTGCTCAGGTGTCCTGTCTCTTTACAGATAAAGCAGCTCGCAAATTTGGTACCACCTACAAACCGATCATTGCATTAAAATTAATCTAATCTTATGATTTGGAGTGAGAAACTTGTGTATAGAATATTCAATTGTTTATAGAGCAGCAATCAAAGCATTATTATACATGACTGGGAAAAAAGAGTAATACCACCTAATAATTTGAAAAAAAAAAAAGTAATAAAAAAAGAGAGCATAAAAGAGAAATACCATTTTCAAGTGGTTTAGGACACTTGGAAAGAGTGTGCCCACTTTCTCCACAATTATAACAGAATTTCTTCTCACTATTTTCACTTTTCTCTGAGCAATTCTTCACGCTATGTCCCCTCTTTCTACAAAACAAGCAAATCTACAAACGCAATGCGAATAAGACACACATATCATTATCATCATAATACTTAAATAAACAAAAAAAAAAAAATCAACGAAATTAAATCCAAACCTTGTTTCTCTCCCACTGCGCCTTCTCGGGGCAGAGCTTGGCGATGTGCTCCTTGGAATTACAAATGAAGCAGCTCTCGCCTGGTCGCATCCCGGGAACGCGAAGCGGATGCTTCCTGTGGGACCCACCGCCGCTCTTCTTCGATTGTTTCGCATCTCCTTTGCTTTTCTTGAACTTGTCCTTCTTCTTTTTAGCTTTCGTCGGATCAGAGGGTTGCGGGGGCTCTGGTTTCGGGAAGAGATCCGGGTTCGCCTCCTTGAACCGCTTCTTGGCGAGCCTTTGTCTCTGGCTCACCATTTTTTACAACTTCGGAAGTTTGGATTCGCAAAACCCTAAACCACTGGTAGGCTGGTAGCGCGTCGCGTCTTCTGTTGCAGAAGCTCTGGCAGCTTGTGGATTGGTAGGGTTGTTACCGGGTCGGGTCTAGTCTCGTTCAAACCTAATATAAGATCCGAAAGAAATGGTAGGTATAAATGGGCTACAGGCCCATTTAGCACTGAACATTAGATCAGCACATTATGGGCCTATTGTTTTTCCAGAACGGTAATTGGTATATAGAATCCACTCTCTTAGCATCCAAGCATCCACTGGACTCATCCATTCGAAGTAGGGGCAATTTGGTCATTTTAAAGAGTTATGCCTAAATAATCTCTCCTCTTCTCTCCCGTCTCCAAACAGCGGCATTTTCGCTCAAATCGCTCCAGTAGTTGCGTCTCTCCTTCTCTAGACTAGATCTGAGATCCGCAACCTCTCCTTCTCTCTCTAGCCATGGCGACACCGCCGCCCTTGTGTCCAAACAGCACCGATCGACCTCGGAGATGAAGCCATCTCCCGCTCCACCTCCTTCTTCGAAGCCACCTCTCACTGTATCCAGCGTCCGCCTCTTCTCCGCCTATCATCTCCCTTACGTGGTCACACGGGATCGGCCTCGTCGCTCTCCTTCCGTCGAAGAAGTAGGAGAAGGCCGAGAAGAAGGTCGATTATCTCAATCTGTCATGCCCCGTCCCTTTAGAAGAGATCCAGCATTTGCGCTGGGCTTGGTGCCGCTGAAGAAGACGAGAATGGCGCCGTCATAGGATACACCAAAGTGGAGTACTGTTTAGGTCAGATTTCGAAGCTTTCTTTTTCTCCCTTTTACAATTTTTTTTGGTAATTGATTCTTTGATCCTATCTAACAATAGTACTGTTTATGTCAGATAATTTGAAGGATCTACAGAGGTATCTGAGGTGCAAAAACCCACAGAAGAGAGATGTGTTCAAGCAGATCTGTTAATGGAACATTGTTTCTTGCGATTTAATACCGATTATTGAGTCTTATCAGAACGACTGCAATTTGGTTATCGCCACTGGTACATCCCCTAATTTGTTTTTTTTTTTGTTAAGATGCTTCCTTGCTACTTGTACTTTTGGAAATAAGTAATAGCTGATCTAACCATCTTTTATTTTTTTTAGTTTCTTTGCCTATACCTGCATTTTATTTTTCTCTAACTATAAAATAAGTATAGGTTTACCTTAGGTTGGGCGACTTTACACAAAATGGAACATAAGATTATTGTCTTTTTACTGGCACACTGTTATTCATGTGTATTTGTACAAGTGTTCAGTTAGTTACTTCATTCGTTATATTACATGCATCTAAGGATTACTTGTGCAAATGTTTACTTATTTCAAATTTTGCACAAAGGATGTATTAGATACTTCAAATGTTAAGTTAAATGACATAAGGGATCATCTTATGTTCCATTGTCAAAAACTGTCTATGCAATTGCACAAAGGATGTATTAGATACTGCAAATGTTAAGTTAAATGACATAAGGGATCATCTTATATTCCATTGTCAGAAACTGTCTATGCAATTGCACACAGGATGTATTAGATACTGCAAATGTTAAGTTAAATGACATAAGGGATCATCTTATGTTCCATTGTCAGAAACTGTCTATGCAATTGCACACAGGATGTATTAGATACTGCAAATGTTAAGTTAAATGACATAAGGGATCATCTTATGTTCCATTGTCAGAAACTGTTTTTGCATAAAGTTGCCTGAAATGATTATTTAGTATTAAATTGTGATCTATTTGCCAAATCAAGGGATCATGTTGTTAACACTTTACATATGTATTTGTCTTCATATTACGCAGGTTTGGGCTGCAGTTCAATCGAGTTGGTATGGCGTTGTGTGTTCGTTCTTCACCAACATTTAGATTTTTAGCAAACTGAACATGTGTTCTAATATTTGTATGAATTGTGTTGTTCTAATATCTTTTGAATTGTGTTGTTCTGATATTCATTTCCTTCTAACATTCAGATTTGATATCTTTTGGATCATATTAATGTTTTATTTTAGTACCAATTGCTGTATTTTTTTTGTTATATTACAAAGCTATCAAATCGAACATATAACGAATGTTAAATCATCCCTTGTGTTAACAAAATAAATATTAAATTGATATAGTGTCCCCAAATTTGTCTGCTGAATGCGCAAAAAAAATATATAAAATCATTACTATGTCATTTTATAAATATATCAAACTGAACACTTAACGCAAATTAACCCATCCCTTGTTGTATTTTAGTTCAAAAAATGTTGAACATTAATCGCATCCCTTAAGGCATCAATCAGAACACGAAATGCTGATGTCATCATGCGGTAGATGCGCGCGGATGACGTCAGCATGCGGAATGACGCGTCAGGGAGCGGAAAACTAGGCCTAGGCGCTCAGAAGGCCCATTTTTTTGGTCGCTGGTGAGGGTGGATGCTTGGATGTTTTTTTGTTGGATGGTGTATATCACACCCGTTCCAGAACTGCACGGGAGCACGGCACAGCCTCATAGGCTCATGACTGTCTGTATATTTTATTCATTCATATTTCATTTCAAATTACATATTAATATTTAATGCTATTTACATTAGAACTATGAACTAAGTACATTGATATGTAGTTGATTCTGTTAAATTGTAAAAGTGAACTCTCATGATGGAAAAACTGAAGCTGACTGGGGCTTATCATGGTTCATAATGAAAAGAGGTTTTAGTAAAACTTATTAAAATCTTTATAGAAGATTCTTTCTTTAATTCAATCCCGCAGGATTAGCAATAAGTGAGGTGTACGAGCATCATGTCTTGTAGTGGAACAAACGACGGGATATTATTATGTCACATAGTGGAAGCAATTATGGCTTATCACATTATAGACTTCAACTCGTAGAGTGTTTGGTAAATTTGGTAAATTATATTTTTGTTATTTATTTTCAGTCCAGTTTAGCCATCGAGTAATGCAGAGCAGACGAAGGTTCCAAACTAGGAATCAACTTACACATAGATATTCAATGTCAAGCAAAAAATTGGTACGGTACAATACAGGCAAGAGGCTGAAGCCTGTGTGCAACAAAATATTATTCTGCTATGGAGTAATTGTGTTATTTCCCAAAGAGTTCCAAAGAGCAGCAAGATCTACATTGCCACCAGATACTATGATTGCTACCTTGTTGCTGTCCTTCCATGCTTCACTTTGCTTAAATTGATCCGAAAGAACAGCAGCTAAACCAATAGCTCCACTAGGCTCCACAGCCACTTTAAGAATGTCATAGAACATTTGCATGGCTTTTATGATCTCCTCATCACTCACCGTGATGACATCGTCCACCAAATCACGAACCACAGGCCTGAAAAATTGAAATTGATCTTCTGACTCATTGTGCCAATACATAGATGAATTTAACTATTATCGAATACCAATTTACCAGCCAGGTTACATATGGTCAAATTTTGTTTTTCTTTCACTATGAATCTCCTTTTGCTGTAGTTTTAACGACATTATGTGTTTAAAGGTCATATGCTTTGAGGATAACTGCTCAGTAAGGCACAAATAGACACACAACAACCATTACAGCTCAATTAAGAGGCAAAAATGTTACCATGTTTTATCTCCAAGAAAAGCACGAAGGCCATCAGCAATAGTGTTAGCCTCAGATAGAGTAACAATTCTTCCAGCTACCTTCGATTGGGCAGCATCATCAGCTCCTTTTGGTTCTGCTGCCAAAATATGTATGGATGGGTTGATGGCCTTGGCAGCTAAAGTAATACCAGAAATCAGACCGCCACCTGTGGTTCAAACCAAAAATTTGATTGAATGGAGTAGCACCTAGCATTTGAATTGGATTCAGACGTATGATAATTGTACACAGTATATTTATAAATGTCCGCACAAAAGTCATACCTAATTAAGCCTCATCACCTAATTTGTTAAAAGAACACTTGCAATTGTCAAATAGAAAAAATTGGAGAAATGATGGCCAGGTCGATCATCTGATCTGTATAATAAAAAATGTAAAAGGAGGACTGTGGACAACAATTTTCAAATTTCAGAGTTGTAATGAATAAGAGTGACGAGTGTTGAAATGATATGGCCCAATCCACCCAACACTGACGCAATGGGTTAATAGTTAGGTGCAGGTCAGCAAAACATTCAGACCAGTAGCCAGTCAAACTGTTTTTTATTGACTTCCAATTTTTGTTTTCTTATTTTTATTAATATAAATAACCAGAGAGACAGCCATGTTAAATCACAAGAGATGCAAAAACTACACAAGGCATAATAGCTAACCAAAAACCAATAGAACTCAGCAATTTTTCAACCATCTTTATTCCTAATACTCAAGTAGGCACCAGACTAAAGATGCACCCATTCTTAGCTATTTTCACAGAAATTCAATAAAAAATCTAAAATACCTTTTTATTTAATTTACCAGGCTGTGATAAAAAAAGAAAAGAAAACAACCTGATGTGATTACCAATCATAGGTATACATCATACTTTTATATTTCCTACGACCACAAGGGGGATAGACCCAATTAATCCTTAAGAATAACTAAAAGAAACAAAAATCAATGATGTAATGAAATTTGCACACTGAAGTATGAACTGATGCAACAACAACAGGTGCACAGAGGGCATTGTATTGTAATAAAAGGGTCCTGAGGTAATGATGTCATGAAAAAGGTTAAAAAAAGAACGGGAGAAGGGTGGAGAATATATAAATGTTTGGTATTACAAACCGCTAATTGGTACAATAATAGTGTCAATTCCTGGGACTTGCTCCAATAGCTCTAGTGATATTGTACCCTGACCACTGAAAAAACAAGAAAAAGAAAAGAAAACTCAAACTTAGTGACCAAAATGAAAAACAAAAGAAATCATGGCAAAACTAGACTTCTATACTTGAACTTTTGGAGATAGGATGAAAGTATAGAACCTTATGATTCGGCCATCATTGAATGGATGAATCAGAACAGCTCCAGTATCTTCTTGAACCTTCCTTGCCACTGTCTCTCTTGATTGGATTGTGACTTCACTCCAAATAACTTGGCCACCATATCTCTTGACATTTTCGACTTTACATTTTGGTGCATTTTTTGGTATAACAATATAAGCAGGGATTCCACGCAGCTTTGCAGCCAGTGACACTGCCGCAGCATGATTTCCACTTCAAAAGAATATTCTTAATCAGCACGAGTTAAATTAGAAACAGATGAAGAACAGTGCTCTATCGAGTTATTTGTTAAAATGATTAAATATGCTTTTTTTCAGTGAAATTCTGCAAAACTGATCCCTTTTTTTCTTCTAAAGTGGTTAAGAATGAAAAGGGAAAATTTTATAGGTATAAGCTGTCGAGCATTAGACCTAAGATAACTTTTACGCAAGAAAATGAATGATTAAATGATTACTGTTAAATTTGATATTAATTATTAATCAAAAACATATATTGTAATGAAGTCTGAGAATTTGGGTATGTTTCATTTTATTTTATGCATCCTTCAAAAGAGAGAGAAAAGGCAAACCTGCTATGAGTTACAACCCCTTTAGAAGCTTCCAAATCATCAAGTGAAAATATAGCATTTGATGCTCCTCTAATTTTGAAAGCTCCTCTAGACAAAGTAACATATATCACATTAAAATCAGAAGCAACAAAAAGATATACAACAGAAACTTAGTAGCAATGTGCAAAGCTACAACCTCTCTCACCCCTTCTGGAAGCACTCACACTTGAAAAACAGCTGCTTCCCAACTAGAGAATCAAGAGTTGTAGATGACAGAACGGGCGTTCTATGAATAAAAGGCTCAATTCGAACTTGGGCTTCCTTGATGGACTCAATATCAGCAGCGTATTTCTGGCATCGTGTGGCATTTGTTTCATCCATTAATGCCTAAAAGCACTGAAACAGTGCAAGTACAAATCGCTAAATAATTAAGTAATTTCACTTAATTAATCCTTCACGAGAAAGTTTAATATAGAAATTTAAAAGATCCTCTTCCCTTCACTCCATTAAATCCGACGAAGCTAAACAGTAATTCAGTAATTGCAGGAGTGGAAACTAATTACTGTAAAAGCTACAAAATTTTAAAAGAAAGGTCAAATACCTCTTCTTTCGCACAAGTGTCACTGAACCTACGAAGGCGGAGGGAGAAAGCAAGGAAAAGGTGGATAAATTTAGGACTTTGTGCTTAGTCATACGGTAGGCCCACAATTGCGTCCAAGGAGGCCCACTTGACAGGTTTGAACACTCTATGGGCTATTTTCAGGACCATTTAAGCCCTTACCAATTTTACCGTTATTTTCACTAGTTTACTTAATTACTTTGTTCGTCCCTCTTTTAGTCTTTTTCCTTTTTTTTTTTTGAGAAAATAATCAATCTTTACTACTTACAAATGCACGGATCCAAGAAGTGTTAGCATGCTAGATCTAGCATGGTAACACATGTTTTTGTTGTTCCATCAATTTGATTTGTGGTTAGATATCAATCGCTAGACAAAACAACAATATGTTTTGGTTTTCCGTCTAATAGGGAAATAAATTGAACACCATATCTGTATTACTGATAGATTGAGTAACATATTTTTATTATTTAATATTATTTTTTTTCTTTATTTATCTACATCTTTTGCTAGTGTTAAAAATTTGGGAACGCCCAATAAGAATAAATTTATTTCCTTAAGGTTCGACTCGGTTGTTTGGTTCAAAAAAATTGAAACATGAAGCTATATATGGGGCATGACTGATGGATTCTTTGCATAATACATAGCCTTATTAACCGATCTTGACAGCAACTTACCAATCTTGAGAGCCGAAGTTGTTCAATTGCATTGCATGAAATGTCCGCAATATTAAAATATATGTGATATTACATATGACTTTGGCTATTTAATTTGCCAACTAATCATGCGCCGACGGTCGCTTGATAGCCGCTACAAGAATTATTTTTTTTAAAAAAACCATACGCCAATGAACCCCTGGGTAGAAAATGAATCACATACTTCGGGCAGCCCGATTGTTAATGTCACTTCAGATCTGAGATTAAAACCTAAATTTGCACTGATTTAGCGTGAATTTTGGAGGTGGGTCCGGTGCTCCACTCTAGTGTTCTAAAAAAAACACGGCGTGTCCGAACACGCCACGACACGGCACGGCACGGAGGTGGTACGACACGGCAAGACACGGACACGGACACGACACGAGAACTTCGTGTGTCGTGTCCTAAAGCGTGTCGTGTCCAACTTTGATAAAATAGACACGACACGACACGACACGTGAATTTTCCGGACACGACACGACACGGCACGAGACACGGCACGGCACGACACGAAAGACACGACACGTATTACAGACATGCCAAACATGAAAAGGAGACGCACATTAAGCGTCATAGAAATATAATGGATTTCTCAATTATGTACATACTATTAAAATCAATGATTATTAATAAACTTATTTCCAAAGAAAGCACATGTAAATAGTTTAAATTGAAAATAAAAATATTACAATACAATTATGTTGATTCAATAAATAAATCACAAACAAAAGTAGAAGGGTCTAGAGCCATTCGCAAATTAAAGATATAAATTTATCTGTGATTTGTCTTAAAAAGAATGAAATAATTTTTGTCATATCTTGTACTGTTTTGATAAGGATAGTATAAATTATTCATTGTCTTAAAAAATTGAAATATTTTTTTACGGCTCTTGTACTCTCAAATTTCCAATATTCGATGACCAAAAGTATAATTAATTTTAGTTCAATTTAATTTATTTTCATATTTTAATTTTATTAGTTTGAAAATATACTAATATAATTTTAAGGTAGTAACTCCGTCTATGTTTTCTCAAACATAGCTGGTCCCAAGACCGAAAAAAGAGGAGGGTTACTATAAAATTAAAAATATTTTTTCAAATCAAAATAAAAAAATAATCTATATTTTAATTCAATGGTAAAGTAGGTCTACTTTCTTAATTTTTGACGTATTGTAGTAAACATAATTTTAAATTTAATAAATAAATTATATTTATGTCAAAAAGTTAAACGTGTCTGAACACGTCACGGCACGACACGTCTAAAGAAGACACGGTACGACACGGCACGAGGACACGAGGCGTGGCGTGTCCTTAGGCGTGTCGTGTCCATCTCTTAGGATTTAGACACGGCACGGCACGGCACGTGAAATATTGAGACACGACACGACACGGCACGAGAGATGATCCGGACACGGCGTGTTTGACACGACACGACACGGCACGGCACATATTTAGAACACTACTCCACTCTTAGAATGCTACAAATGTTAATTTTTTCTATTTTTATTTCAAAATTTAAAATTCATACTTTTGATATGAACTATTGATCTTGTTCATTCTAAAGAGGGATGTGGCACCATACAATTTTATAATTTGGAGTTCATTTGATATTTGATCAATAGCTAAAAAATAAACGAATTTAATTAACTTTGATATATTAGTTTTAATATATCTATTTTTCCACATCTTGATCAAGTATTAAATGAACTTCAGAAATTATAAATTTTATAACAATGTATCCATCGGAAATGCATCGTTTATATTTTAAATTTTTAAATAAAATGTAATAAAGCAAAGGGTGATATTTGCAGCATTTCGGACCACTCCGAAATGGGAGCACCGGAATCTTTTTTAGCGGCATTGCGCGCATTACGCCCAGTGTGGTCGCAGACATCGATTACAAAGCAAAAATAGATTCACAGATATTTTTTACGGACTATCAAATTGTATTAACTTACAAATTAAGTCGAAATCATCATTTTTTATTTTTATATTATAAAAAATTTATTAATATCGGACTACACAAGAAGCTGCTCATACAATAACAATTAGTCAATATACCGCTATAATAAAAACCTATTTATATGGGCCTGGATATCATCATGCCCAGATTTGTTGGCCTTTTATATATGTAATTGACGTAAATATCCGAAAAAATTAAATATGGTTTTACTGTTCACCCGAATTTCAAAAAAAATCTTAAAAAATTCAGAATTTTAAAAATGGCGTTGTTAGATCGGGATTTCGGTTAACGATCTAAGAAATCGCTTAGATCGGTAACCCGGAACCCGATCTAAGCTAAGATCGGTAACCGGATTACCGATCTTAGCTTAGATCGGATTCCCGGTTACCGATCTAAACAAAATATATTAAAGTATTAATATTTTATTATTAAAATATTAATAAAATAATAAATAAAATATAAACTCTTAGATCGGATTCTGAGAATCCGATCTAAGATAGTTAATATTTTATTTAATATTTTATTAATAATTTAATAATAAAATATTAATTAAAGTAATAAAAATAATATAAAATATTAATATTTATTTAAAAAAATTTATTTAATATCTATTAATAGAAAATATTAATATTTATTTAAAAGTCTGATTAGATGAGGGGAGGAAGAGTTGTAAAAACTAGAGTGGTATGACGGGGTGGTCTACTAGATGAGACTCCAGAATTGTCGAATGCACGGTGAGAGATAGGTATGAATGGGTCATCTAGTGGGGTACCGTATGTCCAGTAATAAGCATCAGTCGGACTAAGTATAAAACGTGCGGGGTAGGCGTAAGGGGTTGGCTCCCCATGTGTGGATGAGGATAGTTATACCCTTACGTACTGAGCCTGAGTCTGCCGTACCCACTACAAATTCAATATATATATATCACTACAAAATTTCCAGTATATATTTTTAACGTATTAATTGATAATTTTATATTTTTCTAATGCATCCGATTTCGACATATTTTAAAAATAAAAATATTAAAAGAAAGTTAAATACACGTTTAGAAAGAACTATGGTTATAAACAAACTGAGCATTGATATATAAAAATAATTTAAATAATCATTTTAAAATAATTTAAAGGATGAAGTATTTATAGTTTATTAACTATTATGCTATTTTTTAATATTAAAAATTAAATTTGTGTTGTCGTGGCGTGTTAATTCGTGTTCGTGTCGTGCTGCGTGTCGAATCATGTCGTGTCTAATCGTGTTAATTTTTCAGGATTCTCAACACCATAACATGATCGTGTCGTGCTAATTCGGTATTCGTGTCATATCGTGCCTTGTCAACACGTATGTCATGTCGTGGCAACACGATCGTATCGTGCTAATTCCGTACTCGGAGGGGTACAGCCAGATTTAGACTCAGTTTTTAGGTAGGTACAGCCAGCATCAGACTCAGGCTCAGTACGTAAGGGTATAGCTATCCTCATCCACACATGGGGAGCCAACCCCTTACGCCTACCCCGCACCTTCTATACTTAGTCCGACTGATGCTTATTACTGGACATACAGTACCCCACTAGATGACCCATTCACACCTATCTCTCACCGTGTATTCGACAATTCTGGAGTCTCATCTAATAGACCACCCCGTCATACCACTCTAGTTTTTACGACTCTTCCTCCCCTCATCCAATCAGACTTTTAAATAAATATTAATATTTTCTATTAATAGATATTAAATAAATTTTTTAAATAAATATTAATATTTTATATTATTTTTATTATTTTAATTAATATTTATATTATTAAATTATTAATAAAATATTAAATAAAATATTAACTATCTTAGATCGGATTCTCAGAATCCGATCTAAGAGTTTATATTTTATTTAATATTTTATTAATATTTTAATAATAAAATATTAATACTTTAATATATTTTGTTTAGATCGGTAACCGGGAATCCGATCTAAGCTAAGATCGGTAACCCGGTTACCGATCTTAGCTTAGATCGGGTTCCGGGTTACCGATCTAAGCGATTTCTTAGATCGTTAACCGGAATCCCGATCTAACAACGCCATTTTTAAAATTCTGAATATTTTAAGATTTTTTTTGAAATTCGGGTGAACAGTAAAACCATATTTAATTTTTTCGGCGTAAATATTGGACAGGTACTCTATAAATGCACTGTGACATAGGCAGTGACTTCACATCAACTGATCAACATAGACCATGATATCCACATACTAATAACTACTTTTACATTCCAACATACATTTTCAAAACAAAGTACCGGACGCAACTTAGAATATTACTAATATTAAATAGAATAAAATTTCCAGAGAATCAATTAGCAAGACTCGATGAGACGTGCAAGGATCTTACAACTATTATGCAGATGTCTCTACGTATAACGTACTTACAGCAGCATTACATTCCTAGTATACTTAGTCAAGTCTAACCCAACTTCTGATTATATACTAAATTCCCATTGATTATTCTATTATTTTTCCATTGGCACTGGTCATTGACTTAGTAAATTACATGACGCCACGAGAAAATGATAGATATGTGTCCTCCGGGGTTTGACTGTCATGGGTTGATCTCTAAATATTAAAATTGAAGCTAATAAGAGAATGGAAAATTTATTGGCTTTATCATATCCTGTTGGGAGTAGTGGTGGCAATGAGCCTGATTTTGCTTATTTTTTTGTGTTTAATTAACTTGTATTTGAGTTGATTTACCTGAAAAAATAACACATGCATAATATATGTTGGCAGGATAATAAAATAAGATGCGTTGACAATATATATTTAATTATTTATAGATATATTATTATTCTTATATATAGTTTATTTATGTATCAATTTATTCAAATTAAAAAGTCATTTTGTACTCCATCAAATGTCAATAAATTTGATTGTTGCAAACTTTTGCTCGTTTTTTTGTTGATTTATTGGTAATAAATTTTCATTATTTTCCGTGTGCTTGATGCATGTATGATAGATAAATAGATTTAATTATTGCATTTTAGATGCCGTGTTTGAAAATAAAATTTTTAAGTTTTGATGATATCTAAAATCTTCAAATTAATTCATTACCAAAATGAACATATATAGAGATCAGTGAGTCCGTTATTATAATTATTATTTTTTATAGGAAATGGTTCAAATCCCGTCGGCACAAAAGAGAAATTTAATGTAAATATACACTGAATCATCATCAATCGTGCATCTCTAAGTAAGACGTGCCTAACAAAAAATTCATTATAAAACAAACCACCAATAAATTATATAATACGATAAGGTTGATAGCATTGAGATTTGACTTTGTTGTTCTGCGATCAATAGCTTATTAAATTCAACGTACAATTGCCACATTATTGCCCAAAAAATAACGACTCCCTTTTTGATTGGAGGGTGGACGTCATATACTCATATGTTTGCATATTTAACGTTCTTCCTTGTAAAACTGAAACCTCAGTCACAACAAAATTAAAATACAATTCCCCCGGTGAAGCCGCCATAGGTTGCTTGCTTTGTCAAAGATAGGGCTGTCAATGGGTACGGTAGAAGGTATTTTCATATTTGCACCAGTTAAATTTTTCTTTACCCGTACCCGTACCCGTTAAAAAGGACTTTACCCGTACCCTACCCGTACCCGTTAAGAATTAACGGTACGGGTAGGGTAACGGTACATAATGGGTAATAATAATATTATTAATTTAATAAAAAAATATATAATGTGCTAAATAAATAGTATCAAATAAATATATAGGTAAAGTAAAACATTTAGATAATATTTTAGATATAACAAAAATCATGAAATTTATTCTCATATCAATTGAATTCGAAAAATCTATATAACATATCTTACGAAATATGCTAAAAACGTGATTATATATATATATATATATATATATGTTTGTAAAATATTATCCGTTAGATAATGGGTACGAAATAGTCCTTACCCGTACCCGTACTCGATAAGTTAACGAAAATTTTTCTTTACCCGTACCCATACCCGTTAGTCTAACGAAAATAAAATCTTACACATACCCGCCTTATCGAATATGGTACGGGTAGGGTAAACGGGTAAACGGGTTTCACTGACAGCCCTAGTCAAAGAATTTATACTTGGATGTCTTCTATTAGTTTTGCCATTCCATATATTTTAGCACCACCTAGTTTGGTGGTGCCTACTTAATTTAATGTGGATCAGTTGATATCGAAATTTAAAAGAGAAAACAGAATAGGAGAACTGTATCCAACGGCTGCTGATGGTATCCAGCCATCTTTAACCCAGATCAGCTCATGAGCATACCTATAGCCAGTTTGGCTTGTTTGAAGAAATTGTCTATTTTCTCTCAACTGACAACTTTGGTATAAATTAATCCCTAATGGATTAATCTCGGACAATCAATGACCTAAATTCAGTATAAATGTTTTGATATTTTGGTCCTATATGACAATACAATTAATTAATTACATACCTATGCAATTAATGCATAATTATTTTGGTGATAGATGAAAATAAATATAAAATATTATGAAAATATACCTTCAATTTGATGAAATTCTTCTCTTCTTGGATGAGATTTGAAATTATGATAAAAACCCAAAAAATCATTAATCTAACCATAAATTAAATAAAAATCGAAGTTAAAAAAGGAAAAATAGGAATATATGGAATATTGCTCAAATTGATTTCTTTTACCTTAAATCTGCTCTCCTTTTTCTTCTCTTTGTAATTCGTATTTTTTCAGATTTTTTTATTTTTAGCTATTTTATTGAAGTGAAGTAGATGTGAAAATTAATGGAAAAATTCTAAAGTTGGTGGGGGGGGGGGGTTGCGGCTGCAATGGAGGAGGAAAGAGGAAGGAGATCGAAAACCTAAATTGCAGCAAATATGCAATGGTTTTTATAAGAAAGCCGCTACAAAAATGAAATTTTGAATTTGTGACGATTTTTAATAAAAAACCATTAGAAGTTATGTCGTGATTTGTAACAGTTTTTTATTAAAAACCGTCACAAAATTGTTAACGTCTTTTTTTTGGATGGAAATTTTGCAACGGGTTTTACTTAATTACCGTTACAGAATATAATTTAGTTTTCCACATATGTACAGTGTTGTCACTGATATCTTTATAATAGGTTTTATGAAAATCATTGCAGATTCCCTGTTGCAAAAAGTCTTATTTTGTGGTAGTGGCTGGATAGCCAACATTTTAAATTCAATAAATATATAGATTGATCCTCTGCAGATCTAGAAGTTAAATTTAATTCAACTTTGCATAAAATATCTGCTCAAATTAGCATTTTTTAGCTATATAGGTTACAAACCCCTGTTTTTTTTTTTATTTCAATGAAACGGTAACCCTTTGAGGTTACTTACTCTTTTATATATATATATATATATATATATATATATATATATATATATATATATATATATTGGTTTGCACATCAAGAATACAAGAGTTAAAGAATTAATTTTGCTATGCTTATAGTATGTTTAGATTAGCAATTAATAGCATGAGGTTGACCCTTTGCTTGTAGTGGATAGTATTTAAATGTGTTCAAAACTAAACTCCGATTTGGATTATTTCAATTGAATGAGTCTTCATGTTCCTTGGGCTCGATCTAGTAGGTCATTGGCGATATTTTTTCAATATTTTTCAAATCTGATGCTCGCTAGAAATTTATGAAACTTAGTTGTGAAATAGTACTATCTAAATAAAAGATTGTATAAGAACTATAAAAAAATAATAATAATTTTAGACTATGTTTGAAAAAACATGAACTAGAATAGCTAGTTCTAAACAGTTAGTTCATGAGAATTCTTGCTCCAACAAAATGTAAAAATAAAAACAGGTTGGGAATAGCTTGTTCGGCTAGTTCGCGAGTTGTCTGGTTCATTCTTGTTCCTTTTCTTCATGAACAATCTTGTTCCAGGTGGTTGCCAAACACTGCCTTAACTTTTTAAAATTGTTCTAATTGTACAACATTCAAATAATATTTGGAAATGTCATTTTTCGTTTTATATCTCTAATTATCCTATATCCTAAGTGACAAAATGTATTGTTCTGATGAAACCTGTCAAGAGCAAAATTATGTTAAATATTTTTTTCTGCGTGAAGAGCGGGAATCGAAAAGGGGTTTGTCAAAACAACTCCCAACTTGGAAACGTTGGATTGATCATTGCTTTTGCTGGTTGGAGACTTAGATTGTGCTCCACAACGGTACTAGAGGTCTAGAGGAGATAAAGTAGCTTAGGGGAGATGAGGAGTGAGAGGATGAGCTCACCCCCAAGATGGGGGGATTACACACGGAGAGTAAGTTGTATTAAATTCTGTCTCTGACTTTATCTTCTCACCTTTTTTTTTATTCCATTTAATCTCCATTCTGGAGCGAGTAATTAGTAAAGTGGTTCGGTCATATTGGGACACTTATTTCTTACTTCTCTATTTAATCGCACCCCATAATTGTGGAGCACAGCTTGCCTACGGGTATACCTGTCAAATGTGGTGAAAAGGCACGAAACATGCTGTTTTGTTTGCCGTTTCATTAAGAAAAATGGTACAACAATGTAATTTCGTTAATCGTTTCATTTAGAAACGAAATAGAATTCCGTGCCATTATTCGTTCCACTTAAAAAATTATGTGTACTTTTGTTCCAAACGAGACGAAACAGTATAATTTTGTGTTTCGTTTGCCGTTTCGCTATTGAAACGAAACAAAAATCAATACCGTTAACCGTTTCGTTTCAGCTATACGGACGGCATAACGTTGTGTCTTGTACCGTTTACAGGCTACTACCTACGGACATATATAACAAAATAAAAAAAATATATATTAGCTGTTAATTTAAATTTTTATTGTTTATGACCAAAATAATAAATAAATATCTGTCAATCCAGCTTAATGCACACCAAAGATTACGTGCAAGAATCGACCTAACTATTCATCCCGATCTTACATATAATAAAGATGCGTGGATGGACTCAAAAGATGCGATTGAAACTATACTTATTTTAACATATATTCCATAGGGTATTATTTAAGATGTCTCTCCAAAAGATGCAATTGGGTGGATGTCTCAAAAGGTGCAATTAAAATGATGTTTATTTTAACATATATTCTATATGGTGTCATTTAAAAGAAGTCTCGTCAAAAGATGCATTGAGTGGATGCCTCCACCAAATGGTGCCAACATATTATCTATGAATAATACCTTCTTTATTCAATTTTTCATCAATCATTTTTCATTTACGAAATGAAAAACATAATAGATATTGTTGGAGTTATGTCCTAGAAGTTAATAGTTTAATGTCTTAAAATTTAGTTTATGTTATTGATGATATTTGATCATTTGTTCCTAGAGTTTATTATTGACAAATCATTCAGATTGAGGATCTGAATAGTAGATCTCTGTAGATCATTCATTAGAATAACAATAATAAACTCAAATTGTCCATAATCTTGATAATTAACAAAGAACATTAATTATCGGATAAGATTAGTATGCAAGTTAAGTGATGATTAAGTTCTACAAATCATAGGTAAGGAGTTACCAACTTAATTGCATAAGTGTATGTTACTGGAACATAGCACATGACTTGACCCAATGAAATAAATATATGGATTGTGTTATGTGTCATTATTTATTTCATATGAGTTTGATTCTAAGTTTGAGATGGTTCAATTTTTTCACATGAGGATATGTTCAATAAATATTATCTAATGTTGATTCCTAATAAGGGCTGCTATACGGACTTTATTTATGTTCTCTTGAATTTTTTGGGAAAAAGTTGTTTATCAAGAAAATCGTATGTCCCTCATTAGTATACCTAGTGAGTGATGATATCACTTGGGCCCCTTGATGGAATTGGATCGTATGTGCGCAAACTAGACGATCAACTATAGATCAAGAAATGTATAATCTGCAAGAATGACACATTTCTATTTTGAATTATACAATGATATCATGTGACATAAGAATCAAAACGAGAAAATACTTTATTTCTTATGCATGATTGAAATACTATAAAAGTATAGTATTTGTTTATGTTAATTGAGAATCATAACGTGTTGCTAGATACCACTTATAATTATTAGAAATAAATAATGATTTATTTTCCATGGCCAACATAACATAAATCCTCGAGGGTCACACAAATAAAGCTTTAACCATATAATGCATTATTTAGTTTATTTGCATAAGAGAATGCAATATATGATATGTTGATTAATTAATTATATACCGTTGCGAACCGTTATAATTAATTGAATCAAAGTGATTATATGAAACTTAATTAATGCATATGATAATACAATAATAATTATCAATAAGTTGATAATTTAGTTCAACAATATTTAATATAATTATAGGAATTATATTGAATATATAGGCTTTGATTTAATAAGTCTAATTGAGCCCGAATTGAAAGTAACTTGAGAAGACAATTAACAAATGGATTAATGGACTAATAATACATGTGATGTATCCCATTTAGGCCTTGTTTATGGCTGGCTTTAGAGGGACAAAATTGTCCTTTAATCATTGGTTAATTAAAAAGACTCATTAGTGGGTTATATGAAAGGACTCAAGGAGAAATAAAGGGACATGACTCTTCACTTTCTCCTCTCTCTCTTCCTCCCCCAATTAGAACGAAATTACAAGGAGAAAAAAAAAATTTCTGCCATGTAATTGTTCATTCTCAAGTTAATTTAGGTGCTCATGTGTTAAGCAATAATTTCTTTTTATTAATTGTTGATTAATCGAAGAAGAAAACAAGTATTAGTTTCATTCTGAAATTTGCTAGCACAAATTATTAGGATTTGGTTAATCCTTTTGGTGGACTCAAGAACAAGGAGTAGGAGGTGTTGGAGAGCACGCCACCGATTCTAAAGTCTTGGTCGAGCCTCTTCGTTGAGATACGAATAGAGGTACAACATGTTTTCTCTATCTCTTGCACTAATTTGTCTCTCCACTAGATCCTCTTCTTGTGCTTGATGTTTAATTATGTTAAATTTGATTTAAAATTAAAAGAAGCACAAAACTAAGTTCCTTCAGATATCATATCAGTGTCATATAAAAATCTAGGCGTGATATGAGCAACGGTCACAAAATTTTACCCTGCAACAAATGCAACAAATTCGAAGACGGAAAATACATGGGGTATGAATTTTGTTCTATTACATAGTAAGGTTAATCTTTTATGAATTTTATTTTTACATTTAAAGAATTTTTTGAAAATTGTACAAAAAAAATGAACAATATAGTGTGTAAAATATGTAATGGAACTTGATAGACGGGTTTCACATCGAAATATTCAACCCTTTTAGGCCTTAATTTCAATTAAATGTTTGTGTTTTAGTTAGATTTCATTGCATTTTAGATTAGAAACAAGGTACTGCTATTGCCCTCGGTTTAATTTCAGGTTCATTGAAGATTTGACACGATTTTGGAGTCTGGACAGTGTTCAAGCGAAGCAAGCCAAGATCCAAGCGGATTAAGCATGAGAAATGATGAAATCCAGACGACACACCTGTTCTGGCGGCCCCGCCTTAACCAAACTGCCAGACCAAAATTAGGGCATTATTTTTGGAGAAACATGTTGCGCTATTTCCAGACCTTCCAGACATATTCTCCACGAACTACAACCGACTGGAATGATTATTTAAGCATGCCCAAGGCCACCAACCAAGAGAGAGTCAGATTTTAGAGTGAGAATTGAAGGGAGATCGCAGAAACCAACCGCAACTACGATCCTGTCGACCCCACCAGGATACAAGCTTAGAGATAATTGCTTAACTTCTTGTTGTAATCTTCCTTTATTTTCTTTGTTTTGATGTTTGATTTGATGAAACCTAATGTTTGTATGTTAAATATGACAAGTAGTGAGTAGTTTAGTTTAGGGACAATTGTAGGGAACTTTTTACTTGGTAGTTAATATAAGTTTAATTAAGATATATCTTCTTCTATTTGCGTTACCTTTCTCGTTTTATATTGCTGAAGCTTTGATATTTTTGAATTACTTGACTTAAAGTTTTGCCCATTAGATTAAGGCCTTGTCTAATAGATTGGTAACAAAAACTCTAATTTCGAGATAGTTCAAAAGTTGCATAATATATGATGGGGAGTAAACCGAGAGGTGAAGCCAGAACTTAGCTGAAAAGTATGTCTTTACCTATGATCGAGAGATATAGGATATCCTACCGAATAGAAAGGTAACTTAGAAACCCTAAGCCAAAGAACGAGAGTTGAAACTTAGAATTTTTAGGAGGTTTGAAAGTTAAAACTTAGTTATCCAAATAGAGAATGAGAGTTAATATTCGACCCTAAGATTTAATTAACAACCTGCACTTAGAGAGGGTATAAAACCGATTAAACTGAGTTAATGATTCATTCTGGCGATCCCGCCAGGAAGCTGGCGGATCCGCCTGGATAGAGCCAAGTAGAGGAACCAGATCAATTGACCCTAGTTTAAGCCATAAATTCGAGTTAGTTAATTTCCTTTAATTCTTAGGTTAATTTAGAGAGTATTTCAATAATTTAGATCTAATTTCTTTAGTTAAATTCTTAGTTTTAAATTAAACAAACCTAAATTGATTGTTTTTTACCATTTTACCCCTAGGTTGAATAGAAATTGAATTGTTAGAAATTAAAGGTTTAGAAAATCCGTCCATGTGATTCGACCCTCAAGCTATACTGCCTAAGATTAGATTTGAGGCTTTAATTTGACTTAAGTTTTACCCCCGATCAAATTTGCCGCCGTTGCCAGGGACGATGACTAAATTAGGGTTTTTAGTAATTCTATTTTGTTTAATCTATTGTCTTTTCACTCTTTAATCTTTGTCTTGTAAGAGTACACGCTGGCCGAGAAAAAGAAGCCTAAGCAACAACAACCCGTTAGCGAGTGCAAGTACTATACAAGGAGCCAAGCTAAGAGCGACGAGATACCCCGACCTTCCGCTTCATTTGCATCCCAAACCGTTCGTTTTCCGGTAGAGCAAATAGAAGCCAAGGAGGCCACAACTTCAACTTCATCAACACCTCAGACTCCCTTGTTGGTTTACCAGCGAGGAAGGCGCAATCCATCCAAACAGCAACCAGAACAGCCGTCAGGCCCAATTTAGGCGGACAGCCAGGATCGAGCCCGAAGGAGATTTGCTTCAAAACCAAGCCACAGGACCAATGGCTGACACAGGAAACGAAGGAGGCAATGGAAATGGAGGAGGAAGAGTAGATCCTGAAACACTTCAACGAGCTCTTGATGACGCTAAGGAGGCGGCAAGGATCACAGCGGAAAATCTGTTGGAGTTGTGTCCTAGAAGTCAATATTTAATGACTTAATTTCTTAGTTTATGTTATTGATGATATTTGATCATTTGTTCCTAGAGTTTATTACTGACAGATCATTCAGGTTGAGGATCTGAATTGTAGATCTCTGTGGATCATTCATTAGAATGACAGTAATAAATCTAAATCGTCCTTAATCTTGATAATTAACAAGGAACATTAATTATCATAAAAGATTAGTATGCAAGTTAAGTGATGATTAAGTTCTATAAATCATAGGTAAGGTGTTACCAACTTAATTGCATATGTGTATGTTATTAGAACATAGTACAGGACATGACCCAATGAAATAAACATATGGATTGTGTTGTGTATCATTGTTTATTTCATATGAGTTTGATTCTAAGTTTAAGATGGTTCAACTTTTCCACATGAGGATAGGTTCAATAAATATCGTCTACCGTTGATTCCTGATAAGGACTGCTATACGGACTTTATTTATGTTCTATTGAATTGTGCGGGGAAAAGTTGTTCATCAAGAAAACCGTATGTCCCTCATTAGTATACCTAGTGAGTGATGATATCTGTTTGGGCCTCTTGATGGAGTTGGATTGTTTGGCCAACTTGTACAATCAACTCTAGATCAAGAAATATATAATCTGCAAGAATGACACATTCCTATCTTGAATTATACAGTGATATCATGTGACATAAGAATCAGACAAGGAGATACTTTTATTTCTTATGCAGGATTAAGATATTGTAGCAGTACATTATTTATGCGAATTGGGAATCATAACGTGTTGCTAGATACCGCTTATGATTATTGGAATTAAATAGTGATTTAATTCCATGGCCAACGTAGCATAAATCCTCAAAGGGTCACACAAATATAACTTTAATCACACAGTGCATTATTTATTTATTCGCAGTAGTGTATTGCGAAAATATGATAAGTTGATTAATTAATTATATACCGTTGCGAACCGTTATAATTAATTAAGTCAAGGAGATCATATAGAAATAAATTAATGCATTAACTAATCTCAAAATAATTATTAATAAGTTAATAATTAATTTTGTTCAACACAATTTAATTATAGGAATTAAATAGAGCTTATGGATCTTTATTTAATTAGTAAATTAAAGGCCCGATACCAACTAAAGTTGTCACACCCTGAGTCACTTTTAGACGACTCGAGAGTGCATCTCGACAATCCGCCGCGTATTTCTACGCAAGGCGAAACATACAGCACACACATACCAATAATCAACACATAAAAATGCCACAAAACATTATTTATTCAAAAATAAAAGAGTTCGACAAACGACACGAACTAACATGGTGCGTTGAAAACGAGACACCCATGCTAGTTCAATGTATCAAAAGTAATTACATAAAAGCGAATAATACAATCAGTGGCATTTATTTGACCCGCTTGTTTTCCTCTCTTATCTTACCAAAGTTGTAAGACATCGTCTTCAATACCTGGAACCCATATTAAAATGGAAAACGGGTGAGATATCGGACACTCTCTCAGTGCGGTATTTAGTTCCAGCCCAGAGATTTGTAAAACTTGCCAAATAGACTAGTAATATGAATAAATACCTCTATGAGATAATTATATGCAATGCAAGAGACATCACAACGTATGATGCATCACTTCTGCAAATCACTAAATGCAATGCAGATATCAATAAGCTGCAAAGACCATTCGTTGTGTAACAATAAAAATACGGTAAAATACTAGCATGCAATTAAATCTCGGATGCGATTTTATATATAAATCACTTTCATTAGGGTAGCAAGTAGTTCCTTCGTTAGCTATCCTTATAGGTCTATTGTCACTTTTTCTTTTACATTAGGTAACTCGTCCCACTTATACCAAGCTCACTTCTTTGGCATCACATCCACAACACAAACCCAGGAAGCACACTCATCCGTCGCGAACGGATATCTTCTGGGGAGCACGCTAGTACTAGGGCCCTCAAGCCAAACACTTGGTACAACGGTTACCATTCACTCCACTTAACATTGATATAATCACTGTCCACTTTCTTTACCATTAAATTAACAATTATAAGATGCGCATGCATTCATACACTCTATGCAATGTATCTTAATGATGCAATTCCATGCTCCCTAAAGTTTATCCCATCAAGTAGATTTTCAACAATTCAAAAGGGATATTAATCACTATCCAAAAGATGTCCGATTCAACATGTCATCTAACAACAGTTTATAATAGCAACATGCACAATATGATTGGTAATAAGTTTTACAAATAAGTCCAGGAATCCGCACCTGTCACATAGCGCATGCTCACACGATCTCTAATCCACTCGAATCCCATGACTCGAATCTAATTTACAGGAAACTATTTCTAGTTACTGAAAATAAAAAATAATAATAATTGAATGAAAGGAAATGAAGAACAATATTTTGGACCGAGAACTAGCACTACTACTTTAGATTAAAAATTCGAAATACTATTTCTGAACTCAAATAATTTCCATCAAACAACAGAGACCAACTTACAATATTTTATTACAACCTTTCAAATCTAAATAAACAAAACTAGAAGTTTGTTTTCAAATCTAACTTAAAATTTATAAAGATTTTGTAAATAGCCTTTTCGTTTCACAAAATACTCATTAGACAAATTGACAAATTATTTTGTAAAGGAACGGTTTGTGTCAAAATATATATTTAAACTAAAGAGGTGTTGATTGCTATATTTTGGTCTAACCAAAATAATAATAGAACTTAACAAAATTCGTACAGTAGAATAAAACCTTTACTATATTTCATCTAACTTTAAATATAGCTATCTCAAATAAATTTTAAACTATCTTAAGGTGTATTGAAGAACTAAAATAACTAGAAGGAATAAAATAAAACTAAGAAGCGGCAGTAACTTATAAAGTATCATAAAAAATTGCAAATCAAAGTTTTATTTAATTAACCGAATAATAAAACGACATCATCTCAATCTAAATATGATGAAAATAACGTCAATAAAATATTTTCCACATATTGAAATGAGAAGGATCAATTACCGAATTCAGTTCAAGGATTAAATTGGAGAACCCTTTTCTTCATACGAGACATCAACTCTCTTGGGATAGACACATAAAAGCCAAGGGGTGCCAGACTAAAATTTCAACTTAATCATCCCTTCATTCCTTCAACGGATCAAGTAGACCATCCTTAAGATTGAGGGATTAATGGGAACGCATAAAGGGACAGCAAAATTTATCAAAAGAAAAGAGTCAATATGGACTTTGCACTATATATCATGTGTCCATTTATTTTTCCATGGCTAATAAACAAATCAATCACCAATAGGCAGAGAGAGACAAAACACATATGTAGCGATTTGGCAAATGAAAGAATATTTGGAATTAAAATATGACACGGAAGGTATGAGTGAAACGGTTATTGGTACCCATTCACAAACACCTTGAATTCAGTTATTGGTTCCCACTCATAAAATTCTAAACAAAATAAACGGTTACTAGTTCCCGCTCACGAACGCCTTTAAGTCGGCCAACACGAATTCAAAGAAATGATCAACTACTGAACTATGGAATACTACACCTTTAATTCAACCATAAAAAAAAAGATTATTAACGACACAAATTGGAAATCAAAAATCATTGTTCAATTGATACGGACAAGTACACCACACTTGAACTTATTAAATATAATATTTAATGTCAAAGGTCAAAATGATATATTTAATGCAAAATATTAAAGCACTCATAATATTCGAAATAAAAAAATAAAATTTAAAGAATTATAATAAGAAAAATCAAGGTGTTACATTCTTCCTCCCTTAAAAGGAATTTTGTCCTCAAAATCCAAATAGATGGTTATTCGAATACAATAAAACTCTCATGATCTCTTCCTAAACCAAACATGAATATTTCAATTCATTTGGCTGAAATACAAAATTTGTAAACCATTAGTAAATCCTAAAATAATAGACTAATTTGTAGTTTTTATGACAGTTTGACTCATCAAACTTGTCAAAGTGTTAACTCAACTGCAGGTGGATCTCTTCTCGGCTTGGGAAGTAGGGATGCAACAGCATTGATCGAAAGCATGGCTAGCTCTCAAACCAATTTGTCGGTACGCGATAAAAGCAATAATTGAGGGATGATTGAAGTTGACAAGACTACTCATTTGCAAGCACAACTTGACGCCTTGACCACCATGATAAAAAACATGAATGCAAAACCCGCGGAGGTGGTTAACAAGTGTCAATTTTGTGAAGAAGAAGGACACACGGCGAAAACGTGCCACTTGGTTGCAAGGGAAGAGCAAATTGAAGATGTCAATGTGGTTATGGCACCTCCACATTACATGCCTCCACCTCAATACGTCTACCGTGACAAAATGACCCATCCAGGATTTTCCTATAGCAATCCAAACGGTAGCGCAAATCCGAGGCAAGCTCCACGGCCAAACAAGACCAACAACAATGCCACGAGTAGTAATAATCAACCAAATTACTACCAACAACATAGGGCCACGGTGGACAAATTCATGGATGATCAAACTGAATAGAATCACTCGGTTTTTTATGAGATGAAACAAGTTCGCGAGTCTCTACAATATCTCATTCGACAAAACACCTTAGTCAATCAACCGGGTCAAGAAGCTTTGACCAAGGCCGGTATGTTTCCAAGTCAGCCCAAACTGAACCCCAAGGAAGAGGTAAAGAGCATCACACTTCAACAAGTGTTAGTCTCATGCGATTAAAAAAGTTCATATTTTTAACATATATTTCATAGGGTGTCACTTAAGAGATGTATCGCCAAATGATGTAATCGAGAGAATATCTCATCCACCAAAGGGTGCCAACATATTATCTATCTATAGTATTCCCTTATTTAAGTTTTCATCAATGATTTTTTTTATTTTCGAAATGGCAAGCATAATAGATACCGCATTACTCTCTCAAATAAAAATTTAGATGTGATATGTGTGCAGGTGATGAAAATTTGGCCTACAATAGTTTCGAAGACGGAAAATAAACGAGGCATGAATTTTCTATTTTTCTTCAATTAAACAGTAAGGTAATTTTTTATAAATTTTATTTTTACAATTAAAGAATTTTTAAAATTGTATAAAAAATGAATAATATAGTGTGTAAAATATATAATGGACTACTATTTAATATAACATTATGTCCATTTTACTTATTCACTTTTCACTATTGAATTTGTAATTTTATAATTATTACTTTTCTTTTGTGATAAAAATATACTTATACAGTAAATATACTTTAAAAATAAGATCCTTTCCATTAAAATCATTTATTCAAAATTATCTATCAACTTAAAAAAATTAACGATAAATTTTTCATATAAAATTTACAATAATTTCAATAATATCGTCGAAGCTAGACATACAAATCTAGGGTGCGTTTGGCAAACAATAAGTTAGCACTAACCAAGGTTAGTGGAACTAACCAACTAACCTCAACTTGCCAAATGAGTTGAGGTTAGTTAAGGTTAGCACTAAACTTGTGCTAACCCACTACCTCTCCCAAGAGATGAGTTAGCAATTTCACCCCGTGGGGTTAGCACAAATCTAGTATTAATAATGATGATTAATAATTAATAATAATTAACAAATATTAATTATTAATATTTAATAATAAATAACTAATTAACATAAAATAATAATAATTAATAACATTTAATAAGTAATAATAATTATTAATAATTAATAATTAATAGTATTTAATAAGTAATAATATTTATTATTAATTAATAAATAATAGTATTTTATAATTAATAATAATAATAATTAATTTAAATTAATAATTAGTAATTTTAAAACAATAATAATAAATAATTAGCAACTAATTAATAATTAATAATATTAAAGATGATTAATAATCAATAATAATAAATAATAACTAATAGTTAATAATTAATGATGATTAATAACAATTAGTAACTAATAATTAATAATAAATAGTAATTAATAATTAATAATCAATGATAACTAATAATTAATACTAATTAGTAATTGATAATAATTAATATAATAATTAAAGTAATTAATAATTAATATTCAAAATAAATAATAATTAATTAATAATTATGGTAATATTTATAATAATTAATAATAGTTATTGTAATACTAATTATTTATTAATAATTAATGAGTATTAATAATAATTAGTAACTAATAATTAATAATAATTAGAATTAATAATTAATAATTCAAAATAAATAATTCATAATAGTTATTGTAATAATAATTGTATAAATTTAAATAATCCTTAATTTAAAATTATAATAATAACGATATTCAATAATAGTTATTATAATAATGATAATAATAATTAATAATGGTTTATTTTTTATAATTTATAGTTAATAATTACTAATATTTTTATTAAAATTAATAGTTATTAATAACTATTAATTAATAATAGTTAATAATAATTAAACCACTAAGAGTTGCTAACCTTAAAATACTAACCTCAACATACCACGTCAAATAACATTTACTAACCTTAAGTTAGCACTAACTCCATCAAATCACTACCCTCGCCATTCTACCCCTCTAACCTCAAAAAGTACTAATCTTACACCACTAATCCTACTAACTTGTGTTTGCCAAACGCACCCCTAGTTATTTAAAAGCCTGGTCGGAAGTCAACACCCCCAGGTACGTACAACCCAACAGGTTGGCACTAGACCTTTCGCCTTTCGTAATTCCCAATCCAGCCAGCTTTTCAGTTTTCAGTATAGAGACGAAATGTTAAGCGTAGTTCATGTATGCCGTCATGCGCATCATCTATTCAACTTGCTTTAAGATTCGTTCACGTGACGTGCCCGATGGTCATCCGCCGCTTGACCTCTTCTCATGTCTCCATCTCCACCGTCTACCGCCATTCCTTCCCCCTTTCAACCTTATAAAAATCCGATTCAAACCTTCTTCCCTTTTCCCTCTAACCAATTAAATTAAAATTGCCAAATCAAATCATCTCAAATTCTCAACCGAGAGAGAAGGAGCTGGAAATAGAAAAGGAAACGTGATCATGTCTAGTCGTGGGTTTCTTCTAACGTGCTTCCGAAGCGATGGTGGAGCTTCGACAAGCCACGTGTTGTCGCCCCGGCCGAGATACCCTTCTATGCCCAAGTATCCGAGGGACGTGGTGTCAAATGGTGCTGACGTGGAGGCGTTGCTGGAGGAGCCCAGCCAGAAGGTGGCAGTGTTTTCTGTGGTTGGGATGACGTGTGCTGCGTGTGCCGGGTCGGTCGAGAAGGCCGTCAAACGGCTTCCAGGGATACATGATGCGGCTGTAGATGTGCTCAATAATCGCGCACAAGTTATCTTCTATCCTGCCTTTGTCTCAGTAAGTTTAGTTTTTTACTGGATAAAGTAGTTCTATGTGCAATTTTCCTTTTTTCCAAAAAAAATAAAAAATAAATAATAATAATAAGATCGAGATTGAGTCCCTAATCTTACGCTTCTATGTGCAAAAGTTGAGAGAAGACCTGGCATATCCTAATCCTATCACTAGGACAAGGCAACATGCAATTATGATCAGAATGACTTAACCTTCTTGCTGTGCAAAGAAATATATGATAAGTTACTCTGTCATCTGTACAAAATTGGAACTAAATGCATGAAGCATGTGTTGATGCAGGCAAGTTCGGCCTGTTGGTACTGTATATAATTTCAGCTTCATTGTTTCCCTGGGTCTATGTTATGGTCCAGTTTAATCATGCAATTTCACTTTACATCCCAAAATCATTCCAATGATATAGTTTTCCATTTAATTAGTTTGTTTCGAGAGTGTTTTTAATTTATTTAATTTTTATCTCGTAAACATTTTACAGCAATTTTTTTCATAATCATCAAAGTCGGAATGGTCTTTTTTTTTTTTAAAAAAAAAGAAGAAAACATAACAAGCGAAAAAACAGAGAGGCTTGATATTATCTATATGCTTTACAACATAAAAGACCTAGTTTTGGCAATTGGCTGCTTAAGAAAGGCTTCTTTCAATAATTAAATATAGCTTATCGCCAAACTTGGAGGGTTGCAGTGGATGATTGCACTAATTAGTGAATTCTTATTATTTAAAATTTCTATTTACCATGCTGGTTGTTTCTCTCACTTTCCTTGTAGCCATGCTATAAATGCTAGTCGCTTTCTCTTAATTTAATTGGAAACAGAAAGCATATAATTATTGATCATAGGGGGAATTTCATTTTTTTTTATTTCACATTATGGCTCTGATTTACGAACATCTTTTATTTTATTACTTGAATCCTCAGAAGCATCTTTATGTGTCCTAACCCCTCAAGTTGATTTGTTAAGAACATGATTAGTGTTGTGTATTGTAATTGATTGAATGACTAATTCCTCTAGGATTTTAATATATTTGCTGCATATGTGCAAATTAGACCTAGATAGTACTTATTTGACTTTTATTCCCAGCTTGCATTCATCCTTGAGTAACAAGACTAAGGACTGAATCACAGTTTTGTAAGAATTCATAAAATTAATATAAAAAAGCATGGGAACCCTTAGGAGCAGTGTATTGCAAACGTGTCGTGTCGTGCCGTGTCGTGTCAAACACGCACGTGTTAGAGCTCGTGTCGTGTCGTGTTGACACGAGTTAATATTTTCAACGTGTCGTGTCGTGTCGTGTCAAATGAAGGAATTGGTTAACACGACACGTCTAACACGACGTGCTAAACGTGTCAAGCCATATTATAATTTATTCACTAAAAAGTCATTAAAAATATTTAAATAATTTTTAAAATAGAAAAATATAATAAATTATTGAAATTTCATATATTAAAATAAAAATTAATGATTGAATTAAAAGATTATGAATAAAAAGTTATTAAATTTATAATATAAACTCAATATAATTTAATAAATTATAAATAATAATAATTTTTATCGTGTCACGTGTCACGTGTCGTGTCGTGCCGTGTCGCGTGTCAACTCGTGTCGTGTTAAGACGTGTCAATGTTTGAAAATCTCCAACACGACACGACTTTGACACGACACGCTGACACGCGCGTGTCGTGCTAATTCCATAGACGTGTCGTGTCATTTTGGAAAACACTACTTAGGAGTAACTTCTATATATTCAGGGGTATGTACTAATTTACAGCAAGAAATTACGTGCAAGAAAGGTTTCTCTTCTAGCTAGGACAAACACTAATGTCTTTAATTAGAATATAACTCCCTGTTATCTCAATTGATAATGTAATAGAATGCTTGTAAGAAGGCATTGTTGAGGCCTCCAAGGGCACAGAAATAGATGAGGCTCCATATAAAACTAGACTCTGTACTTACATAATGTAAAATTTAAGAAAGAGCGTATTAATTCCGTGATTTATGCTATAAGAGCTAATCATTTCTGGTGGTTTTTGAAGGCTTTCCTGTTAGATAGGAAGTCATTTTCATTTGTTTATTCAATTAAGGCCTGTTGTTTCCTTTACATTTAAAAAGTTCTTCTTTTTTAATCATATTGTCATATTTTGGTGATTTTAAGCCATACACATAGTGGTCCAGTCATGAAGTTGACTATGTTGAGGCTTTGAAGAACTTTTTAGTTTTGTAAAGAGCCTTCAATCAACCACATATCTTTCCATTGTTGTATCAAAGTGAATTAGAGGAAATCCATGATCACTTCAAATGTAAATTGGATAGCTGTGCACGTCTGGTTAATAAGACCTAGTTAGTACCAATTTGAATTTTATCATATTCTGCTTCTGAGAATGATAAAAAGAAAATACATATATATAAATAGGAAGAGTAAGGTTCCGCTACCAATATTTTGGTTGCCCCCAAATGCCAACATTTTGCTATTAAGTTATTTTTTCAAATTTTAAAATTTAAGCGTCTAATCCAAACCGTTGATTATATTTAGTTTAACAAGCGATGCGTTTTCATATAGGCCTTGTTTAGATGAGTTAGGAATAAGGAAGGAAGAAGGATTTTAGGAAGAAACATTGGGAAGAGTGTAACTTTGGGAAGAGTGGAAAGAGTGTTATTCCGGGAAGAATAAATGTTGTTTGGATGGTGAGTTAGGAATAAAAAATGGAAGAGTTGAATTAAAATAATCATTTGTCTTTTTTTATCTATTTATAATTTATTCATTTGTTTTTTTTTGTTGTAGTTTATTTATTAATAATGCTAATAATTAGAATAATAAAATAAGAAACAATAATAATAACCAATTTGTGTAATATTATTATTTCCTTATTTATTTTAATATTTAATATTTTAAAATAAAATAACAATTACTTTAATAATAATAATATAAAATAATAATAATAATAATATAATTACATTTAAAAAATAATTAATTTTTGTAATATTATAATATTTTAAAATGTTGTTTGGATTGTGAGTTGAGAATAAAAATAGAAGAGAAGAATAAAATAATCATTTATCTTATTTTTTGCACAACTAATTTTAATTTGTTATTCTTTTCTTATTTATTATACTAAAATAATTAATGATTTTATTAAATTATTTGTTAATATTATTTAATACAAATAATTAGACTAATAAAAAGTAAGTAACAATAATAATATAAATATAATTAATATTGTTATATTACAATAACATAATAATATTATTAAAATAAAATAATTAATAATTAAAATACTTAATAGTGATTATTAGTAGTAATTAATAATAATAATTATTATTATTATTATAATAAAAATGAAAGATAAAAATAAAAATAAAATGAGTATGGCAGCGTTTGGTGGAATGAGTACGCATGAAAAAAATAAATAAAGTATGCATTGAAGTATGTACAGCAATTATTTTACTCTTTTCCTTCTTCTCATTCTTTTCCTTCCGGCCTTCCCACTTTTTGATGGAAGAAGCTCTTCCGAGACATATTCTTGGTTGTTTGAATGAAATTTTTCTTCCGGAAGAGGGCTCTTCGAGGAAGAAGCGTTCTTCCTGCCCATCCAAACAGCCCCATAAGTTTTGTAAATTTTGAAATTTATTTGATACTTGATCAAAAGCTAAAACATGAACTTATTAGAACGAATCTATCATAGTTAACAAGGTTCGTTTGTTTCTCTATCTATTGATCGAGTATCAAATAAATTCTAAAATTTACAAAATTTATATGAAAACGCATCGCTTGTTAAACTAAATAAGATCAACGGTTTGGATTAAACGTTTGAATTTTAAATTTTGAAAAAAATAATTTAATAGCAAAATGTTGGCATTTGGGGGCAACCAAAATGTTGGTAGCGGAACCTTGCTCAAATAAGAAACATACTACATTGCATGTACACCCCTACAAGACCTACAAATGCCAACTATACCTTGCTGATAAATACTTATGGACAACTTTATGACAGGAGGAACAAATTAGGGAGACCATAGAGGACGTTGGATTTGGAGCCACCCTATTCCAAGATGAGCTCCAAGAAAAGTCAATTTTAACATGCAGACTCCACATAAAAGGCATGACTTGCACCTCGTGTTCAATGACTATTGAATCTGCTTTACAATCTGTACCAGGTGTAAAAAAGGCTGTTGTTGCTCTAGCAACCGAAGAAGCTGAAATTCGCTATGAGCCAAAAACCATCACTGCTGCCCAACTCATGAATGCAATAGAAGAAACTGGTTTTGAAGCTACGCTTATTTCAACTGGTGAAGATATAAATCGAATCCATCTCAAAATAGATGGAGTCATTGATGAAAGATTGGCTGATATGGTGAAAACCTCACTAGAAGCACTTCCAGGAGTAGAGGATGCGGCAGTTGACATTAAGCTTCAGAAAATTACTCTGTCATATAAAACTGACCAGACAGGCCCAAGAAATTTTATAGAGGTCATCGAGTCTGTTGGAGCGGGTCGACTAAGTGCATCTATTTTTCCTGAGGAACAAGGAAGGGAAATGAATAGGAGAAATGAAATTAAGCAGTATTTTCATTCTTTCTTATGGAGTCTGGTTTTCACCATTCCTGTGTTTCTCACTTCCATGGTTTTTATGTACATTCCTTGGACCAAGAAAGGGCTTGATAAAAAGGTGGTCAATATGTTGACTATCGGCGAGCTCTTGAGATGGATCTTATCCACTCCTGTCCAGTTTGTTATAGGGCGAAGGTTTTACATTGGTTCTTATAAAGCATTGAAACATGGATCAGCTAATATGGATGTGTTAATTGCATTGGGAACAAATACGGCGTATTTCTACTCAGTTTACTCCGTAATAAGAGCCGCAACATCAGAAGACTACATGGGAACTGATTTTTTTGAGACAAGTTCGATGCTTATTTCCTTCATTCTCCTAGGAAAGTTCCTCGAGGTATTGGCTAAAGGTAAAACGTCAGAAGCCATTGCGAAGCTTATGGACCTTGCACCTGATACTGCTACACTTTTGATGTATGACAGTGATGGGAATGTGGTGAAAGAGAGAGAGATTGATAGCCGGTTGATGCAGAAAAATGATGTGATAAAAGTAATGCCTGGAGGGAAGGTGGCTTCTGATGGGTTTGTTATATGGGGCCAGAGCCATGTAAATGAAAGCATGATAACTGGCGAGTCCCTACCCGTTGCAAAGAGGAAGGGAGACAATGTGATAGGGGGCACAGTTAATGAGAATGGTGTGTTGCATGTAAGAGTGACACATGTTGGGTCAGAGAGCGCCTTGTCACAGATTGTTGGTTTGGTTGAATCAGCACAGATGGCAAAGGCTCCAGTGCAGAAGTTTGCTGATCGCATTTCCAAGATCTTTGTCCCGTTGGTGAGTTCCACCCTTATCGCAGGTTATTACTATTGTTGGGAAACAAATCTTTTTTCATAACTTTTTGGTTGAAACTCTTGCGTTTTTTTTTTTCAAATCCAGGTCATTGCTCTTGCCTTGATAACATGGCTTGCATGGTTTTTAGCTGGAAAATTCAATTGGTACCCCAAATCATGGATTCCATCTTCAATGGATAGTTTTCAGCTGGCACTTCAATTTGGAATATCTGTTATGGTCATAGCTTGTCCCTGTTCTCTTGGCCTAGCAACTCCAACAGCTGTCATGGTTGCAACTGGAGTTGGTGCTTCACAAGGCGTGCTGATAAAGGGAGGTCAGGCATTGGAGAGTGCACATAAGGTAATTTATTGCATCCATGATGCTTTCATCTCTATAAATTTTGTAAAGCTTTCTTGGGGCTGATGCACCTTTCTTTAATAATCTGCCTTGTAGGTGAATTGCATTGTATTTGACAAGACAGGGACACTAACAACAGGGAAACCTGTTGTTGTTCGAACTAAGCTTTTAAAGACGATGGCCTTGCCGGAGTTCTATGAAGTTGTGGCAGCTGCTGAGGTAATTTATTCTCTGCATTATATTTTACATTTACATGAATTGACACTATCACTGTGCTTTCTAGCTTCTCGTTAACACTCGCTTGTATCTTTGTCCTTCCTGGAAGGTAAATAGTGAGCATCCACTGGCAAAAGCCATTGTTCAATATGCAAAAAATTTCAGAGGAGATGAGGAACATCATGCTTGGCCTGAGGTACGAGATTTCCTTTCTGTCACTGGCCGAGGTGTCAAGGCCACTGTAGGAAACGTAAATGTGATAGTAGGCAACAAAACCTTGATGATAGAGTCAGGAGTGGCTATCTCAGATGAGGCATCTGAAATTCTCATGGAGTCAGAGCAAATGGCACAGACTGGAGTTATTGTTGCAATAAATCAAGAGGTTGTTGGGATAATAGGCATATCAGATCCACTGAAGCCTGGGGCCCAGGAAGTGATATCCCTTCTTAGGTCTATGAAGGTGGAGAGTATTATGGTAACTGGCGATAATTGGGGTACCGCAAAGGCTATAGCAAGGGAAGTGGGAATTGAAAATGTCGTTGCAGAGTCAAAACCAGAGGGTAAAGCTGAGAAAGTCAAGGAACTTCAGGTATGTAAACAATCTTTTTCATAAGATCTGTTATAAGAATAGAAAACCAGCAATGAACATTTAAAATATAGTTTGTTCCGTGGATTTAAAAAAAATGTTAATCATGATATGTTTGTGTTAAACCAGCAATGAACATTTAAAACATGTCATAAGATCTGAAAATTCCTCGAGTTGTGGTTTCATTATCAGTTTGTTAACTCTGCTCATTTCAATGTAATTATATTTAAAAGTTGGATTTAGTCCTAATTGCAAACAATTTGCTGAAGTCTTGTAAAATCACTTTTGACAGATTGGTACTTTGCACAGACATTGCTAAATAAAAAAATTGTTCTAGAAAATACAAGTTGCAAAGTTTTTGCAACCTTTGGGCCGAAGACTTCTTTTCCAAATAATATTTAGCAAAGCTGCAAAAGCATCGTACTTCTATGCAATCAATTGAATAGTTTCTTTTGGTTGTATTATTTTAGCTGCAAGGCAAGGTTGTGGCAATGGTAGGAGATGGAATCAACGATTCGCCGGCACTTGTTTCAGCTGACGTGGGGATGGCCATCGGCGCAGGTACAGACATAGCAATTGAAGCAGCTGACATAGTCCTTATGAAAAGTAATCTAGAGGATGTGATAACTGCAATAGATCTCTCCAGAAAGACTTTCTTTCGCATTCGCATGAACTACGTGTGGGCCCTCGGTTACAATATTATTGGCATACCAGTAGCAGCAGGAGCTCTCTTCCCTTTCACAAGGTTCAGGTTACCACCGTGGCTTGCTGGTGCTGCCATGGCTGCATCATCAGTGAGTGTGGTGTGTTGTTCTTTGTTGCTTAGGTATTACAGGAGGCCCAAAAGGCTGGACATGCTACAATGTAGTGAAGTCAGGGTTGATTAGCTTGTGGATAGATGTGTGTAGAACCAATTATGAAGATTGCTGGTGTGTGAAAACTGTCTATAAGTGGCATGAGTCCAGGTATCTGAATATGTAGGATCTTTTATATACGAAATTTTAAAGCCTGTACATATTTTATGCATTTTACAGGTATTGTGTCTTTTCTTCTTCTTCTTATTTTTTTTTTAATAATATAGCATAGCGGCTGGGATAGCTGCAAATTCCTTCATAATATTTTTTTTTTATTTATATGCGGCAGGCCTCATAATCCTTGCTATTGGGTTCTAGCCCAAGCACAACAAATCATGATCATCTCCCCTTTTCTCTTTAATAATTCGAAAGTTGGTTTTTACTCGATATAGGGATTGAGATTACTTAATAATTCACAAAATAAAATAAGAATACATCAGATTGAACGGAAGTCTAGATATTGGAGATCCAGTGTGGGTAATGATTAAGTATATGATCAACTCATTACTCTAAAAAAAGTATATGAACAGCTCTATGCTAGCTAGAGATTCAGGAAAAGATCTGTATCTTACGAATTGTTTTCTCTGTTACAATCTCTAAAAAGTGGCAGCGAGTAATTAACAATTTGTGCAATTTAATTAGACTCATATGACCCGCCACAAAATATAATTAAACTAATTTAAGAACGAAGAAATCTTTTTTTTTATAAGAAAAAGAGAACAAAAAAAATCTAGTTCTATAACTAATTAGTGCTGGTACGTCGCCCAACTGGTTGTTGACAAAAGTTAAATTTGTTGATCCGTTGCATCTCCCTGTGAAGTCACACTACATATCTACTCTTAAATTATGTTACTTAACCTCTTGATCTTTGCTCTTTTTAGGTTTTTAACTAATCCAGCTCTCCTTTTCAGTAGGTGACTCTCCTATCCACCCCCAGCGAAAGCCCCCAAAAGATGATCAGTTTTTCTGATGTGGGTTAGATAGTTGACCTCATGGCTGCGACGACCTACTGGGCCCAGTTCACAGAGTTCAATCATATGTTAAAATTCGATCTGGTGGCCAGAAAACATAAATCTAACAGAAAGGGATGTTTAATAATTATATGAAACAAGCCCCCTATTTAACGCCTCAGTCCCAGGCTCTCTGTACCGGCCTCTCACAGTATCACTCATACCTTCAGTTTTCCTCTTCTAGTTTTAAAAACTGATCAACATCCAATTAACCATTCCTCCTCTTTCCAATGGCTTGTTAATAAGCTAAAAATAATTAAAATATATAACCTATATCTACTTTTCTGTATATTTCTGAGTAAAGAGATGGCACGTTCTGAGCAGGCAAGCTATGTCCGATCATTTTCAGCCCTGTCCGCATCTCAGTCCACCGACTTCATGCTTAAAGAAACTGCACCAAGGCTTGGAGGTGGTTTCATTGGCTCAGACAAACTCGGTGCCTATGATCTCGTGGAGAAGATGAGTTACCTATACGTGCGTGTTGTTAAAGCACGTGAACTGCCAGGACTGGGTCTAGGCGGGAGCATCGACCCATATGTACAGCTACGGCTGGGTAACTACAAGGGAACGACACGGCATTTTGAGAAGAACCACAGCCCTGAGTGGAATGAGGTGTTTGCGTTCTCCAGAGAGCGCATCCAGGCCTCACATTTGGAGGTCTGGCTCGGCTCAAAAGGTCTTGTGGAGGAAGAACGTGTTGCTTATTCACGTTTTGATTTGACAGAGATCCCCACGCGTGTTCCACCAGATAGCCCATTGGCACCAGAGTGGTACCGTCTTGTAGACAGGGAGGGGAAACGAATTAGGGGTGAGCTAATGCTGGCAGTCTGGCACGGGACCCAGGCTGACGAGTGCTTCCCCAGTGCCATTCATGCTGAGGAAGCTCACACTGTGGATGCTAGAATAAACACACTTATAAAAGGCAAGGTATACCCCTCGCCCCGACTATGGTACACTCGTTTGCAAGTTTTCAGTGCACAAGATATCTATGCTACCAATAGGTCCCCACATGGGCAAGTGTTTGTTAAGGCAAGGGTCGGAAACCAATTGCTCAAGACAAAGGTATGCAGGTCTACGACACTTAATTACGAATGGAATGAGCATCTCGTGTTTGTATGTGCTGAGCCATTTGAAGAACTACTTGAAATATCAGTTGAAGAACATATTGAGGTCAACAAACACAAGGTGATTGGTCACTGCCATCTCCCTCTAAGGGAGTGTGCCAGACGCACCTCTCATGACCACATCATCAAGCCAAGCTGGTATGATCTCAAGAGGGGGGAGGAGATAAAAGAAGAAAAGTTCTCTGCCAAGATCAACCTCTGTGTTATTCATGAAGGTGGATACCATGTGATGGCAGAGTCGACGCACTACAGCAGTGACTTGCGACCATCATCCAAAGACCTTTGGAGACCACCTATTGGGCTGCTCGAGCTTGGTGTTCTCAGAGCTGAGGGACTTGCACCAATGAGGTACATTCTAGACACTGTTTATTTATTTCGAAATGTAAACCTGGCAATTGGTCTTTGCCAATGCATGAGTTATCTATTTTGGACTGAATTATGGCATGCCTTTAGCGGTCTGTCTGGTGTGTGTTAAGAAATCATTACACGTAATAAGAAGTCTGAGCTATTTATCAAAAGAACTGAGTTATCTTTACCAATTAATCATGACCCTAAAATTAATGTCCCATTTAGTCAGCGGTCAATACCTCAGTAAATGTTTGTAGATAATTAATAAGCTGTTACGGCAAAGGTTATACAATAGCCCGATTAGCTTGCCAAGCTCATACTTAATTTTCTTGAACATGCTCAGAAATATTTTAAACTCACTTGTGTTTAGCAATGAAAGTAATACTTGCTCCAGAGCTTTCGATTTTCGTTTTAAAGGTTGAATTGCAAAAAAAAAAAAAACATTGTTTGTTGAAACAAATTTCATTGCACACATTAATTGCAGATCAAAGGATAACAAGGGAACATGCGATGCCTACTGTGTGGCCAAGTACGGCGACAAGTGGTGCCGAACCCGCACAATTATTGACAATCTGAGCCCACGGTTCAATGAACAGTACACATGGGACGTCCATGACCATTCCACCGTCATCACAATCTGTGTATACCACAACTGCCTCATTGAAAAGGGAGCCAAAGATTTGCTAATTGGCAAGGTCCGCATCCGGTTATCAACACTTGAGACAGACAGGATCTACACCCATGCCTACCCGCTTATCTCTCTGCACCATTCTGGTGTAAAGAAGATGGGAGAACTCCACCTGGCAGTCCGGTTTTCGTCCACTTCATGGTCCAACTTGCTATACAGCTATGCAAAGCCTCATCTACCAACTATGCATTACATACAACCAATCAATCTGGTTCACCAAGAGTACCTCCGAGAAAGGGCAATGGAGATTGTGGCCCACCGAATGAGCCGCATGGAGCCGCCATTACGCAGGGAGGTGGTCGAGGAAATGTGTGACATGAGGGCCCACTTGTGGAGTATGCGCCGTAGCAGGGCCAACTTCTACCGGCTCATCACAGTCCTTTCGGGCTGTTTCAGGATAGTGACTTGGATCAATGATATCTGCTGTTGGAAGAACCCGGTAACTACCTCACTAGTGCATATTTTGTATGCAATGCTTGTAGCATTCCCCAACCTTATCCTACCAACATGCTTTCTCTACATGTTCTTAATCTGCCTATGGAATTTTCGGTTACGGCCACGGTATCCCCCACACATGAATACCAAAATCTCCTTTGCCGAGACAATTCACCATGATGAGCTGGCAGAGGAGTTTGATTCATTTCCAACCAGTCAGAGTCCAGAAATAGTGAAGATGAGGTACGACAGACTGAGGAGTTTGGCCGGTAGGATACAAACAATTGTCGGGGATTTTGCAACACATGGAGAGAGAATCCATGCGCTCTTCACATGGAGGGACCCCCGAGCAACTGCAATGTTTCTTTGCTGGTGTCTATGCATGGCGATTGTCATGTATACGGCACCGTTTCAGCTCGTGATGCTTTGTCTCGGGTTCTACATGATGAGGCACCCGAGGCTGAGATATAGAATGCCATCACCAGTTATGAACTACTTCCGCCGGCTACCTTCAAAAACAGACTGTTTGATATAGACACAAGTTAAAAACATTGTAGCTTAATAATTTGTTGTAAATGTTCTTCTAGTTGGTAATTATCTGTATTTTTTTTTTCTACGGATGCTGCTGATATGGGTAAAAATGTTTCTTTATGTATAAAAGAATTATTTACAAAATGGTGATTCTGATTAGTGTACAATTGTGGAGAGGTATATAACAAAATGTATTTTCAGTTTCCAAACACAAGTAAAATTAGATAACATATTACTTTGTTGATAATTTTGTATACTAATAAACATCTAGTTCGTGTATTTCAGGATTTCAGCTAGCTAGCTATGTAATGATTAGTGCACCTATATATTGTAATCAAATCAGTTTAAACAATCCCAAGGGCTGGTTTAATAATAATTATTAAGAGCGTAACGTTATAGTTAACTCACTTAACTTAACAAAATGTTACCGTCAAATTATACTCTTTTTTATTTTTTCAATATTTCTATATGAGGATTCACGAGTGATGGATTTGAGTAAAAGCAGGATCCCATTTCAATTATATCCACTAAAAAGGGTCAATCTGAAACCGGTAAGGCAGATCCTTCCAATGTATTACCGTGCCCGATTACAAAATCAGGATCTCAGACCTTTATTGGTAGAACACTGACCAATGGAAGGTTGGTGAGGTAGAACAGACTCGAGGAGCGCACATGCCCAATAGATCCAGTAGACAACACAAAGATTAAAACCAGAACTAGTTCTACCAGATTTTTTTTTTTTTTTTTTTTTTTTTTTTTTTGAGGCTCAGCAGATACTGACGAATTTTCATTAATAAAAGAAAAGGTTTACAAAAGAATTAAAAGAAAATTTCAAATTCATACCAGTGAGAAACTAGTAATCCTCTGTACCGATACTGACCCAGGCCAACGCTTTAACAACTAACAGTTCTCAGATTAGCATTCCATTTAAGGAAAACAAATAATTTAATTACTCGTAATCTTACTGTTCTTGTATATGCTCTTTGGGATCAGACTGGCATGGCAGCTGTTTACTACTCGCCTCAAGGTTCTCTGACAATGGTCCATGCCTCCATCACTGCTGCAAACAGTCCTTTTAATAGAGAAGCATTGGCTTTGCTTGCAGCAATTGACAGTGCAAACCTTAACACACAAATAAAAAGTTAAAAACACATTTCCTTCACTCGTTGCAGCTGATACAGTTGATACAATCGGCGCATAATCTGGCAAAGGAAGTTCGGAGAGGAACCCAATTTCATGGCTATCTGACAGCGCATAATTAGGAATGATGAAGGTGGAGCTTGATATCCGATCGATTGGTTTGGAGAGCGATGCTCAGAGGAAACCTTGACAAAATCAAAAGGGAAGCAAAGGAGAGGCAGAAATCTAAAGGTAAGAAAGTATTGTTATTTCATTGATTAATTAGGATAATATTTGATGTTATTGGCCGTTTAATGAGGATATGGCAGGGGCGGAGGCAGGATTTTGGCGTAAGGTTGCTTACACTAAAATTTCAGTGAGGAAGCAAATTGAATAGATCATATAGAATTACACGTAAATTTAATACTTTTAAAAGGTTATTTGTAATTTATAAGAGGCAAATGCTCACTTTTCCTTGCATGTGCCTCCGCCCCCAATGTCATTATCAACATCTGACAATTATCAATAGCATATACAATATACAAAATTATAAGGGTTTGGGCGTAAATTTGCATAAACTTTTTTTATATACTAATGAAAGTTTTTTTTTATTCTTTTGGTCATTGTACATGGTTCTAAGCAGTACAGTTGTATTTATGAGAAACTCGTGTATACTGTATTGTGAGAAACTCGTGCATATTGGTACACTAATATGCTAATTTGAGTTCGATTGCAAAAATTGTTTGAAAGAAACAAGAGTATAATAGTCAAATGTCTAGATACGAAATCATTTCCATATGGTTTTCGATCACCAAAACTCAATTCTCGTCGATTCCTTTTGCATTGGTTTTGATCATTGAATTTCAGTTGGAAGTCATTCCCAATCAATTATCTTCTATTGAAATTTAATTGGAGTCAACTCCAATTTTTGAAATAAGAGGTCATTTATTTTCGCAGGTTCGAAACTCGGCTGGGGTCTTATAGACATTTAATTTAAAAATAAGTTAGGAGGTTTAACCTCCAATTTATCTTCAAAAAAGAGTTCATTTATTTATAGAGGCATAGTCTACTCTGAAAATTAGAGTTTAAACTTCACTCTGAAATGTATCCGAATCTGAAAAATGCACATAATATCTAAATCGTATCTGTATCCGTATCCGATAAAAAATATGGATACGGATATGATTTTGGCACTATCTAATCCGTATCTGTATCCGGAAAAAAATATGGATATTATCCTTATCCGATAGATATTAATCCGTTTATCCGTATCTTTAACGACACAAGATGATTAATATAATTACTTCTCTACATTAGAGAAGACTTTTGATTAGATAATACTTAACTTTTATTAGATAAATTCTCTTACAATAATGTTTTGATTTGGACTAGTAATATAAAATTAATTTTATTTTCTATTATCAAAATGATTATATATGATAACAACATTAAAATTATTTTTTTCTCTCACCATGATGATTAATCATCATGATTAATATAATATTTTTAATGTATGACGACTTTGGTATCGATATTATATGTTGTTTATTTTTTATTTCTATTAGTTCATTAATTTATAAATACCAGTTTTAATATTCGAAATATATCCGCATTCGCATCTGTATCCGACAATATTTGATTCGGATTTGTATCCGTTTAATATCCAAACTGTATCCGTATCCGATAAAAAAAATATGAATATAGATATGATTTCACCACTATCCGATCCATATCCAATCTGTTTTCACCCCTAGGTCCATTGCAATAGGTCAAAATCCAAACTTAACTAATATTGCATTAACGATATATAAATCTTGCTTTCGTTTGATTTTAAATATTTTTATATCAGATTAATTAATCTTATAAAATTTTATTATTTCCTTTTTTATTTTTATACAATTATATTTCCACTGTCCATATTTTCGAATTTGTAGCAAAACAAGTTTAATGTTGAATATATGCACCTCATGTTGAGTGATTTAATTTTGCATATTATATATTGCTTTAGCATTTTTAATGTAATAAAATTTGAAAACCAGTTAAACTTGATGAAGATTTTTTTTTTGGACTGGATTTTAAACTGCGAAAAATCTATTAGATGGCAATTTTTTTTTCTTTTTGAAAACCAGGCAGCGGCTACCAGGTAGAAAGTAAAAGGAAAGAACGAAAAGAAAGAAAAGAATGAAGTAAAAGGTTGTTTAGCAGGAAAAGAAAGAAAAGTGTAGACTATTAGATGGCAAGTTAACCGATCAATTTGAGGTATTTGTAAAGCGGTATGAGTAGTACGATCAGTCCACCACTCTACTGGCTATTATTTTTTTTTTTTAAAAAAAAAAGGAAACTAGTGCGATCACTATATTAGCTTTCTTATTTTTTACTATCTTGAAAACTAATAAATAGTCAAATATGTATTATAGAATTATTCGGATGATGAGGTTGAAGTTCAAAGCATATCACATGTTACAAAAATATTTATTGCAGAAATTAAAAAAATTAAGACAACTATCAAAGCCATTAAAATATATTTTGGCTCGGCCAAAATATACAATTTTATCAATATTTTTTTCACTTAAACTAAAGTGTTTAGAATATTCAATTATGGATTCTAAGATATATAAAAAGTTCGTTGAGAACATTCATTAAAAGTACCTGAGCTATGATTTGAAGCTGATGTCGGTATGTCCGTCTTAATTATAAAAAAGGTCCCTTAACTAATAAGCGAGCTGGAGCATCTTAAGTTCTTAATCCATTATTAAGTACAATCATTGGTTAGAAATAAAAAACCAGAATTGGTATTTCTCTCTGAACACTTTTTTTTCGACAAATTGCGTTTTCTTAGCTTGCAGCCTTCCACACAATTGGTCAAACTTGGAGCTTCCCAAAGCCCCAATTTATTTTTAGAATCTCTGGCATTGATATCGGAGATTTTTTTAATAAGAGAAATATATTATACTAAACAATTTTAAATAAAGCGAGGAGACTTTTTTTTTTTTTTAAATTAAAGCACACTTATAACGGCGGTAGGAATACCGCTAAAGCCCAAGGCCTATAGCGGCACTCCAATTGCCGGTATAACGATTTTTTTTAATTTGATTTTTTATTTCTTGCATTTTTGTGTTTTTATTTTTTCTGAATTTGAATTTTTTAATATCCATGCATTTGTTTTTATTGTTTTTTCAATTTTAGAATTTTATTACTCATAGTTGTATGCTTTATGTATGAATTTCAATGTTTATCATTTTATTAGATCGGATCGTTGCCGCTTGCTGATAGCCGGTAGCTTGCCTTCTTTTGACTCGAAATCGAATCTCGTCTCCTCTCCTTCCTCTCCTTACTGTATTACAAATGTATCATATCGTGTCGTGTCGTGTTGACACGAGTTAATATTTTCAACGTGTCGTGTTACGTGAAGGAATTGGTTAACACGACACGCATAATGACACGACACTTCTAACACGACATGTTAAATATGTCAAGACATATTATATTTTATTTTAATTTTTTGCTAAATTTTCATTAAAAATTTCTTAAAAAATCGTTGAAATCTATTTTAATTTCATATATTAAAATAAAAATTAATTATTCAATAACAAATAGTATGAATAAAAGTTATTAAATTTCTAATATAAATTCAATATAATTTAATAAATTTGAAATAATATTGATTTTTGTCATGTTAACTCGTGCTATGTCTCGTGTCGTGTCACGTGTCAACTAGTGTCGTGTTAAGACGTGTCAATGTTTGAAAGTCTCCAACACGACATGACTTCGACAAGACACGCCAACCCACACGTGTCGTGCTAATTCCATAAATGTGTCGTGTCGTGCCGTGCCAGCAGGCATGTGTCGTACAAGACGACACGTGTGTGTCCATAAATGTGTCATGTCGTGCCATGCCAACACGCATGTGTGTCGTACAACACGTGCGTCATATTGTACGACACACATACGTGTTGGCACGGCACGACACGGCACATTTATAGAATTAGCACGACACGTGCGGGTTGGCGTGTCTTGTCAAAGTCGTGTCGTGTTGGAGACTTTCAAACATTGACACGTCTTAACACAACACAAGTTGACATGTGACACGACACGACACGTAGCACAAGTTGACATGACGAAAATCAATATTATTTCAAATTTATTAAATTATATTGAAATTATATTATATATTTAATAACTTTTATTCATACTATTTGTTATTGAATAATTAATTTTATTTTAATATATAAAATTAAAATAGATTTCAACAATTTTTTAAAAAAATTTTAATGAAAATTTAGCAAAAAATTAAAATAAAATATAATATGGCTTGACACATTTAACATGTCGTGTCATTATGCGTGTCGTGTTAACCAATTCCTTCACGTAACATGACACGATACGACACGTTGAAAATATTAACTCGTCTCAACACGACACGACACGACATGACATGATACATTTGTAATACAGTAAGGAGAGGAAGGAGAGGAGACGAGGTTCGATTTCGAGTCAAGATGAGGCAAGCTTCCGGCTATCGGAAAGCGACAACGATCCGATCTAATAAAATGATAAATATTGAAATTCATACATAAAGCATCCAACTATGAGTAATAAAATTCTAAAATTGAAAAAACAATAAAAACAAATGCATGGATATTAAAAAAATTCAAATTCAGACAAAAAAAAAACACAAAAAATGCAAGAAATAAAAAATCAAATTAAAAAAAAATTTCTTATAGCGGCAATTTGAGTGCCGCTATAGGAGCTATAGCGGTATTCCTATTGCCGTTATAAGTGTGCTTTATTAAAAAAAAAAGTCTCCTTGCTTTATTTAAAATTGTTTAGTATAATATTTCTCTTATTAAAAAAATCTCATGATATCGCTACGTAAGCAACGTGTCGCACTGTGCGGACTCCACGCGGCCGAACACCTTCCCTAGCTGCATTCTCATGTCTCACTATTCACACCGTCGGTAACTAGATCCAAATACAATCTACAATTTCTCCTCTTCGCCGAAGCATATCCTCTCTCTCTCTCTCTCTCTCTCTCTCTCTCTATTTATAATTATTATTATCCTCCTATGCTCTCTTCTATCGTCCCATCCTCTCGTTTGATCCTTCCCAAAAACTCCAACCTTTGTAGGCATTTCGTCAAACACCTCTCGCCTTACCCCACCAAGCGTTTTTTAATCCCCACTTATTCCTCACGCAACTCCACGTGCCTCTCACGTGCAGCGATTCCTAGTATTAATACTGCTTCCCGTTCGTCTCCCCCTTGTTTATCAGTGAGATCGGCTTCCATGGCGAGCCAGTCGACCACTTCTGTTCATGATTTCACTGTCAAGGTTTGTTCCCTTTCTTGAAATTTCTTTAAGAGTTCAATTTATTGATTCAGGGAGCTGGGTTTGGTTCTATAGCGATCTGAGAGAAATCGCATGGTTGGATAGTTGTATCCTCTATCAATTTAATCAACTAGAAATTTGTGAAGCCTTTCGACAATTAATTACTTTTGTGTGCTTACAATTATGGTGAAAAAAAATATATCCATTTTGTGTACCAATTGATCTCCTTCATTTTTTTGGGCTGATAATATCTCTGATATCCACCAGGATGCCAGAGGAAATGATGTCGATCTAAGCATGTACAAGGGAAAGGTTTTGCTAATTGTCAACGTTGCTTCCCAGTGGTACGGAATTGATTCTGATTTTTTTATTTTTTTGCATTGCTAATAGTATTGTTATTTAGGGGCTCGTTTGGACGTGGCTAGGAATAACTTCTTTCTAGGAATAGTTTCTTCCTGGGCATAAAACTCTTCATAAAGTTACACACTTTCCAACGTTTTCTTCCTAAAATCCTTATTCCTTTCTTATTCCCATACGATCCAAACGAGCCCTAGGTACTTAATTTAGAAATTTCAGATTTTATTCCTCAAAACGTAAAAAAACAAAATCACATAAATTCGAAAACTTTCTTTTGTACCATGTTAGCTGACTCTCTTATAATTATCTTTAAAAAAAAAACTCTCTTTTATCGATCCCTGAAATTTAAATTTAAACCTCCAATTCCTTTCAAGATAACCAAGCTACAAATGACTGTCTGAGTCTTATGAGAAATTCTGGGACCAGTTGCATTAAATAAAAATCGAGACAAACTTTGTTCTTGTTCAGAAGTTTAAAATCGATGTAACTTTTTCAAAGTTCACAACCAATTTGGTGCATCAAATAAATTCGATGATAAATTTTTCCCTTAATGTATGTGTGTGTATAAATTGGTATTTACACTTGGTCTAGTTTTATCCTTGACCCTAGTATTCTCGATTTGACTCATTTAAGGTATCAGTATCACTATGCAATTGAAACTTTCTGGGTGGTACAAGTGATAAAACTAAGCTGTTGTGCAAATTATTATGTATGTTAGAATCAGACCCATCAAAGTAGTTAAAAAGAAATGGTGCCTTCTTTGTTTGGTTTGGAGTGAGTTGGAACCATTTTTTCAGTTTTTGAGTGTCTGATAAGTGTGCATGTAAATTGTTCCTTCTTTTTATTTTTCTTTATTTGTTTTATATTATCAAGTTGTCATTGATTTTATTTGTACAACTGTTTGCTCCTTTTACAGTGGATTGACCAACTCCAACTACACAGAGCTGAGCCATCTATACGAGAAATACAAGGACCAAGGTAGATGTTGTTGCTCTTTTACTCTATTTTAGTAGGCTTTGCTATCTTTTGAAAGCTCTTTTACTTTTTCCATTGCTGTATATGTGATGTATATAGGTTATACCCTTCAGTAAGGAAACATGTTTACAATGCAGCTCGTATCCTTCAGTGAAAACAAAAAACTTAAAACCCTTCAACTCATTCTGGCTTCTTGTATCATATGGCATGAGAAGTATATGTAATTTTTCACGCACTTTGATTTAATCGTGTGAATATTGCAGGTTTTGAGATTCTTGCTTTCCCATGCAATCAGTTTGGTGGACAAGAACCAGGAACCAATGAAGAGATTATGCAATTTGCTTGCACTCGCTTCAAGGCTGAGTACCCTATCTTTGACAAGGTGACCTTCTAGTAATGTTTGCTTCACAAATCACAAGGGACCATTAGTTCAATTGTTATAAATATTGTTAAATATATATGTACCTGTCTCGAATTGCAATTCAAAGCTAAAGTAATGAATAAATTTGCCTTCGGGCGCCATTCAAAAAAAAAAAAAAAAAAAAAAACTAATGAATAAATGATCTATATAAAGAAATGTCTGTGGTACCTCTGAAAATGGGATGTGAACAGAATAAGACATTTCATGGTTCTAAAGTTAGGGAGCTTTTTCTCATTTAATTTTCAGGTTGATGTAAATGGTGATAATGCTGCACCAATTTACAAATTTCTCAAGTCCAGTAAAGGGGGTCTGTTTGGAGACAGCATCAAGTGGAACTTCTCCAAGTTCTTGGTTGATAAGGAGGGACATGTGGTAGATCGCTATGCTCCAACCACCTCTCCTCTCAGCATCGAGGCAAGTATAGCTGTAACAAATAACATATTGGGAAGTATCTCGACATGACACAATGTTTATTAACACATTTAATCATTGTTATCTTTGTTGATTTTGCAGAAGGACGTCAAGAAGCTGCTTGGTGTTGCCAAATAAGCTCCTTGGAGTCTGATGGCAGGAGACACCTTGGTTTATTTTATCTTATCTTTTAGTTTGTTTTGAATAAGAAGCTGTCCTCTTTATGTGGACTTTATGCATGCATAAACACCTTCTGATAGTTTCTAATTATGTTAATGCCGATTAGTCTTTTATAAAGCTGATGGTGTTTTGGCATGGTTCTGTGGCTATTGTTTTTATTTATTTATTTTTATTTATGCGAACGTCTCATGGTGTGTTTCCTGTGTTAAAGTGGTGACGAAGGGTTTCAAAGAGATTCGGGAATTCAATTTCATATTGGGTGAAGGCCTACATTGCTTTAAAATAACTGTCTTCATGGGTCTTTAAAAAGAATATCCCGACATGACGGGGGCTTAATGATTTCATACGTCTCCAGAGTGTATCCTGGATTCCTGGTGCATCATCTGTGTTACTGTGCTGACGTAATTTTGGCATTTCGGTTTGTGATGGCGTTGTTTATGTTTTGTCGATTCCAACATTACCGAGAGAATTTAAAGACCACGAGTATTATCATTTTGGTAGATAATTACGAGTGCTGAAGTTCCATAAATTCGTTAGCTCAACAAACATTTCAACCAATACATGAGTGCCGTTCACAATTACCAGCGAACACATTGGACTTAGAAAAGAAGAATATCACCTACGAAATAGAAATGTAACAATCTGATTAAAAGACGATCATTACACTGCATCTGAAGTTACCACTAAACCAGCTAAAATTAGGCACAACTCACCCTTTAGTTAGTAGATTATCAAAATCGAGAAAAGTTAAGCATCCTACAATCGTCACATAGGAATATAACATAGATATTAACAAAAATTACTGCAAAAAATCACTTGATTTTTTACCCCCTGGTCAAGTCAATGTCGAGGCGGCCAGATTGAATTTCTGTCTCCCGAAGACCACACCAGGGGTGATGCATTTTGATCAGAGAGAACTGCTGATTGTGGAGTGCTGAAGTGATTTTCTATATGGTTTACAAATTCTCTTCTTCAGCTTTCAGAAATGATTTTCCAGAAGGCCTCGGGAGAAGGCCTCGAGTGCAAGGCTCAGCTATAGGATCCTTGAGAGAATGCCTCTGGAGAAGCATAGATGGAGGTACATCAGCTGGCCACTCCAAATTGGCTGACGACCACGTATGTCGAGGAGCAATCATAGTCTCTCTGGCACTTGGGACAGTGATGGCCTCTCCGGTGGAAGACACAAGACGATCCAAAGTCAGATCCCACGTGGGGTTATCTATAACAGGTTCCTCATACCATTCTCCCGAGTCAAGAATCCCAAATTCTTCCATGGTAAAGGGGTAGAACTGCCTTAGCTCTTCACATGCTCGGAGCATAACTGCCCTCACATTTTTACGGTTGATATAAGCCCCGGCATGCACGAAAGCTTGGGATTTAAGAAACTTCTACAAGAACTCTTGGCAGGCCGCTGGAATGTCAATGTTATTCAGTTCAACAGTAAGGGCAGCTTTGTCCTTCACAAGGGCAGAATTCTTCTCAGCATGTTCCTGGATTTGATGGGGTGCATCACCTAAGTCAGCACGGATGTTCCCCATCTCGTGAGACAGAGCCAGAAGAGTAACTTCTTTATCTCTCAATTGATTTTGGGTGCCCAAAGAAACTGAATGTGCATTGTCCAGTTGTTGTTTGAGTTCAACATTCTTCCATTCGGCTTCCTGACGAGCAATCTTCTCAAGGCTTAACTGTTCCCGAGAAGCTAACAATTCTGAGTCCATCACTTTCCATGTTTTGAAGGCCTCTTCAGCTTTTTCCTTAGAAACTGAATGTGCATCGTCCAGTTGTTGTTTGAGTTCAACATTCTTCTCTTCGGCTTCCTGACGAGCAATCTTCTCAAGGCTCAACTGTTCCCGACAAGCTAACAATTCTGACTCCATCACTTTATATGTTTTCAAGGCCTCTTCAGCTTTTTCCTTCAAAGAAGCCATCTCTAACTCCATCTCTTTAGTTTTGTCCTTTTGCCATTGCTGCTGAATACATAAAGCCTCCATCAGAGAGAGATGAAGATTGTGCAGTGCTGAAGTGATTTTCCATATGGTTTACAAATTCAAAACCTGGTTGGCCTGTTTGGATGCTCTCTTTAGTTTCTTCCTTTGCCATTGCTTCTGAATACGTAAAGCTTCCAACAATAACCTAAAGCAGTTATTAGCCACAATTAGTCCTTACTTTGCAAACACGCAACTTGGAGAAAAACGAAAATGAAAAAGCTAGATTTTATTGGGTTGTTCCCCATGCCTGTTGATTCATTATAATGTATGAGGCAACATATACAGTACAGTACAGCATATTGTGCTCTGCCTTGCTGTTTATAGGAAACCTAACCTGTATAGGTGATGCAGCTATTAGTGCTCCACCTACAGTACCACCAAAAACACGCCCATCAGGACTAGACAGAGAGATGCATAGGCCCCCTGTTTGGCGACGAGCCCCACTGTAAGTGTCAATTGTCATGTAAGATAAGCTGAGAATTTCGAAACAACCCTACACATCAGTGATGTTACAAAGTTAATTTCTTATAATCTAATCATAAATAAAACCAGTAGACGAAATAATAATAAACATATCTAACCTTATAAGTGACAGTACCGCCAGATGGTGAATTCTGACAAAGCGTAACGTTAGAAACAACACCATTTTCTGAGAGAATGCAAATAGCTCTGGGGCCATGTTGTGAAAATGACATAACTTTTGAAGAAATATCCTGCAAGTAGATGCCAAGTCATTGAATAGAATATGCATATCAGAACAAAAGGCTCCTACAAGATAGATGACATGTGGAAAACACTAAACCTCTCCAATAGTGATTCTTAATGCATGTGGAGTAAAATCCATACCAGCTGAACCAGACAGCCACTCACCTACAAGAAAAAGGCATACACATATGTGTGATTTTTATGGAAAAATAAATTGTCTACTCTTTTAGGAAAGGAATAACTTGTAAAATGTGTTGATTAGATCAGGAATCAGGTATATACAGAACTAAAACAAACACGAGAAAATTGTCCATTTAGTTTACATTTTCGAGATTACAGAAACAATCCATGCAGAAGAATGCTTCTTTGGCATAACTTTTCCATATTTGGTTTTTGGGCCAAGAGCCTAGTACTTTTTAATGCTGCTGTGAAAAACTCAATCATTTATTGTCACCCTGACAGGGTTTGGACCTCTGATCTCACCTTTGTAAGAATTAGTGTAAATGAGATGCAAAATGATTTGTTCCTAATAAAGTCTGTTAATAATCATATTCTCATATATGTCAATTAACTTGCTCGTCTAAAAGGTAAGAAAGCATAAATTGAGATTTCCTGTGGTTGTACAAACATTTCCATAACAGACCGGAAAAAATATGCCTTGGATAGACTAAGGTCAAGACTGCTAGCAGCAAAGTAGTAGCATTTGATGGGGGAAGTACTTAACAAGATTATGTTAAAAAAATATTCGTATTACCTAGCATTTCCCTTTTCTAATGCAACTCAGAATAAAAATGCTTTCATTATGCGGTATAAGCTTTAACATTAGAGAAGGTATGACAAAACAAATTGACTAATAGATTTAATCAGCAGTCACATTGGTAATTTGTTCTTAATTCCATATTTCCATCACAGACAAATCTACCAAATAATATAGCAACTTAAAAAATTTATATATCTGAAGAGAGGTCAACAAAATTTCTCCTCTCTACTATACAATAATCAAAGAATGAACAAATATTGAAGAGAAATAAATAATGGATACCGCTAGATGCGCGGAGCTGTCTTGTCAGAGGCACGGAGGGAAGGTCCTTGCATTTCCTAGGTCTCCCTCTCTTCTTCTTCCCGGTCAACATCGACTATGCTGCTTACAGCCCACAGTATTCCCACACTACATGGTCAATTTTAAGCGACTGTAAGAAACTGGTTGAAACTCTAATCTTAGGTGACCTTCCAAATTTCCAGTACAGTCAGATCATACCTGATTTGCAGTTGCTCTTAGCCTCTTACAAACAGCACAGAAGGAACCTGACAGTTCAGTACTCTGCCAGGAAAAATGTCAACCAAGCACATCAATTGGCTCAACTGGCGAAAAACCACAATCTTGATCTGCAAGGCTATTCCGCAGCTCAACAGCTGGGGAAGATGAAAGATATACCTCTCTCCCTGGCGATTGGAACAGAGCGGATTAGAAGGTCTGACTCAGTCGATGACTGAAGAAGGAGAGCTCCTTGTTGTGTTTTCTCTCAGCAGGAAGAAATCTTGGTCTAAATCGTCTGCTCTTCCTGTCTCTCTCTTTTGTTTTTTTCTTTTCTGTACTATTTTCTTTTTTTCTTTTCTTCTTTTTTTGTACTTTGTTCAATCTGGTGATTTTTTTTTTTTTTTTTTTTTTTGATTGAAACAATCTGGAGATTTCGGTCGGAAGGTCTTCCCTAGGAACTTATGAGGTTGAGCGGGAGATGAGAATATGAGATGACTTGTCGAAATTAATGGGACAGGTGGTGGGTGTTAGGTGCACCGAGTTCTTCAGTGTTTTAATTTGTAAATTGAAGAAAAACAATATTTTATTTCATAAGCCTAATATTATGGTGTGTTTAGATTGCTGAGAATAAAACTAAGATTAATTATTCGGTATTAAAAAAATATTATTTTTACATAATCAAGAATAAATTAATTTTTAAATTAGTTTTGAATCCAGAATAATTTTTAAATCTGAATTTATTAGAATCATTTTTAATTCGAATTTTAAAAAATATCAAAGGCCACCTTTTTAATCCTAATTAAAAAATATTTTAAACCTATTCAAATAAAATAAAATTTCAAACAAATGTAGCCCCAAATAGGGGTGAGAAAAAAACTCGAAACTCGTGAGCTAATTTGAACTCGATTCAGAAAAACTTGATTGTAACTCAAGCCAACGGAACTCGAGTTGAACATACTCAGTTGGTTGATGAGTCGAGTTTGAGTTGAGGCCAATTCAGCTCGCAACTCGTGAGCCGACTCGTGACATAATAAATTTATATTTTACATATGTATTATCATCATAATTTATGAGTATTAAAAATTTATAAATTAATAATAAGAATTTTCTTCTTATATATTTTTATTTTAACTAATATTACATATGAGAGATTGAGTTTGAAGACATATTTTTTTCAAATCAATAGAAAGAATATAAAAGACAACAATTTTATTGTCTACAATATTGTATATGTCAAAAAAATTAATACTAGAATAACAAATGAATTAAATAAATAAAATTTTGAAGGATATATGTTTATTTCAAGTTAGTCCGATAGCCTATGAGCTAGCTCGAGTTAGGAACAAGCCGAGTTTGAGCTAACTTAAAAAGTTCGAAAGTATTTCTAACTCGGCTCAACTCAACTCTAGTTACAGCTGAGCTGAGCTTGAGTTGCCCCCAACTCGCTCAAACTCAGCTCATATACAGCCCTACCAATCCTTATCCCGTCCCGCGCGAGATGGTGCAGCGCACAATCCCCACCGTCGGATCTGATCTGATCTGGACGGTTTTTTTTTCGGACCTTACAATCCGGTATTTTCTAGAGGTCGTCCAAATTAGACCGGACGGTGGGAGATGGTGCGCTGCACCGTCCCGCGGGCAGGACTCGATCTGGTTTGCAGCCCTACCCCCAAATCCGCAGTACATTGTCCTACAATTATTACGCTATCTTATTTTTTGTCCTACAATTATTACACTGTCTTATTTTTCTTTTATTTGGAAGAGAACCAATTTAGTTTGTAATAGAGTTAAGTATAGACAAAACTGTACATTACCTCGTATGATATGAGAGTATCTTTCAGGAATTGTGAAACGTGGTGCTGCTCCGTGAGCAACCAGCATTATACCAGAGTGAGAGACGATGGGGCATGGCAGACAGCCGGACTAATGGAGCCTGAATGGAGCCCGCTTGTGATTTGCCATGCAGTACAGGATCATCAGGTTTGATTTGATCGGTCAAAAATTCAAAATCATGTCACGGTCCGAATATTCTGTCACGTCTCCGGGGTGTTTCCTATTGCAGGATTTCTGACGGGCGGGCTCCACGAGGACGTTGAGTCATTGTTATGCTGTGGAAGGAACCCAAACGTTTTTTTTTTTTTTTGAGGGTAAGGAACCCAAACGTTGGTGTTTCTGACTCACCGAAAATGTTTGAAACAGGTCATGTGTTCGAAGGAAATTCATTTGCACACTGAGAAATTACAACACTTCTTTTTTAGACTAAACTATTTTTTATTAATTAAAAATATTGTTAAGAATAAATCATGATTATTTATTTTTTTTAGAGATGAGCGAATCAATTCTCTGTCCGAAGCGATCTGGTTACATGATTTGTGAACTGGCTGTATCCAGTCAAGCACTGTACAATGATCGGCTGCTTGAGTGCTTGACCATGTTCGCCAATAAGGCCTTAAATGGTCCAATGGGTTATTGAGGCTTACAAATTACACCGAAAAAATTAAAACTAACGTTACTGTTCACACGAATTTCGAGAATAACAGTTAAAAATTCCGAATTTTAAAAATAACGTTGTTGGATCGGCGTTTCAATCGCCGAAATCACAGAACCCTTGGATCGGCGTTTCAATCGCCGATCCAAGGGTCTCAGCTCCTATATAAGCGAGACAGCGACCCCTCCATCCCTACCCCTTCTCTCATTCTCTCTCGCGCGCGGGACAGAGCTTCTGAGGTTAGTTTTCTTTTTTATATTTATTTTATTTATTTAATTTAATTAATTTAATTAGGTAATAAATTAAATATTGAAAAAATAATGAAAAAATAATTAAAAAAGAGACAAGCAGCGCTTCTAGTCGAGGTGAGTTTTTTTTTTAATATTTATACATTTAATTAATTTATTTTATTGAGGTAAATAAATGAAAAATTAGAATAATTATTCTAAAAAAATTTTAAAATATGTAAAAAAATAGAAAATTGAAAATGTTGTTGTATGAGATTGGAAATGTTGTTGTATGAGATTGGAAATTTTGTTGTATGAGATTTGGGTTTGTCATTAGGAGGGATTTGGGTGTTTTTTTTTTCGGAAACACTCCAGGTACAGGGGAGATGCTGCCGAAATTTTATTAGATTATTTACATTGATAATTTTTATTATAGTGTACTAAAAATGCCACCGAGAAGAAGAGTACCAGAGGCACCACCTCGTAGATCTACGAGGATTCGTGGAGATCCTGGCGCTTCTACATCTACCGCTTCTGTTGATGCCGAGGCTTCTACATCAGCGTATCCTGTTGTTCCCGCCGGTCCTGTTAATGCAGATCGTATCTTGCATTTGGATGAGTCGAAAGTTCGTGGCACTGGTGTAAGTTATTATTTTCTTTTACTTTTTTTTACTTATATATTTTTATTTTGATAGTATTTTTTAAAATAATTAAAAATATATATATACAGCATTAAAGGGCAGTACTACATAGGGCTAAGATGTCACGAACTGCTGAGGTGGATGAGCGTTTGATGAGACTTGGACTGATACATTTCGTTCAATTAGGTCATATGCAGCTCGATCATTCGCTTTTGCAGGGTCTAGCCATGTTCTGGAGGCCAGAGACCCACACTTTCTTTTTTCCGCACGTTGGCGAGATGACGGTCACTCTAGAGGTAAGGATCAATATCTATTTGTAATATTTTTTTTTGTAACTATATATGTATAAAATTTGAACTATTTGCAGGATGTGGCCTTCTTATACGGTTTACCTACGGCTGGCAAAACCGTTACTGGACGGACCGATTACGACGCCATACAGTTACTCCAGAATTTGGAGTTGCCGGAGGATACAGACACGGCGATAGTTGAGAAGTGCTTCAGGGAAAAAGAACGGAAGTAAGAAGGTTTTAAAAAATATATTTTTATGTTAATTTTAAATATATATAGTTCTTACAATCAAATTACATTAATAATGTAATGCAGAAAATCTCATTCCGTTCGGTTAAAGGAACTGCGTAAGATTTGGAATCAGATTGGGGGGCCTGGCACGAATAACGCAGCGAGGATCGACAGATACACACGCGCTTGCGTGTTGGAGATTTTTGGGTGCGAGTTATTTCCTGACGGCACGGGTGACTCGGTTCCATGTTTTTATTTGCAATTATTGGAGGTTAGCTAAGAAATAAATATCTCACATTTATTGCACTTTAATAAGAAATTAAATATATGAAAGAGTTGATGATATTCCTTAAGAAAATAATTCATATTTGCAGGATCTTCATTCTAGTAACTCGGTGCAGTACAATTGGGTTGGTGTCACTCTTGCCATGCTATACTGAGGCTTGGACACTGCCTTCATTAATAACAATATAAATATTGGTGCTCCTTGGTTGCTCTTGCAGTTGTGGTCGTATGCAAGATTACTACTTAGTCGGCCGTCGATCACGAAAGATTTTGATGGTTGGGGTCTACCAAGTATTGACTCGTGTCCGCCTTATGGGAGGTATGTTGATTTGATTTTAATTGTAATATTTAAAATATGTTTTATTTGACTTTAACAAACAACAAAATGGAAATGCAGGAAGTGGACGACGAGACATAAATCGAAAAAGTTCACCGGCCCTACTCGCAGTGGGATAGAATATGCGAGGGATGTCTGCATGAAAATGAAGCCTGAGCATGTCGTGTGGAATAATTGCATGATTAGTTATTAGTTATTATATTAGTAATAATTTTATGATTTATTAGTTATTATATTAGTAATAATTTTATTATTAAATATTATTATTTATTATGTATTTTTGTAATTATTGCATGATTATTACTATTAAATTGGTAAGTGTTATTAGTAATAATTTAATTATTAAATATTATTATAAATTTGGTAATTGTTGTTAGTTATTATATTAGTAATAATTTTATTATTAAATATTATTATAAATTTGTTAATTGTTGTTAGTTATTATATTAGTAATAATTATATTATTAAATATTATTATAAATTTGTTAATTATTGTTAGTTATTATATTAGTAATAATTTAATTATTAAATACTATTATAAATTTGGTAATTGTTGTTAGTTATTATATTAGTAATAATTTAATTATTAAATACTATTATAAATTTGTTAATTGTTGTTAGTTATTATATTAGTAATAATTTTATTATTAAATATTATTATAAATTTATTACTTGTTGTTAGTTATTATATTAGTAATAATTTTATTATTAAATATTATGATTTATTATGTATTTTTGTGATTATTGCATGATTATTACTATTAAATTGGTTAGTGTTATTAGTTATTATATTAATAATAATTTAATTATTAAATATTATTATTTATTATGTATTTTTGTGATTGCTTAATAATATTATTATTAATTGTTAATGCAGTATTTATTGTTTAACCTAATAATTAGCTGCAAAAGGACAGGCGTGGTCTGATAAAGTCTGAAAAAGTATACTGATACCCATCTGCCCCCCGCAAAAGGACAGGCGTGGTCTGATAAAGTCTGAAAAAGTATATTGATTCTTATCTGCCCCCTGCAAAAGGACAGGCGTGGTCTGATAAAGTCTGAAAAGGTATACTGATACCTATCTGCCCCCTGCAAAAGGACAGGCGTGGTCTGATAAAGTCTGAAAAAGTATACTGATACCTATCTACCCCATGCAAAAGGACAGGCGTGGTCTGATAAAGTCTGAAAAAGTATACTGATCCCCGTCTGTCATCTGCAAAAGGACAGGCGTGGTCTGAAAAATAATCACGTGAAATTAATTTTTTATTGTGTGATTCTAAGTCTAAAATTGTCTATAAAACCACCTTTCATCAACCAGATTATGCAACACACACTCAATTCTTCTTCCTGAAAAATTCACTGTCATGGACAAAGGAAATAGCTTTCACTCCAATAGTGATGTCCCAAATTGGCGAACAGCTACCCGAGATGAATACTGGCCAAATTACCAACATTCCCCTGTCAATACAAATGAAAGACAAAAAGGAGATTATCATGCAACATGTCGCACATGTTTTCGCACTTTCAAATACAATATCTACGAAGATGACGGGATATAGTTCGATTTAAAAATACACTACCAGTGGCACATTAATGGTGGGAAAGAAAGAGATCGCAAGGAGCACCTCCAAAGAATGCTGAGCAAACCCAAACATAAGAATTGTGACTGGTATGAAGATTACTACAAAAAACCGCAACCAATTCCCCAACAAACACCAACAGAAAAATCATATTCAGCACCAAAAACACACTGCACCGTTTATGAAAGAATTTACAACTTTCGTGGAGACCAAACAGTGACATGTACAAAGTGTGGTCAGATTTTCAATTACAAAGAGACCATCTTGCGTGATCACTACGATGACCACAAAAAATAAGCTTGGTGGGATCAACAAGAAAAGAAATGGAAAGACAGAGATGAGGCGGAAAAAAAGAGAAAAATTGCACAAAAGGCTGCCAAAGAGAGGCAAAAATTAAAAGAAGAAGAAATTGGAAAAAAAATCAGGGAGCACCTGAGATGGCACAAGGAGAGAGATGAACAAAAAAGTATTGCAGCAGCTAGAATGACATAAATAGAACAACAAGAAGCCGATGCAGCTTTTTGGAATGAAGCCGCTCAATTCGCTGATAATCCTGGTGTGAGCAACCAACAACAAAAGGAAGACGAAGAAGAAGACCCATGGTGGGATGAAATTCTCCAATATGCGGACATCCAAAATATCTAAATATTTTGTTTTCTTAGGTAGTTTGTTTTTAAGTAGCAACTGAATGGTTTGTTTTTTAAGTAGTTTTTTCTTTTTTTATTTTGGTGTGTTACTTTATATTATGGTTATAAAATTTAGCTCTTCTTCTAATGGTGTGCATTTTTTAATTCTGAATTTCTTTGCATATTAATTTTCAATACAAATCATAAAAAAATTTAATAAAAGTAAATAGACAAAACAACATATTTCAGTAATATAAGGCAAACATTACAAGTGACGACTGTCACACAAACTTATTTCACTAATAATGACCATAATAAGATACCGATGACAGAAACATAATACTATTCCATTTAGCGGAGATGGACAACATTTGAAGCTGCGGGATGATTTTCAAAATCAGGTGGAATTGCTGGCAGGTGAATCAACCACGACCCTCCAAGATTAAAACCTCCATTCCTCTCAACCAAATCTGTAAAAAATTTGGGGCCCCTAACATGATATTGATTTCCTTCTAATTTCTTAACTACAAATTTTTCCCCATGATATTGTAACATTAATGCAGAAAATAATCGTTGTTCGCTAGTCCGCTGATCTCCGATCAAAATAACAGCAGAAGAAACGCAGCTTGGTTTAGGACCCATTTGCTTCAAATTTCAAAATTAAAACTATATTAGCAAATAAAATAAATTTAATAATTAATTTAAAATTATTACCTACGAAGAAGTGATATTGCGAATATGAAATGACGAGGAGAAAGTTTATCAATTTCAGACGAACGAGAAAAACTTAGTTTGTGAATAATAAATGATGACAATTGAGCTTATATAGACAATTTTAAACGGGGAAAACGACAAAAAAAATTATTGCAAACCAACTTTGAGTGTTTAAAAATCAAATTGCGCACTAAAAAAGCAAATTCAGCGGTCTGTAATGGTCAGACCCTTGGATCGGCGATTGGAATGCTGATCCAAGGGTTCTGTGATTTCGGCGATTTAAACGCCGATCCAACAACGTTATTTTTAAAATTCGGAATTTTTAACTGTTATTCTCGAAATTCGTGTGAACAGTAACGTTAGTTTTAATTTTTTCCGCAAATTACAATCCCCTACTTCGGTCACTATTCTGTATTAGTATTCGGCCTAGTTGAACTTTAATCGACCCTGCAGCTGCAGGGGTTCGGATTCTCTGGTCATTTTTTATAACGACCACTGGTCGTTTTTAGATCTGGGCCGTTTGATTTAATCTCAACGGTTAATTTTTTTCGGGCCTATCAATCCTGGTATTATGCACGGGACATCCTTAACCGTTGAGATTAAATCAGACGGTCCAGATCTAAAAACGACTAGAGAATCTCTCTGGTCGGCAGACCAGAGGATCTCGTTCCGCAGCTGCAGTTATATGGCCACACAAAAACAAGTACGTACATAACATAGATGATCATTTACAGTTGAATTTTCTAATTTCTCTTTAGGCCATTGGGTTTAACCATGATTTTTAACTGAATAACATGTTAATTTCAATTGACGGCAAAGTAAGCCAATGATATGAGAAGATTAACTTAACAAACACTCCTCCACTTTTCAGGATAAAAAACAAATAATAAAGGTTGAAATGCAATATTCTGACACTAATTACTTTTTTATATTTGAATGTGAAATACAGGAACACAAAAAACAGAAAACCGACTTAATACATGAAAAACAATAAAATAAAAGCACAACTGCTGAAAGCACGAAAGACGACATATAATAAGAAAACAAATGCAAAAACTGGGAAGTAGGACCAGTCGACCAGAGGCCCCCATTTGCCAATTGGGACCGCAGCTTGTAATATCAGGAGGTCCAACATTCAAATTCACCAGCCATTTTTTTTCTTAAAAAGAGGAAAGATTAAACATGTTAAATTGGAGAACACCTCCAAATACTTGTTATTTTTCCATTTAGTAGGCAACACAATAAATCAAGCAGATATCACATCTATGGTCTTGTAACATGTGCAATGAATCCAAGCAACTCAATATTGGAAGAGCCACCATCAGCTGCAGCCTGCCGCTTGCATAACATTCTCTCCTAATTTCTTTGTGCGCTGTTTGATCTCCTCTCCACTATCATAAACCAACACATTTTTGATAGCCTCCTCGATCTCCCCGGCCAACAAAATCTCGTTCCGACGGTCCCAATCTCTGACAATAACACCAACCTTCAGATAATTACAGACAAGGACAGCATTCCATGGCTGGTCAGAGTGCATTGGCCATGCCAGTATCGGCACTCCCATGCTTATGGACTCCATGCAAGAGTTCCATCCACAGTGGCTCATGAAAGCTACAATTGCTTTCTGTGCCAAAACATCTAACTGAGGGAGCCACCAATTCATTATGCCTGTCATTATGAATTAGCGAAACTATTCGAGCGGATACATCTGGGATGGACACTAACTTCTCTTAACACATTATAAATTAGTACCAATTACAAATTGGCATAATTTATTTTAAAAACAATATTTTATTAAAATATTAGAAAATTTTTTTCCGTGCCATCCAAAACTGACGAAATCAAACTTTTGCCATCCAAAAGTAAAATCTTCTGTTTTTGCCATCTAAAAATTAAAATTTTTTAGTAAAATGCCACTATTGTCTTTTTTATAATAAAAATATCATTTAAATAATAGAAATGAAAATCTGTGACCATTATACACTCCTTCGACTTACAGTTAGACCCAATCGATTCGGGAATTGCTCAGGACACGCCTGACTTGCTCAAACACTTCTTCATTTTTTTTAAAATGACATAAATGTCCTCAATTTGGCACGGAAATCTGAGAAAACAACACAGAAAATGTGAGGGTATTTTAGTAAATTTGGGAGTGTTTGAGCAAGTCAGGCGTGACCTCAGCAATTCCCAATCGATTCAGTCGATCAGAAACCAAACCCAAACCTTCCTCTTCAACTTTTCTGTCCTCTCTCTAGATCGATGTTTCTCCGATAGATCGACCGTCCTCTCTTAACCGTAAAACTTCATCTGTCGCACAGGATTAGGGAAGGAAAAACTTAGCCTTCCCGCCGTACTCTCTCGCCTCGCTTAGCGCCTCAGCACCCGCTCCCGCCTCCACCTCCGCCTTCGCTTCCTTTTCTCCTCCTCTCTCACTCGCATGCAACCCCCAACCTCCCTCTCTCTGCCATCTTTCCCCTCTATCGCTCCCTGCTGTGCCATTTATCGTTGTCCCTCCTAAATTCTCAAAGTCAACTGAAGAATAATTGTAGTCGAGTCTTCCTGTAAGTATATTTTCTTCTTCTTTTTTATACATGTCTTGTGTTTAATAGTTTGTTATTTGTTCACTCGCTAACGCACACTAACTGTTTGTTGAAATGATCAAGTAAAAATTTGGTACCAGTAAGTATGCTACAGGCTTAAGAATGTTTTATCTTTATTTGTCTTACCCCTGATTTGGCTAATCTAATTTTGATCAGACAGTCAATTCTTTTAGATATACATTAAAGACCTACTGAAGAAGAACCAAATTAGCATTGGTCTGTATATTGTGCCATAATTCCAAACTGAAGAGAACCCAAACTTAAAAGTTTGGTAAAACTTCCCAATTAAACCCCAGATCATTGATTCATTTGTTCTCATGATGTTATACAGTTAGATTCACTGAAGCCCAAGAAGAACATTGTAATAAGACGGAGATATGGACTAAACGGCAAGGCAGAGCGCACATTAATTGAAGTTGCAGGAAATCTCAATATCACAAAAGAGATGGTTCGCCTCGACTGTTTGCGCAAATATTCATCTGAAAAGATGTGAATATAAATTTCAGATTTTTATAATAGATCTCTGCTGTAAATTTTTTGCCTCAATGCTGAGATTGAAAAGAGTTGTATTATAGGCATGGCAGTGTGTATGGTGTATAGAATGCTCATTAGTTATACACGGTTATAGAAATGGTGACTATTGGACCAATTGTGAGGAAGTAGTACATAGAAAGATATACAAGAGGAATGTTAATTGGTTTTGGGATAGAAAATTCCATGTATATAACCACACGTGCACATTCTAATACTTATATCTGGTTCATTCTTGCTGTGTGTTTGTAGACCATGTTTGGTATTAAACTGGCAGTAGAAAGATGAGAGAAACGCTCAAAGAAAAAAATCTAAGATTCCAGTGCTTTCTTTTTTTTTATATATATAAAAAAATGCCAAACACCATGTTTCATTATATTGAAATCACTAAGTACAAAATAAAAAAAAGAAAAGAAAAACAACTCTCAACATTTGTCTAAACTCTAAACTCCTAACTTACACGTTCTAAACAAAATGTAAAATGTAAACAATCTGAAAGTCTCACGAACATTTTAAACATCTTCTCCTATCTAAGTTGAAACAAACTCATGTAAAACCGGCCAATCTGCATTTTGTGTCACAGTAGTGCTTTTAAAATTGGGGCAGCTTTGCATTATCATCAGTTCTTCATTTGCTGCTTCATCATGACCCTTCAACTATCATCTCTTGGGTTATTATATCATTCTCCTAGCACATATTAGAGGTAATATAACAGCAAATGAGATTGTTAAAAATCTCAACATTACTCTAGGAAAAACAACATCTACAACTATTATTCATTACCATTATGCCATCTATAGCTCCTCTAATCCAACATACACAAATAATACTGAAGCCTTCCTTTCTTAGAAGGTTCAAGAGAGAACAACGGTGATTGAGAATCTGAAAATTGTTAAACCAGGACCCATTCTCATCTCTTACACGCTTAATTTCACAAATTAGGCTTCCTTTTTCCAACTCATACCTATCCCTTTCTCTCAGGTAGTTGTCTTCCTACTAATAAAATCAGATAAAGTACTATCACATAGTAATCTAGAACCTATAAACAAAAGGATTTCAATTGGGGCCTCTAAGAGCGATCAGCTGTAAATTTAAATTATTTTCCAAATTGAAGTAATTGACTAGAGACCCCTACAAATAGATGGACCAAATACAGTGATATGTATTTGATCCAGGAATTCGAATAATTATGCTTTTCACCATAGAAAGGTTATTATAGCCAAACCTTAATATCACAGCACCATTGAACGGAACAGTTAAGTAGACTTTTACCTCAAATGACGCGTTTATGCATTTTAATCCCTAATTCAAGGGAATATGATAAGGTCAATCCCGAGTGAGAGGCAGTGAGAGAGTGGGGAGAGATGAGAGGCGGTAGAGAGAGGAGAGGGGTTTCTCCGTATCGAGGGCGGGTGCGACAGATGAAGTTTTACGGTTGAGAGAGGACGGTCGATCTATCGGAGAAACATCGATCTAGAGAGAGGACAGAAAAGTTGAAGAGGAGGGTTTGGGTTTGGTTTCTGATTGACTGAATCGATTGGGTCTAAGTCGAAGCAGGGTATAATGGTCACAGATTTTCATTTCTATTATTTAAATGATATTTATATTATAAAAAAGACAATAGTGGCATTTTACTAAAAAATTTGAATTTTTGGGTGGCAAAAATAGAAGATTTTACTTTTGGATGGTAAAAGCTCGATTTCGTCAGTTTTGGGTGGCATTAAAAAAATTTTCCTTAAAAATTTTAGAAAATCAAGATTTATTTTTTATTTTGATAAAAACTAAGCAAATACTCGCTTATAAAACACGTTAATCTCTCTCACCTATTAACTCGTTCATAAAATGCGTTACGCGAAACAACTCTTTTTATGAACGGGTAAATAGGCCAATAACGCGTTTTATGAACACATTGTTAAGACAGAGGAGAGAGAATTATATAAAACGTGTTTTTTTATATTATATTCCTAATAGTGCACTCTATGAGTGCGTTAGTAGTTTTTTAATTTTTTTTGTAATTTTTCATTTCAATCCCTACATAATTTTTATTTACAAATTACTTGAATATTTATTAAAAGTTTAAATTCTGTTATACACATGATAAAAGAATAAATTTAAAATTACACATATATAATTTATGAATATTATATGAATTACATATATTAATAAAAATTTACTTTGTAGTTAATATTTATATAATTTGTAATATAAAACATGTGAGAACTAAATCGGAAAAATATTAAATATAAAAAAAAACCAAACGCAATATTGTTTTTAAAATTAATTACGGCAATAAATTGCTTTTCTTCTAACTCTCAACCAATAAAAAAAAAAATTCAAACCAATAATTGATCAAACCCACCAGCTAAATTAATTTCATTAAATATATTTCAACATTTTGTATTGATCACATACTTCCAAAAAGGAAAATAACGAAATGTGATTATTCTATTAGCTAGATAGCGGGATTCTCTTAGCGAGAAGGCAACGGTACTGGAAAGAAACGCAGATTTATTAAGCTTTATAATCTTGTAGCATGATGAATAAATGCAAGCAACTCAGTATTGGCAGCGCCACCATCAGCTGCTTCCTGCCTAACGGTATCTCCAAGTTCCTTTGCACGCCGTCTGATCTCCTCCCCACTATCATAAACCATCACCTTTTTTATAGTCTCCTCTATCTCCCCGGCCAACAAAATTTCTTTCCGGCGGTCCCAATCTCTAACAATTACTCCAACCTTAAGATAATCAGAAACAAAAATAGAATTCCATGGCTGGTCAGAGTGCATCGGCCATGCCAGAATCGGCACTCCCATACTAATAGACTCCATACAAGAATTCCATCCACAATGGCTCATGAAACCTGCAATTGCTTTGTGCGCCAAAATCTCTAATTGAGGCGCCCAATCTCCGATTATTAAGCCCTTACCCTTGACTTTTTCCATGAAGCCACAAGGCAATTTATTTTTCTGATCAGTTTCCTTCTTGACAAAGACGTCGCAACGGTCGGCTTCTTTCAACACCCAAACAAACTGCTGGTCACCGTTCAACAACCCGGTTGCTAACTGTTCAATTTGAACATCAGAAATTGATGAATTACTCCCCAAAGATATGTAAAGAACTGAACTGGCTGGTTGTTTGTCCAGCCAATCCAAGCACTGATGCCGTGGCTTGTGTGCTTCCATATTATTGGTCGGATTTAGAGGGCCTATGGGAAATAATTTCTTTCCGATAAAATTGGGCTGTTGCATAAAGAAGTCAAGGAATTCACCTTCAATTGAACGACTAGTGTTTGTTAGCAGGCCGGACTCCGGCCTGAATTTTGCCTGAATTCTAGTAACAAGTGCTTGAAATTCTTTTGAGAAGCAATCCTCCCATGATGGGATCTTTACTCCGAGTGATTTCAGTAGGGCTGTGGCCGGACTTTCTTCACCGAAGACAGCTGAAGTAGTCGAAAGCGGTGTGGTCCAGAAGGTGTATGGCTCAGCATTTGGGAGAACAGCAGCTTCTCTTGCTGCAAATGAGGTCAGTGGTTCAGATATGACCACGACACGACGTGAAGTGGCAGATAAGGCTTGTAAAAGATTGGCCAGATGAGGTTCAACATCTTCGAATACATCGAACAAGGTCTGGAGATGAGACGGGAAGAATATCGATGAATTGGGATTTGGTGCAGGGGAGGCATATGAAGGGATGGGGAGCTCATGGAAATGGAGGGATTCTATCACAGTGGCTGGCCAGCCCTGTAGGCGAGACCTGGCTTGGCGGATGTGTGGTCCAGGAGCCGCATAATGCACGGCCAATCCATGACTTGAGAGCCGGATGGAGAGGTGGAGAAATTGGTTCAGGTGACCTTGCGCTGGAAAAGGCACCACCACTATGCTTATATCTGCTTTGCTTCCCTCCATCTTTCTTCTCAAGTTAGGCACAGCAAAAGCAAGTAGTTTATTTGGTGAAAAACGAACAGAAGGAAAAGCTATATATTTAGCTGAAGATATAATTTATGCTGACAAATTACTTGTCAATGGGTTTAAGGCCGTTATATCAATTTGTGCCAAATTGGGAGGCGATCAAAACGGTGGCAGAGATATGGAGGAAGCTAGGTGTTTATTGAGGAAGGAGATGATATGGCTCATCTTCGCTCCAAGGGAGGCATTATATAGCACATAGGTTGAATAATTTTGCGCGGACAATAGGGAGTGAGATTCAGTGGGCCATTTGTATTTTGGAGAGAACAAATTTACACTTTTACAGAGAAAATCTCCATCTTTTATTTATTTATTATTTTTTTTTTTTGCCATTTGAGTTTCTCTTTATTCCATATAATACACAAAATTATCTTCTTTACACTCACGAGTCAATTTATAATGAACAACTATAAAGTTTCGCAATGTTAATATATCCTTCGGGAGGTTGTTTAGAAAAAATGAAAACACTTCAGGGCTAAAGCGCATTTTTTATGAATCTACTATGATAAAATAACGACTTTTCAAGATTTAAAAAAAAATTCAATTAAACTTATTGAAACTTGTTGTAAGATTAGTGACCGTTAGTTGGTAAATTAAGTCCTAATTCTGTCTGAATGATCATGATTAGTATTAATCATGAATTATATGATCAAGAAATTAAATAAATTAAATTATCAACAGTAAAATTTTTTGGGATCAGTAATCTGAGAACATGAAAATATTCTATAAAAATTCAAAATAGTTTATGTATAATTGCCACAATAATCTGCTTCTGGATGGGTCAAATTGATTTAATTAGTGAAATAGCTAATTTACAAAACTAACTGTCAGACTTATGCAACACGAAAGGTCACAAAGATCTGGCCATAGAGAATCAGGAGGATTTTTAATAAAATATGGAGAGAGAGAGGAGACGAGTCTCCTTCTCCTTCTGCCTTGTCTCTCTTTCTGATCTGGCTCTCGCTCCTCCGTATCTCCTCTGTACCTCGAGCCCACGCGAGCGTGGTGCTCTCCTCTGTGTTGCAATGTGAGTGGGTGAGCTTGCGGCTGCCTCTGAGTAGCCCACTCAGAGGTTGGCACCTCATCCTGGCCTTGAGCTCTGTCACGAGGAGGCTCCTCCTCCTCCTTGTGCTCCTTGAGGCTGTTAAGCTCATCAATGCGAAGCGACGTGGCTCTCTCCTTCCTTGGCATCTGCTCTCTCTCTTTTGTCACTATCTCGAGGTAAATTCTATTAAATAGAAACTGAGTTAGGATTTTTGTTTGTGCTTGCTTTCGATTTGAAACTTGAAGGAAGAGAGAGGGAATTAGAGCGCCTAGAAGGTAAATTCCATCGATTTCTTGGTTTGGTTTCATAATGTATTACTTGAGCTTGTCGGATTTGCATTTACTTGTTCCTATTCCTGATTGGATTAGCTTTGATTCTGGCTTTGGTATTGCTCGAGGGCTTGAAACAATTTACTTCATCTCGAGAGCAAGGTATACTCATTACCGATGAATTATAATTTTCTGTTAAGGAATGCTTTAACTATTGTACTAATTAGGTGTTGAATTGTGCTGCTCTGAATGCTAACTGAAAATTAGGACTAAGGATAGTTATAGGAGTATATATTTGTATATGTGAATATACATATGTGTATATTCTTATGTGACTATTTGTGTATTTTGGGAATAATTGCATCTGAAATTGTGAGGAATGAGTATACTATGGAATCTATGCTCTGTGAACTGATGGTTGCTATTATGATATTGGAATTAGCATTATGTAAGTTAGTAGTGGCTTGAGTTAAGCACTGTTGAAGAAAAATGCACTTAATTAGGGTATATGAATGTGTTAGACAGTAACTATTGAGTAGGAACTTATACACTGTGCTAGATATGCATTCATAGGTACACACATTTAATTGTAATACATATGATATGTTATGGTGAGCCATTGTCATGAGTATTGGACTGTTTGCATAGTTCATGAGCATTGGACCTAATTGTTGGAACCTTGGTATATGTAGATACATCTATTGATTTTTTTAGTAATCATTAGTATATTTGTACATGGCAGTGATTGCATGAGTTTAAATATGCATGTTAAAGGCAAGTTGGACTCGTATTTGCATTGCTTTTGTTTATGTGAATTTGTGAGAACTGTTAGTTATAATTTTGAGGTTTTCAATCTGTGAACAACTTGAAATTGTTTACTGATATTTGAAAAATGAATTTTATGCTTAGGTTGCTTTTGAATCAGTGATAAATGTATTTTCAAAACTCAATCTTGCATTTAATTGAGTGATTAAGCAAACAAAATGAATTGTAAGCATATGTAGATCTGTTTGGTGGTATATTAGAATTTTGAGTTGCAATTGATGCATAAACATGCATGTGCAGTGGAGTTAGGGCTTGTCATGCTTTGTCAGTTTGCATATGATGTTAAATCATGCATGTCAGAGGTTGTTTAAGGCTTAAATTGCATTTCAGTGATATGTGGATGCTCATATCTTGCTTCTGTTACAATTCTATGCATATAGGTTGAGTAAAATGCATTTTCATACATATGTGGCATTTCAGAGGCATATATCTATAGCTAAACTTTGGAAGTTGCATTTCTATGCTTAGATATGCACACCAGGAGTTATTTTGGAAGGATTTGAAGTTAACTTTACATTTCTATGCTTAATGTGTTGAAATAGTATATTTTGTAGTGAAATTGTAAGAATTGATGCATTTTACATAGCAGGAAATGTTATAGAGTGCATATCCATATTTCAAGAAGGCATGTAGAGGCATTTTTGCTACTGTACCAGTAACTGGTATAGTTGCATGTAATCTGGTACTTTTCTGGTACGTTTCCTTAGATCCAGGGATGGATTTGTGAAGAAAACTAACTTCTGAGGGTCTTTGTGTAAGATTCTAAGGACTTAATTGTGACATGGGCTGAATACATGAACGTTTATGGATAATTATGTAAGATTTAAGGGCCTGGAATTATTCTTGGGCTTTGTGAGAAAGTCGGAAGTTAGATATCGGATTCGGATATGTTCTAGATTTAATGGATCAAACTTAACCCGATATGACTTGTGTCGGACCAGTTACGGACTGACTCAGTCAGCTGGGTCAGGTTGACTGGGTTCAGCCATGTGTTGCGCTGAGGTTTTGTGTGTTGGACTAAATTTAGTTTTGGGTCGAATGAATTGAATAATTAAAATTGGGCCTGATTTTATTCTTTGAGCTCTCTTTATTTTCTGTTGGGCTTTTGTGTAGGCCGAGACTAAATGGATTTCAAATTTTGTGATGGGCATTTGAATAATTAGACTTTCGAATTTAATTAAAGTCTAATTAACTGCTAATTTGTTGAGCTTGATTAACATTAGACTGAAAGACTTAGACCCATTAATATTAGTCTAATTTCGATAGTCGGATTTAGGGAGATGATGAGATGAAGTCTGCTTAATGAACAGATACTGTGGCAAATAAAATAATACAGACCATTCTGATCCCACAAATTATACTTGTATTTTTGAGTTTAGCTATTTAATTATTGATTTCTGATTTACTGTAAATTGTTGCTTGAATTATGTAACTATGTTTATTTCTGTATTATGAGACTGATTCTGATTTCGATATTATTATTATTGGATAATAATTATAATTCTGTTGATTTGGACAAGCAACTAAATTACAGTATTAATAATGATTAAGATGATTGGGCAAGTAACTAAAGTAAGTAAATAAAGTAAGTAAATAAAGGACTTGAAACCAACCTATCGGTTAACCAGTTAAGAACCAGCACTTGCTTAACGTTGGTCTACTCAATGGATTATAGAACACCGTTAAACAAATATTAATGGATCTTGATCTATAATTATGAACAGGACCCGCTAGCGGAGCTGCGCCCCAGCCTGATTTTGAAGGTGTAGATTTATACGAAATTTTTATTAGAATCTGAATAGTCGGTAGCTTTAAATTCATGCATAGCATGTTGAGAAGTCATTTGAAAAATGCATTCTATAGCGCATATAGAAAATAGGAACTCCAAAAGAATTAATTCGCATGTTGATCATATACCATTTGTTGATTTGTAATTAAATAAGTCTGATTTTGTTTATCCGATTGGAATATAATTTGGAATAATTTAGACTTGAAAAAGGACTGAAATGGTTTCAAAGAATTTAATATTATTCTATCTAAATATAGACGGACTTGATTTGAAAATGAAACCATATGAAATTCAGTCAGCATAACATCTCTTATATGTTATAACTCACTCAACCGGTGTTATTTCGATTTGGCCACCGACCTGGCCAGAGTACTAGCGTTATTGCTACTGGAATTCCCTCTGCCTGTTTTGTACCATGTGGTTTGGAACCAATGGTTTGGGAACGGTTCTCCTTGTATCTGTAGGCCTTTGAGAACTGGAGTGTATGTTATTCTGTTAAATAATATGTTGGGTTATGCTTGATTTTGCTCTGTTGCATATTGCATATTTGCAGCATGCCAGTGATAGGCCCATTCCGTCTGGTGCCTTCGGTACGGATTTGATTAAAAATTTGTTTAAAGATATTTTAAAGCTATGTCAATTTTTATGGGGATTATTTCTGTACTCGAATCCATATAAAGAACCGTGTAACTAGAACTAAAATCCATACTGAGAATAATTTCTCATCTATTGTTTGTTTGTTTATGCCTCATTAATGTGGGGGTTCAAGGAGACGTGAAGCATGTCTAGGCCCGCGATCGCCACGATCGAGTGTACTTTTCTCAAGTTTAGGATCCGTGTTCCTAGTGTAGATGCCGATGCTACTCTCCTCATCAGTCTTGAAGCCCTGCTCGAAGTATATGTGTACCTGTATTTTGAAACTCCTGGTCCGAGTAGCTCTAGCGATGGCATGGTGCAAGAGCAGGAGCCTTCCTCGCAAGCGTAAGCGCGGAGACTCCTAAAATGGGTGTTGGTTTTGTGATATGATACTTTGCTTGTTTTATGTGTGGTTTTGAAACAAACAATATATATTTGTATAATATGTTTAATATTGTAATAACTGTGATGAAGCGAGGTATTGGCTGTAGCTAGTAACCTCAGCTTAGTAGTTTGTAAAATAAATAATGTGAAATATGTTTGTGATGTATCTTGTGCACAAATGATTTTTGGGATCTGTGGAGTTATGCTTGACAAAAAAAAATAGCTTAGTTAGTCACGCTTAGCATCCTAAACAGTCTTAGGGTGCGAGGGTGTGACACTTGTACCCCTGATCATTAAATTTATACAAAAACAAAACCCTCGACTGTGGCATACTGACATTTGATCACCAAAAATGCAATTAAAGATTTTTTTTTAAACAAAAAGCGGGGGTCAAGCCCGGCCTTTTATTATTAAATAATTAAATAATTACAAGTAAAGCCAAGTAACAAAATGTATTTAAAGATATTGCTACTCCTTTTGAAATTCCCCGGATTTCTAATAGATGTCAATCGTTAATCTTAATTAACCCCTTAGCGATACTGGTAGTGGTGGAGGTTGATACACAGGAGGTAATCAGATACTAGTGGGTTACTAAAATTGTTAGTAAAAAGAATTATAATTGTCAGTGTTTTTGTCATACTTAAGATTTTAATTTGTTGAATCATTAGGTATTAGTATGTTAATTTATGTTGTTTCGATTTTTTTTTAATTTTTTATCTTAATCGCATACTTAATTGTGTGATTTTATTTTAGTATATTGGGTTAGTATAAATATTATTTTATATACTAATCTATGGTAAAAGGATTATAAAATTTATTGTTAGATTTCTGGATTTTAAATTTTTAATAAAGCTCAAAATCTAAAAATTAGTGGTGCAAACAATTGTCTAAAGGCTAAGGGTGGTTTTGTAAAACTAATCAATTCATTTTACTCTAACCCTTTGTACTATTTTATATACTAATCTAAAGGATTATAAAATTTATTGTTTGAGTTCTTGATTTAAAATTTTTAATAAAACTCAAAATCTGAAAATTTAGTGGTGCAAACAATTGTCTAAAGGGTAAGGGTGCTTTTGTAAAACTAATCAATCCATTTTACTACATTCTTCTCTCCAAATTTCAACCTCACAACCACCACTCAAATAAAATCAGAAAAATTGGTAGAAATCTGAAAAAAATCAAAATTGAAGAGAAGAAGGCAAGGAGAGTTCATGCAACCCATCTATTTTCATATTTGAACACTTGTGGTTAGTATTTTAATTAAATTTTGAATCATTTCAGTTTTTAAACAAATTCTGAAAATTGGAGCTTGAATCAGGTCTAAAATAAAATTTTCTATTGGATTTAGTTGCATGCAATGCACTGGTAGTTATAATTAGTATTCTATTGGATTTTTAGAAGATTTTGGTTGCATAAAAAAAGGGATTTTATTCTAAAATAAATTTCCAAAATTTTGAGTAATTTTTAAAAACTATGGTCGAAAATCAAGCGGGGAACTTAAACTTCTAGTTGATTTAAGTAGTAGACAACTCTAGTAGCTATATTTCAAGTTTGGATTGATTTGATTAAGTTTTGAGTATTTTAACTTTAGGACTAATTTGAAAAACAAATTTCAGTTTTGAATCTCTTAATTGATTGCTCTATAGTTTGTTCAAATAAGTTTTTGATAGTTTCAAAAGTATAAGTAATCGGTACCAATTTTAAGGATTTCTCCTTGAAAACCAAATAAGAAACTTAATTTAGGTTGTCGTGTAATAAGTGTTGGAGTCTCGTGTCGTCTTGTGTGTTAGAAAGTCCATGTTTTTCAATTTTTTATGGTTAATTACCATTAATTAACCAACTAATTAACAAAGACCTCGATGGATCTTGTTTAAGCATCAACACATCATGAGAAGGGAAGAATCGATTTTACATCTTCTTGTTTCGTAACAAGAAGGCTCGAACCAAGGAGTAGGAGTTGGTGGCGTGCCCTCCTTCGCCTTCTCCTTCGTCGGCGGCCGCCTCGAGTCCACCAAGAGATTTAACCAATTTCTTCTCGAATTGTGCTAGCAATTGAGAAGAACAAAAGCTAATCCTTAGGTTTTCTCTCTTCTAGTTAATTAAACCATTTTAATTTGTGGAGAGAAATTGTTCAACTCATGAACTAGAGGTGGAAGAGAGGAGATGATAGAGCAAAAAGAAAAATCTGAAATTTTTCCTTTTTCCCTTTGATTTTCGGCCAAGAGAGGAGGAAGAGAGAGAAGGTGGAAAGGAGGCTAGGGTTTCTATCAAATGAGACCTCTATTTATAGACCTCTTGACCTAACACTCCCACAAAATTGATTGGACAATTTTGCCCCTCTATGGCTGGCCTCAAGGGAGGAATTTGTGGGCTTTATCACATGATACAATGGCCCAATCCATTACTCCTTTAATTGCTCTCCTAATTAAACCTCAAATCGGACTTTTAATTAACTATTTAAATAAAGGTCCAAATAGCTCAAATAAAATAAAGTATGTTGAACATAATTAATTATTAACTTATTAATAATTAATTTGGGATTAGCAAATGCACTAATTTATTTCTATATGATCCCTTTGATTTAATTAATTATAACGGTTCGCAACGACATATAATTAATTAATCAACTTATCATATTTTCACAGAACCTACTGCTGTGAATAAATAAATAATGCACTGTATTGGTTAAAGCTCTATTTGTGTGACCCTTTGAGGATTTATGCTACGTTGGCCATGGAATTAAATCGCTATTTAATTTCAATAATCATAAGCGGTATCTAGCAACACGTTATGATTCTCAATTCGCATAAATATTGTACTGCTACAATATCTCAATCCTGCATAAGAAATAATAATAATATTTCCTTGTCTGATTCTTATGTCACATGATATCATCGTATAATCCAAGATAGGAATATGTCATTCTTACAGATTATACGTTTCTTGATCTAGAGATGATTGTATCAGTTGCTAGCAAACAATCCATCTCCATCATGTTAGGAAGTGCACAAATTTAATTTTTAGACTAATTACTCTTAATTAATCCTAATTAAACTAAGTGCAAAGGAGATCTAGTGCAAAAGCCATCCAAACACACAAGAGAAAGAGGGAAAAAGGGCTACCTCTTGCGAACTTGTAATCGCAAGGCTCGAATCCGTCGAGTCGAGGTTGTGCGCACCACCACGCGTGTCTCGGCCTCAAGTCCACCAAGGTATTAACCAAAACCTCGATCTATGCTAGTAGATGAGAGGTTAAGCCTAATCCCTTCCTTCCCTTTGCCTTAATTAACTATTTAATTGGATGGAGGCAAGAGGTGCTCAACACATGAGCTTAAGAGAGCAATGGTGGAGAGGAAAAATTCTGAAATTTTTCCTTTAATTTTCGTCCAAAATATTAGGGAGAGAGAAAAAGGCAAGGTGGCTAGGGTTTTGGCTCCCAAAGTGGTCCTTTTATAGACCAACCACTCTCCCAAAAAGTTGTAACTAATTTACAACTATGCCATCACTAGGGCAGCCATAAAATGGGCCTAAATGGGCTCCATTAATTATTTAATTGGTCCTCTAATTCAATTAATTAGTGGCCCAATTAATTGCTCTCAAGTTGGACCTTTAATTTACAATTTAAATATAGGCCCGTTAGCTCAAATTAATTACTTTAATTAATTCATGTTGAACAAATTAATTATCAACAATTTGATAATTATTTAAGGATTAGAATATGCATTAATTTATTTCTATATAATCCGTTTGACTTAATTAATTAATTATGACGGTTCGCAACAGTACATAATTAATCAGTCAACATATCATATTGTTGCATTCCTTAATACAACCAAATAAATAATGCACGCATGGTCAAAACCTATTTGTGTGACCCTTTGAGGATTTATGCTCTGTTGGACATGGAAAATAAATCGCTATTTATTTCCAATAATCATAAGCGGTATCTAGCAACACGTTATGATTCCCAATTCGCATAAATAGTGTACTGCTACAATATTTTTAATCCTGCATAAGAAATAATAGTATTTCCTTGTCTGATTCTTATGTCACATGATATCATCGTATAATCCAAGATAGGAATGTGTCATTCTTGCAGATTATACGTTTCTTGATCTAGAGATGACTGTATCAGTTGCTAGCAAACAATCCATCTCCATCAAGGGGCCCAAACAGATATCATCGCTCACTAAGTTAATTAATGAGGGACATACGGTTTTCTTGATGAACAACTTTTCCCCGCACAATTCAAGAGAACATAAATAAAGTCCGTATAGCAGCCCTTATCAGGAATCAACGGTAGACGATATTTATTGAACCTATCCTCATGTGGAAAAGCTGAACCATCTCAAACTTAGAATCAAACTCAAATGAAATAAATAATGACACATAACACAATCCATATATTTATTTCACTGGGTCGCGTCCTGTACTATGTTCTATAACATATACATATGCAATTAAGTTGGCAACTCCTTACCTATGATCTGTAGAACTTAATCATCACTTAACTTGCATACTAATCTTATCCGATAATTAATATTCCTTGTTAATTATCAAGATTACGGACCTTTTAGATTTATTATTGTCATTTAATTATAAATGAACTACAGAGATCCACAATTCAGATCCTCAACCTGAATGATCTGTCAATTAATAAATCAAGGAATAAATGATAAAATATCATCAATCACATAAACCATAGAAGTGGCCATTTAATAATTGGCTCCTAGGACATAACTCTAACAATCTCCCACTTGGCCTAGAGTCAATCAACAGCGACTTCTAGCCAGTGCATAGTACTCAATGTAATATCCAAAATATACATGTCTCATACTAAAACCTCAAAAGATAAAAGATACAACTCAAAGCCACTCAGGCATACGCCTAATCCCCATGGATGCAACGTGCAACTCATGTGCGGCTCGAGATAGAGGCTTTGTCAGAGGGTCCGCTGTGTTCGCGGCACCGTCCACCTTCTTGACCTTGATCCACCCGTCATTCACAAACTGACGGATGAGATGGAATCGTCGTAGAATGTGCTTGGTCTTTTGGTGAGACCTAGGCTCCTTGGACTGAGCTATGGCTCCCGTGTTGTCGCAGTAGAGATCCACTGGACCTGAGATGCTTGGAACCACCTCCAGCTCGGTCAAGAATTCCTTGATCCAAACGCCTTCTTTCGCTGCTTCACCCGCCGCTAAGTATTCTGCTTCGGTGACGGAATCGGCCGTGGTATCCTGTTTGGAACTCTTCCAACTCACGGCCCCACCATTGAGCAGATATACGAAGCCGGACTGTGACTTCGCATCATCTCGATCGGTTTGGAAACTAGCATCGGTGTAACCACTTACAACGAGCTCTTGGTCTCCACCATACACGAGGATGCTATCCTTTGTTCTCTTGAGATACTTGAGGATATTCTTGACTGCGGTCCAGTGTGGCATACCAGGGTTAGCTTGGTATCGACTAGTCACACTAATCGGATGCGCCACATCGGGGCGAGTGCATAGCATGGCATACATAATCGAACCGACCACAGATGGATACTTGAACTGATTCATGTACTTTCTATCTGTATCAGTCGTCGGACATTGAGTCTTGCTCAAGAATATGCCATGTGACATAGGCAAGTAACCCTTCTTGGAACTAGCCATGTTGTGTTTTTCCAACACTTTGTCAATATATGCATCTTGGCTCAAGCCTAACAACCTTCTTGATCTATCTCGATAGATCTTGATTCCTAGGATGTAGGCGGCTTCGCCCAAGTCTTTCATTGAGAACACCTTCTTCAATGAATCCTTGACTGCATTCAATTCGGGGATATCATTCCCGATCAAGAGTATATCATCAACATATAGAACAAGAAACACAACCACGCTCCCACTAATCCTCTTGTAAACACAAGGTTCCTTCTCGCTTTGAATGAAGTTCAACTTCTTGACCTCTTCATCAAAGCGCTTGTTCCAACTCCTTGATGCTTGCTTCAATCCATAAATGGACCTTTGAAGCTTGCACACCTTGTTAGCATTCTTTGGATCCACAAAACACTCGGGTTGTGTCATATACACATCCTCTTCCAAGTTGCCATTTAGGAAGGCAGTTTTGACATCCATTTGCCATATCTCATAGTCGTAGAATGCGGCAATTGCTAACAAGATCCGAATTGACTTGAACATGACGACTGGCGAGAAGGTTTCTTCATAGTCAATACCATGAACTTGCTTGTAACCTTTCGCAACTAGTCGTGCTTTGTAAATGGTCAAGTTGCCATCCATGTCGACCTTTCTCTTAAAGATCCATTTGTTCTCAACGGGTTTTACTCCGTCGGGAAGGTCAACTAAGGTCCATACCTTGTTCTCATACATGGATTGCATTTCGGATTCCATGGCTTTAAGCCATTCCTTTGAGTCGGATTTTTCCTTCATGTCCTTTATGGTCAAGGGTTCGTCATTCGCAATGACGAGAACGTCATGCAAACCTAAGTATCTTATAGGTGGACGACTTGGCCTTGCCGATCTTCGTAGGGTAGACGCTTGAGGTTCTTGAACTTGTTCCACAACGATTTGCGGACTTAGTTCTTGAACTTCAAGTGTGGGTGCAACTTCAACATCATCGACTCGCGATATGTTTGAGTCTTCAATTGAGGGAGCTTGCTCTTGAACCTCTTCTTCTACAACTACTTGTGGAATGGGTTCGACTACCACCTCATTTGGCACCACATTGGGAACAACTAGATTGCCTACTTGAGGCATCTCTTGTTGCTGCGGTTCTTGAATTTCTTCAATCACCACGTTGCTCCCACTACTTCTTCTTGAGAGAAACTCCTTCTCCAAGAACTCCGCATGTCGTGCAACAACTATCTTGTTCTCGACACGGTTGTAGAAGTAGTAACCCTTTGTTTCCTTAGGGTATCCTACGAAATAACATTTGTCCGATTTGGGTCCAAGCTTATCGCTCATTAGCCTTTTCACATAAGCTTCACAACCCCAAATCTTGAGAAAAAGCATGCTTGGTTTCCTACCAAACCAAAGCTCATAAGGCGTCTTCTCAACGGACTTTGACGGAACACGGTTTAAAGTAAAAGCTGCGGTTTCTAATGCAAAACCCCAAAACGATTTAGGCAAGTCGGTTTGGCTCATCATCGATCGAACCATGTCTAGCAAAGTTCGATTCCTCCTCTCGGATACACCATTCCATTGTGGTGTTCCCGGTGGAGTGAGTTGTGGAACGATTCCACACTCCTTTAGATAATCACCAAATTCGTGGCTCAAGTACTCTCCACCTCGATCGGAACGCAAGACCTTGATCTTTCGATTGAGTTGGTTCTCAACTTCATTCTTGAACTCCTTGAACTTTTCAAAGGATTCAGACTTGTGCCGCATCAAGTAGATATACCCGTATCTACTATGATCATCGGTGAAAGTGATGAAGTATGAATAACCTCCTCGTGCACAAATGCTCATAGGTCCACACACATCGGTATGTATGAGATCTAACAAGTCGTTTGTCCTAATCCCTTTGTTAGGAAAAGGCGCTTTGGTCATCTTTCCCATCAAACATGATTCGCATGTGTCAATTGGCTCGAAAGCGAATTGATCTAAGAGACCAACGGTTTGCAATCTCTTAATGCGTTTCTCGTTGATATGACCTAAGCGGCAATGCCACATTAGAGTCGTACTTTCATGTGAAATCTTACGTTTCCTACTGTCACGTTCAACACTCAAAACATGTTCGCTAGAATCAAGCACATAAAGACCATTCAATAAATGCGCAACACCATAACAAACATCATCACGCAACAAAGTACAACTTTTGTTCTTTATTACAACACCAAATCCATCCAAGTCTAAACAAGAAATAGAGATAATGTTCCGAGTGATACAAGGAACTACATAGACATCTTTGAGTTCCAAAATGAAACCAGAAGGCAAAGTTACATCCACATTCCCAACGGCCATAGCGGAGACACACGTGCCGTTACCGACGCGGAGTTGTACTTCGCCTTTCTCGAGCCGCCTCCTACTCTTTAGTGCCTGCACATTTCGACAAATGTGAGCACAAGAACCGGTGTCAAAAATCCAGTCTGTGTTAGAGGTAGCGAGAAGGGTTTCAATGACAAATATACCTGAGGTAGAAGGCTGGACGGTTCCCGCCTTCTTGTCAGCGAGGTACTTGGGGCAGTTCCTCTTCCAATGGCCCGTCTTGCTACAGTAATAGCATACGGTCTCGGAAGTGGCCGGGTTCTTCTTTCTCTTGGAACCCTCGGGAGCTCCCTTGGCCGGACCTTGGGGCGTCACCGGGCCTTTGCCCTTTCTAGTTCGGCGGGTCTTTCTTTTCTTGCTCTTCTTGCTCTTGTCACTCACCGCAAGAACATCTTTGGGGCCCTTCTCTTTCTTGAGACTCTCCTCCGTCTCGACAAGCATGTTTTGGAGATCATCCATGCTCTTGTCCATGCCATTCATCCGGTAGTTCACAACAAAACCGGTGAAGCTGTGAGGGAGAGAGTTGAGAATAAAGTCTTGAATCGCCCCTGACGGGAAGGGCGTATCAAGCCTTTCAAGCTGCCGAAACAACCCCGCCATCTTCATGACGTGTGGCCCGACTTCATGACCCTCCGCCAATCGAGTATTGGCGACGGCCTTGATGAGACGAGCCCTTTCGGTGCGGGCCTTGGTTTGGAACATGTTCGAGAGACGAGAGACCATTTCAAACACTCCTAGACCACTATCCATGAACTCCTTTTGGAGTTCTGACTCCATGACAGCGACAATCAAGACGGACATCTCCATGTCGTCCGTGACGTGCTTGTCATGTTTGTCCTGATCCGCTTTAGGGGCATCCGACTTGGGAGCCGCGGGGACGGGAGTGGTCAAGAGATATTCCTTCTTTTCAAACCTAAGGACAAGCCTAAGGTTCCGGTGCCAATCCAGAAAGTTGGCACCGTTGAAGGCGAGCTTCTCTTTCTCTAAAAGAGAACGTAGCGAAAAAGACGAGGAAGACATCTACAACAATTTTCAAATTAAAGGTCAATTAGTTTATGTTTTGTTTTAATTTCCAATAAAGTAAAACTTTCACTACTTTAATATAAGTCCCTAAAAGTAATGAATTTCCAAGACCCCCATTTTCGTTGAGATGATGCCGGCGTCGGCACAACATCAAAGCAACTAATAATGAGGTAGGTTCTCCTTAACCAATCATACAACTTTATGACTCTTGGTTCGCGTCGCGAACTTCACTCCAATGTCCAATCCGATTAGGGTCCATTGTTAAGTAACTCCTCTCTATTTGCTCCTTGCAAATCCGATTTACACCCCGACTACCTATGGTGGACCACGATGTCCGCGTCGGCGGAATGCATCAATGGCCGAACATAAGGCGTGAAGGGGATAGAGAGAAGGAGAGTGATTTGGCTCAATCGTTTGGGACAAACAATTATGTGACTCTTGTTTGGTGGTCGTGTAAGCATACACCCATACCTATCCTATGACATTCATAGCATTCACAAACATTCACATAATAAGCATCTCAAGCATTGTTGTGGGTTTGTATGGCTCCCGCTTGCATTAGTTTTCGCCGCATCTCCATGTAGCAAAACTAATCTAACCTTTGTCCCTCCCACTAAATTCTATATGGATCTAAATCCTATATAAAATAAAGGAACAAAATTACATGTGTAAATTTCTATTCCCATCCTAACCTTAGGGGCATGCAAGCCACACAAGTTACACAAAAATTAATCAAAATTAATTAATGGCACCAAAGGCCTAATTACACACAATCACACATGCATTCAATTTACAAACCACAAGGCATTGAATCATGAGCCATACTAAACCCACATCCTCCTACAAAACAAAGTTAGCACAAGTCTATCCACTAGTGTACTTTGTTTATAATTAATGACTTTCAAGTGTCTTTGCGTATTATTTGCCATTCGCAATTTCCGTGTATAAATGCTCAAATTTCAAACAACCAAACTTGTTTAAATTCCTTTTGAAAACTTTTCAATCATCAAAAACTGAAAGGAGATCGCACAAGGAGTATCCTAATTACTTTTTCAACTAGTTTGAATAATTAGATAAATAATACTTTGATAAAAAAGTATCTAATGGGACACGACAAAATCCACAGTTTTCGGTCTCCAAAAATTATGAAATAATTTATATAAGCTCCTTGTCTAGATTGTAAATACCAGTCAAAATTTCAGGAAGAGATCATATACCATCTGAGAGAATCAAAAAAGACAAATCTGAAACAAGTGCGCGAACGCACCGTTTTGAGATATTCTGTTTTTCTTCTCAACCATCCGGTCTGAAAGATCACCTTCCATCCAGTTTTTATACATACAATATACATAGAAAAACTTGTTTAATCTATTGGCTAACTATTCATGAAAAGAAAACCACTAAGTTCTGTTTAAGAAATTCAAGTTACAAGCTTAACAATCGACTAGACCTGTACAGGAACAGACTATCGACCGAAAAGGTTTGACCTGGTTGAGGTACCAAACTTCCATGAAAAATTATGAAATTAATTTTCCTGGAATCCTAACTTAAAAATAAACAACTCTATTCAAACAATTTTCCAGAAAGAGTTCTCAGTTGGTACAGTTTATTAGAACAATCAGTTTGCTCAATAAACCAGATCTGACGAGATCTTTCTTTTCATACTTGAAAAACCACGAATTAATCTGAACCATGCAACATTCTATACATGTCCAGAAAGTGTTTCAAGTCCTCTTTAAATCTAGCCAAAGAACACTGGTACTTATATTCAAAATATAAATCTTTTAAGCCATTCAAACAGAACAGTGCAAGCAGAAACTGGTTCTGCGCACCGTTGCCATTTTATTCACAGTAAATCCATACAATTTCAGAAAAATGTGAATCCAACGCCAAAAGAACCACAATCCACAGATCTACAACTTTCTAGTTGACAGAAAAAATTTCCAGAGAACATTTCATAGCGAAAAACGCATAACAACACAGAAATTGCTGTTTCCAGACAGCAAGCAATAGCATCAACTCTACTAATCCATTAATTAACCAATTTCTCTTAATTAAGTGTCAAAATAACTTAAGCACGACCATGTGCTCTGATACCACTGTTAGGAAGTGCACAAATTTAATTTTTAGACTAATTACTCTTAATTAATCCTAATTAAACTAAGTGCAAAGGAGATCTAGTGCAAAAGCCATCCAAACACACAAGAGAAAGAGGGAAAAAGGGCTACCTCTTGCGAACTTGTAATCGCAAGGCTCGAATCCGTCGAGTCGAGGTTGTGCGCACCACCACGCGTGTCTCGGCCTCAAGTCCACCAAGGTATTAACCAAAACCTCGATCTATGCTAGTAGATGAGAGGTTAAGCCTAATCCCTTCCTTCCCTTTGCCTTAATTAACTATTTAATTGGATGGAGGCAAGAGGTGCTCAACACATGAGCTTAAGAGAGCAATGGTGGAGAGGAAAAATTCTGAAATTTTTCCTTTAATTTTCGTCCAAAATATTAGGGAGAGAGAAAAAGGCAAGGTGGCTAGGGTTTTGGCTCCCAAAGTGGTCCTTTTATAGACCAACCACTCTCCCAAAAAGTTGTAACTAATTTACAACTATGCCATCACTAGGGCAGCCATAAAATGGGCCTAAATGGGCTCCATTAATTATTTAATTGGTCCTCTAATTCAATTAATTAGTGGCCCAATTAATTGCTCTCAAGTTGGACCTTTAATTTACAATTTAAATATAGGCCCGTTAGCTCAAATTAATTACTTTAATTAATTCATGTTGAACAAATTAATTATCAACAATTTGATAATTATTTAAGGATTAGAATATGCATTAATTTATTTCTATATAATCCGTTTGACTTAATTAATTAATTATGACGGTTCGCAACAGTACATAATTAATCAGTCAACATATCATATTGTTGCATTCCTTAATACAACCAAATAAATAATGCACGCATGGTCAAAACCTATTTGTGTGACCCTTTGAGGATTTATGCTCTGTTGGACATGGAAAATAAATCGCTATTTATTTCCAATAATCATAAGCGGTATCTAGCAACACGTTATGATTCCCAATTCGCATAAATAGTGTACTGCTACAATATTTTTAATCCTGCATAAGAAATAATAGTATTTCCTTGTCTGATTCTTATGTCACATGATATCATCGTATAATCCAAGATAGGAATGTGTCATTCTTGCAGATTATACGTTTCTTGATCTAGAGATGACTGTATCAGTTGCTAGCAAACAATCCATCTCCATCAAGGGGCCCAAACAGATATCATCGCTCACTAAGTTAATTAATGAGGGACATACGGTTTTCTTGATGAACAACTTTTCCCCGCACAATTCAAGAGAACATAAATAAAGTCCGTATAGCAGCCCTTATCAGGAATCAACGGTAGACGATATTTATTGAACCTATCCTCATGTGGAAAAGCTGAACCATCTCAAACTTAGAATCAAACTCAAATGAAATAAATAATGACACATAACACAATCCATATATTTATTTCACTGGGTCGCGTCCTGTACTATGTTCTATAACATATACATATGCAATTAAGTTGGCAACTCCTTACCTATGATCTGTAGAACTTAATCATCACTTAACTTGCATACTAATCTTATCCGATAATTAATATTCCTTGTTAATTATCAAGATTACGGACCTTTTAGATTTATTATTGTCATTTAATTATAAATGAACTACAGAGATCCACAATTCAGATCCTCAACCTGAATGATCTGTCAATTAATAAATCAAGGAATAAATGATAAAATATCATCAATCACATGAACCATAGAAGTGGCCATTTAATAATTGGCTCCTAGGACATAACTCTAACACATCAAGGGGTCCAAACAGATATCATCGCTCACTAAATAAATTAATGAGGGACATACGATTTTCTTGATGAACAACTTTTCCCCGCACAATTCAAGAGAACATAAATAAAGTCCGTATAGCAACCTTTATCAGGAATCAACGGTAGACGATATTTATTGAACATATCCTCATGTGGAAAAGTTGAACCATCTCAAATTTAGAATCAAACTCAAATGAAATAAATAATGACACATAGCACAATCCATATATTTATTTCATTGGGTCGTGTCATGTACTATGTTCTATAACATATACATATGCAATTAAGTCGGCAACTCCTTACCAATGATTTGTAGAACTTAATCATCACTTAACTTGCATACTAATCTTATCCGATAATTAATGTTTTTTGTTAATTATCAAGATTACTAACCTTTTAGATTTATTATTGTCATTTAATTATAAATGAACTACAGAGATCTACAATTCAGATCCTCAACCTGAATGATCTGTCAATAAATAAATCAAGGAACAAATGATCAAATATCATCAATAACATAAATCATAGAAGTAGTCATTTAATGATTGGCTTCTAGGACATATCTCTAACATTGTGTTGACACGAATTATTTTTTTAATCGTGTCGTGTCATGTCGTGCTAAATGGTGAAAGGAGCTAATTAACATGATACGTATTTTGGCACGACGCGACTAACACGTCATGTCGTGTTAGTCGTGTCGGATTATTTTACTATTTTTAAAATAAAAAATATTAAAAAAAATTAAAAATAAAGGAAAAAATTTTACTGAACCGTACTAATTTATTATTTAGTTCAGTTTAAACTTTTTATTAATACTTTTTATAAAAAAATAATAATTAGATAAGAACAATATGAGTGAAAGTATGGAAAATAATATGATTTAGTATTATAAATTAGATTTAAATTATTAATTTTATTTAAATAATGAACATTAATAATTAAATTTGTGTTGATGTATCGCGTCAGTTCATGTCCGTGTCGTGTTGCGTGTCAAATCGTGTCAATATTTCAAAATTTCCAACATGACACAATTATGACACGACACTGTTAGAAAGTGTTGCCAATGCTCAATTTTAATTTTTATTACAATTAATAGTAATTAATTAAGCATACAAACACCATAGGATCTAGTCTCAAGCAAATAACACACATCCAAAGAGAGAAATGTTGTTGGAATTCTATACCTTTTGAGAAATCGTATCCGCAAGGCTCAATCTCTATCTTTAGGAGTCGATGGCGTGCTCACCATCACCACCACCTCGCCGGCCTCGAGTCCACCAAGAAGATTAACCAAGGTCTAAGCACAAGTGCTGGCAAGTTCAAAGACCAAAGCTAATCCTCTTTCCTTCTTCTTCTTACAATTAACTAATTAAGTAGAAGAGGAAGGTGCTCAACACATGAGCTAGAGGGATGAGAGGAGAGAGCGATGGAGAAAAGAAAATTTGAAATTTTCTCTCTAAAATTTCAGCCAAGGAGGAAGGAAGAGAGAGAGGTAGGTGGAGGCTAGAGTTTTCTCCCAAAAGTGACCCTTTTATATAGACAACTCAACCTAACTTTCTTCAACATTTTGCTTGACCAAAATACCCTTCTATGGCCGAAAATTTCATGGGCTATGAGGCCTTCAACACTTGTTGCCTTGGCCCATTTAATTACTCCTTTAGTTGCTCTTTCAATTAACCTCAAATTGAACTTTTAAATAATCAATTAAATAAAAGGTCAATTAGCTCAATATAAATAAAGTATGTTGATAAAATTAATTATTAACTTATTAATAATTATTTTGGGATTAGCAAATGCATTAATTTATTTCTATATGATCCCTTTGACTTAATTAATTATAACGGTTCGCAACTGTACATAATTAATTAATTAACTCATCATATTTTCACAATACTCATTGCTGTGAATAAATAAATAATGCACTGTATGGTTAAAGTCCTATTTTTGTGACCCTTTGAAGATTTATGCTATGTTGGTCGTGGAAATAAATCATTATTTATTTTCAATAATCATAGGCGGTATCTAACAATACACTATGATTCCCAATTCACATAAATATTGTATTGCTACAGTATTTCAATCCTGCATAAGAAATAAAAGTATTTCCTTGTTTTTAATTCCTATGTCACATGATATCACTGTATAATCCAAGATAGGAATGTGTCATTCTTGCAGATTATACATTTCTTGATCTAGAGATGATTGTACAAGTTGCCGGCAAACAATCCATCTCCATCAAGGGGCCCAAACAGATATCATCACTCATTAAGTAAATTAATGAGGGACATACGGTTTTCTTGATGAACAATTTTTTCCCGCACAATTCAAAAAGAACATAAATAAAGTTCGTATAGCAGCCCTTATCTGGAATCAGCGTTAGACGATATTTATAGAACCTATCCTCATGTGGAAAAGATGAATCATCTCAAACTTAGAATCAAACTCATATGAAATAAATAATGATATTTAACACAATCCATATATTTATTTCATTGAATCATGTCATGTACTATGTTCTATAACATACACATATGCAATTAAGTTGGTAACTCCTTACCTATGATTTGTAAAACTTAATCATCACTTAACTTGCATACTAATCTTATATGATAATTAATGCTTCTTGTTAATTATCAAAATTATGGACGATTTAGATTTATTATTGTCATTCTAATGAATGATCTACAGAGATCTACAATTCAGATCCTCAACCCGAATGATCTGTCAATAATAAACTCTAGAAACAAATGATCAAATATCATCAATAACATAAATTAAAATAAGTCAATAAACTATTGACTTCTAGGACATAACTCTAACAGACACGATAATACAATCGTGTTGTGCCAATTCTGTACTCGTGTCGTGTCAAGTCGTGCTAACACTCATGCATGTTGTGCCAACACGATCGTATCGTGTCATTTTGGAAAACACTAGCTACTATTTCAGGGTGTCACAGTTTTTTGCTCTCTGATTGAAATCAAAGTTAGGAAACACAAGTACCTATAATCTATTTAGACTGTTTTGCATTTTTCATGTATTTTTTTTTTTAAAGGTTATATGAGTTTTACTGGCTTGGAAGCTTCTTTGCTAAAGACTACAGTTACCGTTATTTTAAAAATCTCAAACAAATGTATACGAAAATAATAAGAATTTATTTTTCCTTTTAAATATAAAAATGCAGATGCTATCAGTATTAAACAACACAGACTTTGCAAACTATTTCAATAGTTTTTTGTCAGAAATATATCAATCCCAATCCCGTGTCGCGCGACACCAAGTTTAGCGCACCTACGAGCTGTCTGATCTGATCCGGACGGTTCATTTTTTTCGGGCCTTACAATCTGTTACATGCACGGGGCTCCCATCATCCATCCGATCTTGATCAGACGGCCAAGAGTTGCGCTACACCAGGTTGTCCCGCTACACCTGATTTCAATTTAGAAATATATATTTGAAGTGAATTATTACGTAGTTGAAGTAATCATATTATAATTATTTGCCAGAAAGTTTGATTTGTGAGAATCCTTTAGATGCGCCGAAAAATCCGAATGGACCCAATCAGAAACGAATGCAAATATTTAGGTCCGATGTTTACTGCGAGTTATCGTTTTCAAATTTATTTTATTCCAAGTTTGGTATTTAACTGGTGGGGTTTCGCGCGATCTACATTTTTTTTTTTATCTATTGTTTGTTTGTGCAAATATTTGTAACAATATATAAGCATTATAATAACATCGGATTATAGAAAAGTATATGATATAATAGAGCAAATTTTTTTCGGAAGTCTCTAAAGTTTATACATTGTCCAATTTTTTTCACCAAACTTTAATTTGTCCTCCCAGAGCCACTTAACTTTGCTATTGTCCAATTTTGGTCCCTCTGTCCACATTCCGTTTAGCTCCGTCAAATATGAATAAATTTGGTGCAATTTTTGGTGTCCGAATAGTATCTTTATCTCCTTCCTCTTTCTCCCAGAATTCCTCTTTCTCAAAAAAAAAACTAGTGTCTCTCTTCGTCATCTCCCTCTTTTAAACCATAGCTTTATCTGTCTCTACTAAACCCAACTCCAACTTTACCCACCTCTCTCAACTACCTTCTTGGTCTCTCTCTATCGCAGTTTCTTTACCCACACTGATTCTTTTTATTATGACCGGTGATGAATGTTGATAGCCTTTTTATTTTGGCTGACAGCAATTGTAACAAAAAAAAAAAAAACAATTATGGCTATAAAAAGAAACATGCCTTAGAATGTAAGGATGTAATTGGTTCTATCGAGTAATTTCAAAACTAATGATTCATTGCATAATGGTCAAAGTAATGTTGTTGGAATTTTAAAGTGAAAACCTATTCTCATTGTAAAATAGTGTTGGCATAAGAAACTCTCGGATTGAAGGACCAGTGACAACCTATTTTAATAAAGTACTCCTGGACAATGTTAATAAAATACTAATATTTCCAACCTATTTTAAATAAAGCAATCTCGGTCACAAGGATTAGTTTTGTTGTTTTAATATGGTTGCAGTAAAAGAACACTATATATTGATAATACTTGTTTATTTGGGTATTGTAATTTGAGCTAGAATTTAATTGTTACACTTAATACTGCCATGTGCGCATAGTTTCACTAGTGGTTCCTTTTGCTTTGACTGGTAGGGACGTTCTCCCAAATTGTTTCAAAAAAAAGAAAAAGAAATACAAGTTCACAATTTTCTTTAGAAGTCACAAATTTGAATAAAAAAAAGCAATTTAATTGAGCTGCTTATCATAAATTGGTCTCTTATCAGAACGATTTCGGTATCTATCTTTGACAATGTCAATCTTTATGCCATGGCAAGAAAATTATCTCTTCACACCTGTACTTGGATTTTGAAATCGCGACAGAGTGAGATCCAATCTCGTGAGAGACGCATCAACAGGGGAGAGATCTAGTGTGATTTTAGGTTCAGTAAAGTTGGAGTTGGGTTTGATAGAGACAAATAAAAGTTGGGCTTAAAAGAGGGCGATGAGAAAGACGCTAGCTTTTATGGTAGAAAGAGGAAGGAGATAAAAGATACGATTCCGACACCAAAATTTGCACCAAATTTAATCATATTTGACGGAATTAAACGGAATGTCCACACAGGGACCAAAATTAGACAATAGCAAAGTAAGTGGCTCTGGGAGGATAAATTAAAGTTTGGTGACCAAAATTAGACAATAAATAAATTTTAGGGACCTCCGAAAAAATTTACTCGATATAATACGATAAAGTAGTGCAAGAGCATTGCACAATAAATTTAATTTCATTTATTTGGATTGGATGACTTATATAAGTTATAATATTGTAAAATTTGTAAAAAACGCTCAAAATCATAATATTTACTTCAAAGGCTTATGCTGATAAAGTAGTCTGCAAACTATTTTTCTTTCTTTTTTTCCCTAAAGGCTTATGCTCACAATTCTGAAATTTTGTTTTGGAGATATTGTCAATCGACAAATATAATTATACGATAAGAAAGTTTTAATGCTCTATAATGAATTTGATGAGAAATTTATAGAAATTTTCATAAATAGGTTTTGCTCAAAATAGCCTATAATATTTTTTTTCAGGTGCTGTAACATGCTCATAAATATGAATTTTACAAATTGGCTAAGGTTCAATAAATTTCATAAATTCTAAATTATGAAAATTTATTTAAATATTCTAGTGGTTAAAATTGGAAAATAAAATTATACCAATGGATGTTTAATATTTTTCTTAAGATGTCCATAAATTTCATGGCAAAATGATATTTAAATGACCCTCAAACATCTAAAATGAAAACATGTAAAATGAAAATGGTAGCTCTGTTTAAAAAATATAAAGAAAGGAGCTGCCCATTTGTTTCGTTTAATTTGAAGAAAAAAACAAAGGAAAATATATCAGACCAATAGTTCATGCGCGTGAACCAGGGAGGGAAAAAAATAAGAAAAGTCTTTATGTGTATCCGTACAAATTGGTTCCTATTATTAAGTGCATCTAACTTCCATATTAAAAAATTTCGGTTGTGAACCGAGTCCCAAGGGTGCTGATCCAGACAACAAATTATTTAGTACGAGCAACAAAATATTTTATAAATGACATCATTACCCTCCTCCTAAGCGAACAAAATCGCATTTTTCTCTCCTTTTTCTGAACAATCTTTCCTGGTTGCTAATTACTTTCCTTTCCATACTAAGTACAAAATCTCAAAAATCACACTTGGACCTCTAATATCAGTATATCACCACTAATTTACACCACCGCTTCTCTTCGCAAAATACAACTAAGGATTGCATTTTTTTTTTTTTTTGGGTTGATGAGTTACGAGGTGTCTCAATCTAATTTGTGATGTCACCACAGTACCTTTTTTCTTTTATATATAATATTTTATAGTTTCAATTAAAGTCTGATTTACACTTCAATTGAGGCAGTTGATACAGACAAATTAGGACCAGTTAACACTTATCGGTTGTTGCTCCATCCAAACAAGTTTTCAATGCAATGAGAATTTAGAAAAAATAATTATTTCTTGCATATATATATGTTAATTTATTTCTGTCAAGGTCGTTGCTTTCGGTGATTAATTTCTTCGTTATATTGTCTATTAAATTGAAAATGTCCTTTTGATTTCAGACATGAAAAACACACGCACAATCAGATGTTAGTATTGTTAGAGTTTGTATGGATCTTAGGAAAAACGAATACAAATCACTTCGTATAATTAGTACTTTACTGCTTAAAAATGGATATTGATTATAAAATTGACCTGCTAAATTATTACAAAAGATGTCTGGAAAAAAACATAGAAATTTATGTATGACAATACTACTAAAAACAATAAAATACCTTGGCATAGATCAATGCTCTACGTAGTCAATCCAATCATATTTGCGCTCTCTTATAGCGTAAAAAAATGCAAGTTAGGAAGGCATAATTAAAGAAAGTTTTTCAGGGCTAATGGGCTATAATCAAATTAAGGAAGTTATTACTGTAATTTAGGTAACAAGAAATAACATAATAGTTAGGGGTATTTTGGTCGTGAGATTTTAAAAATGTTGCTCGAACTAACTTATTTGTTGTGGGGCCTACTCTGACAGAAGAAAGAGAAAGGAAATTCTCTGTACACCCAGCGCGGTCTAAATGAAGAGTAAAAACAAAAAAAGGTGGTAATTCAAAAAAAAAAAAACAAAAAAAGGTAGTTGGGCTGGGCAGCTCATGAACACCAAGCATAACTAAATAAAACTGTACATGTCCTTGTTGTCACATGGGAGGGAGAGACAGGAAAAGAAAGTAGAGGGATGAAACAGCGCTCCGTACGGTAATTCATCCATCTGGTCCGTAGAGTCCCATGACCATCTATTCGCCGTACTGTCCCCTGACCAGGAAAGCGAGAGAGATGAATCTAAAATAATTTACTGTTAAGTGGGCTCCATCTGTCAGCCACACTGTTAACCAATAATGCTTATAAACAGTAACGGACGGATCTACTAGGTCAGAAATATTATATTGTTCGATTCGATTTGTTGGTAGTCTCGATCAGACGATCAGATAGCAGTAGACATAATTCTTGAATAATTAGATATATGTCAATGTGAAAAATTGATAATTAGAGATATGTCACTCTTTTTTTTTTTTTTTTTTTGAAGAAAGAGGGAGATCTTTGTCATCCAATTTTTTCTGAAATTAAATATGCATGCGAAGCTTGAACCCTTGAACTCTTGGAGGCCAGTCTTACCACTGAGCTACTAGTCCACCACATGCGAGATATAAATTATAAATTAGTTTTATGCCACCATAAATGGTTAAAATTAGTTTTATATCATTATTTTCGGTCAAAATTAGAGATATGCCACCCGAGTTATAGAAATGCCACTCTAACTTTTTAATAATGTCCAAAATACCCTCTCGTTAAGAAATGAAAAAGAAATTTATTGACATGAATTAAATTTTAAATTTCAAATTTTGAAACGTATGAATTTTAGTCATCAAAATTTGTCTATCTTCTGTTAAGATTTCAACATTTTACTAAAAGTTATTACTATTAGTAAATATGTCAATACAGTGGCTGTAGTTGTACAACATAACAAAAAAAAAAAAAGAAACTAACTGAAAATGTGTATTAATAAGCTTTTAATTCTTGCAGTTCTTACTACTTTCAAATTGATATATTTTTTTCAGATATAAAGCTTTGAAATTAGTTGGATTAAATAAACCAAGAAATGATCTACTTTATGGTCAATTTTGAAATTAGTTGGATTAAGTATCACCAAAAAATGATCTACTTTATGGTAAATTCTTAAATATCAGGTCCGTTCACCACTTCGAAAATTAACTTTTAAGGGATATATTCATTCATGAGATGTGAAAAAAAATCTCATCTTAACTTGTGATAAATTATGAAAATTATATATGTTGCATCAATACAAATGAAATAGAGATACAATATAAAGTTTAATTATTTTATCACAAAAATTAGAGCTCAGTTATATCGATTCTGGATTAGAAGAGAACTAGGGGACTTTGTTTGTCGCGGCTTCGCCGCAACCCCCCCTCTGATATATTTTTGTTAAAATAGCTTGTGGAAGCCATCGGTTGTCAAATCACCGTATTACTTGCTACTTCGTATTTTTTTTCGATACATATATACACCATTTGATAGTATATGCAATCCGGCAAAGTACGAACTTTTTTGTTAGAGCGCTTCTAGTGAGTATTTTTTTTTTTTGTGGTCTGCAAGTACAAATGGAAAAGCAATCTATGTTTACATAATGACTAGCATGCTTTGTCCACCCTCATAATTTGTATTTTTATAAATCACTCATAATTTATGTTATTGTTAATTAAAATTGTAAGCTTATGTTATTGCTAAAAACCTATTATATAATCTTACCACATGTAAATATTTAATCTCATGTAATCTTGTTACCATAGTTATTTTGTATTAACTCTTTCAGAGCTTTGGAGATATACCTTTAATAGTCACCCACATTTTGTCCTACATATATCACCTTTAATAGTCACCCACATTTTGTCCTCCATCGGCAGAGAAAATTCTTTCATCATCTCTAATTAAGTTGTTTTTAACAAAGAAGAGAATTGAATATCAAAAAATACTTTTTTTCCCTATTGTTCTTACTCTGTTGTAGTTCAAAACATCCAAATTATGAATGTTAAGATCTTACTTTTTAAAAGATTCAAAATTGGGCACAAAAGCATTAGAGAAGAATGGGCATAAACCTTGAGTGCCTATAAACATCTCCGTAATTAGTGTTTGCTTAAAAGTTGTAAATAGCCAGCACTATATTTCTCTTTAGATACTTAAAAAAACTTTTTGAGCATATGCTTTGTATGTGATCTACCAAATATCCATTGAAACTATTTTTGCATAAACATTTTAACAATGTCTTTTCCACTCTCTCCTTGACAGCAGATTATGTTAGCCCCTTCTTCCTACCTTCACTGAAGCTAGTACCTGACGGTGTCATCACTGGTATAGTACCATCTCAACGTTGCCAATGAACCAACTAAATTGTTGTACAATCTGAGCATCCAAACGAAAAGTATAACACTAATTAGATGCACCAAAAAATACATTATTTGTTACCAACCCATCTCTAATAAAGTAAACCAGCCAGATTTAAAGCTAGAAATATTACTACGTGTCATGTTAACAAAATAGAAAAAAAAAACACAAATTTACAGAAGACATTACTATTTTGTAGATATCATAGTTTATTTATGCTAATTATGACTACTATTTATTGATATCGTGGTCAAACACAATTAATTGAAATGCCCCTTTTGGCTAATAGATATCATAGTCAAGAGCAAATGCCTCAAAAATGTCCCTACATGTTTTCATTTGCAGAATTTTAAGGGGGTGATTTATTTTATGATATAAACATGCACATGAGCTTAGTCATAAAAAAAGTATCTATCTTTCTTATTACGTCAATCTTCAATATGCTCACTCTAATTAGGCAGACAATTATTGATATTTTTTATTCATACCTGATGAGAAGCGAGAAGCTATGTACTCGATGGAACAGAAGACTTCTCCGTCATGGATCTAGGAGCACAGAGGTAAAATTTCCCATCAAATTCTGGAAGAACTATGAGCGACTTTGGTTGATTACGTGACACTACTTTCATCGCTAAGGTGTTTTGAAGGCAAAATTGCTCATTAAATTTTAAAATTACCTTTTCAAATGATGTAGCGACTACTTTGCGAGGTGTTTCGGATGATGAAAAGCAATCAATCAAAACATGATTTTACACCCTATCCCAAAGAGAACATAAATTGTCTTGAGAAAAAGAATTTCAGTAACCTGAGATTCTTGCATCTCTCCATGGGATTCTTGCATCTTCCTCCGTCATATGTCAGTAACTTGCATCTCTCTATTGGACAATAGTGTCTTGGTCTACTGGTATCCAGTATGGTCAAATTGTCTTTATGTTGTCAAACATGACAGCACCGAGCTGTCAATAAAGTTACATGTTTATAGTATTTTTTCAATTTAGTATTATTAGAGTTAACAACGTTTCTCATATAGCAAAGCCCCCAAACAAATAAAAAATATCCTCTCATAATAGAAATGCATGATATCTAAATAGTACCTCCTTCGGTGTTGTAATATTGTCCAATAAGGATATTTTGCACATCATTCCAAAACAAATCACACTCATTTCTAAAATAATTCTATAGCACTGAATCAAATTATTCTGATTTGTGAATCAGATTATCTCTCTTAAAATGTCTTATTTACCTTTGTTCTCCTCTGAATCGAATTCCTCTGATTTGAGATCAAACCAACTTTTTTTTACTTCTCTCCATTCCACTGATTAACTCCTAGTAGGGAATGAAGGCACAGAGATTTAGGATAAAGGGTGTGGCTACTCGTCAAATATCCATTTCCCCCAATGAGATCACAACATATTCTTGTAAAAGTAAAATAAATATCCAAACTTCGAAAGCATAAATCGAGCTTACTTACAAAGACCTTTGCAAAGTAAAGAAAATTAACCGTTTATTTACCTTAAAAAATGCAATGTGCAATCTCCAGCTGGTTGCCTAATGCAGCTTAAACTGAAGACCCGGGTTGAAACTCTAACTACGTAAACGTGAAACAGTAAAAAAAATATTGAAACAAATTTTGAAAAGAAATAAATAGAAGAAGAGGAATGACAACTCATCATTGATACCACTGAAGTCGGTACCAGTATAAGATAAGCCTTGTAATACGCAACAATAATGTCATGACTGAATGGCATATCTGCACCTGTAACACAACAGTAAGGTTCTTATGAGTTGGGAAAAAAAAAGAAATTAAACACTGAAATGAATATACAATGAAACTATTCTTGACGTCCAAATTTTAGAGGATTAGAAGGTAACTTGAGGTTCGAGATAACTGCCACTTTATCATTTACCAGTTACATGAAACTCATATTTTAAATTATCATTTACTGACAAATATACCAGTAACATGAAAAAATTTGTAATTTTAATCAGCAAAATCATAAGGCATAACTTGTGCCTTTTACCCATTCTATCATTTTCTTCTACTTACAATACATGCCTAGTGGTGTTGAAATACCAGTATAGGAGGTGGGAACATACACAATCGACCACCAGCTTCTTTGTGAATTAAGAAGGGAAGGATCTACATTAATTTTAGCAAAAAAACATCATCTCCTTCCTTCATTCCTAAAAGGAAACTACCCATGCTTTGGAGGAGTCAGCAGCAATTACCTGGAAATGATCTAATATTATATTTGGTAGTCTTATTATGACAATTACCTTCGGAGGAGTCAGCAGCAATTACCTTTGGAGGAGTCAAGTTTAAAATAATTTTGAAGTGACATTTACTAAACCGATATCCCGTCTGCATCTACGCCTACTCCGTCGGGGCGGATGAGTCCTCAGAAAAATGAGGTTGAAGAGGACTAAGACAGCTCCGCCATGTCAACTGCCTAGCTAAATGGATCTGTTTTCTCCTCCAAGTAAGAAGTAAAAAAAAAGTGAACTTGATTGCTCTTCTAAACTGCCAGCTTGTAGGCTACCTTCTACCTCGTCCTCCTCCTTGTCGGTAGGACAAGCACAACTAACAAAACTGTTATCTAACAAAAAATAAAAACTTTTGATTAAAAATTTACTTTAATGGTCTACATGGTCTTAAAATAGAATGCCCAAAAAGAGGAAAAAATAAACATACTTCAAGGTACAGGAGCTCACCAGGCCACCAGCCTTGATCTTGCCACAACCCTTTATACATGCATACTCCAACTGCCTTTGTCTTCACAACAAACTATAGAATATATTTAAAATTAAAAAAAATAAACAGACGACATGGCATACCGTTATGACTTCACTAATAATGTAAGAATTCAGCAAAATGTTCGATGCTAGCATACAGAAGGTGCATCCTCATACACATTTATTTCTATACATTTACCAATCTGCGATAGTGTTTATTAATATTTAAAAAAAGGTGTTACATACCTGCAACAGCTGTCTCAGGGCCCGACATTGGCGTTAAAAGCCTGGTGAAAATTGGGATGTTCGCTTGGTACCCAGAAACAAATTGGATCTTCCTTTCTTGCAACAAAACATACACGTGTATCTTAAACTTTCACCTATACACCAAAAACAAAGCTCTTTCAAGACACAATCTGCCTATTTCTGTTTCTTTATGCCGCTATATACCTACATCAGTACCAATTTTATCCCAAGAGTACTGGGATACCCTAACATGTTTTACATTTTCACCTAAGTGCCCATCAGAACCATTATTTATACACAACATCTCAATCTCAGAGTTTGAAGACATTATTTTCACCTTATAGGTATGAAAAAAAAATGTAAAATAGCCCTCTAAAACCGCAAAATAAAGAGAAGAATAACTGAACCAAAACTAAGTGACACATTACAAAACAAAGCAAGAAATGAAATAGACCAAAGATAAAAGCTTGCTCAGCACCCAGCAAACAGCTCTCATCCAGCAAAGCATGTATCTCTACTTCTGACCATTCTCCAGTCTGAACATGCTTCCTTGGGCTCTGCCTCCCATTTCTAGTCATGGTTCGCCTGTCAATTGCTATTACCCCCAGATCTTGCTCAATTGCTACTACCCCCAGATCTAGTCATGATTTGAAAAAGCAAGTTGTTTACTTCCATCTGAGCCTTCATAATCAACATTCTTGGACTCTGGCAACCCTTCCTTAGTCTTAATCTATCACCTAGTAGTCCTTGCAATCACAATGTAAAGTTATGATAAATGAAAATATAAAGGGGACTGATTTAGAATGTTAGATCTAAACATACCCAAGACTGTATAGTGATCATTTGCATAGTTATTAGCTCTTAATTTTATAATTAACACATAATATTCTGATGGAAAGAATTTGATGGAAAGAATGTAAGACTGCACATAGAAAACTTATAGAATTTTCACTTAAAATAATATTTATTACTTAATCTGTCCAACATTGAACATATGTTTTTTTTTTTTAGCTTTTATCCATAACCAATTCGAACACATTTAATTATTATACAAGAATACTCATTTAGCTGACCATGAGAGTAAGCGGAAAACTATCAAGCATCTTGTTATTACTTACAGAATTCCTTATTTTTTCAAAAAGAGAAGCCAAACTATGAAAACTAACTTTGATAATTAAGACTTCTTGGCATAAAAATACCCCCCACAGAATTAGAAATATTAGAAATTACTCAAAGAACCCTCTATTTTTTTTAATTGATTGTATATGTAAAAAAGAAGGAAGGCCCTTTGCATTCTACTATTTTTCAAGATCAAATTCAAAGGCTTTTGATCAGGTATACTGGGCTTGAGAAGAGAAATATAAGATGTTCTTGTTTTACATGCCTAAGTTATACATTCAAACTTATGTATTGACAAACCATGAAGCCATGCTTCAAAGTTGCGTAAATCCTTCTGAGTTTTTCTATACTTAGGATAAGTCTCATTGCAACTAAACTGAAATTCAACAGAAACTCTTAAAAACGACCAATTCTGCATTGATTCAAGTTTCTTTCAAAGGTTCCCTTACGAAATTTCTCTTTTCTATGTAATTTTCATTTATATTTAGGTACCTGCTAATAATATCTAAATATTATAAAGGATGACAGTAAGTTCTCCAATAAAGAAAGATTTAACAACGTACATAAAAAGGTTTCTGACTTTCTGGTTTCTCAATGTACATGATAAATCCATATCTTTGAAAACACAATTGGAAGCCTAAAGCAATGTTTTTATGACTTGCAAGTTTTTTATTACAGATGCATAAAAGGAGAGGGAGGGTTTCCTAGAGTTGATAATAATCAATTGATTTTTTTTAGTTTTAAGATCATAATTTTATACCAGTAAAAATAAGGCTCTGAAACATTCCATAAGCACGCTCAGACATGGCATGTTTCTTGTTAAAATAGCACCTAATGTAGCTTTCACCATTGTTTCTTTTATTTCCAATTTAACCTTGCCATCTAAATATTGGTATACTAATGTAGGTTTCTTTCAACTTCACTAATAAAAATTAAATCATGAGAGGAGTCTAGCCCTCACCAGATCTTAGCAAAAAAGAGCAGCAAGCTGACACCGTCTACTTCCCTGACCAATTAGTTTGCAGCTTCACCCCATCTTCCTCCTCAACACCTATTGAAGAACATAAACAATAATAGTAAGATGATTAGATTCAAGCTCTACAACTTTACACCTATCATCTAATATAAAAAATCAAATGAATATAAACAATAATACAGTCAGCTGGAAAAAAAAAACAATTAGAATGCATCTTGCCCCAGCACCCGTGGCTGAACTACCTCAATTTCCTCTATGATAGAAAAAAACCGCAAAAGTATTTAAAAAAATATGATAGAATGATATATTAAGATTCTAGACACACTAAACATAATAATTAAAATTGGACTAAATTGCAATGAAATAGAAGGCTAAACCCTTGCTACTTTTGCTGATACCCTTGACAGCTTCCTTCACACAGCACAAATGAAGCTTTACCGACACTTAAACCGCAAAATTAAGTAAACAGAAAAAGGACAAACAATTATATGGATTTTGAGGCCCTCCTTTGCTCTAATCGTTTGCCAGAATGCCTCAGACCATACAGTTGTAATGATAATCTGAAATTGCAAACTATGAAAAAAAAAAAAACTCACCAAATTATCAAAAAAATAAATAAAAGAGATAAAATAAAATCAACGCATAGAAGAATTATAAATAAAGAAACAACAACTATGTATTAGCTTTTAGAAATTTAACAAATTACCTCATCAATTGATGCTCGGAAAGCTTTTGTTGGGGTGAGGAGCAATCGACAGAAGATGAGGTTGGAGGGGTTTAGGCGGAGGAGGGGTCAGAGCGTTGGTTTTCTAGTGGGGTGGGGGGAATTCGACAGACGGACAGAGGAGGAGGATGTGTGGCTGGGGTGAGGAGGGGAGTTGGCGGAGAAGGAGACGGAGATTCACAGAGGAAAGGGAGGAAGCGACAGTGGTGTTGTTGACGGGGTGGTCTCTGTTGGGGTTGGTGGAACTCAATGGAGGAGGAGGGAGGGGTCAGGGGTTGGCGGAGGAAGGGTTGGGGGTGATGCAGGCTGTTGGCAGAGAAGAAGCTATCGATATCTGATCTCTATCGATTTCTCATGTCGACGAGAGCATCGATCTCTGATCAAACGTTACAGCTAGGCTCTCCATGGTCGGGAAATCGAAGAGAGAGAATTTTCTTCTCTTTCTTCTCTCTCGGTTTTTCCATTGTCACTCGGAAGAGAAATTGTGAAAAAACAAATGCTTCTACCTAGCGAAAAAGAGAAAAACCAAATGAGGATAAGGAGAAGCGGTGGTGGAATTATTGTTAATGTACAAATCACAACATTTATTGTGAAACACCATATTATAAATAACTAAACAAAACACATCGGTCCACATATATTCAGAACACCGGGCTCACAATAGTGTACAAGACAGCACCGCCCTCCTCTGTCTAAATCAGACCGTACGATTGCAGCGGACGTTCCCGATAATTCCTTCCGAAATTCGTTGACTAAACTCGGTCCACTGTAAAATAAACAGAACCACAGCTCTTCGTACAACCGCATGATTCCTAAACAAAGGTCCAGATAATTCACAGAGAAAAAGAGAAATAGCACTATTCGGTTACTAAAATTGTTAGTAAAAAAAAATTATAATGGTCAGTGTTTTTCACTCTCCGATTGAAATAAAAGTTAGGAAACACAAGTAACTATATAATCTATTTAGACTGTTTTGCATTTTTCATTGTAATATATATATAGAAAAAAAAAAAACAGGTCATATGAGTTTACTGGCTTAGTAGCTTCTTTGCTAAAAGAGTAAAGTTACCGTTATTTTGAAAATCTCAAACAAATGTATTCGAAAATAATAAGAATTTCTTTTTCCTTTTAAATATAAAAATGCAGATACTATCAGTATTAAACAACACAGACTTTGCAATTTAATTTTTTTTTTGCCAGAAAGATATATTTTAAGTGAATTATTACGTAGTTGAAGTAATATCATATTATAATTATTTGCCAGGAATTTTGATTTGTGAGAATCCTTTAGGTGCGCCGCAATTTCCCAATGGACCCAATCTGAAATGAATGCAAATATTTAGGTCCGAGTTGTATTGCGAGCTCTCGTTTTCAAATTTACTAGGTGGGAAAGCGCGGCTTCGCCGTGCTATAGCGAATTTTTGATAATTAACAAATGTGATCTTTTGCTTTAATTATCTAAAAGTTCTCTCTTGCTCCCTCCTTTTGCGATCAATTTCTGTCTTTTTATAGAAAAAGTTTGCAGCATCTGATAATGCTACTCTCGTTTCCCTAAAAAACCAAATGCTATATGTCTATTTTAAGCTTATATCTGAATTATTGAGTTTATTATCTTTCTTATAGATTCAGGTAGCTCAGTTATTCATCTCCACTCTATGTCTATTTAAAAAAAAAATTAATAGGGTAAAAAAGTAAAATCAAATATTAAAATTAAAAACTTTTAGATATATATAGGGCCATGAGAGAAGTTTGGTACCACTTAATTTGTGAGGATACTAATTGTATCTATATCTGGTCTCTAGTGAAGTTTTTAACTTAAATTAATTGCTTTTTAGAAAACAAATTGTGTAATTTGGTTTAAAATAGGGACGCAATTAGACCATTCTAATAAGTTCAGCCAAGCAACAACTACCCATATGTGCTTATTAAACTTGTACTGTCCGGTACTCCTGTTTGTACCAAATGTGCTTTTAACCAAAAGATAAATATAATTAGTCTCTTTTGTTAATTACTTCTTTTAGAAATTTTCAACCAAAAAATAATTAAGCAGTCAAGATGTAAGTATTTATTTGATTGATGAATATGAAATTTTAAATGTCAACTGAAATGGTAACGTTTGATTTACATTCATTGAATAGTTTTCCCAATATCCTTTATTTACAATGTTTTTGGACTATACCAGTACCGGTATTGGTACCAGGTTATTACATATAATTCTTAATTCCCAATGTGATTCAGAGAGAAGTTTGATTCAGTTCGGTTTGGGATTATAGAATTGTATTTATCGTACTTCACTTTCATGTGCACGTGTTAGTTGCCGTAAATTTTATTATTTGGTACTTCTTTTATAAAGTCAAGCTTGTGAAAGTCTTAAACACAGTATACACTTGAAATTTCGTTTCTACATTACATATGGTCGACTACATGGTACCAGAGATGGTTTGCCATAGTTAAACAATTGATATTACACATTTCCTTTGGCTACTTATAAAGACATTTGCACAAATACAATAAACGAAATGCTCCCTGTATGCATATTGTATCCACCTAATTATTTGATACTTGTCAACACGGCCTTCCTACTTGAACTCTTACTAATTTCCAAATGTGACGATATGTTCTGTTCAATTGTTGCGCCTGACAAGCTTCTGACAACTTGGACAAACCTTTGTAAATTAGTCCTCCACTTTTCAATTATCTAAATGTGACCTAATAATTAATTTATTTAAGAATTCTAATCTACATTAAGCCAACTATCAACAGTAAAGAGAAGCATTATGACATTTGTGTAACAGACCTGATGCATCCTGAAATATGATTTTAATGGATTTGATCAACTGAAATAGTTTAATAGAGAAGGTCATACTTAAACAGTTCTATGCTAGGGCCTATTAACAGGAAAGTATTTTCAAATAATTGACCCTAGGATTATGTTAAAATCACAAAGACATATCAAAACAAATTCAGAGAAAAGAAATGTTTCATATAAAGACATTCATTTTCCTTGAGGAAATCTGGCAGAAAATATATGACTTTTATGCAAAGAAGACCTTGCAATAACTTTAATTTCACCTAACAACAAATTGAGATGGGAATTAAGAATTCAATATTTTAGAGGTATTTCAGATGGATATATATATAATTTTTTTTTTAAAAAAAAGAAAGAGGGGTAAAATTTGAACATCTGGTCTAAGTAGTTAGGATGCGTACCTCTTTCATCCAGTGACTTGCTAGCTTGTTTCAACACCAGTAATAGACACAGGATACTTGTTTTCTTGTTGATTATTAGCTCTAGTGTGCATGACCATTGTTGAAGTCGAAGTTTTATTGTCTGAATTGCCATTATCATTACATCATCTTGTCACGTGTTTGTTTGCTAGATTGTCTCTAACTCATGAAAGCAACACTTATTTTGTATAACTGCCAGAGGAGAAAGGTTTTAATGGCTGGAGCATCTTAAGAAGATAAATATTTATTGGAAAATAACATAAGTTCAGTCTCTATATATAATTAATTTTTCAAATTTGGGATCATTTCAGAACTTACAATGGGTCCATAAAGTTGGCATCCTTTAATAATTTAAAGTTAAGCTGATGATTAAGTTTTTGTTCTCAACACGTATTTATTGGAAAATAAAATGAAGTTTTTGCCACTGCACATCAATTGTGAATAATATTGAGCATTTCATGTGACTAAACATGGATTCATGTGCCTAAACATGTAATATTGAGCATTTCATGTGCCTAAACATGGATTCTGTGTGAAACTTGCAATTAGAAGAGGACAATAGAGGAAGTATAGTGAAATTGTATCCATAAGTGTTTGGCAAAATCAACTTTTTTGGACAACTCAGGCAAATGCATAACTCCTTGTGAAGAATGAAAGAGATCAAAGTAAAAATAACTGCCTTCATGTAGGAGTTGTGCCATTTGCTACACTCAGGAAGTTCTCTCTCCCACCATGCAGGACCATTCTCTCTCTCAAATGCTTCTCAATTCCTCTCTATTCTCTGAAAAACGTAACACATGGTGAGTGATGGAGATGAGATAACAAACAATTTTCGTCATTCCTCTCCATCCTCCTTTAAGGGTAAGTAAATATGTATTTTGCCTGACTTTCAAATTTTTTCTTCAATTTTATTATTTTGACAAAATAAACTCTCGATTAGCTAGAAGTCATTATGTTCCCTCAAACAAATTTGAATGGGGTGCATCAGGTCATTAGAAAACGATTTGAGAATCAAATTGTTGAGCTCACCTATAATTTGACATGCTTCCTGGTGTCTTTCTGCCCCTCTCTATATTCATCTGAGATTTAAGATATAAACACAATTTTTTTTAAGAATACTTCAATTAAAAGGTCAATTAGAGTGAAATTAGTAAATACCGTTAAACTTGCCGAACCATATATCTTTAAGCTAATTTTCCATTAACAATAACCAATAATTGTTCAAAATTTACCTACTTTTTAATATTAACTGTAAATCAAATATTCAAAATACTGAATTAAGAAAGACAACAGTATAATTTCCCTAAAGCCCAATTGAAACTAATTTAGTAATATTTAAAAAAAGGGGCAAACGATTACAATGGCATGCACTAGGGTTTTCCAAAATGACACGACACGACACGATCGTGTTGGCACGACACGATCGTGTTATCGTGTCGTGTCATAATCGTGTCGTGTTGGCAATCTTGAAAAATTAACACGATTTGACACGACACGATTAACACGCAACACGACACGAACACGAACTAACACGACACGAACATGACACGACAACACGAATTTAATTTTTAATATTACCAAAAATAGCTTCATAAACATATTTCTTTTAAATTGTTTTCCTAAAAAATTATTTAAATTGATTTTATATTAAAATTCAAATTATAACCTTACTTTTTTTTAACGTCTATTTACTTTTTTAAAATATTTTATTTTTTTAATATGTTCAAACAATAAAGAAATGAGTTAGCAAAAAAAATAAAATCATCAATTAATATTTTAACAAAAATATTCTGACAATTTTGTACTGATATATATACTGAATTTTGAGAATAGTCAAATAAACCGCAATAATTTTTTTTCTCCATTTTAATATTTTAACAGTTTTTAATAAATTATTATAAAAAATAAAGAAAAGTTTCTGACACGATTAACACGACGTGTCAACACGACACGACACGATCGTGTTAGTCGTGTCGTGTTAGAATGCGTGTCGTGTTGCCTCTTCTCACCACTCAGCACGACAGACACGACACGATTAAAAAAGTAGTTCGTGTCGACATGACACGAGACTCTAACACGATCGTGTTTGACACGACACGACACGACACGCACGATTGGAGAACACTAGCATGCACTCCAATTTAGCTTCAATTACTAACTAGGTTCCTTAGCTGTCGCTGCTTCGCAGCGACTAGTTTTGTTGTATTATACTTTGTTAAGTAATCATTAGGAGATACAGTTGTACGTAAATAATTAGAACACAATATGTCATGTGTTTCTGAAAAAGGATGCAAGCTAATAGCATTTGTCATAAAAAAAATCCATGCCACATTTGCATTATTTGCCTAATTTTAGAATCTGACATCAGAACTCTATTCATACTTCGCCATATTGACACATTCATAAAATTTAATCTTTAACTATAACAATTACCGTACAACCTTTTGACCCTCAAATTGAAGTCCTCTTAATTTGCTTCTAAATTATTCCATGGATACATAAACTATCATGTACAAAATCTAGAATTCACAACCATGGGTTAAAGGGTATATATACCAGTAAACATGACAGAGAGGAAAGAGAAGCTAGCCAGTGTCTGGCGTTCCCTGGACTAACCAAGTCGCAAGAAGCGGAGATGGAAAAATTTTGAAGAAAACAAAAAAGCAGTTTTCTTCAAGCTCAGACCAGCATCACCTCTATATATCTCCTCTCATGTATCTGAAACAGTACACGTCTAATCATTTAATTTTATTCAATTTGATCAATTATTTTCATGACTAATAATATCTTATTATTTAATCCCTTTAATCAATATTCTTGTTCGGGTCAACCTCATTGTTGTTGTTATACCAGCAATGCAGTTCCATTCATTTAGTTTGGTTGGTATTAAAATCTTAGCCTTCATTTGTTTCTTTTAATACAATTACAACAAAATTATACATATACGAGTTATTTACTTATTATCCATTGTTGAAAATGCAAAAACATGCTATAATTGTTATTTTCTTTTAAAATTGAATAGACCCCCCCATGAATACTTCAATCCAAGTCTTAAATTACTGGAAAAATTATAGTTTTCTTTTCTCAGGTGTAAACATTCAAGATTTATAAATGTAATATGTGACAAGTGACTCACTCATAACCTGTACATATTTTCATAACATCAAGGGGCGAAGTGATTATGCATCAGATACTGCTTAGAATCGCCCATCCGGAAGCATCAATCAAAGCCCTATTTTACTGCTCAAGATGCTTGCACTCTTCATTAAATTCACCCTTGTTCCCTTTTGTCATCTTTACCTTGCCCCCAAAAAGTGACTCACTCATAACGTGAAAAGATAAAAAAAGTGTGGTGCATGAAGACAATTATTTAGTGGTGTTTGTGTACCAGTTGGGTAAAAGTCACATCTTTGGCAAAAAAAAAAAAAAAAAAAAAAACTGTTTTAAATCGTGGATAATCTTGATCAACTACAAGTTTATGTTTTTCGTGTAAGCTCGATGGCCGAATCCTTCTTTTTTCCTTTTTTGGTTGTTATCATTCTCCTCTTCTACGAAGGATCAATTTAACTCCTGAACCTCAGTAGTAACGTTTGTGGTTGTGCAAAAAGAATACATATATTACTTAGACATAATTGATCAATGATTATTAGTTGTATAATTGATTAGAGCCACACATCTCGAGTCCATTACAAATACACAGACAGTTTATGAGAATATCATTTATGAGCAAGTACAACCCTGTATATGCCCTATATACAATTGCTGATGTACAACCCTTTATATGCCCCATATCACAAATGAGAGTATCAACAGACATTTTTTTGTAAAGACAATTTTTGTAATTTTCATTTACAAGCCACCTGTGAACCCTGACCAACTAAGGGAATAAATAGGAGTACGTCATTTTTTTAAAACAAAAGTTATCTTAGATATTTGCTATCAAACCGGAAACTACAAAAATTAGCAAATTACTGAAAGATTGCAGTCAATAAATGAATGAAGTATCCTTACCCATTTTCTTTCAGCTTTTCTAAATGATATCATATGATGTCAATGCCAATCTTGATAACAGGTAAAGAAGCCAAGAGGATCTCACACCATTCCTATCAGCATGTGCTGCCTTTTGCATCAGGGGTGTTAGATCGAACTTCTGCCTTGCATGATGCCTATACAAGAAGAAGAAAAAAAGTGAATGAACCAAGTGCATTGTAAACAACACACTTAAATAATTTCACTCTTTTTAAGGTACCTCATAATAGCCTCGAACATTAATGGAAATAAAGTATAATAGCAATAATATTGCACCTCGCTCAATTAATGATCTTTTAACTCTTTCTTTTTTTAGCAATAAAATATTGAGCATTGAAGTAGCGAGGGGAAGCATTGAGCACAATTATATCTTATATGATAATCAATATAATTGACAGCTGTTGTAGCGTAAGTAATATGATAGTTAATCAAATTACCATCCAGCATGAACAACAGACCAAGTCATCACACAGAAATGATTAAACTACAGCTGGGGCATATTTTCTTTTGTTCCATGCAAACTCTTATCTTTCATCCTATAAATAAAAAATGACATTATTCTTCGATACCATTTAGCGCACAATGCTTTCTGTTACAGTCCCGATACACTAATGAGCCTCTTGGAGGCAAGATTGTCGTTTTAGATAACATATCTGCAAAATCAACAAAAAATTCAAAATATAAGAGGCACAAATAAGTCAGTCATTGTTATAGAGTACAGAGTCTCTCTTTCTTCAAAACTGGGTTTCTATTTGTCATTTGGACTTTACTTAATTGGAACTGACCGCTTCTAAGTTCTAAATGGGGTTTTAAAAATATATTAGACTGCACTGTATAACACCATTCAAGTCAGTGGTTCAGTTATTCTACTGTTATATCATCTACTACACCATCTATTTCTATCCCTTGGGTAGAAATTAAGCTGTATTCTTTTAGCTATGCCATGAATTACCAAAGTTGTATTTTTTTCACCATTTTGTGCCATATCAGTCTCTTAGCAGGTGATGGCATGAGCTATATTCATCATATTCTTTGACAAGCGAGGTGATTGGTCAAATTATTGAATTTTAAGTTTGTGTTTTCAGATTATGATAACAACAATGGTGTCGGTCTTAGTAGTATATCAGCTATGGCTGTTCTACAAAAAGGTATAGACTAGATGAATTGATTTTTATCATTTTGTATTCTAAAATATTTGATCTCTGGCATGATACAAATAGGTACATCTATTGCTAATGTTTCTAAATTTATTGTTGCTAAATAAAGAATGGGAATTAAGCCATATAAATTCGAATAAGTTAATGAGAGATGTGGGGGGGGGGGGGGGGTGGGAGAGTGGCAACAGCATAAAATAATTGTACTAATTACAGTGTAGTTTGAGGTATATCATAAAAGCATTTAGAGTGCTGTGTAAATACTGAAAGAAAAAAATTTGATTTGAAATAAAAGCGACTGTAGTAGCAGTTACTGCAAAGCACGACAATACATGTACAGGTACATATATTCACTAATCCAATGCGAAATCCATTCTAAATAGTAAAAAGTAAAGGTTGGTTAAGCAATTACTGATAGCACAATTTCCTTATTGTAAAATATAAGATCCTAAAAATTCAATATAAAAAATTTTAGCCAAAATTTAGACATCTCAGGTAAACAATAAAATTAAGGATTGAGGAAAATAAATACTAAAAAGGCTATTGTAATTTGAGGAGAATAATGGAGTAAGAGGAAAAAGAGGACTGAAGCTGTACCTGATTTTGCCCTATTTACCCGTGGTTTAAACCATTTGAGTTCAGAAAATTTACACATTTTTTTGGCAAGATGAGAACCTTTGCAACGCTGTAAGACCAACAGCCAAACATAAATGAATCTGATATTACAAGAAGAAAAAACCTTTGAGAGACTTCTGTAATAGTTAACATGATAATTTCAAATTCCATACTGATCGTTGTAAATTTTGGAGTGCTCTAAATTTAAAGACAAATATATAATATTGTACTGTACTGTACTATTGATGCAGCAATACAGCCTCCGCAAGAGACAAAAGACTTGGTAAAGGTGCCCATCATGATGTCAAAATTAGCGGTGTCCACACGTAATAGCTGACAAACGCCTCTGGCAGTCTACCCACAGCTCTGATGCTATGAGCCTCAACCAAGTATGTATAAGCCTATGAAATAATTTAAAAGAAGAACGATTGACAAATAATCTAGGCTCCACATTAAACATCTCAAAAATACATCCTATATACCTTTCCTTTGGCTCAAAAGAACTTTTTTATCCTGCATCCTACAAACCTTTTTGAACGAATTTTTCTTTTGTATTGGCTTTCACATTCACTGCTGTGCCTTTTTTTTCACTTGACATTTGTGGTGCTGGTATTGAACCTGACCAGTACTATTACAACTGATACCAGATATACTATCATTCTATTAAGCCTGTGTCATTGTTCTCTTTTTCCAAGCAATTACACAATTTGAGGAAGAACAATCACAGGACCTCAAGCAGACCAGGCACACAACTACAAAGAATATAAGAAATAAGTACTTCAGGTAACTATTCGAAAAAAATGGAACCTTATATTTCTTGCAAACAGCTATTATCTCTGGCATTTTGCAGAGTTCTCTTTCCATACTATAAATTCCCTCGATTATTACAATTATTTTCTACCAGGGCCTGTGTATACGTATGTGGCTGTCCATATGCAATCTGCTCTATCAGCACCTCTTCCAGATGTGGTACATCTGCATAACAATTTTTGCAGTATAAGAGGTGAAATTTTGGGGTAAAAGAAAATAACAGAGAGAAAAGGTATTTGTTTGTTAAAAGGTGTCCATATACTTTTCTTTTTTGCTTTTTTGTTGTTTCATGTTAGGGTTTACTAAACCATGTACTTGTCTGTTAGTAACGGTACCAATGAGTATATAAAATACTTACTGTTATGCTAGAAAATTCGAACTGCTGCACCAAATCCCCTTGCACTATTAACAATTAAATTATGGCCCAGGGGGTTGCTAATAATAAGGCCACCATTACATACTTACTGTCATATCTTTAATTTTCAGAATCCGTCAGTACATATATATATATATATTTTGGAATTGACGAGGTTGATGTTGTAAAATTTAACAACTTTATGGTTTCAATGGTGATTAGCTTCAGTCGACGACGAACTCGAACTCATCAGAGCTGATTAGCTTCACAATTGTGAATCAGAATCTACCCTTGAACCCTTTGCATTTGATTTTGTTTTTGATGCACTTGTCTGCCTTTTCATTGACATTGAGAGCGGTAGATAAGGGCAAAGAAAAAAAAAAAGCGCTAAGAGAATGACAATGAATAGTTTTCCAGCAAATATGCAACTGATCTGTTATATGCAACTATTATACTTCAGAATTTCAACAATTCAAAACAACTATATAACTTGTGTCTGTAAATGAACTAAATCCCCAAATAGCGGTAGCTTCAAACGAAATTAAAAATGTGAATCATGTACCTCTTTTCCAGCTATAAGACTAGTGTGCTGCAACTATTCATGTCCTCCTCACTTCTCCTGCAATGAGATAATCCAAATAAATTGCAAGATAGGATTAAAATTTTGTAGAATGGATTACAATGGCAGTGGTGTATGTTAAATTAAGAAATATCTAAACATAATGCATCACTGTACCAAGCAGATAGCAACTATGAGACGAGATGAAATTTATAGCTCAATTGGGTTTCCTGGTGCTAAATCCAGACTGATTCTCCCAACGCAAGTAAAAGTAACCAAGACAAGCTTTTGTTATTAATTGTTGACAAAAGAAAAGGAAAATCTAACAGACAAAACACAATTTAAGTACTATTGGTTGGTTCTTTTTTATAACATGAACCCACTAAAATCTATACGACCTGTACCTTTAACCATGCCAATGGACAAATATCAAAAATTTAAATCAGACCTCGTATCACCTTAGAGACCTCGTGACAGATCTTTATGGACTCGCCATGATGATAAGAGCAAAGATGTTTGGTGATCTCCCATGATCAACGCGTGCAAGACGGAGAAGCACGCAAATAAAGAACTGTGCAGCAGCGGCTTGTGCTCGTTCAGCGGCGCTACACCGCAAGAGGTACCGACCAAATTAAGTCTGAAATTAATTAATCCATTAATCAATCAATTCTTTAAAAAAGAAATTTCCCCAAAATAAAGTAATCAAACGAAATTCATGAAAGGAACAAAATCTAGTTAAAGAACGACTACTGGGTAGGTGAAAGAAGGAGAGGAGAGCTTACAATCACCAAATATATCAGGGACGGTAGTGGAGGCCTCGATGCACACCTCTAGCGCGCCGTCCGATTTAGGTATTTGTTGCTTGCCGGTGGTTTGGGACTTGGGAGGAGGAGGAGGAGGAGATGGAATGATTTTTTTTATACGAGACTCAAAACTCTCTCAGTGAAGGAATGTTTTTTTTATTCGAGAGTCAGAAGATTTGTACGAGACTCAAAAATCTCTCTGTGAAGGCATGGTTTTTTTAATTCGAGAGTCAGAAGATTTGCGTGTGACATAAAATAGGTTCTTAATTTAGTACCGTGGACCAAAGGAGATAGGACCAGATAGCAACTTGTGTACTTCAATAAATTTCATACACCATGTTCACACAGAAACGACACCCACCAATCTCTCTCAGACGGAAATCCAAACGCAGGATTTCGGACGAACGGGCCAGATAAATCGCGCCGGAAATTGAGAAATCGCACTGTTCATAGGCGTGATTCTTGATGCATTGTTGCGTCAGCAGTCCACCCTGAAAACCAATCCTGGCCATCCGATTGCAGATCCAACGGCTGGTGTGGATTTGAGTTTGTAATCATGAGATGGCACTATTCACTTAACGTCAAAGACAACCCAACTTTAGTAGGTTTTAATACAACTATCTGTATACCTCTCTGAATCCCAACAGAAAACTAATTTTAGAAAGACATATTACATAATAATGGAGCTCGAGGAGATGCAAAATAATTGATAACAACTATGTTCTTGGTTTATGAAGATACACATCAATGGATCCCAACATAAATATACATTCCCCATTGCTCTTATAACCAGAAAGTTAATTAATATTGTACTCTTCTGTCTCACCAGAAAACAGTCGTTTTTTCTTCATCAGATACAGATTTCATTGATTGTAATTAGTAGATAACTAAGGAATATTTGATTTAAAAAAAGAAGTACAGGATACCTCTTGGTGAAAGCAAATCAACATGAAAACCCAAATGCTCAACAAAATACTGACAAAGATCTGTCCTCCCATAGAACGCACTGAGATGAAGGACAGTGTGTCCATTACCAAAGTTATCTTGTATTGTTTTGATTCTATCTCTTATCCCTCTTCCTTGGCTCAATCCTTTGGCCACCTCTACAGAAACAAATACCGAAATTAGTCTCAGTTTTAGCATTTATTTGCTGAATATGTTCACCATTGTACTGCCTTTGGAGCTCAATGCTCAAAATTGAGTCTCACCAACAGTTTACCACCAAATAATCTACCAAATAATCTACGAAAATTTATCAAACTGAAAATAAATAGAATAGTTATGAGTTCAAAATACCAGAATACCAGAATAAATTCTTGCTAACAATGAATTCTCTATTATACGACCGCTCGTCAGGCTCAGACAAGCAAGACGACTCTAGAATCTTTCTGTGACGCCTTTGATTGTACGGTCAGATTGCTAGAGATCTGCTGCTAGCAACTGGACGCAGTGAAGGAGAGAGATCGGCTGCTCCAGTCGATACTTTTAGAGTGTTACAGGAGATGGAGGAAACAAAGAAGAAAATGAAGGGTATGGATTGAGGTGGTGTTAGCGGAGGAGGAGGTGACAGAGAGGAGGGATGAGGAGTAAGGGTTGAGGTGGGATTGGTGGAGGAGGAAGCAAAGAGAATGAGAGGTAGAGGATTTGGCGAACGCCAAAGCGATGGAGATAAGGGATGAGTTGCAGACTTGCAGGCGTGAGGCGGGGATTTGCGAATGAGGAGGCGAAGGGAAGGAGGCTGGAGAGATTGAAGAGAGGCGAAGGAAGGAGAAGCTGGGAGGAAAAAAAATGCTGGAATAAAATGAACGATCAGATTTTGCGTAAAAAATATGAATGAACAGTGAGATTGGCGTGTTGAACAGAAGGAAATATCGGACAAGATAGCGGCCACGAGAATTAATATATATCTTAGATTTAATTTCAGGATTGATATTTAATAATACTTTTGGCAGTCTCAATCAGATAGCAGTAGGCTTAATTATTATTATTATTTTAAGATAAGATGGGATCAAGTCCTCCAACTTATTTCAGCACCAAATCTAATTTTTAATGGGTGATAAGGATCATCTTCAGAATTTATCATCACATCGACTCCTTAAAAATATGTTTTCTATCTTCTATTTTCAGAATGTGAATAATTAAGCGCTAATTTTCTTTCCTATTTTTGTCGCATATTTGGTCATCCCATCATTCCTAAATTTATCATCTAGAGCGTACTCTCTCTCCCTTCCTAGCACTTATGTTTTTCGTCCCTCTCCCCACCGCATTTTTTCCAAAACAATTAACATTTTTTCTAGCACAATTAATTTTTTTTCCATGATAGTTAGTAACATTTTTCAGGACAATTCGTTTTTTTCCAGAACAATTAGTTTTTTTTTTTCAGGACAGTTAATATGTTTTCTAGGACAAACACTTTTTCATGAACAATTAGCATTTTTTCTAGCACAAACTTTTTTTCTAGAATAGTTAGTAATATATCTTGCAACACAATTAGTTTTTTTTTTTCCGGACAATTATATTTCCCGGGGTGAAAGTGGAGGGGGAGGAGCAGCCAGCGCATCGTTGACGTTGAGGCATCGAAGGTATGGAGAGGAGAGCGGAGAAGACATTGGGGATGGGGCGAAGGGTGTGCAAAGGAGAGGTTGTGCAGCGTCGGGAGAAGGTCGAGCGGGATTGGCCTAAAGGGTCGGAGAAAACATTGGATATTTCGCGTATTTTTCGGATTCCGATTCGGATACGGATCGCAGTGAAGTTTATTCATTTTGATTTCATCCCTAATTGGCCTAACTGGTCTTTCGAATTGGTCTGAACTAAATGCGGTAAGTTGCTCTATTATTAAACTGTTTTTAATCATGTACAAGTTTTCTTTGATTGTCATTTCTGGTTAACTACCCGCTCATGGTTAAGGTTACTATTTTCTACTTGCCTCACAACTGAAACAAAATTCAAGCACCTAATATGACACTGTTTATCAACTCATCAGCCATTAAATATTTATCAAAAATGTATCAAAAGAGGAAATTGCCTTTCACTGCAACAAAGAAATAGAACTTAATTTTTTACTATCTTAAAAAAAAAAAACTTAATTTTTACAATTGAATCAGACATCATTCTATGATCTAGTAATGTGATTAATAAATGCAAGCAACTCGGTATTAGAAGAGCCACCATCACCAACTGCCCGCCTGACGGCCTCTTTTAATTCGCGTGCACGCCGTTTGATTTCCTCTCCTTTATCATGAACCATCACTTCTTTAACAGCCTTCTCAATCTCCACTGCCAGCAAGACCTCTTTTCGAGGGCTCCAATCTCTGACAATCACGCCAACCTTTAGATAACTCGAAATAAGCACTGCATTCCATGGCTGATCAGAGTGCATTGGCCATGCCAGCATTGGTACTCCCATGCTAATAGACTCAATGCAAGAGTTCCACCCACAATGGCTCATGAAAGCTGCAGTTGCTTGATGAGCCAAAATCTCTAACTGAGGTGCCCAATCTCCAATTATTATGCCTTTACCTTCAATTTTTTCAATGAAACCAGGGGGCAATTTATTTTGCCAATCTTTTTCTCCCTCAGCAATTAAGTCACCACGGTCAGCTTCTCGCAACACCCAAACAAACCTCTGATCACTATTCAACAATCCGATAGCTAACTGTTCAATCTGCTCATCAGAAATAGATGAATTGCTGCCAAACGATATATAAAGAACTGAGCCAGGAGGTTGTTTGTCAAGCCAATCCAAGCAACGATGCCTTGGCCCAGTTGTTTCTGTTATGACTGTTGGATTTAGTGGACCTATGGCAAACAATTTCTTTCCCATAAGATCTGGTTGCTGCATAAATAAATCAAGGAAATCACCTTCAATCACACCACAAGTGCTTATAAGCATACCGGACTCTGGCATGCTTTTGCTTTGTGCAACAATTGCAAGAAATTCTTCTGTTGTGCAATCTTCCGTTGAGGGTGTGTTAAGGCCGAATGACTTTATTAGGTTTCCGGCTGGACCATCTTCACCTTCCCATGCTAAAACACTTGAAGGCGGTGTACATCGAAAAGTGTAGGGCTCGCCGTTAGGAAGTGCAGCAGCTTCTGTTGCTGCAAATGAAACCAAAAAATCTGATATGACCACAACTCGGCGTGAAGTGGCAGATAAGGATTGTAGAAGCTTGGCCAGATGAGGTTGTACATGCTTAAATTTTTCAAACAAGGGCTGGAGATGAGCCGGGAAGAAAACGGACGAGTTGGGATTTGGTGCAGGGGAGGTATATGGGGGGATGGGGAGTTCATGAAAATGGAGGGAGTTTGTTGCGGAGGCAGGCCAGCCCTGTAAACGAGACCGGGCTTGATGGATGTGGGTTCTGGGGGCCGCATAGTACACGGTTAAACCATGACTAGAGAGTATAATTGAAAGGTGGAGAAGCTGGTTCAGGTGACCTTGCGCTGGGTAAGGCACCACAACTATGCTTACATCAGCTTTACTTGCCTCCATCTTTCTTCCAAATTAGTAGTTTGTTTGGTGAAAAAGGAACAGAAGGGATGCTATTTAGTTGAAGATACTCGCTGATATCTCTTATTTTTATACTCATTTTGACCATGCTTAGCATCAAAATTACACTCAAACCAATGCAATTATCTCATAATTAACTGTGATTTCTAGGATATTGGTACTGCCGCCGCTTCTTATTTATTTTGTAGAATTTTCGTGGAAATTGAAGACGAGATACGACAAGCAAGAAGGATTTGAGCCTAACCCATAGCTAGACGACTCATTCCTGGCTCACAGACGCATGACATAGACCCGGGAAGACCCACAAGTACCAAGACAGATCAAATTCCTCACGAAGGCCCAAGTTTCAGCCCATACCTCGAGACAAGAGCGACATTTCGGTCCGAAATCCACAGATTTCGGTCCGAAATTTATATATGGAAGGTGAAATTTGGTAAATCTGCAAGAAAGGAAAGGCTCTCTCTTGCCCTAGCCGCCTCCGAGACTTTCCTGGGGTATTTCTATGCGTGATTGGGAGGCAGACAGACATCCTACTCTCTCCCACATACTTTTCCACCTCTTGCACAAGTGTTTTTGGCCCTTTTTCCACACGAACCACCACGAAGGCAGCAGCTTTGGGTGCGACGGCAGCTACCCAGATCTGTTCTCCATCGATTTCTGACCATAGAAGAAGAAGTAAAGCATTGAGGCTATTTGGTTAACTCTTTCATGACTTTATCTTGTTATTCTATGGGTTTATTTGTTGTTTTATGCATGATACTTGTTGTTATTCGTAGTTTGAATATGTTAGGCTAAATTTTAATATGTCTTAAGGTTAGGTAGTAGTTTAATTTGGTGTTTGTTATGGTTTGATGAGATACGACTACGTTATGTGATGTTGCTGTGTTGAGATATTATTTATATGCTTGGCTATGTTTATGATTTGTTTGATTGTTTACCTATGGATGAACTGCAGCGTCTTTAGGCCATTAAACTAGAATAAATCGTAAAAATTACTAAGTAATTGAGGTAAGCCATTCACTCGAAAGAGGGGTTAACTTACGACCGACAGGTGTAGTTTCTAAATGATCCGAAAGGACTTAGATATCTCTGGAATTCCAACACAAAGAACTTAATTGACTAAATTCCAACACGAAAGTCTAGGACTAGTCGGTTACGTGGTAAAAATCGAGTTCCTTACCAAATCCAATCTAAAATTGCGACAGCTGAGGTCAGGATTTAGGTCTGGTCGACAAGTAACCTTCACATAACTTAACCAAAAATTATCAAATCAAAACAAAGAATCTGGAGTGAATTTCGGCACGATGATCTATAAATTTCGGTCCGAAATTTATAGATTTCGGTCCGAAATCCTGTCTGTTTCGTGCGAAAGCACGTGTCAACAACGCTCCAGAGCCAAATTAAATGAACCCGAAACCTTAGGACATTTTCTTTCATCTGTTCGAGTCCATAAAAACATAAAAACCAACCCAAAATATTTTATTATTAGTTTCTTCAATTTTTATTGTTATTTGATATTATCTTTTTAAATCAAAACTTCACAAAAATTATTTTGTCTAGCTTTTAAGAAAAACTAAGTCCGGTAATCATTTTTACCGTCCCTTGGGTTCGACCCTTAGCTTTACCCCAACGACTAGTAGGGTAGAACGAAGGAATATAAATTCATTTGACCTAGGTTCTGAAACCTCTATCAAATTGGCGCCGTTGCCGGGGACGGTTTTGATATCGAGTACTTATTTTAGTATTAGGAGACTAGATTTTTTTTATTTTATTTAATTTTTCGTTGTTTTCTCTTGTGTTGTAGGTTGAGAACTGGCCGGAAAATCTAAAAATAGCAAGTCACAGCCTCAGATTTCGCGCAAATATTTCACCAGAAGGCTTGATTCAGATCCAGAGCTCAGCGACCAAGCGGATTCGAGCCATACTCACTCCGTAGTTCAACCGGCTCCCGAAACAACACAAATTTCGGACCGAAATTCTCAAGAAAAAGAGAAAACAGCGGGCGACATGGCAGGAAACGGAGGCCCTCTCAACATAGAAGAAGAGACCCAGAGGTTGGAGGCCCTGAGGCTCCAGCTTGAGCAATGGGAGGCCAGAGTCGCAGCCGATCGCACTCGTCTTGACAACCAAAGGCGAGCACTTGATGACGAGCGTCGGCGATGGGAGAATGAAGACGAGAGCGTCCGTGGCAACTCTGATGGGGAAGATGCAGAGGAACCGGCCAGATCTCTCTTGGAGATTGCAGCCCCGAAAGCCAAGGACGTAGCAGGACCAGTGATCATCCCAGGAATCGATGCTAATAACATGCAAATTGCTCCAGCGCATGTTACATTAGTGCAACAAAATCCATTTTATGGAAATGAAAATGAGGACCCACATGCTCACTTGCAAACCTTTATTGATTGCACACGTTTGATTAAATTTAATGGTGTCCCTCAACAGGCCATTAGACTTTTGTTGTTTAGATTCACTCTTAAGGACCGAGCCCAAAAATGGTACAAGACTCTCAAAAAGGGGTCTATTAGGAGTTGGGATGCGATGGCACAAACTTTTCTTGATAGATATTTCTCTTCTGATAGGGCAGATTCAATTAGGAGGGAAATCAATAATTTTCAACAAAGGGAAGATGAATCAATGAGGGATGCATGGGAACGTTTTAGGGACCTAGAAAACTCATGCCCACATCATGGCATTCAAGATTGGATGGTAATTAAGGACTTTTACAATGGTCTTTATGACAACATCAAAATTAACCTCGATTCTCTTTCAGGTGGAGCATTTAAGAGACTTGATGCAACGCGAGCACGCGACTTAGTAGATGAATGTGCAAGGAGTTATACATGGCTACCACTTGTTAACAATCGACGCCCAATTGTCAAGCAACAAGTGCATGAGATCACGACAAGAGACACGAGAATCGCCGAGCTCGAAGCGGAATTGGCGGCATATCAATCGCCCAAGGGCACCCAAGTGAATTACATTAATGATGGGACCTCTTATAGTTCAAAGTACCAATATAGAAACCAGAACCCACCGAACTTGTATAGAAATGTACAATCCAATAACAGCAATGGGGACCAACCTTTTGAAAGAAAATCTGTTTGCAATAAGGAAGATGTTCCAATTGTTGTTCAAGAATTTATGCAAGAACAAACAAAATTTAATCAAGTTATGGTTAAAGATCTGAATGAACTTAAAGCAAATGCAGGTACTTTGACGAGAATTGAACGCATGATGGAGGCTCATTTCTCGCGACAACCAGGAAAGCTACCTAGCCAACCGGAGGTGAATCCCAATGCTGAGTGCAAGTCCTTGCACACTTTGCGAAGCGGCACTCAATACAATGACCCACTAATGCCGATTGAGGTCGAGGCACAACCACCAAGTGAAGGCGAGGAAGCCAGTGAGCAGGAGGAGCCAGTTCTGGTACAAGTGCTACCTTTTCCACCTCTCCAAGGTGCAACCAGTGCAACAGGAGCTCAAACCGGCGCACAGGCAGCACAAAAAGCTCAACCAGAACCTGAATTTCGGTCCGAAATTCACAAATTTCGGTCTGAAATTTCAGGTCCAGAGCCCAAAAAGGTGATCCCAGAGAAGAAAAAGGGAGAAAAATCAGAGCCAGAGGCCACCTACATGCCCCCATTACCTTTCCCAAAGAGGTTGGCCAGAGAAAAGGAAGCTATGTTGTTCAAGCGCTTCTGGGAGATGTTAAGGGAAGTCCATATCACTATTCCTTTCGCAGATGTGTTCACTAAGGTGCCCATTTATGTCAAATTCCTCAAAGAGTTGTGTACTGGGAAGAGATCCTTGGAAGAATTGAAAGCTGTTGTCTTGACAGATCGAAGCAATGAGGCCTTAAAAAGCAAGATGCCACCAAAATTGGAGGATCCAGGAAGGTTCGCTTTGCCCTGTGTGATTGGGAATGCTATCATCAAACAAGCATTGTGTGACATGGGAGCAAGCGTGAGCCTCATGCCTAAGACAGTATTTGAAAGGATAGGATTTGGAGAATTGAGACCCACTGACAAAACAATACAGCTCGCAGATTCCTCCAAACGCCTACCCATGGGCGAAATCAAGGATGTCCCTGTGCAGGTTGGGAAGTTCTTGGTGCCAGGAGATTTTATCGTGATGGACATGGAAGAAGACAGAGAAGTCCCTATCATTTTGGGGCGCCCATTCCTAAGGACCGCAGGAGTTATGATGGATGCCAGAGACGGCACGATCTTGGTCAGAGTAGGGGGGGAGACACTTCATTTTTCCATTGAACAAGCCATGAAGTGCCCTAGCTCCAACAACAACTCATGTTTCATGATTGAGGAAGTCGAGCCCACAATCGAAGAATCGCTCGAAAATCAATATGAAATTGCTCTCAATTCTTACCAAAATTTTATCTCTGATGTGCAGGAAGCCAAAGGAGTCGAGGAGACAATGGAGGAGCTAGAATATGACCAGAACAGCAACGAAACCCATTGGACAGAGAAAATTTCGGATCGAAATTCATCTCTGGAAGAGGACAGGACAGCAGATACAAAGAATTTCGGTCCGAATTCCTCAATTTCGGTCCGAAATTTAGCACCTCAGGTTGAATTAAAGCCTCTTCCAGCGACTCTCAGGTACGAATTTCTTATTCCAGATCAAACTTTTCCTGTTATTGTTAATTCTGGGTTGAATGAAGATCAGACAGAAAAACTTTTGGTGGTACTTCGAGCTGAAAAAGGAGCAATGGGGTACTCGATTGATGATTTGAAGGGTATTGATCCCTCGACTCGAGCACATGAGATTCTCTTGAAGGACGTTCTAACAAAAGATACCACTAACGAGGGATATGACAAATCACTCGCCGTCTCGCTCTCCAAACCCGATGCAATCAAGACGTAGCCAAAGGTGGTCAAGCTAGAGACCTAAAACAAGCGCTTCTTGGGAGGCAACCCAAGGGTTTTTAAGATTTTAATTATTCATTTCTCAAAATTCAAGAAAATACAAAAAAAATTAGAAAATAAGAAAATGCAAAAAAATTAGTGTTTAATTGTTCTCTTTTGCTTAATGTAGGTGAAAAAGGGAGTCGATTGGAGCTTAACAAGGCAGCAACTCGTGCTAGAGCACCACGGACCAGTCAATAATGGCCCTCGCACGACCTCATACGAGTTGCACTATGCCGGACCTTGGAAATTGCACGCCGCGGAGGTCTCGTCAACGAAATCTAAAATTCCAACGTCGAAACTCGAATTTTCTTCGCAACAAACTTGAAGAACCTTTCTGTGGACATGCTAGAAAATTTTCACGCTGTTTCGACCAACAGAGCCGACGTAGACCGAAATTTGTGACGGACAGCACGATTTTTGCATAAGAATGATTCGGTACATGTCATTTTCCCTTTTTTTACTTTTTCTATGAATTTACAGCACTGGGACAGTGCTTTGTTCAGTTTGGGGGGAGGATAAAGAGAAAAAATTTGGAAAATTTTGAAAAATCGCTAGGTGTTTTGGATTTTTATGCAACATTTTGGTCCGAAATTTTTCATTTTTCATTATTTTGTTGCATTTAAAATTCTGGAAAAATTAGGAAATTGATTTCTTGTGTATTCTTGATCTCTGTTTTGGATACTTTGATGAAAATGCTCACTGTTTCACACTGTTTGAATTTTAAAAGCATTTTGAAATTTTTTTTCCTCAAAGACTCTTGATTGTTTAGATGCTTTTAATTGATTTGTGCACCAATAGACCGAGTTGAAAAATAATTTGAAGATAAAAGAACTTGAATTTGGATGCTTGGAAATTGTCAAAACAGTTTTAGTCGATTCTCATAAATTTTTACCGAGTGAACGGATTTGTGTTTGGCAAACTTTTGTTTAAAAAGAAATTTATCAACTTGGGAAATTATGAAATGAACTTGTCTTGTCAAAAATTGTTTTAATCGCTTGAATCACCAACGAGCAAAATTTAATGGGACATTTAAATCAAATAGTTGTGAAAACGAGGATGCACCGAGACCTTTCTCCACCAACTTAGCCACAAATTGGAGGGTATTGGGTTAATCATGAATTGTTAGGAATTACAACTCAAAGAAATCGAGAAATGATTGGACAATTCATGGCTAATTCTACTGGACCTGATGTGAAAGCATTAGCAAAGGAGTTGTTGAGTATTATGGCCCAAGTGTACCGTGGCCATAGTCGAGCAACACCAGTCCGACCTCCCTAGCATGTCATGTGCTAGTAGCATATCTAAGGTCAATGACACCGCATTATATCCTCTAGGGTGCAAAGCCCCACGACTCGACTTGCACAAACAAATTGGTGAAAAATGGAGTTAGTTTTAAGAGAAGTTCATTATGAAATTTCCGATTTTGATAAAGGACTTTACAAATTTTTGTAAAATATGGAAAAGAACGGGTAATTAAAATTGAGATTGCATTTGAATTGACAAAGAGAAGCTAGGGTTCTTGACTTGAAAAATGAAATTCATTAGGACTAAGAGAGGCACGAATTTAATCTAAAAGAAAACTAAACCCTTGTCCTTGAATTCAATTTTTTGAACTCGCTTTAATTCATTGTGTGAAATTTTTGAGTAAAACTTGAATGATCAATTTTTCAATGCATTGTTTGGTTTGAGATGGTTTGATTGTAAGTCTAGGTATAGTCGATTCCTTTAAATTTAGGATATTGTTTGAGGACAAACAAAAGTTCAAGTTTGGGGGGATTTGATATCTCTTATTTTTATACTCATTTTGACCATGCTTAGCATCAAAATTACACTCAAACCAATGCAATTATCTCATAATTAACTGTGATTTCTAGGATATTGGTACTGCCGCCGCTTCTTATTTATTTTGTAGAATTTTCGTGGAAATTGAAGACGAGATACGACAAGCAAGAAGGATTTGAGCCTAACCCATAGCTAGACGACTCATTCCTGGCTCACAGACGCATGACATAGACCCGGGAAGACCCACAAGTACCAAGACAGATCAAATTCCTCACGAAGGCCCAAGTTTCAGCCCATACCTCGAGACAAGAGCGACATTTCGGTCCGAAATCCACAGATTTCGGTCCGAAATTTATATATGGAAGGTGAAATTTGGTAAATCTGCAAGAAAGGAAAGGCTCTCTCTTGCCCTAGCCGCCTCCGAGACTTTCCTGGGGTATTTCTATGCGTGATTGGAAGGCAGACAGACATCCTACTCTCTCCCACATACTTTTCCACCTCTTGCACAAGTGTTTTTGGCCCTTTTTCCACACGAACCACCACGAAGGCAGCAGCTTTGGGTGCGACGGCAGCTACCCAGATCTGTTCTCCATCGATTTCTGACCATAGAAGAAGAAGTAAAGCATTGAGGCTATTTGGTTAACTCTTTCATGACTTTATCTTGTTATTCTATGGGTTTATTTGTTGTTTTATGCATGATACTTGTTGTTATTCGTAGTTTGAATATGTTAGGCTAAATTTTAATATGTCTTAAGGTTAGGTAGTAGTTTAATTTGGTGTTTGTTATGGTTTGATGAGATACGACTACGTTATGTGATGTTGCTGTGTTGAGATATTATTTATATGCTTGGCTATGTTTATGATTTGTTTGATTGTTTACCTATGGATGAACTGCAGCGTCTTTAGGCCATTAAACTAGAATAAATCGTAAAAATTACTAAGTATTTGAGGTAAGCCATTCACTCGAAAGAGGGGTTAACTGATCAACCGATAGGTGTAGTTTCTACTGATCTGAAAGGACTTAGATATCTCTGGAATTCCAACACAAAGACCTTAATTGACTAAATTCCAACACAAAGACCTTAATTGACTAAATTCCAACACGAAAGTCTAGGACTAGTCGGTTACGTGGTAAAAATCGAGTTCCTTACCAAATCCAATCCAAAATTGCGACAGCTGAGGTCAGGATTTAGGTCTGGTCGACAAGTAACCTTCACATAACTTAACCAAAAATTATCAAATCAAAACAAAGAATCTGGAGTGAATTTCGGCACGATGATCTATAAATTTCGGTCCGAAATTTATAGATTTCGGTCCGAAATCCTGTCTGTTTCGTGCGAAAGCACGTGTCAACAACGCTCCAGAGCCAAATTAAATGAACCCGAAACCTTAGGACATTTTCTTTCATCTGTTCGAGTCCATAAAAACATAAAAACCAACCCAAAATATTTTATTATTAGTTTCTTCAATTTTTATTGTTATTTGATATTATCTTTTTAAATCAAAACTTCACAAAAATTATTTTGTCTAGCTTTTAAGAAAAACTAAGTCCGGTAATCATTTTTACCGTCCCTTGGGTTCGACCCTTAGCTTTACCCCAACGACTAGTAGGGTAGAACGAAGGAATATAAATTCATTTGACCTAGGTTCTGAAACCTCTATCACTCGCAGTAGCAATTCAAACTTGTCAATAAAAAAAGATACAAAAAAAAAAAAAATGCAAACTGAATTTATTGATTTTTTTTTTTTGAAGATAAATTGGTCAAACCTCCAACTTATTTTTAAATTAAATATCTATAAAAGACCCCCAGCAAGATTTCGAACCTGCGACCTCTCACTTGAGATGCATTGCTTTTTGCCACTAGACCAAGACCTGATTCTCAAACTGAATTTATTGATAACCACTAATTCTCTGTTGAATTATTGCAATATATTAAACCAGTGAGTGACATTGCCCACTAAATTTGTTTCAAATTTCCTCTCTTCTTTCATACTAGTGGGTTATTGGACTTGTTTTAGCAATTTGTAATGGTCAATGTGGTTCGCTCTCAGATTAAGATTGACAGTCAGGAGCAAATATCTATATATTCTCAGAAATATGCTGAGATATTCGATTTCCCTTACAAACAGCTTGTCTGGAGGCGTGGAATATCCACCTCAAGGGAGCTGCTCCAATCAGAGAGACCAAAGACTTATAATTAGTATTATCTAGGGAGGAGATTGCAATAGCCTGATGCATTTTGCTGTACATAACCTTTGTTTTTTTTTTTTTTTTTTTTTTTTTTTTGTGGTAGAACAGCCCATAGGCACATAACCAGTTTTTATAATGAAACAGGTGGCCACGTACAACTTTTCTATAATGAAACAGAAGTAAGTACCTTTCGTTTGTTGTTTTCGTAAAAACTGCGCAGCAATGCTTGACCCGGATCCTCTGTCCTGGACTCAATCAATTGATCTTTGTCCACTCGGGAAAAGGTGAATGAAGGTGAATGGAGTAATAGACCAGCAAAATTGGAGGATCCCTGTCTATGCTCGATGTCCCAGTTAATTTACTCCAGAGCGTAAAATTGGAGGTGAATGGAGTAATGAAGCAGCAAAAAGAGGACAGGGTTTTTATTTTTTTGAAAAAAATCTGCTGGAGAAGAGAGATGATCACTGTCTTTTAAGTCCTTTTCCATGGGAAGGTTATAGACTTGTAGCTGATCTTTGAAGTCGAACTTGAATAGTTCAGTTGTATGGTGTATTTTTACGGACAATTATGTTTTCCCGCACTAGAATGAAAGTTTTCATAAGATGAGTAACTGTCCCGTCAATAATTGTTGTCTGATTGGCATTTACAACATGTGGTGTTAAGATTTTTAAAAAATAATAATAAATAAAATAACATGTGGTGTTACAGGCTGTTATCCATGTTCCAGAGATGACAACAATAGCACGTAGATTCTCCCAGGGAGAGGGGGAAAAAAAAAAAAAGGCATGTACATCTGGTGGCGCTAACAGAACTTTATATAATGGGCACATTAAATTTATAATATTTAAAATTATTACAATGGATTCAAATAAAGTTAACACTCTATTGTACATCTATACTCTACAAATTCACTTTTTTGAAACGTAAAATTATATTGACAATCATTTATTTAATTTTTTTTTTTTTTTTTTTTTGAGTGCAGTAGGCATGAAGATGTAGACGTAGTCATTCATTGCGGTTAATTTGTTCTATTTTATTGGAATTGGTATAACGATTCTGATCATTATTCGCCAAGCCGCCAAGGGTCCATTCGGTTGTTGTTTAAGGCCTGGATTACTTGTGTTATGCAGCCTATGTCTGGGCCTATAAGGTCCTACTTTCTATAAAAGGATACAAATGAAATCAATGAAGACCCACCATCTTTCCTTTAGCGAGAGAATTGGTAGGCTGGTAGCTGCTCTTAAAAATTGTTCTCACATGAAACTGGTTAAACATATCTTTCACTCTAGACGATTCTATTAATCTATTTTGACATTCTTAGATAAATTTGAGAAAACCTAAAAACTAAAAAGGTTTGCAATAATAAAAAACAAAAAGAAAAGTACGAGTCACTGTACTAGTGATCCATCCAAAGGAGGCCCAAAATTGGTGTATGTATCTCACCTTGGGCCAGGTATTTTAATAGAAGAGACGATGAAGAAAACAGGGGAAAGCTCGACTCGAGCAAATAGTAACTGGAAACAATTCGACAACGACAACCAACTCATTTGGATTCGATCAAGATTCATGGCATTCTGACGTGAGTTGAAGACGATTGTAAGTATAATAACTTTAATCATCTGTCAACAGAATTTATTCAGGAAGCATTGCCAGAGATAGCTTCGAAGGAGTTTATGTTTTGTTTTTTCTTTCGTTTGTTTATTTTCCTTTTTAGGTACTTTTTCACTTGATAGCCGCTATCAAGTGAAAAAGTCTAATAACTTTAACAGATGGACCCGTGCGGTCTAAGTAGATAATTAACACATTTGGAATAGATCAGATAGGTCAAATATTTGGGCTGTTTGTATACTACTAAGATTAAAAAAAAAAAAAAAAATTGTCCGGTTGATTAATAAAAGCATGATTGTCATTGAACGACTTCTGGATAAAATGATGGACAGGATGCAATTTGTAATGGCAGTACGAACAGATCTATGTGGAAATGGATACTATCCTTTTGCTAGATTAACTTGATTTCAAATTACCCTAAAAAAAAAAAAAAAAAAATCTTGATTGCAAAATTAGTGGGTTATAAGATCTTGTAGTTATCAATGTTCTTTACAAGTACGCCGAATTCAAGCTTTTCATATTCTTAATAATGCAAGTTGTTGGTCAATTTGAATAGAGGAATCAATTATGTTTAAAAGAAAAAAAAGATTTCAAGAGGCATTATATCACTTGGCGCTCAAATGATTGCATTAGTGTTATGGGCAGGTGCTACTGCGGGATAATAGGTAGTACTAGTACGTACCTTTGCTCAAATGATGCTAGCTGATTTCAGGACATACGCTTCGTACATATTCCAAGCCAACAGGAAGGTTTCAAACAGGACCTAAAAAGAAATGTTTTCAAATATAGTTGGAAAGAGAGAAACGATGTTTTAAGTACCTGCACAATTTTCTCCATGCACTTTAATCGGCCAGTTCAATCTCGGTCAAACCGGTCAAAAGCCGGTTGAATCAGAGACGTACTATTGTTCTGTTCACGGTCCAACCGGTTCAACCAACCAGTTCGTTCCAGTTTTCAAAATATTATTTTTGCTTAAAAAATCTCAAATTCTTCCATAGTTAATTACAAATTACCATTCAATGCCCTTTTGCTGCTATTTTTTTATAAAAAGAATTCTCTAATAAGCATCTTATTTACTTAATTATCGATAATAGTAATGTCAATGACAATAATATTAGTTCATGTCATTATAATGCTTCGCACTATCTGCTTACCCAAATAGCTCATTAGATCTTTTCGCTGCTCACTGTAATTTCTTCTCGTATCGGCTTTTGGTCAAAAGTTCAAATATAAAGCTAAGTTATCATTCTGATTGTTAAGTCTAAGATAATATGTGTCCCCACTTGTCAGCAGCTGGCAAGACTCAAGACTTCGGGAAAAAAATAATATGTCCTCGTTCCAAAGAAAGTTTTTATATATCTAAAAATAATTCAAGAAGAAATTGTTCGCATAATCTGAAAGATAGCTTTTAGTTATTTGATTAGAAAAAAGTTCAAAGTCAATTAATTTGTAGCAGACAAAAAAAAGAATTAGTGACTAATTGCCGATTTAAGATTAATGGACTATTAAAAAAATTACCATACTTCATTAAATATTTGAAAATAGCATCGGATTCCGATGACATTCAAGCAATTATTGGGGTTTTTTTTTTTTTTTTTTTTTTCCAAACCGACACATGGCTTCAATAATTGGGCGGTTTAGAAGCATATGCTACGGGGCCCTCACATTACGACCCACACAGTTGAAGCCCCAATTGTAGAATTATTCCGCATCCCGTCCCAACATCCTGTGAATAATTTCTGAATTCAGATCGCATGTTCAAATTTCACATGACTGTAAGCTGGATAAATTTTTGACACAGTTTTAATAAAATATTTTATCTTTATTTAATTGCCTGCCAAGCTAGATTACAGGCTATGCCAGTGAGAGCTAAGCTTCATGCTATCCTTGGTCAATCTTCAGATCAAGAGATGCAAATAATTTATTGGATTTTATAAATGGTAATTGACCAAGAACCATAACAGTAGGATATAGCAATTTTGCTCAAGCATAATTCAGTGCTAGGGCTGTCAATGGGTAGGGTACGATACGGTAGAGATCTTTTTCATACCCGTACTTGATAGAGGTTTCAGAACCTAGGTCAAATGAATTTGTATTCATTCGTTCTACCCTACTAGTCGTTGGGGTAAAGCTAAGGGTCGAACCCAAGGGACGGTAAAAATGATTACCGGACTTGATCGTTCTTAAAAGCTAGACAAGATAATTTTTGTGAAGTTTTGGTTTAAAAAGGCAATATTAAATAACAATTAAAATTGAAGAAATAAATAATAAAATATTTTTGGGTTGATTTTTGTATTTTTCTGGACTCAAACAGATGCAAGAAAATGTCCTAAGGTTTCGGGTTCATTTAATTTGGCTCTGGAGCGTTGTTGACACGTGCTTTCGCACGAAACAGACAGGATTTCGAACCGAAATTTATAGATCATCGTGTCGAAATTCACTCCAGATTCTTTGTTTTGACTTAATATTTTTAGATAAGGTTGTGTGAAGGTTACTTGTCGACCAGACCTAAGTCCTAGCCTCAGCCGTCGCAATTTTAGTTTTAGACTTGGTTTGGAACTCGATTTTTACCACGTAATTGACTAGTCCTAAACTTTCGTGTCGGAATTTAGTCAATTTAAGTTCTTTGTGTTGGATTTCTAGAGGTATCTAAGTCCTTTCGGATCATTTAGAAACTACACATGTCGGTCGTAAGTTAACCTCCTCTTTCGAGTGTTTGGCTTACCTCAATTACTTAATAAATTATGTGTTTAGTCTAGTTTAATGCCCTAAAGACGTCGCGATTCATCCATAGGTAAACATCAAGGAAACAAATAATTTAACTAAGCATAAATAATAATTCTCAACACATCAAAATCACATAGAAAATACCTAATCGTATCAAGTCATCACAAATACCAAATTAAATTACTACCTAACCCTAAGACATAATGAAATTTAGCCTAACATGTTTATGAGACAACAAAATATTATGTAAAAAGTAAGATACAAGCCCATGGAATTCAAAGATAAAAGCATGTAAGAATAAACCGAATTGTCCTTTAGCTTCACTTCTTTTTCTAGGGCAGGGAATCGATGGAGAGCCGCTCGCCTTGCTGCCGTCGCACCCAAAGCTGCTGCCTTCGTGGTGGTTCGCGTGGAAAAGAGTCAAAAACACTTGTGCAAGAGGTGAAAAAGTATCTGGGAGAAAGTCGGATCTATGTCTGCCTGTGAATCACGCATAGATATACCCCAGGAAAGTCCAGAAGGCGGCTAGAGCAAGAGAGAGCATTTCCTTTCTTGCAGAATTACCAAATTTCACCTTCCATATATAAATTTCGGACCGAAATCTGTGGATTTCGGACCGAAATGTCGCTCTTGTCTCGAGGTATGGGCTGAAACTTGGGCCTTCGTGAGGAATTTGATCTACCTTGGTACTTGTGGGTCTTCCCTAGTCTATTTCATGCGTCTGTGAGCCAGGAATGAGTCGTCTGGCTATGGGTTAGGCTCAAATCCTTCTTGCTTATCGTATCTCGTCTTCAATTTCCATGAAAATTCTACAAAATAAATAAGAAGGGGCGGCAGTACCAATATCCTAGAAATCACAGTTAATTATGAGATAATTGCATTGGTTTGAGTGTAATTTTGATGCTAAGCATGATCAAAATGAGTATAAAAATAAGAGATATCAAATCCCCCCAAACTTGAACTTTTGTTTGTCCTCAAACAATATCCTAAATTTAAAGGAATCGACTATACCTAGACTTACAATCGAACCATCTCAAACCAAACAATGCATTGAAAAATTGATCATTCAAGTTTTACTCAAAAATTTCACACAATAAATTAAAGCAAGTTCAAAAAAAATTGAATTCAAGGACAAGGGTTTAGTTTTCTTTTAGATTAAATTCGTGCCTCTCTTAGTCCTAATGAATTTCATTTTTCAAGTCAAGAACCCGAGCTTCTCTTTGTCAATTCAAATACAATCTCAATTTCAATTACCCGTTCTTTTCCATATTTCACAAAAATTTGTAAAGTCCTTTATCAAAATCGGAAATTTCATAATGAACTTCTCTTAAAACTAACTCCATTTTTCACCAATTTGTTTGTGCAAGTCGAGTCGTGGGGCTTTGCACCCTAGAGGATATAATGCGGTGTCATTGACCTTAGATATGCTACTAGCACATGACATGCTAGGGAGGTCGGACTGGTGTTGCTCGATTATGGCCACGGTACACTTGGGCCATAATACTCAACAACTCCTTTGTCAATGTTTTCACATCAGGTCCAGTAGAATTAGCCATGAATTGTCCAATCATTTCTCGATTTCTTTGAGGTGTAATTCCTAACAATTCATGATTAATCCAATACCCTCCAATTTGTGGCTAAGTTGGTGGAGAAAGGTCTCGGTGCATCCTCGTTTTCACAACTATTTGATTTAATTGTCCCATTAAATTTTGCTCGTTGGTGATTCAAGCGATTAAAATAATTTTTGACAAGACAAGTTCATTTCATAATTTCCCAAGTTGATAAATTTTTTTTTAAACAAAAGTTTGTCAAATACAAATCCGTTCACTCGGTAAAAATTTGTGAGAATCGACTAAAATTGTTTTGACAATTTCCAAGCATCCAAATACAAGTTCTTTTATCTTCAAATTATTTTTCAACTCGGTCTATTGGTGCACAAATCAATTAAAAGCATCTAAACAATCAAGAGTCTTTGAGGAAAAAAATTTTCAAAATGCTTTTAAAATTCAAACAGTGTGAAACAGTGAGCATTTTCATCAAAGTATCCAAAACAGAGATCAAGAATGCACAAGAAATCAATTTTCTAATTTTTCCAGAATTTTAAATGCAACAAAATAATGAAAAATGAAAAATTTCGGACCAAAATGTTGCATAAAAATCCAAAACAGCTAGCGATTTTTCAAAATTTTGCAAATTTTTCCTCTTTATCCTCCCCCCAAACTGAACAAAGCACTGTCCCAGTGCTGTAAATTCATAGAAAAAGTAAAAAGAGGGAAAATGACATGTACTGAATCATTCTTATGCTAAAATCGTTCTGTCCGTCACAAATTTCGGACTGAAATCTGACAATTTTGGACCGAAATTTTCACCAAAAATCAGTCTACGTCGGCTCTGTTGGTCGAAACAGCGTGAAAATTTTCTAGCATGTCCACAGAAAGGTTCTTCAAGTTTGTTGCGAAGAAAATTCGAGTTTCGACGTTGGAATTTTAGAATTCGTTGACGAGACCTCCGCGGCGTGCAATTTCCAAGGTCCGGCATAGTGCAACTCGTATGAGGTCGTGCGAGGGCCATTATTGACTGGTCCGTGGTGCTCTAGCACGAGTTGCTGCCTTGTTAAGCTCCAATCGACTCCCTTTTTCACCTACATTAAGCAAAAGAGAACAATTAAACACTAATTTTTTTTGCATTTTCTTATTTTCTAATTTTTTTTTGTATTTTCTTGAATTTTGAGAAATGAATAATTAAAATCTTAAAAACCCTTGGGTTGCCTCCCAAGAAGCGCTCGTTTTAGGTCTCTAGCTTGACCACTTTTGGCTACGTCTTGATTGCATCGGGTTTGGAGAGCGAGACGGCGAGTGATTTGTCATATCCCTCGTTAGTGGTATCTTTTGTTAGAACGTCCTTCAAGAGAATCTCATGTGCTCGAGTCGAGAGATCAATACCCTTCAAATCATCAATCGAGTACCTCATTGCTCCTTTTTCAGCTCGAAGTACCACCAAAAGCTTTTCTGTCTGATCTGCATTCAACCCAGAATTAACAATAACAGGAAAAGTTTGATCTGGGCTAAGAAATTCGTACCTGAGAGTCGCTGGAAGAGGCTTTAATTCAACCTGAGGTGCTAAATTTCGGACCGAAATTGAGGAATTCGGACCGAAATTCTTTGTATCTGCTGCCCTGTCCTCCTCCAGAGATGAATTTCGGTCCGAAATTTTCTTTGTCCAATGGGTTTCGCTGCTGTTCTGGTCATATTCTAGCTCCTCCATTGTCTTCTCGACTCCTATGGCTTCCTGCACATCAGAGAGAAAATTTTGATAAGAATTGAGAGCAATTTCATATTGATTTTCGAGCGATTTTTCAATTGTGGGCTCGACTTCTTCGATCATGAAACATGAGTTGTTGATAGAACTAGGGCACTTCATGGCTTGCTCAATGGAAAAGCAAAGTGTCCCCCCCTCCCACTCTGACCAAGATCGTGCCGTCTCTGGCATCCATCATAACTCCTGCGGTCCTTAGGAATGGGCGCCCCAAAATGATAGGGACTTCTCTGTCTTCTTCCATGTCCATCAAAATAAAATCTCCTGGCACCAAGAACTTCCCAACCTGCACAGGAACATTCTTGATTTCGCCCATGGGTAGGCGTTTGGAGGAATCTGCGAGCTGTATTGTTTTGTCAGTGGGTCTCAATTCTCCAAATCATATCCTTTCAAATACTGTCCTAGGCATGAGGCTCACGCTTGCTCCCATGTCACACAATGCTTGTTTGATGATAGCATTTCCAATCACACAGGGCAAAGTGAACCTTCCTGGATCCTCCAATTTTGGTGGCATCTTGCTTTTTAAGGCCTCACTGCTTCGATCTGTCAAGACAACAGTTTTCAATTCTTCCAAGGATCTCTTCCCAGTACACAACTTTTTGAGGAATTTGGCATAAATGGGCACCTTAGTGAACACATCTGCGAAAGGAATAGTGATATGGACTTCCCTTAACATCTCCCAGAAGCGCTCGAACAACATAGCTTTCTTTTCTCTGGCCAACCTCTTTGGGAAAGGTAATGGGGGCATGTAGGTGGCCTCTGGCTCTGATTTTTTTCCATTTTTCTTCTCTGGGATCACCTTTTTGGGCTCTGGACCTGAAATTTCAGACCGAATTTTGTGAATTTCGGACCGAAATTCAGGCTCTGGTTGAGCTTTTTGTGCTGCCTGTGCGCCGGTTTGAGCTCCTGTTGCACTGGTTGCACCTTGGAGAGGTGGAAAATGTAGCACTTGTACCAGAACTGGCTCCTCCTGCTCGCTAGCTTCCTCGCCTTGACTTGGCGGTTGTGCCTCGACCCCAATCGACATTAGTGGGTCATTGTATTGAGTGCCGCTTCGCAAAGTGTGCAAGGACTTGCACTCAGCATTGGGATTCACCTCCGGTTGGCTAGGTAGCTTTCTTGGTTGTCGCGAGAAATGAGCCTCCATCATGCGTTCAATTCTCGTCAAAGTACCTGCATTTGCTTTAAGTTCATTCAGATCTTTAACCATAACTTGATTAAATTTTGTTTGTTCTTGCATAAATTCTTGAACAACAATTGGAACATCTTCCTTATTGCAAACATATTTTCTTTCAAAAGGTTGGTCTCCATTGTTGTTATTGATTTGCACATTTCTATACAAGTTCGGTGGGTTCTGGTTTCTATATTGGTACTTTGAACTATAAGATGTCCCATCATTAATGTAATCCACTTGGGTGTCCTTGGGCGATTGATATGCCGCCAATTTCGCTTCGAGCTCGGCGATTCTCGTGTCTCTTGTCGTGATCTCATGCACTTGTTGCTTGACAATTGGGCGTCGATTGTTAACAAGTGGTAGCCATGTATAACTCCTTGCACATTCATCTACTAAGTCGCGTGCTCGCGTTGCATCAAGTCTCTTAAATGCTCCACCTGAAAGAGAATCGAGGTTAATTTTGATGTTGTCATAAAGACTATTGTAAAAGTCCTTAATTACCATCCAATCTTGAATGCCATGATGTGGGCATGAGTTTTCTAGATCCCTAAAACGTTCCCATGCATCCCTCATTGATTCATCTTCCTTTTGTTGAAAATTATTGATTTCCCTCCTAATTGAATCTGCCCTATTAGAAGAGAAATACCTATCAAGAAAAGTTTGTGCCATTGCATCCCAACTTCTAATAGACCCCTTTTTGAGAGTTTTGTACCATTTTTGGGTTCGATCCTTAAGAGTGAATCTAAACAACAAAAGTCTAATGGCTTGTTGAGGGACACCATTAAATTTAATCAAACGTGTGCAATCAATAAAGGTTTGCAAGTGAGCATGTGGGTCCTCATTTTCATTTCCATAAAATAGATTTTGTTGCACTAATGTAACATGCGCTGGAGCAATTTGCATGTTATTAGCATCGATTCCTGGGATGATCACTGGTCCTGCTACGTCCTTGGCTTTCGGGGCTGCAATCTCCATGAGAGATCTGGCTGGTTCCTCTGCATCTTCCCCATCAGAGTTGTCATGGACGCTTTCGTCTTCATTCTCCCATCGCCGACGCTCGTCATCAAGTGCTCGCCTTTGGTTTTCAAGACGAGTGCGATCGGCTGCGATTCTGGCCTCTCGTTGCTCAAGTTGGAGCCTCAGGGCCTCCAATCTCTGGGTCTCTGCTTCTATGTTGAGAGGGCCTCCGTTTCCTGCCATTTCGTCCGTTGTTTCCCCTTTTTCTTGAGAATTTCGGTCCGAAATTTGTGAATTTCGGTCCGAAATTTGTGTTGTTTCAGGTGCCGGTTGAACTACGGAGTGAGTCTGGCTCGAATCTGCTTGGTCGCTGAGTTCTGGATCTGAATCAAGCCTTCTGGTGAAATATTTTCACGAAATCTGAGGCTGTGACTTGCTCTTTTTAGATTTTCCGGCCAGTTCTCAACCTACAACACAAGAGAAAACAACGAAAAATTAAATAAAATAAAAAGAAAGAATCTAGTCTCTTAGTGCTAAAATAAGTACTCGATATCAAAACCGTCTCCGGCAACGGCGCCAATTTGATAGAGGTTTCAGAACCTAGGTCAAATGAATTTGTATTCCTTCGTTCTACCCTACTAGTCGTTGGGGTAAAGCTAAGGGTCGAACCCAAGGGACGGTAAAAATGATTACCGGACTTAATCGTTCTTAAAAGCTAGACAAGATAATTTTTGTGAAGTTTTGGTTTAAAAAGGCAATATTAAATAACAATTAAAATTGAAGAAATAAATAATAAAATATTTTTGGGTTGATTTTTGTATTTTTTCTGGACTCAAACAGATGCAAGAAAATGTCCTAAGGTTTCGGGTTCATTTAATTTGGCTCTGGAGCGTTGTTGACACGTGCCTTCGCACGAAACAGACAGAATTTCGGACCGAAATTTATAGATCATCGTGTCGAAATTCACTCCAGATTCTTTGTTTTGCCTTGATATTTTTAGATAAGGTTGTGTGAAGGTTACTTGTCGACCAGACCTAAGTCCTAGCCTCAGCCGTCGCAATTTTGATTTTAGACTTGGTTTGGAACTCGATTTTTACCACGTAATTGACTAGTCCTAAACTTTCGTGTCGGAATTTAGTCAATTAAGTTCTTTGTGTTGGATTTCTAGAGGTATCTAAGTCCTTTCGAATCATTTAGAAACTACACATGTCGGTCGTAAGTTAACCTCCTCTTTCGAGTGTTTGGCTTACCTCAATTACTTAATAAATTATGTGTTTAGTCTAGTTTAATGTCCTAAAGACGTCGCGATTCATCCATAGGTAAACATCAAGGAAACAAATAATTTAACTAAGCATAAATACTAATTCTCAACACATCAAAATCACATAGAAAATACCTAATCGTATCAAGTCATCACAAATACCAAATTAAATTACTACCTAACCCTAAGACATAATGAAATTTAGCCTAACATATTTATGAGACAACAAAATATTATGTAAAAAGTAAGATACAAGCCCATGGAATTCAAAGATAAAAGCATGTAAGAATAAACCGAATTGTCCTTTAGCTTCACTTCTTTTTCTAGGGCAGAGAATCGATGGAGAGCCACTCGCCTTGCTGCCGTCGCACCCAAAGCTGCTACCTTCGTGGTGGTTCGCGTGGAAAAGAGTCAAAAACACTTGTGCAAGAGGTGGAAAAGTATCTGGGAGAAAGTCGGATCTCTGTCTGCCTGTGAATCACGCATAGAGATACCCCAGGAAAGTCCAGAAGGCGGCTAGGGCAAGAGAGAGCATTTCCTTTCTTGCAGAATTACCAAATTTCACCTTCCATATATAAATTTCGGACCGAAATCTGTAGATTTCGGACCGAAATGTCGCTCTTGTCTCGAGGTATGGGCTGAAACTTGGGCCTTCGTGAGGAATTTGATCTGCCTTAGTACTTGTGGGTCTTCCCTGGTCTATTTCATGCGTCTGTGAGCCAGGAATGAGTCGTCTGGCTATGGGTTAGGCTTAAATCCTTCTTGCTTATCGTATCTCGTCTTCAATTTCCACGAAAGTTCTACAGAATAAATAAGAAGCGGCGGCAGTACCAATATCCTAGAAATCACAGTTAATTATGAGATAATTGCATTAGTTTGAGTGTAATTTTGATGCTAAGTATGGTCAAAATGAGTATAAAAATAAGAGATATCAGTACTTATTAAAATTTTCTTTACCCATACCATATCCTTACCCATTAAAAATTGACTTTATCCGTACCCTACCCTTACCCGTTAAGAATTAACAGTAAGAGTAGGGTAACGGTAGAAAATGGATAATAATATTAATAACTCAATGAAAAAAAATTGTAAAATATGAATAAATAAATTATATCAAATAATATATTAATAAAGTGCAACATTGTATAATACTTTAAATATAATAAAATCCTACAATATCTTCTCATGTCAATTGTCACAAAAAAATACATAATTAATTACTAATTATACTATATTAACTGGAACAGAGTGCAAATCAATTTCTTCGTCAATGCAAATAGATTCCGATAATGACACAATGTTAGAGATATGTTCTAGAAGCCAATCAGTTGGTGGCTATTATATTAGTTTATGTTATTGATGATGCTTGATCATTTGTTCCTAGAGTTTATTGTTGACAGATCATTCAGGTTGAGGATCTGAATTGTAGATCTCTGTGGATCATTCGTCAGAATGATAATAATATCTCTAAAGAGTCCATAATCTTGATAATTAACAAGGAACATTAATTATCATATAAGATTAGTATGCAAGTTAAGTGATGATTAAGTTCTACAAATCATGGGTAAGGAGTTACCAACTTAATTGCATATGTATATGTTACTGGAACACAGTACATGACATGATCCAATGAAATAAATATATGGATTGTGTTATGCATCATTATTTATTTCATACGTGTTTGATTTCGAGTTTGAGATAGTTCAGTTTTTCCACATGAGGATATGTTCTATAAATATCGTCTAACGTTGATTCCTGATAAGGGTTGCTATACGGACTTTATTTATGTTCTCTTGAATTGTGCGGGGAAAAACTATTTATCAAGACAACCGTATGTCCCTCATTAGTTCACCTAGTGAGTGATGATATCTACTGGGCCCCTTGATGGAGTTGGATCGTATGCGCGCAACTAGGCGATCAACTCTAGATCAAGAAACGTATAATCTGCAAGAATGACACATTTCTATCTTGGATTATACAAGGATATCATGTGACATAGGAATCAAAACAATAAGATACTTTTTCTTATGCAGGATTGAAGTACTGTATTGGTACAGTATTTATTTATGCGAATTGGGAATCATAACGTGTTGCTAGATACCGCTTATGATTAATGAAAATAAATGGTGATTTATTTTCCATGGCCAACATAGCATAAATCCTCAAAAGGTCACACAAATAGGACTTTAACCATACGTGCATTATTTGTTTATTTGCAGTAGCGAGTACTGCGAATATCTGATAAGTTGATTAATTAATTATATACCGTTATGAACCGTTATAATTAATTAACTCAAATGGATCATATAGAAATAATATAATGCATATGCTAATTCCAAATTAATTATTAATATGTTAATAATTAAGTTAGTTCAATGCATATTTATTATACTGAGCTAATTGGTCTTTTAGTTAATCAGTTAACTGAAAGCCCGATATAAGACGAATTAAAGGAGTGATTTAATGGGCCATTATATCATGTGGCCTGACCCACATGAGGGCTGAAAATTTCAGCCATGATAGGGGCAATTTCGTCCAGGAGAAAATAGGAAGAGAGAAATCTAATTATAAAAACGTTCCATATATATATTGATTGTTTCTTTGAGAACAAGTCAGCACAAACCCTATCAACATTCTCTCTCTTCCTCTCTAGGCCGCAATACTATTCACGGTTACTGTTCATCAAGAGAAAAAAATTATTTTTTTTCTCTCATTGATTGCTCTCTTTTAATTGCTCTCTTAGCTCATGCGTTGAGCGATTCTCCTTCCAGTTAAACAGTTAATCGTGCGAAGGAAATCAAAAGAGAATTAGCTATCGTCTCGGACAAGCTAGCACTTGTCTTGAGACTTTGGTTAATCTTCTAGGTGGACTCGAGGCAACCGGAGGCAGTCAAGAGGGTGACGAGCACGCCACCGACTCCAAGAGATTGGATTCAAGCCTTCCGAATACGATTTCGGAAGAGGTAATCTTCTACGCTTCTCCTTTTATATGTTAAATGACTTGAATAACTAGATCCGTTTTTTTTCGTGCGTTTTAGTTGCTTGTTAAATGTTAATAAAAATTAAAATTACACATAGACTTGAGTTCCTAACACACAAGTGCTCCATCTTCATTAGAACACTCATCTATTGAAAACGTAGCAAGTTAAGAGCATTATTTATATAGTTGAATAAATATTCACATGCTAAATTTTGAAAAGGATATACGTACCAATTGCAAAAGCTTTCAACCAATCTTGAGTACAGATCAATGCTTATAATATATCATCTTTTAGAGAAGTTCTATAATCATCAAGAATCCTTCCAGTGGTGCTAAAAGCAGACTCAGATGCGACCGTCGAAACGGGGACACCTAGAATGTCTCGCACTAATTGAGACAAAACTGGATATTTTGGAGCATTGCATTTCCACCATGCTAAGATGTCGAAATTATCATCTTCTAAACCTCGAACATTACGCTCTTCTAGATATAAATCTAGCTCTGATTTGGTGGGTTCTGTTGTAAATGATTCTTCAATAAACATTGTAAGGCCACGTCGCATATTAGTACAGAGCTTTTTTGATGATCCACCACTTGAGGAACTATCACATTGCTTACTAGATGACCTTAACCCATCTAGTTGATTCTGATTTTTAGAATGTAGCACCAAATACATATATATAACGATACGGGTAAGTAACGAATACGAAATAGTCTTACCCATACCCTTACCCAATAAATTAACGAAATTTTTTTTTTATCCATACCCATACCCGATAACGAAAATAAAATCTTACCCATACCCGTCTTATCGAATACGATACGGGTAGGGTAAACGGGTAAAAGGGTACCATTGACAGCCCTATTCAGTGCTACCAAATTAATTTGATCCTTACTTGAAACTGAAATAATAATGGAGATATATTCAATAACTAATCAAACAAAATCCTAATAATAAGCTTCAAGTTTGATGATCATTCAAGTCAACATCTGGTACCCTTCAAAAATTTATTGGCAATAACTTCATAATTGCACCTCCCAAAGTACATTGATATTTTTGCAAATTGATAACAATTAATTATTGCTTTCCGTTCAACCCTCCATCTCCTCCAACCCCTTATTTTCCTGGGAATTAATAGTATATATGCAATTAAGTTCCCAACCAAATATTATGGTACATCCAATCAATTTGCCTAGATGGATGCATTGCATAAGAGATACTTAGAAAGGGTACGAAGTTTGCATATCAAAAATTAAGCAGAAGAAAAGAATAAAGGAAATGACAAATGTGAGAGGCTAGTCAAAATCAGATAGGAGACTACCCAACAACCCATATGTATATAGAGAATGATATATTGTTGCATCTCATCTTCATCTCAGTTTGTCAGCTTGTCGCCTTTCGTCTGCAGCTCACCCCTTCTCTCTCGTTGTATAGTCTCCTTCAATATCTTCTGTTCTTCTGTGGCGATGCAATCAATGCATAGGCGTTTGTATTATCGAACAACATTATTAAAGGAAATTACTTTCTATCATTCTATCATCCTCAAATTTTTATTAATTATCTAACTTGTCTTCATTAATAGAGAAATCCAGAGAATAATGAAATCATTTCCTTCATTCTCATCCCCTCTTTCATCATCCCTTTCATCATCATCCTCTTTTTTTTTTTTTTTAGAATGTAATTAATCTAGTGTACTCCCCTCCTTCCTTCCCTATATTTTTTTTATTGAAACATATATTACTACTTCGAAGTCTTCAGTTCAGTCCCTGACTCGTACCATTGTATAGTGAAATACCTCTCATCTCAGTATTACAATGTCCTAGAAAATACAATAAAGGATAGAAATTATAACATTAAAGGGAAGATAAATAATGAAAACTTTTATGAAGAATGGCAAGACCAGAGAAGAATTTTTGGAAGAATATCTTCAAAGTTTTGCAATTGTAACAGCCGTTTCTTGTCTTTCTATTTTTTTCTTCTTCGGGAAAGTGTCTAAAGCAGTGCTCTACTGTTAATGCCTCTCCATTAATTCTCATATCGTCATTAAATTACAATTGTCAAATTCAAGTACCACAGAAGAATTTGTCAAACTAATAGGGGGAAAAAAACCATAGCTGCTACAGTAGCTAATTATTCTAGTTGTTATATAAAAAAATAATTGTGCTGGAAAAAAAAATGCTGATTGTTCTAGTTGGTAAAATAATTATTCTAGTTGGTAAGCTAATTGTTCTAGTTGTTCTGGAAAAAAATGCTAATTGTTCTAGTTGTTCTGGTCTAATAGCAAAGAGCAACGCATCTTGAGTGAAATGTCGCAGGTTCGAAACCCGGCTGGGGAGTCTTTCATAGGCATTTAAATTAAAAATAAGTTGGGAGGCTTGACCACCAATTTATCTTAAAAAAAAATAGTTGTTCTGGAAAAAAAATAATTATGCTGGAAAAAAATACTAATTGTTCTAGTTGTTCTGGAAAAATCAATTGTGTTGGAAAGCTAATTTTTCTAGTTGTTCTAGAAAAAAATAATTGTGCTAGAAAAAATACTAATTATTTTAGTTAATGTTACTAACTGTTTTCGAAAAAAATTAACTATTCTAGTTTTGCATATGACAGTTATTAATGGAAAGAGAGAGGGGGGGAGGGGGAAGGAGCGAAACAGAGAGGGAGAGAGGGGATGATGGAGAGTTATTAACTGTTCTAGTTATGTATATGGCAGTTACTAATGCTCATCCTATCACCCTCTTTCTTTTTTCAGAATGCAATTAATCCAATTGCTGGGAATGATGGGGATGATGGTTATCGGCCCCGATTATTAAATTCCGAAATTTCCCAAAAAAAAATGAAAAAAAACACTGTTAATTCATTAATTGTAACTGGTTTGGAAAGTTTAAAAAATTATAAAACTAATAAATGCAAAGTTTTAGTCCTTTCAACTTGTTTTATAAGTTTGGTGATTTTTTTAGGGAGATGTATTTATTACGTTAAAAAAAAAAAATCACGCTCCACAATCTCAATTAGCTTGTCACATGTGGGTTTATTGTTGCAGTTGGTGCCGTACTCTATAACCAAAGTTCATATGGCTAGGTGCCCTCAGTTGTTAAAGTAATATCTCTCAATCAACAAGTTCACAACTTTCAAAAAAATATATGTCAATCACAGAGTTAGTCCGTACCAAAATTTTATAAAAGACTTCCAATTTCTGATTGGTGCATGAAATTTGTAAATTTCATTTGTTCGTATTAACAATAATCTTGTAATCTTTTTTTTTTTCTTAGACCCAGTTTGCTTGGAACGGTAGAGATCTTGTTTTCTGAGTTGCACATTTTGTTTTGTTTTGTTTTGTTTTTTTTACTTAAACTCCTATAAACCAAAGAACTTTTAGGAACAGTATTTTTTACAACACCAATTTAAAAAGAGAAAGTTTAATATGCACCATAATGCATATGATTTTCTATACACCGCGGACTTTTTCGGAGGTATTTTTATAAATTGACAAATCTAATTTAACCAATCTAATCTACATATTGAAATCTCATAGCAAACCAAATTTTACAATTTTTGAGATTTTATTATTATTTTTTAAAAATTTTTTAAAACATGCCATTTTTGGAAACAAACTACTATTTACAACATTCAAAAAATGACAGGTTTAAAAAAATTCGAAAAAAATAGTAATAAAATCTAAAAAATTGTAAAATTTTGTTTTCTATGAGATTTCAATATGTAGATTAGATTGGTTAAATTAGATTAGTCAATTTACAAAAAAAACTTTAAAAAAATCTGCGGTGCATAGAAAGTCCTATGCACTATAGTGCATATTAAACTTTCTCATTAAAAATGCTCCTTTCCAATATATTACACCCATCCATTTCATCCTATACAAGCATATTTTTTTACAATTCCCATGATGCTATTTTTTTTTTTCAAAAACAACCGTGAATTGTTATTTTTTAAATTCGTAAGATAGATTAGACGACATCTAAATCAATAATATTTTTATTATTTTGATAAGTTAGCGAATATGATTTCGATATCGGCACTTCAAAAAATATACCAGAATAGTAGTACAAAGGCCTGCCTTACATTTGTTCCATGGGTTCGGACCTCTTGTACGTTCTATTTTTTTTAAAAAAAATAATAATAATAACATCTCATATTTCCACAAAAAATAAATTATTTACCTCCATTCAATTTTTCTAGTGGCGAGGACACAAATTGGAACATAGGCACGTACCTTTTTTTGCCAGACCATCACATATATTTTTTTCCTCTCCATCGCTAGATGAGACTCTTTAAACATTTTCCCAATAAAATAAAATAAAAAATCGACATCATTTGTTTGCCAGATCATTAAATATAGGTAAATTTTAGGTGTAAGATACCAATACCGATTGAAACGTAAGGCGCATGAAAGATTTTTTCTTAGCGCTTAATATTCAGCTTAAGATTAAATAATGCCATAAAATTCAGAATAATGGGGGAAGGAACTCGTCATTCATCAGGGGAAAAAGGGGACAAATTCATATTGTAATAAAGTAAATAAAATCATAAAAAGTAAGAGGCAAAGAAGATCTCCTAATATTTATTTCTTTCTTTTTTAAGGAGAAAAAAAATTGATGATATGGTAAAAAAAAATATGTGTTTTAAATTATCTGGAAATTTGTGTTTTTGGAGGGGTAATTAACATTTATATCAGAAATAAAGAGGTCAGTTATTTAAATGTAAAATGCAAGGAGCGCTTGAATCCAAGAGACATGTAGCCATGTAAGAAGATTTTTATACATTTATTAAAAAAATATTCAATCGCATTACTTCTAGCAAACCATACCCACAAAAATATAGGAAAACTTTGCACTTTACTTGAAATATAGTCTTATATGTGGATAAAGCAAAGTCTATTGCTTATTCGCACTGTCAAAATACGATATCCAATCTAATAATATAATTTGTAAAAAGTAATAAATCAGTTTAAAGGAAGCTGCTTGTGAAAATAAAAGAGGAAATAAAGATAAATAGATGTTCATGCTTTTCTCCTCATTTGGACGGCTCGTATATTTTCAAGCTTACCTCTTCATTAAATTAAATTTTCATAGTATGTCCAAGGATGATACAAATTTTTTATATTTCTTTGCATGAATTTCCTAATGGCTTATAGTGTTATTTTAGTGAATTGTGCATTTTTAGTGTTTTAAACAAGTTACTTGTGTACAGAGTGTATCAAAAAAATATATATATGATTTTTTATTAGAAACTTTCTTATTTAAAAGTTTAATATTTGTTTGATATAAATCTGAAAAGCAATTTATTAATACAGATATACTGTACTACGACGATTATAAATTTAAAATTATTATCCTACTTCAATTTGCATTAACAATGTTCTTGTGTAATTTAATGTCCTTCTTTATTTATTATGGATTTGCCTTTTGGTACAACACCGCAATTGAGCAGTAAATGTCTTTAATCTCTGCTCAGTAAGCAATTTTAGTAGCCTCATTGAATGCTCCTTTTTCGGCCAGGATCATAATTAAATAGTATATATTATGCAAGCCTAACAACAACCGATCTTGAAACTCCAATCCACAACATGCTCACATGAATTGCTTAACCCTCTTAATTAACTATTGTTTACTTGCATCTAGGGCTGTCAAACGTGCACAACGTACACGGAAGAAGGTACTTACGTTTATGTTCCGTAGTAATTAACGTAACAATATACATTCACGTTTATGTTCCGTTATTAAAACGTAACTATAAATTGTTACGTTTTCTGTTCCGTTTTTTAAAACGTAAGAAACGTTAAAATTTCTTACCGTTTGAATAACAAGTCCAAATCTGACAAATTCATAACATAGCATAATAGTTTCTAAGTTCACAACACAAATCACAAATCCAAGTCTTACAGATCAGTAATCAAACTCACAACTCACAAGTTACAAAGTCAGAAGTTCACAAATGCAATTCCTATTTCAATAAGCTAGCAATTAATATCAACAAATGTAGTTACTCCTCGATTAACCATCAGAGACAGCAAAGCAAATCCAAAACTGTAAAATAAACAATAGTTATGCTTTCAATTAGTAATCTAAAAATTAGACAAAAAAAACTAATAAGGTACATGGAGACAGAGCATGTGTTAGGCAAAAACCTGAATTTAATAAGGTAGGATAAAATCAGTAAAGAAAATAGTATACTGGTATGTCGTAGAAATTTTTTGTTTCACAAATTTTAAGAAAAAATCAGTTCAGTAATGCAAGATAACACCGAAGAAATTGATAACCAATCAAAATTTGTAGTCCAAAGAACCAATCAAAATTGAAGTAATCAAAATTGATAAACCAGATCCCTAAATTTGAAATAGTCCAAACAATCCATCAAAATTGATAAAATCCAACTAACCCACCTCAAGATAACACGGAAGAAAGGATTGATTACAGTAAATTCAGCTTCAAACAGAAAAATTAAGCTTGAAAAAAAAAGCAAAGATAAGTGTTGTTACCTTGGTTCTTAATGGATGAAGCCGAAGCTGAAGCATGTACTGGCTCCATCCTTTGTCCCTGCCTCTCTCGAGAAGAAATTGCCATCTCTGTCTCGTTCGTCTCTTAGCTTTCTCCTTTGTCCCTGCCTCTCTCGAGAAGAAATTGCCACGGGCAGAGTGCGACTGTGCGAGAGAAATAAGGAAACGAGAGAGAGAAATGGTGCGGCTGCCGCTCATCTAGGGTTTGCCTCTGCACATATCGACTCCTCTATTTCTCCGCCCACAGATCGGAGATAAAGAGAGAGGCAGAGAGGGAGACAGAATCGAGAGAGATGAGACAGAGCGGCGCTTAGCGGCAGCTTAGGGCTGCCTCTTTATCTCCGCTCCTTCTGCAATTCATGAAATATTCCACGGACTGTCAAATTATGGGTGCCAGAATTATTAATGGGCCAACGTAATAACGTTAGAGAACGGAACGTAAGCCCACAATTTCGTTTCTGTTTCGTTTTTACCAACGTAACTGGTATCGTTTCCGTTTCCATTCCGCTTACTGAAACGTAACCAAAATCCCTTCCGTTTCCGTTTCGTTTCGGACGGAACGGAACGAAAACGTGCGAAACGGCACCAAATTGACACCCCTACTTGCATCCAACTCATCGCTCTCTCAGTCTCTCTCTCCCAGAGAAATATCTCTGCACGTTCTATACATAACCCCTCACCTTCCCTCTCAAACACCTTGCCTCCTGTCTCTCTCCATTCACCCTCTCCAAACAAAAGAAAAAAAAAAATTGCAAAATGAGAGAGATCTTGCACGTACAAGCCGGGCAATGCGGCAACCAGATCGGAGGAAAGTTCTGGGAGGTAATGTGCGAGGAGCACGGCATCGATGCCCGGGGCAATTATGTCGGCACCTCACCCATGCAATTGGAGAGGGTGAATGTGTATTACAATGAGGCAAGCGGGGGACGTTACGTGCCTAGAGCAGTGCTGGTGGATCTCGAGCCCGGCACCATGGACGCGCTTAAGACTGGACCGGTGGGCCAGATCTTTCGGCCTGATAACTTTGTTTTCGGTCAGAATGGTGCCGGAAATAACTGGGCAAAGGGACACTACACCGAGGGAGCCGAGTTGGTCGATTCTGTGCTCGATGTCGTCAGGAAGGAGGCTGAGAACTGTGACTGTCTCCAAGGTACACAGATCAGATTTTTATTATATGGTATTGTAATTTTAGTTGCATGATTCATATATGTATAACAAGCATTTGGTCATAATTTAGTATTATAATAATAATAAGTGTGGTAAATTAGTATGGGTAGATCGGTTACATCTGGCTTTGAAATAATGATACACTGTTGGTAGGACTAAGGACCCATTGGATATATCTTGACAGAGAATCATTTTTGTTCTCAATCAATAAAAGCCAGTAGAAAAATATGACATGCGTGTCCAAAAAGTCATTGCTGTTTTATTTCAACAAGAAGCAAATTGATTGTATTGGATAATAATTAGGTGAAAAGCCGTAAAAAGTCAAAGTTAGTTGCTGTTTTTGTCTGTATTTGTGATGGCAAAAGAGGCCAGCGGGTAGACAGTGACCCGGAATCCATATCATTATTTTATTTTTCTTCAAGCATGGATCTATGGATCTAGATCTTTTACTGCCATGATGTGCCATCTTTCTACAAGACAAACTGTATATTTCCAAGTCTGGTATCAACAATATGCCAATCTGGTAATTTTAACAAAATTGATTAAAAAAATGAAATATGTTAATGTGGCTATAAGTTAACATGATTCCATGTGATGAAATAAAATTTTCTTGCTGGTATATGCCAATATGGCAATATGCCATCCGTGAGTCCGTGACCGGATCTTTTGTCGGCTCGATCTAACCAACAATAATAACAAAATCCGAAAATCATCCTTCATTTCTTTTTTATAATAAATAGTGACAAAATCATCATAAAAACTTAATAATGATCACTGGTCTCAAAAGTTTTCCTCGATCAATTTAATTACATGATTTGTCAACTCAATTATCACAGAATATCTTACTTCATCATACTTTGCTAATTAATTAAATTGTTGCAAATGCCACCTGCAACTATTTTGGCTTTACTTAAACAATCTGATTTATAAATCAAACCCCTCTACAAAAGAGAAATTGACCAAAATTAATTGATGATGCAGGGTTTCAGGTTTGCCACTCACTGGGAGGTGGGACCGGCTCAGGGATGGGAACACTGTTAATTTCAAAGATAAGGGAGGAGTACCCCGACCGGATGATGATGACCTTCTCGGTGTTCCCTTCGCCGAAGGTGTCTGACACAGTGGTGGAGCCGTACAATGCAACCCTGTCGGTGCACCAGCTGGTGGAGAACGCCGACGAGTGCATGGTGCTTGATAATGAGGCTCTCTATGACATCTGCTTCCGCACTCTCAAGCTCACCAATCCAACTTGTATGAATCATTTTATAAATAATTTTAATGGATTATGTTAAAAATTAATGCTGAATATTGTTTTATATTGTCCCACTTGCTACCTGAAAGAGTGGTGTCTTTGTCCGTGGTAAGTAACATGATTGGGCCACTATTACTAAATTATATCCTACCCTTTTGTAAAGCTGCTGACTGCATAGTTTGTTATTTTAATTGTTATACGTGCATAACATTTTTTCATACACTCTATCATGTGAGTCATGCATCGAGTTAAACAAGTATGCATAAAATTAATTATTTTCTGCATTTGTTTTATTTGTTCTTTTGCTTGTTACAGTACGTGCACAACAATATGTTTTGTTCAAATATCCACTTATCCAGGGGGTCGTGCTTCTAATGAGAATAAATTGGTGTACATAACATAAATTTAAGTGCATAAATAAAAAATTAGCAATCAACTATACAAAGAGTAAAACTATAATTGCAAAAAAAATTACAGAAGTAGTTAGCACAATAAAATATGTAGTCAGAACAGCAATTTAATTACTGAATTGATTTTCGCAGTTGGTGATCTCAACCACCTGATCTCAGCAACAATGAGCGGAGTAACATGCTGCCTCCGCTTCCCCGGGCAACTAAACTCCGACCTCCGCAAACTCGCTGTGAATCTAATCCCCTTCCCTCGTCTCCACTTCTTCATGGTCGGTTTCAGCCCGCTCACCTCCCGTGGATCCCAGCAATACCGCTCCCTCTCCATTGCTGAATTAACCCAACAAATGTGGGATTCCAAGAACATGATGTGTGCTGCCGATCCACGCCACGGCCGTTACCTGACTGCTTCTGCCATGTTCCGTGGCAAAATGAGCACAAAGGAAGTGGATGAGCAGATGATATCTGTGCAGAACAAGAATTCGTCTTACTTTGTGGAGTGGATTCCAAACAATGTTAAGTCTAGTGTCTGTGATGTACCACCGACCGGTCTGTCCATGTCGGCCACTTTCATTGGAAACTCTACGTCCATCCAGGAGATGTTCCGCCGTGTCTCCGACCAGTTTACTCTCATGTTCCGCCGCAAGGCTTTCCTCCATTGGTAAGTTGACTATCGGCAAACATATCATAATTAAATAATAATTGAATTCTTACTCAAGCGTCAAATTTTATGAATCACTTGCCGTTTGTGAATTGTGGGCTTGTGGCTACCGTATCATTATATGTACTGGACAATTCAAATTTTTCTTAGTTGAGTTTTTGTGCTTAAAGCCACGGAAGAAATGATTTATTTAACTTCGGTGTCCTTAATTGGCCAATTTGAATCACTCATTTAAGTTTACATTTTATACTGGTACTAAACTGGGGCCAAATCAGGTACACTGGCGAAGGAATGGATGAGATGGAGTTCACCGAGGCTGAGAGCAACATGAATGACCTTGTCTCAGAGTACCAACAGTACCAAGACGCAGTTGCTGATGTAGGAGATGAGGAGGAATACTATGAAGAGGAGGAGGAGGAAGCCGAGGAGAATTAGGCCTTCACTATATGAGCTACTTATTTGTGTTATATTTGTTATTTCTTTCTCTGAGCATATAAGTTATCCTTTATTTAATTCTTTCACTCGTTCTATAGTGCAATTGTCCTCAGTGGCGTCATGGATCGTTGTTTGTGTAATATTATCATGCAACACAACTTGATATGTTCTAAAATTGATTCAGTGGAAGTTTCTTTTTTTAAAAAAAAAAAAATTAGCACTTTTGCTCAATGTTGTGTAGATAAGCGTGTCTAGTTTTGTTTTTAAGGATAGGATGCATCCAAGTCCTATTTGATAACACGGTCAATGCTATATGCAAACTTTTCATTTCAAAAGTCATGTTTGAGCGATTTGATGCAAAATGGGTGAGGTAAAACCTAAATTAAAATAACCACGAAGTAAAACACCAATTGAATTACAGTTCTTAGATGTTATTTAGGATACTATATATAGATATATACATAATTAACTGCACCGAGAATGCCTCGACTATGGACCATTGATTTGTGTAATCTGATTTGATCTGATCTATGGTTTAGATGTTGATTTAAAAAATAAAAAGTCAGACTCTTCGAAAGAAAAAAATTAGACGGTGTTTAAACAATTTTCTTTTTGAAAGATATCTATATCGTTGATAGATTGAGCCACCTATCTTTATTACCAAATATATATATATATATATATATATATATATATATATATATATATAATGCTCTATGTAAAACAAAATTAATATCAATTATTTCTTTATTTGTCCACATATTGGGAGTTCCTTATGCTAGTACCAGAAAACGTACACACCTAATGTGTGGGCCAATAAAAAGAGGTAGACTAAAATCAGCCACGACTGACGGATGGACCCGTTAGCCACGATAATATCTCAATTTTTTGAGGTTCTAATGGATAATTCGAACAGTTCGATGTGTTCTCCATATTAAAATCTCATTGGAGACCAAATTTTACATTTTTCTGAATTTTTTTACTATTTTTTTGTGATTTTTAAAAATCATTGTTATTGAAGGGCCCAAAATTGTTTAGATTAAGAATTTTGTAAAATATCAAAAATTACTAACAAATTTCAGAAAAATGTAAAATTTGGTCTCCAATGAGATTTCAATATGGAGAACATATTGAACGGTTCGGATCTACTGTTAAATTCTCAAAAATTAAAATTTCATCATAGCTAACATTCTCATCCGTTAGTCGCGATTAATTTTAATCTACCTCCAATAAAAATAAAAATAAAATACTTGTGATTCAACAAAAATTGAAATCAGCATATCAACATAGTAAACATAATTTAAGAAAAAAAATTTTATAACAAAAATATTTAAAACATCGTAGGTGATAAAAAATTTGCTTACACGTTCTGTTTCCAAAATAGAAAAAATAATAATTATTATTATAATCAATGCTCTTCCATTTTTTAGATGTAAACCCAGAATATATTATCTTTTCATCTATTGGTTGACATCTAGCCACAAATCAGATTGAATGAGTGACACACAAGGTGTATACATACACAGTAGATCTAGAGGTGATACACTTTTAGATTCGTGCTTTTATAAAGAGCAGTGATTTTTGTCGGAAAAAAAATGAAAGTATGTTTGCAATTCGAAAAAATTACATATTTATGAGATTAGATTCATTCAATTAAAAATTTTGTTCGCCTTATGCTGGCTGCGTCCTAATTAATGAAGAAATATCTTGGATAATTCCTGCGGGAACAAGGATAGTATTATAACCTAATATAAAAGAGGTATGATTGTTTTTTATGATAAATTGGATTAAACCTTCCAACTTATTTAATTGTTTTTTTATTTTAAATGTCCATAAAGAAACTTTTAACTACGTTTTTAACTCGTAACTTTTAATAAAGGTATATTTTTTTTCCAGTAAACAAAGAGCTAGTTTATAAAGCAAAATGTCAAATTGCTATTCAATGTACAACCAAATTTTTTTTTCTAGCATGCGGCAAAACATATGACGGGTCATTTCAAGACTTCGAGTCGAATTACAACATAATTCCACTCGTTACACAAATGGCTGCAAACAATACCTCGCATAAAGTCACCTAGAGGCTAGAGATGGCATTTTGCAAAAGACAATTCGTTTTTTTTTCTTTTTTGAGTTTCGACCTTTTAAGTAGGCCCCTACTAATATGTTCTAAAAAAAATATCTAAAAAACGCTCGGAGCGCGTAAATACTCTAATTTCAAGAAAATATCATAGGACTACTGTTTTTATTTTTATTTCGCTTTTAATCCATTTGTTGGTCCTAGTGACCTTTGAGTGAGGACCCCGATCCCGTGTAGCGCACCTCTCGAGCCGTCCGATTTGATCTCGACGGTCAATTTTTTCGGGCTTCACAATCCGTAGAAAATTAGGGGCCATCCATCATAGATCTGACGGACCTAGTGCCGCGCGGCATCGGATTTGAATTCAGTGACCTTTTATGTAAAACTTGTGTAAAATGACAACTAGCCTACTAGCGGTATCTGCAAAAAAAAAGAAATATATAAATAAAGCAAATATATATATACAATTGCACTTGTGCATAATAGTAATCGTTCTTATTTTATAGTAAGGCACAATTAATCAACAACGGGTCCATAGCTCAGTGGTAGAGCATTTGACTGCAGATCAAGAGGTCACCGGTTCGAACCCCGGTTGGGCCCTTTTCTATATTATTATTATGTTATTATAATTACTTTTTCGGATTTTCCTCATTCAGCCGTAATTCCTTTTGGCTTTTACTTAAAAAAAACTATTTAACTTATTATGTTTACCTAGTTTAATGATAACTGGTACCCTTCTTGGGGTTCTTTTGGTTAAAAAAAAAAAAAAAAAAAACTTATTGTGTTTACTGTCCCCCATGTGATTAGAAGTTTCTGATATCATGCTCGGGCACTCTGTAATAATACAATACAATCATTTAAAAAAATTTATTTTAATACTTTTGCTTTTTCGGATTTTCCTCATCCCGTGTAATTCCGTTTTGCTTAAAAAAAAAAAAGAAAACCATTTAACTTAGTATGTTTACTATCCCCTATGTTACCCAGATACGTGAATTTTGGGCCGTATCTTGTATCGGATACGCGTGCGATACGCACTGGATACGTCACGTGGCGAATTCTCTTATTTTAATGTGTTTGACCAAAAAATTTGGTTAGGATACGCCTTGGATACGACAGGAATACGTTTTTAAATATTAGAACTTCAAATATACATAACTTTTGATAGGAACGTCCGTTTGGGACGTATGACCACAATCCAGAAAGCTCGCGACGAGATCTACAGGGTTTACTACGGTTTACTTTGTAACGATCGTTTTCGAGGCTAAAAAATATTGTTTGAACATCCGAAATCTACTTTGAAAGTTTTCAAATTGTAAAATTATATAAAAACTATCATAATTAGTTTTAATATGTACAAATTATTTACTACACAAGTTAGTTACTGTTAGTAATTTAGTTTTGCCTTTGTTTCATATTTAAATCAACTAAACACCAAGCAAAATAAGGAACTAGTGGAAATGACAAAATTCAATGCAAGTGATAGAGAAAATGTGTTTTACCTCTCTTCGTATCACAACGAAGAGGCTCGACCAACTCATTTAAAGTTGATGGCGTGCTCTCCTCTTCCTCTCCATCACTTTAGGTCCACACAAAGATTAACCAATTTCTCCATTGACTTGTGCTAGCAAATCAAGAGAAAAATATCTAATATTTTGATTCTCTTCTTCAATTAACTCTTTAATTAATTAAGGAAATCTAATCTCAACTCATGAGATCTATTCAAATACAAGAGAGAGACACAAAATTTCAGATCTAAAAATCTCATTTTTTCCATGAATTTTTGTGCTTCATGGAGAAAGAGAGAGAAAGTGGGAGAAAAGTGCCATAATTCACCAACTAGTGCTCTTTACATAGACCTTTCCAACAATCCTAAAATGGGACCACTCCCACCTTCTTGGCTACCACAAATTGGGCTTCCAAGCCCAATTTATTTAATCTTTTATTTTCTCTTTAATCTTTCTTTAATTGCATTCAAAGTTAAGCCCAAATCGATATATTAAAAGATACCCCGATTAATTAATATAATTCACACAATTATATTAATTGAGTTGAAATAAAATAAATATCAACAATTTGAAAATTATTAAATGGATTAAACTTTATATTAATTTAGTTTCATATGATCTATTTGAAATAATTAATCATAACGGTTCATAACGGTATATGGTTAATTATTCAACTTATCATATTTTGTATTCTCAAATACAAATAAACTAAATATAATGCACATTGGTTAAGAGATTTGTATTTGTGTAACCCTCAAAGGATTTATGTTATGTTGGCCATGGAAAATAAATTGCTATTTATTTTCAATAATCATAAGCGGTATCTAGCAACACGTTATGATTCCCAATTAACATAAATAAATTCTATACTTTTATAGTATTTCAATCATGCATAAGAAATAGATAATTTTCTTGTTTTGATTCTTATGTCACATGATATCACTGTATAATCCAAGATATGAATGTGTCATTTTTGTAGATTATATATTTCTTGACCTAGAATTGATTGTACAAGTTAGCCAAACAATCCAATTCTATCATGGAGCCCAATAGATATTATCACTCACTAGGTATACTAATGAGAGACATACGATTTTTTTTATGAACAATTTTTCCCCGCACAATTCAAGAGAACATTAAAAAAGTCAGTATAATAGCCCTTATCAGGAATCAGCGTTAGACGATATTTATTGAACCTATCCTCATATGGAAAAGCTGAACCATCTCAAACTTAGAATCAAACACATATGAAATAAATAATGACACATAACACAATCCATATATTTATTTCATTGGGTCAAGTCCTTTACTATGTTCCAATAACATACACATATGCAATTAAGTTGGTAACTCCTTACCTATGATTTATAGAACTTAATTATCACTTAAATTGCATACTAATCTTTTATAATAATTAATGTTCATTGTTAATTATCAAGATTACAGACAATTTAGATTTATTATTGCCATTTAATTAAAAATGAAACACAGAGATCCACAATTCAGATCCTCAATCTGAATAATTTGTCAATAATAAACCCTAGGAATAAATGATCAAATATCATCAATAACATAAACTAAAATCAAGTCATTAAAATATTGACCTCTAGGACATAACTCCAACAATTATAAATTACAAAATATATAGATTACAAAAATATATAAATTACAAAAATATATAAATTAGTTTTTTTAAATTACACAATATGTAAATTACAAAATATATTATTTTTATTATTTTATGTATATTGCCATAATATCGTATCTGATACGCACCCGCACCCGTACCCGTGTAACATAGACTGTCCCCATATGCAAGGGCGGAACTAGGGGTGGCGAAGGTGTGCCTGGCACATTAAGATTTAATTTTTTTTGTTAATCAGCCTAAGGTTATTTGGTCAAATTGAGCATGAAACAATATTTTGGCCTATCCTAAATTAAAAAGAAATTCATTTTTCTATCAAAAGAGATTCTTTCTCGTCCATTGAGATCCTTTCCTAATATTTTGTAGTCACTTTGACATGTGATATACAACAGGTAATTATTAGGAAAAACATCTCTTTCTTTTAATTTCTATGAGCAAATTAAATTTAAATGTACATTTAATTTGGAGGCAACAAAATGTGAACTTATACTCATGCAAATATAGTAATTTGTAAACTAAATAATTTATCTACAAAGTGCCCATCAAAAAGGGTATTGTAACAATTGTTTATCTAATTATATTATTTGGCATTTGAAAAAAATCGTAGTTATATTTTTCTGAAAACAATATAATCCATTTAAATCTGTGGTCTCATTTTACATTAGTTTTTGCATTTATTTCACTGTAGACCGTTTTTAAAATAAATATTTAAATAATTATATTTTATCATCTTTATTCTTTTAGACTTGTGTATTTTCGATTTCGGCCCCTCCTATACTAAAATTCTGGTTCCACCCCTACCCATATGATAAGAAGTTTCTGACATCATGCTCCGCCACTGTGCAATATAGCACAATACTTGTTTTTATTTTTTTTAAAAAAAGTCCATTCGAAACAGAACTTCAGAAAAAAATTGTGCGTAGAATTAAATTTTGAGAGAAAATGGCAAACAATAGATAGATTATAGATTTATTACTTGTTCGCTTGGGCACTAAGTATAAATACATTAATGATAAAAAAAAAAAAAACTATCAGAGTCATCTATTTGACCGGCAAGTTGGAATGTGGTTGTGAAACATTTAAAAAAGTAAATTACATAAATACTTCTCATAATATTATTCATCTATTGATTTTTAGTTTTAAAATATTATTTTGGTCTTAAACTATTCAATTTGTACTAGATTGATCATTTACTCGATAAATATCTATTGGGAAGATAATATTTTTATTATAATAATAACTATTAAAACTATTATTAATATAAAAATGCTAATATTATTGTTATGGAGGTAAAACATTAATAATGATAATAATAATCATTGTTCTTATAATAATTATTAATGACATTGATAATAATTTTAATAATTATATTGATAATTATATAATATTTTTATAACAATTATAAAATCAACCAATAATAATTGATATAAAGTATTATATTATAGTGATAATGACTGGTAATTATTTTTTTATTTTTAATTAATGATTAATAATGATATTACACCTTAATTCACACGATCCATATAAAAGTAACTTCTTCCTCTTACTCCACACTAATCCACCATAATTAAGCCATATTTGAAGCGAGTTACTCCATCCTTACTCTATTAAACACAAGCACAAAACAACATAATACTTTTGAAAATTTTATCAAAATAATAATTAATAATTTTCTAATTTATACAAGCATTTCATGCAACTTGACTTGAACTCCGAATTTATTCTCTACTCTCCTTTTTAATCTGGAGGAGCAGCCGAGTACAAAGATAGCTTCGTGGTTCATTAATAACAAACACGTTTGATGTCTCTCCCAACGGAACATCAAATAATGATTTCTCAATCAGAAAAGATACATAAAAAAAAAATGTAAGGATAAAATATTTTGCATTATCCAAACAGTGGCAGCGCGAGACGACACTGTCACACTGGCCACCGCGCTAGCTCGGTCCTCTCTCAATCTCTCATTCCGACGCCTCAGCGTATCTCTTTTGGTCCTAAATCCTAATCCTATTGCCATTTTCCAGACGGGATAATTAAATCAATTATCAAGCAATTGGCATCGAGATTTGCGCAGACCCCATGTGGCACTGGACAGTCTCTGTGACTTTATATTGCGCTGGCACTCCTCTTCTCCATTTCTTTCCGCAAAAGTCATTTATTTCTTCCCGTCCCCGCCTTGTTAGAAAAACCAGGCGATCGGGGAAAAGCGCCATTGTTAGAGCGATGCTTTCTTCTCCACCTCCTCCTCCTCCTTCTAGCGAAAACAATAGTGGAAAGAAGAAGGCCTTTGAGTTCAGCGAGAAGGACTTCCTCGCCTCACTCATGCCGAAGAAGGAGATTGGAGCTGATCGCTTCCTCGAGTCCAATCCCAACTTTGATGGAAGGGGTGTGCTGATTGCAATCTTCGGTACTCAAATTTATTATTGTATTTGTTAATATTTGCTTATATTTTAGTAGGATTTCTTAATTCTGTACCGAATGAGAAGTTATGCTTTGACTTGGTGAAGAAGGCTACTCTATTAATTAACTAAAAGGGAGCGTTTGGCATGTATGAGATTAGCCTAAGAGTTTGAGATCAACGGGGTTAGTACTCATGTTAGAACTAATACTTACTAACTTCATCTTAAACACTAATCCTAAAAATACTAACTTTAATCCCTAACCCCACTAACTTATGGTGTTGCCAAACGTCCCCTAAAAAAATCACGAACGTTAGTCGCCAGGCGCTTGTGTTAAGCCCCGTAATTATTTTTAATAAACACAATCCGTATTTTATATTTAATAATAAACATATAAAATAAATAATTTGAACTATAAACATGTCAGAGCGCCGGAGGTGTGGCGCGCCGGCGGCCGCGCCAGTGGGATTGGCGCACCGGCGGACGAGCCAGTGGCAGTGGCATGCTTGGCCTTTCTCTAAGCGGGTCTGTGAAATAACGGGTGTGAACCCGATAGGTTTCTCAGCCATTTTCCGACCATCTCTGGTCACTGCAAGGCAGGGAACCAGGCTTGTTAGCATCGTAGAGGGCTGGAGAAGGCAGCAATGAAGTCAATTTGGGTTGGGTCAGCCTGGGTTAATAGGGACACCACCTCATTGGTACAGAAGGTACGAGGACAGTACCATGGACGTTGAAGTGTCTAAATTGGTTCACCTAGAGAGGCTGTTGAGCACCTCAAGGTCATAGAGAAGAGAAATAGGTAGTCAATTCAGGTTATGTTGGCTTAGATTGGATGTGGCATCAAAATCTGACATGGTGCAGGTGTAGCTATGATTGTAATGCGACTCCCTCAAACAAAATAGTCTGAGTATTGAAGTCAAATATAGGATATTGGATACAATAAGCTTTAAATACTACATGTAATTCTGTTAGTATGAAGTTGGCATTCAAATGCTCAAATAAATAACACATGTGATTCTGTTAATATATTAATTTATCATCTATAATGACTTGGAAAATGCGTCAAAATATAAGAACTAAATGATAAGAATTAAGAAATGTGGCCTGAAATATTCTTATACATGTGATTTGGGATGGTTTTCAGAATCCATATATGTCCTTTTTTTAATTTATGCAAATCGGCATTTGTAATCTTATTTTCAAATCAAAACAAGAACCAGATGGTAACATGAAAGATATAGCTTGCCAGAATTGGAGTGGGTTTTCGTAGAAGCTTATCAACGCTTGAAGAGTGTTATGATTGATTGAATATGATTCATTTATTCCTTTAATTGTGTTATATATATATGCAAGGAGAAGTTTCAGTTTGTTGGCAGTACACAAAGATTTAAACTTTCATGATTAGTTGCATGAGGCGCATAAAGACAATAGCCTTGAAGAGTAGAAAATGCAAATCATGTTAGGGCCATTCATGTTAAAAAAAATTGATTTAATGAGTTAATTAATGTGTAACAAATATAATGGCCGCTTAAAGCACTGGGTTAGTTAGTTGATTTAAACATCATCCCAAGTTAAAATTGATATCCAGTTAAATCCTTTGAAATCCTTACTGGTACCTCGCTCACAGCTACACCTGCAGTATGTCAGATTTTGATGCCCCATCCAATCCAAGCAAACATAACCTGAATTGACCATCTATTTCTCCTCTCTATGACCTTGGGGTGCTCAACAGCCTCTAAATGAACCAATTTAGATGCTTCATCGTCCATGGTACTGTCCTCGTACCTACAAAACCAATGAGGTGGCACCCCTATTAACCCAGGTGACTTTTCTTTTTTCTTATTAGGTGTGTCATAGTTTATGATTGTGCTACGGATCAACTGATTGGATAACTGGACTGGCATATATAGAACTCTTAATTCAAAACTTCACTAGGTCTAATGTAATAATTACAAATGCTTTCCTCTATTTATTTATTTCTTTCTTTTTGTAGATTCTGGTGTTGACCCAGCTGCTGCTGGCTTGCAAGAGACATCGGATGGAAAACCTAAGATCCTTGATGTACTAGACTGGTAGCTAACTGTGCAAATTACAGGCTTTTTGTATTTGATACTTTATTTCGGCAGTTTAGTCATGCAATTTTACAATGTAGTACTGGTAGCGGTGATGTTGACACTTCGAAAGTTGTGAAGGCTGACGGCGAGGGTTGTATTGTAGGAGCATCAGGTTTGACATTGTTCCTTCATTTGTTTATCTGCATTATTTATGCCGTACATACAACATGAGACAACTTGCTCTGGCTATGCTGTTGTTGTTGATGAAACCTAATAATTTCGATTTTGGATTGTCTGATAAAGTAATATATGGTCAAGCTGATCAATTTGATCTCATCTGTCAATTCTCTGTGCAAACCTCTGTAAGCACTGATTGTGATCTTTTTCCTTTTTGGGTAGTTATTTACTTTTCAATACATTTGTTTGATAGTTTGTTTGTTTGGTTTCTTTCCTTGAGGATGAAATATCACTAATGTTCGTACAGAGGGAGAATTGGGTGCCACATCTTGATAATATCTTTTTTATCTACAGGAGCAAAATTGCTTTTAAATCCATCATGGAAGAATCCTTCTCAGGAGTGGCATGTGGGATCCAAATTAGTCTATGAACTATTTACCGATACTCTTACTTCCCGTTTGAAGGTATAGCATCCAACAGTATTATCTCAATAAATGGCAATGATTAACCTTTTCTAAGACGATATACATTTTGATAAATTGAGTACAGAAAGAAAGAAAGAAAAAATGGGATGAGGAGAATCAGGAAGCAATCGCAGAGGCTTTGAAGGAACTCAATGAATTTGACAAGGCTTGTCTTTCTTTAATTTTAGTTTTTTACTTTTTCATTTATTGAAATTTCCTCTATATTAAACCCGCGTCTTATCTCATCTGGAAATTCATCGTGTATCTCACTTGTTGTCCAAAAACTCTACCTTGTGCCAGTGTCTCATGGTTTGGTTGGTTATAGTGAATTAAGGCTCTCAATGGTGGCCAAAATACACCGATGTTTTAGTAATTGCATGGACCATGGAAAGTAAATTAAATAAGCAATGTCCTCTTGCAGAAGCATGGAAAAGATGAAGATGTAAAGTCAAAGAAGGCACTTGAGGATCTTCAAAATAAGCTTGATTTTCTTAGAAATCAAGCAGAAGTAAGTTCGCTGTGCTGTTCTGAATTTTTCTTCTGTGAGGTCCTGTTGTAAGTTAACAAGTATTAATTTCACACTTTTGCTTAAGAGTTATGATGACAGGGGACCAGTTATTGATGTTGTTGTATGGTATGATGGTGTGGTATGGAGAGTTGCTGTTGATACACAGAGCCTGGAGGATAGCCTGGACAAGGGAAAACTAGCTGATTTTACTCCTTTAACAAACTATAGGTGCATACTTTGTTATCACCGAGTCATGAGATGTATTACTTATTTATTAGCTGGCAATCTTTTCTGTTAATATAAATGTTCTGAGAGCAAGTTTATGGTGCTATACATGGCAATACTACAGCTCTACCTATAGAGTGCTTGTGGAAATTTGAATTTTGCATCTTTTAAGATTTTCTTGACTTTCCTTAAATAGGAAGAGCTGTTGGTTTTAAATTATAGACCATCCAACAGGATTGGGCTTGTTGATATTGAAAAATAGTAAAAGTAGCTACTACAAGAATTTCAATATGTCTATCGAACTTAGTCTGGATTGACTGTTTGATCTCAAAAATAAGATTTGAAGCTCTGCATAGCACTAGAAACTAACTCGTGTTTTAATTTTTTCTTTTTAACTATGATCTTGCAATACCCAAATTTTGCATGGCCAAATATTGTTAATTTCATAATATTGGTACCTTTTGTTTTATTTTTTGCAATTTGACCAATAACAACATGTGGCAGGTTAGAGAGAAAGTACGGCATATTTAGCAAATTAGATGCTTGCACCTTCGTCACAAATGTCTATGATGAGGGGAATGTTGTAAGCATAGTAACAGATTGTTCACCTCACGCTACCCATGTTGCTGGTATTACTGCTGCCTACCATCCCGAAGTATGCAAAACTCTACAGTTTTTTAATCTGGCTAATTATTTTTGTTTATCTTGCTTTTGCAACATTCTTTTATTGGAATTTTTTCAAACTGATAAATTTTCCATGTAGGAGCCTTTGCTGAATGGGGTTGCACCAGGCGCCCAGTTGATCTCATGTAAGATAGGGGACTCCCGCCTTGGTTCGATGGAGACGGGGACTGGCTTAACAAGAGCATTGATAGCTGTTGTTGAGGTTTGTTCGTGTCATTCCTCTATACACTGGAATTAAGTTTTTGAGCTTTTCCTAGGTGAAAATTAGCTATTGCTAGATATTTTACATGGAAAGTATTCCTTTTGTAAGAACAAAGGGGTTGGCATAGTAGTTGTATGTATTAGGAGAGTTTCAAACTCTTTTCTGATTAGCTCTGGAGCTAAGTGTTTCCAATTTTCAGCATAAATGTGACCTTATCAACATGAGCTATGGGGAATCTACCCTTCTTCCTGATTATGGGCGCTTTATTGACCTTGCTAGTGAGGTTGGTGTCTTAACACTTGTGCTTTCTTACAATATTTGGTGTCTTAACACTTGTGCCTTTGTTGGTATGGAAAAAGAATGAAAAATCACTTTTTGGTGCAGGTTGTAGACAAACACCGTGTTATATTTGTCAGTAGTGCTGGAAACAATGGGCCTGCATTAACGACTGTTGGGGCACCTGGTGGGACCAGTACAAGCATTATTGGAGTTGGTGCATATGTTTCGCCGGCCATGGCCGCTGGGGCTCACTCTGTGGTTGAACCACCTTCTGATGGATTGGAGTATACATGGTCAGTCTATTTTAACTAATAATGTCTAGTACTTTTTTTTTTTTTTTAATTCTTATGCTACAAGTGTACAAGTGTTACAAATGGGATGTTCTGTATAGTTGTTCTGCATGATAGTCATACTAGAAGTACTTTGTTAATTGGTACTGACACTTACAGGTTTAGTTCTACCAAACTCTGGTGCCAAATCGAATCCCAACTTGTTTTTTATTCCTAAATGCCGATTGTCACTGGAGATAGTCTGGTCTTGTTATAGATTTTGTTTTGTAAATAAAATATTTCTCTATTTTTTCTTTTTCTTGTTTTTTATTTTTATTTTTATCTTGTATGAAACTCTTTTCATCAATGAAATCGTAGGCCAGTTTTTTCGTCTCCTTACCTTCAAACAAAAATAGCTATACGCTAACAAATTACAATCGTGGATGGTATCACCTTATTGTGGGATTGAGATATTCTGATAGCAAGTGGGAAGTGATGATGATGCAGTACTTATTATGAGTTTTCTTTCTCATCCATCTTAAATTACATACTTTGCTGATGGCATGGAGCATGCTAATCAGATCTGGGTTTTTGCTGGTTGTAGGTTGTTGTGTTTGTATTTGTAATAATTGAATAATGTGTTCTTTTTCTGCATGGATTTTTAGCTATGTAACTTTTCTTTCATGTACTGAAATTTGTTTTTAGCTTTCAAGAGAGAGGAATAATATAAATGTTTCAAGTCTAATATTAACAGGCTGGCTCCTGCTGCATAATTTCAACACAAAAAATCAAATAAATTCCAATTTGAACTTGTTTTTCTGTAATTTATACAGCAATACCCAAGTATGAAAAAAAAATTTGGTTTATGGTATCAGTTTTTAGAAGTCAAGATTGTTGCAGGTCTAGCCGGGGCCCTGCTGCAGATGGCGATCCTGGTGTCTCAATTAGCGCACCTGGTGGGGCTGTGGCCCCAGTCCCAACGTGGACACTGCAGAGGCGCCAACTCATGAATGGTACATCTATGGCATCTCCTTGTGCTTGTGGTGGCATAGCTCTCCTTGTTAGCGCTATGAAGGTTTGCAATTAAGAACAATGCTAAAAAGTAGAAACTCAACGGCTTCAAATTTTCTGGTTCTTTTTATTGGTTAAAACGTTTTTTTGACCATGTATTTTGAAAGTTTTACTTTATTATAAATTGCTGGATAGTTTATAGCACAAAATTATTCTTTTTTCAGGCTGAAGGCATTGAGGTGAGTCCATACAGTGTACGAAAAGCGGTAGAGAACTCGGCCTTTTCCATAAGTGATGTACCTGAAGAAACGCTTACCTCAGGGCAGGGTTTGTTGCAAGTTGATAGGTATGGCTGCAACTCATGGTTTCTTATATATATTAGCAAAATCTTATTTTTGGAGTGCTTGGGTTCTGTAATGTTAAGTGAAAGCACTTAAAATTTCTACTTCTTGGATGCAGTGCTTACAAGTACATTCAACAGGCTAGGGATATCCCCCCTATCTCATATCAAGTCAAGATAACTCAAGTCGGAAAGACAAGTTAGTGAAGCACACGTCTTTTCTTTTGTTGTCTTCTTCTAGTTGATATATTGACCTGACCTAAACTGATCTAAATTAATCAGCCCCAACAGCCCTTCCCCATTCACCAGCAGCAGCAGCAACTACAACAAAGTCTTTAGTCCCAAACAAGTTGGGGTAGGCTAGAAACAAAAAACAACAAGATCAGGATCACCAAAGAAAATAAAGTAGTAGTAAAAAATAAAATAAAATAAAGAATTATTTAGTTATGTTATGTTGGCCACTGTGGGGAAATCACTTGTTAAAACTAAATGGCATGTTTTGCAGCGCCTACATTACGTGGAATATACCTAAGAGAGTACAGTTCTTGTCTACAAAGCAGTGAGGTTGGGAAATATCTTTACTGAATTACTTCATAAATAACCAATTTAGCCCAAGGTCATCTAGTTGAGGTTTTTCTCTTCTTGGTACAATACAAGTCACAAGCAAACAATATTTCAAGATATATTAATAGTGATCAATTTTATTTTTCTTGAAGATGTATTGTTGCTAAGGAACTTGGTGGTGATTCCAATTTGTGTAGAGCTTGTTTAATACAAAATTAAATTTCAATGTGCGCCTTTAAATATTATGATGGAATAAATGAAAGGCAGGCTAATAAAGAACTTAGATATGAGCTTATTTGAAACACTTTAAAACTGAATAAATGCTACCACTACAGGAATATCACTTTATTGGGGTTTTTTTGGGTAAAAGCATCTACAGGCCTGTTCAATTTGCTGAAAATTGGAGTACAGAATTGCTTCTATCATCAAGCTAAATTGCCTATTGTTCTCCCCTTTTTACATTTGCAGTGGACTGTTCAAGTTCAGCCAAAGTTTCATGAGGGGGCTAGTAATTTAGACCTATTGGTTCCATTCGAGGAGTGTATTCAACTTCAATCAAGTGATGAATCAGTTGTACAAGTCCCTGAGTACCTCCTACTGATAAACAATGGACGTACATTCAAGTAAATCCTCATTCGGGTGTTTTTGCATATTCCCTTTTATGCACTTCTAGGATCACATCAGTTCCTTGTTAAGTCTGGTAAGGTACATACTGGCCAGGTCAGTTGTGGTCTATGTTGCATCCATTTGAATACAAGTTCCGTATCTGATAACTATGAATACAAAGATGCACTTTTATATAAAGTCTACAGTTTTTCCATTTTATATATTACTTTTATAAATAAACATGATATATTTTATGTTAAAAATTCTAAAGACCATATTTTTCTTTTTCAAATCTGAGAAAACTCAAGTTAACATATACACATGCATTTCCGAATTTTTTCATAAGGTATGCCTATATATAATTAAAAAGAAAGAATCTGTGAAAAATAATGTTTAAATTAAATATGTTTTGGGTTCAGTTGTGCATGGTTCCGTGTAGTGTTGATGGTATTCAAGAAGTCGAAGCTTTTTAAAATATGAGATGTGCCTCTGGTACATTCTGTACGAGTTTACAACAGGTATGAGTATTTCAGACGTGTATCAAATATGATATGCAGATGTAGTTGTCTATATAGACTACGATGGTAGCATAGGTTGTGCTACATGTAGGTAAAGCTTATTTGTCAGCTGTTATTTTGCTGCAGTTAAAGCCTTTTACTTAATTGTATAACTTTATGTAATTTGCAGCATTGTTGTTGATCCAACCAAAGTTAGTGAGGGCCTCCACTATTACGAAGCTTATGGAATAGATGCCAAAGCACCTTGGCGTGGACCTCTTTTTCGTATACCAATTACAATAATAAAAACAGTTGCTCCAGTCGGCCAGCCGCCAATATTTTCTCTTTCTAATCTCTCCTTCTACCCTGGTGATTGAACTAATTAGTTCTTCAAGCTTTTACATATTTCAGATTTATGTGTTACAATTGTAATTTTTTTGACAATCAGAACCAGCTTTATTTATGTATTTCTTTCAAATAAATAAAAATCAAGTAATTCTATGTATCTGCTAGCATCCAATTGGCCCATCCTACCTTCTTGATCTCCTTGTGCTCATATTACTTCTTTCATTAAATTAATGTTTTTTATTAGGTTTGATGTTAATCACTGATTGCAGGTTATATCGAAAGGAGATTTATCAATGTACCTATTGGAGCTTCTTGGGTAGAGGTTACAATGCGTGCATCTGGGTTTGATACTCCCAGGAGATTCTTCTTAGACACTCTTCAGGTACATTTTCAATGATGATATCTGTGTATTATGAGTCTTTTACTCTTTTTCTAGATATTTGTCTATTGGAGTATGCTGGTTATTAGATCTGTCACTTTATAATTAATCACAGCTCTAACAACTTGAGAAGAGTGTCTTCTTTGTTTGATTAATCTTTCCTGCCTCATGTACGTCCAAGATCTCATTTGAAAACCTTCATGCTGCACAACCAAATTGTTTTTGACCTTGCCCACTACAATGTGGCATATAATCTTGAATTCCACAAATGTTTGGTCAGCCATGCAGTCCTTAATTAGAAATTTCATATAATTAAATAAACATTATAGCGAGAACTACGAAATTCTGAATGCCTGTCTAATACGCATTGTTGTTTATTAGATATGTCCGCTTAAACGTCCCATGAAGTGGGAGTCAGTTGTGACATTTCCTTCTCCTTCTGTCAAGTGTTTCACTTTTGCGGTCCAAGGTGGTTTGACCTTGGAACTGGCTGTAGCGCAGTTTTGGTCAAGCGGCATGGGTAGTCATGAATCTGCAATTGTTGACTTTGAGGTATTGTATCCTCCACCTTCACTCTCATGCACACACACAAAACACTGTTCTTATGCTATGTAAGATAGAGTGATAAAGTCAAGGGATAAGTGGATTTCTCTTGTAAAATCCATCTTATCCCTCTATCAAACATGACCTTTTGTTTGATTGTGATTTAATGAGAAGAGGAGAGAGCATAACAACAAAATTTCAACTTATTCTTTTGCTACTTCATTGGAGTATTATTTATATCTAAGACTTGGACCCAGCTTATACTTGTCTCATGTTGGATTGATTTGCAGATCGTATTTCATGGGATTTCTGCAAATCAATCAGCTGTCGCACTTGACGGAAGTGAATCACCAGCCCAAATAGTTGTCACATCACTATTGGCAGCCGAGAAGGTTGTTCCTTCTGCATGTTTAGATAAGGTACTTCATCTTTTTTCCCAAGTTACTTTTTGCTAGCATTATGCATATTTTATTTATTTATTTATTTATTTATTTTTAATGCATAGAGCCAAAACTTTAAGCTTTAAGAACAGACTAGTGACATTTTGGTTTCTTTTCAGCAAAAAAGTTTTATATATCAAGAGGGCATATAAAACTTGGATGGTTGACAAATCAGTCAGTCAACTATTACAATTTGTCAGAAATTACTATTTTGATTCCTTGAATAATGATATTCTAATAATTTAGTTCATGTGCTAGTACATTAAGTAAAACTTTCAAATTGCTAAGAAAGAAAGAATGACACTCTTATATCTTTTAACATATTACCACAGATTACAATAGTTTGATAATTTGACAGACTATTTGTTATGTTCTGGTTCCTCTTTCAGGTCAGGATTCCATATAGGCCTGCGGAGGCTAAACTCAGGCCTCTCATTGGTAGCCGTGACAGGTTACCTTCTGGAAAGCAGATAATTGCCCTTACTTTGACGTAAGATTGAGATTTCTCTGCGTTCTCTCGTTAATTCATTATCAATTTCTGCACATTGTTTTTGTCTTATAAAATCTTGGATATTGTACAGCTATAAATTCAAGCTAGAAGAAGGGGCAAGCATAAAGCCTAGCATACCACTGCTTAATAATAGGATATATGACAACAAATTTGAATCTCAATTTTATATAATTGTAGATCCTAACAAGGTTTGCCTTCTAGTACAGTTTGAATTGCTGTTGGTTGATTTTTGTTGTGATGCTTCTTTGTATTGCTACGGTTCCAAGGATTCGTGCATACATCTTACAAATTTTCCTCCTCCATACAGCGTGTTTATTCATCTGGTGATGTTTACCCTGATTATGTGAGTATTCCCAAGGGCGACTACACACTTTATCTATATATAAGGTTTGTGTTTCTTATATATAGCTTCTTAAGTTTGAAAACTAAAAACTCACTGATGAATCTTTCAAATTTTTATCTCTCTGATAAAATTTTTAAGCAATATTTGAGAAGCGCTAGTATCTTGTGCTCAGTGATGTAATAAGACATAAATTTCATTTTTGTTTGATTTTGTTACTCCTGAGAGTCTACTAGTAGATTTAGTTTCTAAAGAATATAATTGAATTAGGTTAGCATCAATTTTTAAACTCAAAATATAAGAATGTAACTAATACTACCAGTCTTTTACACTATCAAATTTTCTGTTGTGATGAATGGATGATGTATTTGCTTATCCAGTAGTGGCTTTGTCAGCTACAATAAAATGGATAAAATGTACAATCATATCAAAAGTATCAGAAAAAAGATAAACAATATGTTTTTAACTTCTAGTCAGTCCAGAGAGGCCAACAGAAAAATAAATAGATGCCAAAGAAAAAAATGGTCAATAAACATCACAAGTTTGGTTTATGTTAGTACCATTAATGTGCAGGCATGAGAACATTCAGTTCCTGGAGAAGTTGAAGCAACTAGTACTGTTTATTGAAAGGAAGGTAGAGAAAAAGGTTAGTTTTTTTCTAAATTATTTATGTATGTGCTTACATAGGGTAAGAATTCTTCTATTGCGTACGTTGAGATTTATTCAAGCTGCAATATTTTTCCTCAAATTTTTGTTTAGTGTTAGCTCTGATAGCAAGAGAATGTTCAAATGTAGGATCAGATTCAATTGAGCTTTTTCTCTGAGCCTGATGGACCTATAACAGGGGGTGGCAATTTCAGATCTTCAGTTTTAGTTCCTGGGTATGCCTTCTTTTTATAACCTTAACAGCTTCCTACCTAAAAGTTCTTCTTTTTAAGCTGGCATTTTTTTTTAAATGATTCCTCAGGGTGCCTGAAGCATTTTATGTGGGTCCTCCAACTAAAGAAAAAATTCCCAAGGTATATTCAACTTCTGTCTAAATGAAACACTAGTACTGCTTCACCCCTGTTGCCATTTGTGGCCTTTGGAATATACAGCAACAAACTCTTTTTCTAATGAAATTTTGCTTTAAGAAATTAAAAACCATCACAATCTGAATAAACATTTGCTGAAATTTACCAAAAAGTTTTTCTAGGTACAGTTCATGGAAATTGAATATCTCCGAGAGATAGACAGCATTTTACCCTTGTCGGGATTTTGAACCCCCAAGAAAATCCTATATTACCATATAATTTTATCACACTTGATCTAATTTACAGAGTGCTCCCACTGGCGCTGTCTTGGTGGGATCAATGTCATATGGGATGGTAACTTTGAATAGCAAGGGTGACGATCAAAATAATCAGCGCTCACCTGCTTCTTATGATATTACATACCTCGTGCCACCATCAAAGGTCAGAATAGTTTGCTAGTTGCAAGGATTTTGGCTCGAATTCTGGCAAGTCAACTGCCATTTTGCAAATACCACCCAGGCACTGTACCCTATCCTGTTTGGTCAGATCAACACCTTTGTTCTCTTTAACTTTTGTGTAATAAGGTCAATGATGTATGTTTCTACTAAGGTTGGACCATTCTCTTTTATCATTTCTATGAAAGGGCTTGAAAAATATTGCAAGGGAATAGGTTTAGACCAAGGGAGCAATGCTGAGGCATGGGCTTTGGTCATGGACCATTTTGTTCAACAGTGTTTGCTTTGTTGTTTGCATTCTGGTGAAACTTGGATATTCTAATTTCTAGTTTGTTTAAAATTAAATGAAACAGGTGGTATGATGTACCACCTTTTTCAAAAAAGAAAAAGAAAAAAGTTCCCTGTTTGTCCAGATTATGAGCTTTGTTCCCATTTTTGTGTATTAAAAACGTAACGGACCAGATTAGGTTCAAATTGGTGTTGTTTTGGTCTATGTTGCACAATTGAGTACCAAATGATGTTTAAGTTGGAAATTTTGGTTGGATTGGCTTTTTGTGAATTTACTTGCATCATTGTACGTACCATCCAAGTTTCAAGTGTACCAGTTATTTCTTTCTGAGGTTTTCTCTATCCAAACAAAATTAATTATGTTCAGCTAATTTTGTAATGCAGGTTACTATTTGATTTCTTGTTATTATCTTTTTTCATCCAAATTTGCACCTAAGCAAGGATATTATAGACCTCGTGATGATATGGAATGTTCAAATAATGGCAATTATGTTTTCAATTTTCTTATTTGCATACTTTATAGGTTGACGAGGGTAAGGATAAGGCATCTTCTACTACTAAAAAGAGTGCTACTGAGCGGCTAACTGAAGAGGTACTTGCATATATTGTATTTTATTTTCTTGATCTTGCATTACTCTTAGTATCACATTTTGTTATTATGCACTTGTGATGCAACAAGTGATTTTAGTTTTAAGCTAAGTAGTGATGCACTAATTTATTAGCACAATACATTTTGCTTACTAAGGTAAGGGATACCAAGATTGGCTTCCTATCAAGTGTGAAACGAGACACTGATGAGGAGAAATCAACCTGGCAGAAGATTACTGCTGCTCTTAAGGTAAAAACTCTTTCGTTTTCTGTAATCCTTGATTTGGTATGTTATCTATTGATGTCAGTGGATTTTTAGTGTTGCTGAGTTTAGCACTTTAGATATTGTTCTGTGGGTGCCTTTGTATAACACTGGTTAGGCTGGCTACAGCAGTCTGTGATTGCTAAAGTGATCATGTATGCTTTTTAGTCTAGTTTATGTGCTTAACCAAATGAGCAATTTTTTTTTCAAACTTTCCATATGATGATTCTGAGTTACTGCAGTTGTTTAGTTATTGTAGAGTAGATTTCTTTAACTATTTTATGTTGGTCATCATATGAATAATGGTGTTATTTGTGTGCAGTCAGAGTATCCAAAGTACACGCCTTTGCTTGCAAAAGTTTTGGAGGGCTTACTTGTAGGAGCTGGTGATCATGACAAGCATACACATTATCAAGAGGCAAGCAAATCGATGTTTACATATGTTATTTTGTATTATTTTGTTCTTGGTCTCGGTATGTTTTAAGTCTGGAAACTCACATTGTTGTTGCTCAACTCTCAGTCATCCTTTAATAACTGTGCAATTAATTTATTGCAGGTCATTGCTGCAGCTGATGAAGTTATAGGGAGCATTGACAGAGAAGAGCTAGCTAAGTACCTCTCACTTAAGCCAGATCCTGATGATGAAGAGGCACAGGTGAATGTTTTCCCCTTTCTGAGATGGCCTGAAATGTATTTAGAATTAGAATTGACACGCTAACTTGTCATATTTGTGTAGGATTATAAAAAGAAAATGGAAGCGGCACGCGACCACCTTGCTGAAGCATTGTATCAAAAGGGGCTCGCTTTAGCTGAAATCGAATCATTAAAGGTATTATAGTGATACTTTTTAAACTTGTACTCACTTGTGCAGCGTACTATGATATTTTAATATTTCATAACTTGTATAACCAACACTTATCTCATTATATTCGTCACTCAGCCGGTTAAATCTCCTTCTGAACCTCAAGAAGGGGATGACAATCTCGCCAAATCGAACGAGAAATCAGACAAATTTGAAGAGAACTATAAGGAACTGATAAAGTGGGTTGATATTAAATCAAACAAATACTCGATGCTCTTGATTGTACGAGAGAGGCACTGTGGAAGATTGGGAACAGCATTAAAGGTACTCTTCCACTTTTTGATGCAAATTATTCAATATCGAACAACTCTTCAACTTTTCACTTGAAGCATGGTATTTTTTTTATTCCATTTTTGTTCAAATAACAACTTTATCAGTTGCTTAAAAAACACTCATAATTTTTCAGTCTCAACTCTTAAGAGCTTTTCAAGTTGACTTTGACCTCAACTCGTCTTAAAAAGGAAAAAAATATAGTGACCCACTTTTATTTTAATTCAGTATAAGTTGCCCAAAAAGCATTTCAAAATGACTTGGACCTCAACTCTGTGTCATAGCCATTCAACCTTCTACAACTTGAATTTGAAGTCCTTTGTTTTATCTCTACTTTATATTCCCTCCTCCATACCCACCCCCACCAAAAAAAAAAGAAAATCCTAGTTTTTGTCCAATGAGGAGTTGAAGTTGAACCAATAATCTTGACCATGAAGGCAGACACATGGTTCACTAAAATGCAGGATGGTTTTTGCAAATATAAAAAACGTTAGACGTCATTTCTTGTGCAAAAGATCCTTTGCAAATTTACTTTGTTTCCGCATCTTGTCAGGTTCTAAATGATAGGATTCAGGATGATTCAGAACCCCCAAAGAAAAGTCTTTATGATCTGAAGATCAAGTTGGTGGATGATATTGGTTGGAGCCATGTGGCAGCTTATGAGAGGCAGTGGATGCATGTTCGTTTCCCTCCAGCTTTGCCTCTGTTTTGATGCATCACTGCCAATTGCACTCCATTATTTGTTTAGTTTAGTCTTTTATTTCAAGTAACGTTTTTTCTAGTCATTGGAAATAAGAAAATTTGATCTGCATTTAGGGCTCAGATAATAATTTCCGCAAGCACGTGCTTATTAATTTGGCCTCTATTGTATTTTTGAACTTCAATAAAATGGTTTGTAGTAAACTGATGATAACAGCTTGTAATTTAAGATTGTTTTACTTTCAATTCAGATGTTATTAGTAAGGAAAATATGCTTTTCTAATAGAGTCAACAAATTCATATAAAATCAAGAGTCCGAATTTACCAGTATGCAGCCTATCAAGTCGATGTGTCCTGGAGTTGGCTTCTGAGGCCTGCCTTGTGCAGTTGTGCTATGAACCATCCGCCTTAAATGGTCAATTCCTCAGTGTTTCTGGTATCATATTCTTCAGTCTGCCTTATATAGAAAATCGCTCGCACATGGTATCATATTCTTCATCTAAATAAAAGAACAATTTCTTCGTCTTTATTAAGGTATTCCTTGCAGCATGCCTGAGTACATTTTATCTGTATTGTGTTATTCGCTGGGGTGTGTTTGGATGGAGTAGAATAAGACTTGAATAAGAATAAGCTTCAAATTTCTTATTCTTGTGCAACCCAAACAACACAAGAATAAGGAATTTGGACCCTTATTCTTATACTAACAAAACCATGAAATTTGGATAAGAATAAGGATTGGCACGAGATTCTAAAAATTTCTTATTCTTATTCTTATTCGGCCTCCATCCAAACACATCCTCAGAGAGAAGCTGCCTGCCTTGTTTCAAAGGTCTGGGGGAAAGAGGGGCTGTATTGTGTTATTCATTGCAACTGTTCTGTATTAATCATTGTAGCGGGGCACAAAATTGTTCACGCTTTCTGAACCAGACTCTAATTTGGTGAACCGAACAGTCCCGGTCCATGAATCAAGTTCCAAGGAAGAAATCATGCTCGCTATAACTCAAACCCAGGATAATTTGTGGATAGAAGCTGAGCGCTTCGCTCGACTCAAACCAGACTCTAATTTGGCTACATCAGCTTTTTAGTTAAATTATTATTACTATGTTAGTCTGATGATCGGAGTTGCACTATATGTGTATCACAGTGGTTCCATCTCCCAGAATAAATGAAACAGATAGCTCAAGAAAAATCGAGCTTTTGTAATGTTATCCAGATTTCAGAAGATTCCTTCGGTGCCCAGGCGTTAGATCAGCATCGAGCGGGGTTGGATTTGTTTCCATAGACAGAGATGTTGGGCCCAAAATTAGTGTCATTGGGCCAGTAAGTCTAATTAATTCATGATATATAGATCAATAATAGTACACGTGGATTAAAAATATCTGTCTGCTGATATATTCTATAAATAAGGCTTACGTATATATCCAATTAATGTCTCATATATGTATCGCCTACATCATGTGTTTTCCATCGGTTTGCCTATATGCATGCTATATTCATCATTTCCTCATTTCGCCGTTCCACATCTGAACTATATTATGTTGATCGCATAGCTTTGCAATTGTCTATGGTTAATTGGTTATGCCAAATCTCAACCCCTACTAGTATAGAATGTACCACTTTCATATCTACATTCCAAATATCATACCAATTTAATCTCCATTTTCAAGATATATGTCAGCTATGCTTATTTGTCCTCGATTCCACCAAATTGAGGGCGATTTTTCTGAATTACTGTATTGATCATAATTTGGAACGAAAAATAACATCAGCACAATTTACAATCATATTTCACTTTTCTTTCTAAGGTTCGACTTTTAACTTAAAATCGTACAATATAAATGGTTGATTAGGACTCTTACCAAATTGGACTTAAAATTGAATGATTTAGATTAGGAGAGAAATTATTTGAAAATAATTTGAATTGATAATTTTGAAAAAAAAAAAAATGAAAGTTATGAAATCAATAGCAGGCATAATCATGTGGTGCACATATTATGTGTATAAAAATAAGCTTATATCAAAATGGACTTTCATGAATGATTTTGATTAGGAGAGATACGCCAATAATTTATGTTGAGAATCTTCAAAAATAAAGTTAAAATTTAAAAATCAATATTATAAACATAATCACATGGTGTACGTATCATGACTGTAAAAATTTAATAAAATTGCTAAATGTTCGTCATTTCTCACATAACTTGAATATTTAAACATATTTCATTCATCGACAAAAAAAAAAAATCTCAAATTGCATGAACTTGATTGGTACAGTGCCTATGTATCAAAAAAATATACCTATAAATATTTTCATTTGAACAATATTTGAATGATTTGAGATATATCAAGCAACGCCTTTGTGTAAATCGAAATAGATTAGTTGCAGTTGTCGGCCCTCAAAAAAGAAATAGATTAGTTAAAAAGTTCGATCGCGTCATTAGCTTTTTCTTTCATAATTGAGATAACTATGCATAATATCTTGCATTTACTTAATTCAATTAAAAGGACGATAATAAGAGAAAGTTTAATATGCACCATAAGGGCTCGTTTGGATCGTATGGGAATAAGGAAGGAATACGGATTTTAGGACTAAAACGTTGGAAAGTGTGTAACTTTGTGAGAGATAATTATGCCTAGGAAGAAGCTATTCCTAAGAAGAGGCTATTCCTAGCCCATCCAAACGCCCCCATAGTGCATAGGGAGTTCTATGCACCGCGGATTTTTTCGGAAGTATTTTTGTAAATTGACAAATCTAATTTAACCAATCTAATCTACATATTGAAATCTCAGAGCAAATCAAATTTTACAATTTTTGAGATTTTATTACTATTTTTTTCGAATTTTTTAAAACCTGTCATTTTTGGAAACAAACTACTATTTACAAATTAAAAAAATGGCAGGTTTTAAAAAAATCGAAAAAAATAATAATAAAATCTCAAAAATTATAAAATTTGGTTTGCTATGAGATTTCAATATGTAGATTAGATTGGTTAAATTAAATTTGTCAATTTACAAAAATATCTCCGAAAAAGTCCGCGGTGCATAGAACTCCCTATGCACTATAGTGTATATTAAACTTTCTCCAATAATAATAACCACATGAATTAAATAAACTAAATGATTGCTACATTTCCCTTTACGTTCAACCAAAATTTTATTCCTTCCTTTAATTATCAAAATATCATTTAGTTGTTTTGAAACATCATAACAAAATCGACATGTTGAGTTATATTACTTATTATGTTATTTATAGAAGTTATGCTATTTGTAGAAATCTAGAGTTTTATTTGTAAAAGTACAATTCTCTATTAATATAAAAAGGGAGCCTCTGTACAGAGACAATAATCTCTAATTTTTAATCTCATCTCTCTAAACTTGACATGATATCAGAGCCGATAACGACGGCTGCTACTTGAAACTTTTCTCTGTGCTTGTACTTTCTCATCTATACTTCTCTTCTCTAATTCTCTCTGTGCACCACGTTATTGGACCACCAAACCTTCTCTCTCTTCACGTACCTACTCTTGTACACCATGTTTGTGGACTAGAAGCATAATCTCCCGTGAGCCACGCAAAGATCAGAGGAGCGCTACCTCTCATGCGTATGAGTGAGCTGCGCCAACGCCAAAGTCCACCTGCTCGATGCACCAAGGTAGATCGAGCCTCCTACTATGACCCATTCTTCATCTTCATGTCTCCTTTCTTTGTCCGGTGTTTTCTCTTCTTTTCTCTGGGTGATATACAGATCTGCTTTTGTTAGATGTTGAAATCGTGATCGTGTGCGTCCGCATGGTTTGTGTTTGAAGTGTGATTGATCTCGTCCTCTAGTTGTGTTTCTGTTTTTGTTTGGTAGCGAAGATGGGTGAACCTGTGATTGGTATGGAATTGCAGATGTTTTTGGAAAGAATGGTCATAATGTTACAGGCCAAGTTTGTTGAGAACTCATCCAGTAAGACAGTTGGATCTGTGTTAGAACAGCCATAGGTGACGCAGAAGATAGAGTTGTTGTCTAATGACATCAAAGTTGAGGGGATGAGAAACTACAGAGATGATAGAACTTGCTACAGGTGTGGTAATACTGGACATCTCAGTTTCAATTGTCCTCAATCCCGCAAATCTGATGGCGGGCGAGGAGGCGGAGGACAAAGTGGTAGATATAATGGTCAAAAGGACCGAGGGTGTAGAGGTGTGGAAGTAAATCTAGTATGACAAAGGAGTCTCATGTTATTGATGATGTAACTAGAGCTAAGTTGAAAGAACTGGATGATCTGCGTCAGTTCAAGCATCGAATTGAAAGAATTAGAGCTGAGTTGAAAGAATTGGAGGAATTATATTAGTTCAAGCTTCAAGGTCTTGTTGACGCGATATATTCTAGTAACTTTACAGGTTCTGCTTATGTGAAGCAAGGTACCCAAGCACATGCACTTGCATCTATTAAATCTAATGCTGATTGGATCATAGATTCAAGTGCATCGAGACATATCATAGGGACATCTAGTGATTTTGTAGAATATTGTCCTAGCAAGCAAATACACCCTGATACTGTTCAAACTACTGATGGTACTTCTCGACCAATTAATGGCACCGGCATGGTGTGCTGTAATTCATCCATTACTCTGTTATCTGTGTTGCATGTTATTTTCTTTCCAGTAAATTTACTTTATGTCAGTGTCCTTATTGATCAATTGAATTGTATTGTCACATTTGATCAAGATATGTGTGTGTTTCAAGAAAAGAAAGCAGGAAGGAGACTAGGGACTGACATCAGGCGTGAGAGTTTGTGGTACCTGGACAGGAAAGTTGATGGAGGATTAGAAGTGAAAGCGATGCTCCAACATTGTAGATTGGGACATTTATCATTTGATAGTTTGAGTAAGTTAGAACCTGAAATGATGAGTAAAGTATATATGGAGAGATTGTTTTGTGAAGCTTGTAAAATTGCAAAACACATGCGTTCTACTTACAAAATGGTTAGTTTAAGAAGTTTGGAGCCTTTTGTACTTGTTCATTCTGATGTTTGGAGACCATGTCCCACTACTTCTGTTAGTGAATTTAAATGGTTTGTCATCTTTATTGATTGTTACTCATGTATGACTTGAATTTACATAATGAAACAAAAATATGAAGTACTGAAATGCTTTAAGGATTTCTCAACTTGTATGAAGATCTAGTTTGGAATACAAGTGAAGGCCCTTTGAACAGACAATGAGACAGAGTATGTCAATAAGGAATTTGCTACTTTTATATATGATCAAGGGATCCTCCATCAAACCACTTGTCCAAACACTCCAGCTCAAAATGGAGTGGCTAAGCGTAAAAACAGATATTTACTAGCTCCCTGATGTTAACTATGAATGTGCACAAGTTTTTATGGAGTGAGACTGTTTTGACAGCAGCTTATTTGATTAACAGGATGCCATCAAGGGTGTTAGGAATGAAAACACCACGTGAGTTATTGTTTAGCTGTAATGATTTTATTGTTCCACCAAAAGTATTTGGATGCATATGTTTCGTGAGAGATCACCGGACAACGGTCAGTAATTTGGATCCACAAGCAGTTAAGTGTATTTTTCTAGGTTACTCATCAAGTCAGAAATGATACAATTGTTGGAGTCCTGCTGAAAGGAGATTGTTTATCAGTATGTATGTGACATTTCGAGAATTTGAACCATACTATGGAGAAAAGACAGAGTTAGGTCATTGAGTGGTGGTGGCGATGATGATGGTGATAGTGTTGGTGATGGATATCTTATTTAATCATCGAGTGGCGGTGATGTTGGTGTTGGTAATGGTGATGGTGATGGTGTTTCAGAGACTAGTATGTATGGGGAGCTACTAGTTTATAAAATGAGACAAAGACAACCTGAACAGCATGAACAACCCGAGCAACATATTGTGCATGAGCAGCATATGCAGGGCGAGTTAAATGTTGATGTTCCCAGTAACACTTTCTCAAGCCTTTCTTTGGAATTGATGGGTAACAATCCTCCACCTATCTTATCCCGACGAACTCCTAGAATCAATGCTAGAAAACCACCTGTCAAGTATGGTAGTTGGGGAAATAAAATTGCAAATTATATTTCATATGCATTTGTTCCACTTGCATATAAGTCATTTCTTGCATCTCTAGATTCTGTGCCATTACCTAACACATGGCAGGTAGGTAAGCAAGATCCTAGATGGTTCGATGCCATGCAGAAGGAACTTTAAGCATCGAAGAAGAATAATACATGAGAGTTGGTACCTCTACCAGCTGGAAAGCGTGCTTGTACACTGTCAAGCAAACTCCAGAAGGAAAGGTTGGTAGGTACAAGACTAGATTGGTTGCAAAAGGATACAATCAGACCTATGATATCGACTATGATGAAACTTTTACTCCGGTTGCAAAGATGAGCACTGTGAGGATGTTGGTGTCATGTGCTGTCAATTTCAATTGGCCACTATACCAGTTGGATGTCAAGAATGCTTTCTTGCATGGAGATATCCAAGAAGAGGTGTACATGGAGATTCCACCTAGATTTGCAACTCCACAATCAGCTGTAAAGGTATGCAAACTAAAAAAGTTATTGTATGGATTGAAACAGTCTCCGAGAGTATGGTTTGATAGGTTCAGATTTGCAGTATGTGGCATGGGTTACAAGCAGTGCAATGGAGATCATACTGTATTTTACAAGCACTTGAAAGGTCGTATCACCATCCTAGCTGTCTATGTTGATGATATTGTGATCACTGGAAATGATACTGAGGAGATAATGTGACTAAAAAGAAATCTTGGAAGAGAATTCGAGGTCAAGGATTTGGGGCAATTGAAGTATTTTTTTGGAATTGAAATTGTTAGGTCAAGGACATGCATAGTGCTTTCTCAGTGAAAGTATGCATTGGACCTTCTATCAGAGACAAGGATGCTGGACTGCAGGATTGCCCCAACTTCTATCGAGCAGAATAAGAAATTGTGTGCTAAGGGAGGTGATCCAGTGGATAAAGTGCAGTACCAAAGACTAGTGGGTCGACTCATTTATCTATGCCACACAAGACCTAATATTGCATATGCAGTGAGTGTGGTGGGTAGGTACATGCATGATCCGAGAGAACAATATTTGGATGTTGTTTACAAAATTCTCAGATATATCAAGGGGAGTCCCGGAAAAGAACTGTGGTTCAAAAGTCATGGGCATCTGAGAGTTGAAGGCTATTGTGATGCTGATTGGGTAGGTTGTTTGGATGATCGTAGATCCACTGCAGGATATTGTGTGTTTGTTGGAGGCAATCTTATGGCTTGGTGGAGCAAGAAGCAAGATGTGGTGGCTAGATCTACAGCTGAAGCTGAGTACAGGGCTATGACACTCAGCCTATGTGAGTTGATGTGGGTAAAAAATCTCATATCTGAGTTACGCGTGTTTCGAGGAGAGTCTTTACAATTTCAGTGTGACAACAAGTCAGCAATCAATATTGCAAACAATCCAGTTAAACATGATCACACTAAACCTGTAGAAATTGATTGTTTCGTTATTAAAGAACAATTGAATAATGGAGTGTTGACCTTGAACTATGTGAAATCGGAAGAATAGTTGACTAATTGTCTAACCAAGGATTTGGGTTGTAAGCAGTTTGAGAGTTCTTGTAACAAGATAGGAATGATTGATATCTATCGTCCATCTTGAGGGTGAGTGTTGAGTTATATTAATTATTATGTTATTTATAGAAGTTATGCTATTTGTAGAAGTTTAGAGTCTTATTTGTAAAAGTACAATTCTCTATTAATATAAAAAGTGAGACGAGGCAATAATCCCTAATTTTTAATCTCATCTCTCTAAACTTGACACGACATCATAACAAAAACAGTTTTTGAAAAACCTCAATACAAAACATGTTGGAATCCAAGGCATGGTGACGGATACCGGTGTAAAACATGCGAAACATCCACGAAACAGTATGTTCCGTTTTCATTCCGTTCCGTATAACGAAACAGAAATGATGTTTTGTTTTCGTTCTGTTTAGTTTCAGTTCCGCGTCCGTCTTCTATTGCAGTTTCTCATTTTGGCTCTGTTTTCCTAAAACCGTTTCTGTTCCGTTTTTTGAAAATGAAACCTTCACGGAAAACTTACGAAACAACATGCTACTGACACCCCTCTCATACGCACGCGCATCCTCAGCAGTAAAAAAAAAAAAGGATTGCTCCAAGCAGTCCTTTCTCTTTTTTTTTTAATATTTAAAAATTTTAAAATTCAAATAGAGAATCCAAACCGTTGATCTTGTTAAATTTTACTGGCGATGCGTTTTCATATAAGTTTTATAAAAGTTGATTTGATACTAGATCAAGTGGTCAACAAATGAACGAATCTGGTTAGATTAATTCTAATACGTTCATAATTTGGTCACTTAATCAAGTATCAAATCGATTTCAAATTTTATAAAACTTATATGAAAACACATCGCCGGTAAAATTTAACAAGATCAACGTTTTAGATTCTTCATTTGAATTTTAAAATTTTTAAATATTAAAAAAAAAAAGAACTGCTCCAAAGCAGTCTTTTTTTTTTTTTTTTTTTTACCGCTGAGGATGCGCGTCCCTCTCATACGGATTCCCAGTCCGGAAGTTTAGTCATACAAAGTACACTGGCACCGTCGTGCGCCACGGCAGTCTCTCCTCTTGTTACCTCGAATCAATTGCAAAGCTCTAACCTTGCTATGGAAGAACCCGTCTCAGCCCCTCCTCCCTCTGAGCCGGAATCTGAACCGAGACACGCTCCCTCCGAACCGGATCCCCTCCCTCGGGAACCGACCGACGCTTCCATCGAAACAACGGCCCAAGCGGACGCTGGCCCGGCTGAACCGGCGGCCCAACCCGATTCCGTCCCTGTTGAACCGGAGGCCCCGAAAACTAACTCCGTCAATCAAGCGCCAGACTCGGTGCCTCCGGCGCCAACTGTGGAGCGGCCCAGAAAGAAGAGGAAGCTTGAGGAGGTTGGGTTTGAGAACTCCACCTACTCCAAGATCCGCACGATTGTCAGAAATCTCCGTCCGTTATTTGTTCAGGTAATCTGTTTTCGCTCTTGTATCGTCCGTTAGAATTTGAGAAGAACTAAATGGGAGCGTTTGTCTCAGTTTGACTATACATAGTGTACAATTTAAGAGATCCTGCACGCCTAATTCAGGGATTTGATTATTGATTGACTAAATTAAGTAAATGAAATGATTGGAGTAGCATTACTTATGTAAGACCCTATGGAAAATCTTATACGTATACAACAAAAGCATAAAAACATGCTACTAAAAGAAGAAGAAAAAATAACCAATCAAAGTATTAACAGTATAACACTGGGTATGGTTTAGTGCCTCCTTGGCACTAACACTGCGAGTGTTGCACTTTGATATTTTCTCAATTTTTAAATTAATGCTAGCCCCTTGGTTTTGAAACATTTTGACAATGCACATTTCGGGTTATGCTGTTAATTTTTTCTCTCTGCTTTGTATATCTCTGCTGACAGAGAGAAAACTAGTTTACTAGCTCATTTCTTGGTGCTTCTGTGTAGGTTTTTCAAAATGCTAATTTTAGGGAAACCAATTTATCTGGTGACATACTGAAAGGTATGTTCTAATCTCATAGCTTCTTTTGTTCTTTTATATTTGATTGATTTCTGCTGAATTACCTTTTTAATTTAAAAAGTGAAGGTTGAAGAACCTAATTAATCTGCATAATTTCATTGAACTGATCGCTGAAACATGAAGTGTTGACATCACTAGCCATGGGACAATCTTTAAGAAAACCTAATTATATTGCTTTAATAGTTAAAACAATTGTGTCGCTAATCAGATTATTAGAAAAAATGCTGCAACCTGTTGAATTTTACAGATAATTCACTTTGCTCAATTTATATTAATCTTCATTTTTCAGCTTAGCATAGCCTTTAGCTTATTTGGGCATAAACTGGAAAATTTTTAATGTTAGTTGATCTACATGATGCTTCAGAAGTCCTTTTAATGTTAGATAATTGAGAAGTTTTCAAAACAGAAAACAAGTATAATACCAATTAGACAACCTTTTGTTTAGCAGTACTTGTCTTTTCTCGAAGGTGCTTGAGATTCCACGTAAGCAAGCAAAACTTGCATTAGTAAATAACAAGGCTGTTTAGCTTTATAATTTGGTCACCATAACACCTATGTTGGTTTTATTGGGTTTTGACTCCTCTCCGACTATTAGATGCAAGGCCAATCTGGATTCTTCTGTTTCAGATTGGAGACGGGCATGTCTGAAATGCTCCTGAGTCCTGACTCCTGACCTGTATGTTTATAATTGTGCAATTCAGGGAGCTCACTAGTCAGACATGATCTGGAGTGTCTGATTTGAAATTGAAACAAACAGACCGTATCAGTACTAGTCTCCAGTTATATTGCAGAAATTTCAAGAGTTGAATTCATCTTATGTGTGCTTACCCCATCTTGTTTGGGACAAAAGGCTTAGTTGTTGTTGTTGTTGTTGCTGAATTCATCATTAACTTTCAAAAAAGGAAAAAAAAAGGTCACAGCATTAACTTGTATTTCTATTATTTATATGGCAGAGATAAAGACCATTTTAGATCTGTCGAAGAAACTGAGGACTGATTTGGCCTCTATTACTGAGCCCCAAAAACCATCTGCTATTCCCCCGGTGAAAGATGACCCCAACAACACTTTCCAAGGGGATGGATCTACTATCCCCCAAATCAATCAAGCTGAAAATGCAATGAATGATTTGAAAAGTAACGAGGATGATGTAGGGGCTGAACTAAAAGATGTGCCTAAGAACCTTGAGGATGGTTTTAAGGGGACGTATGTGGTTGGTGGGTCCCCTATTGGGTGGAATTTTCTTGTTTACCCTGGCAGTAAGCCCACGTACTATGGACGAACCAAGGCTGAGAAGAAATCTTGTCAGATAGAAAACTAGTAGAAGTTTTTTTTTTTTTTTTTTTTTTTTTTTGTCCCTTTGTTGGAGTCAGCATTGTCAGAGGTTTTCGCTACGTGCTTAATCTAGTTAATGCTGTTTGGGGCCATTGAATTTGCGCTTAATCTAGAGTTAGCCCATGTACTATGGTGTAACATTGTATTAGTGTCTTTATTTTTGTAGTCCTTTTTGCCTTCTTTAACTTGTCTTCCGTTGGCAAACAGTTTTGTCGAGAAAAGCCAAATGGATGATCTTGAAACTAAGCAATCTTGAGTGGAGTTCGTGAGTTAAAATTTAGCTTGACGAAGTTTTGTGAATTTTTGAAAGGAAAAAGAGGTCTAATTATTTGATGAATGATTGACAAAACCAGATATTCTATTTTTATTTAAAATTTGTAAATACGATAATAACGATACGGAATTTGTTTACAGAGTTCCATTTTTTATTTCTAAGACCAAAATGGAATCAGCTTGTGTACACCTGTCTGATTTGGGTTTTATTCTATTGCGATATACACGGAAACCCGTAATCCCTTGTAAAATAATTAGGGTTGTCAATGGATACGGTACGGTAGAAGGTATTTTCATATCCGTATCAGTTAAAATTTTCTTTATCATATCTGTACCCGTACCCATTAAAAAAGACTTTACCCATACCTTGTCCGTACCCATTAAAAATTAAAGGTAAAGGTAGGATAACGATATATAATGAGTAATAATAATATTATTAATTTAATAAAAAATATATAATGTGCTAAATAAATAATATCAAATAAATATATAGATAAAGTACAATATTTAGATAATATTTTAAATATAACAAAAATCATGAAATTTATTTCATATCAATTGAATTCAAAAAATCTATATAACTAATTATAAATTATAATATAATATAGAGTGTAAATTAGTTTTTTCATCATCATAAATAAATTTGGATGAAGATCGAAATGAATAACATATCTTACGAAATATGCGCAAAATATGATTATATATACATATATGTTTGTAAAATATTACCCGTTAGATAGTGGGTACGAAATAGCCCTTACCCGTACCCGATAAGTTAATAAAAAATTTTCTTTACTCGTGTCCATACCCGTTAGTAGTCTAACGAAAATAAAAGCTTATCCATACCTGTCTTATCGAATACGGTACGGGTAAGATAAACGGATTTCATTGACAGCCCTAAAAATTATGTTCATTTTTGCCTACTGTAAGAAAGAATTGGCTTCAATTTTGGTGCTAGTCCAGAAAAAAAAAAAATCGTAACATCGACAAAGTTTAGATAATAACCATTAGCAGCACTGTATTTAAATTGAATTTATTTAAATTTTAGGACCTGCACTCATAGAGCCGCAGTTGTTGGTACTTGTTGTAACAACTTGGATCTAGTGAACAATAATGCAGATGAAAAAAATTCTCCCACTTCTCAGCCTATTTCATTTATTGACCACCCAGAAAGATGAAAAGGAATCTTCCACTTCTCAACTAGCAAGGAATCTGAAGAACTTGAAGTTTTCTCAGATTTTGATATTGATGCAGAGGATGAAAAGGATGTAGCTGATGAATTGGTTCATGAGTCTGATGATGAAGAAGAGAATACCTTAGAGGAGGAAGAGTTGATTAAAAAGAGTTATGTATCTAAGAGGCATGATTCACCTTTGTGTGGGCTTTCAATATTGTTTCAATATATTAGATACTGCTATTTTGTGTAGAAGCAATGTATTGCTTATTTAACTTTCAGTTATGATAATATGAAGATGAATGTATTGCTTATTTGTTTGTTTATTATTAGGTACCATTGTAAGCTTGTTTACAATTGGTATTAGGTACAATTAGAGTGGTATGTGTTGTAAGAAAATGCAGTTTTAATTTTACAATTGGAGTGGTATGCGTTGTAAGAAACCATGCATCATCATATGGCTTACAATTGGAGTTTTTACATAGCGACTAAAGTGCGGTAACTGATACAATCACATTTTGACATGCATCAATTAGATGTATCAAAAGAGAGTTACAAGTTAACATAAGGGCACATACAAGTTACAAGATATTTGGTAGCAACATGCACATGTTTATAGGATCAGTACTGATTGGTATGGTAATACAGGGATCAGTACCGATTGGTAGAGGGATGTCAAGCACGTTTATTTGGAATCGGAAATGTAAAGCACTTTAAAATGCAGTAAGCAACATTATTACAACTAGGTGGGGAAGCGCGGCTTCGCCGCGCCTTGGTGGATTTTTTGTATTTCAATTTTAAAAACCACTAATAATTTATCATTAAGTCTAAATTGTGTGCGACAAGTATATAAGTGCAAATGCAAAATGCCATAATTTTTCTTTTCACATAAGTATTTATTCATCACCTAGAAATGGTAATCGCAGCTTTGCTGTGCTATGTTTATTTAGATTGAGAATAATCCAAACTATTTGTCAAAATTTTCAGTCTATTAGGTAACATCTAATTTCTTAAGAAATGTAATTTAATGAGTGCTTAGTATGAGGGTTTTTACAGGCCACAAACCAAACTGATAAAAAACCATACTCCTGATTCATATAGTTTACGATCAACACAATTGTTTATCTTAATTTTTTTTTTCCTATACTTGACACTCTTAATTTTATTGCCATTAAAATGAATCAGTAAGAACATCATTGACAACTTATGAAATCAAGTATTCCAATTGATAAACAGCAACCAATCCATAACTATATTTTTTTACAATAAAAAAGGAAAATTCCATACTTCCATATCAATCATGAATCTGTTACATCTATTTACATTCATATCGTGAAAATATTCAAAGAAAAATGTAAAAAAAAAAAATAACAGTGCGATGTCATTGACCAGAAATTGACAAAACTTGAAGAACGTTCATGCAAGAGATGTCGTCAACCAGAGCAAGCTCCATTTTTAATTTTTGAAGCTAAATAGAAATCATAAAAATAGTCAGTGAATTAAAATACATTCACAAATTTAAAAGAGTCAATGAAATATTTATGGAAACTACAAATATAAAAAATATTGAAAAAGTTGTTCAATTTTACTCCATTTGGAGTAGGCAAATTGTAGACAGACTATGAGGAAATAATTTGGTGTTTACACATTATTTACATTAGATTTATATTGCTCAAATCATATAAATGGAATAGAGCGACATTGCGAACTGCCACTTTGAAGAATCTGCTACAAGTTGCTTAAAAAGTTACAAAAAATGAATGATAAACTAAAACAACTAAGCAGCTCGGAAAAAAATATATACATAAATGTTTACTTTCTAAATACTGTGTAAATACAAATTGAATAGTCAAAGAAGGAATAACACTCATACCAGCTAAAGAGGGGCTCAACTGGCTCTTCACGAATGTTGTCACTGTGTATGACACGAACTGCATCTCCAGCTTCACGTCTGCATAGGAAGTACAATTAAATGTCATAATTAAAATATCGATTTGGGAATGAAACAAAATGCAGTTCCATAATCAAAAGATAAAACCAAAATAAAAAATAAAAAAAACGATAGATTTCATTTCTGAGAGGAAATTATTGATGCATGCCAACTTCTCTGGTCATAACTCGGACGGAACTTCCCAATCAATTGGATGCGAAGTTAAGCATGCATAAATAACAACATTCAGTACCATCTAGTTAATAAAGACACAGAAAGTGAAAAAGTGATCCCACATGCCAGCAGTATCAAACACTAAATGAGAGAAAACAGGGCCCACACCTCAGCAGCTATCATAGCGAAATTGCCGGCATTCTGACCGACTCTTGAACCGGCCTTCCTCCAATTAAGCAATCTCACTGCATCAGGCAGCATCAATCATAGTGAAATTGCCGGCATTCTGACCGACTCTTGACCGGCCTTCTAATTGAGCAATCTCACTGCATCAGGCGAGTCCTTGGCTAGACCCATAATTACAATCTTACTTGAAAAATTGAGATTTAGCTATGCCTGGATCACCTAAAAGAAGGACAAATATATTTTCTCTCAGCCTATGATTTCATGTAGAGAATTTCTCTTGACCACCAAAAGCCTCATTAGATAGTGGAAGCGAGGCGAAAGGAGGAAAAATTGATGACTATGATAAAAAAATCAAAATAGTAAAAAGAGAATGACATATCTAATAATAATGTTTCCTTTATCAACAATCAAAGGAAAAGAAAAAAAATTCGAACAATGTCTTGATGTAAACATTCTCTATCAGGCTCTCTTGCTCAGAATGCTCATTGCATTTTTATATAACTGAGAGGGCAATATGATTCAATACTTTAGGGGCTTTTCACTAAAGAATTTTTGTTTGTTGTCTATTTGTCAGTAATTTAGGAGAGATGTGCCCTGATGTTGTCAATTTTATAAAACATAGATCAACTCGTTTGAGGGACAAAAAGAAACGTATTCACAGAGAACTAACTTCAACAACAACAACAACTAAGCCTTTTGTCCCAAACAAGTTGGGATAGGCTAGAAAAGAATCCCAGCAAGAAAAAAAGATCCACGAAAAACGTCAGAGTCTTTTGTCCCAAACAAGTTGGGTAGGCTAGAAAAGGCTGAATTTTTACGCTGGCTCGCTAAGCCTATCGCAAGTATGCGGTCTTAAACCCTGGACCTCCTAGAAGAGAGCCCAGTGCTCTACCACCCGAGCTGCTAGACCGCATGTAAGAACAATACTAGTAGTAATAGAAATAGAAATAATATCAATAATAGCAATACTACTAATAATATATATAACAATAATATTAATAGTAGAAACCTACACCTCAACCAAAATCTAAAATCTAACCAAAATCTAATAAGGTGACCTACAAATCAATGGCATCGCTCCTACCCCTAGGTTCCTATGTCATGTTTCCGGTACATGAATTTCTAACTTCCAAGCGCTCCTATCAGTCGCCAACTCCTTGGAGATGTTCCATTCTTTAAAGTCTCGTTTCACGGCTTCATCCCATGTCAATCTTGGTCTCCCTCTGCCTCTCCGTGTGTTTTCAAAATGATTTAGAATTTCGCTACCTACTGGTGCCTCCGGAGGTCTGCGTTGGATATGTCCAAACCATCTCAAACGATGTTGGGTCAGCTTCTCCTCTATCGGTGCAACCCCAACCATATCCCGTATGTCATCATTTTTAATCCGGTCTCTCCTCGTATGACTGCAGATCCACCGCAACATACGCATCTCAGCTACACTCATCTTCTGGACATGTCGTCTTTTAGTAGCCCAACATTCTGCACCATACAGCATCGCAGGTCCAATCGCTGTCCTATAAAACTTGCCTTTTAGCTTCTGTGGGACTTTCTTATTGCATAAGACGCCTGATGCTTGCCGCCATTTGACCCACCCTGCTCTTATCCTATGACTAACATCTTCATCTATCTCACCATCGCTCTGCAGCATCGATCCCAAATATCTAAAGGTGTCTTTCCTAGGTACTACCTGTCCGTCTAAATAAACATCTCCATTTCCTGATAGTACCCCACTAAACTCAAACCTCATATATTCTGTCTTAGTTCTACTAAACTTAAAATCTTTGAATTCTAGAGTTTGTCTCCACAACTCTAATTTTCTATCGACTCCCGTCCTACTCTCATCGACCAGCACCACATCATCAGCAAAGAGCATACACCAAGGAATCTCTTCCTGTATATCCTTCGTGATCTCATTCATCACTAAGGCAAAAATATACGGGCTCAATGCTGATCCCTGATGTAGTCCTATTTTAATAGAAAAATCACTAGTCACATTATCACATGTCCTGATGCAAGTAACAACACCATCATACATGTCTTGGATGAGAGTAACATATTTGGTGGGGACTTTCTTCTTTTCCAGTGCCCACCACATGACTTTCCTTGGTACTTTGTCATATGCTTTCTCCAGATCAAGGTCTTCATGATCTTCATAGAAACAGCGTTCACATGTCCACATGTTAGAGAACCTCATTGGATTTCTCCGCCGGCGCTGGCCTGACACACCTCATGATCAAAGTACTTCTTTAGCGAGCGGCTCTAATTCTTCGGTCCAAAGGACGATTTCATCGTTTTGGTCCCTGCTCTCTCTCGGGATGGTGGCCCATAAGACACGGACCGGTGCTGTTGGGTTGGGGAAATCAACGGAGAAGGAGGGACGGGTTGACGGAGAAGGGGCTGGGGGTGACGCAGGTTGTCGGACACAGCGATTTGTTGGAGGAGAGAGGAAAGAGAGGCGGCATCATTTTTCCTTTTTCCCCTTCTGTCGTTGAAGAGAGGAGAGAATAGAGAAGCGAATAGAGAGGCCAACGAAGGAAATAGGAGAAAGAAATTGAATCGCTAATCGAACAGATTAGATCGATCGATCTGTGAAAAAATTGGACGGCTCAGATTAATTTCGGAAGGGACTAATGCGGACGACTAATGTGGCCACATAATTTAATATATAATATCTTAGATTCCCATTTAAATATCAGGTCAGGATTTTGCTATGACCTTTTAGATCCTTCCAGAATTTTCTTTTCAAAGAACCTCTTTACTCTATTTTTTCTATTGCTACTACTGAATCCCCAAAGCTAGGAAATGCAAGATCAGCAAGAGATTAGAAAGAAAGATGCAAGGACTATATAGATGCAAGAGGTACATATCGAAATCCCAGCACAAAATATATTGTTGGCTAATTATTGACAAATTTATATAGAAAGATAGATTCTAATTTACTTTATAGCATTTCATCAAATACATAATGAAATCTCAGCACAAATATATATTATTGGCTAATTATTTATATTATCCCAAAGAAACAAAAGGACCCCAGCCCCATATGTGAAAATGCATTCGACAATCTCTTCTACCAATTGATTGAACTCCACCGCACCTTTTTTTGTTTTCTTTCACTTTTGCCAGAAGAAGGCCTACCATACTGATCCTTAGCATGACGAGAATCACCAGCACATCTTCATTTATATATATAATTATATATCCATCTTCAATGACACCTTTCCACTCAGCATATCTAGTTCAAACTAACTAGAAAGTTTTGCATACACATTTTAGTAACTAATTAAGTTATAAGCCATTATGAGTTTTAAAAAACAAATAACAGAGAGGAAAATTTCTAACAATCAGCATTAATTCTAAAAAGGGCAAAACAGGAAAAGTAAATAAGGTATGAGAAATAGGAACACTACTAATGTTTTAGTTCTGGTTGTTTGGATTACTTCTGTTACCTTTGTAGTTCTAAAGTCCTAGGTGCTATTTAGGTCAACTTTCTGGATATTTTAAATATAATTTATTTTTAACAAAATTTGTTGTTCCGGCAATCCGGCAACGAACCTTAGGGAGAAAAATAAAACCGTCTTATCTTGGATCACATTACATTACATTCTATTAGAGGGTGCGTTTGGATCATCTAAGAATAAAATTAGGATTAGTTATTCAGAGTAAAAAATATTATTCTTAAACAATCAAGACTAAGTTTTTGGAATCTAGAGTATTATTTTTAAGTAGTCCAACATCTAGATCAAAATTTTTGTTCTTTGGATCATCTTCTTAATGTGGATTAAGAAGTGGTTGGGACTACTTTTTAATCTGAATTAAAAAGATGATCATAACAGTACACTAGGAATAAAAATTTAATCCGGATGTTGGACCACTTAAAAATAACACTCTAGATAAAAAAAAAAGTTTATTCTTGATCGTTTAGGAATAATATTTTTTACTCCGAATAACTAATCTTAATTTTATTCTTAGATGATCCAAACGCCCCCTTAGATTCTTTGCTTTGTCATGTTTAATAATCCCAAATTAATAGAATCAGCATAAATAGTACAGAATAGCTTGGTTTTTTTACTTGATTTTTACTCCATCATTATAGTGTTGTACAAACATATAGTCATGCTCAATTTGACATAATCACACATCATGCTGAGTTGCTGACTCTTAAGTAAGAATCTGAAATTGATTCTCTGAAGTGAATTCCATATCATATTATGTGCTATTCTAGCTACCAAACAAATTGAGCTCCTTGGAATCAAATACACGTCATATAAAAAATCAAATGTCGATTATTTAAACATTCTCGTTTACAGCACCTGCAAAAAATTAATGTTAAAAACCCTTTAGCACTTTTAATAGGTCATATGTCATACTATCAGTATAGCTCTTTACCCCCACTTATTACAGACGTTAACTTTAATGTATTAAAACACTACACGACGATCGCTGTTTTCTTTATACTTTCCTTCATGTGCTAGTGTGCTAGCTGCCTCCCTCCATCAAAATGTACAAAGAAATAAATACTTAACTTACCAGAATTATTGAAATAGAAATAAGTTTTGTCGAAGTAACCAAATATCATGCATATTGAATCGCTGCACTATTATTATGTTAGAAAAGCGTTAGAACAAGACTCATGAGCATGAAAATTCGAGGAAAGCTTAAAATAAAAGTGACAATCTCTTCTACCAAATTAAATGATTGAACCCCACCGCACCCTTCTTTGTTTTCTTTCACTTTTGGCAGAAAAGGCCTACCATACTGATCCTTACCAATTACGTACCATGACGAGGATCACCTGCACATCTTCATTTATATATATAATTGTATATCCAGCTTCAATATATGACACCTTTGCACAGCTCAGCATATATCTGCTTCTTATATATACACAACGGTAGCAGAAATCACAGGATCTTAAGTTTTAGTTTTCATGGAGTGGCTTATATATGCATTCCTCTTAATCATAATTCCTCTCTTTCTTTTCATTGTACCTCTAAAAAAGTGGCGCAAACTACCCCCACCCCCAGGCCCTCCCGGCCTACCAATTATAGGAAACATGTTGATGATGGACCAGCTTACTCACCGAGGCTTGGACCATCTGTCAAAAATATACGGTGGTATATTTCAACTTCGCCTTGGCTATCTAAATGCTGTTACAATTTCTAAACCTGAAATGGCACGACAAGTTTTACAAGTGCAAGACAACATATTTTCCAACCGACCTGCCACAATGACTATAACTTACCTAACTTATGACCGTTCTGACTTGGCATTCGCTAATTACGGTCCATTTTGGCGTCAAATGCGCAAATTATGTGTCTTGAAACTTTTAAGCCGCCGTTGTACCGACTCCTGGGCCTCTGTGCGTGACAACATTGATTCAACTGTCAAAACGGTGGCTACAAAAATTGGCTCATCAATCGATATTCGTGAGTTGGGTTGCAACCTGACAAAAGCTATAATCTTCCGTGCAGCTTTTGGTGCACAAATTAGTATCGAGGATCGAGATGAGTTCACATCCATTGTAGAGGAATTTTCTAGACTCTTCGGTGCATTCCACATCGGTGATTTCATACCGTGGTTGAAATGGATGGACTTCCAAGGGATCAATAAGCGATTAAAGAGAGCACGACTGGCACTCGACCAGTTTATTGACCGGATTATTGATGAGCATCTGGCTAACCCAAAAGAAGTGGATGCACCAACTGCAGACATGGTGGATGGCATGCTGGTATTTCTGAGAGAAGTTGATGGAGGAAAGGTAACTAGTGAGACAGGAGATGATCTACAGGAATTTGCTGGAATCACAAGAAATAATATTAAGGCGGTTATCATGGTTGGTTTTATATCTTAAAAAAGATTATATATCTCTTTGGTTTCGGTTTTATAATTGTTTAATTCATGGGAAGTTAAAGACTTTTCAACTCTTTTTCCACTACTACATATTACAGAAACTCTCTCTTTCCTAGATCTTAATTAACCTTTATTTCTTTTGTGGCACACTAGGACATTATGTTTGGAGGAACTGGCTCAATAGCCAACATAATTGAGTGGACAATGGCAGAGCTACTGAAAAACCCGAAGGAGATGAAGTTGGTTCAACAGGAATTGGCAGAGGTGATTGGCATGGACTGCACAGTAAAGGAGTCGGACCTAGATAGCCTCTCCTACCTCAAATGTGTCATAAAAGAAACACTCCGCCTCCACCCGCCAACCCCCCTCCTCCTCCATGAAACTGCTGAAAATTGTGAGGTTGCTGGCTACTTTATCACGAAACAGTCCCGAGTCATGATCAATGTGTGGTCCATTGGCCGTGACAAGTCTGCTTGGGAGGATGCTGACTTATTCAAACCCGGTAGGTTTGCACCAGATGGGGACAGTGCAAACATCGATTTTAAAGGGAATTTCTTTCAGCTCTTGCCTTTCGGGTCGGGGAGGAGGTCTTGTCCAGGCATACAACTAGGCGTTTATGCAGTGGAACTGGCTTTGGCGAATTTGTTGCACTCTTTTGATTGGACCCTGCCAGATGGAATGAAATCAAGTGAACTTGACATGGGCGACACGTTTGGACTCACCGCACCAAAGGCGGTCCACCTTGTCGCTGTGCCATCATTGCGTCTCAACTACCCATCAGTCAGATTAATATGGTGAAACATGGTATTAATATTAGTGTTTTTGTTTAGCAAATATAATGCATAGTGAAAAATTTGTTCAAGTATTATAGACCTACACAAATAAGATGAAATAAGTGCCATTGCAACCAACCGTTTACGTCTCGACTTCCTCGGCGGCTCCTTGACTGTGAAATTAATTCATTTAAACCTCTTACGTACCAATGGTAATAGCAGTAGAAATGGCTGAATTAATTATATCTTATCCGTTGCAAGAAAATAAGGTTTTTGGTTTGTTTGTAACAAATGCAGATATATTTTCAAATTAAATATCGTTAATTTGCTGGTGTATGTAATTAAAGATTCTTGTGAATTATATTTTTTTGCTTCTGTCCAGTTTTTTTCGATATATCTTTTAAAAGAAGTTGCTAGATTTCGTTGATTTAATAAATGTAATCTTTGGTGGATAAGAGTCTATCAGTAAATTAAGTTCAAAAGGAATTTCTATACTTTTTGTTGTTGTTACGGATAATTTAAATGTTTCATTTCCAAGACTAATTCGAAGTATGATTTTTTTTTTTTTTTTTTTGTACAGACAAGTTTAAAAGTTCTAAAAATATATGGTTCACTAGAATAAATCGGATGCGTTAGAGCAATAATTCGAACTCCTAATAAATATATTACAGAAACAAGTTTCAATTTTTCTATTTTTTTAGTTGGAAGAATCAATATATGTTGAAATATAAGCATTAGAATGATTAATAAAGTTGTAAGGGTCTATGTGTAAACGAACACAATCCGGAAAGTTTGCGACGAGATCTACATGATTTATAGGGATTCATCCCGTAACGACCATTTTCGGGACCAAAAAAACCATTCAAAACCTCTGAAATCCACTTTGAAAGTTTTCGAATCTAAAAATAATATTAAAACTACTGTAATTAGTTTTTCATCAACACAAAAGTAGTTATTAGATAAGAGAATGGAGTAGACATATAGAGTTGATTATTAAAAATTGAAAAAAAAAAGAGAATAGTAAGAAAGATAAGCAAGTATAGAGAGAAAAATATATATAAGAGAGAGAAAAAAAAAGATAGAGACTAACTGAAAAGTTCAGATAAGATGATAGGAGATGAGATGAAAAAAAAATATATAGGTATACATAAATAGAGTTTTGCTACGGTGAGTTGCAACTCACGAGAGGGTCTGTGAGTTGCGATCAAAACTTCTACATCTAGTTCAAAATTACCGATCCAAACCATCTAATATGATCTCCTTATTGAAATCTCCATGCAGATCAAATTTTTTATTTTTTTTGAAATTTTTTAAGTATTTTTTTCGGATTTTTAAAAACTGCTATTTTTGAACGATTCAGAACAAATTAGATTAATGATTTTCTAAAATTTCAAAAAAATACTTAAAAATTTTGAAAAAAATGTAAAATTTGGTCTGCATAGAGATTTCAATAGGGAGATCATATTTAACGGTTCGGATCGGTCATTTTAAATTAGATCTAGGAATTTTGATTGCAACTCACAGATCCTTTGGTGAGTTTCAACTCATCATAGCAAAACTATACATAAATATGTATAATATATAAACATTTTAATATACTTAAATATTATATAGATTATATTTTAATTTTTTAAATCATTATTTACAATTTAATATGTTTAATATGTTCAAATATTATTTATATTTATTTAAAAAAATATTATTTTTATGGTGGGAATACGTGTGGCACACACAAAACATATTGCAAAAACAAAATAATACAACTTAATAAGAAAAATACATATCAACAATATAATAGCATTCAAATTTTAAAATAATAAAATAATCAATTTTTAAATCGAAAATTAACTCACTAAGGCCCCTGCAGAATTAAAATATAATCTATATAATATTATCTTTGTTATAAATATGTTCAAAACAAATATAAATTATCTTTTTCGTTATTAATATTTATTTAAAATTAATTAAAATAATATAAATAATCATTATTTTAAATAAAAAAAGCTAGTAATAAAAAACTTATACTAGCTACTATTGTTTTTTGGAAAACCAATACTAGCTGGTGCCGGTTTTTGGAAAACTGATATCGCAATACCATTTATATAATTCCGATTATTTTTTAAATATTTTAATATTATTTTTAATTTTGTCGGACCAAGGGCACGGAAACTCTTCCTTCTTATCCTTATCCGGTCCTTGATTCCTCGACCACTCCACTTCTCCTGTGCGATTAAGCCTCCATTTTAGGTTTCCTCACGACCTCCTTCCTTTTTCCATACTGTTTTAGCTGGTTATGCAACTCTTACCTGCCTTTTCTTTTTTTTTTTATACTGGTTTAGTATGGAACTTTTGAACTAGTCATTATCGATTTAGATTTATTGTAGTAGGATGGATAGAGTTCTAACTTTGTGGCTTGTTTAAATCCATTTGCAAATGACCTGTAATTAGGTTGCTCGATTGAAATTTGGGTTGATTATGGATGAAGTTATCGAGCTCAAATCTGTTAATGACAGCTTGATCGAAACCAACTTGATAGTTTAATGAGCTACTCTGAACCAGCATTCAAGTTCTGACCTCTCTTTGTCTCCTTTTTTTCTTGTGCATTTGGGTGGAATATTGACCTTACTAGCTACTATTCTTCTAGTTTCTATATAAGACTTGTTATATACTAATGTCCCTCTCTTCAATGTAGTAAATTTACTGTCCTTCAAAGTTATCTAACAAGTTCTTGTGATAGGTGAGGAAACTACTGTAAAGCAAGAAAGGTCTGTAGGAGTTTTTGAAATTCACCGATGATCGCCTCAACCAGCACTTTTCATGGCTTTAATCTACTGAGCCAAAAGCTCTGCCACAAGTTTGTGTCTTGTGGTATGCACTCCGCAGACCTCAATATTGGCAATTCCATAGCTGATCTTACCAGAAAAAACTGGCACTTCAAAACTCGTGCTACTGAGGTTACAAAAGAATCATATCAACAAGATGAAGAAGATACTGATGCCGAGACCATAAATTTTAATGTTATGTATTATAAGCTGCCCAAGAGTCTAAGTTGGCTTTTGGCACCAGAAGAGAACACAATGAAACTATCATTGCCGATTAAACCAATGCAAAAGAAAAGAACACATCATAAGTACTCTTTTGGTGTAATTTTGGAGTGGAAAGGGGTTATTGTGGAAGAAGATGACCCTGAACTAGAACCATATGTGTGGTACTTTTTATCTTTAGTGGAAGAGAAAACCTTTCCCTCTGATCATTTATTAAGAGAAATTGAAGGTATTAAAACTGAACAAGCACTGTTAGAAGTGTTAAGATGGTCTGACGACCTGAAAGAGGTGCAAAGAATAGCATCTCGAAAAGAGCTTATATACAAAGCACTTCGTGAAAGCCACTATCGGGTCAGGCCTGGTACCCTTGAATTCATTTCTACATTAATTAATCACGATGTGCCAATTGCACTTGTTTCTGACCTTACTCGAAAGAGTATAAAAGAAGCTGTTGATTCTGTTGGCTTGAAAGGCTGTTTTGATGCAATGGTGAGTGCCCAGGATGTGGAGAGGGGTAAGCCTGAGCCTGATTTGTATGAGCTGGCAGCACAGAAAATCGGTATTTGTCCAGAACACTGTGTGGTGTTTGGCAACACTGATCTTACGACAGAGGCTGCACACTGTGCTGGGATGAGTTGTGTGTCTGTGGCAAGCCTTTACCCAGTGTATGAACTTGGTGCAGCAGACCATGTGGTGAGGTGGCTTGATCAGGTCACATTCCGTGAGTTGCAATCACTTGCACGTGGTGATCCAATTGGGGACCGGGCCCATTCTCATAGTATGGAAATTGTTATTGAAGAATAGTTAGTGTTATGACTTGATTGGGTGGGGTTTTGGCTTGTTTTTTTTTGTTGAGCTTTTCTGGGAGTTTGAGTAGTTGCAACTTGCCAAAGCAATTTGCCAGAAATGTATAAATAGATCAGTTACATGCTTTATTTCGATTTCGCTGCTTTTATACGAGCTTTTTATCCTTGCAGTTTTGGATGGTAATGTCAATCATAATATTTGGAGTGATTCAAGTAGCTTTGCACTTGAAACCCTGATGTTGGGTTGTTATAATAGTTGGTTTTAGTAGATATATTTCATTTTCAGACTGTCTTTTGAGGGCAAGTTTCTGATAATGATGCTACAGCGTATCTGAACTTAGGCTGAAGCTGGTGAGTGTGCGCTTTAAACTGAGTTCTTTGTAACTTAAAAGTTTACTGGACTATCAGTTCACAATTACAAGGCCTAATAGCGAACCCTCCAATAAATTAAGTATCAGAAACTGCTGTTACAATTAATGGGTCGGTTTTCTGAAAATATTGATTATTTGGTATGAGTTTCTAAAAGTGCACTATTTCTTTCGTCAGGTCCTCAAACTCTTGTTAAAATAATTACCAAACATCCATTATTGTGTCAAATTGCTGCCTTAACTTGTTTTGGCCTATCCTTTTTGCGTGAATTCTGTGTCTGCTTCAATTTCTTGTGCCAAGATGAGAGGCGGAGCACTTGAAGTGCTACTGGTCAGAGCTGAAGGCCTGAAACGTGCCCATCTTTTGGGTCTCCTTTCTCTCTCTAGAAAACATGCTTGCATATCAAAAAAAATTTTGTTGCTATCCATTTTTTCCTTTTCCATGAATGTCATTATTCTTGTTTTCCCAATTTGTTCATGCAGGATCATCAGGTCATTACGTGATTATCCAATGTGGCAATCAGACAATTAAAAGCAAAATTACCACAGGTGTCACTTTGTGTTTTGCCCCTCCATGTTCTGCATTTTTTATTTCTGAATGATAGGTATAGGTCCTGCTAAAGGACTGTTACAAATAATCTGAAGGAATTATAGATTTAACTTTCCTATTTTATGGGAATATGAAGTTAACTTACCCATTTTGACGGGAAGGGGGAAAAAGCAAATCTATGTGGATCAGAGGATATTAGAGTTGAATATTGGCAGGAAAAAGATACCCTCAAATTTTTGTATTGTTACTAATAAACACATGTTTAGAATTTAGTTGGATGTGTCCTTAATTTGATTCTTCATGCAGAAATTGATGAAAGAGTTTGGTGGAATGAAAAATTCAGATTTGTGCTCCCTCAATTGGAATTCCAAGAGATGCCTAAACTGATAGCAAGAACAATGAAGCAAACTAAGTTTTCGGAAGATTACTCCATTGGTGAAACCATGTACATTATTTAATCATCCAATTTATCAAATCACTCGATTTTTGTTTTATTTTCTTGTTTTGCCAAATCATTTTTTTTTCAGTCAAGAACTCAATGAAATCATTTTACTAAAAGATGCCAAAATTGATGAATGAAGCTAACTTCAACCCTATACTCAATTCTTATGAATACAATTATAATTATAATTTCTGTTCCACTAATATGCCACCTATTAAACTAGCTGCTATTGCATACTGTATACCGAGACTTTTCTGTATGCTTCTGTTTAAAATACCAACTAGATTTGTAAACAGTTTTACTTTTCCTGCGTGCTCTTTTTCATTTTCTGTTGCAGAAAAAACTGACAATTTTGGCTTTTTTACTTCTTTTTCCCTCCTCGAAGAACTTGAAATTTTTTTTTTTTCAAAAACTAAAAATTTTAAAAATTATTTCCTTGGCTAATGCAGAATTCATTTAAGTGAAATCCTGATGGAAGGATGCGAGAAAGGCTTTGTAGAGATTAAACCAGCTGCTTACAATATAGTGCTTGAAGATGGTACCTACCAGGGAGAAATGAAATTGGGCATCAGATATATACCCAATGTAGCTTTTACATTTCAAATTTGATTTTGATAAAGTTCACAGAAATTTTGGATATTTCTCTGATTTTCTCTTTTACTCTCTGCGTAACAGGTTGAACTGAAGGAGCAAAGAAATATTTGCTCGAAAAATTATTGTGAGCAAAAGAAGCAGTCAATATGTAGAGATCTGCTGAGTATTGCTTTAAAAAGGATCCCGTGGTCCAAATTATTCTTCTTTCAAAAGTGTTCTGCTTATGAAGAAAGCAAGAAAAGCGAGTAGACTTTAATTATGTTAGAAAAAGAGCCTTGAATTTGATCATCTTTTTATTGTTTGTCGTGTTAGCTTTTTGCAATAGTATATACTTACAATTTGTAATAAGATTTGAGAAACGTACACTTGAGTCGAAGATATAATGGTGTGATTGAAAAGCAACGTATATTGTTAGTGGGTTTGGAGATTAATATTGTAAAATTGATGATCAAATAGATAGACACAAAAGTCTAAATAGGTAGTTCGTATGACCCTGCATATTACATAATATATGACCGTGATGTAGTTATATATGCATATATATTTGCGGTTCAATTCAACGGTTTTAAATTGTATAGAATGAATTTCATATCATAATTAAATTTAAGCAACAAGGTGGCACAGCTAGCCAAACGGCTGCCATCGTATTACTTTTGAGCAGTAACTAAGTGCTCATTTCCTATTTACAGACTTACAGTGGAATTTTCTTTTTCCTCCAACAAATTTGTCGTAAGGTGACAACGATTTGATGGCGTGTTAAGCGTAGAGACGACAACCGTGGAGAAACCATTAAACGGGCCCAGCCCACAAATTAATTGATTGGATATGGGTTATTTATTTCAGAAATGATAAACCATCGTTTAAACAAAATGAACATATAAAATAGACAAAGTTAAAATTAAAATAATCACAATGAACGCATATATACAAACAAATAAGTTTAATAAAAATAAGTTGAATATGCATATAAAAATCTGAACAACAATACAAAAAATAAAATCTAACACATAATAGAATAAAGTGAAGAAAACGAATAACAAACTGGACATATAAATGAATAAAGTGAATAAATACGAACACGATGGTACGGAATACAAAAGAAAATGTATAATGTACGTAATACAAAAAAAGAAAAGGTTTTAGTACGGCTAATGTACTGAATCACGTTCCCAAATCATTACATATATATCATTAAACATCCTGTGGTAAAAGTAAAAACAAAACTAATTAGAAGGGAACCGCCGGGACGATGATAAGAAATCATGATACCGATAGGGAATGTGGTTCAGGTAAAAATATTATTTCTCCCATCAAAAGCCTACTTTGTATTATATACTTTACAATGTCCTCAGCGGTAAATGTGCAAAGCAACAGTAAAATAATGCAATACGACGCCTTATTTTCTCTGTCGTACATGCTTTCGTCCAGTAATATCACATGCTATTCTACCATAGCTAATAACACAATAAGTGCCTACCTAAAAAATGCCCATCCTGATTGCATCTTTATTTGTTCTTTTTTATCTTTTCATGGCATCTATCCCTAGCTTTTAAACGTCAATTCTTGGATGTATCTATTGTAATTAGCATAGAGACCATAACATGTTTTGTAGTATTGCAACCAAAAATCGAATAGGCAACAAATCAGTCTTAGCGATCAGTAACTCCTTGCAAGAAATTCTAAAACACTCGACTCTACGAGGGACAACAGCTATTAAAAGTGTAAAACAGGTTTTTCTTCTGAAGTATATATTAAAAGAAAGCTTTAGTTTATAAGCACGAGATGAAGCTAAAAAATTAATTTCAATTACATTGATAGCATGTATTAACAATAATTTCTTTCTTCAAATTTGACAAAGTGCAAAAAAAAAAAAAAATGTGCATTTCAAATTTAAAAATAAATGCTTGATTTGGAATATGTTTCACTATTCATCATGGTGACAGAAAATTTCAGTGGTACAAATTAGTGGTCATTTTATTCACCATCAATTGATACTCAAATTATTGATTATTAGATTATCTATAATCAGAAATATACCTGTAAATTTCAACTTTTTTTTCAAATTTATTTGAATTGTTTTGAAATTAAAACTATTATAAAATAATAATTGTCAATTGATTATTTCTGAACAAATCATAAATTAATAAAATAGTTTGAAAATAGTTACCACAATTAAGTTTATCGATGTAATTTATCATATATATATTTTTCTAGGGTCTTTACTCTTTATACTACAGGCGCTGGATTAAGATTTAACAACCAATTTTGACGACAATAAGGAACGAAAAGATGATCATCCGCGTATATTTTAATTTTAGTACAGAATTTTGAGTTCTATTTTTTATTGAAATTACCCAAAAATTGTCAAAATAATCACTAAGGTTTTGGCAAACAGACTTCAACCTTTCATGTCAGAGCTTGTGAGCCCAATGCAGACAGCATTCACAAAGGGACGTTCAATTATGGACTCTTACATGGTCACAAGAGAGTTTATTTCCTTTTATCATAAAAATAAAATCCTGGCCATTCTCTATAAGGTTGATTTTGCCAAGGCTTTCGACACTGTCTCTTGGACTTTTCTTACTAATCTACTCATAGAAAGAGGCTTTCCCCCGATTTGGATCTCTTTGACCTTAGAAATACTACGCTCTTTTTCTTTTGCTGTTAAAGTTAATGGTGACTTATCCCCTTTTTTCTTGCATAAAAGGGGCCTTAGACTGGGAGACCCTTTATCACCGCTTCTTTTTATTCTTGTCACTGATGCACTACAATCGTTCTTCTCCAATGCTTCTGTCCTCTCCTTTGGTCCCATCATTATTCCTCCTCGATCACTTCAATATGCGGATGACACAATTATTCTCATGGAAGCCAATATTCGCTCCCTGCTTATCATCTCAGAGGTTCTCTCCAACTTTGCATCGCTTTCAGGCCTCAAAGTTAACGATTCAAAGTGCCTCTTTATCCCAATTGCTTTACATGAATCGTCCTTACCTCAGATTACTTCGATTCTCCGTTGCAATGCAAGATCTCTTCCTATTACTTACCTGGGTTTACCACTATTGATTAGCAGGCCAAGGAAAATAGACTTTCAACCACTAATTCTAGCTTTCCAGCGCAAATTAGATGGTTGGAAAAATAGTTTCCTTTCTTTAGGAGGCCGTCTCATTTTAGTAAAGTCTGTCCTTACGGCCTTACACCTACATTACATGCAGGTCCTCAAATTACCTCTATGGTTACTTAAACAATTTGAGGGAATCAGGCGTAGATTCTTTTGGAAAGGAAAAGAAAATTGCCTTGGAGGCCATTGCCTGGTCAACTGAAAAAAATGTTGCCTTCCCAAAGAAAATGGGGGTTTAACATGATCAAGCTCTACTAATAAAATGGCTTTGAAAACTTCAACATGATTCGCAGTCGATTTGGTCCTCCTCGGTTCAACTTCTCTATGGTACTAACATTATTCCTCTTATAGATCCTGTAGGACTTCCTATAGTTTTGCTGACATCCTTCAGCATGCTTCTTTCTTCAATTTTTCAATGGATAGTAATAGCGGTGGATGGAGATGGACCTCAAATGGTATTTTCACTTCCTCTAGTGCGTACCGTTGCCTTTCGCATACTGGAGACATATCGAACTACCACCTTTTTCTTTGGAAAATCAAGGCTCCTCCAAAAGTGAGACTCTTCCTTTGGTTCCTTATCCTAGACCGTCTGATAACACAACATAATCTCCTTGTATACGTGGTTGGCCTACAGCCTGATCTTCTTGCGTGACTTGTAATAGTAGCTTATTGGAATCAAGGGACCACACCTCTTCTTGCGCTGTCAATTCGCTACTAATGTGTGGACGCTGATCCGCTCCAGCTACGGATTTTCGCTGCTCGATTTCACTCAAGACGCTCCAACTTTTTGTCTTTCCCTTAGAAATTCTCACATAAGAAATTAGGACATTATTTGGGTAGCAACAACTTGGAATTTATGGAAGACACGGAATAAACGAATCTTCCAGAATGCTGAAACTACTTCACATTTGTTGATTAGAGACATTTCAGAGTGCATCTCGAGTTAGGCTAAGCACTTCTAATTTTTCTCTTTTCTTTGTTGTCCTTTTTGTACATTTTTAGTTTTAGACTCCTTTTTCTTTTTTACTTATTTGTAACTTTTTGATTTATTAATAAAATTCATCAGTGTGGTGATTGCCACCTGGCCCTAAAAAAAAAAATTATCCAAAAATGAAGTCCTTTTATTATGACAGATGCTGATCGACAAAACCAGAGCATGCATGTTGGGTCATTATCAGCGTCTGTCTAATCTTTTGTATCCAGAAAAATTGGCGAATTTAAACAACCATATCACTGACGTATAGTGCTTATTGTTGTTTTTTTGAAGCAAGACGTACATATTTTGAAGTAGCTCTGGAATCTTATTCTATAACCGTACGTTGGATTATTAAGCATAAACAACAGAATATCCATCGATAGAATTATCTGCAGGAACGGGTAACTGGGTAAGAGAGTTTTTACATACTCTGGAGACAACTGTTAAAAGCTATCGCGTAAGCAATCTGCAATTATGTGCAATAGTAGTAGTCTAGTAGATGAGTGGATCTGAAATTATGGTGAAATAGTTAATGAATATGAATGAGATTGAATGTTTTTATAAAAAAGTATAATTGAAATAAATATTTACAGTCAACCATCTCATTTTAATATTTGTATTTCTTTCTATCATTTTGGATGGAAAAAAAATATTCAGTGAAAAGTAAAATAACAGGGAATTAATCTCTTTTATGACCTTAAATAAATATTATTTCACTTTTTCCCAATCTCATGCTTGCTGCATATAATTCAAATAGTACATGTACAAAATTTGTATGCTTATTTGTTCTAATTGTTCTAATTAGTTCGAATTTTTCTATTTCGAATTTAGTGGTTTTCACGTCGCAAGAATTTAACGATCTCATTTCAAATATTGTAAGTTTGTTACTAAATATAGCTCGTAGCAACTAATTCCTTTCATGATTCCAAGGAAAGAATCTAACCTTTAAAGTAGGAGAGAATTATTAATAAATTAGGAAATGAAAGGAAAAAACTATCCTTGGGAGCAGTTAAAACTCTTGCTGATACTATTTGAGTTTTGAATTATTTCCATATATGGTTATGTCGGGACATGAATGGACAACCGAAAAACTGGTACAAATTCTTTCTTTTAGGACATAGAATCCAATGAATTACTAAAAGAAAGAAAGGAGGAGAACAGCACTTAATTTTAACATTTTGTAACTCGTGGTCCCATACATTATTATGAACGTCAAGTACGTTCAACCACATCTTGTAAAGTGGAACATACAGTATCATTGCTATTTAGGTTTGGAAATGTATCAACTAAAATCAGACCATCTTTCTTTAAAAAGTTACCATTTTCGAAAATCAATATTTAATCGAGTAAATAAGGATGGTGCATTTTAATAACAGATTGCGGAAAAAAAATTCAACTAGATTCCTTGTAAATATTTAAAGTTATATAATTTGATCTCCATCTTTTATCTAACAAAACTTATTACCATGTTCTAACATTTTGATAATAGTAACCATTATCAGGGCAGATACAAGGGAGGACAAATCTGAGCCCTTAGTCAATTCCTTAATAATTATTTAATTTTTTTCTTTCAGAATCTATTAGATTGAACATAATTAATATTGTAAAATTATTTATTTATTGTTTGTACATATGCTTGTGTGATTCTCTTAGATCCGCCAATCCGATCATGTCTGACTCAAATAATTTTTTTAAGATAAGATGAGATCAAGCCCTCCAACTTATTTCAAAATTAAATGTCACAAAAAACTTTTAGTCGGGTTTCAAACTCACGACCTCTGGTGAAAGTACGTTACTCTTTATCACTAGACCAAGAGTTAGTTCTCATGGTTCAAATAATTTTATTCTATTGTATTCTACTTTTATTATTCAAATAGTACTATTGTAGTATTATTTTTTGCCAAATTCTAGTGTGGACTAAATTATGTAATCAGATTTAAATCAAGATCATTTATTTTAAATTATGAACATAATAATGAGGAGGGTGAGGAGGATGAGGATCGCGAGGACGAGGGGGTTAGGCGGATGACAAGGTCATGAGAATGTGGAGGGTCAAGAGGATGATAGAGATGATGATTATGACGATGACCCTACTACTTTTTTTTTTTTTGAGATATGCCCGTAGGCCCACACACCCACCCTATTTCCTCCACTCATCAGTGGGGATCGAACTCTAGTCTCTCCCGTAGGAGACCTGGTGCCATACCAGCTGCACTACACAGCGTTGGCACGATGACCCTGCTACTTCATATCTTGCCCAGAGACGAACAAAGTAGGTGGTGAGAAAATGTGAAAAATTTTGACCGTCTAGACAAAAACGTCTACGATGTACTGTTTTTGTTTGATGTTATTATATATATGATGAACTTTAGTATGGATTTTATTATGTTATGGACTGTTATCTTTGATAGACTTATAGTTTATGGACTTGTAGTTTTATTATCTTCTATTATTATATTTATGTGTTTTTTTTTTATTTTCTGGGATGGACTTTTTTGTTATATTTATGTACTCGTATGATGCGATGAAATAACGGCAAAAAACATTACTATTTATTGAAATGAAGTTCCATAATACTCTTGTGATTTCTTAAAAAAATCATACGAAATACAAAACATTACGACACATAAGAATAAAACTGACAAAACACAACGACACATAAGAAAATAAATATTACTACACATAAGAAGATTAATATTAGAACACATAATAATAAAACCGACAATATTCGACAAAACATTACCAATCAAGCTATTATTTTTTTTGTTTAATAAAAAAAGAATCGAGCAAAATAAGATCCGTATCCAACAAAATATATTTGTAACTATTTTCGTATCTGACAATATTCGAATTGTATTCGCATCCGCTTAACATCTGAACTGTATCCATATCTATATCTGAATTCAACAAAAAATATAGATACAGATATGGTATGACCACTATCCGATCTGTATCCGATCCGTTTTCACCCCGACACGTAGAACATTTCTTTGGGATGATGGAGCTTTAAATACAAATGAATTTGTAAGACCAAATTGTCATTATCTCCTTGAATAGTCACAGTGGAAGTGATAGAAGATGGCTTAGGACCCAACATATTATTTAAGTAGTACATGAACTAAATTTGATTCTAGCGAGAAGTGAAGAGAGGTTTATATAACATTAATAGCGCGGTCATAAACTCAGATTTTGATCGAAATGCCAACAAAAATTGGAATGAAATGACATAAATTTGATCAAAATGACAAAAGAAAAAATAAAAGAAAAATGAGCGGGAATCTACCTAATAGCGCAGTTTATAACCGCGTTATTTTATGATTCTTATTAAAATAATGAATAAATCATGATCAATATTAAATTTTTGAATATAAAATTATTTTTATTAAAAGAATTGGTATAAATTGGGTTAAAAAAGAAAGCATCTAGGCCAACCCCACACACGTGCACTATAGGAGCCTAGAATCACAGTGGCATAGACCCAATGACACATACATAAAAAAAAATTGGTTTGTTTATTCAGCCAATTGGGCCAGACTTGAGTATCACTATCTAGGTCCCTAGTAGGGCTGTATATGAGCCGAGTTCGAGCGAGTTGAGCATAACTCGAACTCAAACTCATTACAACTCGAGTCAACTCGTGACTCGTTCGGTAGGCAGTTCCGAGCTATCCGAGCTAACTCGAACTCATCATTTTGTAACTCGAGTCAACTCGTGACTCGGTATTCAACTCGTGAGTATAGTGAATAGATGCAATAATTATCTCAAAAAAAAAAATTTCTGCACATACACAAACAAATATTTCAGAACCCATAACACATGCATAAACCAAGTTGTGCTGTGCATCGGAAGGAAAAGATATTTGGAGACTAAGTCTTTTTTGGGCTATACAGTATACACTGATATAATATTTTTATTTTCGGCATGTATATGTTGCTGACTCGAGTTGGAACGAGTCGAGTTGGGCCTAACTCGAACTCACTAAATAAAACTCACGAGTCAGCACAACTCGAGTTTCTAGAACTCCAGTCCTGTTAACTCGAGTTACCAACGAGTTTTTTTTTAGTCGAGTTCGAGTAACTCACGAGTTACGAGTTATTTGCTCAACCCTATTCCCTACTGAGACAAAAAGAAAATAATTAAATAAAACCAGTCTTATTAACGCATCCTATGATGAGTAATGATTGATGGAATAAATTCCTCATTTCATTCTTAATTAGTATTGAACAAAAATAATTTAAAATGAAATAATCTGGAGTACAATTAATGCACTTTCACATGTGAAGCAATATTCAAACACCTTATTTTTTTTTTTACTATTACCTCATTTATTAACATAGAGTATATATATGTGGACAATTTGATTTTTCTTAATTTTATTCAATTTACTTATTTTACTACTAACAAATAGAAACATTTTTTAAATTAATTTGGTGTGTATTGTGATTTAACTCTGTTTATTAAATACAAGTTAACAAAAATACCAGAGTTTGGTTGCTTCTTACAGTTTCATATGTTCCAACATTATAATTAGAGGTAGACTAAAATCAGCTACGACTGACGGATAGACCTGTCAATTGCGATTATATCTCAATTTTCGAGGTTCTAATGACCAAATTGGACCCCTCAACCATGATTATATCTCAGTTCTCCACATTGAAATTTCATTGGAGACCAAATTTTTCATTTTTCTATTTTTTTTTATTTTTTTAGATTTTTAAAAATTGTTGTTCTTGAAGGGTCCAAAATTGTTTAGATTAAAAATTTTGTAAAATACCAAAAAAATACTAATTTTTTTTTAAAAAAATGTAGAATTTGGTCTCTAATGAGATTTCAATGTGGAGAACATATTGAACGGTTCAGATCGGAAGTTAGAACCTAAAAAATTGAGATATAATCGCGGCTGATGGGTTCATCCGTTAGCTGCGACTGATTTTAGTCTACCTCTTATAATTATTACTAGAGGGATACATCGAGCTTCAATCGATACAGAAATTCTTACTAGCATTTAATCATCGAATTTGTTGTAACAAATAGAGTTTTTTTTTTAAAAAAAATTAATATTTATTATCATTTGCAATGATTATATTACAACTTAGATTGTATGATATTCTTTCAATTTTATAAAATTTATTGCATATGAATTTAAAGAAACGGTTGAAGAGGCCAAATAATAATTAGGCATGAACTACCTTAAATTTTTAAATATATTAAATTCTTAAATTAAATAATGATTGATACGACTATTTTCAATATATTTAAAAAAACTATATTTAATATATTAAAATAAAAGAAAACTATTTTTAATTATAGAAATAACGGTCATGGATTTTAATTAATAGTATAGATTATCAGTAATGAGTAATAACCAGTAAGCAATGGCCAATGGGTAGAGGGCGGCAGCCGATAGAGGCAGCAGCGAGTAGAGGGCAAAAGCGGGAATGGGATGGAAGGACCATGTGCGGCGGCTCTATTATATATTTCACTTTCTATAAGTTTCTTTTTTTTTCCCCTAATGATTTAATATAACGATAGCAATTTGCATATTTTTAAAAAATATGACAGATCAATTTTATACTGTCATATATCTTTAAATAAGTATATTTTGGAAGAAATTAATGATATAAAACTAATTTAAACCATTTTATGGTGGAATGCAGTTTAAAAATGATACTTTTTGAAATTGTCAATTTTCATGGTGACATATATCTAATTATTCCATCTTTTAAAGACAAAATGGGAGTATTCCTCTCCAACTTTTTTTTGTGGGCCAGGTGGCGATTGCCACACCAGCAAAAATTTTATTAATAAGAAAAACTATTTACAAGATTACAATAAGAAAAATAAAGAAGAAAAGTAAAACAACAAAAAGAAGAAATTATGCCAGCAAATTCCAGGAATGCACAGTCGAGGAAATATGATCCAGAGATGAGCCGGTTGTGTACGAACCAAGTTAAAAATCCGAGCATTTCTATTTTTCCATATAGCCCATGAAACAGCTGCTCGCCAACTTTTTAAAAAATTTATGGGATCTTTTACCAGCTTTCTAACCTACGTCGTTCACTCAAATTGTATTGTATTTTTCCAATAGACTAAGGATTAGGTTCTTGGAAAAATATATTATTAATTTTTGCAACTAAAATTATATAGCATAATTATCATCTCTTTTAGACTCAATATTTTCAGAGCTCACTAAGGTTGTATTTTCCTACCAATAAAAATAATTTCCAGTAAAAATAAAATTAACTGAGGATTCAATTTTTTAAGAAAGATATATTTATAGCTAGAAAGGCGCATAATAACATCTTGGTGTAAATGCGTCACGCTTGCTCAGGAAAAAAAAAATGTTATCGACAATTTCATGCATAATGTATTAATTAATTTCAGCGCTGATTTTGGGATATTTGGAAATATGCCACTAAAATTCTTTTTTCCTTTTTCTAAGTGGGGTCAAATGCACAATTGCACAGTACACATCAGATATTGAGATCTGACTCGAAACAATCCAGTTGGGGTCGGAGTGGGGCAGTGGCACAGTGCAACAACTAAATGCTAATTAAGGGCTAGAGAAGATAGATATCCAGATTCAACTAATCGGAAGTAATAAATTAATACGACTAGCTTTAGGAAGCTTTTCCTGAAATTCCTCACTGTTCGCTGCGACGTGCGAACTAGTATTGCGAAATTATTATAGAATTAAGGATGGTTGAGTTTAGATATTCGTAAACCTTTTTTTTTTTTGAGGAAAATATTAGTAAACTTTAGACAACCAAACGCGGCGTAGTACATGTGATATGTCCGATTAGCCGGTCAATTTAATTTGTTAGGTGGCCGACTAAACTGTTGACGATTAATTAATCAGCTTAGCAGCTAACTATTAAGTTTTGGTGGCAGATTAATACTTAATAGTTCAAGTCCGGAAAATGCTCAAGATCGAATACAATATACATCATGATTTCTACTTCCACGTGGCGGGTGTTATCGAATAATCTTCGCGAGTGTGTTCATTATTTTTTAACTGCCCTCGTCAGATGACCAAATTTTTTATAATTTAATTTTCACATATTAATTGATTTGAATTGATATATATTAATTAGAATATTATCTGCATTTCATGAGATAATGCATGGGTTATTGATGGGGTATGATTTTTAAATAAAATTTATATGATTTAATATAGAAATTTATTTGATACTAGAATCGTCCATTTAGGGATATTATAATAGTCAAATCGCATGTTAAGGAATTCACATAATAAAGTGTATGGTTTTAAATTTATTTTTTAAGAAATCTAGACATGTCGCTATCTCAACAAAGCGTGCATGCATAAATTAATTTATTATTAATTGTAGCGTGAATTGATCCAATATTATTTGAAATGTTATAATATAAATTGAATATATACAAAGAAGCACGTAGTTAAATAATCCGATTATTGATATCTGTAGTTGAATTTTCTTTGTCGATTTTTATAATATATTTTGACGTAAATTAACTGACATTTAGATACAAAAGATATTATATATTCCATCTCACGCCCCCATTTTCAGTCATGGACTCAAGGTATGATAGCATCACTCTATTATTTGTTATTTAACGACTTAAAAGATTGATTTCAAATGTAACATGATATATACATGATACCTCTCAATCTATTTATATGCAAATATAAAGGTTGGATGAAATCTCTATAAAAAAAACTTAATATATAGTTTAAGTTATTTTAGAAGATATATATTTGTAATCAGTTTTTAATATATCGTGCAGGCGTGTTTGGATGTTGCATGAATAAGAAATAAGAATAAGAATTTAGAAATTTGTGCCTATTCATATTCCTTATTCATATTCTAAAATTTTATTAGAATATGAATAAGCACCTGAATAAGCTAAAATTTCTTATTCATGTGTTGTTTGAGTTTCATGCGAATAAAGAATTTAGAACTTATTCCTTATCCACTCTTATTCACTCTTATTCCTTTGCTAAATATCTAGAATTAATCATCACTAATGTTATGGATTCCAACTTGGATATCGTAAATATCGATGATGAATTTCAACGTACATCAGAATAACTAAGGATTTTGCAACCAATTAATTTTACAAAACCATCTATGATGACATCAGTCGTAACGTAATTTGCTGAGCTAACACCTGCACGGTCCTGTAGTCGGATAAATAATTAGCAGGAAGAGTTCTGAGCTTTAAAGGCTAAAGCCCCATTGCTCTGACTGTCTGACAGTCTAAGCACGGTTAATTTGGAAATCATATCATCTGCCTACCTTAAAAGATTGGCAGGATGCCAACTTTTGATTTGAACCGTTAGATCTAATTTCAATGGTTAATGGAATCTCCGTGTATAATATCAGATTGATAGATCCGAAAAATTTTAACCGTCCAAATTAGATCGAACGGCTCGGATCAAAAGTTGGCATCCTGCTAACCTTAAAAGGTTGGCAGAGCATACTCACCCGTTAATTTGAAGTGTTTGAGTCCAGTGCAAATAGGAGGACGGCTTTTTTTTGTTTGTAATTCTTTATATATTAATATCTATTATAAGTTGCAGATTCTCATCCAAAAAAATAACATCAATATTTTCATTTTTCTTGTTAATTATTTCGATGTTAACTAAAAATTAAGATGTCAAAAAGCAAGAAGAAAAGGAAAATGACTCCAACCTTTTCTCATCACAAACCCCATGACTAGTTTTCTTTGTTGGATTAGTATTATTTCTAATCAGTAATCACTAGCCCAAAATATATTGTTTTTATACTATTCCTTGATGCCATTTTCGTGCATTCAAACATTCCCAGACAGACCTGTCGACGTGGTGAAATGGCACGGAACAGGTGGTTTCGTTTGCCGTTTCGTTAAGAAAACGGTATGATATTTCATTTCGTTAACCGTTTCGTTTAAAAAACGAAACAAGATTCAGTGTCACTATTCCTCCCACTTAGAAATTACATGTATTTTTTTTTTAAAACGAAGCGAAACAGTTCTAAACGGCACAATTCCATGTTTCGTTTGCCATTCCGTTATCGAAACGCATCATTTTGCTCTGCCACTAACCGTTTCGTTAGTGTTTCACGTCAAGGCAAACAGCATAATGCCTGCCGTTGACAGCCTTATTCCCAGAAAGTCCCAAGCCCCCACCCAAAACACCACCACGAGGAAGGGAGTGGCTTGAATAAAAGGGGGTCCATCAGGGAACAGAGAGATTACAAACTGTGCAGCACAAGATAAAGTTAAATATAGACTAAGAGATTAGGAAACACAACGTACATACATCCAAAATGCTAAAGAAATGAGGAAGATCCCTAATGAACATATCTAGAATAATTAATTGGTTCTACCTCTAGCCCTATCTAGCATTTTCCTACAACTCTCTGGAGGCTCTGCTTGATCATCCCTGGAGAAGCTACTACTGACTTTATGAACTGCAATATATAGACAAAAATCAAATGCATCACTTGGCTTGTCATAGTAGTACCAAAATAATAATGGGTGCGTTTAGATCGTGTAAAGATAAAATCAGGATTAGTTATTCGAAGTAAAAGATATTATTTTAAAATTATCAAGAATAAGTTTTTTTGAGATTTGAAGTGTTGTTTTTAAATAGTTCAACATCTGGAATAAATTTTTATCCCAACTTCTTAATCTGCATTAATCCAAATATATTAGGAACAAAAAATTATTCCGGATTTTAGACCACTTAAAAATAGCACTCTAAATCCTCAAAAAAACTTATTTTTGATGATTTAGAAAAAATATTTTTACTCTGAATAACAAATTCTAATTTTATTTTTAAGCGATCCAAACGCACCCATAATAGCAGAGCATCAACAGTAGTAGTGGTGGTGGACTGGTGGTGGTGGTAGTGGTAATAATAATAATAATAATAATTATTATTATTATTATTATTATTATTATTATTATTAATATTAGTAATAATAAATAAATATATCGATAAGGGTTAAATGGAAGCAAACATTCAATTTGCATAAACTTCACAGGGAAATATGCAAAAATATAAAACATTAAAGTAGGAAAAACAGCCAAACCTTAGCTTTTATTGTAAGAGCCAGAATACTTTCTGAAACGGAAGATTGCACGGACACAGGATCCAAATGTAAGTTTCCAATTGCCTCAAGTATCTCAAGCAATAAAAACTCTCTCCACTGGCAATGCAATACTAGAAGTGCCTCTTGATCACTCATGGTGACATTTATATCTAGGTGACCATCTTTGGAAAAGACCCAGTGGTGCTCTGCTTCAGCCTCATCGATGTCGCGCATCTTACGCTTGCTCAAAGATTTTTTTTTCCCATTTGACATGGCCTTTACACAGTAATTGTCAGAAGTTCGCTCAGCCAGATCCGGATTATTCTTTCTCAATGCCCTCGATTCATGGTCGAATAGTTCTCGGCACGATTCGAGTTCTTCAACACGGTGCTCGAGCTCCTTCACATACTCTATTGTGTCCCCAAGGATGGATGCTTTGTCGACCTAAAATGGCAGTGATATTTAAGGAATTGATGACTAAAATGTAATTCACCTTTTGATAAATAGCACATTGCGTTTGATAAAATACAACAAATATCACCTTTTCTATATGAAAATGTAATTCTTGTTTGAACTTAACAAACAAAAAATGTCAGTTACGTCCTCATTTGTTTCATTTCTTTTCTATTGTTATGAACAGATTCTTTGTCACCGACACCAAGAGATGCATTAAACATACCTTGCTAATAGAAGGAACGATGGATCTTAAAGCAACAAACTTCTCATTCAATTTCTCCCTACGCCTCCTCTCTGACATCACATGGCTAGCACTAACATCAACCCTTGATTTCCAAACTTGGCTTTGCAAACCAACCCCTTCTTGCACCCCCTTCACACAATCACCATTGATCCATGTTCCTCCACTCAGCACTTTCTTTAATAATTTTTGAGATGCACCAGCAACCACTTTCTCTGCCACAAATGACTTTCTCCACACCACAAAACTAGAATCGCAGCCACCGATTAGATTCCGTGAAAAGGAATTCAATTCTTTTGAATTCTTTAAAATTGAAACTAGAGTCTTCGCATAGTAAGAGGCATCGCCATCAAGATCAAGAGAAACTAGGTCGAGTTCTGTTTTCTCTGTTAGAATATCAAATGCTGCCTTTGGAAACACGCATTCGCTTGGAATTAAAGATCCATTTACTCCATTGCTAAATTCATCATCTATTAATTCAGTGTTAAACCCAAAAGAACCAGACATTTGCTGGGTATTAGTCGGGTCCTTCCAGCTATCATCTGGAGAGTCGATATTCAAATCTTCATAAATGTTTGGATGTAATTCCTCGGCCTCCTTACTTGCATTGTCAGTTGGAAGTGAGAAAAGAGCAATTGGTGAAATGACAGTGTCAATCATGTTATTTTCTTCATCTCTTTCTGGAAATGGAGGGCTGGAGATGGACTGCTCAGTACAAACAGGGAAGGATATCTCCCAAAAGGAGGTTGTGATGTGTTTTATCAGAGCTTGGTCTTCCAAAACCTAATTAAAAGGAAAAATGGCAAAAAGAAGACAAAAGAGAGAGAGACATAAAATTAAAGTTAACACTTTCAGGATAAGTCATAAGTAGAGGTATCTAACTAGAATAAAATTAGAAAATAGAAATATAGAGAAGCTATGGTTTTGTGGGCTTTGCAGTACAAAAAACTGACCATTTCAGTAGTGCCTAACTCAAGGACGCCACTCATGAAGGGAACACATACGACTGTCTGCGCATCATTATTTGAACATAACAAAAGAATTAACCTCTTGGGAAGTAGATAATTGTTTGGCAAATTAAATTTTTTTGACAAAGAAATTACACACCTGTATAGATGCACTCTACAGTATCGCCATATAAGTAATGGAAAAGGAAAAAAAACGTTATTAGCAAACTGAGAAAAATGACAAAAATTGACAAGAAATTTACAGTATTGATATGAATGGGTAAGTTTAACCTTTGCTAAAAGTGATCGCGTGAAAGTTTTGCTATCAGCAAATTGAGCATTGCACAACCAGATTTGTTCATTGCTTGCCATCGCCTTCCCAGGCAACCTTACACAAAATTTAGAAATTGTATTTCTAAGGTTGGTTACCGGTAAAATTTAGAAATTGTTGTGAACGTTAGAAATCTAAGTGTAATAAAAATTGAAATTTTTCTCTATCTAAATGAAAGAAATTACCCCCGGCCAGGTCCAAACGTGAAGGACATGCAGACCAAGTAGTACCACTCTGTGTCTGTTAAATCCTCTGGAGACAACGAGGCCGAAGGCCGCTTGCATTGCTGATTGGTGTCTCCAGCTGAAAGGGAGATATATAGTTCCCTTAGTTGTTCACTTCTCTCTAGACCCATTTCGTCAGCTTTGAACTCCATCGGTTGAGTTGTCTTGCGAGTTTTGATGTCGCCATTGTAGTACCCAGAACTCCATACCAAAACCCTGTGGGAGAGGTTTTTGTGAAAGGGTTCCAAAATAAAACTGAGGAAGATGTTAAGGGGATGACGATGGTGTTCACTGATAAGTGTTAACTGTTAATTGTACTTGAGCATCTTATAGAGATATACCAATCCCACATCCTTCTTTAGAAGTACAGTTAGGTGAAAGAATTTGAACATCATCTATTGTGCAATTAAGTACAAATTTTAAGAAAGTTCGCAAAACTCCAAAACCACAGGCTAAACAGTTTTCATCTCCAATTCATTATAACAGATGTCTTATACTCAGGTAGGGCAAAAAAGAGCTTTCAAGACATCACAATTCACGACCAAGTTCTTCTCCCATGTGATCTAAAAAAAATTGTTAGATCGTATGAAGTCTTACAGAACTAAAGAACAAAAGTTTCAAAAAAAAAAAAAAAAGATATATAAACAAAAAAATAAATAAATAAGATAAAAGGAAAGGAATCAACTACATTTAAATAAGCAAATATCAAACAGTTCTTTTGTAGCAAAAAAGTACGAACTTATCTTACTAGTCAAATTTCTTCTATTCTAAATATAAACTTTCAAACTATACCGCCCGTGATTTCTTTACTCAGAAAAGAAAGGAAAAAGAAAACCAACGCATTTTGTAGATAAGTAAAAAGAAGAAAATAACAAGTAATTACTCTGGTTGCGTGGTGGAAATAGACCAAAATATAGCATAGCTCCACTGGAAGTTTCTAACCACAGCTGCTAGCTGCCTTCTGAAGCGCTGTTGCTGCACTTCTTCCTGATATGCACCTGGCGCTTCCATTTTTGCAGTGTAGCACAAATTAAGCCTTCACCAACTAATTAGTCAAGTGCTTTTCAAAGAGTCTCTTTCTTTTTCAGGTGTGACAACATTCTACTCACAAAGTCTCGTAAACTTTATAGCCCTGAAAAGAAATGAGAAAAATGTTATTCTTTTGTTAGCACATAGAACGTCGATAACACCGGCCCAGAAAAGAACTTCAAAAGGAAAATGTAGGTTTGTAGAATCAAAGAATGTTTATTTGCTTATTTATTTATTTTGACAAAGTAGAACTAAAGAATGTTGCTCTAGTCGCTTCCTCGCATTCTGTGACAAAAGCAAAGAGCGCAAATTTCTAAATAACAAATTGAATCTTGCATGCATAAGAGAGAAATGTACCTAGCAAGGGAAGAATCTATGCGTAAAAATCAATAGCGACAGGCATCCAAATTCCAAACAGACCATTTGTCCAAGGAAAGAGAAGCGAGGAGAATAAGGTCCACCCAAGCTGAATTTAAGACACTCAGTCTAGAGCACTGGGCACATTTATTTCCAGTGCATGGTTTATCTTCGACATAACATTACTCCTAAACAACAAAAGCTTTAAACTCAACTCAAACAAGTGCTCTAGAAACATGCATTGATGACTGAAGTGGTTTTGGTCCTTTTGGAGGGACCAGAGTGCCAGACTGTAAAAGCAAAGGATTCCCCCTCTCTCTCTCTCTCTCTCTCTTTTTCTATCCCTCGATTCCCTCTATCTTTCTTTGTTTTTCTTTTAAATAAACCAATTTGTAACTAAGGCCACAAAAGACAAGAAGACGAGGCAGAGGAATGACCACCGGAATCAGAAGGATAGCAAATCCACAGAATAGTCAGAGTTCTCTCTCTAAAATCTAAATTGATCCAGTTTTATATCTGCTGTTATTATTCATACAAATAATTTATTCTATTTCCATTCAGAGAAACTTGTATTTTGCGCACATGGAGATACTTATGTAAAAATGTCGACCATAAGATGAAGATTTCATGATTTTTTTTTTAAAATAAGAAGTAACATTATATAACTTGGTTGATAAGGTTGTCATATAACTTTATTTTCCAAATAAGAAGTAATACTATAATTAACTTGATTTCATGATTTTATACTACAATGTTTAATTTATTGTTATATAATGCGATAACCATTTATTCTATATATATTTCATATTTTAAATCCATGTTGAATCCAAACCATTGATCTCATTTATTTTTAAATGATGTGTGGACACATAAAATTGTATATTTTTTTTAAAATTTTATTATATACCAGATCAAGATATCAAACAATAAAAACGTTAAACATTAAAGATTAACTATATTTGTTTATTGCTTGGACATCATAGCTATAACTTAATGTAGTATATAAAAAAAATTAAAAAAAAATCATAAAATTTCTATATAATTGCATCTGTCTTGAAAACGAAAAGAAGAGTAAATATTTTAGATTTAATATTTGAAGTTTTAAAATTTTTAAATGAAAAAAATAATGTTCTGATATTGAAGCAAATTTTTAAATTCGTGGCATGAATTCTTTGAATCTTTCCATCAATACTCTAAAAGAAGTAAACGATACAAATTAATTTGACTCAGGAAACATAACGAACTAGTGAAAAATAGCATATGTTTTTTTCTTTTTTTTTTGGCATTAAAATATGGTTTGTGTTGTTGTCTTCCGAACTAATATTATTTAGAGGACACGAGAGAGCGAGGTAGCTAGAATGGTAGATTACAAAAGCTGCCCCAGGAGGACATTATTAGGACAGTCCCACTTTTACTGAGAGGTTTCAGTAAATTGTTGGTGCATAAAACAAGGTCATATGATTGAAGGACTTTACTAAAAAGAAGAGCGCTGATCGTTTAAAGTTGGTCACAACAGCACATTGCAATTGCATACTTTTAAGTAGGGGTGGGTAACGTTGATAACGGAAACGGAATGGATCGTTCAGTTTACCGTTCCGTTTTAGTAACGGTATGTACTGGATTGATTCGTTATTCGTTCCGTTTTGACGGAACGGTTATATTTGCACTGTATTTCACACAGATAAATCACGAAATGCATTCTGTTTGCCGTTCCGTTTGTGAAACGAAATGAAATTTCGTTCCGTTACACGTTCCATATGGACGGGACGGAACGGTTTCGCGACTTCACGGTATTCCGCGCCCACCCCTAACCTTAAGACTCCTCGTGGTCGTGGGCTCCCGCGATAAATTTGGGCCTGACAGAAAGAGTTTGTACCTGGGTTAATAGTTACTTAGGTCTGTCCTCGTTGAAAATGGCATGTGGAAAAAAGAATACGGGATCAAAATGCACTCTTTAGAACAAAATTTTGTTTTACTCTAGACACTTTATTAATGTAAGTGTAAAAAACATTATATTTCAGGTCTCGATGCATGATGGTAATTTATTCTTAGTTGTTTTCTTTTAGGTAGTGCTAACAGTAGCTTCCTTTACAATAAGAACGTGATTAAGAGAATGAGAGGAATGGTGTTAATTAAGGGAATGAGTAGATTTAACAGAAGCTTCCTTTACAATATCTGACCAAATCTGTTGGTTATATCAACAAGAAAGAATGGTCTTTTTATTATTAATTTTCTTGCGACTTACTTTAGTCTTAGTAGGGAGCTGAGGTTCTTTTCCAAAATTTGTCGGATATAATTTTTATTTCATATATTGGATGCTTGAATGGTCAGGGTCTATAACTTATCCCAACCCAAAATTGCATATCATGATTTTTTTTTAAATAACTTTTAGGACTACATGTGTTAGATTATTTCATTATTAATGTCACCATGGTTGTATCCTTTACTATATGTATTTTACCATGTTAGAAATTATGATGCAAATTATAATCATTTCTTTTATCTACTTATAAGTTATAACCTTCATAATTGTCTAATTTTGACTTCAGGTTTGAGGATGGTTGGTTGATGTGTGGAAAGGGTGCTCATGATATCTAATTCAGCGCCTATCAACCTCCACTTTAAAGTACTCAAAACTTATGCCTTATTTATGCTTTGACAAGATTATGATCAATTCTTTATTACAAATCTTCTTAGATTATTTTTTTTTGTCGTAATGATTTTTGCAGGTTTAAAAGGAGTGCATGTTTTAAAATTGAATTGCACAACTAAAACAATATAAAAATGAATTAAAAATAAATTTCTTACAAAAATAATATAATAATTAATTTAATAAAATTTATGTATCGAACGATGCTCGATGAGCCCTCTAGTGCAAATAAAAGAGATTTAGATGGTGCCGGAAACATTGTCCGGATTTCAAACCTAGTCCCCCACAATTATGACTTCAATTTTTATTTTCAAGAATTTTAATATTCTATTTTTAAAATAGTTTAGTTTACGTTTATGTGATAGGACTTCTATTTCTATAGTTCGTCATATTCATATTTGACGGGACACTGATATTTTTGTATTAATATAAATTGATGAAAATTGACTTACTCTATGATGTCATGCATAAATTGATCGAATTTTGCAGTTCATATTTATTTTCTAAAGTAGAAATTTTTACATCGGCCAATTGGTGATATTCAGAGTTACTAAAAAATGTTCCTAAAAGATGTATTTTTATTAATTTCCTTTGAGCATTACATTTGGATGTTTAATATTTGAATTCTAAACTAGAGTTGTCTGATCTTTTCTTTTTGATCTAAATTTCAGTCTCTTTGGTGTACCCACAGAAAAAGAGCAGACGTGCGGATAGTTATTCAGGTAAATAAAGAAAAGGATCATTAATTAATATTGTGGTGATGGTATTATTTACTGAAGAAATTAAAGTAGGTCACAGCAGACAATAACAAAATAATATAAGATATTTAGACTGGAATTTTTTTATTTGTTAGTCGCAAAATAGATTAAGACTATAAGAGGAATACCAATATCTTTGATTTTAAAAATTGATGGCTTAATGTACTGCTCAAGTTTCCGTATATAGTGTTGTTATTTGTACCTTCATCGGTTAAGGTTTACACATGAATCCGGTAATCCGGTAAAAAAATTAATAATTTGGCACATTCCTCAGCTTATGCGCCAGGACAATGTTATATATGCTCTATATTGCCGTGCCTGACGATGTCAGAATAAGATGGTACAATTATGCTAAGAAAACATTGGCAGTACTGCCAATGAATTGGTCCAAATACAATTTGATTGAAATGTGACTGACAGTCACAAAGCATGGTACAGTAATTATGTACTGAACTCCCGAGCAACCGCGATTATTATAACACAGAATTTGGACCTCTGAAATTTTAATACAAACCAAGATTTATTTTTTTTTTAACAAAAACCAAGCAATTACCCGTTTATAAAACGCGTTTTTCTCTGTCCCCTAATTACCCGTTTATAAAACGAGTAAAAATCCCTTTTACGCGTTTTATAAACGGGTAGAAAGACGCTTTTACTTCCCACCTACAAGGACGCCTTTTGAGGCTAGTCAGCCCTTCCTACTCATTTATAAAACGCATAAAAGCCCTTCCAACGCGTTTTATAAACGGGTAATTAACTCTGTTTTTTCGAAACCGAGTTATTACCGTTTTTTTTTCACGCAGTTTGCGAGGCAGAGACAGCGTGAGAGAAGAGAGAAAGAAATAGAAGAGAATTGTGTAATTGGAGTATGGAAAAATAGGTAGCGCAAAAGTTCAGGTACCAGAGCTGTTTTTTTAGTTGAAAACTATACAATCTTTGTGCTTTGTCAAATTTTTTTGTGACAAAAGGATTTGTCCATAAATTTTGAAATTCGACTATAGAAAAATAGATATGGCAATGAGCATTGTGTAATTTTTTGAGATTTTTTGGAACATTCGTTGTTGGTTTTCTGGCGTCCCGTATTCGTTGTCCATAAATTTTCAGATGTGTTTTTTTTTTTGTTTAGTGCTTTTCAAATTATGAAATTGAAAATAACATCCAGAAAGTACATAATAAATAGTCCAGTATATAAAAGTATCATGGCATCATAAATAGTACAATCCATCAGTACAAGTAAAAAGCTACAAGTCTATCAGTCCATCATAAACTAGAACTACAAAACATGACATAAAAACTACCCTCTCCTACGTGGTCCAGATGGTGAAAATCGTACAATCTTGGACACTGCATGCTTGTCTCGTCTCTGTGCCAGACTTGGACTATCATCATCCTCCGTGGTCTCGTCCTCCCCCTCCTCCTCCTGAATATCAGTATGACCACCACCGTCCTATCCACCCTCCTGAGGTGTCTGTATGGGCACAGACTCACCGTCCTGACCAACCTCCTGAGGAGTCCCTAGAGGCACGTACTGTCCCTTATCATCTACGGCCGTCTGTAGCAATGTAGTGAATGAGTCTGTCCCTCCCATACTACCCAATGGGGTACCAAATGATGGAACAGTGGAAGGCGTACAATATGCTGGGACAGTAAATGAAGACGAAGCATATGATGGGACAGTAAATGAAGGCATACCAAATGATGCAAACGTAAATGGTGGATGATGGTGGTATACTGGTATGTGAGCAGCGAAAATGCCAGTGGGATCCTGGGACATCCCTGCAAACTGAGAGGTCGATGCTGATGCACTGTGCATGGAAGGAGTAGGACCTGAGGCTGTCACCTGAGTAGGAACTGATAACCGTGGTCCTAGTATATCATCCAATCGTCCGCTATTCAATCTACCATCCTTTAAGATTTAAAAATACAATGTCAATAAAAGTAAAATATTTTTTTAAATTTAAACTTTGATGAACAAATATTAACCGGCTGCACAATATCCTCCGCCTGAAGGTTGGTGGGGACAGTCGGATGTCCGGAGGAAGACTCGTCTCCAGAATCTGGTATCTCCTCAATTTTTGTTGCCAGACCCCGCTGCTCCAACAAGTCCTCCATCCTGAAAGGCATAGATGCATCCTCTAGCTGCGCTCGACAGTTGGTGAGGATTGCCTTTCCTACCCTTCTGCACCCCTTCTTGACAACCAGCCCCAACGCATGCAGTGCATTCTTCAGTGCAGAATTTCCCTACAATAATTAAATTCATGAAAATATGAAATCGTTGATTAATCATAAATTATGTATTAATAAAATAATATGAAGTTGTACCGTATTGCGAAGTCTGGATCCCATGTGTGTGTACTACCTCTGACTGATCAGGAGTCGGTCTCTCCGTCGGATGCGTGACTCGGCCTCCTCGCGAGGTGTAGGCTTCTCTGAGCCACCGTATTTCCATAACCACCTGAAATACTTGTCACGGCCTCCTCGCGGGGTGTAGGCTTCTCTGAGCCACCGTATTACCATAACCACCTGAAATACTTCAGGGTGTCCGTAGCAGTCCAAGGTCTCTCCTCGAGTTGGCGGTCGGCTAATGCATTCGGGGCCCACTGTGCATATGCAGTCGCAAATATGGTACTATAATCTGCATCATCTCGATAAGTGCCGTGCTGGAAACCCAACAGGTTATGCGTGATGTCCCATCTGAACTGATGCCTACAACGCTCGGGGTAACAGTAGGAAATTATGTGGTAGAATAGGAGCGGCATCCGAACATGTCGCTCTATGGAATCCTCCTGTGCTACCCGCGGCATCAGAGCTTGGTCTTGTATGTGTGTGGACTTTTTCGTCATCCCTCGAAGAATAAAAGGGTTTCCTCGAGAAATTGGAATAAGCCTTAGATTCACCCCCCCTAAGATTCGATCTCTGTACCAAGTATCTCTTAACAACAAGAGAACCAGAACAAGAGTCGCTTCTTATGAGGGTTTATTAATTTTGCGGGTCATTTCTTTCCAATAGGCGCAAGCCCCTATTGTTAATTACCTCGTAGTTGTCTACGAGAACCTCTGATTAAGGGGTTTAAAAAAAACACGTAATGGACTAGGAAGAATCGTCTCTTAAAGTGACTTAATTGATAGTACCAGACCTAATTGACGGGACTCAATTAAGGAACTCCTAAAATTCTAAAGGGTCTAAGGAGGGGGTAAATTTTGATTTTCGTTTGAGAGGAAGATTTTCTTCATTTGGAGTCGTCTTGGAGTAGTTTAAAATTGTCAAAAGCTATTTGTAGTTGTTTAAAATCGATTAACGTTGATTAAAATTCTCTAAAATTGATTAAAATTCTTTCAGATTCTTTATGTTCTTTAAAATTGTTTTATAGTCAGTTAAGATTGTTTAAAATCGATCGAAATTAACTGATAGTTCTCAGGACAACGGCTGGCCTTCTTGTGAGAGTGCATTTCTGGGGTAACGGCTGGCTTTCTTGTAGGAATGAGATGAGTTTTACAACCTTCGGGGCCTCTTAAGCGGCCTTCTTGTGAAAGTTGGTTCTTTTACAACCCTAGAGGTCTCTTGGGCGGCCTTCTTAATAAGAGTTGGTTCTCAGGCCCGTTAGCGACTTCTTGCGAGAACAAAGAATACAATTCTAGGGACCTTTCAGCGGCCTGCTTAACAAGAATTGGTTCTTTTACAACCCTCAGGGTCCTTCAGTGACCTTCTTAAGGAGAGTTGGTTCTTTTACAACCCTAGGGGCCTCTTGAGCGGCCTTCTTAATAAGAGTTGATTATTGGGTCCGTTAGCGGCTTCTTATGAGAACGAAACAATACAATTCTGGGGGTCCTTAGGTGACCTTCTTAACAAGAATTGGTTCTTTTACAACCCTCGGAGTCCTTCAGTGACCTTCTTAAGGAGAGTTGGTTCTCGGAGTCCTTAGTTGACCTTCTTTTGAGAACAAAATTTAGTTCTTCAGACAAAGGGGTCATTTGATGAGAATCTAATTTCAAGTCATCTGGGGTTGATCTCAACCCCAGCGAGGGACTTTTCCTCAAACGAAGAGGTTTCGACTTTATCTGTTGGTTTCGTGTTTTGACTTTCTAATTTTTTGATGTTTCTCTTTGGATATTGATGATTTTATAGCTTTTATTCACTTTGGCCTTTCATACTTTCGGATTTCAGAAATTCTTTTCTATAGTTTTGAAGAAATCTATTTTTTTTTTTAAAATATCAGTCATGAAATCATTTGATATTCGAAGATATTTAGGTTTTAGTCTTGAAAATTTTATTAAAAGATATTTAGCGAGTTTATTATTTCGACTTTGTAATTTTGAGAACATTTATATTTGAAACTATTTGACTTTTAAAAGTATTATATTTCGAAATTTTCTATTTTTGCAAGTATTTAGCTTTAGTTTTAGAAATTTTATTAGAAGGGAATATTAGGCGATTCTATTATATATCTAAGATTTATAAAATTCATTTTTATAATGAAAATACTTCAAAAATACAAAATGCCACTACTTTGATACAATTTCATATCAAAGTACTAATGAATTTGATTTATTTTGATCTTTAGAATTTTGTGGGTATTTTATTTATATTTTTCTGTGTTGTATACTATTTTTAATGAGTTTTTAAAATTTCTGTTTGATTGAATTTTTTTGATTGGTCCACATGGACCAGAGAGACGATTTGGCGCGGAGTTGGTTGCCAATTAATCTTGCTGACGTGGCAAGGCGTTCGACTTTATACATGGGTTCCGTGTGGTGGGTAAGTAACGAGCCGTATGGTCTCTTCGTCACAGAAGATCAGAGAGTAATTCGGCGCTGAGATTCGAAGGAGAAGAAAGCAATTTTGCATGCGGGTCCTTCATTTTATTTTTATTCCCGACTGACACCATCCGATAGAGTTCAAGCGACTCCGGCGGCCATTTCTGACAAAGTTGGATTCCTTGAAATCGTGGAAGTGAGGGTAACATCGTTCTATGGTCAGTTCGCCTCGCGTCGCCTTCGTTTGTCCGGGAAATCAAGAATTTGCCATGGCGGTGAAGAAAGGTTATTCGATTTTGCCCTTATACTTTTGAGTTTTCACTTTCCAGCGATCTCCGCAGCCATAATCGAGGAGACTGAGTTCGTCAGAATCGTGACAGGAAGGAGAATCCATTGATGGCGTTGGTTTATTCGCGTCGCCTTGGGTCAGTAGGGGAGTCGCGTAGTGGCATGGTGGCAGTAAGTCGATTGGTACCAATGGGTTCTGACAAATTTAATTGGTACCAAAGACGAGTTGCTTGGTATCAAGGTAGTGAGGAATGGGCGTTTCCAGACTCAATTTTCATTGTGTTTATTTAATTTGATGGGATTGTCAAAGTCTGTGTTAACTGAGTTTGGTATAATGATATGAAGAAATGATATCAATCTTGTGTAACATCTGTTATTAAGCTTATTAATTAACCCCATCTTTACAATTCTATGATATGTGAGGTCTGGCATACAAGGAGTTAACACCATGAATTTATATATACATTTGTCATATTGATAAAGCTTATGCTTGTTTCAAGTATATTTTTTTACTTCGTTTCAGTTGTTTCATTATCACTGGTTGGCATCTCAAGTATTCACTCTAAAATATTCACGTTATCAGACGCACAAACAAGTAACAATTAGTGATGTACTTATGCTTTAGCCTCATTTTTACTATAACTATTTACTGCCAGAAGAGAAGATTCGATTATTTTCATATAAGGACCTGTAGTCTTATACAAGAAATACCTGCCACCATTATACTTTTAAAACAGAATTTTAATGAAATGCAATACTTGTTGATTTCACACAAGCCGGGTCTTGTACCAGTACTTTTCTTACCAAAAGTCATAATCTGAACAAAGTCACTGAACCTTTGAGAGAAATACAATTACAACTAATTACAACTTACAAAGAGATTAGTCATTCAGGTCTAGCAAATCCCAAGTACCACATTTGACCATTATCAATTATGCAGGTTAATCCAAGACTTTTGAATAATTACGGCCTTTTTGTTATTAACCATTATATGAGATTCTATTATAAAATTCATGAAACAATTCAGTCAAGATACTGCACACCTTCATGTCAGGCTTAAACTTTAGGCGTTTTAATCCAGAAATTCCCAATAATTATATGTCATACCATTATTACTTGTTGTTCATGTCAAGATTCAATCAAACTGTTCTAACATTTCTCTTTGTGTTCAATTAAGCTCAAATTCGCATTAAACTAAACCAGTTTGTCACGAATCCGGCAGCACCTCCCCTCTTCCTTGTGCAATTGATAAGATCCCTTCCACCATGGCCATGGCCACTGGAAGAGGAGGGTGCTACCAGAACTATGGAATCCATAGCCATGGTAAAGAGCTAGAGCTAAGGAGACCTTAGCCAAAGCTTAGAGAGAAAGAGCTCAAATCTGAGGAGACCTCAGACGGAGCCAACGGAGTAACCAATTGAGGTACAAGGAAAAGAGAAAGAAAGAGAAAAAAGAGAGAAAAAGGGAGCAGATACGATCAATTTTAGAAATCTCGAAGCAAGAATGCAATTACAATCAGACAGAAACTTAATTTCAATTCAATTTTGTATATAACCAAATGAGAAAACAATCATGCTTCTTCAAATCAAGATCAAAATTTTACACCATTTCTCTACAAAATTCGACTCACAAGATGCACCTCTTACCTTTATCTTCAGTTACAAGTCACAATTGAGCTTTGAATTCACCTAATTTTGCTAACCTATGCTTGCATCTCAACTATTTGTTGAAATGCTTCACTAACTATTTCTACCTAAACTCTAAGGGCCCGTTTGGCAGCGTCAAGTTTAGCTTGACTTCTAGGCCAACGAGCTAACCTACGGACCTTTGCATGCAAGCAACTCTGGGTCAAACGGGATCAGCGCTACCTCTCTCTCTCTCCGTGTCTGAGCGTTCCCCAAACACCAAGAAAAAAAAAAAAATAAAAGAAAGGGATCGTACCTGAAGAGAGAAATCTCGAGAAGAAATAGTTGCACGGGAAGGAGATTGTACCTCTCTTCCGATCTCATTTTTGTCAGATCTAGTTTTAAATCGAAATCGAAGAATCAAAAGGAGCGAAACCCTAGCTGGAGAGGAAGGAGAAGCTAAGGCTTGGTTGCACGGGAAGGAGATTCGAAAGCTTTTGGTACGATGCTCTCTTCTCTCTTCTTTTTACATGTTGTCACGATCTCTCTTTTCTCCATTAATTTATCCTCTTGTTTTGATCTGCTCGTAAGATTTGAGTAGATTAAGTAGTGGTAGGATTGAAAATGATACATATTTCTCATCTTATTTTTCTTTTTTTTTTATTCTGGTATATTGTGGTGCTTGCGCTAGTATGATTATATATGCTTTGTTTTCTCCTCTTGTATAACTCAATTTGGAGATCTTTTTTTTGCCTTGGATTCAAGTAATTCAATATGAGCATCACTCATATATATCTCAGATCAAAAACGGCATCCCACTGTAGCATTTCATTTACGTTGTGTGCACATTTTTTATCAATTAACTTGTTTCAGGTTTTAAAATCTTTTAAACTCGAATGAATATTAAACAATTATATACTTGAAAAATCTAATTTCTGGCATATACCACTTTCTTTGTCCAAGTCAGAATAGATCTATCTTTTTGAAAATTTAATTACTGCTATGTGCACATCTATAGATGTCATTAACCCCTTCAGGCTTTCTGGCCAAGTTGGAAGTCATTAAAAAAAAATAATCAAACCAGATTCAATCCACATTATTCTGTAATTTTTTATTTTTATAATTTCCATTTTTATTTTCTTCGTCATTCGTCATTGTGATTTTATTAAAATTGTACTTGCATTTGAATCCATAATACGTTTTCCATCCAATTGTTTCACAAACTTCATGATTTCAGGCAATGTCTCCAAAGTACAGAAAATAAGAAAAGGAAAGGCACAGACAACTGAAATCAAATCTAGTGCCGCGCGGCACCGTGCAGCGCGGCAATCCGAGCCGTCCAGATTAAATCCAATGATGATGGATGCCCCGTGCATGTAACCAGATTGTAAGGCCCGAAAAAATCAAACCGTCGAGATCAGATCGAACGGTTCGGATTAGTGCGCGGCACCGTGCCGCGCGGCACCGGATAGGGATTCCAGACAACTGGGTTCGTACTAACTAACGCTTCTTCTGGGTTTTTGTACCAGTGCACTGTGAAATGGTAAAATATGCTTGATTTTTCTCTTTCTAATCCATAATCAATGGTAGAATGTTAGCAAGCACTATCAGATATATTATTTGCCATCGCTTCATATTTTCAAATTTCAAAATTTCAAATTTCAAATTTTAAATGTTCCAATTTCATATTTTCAAATTTCAACTTTTAAATTTCAATTTTTCAACTCTTAAAATTTTCAAAATTTTTAAATTTCAACTTTTTAAATTTTCAAATTTTTTAAATTTCAACTTTTTAAAATTTCAAAATTTTAAATTTCAAGATTTGAAATTTTCAAACTCTATGTCTAGATTAAAATGAATGAATGTTATAAGTGAAAATGCATTCACTTTGATCACTAACTTTAACCTATCATGTCAAACAACAATTACTAACTTTAAATTTAGTACTAATCTTTATTAACTTTAACCTCAAATACTAACCCAAAAATGCTAACTTTAACTCTTGATCCCACTAAACTTTGTTGTTGCCAAACGAGCCCTAACTGGATGTGTGTGTGTGTTGAGTTCAGAAGACTCTCAAGAAGATCTACAGAGGTTCTGACAAGCGTGTAGGAATAAGAAAAGGGGCGAAAAGGGATCCTTTCTTCGTCTTCAATTGTAGTATATGGGCTCGTTTGGTAGTGTCAAGTTTAGCTTGACTTTCGAGTCAACGAGCTAACTTCTGAATCTTGCATTGCCAAACAACTTTGGGGTCAACAAGATCAATACTAACTCTCTAACTTAGCAATTTTGTATTTGAGTGTTCTCCAAACACCAAAAAAAAAAAAAAAAAAGATCGTACCGGAAGAAAAAAATCTTGAGAAGAAATCGCTGCCACTTTCAAATTTCAAATTTCAAATTTCAAATTTCAAAATTTTAAAATTTCAAATTTCAAAATTTCAAAATTTCAAATTTCAAAATTTCAAATTTCAAAATTTCAAATTTCAAATTTCAAATTTCAAAATATCAAATTTCAAAATTTCAAATTTCAAATTTTCAAATTTCAAAATTTCAATTTTCAAATTTCAAAATTTCAAATTTCAAATTTTCAAATTTTCAAACTTCAAATTTCAAAATTTCAAATTTCAAATTTTAAATTTTCAAAATTTCAAAATTTCAAGATTCAAATTCTAAAATGTTGAGATTAAAATGAATGTTACAAGTGCATTCACTTTGATCGCTAACTTTAACCTATCATGCCAAACAACCATTACTAACTTTAAGTTAGTACTAACTTTTATTAACTTTAATCTCAAACACTAATCTAAAAATGCTAACTTTAATCCTTGATCTCACTAAACTTTGATACTGCCAAACGACCGCTATATAGGCAGTGGAGTGGGTCTCTTTCTTCAAGCGTTTTCAATCTTCAATTGCATCTCGTTCGTCCATTTGGAGGCACACGGATCGACCCCGGATCCAAGGGCTGAGAGGGCACGATTCTGTGTTTCTTTTTGGGTGGTCAAACGAGGAGAGGGCTGGCTTTGACCATGTCAGTTGAGAGTTTGTTAGAGCTTAACTGATCTCAGCTTTTGATCTTCTTGTCCACGGATTGAGCTTTGATCCGACAGAGAAGGCTGCATCTCGCTGGGGTCCACTCTTGAACGAAGTCAGTTGGAGGTGGTTACGGCAACACCTCTCTCTCTCGAGCTTTTCTCTCTCTTCGTCTTTCTTTTCTGTTGGAAGGGATGATCCCTTCGTCTGTGGGCCCCACTTGTCAGTTTTAATAAGGCACAAACCAGCGCCTCCTTCGTTCATTGCTTTGCGTGGACTTGGATCGCAGTGCCTCGACTTTCAAGATTTGCTCTTCTGTGTCAGGCTCACGAGAACCGCGTGCACCTATTTCCCTCGCCGCTAGAGGCAATTTCAAATTTCGTTAGTTGACCTCCTCTCCGGTTCTCTGTATGTCGCACCTCTCCATTTCTCATAAAAATCAATTTTCCATTGGCTGCTGATCCAAAATAAATTGTTTTGTGCCTTTCTCTCTTGAGTTTTTTCTATGAAATTTTGTACACAGCCTCATAAAAATATGTAGAATCTGATGGGAGTAATAATTTTCCCAAAATCCTCTCCCAATTATTTTATTTAATTTCTCTAAAATCCAGGGTCTCCTTGCATAAAATGGGGGTTCTGTAGGGATTCTGGCCAATATAGGGGCACCATAATTTTCTTTTTCATCTCCTGGATTTTTGGATAATTTTTCATGATTTTTGGGCTCCGTTTAATATTTTTCATAAATTTTTCAAGCTTCTTGAATTTATAATTCATGAAATTATCCCATTATTTTCATGAAATTAGCACCATAAAATAGGGTCAAACAGTACGTACGGATACTAGTTCACATCTTCCATATCCAAGACAGCTATCTGGTCCCGTGCGTTCTCCACAGGCCCACGGTGGTGGCTCCCTAAGAAAGAACGAGTCTCACCCCATTTCCTGCAAATATGATGCGAATTTATGTGTTATAATTTTGAGAAAATATTATAGGTTCTAATTTTGAAAAAATATTATACCTCCCAAACGGCACGCATGAATCTATACTAGGCTGTCCTAAGTCGGTGATGGGAGCAACTGTCGGTCGACAAACTGGCAGGTACGACCATGCCCAAAACAACAACAGCATCAAAGGTCCGGTGACTGTCTTGAAGCGCATGGCGGCACGATCAAGGCCACGATATAGACTTGCAAGAGTCGCACCTCCCCAATTGATGTCCGGAACTTCATTTAAATTGCCCTGCCAATAAATTCAAATAATAACATTAACATTACAAAACATAATTATTTATTAAAAATATCTTACTACAATTAAATTAATTTTAATTGTGCAAAAAATAATTATTTATTATAACACTGCAAATAAAATAATATTAACAGTGGAGAATAACATCAAAAATACGAAATAAAAATAAAAATGATAATGAAAATAAAAATACGAAATTAGTACCGATACGAGCTCCAAATAGTATGCTGGGACAGAATTCTGAGAAATATCAGGGAACATCAACGTCCCAAAGAGCTCCACAGCCACTGCACGTGTGTATCGATCAAGCTCATCATCAGAAGCTCCTGGCGCCGGCACCCGCCCGCAGTTTTCTCGTAACCATTTCAACTTGATATTACGACGGGCGCCCCTAAATTATTAATTTACAAATAATTAGCACAATTATATAATGCAAAAAATAAATGTAATTAAATTTTTTTTTTCACTTACGCTTCTTCGCTTGTTTCTCTAGCCCAATTTCCCAAATTGGCATGAGGAAAAAGCTGCGCACGGATCTTTTCCTCCCAAGGCCCTTTGGTATTCCCTCTGACTGGAATGCCCTCCGTGCGCAAACCATATATAAAAGCCACATCCTGATTACAATTACAAAATAGGAAAAAATGATATAAATTTGTATAATTTAAATAAATTTTAAGGAAATTATATAAATTTCAATATTTAATTTAAATAAATAAACCAAAAAAGTACCTTCAAAGTAACAGTCATCTCCCCGACCGGAAAGTGAAACGTGTGCGTCTCTGGACGCCAAAACTCTACCATCGCTTTCAACAATGGCATGTCAATGTTGACATGCTTCACCTTCAAAATGTGAATAAGGCCGAGTTTCATCAATCGACCTTCAATCCGATCGTCCAATTCAATACTCCGCTTGTGAGACCTCAATTCCAAATGATCTTCACGCTGCATTAGCACACAAATAACAATTTTATTTTATATAATTTAATTAAAAATATCATAAATTTTTATTTTATATACTTTATTTTTTTCTTCTTTCATTATTTTGGTTGTTATTTTTTTTGTTACTACAAATATAAATTATATAGTTAATTATTATTGAAACATTTAAATTATATTCTGGAACATACCTCCTGATAAAACAAACCAACAATGTGCTCATGGTTCGCAAGGAACAAAACTTGTTGGTTTTCCTCGATGCCTTGTCGCTCTACCGGATTGACATTATACGGGTTCGGACGGGCGGTACGATGCCTACGTCTTCTAGCGCGAGCCTGACTGGCAGGCTGACTCGGACCCTCAGTGGGAGGTGGTGAAGAACCGGAAGGACCAGCCTTGTCTTGTGCAGAACTCATCTAATTCAAATAATACAACACGTTTTTTTAATAATAATGAATTCCATATTGTTTCACTATTTTTCACATTTTTTGCACTAATAAAAACTATAATTTTAATAATACTAACATCAATAAATAATAATATTTTGACAGTAGTTTGGTTAATATTTTTCATACACAATTTATTAAAATGTTCATACAGTATTTAAATGAATGTAAAACAATATAAAACAATTTCGAAATATTTTCCATAATTTCCATACAATTTCCATACACAATTTTCACAATTTTCACAATAATTCCAATACACAATTTTCATAATAATTTTCACAATTTTCACAATTTCCACAATAATTTTCACAATTTCCATACACAATTTCCATACACAATTTCCACAATAATTTCAATACACATTTTTCATCCATTTCCACAATTTACTAAAATCTCCACTAATTTCTACAAATTTTCACAATAATTACAATATACAATTTGCATCCATTTACACTAATTATCATCAATTTCCACTAATTTCATTCATTACTACTAATTGCACAAAAAATCCTAATGATATAAAATTAGCACTGAAAAAAAAACCTCGCTGTTCGAGTGCGTGGTGTCGGTGATCTCGCTGTCCGAGTGCGTGTCGTCGTCCGCCTCTTCTCTTCTCCGCAACCCTAAACCCCTCTCTCCACCTCTTCTCTTCTGCCGCAATCCCCTCTCTCCGCCTCTTTCGCTTCTCTCCGCTTCTTTATCTTTTCTCTCTGCCTCTTTCTTTTCTCTTCTCCGCCTCTTTCTCTTCTCTCGCACTCTCTCTCTGTCTCTCTCGCAAAAACGGCGACGAAAAAATAAACCGTAATAACTCGGTTTCGAAAAAAAAAGAACTACTTACCCGTTTATGAAACACGTACAAAGGGCTTTTACGCGTTTTATAAACGGGTAGAAAGGGCTGACCAGCCTCAAAAGGCGTTCATGTGCGTTCCTCCAGGCGGGGAGTAAAAGCGCATTTCTTCCCGTTTATAAAACGCGTAAAGGGGCTTTTTACCCGTTTTATAAACGGGTAATTAGGGGACAGAGAAAGACGTGTTTTATAAACGGGTAATTGCTTGGTTCTTATTAAAAAAAAAAAAAATTTTTGGTTTGTATTAAAATTTCAGAGGTCCAAATTCTGTGTTATAATAATCACGGCCCGAGCAAACGTGGCTATAATTTAAACTATCAACAAAATGTACTATGCTCAAATAAACTGTGTTGAATCGAAATCGTAGATTTTTTTTATGTTAAATATATATGGACCTGACTGATCTCTGGCTAGCAACCAGCCTTAGCTAAAGAGATTCAGAAAGATATTTGCAAATCAGGATGTGAATTCAAACCACACATTCTGATTGATTAAACTGTGCACTAGGACAATTTAATTGGAAATCACAACTTGTGTGAGCTTACTACAAATTCAACCTTACTTCTCAGAACCATCTAAACACACAAGTACACAACAGATCCGTTTATGGAACTTCCTAAAAATTAATATGCCTACAAAAATTAGGCTGTCCGATCGAAATAGAATAAATGGACCAATTAAAAAATGCTCATATATGACGTCAACATAACATCGTGTGGAGAACCAGCTCTGAGTCTAGTGGCAAAGAGCAATATACATCTTGAGTGAAAGATTACAAGTTCGAAACTCGACTGAAAGTCTTTCGTAAACATTTAATTTAAAATAAATGAGGAGATTTGAGCCCCAATTTATCTTAAAAAATATATATATAAAAAAAAACATAACATCATATGAAAGCCAGCTCCGGACAGAGTTGTGACGTCACTAAATCGTATAAATAAATTGTTACAGGTACCGTATCTCCCTTAAAAAAAATAGAAAAAAGGGCAACCTTTTTACTTGTGGATAAGACATGGCACGTGTAGATGAGTAGATGTAAACCAATAGTGAAAAAATACCCACTTGGGCGGCTTTACAAGTATATATATTCCGATAAAAAGAAAAGAAAAGGCTGAGCGAAAAGTAATATAAAAGGTAGTGTGCTGTGTGAACTTGTGGTATCTATACTACTTATAAAAGCAGCCATAGAAAGGTCATGAATTCCAACCACTAGGGGTGGAAACATGTGTTAACATAAATTATAAACCATTGATCTGTGTAATTTGATATGATGTGCGGTTCAGATTTGTATTTCTAACAAAGAGTCAGACTCTTTGACAGAAAGTGTCCGGTCGCTGAATTGAATTAAAGTTTTTAGGGAGTTTGTCAATATTTCTTGAGTTCGATTCTTGACTCTAGCGATTTTATTATTTTTTTTCTTGCACTATTTTTTTTATTTCTCCTATTGCATGCACCATTTCAAGGACGTTCCAAATCTGTTTTTTCCAAATAATAATTTGACGCATATTTTTTATATTGCGTTTGCATATCATAATTTTCTTTGCATCTGGAACATAAATGATGCAAAATATTTATAACTTCTATGTACATAACTATTATTTGCTTTTATATTTAAGCTTGACAATCCCACATAATTTTTTTAATAATTTTATTAGTTAAAAAATATTCATGTTCATCAATTTACCTTTTCCCATATTTATATGTTTATCTATTATCTATTTTATTTAAGTGTAACAAAATAATAAAAATTTCCCCACACATTGGGTGGGCGTATCTGCTAGTAGGATAAAACTCACCGCTCACCAGATTTCTCCTATACAAAATTACAAATTTCGTCTAATAGTTTTTTTTTTTCCACATTGTACTTTCCTTTATTCTAATAGACAACCAGGGTATTTAGTAATTTTATGTAATTTCTAAAATTATATTTCTATTTTTACTTTAGTATCTATAAGAGATCTTCTTTCTTTCTCCTGATGAAATCTGCAACATTAGGTATACACATTGAATTTGAAATTACCGAATAGCAAAGGAACATTTATATTTAATAAAAGAATGGAAGGGAGCTCTAATATTAGACTTGTATGGTTTACTGCATGTAATACAGAAGCGCATATAATTAGGAAGATGCATCAGTTCTCAAAAGAACTAAGCTAACAAATACATAACAAAGTATTTTTATCTTTACTCTTTATAAACGCACGGAGCCAAAAAAATGTTACAAGCTAAATCTAGCATGCAAACACATATTTGTATATTTGATATGTGGTTGGATATCGATCGTTTGATGAAACAACAATATGTTTTGATTTTCCATCTAATAAGGAAACAAATTAAGCAACTTATTTACATGTATCGAGAGTAAATTAAACAACATATCTTTATTACTTAATATTATTTTGTTTCTTTATTTGTCCCGATATGAAATCATCTTTTGCTAGTTTAAAAAAAAAAAAAAGGCTATTGCATTTAAAGGAGCCTTTAAATTAAGATTCCACGTTCTGCGATACAGAAGAGGAAACATAATAATCTAATTATTGTATGAACAACTGTCTTATCTCTTAAACCCTTATTTGAGGGAATTGATTTGGATATCCCTCTACTTAGTCCGATCACTCCTAAAATATTTTAAAGACAAAATTACCCCTAAAAATTAAAGACGGAAATACTCTAAATGTTTAAAGTAATTAAATACCTAAAAAATATACCATAACTGACCGGTAAATAACACCACCGCACAAAGATTAAAAATAAAAACACACCAAAAAACAACGCCGCCAATTTTCTGAAGAAGAATCAATCGTTCTCTAGTTCTGGAAAAGAAGAATCGCATTACTTCTCAAGAATTTTCTTACTTCCATTGCAACAGGTACGATATTTTTTTCAAAAAAAATTATTATTCAATAACTGATTATAATCCTTTGCAAAAATTGTGAAATCATTAAAAGTTTAAAAATAATCAAGCCAATATAACAGAGAAGAATGAAGTATTCGTGAAATATATTTAGTGTGCCGATTTATCAAATTATTTGCTTTAAAAAATGCAAACATATTATACAATTGAGATATTATGCGGTGAAAGAAAAACAACTGATATCATTAGCAGATTGTAGTTATCAATGATTGATGTCACCGATGAGATATTGTGTCCTTGTATCTTCTACCTACACAATAATGAAATTGATAACTCATAAATTCAGGTCTAAAGTGAAAGAAAAAGCTTGAAATATGACATTTTTCATGAATCTCATTAGCTTTGTTTATATACAGATGAATCCAAGCACTGAAGAACAATTGATTTCAATGAAATTTGAAGCTCGGGATAAATTGCTTGATTGTGTTCGAGCATTTTATTCAAAAAGAGGATATATTTTATCTATACTTCATTCAAAGGCAGAAAAATCTGTGGTGTTGCGATGCGATAGAGGTGGCAACTATCGAAATACCCACAAAATTACAAAGGATCAAAGAAAGAAATTTACAAATAGCCGTTTAGCAAATTGTCCATTTCAGCTATATGGAAAAAAGAACGAGGAAGGTACCTGGACAATTGAAATACGGAATAATGAACACAATCACAGTCCTTCAACAGATATTTCTGCTCATTGCTCACTCCGTCAATTAACTGCTGATCAATTGGAGTCCGTAGAGCATATGTCAAATTGTGGAGTTCGGCCAAAACAAATTATTACTTCTCTTCGCCATGATGATCCAAACACACGAGTTATTGCAAGAACTATCTACAATGCCAAAAAGAAGATCCAGAAGAACAATTTACAAGGTAAATCAGCGATTCAACAATTATTTGAGGAGTTTGGAAATGGAATGTTTAAGTTCAACATTTTGCGTGATGAAGAAGACCATATTACCCATTTGTTTGTTGCTGATCCACGATCAATCCTGTTAACTAGAACCTTCCCAAACATCTTTATCATGGATTGCACCTATAAAACAAACAGATACAAAATGCCATTGCTTAATATAGTAGGCATTACGAGTTTCAATACATCATTTTTCTCCGCGTTTGTTTTTCTTAAGAAGGAGAGAACTGAAGATTATATTTGGGCTTTAAAAATGTTTAAAGAGACTCTTGGAGAAGTAAACCAGCCATTGGTTATTATTACAGATAGAGAGCTAGCACTCGTGAATGCCATACGAGATGTTTTTCCATCAACAACTAACATTGTTTGTATATGGCATATAAATAAGAACATTCTTGCAAAGTGCAAAATGTATTTCCAAACTAAGGAGGACTGGGAGACATTTTCATCCGATTGGCAAAAAGTCATATACTCATCGACAGAAGGTGAGTATATTGCTAACTGGCATGAATTTGAAACAACATACAAGGAGAAGAATGAAGCACTAGTGTATATAAAAGAAACTTGGCTACCATTGAAGGAGAAATTTGTTAGCGCATGGACAGACGTGCATTTACATCTCGGCAATCGAGCATCATCAAGAGTAGAAGGAGCACACGCTAAACTAAAAAAATATTTAGAAGTATCAATAGGTATGTGAAATTTGAATCAACAATGAAGCTAGCATAAGAGGTTTCATGTGTAATGGTATACCTTTTTTGTATAACAGTCCTTTTGTACTTTCCATGTCAACACAAAAACAACCCTTGAATAATAAAGTAATCTGCAAATTCATACAACACAAACAGTAAGCATCATTTCACACTAACAACTATAATTTCACTATTTTTATTATTTTTTATAGGTAATCTGTAAATTGTCAAGAAGAAGATATGCCTAGCCATTGATAATGAATTTAACGAGATAACAGTGCAACTTGCAAGGGAAAAGACTCAAGTACCTCATGCTTGTGATATTCCATATTTCAAAAACCTTATATACCGTGTCTCGCTGTTTGCATTTAAGTAGTTACACGAACAATACATGATGGCCAAAAAGGGTACCATGCATCCTATTTGTACTGGTCAGTTCACAGCAACAATGGATATTCCGTGCGCACATAAGATGAAAAATTGGAAAACCGGTTCACTATCTCTTGATCAAGTACACCCGCATTGGAGAATTCATACAAGAGAACTGAACAATTTTCATAGCAATTTAGGTGTTGATCATGATGACCAAATAGAAAATATAATTGATGATTTCCGTAGAGAGTATCACAAGTGGCCTCTTGACAAAAAAAAGAGAGCCAAGGAAATAATTCAACAGATTACCATCCAACCTGATGTGCTCTTTGAACCTACAATTCCATCTCGTGAAAATAGATTTCAAGTTGCAAAAAAGAGAAGAGCAAAAAATTCTACCAGACGTGATCCATCACAATTTGAGGTTGTTGAAGCAAGATGGCAATCCAATTCTTCAAATGGAGTTACTCATGCTAGTCAAATGCACCAAGATACTAACATAACTGCTGTAGAATTTGAAGTTCCTACAACAGTATCAGATGATGGTGTAATTGATTGGATTGATTTAAATATGTAATATTTTAAATTTCTGTCATTGAAAATTGTAGTTTTATTTTAGTTAAATAATTGTTGATAATTAAAAGTATTAAATTATTTTGAGCCTCTTTTTACGGAATCTAATTATGATAAATCTATGCCATGGACAGCTTGGTACAGTTCCAATTTGCAGTCCACTGCAGGTCAATAGATTATATCAAATGCATTTTTTGTTATTTCAGGATATGGAGTATGATGCATATACAATACTAGTCTTGTACAGAACAATGATGAACATCGTAAATTAGAAAATGAAAGTACACATTTTTACCCACCACCACCTGTTATTCTTCTAGAGCAGATTGCCTTTTAGAACTTTTTTTTTTGAAACTATGCTTTTGTTAATTGCTCTTAGAAGTTAGAAAAGCATCTGTTTCTTTAAGTAGTGAATAGCCTTTATAAACTCCAACGGATTGGTCACATATAACATCAAACCACTACGTACCAAGAAAATATATTGCCTTAAGGAACTTTTAGAATCCCGTATCCAAAGCATGCTTTGTTGTAATTGGCTTTTTTCAATGATAATTACTGAAAATAAATATTTAAATCAGCGAGTAGATGAAATCAAAGAATAAAAAAAATAAATTTCATAAGTATTGACGACATTAGAAAATGAGGTCAAAGTATAATTGTCAGCTCTGAAATAAGTAAGAATTGAGAAATATTTAGCTATTAATTGTCATTTTTTTCTCAAATTGAGCAATTTCAAGGAAAATCAGAAATTGGTAAAAGAGATAATACCTTAAATCAATTGCTTGATAAGCAAAAATTCTAGTTTGTCTTCTCCTTTAGCAACCAACCTTGCTTTAGACTTGGGCCTCTTGCGCATAAATTATTTTTTTTTATTTCGATGCGTTAGACTGAGACAGAGGGAGAGAGTAGTGAAGCTCCATCGAAAGAGGAAAAGAAGAGATTAGTAAGCTTCTTGCGGAGCGCTTGTAGGAGCCGAGTGAGAAGTGAAGGGACAGAGAGACAGGACTAGAGCGGATAGGATTGTGTATTCTCTATCTGATACAAGTGAAGGGAGAGAAGAGAGGACTAGAGCGGAGTATTCGGAGCAAGAGAGAGGAGAGATCTGGTGGTCGCTTTAGTTCCAACTTCTAAGCAGTGTGTTCGGATGTAAAAGGTTATTTTAGTCATTTTAAAAATATAAGAGTGATCGGACTAAGGGTCTGCTCCAGAATTTTGATAAGAGGTAATGGAATGGGATGGAATGGAATAGAAGATGAAGGGATGGTAGAAACAAGATTGTAACTTGCTCCAGAACTTAGAAAATGTATACAGAGGTTAAAATTTATCACCTCACTTCTAATATGCAAAATGACTGTATTACCCTTTTTTCAAATCTTCCTCACAGAAAATTATCATAGTTCTTATCTAATTAAAGAGGTGATGTGCCAGTAAAGGTGAAGGATGAGAGAGAAAAGCAAATCTGGAGGCATATATATGAATTAGCGATGCTCAATCTAGCGGGAATTTGGGAAAAAAAGGAGGGAAATGAAATTCGTGGTGGGACCCAGTGTCATAGGGAGCAAGATTAAAGGGTAGTATTGGAAGAAGAATATGGTTTCCTGGTTGCCATCGTGTACACCCCAAAATTGGGGGTCACAATTTATTTCCCAAAGCTCCACTTTCGTGACCCTCTTTCCCATCGTCTCACCCTAAAAAGGAGTTTGGAGCAGGATACAATGCTTAAGCTTCCATTCCATCACTTCCGTTCCCACCTTCTGGAGCGCACCCTAAGTAGAGGGGTGTCCAAATCAATTTCCCTTATTTGAACTCTCGAACAAACTCTTGTCACTTGCGAGTCACCTCATCTTGAGGTCTTCAAAAAAACCAATAAAGCAGAATATTTAATATATGTACAAAGAACATCTATGTGAGTGGCCTTAGGCAACACAAAGATCAAACCAATTGTCTTTTTGCATTAATAATGTCTCCTATGTGGTGAACCAGGAAATGGCCACAGGCCACAATGATACTGATAGTACCCTGTCCAGCTTTTTCTTCAATAGTCTTGTTATCAGGACAAATCTGTAATAAACAAGAAAGGAAATTACTAGTTCCAAAAAAACACATCCCATTTTGAAAAACGCATCTAGATCTATTCCTCCTTGAGATGACCGTGACAAATTTGCAACTTGATTTCTGAATAACCAAAATCCAAGCCTCTTATAACAAATTTATTTAGGTCCTACTTTAAATCAAAAGTTACAATTAAGAACCTGCCAGTCTAAATTTACATATCAGCGCCTGTTAGAGTAAACCTTCCAAATCATACTAGTATCCAAAAGATCCCATGGGACATCTGGTACCGCTATCACAAGGTGATCAAAACTCATTTTATAAACTTCTCAAGTCTCAACACAGGCGGGAAAAAAACACGAAATCTAATTCCCAGAACTTTGCTCTCTCTGACTAATAAAATATCCCAACTTCCAATGACCATAATTCATTAGCACAAAGAAGAAAAAAACACTAACCTCAGCAGTAAGCATGCAAAAGAGTCCACATTTGAAATTGTGCTTAATACAGGTCAGGCACCATACTGGTGTCGTATCGTGAACCCGCACATGATACCTTTTTTTCCTGAGAACTTTATGTTAAAATTACGGGCCAGAAAGTTCAATTACACACTTTCAGCCATTAATCAATGCTACAGTCATGGCCATAATGACGCACAGCCTATTTAACAACCAATAATTTCAGAATCAAAACAGATAATATTGATAATACTTACCACAGGATAGAAATGTTGTTTAATTATGATATTGAGTTTCTGGATTTTATATTACAATATATAGTAGAGGATATGATCCTCAGTAAAACAGAACAGTCCCATTTATCCTCTCAGATGTAATATAATTGTACTACATGAAAATTGAATGATAGATAAATCACAAATTTCTACTAAGTTGTTATTTAAAAAGATAAACTAAACTTTCTTTGTTAAATCACAATTTCAAGCCACAGAGGCATAGAGGATTCATTGATGAAATACTGCATGATATTTAACCTCAGTTGCATTACTCGACAATCAATGGGGCAAAATTATGTTTAGTGCACAACCAAGCGTCAGGATAAGCTTATTGAGGCTAAATTGCACAACAAACCACGAAATTAGGACCACCAAATTCTTGATTGTTCTTTGTAGTTACAGGACCAGCTGTACAACCCAATCATACTACTATATAAAAACTAAAATTCAATATTCTGATCAAGTACAACATGTTGCATGTAATGAACCCTTTACTGTTATAGGACAAAAATCAACAACATATCAGCATAATTAGGAAAAAAAACAAAAAAGGCTGACCTGTTTGGGCCTTTCACATTTTTTTAATTATATTTCCCGCCCTTTCATCATGTACTGTTAGAGATGGGCTTAAGCAATAACATGTCTATAAAGAACACATACTTCAAACAATATGACATGAGCATACTATAAACCCGGATAAGCGGATAAAAGTATTCAGAACAGTCAAGGACCTCTGAGATTTAAAAATTGCGCAAAAATCCTAACTGTAATTCTTACCAACAACTTCACATTTATAGGATCTGATTCCTAAATTGTGGAAACCGTCGCAAGGAAAATTCTCTCTTAAACGACAGTTCTTGGTAGAACGGTCCATATTATCCCTGGCTTTGCTTACTCTACAACACTAGAAGTTACAATTTAATTATTTTAACTAGGGATGGATAGAGAAAAGTACTAATACAAATGTGCAAGCAACTAACCTAATAGGCAGTAGTACCATTACATGCGCTTGTGCTCTGAGTTGAACAACATGTTCTCAATTATTCTGCTATCTAAGCACAAGGACAACATTTTAGTACCCAAAGTCCTATGTATTCAACAGATCTTACTTTCTCACAAGAAAGGTAAAATCTGACATCATCCGGTTTAAACAACTTACGGAAACTATCATAGCATACAAAAACTGTTTTAAGCAGTGAATTCTTCTTAATCACAAAAATGTTCTTGGAAGTTGAAATTTCTAGGCTAAGATCTACCTCCTCGCATCCTCTACACGAGAACAATAAGCTAAGTCATGGAGACCGCAAAAGAAAGAATGCCTAAAAGATAGTATAAAGGGTTGGCAAAAAGAGCCAGTGGAATCTGGAGATAATTTTCACTGGGTCGACCAATGATTTAACTATTGCCAACGGAGATAAGTATAGGGTTTTGTAACCTCCTATGTGAAGAGAGGAGAAAGAAGCTACTCATACAAGGAAGTTTCTTTTATGTGATACAGATAAAAAATGAAAATGTGTTTATTTTTTGGGTGGGGTGGGGTGGGGTGGGGGAAGAGAGAGAGAGAGAGAGATTGAGAGGAAGAGAGAGAGAGAGGGAGAGAGAATGCTGCATAATTGGGGTGTTTGGATTGCTTGACTTGCTTCTTTCAAGATGCCTAAAGGAATGCTGCATAGATGAATTTTGACCTCTGAAACTAACTTAATACTAGTGCTGATCTATCATGATTATCAGCACCAGCATCAATTTGATTATCAGCACATGAGATACTGGTGCTGATCTATCATGATCCAGTTTGAACTAAATATACAGAAAAATCAATGAAAAATCAAATAAATATAGCAAAAAGGAGAGTAATAGAAATATTTTCGAACATACATGAAGTACCAACTATCAGGGGAAACAGATTTCTTCTACACAAGTTAAATAATATGAGTTTCCAATTTAGGCACTTCATTTGCACTGCGATTTCACTGATTTAGCAATTAAGGATCATTAGTGCAAGCTCTAATAATTAATCTGGGATCCAATCTAGGCACACTACAACTTTCCACTAAAAACTCAATAGTATCCCAAAACTATTATAGTTGCAAAGGATATTGGGGGGTTGATTTATTTTCATCCACATGCAGCTTCCACTGTCAACGATTAGTTCAAATACAGGACACAAGAACTTCAACTAAATACTTCAGATCCACTGCCAATTCTGTAATTATCAATACTTGCACACAATTGAAAGATAAAAGCCATATCAAATAATATCCCAAAGGAAAAGGGAAATTGAAAGAAAAATAAAAATACTGCTAATAATCATAGACCTCATTTCCGGTAAGAGAACTGTTTGAAGAAGAAATTAAGCCGCAATATTCCTCCCACAAACATGCACCTAAACCCTGATTTCCATGAAAGATCCCACTCCTTGTTCACTATCCGGAAAACAACATCTTCATATGGAGGCCCTGCATGAAATCTTACGAGGCAAATCTCACTACTGCCACTGTCGTTCTCAATACTGTACTGTGGAGTCTGTCCAACAAATTCAGGGTAATAAATTACAAAACTGTAACCTTTGACAATTTTAGGAGGAGGATGCTCATTGTCATAGTGGTTCCTGTTATATTTATTCCATTTAAACCCAGTATGAACCCGAAATATGTACTTCGGCTTTCTCAAACCATGCTCTGAAATCAATTCCTCCTCATTTTTATGAGAATTGATTCTGCTGATTTCAGAAACTTTCATTTGGGTTTCTCTAGGTTCAATAGTCCGAGACGAATAATTTTCTTGCAAGTATCGCTTTGCCTTGTAGATCATAACATAATTTAAAACAGACTCCCAGAACTCAACTGCTTTCCTCTCACCAGATTTCATCTTAATTTCTATTTGTTGTTGCATATATTTCAACTGGGCATAGGTTTTGGTTTCAATGACACTCATTACCTCAGAAGAAATTTCAGAACTTCCCAACGCATTTCCATGTTCAACCCCACTAGATTTTTGAATCTCCCAATTGCACACCAAATTAGCAGCTTCCCAAAAGAGAGAATTTGTTTTATCTATGGCCAGGTGCATTCCAATATCATCTTTGAGTTCCTTCAAATCAATTCCTGTGAAAATCAAAAGAGGATTATCTAATTTGGGGTTTTCTTTCCCAGCATTACGAAGAAATTGTAAAAGAATATCAATTGGTTTGGCACGACCACTATTTAGTCGGATTTCAGACCTGATTCGGCTCTGATTAAGCTCAAATTCTTCATCTTTCATCTTCAATGCCTTTAATTCATCTCCCAAGCCTGCCTTACTAGCAACACCTTGCTTATCTTTGAACTGCGAGCTCAATGAGGCAAGATCAGACCTTCGTTTCTTCATCTGTTCGATTTCTCCAAGTCTATCTAAGCATCGCCTCTTTTCAGAACTAAGCGACGTGATTTGAGGGTTCATGCCCCGAGAGAGATCGCGCTCTATCTTCTTCCTCCAAACGAAGGAATGCAGCCCTTGGGATTCAAGCTTGGCAGAGACAGCTAATGCTTGACGCTCGGCTCTTTTCGCCATGGCAATATATATATTTATATAAAAAACTAAGTAGAAAAATAATGGAGGAACGAGAAACTTACAAAACTTAATTATTTGATTTTAGGTTCGAGTTTGAGAACTTGAAAGTAACCGACCTTGCAACCATGCGTGTCAACCGTCATGTTTAAATAGAAAAGGTTCGTCCAAGCAACCGACATCGAATCATTGAATAGTCTCGTAGGAATTAGGCAGGAACCGTGGCGGTAGGAAAATACCAATCTTTCTCTTTACTTCTGAGTAAATTTTTTCCATTTTGATCACTAAATTTCCATTTGTCTCTTTCGGAGTCACTGAACTTTTCAATCATCTATTTTTGATCACTCTGTCTATTATTCCATCTAAATTATCACATTGGGTGCAAATTAGAGTTCTGAATCCATCAATTTCTCTCTCCCCCAAATATCCAGCACTTTTGTTTTTCTATTATTTTACAATCCTAATATGGTCTCTCTAAAATAGCACCTCTCTCTGTATGAAACACCTCTCTTTCTATTGCTCCACTATTACTTGATTTTCCTTCTCTAGAAATCATCCATTCTCCTTTCAACCAGCACTTCGTGAGAGAGAAGAAGTGGATTCGCAAATACAGAAGTAGATTAACTCAACCGATTCTAGGGTTTAGCGGCATTACAAGATGAGATTAAGAAATTCTCATTTGAGGCCAACATACAGTAAGTAGATTAACTCAATTGCTTCTTTTTTACTCAAATTTGTTGAGAGTAAGAAATTCTCATTCAGGGGATTTGTTCCTTTTGTCTTCTAAACAATGTACTCAATTCGTAAATTATTCAATAATTAAGTAAATTAATGATCAGGCGCTTAGTCTTAGGATGTATGTGTAATAGCTTTATATAGAACACAACCCCTTATGTATCGGTACAATTCATTATTCAATAGTACATCTCTCTCATTTTCTTTATTGCTTACTACTACATCCTATACCAGTAAATACAGAATCTCTTCAATGAGAAATTTGTTTAATTTAGATACAGAAAAGAATGCTTACTTCAAGTTCTCACCAAGAAGGACATAACAAAAGATGGCATGCAGGACCTACAATTTTTGAACATATCACTCCATCAGTAGCTGTTCACAATAAAACCAAAAAAAAGCTAGCGGTCCGTGATTAAATTCTTTCCTCTAAATTTTATTTGAATCTGAAAATTTTCATGTAATTAAGCTTGAAATTACTTGACAATTTGACATATTTGATATGGTGCAGGTAAGAAAAAGAAAAGAGTAATGCCTTCAAATGACTCCAACGCTAGTTTGGTTTCAAAAGTCATTTTGTTATTAATGTAGTTTGTTAGTTTCATTTTGTTAAGTTTCTAGGAGATTCTAAAGAGTAAGAGTTGTTGTAAGATGTGATTTTGAATTAAGATAGTTTGTTTGAATGCTCTCAAGTACTGAATCTAGTGATGTAAAATATGTATACTTTTTAATTACTGATTCTGGTGAAAGATTGCTTGTGCATGCTATTCATTGCATGCTTGTTCCTATTTCAGTAAAGACATAATTATTGAAAATGCTATTTATTGCTTGTTTGTTTCTATTTTAGAGAGATAATAAAAATTGCATTGTGGCAACACGTTAATGATTGAAAATCCATTGCTTGCTTGTTCCTATTTACTGATTATGTCCATGTTTATGAAGTTTTTGAATTAAACATGCTTTAGTGCGGTCAGAGAAAGAATATGGAAATAATTTTGGCAAATAATTTTTGGGCAATTGAACATGGAAACAATATGAGCAGCTTGGCAATTAAATTAATGCACTTACGTTATTGAGCAGCATGGAAAGAATATGGAAAGTAAACTTGTGGCTGAAATTTTATTTTTTTTTCCCTATCTATGATATTTACCAGATCATTGAACTCTTGGCTGGACATTTATTCTTTATTGGATGCACTTACGTTTGGTACCATGATTGGTACCAGCTTCAACCGGTATGCAATGAATATTAGGCTAGTACACAGTGAGCATAGATATTCTCTAGTATAGTACTAAATTGAGGAAGAAAAACTCTGAGAATCCGATATCATCACAGACTCACAGTGATCTTATTAATATTTTTTTTTTACATTTATACAAAACCTTCGACCAGGATTGTAGTGTGTCCATGAGGTTTTCAACTCAGCAATCTCATTACAATGGCAATGTGGAAAGAAATTACTCATTGATAAAGGAAACCTGGAGAGAGATCAGAGGAGAACTTCAAGTTAAATTTGGAGATAAATTGAGAGAGGAATTATAAGATAATGGACGGGTTGCTTTTTAGTAAAGAGGAGAAACTTGTTCCCTATAATTTCACATAGCCATGGCTGGGTTGATTTTAGTAAAGAGGAGAAGCTTGTGTTCCCTATAATTTCACATAGCCATGGCTGGGTTGAAATAGGGCTAGGGTTTAAAAGAGAGAGTGAGAGAGAGACTCAGAGATGGGTGTGAGAGTGAGACGCTGGATATTTGGGAGAGAAAGAAAAATAACTCCAATTTGCACCCAACGTGATAATTTAGACGGAATAATAGACAAAGTGACTAAAAATACATGATTGAAAAGTTTAGTGACTTCGGAAGAGACAAATGGAAGTTTAGTGACCAAAAGTGGATTATAGATAAAGTTCAGGGACCTCCAAAAAAATTTACTCTTATTTGGGGTCCAAGATTTTTTCTCTTTTCATCACGTTTGCAAATTTGAGAGTAAACGACCCATTCAGGTCTTGCAGTCGATGCGTCAAGTGCAAAGCCTAATAAAAACAAGGGAAAATTACATCGAAGCAAAGTCTATTAAATTGCAATATCCTACTGCAAAGAGGTCAAACATGCGAAACGAAAACGGAATAGGATGTTTCGTTTTCGTTCCGTTCCTGGTAACGTAATAGAGTTGTGTTTCGTTTCCGTTCCGTTTCGTAAAACGAAACAGTTTTTCATTTTGTTTTATGTTCCGTTCTTCATTCTCCACAAATTTTAGCGATTTTTTATTGATTTCAGCCCAAATTTCGATAAACGGAACACTAACGTTTACCAATATCCATTTTGTTTCTATTCCGCCGAGTGAAACGCAGCAAACAAACCACTCCGTTACCGCTCCGTTTGGGACGAAACAAAACGGAGACGTGCAAAACGACACGAAATTGACTGCCCTACTTGGGTGTAGCAAGTACTAAATATTGTAATTCTTTTTCAGCTTATACTTGATTTATCTCTTCTTTTTCTTCTTTTTTGTTCATATTCATTTATTTTTATATAACAACTGATGCCACCAAGTTGAAAGATACAATTGTCGAACTTATTAAGATTTAACATTAGTCTACATTGAAATGTGGACTTTATTGACAAAACGCCGAGAAAACACCAACCCGGCCAGGTTCTAATCTCATCTCACTACAAAAACACATTATTCATGTTCCTGTCGTAACCAAAATGATGCGCCAATAGTAGAAACATATAAAGAGTTTATAACGAGACTATGACTTGGGCTTCTGTGTGATTTTCTCTACTCCTTCCTTGCAATCTTCAATAACTCTCTTAGCCTTCTCGCTTGCCCCGGCCCAAATTTCACCACTACGCTTCGAGGCCGCAGCTGCTCGTTCTTTCAAAAATGCAATCAGTGAAAGGATCTTTTCTCTGAGTCTCTCAAAAGCAGCAATTATCTCTACTCTCTTCTGTGCAATATTAGCCTTCAGCATTTCTATTTTCTCTTTAACCTTCTCTTGAAAAGAATTTTCTTCTTTGAGTAAAGAGGTTTCTCCAGCTGCAAGCCAAGAGATGCCTGCTGATGTGTCGTCTTGGAGTTCTTCATCAACCACAACTTTAATGCCTCGTTGCTCCCAGTGGGATCTCGCTTCCTCCAGTGCTCTTGCTTGTTCCCTTGCTCTTTTTGCCTCCTCTTCTGCCCATGCTCTGACAAAACACATAAAGGTAAACCATTATGTTATTTAGCAACGAAGGTATTTCAGTACATCTAAATCGATACCTAATATAGAGAATTGGTGGTACCTGGCCATGGCTAAGGCTTTCCTCTCAACTTCCAGATCATATTTTAGCTGTGTAATTGACTGGTTTTCATTCTCTATCTCCTGCCTCAGTTTGTTGATCCTTTCCCGCTCAAACGATACCTCCATTTTTTTGCTCATGACTCCCTCCAGTTCTTTCTCCATTTCATGCTTCAATTTCAAAAGCACTTCCATTTCAGACTCTACTGCTGCACGGCCCATTGCTATCGTATTATCCTCCTCCTCCCGCTCTACCTTTAATTTTGTCAACTCTAACCTCGCCTCTTCAGCCAATTTCTCAAGTGTCTCTACCTTTTCTCTCTCTTTCGCAAGATCCTGCTCATAAGCTGCATTTAGATCCTTTTCAACTTGAGCCACTAATGCAGTGTGCGCATTTACAGCTGACTCTGCTAGGGCTTCAGCTTCTATTCGGGCTAATTCTTCATTTACAATCTCAAAATATTCACCAGTGGACAAAGCAATGGCAGCTTGTGCCTTGGTTACTGGCTTCCCAGGTTGGAATAATCTTGTGTAACCTATTGAAAATTACAGTAAACAAAATTAGGATGCATTCCTTGTGCAAAACAATGTAACGAAAACAAAAATATGAATGCAAGTTTGCAGAATAACATACCAAATGCGAGAGCAGTGATGCTCTGTTCACCGGTAGCTAGGTCAGCCACCAAAGCGGGCCATGCATCTGGGTTTATTTTATCAATGTCTATATATCCTGAAGCTTTATAGAAAGCCTGCTTTCAATTTTTACAAACCAAAAAAAAAAAAAAAATACATCTAAGAACAAATCAATTAGTAACAACATAATCTAAGTGAGAAGTATTAAAATCGGAGTCTCTTGCATACATTTTTGTCAATTTCTGGCAAGTATCGTTTCTCCAAAGCCATCTTCCAACAAACGAGATCTTGTCGTGAAAGGGGGCTGTATGATGCATCATTTGTGAGAAAAGTTCGCAAATATATGGTCAATTCAAAAAAATTACAAAAGTTATACCTTTCCGGAGAAAAAAGGATCTTATCCTGATCTTCGTTGTCTGTGAAAGCCAAATCAGGTCCTGAAAGCTTACTTGAAATAAGTCCAGCTTCTGCCAAGCCTATATCATACCATTTTTTTTATTACAAAAAAACACCACGAATATATATATATATATATATATATATATATATGTTAACAACCTAAAAAGAGACAGTGCAGTGTTGAAATTGAGACCTTGGATGCAAGAGAAGTCAGGGTCATCAGGGGTGACATCGTCAAATGCAAGCTCCGTCATATTCTCTATGTACATGGCTGGATACACTTTGGAAACTGTGTTTCTTTGTAGAAATAACAAATTCAGGGATCTTGAAAAATCCATTAATTTTAGCCCTAAGATATGAATAGAGAAAACTATAGTACCTTGAAAGGGAGCTAGCCGCTACCAACCAACGAGCATATTCCCGGCGAGTGCATAACTCACCTGGTTTGGCAGTTCCTTCTATGACCTGATAAATATATCATTAACAGACTATGACTTCAATAGTCCTTGAGAATCTAGGTACAGTTTACATTCTGTGGCAATCATGGTTTCTTTACCAGCATACAAAGACTGTTTTCAAATTGTGGTCATTCAGGTTTTCTATTAAAGCTGAGACATACCTTCAGAGCTTGAAGAGCAGCAAAAGCCTGAGATTGAGACTGATCAACTATAGCCGGTACCAGAACATTCCCAGGTGGTACCTGAAGAGTTGCTGATACTAGTGACGGAGCTGGGATCCCAGCACGAGAGAAAGACCCTTCTGTCCTGTCAAAGCTGACCTCACTTTTCACAACTTCACCAATGGGGGCCACTTCCTTTTCTTTCTCTATCGGCTTAGTCTCTTGCAAAGGATCTAATTCATTCAAACTGCCAATTGTCTCTTGCTGATCCATTAAAACAGCTTCTTTGATGACTTCCTGTGTTTCTACAACATCACCTGATTCAAGTAGAGTAACTTCAGAGGCTATGATTTCAACAGGAAGTGGATCTGCCATTGCCGGTGCATTTAGTGTCTCCTGCAGATTTGAGTCCTCTGCCTCATTAATTATATTGTTCTCTGCAACAGGAAGAATTGTTTCAGGAGTAATGTCATTATCCTCCAAAACAATTGGTTTATCTTCTTCCATTACAGAGCTGTCGGCAGCATTCAAGTCATTTTTTGATGCTTCTGTTTCCTGATCCGAGGTGTTCTCTATTGTAAAATTCAACTTGCTTTCTGAAGAGGTGTTTTCAATCTCTTCAGTCTTATCCTCCAAAGCACTATCAGAGTTCTCTTTATTTGAAATATCTTCCTTAAAATCTTTATTGACTGCTTCAATTTCAGATCTATCATCCGAACAGATCAAAGCTGTTTGCTCGCTGGTCAGTGGCTGCATATGCATTTTAGTTCCTGTATATTAAAACAAATTGAATTAACAAAAAAAAATGTGGAACTCAAAAACTCAGCAAAAATAAAATTTTAAACAATTTGCAAGTACCGTTTGTACTTTTCCCAGTGAAAGATAAGGCGGCAAATGTGAGACTAGCAAAAAATAGACCTCCTGCAAGTACAGCTCCAATAGCACCTGAAAGTGGACTACCAGGGAAGTGTATTAGTTTAAAAAAAAAAAAGCATAAAAAAATGATCTCATAATTAGCCTTAGATATCCAATGATGATCGTGTCTAATTATGCTCCTGTATCACTTGCAAAGTAACCAGCATCAATAATATGGTACTATACATGTACTAATTAGATACAATTCTGATCTCAGAGGTCATTGTTTCTTTTGGAATGAAAGCTGAATTGGGGCTTTAACATAAGACCGCCCTTGGGAACAATATTCCCATGCACTTTGAACTCAAATACAGGTGACAGAACCCGTAACACCTATCAAATCTAACAAAAGCAAACCTCTTGGACAGCCTAAAGGTAAATTCTCAACAATTCACAAACACCCGTGCAATTACTAAAGTCTTATGATATAAATTCCTGTTGATGTTCTGTCCAAAACCTTCCAATTATACTCAATTCAACATGGAACGAGCACAAGAATTCAACCATACAAACCAATTCAGTGCTCTATAGTCCCTTCAACACTTCCAATATCCAAAAATAATAATAATAAAACTAAATCTCAAACTCACCCGCAAGCTGGCCCTTCTTATCATCATCCCCACCGTTGGACCAGCCAGAAAAAGCATCCAACGGTCCAGTAGAATTGTTCGACGATCTCACCTTGACCTTGACGAATCCATCCGACGGCCTAGAGTGCACAAGAACCCGGACCCGGGAATCAGACGGCTGGAATCGCATCTTGAGAAAGAAGTTAGCGGATCCCCTGTACCTCTGTCCGGATCGGAGCTGGGGAGAGGTCGGAGATGAAGGCGCTAACAACGACGCCATTGGTTTGGAGGTGGGGGATGCTTGTTAGGGTTTATGGAGGGGTTGAAGTAGGCGGAGAATAGGGAGGAGGAAAAACGATAAACGATGGAGATAGAGGAGTTGGGGAAGAAAAGGACTGGTGAAGAAAGAGCGATGGAGTAAGTAGAGAGAGAATTGTAGGAACGAGAAATGTGAGAAATGTATGTTATGTTTTGTTGGTAGAGCTTGGGAAGTGATGAGGCGTGTGTTGTTTGGTCGGGAAGTGAAGCTGATGCGGGTTGGTTTAGTTATCTAGTAGAGAGTTATCTGCTTTGAGAAAATCAAGACATCCAGTTCTCAGATTAGTTTCGTATTTTGGACTCTCTAGTCTTATTTCTCTGTCATAAAAAAAAAGAGAGAGAGAGAAATGCTTTTTAGAGGGTATTTTCATAATTTCATTCCACGTACAATATAATTACAAGTACTGATTTGAATGAACTTGTCTAAACGTATCCAATTATATCTTCGGGGCTGAGAGTTTTTGTATTTCTAAATTTGCAAAACACATTTCATTCGCTACGTTAGTACATCCCATCATTACAGTTATAAGAAACTGATATAAAATTTACAATCGCAAAAGAAGAACAATATTATAAATTCGAGTTTTAAGTATTCTTAACTTTGACATCAAATTTATACATCAATACATTTTGTTAAGGAATTTCCGTGAATAAGAATTGTGAATTGCTAATTCATGAAGATGCTTATTCGTGAGTTATTCACACTTGTTGGTTGGTTGCATGAGAATAAGAATAATGTGCAAAAATAAAATATTGATTAGTTTATTGATTTCCAACTTATTTTTTTGACGCAACCATCATTACTTTTTTTTATGCAAGAAGCACTTTGGCGCCATCTGAGGGGAGAAGTATTACACCGGAATTTAACACATCCAATTGAACAGATATTATTGAACAATTAATTAAAGTAATCACATAATATTGCACAAAATTGAAGGAATCACAGATAGTGAACAGTATACAAGCATGTTTAACATCACATATACAAGCATCTTTAAGATCACATCATATTGAACAGTATACATGCATATTGAACATCACATCCAATTAAAAAACAAGCATGAATCACTTGGAAACACAGTTCAAACAAGAATCACTTGCACAGTAATTAATCACAACACAAATATTGAAAATTACTTCGACAATAAACAATAAAAATATTAAAAATTAACAACTGATATCTCTTATTTTGATAAATATTTTGACCGTACTTGACACCGAAATAACACTCAAACCAATACAAATATTATCTTATATTCAATCGTGTTTTTCAAAATTTTGGTACTGCCACTGCGTCTACATTTATTTTGTAGGATTTTGGTAGAAATTGAAGACGAGGCACATCAATCGAGAAAAATGCTCGTTGGAGGGTATTTTCGTAATTCATTCCACGTACAAAATAATTACAAGTACTGATTTGAATAAACAACTTGTCTAAACGTATCCAATTATATCTTCGGGGCTGAGAGTTCTTGTATTTCTAAATTTGCAAAGCACATTTCATTCGCTACGTCAGTACATCTCATCATTACAGTTATAAGAAAATGATATAATTCTTAACTTTGCACATCAAATTTATATGTTTGTTAACTGATGAGGTTCCAGTGCCCACAATTTGAATGTCCCAAATGTCAAAAAATTCACTTTTTGATTACTTTTACAAAATATAAAATTCAAATTTCGAATCCAAACTGTTGATCTTATCGATATAACTAGTGATGTATTTTCATATAATAAGTTTTATAAATTTTGAAGTTTATTTGATATTTGATCAAGAGATTGAATATTGAACGAATCTAGTTAAATGTGATAGAATAATTCTAATCTGTTCATATTTTAGCATCTTGATCAAGTATCAAATAAACTTCAAAATTAATAAAACTTATATGAAAATGCATCGCTCGTTATACCCAATAAGATCAACGATTTGGATTCGAAGTTTAAAATTTATATTTAGAAAAAATAACTAAAAAGTGACTTTTGGGGCATTCAAATTGTGGGCACGAGAACCCTTTGTTAAGAACTCATTTCCATATGCAATTTTAATTTTTATTACTAATTAATCTCGATTAAACAAACACATAGTAAAGGACCTAGTAATTAGACAATAGCACTAAATAGGAAGGAGAGAAAATGGCATACCTCTTCCAATTTCGTAATTGGAAGGCTCGACCATGGCATTGAGGTCGGTGGCGCGCTCATCTTCTCTCCTTCTTCTCCATTATTAAGTCCACAAAAGGATTAATCAACTTCACTTTGTTTCGTACTAGCGAAATGCGTGAAATCGCCTAATCAAATACTTTCATCTTCTCTACTAAATCAATATCTATGAGAGGTGGCTAGAGCTTAACACATGAGCACCTAAAAGCATGAGAAATGATGGAGAAATGACAGCAACCAAAGCTTCCCAAGGAAGGAAGGTGGCGGCTATGGAGGGAGAAAGAGGAGGCACAAAAAAGATGCCCTAGGTCTCACATAAGACCTCCTTATAAAGACCTCTCCAAATAAATTATGTGGACACAATTACCCTCCTAGGGCCGGCCATAAAAGAGGCCTATTTGGGCCACACAATCTTCTCTATTTGCTCCTATTAATTCTATAATTAATAGCTCATTCAACTTGCTTTTATACATGACTCAAAATGTCTAATTAAATTAAAGCTCATTTATTTAATATAATTCCATAATCATATTAAATGTGTTGACGAAATTAATTAACAACTATTTGATAATTATTATTAGATTAGACTTTACATTAATTAGTTTCATATGATCCATTTGATATAATTAATTATAACAGTTCGCAACAATATATAATTAATTAATCAACTTATCATATATTACATTCTCCAATGCAAATAAACTAATATTAATGCACTTGTTGATTAATAATCTTTTATTCGTGTGACCCTCGATGATTTATGTTATGTTGGCCATGGAAATTAAATCGTTATTTATTTCCAATAATCATAAGCGGTATCTAGCAATACGCTATGATTCTCAATTAACATAAATAAATACTGTACTGTTACATTATTTCAATCATGCATAAGATATAAAGTATTTCCTTGTTTTGATTCTTATGTCACATGATATCATTGTATAATCCAAGATTATACAATGATATCATCTAGTTTGCATGCATACGATCCAACTTCATCAAGGGCCGCCCAATAAATATCATCACTCATTAGGTATACTAACGAGGGACATACGATTTTTTTGTTGAACAACTTTTTTCCGCACAATTTAAGAGAATATAAATAAAGTCCGTATAGCAGCCCTTATCAGGAATCAACGTTAGACGATATTTATTGAACATATCCTTATGTGAAAAAGTTGAACCATCTCAAACTTAGAATCAAACACTCATGAAATAAATAATGACACATAACACAATCCATATATTTATTTCATTGGGTCAAGTCATGTGCTATGTTCCAGTAACATACACATATGCAATTAAGTTGGTAACTCTTTATCTATGATTGTAGAACTTAATCATCACTTAACTTGCATACTAATTTTTATGATAATTAATGTTCATGTTAATTATCACGATTACGGACAATTTAGATTTATTATTGTCATTTAATTAAAAATGAAACACAGAAATCCACAATTCAGATCCTCGACTTGAATGATCTGTCAATAATAAATCCTAAAAACAAATGATCAAATATCATCAATAACATTAATTAAAATTAAGTTATTAAATATTGACTTCTAGAACATAACTCCAACACCCTCCTCTTGTTAATTAGTTTAGTGTATGTTTTCAGCAGTTTAAATACTCAAATTAGTTTTAGATTGAAAACTTAGAAACGTAATAATATAGTCTAAAAAGTGGTAGAAAGTGTATATATATATATATATATGGATACTGTCTCACTGTTTTTTTATTTAATTTTGTTTAATAATTTAAGCCTTACATTTTCTAACATTACATGTAGGTCCAAAAAAATTTTCTAAGGCAATAGAGACCTTATTCACACATTCTTTTCTTCACGGATGGAGAGCAAGTAAGAAAAAGAAAATCCAGTATTAAGGATTTTGAATGTTGACTGATAATTTGATTGATCAGTTAGATTGGCATAAAAGTCGTGAAAATTAAAGATCATTTCATATTAAAAATCGAATACAATCAGTTAATTCACTAAATCAATCAAAATGACCGCTAAGTGTCTGGCCGTTTTGATCTACTACAGAACAAATTCAATATTATATGATTTTGATATGGGTGCCTTATTTCTGAAATAGAATATAAATTACAAATTTGAAGTATGATAAAAAAAATTACAGGTAAATTTTAAATTACAAAAGTTAGATAATAAATTTGAGCAATAATTTTATTTAAAATGTTAATATTTAATCACTGATAAAAAATCATGATCACAAATATGACACAAAAGCTAAGAAAAAAACCCTCCTCTACGGCTCTACCATGCCGCAGGTTGAGCTTGAGCATGCAAACTGCAAAGCTACATCAACGCCTGTACAAATCCTTTGTGGGACATTGCAGTGCAAGTTTTTGATCCATGGGTGTCCGATCAATAATAAATTTTCTGTGATTAATATCTGAATGAGTGTCGAAATTTGTACGACCTGCACGAATCTGCCCGTCGAAATCAGATCAAATCAGATCGGACGGTCAGAAACCAAAAAATTGTGATTCGTGTTTTTTTTAAAACACGCAGAGGATCCGTACCCAATACGCATGCTTGAAATTTCAAGAAGAGTTGTTTTAGTCCGAATCTCAGCAACTGGATATAATTTCTTGATGAAATCGGATCCATCGATGTCCTGCCGCATACTGTTGCGTGGCAGAAGATCCTAATCCCATTCCGCCCAGTCGCCCCTCTGCTTCACTATATATATATATATTTAAAACCGCTGCATTATTACTCACGAGCACAATAAGCACATGCTTATTGCACCTACTCTTTTGTAGGTCCCACCAATGAAAATTGATTTCTTAGTATGGTGGGGTTAAGTTCAAATTTTCAATTGTTGATTAATAAACTCCACTACAACACACTAAATATGTGATTCGGTCGTGCTATAGCAATACTACTACGATTGTATTTTATTAATGAGGAAGTTTCCGCTACTAATATTTTAGTTGCCTCCAAATGCCAACATTTGACTATTTAGTTAATTTTTTAAATTTTAAAATTCAAAAGTTAAATCCAAACCGTTGATCTTATTTAATTTAATAAGCAATGTGTTTTTATATAAGTTTTGTAAATTTTAGAGTTTATTTGATACTCGATCAAAGGCTAGAACATGAACATATTAGAACAAATCTATCATAGTTAACGAGGTTCGTTTGTTTTTTATGTCTTGATCGAGTATCAAATAAACTCCAAAAATTACAAAACTTATATGAAAACGCATCGCTTGTTAAACTAAATAAGATTAATTGGATTTAACATTTGAATTAAAAAATTAATAGCAAAATGTTGGCATTTGGGGCAACCACAATGTTAGTAGCGGAACATTCCTCTTTATTTATTACTTTGATCATGTTTTATTGTTTATTCTAAATCATGCCAAGTATGGCAAAAACAATATTTAATATTTCATCATACTTAATTCTTCATTGCATCATGCCACAGACTTTATTATATCATATATGCAAGCGTATAATGAATGGTATTATTATGTTTCCAAAGTACAAATAATTTGTTAGAAATCAGCAAATTTTAAAGCGGGGCTGATAACCATCATCCTCAAGATTCATCATCCCCATCATCCCCGTTAGTTGGATTAATTGCATTCTAAAAAAAGAAAAGAGGATGATGTGATGATGGGGGTGAGCATTAATAACTACTTTTCATTTTCGGAATGCTTTCCCCATCATCCTGGGACTCATCCCCTCTCTCCTTCTCTATTTCCATTAATAACTGCCATATACACAACTAGAACAGTTAGTAACATTAACTAAAACAATTAGTATTTTTTTTCCAGCACAAATTATTTTTTTCAGAACAGCTAGAACAATTAGCAATTTTTTTTCCAGCACAATTATTTTTTTCCAAAACAACTAGAACAATTAACTTAACAACTAGAACAATTAGTTTACCAACTAGAACAATTAGTATTTTTTTTCCAAAACAACTGGAACAATTAGCATTTTTCTCCAACACAATTATTTTTTTTTCCAGAATAACTAGAACAATTAGCTTACCAACTAGAACAATTATTTTACCAACTAGAACAATTAGTATTTCTTTTCCAGCACAATTATTTATTTTTTCTACAACAACTAGAATAATTAGCTATCTGTTTTAGTAATTATTTTTACCAACTGGAATGCAATTAATAGGAAAAGTTCAAGAATAAACGTTGGCTAGTATATTTTTCCAGCACATGGATTAATTGCATTCAAAAAAAAAAAGAGGAGATGAGGATGAAGGGGATGATTTCCATCCCCTGGACTTTCCTATTAATAAAAACATGTTAGATAATTAATGAAGACTTAGGGATGATGAGGATGATGAAATCTATGGAATGATGGAAAGCAATTTCCATTTCAAAGACCTATAAAATTAAATTAAATAATAATACCTAATTTGGGAGATTAAGGTTAAGGTACTGGATGAAGCCTGCGGGTACTCCAGTCCTCTCCAGCCTCCGCATTTTTCAACGCCGCCTACTATAGTCAGAGCGCAATCGATTTTATCTTCTCCTCCCAGTCTGCAGGACCTCTTTGATGGACCGTGACAAAGGTTAAAATCAAGTGCCATTGCTACAGCGTCTCCCAAGTTCTACATACCACAAGGTTGCTGATGTTCTTGAAGTGAAGCATTATGGTTTGACTCTTCCCTTTTAATTTTGTTTTCCAAAATATATTTTTCATATCGTTTACTTTTATTCAAATTTCAGATAAAAATATAGTTTATTTGAAGGATTACAGACCAAACCATCAGTTTTAAAAATAAAAAAATAGTAACATAATTTGGAAAAATTATAAATTTTAGTTTTCTACAAGATTTGATATGAAAATTCATTATGCGGTTCGGATTGTTTATTTGAAATTTGAAATCAATATCCGAACACATTTGACGATCACGGATCACATTTGCTGAACTTAATTTTATTTTTTTTTGGGGGGGGGGGGGGGTATTAGAACTTTTTATAGTTCACTGTATTTACACTTTTATGCCAATGGAAGAAGTAAGAAATACTATTTCTGAAATAGAGAATCCGCACATTTTCGTAGTATAGACGGTAAACACAAGGAGAAAATTGTCCTAAAGCCACTTTATTTCAGTCTAATGACTCAAATTCCCATACCTGATGAGGCACCGAAAGTAATGTATTTAATACCCCACCGGCTATCAAACCAACACTAAAGGCGGTATTCAATTTTACCGGTATATACTGATATGTACCGGTTAATATCTGTTTTATTATGATACAAATACAAATAAATAACAGACATTACAAACCGGGAGAGCAGGCAGAGTACCAATTTTTAATCCGAACCGTTTGATCTAATTTCGACGGTTAAAATTTTTCGGGCCTATCAATCTAGTATTATGCACAGAGCTTCTATTAACCGTTAAAATTAGATCTAACGGTTTAGATCAAAAATTTGCACTCTGCACAAACCAACAGGCCTCCCTAGCCCAGTGGATAGTGCAACCGCGTCCAAAATAGTGTTTACCAGATATAAAAAAATTTCGGTAATATCGCGAATCATAACAGGGCCAAAACAGCGATTTCCTGTATTGTGCGAAAAAATACAGAAAAAAAATTCAGAAATTACTTGGCACTTAAATATTCCGGTTTAACCGGTTTATTACGGATTTCGTCCAGTTCACAAGCAGGTCGATATTTGGGGCTTTTTCTACGGGATCCAAACCCGGTACACGGTTTTAACTGGTTTTTAAGTCAACGTCTTGAGTTGACTAGAACTATGTGTTTTCTTGAAAGAAAAATGCTGCAACTGAATATGCCACGTTATGACATGGCATGGTATGAGAATATTTTCTTGATATGTTTTTAGATGCATCGTATATGTTTTTGTTTTTTAAACCAAATATACATATATAAATATTATGACATAACATGCCATGCCACTAACCAAGATTAGTGACAGAGTCAATATTGAGTAATTAAATGAGGGAAACCAAGAGTATTTTAGACTTGAAATTGGAAAGGCCTTCGAAACAAGTCTATTAATTTAACTAAATAAATCTTATTAATATATGATGAGGAAAATCAGATTATTGGAGATCAGACTTTCGTTAGTCTCCCTTAGTTCCGCCACTGATCAAGATTTCAAATATGGACTGACACAATATACGAGACACAACACGCAGAAATGATACAAAAGATATAATTTATTTCAGTTACAATTAAATTATTTATACTTCAATATTATTATTTCGCAAAATTTATCAATTTATTTTTTCGAAGTTTGTACATTCCAACATTCGCTTATATTTATTAAACATAGCCGTTACTAATTTTGAAAAAAAAATCGACAAATATTGGAGAATCTCAAAAACTCAAACACAAAAAATTTGATCGGCCGAGCAACGCAGGGACGCATGCTAGAAATTGTAAAAGGAGCTGCGTTAATTTGAAACTCAACACAAATTCGATGAAATCTGATGGGGACAAAGTTTGGTCACATTTGATCCATATATTGCTGCATGGTTCAGCGAGGCAGAAGATCAAAATCGCATTCCAACCAGCCGCCTTGATCTTCTATCCTACATTGATCATTGATCACTCGTTTAGTCGTTTTACATTTATCACGAGCTCCACATGGATATTGTCCCAACTCTGTCACTGGCCCCACCAATGCAAATTGACTTTTTTTTATTTTTTATTATAGACTCCGACTCCACATGTAAATTGGTTGATCTGCTTTAACTTATTCCTTAAACGAGTAATGATTTTTTTTTATTCCAATGATGTATAATTGCTCGGTGTAATGATGCCAAGTGTTACGAATAAATTATTTGTTTTTTTTTCTCATATTCAATTCTCGATTATAAGTTGATGCAACATCGCTTGAGATGATTTGGACATATCCAACGTAGATCTCTTGAGGCACCGTTCTAGAGCAGAATTCTCAGCCGTTCGAAGCACAACAAGAGGCAAAGGTAGATCAAGATTGACGTGGGAGGAAGCAGGAAAAAGAGACTTCAAAAAATGAAATATCTCCAAAGAATTGGCGTTGGATAGGAACACATGAAAATTAACAATTCACATATCGGAGCCATAACTTAGGACTTTAAAAGGTGGAAGTAATGTCATAGCTTTTTAGATTATTGTTTTAGCTCACAGCGAGGATGTAATAGTATTAGTATTAATATTATTATTACTATTTATTTATTTAGTTTTTGGTGATTTTTTTTGTTGGATTTTTTTCTAGTCTACCAAATTTGTTTGGGACAAAAGCTCAATTGTTGTTGTATTTAATTTGAATTGAAATCTTTTGTAGGTTTTTTTTTAAAACCTACAGTGCAAGTCTTTTGATCTGAACCGTCCCATCAATGATGGATGTCCCGTGATTAATATCAGATCTGTCGAGATTCGCGCGGCTCGCAAAAATCATCCCGTCGAAATTAGATCGAACGGTTCATATTAAAAATTTAGCACTGCAAATTTTTATTTGGAGCAATGCATCTTGAATGAAAGGTCGCAGGTTCAAAATCTGACTGGGAGGGTCTTTTATAGACATTTAATTTAAAAATAAATTGGGAGACTTAGACCCAAGTTATCTTCAAAAAAAAAAAAAATTTATTTGGAACCGCAAAGGATTCTGATCCATTTAATTCTCCTTTGCGTAATGCGCCACAGACGTTATGTTCAAAGCGTATAATGGTATTTGTTTTGAAAGGAGTTGCGTAAAGATAATTCGTAAGAACTCTGAATATTTCGAATACTCTTATCATATAAAGTTTTCTTCCCGTCAAAATTATCAATACAAACGTACAACACCGAAGTCACAGAGGAAATACTTAAATTAATTTAATTATCAACTTGGTTTATTTTTTTATTACATCAAAAAGTCACCTGGTTCTGCGAAATCTGTCTCATAATATTTGATTGCATAGCAAATAAACATCATTCGTCTCATTACTTGTATATTAGAAGGTCAGAAAAAATGATTGGGTTGGTAAAGGGTGCGGATATCATCATATCAATATTGATTTAATATACATGTAATAATTTATAATATCTCCTTCCACATTACGGCATTAGCTTTCTCGTTAAATTACAAATAAAATCTTCATTTTAATGTGTATCTTATTGTGGATATCTTATGAGACATTGGGACAGGACGAAGCCAGCACTAATTTTGTTCCTCCTCTCCATTCTCCAACCCGATATCCATTGTACGAGTCTCGGGGCATCTGCCCATGAGTCTGTGCAGTAATTTTGAGTAGTAGCTCATTTATCCTTCCAATTGCCATTCTAAAGCACTACCTAAATTACATATCCACGAAAAGTGTTATTTCAAAATATAAGTGGAGATAAAATGAGAAACAATGTAATTGATTACTTAATTATAATTGAATAAAAAAAGGAGTAACTATTTTTTGCCCTTATTAAGTACTCATTTAATCGTTTGTAAAATTTATCATTGCTCATCTCCCAAGCAAAAATCATGTAATTTCATAATGGCTTCCATCCGACCCGGTACTCTTCCTGCAACGAACCATGTGGTCCAAACTAGTTGTAATTGTAAATTTGTAACTTGTAAGTTATAACACACTGACCGACATTCACGGTATAAATTTGACTGCCAGCCACGCCCCCGCGTTTGTACAACGCCTCTGGTCTCCTACTACAGTTAGCGCGAATCGCTTTCCTCTATTCCTTTCTCTTGTTAGCTTGCTTTTTCCCCTTTGCTTCTCCGAATCTAGAGCACTTCCTCGATGGAACACGAGAGTGGTAATTGAAGAGGAATTCTGCTTTTCTTTTCTTTTTCTTTTTTTGTGGGAAGTTGGGTTTTTAATTGTTGGTTATATATTTTTTATTGTTGGATCAGTGATTGAATTTCTAGGCCAAGTGCCCTTGCTGCAGCGTCTCCCGAGTTCTTCGCACCGCAAGATTGCTGATGTTGTTGAAGTCAAGCGTTATGGTTTGATTTTTATCGTTTCTTTTTTTCTCATTGTTCCTTGTTTATTCTTTTTTCATTTTGATTTTCCATGTTTTTAGGTAACTATGTACTATTGGGATTTCTTTTTGTCAGTACAAATTGATTCTCTGGTAATCTGGACGTGTTGCATCCTAGAACTCTGAGGCCATTGCTGGACTGGAAGTTCTCAGTAAAAATCTTTATGTGAAAAGGCAGTACGAAAACATTTTTAATAATTATATGTTTCTTTTTTCCTATTTAGAATCTGGAGAGTATGTTGCGCGTGATGGAGAACCAGTGGCTGGCCTTTGTTTTATATGGGATGGCCAGGTCAGCAGTTGATCCTATCTTACATATCTAGACTTCATAGTACCCTTTTAGCAATAAAATTGGTGTTTGAATTTTTTGTCTGGTAATATTGTATGTTTCAGGCTGAGGTTTCTGACCCAAGTAATGCAGATGATGGAAACCGTCTTTTCTTGAAGAAGTATGACTATTTTGGTCATGGTAGGTACTGTATAATCTTGTAACTATTTGTTAATTTGGTTCTTCTGTTGGACATCAAGTATGATTAGAGCTGGGACGTTCTGACTTCTGACTATAGACTATATATTAATCCAAACTATAATTAATTCTTGATCTAAGTTGTAATTTAGTTCTCATCTTAAAAGGACCTAATTTTCTGATCACCAGAAACCCAATAGGTTGGTAACTGGTAAGCACATATCGGAAGTGAAGCAAAACCTAAACCTGCTCTACCCAATAGATTAACCTCTAATCTGAACCAAGACCGTCAGCCTAAACCAAATTATAGGACCAAGTATTGACATAACCCAAATTGACCTTATCTGAATCTATTATGGTATTACAGAAAACTGATATGACTTGGATTCTAGCTCCAAGAGAATGATAAAAGCTTAAATAAGGATAATCAAGCTTGCTAGGAAGAAAAATAAGTGACGGACAGCAAGTTTTGTAGCCAAAAGAAATGATTTTATGACCTGGTATTCTCAGCTGACATGATATCAAGGGAACCAAATTTGAGGATTGCTTTGTGTTGCACTAGTATAATTAACCTTTTTTGTACTGTTGTTAATGATAACTATATCACAGGAAGTACTGGCTCCACTCATCAAGTCAATGTTGTTGCATTAAGTACGGTAATAGTAAACTTCATACCTAGTTATATTATTTTCAAATATACCAGCTTATAAATCTCAATATAGATGCATGGTCTGCCTAACTTATCCTCATTGCAGCTAACATGCTTCATTCTGCCAAACAAATATAGATGCCTACTGCAGCCAAAATCAATATGGAATGCAGATGAGACACCAGAAAACTTCTCCCTTGTGGAACATATCTTACATTTGGAGCCATTGGATGTATGTCATTTTTTTTGCATTATCCTGTAAAATTTTGAGATTGCCACCTGCACTGTAGAACTTTTCGATATCATGTAAACCGCAATAAAGATTAAATCTGAAATTATCCAGTTTATCCCTATAGGAAACATTGCAATATCTTTGTACCCTCCTCCTTCCCTTCCTATGCACTTGAAAAGATGCACATTAACCATCCTTTTTAATTGGTTATCTTTATGTAACTGAGAAAGGTCATTAAGGGTTTTTTAGGAAACTAAAAAAAGAAAGATTTGGACAATAGGTGCCAGGTGATATTTATGATATTTTTAGATATTACTCATGTTTGAAGATCTAGATTCCATCTTTAACATCATCATGTTTTCAAGAAAATGATAAGACAAGTTTGTTTTTCTCCCTTTAGAAATTACATGCATTTACGGAATAGAATAAGCCGACTTTTACAGCTTTAAAAACACAATTATTGTGAAAGTAGTTAGATGAAGCATGTTGATATTGGAAAGCAAAACAAATCTGCTGGCTGATCTTTGATTAACTTCTAGAAGATTACACAATTATTTGTATTCTAAATAATATATTATTTTTTTCCAAAAAAATCGAGGTTCACATTTTCTAGTTTTTCTTTTATAGGGTTATATTTGAGGTCCTTGGGACTGCTTTCCATCTCTGTGTTGTTTATGTTCAAATTGAATTTTTAATTTTTGATCTATCTATAGAATTTCCTTTTAACTTGTGCATCTTTTATTTGCATATGGGAACATTTTTCTTTAAATTAAAAGACGTTTTAAAATTACTGCAAGACCCTTTTTTAATCCATGACAAAATTACAGAAAAAACTGTGATTCTTTACTGAATTTTTTTTTTCAATCGAGTCTAACAAAAGTATAGTGAACAAATTTAAATGATTTAGAATGAAAACAAGAAGTAGCAAATACATGCAAAAGGGTAGGACGATAACGTGGGATAAAGGGAAAGCAGATTTGATCTGCACATTTGTGTAATGATAAAAATATAGACCATCCATTATGTGTATGGTTGCATTGGGAAATTCTAATCTAATCAAATGGGCATGGCCATTGCATAGTTTATCTGCAGTTCTGTGTAATGATAAAAATATAGACCATCCATTATGTGTGTGGTGGCATTGGAAAATTTTAATCTAATCAAATAGGCATGGCCATTGCATAGTCGCTTTATTGTATAGTACTAGATAAATAATTACCAGTAAAGTAATACAGATAACTTCTGCACTGATATGGTACACAAATGTGAGTGTAATCCAATAGGCATGGCCATTGCATAGTGCTTTATTGTATGGTACATTGGTACTAGATAAATAATTACCAGTACAATAATACAGAAATTCTGCACTGGTATGGTACTGCAGTGTAGCATTTCAACATATAACCGGTATTGTATTACCACATTGACTATAGTTTGACTGTGTTTGTGCTTTGTTGTGTCACTGTAAGTGTAGGTTAACATTTTCCGTGGATTTACACCCCCAGATGCTCCTGCTTTTAGACAAGTCTTTGGTGGACAGTTTATTGGCCAGGTTACTTGCATTATATTTCTCCTGTGAGTTCATATTATTCACAGCTTATGTGGTTATCTGGGTAACATTTGTATTTAAAAAACTATTAATGTCTAAGGGAAACATATGCAATCAATTTATTTGGGGACGGGTTTTCTTTTTCTTTTTTTTTTTGTATGAATTTTGGGGGGGGGGGGGGGGCACCCTGTGCTCCCCCTTTCCACCCCTAACCATTTTAGCTTTATAGCAAATGCCCCTTAGTAGGTAGTTATTTGCACTTGCAAAAAAACTTGAACTAAACTTGTGAAGAGACAATTACATTATGCTCCTGTTAGTTATGGAATTCTGAGGAAATTTTTATGTTATTTTCTTCTATATAGAGAAGTCCAATTATTTCTTTGATTAATATTTATTTGTGTATATAGGCACTAGCAGCAGCTTCCAAAACAGTGGACTGCTTTAAACTACTGCATAGTTTACATGCAACTTTCATCTTGAGAGGGGACAACAATGGTATTTCTGTTTAAATAACATAAAGCAAACAATTGACTTGTTTACTTTGACAATTAGTAATAATGTCATTTATTGGTTGTATTCATATTCATATCCTGAGGCAGGTTCAATGTGTGATTTGCGAATTTACTATACTAGGTTTTACAGATCCTCTTCCAGAATTTAAACCATGGCTAATGTCTGAGGGCAACAGTAGATTTCATTTTGGTCTTGTTTTCTTTTCTTTTGAGCACTGTAAATTGAAATTTTCTTTCAATGAGTAACTCATTGTAGCTGTGGCACTGAGCACCCCCAAAAAAAGGGGAAAAGATCATGTTGCAGAGTGAGAGTAACCACACATTTTTAAGACAAATTGAACTTTTCTTTGTTCTTGTTTGGAGTTAAAATTAATTTTTTTAGGTTATATTCTTTTTCAAAGTTTATACCAATAAGTTTTTTCTCCGTACATCCCTTTTTTTTATTATTTTATTGTTTGCTTTTAGCTCTACGGAAATAATTAGATTTTCTATTGTCTCACTCTATATAGTGCCTATAATTTATCAAGTTGATCGGGTACGGGATGGCAATAATTTCGCCACCAGAACAGTAGAGGCAAAGCAGCATGGCTCTGTCATTTTCACTCTTATTGCTTCCTTTCAGGTCTTTTATTCATATAGCATCCTGTCATTTCTTTGATGTGTGTCCTTTTCTAAACATCTGTTTATGAACCTATGATGCAGAAAGAGCAGTTAGGTTTTGAACACCAGACAGCATCAGTGCCACTTGTTCCTTCTCCTGAGACTGTTAGTTTTTTCTTATCACTTCTAATCTTTTGACAAGTAGTATACTGCTATGAGGAGATATACTTTAGCACCTAATTGCCAGTCAAATAAACCAGGCAACTCTTTGGTTCAAATAAGATGAAGCAAGTGTTTTTTTTTTTTTTTTTTTTTTTTTTTTTGAGGATTTTCCCATGGGCAAGATGAAGCAAGTTAAGTTGTTCATAAAATAAAAAGAAGCGGGTCTTTTTTAATTTCCAATTTTATTTGGATAGTTTTTTAAAGGCGTAGGATTCATTAACAACTATTTTTGTTTACAATCTTTGTAGTTCTCTTAAAATGAAGTTTTTATTTGAAAACCCAACACCTGCCTTTCTGGCTTGATTAGAGTATAGATATTTATGAATATAAAAAAATTATGAGATTTGGGTTGATGATTTATCGTTGGTCAAATTATTGAACATTTCAATGGTCTGAATTTGATGATCTTGATTTGTAATCGAACAATACTCCAATTGCATGCAATTTGTTATGTAGACCATCTACAGGTCCACAATGCATCTAAGACTTATCTTTTGTTTCGACACCTTGCTTACTGAGTTGTGTTTTATCGTCAAGATTGTCAAATAGTGTTATTGCCAATGGTTTTCTAAAACTCAGTTAATCTCTCCAATTGCAGAAACAAACAAAATAATAAACAAAAGAAATTAATTTCTTGCATAGAGTATGCTTTGTGTACAGGCCAGGATTGATTATTATACTGAGACTGTGCACCGACTCTTTTATACTGTTTAGTTTCAACATGGTTTAGTTTGTTCCTTACCTCCTTCAGTGGAACTATACGCTAACTTTTTTACTTTTTTTGTTAAGAACAGCTTTTATCTATGGAGGAATTGCAGGAGAGACACATGACCGATCCTCGCCTTCCCATGTAATAATTTGTTCTGACGTGAACGGGTTTCAATTTTTTTAACTCTTTTCTGAGCTCAATTTATAGCCAAAATGTTTTCAATGATGTTGCTAATGAAGCTTATTGTATTAGCTGGAGAGAAGAGAAACACCCCCCCCCCCCAACAAAAAAAAAAAAAAAGGAAAGGAAATAATAACAAAAAAGAAGAAAAGACAAAAGAAAAAGTAAGGCAAGGGGGATAAAATATCATCACTGCCTGTTAAAAAAATAAGAGGCATTTACATTTTTATTGTCAACTATTATGGTAATTGTTACTATTTGTACAATAGTTGCTATTATTAGTGTTTTAATAGAAGTTACATACTACAGGGAATATAGGATAAGAGTGGCTTCCAAGAAGTTTGTTCCCTGGCCCATAGAGATAAGGTTCTGTGAGAAATACTCTACACGGGAAGAATCAAAACCGAGGTAACTTCTTTTTCTTGACTATTTTGCCTATCTTTATAGATTTCTTGAGGCTCTGTACTAGAATATCTTTTTCTATTTCAGTTTCAATTATTGGTTTAGAGCTCGGGGGAAGCTCTCTGATGATCCAGCATTGCACAGGTAAATTTGCTTTTAGTAACATAATTGCAACAATGCAATGACTAGAGATATTTTTGGACTTTTATCTGTTCCTTTCTTTGATTAATGTGTAACTTTGCTCTTTAATATAACAGGTGTGTGGTTGCATACGCATCAGATCTAATATTTGCTGGTGTTAGCCTAAATCCACACAGAAAGGGTATCATTGCATCAGCTCTTAGTTTGGATCACTCGTAAGTGCTAACAGTAATTTTTTCTGTTCTTTAATTGGTACTGGTACTTGATGTGTGTGTTTAGACTTAAATATCGTATACAAATAACTTTATATATTTGCTCAGGATGTGGTTTCACAGGCCCCTGAAAGCTGATGACTGGTTATTATATGTCGTAAGTTTTTTGAGCTATTCCTTTCTTCTTTTCTTCCTCTTTTTCCTTCCTAAAATTTACATCTTGTTATTCTTTTGTATGCATATGTACTATAATTTTATTATGATATGTTGTATTCCCACTCAACTTATATGACAACTATAGCAATAGCGTTAATTTATCAACACTAAAAACTAAATTAAGTGTGTTTTTTTATCATAGATAGGCTGGTTGCAAAATGTCTTGCAGTCAGAAAATTGTTTAGACTCTTTTAATTTTCTAATTCTATTTAAGCTATTCCGGTGCAGATAGAATCACCGACTGCTTATGGAGGCCGTGGTTTTGTTACTGGTCGCATATACAACAGGAAGGGCGAGGTACTTTTTGTTTTTGGATTTTTTTTTTAAACTGTGTTTTCTTTTTTCCAAACTCCTTTTCTATTAACTCCAAGATGAAAGTTTGATGATGAATTACAATCAGAGAAATCCCCATTGAAATTGCATGCTCTAAGCTTTTAGTGGTAAACAATTCATTTTTTTTATAATTTCGAACTGATGCTCTTGGGTGCAGCTTGTTGTGTCACTTACACAAGAGTGTCGAATTAGGAAAGTGAAGGATTTACATGAGCCACCAAAATCAAAGCTTTAAAAGTTTATTCCGATAATCGAAGAAGATACGATTCTTCCCTGTAAGTTCTACCAAAACTTAAAATGTCACCTTTCAGTTTTCTGCTTTTACAAATTTATATTTCTGGAATGGCAGCTAATATCTTTCTGTACCATTCAACATTTTACCGGCTTTCCTGTTTCTAATTTCATTGTTGTCTTGTAGTTCATTGGGCCATGGACCTATGACCTCTGGTCTTCTCTACAATTGCAAGAATTTCATTAAATTTTCCTTGTCAAATCTGGCCCGTCCATTATAAATCAGTATCCAGATTAATATGACTATTTAACTGCCCCTAGCTATCCGTTCTCTCTGGTTGTGATACTAATGATTTAAAGTTTGATCTGTACCATTCAAGTTGAATCGTACAACTGAGCGAACCATCTATATTTGCAGCTGGGGAGAATGTGAACTCAATAAATAAGCCATTGTTTAAGAAAGGCACTAAATATAATGATGTATCACACTATACTTGTACAGAAGTGTGACTAAAAAACAGCCCACAGACAGATTTTCAAGGATAAATCCAGAAATGAACTTCGCTCCTAAAAAGTAGGATGCTGTTTGTTAAGGTCAAAACCTTTTGATCTGCAGTGAATGGACCAGATTTAAGTCACTTTAATATCAGTTGCCTGGTGTTTGATAGATTGGTTTTTCCAATTGCAGTTAATCATGATGCTATTTGGTTGAAGGGTGTATGTAATAAAGCCTCACTCTGTTCCCTTGATCTATGGAGCTAATGATAAACAGTAAAAATTAGACATGGATAACAGAAAGCTAAAATTCGAGATACTGGTGAGCTATATATAGAATATTTGAGAGTCAATACACGGTTTCAGGTGCAATCGAACTATCTTCAAAATGAACAAGCCTTGATAATTTAAATATCGAGATTATTTATTATTTCCCGGTGTACTCTTAATAATGAGCATTGAGTTTACCCAAAATAGTCATTTTATATTTTATAGTTGCTAATAGTCGCTTGGGACATTTTTGTCCCCAATCCATCCGTCAATTAAAAAGTGTATATCATGTCATTTTACAATTTTCATGTCAATCCTACACAAATGCAGATTCATATTTAAGTTATACATTGAGAGAAAACTTTATGTAAAATTGGCACTTGAGTTTGCTTAGGAGAATGGAATCAACAAGACTCCAAAATGATGTACCTCCTTATTTAATTTTTTTTAAATAAGCATGACCACAAAACAAAATCATGTTGTTCCAAAAATATGTATCTCATTTAGATTTTTGGATGCTTTGTCATGTTGTTCCTTTGGCATGTTCTCACTGTTTTACCAATATATTTGAATACATAATAGGTTGCTAAAAAAATTAAAATTGATACCTTTATGCTGTAGCTCTTATGCACTTTTTTTCCCCTGATGAAGTGAAAATGAAGAGACAAAAATTTACAAGTTTTAGAAGTAAAAATTCAACAGACGATGAGTACGACTTATTTTTGTTTGTAATATTTAATATATTGTATTCTGTAAAAAGGGTAGACGTTGTGTATTTTAAAAGCGAGTTTTTCTACAATGAGTATGATTTTTTTCCCTTCGTTCTTTAAAAATCTCTATAAAATATTTTGTAAATTGTTTAATTGATAAATAAAAAAGTGGCCTTTTAGGAATACTCATGTTTGAAAATGCGTTAATTACTGTGTGATGTCAATATAAACTTGTAACAACTTCATCATAAGATTGCCGTTTTTGATCACTTGCTTTCCAATTCCAAATTCATTTGAGGTGGTGCATGCCTAGTGACTAATTAAAAGTAAAAATATATTTAAACGTATATGTCTAATATTGCATTAACAAGAAAATTGTATACTGTGCTTTGGGAATAATTAAGATGTTTTAGCCGAGCATATCATCACCTTTCCTTAGGAAACCATTTTGGCATTTTCACCAATTTCATCATTTCATTGGTTAATCAGAGAGTTTTTTTTTTTAATATTTGACAGCGGCTGTCAAAGGAGAATGGTTAATCAGAGAGTTACCTTGTACATGGGGAGATCCTCTGGATGGCCATCCAGTGGACGTCTCTTGATCCGAACCGTCCGATTTAATCTCAACGGTTAGATTTTTTCGGGCCTATCAATCCTAGTATCATGCATGGGGCATCCATATCTATTGAGATTAAATCGGACGGCTGAGATCGAAAACCATCCACTGGATGGCCATCCATAGGATGCGGAGTCCTTGTACACGTGGGCAACTTGTGCAAGTGGGCGACAAATTTTTTTTTTTTTTTTTTTGAGGATAAGTGGGAGACATATTGATGCCGTCTGTTCCGTGCTTCGGGATTTTCTGTTGCAGATTGCAGCACAGGTAGGGCTGTATCAAACAAAAAAGAAAAAAACTCGGTCCGTCGAATCTAGCTCGTTTTTTTTTTATTAAATTTTGATGAGGTAGGGACGTAGGGTTGGATACGAATTTTTTTTTTTTTAACAAAATATAAGGATAAGTCTTTATCGGGTACGAATTTGAGTTTGGCTAACGCGGTGGCTTATGTTTGGTTGAGATATGTTTAATCCCCGGTGGTTTATGTTTAGGTACGAATTTAAGTCTTTATCATACTACATCACATATCACATATTTATTAATATTTGTATATGCAACTAGTCAATAAAAAGAATAAAATTATACTCACATAATGTAAATCAGTTCATGACAAAATATTATACTACTTCCAAAATCTCTCTTCAAAGATTTTATAATATTGCAAATGTTTAGGAAAAGTTTACTATTGTAAATAGAGATTAAAAGTAAAACTCTCAACTTAACGTTTTATAAATAATTTTTCCATCGAATCCGCAATATTTACCCAGAATGTATCATATTTTGACTTCATCAATATGTATAAATCCTTATTTCCAGATAAGAGAATAAGCTATGAGTAACGATGCTTCTTATACTCAATCAAATAATTTGTCTATTATCCTCTTTCATCTTTTATTTTTTCCCCCCTTCAATCTTCCGTAGGTATTAATTTTACAGGACCGTAACATGAAAAATTACACAGAGCTGCAACCAATGAGGGATTTAGTACCTATCATCTGGTATAATTGTGCAAAGAAAGATGGGTAATTCTTTTAAGGTTGGCAAGGTGCCAATTTTTGATCCGAGCCGTTCGATCTAATCTGGACGGTTAAAATTTTTCGGACCTATCAATCTGGTATTATGCACGGGGCTTCCATTAACCGTTGAGATTAAATCTAACGGTTCAGATCAAAAGTCGGCACCCTGCCAACCTTTTAAGGTTGGCAAAGGATGTGATTCTAATTTTTTCGCCATTTATTTCAACTTCTCTTGTCATATTAGAAAAATATTTTTAACATCACCACTTATTTGAAAATTGAAACTAACCGTATTATACTTTTTGTTGGTGATTGGAAATATTCCACCAATTTTAGAATCATTTAAAATTTGAGCAGTTTTTTTATATTTCCTTAAGAAATGCTCCAATATGAAAGGTCTTCGGAATTCAGTGGCGGAGCCACATTTGAGGTAAGAGTAGGCACGCGCCGCCCAGGTTTAAATTTGATAATTTAAAGATCAAACACACTGAAAGAGAGTGCCGGGCTTAATTTTTTTGGGTGCCTAGGCTTAGAATTTTTTACGCATGAACTTGATTTTCAACATATACATAATTCATAAATACCACACAAATAAATATTGCAATCTAAAATCATCCATGTATTCCGAATCTATTCAAATTTATACCCAAATAGCACTCACATGGGTGGGCCCTCATTCATTTTTAGATTTTTTACCAACATCCCAAGTGCATACGTGGTTAGTTTATTATATTTGAGAATCTTCCAATTTATTGGGTTAAAAAAAACCAACACACACTTAATTGCACTCTCATTTTCAATATTGTAGTGAAATTAAATGTTAGAGCTCTACCCTGTACCAATTTTCTCGTTGTACATCTTTAATCCAGAATGGAGTCTGTTACTGTTTAGATAGTAGAGGTATTTTACACGAATTTGATGTGAGCTTAAAGCTTACCTAAGCCATGGTTAACTAGATGAGAGAAGAGAAGAAGCCAGAAGTAGAAGAGAGTGCGGCTCCTAAGAAGCGATTCCCCTCTCTTTGTGCATCCTACCTTTTATAAGACCTCTCCTAGTATTTAGGGCACTAATTCTAACTTAGACTAGGCTTTTCCAGGCCGGGGTCTACCGGGCTGTATCAGAGTCATAGATATTTAATTTGGAATGTTAAATCACAATATATTGAAAAGTTATGAAGGCATAATTTGTTATTGTGTTTTGTACTTTGTAATATCATTGCAGGTTTTAAAATAATATTTAAATATTAATTTTTTATAAAATATTTAATTAATATTAAAATTGTTATTTTATTATTTATATAATATTTACTTAATATTTAATTAATATTAAAATTATTATTTTATTAGTGTGTCTAGGTTTAAAATTAATCTAAATCCGCCCTTGCTTCGGATTAGTCAAACACACGTTAAAAATAAATTAATAAATAGTGCGTGACGATGACGTGCTATAAGAAGGGGAGAAACGAAAAAAAAAATAATAATTGTTCATCAGAAGTTCTCCTAAACGCGCCATAGAATTCCGTCCAAAAAGTTAGTAAGGATAAAATTCAATGGTTGTTACTAGACAGTTTTATCTTTTTTATAGGGTGGATCTTATTTAGAGATTCATGATAAAATATTTTTAATACTATTTTTTGTACTCGGTGGCATGAATCCAAACTCCATTAAAAAATTTCAGAGTCACAGATCAGATCATCTAGATTCTAAGTTTTTAGACAGCTCTATCTATTTTTTCTTCAATCTCTAGCAGTAAGAGATGTACTATGTGGAAAACCATTTATAATTGTGTCTAAGGACCAATATATGTCAGTTTGTTTCCAGTCTGTCAATTCTTTCTGTTGTCCTTTGATACTCATATATTTTCAATTCCTACTTCTCTGAGTTTTCCAAATTATCCATGTTCATCTTCAAATGTCTTGTAGTTATGAACTTGTGGTTAACCTAACTATAATTGAAATTTACAAATTATAGTCCATTTTGGCATTCAAGACTACCATTTAACATGTATACTAAACATAAAAAATTGAGATGATGGAGCGAAATGAAAAAGTAGCCTTAAACTAGAATCACCTAACCGCCCACTAATTGGTGTCTCATATGAACTGTTTAGTGAGTTATATTTAGTAAGTGGCAGGCAAAATTCGAGGGATCACTTCCGTGCTGTTGTCCTTTACCTCATTTCTTGTCAACAATGACGTTGCCATTTTATTACTATTGTTTAAATCCTAGCAAAATTAAGCAACAATGACAATAATGATAAAATCTAGACCAAGCTCAATTTTGATTAAATAACATTATTTCACTGTCAAATTTTTTTAAAATTCTCTTAATATAGCACATTGAACTCTTAAATGAAACTTGGTACCTCGCAGGAGTCGCAGCCCCCACAAAACAAATAAGAGAAAAACTTGGTCTGATTGATTGGTCAAGGCTCAAAGCGTTCCTATAAACCCATCCAATCCAATCCAACATTGGACCGTCAGATAGATCTCTCTCTAGCCTTTCCTCTTACCAGAAAATAACTGTCAACTTGCCGTACGGTGTAGAGGCAACAACAGTATTGTATTGAGAATTTGAGCGCCGTCACACGACACGGTCTAACAAATCTTTCTACAAACTAAAAGCAGTGCCTTGTAGAGAGAAATAGAATAGAATCAATCCATGGCACACCGCTAGTGGAACTCATGCGAGAGGGGAAGGCATCCGCGCCTTCCTTCCCTCCATTGTTCCATTGGACACCTCTCGCGAGTTTGATGGCTCCTCCTTCACTATCGCCAAGGTCAGTACATTTCCTACTTGATGTATTTCTCAGTGATTTGGTTTGCGTAGAGGAATGTATGTATGGTGTTTGATGAAATGTCTTAGTGAAAAAATGTGTCGAGCTTATGGCTTGGATTGAGGCAGTATAATGTTACTACATTAATTATACTGTTGTGCTCATCATTTTTGGAATTTACTGAGTGAGGCATAGATAATGGCATGAAAGTAATTTATATTTAGAATTATCATCTGGTTTGTTGTAGACATAAGATCAACGTATTCGTTTGCAATTGTTCCTCAAAAAATTATAATTCACTGTTCACAGGATTTTACTTTGAAGGATCAAGTGCCCCAATTCAGTTTACTCGCGGAAACTACAAACTTGCTAATGGCATCGACACGTAAAACTAAAAAAAGAGACAGATCATCAATAAATTACCGGTTAACTCCTCCAAGGAAACAGCCTTTCCGGCCTGACAAGTTCGAACTGAAAAGAGTAAAGCCTGAAAAAAAATCCTCTGAGAACCACCGAGTAACTACATCCCAGCTAGCAACAACACTTGCAGGCATCTGGAGTTACATTGGCCAGCCAGCAGTACTCGAGTCGGATGAGAGCCTCAATTTTGAAATTTGTCAGGATAATGCTGTACAATGTGCAAACCAGATCTCAACTTATGAAGAGGTCAGAGCAATGAAGAAGAAAATGCTATTTTCTTATTTTAAAATGGCTAGTGTTGATGTTTTATGCGATAAGCGTGCATATATGGGGTGTCAGTATGTGAGAGCTATATATGAACCAAAATATCTAAGTAGTGCAAGAAGTTTATACAATGAAAACCGTAATTACTGCACAGTTCAAATCACAGAAGATCCACCGTGTGGTGATGGAGATGTTAATGAATCAGAACAGGCTGTGTCACATAAAGAAGAAGAGGTGATGGTGGTGTTAGAAAATAAACCTTCTGATCAAGAATCAGAGAACAAAATTGCATTTTTGACCCCTCATGCTTGTGTGAATACCCAAAAGGAATCATTAGAGAGCTCCTCTTCTACAGTCAACAAATCTTCAATGGATAAATTCATTGAGAAAGATTATGGAGGTGGAAGTGATAGTCTTCGAGAAAACCTTGACAACTGTCAATTTTTTGTACAAGACAGGGTCAAAAGTGTTATTTACGTCAATAGACATGCTCTAGCTGGTGCATTGGCCGGTACCACAGTTAGCCTATGTCTGCATCCGGTTGATACTATAAAGACCATTGTTCAATCTAGGGGCACGGGAGGATTTTCCTTTTACCAGATTCTTAGGCAGACTTTAACTGAAAGAGGTATGGTTTAAATCTAGAAATGATGTACCAACTTTAAAATTTACCAGTAAATCCTGCTCTGGTATGAAACAGCACAATGACTGTTACTATGGCGCTTTATTACTAGGGCCATTTTCTCTCTTTTTATCTTTTATTCTCTCTTTTCTTTTCTTTTTATTTTTCTTTTTTTTTTTTCTTTTGATGCTTAGTTTTCCAGCTGATTGATGATTAGGAGCAGATAAGGTTGAACTGAGGTTGAATTGTATAGTTCATAAGTCGGTTTATACTAGTCAACCTAGTGCTTTAGAATGGATAAAATCCCCATCAAGCTTTTTACCTGTATGCATTTGCTGGAAACTATATGCTCATTTTTTTAATCAAAATTCTGCACACATCGTTCCAATATTTTAGATATATTTTTTTAGCTTAATTTGTAATGACGCAATTTAGATTTTGATATTGTTAGGTTTGTTGGGACTTTATCGAGGGATAGCGAGTAATATTGCTTCTTCGGCACCAATCTCTGCTATTTACACCTTTACTTATGAATCAGTGAAGGGAAGTCTGCTACCTATTTTCCCCAAGGTAATGTAAATTTGACCTCTATTGAACTCTTTCTTTGGTACTTCATTATTTAACTTTTTCTATTTTGGTGTTGGTGTTATAACAAAAGGAGTACCAGTCGGTGACACATTGCATTGCTGGTGGCTGTTCAAGTGTTGCTACCTCTGTCATCTTTACTCCTAGCGAACGAATAAAGCAACAGATGCAAGTTCGTACGCAGTACCAGAATTGTTGGTAAGTCCAATTATTGTATGCCTCATATTCATTTACTAATGAAATGGGGGTTAAAGTTGGCTGGTTACAGAATTTTCCATGATTGATGGACAATTTCGAAATTTTACTTATCAGGAATGCGCTGGTGGGTTGTATTGAAAAAGGGGGTGTGGCAACATTGTATGCTGGTTGGCGAGCTGTTCTTTGTCGAAATATCCCTCATTCAATTATTAAGGTGCTTATTTTTTATTCTGTGCCTTTAACTTCCTTTTGTTGTTAGAAAATGTTATTTTTAACGTGATTCTTTTGGGTCTTTTTTTGTAGTTCTATACCTATGAAAGTTTGAAGCGCTTTATATTAGAGGGTAGACGTGATTCTACTTTTAGTTCATGGCAAACAGTCAGTCCTTCAATCTCGTTCCCCTTTATAATGTATGTTGGGTTTGTTATCCATAAGAATTGATTTTAAATTTTGTGTACATATCAGCTCGCATGTGGAGGTCTGGCAGGATCAACTGCAGCACTCTTCACTACTCCTTTTGATGTAGTCAAGACGAGAATTCAGACACAAGTACCCTTTGAAGAAAATAATGAATCAATCAATTCTTTTCTTTTCCTTTTAAATCGTAAGTGATTTTTTATTGAACAAGTTTTTATTGCTAATGTAGGCTCCTGGGACAGAGGGGAAGTATAATGGAGTTCTCCAAGCACTCAAGGAGATAATGAAGACTGAAGGCTTGCCAGGTTTATACAGGTAAAATGATGGTAAATCTGAAACTTTTAGCCTCTCAAACTTATACTGGTAAGTTAAGATTAGTTGAAAACTTATCACCTTTGAATTATCTGTAGTTGATACTTTTTCTTGCTCATGCTTTCAGGGGTCTAACACCAAGGTTGGGTATGTATATCTCTCAAGGGTCCATCTTTTTCGCTTCCTATGAATTTCTCAAGGCTCTCTTCGCTCTTGATGTTGAAAAACAGTCTTCTAAACCTGAAAGTAGACGAAATGATAACTCTCCATTGTGCAATTCATAAAACGCACTGACTATTATCTCACCTTTTCTTCTCTCTCATTTGGTTTCCACTCGACTTGAGACCAAATCAGCCAGGCCGGAACCTTTAGCTACCTTAATTTGCAGGTAACTTTTGTTTAGCTTTTCTTTTAGTTTATCATTATCAAGCATGGACTTTCAATTTCTTGTCATGTAATCAAGCATTTATTCTTGGCAGGTGTGATTAACTTCGGATGGTGTGCAGGAAAACTTTGTAATTATTCCTAGTGATAATTCAATTTTGCTCTAGCATGTCTTGCAAAGTAGATGTGGTATTTATTTGATTGAATAAGGGTTTTTTGAGTGCTAGGCGGTGACTATAAAAGCAAGATTTTGTTCAATTGTATTTGTAAAAAGAGGACAAATATGCTATCAAAAAAAGGGGAGAGGATAGCATTCTGATTTTTTTTTTTTTTTTTTTTTTGTATTGTTGTGTAAATTTATTATACAATTTTGCTGAAGCTCATTCCCAGAATACATCGAGTTATGCATGGCTTACTACAAGTTTGTATATTACAGAAGAAACGTCTAATGCGTATGCTTTATTAGAATGACATATATTAATTAACATACGAAAGAAGTTTCTTTTGATCAAGTTGTTGCTCTCTGTCATTTTCTTAGTTTAAGGCCTAGCACTTAATGATTATGACAAAAAAAAAAAAAAAAGGCAACAACAATAAGAAGATAACTCCAAGTTTTGATATTGATAACGAACTCTCTTGCAGAGCAAAATATAAAGCATCAAAAGCCAATTTCGGAATGGATAGCACAAAAATATATATATTTAACTGCACGATAAAATAAACATATCAAATTAACTTACAAGGAGATACCTCATCTGATAAATAGATCAACAATCAAATAGTAAACTAAATTCAACAGAACAGGTATAAAAAGAAATTATATTTGTGCATTAATCGTCAACATCTGCAAAGTACATTTGGAAACAAGTGGCCAACGCATTTTTCAGTTCATAACCCCCCCCCCCCCCCCAACAGATAGAATTGTTCTGCTAGTCTTTTGTGCTATCATTTCCAATTTTAGGGAACTTGGAACAGTTAGATTTTTATTGGATGGTCCAAATCAGCAAGTGAAGGTTGGATCAAATAAAAATCCCACTAGAAATTATGCAGGGGATCCAATCAGTCCATCCTGCAATCTTGGGTTACAATAGCAGCAAAATATGAAGCCAGAATTCTACAAATTACAATTTAATTTTGAAGATAGGATGTACATTGACACTTAATTGTTCAATCTCAGTGAGCTTCTCAATGCATTCTTTTAGCCTCTTCAATTGATTGGGTATGGCAGCCAAATTCCTTTCACTCTTCTCTCTTAATCTCCGCATCTTCTCCTTAATTCCCGCATCTTCTGGGAATAACCCCTCTTCAGTCTTGTTAATTTCTGAACAGAAACATGTTCAAACAAATTGAATTTAAGAATACCAATACTTAATAATATCAACATTTCAAGGATTTACCAATGTACTGTAGCCATGCATTTTACTTATCCGTTTTATTTAATCACCAAGAACAGATTATAGTTAGCATTTTTTTTATCTCTCCGTAAAACCAAATCCCCCAAATTAGGTCATTAATTTTCACTACTGGGCACTCTCTACACACTCCCACATTTCTCCTAATACTTTAAGCTGCATTTCACCATTAATTTTGCACAGAAAAGAGAAACAATAAAATAAAGATTGAAATTTGAAAAGAACATACCAGTGGAGGCTGTAACCTCTAGACTGGACGGATCGACTGGCCTCTGTGCATCCAATTTCGACCTAAGCGCGTTGGCGAGCAGATCTGGCACGGTTTTTCTGTAATCCATTATCCTTTGTGCCATCTCGTTCAGTTCAGACTTCAATTCCTCGATCTCTACCTCCTCCCTCGGATCTGCTTCGGTCTCCATCTGCTTCCTCTTGCCTAGGGTTAGAGCTCTGGATTCGTCTCTGTCTGCCATTGTCGTAAACCCAAACCCTAGGTCTGAGGTGACAACAACCACTCTTGGTTTCTCTCCCTCTCTCCCGCTCTGTGGATTCGAAATTTCAACTGGGGCTTCTTTTCGGATTGGAAAAAACGAATTGAATTTACTGGAGTGAAGAAACAGGCCCTTACGAATTAGGCTTTCCTGTTTTTATAATAGCGTAACTTATCCTGTAGCGGGTTTCTAATTCAGGTCAAGCCAATCCGAATCCTGTGGCGCGCGACACGGACCGTCCGATCAGATCTCGACGGTTCATCTTTTTCGGGCCTTACAATCTGGTTACATGCACGGAGCTCCCTCATCCATCTAGATCTGATCGGACGGTCTGTGGCGCGCTACACGCTGTGTCGTGCGCCACTAGATTTGGATTTAGGTCAAGTCGATTTGATTCTAGTTTGGTTTTTGAATATAAAAAATCTTGTCATACCAGCTATCAAGTTCGAACTAATTCGGATATGAATCCATGTCGAGTTTCGACTTTCAAAGGAGTTCCATTGTTATAGTTGTAATATTTATTTCATACAATTTAAAATAATTAAAGTGCAAATTAATTAATACGAGTGGGAATTTCTCCATTCGACTAGAAACAACACCTTGCATCATTATTTTATTTTATAAGACAAAGCCAGATAGAGACTATCTGGTCGAAGATTGCATCAATATCTTTACAAATACTCAATTCTACCCTTTTTTTTTTTTTTTTTGAGATATGCCCGTAGGCCCACACACCCACCCTATTTCCTCCACTCATCAGTGGGGATCGAACTCTAGTCTCTCCCGTAGGAGACCTGGTGCCATACCAGCTGCACTACACAGCGTTGGCCAATTCTACCCCTTTGGAGTTTAGACTTTAGACGCAAATAAAAATGGAAGAACCGCATTAACACCCACCCGGTTTTTAACTGATACTAGTGAACCAACATTATCCCCTCTTCCCCTGCTTATTACGCCTCAACTGTATAACCAAAAGTAAAATTAAAACTAATTGGTAATTGCTGGAACCGAACAATCAAAAGAAAATTACAAATACCCAATGCCATTTTCAAACAAGAGCACGATTCTAGTGCCACAAGTTTTTGGTGCCACAAATGTCACAACTTCTCTTTTTCATTAATATTTTAAATTTTAAAAAATTAATTAACAAATCCAAACCGTTGATCTTGTTCAATTTTACGAGCGATGCATTTCTAATAATTTTTATAAATTTTGGATTTTATTTGATATTCGATCAAGAGGCTAATACATGAATGTATTACAATTAATCTGTTATAATTAACAACATTCGTTCATTTTTTGGCCTATTGATCAAATATCAAATAAACTCCAAAATTTATAAAAAATTATATAGAAATTCATCACTTGTAAAATTGAACAAGATTAACGGTTTGGATTTTAAAATTGATTTTTAAAATTTTAAAATATTAATAAAAAAGAGAAGTTGCGGCATTTGTGGTTGATGAAGGCTTGAAACCCAGTATCAAATAAATTTATATACCTTGTTTTACCTCACTAGTCGTTCTGGTAAAGTTAAGGATCGAACCTAAGGGACGGTACAATTGATTACTAGACTTTACTTTCTCACGAAAGTTAGACAATATAATTTTTATGAGATTTTAGATGATTAAATCTAAAGATGCAAGTAACTAAATTATTTTTGGTATTTTCTGGACTCTAAATAAATGCAAGAGATGTCCTAGGGTTTAGGGTTCATTTAGTTTAGCTTTGAAACTCTCAGTACACGTGTTTTCACACGGGCAGCAAGGATTTCGGAACGAAATTTATAGATTTCGGACCGAAATCTATATAAGTCGCTCCGAAATATGCTCCAAACTCTCTGTTCTGATTTGATAATTTAATACCACCTTTTGTGAAGGTTACTTGTCGACCAGACCTAAATCCTAGCCTCAGCCGTCGCAATTTTGGTTTTGGAATTAGTTTGGAACTCGGTTTTCTTCACGTAAATGACTAAGCCTAAACTTTCGTGTCGGATTTTAGTCACTTAAGATTATCATGTTGGATTTCCAGAGGTATTTAAAGTCCTGTCGGATCAGTAAAAACTACACCTTTCGATTGTGAACTAACTTCCTCTTTCGAGTGTTTGGCTTACCTCAAATACTTAATCAATCATATGTTTAGTCTAGTTTAATGTCCTAAAGACGTCGCGATTCATCAATAGCTAAACATCAAGCAAACAAATAATATAACTAAGCATATCAATAGTTCTCAACACGATAAATCACATAACATAGCAATCAATCCATCAAGTCATCACAAATATTAAACTAAACTACTACTTAGCCCTAAGACATAATTAATCTATCATAACATGCAAGTAAAATAAGATACAAACTCCATTATCAATACAAGCAAAGAGAGAAGAAGAGATACAACCAAGTAATTCTGCTAAACTCTTGTTTGTAAGGCTCTGGAATCGTGGTTGGATTGGTTCTACCGCTGTCGCGTCCAGAATCGCTCCAAGATTGCTGCCATAATCGTGCTCCGCTGCGAGACGTGGAATCTCACGTCTTTCGGCGTGAGAACAGTGGTGGAAAAGGTGAAAATTATGTTATGGAAGGTGAGGTTCAATGGTGGAGAAAGATTGCCCCCTTTCTGGTCGAAATTCGTGCCTAAATACACCCAGGGAAAGTCCAGGAGACGGCTAGGGCAAGAAATCTTCTTTCCTTCTTCGAAACTTGCAAAATTCCACTTTTCATACATTGATTTCGGACCGAAATCTGGAAATTTCGGACCGAAATCAGAGAATTTCGGACCAAAATTCCAGAATTGAGCACTGATAGTATTTTGACCATAATTTTTTCATCCGGACTCCGATTGAGGTGATTCAAAGATCGTTGGAAAGCTAAGGATGAGCTCTACAGTGCTATGCATCTCATTTAGTCATTTTCTTCTCCAAAATTCATTTTGTGCAATTATTATGTCAACTCCACCAAATTCCTACAAAACAAGTCAAACGCCACGGCAGTACCCAATCTTGCCAATTATAATACAAAGCACGGTGAATATCATTGGTTTGAGTGTTATTTCAGTGCTAAGTACGGTCAATATATATATATAAATAAGATATATCAGTGGTACTAGAACCCTCCTCTTCAAACAATCAGTTGTAGTTAGATTAGGGTAAGACTGCTGGTTTCATTCAATGAAATGGACATTTTGCCTTTTTGCTAAAAAAGAAGAAGGCTGACACAGTATAAGGAATTAAATTTTCGTAAAATAATAAGTGCATGCAACTCATGAATTTAATTATTTTTACCGTGTCAAAGTTCTGCTCATAAGGATCCTGGGTGGCATTGTGCTGCGTGGCAGGCTCCTGAACCGGAATATGGTTATCAGCCGTGTCCATAGTAAACAAGAACTCCTGAAGTGTCTCCTAATTCAGATTCTATGAATCGCCTTGTTGGTGTAGCCAATTCATCGCTACTCCAGTCTAGGGCATGGGACAAGGAGCTGCTTCCTCGAGAGGTGTCACCGGTATGTCCTCGATCAACCGCGAAAGTTGATTTCTCACTAACACATCTTCAATGAATCCTAACTGGTTTGCATCCTGTAGTTATCCCCTACAGTTCAACAGTATAGCCTTTGCAATCCGCCTGTACCCTCGGATATTGACCATCTTGATAGCCCATGTTGCATTCTCTAAGGATCGAGAGATCTAAGTTTGAAATAGAATTAAAATAATTGATGTGTAGTTTAGTTTACGATGATGATGATGATGATAATAATAATAATAATAATAATAATAAGATGCATAATGAAATAAAGTTTACCGTCCGATTAGTGCGCTTCCATTCTGGTTGGTATTGTAGTCCCGAAATCTGCGCTTCTAGGGAGACGGTTCAACCTAGCCGGAATTCTATCAGTATTGATCATCGCACTGAAAGTCGTCTCAGTCTTGGAATAGAAGGTATTCAACAACGTAGAAATTCCATTAGCGTGGATCCACGATCAGTTTCGACCCGCTTTCTTACAAGTCTAGGAGCATCAAGTAACAGGGGCAGTCATGGCGCATCAAATAGCAGGGGACCAACTGAAAGCACAAGCAGTGGAGGAAGGGGGATACGATGTGGGATTTTACGGCTAGGGTCAAGGATCATGAACATCCTTCCAAGAGGGGAAAGACATTAGTTTTATGTAATAATCTTTCTGTTTTGTAATATTTTTATGTAATATTTAAGAAGTCAATTTTATGTAATAATTTTAATGTTTTGTAATATTTTTTTATGTAATTTTATGTAATACTTAAGAAACAAATCTTATGTATTTTTCGTAATATTTCTTAAATTTTTGGGATTGCAAAACTACACGAAAAAAAGTTCAAAAAAATTCAAAAAAAATCACATTATGTAAACAAGACACTCTAGTCTCATATCTGTAAGTTTCATAACCTAACTCCAAACGCACAAAAAACAGAAAATCGCCAAAGTACTTAAGAAATCATTTCCGACAAACTATACTTCTAAATAAAAAAATATTTTTATATTCTTTTTTGGTACATAAATAAATTTAATTTTTAATAATGATTCTTTTTTATATTCTTTTTATTATTTTAAATAATAAATATTAATTTTAAATGAATATTAATATTTTCTATTATTTTTTATTATATAATTAATATTTTTATTGATTTTTTCAAACAAAATGTAGTGCAGAGCTAGTATCGGATTCCTGGAATCCGATTCAAGTGATTTCTAAGATCAGATTTCTAGAATCCGATCTAAGCGATTTCTAAGATCGGATTCCAGGAATCTGATTCTACAACATTAGTTTTAAAGTTTGAATTTTTTTATTTATTTTCGAAATTCGATATTAATATAAAATTAGTTTTAATTTTTTCAGAAATAATTCGCAATAAATGGGCCTCAAACTGGACCGTTGGTGAACAGTGGGCCTAGAACGCAACCCCAAAAGCATAGCGGGAAATCACAAAGCCCATATCGGCGGTGGGAACTGCGAAGTGTCGCCAGCAGGCGAAGACAAAGATTGGTATTTTTCTATTTCTGATAACTTGTCATTTGTAATTTTGTCATCTTTTACCATCGTTAAACACAAAGTGAACACATAAACAGACAAGATAAACATATAGAAGATCAAAATGAACACTTACAAACAAATAAATGTTATCATCTTTTGTTCAGATTTTTATATACATATTTAATTTATTTTAATTGAACTTATTTATTTATTTGTGTTCACTTTGATCATTCACCTCATCTATTTTATATGTTCACTTTTTGTTTAAGGATAGCAACAGATGACAAAAATGTCTTTTCCTTACCGCCACGGTTAGGTTCGCGCCTAATTCCTACGAGACTAAATCAATGATTCGATGTCGGTTACTTGGACGAACCTTTTCTATTAAAACGTGACGGTTGACACCCATGATTGCAAGGTCGGTTACTTCCAAGTTTTCAAACTCGAACCTAAAATCAAATAAGCTTTTTAAGTTTCTATATATATTTCCATGGAGGAAAAAGCCAAGCGTCAAGCATTAGCTGTCTCTGCCAAGGTTAAATACCAAGGGCTGCATTCCTTTGTTTGGAGGAAGAAGATAGAGCGCGATCTCTCTCGGGGCATGAACCCTCAAATCACGTCGCTTAGTTCTGAAAAGAGGCGATGCTTAGATAGACTTGGAGAAATCGAACAGATGAAGAAACGAAGGTCTGATCTTGCCTCATTGAGCTCGCAGTTCAAAGACAAGCAAGGTGTTGCTAGTAAGGCTAAGGCAGGCTTGGGAGATGAATTAAAGGCATTGAAGATGAAAGAGGCAGAATTTGAGCTTAATCAGAGCCGAATCAGGTCTGAAATCCGACTAAATAGTGGTCGTGCCAAACCAATTGATATTCTTTTACAATTTCTCTGTAATATTGGGAAAGAAAACCCCAAATTAGATAATCCTCTTTTGATCTTCACAGGAATTGATTTGAAGGAACTCAAAGAGCTCAAAGATGATATCGAAATGCAGCTGGCCATAGATAAAACAAATTCTCTCTTTTGGGAAGCTGCTAATTTGGTGTGCAATTGGGAGATCCAAAAAGCTAGTGGGGCTGAACATGGAAATGCCTTGGGAAGTTCTGAAATTTCTTCTGAGGTAACGAGTGTCATTGAAACCAAAACCTATGCCCAGTTGAAATATATGCAACAACAAATAGAAATTAAGATGAAATCTGGTGAGAGGAAAATAGTTGAGTTCTGGGACTGGGAGTCTGTTTTAAATTATGTTATGATTTACAAGGCAAAGCGATACTTACAAGAAAATTATTCATCTCGGGCTATTGAACCTAGAGAAACCCAAATGAAAGTTTCTGAAATCAGCAGAATCAATTCTCATAAAAATGAGAAGGAACTGATTTCAGAGCATGGTTTGAGAAAGCCGAAGTACATATTTCGGGTTCATACTGGGTTTAAATGGAATAAATATAACAGGAACCACTATGACAATGAGCATCCTCCTCCTAAAATTGTCAAAGGTTACAGCTTTGTAATTTATTACCCTGATTTTGTTGGACGGACTCCACAGTACAGTATTGAGAACGACAGTGGCAGTACTGAGAGTTGCCTCATAAGATTTCATGCAGGGCCTCCATATGAAGATGTTGTTTTCCGGATAGTTAACAAGGAGTGGGATCTTTCATGGAAATCAGGGTTTAGGTGCATGTTTGTTGGAGGAATATTGCGGCTAAATTTCTTCTTCAAACAGTTCTCTTACCGGAGATGAGGTCCATATTTATTAGCAGTATCTTTTATGTTTCTTTGCGGTAAAGAGCAATGCACTTTGAGTGAAAGGTCGCAGGTTCGAAACCCGATTGGGGGGTTTTCATAAATATTTAATTTAAAAATAAGTTGGGTGGCTTAGACCCCAATTTATCTTCAAAAAAAAAAAAATTGTTTCTTTGAATTAATTTCTCTTTTGCTTTGGGGTATTATCTGATATGACTTTTATCTTTCGATTGTGTGCAAGTATCTAATAAGTAAGATTTTGTAATGGATAAATTTGAGCTATATATATGTAAGTTCTTGTGTCCTATAGCATTTGAACAAATTGTTTGACAGTGGCAGGTGCATGTAGACGTAATGGGTGTTGCATGTACTTCTGAAACTGTAATAGTTTCTGCGGTGTTATTCAGTTTTAGTGGAAAGCTGTTGCTTTCCTAGATTGCACCCCAAACTAATTATTAGAGCTGCCACTATAAATATCCCATTTCCTAAATCAGGGAAATGGCATATTCACAGTACAATAGAGTGCCAAATCTTTGAAATTTATATTATTGAACTGTGTAGAAGAATTCTCTTTTCCCCGATAATTGGTACATACATAGATTTGAAAATGTTTTTGATACTCTCCTTTTGACTATTTCTATCTAATTTTGCATTGACCTTGATGTGTTTTTAGGTTAACTGGATCATGATAAACAGCACCAGTATCTCATATACATTTTGAGAGAGAAAAAAAAAATACTTGTTCTTAAAAGAATTCAAGATTCTAAGTTCTCTTTGAGCTATACAAACAGAACCAGTATCTCATATACTATGCTGTTCCTTTTGATGATGTAATTAATGCCAGTCTTTTTCACCTAATACGTTATATATATTTTTTAAATATGACACTATGTTGCATTTTGGGGAAGAGAGAAGAAAAGTACATATTTCTTCTTAAAAGAATTCAATGTTCTAAGTTCTGTTTAAGAGGCTGAAATTGGTCTATGTGGCACTTGTTTTAGGCATCTTCAAAGAAGCAAGTCGAGCAATTCAACCATCATGTTTTGTGGATTAGTTTTGTTAATCAATTGATGTTAAACTATATACAAAAAACAGGATAATAGCAAATAGGTGCTGCATGCATGTTAGGAGATGTACGTTTGGTTTACTCTTTGTCGATCAAAGTTTTTACCATCCCTTCCCCACCACTCCAAGGCTTTGCTCCAGATTTGAGACTGAAAAACAAGGGAAGAAAGGGAAGAGGGGAGAATGAAAAAATTTATCTTCAAATTCGAAGGTTAAAAAGTTTGCAACATTTTTATCACTCGTCTCCTCTTTCCTTCTTTTTCCTCTATTGTCAGTGAAAATTTAGAGTTCTGATGCTTGGCCGTTTTAGAAGAGAGCTACTGAGCAGCGTAAGCCAAATTGTTTCTTTGGTTCTCAGCAGAGAGACAAAGTGGGGAAAGAAAGAATGAAGAAGAAGATGGAGAAAAGGATCAGAGAGGATAATTAAATGAGAGAAAATGGAAGTGGCGTTTTCTGCGTTGGGTGCAAGAGAAAGGAAAGGAGAAGCGAGTAAACGCAGAATCAATTGATGCAATTCCACCACAAGTATTTAGGTTAAAAATTCTGATTTGTTCTAATGTTTTATAAAGACATCACGTCATCGCCATATAAGTATTTTACAACAAATGCCCCTCTCTCCCTAAAACAAGTGAAAAAACAAAAGTGTACATGTCATCCCAAGAACCGCACCAACAGCCACAGCTGCAACCATACCTTCGGTTTTCTTGTTTTCAGTTTCCATTTGTGTTGTGATATTTGACCAGCAAGCTTTCATCAAACAGAAGCCACACAAATTTGGGTTACCCTCGAAATGAGAGTATGAAAAGGTAGAGAATTGGCCTTTTGTTGGAATTGGACCCGATAGATTATTGTAAGCCACATCAAAACTTGAAAGGAAATTCAAATTCACCAATGAAGAAGGAATTCTTCCTGTGAGATTGTTGTGTGACAAAATCATATTCTCCAAGCTAGACATACCTGATAACTCATCGGGTATGGTACCAGAAAGCCTGTTATAACTAAGATCGAATATGTGGATGTTCTTTAAATTCCCAAAACTGGGTAAAATTGGACCCGTTAGACAGTTATGCCCCAAATACAGAGATGGAGGAAAGCTACTGATTCGGTTGTATTGCAATCCCTTTCCAGTTGTATTTCGTTTTACATAAAATGGGAAATCTGTCTGGGTCAACTGTTGTGAGCTGTTGTCAGAAATTAATCCCTTCGTTGTTGTCAAACTAACGGGTAATTCACCTGTGAATGAATTATTGGATAAATCCAAATAAAAGAGATTTTCTAGGTCTCCTATCCAGGGAGGGATAGACCCGTTTAGCAGGTTCCAAGACAAGTCCAAAACTTTCAATTTTGTCAACTGTTCTATCCAAGGAGGGACGATGCCATAAAGAGGACAACTTGCGATAACAAAAAACTCAATGCTTTTGAATCCATTAATACCTTCTACTGGTAAATACTCAGCATTGAAAAAATTTTTGGTCATTACAAGGCTTGTTAGGCTTGGCAAATTTTGAAGGTTCAGCAAAGCCGAGGTTACATTTGAGAAGCTGTTGTTTGAAAGCGAGAGATACGAGAGAAACTTGAGGTTTTTAATAGTAGTTGGTATTTCACCACCGAGGCTATTTCTGGCAAGATTAAGGTGTTTTAATTGTATGCAGTTGCCTACAGCATCTATGGGTCCTGAAAACTGGTTCGTGCCAAGATCAAGTGAGCTCAACCGAGTCATTCTCGAGCAATTCAGATTGATTTCACCACTCAGAGAATTTTTTCTAAGATATAAAGATCTAAGTGATTCAGAATTGGCAAGGGAGGAAGGAATAGTGCCTCTAAAAAAGTTGGAATCGGCATAAAAGAGTTCCAATTTAGGAAGACTGGCAAAAATATTTGGGATGCTGCCATGAAATGAATTGAAGGAAATATCCAGTTCAAGAAGGTTAGAGAGATTACTAAACCTTGTGCTCATGCGGCCTGAAAGCTGATTCTCGCGCAAATACAAATGCTTCAAATTTGAAAGCTTGGAAAGATCATCTGGTAGAGTACCAGAAATCATGTTAAAATCCAACCAGAGCTCTTCAGCAGATAAGCAATTGCCAAAGCCGATAGGGAACTCACCCATTAAAAGATTCATAGTGTAGTGAAGGATGCGTACTTTAGAGGAGAAATTGCACAGAATTGGGTTAACAGAGTCACTAAATAGGTTGTAACTCACATCAAATATTTCAAGATTTGAAGAACCGTTGAGGGTCGGGAGGCTTTGGTTTAGTCTATTGTCTGACACATTAAATACTCGGATCGACGGGAGATTTGAGTAGGTTGGAATTGTACCTGATAGGTCGTTACTGCTCAAATCAAGCCTTTCTAATTTTGGGAGATTAAAAAGTTGGTTTGGTACATAACTGTCTAGGAAATTAGAGGTAAGATTAAGCCATACAAGTTCATCCAAGTCAGCTATTGAAGGGGAAATGGATCCTTTGAGATTCATGGATTGGAGATCCAATCCAATTACTCACCCGGTCGAGTTGTCGCATGTCACGCCGGTCCAACTACAGCAAGTGGCGGCTTTGGTAGAAGATGAATTGAGGTTCCATCCTTGTATGCCTGAATGAAGGGAGCTCGAGAAACCTTGTAAAGCAGAGAGGTCAGCAGAGTTGCAGGAACTCTGTTTCTTGCAGGTGGCGAACTTAGCATGGAAGAGGAGCCATGAGAAGAGGAACCTCAGAAAAGTGATCTTCATTCCAGATGAAATCCCAGGGATGAAAACTGGAAGAGCTTATCGAATTCTTCTTTTTCAATTTGAGGGACTGTAACCAGAGTTGCTCACGGTGAGAGAGAGGGAGAGTGATGTGCTTGGCTTTGACTCTTCCAGTCTTCCTGTACTGAATCAGCACCCGCAGGCAGCAGTTGATTGAAGTCATGGAAGTCAACTGACAGATTAGCTAGCCAGTAAACAAGACCGTATGTATGCATCGTTGAGTCGTTAAAACGACATAACTGAGTGATAGACTTGTGCCGTGCATTTGGGAGACCAGAGCCATCAGTGGCGGATTCGTTTTTATTAATAAAAATAATTTCATTCGAAATATTAAAAAACAATAACGTTATTAATTTATTATTAAAATGTTAAAAATGATTACGCAATTTCAGGTTCGAAGATCAAACCCGAAATATTGATGTAGCAGCTTTTGTGTTTATGCTAGTCAGCTAGTGTGGATCATTCAATAGGATCATGCAACCCGTTTAATCCGTTATGGGGTTTATAACTCGAGAGGATCAATCTCGGGGTTTTGAACCCAAAATGCTCAATAAGTCGAAAGTTGCGGGCTTGCGGCTTGTTATTTTACGTAGACCAAAAAAAAATGGAAATTGATTATTGCCATTGCAGTTTTGCCATCCTTGTCATAGTTAAACACAAAGTGAACACATATAATAGATAAGATGAAGATATATAATGATCAAAGTGAACACATACAAACAAATAAGTTCAATAAAAATAAATTGAATATGCATATAAAAATCTGAACAAGAGATGACAACATTTATTTATTTGTAAGTGTTCACTTTGATCACCTGTATGTTTATCTTGTCTATTTTATGTGTTCACTTTGTGTTTAGCGATGGTAAGGGATGACAAAATTGCAGATGACAGTTATCATTTCTGAAAAAAAATTATTGGATAAATTTTTTTGATTCGTTTCTATACTTTTGAAGCAAGAGTATATTGTACACTCCAACTATAATTTGATTTTTTGTAAATTTGATATATACTAGAATATTTTTAGAGAAAAGTGTTTAATTAAATAGGTTTATAATAGCATAACTTATCCTGTAGCGGGTTTCTAATTCAGGTCAAGTCGATTTGATTCTAGTTTGGTTTGAATTTAAATCTAGTCATACCAGCTATCAAGTTCTTTTTGAAGTTAATACCGGCTATCAAGTTCGAACTAATTCGAATATGAATCCATGTCGAGTTTCAAACAAGTTCAATTGTTACAGTTTTGATATTTATTTCATACTATTTAAAATAATTAAAGTGCAAATTAATTAATACGAGTGGGAACTATCCATCACTTTTCCAGTTAACTAGAAACGGAACACAATACAACAAATACTCAACCTACCCCTAGAAGCTAGAGAAATAAAATGAACTGCACAGTGCACTGCACTTGTGCCCACCAGTGGACCAAACTTTCCCCCATATATCAATATATGGCCGAAAAAAATCAAATATATGTTTACTGTTCATTCAAATTTCAAAAATCAACTAAAAAAATTCTAAATTTTAAAAATAACATTGCAAGATCGAATCCGATCCTACAAATCGGTTGGATCAGATTCCTGGAATCCGATCTAAGCTTTGATCGGATTCTCGGATGCCGATCAAAGCTTAGATCGGATTCCTGAAATCCAAGCAATACCCCTCCTATATAAGTGAAGTCTTCTCTCCCACCCTATTTCGTTCCTTCTCGCATAGCCTCCAACAGCAGAGATCAGGTATGGTTTTTTTTTTCATATTTATTTTATTAATTTAATTTATTTTGTTTAATTAGGTAATTAACAGAAAAAATAGGATAAATATTGTAAAAATATTTTAAAAATTAGTAAAAAATTAGAATAAATATAAATAATTATAATATGTAATATGAAAATTTTTGACAATTATTTTGTACATTTTATAATTATGGATAAGTTAATTAGAAATTAGAAAAACTAAATAAAATAATAATAAATTGACAGAATAATTTTTTTAAATGTAGGAAAAATTTCTATAAAGAGACAAGCATCGTTTCCAGTTGAGGTAAATTTTTTGAAATATTTATATATTGACTTTATTTATTTAGTTTCTTTATGTAAATAAATGAAAAATTATAATAATTATTATAAAAATAATTCAAAAATAGGTAAAAAATAGAAAATAAGAAACGTGATCATATTTCTTCGTCTTCTTCATCATTATTCATTTGTTGATTAAAATTATAATTATAATCTGCGTCCCCTCCTAATTAAAAAATAAATAATAAAGTATTATAAACAAAATATTATAAACATTTTTTTTTATATATTGCATTCACGCAATAAATTCTGTTATTGTAGTTACTTCATAAGTTTGATTAAAATGTTTGGTATTCACCACACTGTTCAAACGTTGTATACTTAATCATTTTTATGGCACTATAAAAATTAGAAATTAGAGATATGTCATCATTAAATAACAAATTATTTTTATGCCATCATTAAATGATAAAATTAGATTTACGCCATCAGTCATTCAGTTTGACTATTATGTGTTAGGAAGTCATGCCATGCTCAATTTTAATTTTATTACTAATTAATAACACTTAAAAGAGCATGCAAACTAAGGAACTAGCTATTTGAATCATTTAACACACAAAAGAGAGAATATGAGGCTACCTCTTCTAAACTAGTAACTAGAAGGCTCGAATCCGTCGATGTCGAGGTTGCATGCACCACCACCGTCTCCTTGACCTCGAGTCCACCAAGGTATTAATCAAAATTTCAAGTCTATGTTAGTAGACAAGAAATTAAGCCTAATCCATTCCTTCCTTGTCTTTTAATTAACTATTTAATTGAATGAAACAAGGAATGCTCAACACATGAGCTTAAAGAGATGAAATAGAGTAAGAAATGAAGAGAGAAATTCTGAAATTTCTCCTCTAAATTTCAGCCAAGGTGGAAGGATGGAGAAGAATAGATGGAGGCTAGGGTTTCTATCTCCAAAAGTGATCTTTTTATAGACCAACCATTCTCCCAAAAAGTTGCAACTAATTTACAACTATACTACACTTTTGGACAGCCATAAAATGGGCCTAAATGGGCTCCATCAATTATTTAATTGGTCCTCTAATTCAATTAATTAGTGGCTCAATTAATTGCTCTCTCAAGTTGGACCTTTAATTTGCCATTTAAACAAAAACCTCATAGCTCGAATTAATTACCTTAATTAATTTATGTTGGACAAAATTAATTATCAACACCTTGATAATTATTTAAGAATTAAGATATGCATTAATTTATTTCTATATGATCCGTTTGACTTGATTAATTATAACAATTCACAACGGTACATAATTAATCAATCAACATATCATATTATTGCATTCAATAATGCACGTATGGTCAAAACCTATTTGTGTAATCCTTTGAGGATTTATGTTATGTTTACCATGGAAAATAAATCGCTATTTATTTCCAATAATCATAAGCGGTATCTAGCAACATGTTATGATTCCCAATTCGCATAAATAAATACTGTACTAATACAGTATTTCAATCCTGCATGAGAAATGAGTATCTTATTGTTTTGATTCTTATATCACATGATATTCTTGTATAATCCAAGATAGGAGTGTGTCATTCTTGCAGATTATACGTTTCTTGATCTAGAGATGATTGCACAAATTGCTAGCAAGCAATCCATCTCCATCAAGGGGCCCAGTAGATATCATCACTCACTAAGTGAACTAATGAGGGACATACAGTTGTCTTGATGAATAGTTTCTCCCCGCACAATTCAAGAGAACATAAATAAAGTCCGTATAGCAGTCCTTATCAGGAATCAGCGTTAGATGGTATTTATAGAACCTATCTTCACGTGGAAAAATTGAATCATCTCAAACTTAGAATCAAATACGTATGAAATAAATAATGACACATAACACAATCCATATATTTATTTCATTGGGTCAAGTCCTATACTATGTTCCAGTAACATATACATATGTAATTAAGTTAGTAACTCCTTACTTATGATTTGTAGAACTTAATTGATATCGTTATTATTTGTTGGTATTCGGACCGTACTTGGCACCTAAATTACATTCAAACTATTAAATTATTTGATAAATTGCTATATTTTTCCAGGAATTGGCTCTACCGTCGTGTCTCTTCTTATTTTCAGGGTTCTTGGCGATTTTTGGTGGATTCACAAGCTCTAGAAGGTTCATTGCACAAGACGAATGCTAGACGACTTATTCCTAGCACGAAAAGGTGTTTTTCAGACCTTAATTCGGTCCGAGTTCATACCATCTCGGTCCGAGTTACTGTAGCAGACAGATCCAGATGCGCACATCTCCATCTCGGTCCGAGTTGGGCTCCGCCTTGACTCATATGGTAACTTTTCATACAAGAAAGTTGATTGTTTTGGTATATTTTCTTGTCCTAGCGCCCTAGACTTCTTTCCTTGTGCGTGAGACCAATATTTAAGACTGCCTCTCAGCCTTAGAAAGGTATCTTATCCTCCATACTTCTATTCCAACCTTTCCAAGCTTTGTTGACCACCGAAACCCTAAGGAGCCCTAATCTCTAAGCGACGGCAACGAGAAGAAGGTTCAGAACATGTCTTGCATCACCCCACTGCTCTGGAGATCGAAGTTAGCACATACGAGGAGTATTTGGTTTATTTTTCCTATGTTCTCTACTTTGATTCTTATGGGCTTGTATATTATTATTGTTTTGATACTTGTTGTTGATTTTAGTACTATGTTAGGCTGAATTTAAGTAGTCTTAGGAGTAAGGGAGTAGTTTAAGTTTGGATGGTAATATTTGACTTGTGATGTTTTTGTTATGACTTGTGATTTGTTTAATGGTTTTTAATTGCTTGTTTGAACTGCTTGTGATTTCTTAATTAACTTCTAGATGAATGGCCATATTTAGTTAAGCCTAAGTTATGATAAATAAGAATAGTTCGAGTCAAGTACTTGGGATAAATCGTAGATCCGAAAGGGGAGATTAATTAACACCAAAAGTATAATTTTTAGACAGTGCAAAAGACTTCTAAATATCCTTACGAAAACCATTAAACAAGTTTAGGCTAATTGATTTTCCTATACCAAAAGTTGCGGGTTAATTAGTTTAATTAGGATAAGTTGTGATTAAACCATTTCCTAGTCCAAAAAGTGAACGTTGAGGGTTAGTAAGTTTAGGTTTAGCCAACCAGTCCTTGCACAAATCATAACAGATCAAACCGAGGTCAAATTGAGCCACTTCAGTTCTCAACTCGGACCGAGATGGACACAACTCGGACCGAGATGAGGCACTGTTGCTTATAAAACTTAGATTTTTGCATAAAATTGTTGAGCCGTGAGTTTTAGAAGTCCAAACTAAAGCGAAACCTGATCCCTAAGACGTTTTTATACTATTTGAAAACCCAAAAATAATTCTTTAGATTTCTTAATTATTTAAATTTGCAAAATACCCAAAAATATCTACTTATTTACATTGTTATTTAGTTACTTTAATTTTCGGTATTCCTCACTTTATTTTATTGTCTAGCTTCTGAAAAATAACAAGTCCAGTATTCGAAAATCCGTCCTTTGGGTTCGACCCTAAGCTTAACTCCAAACGACTAGTGAGGTTAGGTCTAGGTACAAATTTATTTGATCCTGGAGTTTAATTTCTTCATCATTAATCATCACTTAACTTGCATACTAGTCTTATATGATAATTAATGTTCCCTGTTAATTATCAAGACTATGGACAGCTTTTGATTTATTATTGTCATTTAGTCATAAATGAAACACAGTGATCCACAATTCAGATCCTCAACCTGAATGAACTATCAATAAATAAATCAAGGAACAAATGATTAAATATCATCAATAACATAAACTATAGAAGTAGCCAGATAATGATTGGCTTCTAGGACATATCTCCTACATTATGCCCTTTTAAATATGCCACTATAAGATACTATAATTAGAAATTTACCATTATAAACATTAAAATTAGAAACATGACATCATAAAATATTATATAAATTGGGTATATATTAATTCGGTATATATTAATAAATAAAAATATTATTACATTAACAATTACTTTTTAATGATAACCACGAAAATATGTATTTGGTTATTTTAAGTACCATTAAGTATTATAAACAAAACATTATTTCATCATTTTTTTATGCCATTAGTTTCATGCTTAAACAAATTTTTGGGGATGCACTTAATTTAATTGATGAAGTGTTCGAATTTAAATTTCTCATAATTTACCTTGTAGGCCACCACCAGTTGCTGGAAGCAAATCCATGTGCAGTTCAAGACCCATTAGCCTTCTTGTTTCAAGGCACTCATGTTGTACATACCGCCATTCATTGTCGGAGTTCATCGGCAACTGCATCTGCTGGAACATTCCTTTAATTATGGTATTAAAACGGAAAACGATTCTCAAATTGTAATGACCGTTATAATATCCCAATGCGGACAAAATAATTTCTTTAATTGATTCATAATTAGTTTGTGAAGGGGCATCAAAACTAAAAAAATTTGTTGGATTATATGGAGATTGATTAACAAAAATAGGAATGGAATTCATATTTGGATGATTCTCATGCTCTGAACTTTCATCTATCTATTTATAATCATCTAGTGTCTCAATTATATCTTTAATATCAGATTCTAAGAATCCGATATTAAGCTTTCGGTGGCAATCAAATCACACTAAAATACACTATTAGCTCAAAGCTACTTTTGATAATATCAAATCTAACTGTTTATCCTATCAAATATAACTATTTATCCAATCAACCACAGTTTATTCACAATAAAATACACTGTTAGCTCAAAGCTACTTTTTATAATATCAAATATAACTGTTTATCCAATCAACCACAGTTTAACACAGTTTACTCAACTTATTCGACTTTGGCTTGGATCAGATTCGTAGAACCCAATCAAAGCTTAGATCGGATTCCAGAAATCTGATCTAAACCAATAACGCCAATAATTCCATTACTTTATAAAGTATATAACTTTATAGCGGAAAAGACCTTGGATCGGATTCCTGTAATCTGATCCAAGCTTTGATCGATTTCTCAGAATCCGATCAAAGCTTGGATCAGATTACAGAACTCCGATCCATGCCAATAAAATTATAAAGTAAAGTTTATAGTATTATAAATATTATAAAATGTATTATAAAATGTACTTTAAGCGGGAAGGAGCTTAGATCGGATTCCTGAAATTCGATCCAAGCTTTGGTCGATTTTTCGGAACCCGATCAAAGCTTGGATCAGATTCCTAGAATCTGATCCAAGCCCCTCATCTTTTATTTTATATATTAATTTCTTTTATGTTATTATTATTAATAATAATATAATATTATTAAATATTTATGTTATATTAATCTCTTTTATGTTATTATTATTAATATTATTAAACATTACTATTAATAAAGGAAAAAATTAATTATTATTATTTAATATTAGTATTAATAAGGAAAAAAACCGTGAAAACAATAAGACTAAGGTAAAAATAATAATTAATCAATAATAATTTTTTATTATTAAATAATTAATAATATTTAATTAAAAGTAATTATTAAAATGATTTATTATTATCATTAATAATTAATAATAGTAATAATTAGTAATTACTAATTAAAAAATATTAAATAAGATTTAATAAGTGACAATAATTATTAAAATATCATAATTAATAATAATTAAGAAGTCATATTATTACGTATTGAGGAAAATAATTTTATTTAATCCACCATTTTTTTAACTAATTAAGTGTTTAGACATATGGCCTCTGTAAAAGTCTGAAAAAGTATACTTATGCCCATTATTTAATGACAGGCGTGGTCTCATAAAATTTGAAAAAGTATACTGATGGTCATCTGCTCTCTGCAAAAGGACAGGCGTGGTCTGATAAAGTCTGAAAAGGTATACTGTTGGTCAGCTGGCCTCTGCAAAAGGACGGGCGTGGTCTGATAAAGTCTGAAAAAGTATACTTATGCCCATCTGACCTCTGTAAAAGGACAGGCGTGGTCTGATAAAGTATCACGTGAAATTTATTTTTTATTGTGTAATTTTAAGTCTAAAATGGTCTATAAAAGTATCATTCATCAACCAGAATGTACAACACTCACTCAATCCTTCTTCCTTAGAAATTCACTACCATAGAGAAAGAAAATAGCTCTCACTCCAATAGTGATTTGCCAAATTGGCGAACAGCTACCCGAGATGAGTACTGGCCAAATTACCAACATTCCCCTATCAATAGAAATGAAATAGAAAAAAGAGATTATCATGCAACATGTCGCAAATGTTTTCGGATTTTTAAATACAATATCTACGAAGAAAAAGGGCACGAGATCGAAGTAAAAATATACTATCAGTGGCACATTAATGGTGGGGAAGAAAGAGACCATAAGGAGCGCCTCCAAAGAATGCTGAGGAAATCCAAACTTAAGAATTGTGACTGGTATAAAGATTACTACAAAAAAACCTCAATCAATCCCCAAACAAACACCATCAGAGAAACCATATTCACCACAAAAAACATACAGGATCATTTACGAAAAAATCTACAACTTTCGTGGAGACCGCACAGTTACATGTGCATTGTGTGGTCAAGTTTTCAATTATAAAGATATCATCTTACGTGACCACTACAATGACCACAAACGTCGCGCTGAGGATGAGAAACGAGAAGCGAAATGGAAAGAAAAAGAGGAGGCGGATAAAGGATGAAAATGGCACTTAAGGCTAGCGATAAGAGACAAAAGTTAAAGGAAGAAAAAATTAGAAAAAAAATTATGGAGTGCCTGAGAGATGAACAAAGAAGAATTGCTGCAACTCGAATGACAGAGATAGAACAACAAGAAGCCGATGCGATTTTTTGGAATGAAGCCGCTCAATTCGCTGACAACGCTGCTGTGAGTCAGCAAACTGATGCAACTTTCTGGAATGAAGCCGCTCAATTCGTTGACAATGCAGGTGTGAGTGAACAACGACAAAATGAAGAGGAAGATGAAGATCCATGGTGGGATCAAATTCTACAATATGCTGACAGTCAAAATATCTAATTAGTTTATTTTTAACTAGCAACTTACTGAGTGCTTTGTTTAAGTAGTTTGTTTTTTAAGTAGTTTTTTTTAAGTAGTACCTGAGTTGTTTGTTTTTTAAGTAGTTTATTTTTTTTTAATTTCGCGTGTTACTTTATATTATAGTTTTACAACTTATTTGTTCATGTAATGGTGTCAATTTTTTAATTATGAATTGCGTTGCATATTAATTTTGAATACAAATCATTAAAAAAATTTACAAAAGTAAATGGACAAAATAATATATTTCAGTAATATAAATCAAATATTACAAGTGACAACTGTCACACAAACTTATTTCACTAATAATGACCATAATAACATACCGATGGCACAAACATAATACTACTCCATTTAGCGGATATGGACAATATTTTCAGCTGCGGGATGATTTTCAAAACCAAGTGGAACTGCTGGCTGGTGACGCAATCACGACCCTCCAAGGTCAAAACCTCAATTCCTCTCAACTAAATCTGTAAAAAATTTTGGGCCCCTAACATGATATTCATTTCCTTCTAATTTTTTAACTTTAAATTTTTCTCCATAGTATTGAAACATTAACGCAGAAAGCAATCGTCTTTCGCTCGTCCGCTCATCTCCGACCATAATAACACCGGAAGAAACGCAGCTTGGCTTAGGACCCATTTGCTTCAAATTTTAAAATTAAAACTCAATTAGCTAATGTGCAGTACAAATTATCTAAATACATACAAAATTTTATAAATTTTCTAAACAAATTCAATAAATTAAATTAAATAAATTCATAATTAATTTAACATTATTACCTAAGAAGAAGTGATATTGCGAAGAAGAAATGATGATGAGAGAGTTTATGAATTTCAGACTACCGAGAAGAAGTGAGTTTGTGAAGAATAAATGATGAGAAGTGAGTTTATATAGAAGATTTAGGCGGAAAACAATAAAAAAAAATTAGTGGAAAATATAATTTAGCGGAGAGAAAAGCAAATTGGACGGAGAGGAAGCAGTGGAAAGTGTATATTGCTTGGATCGAATTCCTAGAATCCAATCCAAGTGATTTGTAGGATCGGATTCCAGGAATCTGATCTTGCAGCATTATTTTTGAAATTTGAATGAACAGTAAACGTACATTTGATTTTCGGTAAATATATGGTCTGATATCGGATCCTACTAAATAAATTCGCACTAAATGGCCCTAAAACTGGGCCGTTTGTGAACAGTGAACGCAAGCCCCAAAAGCATAGTGGAAAATCGTAAAGCCCAGGCGAGATAAAGCAGCCGAGCCAGCCCGGTGGTAAATGTCGCCAGCTGGCGTTGGCGATTGCCACTTGCTGCTCAAACCAGCGCCAAGCCGCCAAGTGCTCTCTCTCTTCAGTAGTAACTGAAGCGCCTTTGCTTCTTCCCTTTCTCTCCCACCTCACTCCTTCCTCATCCGATCTTATCCCCTCCCTCTATAAAAACTTACCTCTGAGCAACGATCAATCCATCAAGGTGAAGAAGGAGAAGGAGAAGGCGACGAGTCTTGGGAAATCAGTCGTGATTGCTGGGGCTGAGAAAACTTGGGAGTTTTGTAGAGTAATTAGGCGTGATTGTGCAGTTCTCTGTTTCTATTTGTGGAGGAAATAAGCTTCAAAGAGGTATACTTTTTATAATTCTTTCTTTAGGTTCTTATTGTGATATTCTAGTGTATGATTGTAAGTCTAGCTGGAGTTTGAAAATTAGGGAAGATACTGTCTGTTTGAATTTGGTTATTCTCAGAGTCTGAAAACTTTGATAGTTGAGTTTATTGCATAATTAGGACCTAAGCAGACTTTAGAAAATAATTAATCTTGCACTAATTGAGATAATTATTCTGTAGGTTGAGCCCAGCACATCTCGAGCTTTTCTTGATCCATAAGGATACATAACAAGTTGGGGAGAGAGAGAAACCACTGCTAAGTTAAAGGGGGGGGGGGGGGGGCAGGAGAGAGTCTAGGAGGATATGACCCCACGGCGTAGCTCATCTGGTCTGACTCGCTTTGAGGTAATCCGGCTGAAGAGTATTGGGACGCATTTAAAATGTTTACCAATTAAGTAAACATTCTATGTCATCCTTTTTGGCATTTATTGCGCATAATGTGTTTGCGATGTGAAGTTCTTTTCAATTACTGCTGAGATAATCAGTTGTTAGATGATGCAAGTTTTTTTTTCCCCAAAAGAATTATAGCATCTTACTTTGATATCTGCTACATATTTTTGGTTTGCTAGATTGTTGAAATCATATGTAGTTCCATTATTCCAGTATACCAAATGAACCCAGTAATAGCTGGTTCGTTTGTTAATTTTTATTTTGCAGTCCTTAATAGATGTTTATTATATTCTATCCTATGACATATTTTCCACATTTCTAATGTAAATATTCTTGAGCAGCATCTTTTAATCATGAAGAATGCAAGTTGTTTCGAATTTGGCATGAGTGGTCTAGAAAAGGAAATGAAAAGACTGGAGCCACTGACACGTAAGCCTTTGCTTCAATTGAATGCATTTATTCTACTTCCATTTTGTTCTTTCGGGAATGGTTATATCTTATTACTAGGAAAGTTGTTTGAATGTTAATCTTACCACTTTTAGGGAATGGTTATAGCTTGGCACTAGAAAAGTTGTTTGAATGTTAATCTTACCACTTTTATAAATTTTCTCATTGTTTGAGAGGTTTATTTGCATTTTTTATGTCCCGCAAATATTTCGTACGAGAAATATAAATACCTCAGGTCCATTCTTTTAATTTTTGTAAAATAGTTTATTAGTTTTTTTTTTTTTCTTTTGCAAGGATCCTTGATTGTTTTTCCTTTTTTTTGTAAATACAGCAACAGCAGTGATCTAGGAGGGAGCTGGGACCCGCCTCTTTACCCTTACCAAGACAAGGGCTAAACGGGGTAAGAAGAATGTTGATACCTTTTGTTCTATTCTCCAAATGGTCAGTTAATTAGTCATGGTATAGCCCAGTCAGCCTCTGATTTAACCCCCAAGTTCTGATTGACCCTCATTCCCAATCAATCTACCTCATAACTTCTGAAAAGTTATAGTTTGACAACTAAGAACCAAGAAATTGTAGAGGTAAACAATAGAAGCATACATTTCCGACAGTATATCGATTAATTTGCATCTTTTGTATGCAGGACGAAAATTCGAGGGAAATAGAGGATGAAGATCAGCTCTACAGGATGGACTACATGGATATTGTCCAGGTTTGTTAGAACTTGCAAATGAATGTTAATTTCCTCAACTTTTTAGTAAAATTATAACTATGCAAATATTTGTATGCAGAGCCACCGAAAAAGTGGTGTGGATATAGCAATTCTCTTCTCTATCTATGGATAACAGGTATTGTAGACATGTATATTGCAGTATATTAAAATTCGGTGCATTTTCATTGTTAATTAAATCATAGATTTTCAATATTTTGTATGATAAGTGTGCTTTCTGATTTAGGTCTGGTGACAATAGATAACCTAGGAAGAGTAGTGCCCTTCAGTGAGAAGCCCAAAGGAGATAAAATGACGGCTACGGTAAGAGAATATGTTCAACATTTAATCTAAGTTAGGTGATAATACCAGTTAGTTTTTTCAACTCTTTTCATTACAGGATCGACAAAAATGCCATGATAGGGAAGTTAGGAAACGATAGGAAAAAAGTATTACAATCGCCAATTCAGATGTATGTATCATATTTATACTTATTCTTTGTGTTAATACTTGTGGCACTTGTCACACTTTTGTTGATGCATATGGCATGTGCTTGAAAACCTATGCAGCATTTCAGATATTCACCATTTCTTATTATTACTCGATTCTTATATTTTTTTTTCCTTGTACAAATCTGAATTGTTTTTGTTGAAATTTACTCAAAAAGGCTTGACCTAAAGCATTCCATAACTAATGTCTTTTTTTTTGTACAAAATGCAGATAATTAACAAAGAAGAGGGCCAAGAAACTGCCAGAGAAACTGATGGTTCATTGGCAGATCCACTACGGATCAGACTTGTGAAGAGAACAAAAAAGAACCTGTGGAAGAAGGATTGGAGTTGAATCAAAACAGATGTAAATGGCTAGATTTTTAGATTTTTTTTTCTTTTTCTCAACTAAGTAGAGATTATGTAAATAGCTAGATTTTTTTTTTCCTTTTTGACAATAAATTTCTATGTATGTGAAGTTCAATGTATATGTGCACTGCAGAAAAGTAAATTGCCCCTAAAATATTGTATTATTGTTTTTTTCAGAGTAAAGTGCAAAAATGACATTTGTCTTTTTAGATTTTGAACTCTTTTTGTGCCGTGTGAGATCTGCTGCCCTTGTATAGTTGTTGTGCATGATAACTTACTCATGATAACGACGATGGATTAAATCTAAATTGCCTTAAGCTATTAAACTCAGAAACTCGACGAAAGCCGGCCTAAAAAGAAAAATAAAGTTCGATTATAGAAGGTGGGGAGGGGAGGGGGGTCCGAACACTTGAAGTCCGACTATCATCAGCTTTGTTACTCTTTACATTGTCACTTTTCTTTATGAGGATCATAGTGTCCTCATTTTCAAATTTCTCATCATGCCTTTTATTAAAACCCTCAGCAACAAAAAACTTTAGAATTTAGAATACAAAACAAAATAGATAAATGCGATCTAAATTAATGTTTACATGCTTATTTTAAATTTTATGAAAATTTGTCTTTATTTTGGTAGGACTCAATACTTTGAAAAATCATCTGTTAGGAAACGGTTTGCATCTTTAATGCTCTTGATACAAGTATTTTTTGTTAAAAAAAGTTAACTGTCGGATTTTCTTATTATTTGTTTACAAAAAAAAAGAGATATTACTGATTTTTATAATTTTGTAAGTATGCATATAAAATTTGGTGGATAAAAATATTTTGAAATTTATAAAAGAATTAATACCATTTTTCTGAAGTTTTTCTGAAATTTATAAAATATAATGAATCATATGAAATATTTTGAAAGTTCAAGTGGAAAAATTGTGGTATCAATAACATTAGATTTTTTATAATTTTGTGAGTATGTATATAAATTTTTATGCGCAAATATTGACAGGCCCCTCAAACAATAAAAACCTAAATATATTTCTGATATTATATAAATAAAATATCTTCATGTTCAGAAATTTAATTAAAATATTTCACAACTCTACAAATAAGAAAATTTCGTGAATGTAGAATCTAGTATGGATAATCAATAAATTAATTTGTTGTTTTTCTGAAATATGTTTAAGATTCGTGCGACATAAAAAGATTTTTTTTTTTTTTTTTGTTAATGTAGGGCTACTACTCTTTAAATAGGACAATTAAGTTTAGGATAATGAAGAGTGCACGTTTTGTTTTGTTTTGGTATTTCAGTTTAATTAAATTGTACACATTTTGCTTTAAAACCAACTTGTTTGAATTTATTGAGATCCAAATACGGTATGAAATTGGTAAAAAAATGGTCTATTTTCTAATGAGAAATAAACGTCTTTAAAATTCCGTACGAACACTAATTGAGTATATGTATGTCAAATTTAAATGATAAAACATTCACTCTTTCCGTTAATTATTTTTTTTTCTTTACATAGCGCTAAAAGAAAACGAACACTAAATCACTAATGTAAATCCGCCTCCGTCTGTACCCGGCTCATGCATTGTTAAGAACTTGAGATCACGAGTCATGAGACTCTTGACAGATTCTAGGCCGAAACTCACATTTCGCATGGCTACTATAGAACGACTCGAGAATGCTCTCCACATTGTACATGTCCTTGTCGATTTTTAGAATGTACAAGGATATATTAATAAAGGTGTCAACTGCATCACAAAATGCCGTTAGTTCATTACCTATGGGGTTGTTGGGACGTGACTAAGGCTTTGCTTCAGAAACTTTGAGAGATGAAGGTAGATTATGGGAGAGGAAGGGAGTAGAAGTAAAGGGATGTATATTCAATTTCACTTGCTCTAGAAAATTAAAAACTTAACCACGATTTACCACAAAAATTGAAAAATTTGAGATGGGATTCCATTGTCAGTGAAAGAAAATTTCATTCCCCACGATTAACCACCAATTTTGGTGGAGACAAATATTCATCGTAGAACTTAAAATTTTTACCGCCGTTCCCGTCAGTTCACCACCGAAAACAAAACTAGAGCAGGTGAATACTATTCGCCTCCCTTCCCTTCACTGCGATTCCCTGCTTCTGGAGCGAGCCCTAAATGGTTAATGGTCGTCTAAAGTTCAAGCAGTCCTCGTCGTCCAAAGAGCGCAAACTATGGACCGGGTCCTTCCAGCTAACAAAATCGAACATTATATATTGCGCTCCAGTTTATCAGAAATTCAGAATGGATACTCAATCCAGTGTTGAAATTCTCCCATTGTTACCCTCGGAAAAAGACAGGAGATATACTGTCTTTGTTAGCTACTGGAGAGGAGTAGACACTGAGATCGAGACAAAACCCGTCAAAGAGTGGGGCCCGGTTTTTGTGGAGCTTCTACGCGATAAGATTCCATCAGCGGAAGGGAATGTACTGTCCTGTCATCCCCATCACTCCATGCCTTAAGATCTAGGCCGTTCAATATGGTTTCGGATCTTCTGTGATCACTACTGTACTTCAAAACTTGTGTAATCTTTGTGCAGTGGGATGGCAGAAGGATATATTTCCTTTAGCAACATAGATAGTTATACAGGAGAACAGCGTATCCTCCACTCGTATAAACGAATTGTAGACTCGGTGTAAAACCAAAGTGAAAGACTGTTAATAAATTAAATATGCATAAATTATCTATAAAAATATAATTCATGCACAATTCATTTAGGCATATTTAGTTTCCTTTTATGTTTTATATCTTTGTATGTGAAATTTTTTTTATAGCATAATATTATTGAATCTGCAATTTACAAAGTATGTTCTTAGCAAAAAATTTTGCTGCTTTCAATGATGTAGAGCTATTTCATCAATAGAATAAATAACTCATTGCATTACATATATTGGCAATATCAGCAAAATTATATCAAATATGTTCATCACAATTAGTGTTGGTTATTGTAATTAACAGCTTATTTTCATTCAATGAAACTTCAATAATGCTTCCATTTGTCTAGTATAACATGCATGCATTCATTCTAATTAAATCTTTCTCAAAAAATACTTTCTTTTTAAACAATAATTAGTAGCATTATGTTCATTCGGATGATTATTTATTTCACAGAATATGTGGACTGGTGTTATATCGAAAATCCAAATTAACAAATTCTATAAATTCAAGAAATATATCAACATTTTTGTACTTGATTTTCATATAAACTGTTAAAACTAGAAAATGACATTTTCCTAAACATCAGCATCCGAACAGAAAATGCGATTAGTTAAGAAAAATCATGCTTGTAACATATTTTTAGTAACAACTGATTCAGATACGATACAATTGTAATACATGAAAGTAGGTACGACCCATATACTAACACTAGACCTCTTCTTGCCGGAGATTTTTTGTTCTTTTAATTTTGTTTCAAAAAATAAAAGAAAAATCTACCAACTCAAGATTTAATTCTCTCGGAGATGGCTCCACACCACGTCTTGTTCTGGTCCAAACCAAGCTGGCTACTGGCCTTGTGGCCCATCTCTGCCTTTCACCAATCACCAATCTCCTATCTAACACATTTCTCAGACTCCACACTCTCTCTCTCTCTCTCTCACCCCTAATTTGCCCAAACCTCCTTCCCATGGAGAGACTGGCAACCTGGGAAGAGAGGGACAATACAGAACAGCAACATGTGGTCTTGTCGTGTTGGGGCCGGTTCGGACTGGCCGCACTTTGGCGGCGGCTGAAACAGTTCCAGAATCAACGGAGACGAAGAAACAACTTCTTGAGGAGTGGAGGTCTGAATTATGATCCCCTCAGCTATGCACAGAACTTTGATGAGGGTGCATACGAGGATCGTGAAGATGCCGGGATGTTGCGACAGAATTTCTCAGTCCGTTTTGCGCAGGTTCGCCCGCCTACTGTAACAACTGTGATGGTCTAGTTTAGAAGGTGAGGGTGTGAAATTATTTTTTCTATTTTCGTTTATACAATTTTAGTATGCTGACTTGCTCCTGGATGCATATGTAGGAATTTGCCGGGTACAGCAGGTTAGTGGTAAGAGCCATGCTGAGCAGTTTGAGAGAATGCAGGGAGTCTGATATGGGACGGAGTACAACAGAATTTTGTTCTTTATTTCATATTTTATTTGGATGAGAACCATCTATGTAGCTTGAAACGCTGGCTGATACACCCGTTAATTATGGCTTAATTTCATGAAATTGTTTGCCGGATGCCCAAATTGTGGGGGTTACCTGGGTGATTTTATTATATTATATAAAGTGTAAATATCCATGTTTCATTTATGTTCGTATTTGCATTTTGTACTATAAATAATTTGTTTGGAATCGCCAACTAACCTTAAAAAAAATAATGATAATAATTTGTTTGGGAGAATAACTGAAGTTGGGCTCTAACGAGGATTATTAGGTAGTAAAGAAGGTATCTAACTCAGATTTTTCTATTGTCTTGAATATCAGAGACGGGGAAAAATTTTCGACGACAAGTTTTTTTCTGAAGGTTGATTGAAGTGCATGTACCTTTATATAACTCAATATAAATATATTTTCGTGGTAAAAATTGTAGCTCTTAAAAACATTTTCTCGATGCTTCATCTAGTATATAATGCCAATGTGACAATGTTAATATTCAGTCGTTGCAATTATTTCGTGTTCGGAGTGTTGAAATCTAGTGAAATCTTAAAAAATAAAACAAATAATTGCCCATTCGAATTGGATGAAATATAAATAGTGTAAAATATTGATGGAATCATGGAACAGAAAAAAAAAAAAAAAAAAGGGAAAAGGTTTGCAACGATACTCTCCAATCTTTCTATCAGATCATTCTATTTTATTTTTCATTATATAAAAATAACTTTACTTTATTTTTTAATTCTTAAGACATAATAACAAATATATTTGCAACACAAAATGTATTTATTAAGAACAATATAGTGACATATTTGTTGATTAATAAGCACAATATTGTGACAATCATCTTAAAATGTTTGTCCTAAAAGTACGGTTCCATCGAAATATCACTCTGCCTTTCTAAACTTAAACAAAAAGAAACCAGCCGACCCTCAAACTCAAACTTCATGGAATCGACAGTAGAATCTCTCAACGCTGCGTACCAGGACTTCATCTCCGCCGCCACGGTCGTGCTGGAGTCGCGCCAGAGCTTCGGCGGAGAGGAGACTCCGGCCACGGCCGCCGCCTTGGAGTCCTTCAAGCAAAAGTGGGAGCTTTTCAGAGTGGCGTGCGACCAAGCCGAGGAATTGGTCGAGTCCGTCCGACAACGAATCGGATCCGAGTGCCTTGTCGACGAAGCAACCGGAGGCGGCGCCGGCGGAGCGAGCGCCGCCGCTTCTCAGGGTATACCTCCGATTAGTGCCGTACGACTCGAACAGATGAGCAAGGCGGTGCGGTGGCTTGTCATCGATTTGCAACACGGATCCGGCGGTGCGGCCGGCGGTGTGGCGGGTGGTGGGGCGGGTCATGGTGGTGGAGCTCACTTACATGGTCCTGGGCCTACAGGGTTCGATGCCAGATTCACTGAGGACGGGACGCAGTAGTTAGGTCAGTTTAGAAAGCTGTTTTATTTGTTAGTTAATAATTTGTGTTTGTATTAATTTTAGAAAACTATGGTGTATTGTTATTTAAAAACAAAGATCATCTCTATTGGGATACAAAGTTTGATTGCTTCCTTGTCCATGTGTAGTATCCACCATGTTCAATGGATGAAGTGGTTGCAGCTAGTTAAACACAAACCAATATGTAACCTGCTTGACTTAATGGCATCAGTTTTCATTAATTAATAACAATTAACAGTAGCTTATATTAATATGATACACAAGACCTAAATCAGCTTGTTGGGATTTACTTCAATCTATTACATCTAACCTTTGATGTTGAGTTATTGCAAAGTTTAATATGTTGAGGTTGTCAAATCAACACCCTTGTTAAAACGGTTACATATAAATATCAGAACATATCAGCATCTAAAACTAAGTTTCCTACAAACTATGTAATTAATGATTTTTCTAAAGCATAGAAGTCTACTAAAATCACTAAAATCAGGGATCAAAACAAACTTACCAGTACTGCATGAAACTGGAGGGTCTTTCTGCAAATCTTTCGGTTCCTTTGAATTCTCTTGGTTTCCATTGCTTACAACTTACAAGACCTGGTAACAAGCAACCCAATAATAGCCAAAATATCTAACTTACTGACAAGCGTTCAGATATCCCATGCCAGAAAATAGAGATAGATTCGAAAGTTATCAGAACAGCATCTGATAATTAACCAAAGACCTCACATGTTTCTGTAGCTAATACTTATTTTCGTGCAACCATGCTTAAATTGAGTGAGAGAAGGAATTGACAACGGGAAACAAACATTCTTCATAAATTGCAAAGTCAAATAAGAATTACACACTCAAATACTAAAAATATGTTAAGTTGTTAACACTTTATATCCAACGAAAAAACGTAAACATTTGAGATTTTCAAATTATATACCAGACATTCCCTGTGACATTTGTTATGATGCGGAAATACTAAAAGAAACTACATTTTAATATGAAAACATGTGAATTTCAATATGCAAATCTCTGACAAGTCAGACTCAGACCATATACAAATAACCCCCATTAGCCATCTCGTCTCTGGATTCTTCTCCTCCAATCCAGCATCCTCCTGGTGGAAGGTATTTCCTCTTCTAATTTGGACCTTATTTTTTTTTTATTTTGGGATCCATTCTCTGGTATTTTTGTTTAATTTCTCCTTATTTTTCTTCCTTGGATTTGCTTAAAAGGAGGGTTGGAAAGTGACAATAATGGCGATAGTGGAGTAAATTAGTAGATCTACTTCAAGTCTTCAACTTTCTGTTTTGCGCTATTTGCAGTTTTCTCCTCTGTCTTCAATTGCGATGCCTGAGATCTATCTCTCCCCCCAATTAAATCTCCTGATCGGAACCGACGTTGGGTTAGGAGTTGAACTCGATTGGCACGATTCAAAGGGGAAATTTAGGTCTGCCGAAATCGCGAGAAGAAGGTAGAAATTTCCAAGGAATTGGTTTGGCGGAGAAAGGCGTGATATTTGAGAACTTGATACCCTTGCCACTTTCTCTCTCTGTGTATAAAATCCGAATAAATTATTTTCCCTGTCGTCTTCCCTCCCTAGCGCAGTCAAAATCAACAGGCGTACCTCCCCTCTTCCACCCTTCTGTAAGCTACTTTTTTTTTTTTGCTTTGGTCTTTTTGTTACAATCTTAGTTAACTAACAAATCCCTAATTAGAAGAAACATACTTCTGAATTGTTTATTTCTCTACTCAATTTCATGTGCTTCTGCAAAATTGGACAAGCTATTCCCACCTAGTTTTCAAAATAATTTTTTATGTTTGTATTTGTCTAATTCATTCTAATTAATTCCTATATTTCCCTTATGAAGTCGACTTCTTAATGAAATTTCAAGTATTTTGTTAATCTAGTCTCTGGACAATTTGTGTTGTCATTTGCAAATTAACATTGAGTACCTAATTGTATTGTGTCTATTGAGTTATTTTAACTTGTTATATCATTTACAGATTAGTTTATATAGTACCTTCTCTTTTTGAAGCAAAAATGACGATATTGTCCTAAATTCTAAATGTTTTTGTTAAATTTAGATATTGCATGTCTATTGTGTGGTAATGCAATTATTTTTCTTGGGTATTGTATCAAACATTTGATGTGCCCTTTTTCAGGTCCGGATTGTATACGTGAAATGTACTGGAGAGATAATCTCCATCTAAATCCAAATGTTACAGATTGAATATATTTATTTATTGAGTTTCACTGGGGGAAATATTTGCATGGAATTAAATTAGTGGTTACATTAATTGTGCTCATTTGGTGAAGATCAAGTTATGAAAAGCATCTTGATGAAGTGCAGCCTGATGAAGTGCAAACCGGTGAAAAAAGTATTAGAGAGCGGTTACTCTACATTGACGAAGATGATGAACACTCATCTTCTTGAAGTTCTCCGAGAACAACAGCTAAAGGGTTTAAAAGGTGATAGGAGTTTCCAAATAGATTGTGCAGATGAACTTAAGGACCGATGGTTGCAGCGGAATGGGTTCGATGGCTGTTTCTTCATGTTGAATGCTTAGTTATTTTGGGATGGTGCAACAAACTCTTTAAGCAACATCATTTTTATTACTATAAATTATATTTATTTTAGTCTTATAGAATTTATATATTGTGATTCTTAGAACCTGTCGTAGCTAGCCAATAAATAGTATTTGATGCATTGCATCGATTACTTAATAACATTTTTTTGTTATTTTCTTTTGGCGCTCTATTTTATGATCAATTGCATGTTCAGTGCACGTTTGATTGAGGCTCAAACCTTTTTAAGCTTTCAGCGAAAAGAAAATAAATTTGCAATGGCAGCAGGGAATCAGTTTTATTTTGAACTAGGCAAGGCACGTTCTCCAATAATGTCCATGTTTTTCCAATATATACCGGTTGAGTTAAGCAACTTGAGGTTCAACTCTATATATAATATACACATGCTGATTCATAAAGTCCGGAATGTACTGGTATACTGTGTCAAATAATATTTTCATTTTCACGTATCACATATTAAAGTCCGCCCACACATTAGGTGGACATGCTAATTTTTTCCCGTAAAGTGTTATGAACAAAAGTCAAGCAAGTATAATTATTTTAAATAAGTAAATTTAAATTAATAGATGGTCATATAAACAAGCTTCTGTCCCTAAATTGTCCAGTTAAAATGAAAGCAATCAGCTTTAAAATTCGTAAATTTAATTATTGAAGGTCTGAAAGTATCATTTTGATGCTTAATTTTTTCGAATTTTACTAAATTAGTTATTAAAAATTTACTAATTTAATATAGACACTTTATACTATAAGCTTTATTCCTTTGTATTGGTTGTTATTAATTAGTCAGTGTCATGTCAATTGAACAAAATTATTACTTTATTAGCGACAAAAAAAATAATGCAACTACAGGTGTGTTGAAAATAGGGCTAGCAAAATAACTCGTGGCTCGTGACTCGCTCGAGGTCGATTCGACAATTACTCGAAATGAGCTCGCTCGAATAAAATTCAAATTATTAACGAATCGAGCTTTTAAAACTCGAAATAATAACGAGTCGAATACAAGCTATACACAACTCGCTCGTTTGTAGTTCGCGAATTAGTTAGCTTGAATTTGTATATACTGAGAGGTCATATGGTATATATGAAGTCCAAGCCCAGTTCAGTTTTTTTAGACTTAACCTAGGTTTTCCCTCCCAACAATTTCAAAATCCCACCACCATCAGAGATATTCTCTGGAATATTCTTGCTACCTCTATCTCTTCGCCTAATCACCTCGCTCTAGTTCTTAGTTCTACAGACTCTCGTTGCCTCTTTCTCACTGCCGTTGATTCTACACCAGTATCGTGACCTTGAATGGCAGGTAACCCTGTTTAGTCAAGATCTATATGCAATTTGAGCTATTAACGAATCAAATCGAGTTAGCTCGAATTAAATTCAAATCAAATAAAGGGCGGATATTTGAGTTCGAAATTCCTTTGCGACTCAAATTCGAGCTAGGGCTAGCTCGCTCAAACTCGACTCGTTGCCAGCCCTAGTTGAAAATTGCATGTTCACATTTTATGGCAAGTTTTTAATTTTAAACCGTGGGTGACTCTATGGGTCTATATTAATTTATGTAGCACCATTGATTTAATTTAATTGATCAAGTTAAATTTGCCAAAAAATAAGTTCCAAATAAACTTTGACAAGCTAAACACAATTTTTATATTCTTGCGGGGCCTCTTGGTAAGTATCACTTTCTCTCTTGTGCTCCCGTTCCTTATCCAAAGTCCAGAGAGAGCTCTTTTCATGGATCGGAGCGACAAGGAGTGAGCAGCTAGCAGCCATAACGGCTCTATTTGATTGATACTATGGTGAGATCTTTCCAAATCGCACCTAACAGCTCCATTATCCCTATTAAATTTCACGGATTAAGAATTTCTGATTTCATTCTAAGTCATTTCATCACAATAATCTATATTTAAACTCTTTATATTGTTCAGACCAAGATTCATACTTTGCTTATTAAAAAAAATTGGATTATACATGGTAATTACGCATATAAAGTGCAAATAATGCAATTCTGAGTATCATTCGAGCATTTTAATCGTTTCTAGATTCATTCTAAGTCATTTCATCACGATAATCTACATTTAAACTCTTTATACTTTGCAGACTAAGATTCATATCTTGTTTATTCAAAAATATTGGATTATACATGTTAATTATGCATATAAAGTGCAAATAATGCAATTATGAGTATTATTTGAACATTTCAATCATTTCTGAATTCATTCTAAGTCATTTTATCATAATAATCAACAATTAAAAAGAATGTATGATTCATTCTAAGTCATTTTATCATTCTAAGTCATTTTATCATAATACTGTCTAGAATATGATTCATATTGTATTTATTCAAAAAAAATGTATTATACATGGTAATTACGCATATAAAGTGAAAATAATGCAATTCTGAGTATCATTTGAGCATTTCAATCGTTTCTGGATTCATTCTAAGTCATTTCATCACAATAATATACATTTAGGCTATGTTTGGCAGCCTTACGAACAGAGGTATTCGTGAATGTCACTGTTCGGCACGAACCAAACATGTAGCGAATAAGAACACATGCTTGTTCAGGTCTGTATCCTGGATTCTAGAAAATTAGAGAATACGCGAACTGGAATTGGCGAACATGGAAATGATTTTTTTATTCCTCCCCATTCGCGAGCATGGGTTCGCTGCACGTGAACCAAACATACCCTTAAACTCTTTATAATGTCTATAATATGATTCATTTTTTATTTATTAAAAAAGATTGGATTATACAAAGTAATTACGCATATAAATTTCAAATAATGCAATTCTGAGTATCATCTGAACTTTAACATCGTTTCTGGATTCAATTTAAGTCATTTCATCACAATAATCTACTTTTGAACTCTTTATGCTATCCAGACTAAGATTCATATCTTATTTATTCAAAAGATTGGATTATACATGGTAATTACGCATATAAAATACAAATAATGCGATTCTGAGTATCATTTGAGTATTTCAATCATTTCTGGATTCATTCTAAGTCATTTCATCACAATAATCTACATTTAAACTCTCTATACTGTCCAGACTAAGATTCATATCTTGTTTATTCAAAAATATTGTATTACACATGGTAATAACGCATATAAAGTGCTAACAATACAATTCTGATTAATATTTGAGCATTTCAATTGTTTCTAGATTTATTCTAAATCATTTTATCACAATAATCTGCATTAAAACTCTTTACACCGTCGAAATATGATTCATATCTTATTTATTCAAAGAGATAGCATTATACATGGTAATTACGCATATAAAGTGTAAATAATGCAATTATGAGTATCATTTTAGCATTTCAATCGTTTCAGGATTAATTCTAAGTTATTTCATCACAATAATCTACATTTAAACTTTTTATACTATCAAGAATATGACTCATAACTTATTTATTTAATAAGATCGGATTATACATGATAATTATGCATATAAAGTGCAAATAATTTAATTTTGAGTAACATTTGAGTTTTTCAGTTTTTTGTAGATTCATTTTAAGTCATTTCATCACAATAATCTACATTTAAACTCTTTATATTGTCCAGACTAGGATTCATATCTTGTTTATTAAAAAAGAATTGATTATACATGGTAATTACGCATATAAATTGCAAATAATGCAATTCTGAGTATCCTTTAAGCATTTCAATCGTTTCTGGATTCATTCTAAATCATTCCATCATAATAATCTACATTTAAACTCTATATACTGTATAGAAAATGATTCATATCTTATTTATTCAAAATTTTTGGATTATAAATGGTAATGACGCATATAAAGTGTAAATAATGCAATTCTATATATCATTTGAGCATTACAGTCGTTTTTGGATTCATTCTAAGTCATTTCATCACAATAATCTATATTTAAACTCTCTATACCTTCTAGATTATGATTCATATCTTGTTTATTAAAAAAGACAGGATTGTACATGGTAATTATGAATATAAACTGCAAATAATGTAATTTTGAGTAACATTTTAGTTTTTCTGTCTTTTCTAGATTCATTTTAAGTAATTTTATCACAATAATCTATATTTAAACTCTTTATACTGTCCAGACTAAAATTCATATCTTGTTTATCCAAAAAGATTTGATTATACATGGTAATTACGCATATAAAATGCAAATAATGCAATTCTGAGTATCTTTTGAGCATTTCAATCGTTTCTGGATTCATTCTATGTAATTTCATCACAATAATCTACATTTAAACTCTGTATAATGTATATAATATGATTCATTTCTTATTTATTCAAAAAGATTGGATTATATAAGGTAATTACGCATATAAAGTGCAAAAAATGCAATTCTGAGTATCATTTGAGCATTTCAATCCTTTCTGGATTCTTTCTAAGTAATTTCATCAAAATAATATACATTTAAACTCTTTGTACTGTCTAAAATTTTATTCATGTTTTATTTATTGAAAAAGATTGGCTTATACATGATAATTACAAATATAAAAAGCAAATAATGTAATTTTGAGTATCATTTAAGTATTTCAATCGTTTCTGGATTCATTCTAAGTAATTACATCGTAATAATCTATTTTTAAACTCTTTATACTGTCCAGACTAAAAATCATATCTGGATTATTCAAAAATATTGGATTATACATGGTAATTACGCATATAAAGTGCAAATAATGCAATTCCGAGTGTCATTTGAGAATTTCAATCGTTTCTGGATTCATTCTAAGTCATTTCATCACAATAATCTACATTTAAACTCTTTATACTGTCTAGAATATGATTCATATATGGTTTATTCAAAAAGATTGGATTATAAATGGTAATTACGCATATAAATTGCAAATAATGCAATTCTGAGTATCATTTGAGCATTTTCATAATTTCTGGATTCATTTTATGTCATTTCATCACAATAATCTTCATTTAAACTCTTTATACTGTCTAGAATATGATTCATTTCTTATTTATTCAAAAAGATTGGATTATACATGTTAATTACACATATAAAGTGCAAATAATGCAATTCTGAGTATCATTTGAGCATTTCTATCTTTTCTTGATTCATTCTAAATCATTTCATCACATAATCTACATTTAAACTCTTTATACTATCTAAAATATAATTGATATCTTATATATTCAAAGAGATTGGATTATACATGGTAATTAAGCATATAAAGTGCAAATACTGCAATTATGAGTATCATTTGAGCATTTCAATAGTTTCAGGATTAATTCTAAGTCATTTCATCATAATAATCTGCATTCAAACTATTTATACTGTCTAGAATATGATTCATATCTTATTTATTTAAATAGATTGGATTATACATGGCAATTACGCATATAAAGTGCAAATAATGCAATTCTGAGTACCGTTTGAGCATTTCAATCATGTCTGGATTCATTCTAAGTCATTTCATCACGATAATCAACATTTAAACTCTATATACCATCCAGAATTAGATTCATATCTTGTTTATTAAAAAAAATTGGATTATGCATGTTAATTACACATATAAATTGCAAATAATGCAATTCTAAGTATCATTTGAGCATTTCAATTGTTTCTTGATTCATTCTTAGTCATTTCATCATAATAATCTATATTTAAAATCTTCATACTGTCTAGATTATGATTCATATATTTTTTTTTTCAAAAAGATTGGATTTTACATGGTAATTACGTTTATAAAGTGCAAATGAAGCAATTTTGAGTATCATTTGAGTATTTCAATCGTTTTTGGATTCATTCTAAGTCATTTCATCACAATAATCTGCATTTAAACTCTTTATACTGTCTAGAATCTGATTCATATATTGTTTATTCAAAAAGATTGTATTATCAAGGCAATTACGAATATAAAGTGCAAATAATTCAATTCTGAGTATCATTTGAGCATTTTAATCGTTTCTGGATTCATTCTAAGTCATTTCATCACAATAATCTGTATTTAAACTCTTTATACTATCCATAATATGATTCTAATCTTATTTATTCCAAAATATTGGATTATACATGGTAATTACGCATATAAAGTGCAAATAATGCAATTCTGAGTATCATTTGAGTATTTCAATCGTTTCTCGATTCATTCTAAGTCATTTCATCGCAATAATCTACATTTAAACTCTTTATACTGTACAAAATAAAATTCATATTTTGTTTATTCAAAAAGATTGGATTATACATGTAATTACGCATACAAAGTGCAAATAATGCAATTCTGAGTATTATTTGAGCATTTCAATCGTTTCTGTATTCATTCTAAGTCATTACATCACTATAATCCACATTTAAACTCTTCATACTGTCTAAAATATGATTCATACCTTTTTTATTCAAAAAAATTGGATTATACAAGGTAATTACGCATATAAATTGCAAATAATGCAATTCTATGTATCATTTGAGCATTTTAATCGTTTCTAGATTCATCCTAAGTCATTTCATCACAATAATCTACTTTCAAACTCTTTATACTGTCTAGATTACAATTCAAATCTTGTTTTTTCAAAAAGAAAATATTGTACATGGTAATTATGCATATAAATTGCAAATGAAGCAATTATGAGTATCTTTTGAGCATTTCAATCGTTTCTGGATTCATTCTAAGTCATTTGATCACAATAATAAGTATTTAAACTCTTTATACTGTCTAGAATATGACTCATATCTTATTTATTCAATAATATTGGATTACACATGGTAATTACGCATATAAAGTGCTAATAAAACAATTCTGAGTATCATTTGAGCATTTCAATCGTTTCTGGATAAACATTTCATCACAATAATTTTTATTTAAACACTTTATATTGTCCAGACAAAAATTCATATCTTCTTTATGCAAAAATATTGAATTATAGTTGGTAATTATGCATATAAAGTGCAAATATTACAATTGTGAGTATCCTTTGAGCATTTCAATCGTTTCTGGATTCATTCTAAGTCATTTGATCATAATAATCTACATTTAAACTCTTTTTAATGTCTATAATATGATTCATACCTTATATATTCAGAAAGATTGGATTATACATGGTAATTACGCAGATGAAAATCAAATACTGCAATTTTGAGTATCATTTAAGAATTTCCATCGTTTCTGGATTCATTCTAAGTAATTTCAACACAATAATCTTTATTTAAACTCTTTATACTGTCTAGAATATGACTCATATCTTATTTATTCATTAATATTGGATTACACATGGTAATTACGCATATAAAGTGCAAATAATACAATTCTGAATATCATTTGAGCATTTCAATCATTTCTGGATAAATTTTAAGTCATTTCATCACAATAATCTTCATTTAAACTCTTTATAATGTTCAGACTAAGATTCATATCTTGTTTATTCAAAAATATTGGATTGTACTTGGTAATTACGGATATAAAGTGCAAATAATGTAATTGTGAGTAACCTTTGAGCATTTCAATCATTTCTGGATTCATTGTAAGTTATTTCATCAAACTAATCTAAATTTAAACTCTTTATAATGTCTAGAATGTGATTCATATCTTATTTATTCAAAAAGATTGTATTATACTTGGTAATTATGCATATAAAAAGCAAATAATGCAATCCATAGTATCATTTAAGTATTTAAATCGTTTCTGGATTCATTTTAAGTCATTTTATCGCAATAATCTACATTAACTCTTGATACTGTCCAGACTAAAATTGATATTTTGTTTATTCAAAAATATTGGATTATTAATGGTAATTACGCATACAAAGTGCAATTAATGTAATTCCGAGTATCATTTGAGACTTTTAATCGTTTCTGGAGTCATCATAAGTCATTTCATCACAAGAATCTACAGTTAAACTTTCTATACTGTCAAGGATCTGATTCATATATTGTTTATTCAAAAAGATTGGATTATACAAGGTAATTACGCATATAAATTGCAAATAATGCAATTCAAAGTATCATTTGAGCATTTCAATCGTTTCTAGATTTATTCTAAATCATTTCATCACAATAATCTATATTTAAACTCTTTATAATGTCTAAATTATGATTCAAATATTATTTTCTCGAAAAGACAGGATTGTACATGGTAATTACGCATATAAAGTACAAATAATGCAATTCTGAGTATCATTTGAGCACTTTAATCGTTTCTGGATTCATTTTAAGTAATTTCATCACAATAATCAGCATTTAAACTCTTTATACTGTCTAAAATATGATTCTCATCTTATTTATTCCAAAAAATTGGATTATACATGGTAATTACGCATATAAAGTGTAAATAATGCAATTCTGAGTATCATTTGAGCATTTCAATCGTTTCTGGATTCATTCTAAGTCATTTCATCACAATAATCCACATTTAAATTCTTTATAGCATCCTGAATAAAATTCATATTTTATTTATTCAAAAAGATTGGATTATACATGTAATTACGCATACAAAGTGCAAATAATGCAATTCTGAGTATTATTTGAGCATTTCAATCTTTTCTGGATTCATTCTAAGTCATTACATCACTCTAATCCACATTTAAGCTCCTGTTAAAAATATGATTCATATCTTGTTTATTCAAAAAGATTTGATTATACAAGGTAATTACGCATACAAAGTGCAAATAATGCAATTCTAAGTATCATTTGAGCATTTCAAACGTTTTTAGACTTAATCTAAGTCATTTCATCACAATAATCTATATTTAAACTCTTTATACTGTCTAGATTATGATTCTAATCATGATTTTTCAAAAAGACAGGATTGTACATGGTAATTGCGCATATAAAGTGTGAATGAAGCAATTCTGAGTATCCTTTGAGCATTTCAATCGTTCCTGGATTCATTCTAAGTCATTTCATTAAAATAATCAGCATTTAAACTCGTTATACTGTCTAGAATATGACTCATATCATATTTATTCAATAATATTGGATTACACATGGTAATTACGCATATAAAGTGCTAATAATACAATTCTGAATTATCATTTGAGCATTTCAATCGTTTCTGGAAAAGGTTTAAGTCATTTCATCGCAATAATCTTCATTTAAACTCTTTATACCATCCAGACTAAGATTCATATCTTGTTTATCCAAAAATATTGGATTATAATCGGTAATTATTGCATATAAAGTGCAAATAATGCAATTGTGAGTAACCTTTGAGCATTTCAATCGTTTCTGGATTCATTCTAAGTCATTTCATCACAGCAATCTACATTTAAACTCATTATAATGTCTAGAATATAATTTATATCTTATTTATTCAAAAAAATGATTAAACAAGGTAATTACACATAGGAAAATCAAATAATGCAATTTTGAGTATCATTTAAGCATTTTATTCATTTCTGGATTGATTCTAAGTCATTTCTTCGTAAAAAAATCTACATTTACACTCTATATACTGTGCAGACTAAAATTCATATCTTGTTTATTCGAAATTATTGTATTATAAATGATAATTAGGCATATAAATTGCAAATATTTCAATTTCGAGTATCATTTGTGAATTTCAATCTTTTCTAGATTTATTCTATGTCATTTCATCACAATGATCTACATTTAAACCCTTTGTACTGTCTAAAATCTTATTCATATATTGTTTATTCAAAAAGATTGGATTATACATGGTAATTACGAATATAAAGTGGAAATAATGCAATTCTGAGTATTATTTGAGCATTTCTATCGTTTCGGCATTCATTCTAAGTCATATCATGAGAATAATCTACATTTAAACTCTTTATACTATCCAGACTAAGATTCATATCTTGTTTATTCAAAAATTTTGGATTATACATGGTAATTACGCACATAAAGTGCAAATAATGTAATTATGAGTATCATTTGAGCATTTCAATCGTTCTGGATTCATTCTAACATCGCCATAATCTACATTTAAACTCTTAATACTGTCTAGAATATTACTCATATCTTATTTATTTAAAAAGATTAGATTATACATCGTAATTACTCATATAAATTGCAAATAATGCAATTCTGAGTAACCTTTGAGCATTTTAATCGTTTCTGGATTCATTCTAAGTCATTTCATCACAATAATCAACATTTAAACTCTTTATACTATCCAGAATTAGATTCATATCTTGTTTATTCGAAAATTTTGGATTATACATGGTAATTACGCATATAAAGTGCAAATAATGCAATTCTCAGTATCATTTGAGCATTTCAATCGTTTCTGAATCAATTCTAAGTCCAGCACAATTTTCTACATTTAAACTCTTTATACTGTCAACATTATGATTCATATCTTGTTTATTCAAAAAGAAAGGATTTTACATGGTAATTACGCTTATAAAGTGCAAATGAAGCAATTCTGAGTATCATTTGAGTATTTCAATCATTTCTGGATTCATTCTAAGTTATTCCATCACAATAATCTACATTTATACTCTTTATACTATCCAGAATAAAATTCATATTTTGTTTATTCTGAAAGATTGGATTATACAAGGTAATTACGCATATAAAGTGCAAATAATGCAATTCTGAGTACCATTTGAGCATTTTAATCGATTCAGGCTTCATTCTAAGTCATTTCATCACAATAATCTGCATTTAAACTCTTTATACTATCCAGAATATGATTCTTATCTTATTTATTCCAAAAGATTGGATTATACGTGGTAATTACGCATATAAAGGGCAAATAATGCCATTATGAGTATCATTTGAGTATTTCAATCGTTTCTTGTTTCATTCTATGTCATTTCATCGCAATAATCTATGTTTAAACTCTTTATACTGTCCCGAATAAAATTCATATTTTGTTTATTCAAAAAGATTTGATTATACATGTAATTACGCATACAAAGTGCAAATAATGCAATTCTGAGTATCATTTGAGCATTTCAATCGTTATTGGATTCATTTTAAGTCATTACATCACTATAATCCACATTTATACTCTTTATACTGTCTAAAATATGATTCATATCTGGTTTATTCAAAAAGATAGGATTATACAAGGTAATTACGCATATGAAGTGCAAATAATGCAATTCTATGTATCTTTTGAGCATTTCAATCGTTTCTAGATTCATTCTAAATCATTCATAGCAAAAATCTACATTTAAACTCTTTATACGGTCTAGATTATTTTTCAATAAGACAGGATTATACATGGTAATTATGCAAATAAAGTGCAAATGAAGCAATTCTGAGTATCATTCGAGCATTTCATTCTAAGTTATTTCATCACAATAATCAGCATTTAAACTCTTTATACTGTCTAGAATATGACTCATGTATTATTTATTCAATAATATTAGATTAAACATGGCCATTACGCATATAAAGTGCTAATAATACAATTCTGAGTATCATTTGAGCATTTCAATCGTTACTGGACAAATTTTAAGTCATTTCATCACAATAATCTTCATTTAAACACCTTATACTGTCCAGAAAAATATTCATTTCTTTTTTATTCAAAAATATTAGATTATACTTGGTAATTACTTAAAGTGCAAATAATGCAATTCTGAGTATCCTTTGAGCATTTCAATCGTTGCTGGATTCAGTCAAAGTCATTTCATCACAATAATCTACATTTGAACTCTTTACAATGTCTAGAATATGATTCATATCTTATTTATTCAAAAAGATTCGATTATACATGGTAATTACGCATATGAAAAGAAAATAATGCAATTCTGAGTATCATTTAAGCATTTCAATCATTTCTGGATTCATTCTAAGTAATTTCATCGTAATAATCAACATCTAAACTCTTTATACTGTCCAAACTTAAATTCATATCTTGTTTATTGAAAAATATTGGATTATACATGATAATTACGCATATAAATATCAAATAATGCAATTCCGAGTATCGTTTGAGAATGTCAATCGTTTCTGGATCCATTCTAAGTCATTTCATCACAATAATTTAAATTTAAACTTATTATATTGTCTAGAATCTAATTCTTATATTGTTCATTCAAAAAGATTGGATTATACAAGGTAATTACGCATAGAACGCGCAAATCATGCAATTCTGAGTATTATTTGAGCATTTTAATCATTTTTTGATTAATTCTAATTCATTTCATCACAATTATAAGCATTTAAACTCTTTATACTGTCTAGAATATGATTCTTATCTTATTTATTCCAAAAGATTGGACTACACATGGTAATTACACATATAAAATGTAAATAATGCAATTCTGAGATCATTTGACCATTTCAATCGTTTCTGGATTCACTATAAGTTATTTCATTGCAATAATCTACATTTAAGCTCTTTATACTGTCCAGAATAAAATTGATGTTTTGTTTTTTTCAAAAATATTGGATTACGCATACAAATTGCAAATAATGCAATTCTGAGTATCATTTGAGTATTTCAATCGTTTCTGGATTAATTCTAAGTCATTTCAACACAATAATCTACATTTAAACTGTTTATACTGTCTAAAATATGATTCATATCTTATTTATTCAATAATATTGGATTACACAAGATAATTACGCATATATTGTGTAAATATTACAATTCTGAGTATCATTTGAGCATTTCAATCGTTTCTGGATAAATTTTAAGTCATTTTGTCACAAGAATTTTTATTTATACACTTTATACTGTCCAGACTAAGATTCATATCTTGTTTATTCAAAAATATTAGATTATACATGGTAATTACGCATATAAAGTGCAAATAATGTAATTGTGAGTATCCTTTGAGGATTTCAATCGTTGCTGGATTTATTCGAAATCATTTCATCACAATAATATTCATTTAAACTCTTTATGTCTAGAATATGATTCATATCTTATTTATTCAAAAATATTGGATTATACATGGTAATTACGCATATGAAAAGCAAATAATGCAATTCTGAGTATTATTTTAAGCATTTCAATCGTTTCTGGATTCAATTTAAGTCAATTCATCGCAATAATCTACATTAAAACTCTTGATACTATCCAGACTAAAATTCATATCTTGTTTATTCAAAAATATTGGATTATACATGTAATTACGCATTCAAAGTGCAAATAATGCAATTCTGAGTATCATTAAGCATTTCAATCGTTTCTGTATTCATTCTAAGTCATTACATCAATCTAATCCACATTTAAACACTTTATACTGTTAAAAATATGATTCAAATTTAGTTTATTCAAAAAGATTTGATTTTACAAGGTAATTACGCATATAAAGCGAAAATAATGCAATTCAAAGTATAATTTGAGCATTTCAATCATTTCAAGATTCATTCTAAGTCATTTCGTCGCAATAATATACATTTAAACTCTTTGTACTGTCTAGATTATGATTCAAATCTTGTTTTTTTCAAAAAAAAACAGCATTGTACACGATAATTACGCATATAAAGTGCAAATGAAGCAATTCTGAGTATCATTTGAGCATTTCAATCGTTTCTGGATTCATTTTAAGTCATTTCATTACAATAATCAGCATTTGAACTCTTTATACTGTGTAAAATATGATTCTTATATTATTTATTCCAAAATATTGGATTATACATGGTAATTACGCATATAAATTGCAAATAATGCAATTCTGAGCATCTTTTGAGCATTTCAATCGTTTCTGGATTCATTCTATTTCATTTCATCGCAATAATCTACATTTAAACTCTTTATAGTGTTCAGAATAAAAATCATATTTTGTTTATTCAAAAAGACTGGATGATACATGTAAATAACGCATTCAAAGTGCAAATAATGCAATTCAAAGTATCATTTCAGAATTTCAATTGTTTCTTGATTCAATCTAAGTCATTTCGTCACAATAATCTACATTGGAACTCTTTGTACTGTCTATATTATGATTCAAATCATGTTTTTTCGATAAGACATGATTGTACTTGGTAATTACGCATATAAAATGCAAATAATGGAATTCTGAGTATCATTTAATATTTTCTGGATTCATTTTAAGTCATTTCATCACAATAATCAGCATTTACATTATTTATACTGTGTAAAATATGATTCTTATATTATTTATTCTAAAATATTGGATTATACATGGTAATTATGCATATAAAGTGCAAATAATGCAATTCTGAGCATCATTTGAGCATTTCAATCATTTCTGGATTCATTTTAAGTCATTTCATCACAATAATCAGCATTTGAACTCTTTATACTGTGTAAAATATGATTCTTTTATTATTTATTCCAAAATATTGGATTATACATGGTAATTACGCATATAAAGTGCAAATAATGCAATTCTAAGTTTGAGCATTTCAATTGTTTCTGGATTCATTCTATTTCATTTCATCGTAATAATCTATATTTAAACTCTTTATAGTGTCCAGAATAAAAATCATATTTTGTTTATTCAAAAAGATTGGATGATACATGTAATTACGCATTCAAATTGCAAATAATGCAATTCAAAGTATCATTTGAGCATTTCAATCGTTTCTGGATTCATTCTAAGTCATTTGATCACAATAATCTACATTGAAACTTCTTATTCTGTCTATATTATGATTCAAATCTTGTTTTTTCGAAAAGATAGGATTGTACTTGGTAATTACGCATATAAAATGCAAAAAATAGAATTCTGAGTATCATTTAATCATTTCTGGATTCATTTTAAGTCATTTTATCACAATAATCAGCATTTAAACTCTTTATACTGTGTAAAATATGATTCTTATATTATTTATTCCAAAGTATTGGATTATACGTTGTAATTATGGATATAAATTGCAAATAATGCAATTCTGAGCATCATTTGAGCATTTCAATCGTTTCTGGATTATTCTAATTCATTTAATCGCAATAATCTATATTTAAACTCTTTATAGTGTCCAGAATAAAATTCATATTTTGTTTATTCAAAAAGATTGGATTATACATGTAATGACGCACTCAAAGTGCAAATAATGCAATTCTGAATATCATTTGAACATTTCAATCGTTTATGTATTCATTTTAGGTCATTACATCAATCTAATCCACATTTAAACTCTTTATACTGTTAAAAATATGATTCATATTTAGTTTATTGAAAAAGATTGGATTTTACAAGGTAATTACGCATATAAAATGAAAATAATGCAATTCAAAGTATTATTTGAGCATTTCAATCATTTCAAGATTCATTCTAAGTCATTTCGTCGCAATAATCTACATTTAAACTCTTTATTCTGTCTAGATTATGATTCAAATCTTGTTTTTTTCAAAAAGACAGCACTGTACACGGTAATTACGCATATAAAGTGCAAATGAAACAATTCTGGGTATCATTTGAGCATTTCAATTGTTTCTGGATTCATTCTAAGTCATTTTAATACAATAATCAGCATTTATACTGTCTAGAATATGACTCATTATGCTGTCTTGAATATGACATATATTATTTATTCAATAATATTTAGACTGTCTAGAATGTGACTCATATCTTATTTATCCAATCTTCTTATTTATTAAAAAAGATTGGATTATACATGGTGATTACGTATATAAAATGCAAATAAAGCAATTCTGAGTATCATTTGAGCATTTCTATCGATTCTAGATTCATTCTAAGTCCTATCATCAGAATACTCTACATTTAAACCCTTTATACTATACAGACTAAGATTCATATCTTGTTTATTCAAAAATTTTGGATATGATTAAAAAATTCATATCTTGTTTATCAAGTCTAGAATATAATTCATATCTTATTTATTTAAATAGATTGGATTATACATGGCAATTACGCATATTAAGTGCAAATAATGCAATTCTGGGTATCCTTTGAGCAGTTCAATCGTTTCTGGATTCATTCTAATTCATTTCATCGCAATAATCTACATTTAAACTATTTATACTGTCCAAAATAAAATTCATATTTTGTTTATTAAAAAATATTGGATTATAAATGTAACTAGGTGGCGGAGCGCGGCTTCGCCGCGCCTTAGTGGATTTTTTGTATTTCAATTTTCACATATTGTTATGGCATTTTTCCTTTCCACTTATATTAATAACTTGATTGACTCAGTACCAGAGGCAAGCATTGCATGAATTATTAAATTTGGTCTTCGCAATGTGTGTTGTTTCGTACCGATTTAGAATTTACAAAAGTATGCAATTGGAAATGACTATGATATATACAATACTAACTCTGGTATTGACTATGATATATACAGTACTAACTCTGGTATTTTTTAATGAAAATAAAAAAGCAGACACCAGGTTTTATGCAATATTTTTCTTTTTTACATACCAAAACGATTAAAACTTCAGGCATATGGAAAAAAAGGATCCTACCAAACGGAAGCACCAAAATATACAATTTTTTACTTAGCTATCTTACTGAAACAGTAAAAAGTCATGATTATCCCCAAAAAGAGGAACAAATAAACTAAAATCACAATGATTTGGCAGTACCAGCAAAATCATCCAGTGTAAAATTTAGGGTATCAACCGAACCTTTTTTCACATCTGCTCCTTTAGCAGCCAAGAAATCCTCAACACTGCCAGTCGCATCAAACCAACCAAGTCGGATCGAGTCTCGCAAACCTTGCATGTAAATATCATCGCCATGTCATGACTTGTTGACATCTTCAAGTTTGAAAATACCTTATAAGTCACATTTTGTTGTTTATCAGACATGGAAACTACATTGGGTTTGGTTTCTGAGAATTTAGGGTCATCTTGAAGTTTTGTTGTTGGTGTTGCCGATTCAACCTTTGTACTGGCAAGCTTGATGCCGACTGTCAGATTACAACATATGTTTATATTACTCCTATATACAAAATAAATATATGATCCCAGAGATAGGATTCAGCAGTAAGCACTGTTATGTACCAAGTAACCAACTGATATTAGCCAATTTTGGTACTTGAACTTGCTTTGAACCTGACATTTCTTTGAATTTGGAAATTATCAACCTCTCTTCTGATTTTCAATTGGCTGAATACCATTGGAATACCAGAGAATTTGGTCGATGAATATCTGGTCCTCATTTTGATGCTGAGTCAGAGTGTAAGATTTGAATTTGGTAACTATCAACCTATCTTGTAATTTTCATTTGACCAGATAACATTACAATTCTAAAGAATTTGGCCAGATAATATCTGGTCCTGTTCCTTAGTACTGAGATAGGTTGCAAAAAAAAAAGGCAATTAAATTGAATCTTCCTCATTTTCTTTTAAGACACTAAATTTGCTCAATTTACTACTTCCCCCACTCAGGAACCCATTTTTCTAGTATTATACATTTGACCTCATTTCTAATTCCGACAGTAAGAAAAAAAGATGTAACTCCAAAAACCAGGCTAAGTTATCTCTCTTTGACACACATTCTCAATTTAAGCACCCAATACTACAATAATACCAGATATCAGCGAAATCATCGATATAGAGTAAAATAGAATAAAAACGAAAAATGAACTCCGCACCTGTTTGGTTCAGGCCGAGAACCGAACCAAGCCGCCTCTGAAGTAAGAACTGAACCACAACCATGGCTTGATAAAGAAGAAAGAGAGAATACGGGAGAGAGAAAGAGAGAGGCTATGGAGACGAGTAAAGGAGGGGTGAGGAGGAAATGATTGGCGGAGTAGGGGCTGGGATGACGCAGGATGTGGACGGAGAAGAGGCGGCAGCGATGTGTCGGAGGAGAAAGGAAAGAGATGCGGCATAGAGAATAGAGAGGCAAACGAAGGAAAGAGAAAGAAATTGAATCGCTAATCAACGGATCAGATTGATCAATCTACGAAAAAAATTGGACGGCTCAAATTAATCTCGGAGGGACTAATGCAGCACCGTGTCGAAACTGAAAAAAAAAACGGGATCCGACACTCACGGGATTTAATTAATACTATAGATTACGCATTGAAAGTGCAAATAATGCAATTCAGAGTATTATTTGAGAATTTTAATCGTTTCTGGATTCATTCTAAGTCATTTCATCACAATAATCTGCATTAAAACTCTTTATACTGTTAATAATATGATTCTTATCTTATTTATTCCAAAATATTGGATTATACATGGTAATTACGCATATAAAGTGTAAATAATGCAATTCTGAGTGTCATATGAGTATTTCAATCGTTTCTTATTTCATTCTAATTCATTTCATCGCAATAATCTACATTTAAACTATTTATACTGTCCAGAATAAAATTCATATTTTGTTTATTAAAAAAGATTGGATTATAAATGTAATTACGCATTGAAAGTGCAAATAATGCAATTCTGAGTATTATTTTAGCATTTCAATCGTTTCTGGCTTCATTCTTAGTCATTACATCACTATAATTCACATTTAAACTCTTTATACTGTCTAAAATATGATTCATATCTTTTTTATTCAAAAAGATTGGTATATGCATGGTAATTAGGCATATAAATTGCAAATAATGCATTTCTTAGTATCATTTAAGCATTACAATCATTTCTAGATTCATTCTAATTCATTTCATCACAATAATCTACATTTAAACTCTTTATTATGTCCAGAATAAAATTCATATTTTGTTTATTCAAAAAGATTGGATTATACATGTAATTACACATTCAAAGTGCAAATAATGCAATTTTGAGTCATTTGAGCATTTCAATCGTTTCTTGATTCATTCTAAGTCATTACATCACTCTAATCCACATTTAAACTCTTTATACTGTTAAAAATATGATTCATATTTTGTTTATTTAAAAAGATTGGATTATACAAGGTAATTACGCATATAAATTGCAAATAATGCAATTCAAAGTATCATTTGAGCATTTCAATCGTTTCAAGATTCATTCTAAGTTATTTCATCACAATAATCTACATTTAAACTCTTTATACTGTCTAGATTATGATTCAAATCGTGTGTTTTCAAAAAGACAGGATTGTACATGGTAATTACGCATATAAAGTGCAAATGAAGCAATTCTGAGTATCATTTGAGCATTTCAATCGTTTCTGGATTAATTTTAAGTCATTTCTTTACAATAATCAGCATTTAAACTCTTTATACTGTCTAGAATATGACTCATATCTTATTTATTCAATAATATTGGATTACACATGGTAATTACGCATATAAAGTGCTAATAATACAATTCTGAGTATCATTTGATCATTTCAATCGTTTTTGGACAAATTTTAAGTCATTTCATCACAATAATCTTCATTTAAACTCTTTATACCATCCAGACTAAGATTCATATCTTGTTTATTAAAAAATATTGGATTATAATTGGTAATTACGCAAATAAAGTGCAAATAATGCTATTGTGAGTATCCTTTGAGCATTTCAATCATTTTTTAATTCATTCTAAGTCATTTCATCACAACAGTCTACATTTAAACTCATTATAATGTCTAGAATATGATTCATATCTTATTTATTCAAAAAGATTGGATTATACATGGTAATTACGCATATGAAAATCAAATAATGCAATTCTGAGTATCATTTAAGCATTTCAATCGTTTCTGAATTGATTCTAAGTCATTTCTTCGAAATTGTTGGACCATAAAAAATGTGTATAATAGAAAGAAACATCAATGAAAGAAAGGTGGTGAAAAGGATATATGGGGTTTGTATAACAATTCGAGAAGGAAATAAAAAGGGAGTGTATAGGCGTGTACAACCCTAAGCATGCATATCTGACCCATAAACATGTAATAAATGACCAAGCATGAAGACATAAACAAAAAATGGTGGAATAATAATGTATCAGTGCAACAGATTAAGGAAATGATCAATTTTCAAAGCCAACCGCATGGCCCCAGTACAAAACAAATGGAGAAGAGATTATAGAGGTTTTTGAATTCTCCCTCCGTACAAAAAAAAAAAAAAAAACAAGCGATGGGTGCACTCGGTTCACAGACTTCCACAACTGACAACCAAAGGAGTACTACATGGTTTTCCAAAGACAGAAGCATGGGAAAGAGAGCAACAAATGGTGCTGGAGACGCGCCTTGACCGAAATTGATCCCTTCGCATATTAAAGATAGGTGCACACGTTTACCCTAAACCATCTCTGACAGACTCGATAGCGATATATGGTGTATGGAGAACCGAGCGCATGCAGAGAGTGAGGGAAGAGAATGTCGCTGAGAGAGAAAACTCGGTCAAGGTTTGACTGTTCCGTGAGATGAAGTTGACTACACCCAGACCTTGAAAACCAAATGAAAGGAAAATCATTGGGCCCCACCAACAGATCCTTGGCACCCCAAGAGCAGCTAAGAAGTGAAAGAAGAAAGGGAGAGGAGAGCCCAACGGAATCTGTTCCAAAGCCGGTATGTGACAAAAACCGCCGGGCCTTTCGACCAATAAGAGAGCAGGAGGTCGCCTATAAATAGAGGCAGAAGAGAAGAGACAGGGGCCTTCTTCCACGGCGTAGAGATCGACACTTCCACTCTCTTGCCAGGACTAGAATCACACATACACACACATGCACTTAGACAGAAAAGAAAGATAGACATTAGATCAAGCATTTGTCGTGCATAGTTAGGAATCGTATTAGAAGAGAAATTGCTACTTTAATTGCGAAGAAGAAGTCATATCAAAGCAAGGTAGGTAAGGAAAAAGGTAAATCGTGATCGAATTGTGTAATTGTTTGATTTTTGAATGGAATTTGCGAAATCTTGTTTTGTTTGATGCTTGAACTTCTCAATTCTGTCTTTTAAGTAGTAATTAAGTAGTATTTGATTGAATCGTCTTCTTCTCTGTCTCTTCTTGATCGAATCTTGGAATCTGAAAGTCTAAGCTATAGGGTCTATAGCCTTAGACGATCAGTGAGCATGAATTGATAATAATCTTGATTTCTCTAATGGAGTTTCTGTAATTCGATTGCTTTCTTTCTTTTAATTCGATCTCTGCTTCTTCTTTTCCCCAATCTCTGAAGGCAACCATTAAAGTCTATGCTAAGGGTTCCTTAGACATAAACTGGAGAAGGCGACCTAACTTGAGGTTCCTCATGATTAGGTGCAGTTCACGGTCTAAGCTGGGGGTTCTTCAGTTGTAGGCCTTGGTTCTTTAATGAGAGCTTACATAGCTCGAATTGGAGAACTTTTGTGTAATTCTTGAATAATTAAGCCGAAATGCTGTCGAAATTTAGTCTTGTTTTATTTCCTTCAAGTTCTGGACTAATGTGCATAAATGTGACTTTCAAGAGTACTTTGACATGATCTAATAGTTCCTGAATTGCAGATTAATGAGATGATATGACAAAATTATTAGGAAGTACATGATACTGATGAAATAGGATATCTAAATTTTTTTGGACTTTAGTGAAAACATTCTTTATACCTGATTCTTGCTAGTTGCTACATACCTTAGCCATAATTTTCATCAAAATAGTAATTAGGTGTGTCTTTGTAATTAGAAGTGGCCTTACGTTTCATAAAAAGTTAGTGTGACATATGAGCTGTCAGTACTTTTAGGTTTGTTTCATGATGAATCAGCAGGTATTGTAATTTCTATAATTCATTTCAGTAGACTTCGTTTCCTGAATAATGATAAGATAGCATTTCTTTTGACTGGCATGTTTGGTAATCAACTAAAAGGTTTGATAACTGGTTAATAAAGTTTTTTGATAATCATCATCAAATAATAGTATCATCTTGTCATAAGTTTTATTTAAGTGATGAATGATAATTAAGTAGTATGTCTTTGTATTGAGAGCATGTATGTCAGATGTATCCTGTTTGTTTAATTGTCCTTTTGTTTAATTCTCATTTGTGGTCAATCCTTTGCTGTTGAGCCTTGGTATGGTAAAAATATTCCTTCTTGCCTCCTTTCGTTAAGCAATATCATAAGCCTTCTCATAGAAATAATTGGATCCTCCTCCTATTGCAATAGCATCAAGTGCCTTTGATTGTGCATTTTAATACTTCCAGTAGTATATGTATAATGGAATAAGTCAAATTAGCAAGCTTATGAGAAAGTAGGGGTGGGAATGGGCGGGCTTGGACCGGATATCCAATATCGGTCCACTTGATTAAACTTCCCGTCCGGTCCAAATCCGGCCCCTTTAATGTTCGGTCCTGTCCAATATTTAGTTGTTGAAACTGAACTATCCATATTAGGTTCGTTCGAACTATCCATATTAGGTTCGTTCGAACTATCCAATTTTAGGTTCGGAACCGCTGTTTGCTGGGCTGCTAGCGCTATTCTATATTACATTCAAACTTCCGTTTGAGCTTTGGTCTAAATCATTTTTTTCTCTCTTAAGAATAAGAAGTAAGAAACCCATGGCCCACTTTGGACAAAATCTGAAATAAAAAAATTGGAAATATCAATCACATGGTGCCACGTCAGATTGTATGATAACTTCAAAATCCTTTTTAACTGCCACAAATTCATAGTTAAAAAAAAAGCTAATACAAAAATCAAAACGAATATAGTGCCAAACTTAAATCTCACTATCAGACCTCGAATAATTATATATATTAAACACTAATTTGTATTCAAATTGATGGTGGAAAAGAGAGCAAAACAACTCTTTGAAGACATCTAATTTATCCATCCTGATATAACAAGAGTGCTAGAACACTATTAAAGATAACAATAATATCTGTATTTAGCTGCCATGACATTTTTTAAACAAACAACATGCATCCATGAACAGAAATTTTAAAAATTGTCTAAAAACTATCTTCACATGACCATTGACCAACCTGCAAGATACCTGTAAATGAAAAGAGTAAACAAACACACCAGAAAAAAATATTAAGGTTTATAAAAAATGCAACAAGAAAACAAAAAATATTAAAGTTTAGTACAGTACATGGATTCCAATAATAAACCTAATTGTCTTTGTTTAGATTGTTTAGTACTCAGAGAGGAAATAGTTTAGTACAGTACATGAAATTTCTTTGCAAAAGATGAAGAGTTAAAAAACAAACCTTTCTATTTTGTCTATGGCATCCACCCATCTACCATAACAGCCCAAAAAATACAACCTAAATAAGATGAGTTAGCAACAGCACCATAGTGGGTCGTATCACCTCTAATCTACAAAAGTAGCAAGTTACATCAAGTACTTACCAAAACTGGATCTGACAAGTAATCAAAAGAAATAAAAAAGGGAAATCCAAAGAAATAGCAATTTACATTAGATGTCTTACAAGAATTAGACCTGACAAGTATAAAAAAATAGAAAAAGGAAATCCAAAGGAACATTTATTATACATTCTCAAATGCCTTTCAAAAACTGGTGGATATTAGTTACAGGACAATTTGCCCCTCTGTGACTTTTCTCAACAAAATATGTGGAATTGCAACAGTACAAACACCACTTGACTACTTGAGGATATAATAACTGACAGGTCTAGCTTTTCCCATGTCTTGGTTGTGGCTCCAGAAATAACCTCAAACACATCCTTTGACCAGTATAATCGTTTAGGCTCACATCATATGCAGTCCTGATAAAATAAATTTAACACAAAATAAGTACTAATTCTTAAAGTATAAAACTTTTGCACTGATATTTGGCACCTGCTCAGTTTACTGATATGAATAAACCAGTATATACCCATAAAAAAAATATTTTGCACTGATATTTGGCACCTTCTTAGTTTACTGATATGAATAAATCCACAAACAGGTCCCTGCAACTTAGGTTTTTCATCTGCCAGAATCAAATTTTGTGGGAATAGGAATGTCTCAATTATCTCCCTACAACTTAGGTTTCAGCACCAAGCTTCTATTTCTATCTAATTTATCTCCTAACAGTGCATGCACGATTTCATGAATAATCTATAGCAATCCTCGTGCTAACATTTATATTCGAACTAATTAAACTTCTATTTCTATCTAAAAAGCATCTTATGACAAGCCAAACTGATGAATCATAACTTTACAAACAAGCCCTCAAAATATCACAAAGTAAAGAAAATTGAAATGACTAACGTTGAAAAGATAGGAAGCACGTTGTATTAATCTGGTTTATTTGACTTTAGTTAACCTAGTTTGCTATTTAACCAAATGCAATGTATTATGAAAAAAAGAAAAAAGTAGCGGCCCCTTTATTCTAAATCCTGAAACCTATCTTAGTGACCATGTACCTCCTTGCTTTGTTAAAATAGTATAGACCGTGTACCATCATTTGTTAAAATAGTATAGACTATGTACCAGATTGCTTTACAAAACTCACTGGTACGAGCTCCACCTATGCCAAGCCTCGTGATTTCACTCAACAAGAAAAACGCAACCAGAAATGGCACTTAATCAAGACAAATTTGAGGAAATTAAAAAAAGGAAAATGAGCCAATGCCCAAAACCCAAAACGCAGCAGAGTCTAGAAAGAGAGAGTACTTGGCTAATTCCCAAAATCCAAAACGCAACAGAGTCTAGAGAGAAAGGCAGCAGAGACCGAGTCTAGAGAGAGAGAGAGAGAGAGAGAGAGAGAGAGTACTTGGAGGTCGAGAGGAGTCGACTGTCGACGAGACAACGACGAGGCACAAGAGGCGAAAGGCCAGAGGAGGTGGTTCATCGTGCTTCGAAGAACGAATATGAGGAGGTTGCGTGCGGCCGTTCGTCGTCGGAGAGCGGAGAGGCGGAGAGGCTAGTCGGCTCGACTCAAGGTTCGATCCTAAGGTTCGAATAGGGATCGAAGGGCCTCCATCGGACTAGGATCGATTGTAGCGGTGTCGGTTATATTGGATCGAATCGGGTATCCGGAAAATATCCGGTCCAGTTCTTTAACTGATCATATCCGGCCCTTAGGCCCGCGGATAGGCCCAGTCCATTCCCACCCCTATGAGAAAGTGGTAATTGATGGTGTAAGATAACCGGCATGGCTCCATGTATAAAGACTATTATCAAACACATGATACACCAATGAGAATTGTACATGGCATGGCATACCCTGAACCTGACCACACGTTACCACAAGGATGAAATTCAGAAAGCAACACATTGCCTAAGCCCATCACGATTTTGATAAATCAATTGTCAAATAGTAAGTCTTCATAGCGATTAATATATAGACATAGTGGGATTAGGATAAATAAATGGAAAGGCTATCTCCACGATACCAATTGGTACCAATTCTTGTAACCCCGTACCAGTGCTTGACCCTCCCACTCAACCTGGCCGACGCAATTCAAATTAAGACCACCTTCTCGTGCTCCTCTTTATCATGATTCTAATGAAACCAATTTTATCGAGTTTGGCCGCGACGATCGCCGGAAGCTAAAATTTAAGAACGCATGGATTAAACTGAATAAAAACCTAAGGCTGAAGAGATCAAATTCTCGATTTTCCGACCGATACAAGGAGACGCAGCGAAAACTGACACCACTAAGATACTCTCCTCCTTCTCATGGTTCCGACGGACTTGGCTTGGTCATCAATGGCGGCCTAGATCGTCGGAGTTCTGTCAATAAGATTTGGTCAGAAAATAAAATTAGTACAAGGATCTTTTTGTAAAATCTTCCTCCCTTTCCTCAGAACTTCAGCGCCAAAACGCCTCAGATCTTCCGTGGTTAACGGGTTACATGTTTCGTCAGATATTCATTACACCAAATTCGGTCCAGCACTGATAAGTGCAATCAAGAAGTCACGCAATCACACAATCAGAATTTTAAAGTTTTAAGTGTTTAGTTTGTTTTCCTTAAGGAATACCTTATAATTTATAATGGATTATTTATTTTCATAGCATGGCATTCCTAGTTGTTTTTAGAATAACCTCACCTTATCGTGTTTTTCCGCAATCTTCCATTACTCATTAGGTACTGTACGGCATGATAAATCTTTTGGTTCAACTAAAACCTCCAAAAAATTCCAAACTATGAATTTATGTCCTTAAGGTTATTTAAGTTGTACCCTATTTTCAAGTTAAAAATATTTTAATTATTTTTTGTATAATCGCTCCCTAGTTGGCCCCCTAGTTGCCTACCTAGAAACAGAAATTTAGAAAGCCATAAAAAATATTAAGAATATGCATCTTGCTCTGATACCAGGATGGAGGATCGATCAGAGGATACTTCAAACTTTAGTAGGTTACTATGAACACGAGAAGTAAGAAGAACACGAGCGGAAATTTTATTTATTTTATAGTATGTTACAAGAGAGGAGTTGTGAGAAAGAAAGAGAAATGAGAAGTGAAACTTGCTCGTTCTGAGCTTGTTTCGCAACTCTGAAAACAAACTCTTATATAAAGACTCGGGATGAAATCTCAATTATCACAACGGGTGCTCATTGGACTCCATCGCATGTGATTAAAGGATTTCCACAAACCTTTGTCTCCCACTCAGCTAATAGTGCATCCACTTAACCGAAAGTGAAGCACACTAACACACATTAGTGGGTATCCTACCCACTTTTTATAAAAAAAAAGTTAAAGGCACATCGAAAGTTGAACGGATGGTTATCAATCATGGGTCCACCACGTTCTAAAATACTTAACTAAGAAACAGTCAGTGGTTTTTCGTAGATTACCACCAGACTGATTATTTTATTATACAATATTTTCAAGCATTATTTTCAGTAGATTTTCTATTTACGTGATTTGATCTATTTGCTCCTTTAGTATCCAATATGCATCCCCTATTACACAGTCACAGTTCTTATAACTATATGCATATGAAATTTCCTTTTCTGTCATGGTTTTCAGCGATCGATGTCCACCAGGGTGTTTCGCATTTGCAATTCTTTGATTTGTTTTCTGATTTGGCTGTGCACATTGTATTCACTGAGGTTTTGACCCATGTCTTCATGGTGGTTGGAATGAATATTGGCGAGGATATCATTGGGAAGTGGATCTTTATTCGTTCTTGTAAGAGATGGAGTTGATTTTCTGGGATTTGCTTGTCTGCTAGTTCCTCCAGGACTGGTTCTAGCTTGCCAATGAGATTTTCCTGCTCTTTTATTAGACATTTGGACTGAAGCGTGTAGGTTGTTAAACGAGAGAGGGTATCGGCTAATGTGTTTAACCTTCCTTCAATGTTTTCAAAATTCACATGCACTCCAGTACCTGTTACAAAATCAACAAATTTAATCCATCTTACCCTTGATGGTTTATTAGATGAAGTTTTATTATAAAAGCTAATAATAGCTTGGTAATTTGTGCGTAGGGTAATTTCGGATTTATCCAAATAATGGATTTTCATTACTGAGAGTGTTTCCGTGCATGCATGTATTTCAGCATCAATTGTTGAATTAACCGTCGGGAATTTCCCACTTGCGTAGGCGCAAATCTTCTCTATTGATCTAGGATCGCCTTTCATCTTTTTCCATTTGCGAATTCCTCCCCATCCTTCCATACACCCATCAGTTTCAAGGATAATATAAGTATCTTCTGGGAGGAATTCCAAATCTGGCAGATTCTGGACTAATTCCTGAATCTTTTTTATAAGGCTTATATCGGATTGTTTAAGCCTTTTATCTCCGCGAGGACTTGTTTTTGAATAAAGAGGGCCAAGGAGGGTTCTAAGGTTATGGATATAAGATCTTGCATAATTAAGGATGTCTAGCCATGATCTTAAACCCTTATTTTTTTTTAACATCTCTATATCAAAATCTGCAATTTTCTTGATAATGTGGGGTTGCAGTTTGATTTTTCTTTTATTAATATGCGCTCCTAGGAACTCAATCTCTGGTACTGCAATCTTCATTTTTGTTGGGGATAGTACCAGTCCGTGTTTTTCGCAGATTGAGAGCATGACTTCTAGATGGCCTGCATGCTCTTCCTCATTTCTAGAAAATACCAGAATATCATTGATGTAGACAGCTATGAATGACTCCGTGCCTTTGAAACAATTATCCATTTTTCTTTAAAAAATTGCAGGAGCATTTTTCAATCCGAATGGCATTACCAACCATTCATAAAGGCCTCCAGGGACTATGAAACCTGTCCAAGGGATAGAATCCGGTTACATTGCGACTTGGTGAAATCCGCTTTTTAGGTCGAATTTAGAGAAGATTTTGCTAGTACTGATCTTCTTTAGGATTGTGTTTATTTCCGGTAGAGAATACTGATCCTTATGAGTGTTATCATTAAGGGTTCTATAGTTAAGGACCATTCTTTCTTTTCCTTTTATTTCTTTTCCAGTTTTTTCGTCTATTGAGGTTCCGGAATTTACTATGAATGCCATAGTACGATGCCTGCTCTTACTAGGTCGGATGACTCCAATGTCGAGTAAGGATTTGATATGGCGATTGAATTGCTCTTGCATCGTGGGTGTGACATGCTTTAATGGTTTATCTTCTATTGTTAAATCTGGATTAATGATATCCAGTTTGCTCACCACTTTATTTTTTGACCAATGTTGAAGGGGGTTGTCACCAATGAATTCTTGTTCTTTTAATCTTGTAAGTAGAGTGGCAAAACGGTTTTCAAAGATTTTGTTGTGAATCTGATTTTGGTAGTACACAGAATCTTCGATTGGATTGTGAGGTATTCAATTTCTTCAAGACCCAATTCTTCAATTGCTACAGTGTTTGCGACAGTTTCGGTACTGGTTTGAACTACCGTCATATTTTTGTAGAAGGTTATTATGTTACCTTCAATTCTTAATCCCCCTTGCATTGAGCGTATGAAATTACACCCAATTAACATCTGAATTTCATCTCGCATACCCATAGGGAAACTGTAGGTAAATGGTATTCTAAACTTGTTTTCGCCAATTATCATCTGGCCTCTTTCCAGCTTCTTTGTGGCAATCTGCCTTGAGTTTACACCAGTTATATGCACAGGGTATGGACTATCTTCTAAAGCCTCTGCTAGTACAGCTGTTTGGCATATGGAACAGTTTGTTGCACCAGTATCAAGAATTGCTCTTATTTCAAATGGCTTTAGATTAGAAATTTCAAATAATACTACCAGGTTGTATAAGCGTTTAATGATTTTTCGTTGACCTGGTCTTGATATTTCTTCGACTTTGTACTGCCCTTCTTCTATTTGGTTTGAGGGATTTTCTTTGAACATTACATGGATATCCTCACCCTCACTTTTATTTTCAATCTTTTCTTTTCCCTTAGAAAGGTTTAGTTCTTCAAAATCTTTTGAAAGGTCTTTAATCAGGTTTTCTCCAGTTAGGATTTTCAATTCTTCATTTAACCTTTCATTTTCAGTTTCTAGGTATTCAATGTATTTGAATAATTTCTTTATTAAGGAATATTTATTCTGATACCTTCTGGATTGAGTTTTAGGCTTTATAGATCTGCCAAGGTAAAAATTTGAACATAAAGGACATGCTGTTAAACCACATCTTTCACAGCCAATTTTATGGTTTGAGTTTTCTTTGCAAACACTACATGGCTCGGTAAAACTTGATTCTTCTGTGAGTTGATGCTCACAGATTTCTTGTTCTTGAGGAAGTTTCACCTTACAATGCCAACCATAGTTTGTTATGTTGAGCATGAATACGCCTTCATATGGTAATTCTTCCAGGCATGCTCTGACATGGTGCTCTGTGTTGCCTGCTTCTCCTTCAGATAGACTGCAAATGGCATCACTGTCTGGCTCATTGAGGTCGATTGATATGATATCCAAATCATCTGGCAAATCCAGATTTTCTAGGATTGCTGCTCTTGCAATATTTCCTTGACCTCTTCTGCAATCTCTGGCAAAGTGACCTTCTTCTCCACAAATGAAGCATTTGTATTTTCGGACTCTATCCGAGTGTTTTCTTTTGAACACCCGAACATGTGAATCATGTGGTTTTCCTTTATAGATTTTTGCCTTTCTGAGACCAAACTTCTTTCGGTTAGAGTGATAATCTCCTGGTATGGGAATATTACTGCAAATTGTAAGATCATTCAAACTCCTTTGTAAAGCGGCCTTCTTACACATTTCTGCCAAATATTGGTAAGAAAAGTGTATTCTTGGCATTACTCCCGTATTGTTGTTTGGAAATTTTGCTTGGAAGGCATGCTCTAACTCTTTCCCAATGAGTGGCGGCATTTTTCTGAAAATTCAGAAAGCTCTGGAGAAATATACATTTGGCCTGATTTTGCTGCCAGCACTTTAAAATCATTCATGTAGAGGAATAGATCTTTTATGTTTTCACATGATAACCTTTCTAGATCATTGTAAGCTCGATCTTGTTCCTCTGTGGTTCCTTGATATGGATCTTCTAATAATAACACCCTTCTTATCTGGGATATGACATTTTGGGTGTCATCAGCGATTGCAACCAACTGCTCATATTCTGTTGCAAATTCAGTTCTCCATTGAATCCATATCTTCTTTTCTATCTCACCCAATAGATTTTTTATATATCTTACTTTTGCTTTATTATCATCAAAAATCTTTTCACTTAAAAGGTTTAGGGTGATAAATTCCCAGCGGGATATTGTATAATGATATAGGCCAATATCTTCTGGTAATACCAACATGGCTCCTTGTGTTTGACTTGCTATTGGTAAATTCTATTGTTCGTTTTGGTGTCTATCAATTCCACCGGGTAAATCCCTTGGCCTTATCCCTTGGAACTGAGATGAAGATGGTCCTACATCTGTCCTCAATCTTCCAGGTGAGTAGGTTATTGGACCCATTATTGGTTCAGGAGGTGGTCTATAGTTTGAGGTGACACTTGAAAGAGCATTTTCTTGTACTGGTATTTCTTCTAGAAATTGTTTTAATTTTGGATATTCTAATTCCATCATAAGGACTGTTTCATGATTATTTATTTGGGCTGTAGTTGAGGCTTTGATTTCAGATTCTGTCTCAGTCTCAGTTTCTGCTTGTGCCTCGATTTTCGTTTCAACTGTATATGTCCCACCACCTTTCGCAAAAGGATTGATCCAATCCTCATCGTCTTCATCATTCATATCCCATATGGGACTATCATCTTGTATAACGACAGGTTGTGCCATTATTTGCAAAGTCTCCCAGAAAATTTCAGTATCATCTTCTGGTTCATCATCATCTTCTACCTAAAACATAAAGATTGTTTCTTCTTCAGAAAGTTGTTCTTCATCATTAGGGCCTATAGAAGAACCTTGAGGAGTTGGGGTAGCTGCATAATTCTTGAATCTAAGCAGTATAGAACCATCAGTTCTAGTTTTTGATACTGCTTCTTGAGGATGTTGTATTTACGGCTGTTGTGAAGGCCTGATAATCCACTGTCTTCCTCGTAGTTCAGTGGTTGTGTATCTCTGGCCTGGGATAGCCTGAACACCTCTACTTGCCAGGTAATCAGATACATTTAAGACATTATATCTGAATCCTGTGTAGCTTGTGTTTGAGAGTCTGCCAATTAATGATCTTGTTAATAGCAGATTACTCTCACCTGCCTGCCAGGTATCATACCCATGTGTTTGAATCACCAGTTGGATATGATTAAAGAAATCTCTGATTGATAGCATTATGTTTGGAGCTATGTAGGCAAGCTGTGTATCATGAGTGAGATCTATTTCCATGGTGCCAATAATAGATCTGTCGTCTGACCATCGTGTGTCTCTGAATACTACTAGAGCATTCACTCCAGCAGCTCTTCTATGTAGTGTAAAGAGTCGGATCATGATCAGGCCTATATGCAAGTGTTGTAGCCCTGATCTTTGTAACTCTTCAAAACTCTGTTGTGTAATGAATGGCAATTCAAGTTGTTGATTGCCTGCAATAGAGATTCTTTGGTCAGAATAGTATTGATACACTTGATGTTGTGTTCTGAACAAGCCTCCTACTTGATACAAAATTTCAGCAGGCACTGTTTGTGTGCGTCTAAATTGTGAGATGTTGAGCCAAGCATCGGGATTTAGTTGTGACTCGAGTGTTCTTTGATATCCCCTTGGTCTTAGGTGCAATCTTCTGCTCAGCTCATGCCTTGCTCTATGACCCAGTCTATACCCACGGATTTGATCTTCTATATTTGGGGTCTGTTCTCGGAATTGTTCATCACGATTTGAGACTGATGGTCGTGATTCCATGGTTTGGGTTCTTGTTTGGCTCATTTTGAAGAAGATTTATTCTTCTCTTCTTCAATTATTTTCTTTGGGTCTTTGAATACGTAAAAAGGTGTTTCCTTCTTTCGTGGTTTTTGTATGGGCTCGCCTAAGGAAAGTTTTTGAAATCCTTTTTGCAAATCTGCTAAGGATTTTGAGATATCTGGGGAAGTCCCAACTGATGATTGATCCGCTACGACCCTTTTGATATCTCTGATTGCCTCTTTGAAATCGGAGAGGTTTCTGCTGATTTTTACCAACAGCTGGATGATTGTGTTATTTTATTTTATAATTGCTGTGGTACTCTTCTGTGTTACTTCTGCAGGTTTAATGAAACCTACAGGAGGTTCTTCGATGGATTCTGTGGCTGAGAGAGCACTTCGATATGGTTCAGTTTGTGAAGTAATACGCCAATCGTTCATAAAGAGAATTGAATATTAGTGGTGTTTTATAAGGATTTTATGGGTTCAATCTTAAATTTCTAAATGACCTTTTATTTTTCAAATATTCTAGAATGGCCTTTTGGGTTTGATTATACCTTTTATAAGTTTTCTGTTTAACAACTTGAATTATTATCTCATCTGGTTTCTTCTGAGTACAATTTTTGGGTTCCTAAACAATACAACTTTGGGCTTTTGATTGCTTGATTGCTGGAAATGTTGATTGCACAAAACAGTTCCCAATTTGGTCCAATCTATTAAGTCTGGTTCATCCCAGTATCAAAGAAAAGCCCAAATAAAAAATAATAAAGCAAAGAAAGTAGGAGGCCCAACGTTTAATTCTCCTCTGCCATGTCGACACATTCAGTCAACAGCCGCGTCAGCACGACCCAGTGATGTGGACCAATCGAAAAACTCCAAATTAAACAGAAACTTTAAAAATTCATTAAAAATAGTATACAACTCAGAAAAATTCAAATAAAATATCCATAAAATTCTAAAAATCTAGATAAATCAAATACACTTATACTTTGATATGAAATTGTGTCAAAGTTGTGACCTTTTATATTTTTGAAGTATTTTCACTTTAAAAATGAATTTTATAAATCCTACAAAATAATAAACTCATCTAATATTCTCTTTTAACAAAATTTATAAAAACTAAAAGCTAAGTATTTTCAAGATAGAAAGGATTTTAAAGATGATATTTTCAAAAGTCAAGTATTTTCAAATACAAATATTCTCAGAATTACAAAAGTCAAAATAATATACTCATTAAATGTCTTTTTAATAAAATCTTCAGAATCAAAACCTAAGTACCTTCAAATAGCAAATCATTTCATAACTGATATTTTCAAAAGTCAAATATCTTCAAGAATAAGTATTTTTTCAGACTATGGAAAAGGAATTTCTAAAAACCCAAAAGCACAAAAAGCCAAAGTGAATAAAATTATAAAAATCATCAATATCCAAAGAGAAACACGAAACCTAAAGTCAAAGCCGAAACCTCTTCGTTTGAGGAAAAGTCCCTCACTGGGGTTGAGATCAACCTAAGATGACTTAAAATTGGACTCTTATCAAATGACCCCCCTTGTCTGAAGAATTCAATAAACTCTCGTAAGAAGCGACTCATGTTCAGGTTCTCTTGTCGTTAAGAGATACTCGGCGCAGAAATCGTACCTTAAGGGGAGTGAATCTAAGACTTATTCTACTTTCTCGAGGAGACCGTTTCATTCTTTAAGGGACGACGAAAAAGCTCATACAGAAATAATTTACATTTAAACTTTTGATACTGTCCAGACTAAAATTCATATCTAGTTTATTGAAAATTATTGGATTATATATGGTAATTACGCATATAAATTGTGAATAATTCAATTCTGAGCATCATTTGAGAATTTCAATCGTTTTTTTATTCATTCTAAGTCATTTCATTACAATAGTCTGCATTTAAACTCTTTGTACTGTCTAAATTCTGATTCATATATTGTTTGTTCAAAAAGATAAGATTATACATAGTAATTACGCATATAAAGTGCAAATAATGCAATTCTGAGTATCATTTGAGCATTTCAATCGTTTCTGGATTCATTCTAAGTTATATCATCAGAATAATCTACATTTAAACACTTTATACTAACCAGACTAAGATTCATATCTTGTTTATTCAAAAATTTTGGATTATACATGATAATTATGCACATAAAGTGCAAATAATACAATTATGCGTATCATTTGAGCATTTCAATCGGTCTGGATTCATTCCAACATCGCCATAATCTATATTTAAACTCTTTATACTGTCTAGAATATTACTCATATCTTATTTATTCAAAAAGATTGGATTATACATGGTAATTACGCATATAAATTGCAAATAATTAACTATTGAGTATCATATGAGGATTTCAATCATTTCTGGATTCATTCTAAATCATTTCATCACAATAATCTTCATTTAAAGTCTTTGTAATGTCTAGAATATTATTCATGTCTTATTTATTAAAAAATATTGGATTATAAATGGTAATTATGCATATAAAGTGCTAATAATTCATTTCTGAGTATCATCTGATGATTTCAATCGTTTCTGGATTTATTCTAAGCCATTTCATCACAGTAATCTGCATTTAAACTCTTTATACTGTCTAGAATATGATACATATCTTATTTATTCAAAAAGATTGGATTATATATGGTAATTACGCATATAAAGTGTAAATAATGCAATTCTGAATATCGTTTGAGCATTTCAATCGTTTCTGTATTCATTCTAAGTTATTTCATCGTAATAATCAGCATTTAAACTCTTTATACTGTCCAGAATGAAATTCATATTTTGTATATTAAAAAATATTAGATTATACATGGTAATTACGCATATAAAGCGCAAATAATGCAAGTCCGAATATCATTTGAGAATTTCAATTATTTATGGATTAATTCTAAGTCATTTCATCGCAATAATCTACATTTAAACTCTTTATACCGTCTTGAATGTGACTCGTACCTTATTTATTAAAAAAGAATGGATTATACATGGTAATTGCACATATAAAGTGCAAATAATGCAATTTTGAGTATTATTTGAGTATTTCAATCATTTTTGTATTCATTCTAAGTCATTTTATGGTAATAGTATACATTTAAACTATTTATACTTTCCAGAATGAAATTCATATTTTGTTTATTCAAAAATATTTGATTATAATTGGTAATTACGCATATAAAGTGCAAACAATGCAATTGTCTACATGTAAATTTTTTATACTATCTAGAATATGATTTATATCTTGTTTATTCAAAAAGATTGGATTATATATGGTAATTTCGCTTATAAAGTGCAAATAATTCAATTCTGAGTATCATCTAAAAATTTCAATCGTTTCTGGATTCATTCTATGTCATTTCATCACAATAATCTATATTTAAAATCTTTATACTGTATAGAATATGATTCATATCTTATTCATTAAAAAAAGATTGGATTATACATGGTAATCATGCATATAAAATGTAAATAATACAATTCTGAGTATCATTTGAGCATTTCAATCATTTCTGTATTTATTCTAAGTCATTTCATCGCAATAATCTTCATTTAAACTATTTATACTGTCCAGAATGAAATTCATATTTTGTTTATTGAAGAATATTGGATTATATATGATAATTACGTATATAAAGTGCAAATAATGCAATTCCGAGTATCATTTGAGAATTTCAATTGGTTCTAGATTAATTCTAAGTCATTTCACCACAATAATCTACCTTTAAACTCTTTATAATGTCAACAATATGATTCATATCTTGTTTATTCAAAAATATTGGATTATACATGGTAATTATGCATATAAAGTGAAAAATAATGCAATTCTGAGTATTATTTGAGCATTTCAATCGTTTCTAGATTAATTCTAAGTCATTACATAACTATAATCTACATTTAAACTCTTTATACTATTTAGAATATAATTCGTATCTTGTTTATTTAAAAAGATTGGATTATACATGGTAATTATGCATATAAAGTGCAAATACTGCAATTCTGACTATTATTTGAGCATTTCAATTGTTTCTGGAATCATTCTAAGTCATTCGAACACAATAATCTATATTTAAACTGTTTATACTGTCTAGAATATGATTCATATCTTGTTTATTCAAAAAGATTGGATTATACATGTAATGTTGCATATAGAGTGCAAATAATGCAATTCTGAGTATCATTTCAGCATTTCAATCGTTTCTGGATTCATTCTAAGTTATTGCATCACTATAATCCGCATTTAAACTATTTATACTATCTAGAATATGTTTCATATCTTATTTATTAAAAAAGATTGGATTATATCTCGCCCAATTAGACAATATGGGTTGCATCAAAGGATTTTGTGCCCTGAGTTTGATGTACTATTTTCCTCCGTTTTATTTCATCAAGACATAAAATAAGGAGATTATTGAGTACAACACTTTCAAAAATATTAACAATAATTATTATTCAATTTATGAGTTATTATCTGTCCCTTTGTTTCCATTATTCTTAACATAATAATGATCACCGATTATCAATGTCTGGTGATATCCAAGAGATAACACTGTTACAAGTGTTGTACTTTACAAATAGCATTTTGAAATCGTTAAATATGACTAAGAATTGGAATGAACAATGAAACAATAGAAATAATTATATTTGAATGACACAATAGCAAGAATCATTAGTAAAATGAATATTATTTTGTGTTAATATTCTTAACACATCTACAAAATTGAGATGAGAACGTTGTTGCTCTAACGATTGACACGTATATTATTCCATAGATTAGCATCTATTCAGAAAATAAATATATATTTATTTGAATAACAGGGTTATAAATATCTCCTTATTCGTATCTCCTAAATACGGACTTACCCATTTTTATTAAAGAAACATACAACTATAGCCTAAGAAAAAAATGCATATGGACCGAAACAAACATACAACTTACCCATTCTTATGCATGATTAAAACACTGTAGCAGTACAATATTTATGTTAATTGGGAATCATAATGTGTTGCTAAATACTGCTTATGATTATTGAAAATAAATAGCGATTTATTTTCCATGGCTAACATAACATAAATCCTCAAAGGGTCACATAAATAAGACTTTAACCATACAGTGCATTATTTATTTATTCGCAGCTGTGAATGCAATGAAAATATGATAAGTTGATTAATTAATTATATACCATTGCGAACCGTTATAATTAATTAAATCAAAGAGATCATATAGAAATAAAATAATACATATGCTAATCCTAAAATAATTATCAATAAGTTGATAATTAATTTTGTTCAACACATTTTAATATAATTGGTTGAATTATATTAATTAAATGGGCATTTATTTAATTGTTAAATGAAAGACCAATTGGAGAGCAATTAATAAATCAATTAAATAAGTGATTTAGTAGATTAACTTGAGAGAACACATGGCCCATGTGGGCCCAATAAGGGGCTGGCCTAGTAAGGGCATCATTGTCCGAAGGAAAGTTTGTGGAGTGGCTTATATAAGGAGGTCCCTTGGAGAGAAAGAAACCCTAAGTCTTTTCTTCCTTCTTCCTCCTCCCTAGCCGCCACATCTCTCTAATGGAGAGAATTTTGTTCTCCTCCATTAGAGCACTCTCTCTTGCTCTCTTCTTTAGCTCATGTGTTGAGCACCTCTCTCCACAATTAAACTTGCTAATTGATAAAAAAGAAGAATAGGTGGATTAGCTTTGGTCTTTGCACTTGATAATACTTGTGCTTAGACTTTGGTTAATCTCCTTGGTGGACTCGAGACCGATATGGAGGAGACGATTAGAGGCACGCCATCGATTTCAAATCATTGGATCGAGCCTTCCAATTACAAACTTAGAAGAGGTATAATGATTCCTCCTATTTTCTCATGTGTGTTTAATGCTCAAGTACTAGATCCTTTATTGTGCATGTTTAATTAGTTGTTAATTAGTAATAAAAATTAAAATTGCACAAGTACTGTTTGATGTAAATCCACCTAGACAAAAGTAGAAACAAATTAATAGATTTTCCGTTTAATTATGCTCTAAAATTCAAGTTTTTATAGCAATGAAGCAAAGAAAAATAAAAATAGAAAATACTTTGGATATTCCTTCATTCCAATCAAGAATGCATTCAGCATTCTGAAGAAGCTGGGTTCATGTCTCCTGCCTTTTGCCATGCATTCCTTATTTCCTTACCAAAGGTTAAGATAATGTTTGAAAAATAATTCATGGAAGCAGGTTGGAACAAATATCAATTTTAAAAATAAGAACAAAAAAATATGTTTTTAAGCTATTATCTAGTCTCTGTTTAGTTGGGAGAAAAAGTGTACATTCAACCTAAATAATAAATATGCTTTTATCCGGGATAGTTTTAGTGAAATGATGAAATGAATAAAATCATCTTAAATTTTTCTATTGGCATTTTTTGAACACTAAGGGGCCGTTTGGATGAGTTGGGAATTGGAGGAATTTCCAATTCCAAGCATAAATTTTATTATAAACAATTCAACCTCTTCACAAAGTTACACACTTCCCAATAAATTTATGCCTAGGAATAGACTATTCCCCAAATTCCTAACCCATCCAAACGGCCCCTAAGATATGTTCAATTATTATAAGTCTCTGTTTTTTTTATTGAAGGCTTAATTGTGCAAAAAATGATCAACACCGGTCATCAATAATCCCCCCACCCCAGGGACGAAACATGGCACCCCACCACGACCCCACTGCACCTCCCACAGAGTCGAGGCACCCCGCCACACCCCCTACCCCGAAGCCGAGGCACCCGCTCGACCCCACCGCCTCACTCCTCCTCCCGGGCTGAGGCACACACCTCGACCCCGCCACACCCCACCCCTACTCCCACCCACCCCAGGGACAAAGCCCCCCACCACCCCCTCCCCTAGAGTCGAGGCACCCCGTCTCGCCCCCGCCCCTGCCCCAACCTCACACGAGGGGCCTCGGCGAGGCTCCCTGCCTCACCGCCGCCTCCACCTGGAGCCGAGGCACCCACCTCGAAGAGGCCGAGGCCTCGACCCCGCCCTCCTCCCCCACCCTACGCCCGTACGCTCTCTGACGTGAAAAGGTAGGGCGCCTTGCACTCCAACCATTCGCTCTCTCAATGTTGGAAACTTAATATTTTTATTAACTTAGACGAATTATGATTTCAATTTTATTGATTGAGACTCGAGTAGTGTTCGTATTTTGGTTTAACAGTTTAGGCAAATTTTATATTAGTCAAGTAGTGTTCGTGTTTTATTTTAGTAGTATAATAGTATTTTTTTTTTTAGCGTTTTCGGTGTTACATATTTAGTAATTAATTTTTGTAATATTTTTTTTGTTTTCAGTGGTATAAGTTGCCTATATAATGTGTATTTTGGTTTGTCGACAGGGAGCTCGTTCTTGCTCGTCTGAACCGTGCATGCTCCCTCACTTCTCCTAACCCCGTTTCACACACACACTTTCATTATTTTTTTCAATTTACATAAATAACTTTCTCAAATTAATTTGAAGCTCCATCTTCTACGTCGCCGAGCTCCCTTCAAGTTGCTTTCATGAAATATTCCTGCAAAGTTTCGAAAATCTAATTATATTTTTTTGCAAACATTTGAATGACACAATAATTTTATTTATTCATTTCAAAGATAAAAAAAATCACATCTTAGGACATCAAATTGTTAATGAATGCAATATTTCATAAAAACACACACACTCGCAGTGACACACTGTTAGCTATACCTTTAAATCACAAAAAGATTAATAATCCTGGGGGCATTTAATATAAAGGAGTGATTTTCTCAACTTCAAATTAAGTTGCGTTATTTCTTTACTGGTTGGTTTTTTTCAATGGTTTGAAATTGGAATAAGAAACTTAATCAGGGATGAAAAACGATGGTATCAAATTTAAACATCATGGACTCATGGTTGATGTTGCATGCTCGTATGGGTTTGATGAAGTCTGTCTAAGGAATGATTTATGAAACTGAAAAAATAAAACAGGATACAAAAATTAGGTGGAGTTTGTTTTTGCTGACTTGTCACTCACAAATCCAACTTGTGCATGAGCGACAGTAGCCTGTCAAAAACCAAGCAAACATGAGTTTCACCAGGTCGACCATCAACTTCAAATATCAAAGAACTCTACGCAACTTTTTTGAATCCTACATATGGATTCAACTAGAAGTTGTGATTTCATTGCAGTTTTGTTGATTACCAGCATAAATCTACCTGCATAAATCAACTTCTTATCTACCTCAGCTCAATTACAAATAATTGAAGATTTCATAGTTATTTTGCTAAATTATTAGTATTAAATCTCCTGCTGGATTTTCAAAAATAACAGTAATAATTTTTTTCAAAATTTTACATAGTTCTTTTTTAATATCTTGGCTTATATTATTTATACAACAAACAAATAGAGGCAGAATAAATACTGAATTTTATCTACAAACTCATTTACGTCCTCAGCAACAAGCTTGTCCCAATTAAACAAAACAACAACTTTCAGAAAATAGTACACGACATTGAAAACTCTATACTGGTTCAATTACTGTAACCAAATATTTTTAACAACTATTATTTTCTTTGACATAGTTAATACAAAAGGCAAACAGGCAAACAAATATAAAGAAGTAATAGTTCAAAATCAGAGACCAAGGTACTGTAATAATGTAAGAATAGAAAATTGGAATTGTGGTTATAACAAGAAAAAAAACAAGGAGAAAAGCGGATAGTACCTTGCTGCTGGGAACATAAAAAATTGCAGTTACAACAAACGACTTTAAATAAACCATTATTTTTTGTTTCAATAATAAATCTCACCTTTTACTAATTTATCCTAACGTTTTGTTTTCATTATAAATTTAAGCACCAAGAAAAAGAGAATACTGAGAATCAAACTTCATTGTTATCCTTATGCAACATTAATCAAATTGGATGCCTAAATTTAATTGAAGAATTATTAAACAAATGATGAGCAAGAAAGAAAGATAAACTTGAAATTCATGAAAACATACGCTAGATAATCAAACTAAACAAAACAAAAGACCTAATTACACACCAGAAAACTCAATCCAAGTCGAAAAATTATCAAAACAGGAAGAAAACAATTGTGTTCAATCCCATATGCTGATTAATTAGTTACACACTGAAAATCTTTAGTGGGAAGGGAATTCAAACCTTTAGGGCTGTGGAGACTAGAGAGACCATTGCTTGGTGATTGTCTTAAAATTGACTCGTCCTCCTTCACCTTTTGAGCAAATTCTGAGCATTTCTTCACTTCTCCCTTCTTGTTGGTATCTAAGCATAATCTACCTGCATAAATCAACTTCTAATCTACCTCAACTCAATTACAAATAATCGAAGATATCACAGTTATTTTGCTAAATTAACAATAATAAATCCCCTTCTAGATTTTCATATAATAGTAATAATTTCTTTCAAAATTTTACATAGAAATTATTACTGCACCTTAATGTGAACACAACAATAGTCCTTTTTTATTTCTGTACTTATATTATTTATATGACAAACAAAACAAAAAAAAAACTAAATTTTGTCTACAAACTCAACGTTATTGGCAATATTGTAACCAAATTCTTTATCAGTTTCCATCTCTTGAAACCCCTTATGTTTCACAGTTTCAGAGTTTATTCTATATAGCAGGTATAGCTGAGGGTATTCCTATTCAATACAGCGTCTTTTGCTTCAATTCTTTCTCAAAGAGAACATTCCAAATCAAGTAATTGGGGAGTTGCTTTCTAATAATAATAAGTATATATACATGTTTGGTAATGTTGTATTAGATAGATTCTTATGCACCCATATTGAAACCTCTTGGTACCAGATCAAATCTGGTATTGAAACCTGACTGGCAGGAACTGGCCTAGAGTGAAGCCGACCTGAAAATCCAAGAAATCAAATGAAATACAGGCAAAACAACAATTTTTAGAATAGTACACGACATTGAAAACTCAAGGCTCAATACTGTAACCAAATATTTTTAACAACTATTATTTTCTTTGACATTGCCAATAAAAATTACAAACCAGCAAAAGTGCAAAACAAATATTAAAATGTAAAAACATAAAGTTGGAATTATGGTTATAACAAGAAAAAACAAAGGAGAAAAGTGGATAGCACCTCGCCGCTGGCAATGATAGCAAAGAAGCCAACGAACACCAACATCCTTGTTATTTTTACACAATAGCTCTTGAAACATTAAAAATTGCAGTTGTTGTCCCTAAAGAAAGGCCTAGAGGGGGGTGAATAGGCACAATTTTAAGAAATCTAAACCGCTATGGTTAATTTTTGGTTCAATTCAAGTTTGGTCTAATCGCACAATGCAAGTAAATAAAGAGAAGAGATAAAGAGTTGACACGCGATATATTACGGAGTTCCGACCCGCTAGAAAAGGCTAGCCTTAGTCGTACGTCTCCGGGAGTTTCGCAATCACCAAATTGGACGCGCTCCGTTCTATTCCAACCGAACGGGTCTACAAATTCGAACCGAATCGCTTCGTCACAAATAACTCGAAGCGGATCGGCCTAACCTCTAGCTAATCACAAACTAGCACCAAGGATCAAGGCTCTCAACCAAAACACTCAAAAGTCTAGCAATTCAAAACTAAGGGTTTGGTTGATGCACTCAAATCTCTTCAAAATAGTCTAAGAAAAATGCTCAAATAGGGTAGAGGGATGATATCTCAGGATTAGAGCTCAAAAGCAAGTGTATAGCAAGGTGATTGATCAGTTCAAACTGCTCAAAAAGATCTGGTATTAATAGTGGGTGTCAAGAGCTCTAAACCAGTCGAATTCTGTACAAAACGTTACATAACGCTCCGAAACGTTACACAACGTTTCAAATTAGCCGTTAAATAAAACAAATTCCGACAATAACGTTGGAGGGTGTCAGAAACGTTGTACAACGTTTGGAAACGTTGTGCAACGCAATGAATAGTGACCTCTAACGTTCAAAAAGATGTCAGAGACGTTACACAACGCTTTGAAGCGTTATGCAACGTTTGAAAAAAGAAACGTTGTATGACGGACTATAACGTTACACAACATAGGCCAGAACGCCCTCAAAGTGGCCAAAAACAAAGCGTTAAAAAAATCGAAACAAGCGTTGTGTAACGCTTGATTTTGGTCCGTTGTGTATCGCCAGAAAACGTTACCCAACGCTCTGTCATGGAGTACTCAGTTTTCAGCTGACTTGGTCAATGCGTTGTGTAACGCTTTATGACGTTACACAACGTTTGACCAAGCGTTACACAACTGAAAGAAGCGTCGTGTAACGCATGAAGACTGTTTTTGCAACTTGGCACATTACGAGGAGTTCTGTAACGTTGTATAACGTTATCAAACGTTGTATAACGTTACCAGCAGATTTTGAGCATTTTAATTCAGACAAAATGAGGAAGTTTGATTAGAATTACAACCTTTAAGTTCTAGACTTCCTAATTGATCTTCTGGAGTCTTGTGGGTCTTTAAAACACGCGCTATGCATAACTTTAATGCCTTGCTCCACCTTAAACTATATTAGACACTTAGACGAAAGATTAGTAAGAGTTACGTTGTTTTGCAAATCGACAAATCGAGTTAAAGATTTGTTTGACTCAACAATCTCCCCCTTTTGTTAATTTGCAAAACAACACAAGGTAAAGCAAGTAGAAATAGAATCAAAGAATTCGGCTTTACCATCCATTTTCTCCCCCTTGTTGCAAATGGATAAAAGGGTATCCAATTGGCCCTATACCGATATGGCTTGATAACAAAAAAAGCTCCCCCTCTCAAGTCAAGTTTAGCAATTGATGCACAAGTGAATTCAATTGAAAGAGAGGTAACTATCAAAGACTATAGCCAAGTACTACACATAATATAACAAATATAGTAGCAAGCAAGTAAATGCATTGAAGATAGAGTAAGATTAGCCAATTAGCACAAAAACTTCACATAGCAATCAACTAGCTTAGTTCATACAAACCACAATCGACGAAATATTTAGCCATTTAGCTCATAAGTTTCACAAACACTAAACGAGGAAGATAACCATTTAGTTCACATAAATAGTAAATAATTTCACACAAACAAAAGAAAAATAATAAGAAAAAGATAGGCTAAGGTGTTGGCAAGGCTTGGCACGGATGAATGGCTCAATCCTCTTCCGACTCATCGTCTCCGCCGGCACCATTAGAAGATCCTTTGCGAATAGCTACATGGAGCTTCCTAAACTCTTCTTGCATGGACCCCCAAAAATTTTGGACATCGGTCTCGATCTTGTCCAACTTAGCATCATTTTTGGCCCGGTATACCAACTCATCTTCTTTCCACTTAGCATCCTCCTCTTTCCATTTTGTGTCCTCGGTCTTCCAATTGGACCAATCACTCTCTAGATTGGTCAAACGAGTGCCATAATCCGTTAACGTGGTGGTCCAACCACCGAAGTGTTGATCAAAAAAGGATGGGTCCATTGCTTGTTGACTTGAGGAGCCGGGTCCACGGAGAGAACCCGTTGGCTCTTGACCCACCGGTGCATATTGGTTTGGTTTTGCACCCTCTTGGAGAAGATAGCGGTTCCGGATGAAGTTGGAATCAGGAGTGACAATGCCGGTCCGCTCATCAAGAGTCCATCCGGTGGTAGGAAGTGTGTCCATGAGATCCGTGGGCTCCAAAAGTTCGGCTTCTAGACCGAACGTATTTGTTTTTGGTGGAACACCATCTTGGGCAAGAAGATATGAGATAATATTGCCATAAGGAAGAGAAGTGTTGCAAGTGTTCTTAACCTTTTCCATGTGCATGAAGAAAAGATAAGCGAGGTTGATTTGCGGGTTCCTCTCAATTATGCACCGAAGGAAAAAGACTTCGCGAAGCTCCACATTTGTTTTGATTTGTTTCTTCGGAGCTAGGACATTGTTGATGATGAGGAAGAAGAGACGGTGATAGGCGGGAAGCTCGGTGGCGGAGAATTGCTTGAGGTGATAATCCCGCCAACAATAGAAGAACTCGTGGTACTTCTCGAATGGCTCAATGTCGGCATTCCTTGGCCAAGACTTGGAGATATACACTTGTATACCTTCATTCCTCAAAAATATGTCCCGAGCCAACCGGTCGTAATCAATGGTAATCGGCTTTCCACACACGTAGGAGTGGGCAATCGGAATGCCATCCTCCCATGTGATATTTAGATTTGCATAGAAAAGTTTGATGAGGTTGGGGTTGTAAGGTTGGGTGCAATTGAGAAGCCCCCAAGCACGCAAGTAGTCAAGATGCGGCTTAATTCGATCCCAATCCGGGTCACTAACCCTCCATCCCGGTTCATTTTCCCTTGGTTGAATGAAGTAGTAACATTTACCAACGGACCGGTCATTGCCACGAATATTACCATTATAATACCGGTAGGCCTCATCCTCCTTGAATAAAAACCGATTTAGTGGTGAAAGAGTCCAATTTTCCAACGGTTCGGTCGGTAGAGAACCGGGTACAGTGCCTTGAAGAGGCGGTTGGGTTGGTACAATGCTAGAGGAGGTACTAGCACCGGTTCTAGCCCTTTTGGCGGGTGCCTTGGGTGGTGCTCCGCTACGGGATTTGGGTGGAGCCATTGAAGAAGAGATAAAAAAAATAAATAACCTTGAAATTAAAGAGAGAGGCTAGAAGAGGATGCCTTGGAGAGACAGTCCTTGAAGCCGATTGAAGATCCGACGGTCGGATTTGCCGGAATTGACGAGAAGAGCAAGGCTAGGGTTTCGGCGGATTGAGTGAAATAGGAGGAGAGAGGAGAAAAGATTGGTATGAGGGTGTAGAGGAGAGAGAGGAGAGTAATTGAAGGGGTGTGAAAAAGGAGAGAAAGAAGAAAAATGAAGAGGCTGTCGGGTTGGAGAAGAAAGAGAGAAAGAAAAGAAGAAGAAAAGACGCCAGTCACAAAAAGGTCCGCTCAAACGTTATACAACGCTATAAAACGTTGTACAACGTTTCGGAGAAAAGATTCGAAATAAAACCGCAGATTCGATTCAAAAACCAGATCTAAAACGTTGTACAACGGTTCAATAACGTCATGTAACGATAACGTTTGCGTTGCACAACGTTTTCAAACGTTATACAACGTTTTATTTCTGAAAAGAATTTAAACAGAATTATCTAGGCGTCATACAACGTTTTTGACACGTCGTGCAACGCTATAGTTGCGTTACACAACGTTTCATAACGTTGTACAACGTTATAGATAATCAGAACAAAATATCGCAAGACAACCATTTTTAAATAACAAAACGTTATATAACGTTATAAACCGTTATACAACGTTTGCATCAGAAAAACTGTTTTTCAGACAGAAAACTGAAACGAAATCAAGAACAACTTAAATTTTGACTGAAAATTCGAGCAAAAATAGCAAATAAATGCAGCTAATAAACAGGTAACACCAGGTATGCAAAGAAATTTAATCTTTGAGTTCAAGCATACCGAGCTTGAACCTAAGTTCAAGATGTTGTTGTGTAGGCAATGGTTTAGTGAAGATGTCGGCAATTTGCTCCTTTGTATCAACATGTACCAACTCCACATCACCTTTCTCAACATGATCTCGGATAAAATGATGTCGTATCTCTATGTGCTTGGTTCTAGAGTGCAATACCGGATTTTTGGATATAAGGATGGCACTAGTATTGTCACACGAGATTGGTACCTTTTGGAATTCTAACTCATAATCCCTAAGAGTTTGCATCATCCAAAGTAGTTGTGTACAACAACTACCGGCCGCCACATACTCGGCTTCCGCGGTTGAAAGGGCAACCGAGGTTTGTTTGCGGCTTGACCAAGAAACTAATGAACCACCAAGAAATTGACAAGTCCCACTAGTACTCTTTCGGTCCATACGGTCACCGGCAAAGTCGGCATCGGTATACCCTACCAAGTCTAGTTCGGTTTGTTTACCATACCAAAGACCAAGGTTTTGAGTACCCTTAACATATCTCAAAATCCTTTTTACCGCTTTATGGTGAGACTCCTTAGGATTGGCTTGGTACCTAGCACATAGACATACGGCATACATAATATCCGGCCTACTCGCCGTGAGATAGAGCAAGCTTCCAATGATGCCTCGATAGAGAGTTATGTCCATCGGTTTGCCCTTTTCATCCGCATCAATATTGGCACTCTTGCCCATTGGAGTGTCTAAACTCTTGCTATCTTCAACACCAAATTTCTTGATTAACTCCTTAGCATATTTGGTTTGGCTAATAAAAATTCCATCTTGGAGTTGTTTGATTTGTAGTCCCAAAAAGAAGTTGAGTTCTCCCATCATGCTCATCTCAAATTCACTACTCATCAAAGAGGAAAACTCTTGTGCAAGAGTTGCGTTAGTAGAGCCAAAAATAATATCATCCACATAGATTTGCACAAGTAACAAATGGTCATCCCTTTTCTTGGTGAAAAGAGTCGTGTCCATTTTACCCCTAATAAAACTATTGTCAAGAAGGAAGGTACAAAGTCTACCATACCAAGCTCTAGGAGCTTGTTTCAAACCATACAAAGCTTTGTGAAGCTTGAACACATGGTCGGGGTTAAAATGGTCAACAAAACCGGGAGGTTGTTGGACATACACTTCCTCATCTATCCATCCATTTAGAAACGCACTCTTGACATCCATTTGGAATAAGGTAAAACCTTTGTTAGAGGCATATGCCAAGAGCATTCTAATGGATTCAAGACGAGCAACGGGTGCAAAGGTTTCCTCAAAGTCAATACCTTCTTGTTGCTTGAAACCTTGTGCAACCAAACGAGCCTTGTTTCTAACCACATTACCAAGTTCATCTAACTTGTTCCTATACACCCATTTAGTACCGATAACTTGCTTACCACTTGGTAAGGATACAAGTTCCCAAACTTGGTTTCTTTCAAATTGGTTCAATTCCTCTTGCATGGCAACAATCCAATTTGGATCAACATTGGCCTCCTTGAAAGATTTTGGTTCTAGTTGAGATATAAAGGCACAATGACCTACCATTTGGTTTAAACCCGACCTAGTCCTAACACCTTCCCTAGGGTCACCTATAACATTAGATAGAGGATGAGAAGACACTTCTCTAAGTACTTCGGGAGGCTCATGAACCGGTTGAGGCATAGGTTGAGGTTCATCATGAGCTGTCTCATCTTGAGTCGAGTCAATTGTGTTTTCCTCATGATTCACTCCCCCTATCAAATTGTCACCGACCCGGTTCAAAGGCTCCTCAATTATCACCGGTGGAAGCTCATCCTTCGGTTGAAACTCAATCTCTTGAGTTGTTGCTCCATCTTGGATACCTACAATAGAGTTACCTTCCTCGGTTTTCTCATTAGCATTTTCATTAAATTTGACATTTATGGACTCAATTACAACCCTTGAGGTAGGCAAATAAACTCTATACGCTTTACTTGTGTTTGAGTAACCAACAAAAATTCCGGTCAAAGATTTAGCATCAAATTTGGTTACTTTAGGAGACTCCTCAAGGACAAAACACTTAGACCCAAATACACGGAAATAGGATATATTTGGAGTTCGACCAACCCACAATTCAAATGGTGTTTTCTTGAGTTTGGAACGAATGCATGCACGATTTATTACATGACATGTCGTATTTACCGCTTCGGCCCAAAGGAACTTGGGTACGGCAAATTCATGTAGCATTGTGCGTGCTAGCTCTTGTAGGGTTCGGTTCTTCCTCTCCACTACACCATTTTGTTGGGGAGTGCGTGGAGCGGAAAACTCTTGTTTATATCCTTTTTCTATGCATAATTCATCAAATTTAGCATTCTCAAATTCCCTTCCGTGATCACTACGAATTCTAGAGATTTTCAACCCTTTTTCATTTTCAACCCGGTTGCTAAATTTGACAAAATAGTCAAATGCTTCCTCCTTATGAGCAAGAAAGAAAACCCAAGTAAAGCGACTATAGTCATCTACCACTACAAACACATACCTCTTTTTGCTCAAACTCATAACATTTATTGGTCCAAACAAGTCCATATGAAGTAATTGCAAAGGTTGAGAGGTAGAGATGACTTCTTTGGTCTTAAAACTAGACTTGGTTTGCTTGCCTTTCATGCAAGCTTCACACAACCCATCTAAGTCAAGTTTGTGTGATGGAAGGCCACGGACAAGATTTAATTTGACTAGTTTCTTTAGGGAGTCTATTGAAACGTGATCAAGTCTTCTATGCCATAGCCATGAACCGGTAGCTATGGCACTAAAGCATTGTTCACCGGTGGTAAAATGGTCAAAGTTCAAGTAATAGACATCCTTTTTTCTTTGTCCGGTATAAACAAGGGAATTATCCGAAGTTTGATGCACATAACAAGAAGAGTAATCAAATTTCAAATAATATCCGGCATCACATAATTTGCTCACACTTAAAAGGTTGTAGTTAAGACCATCAACAAGATAAACATTGGATACCGTAAGGTTTTGGTTACCAACCGAGCCTATACCAATAATAGTGCTCTTTCTAAGATTATTTCCAAAAGTAACCTCACCACCATCAAAAGATTCGAGTGCCTTGAAACACGTTTCATCACCGGTCATGTGATGTGAACAACCACTATCTATGATCCAAGCACTCTTCTTGAATGATGATAACAAACAAACCTACAAGAATGTATATTAGTTAGAAACAAACAACTAACATAATTCTTGTATTTTCTCCCCCTTAAAATTTGACTATAAGGCCCGGGGAGATAGAATGGCTTTTCAAGCCACATTAGAACCGCTTCCACTAGATGAGGTGGAAGTGGAAGCGACTTTAGGAAGCCAAACCATATTCTTTGAACCGGATGTATGGTTTGCTTTCCTAAACTTGCATTCTAATGTGAGATGACCATTCTTACCACAATAGTTGCAACAAGCACTAGTGGGTTTGTTCATTTGTGAGCTTTCTCTAACAAAATGGGTCTCATAATGACGCCTAAGCTCCATGGCCTTGATCTTTGGATCCTTAGAGAAGGTGTATGATTGAGAGCCTTTGAAATTGGGTTTTTGGAAATTCGTTTTGTTTTGTTGAGAGGTATTCTTATTTTTCCCATTATTTTGAGGTCTAGTGTGTGTGCTATTCCTATTTTCCCCATTCTTTTGGAAAAGATGAAAGCACCCATCGGGACCCTTGAAATACAAATTGTTTGGGGCCCGATTGTTTTGTAAATTCCTTTGAGAACCCTTGGAACCATTTCTATTCCTACCAAAATTCTTTTGAGCACCATTTTGAGAACCAAAGAAATTCTTTTGCCCTTTTCCGTGTGTGTTCCTATCATTGGTGCCCTTGTTATAATACCTCTCATTTTGTGTCGGGCTAATCGAGTTTCTTGGTCTAAAAGTGGATTGATTCCCCTTCTTGAACCCAAGTCCCGATTTATCATTGGGTTTTTGGCCCACATACATTTTGTCAAGATCCATCTTGGTGCTACAAGAAATACTGGATGAACTTGATGCCCTTTCATTGTTTTTCAAAACATTTGTCTCACTCAAATGAGTTTGACGCTTTTTACAATCTTTGGATTTTTCAAAACTCTCAATCATACCCTTATACTTATTCACCAAAGCTTCAAGATCATACACCTTAGCCGTCAAAAGGTTAATTTTCCCTTTTTGACTAGCAATAGTCTTAAGGGACTCATCAAGATAATCACTCAACCTATCAATTTGAGAGTTTGTATCATCATTCAAGCACAAGTCATTTTCACTATCACTATCACTATCACTACAAAAGATTGAGTTTAGTGGTACCTCATTGGTGACCTTAGTCACTTCAAGAGCAACCTTAGGTACCTCCTCTTGGATCACCATTGGAGTTTGAGTGGAGGTTGAGGTAGAGGTTGACGCCTCATCAATGCTAGCTTTGCTCAATGGATGCACATAGATATTGCCTCGGTTGAACTCGTTAAATGCTTCCTTCACCAAATCATCTAGGATGTCATCCACCGGCATCATCACACCATTGACTTGAGCCACAAGAGCAAGGTTGTCAAAGTCGCACTCGGACTCCGAATCGGATTGAGAGGATGAGCTTGAGTCGGAATCATTGTCCCAAGTGGCTTGCATAGCTTTCTCACCCTTTTTCTTGCCCTTGTTATGTCCCCTTTTGGACTTGTACCGGCCATCACTTCTCTTCTTACCACCATCTTCCTTATCTCTCTTTAAGTGTGGGAAGAGCTTGAAGCAAGTGTACATTGTGTGGCCCTCCTTTTGGCAAACAAAACAAAGAGCCCTCTCATCATTCTCAAGCCTTTCTTTGTTGAACTTTCCCTCAAAGATCATGACGGCCCGAAACATTTTAGAGAGCAAGGCACCTTGTTTGTCCTCATCAAGGTCCAATATGCCCTTAGTCTTGTCACTCGAGTGACGGTGCCTTCCTTGTTGGTTGTCATTGTGTCGGTTCTTGGAGGGAGACGCCTTGTTGTCACTAGCCGACAATGCCACGGTTTTAGGCTCATATCTCAACTCCCCAAGTTGCTTGAGCTTCTCTTCTACACACCGGTAGTGAGTGTAGATGATCTCCGGTGTGAGGTTGTTGTGAGACCTTTGTTGTGTCTCAAGAGTCGAGATGAGATTGTCGAATTGAGGTCTTCCCACCAAGGCCCTAAGCAATCTTCCTATCACACGGCTATTAGATAGGGTTTCTCCAATGTTGTTGAATTCATCGAGCAATTGTATAAACCGAGTATACATTTCCTCGATGCATTCACCATCCATTATGCGGAAATTATCTAATCTTGACTCCAACTCAAATTGACGGGAGCTTTTGATTAGAGAATTTCCCTCATAACGGTTCAAGAGAGAAACCCACATTTCATGTGCATTGGTTGAACTACCAAAAATGGCCGCTATGGACTCATGAACCGAGTTGAGAAGGACATTTACGGCATTGTCATTTTTGGCCCTAAGCAATTTTGAGGCATGAATCTCCCTACCTTCACTATCTAGGTTTGGTGCATATGGTTTATCCACTACATCCCAAAGGTCAATCAAGTTAAGGTATACAACCATACACCTCTTCCAATAACGGAAGTTCTTGCAAGTGGAACCAAACTTGTCCGGTTTTTCTATCACCCTAGAGGCCATGAATCGAGGTTATCTAACTCACAAAAAGGTCAAAAAGATAACCCCCGCTCTGATACCACTTTGTTGTCCCTAAAGAAAGGCCTAGAGGGGGGTGAATAGGCACAATTTTAAGAAACCTAAACCGCTATGGTTAATTTTTGGTTCAATTCAAGTTTGGTCTTGTCACACCCCGAGTCACTTTTAGGTAACTCGTGGGTGCATTTTGACAACCCGCCGCGTATTTCTACGCAAGGCGAAAATACATCACACACACTACCAATAATCACACAATTAAAATGCCGCAGGACTGTAAATATTCATTAATAATAGAATTCAACAAACGACAAAGACTAACATGGTGAGTTTAACACACGACTCCCATGCTAGTTCGATGTATCAATACAAACATAACAAAATAAAAACAGAACAAACAATGGCATTTATTTGACCTGCTTGTTCAACTCGCTATTCCCTTAGAAGGTCTGTAACGCCATCCTTAATACCTGGAACTCACATAAAAAGTGAAACGGGTGAGAGATCAGACAGTCTCTCAGTGCGGTATTCAGTTCCAGCCCGGATATTGTGAAATCCCCTTAGTGGAATTCTTCAAATACCAACATTGAAAGAATAAAGTATACTAATACAATTATATTGCCATGCAAGTATTGATGCAATGCATTTATTCAATTATCATTTATCCCATTATCATTTTTCACTTCCACTTTATCACTTATCACAATTTCGAATTCACTAATCACAATCACTTATAAATAGATAACACGTCCACATACCAAGCCACATAGGTCAGCCTCACATCTCTTAACCCCTTACCCGTTGCAATCGGGCCACATAGGGGGGTAGCATGCTAGTACTAGAACACTCCATAGGTCTGCCTTACTTGATAATACGGTTACTATTTCACACTTTAAAAGATCATTCATATGCACAATTTAATTGATCTCATTATATTTTAATGTCATGCATCAAGTCAATTTAAATGAACAATTGAAAATCTTAACATTCATGTTCCAATCCCCTTGAGAGAATATGAACCAAAGTCAAATTAGGATGTCTGATGCAACATGTCGTTTCAGCAACTGAATATAAATGCAAAATGCACAATGGAATAGAAAATAGATTTAACAAAATCCAGGAACCCGCACCTGTCAATTAATATGGCACTTCCAAACTTCTATTCCTCGTGTCCCTCTTGACTTGTACCTAAACTACGCATAAACAATTCTAGTTACTAAAACAAATCCGAAAGGAAAAATATAATATCTATATAACTCACGAACTCATGAAGACCTAGGATTAACAGAGAGCACTGGGGTGAGGGACCGGACCGACTCGTAAAATACTAACCTAAACAAACTTGGTGACTCTCTAGCTGAGTTGAACTTAGTCCACACAATAATATAATTACTAATTTACAGCTATAATAAAACTGAGTTCCTCTTTTACATAAAATAAAACATCAAAAATTTATTTTTCAATTCCCAATTTAAGGAATGTAAAGCCGTGCAAAACAAAAAGGCATAGCCGCATAGGAATAGGCCTTACTAAAATATGTTGCTAATCAAAATCATTTAATAATCAACAAGTCAACTGAATTTGATAGTATATAATTATTAAGAACAATCAATGTCTTTAAACCCCATAAAAACAAGACAAGTAGAACTTCAAGAATCAAATGGAACGCACTATCAGTTTGACCAACATTTGCATGGGATTTCAACCAGATGCAAAACACATATCATAATTAATACGAATATTAGATGGAAAATAATCACGCTTACTTGGTAACCACCACTCCGATCGAGTAGTATTCCCTTCTTCCCAGTAATACAAAATAAGTAAGAAATATATATATATATATTTTTGGAGATGAATAGGCGTTAGGATATATATGCTGGAGAGAGAATGTATTGTACGGAGATATATAACTGACTAGAATTAATGAAAGACATAAATATTGCCTCTTAACTTAATTAGCGCCTATAACTACTTTTAAAATAACCACCTATGTTGTAATAAGCGCCCTTTAATAAACAGTTTAAAATAACTACCAATCAAGATAAAGCAAAATAACTACCGACTCAAGAATATGAAAATTATTAAAGTACAGGCTCATTTAAATAAAAGTAATCAAGTTCTATATCAATTATCTAACAACACTAGTTACTAGTTATAAAACTATATCGTTAACCATGTATCATTATTTAAAATAAGTTATATAGCTTTAAGTTAAAAACGACAACAAATAGACTTTGTATAGTTGTTTCATATAGGATCCTAAACCCAATAAGAAATTAAAAGGTCTGCTCCGTATAAATAGATAACATAAATGTTTAGGAAACAATATTTTACAACTTATAATTATTGTTATCAAATAATTTAAATGAAAATAAAATATTAAATCATGCTAAAATATTAGGTTTTTACAGGTCTAATCGCACAATGCAAGTAAATAAAGAGAAGAGATAAAGAGTTGACACGCGATATATTACGGAGTTCCGACCCGCTAGAAAAGGCTAGCCTTAGTCGTACGTCTCCGGGAGTTTCGCAATCACCAAATTGGACGCGCTCCGTTCTATTCCAACCGAACGGGTCTACAAATTCGAACCGAATCGCTTCGTCACAAATAACTCGAAGCGGATCGGCCTAACCTCTAGCTAATCACAAACTAGCACCAAGGATCAAGGCTCTCAACCAAAACACTCAAAAGTCTAGCAATTCAAAACTAAAGGTTTGGTTGATGCACTCAAATCTCTTCAAAATAGTCTAAGAAAAATGCTCAAATAGGGTAGAGGGATGATATCTCAGGATTAGAGCTCAAAAGCAAGTGTATAGCAAGGTGATTGATCAGTTCAAACTGCTCAAAAAGATCTGGTATTAATAGTGGGTGTCAAGAGCTCTAAACAAGTCGAATTCTGTACAAAACGTTACATAACGCTCCGAAACGTTACACAACATTTCAAATTAGCCGTTAAATAAAACAAATTCCGACAATAACGTTGGAGGGTGTCAGAAACGTTGTACAACGTTTGGAAACGTTGTGCAACGCAATGAATAGTGACCTCTAACGTTCAAAAAGATGTCAGAGACGTTACACAACACTTTGAAGCGTTATGCAACGTTTGAAAAAAGAAACGTTGTATGACGGACTATAACGTTACACAACATAGGCCAGAACGCCCTCAAAGTGGCCAAAAACAAAGCGTTAAAAAAATCGAAACAAGCGTTGTGTAACGCTTGATTTTGGTCCGTTGTGTATCGCCAGAAAACGTTACCCAACGCTCTGTCATGGAGTACTCAGTTTTCAGCTGACTTGGTCAATGCGTTGTGTAACGCTTTATGACGTTACACAACGTTTGACCAAGCGTTACACAACTGAAAGAAGCGTCGTGTAACGCATGAAGACTGTTTTTGCAACTTGGCACATTACGAGGAGTTCTGTAACGTTGTATAACGTTATCAAACGTTGTATAACGTTACCAGCAGATTTTGAGCATTTTAATTCAGACAAAATGAGGAAGTTTGATTAGAATTACAACCTTTAAGTTCTAGACTTCCTAATTGATCTTCTGGAGTCTTGTGGGTCTTTAAAACACGCGCTATGCATAACTTTAATGCCTTGCTCCACCTTAAACTATATTAGACACTTAGACGAAAGATTAGTAAGAGTTACGTTGTTTTGCAAATCGACAAATCGAGTTAAAGATTTGTTTGACTCAACAGCAGTTACAACAAACGTCTTTAAATAAGCCTTTATTTTTTGTCTCAATAATGAATCTCAGCTTTTACTAATTATCCTAATGTTTTGTTTTTATTATAAATTGAAGCAGCAAGGAACAGAGAATACTTAGAATCAAATTTCATTGTTATCCTAATGCAAGATTAATTATATTGGATGCCTAAAATTATTTTAATTGAAGAATTCTTGGGATGGATAGAGACACAAATGGTGAGCAAGAAATAAAGATAAACTAGAAATTCGTGGAAACATACAAAGAACAAAAAAAAATAAACAAAACAAGACCCAATTACACATCACAGAATTCAAAATCCGAGTAATCAAAAGCGAAGATTATCAAACAGGAAGAAAAAGAAGACGTTCAATCCCAGAATAAGCAAATTAGTTACAAGCTGTATATCATTTAGAAGGGAAAACGAATGCAAACCTTTAGGGGCTGTGGAGATTTGTCTTCAAATTGACTCCCTTCTCTCCTCACGTTCTGAGAAAATTCTGATCGAATCTTGGGAAATTAAAGCTCCGTGTAAGTCATTGCATTTGTTCACCTCTCCCTTCTTTCTTGTTGGTGAAGCAGCTTCTCTGTCTCTCTCTCGGTTAAAGGCAGATTCTCCTTTCTTGTATACAAAATTGGATTCTTGTATACAAAATTTCCTTCGCCTCTCCTCTCTTCTTGTATTGTATACAGAATTTCATTCCCAAAATTGAGAAGGTTTTCTTTGGAAAAGGAACTAGGAAGAGGAGAAGGGAGAAGGCTATTCCTTGTCTCCTATAAATAGCTGGAGCGGAGCGGGGCCTTCAACGGTCGAATGAGTATGAAATCCTAACCGTGGATGAAAAACGGACGGGCGAGATTTGATTCGAGAGAGGCAGAGGCGTGTAGGTGTAGCTATGCTGAAGCAGCGAACAGCGAACGGTTATTGGATTCGGATGCCTTACTAGTTACTACACTGATCCGCACGAATCTTAAGATCGTTAGTGGGAACACAGGCGTTCACACTGACACTAACAGTAATTCACGGATTACATTTTAATATTTTATTGTTTGGGTTACCAAATACCAAATTCTACCACTATTATTTCCACTTTTACATAATAATAATAATAATAATAAATAAAAGCTGCCCTTACCCGTTCCAGGTACACCAGAAAATCAGTACCTACCAATTCCTTTCAAGCAAATTTACTTTGAAAGATTTATCAATTTTTATTTTATCAAATAGATAGTACAACCTTAAAATCACATCACCAAATTACTAAATTTAGTACAACCAGAATGGGATTGAGCCTTTAGACCAAAAATAAAATAAAAATAAATGTGCACGCCATATGTAGTATGCCAATTCGTTGGTCAAACTGTTATTGTTAGTCGATGCGTATTTCATTTTTTGAATGTTTAGGGATTACTTTTGCAAAAAGTTTGTTTTTGAGCAGAGAGCTTTGTTGCATGATCGTACCGGTACGATTCGGATACGGCGGTACGAAAATTTTCAAAATCTTCGGTACGGATACGGCGATATATATATATATATATATATATATATAATATTTTAATATTTTATTGATCTATAATTATATTATATTATAAAATATAATGTGTATAACATAATTTTATTTAGCTAAGGCTTGGAGTTTACACAAATAAATGACATAAATACTAATATCAACACGTTGACCGTTGACCGCACCAATATGTACCGGGTGCGTACCCGTATCCAGTACTGGTACGACTGATGTTTCCACGTACCGGGGTAACATAGGCACAAAGAGAGATAGGGGGTGACCGCTGGCTAGGCTATTTCTCAAAGAAGCAGAAATAGAATGAAAAAGGTAATTGTTTGGGAGTATAGAATATAGATGTAGTTGCTGTGCACAGCTAAGCTCTTTGAAATCCAGAATAGCAAATGGACTATGGATGCCAAATTAATTACATGGCTCATTAAACTAACTGGTTTGGACATAGCTAAACATTTCCCAACCTCCACTCCACTCCTGACCAAGTGACCAGCTGACCTTGTGTGAAATATTTCGCCATGTGACAATGCTTAATTATTGCTGAATTTAGAGAGGCCTTTTGGACAATTTGCTATTCATTCTAAGTGCTCCTTAGGCCGGCTTGTTTAAATGGAACAACATATTTAAAACTGTGTTCGGCCGAACCGCCTATCGTGGCAAAATAACTTAATAAGGGTCTGATTGGAATGGAGCACGAACGCAAAAAACCTTGATCAGCTCTCTTAAAAAACTGAACGACATTTATATATCTTTAATTAATATCAACCAACACTTTTGCACAAGTTGTTCACCAAAGAAGAAATGGAATTAAAATAGACAATGATAAATAATTTTTTTTTTTTAAGAAAGAGGGAGGTCTTTGTTATCTAATTTTTTCTGAAATAAAAAATTCATGCGGGGCTTGAACCCTTAACCTCTTGGGGCCCGTTTGACAGTGACAAGTTTAGTTTGACTCCTAGATCAACGAGCTAACCTATGGACCTTGCATCGCCAAACAACTTTGGTGTCAGCATGATAAGCACTACCTCCCTAACTTGGCAATTTCCATATCTGAGCGTGTTTTAAATTTTAAATTTCAAATTCCGATAGGTGTTGATGGACTTGTTGCAATTTTAAATTTCAAATTTCAAAATTTTCAAATTTTAAATTTTAAAATTTCAAAATTTCAAATTTCAAATTTCAAATTTCAAATTTCAAAATTTTGAATTTTCAAAATTTCAAGATTTAAAATTTTCGAATTTTAAAATGTCTAAATTAAAATGAATGTTATAAGTGAATGCATTCACTTTAATCACTAACTTTAACCTATCTTGTCAAAGAACAATTACTAATTTTAACCTCAAACACTAACAAAAAAATGCTAACTTTAACCCTTGATCTCACTAAACTTTGACATTACCAAACGGTCCCTGAAGGCTAGCCTAGTGCTCTTACGACTAAGCCACTATACCACATGCGACAATGATATATAATTGAATGAGCAAGAAGCGTTTTCTGGTTTAATATGCCAATGCTTCCACTCAGTTATGTAATAATCTCTTATAACTAATTTAAAACATGAAACGCTGTAATTAATGCACGAGTAATTAACACTAGTTGGTATTATTCCCAATGGCATTCCTAGCTTATTAAGCTGAGCGTCGATAAAAAATTGGCCCTACTATTAGGTATAGTGATTTGTCCGATAGAGAAAAGAAATCGACAATAGTTTCTCCGGGGCCAATTTATGATATCCAGTACTCAAAAAAGTAACAAGTAGCCATAATAATGTATAGGTGTAATTATTTTGTGAGAATTGTACGTGGTACATCTCTAATTCTGAGGTTTGAACAGGGAAAAATTTTATATACGACAAAAAGTACATAAATAATTTTAAATTGAACAAAGGACATTAACTTTTTTTTTAATAATAGCACAGCTATAGCGGCACTAGCATTGCCGCTATAGCACAGCCTTATAGCAACAATACTAGCGCCGCTATAGTGAATTTTCTTTTTTTTTTCCTGCTGATAGATTCTGTTTTTTTTTCGAAATTTTTTGTGTTTTGTGCCGAGTAAATAGGTAGGTGGAAGTTAATAACCGAGTAAAGAGGTGTTTTGTGTCCTTTTTTTTTGTCTTCAGCCGAGAGAAGAGAGGAAGAGAGAAAGAAAGGAAGAGAATGAAAGAAAGAGAAAAATGAAGGAGATGAAGGAAGAGAAGGAGAAGGAAAGAAAAGAGAGAAGGCGATAGACGCTGGCCGGTGAAAAGAGGAGAAGAGGCGGCACCATTGGAGAAGAGAAATGAGAGGAGGCGAGAAGCTCAAGGAGTCGGTTCGGAGCGAGAAGCGCAAGAAGTCGAGATAGCAACCGGCAACCGGTAACCGGCAACGACTCGATCGATGGAAATGTAGGTGGGGAAGAAAGAGACCACAAAGAGCGTCTCTAAAGAATGCTGAGGAAACTCAAACCTAAGAATTGTGACTGGTATAAAAATTACTATAAAGAACCTCAACCAATCCTCGAACAAACACCATCAGAGAAGCCATATTCACCACAAAAAACATACATGATCATTTACGAAAAAATGTACAACTTTCGTGGAGACTACACAGTCACATGTATATTGTATGGTTAAGTTTTCAATTACAAAGAGACCATCTTGCGTGACCACTACGATGACCACAAACGTCGCGCTGAGGATGAGAAACGAGAAGCGAAATGGAAAGAGAAAGAGGAGGCGGATAAAATGATGAAAATGACACTTAAAGCTAGCGATGAGAGACAAAAGTTGAAGGAAGAAAAAATTGAGAAAAAAAATCATGGAGTGCCTGAGAGATGAAAGGAAGAGAGATGAACAAAAAAGAATTGCAACAGCTAAAATGGCAGAGATAGAACAACAAGAAACCGATGCGACTTTCTGGAATCAAGCCGCTCAATCTGCTGACAACGTTGCTGCGAGTCAGCAAACTGATGCAGCTTTCTGGAACGAAACCGCTCAATTCGCTGATAACGCAGATTTGAGTGAAGAATGACAAAATGAAGAGGAAGATGAAGACCCATGGTGAGATAAAATTCTACAATATGCGGACAGTCAAAATATCTAAGTAGTTTGTTTTTAATTAGCAACTTAGTGAATGGTTTGTTTTCTTGAAGTAGTTTTTTTTTTTCATTTCATGTGTTAAATTATATTGTGATTTATTAAGTTACTTGTTCTTGTAATGTTATGTTGTTTTTATTATGAATTATTGTGCCTATTAATTTCGGTTATGAATGCACAAAATTTGACTTTACATTTTATATGAAGTTATATAAATTTTTATATTAAAAAAATATAAAAAATATATAAGTTTGAATGACTAACATATAATATTTAAATATTTTTTAAATTTTAGTTTGCGACTTATTAACTTTTATATGTTCCAAGCCATTCAAATTATCTAATATATTACATAAATAAAATTAAATTTTATTTAAATAACCGCACAATACAAAATGATAAATTTAAAACTATACTGAAGTGCATCGAATTTAAAACTATAATACAAATTTTATTTAATAAAAAATATAATACAAATTTAAATATAATACAAAACTATAATTCTAGGCCAAAATGGTTTTCAAACCATGCATTAAGCCCTCTCAGCCCCCACCCTGTAACACCCCACCGACATTGACCTAGTTTGACTATGGTTGACCAATGTTGACTTTTTTTTACCATTTGACCAACCAATAGTATTGCTCTGTTGATGACCGAAATTGTATGATGAGAATTTAACCCCTTTGATCAGTCAAAGCTTTTTGACATATATTGACCGAATGTAAAATATATATATATAAAATAAATCCCACAAATTGTCATGCATCTCACTTTTAGATCCATGCAAACTGACACCTGTCATGCCTTTCCTCTACGTGTCTAAACCGCTTATATTTGTTAGGTATATAGTACTTCTCAGTTTCTTTATTCATTTCCTAAACCGAATTTCTGAAAGAGCCAATGTAAACAAATTGGAAAAATGATAGATCCGAGTTATATTTGATTAAATCGGCCGATTGAGATTCCGAAGCTACGTCGCAATTATTCTGAATTACTATTGTGATTTTGATTGTGATTTCTGGACCGTTTTATCAGGTAATCGGACCTCTCTATATTTAATTTCGTATTGAATGATTGATTGATTTGATTTATCGTTTGATTTTGATTGAATATGTTTATTGAATTGTGATTGGTATATTTTACGGGTTATCGGGTTTGGAATTGGAGGTGAAGGTGAATATGATTTTTGAGCCCTGATCCTCCTGAGTTCGGGGAGGAGCCGGATCTGATCCTCCTGAGTTCGGGGAGGAGCCGGATCTGATCCTCCTGAGTTCGGGGAGGGACTACTATGACTGACGGACTGACTATGAGAATTCAATAAATGAACTGCATGTTGAATGGTTGCCAAGTTGATTAAATTGAGAATCTGTATTTATTTTTGACACACTTGTTCAGTTGAGAAAAAGCACTCCATCCGTTTGGAGTCGGAGTCATGACCCGTCTGGCCAAACACCGTGACTTAAGCGCTTATGATTCGGGTCCCGATACGGTACCGGTCTAGAATGGTCATGTTAGAAATATGTCCTAGAAGCCAATCATTTTATGGCTATTTCTATAGTTTATGTTATTGATGATATTTGATCATTTGTTCCTGGATTTTATTATTGACAGTTCATTCAGGTTGAGGATCTGAATTGTGGATCACTATGTTTCATTTATGATTAAATGACAATAATAAATCAAAACTGTCCATAGTCTTGATAATTAACAAGGAACATTAATTATCAGACAAGACTAGTATACAAGTTAAGTGATGATTAAGTTCTACAAATCATAAGTAAGGAGTTACTAACTTAATTGTATATGTATATGTTACTGGAACATAGTACATTACATGACCCAATGAAATAAATATATGGATTGTGTTATGTGTCATTATTTATTTCATATGCGTTTGATTCTGAATTTGAGATGGTTCAGTTTCTCCACATGAGGATAGGTTCTATAAATATCGTCTAACGCTGATTCCTGATAAGGGCTTCTATACGGACTTTATTTATGTTCTCTTGAATTGTGCGGGGAGAAACTGGTCATCAAAACAACCGTATGTCCCTCGTTAGTTCACCTAACGAGTGATGATATCCACTGGGCCCCTTGATGGAGATGGATTGCTTGCTAGCAACTTGTGCAATCATCTCTAGATCAAGAAACGTATAATCTGCAAGAATGACACATTCTTATCTTGGATTATACAAGGATCTCATGTGACATAAGAATCAAAACAATAAGATACCATTTCTTATGCAGGATTGAAGTACTATATTGGTACAGTATTTAATTTATGCGAATTGGAAATCATAACGTGTTACTAGATACTGCTTATGATTAATGAAAATAAATGATGATTTATTTTCATAGCCAGCATAGCATAAATCCTCAAAGAGTCACACAAATAGGACTTTAACCAAACGTGCATTATTTATTTGTTTTCAGTAGCGAGTACTGCGAATATATGATAAGTTGATTAATTAATTATATACCGTTGCGAACCGTTATAATTAATTAACTCAAATGGATCATATAGAAATAATATAATGTATATGCTAATCCCAAATTAATTATTAATATGTTAATAATTAAGTTAGTTCAACGCATATTTATTATACTGAGCTAATTGGCGTTTTAGTTAATCGGTTAACTGAAAGTCCGATATGAGACGAATTGAAAGAGTGAATTAATTGGGCACTATATCATATGGATTTGGCCTACTTAATCTCTGAAAATTTCGACCATAGAGGGGCATTTGTGTCCAAGAGAAAATAGGAAGAGAGAAATCTAATTATGGAAAACGTTCCATATATATATTGATTGTTTCTTTGGGAATAAGTCGGAGAAAAATCTAATTCTCTCTCTCTTCTCTCTTTGGCCGCACTATTCACGCACTGTTCACGTACTGTTCACAGTGGAGAAAATTGGTTTTTCTAATTTTAAGCTCTTAATTCCATCTCTAGCTCATGCATTGAGCAATTCCATCCTCCTCTTAATCTGTTAAGCGCGCGAAGAGGGAAACAGGGAATTAGCGATCGTCTCGGACAAGCTAGCACTTGTCTTGAGACCTTAGTTAATTTTCTAGGTGGACTCGAGGCGACCGGAAGCAGCCGTGAGGTGACGAGCACGCCACCAATTCCTAAGCAAAGGTCGAGCCTTCTAGTTACGAGACTAGAAGAGGTAATCCTTCTACCGTTCTCTTAAAGTGTCAACTTGCATAATTATCTAGATCCGTATAATAGCAATTGTAAATTGTTTGTTAATAAGTAATAAAAATTTAAATTGCACATGGAATGAGTTCCTTACAGGTCCAAGGGAGGAGAGTGTTCCCGACCTGTGGTATATTTATTATTCGAATTGTTATGGTGATATGATATGGAATTGTCTGAATTGTAAATGGAATTTTATGGCCGTTGGCAACCGTCATAAAAGGTGGTTCGCGGTATCTGAATGAAATGACTGAAATGATTGACTTGTGACTACCAGACTTGCATTAGATAGTGATTCAAGGAAGGAAGGGTCTGAGCCGAGTGCGGCTGGTATGACTGACGGGGCATAGGATATCTTGTTGCTTGGTGTTGTTTATTTTGGATTGAAGGTACGGATTCCACTTGAGTTTTAATTTAATTTTATATATATAAACAAATATAGAGATTTAATTAGCAGCTTGCATGTTGTGTTCATTAATTGTTGCATTCATGAAAATCTGTTTATATATAAATGATGCATAATTTAAGAGGCATGTTGAATGGTTTTTCATTGAAATGTGTTATGAATGTGTAGTTTAGGATGGTTCTGTCACGCCTCGGTGGTCGGGGTGTGACACACCCACTCTCCTAAATGCGGCACAAAACACAAAAAAAAATACAAAAAAACAGAGTTGTCAGCCAAAAAAAAGAAAATTCGCTATAGCGGCACTAGCATTGTCGCTATAGCGCTTATAGCGACATTGAAATTGCCGCTATAAGGCTGTGCTATAGCGACAATGCTAGTGCCGCTATAGCTGTGCTGTTATTAAAAAAAATGAATGTTCTTTGTTCAATTTAAAATTGTTTATGTACTTTTTGTCCTATATAAAATTTTTCCTTTGAACAGCCGATTCTAAATTTCGAATTGTTCAAATATCGTTTCCATACCAAAATCTCAATGAAAACAAAAAATATGTATTTCCTCGAAACAGAAAAGAAACTCTGCTCTTTGGGGCCCACTTAATCAACTGGAACTTCAAATTAATGTTTGGGCCTAAATTGCTCCATCATAATAGTATTGGGCTGAACCAGTTCGGGAGTAGAAGAAGAGAATGAAGAGGAGATCAGAGGTAGGGGTGCATAACGTCTAAAACAACCACACAAATGGGGTGTTGCGTTAACCGTTTCGTTTTAGACACGAAACTGACTACGTGTTTGCGTTAACCGTTTTGTTTTGAACGAAACAATCGAAATCACGAAAATACACATTGACGAAACTGACTACGTGTTGCGTTAACCGTTTCGTTTTTGAAAAGCAACCAAAATCTTTAACCGTTTCGTTTCGTTTCGTTTCGTTTTGGACGAAACAAAATGAAAGAACGGTTAAAACAGTCGTTGTTTTCACCCCTAATCAGAGGAGTTAGAAAAGAAACAGTAATCATAACTATCATCGGCAGATTCACCATCGCGCGCCATCGCTGAACAGATGGCGCGCGTGCGTGAGTCTCGTGTGACTAGAGTGTATATGTCTAATACAAATGTTCAGTTTAATATCGAAATGTGTTCACTTTAATAATCACAAGTGTTCAGTTAAATGCGATAGTAATTATTGCGATAGCACTAATCAATTTTTGAAAAGAAAAGAGAAGAGAGTAACAATTAGTTTAATGGATGGTGATTCCATGGAGTCGATTCAGTCCATTTTCGTGTTCTGTTTCATTTCGTTTCAGTAACGTTTATCAATATTCGTTTCGTTTTCGTTCCGTTTTAGAAAAGAAACTCATTTGTTCTTTCGTTTTCGTTTTCGTTTTCTGTTCCGTTTGGACGGAACGGAACGTAAACGTGCGAAACGGCACCCGTTTGACAGCTCTAGTGTCGTGTCGTCTCTCTCTCAAAAGTTAACGAGTCTGATCGCAGCAACGCAATACGCAATCGCTCCAGAAGTTCACCGGGTAGAAAAGGAGGGAGACCAGCATCCAAAGTTGAACCCATGGCGCGTAGACTAAGTAGTGTCGGTTCTCACTTCTCGTGCGGTGCGTATCCGAACCCGCTTGGGACATTGGAATGCCATTTCATGATCGTGCATTGATTAATTGCCTATTTCTATTTGCCTTGCTCCTCACATTGGGACAAAAAAAGGTAAGATTAGCCAAATTGAGTTAGAATTTGAGACATTACAAGATAGTTTGGCTTGGCTTGGCTTGATTAAGTTTGATTTGTTCTAGTACGAGGCTTTGGTGTGCCTGTTACTTCACCACTCTTGGGCTCATGGCTGTTTGAAACGACAATGCCTCTGAAAATTCTCTTTGTAAGTATATATTACACATTATCTTTGATTTTTAAATTTAACTGTTTATGGATTGTTTATGAGGTAGTTTAACTGTTTGGCCACCTCAGCATATGCTAATCAACTAATTTAGTGAGCTTTACTTTGTTCTAAGCTCAAAAGTGAGCTCTAGGCAGATTGTCCAAATTGAGGTTTATGAGATAAATCCAAATTGAGTACTTTGCAGTTGGTTGAGACAAACATCTGTAGGAAAGAAGTCACTGGTTAGCTGGCCCATCAGTTTATGGTTCAAATTCAGCTTACAGATACTCATGCCAGAAAAAGTATTTAGTTTCATGACCGGCAAACATGACAAGTGGCTGTTATTTAATTGGGTCCTATTTGCAACATATTTATTATTATTAATTTTCATATAAAAGGTATTGGTTTTGTGGTGCTCTTTAATCCCTAATTGAAATTCGCAGCAAAAGTGCAATTTATGTTTACAATAATGTTATTCAGGCTCTGAGAAGCAGAAAGTTGCAATGAAATTGGTGCTGTAACAAATCTAGTAAATCTAGAGTAGGAGATGGATTGAGCAGTTTTTTTATTTACTATTTTAAAATGGTTTAACCTAAAAACTGCAAAACATATGCAATTTACTATATATATTTTTAACAAAACCTTGCCGCTCCAATCTTTAGATCAAAACAAATCAGTATATGTGAATCTCACTCTAGCAAATTCATCCCAAAATTTAATAAATATGTTGCTGTAAATAAATTATTATGACACAAATCAATTTCCATTAATGAATTTAAGTCTCATAACAGTCAGTAATTTTTACATACACAAATTATGTTTGATGAATTCATTATACAAGCACATCACTCCTAACATGGTTTCTCTGGACATTGCAAGAAGGGTGTGCTTAAGTACACAAAAATTGCTTCTTAAAGAAAGGGATATAGAAAACTCGTATCAAATTTTTGTTCGAATTCTTAACCATTCATTAATAACGGCAATTTAAGAAAAGGCTATCAGCATCTCCACAGAAAAAGTTCCATCCTGGAGAGGTCTAAAATTAGATCATATATTCCTATTATTGTTACAGATAACCAAGGAAACTAACATTTCTCTCAAGACATATAAGGATTGCCTGTCCCAAATTTTGTAGGCTACCCCATTTTCCTCAATGAATATGTACAGAACTCTTGTTTTACTCCTCCTTTACTCCCTACTTTCTTATACTGTAGCAAAAAATGGCCCAAGAAAGCTCCAGACCTACATAATTATCAATGAAGCAACAGATGATGTTGACATTTCGATACATGAAAAAGCTCAGGCTTTGCACAAGTCCATTTTATCGACAGTTGTCAAAGACGCTGACTTGCGACTTATTTACTCATACAACAAAGTTCTCAATGGTTTTTCTGCCAAACTAACTGAGGATGAAGTGAAAGCAATAGAAAATCATCCATTGTTTCTGCGCGCCATCCCTGCCGGCAAACCATACAAATTGCTGACGACTCATACACCAGATTTCCTTCAATTGCGTGGTTCCAATGGACTTTGGAAAAAAACCAAAAACATGGGCGAGGGTGTCATCGTTGGCATTCTAGATACTGGTATCACACCTGGCCACCCTTCATTTGACGACAAGGGCATGCAACCCCCACCTGCCAAGTGGAAAGGCCACTGCGACTTCAATGCTAGTGTTTGCAACAATAAACTAATTGGTGCCAAGTCATTCCTTAAAGCAGGCGCTGACGAATTAAAACACAAACCACCCATTGATGTTGAAGCCCATGGCACCCATACAGCAAGCACTGCTGTTGGAGCATCTGTTAAGAATGTAAATATTTTAGGAATTGGCTTGGGTGAGGCATCTGGAGTTGCACCACGTGCACACCTAGCAGTGTATAGGGTATGTAGTGAAGAAGGCTGTCAAACTCCAGATATTATCAAAGGGATTGAAGAGGCTGTGAATGACGGCTGTGATGTGATCTCACTCTCCTTGGGACCTGACAGTGGAGACCCATTTTATTTAGAGCCAGTTGCTTTGGGTGGTTTTTATGCTACCTTAAAAGGGGTTTTCGTTTCTGCTGCCGCAGGAAATAATGGACCTAATGCAAGCACAGTTAGTAACGATGCTCCTTGGATCCTCACAGTGGCTGCAAGCAGCACAGACAGACAAATTAGATCTACAGTTAAGCTGGGTAGTGGACTTCTGCTTAATGGAGAGTCGATGTATCAACCAAAGAACTGGACAAGCGAGATGCTGCCACTGGTTTACCTAGCAGGAAAAGGAGCTCCTGTCAATGCCGACAAATGTTTGAATGGTACTCTAGACAGCAAGATGGTTAAGGGAAAGATAGTGCTGTGTGATCGTGGTGTTAATACTCGGGTGGAGAAGGGTCTAAACGTTCGCCAAGCAGGAGGTGCTGGTATGATAATTGCAAATGATGAACCCAATGCATATAGCACCAATGCCGATAGACATTTCCTTCCAGCCTCCCACGTTTCTTATGTGGATGGCCTGAAGATGAAGGATTACATTCATTCAACAAAGAACCCCACCGCCACGTTCCTTTTCAAAGGAGTTGGGTATCATACTCCTTTTAATCCATCAATCGCTTCGTTTTCATCTCGCGGACCCAGTTTGGCGAGCCCATTAATCTTGAAACCTGATATTGCAGGACCCGGAGTTTCAATAGTGGCTGCAGTACCACCCGTATCTGTTGGAAACAAAGCCCAAATATTTGATTTCATGTCTGGCACCTCCATGGCAACTCCACACTTAAGTGGAATTGCCGCACTAATTAAGAAGGCACATCCTAATTGGTCTCCGGCAGCAATTAAGTCTGCTATGATGACAACAACTGATGCAACAGACATAAATGGAAAACCGATTGTTGATCAAGTAGGAAACGTTCCGGCTGATGTCTTTGCTATGGGTGCTGGACAAGTGGATCCTTATAAAGCCTTGGAGCCTGGGTTAGTTTATGACCTTACTCCGGATGAATATATTCGGTATTTATGTGGTTTAGGCTACACCGACAAGGATGTTAACGCTATCATCCATCCTGCACCGAAGGTGCAATGCGCAAAGGTGAAGGTGATTTCTCAAGAACAATTAAATTATCCATCAATTGCTGTTCCTCTCCCGAAACGTGGTACCAAAACTATTTACCGTACTGTTACTAATGTTGGTGAGGCAATTGCTAGCTACAAGGCTGTGATTAGTGTACCAAAAGGGGCATCAATGAAGGTTGTGCCATCGACCTTGAAATTCAAAAGTCTGAATGAAAAGAAAACTTTTAAGATCATCTTTAAGCGATCGGGTGAGGGTCACGGCTCTGGAGAGTTGAAGTGGGTTTCGAGCAAGTATGTTGTCCGAAGCCCAGTAGTAATCAGTCATTAATGTATTTATAAATTGGATAGATTATGGGTTTTACTTTCAGTAATGTTCCAATATAAAAATAAATTAATAACAATAATTTCTGTGTGGTTTCTAATTGTGTCATGCTTTCCAGTATGTAATTTAGATTTTAGTTGCTATGTTAAAAATGTTGGCAAGTGGTGATTTTCGGCCGATTGTAGTTGGGGAGATGTAAGGGGTGGGTGGAATAACTCACTGTATTTGAGCCCATTAAATATTTAAAATTGTCTGGTTCTTAAAATTAAAAGACAAAAAGAATTCAAGTAAATCTATGCAGTAATGCAGGTGACGGCCTTCAGTCTACGTGAGATTTTTTGCTTACATGGCGTTATTGAGCCGAACAAAAGGCCCATGCCATTATAAAAAGATTTACGCTACTATTTGGTAAGAATTTTCTTGGTTGCCCCTCTGGAGCAATGTATATGCATATACTATATAGTACGTATTTGCATCGGTATACTATAGATACTTATCGTTCTTTGGTTGTACCTATGACAATCGGAAGGGTAAAATCAGAAAAATTAGAGAACCAAAAGCATGAGTTTTGTTCTTTTAGTCCAATAACAATATGTTTAAAGTTAATATATAATTAAGAAGCACGCTTCATGCACCTTCAAATTCAAAGTCGATTAGCATTTTTCTAAGAAATGAACAAATCGCCCTTGTGTGCTTAATCAGCACGTCTAACCACCGATGAATTAATAATTTAATATAGATTGTAGCAATTAGAGAAGTGACTGTTAGCAGAGAAATTTCCACCTGTTAGCAGCTGTGACCCCGGCATAGCAAACCAATAGTGTACTCGTATTAAAAAAAAGTTTAATTTGTTGAAGTTTGCTATTTACTAACAAATTTTATACATATGAGAATTACGAGGAACTATAATTACTTTTGTTTTATGTTATTCTATTTGTATCAATTAATGTATTTTCCAATTAACGGGCCAAAAAAAATGCTTTGTCTTTTTTTTTTTCATTTCTAGAGCAAAGGAAAAATAAAAAGAAAAATACTAAACTTTTCTCTTTCTTATGTTATGCTCTTGTGTCAAATAAAATATTTTTGATTTAACGAGATATGTACTTTTAGTCTTGGACAAAAATTCTAGACTTCAATATTTATTCTTGTCAACATGAGAAACGTGTTTATGTTTATTTCTCACACAACGGAAAAAAGAAATTAAGAAAAAGAAGAGAGAAATGACAAAATATCTAGTCATTACTTGATTTCTTTTATGTTTCTAAGCGGAACATATAAAATTTCGACTATAAAAAATAGAAAACATATAAATATCACAACCATTATAGAAAGCATGCATCCTGCTTGACCGAGCATAAGAATTAGTTTATAAATTCCACTTCCGTTTTCATACTAGAATTTTTGTCACCTGGTATTGTCACCAGGTATTATCAGTTATCACCTGTCCAAATATTAAAGCATCAGAGTATAACATTCAGTTCTTTCAATCCTATAACAGTGTCAATATGTAACAGATTGTTGAAGTTCATTTATTTTCTTTGGACTGTAGCCCTTTTATATTAAATAAAAGCATGCTTCGTGCACGTTCAAAGTCCATTAACATTTATTTTAAGGAATGGATAATCGCCCTTGTGCATACTCAGCACGTCTAACTACCGACGAATAATTATAGCTTATGGCAATTACACTGGGTTTATTTATTTATTTATTAATATGATTGATTGCTTAATTTGTAAAAATTGTTTTGTTGAAAACTTAGTTTGTTATTTCCTATTCCATCTATAACAACAAACATACACCATGCATCCACTTATAGTCCATGCCCACAGGTTGCACTATAGTTGGTGGGTAATTATTTTATAGGTAAATCTCAGAGTAGTCAGCATATCTTATATATATATATCCAAAGCATAATTAATAAGTAGCTTTTTTCATGTTACCTTAATCCTTTTTGATACTTCAATCCTTTCTTTTATGTTTCTTCTAGGAGTTTGACCATTTTTTATACCCATGTTCACAAATTTAATATACAACGATTGTGTTTTTGCATTGGTAATTTGAACCTGAAATTCCGTACAACAAATTTAAATTGTGCACTTGTTGATAAAAGTACATATTTGTAGTTCAACTTAATGAACACTTTAAAAGAGGATAAACTCATCTTTCTTCGGACCAACTTGTAATCCCGCACCTTTGCTTTGAACAAAGTAACTGCAGTTGAGCACATTAAATAGTAGAAGTAAAATCTTATTTGATCCATCCATGAATTAATTTAAGTCAAACTTAAGCTGATCATATTAACACTATCAATTGGATTAATTTCCACCATTTTCTAATTTATTGGGTCCAATGGAACCGTTGTTGCAGTGAGCGGACTAATGCAGTATATAATTATTTTGCTAACATGGAACTCATGCCTTTGATTGCCCAATATATCTTTCGACTTAATTATTTTTAGATGAATGGGCAAATTCTCTCTATGACTCTACAACGCATCATTGTACTTAATTAATTCCCTCTCGTTTGCATGAACCTTTCCATGAGATAATAGTTCTCTCTGACGATGAAATATGACACCTGATAAACGCTTGATTCCCTGTGGCGCGCACTAGCTAGCTAATACTAGGAAAGTTTGCCATGCTATCATTTTATATTTGTGCATCTTAATTAGAGCAATTTATGAATCATATGCTGAGAACCGATTTTTAATTTAGTGGTTAATTAATGAGAAAACATGTTAAATAGATGTCGGGAGTTGAAAACTTAACTGAAGATTAGTTTTTTGCGAATATTTAAAATTATAACTCGTAATTAAAAAAAAAATCTAAAGCAATTCATGTTGAATATAGAATTTTTTATACCACTCAGTGCAACTTTTATGCCTTAGTTTCAAAGAAAACCAATGTATCTATTTACATGCATGCATGTATCAGGTAAAGAATGTGATGTTATTTATATATCAATGGAGGGTCTGCTCCAAAAGAGATGTCGGAAAGGGAAGAGAGAGCACAGAAAGGGAAGGACGAGAAATTTGTTCACCACCAAAGTCAGAGGTGACAAATTTGAGTAGTTTGTATATTGGATTTTGTTCCTTTCACCTTCGTTCCTCTTGACTCACTATGAAACTTTTTGGTTCTAGAGCAGGTTAATCCAATCGAGTAGGTGTGGTATGTTCACTTTTTTTTTCATTCAATACCTCTCGTCACTTCTGAAGCAAACCCTAAATGTTCATTGATTAAAAAACTATTGCATATAAGGAATTAGAAATATTCCAACGAAATAACAAAAAATGAGAATCAGAGTAGAAGCTCATTTGAGAAGTTACTATGACTTCTAAACACTGATTAATTCAGAGCATAAAAAAAATGCACACAATATCTCTACACTGCAGACGGCCACGGAAGAACCAAAACATAGTTTAATAGCTAATAATAAGCCCCACTTTGAACCCACTTCCTAATTCCTATTATATTTTTTGTTGCGAACTCACTTAAACCTATAAGAAAGGAGTCTCTTTGATAGACATGTTAATTGGAGCCACCATTTCATTTTTTGACATCCAAAAAAGCAAAAACACACTCAAATATCTTATAGCTCTACGGCTTTGGGACTTGGGAAGTCGAGATGATACATTGCCTTGGAGGAAGGTATACACACAGCATAGACATGGCGATATAAAGCTCGAGGAAAGGCAGCTTGTTGATCAGAACATATAACATGTAAGAAATTTTCAACTTTTCGCATTTTCTCTCAATTGACCCGCTCCGCTTAAAAAAAATATTTTAAAACATGCGAAATTAGCTATTCGGGCTTTTATTCCATCTAATAACAAATCATTATATTATATTATATTTTCTTCTTGTTCTTATTCTTAACTAACCACCCAATTATAACATCTCTTAATTTATGAATAAATAATTTTTCATGATTCCTTATTCAACACCTATGTTTTAAAATAAGCTATTCATTTTTTGTTCACCACACTTCCAAGTTCCGACTCGCACCCCTCATCCTTATGGAAGATATCTAAAAAAAAAAAAAATAATGAGATTTTTGTAATGGACTAAAATATTCAATCTCAGTCCTTCATAATTTTAATGAAACGGTCTGAAATCATACAAAAAAATTTAGTCCACTCTACAATTTTTCGTAAATATGTATCATATTAGTGAAACCCTATCCTTACCCAAAAAAAAAAAAAAACAAAATTAGGTGCACAAAATTAATAAATAATAGGGCGTGTTTGGTAGAGCGCGAATAACATAGTCGGCATCTGCAAAAAAACATTAATTGGTCATTATGACGTCTTTCTTTTGACATAGACGGTCCTAAACTCCTAGTTGTCTTTTTATTTTGCACTATAAGAAATTGTTCTAGAGAAAAAGTAAACAATTTTATTACCACCCGATCGACAAAGAATAACATTAATGGATTATGAAAGTATTTCATAATAAATTTCAAAATCTCCGGAAAGGTACCTTACAATACAAATTATCTTTAATACATTTAAAAGTAAATTGTATACTTAAATAAATGCAATTGTTTAATTTGTTGAACTCGGAGAGACTCTTAATTTCTTTAGACGATTTACATAGAATGACAATTCTAGCGAATTGAAGCGGGAATTAGATATTTAGAATTGCTATAATTATCTTGAGAATTAAGAGCATGTATGAGTCCATATATGCTATTATAATCGATCTGAATTGTAGGTACTATTTTTCTCAATCTGAATTGTCCGACCTATAATAAACACGCTGGATTAACCGTCTTGGATACATTTTTTCTAAGACTAAACGGTTAGAACGTAAAAGTAGAGTATTATGATCCAAAATCAAGAATAACAATGAAATGGAGGGTTTTTTTTTTTTTGGAAATAAGGTTATTTATTTATAAAGGTATAGCTCACTCTGTGAAATAGAGTTTATCTATCTTCCGCATTCAGCGAGAATTGCATCCGTTATCTCTAAAATAACGACAAAACCACTGACCATCTGTGTTCGACTCCCACGTTCACGGAATGTAGGTTGCTATTTACTAAAAACAAGTACCGCACAGTGCTTACACCATGCGTGTTTGCAAAAAATGTAGAACCAAGTAGGTGAATGGTTTCATCAGAATGCTCGTGCTAAAATGGAAAAAACGAGGTGTTTGCACTACACTCCCTCATTTGTTAGAAATCCGGAGCAAACGAACGGCTTTGTTGTAATGTACTCACGAGTCACGGCAATCATGAAAACTAAGGATAAATGTACATCTCCGCGTGTTTTTATCAAAATCGGAGCAGAACAATCAGGCCCGGAGGTAGTAGGGGACAAAGGGGGCTTGGCCCCCCCCTAATATTTAAAAATTATGTGGAGAGCTTTTCAATTATATACTCAATTTTGTTAATGTATAACATGTTGCACCCATAATAAAAATAGTTCAAATACAATAAATATAGCTAAAATACAATTTAGTTAAATTTATTGTTTGTTCAAACTAGTTTAATTATAATTTTTTCTTTTAGAGCAAATTTAGAAGATGAAAAATCACAAATACAATATTGTTCAAATATGAAAATCTTTGCTTATTATTTTTTGAAAATAAATTACTTCTTTATTGTATTTGATACAATTTATGTTCATAAAATTATTACCATAAATAATGTAATATTATTTTTTTGTTGTCAATTTCTTTAGATTTTTCAACTTTCAGGCTGTAGTTTGTCTAAGTCGAAATTCTGACTCCACCCCTGTGAACAATAATGATTTGTTCCACCAATGTGCTCAGAGACTACATGTACTTCAATAAATCTTAAAACAAAACGAATTGATTGCCACAATGGATCATTTTTGCAAAAAGTTGTATATAAAACATCTTTTGACATCTTCTCACACTTGTTTCGGACTAAAGTGAACAATAAAATGTGTAAAATGTAAAGAATATTGTTCACGTTTATCAAAATTTTATGATTATATTTTTGAAGAAACATTATTACTGAGTGATGAATTTAGGCAATCAGACGAGCAAGGCACAAAATTGAGACATAGTTCCTTTCTCACTAGACATTTAAGCCTAGACAAATTTAACATTAATAGATTAAATTTATTGAACTTTAAAAAATTTGAGACGATTACTAGTAATATTGAAAACTAAGCATGGACACATACCCGAACTCGTTCCTTAAGATATGCCCTTTAATAGTAAATAAATGATTATAAATATAAAAAGGAGATTAATGTATGTTTTTCAATTACGGAAAGTAAAACTTTGACAGCAAAATTTACATTAGAAAAATGTATGTTTGCATCTTTCCAATTAATGCTTTTTTGCTTACACCATTGTGCACTCTATATTATTTTAATTTGTTTCTCAAATGTATCAAACAATCAGTAAATCTGTCATCCATATTTCGCAGTATTATATATTATTAATTTTTAGAAAAAGTGGCACCTACTGGCCATTTCCACAGAAATGAAAACAAAAGAAAAGAAAACGTGGGACTTCACAAATTTTTATATTAGAGTAGACTTGATCATTGAATAAAAGCTGCGGCCATTATACTATTATTTGTTAATTTTGTAACTCATCTCTAATCAAGATCAAGGACAAAAGCATTACATCTTTTGATATGGATATGATTGATTAGAACAAAAGGCGCCGCATGCTGGTTATGTGTGTGTTCGGCAACAAGAAATACATTACCGAAAAAAAGAAAAAGAAAGGTGAAAAGAAATAGGCGTGCCTTTGGCGCGGGTTCCGAGTTATGCTACAATCCTAAAAGCAGACAAAACCTGATCCACACGCCAGTAGACCAGTACTGCTTCCGACTCTTTTTTTCTTATAAAGCCTTTTCTTATTCAGAAAAGCCAGAATTCTTTTTTCTATTGGAATTCAGACTTTCTGATGTGGGACAACAATGACGATGCACTCGCCAGTTCTTGTTATTGTTGGAAAGTTTGAAGTTAGAATATGCGCAATAAATTCAAATAAAATTCAGATAGTACTAAAGTAAATAAGAGTAATGGTAGAGTCAAAACTTATTTGACTAATGATCGTCAAATGTGATTGGATCTAAATTTTTCAGTTGCAATTTTCAGATGATCGATCTAATTCGCTTGTTGTATTCTTCACATTGAAATCACGTTGGAGACAAATTTTATACATTTAGAATTTTTTACTATTTTTTTAGATTTTTTAAAAAATCGTTGTTATTGAACTATTTATAATTTTTTTATCAAGAGATTTTCTAAAAAACTTAAAAAATAATTTAAATAAAAATATAAAATTTTGGTTTTCAAAAATATTTTAATGTTTGAAACAAAATGAGTGGTCCACATCACATTCGCAAGTCGAGATTTGAGATTTAATCGCGATTGACGGGACATAAGAGAGTTAAATAATTATTTAGAGATGTATTAGTCAGATTGTGATATTATTGCAAAATATATATTTTTTGTTTTATACATGTAAAACATGAGAAATCATCCTCAAAATAATTATAGATTGTTATTTTTAATGGTATGAATATTGGTGTTATTTATTAAGAAAAATATAGGAGATAAAAACAATTATGCGTGAAATATTTTCAGTTAATTGGAATATTTAATATAGCGGGTGATTGCAACGGCTAGTAGTAGATATTAAGCCATGGTTTATTATTATTGATTAACAACGGATAGAAACATTATCATGTCAGCGGCTGTGGAGTACATGCGTTGTGAATAATGAATGATATTAAAGAAAAGTAGAGGAACGATTCCAATAATAATTGGTTTTAAGGGCCAAGGCATGCTGAATGTGACGTGAGTACGGTCCTGCCATCATGATTACAAAATAAGATATTTTTGTTCTAGTAATTATTTTTTGAAATTTGAATGTTACAATATTGATTGAGAAAATATTAAGCAACATGTTGTGGAATACAAAAAAAAATTGAATTAAATTTCTAAAAGGTATTTTTATAGTGGTGTTCATTAGGAAATTAATTTTCAATTCACCTAACATACAATTTACATCCGTTGTTATAAGATGTGATGACAAGAATTTTATGGCCACTACCTTAGCTGTTCATTAAAATCCTCAACGCATGATGTAATTTTATGGCCACTACCTTAGCAAGAATTTGAATGTTACCTTAGCTTTTACACAATATAGGTATTGTATGTGTTCGATCCGAAGTCGGTAAATTCCTGCATGTAATGCAATTTTTCTTTCCCTTACAATTATACAAATTTCGATACGAGGATCTCGAGATGAACATGTGACCAATTGCCAGTGAATTTTAGAGCACCGACACGCAATAAATTAGAACTCATCCATGTCAAACACAAACAGGTACCAATTGCACACAACTACACAAGCCGTTGAAATGGTCAACAGAGGTTGGAAACACAGTCAAACTCATGACACACAGAAGGCACAGTCTAGACTCTAGATACACAAAATAAATAAATAAAATAAAATAAAAAATTTAAGAAATTTTGCACCTCTTTTTATTAAACTCGTCACGAGTCGTGTCCTGCGGTCTTACATTAATGTCATATTTATTGAGTTTCTTTTTATGAAACAGAAACACCAATCAAATAAAATCAAATAGTTATATAAATATTTTATTGGTCAAATTTCAAACTATATTCATGAATACATAAATTATTTGCAAATTTACATCATGCAATTTATTGACATTTTTATGACTTAACAAAAGTTGAACAAATTAATATTTATTGACAGTTTTGATAAATAAATGGAGGCGGAGAGAAAAAATATATATATATTTTTTTTTTTACAGATGAAATCTGTAAGTTTGAGATTTAGAAAGTTATACAACATTATGATTGTTGTTATTATTATTATACTGTAACAATGTTAAAATATGACAGTCGCATATTTAGAAAATAATATATATAATTTTAAATCTCCCTAAGGACATACATGAAACAATGCCAAACAGCTGGAGTCAGTGAGGAATCAGGAGGGTACGCTTTAAACCCCAGACTTAAACTGACGCACTTTTGTACTAACTTTTGTGTTACACAAAGGCACGAGAGGACAAAGCAAAACTAATTCAATTCCTCTTTGTCTTCCAGTTTCTACACTCTCTGTTTTCTACACAAGATGAGCAGCATGGATAGCACTTCCAATTGTGACGAAAGTTCAGAATCAGACCTGAATCCTTGCCAAGAAGATCTCGCATTTCCTTTGTCAGAAGCCAATTCTCTCTTCTCTCTCTCAAAACGACTCGACGAGCTCCTCATTTCGTACGAGTCACTTCACAAGGCATGGCCGCTACAAGAACCAGTACGGTTGCCTGCGCCAGTAGAGAACAAGCTTAGTGTCAAGGATCGTGCGGAGGTGCTTGATCAAAGAGCAGCTGATAATGGTACGTTGAGAAAGAAGGTACCATTGTACCAGTTCATTTATTTAATACAGTGAAAAAAAGTGTTATTTTTTATTTTGATTATGTAATTTGTGTAGAGGTACAAGTGGTGAGGGAGAGATTTTCCAAGCTTTTGCTGGGAGAAGACATGTCTGGAAGTGGGAAAGGGGTTTCTAGTGCAGTGGCTATCTCCAATGCAATCACTAATCTCTATGGTAGGTCTTGTTTTTTCCTTTCCTTTTTGTTATTATGGTAGGTCCAGTTTTAATTCTTATTTCTGCAAATTTTGACATGACTATCAGTGTCAAATCATTATCAATTTGGGATAAGGTAAGCTCCTTATTTTCTACTTGAATACCGGCCCGACTTGTACTGTACCAATCAGTACCAGACTGAAAGTCAGGGTATTAATTGGACCTCAATTTTATATCCCTTTTCTTCATTTTTTTTTTTTTGAAGAAAACAGTGGGAAACGTGATTCTTATACCTCATTTTATTTTCTTTTTTACATTTTTCTTGAGTTATCCTTCTGTGCTAAATATATGTTGTGAATTGATTCATACAATGAAAATGTTGACACTTTGAAACCTGATTTGCATATGTGATTCTGAACAGCAACTGTTTTTGGGAATTGCCATAAGTTAGAACCTTTGCCAGTTGAGAAGAAAATTCTATGGCAAAGAGAGATGGACTGCCTTCTTTCTGTTTGTGATTACATAGTCGAGCTATTCCCATCTTCACAATCTCTTCCAGATGGGACCAAGTTAGAGGTCAGTGCCCAATCTGAGTGGTGTTACTTAAAAATGCTAAGTTGCTTTATATTAATTTTCGTCTTAAAACATCTATGTTTATGCTTTCAGGTGATGGCAACTAGACCAAGGTCTGATATTTCTATCAATCTGCCTGCACTTGAAAAGTTGGATGCCATGCTTCTCGTAAGTCTATTATTATTTTATTTCCTTTGGTTGAACAGGAGTGGCCTCAAGGGCCACCAGTTCTACAAGAGAAACTGTTTAACAACAAGTATTAATCTTAGCTACAATACAGCAAATAGCCATAGCCCTCCCCCTGCCTGAAAAGAAAAAAAAAATGTCTATTATTACTCCTTATAAATGAAAACAAGCTTTATATTTTTCTTTCCCTTTTATTTTTGTTAAATTTCCAGAGTTTTATAATCCCTTCTGTTTTCTTTTTGGGGGAAGTTTTTTGAAGAATTAAATAAATATCACAGCGATTTGTTTATTTTGGAAACTTGAGAATTTGCCTTTACTAAATTTAGCATGGTGAGATGCTTTAACCTAGAGCCAACTGAACTTTTAAATTTACTATTTATGTTAAGTACCACATGAAATTGAGAAACAAAGTAAAAATTCAAGTGTGAGGTGCAAAGAAGAAAACGAGGCAGTACTCCACAGTAGTATTATCACCATTAATTTCAAAATTAAAATTGTTGCAGGACATGCTAGATGACTTCGAGAAGACAGAGTTCTGGTACATAGATGAAAACAAATCACTACTACAAGACAATGCTGTGACCCCACTTGTAACTACCCCTCACCGAAGTGTCGATAAGTGGTGGCTGCCGGTTCCATCTTTGCCAAATGCTGGTCTCTCTGAGAAAGCAATCAAAGATTTGAGACAGAAGCGGGATTGTGCATATCAGATTCATAAGGCAGCTTTGGCCATAAATTGTGCCATTCTTGCTGAGATGGAGATCCCGGAATCATACATTCAAGCACTACCCAAGGTGAAAGAAATCGTCCTTAACATAATACCAGCTCACACGTATAAGCTTATGTTCCATACAAATGTAGAGTGTAGATGTGGAGTTGTCTTCATAAGCTTACTAACACTTGTGCACTGCATATAACTGTTTGTCATTGTTGTCCATGGGTATTGGGAAAATAATTCTAATCTACTTTTAGAAGAAGAATACAGAATAGTATTAAAATCTTATATAATTTTATATGTATTACAAGCACCCCTAACTAATCTAAGACTAAATTTTAACAATTTAGAGTGGACGAGCATGTGTAGGAGACTCAATATACCGCTACATGTCAACTCTTGACCATTTCTTGCCAGAATACCTCATTGACTGTCTAAAAATTTCTTCTGAGCATGAGGCACTCACCTTGGCCAACTGTGTGGAGGCTGCCATGTATGTCTGGCAACAGAAGGCATGCCCTGCTAGATCAAAGCCATCATGGAGTATTGTTAAGGAGTTAATGGATGCCAGTGATAAAAACTTTGTCCTAGCAACTAGAGCTAAGAGTGTCTTGTTGTCCTTGAGAAAACAATTTCCCAGCTTACCTCAGTCCAGAGTTGATACAAGCAAAATCCAACATAACAAGGTACGTCATAAGCGTATTCTAGCATGAAAGGAAGTTTGTACTGGGTCTCTTTGTAAATATATTCACCTTGGTCAGGCTAGTATTATACTTGTTTCTCCAGATATTGTTTGAGAACATCCTGTTGGTTTGGCACCATACTGAACACAGCCTTACCACACAACAGAATACCAGGATGAGGCCCACAATCATGTGTGCTAGTTTCTACCTTAATTATGGGACACAATCAGAGATATAGTCTTCATATAAGTTTAAAAAAGTCATACCTCTTTTTTGTTTAGAGACTTTCTTGTTCATACCTACAAAATTGGATTATCTATTATGTGCATGCATGTATACAGTTTTTACTAATTTAGTAGCTTACTTTGATGCATTGTCCCCTTCTAATGTTTTCTGATTCATATTTTGCTAAGAGTGGCTAGGAAAATGAGTTGAAATTATTGTGTTGTAGGATGTGGGACAGGCAATACTGGAGAGCTACTCTAGAGTGTTGGAGAGCCTGGCACACAACATTGTTTCATTGATTGATGATGTTCTTTTCACTGATGCATCTGTAAAGCAGAGATGATTTCACCAGAATAGGAAATGCAAAAAGCCAAAGAAACAGAATGATATAAAGGCAAGAAAAGGAGGGAATGCAGAATGATGTCCTTTACTAATGTACAAAAATAATCACCCTTGTAGTAATTTTTTAGAATAAGCAGTGTCTAGCCACTAGGTCAAGTATAATTTCACATCTGTAATTCATTATAGGTCAACCCAAGTGGAGCATTTTGATAAAAAAAATAAAATAAATACAAGAGTACATAACTAACACAAAGGGTTGTCAACGTATCCCTTGTTTCACATTTTAGTCCTTGAAGTTCGAATGGTACCGCATGAATCCTTAAAGTTTCCATATTGTATCATATAGCTACTTTTAAGGTCACGATGAGAAATTTTTGTGATAGTTTTAAGGACTATGCCCCTCCAAAATGCAATGTTATAACTCTATTTGAGGGTCAAAAAATTGGGAACAGAACTCAAAGGGTGCACGTGTCATCTGATAATCAGACGGTTGTGATAGACCCCAAGTCATCACTAGTGCGTATTATCATAGTTCTGCTCACAATAATTGGGGTGAGAGAGGCTCGAACTCTGACCTCAGGATAACTCAACAAGCTATGACGCGCTAGCCAACTGCGCCACCATCCCTTTGTAACTCAGGGGTAAATATTGGATCTATCCTGGTTGGTTCTAACCTGTGTTAATCCAAATAAGGGCACATGGAGAAAATGTAACGCTGTATTTTTCATAACAAAAGTTTTTTTTTGAAAAGTGATATACGATCGAAAAGAGCAGGTTATGATGAGAGGGCTCTCAGGTGGTGGCCTATATGACCTAAACAGGTTAGGATGCACATATCAGCAATCTTAACTTTCTAATTTTAATGTTGAAAATGAAAATAGAAAAGATCTTAACCAACAGTCCAGACTCCAGAGCATTAGAGTTTACCAGCATTTCATGGCAGCAGCTAAAGAGCAATTGAGCAAGAATAAAACAAAATACTTCCAGTATACTGAATCAATGACAGAACTAGAAACCTTGCTTAAAGGATCCAATTTTATAACTACATGCTTCAACATATATATGGGTGCACCACCCCAGGCCAAACCAGAACAAATATTAATGTCAAGATTGTTACCAGTGGACTCATCTACATACCCTGTACCTGTTCTCCATTTCTGAACTTAATGACAAATACTGTAAACATTAACAAGAGCCCTTCTACACACCACAAATTTATAACAGAACTATCAGAAGAAAAACCTTTACAAAAGAAGTAAATCACAAAGTTGAAAGAAAATGAATCCTCTCTATCTAATCAAAGGAACTTTGACCCTATATTTACAGAAGCAACATTATTCCAGTCAAAGTTTCCTGGACGTACTTATTAGTGAACAGTGATTCTCACTTTTCCTATGAAAACCATAAGTCAAAAATGGCTTCTTCTAGTAAATCATCTAATGTATCATCTCCGATTTCTAAAACAATGACCTCAATATCAGGTCGAGTGTCCATCCAAGATGCATACTCAAAATCTTTTGCAACTATCCGATCTAGCGTGCAAGGAAACTTATGATTTAAAAGCAAATCAACACCTTTACACACTTCCTTGACTAGGTCTTCGCCCACTGGCACAGACCGTATTCTTTTATTGGTAGACCAAACCCAAGGTGAGGGAATGAAAAATATATTCCGCATCTCATTCAGAACTTCCTCTATTAGGTCAAAGAGGTACTTCGAATCATCAGAGTAATCATATGAAATGCCAATTTCATCATATAAGAATGAGTCAAGTAGTGGGCAATCAGCTCTCCACCTCTCTGAGTGTCCTCTGCACAAACCTGATGCTTTTACAACCACTCTAACAAACTCAGACCGGGTTTCCTTGTCATCCAGAATTGGTGTCTCATAGGTAGGATTAAGAAAAGATGAGATATTAAACTCTTTGAATCGAATTGTTGTTCTTTGTATCGGTAGCTCTTCTGAAAAAAGAACCATTGCTGGCAAGTTTAATGTTTGAGACAACTAAAATAGAAGTTTTAGAAATTCAGGTGCCATGTATGTTTTAGTCATTTCACTGTAGATTCTGACTACATATGAGTTCAGGTACAGTATGAAATGATGTTAGTACCAGAGCTGACTTGGTTTGGTACCTAAATCAGGTTCTTTCATAATAAAGTACATAAGGTCATTCTGTTATAATGAAGTACATAAGGTACAAATTTTTTCCCAAGAAACTTTACCGTGCTTTGTAGTTCTTGAGGTAAATCTGACAATATCATCTGGCACAACTTCATCATGCAAAAAAACTGAGCATGAATCCTTGATGTTTTTCTCTGAAGTGTCAGTAGATTCTATAACTTCTGTTACAAATGGTTGAGCTGCTATGTCAATAGGTCTGCCGTGTGAATTTGAAGAGTAGTCTCCTTCAGATAATTGTGAAGATTCAGGTTCCTCCACTTGCCCCTGAAATATAGATACGACAGTCATAATATGTCCAATCAATTGAATTTGTATCATGAAAATTCATTCTGTTGAAAAATAACAGATTAACAGACCACCTCTAAAGAATCCAAGCATTCCCTGACGCCGACCATCTCCTCTCCTTGTGTGTCGCCGCCAAGTATGTCTAACTCTACAAATATCAAGTGTTTCCTCAATCAAAATTATGAAGTCATGAATAAAAAAAATGTACAGAATTTTTACTGAGTATCATCAGCATACAAATATACCACGGACTTACGTACTAGAGCTTCAAACAATGTACCAGTCACCAGATGACAGAAGCACAACAACAACAAAAGTAGTGGATAAAAAAAAAATCTCCCTTGCTAACTTACCTTCTGTTGTAACCTTAAAATCATCTTCAGTTTCTTCTAAGCCAACAAGAGGGTTTAAAATATCAGAATTACACTCTTCTTTAAGTGGCACTGAACACATTAAGTTTGAAGCTTCAGCCAATAAAGAAACATCATCCTCCTTTCTTGGAGTGCAAATTGGAGATGACAAAGAATCAAAATCAGGAAGGGAAAAAAGGCTTGAGAGTGATTTCTTTTTCCGGCTGATTTTAAGATCATTTTTTCCTAGATGATCTACCCTCTCCATTAAGTGCATCTTTGCCATTTCATAGGAGAAAGATCCTATGATTCTTTCAGCCTCTTTCGCTCCAATTGGTTCCATCTTTGTCTCTTCAGTTTCTACATAATCCACTTTAGATGCATTATGCAAACCATCAGTTGCAATTGAGATCAATTCTCTCTCTTTTCTACTCTCAATTATGGTTTGTCTTAGCCTGCTTTTGATTTCTGCGACAGAAAGATGTTGAAATCCTCTTTTATCATTGATCCTCTCTAATGGGCTATTTATCCTTGATAAACTTGGTTTTAAGATAACGATACGACTATAACCCTGATTTGTCTTTGATTTCTCCCTCTTTCTGAAGGAATGATTTATACTCCCTATTGCTTCAGTTTTGCACAATTCCTCAGATTGATCTAACCCACTGAGGCATTCCAGAATAATGGAATTTGAATCTCTTGAGTTACAATTGGATTTAGCCTTCTTAGGGTAGATTTCTCGAGCACTGCATTCAGACAAGCATGAGTCTAAATCATAGCAGTCTATTTGATTTCTGAAATCAAAGCTCTCAGGACTCTGAGGGAACATGAGACTGTTTGGCTTGTTGATGTCTGGATTAAACTTTTTTTTCTGTAATTTAACCTCAGTTCTGTTTTCTGAAGTTCTCATTTGAAAATTTTTGCGGGGTATCATGCTTGCTGGAATTAACTTTGCCATCTCTTCTTCCATGAGTGTTTTAACACTCTGCATTCCAGGACGAGCTGCTCTTGTATTTTTATTGACATGCTGAAAAGAATGACAAAACTTGTATTACGTAATAAGAAAAATAGTTGTTTAAAAAATGTCGGAAGCTTATATTATAATTACAACACTCTGCGTAATGATATTGTCTTATATGAAATAGAGAAAGCTCAGAAGTCCCATATTCATAATTCCTAAGAGGCACCCTAGGATCTCAACGCTAATTAAGCCATTTGTAAGTTGGTGATATATTAAAGATAAAATGCCTCATTTCCTGCTTAGAGGAACAAAGGAAAGAATCATAATGACCCAAAACCTTATTCTGAAATAATGGGACAAAGAAAAGAATCATGGACTCCACATTAAACAAATTTGACCATCAGTTATTCAAAAGAAAATTGGCAACTCAATGGTATATAAAATGCAGTAAAAATATTAGTTGATATTGCATGGGAAAAAAACAGAATCGAAGAATTTATGAACATTGACAGCTTACCTCGACACATTCATGGATTCCTTCATTGTTCTTACTTTTTGCATTGACATTAACAACTGCAAAAATATCACCAAATTCAGATTAACGATATCTCTTGAAAGATTAAAAATTAGATACCTTGAAGAATGAAAACATGCAGACAAAATATGATAATTCTATTCTAAAAATACCAGTAATATATTGTACTGATAACCTACAAATTTTCTTACCAGCATGCTTGCCAGTATAGTTGAGGTATGATATCAGTTTGGGGGTTCGTCGAAAGTCAAACATGCGAAAGATGCTAGAAACACAACCGACATTTTCTGAATCATGTTGCAGACCCCATTTATTGGTTCTGTTTTTCATCGCCGCAGGGTAATGCTTCGTCATAATGCTTCTTGATGTATAACTGTACAAATAAGAGAAGTCAGTAGAGATTGAAGTTAAATTTTTCATTCTAGCCCTACTAGTAGATTAAGTAACGCTTATACAATCTGTCATGCACTGTCTTTGAAATCATCAAATGCGAAGGTTTACATGAAAATAAAAAAAAATTAAATATTCTCTGCTACTACTGTAATTTCTTTTATTTACTAAGAAATTACAATTAACCTGTAAACTATGCAAATAGGGCCTTTAAAAATGGGAAAATGTATAAAAGAAACTTTGGTTTGCAAAATGGCCTAGTTTCACAAAGCTCCAAAACTATGAATAAAAGCACAATCATGAAATCGAGACGACGAAACGAAGATAAAATCATAAAAGTAGTTCAGTACCTCTGTTGAATTGATCAAATATAACAGAAGGAAGACACCAGCTCCAAAAAAAATCTCTTGACGTTGACTTTTAACAAAATTAGCCAATTCAGCAGCCTAAATCTCTAATCAAATCAGCTTTTACCTAACAGCCCGATCAATTTGGATACTCAAAGATTAAACTAGAGCATCAGATAATATATTGAACTCGATAAGCAATCTTTTCTGTGTATTTATGGAAGAGGATTCGTGTTTTCACCTATTTACAATGCACTGAGAACATTCCAAACTTCTCTGTTTCAAAACCATTCTTATTTGAGTTATTTCTTCTCCAGCACACTTCATTCCAAGTAAAGATAAACAACAAAAGCAACCCAAAATTTGCTGAAAGGTGATACCAGAAAGGAAATGAAAGCAAAGAAGGAACAGCTCAAAGAGGGATCAGAGAAAGATCTTTGATCAAAGCTTGGGAAAACGAGTGAGGAGGAACAGTTTGGGAAGAGATTGAGGTAGGGAAGAGCAAGTTCGTTGGAACTGTCAAAAGAGCTTTCACGCCATCACATCGCCATTCCTCTTCTCCCTCTCCTTCTCCTTCCTTTCTCTGTCTCTCTTTCTTGCAAGAGAAGAAGGCATAGAATGGGGAGGCATTGTATTTTGATGGGGACATTTTAATTGTTTAAGCTTTGGTGGGCAGCGTGTCTGTTTTTACTTTCGATGGGCCGTTTGGATGGGGCTAGCAATAGTCTAGAAAGAATTTGCTATTCCTAGATATAAATCTCTCTCACAAAGTAACACACTTTCCAATATTTTCCGTCTAGGAATAGGAATAAGAAAAATAGTCTATTCTTAGACGGAAAATATTGGGAAGTGTGTAACTTTGTGAGAAAGATTTATGTTTAGGAATAGCAAATTCCTAGGAATAGGCTATTCCTAGCCCCATCCAAACGGCTTTAATTTTTTGGCGCTACAAATTCCGTATACAACTGCATTTCTTCCGTTGCTCTACTTGATTTTTCTTTTTATTTTTTTTTCCTTTTCTCAAGAGTAGGGCTGTCAAACGTGGTAACTGGCAACGGAACAGGGCGTTCTGTTTGCCATGCCACTAATGAAACGGCACAATTTCGGCTTTCTGTTAACCGTTCCGTTTATCGTTTCATTAAACGGCATGTTCAAAATACAGGATTTCAATAAACGGCATGTGCTATTCCATTCCACTACCCATTTCGTTTGCCGTTCCATTATCAAAACGCCACGATTCACGCTGCCACTAACCATTCCGTTACCGTTTCACGTCACGGCATAATGGTGAAACGGTTTCCGTTGACAGGCCTACTCAAGAGCAACTGGATTATGACATTTTGGCAGGTGCGAGAACAAAAAATGACAAGAGAGAGAAGAGATTCCTTCAGTGCAAACTTCTGCAATTCAAAAAACTGGGCATGCCCATTTTGTCAGTTGGAGTAACGAGAGGTCTCTCTAAATCTAATGCACTTTGTTTCTCAAATAAATAAATAATGCACTTTAATTTTCCATTTTCATTCATTCTAGTGCGCTTTAATTTCTTTATTGTAAATGATTTTATATGTAGAAATTTTATTCTATGTAGAAGAAAGAAAAGTAAAAGCATATATATATGAGACGTTTCAAGCAAATTCTAAAAAGATAAGTTCAAATGGTGAAATCAAGATTTTTAATAGAAGGTGATTACTTCTGTTATTATGTATTAACTATTGAATTAATCTTAAAACAAGATTTTCATCATCAGCCAAATTGGGTTTTCTGTGTGAAAATTTAAGCTTGGAAAAATTTTAAGTTTTCTTTCGAAATTATATTAACCTAAAATTTTATTTCTATTACAATAATTCTTGAACTTTTAAAAAATTTTAGTTGGTCTGTGAAATTTCATTTGTACCATATTTGTTCTAGAGTCCTTGAAAAATAACTCAGTCATTCAAACTTCTATCAAAATAGTTCAAATACACATTTTATTGATCATTTTTATAAGAATCGACTTAGATTTTTTTTTTTTTTTGGGACTAAACTCAAATATATACCAATGCATAAAATTTGTTCTCCTATTTAAATTTGTGGGTCTGTAATTGTTAAAATAAAAAATGAGATAATACAAAACTATACCATCGCATGAATTTATCCTCTGTAAAATAATTTTTATTTCACTATCACATAAAAAAAAATGTCACAAAGCTAACTGAGATATTATAGATAAAAAGACAGAATATAAAAAGACGAGTGCAAAAGCTCCAAGTATGAACAAACAAATCACTGTATGAGTGTCAGGCTGGTGAACTAGAACTAAGACAAAGTTTCACTGACACCTGGATAATTTAGTTCCAGTACTGGCGTTTTCTCGTGGGCGGTTAATCAAATGTAATTTAATAATGCAATTGTTTCCCAACAACTAAATCAAGCTACTTACATATTACTTGCCCCGTTGAATGCATAATACATGCGATGACCGCATTAGCTTTCTATAAATACAAGCATTTCCAAACCATTCCAAGGCAGTGAATACTTGGTTATATCTAATTAAGCTAGACTTTTGGCACTTAGCCATTTTTTCACAACAGCTTGTGCATAAAACATATTCAACAAAATGTTGAAAAGCATTGAAATTCATGTTAGGTTTGCATGGTGAACGCATTAATCTGGATTATAACGGCTGATCCTACTTAATCCAAACGCATTGATACATAGTTTGTACATTGTGGCGACGCATCTTGGTTGCGTTACATGCACGTTGTACATTTGATTAATTTTTAGTTGTCTAATATGTCGACGACCTCACATATTTGATTAATTTTGATAGATCATTACACATTAATGGATCTTATTTAAGTCATTAATTTTTCAACTTACCTGTCGAATTTTGAAATCGTTCATCGAACAGTTAATCCTTTTATTGAATCAAAATTTATCTGTCGTCCATAACAATGGTAGTCAACGCAACAACAATTAGTCTGTCCTGCTTATCAATACTGAATGTCAAAAATAGGTTCTTACTCTTAAAATTTAGATAATATTTGTTACATGTAATCATATGTGAAGTTCAACACACATGGTCAATAACTTTATTATTATTTTTTTTCATATCGAATGGATTAAAGTCACATGGGATGCAAAAGAGGAATTTTATATCAAAAGTATGGGACTGATGGGTTTAGATGTGCACATTCTAACCCGGTTTAGGTACTTAATTATCTTTGAATGTATGTGTTTTTGTTTGAATTTGCTAATTTTATGTTGGAAAAAAAGTGTAGCCATAGCCTGACATTATTTTGCAGGATCGTCATTAAGTGGCACGACGAATTGACTAACAATAGAGTTCCAGAAGCATTAGGGCGCACAGTTCCAGTGCTAGGACGGACCGTCCAGACCAATGAGAAGACTTGGCAGAAATTTCAGCCAGACTTACTTGGAACGAGTCAACTCAGACTCAGAACGGATCGTTTCAAGTTCTCTAGATTTTTCAAAAATAGCAAGGTAGTTTTAGTCAGTTTTTACTACGCATTTTCTTCCACTACGAGCACTTCTAGACACGATCTCCACTTTTAGATGGTTGATTCTGATGCTTATATAAGCTCTGCTATGTCCAAGGCACAGACATTCGAAATTCTAGGTTTATTAGCCACTTCCCAACTCTCCAAGGAACCAGCTTTTCTACCAAGACAACTCAACATGCTGAAGCGATCCGTTCTAGAGCCAGGAAGAGCCGCTCCAAACAGAGCAGAGCCAAGAAGAAAGAAGAAATCAAGTCGAATATGTTTTAACTTTTTTTTTATGTGTTGTTTTATTGATGAAACCTGCATGTTTTGTAGTATGGATTTGATAGAGTAGTTTAGTTTAGAATCTATGGTTGAGAACCTTTTTATACTTAGTTGTTTATTTTGTTATGGATATTTAGTTTTTAGTTAAAATTTATTTATGTTTTATTTCTTGTGCTTCATATGCTTATTTGTTGTTGTTGTATCAAACAAGTCCTTAGCTCAATTTGTCGATTTGTAAAACAACACAACATATATTACTAATCTCTTCTCTAAGTGTTTGATTTAGTTTAGAATGGAACAAGATAGCAAAATTATGCATAGCGCAAGTATAGAAGTCTAACAAGACCCTGGAAGACCAATTAGGAAGTCTAGAATTAAGTCGGTTGTAATTCTAAACTAATCTCCTTAATTTTCTAAGTAAAATGCTCAAATTTCGTGTGTAACGTTATATAACGCTATATGAGGCCGTGTGACGCTTCACCAAACGTTATATGGCTCTTTATAGGGTTGCATAACGTTACAGAGCACCTCATTATGATTTTAATTGCAAAAACAACTTTCATGCGTTACACAACGTTTCATTCAGTTGTGTAACGTTTGATAGGGTTGCACAATGTTTGAAACAACATCTTTTTACTATTCCTCAAACAGAACGTTGTGTAACGCTATCTAACATTATACAATGGTATAAAAAGCAAACGTTACAGAACGCTTAAAATGATTTTTTAACGTTTGATTTTTGGCCAAAATGAGGAAGTTCTGCCCTACGTCTTATGACGTTACCATACGTTACACAACGTTTGTTTTTAGAAGCGTTGCATAACGCTATCTGAGATTGTGCAACGTTTCTGACAGCTTTTTGACCGTTAACTCCTATTGTTCCAAACGTTGTATAACTCTTCCAAGCGTTGTATAACGTTTCTGACAAATTCAAACGTATTTGTCAGAATTTATTTTATTTAACGGTTATTTTCAAACGTTGTGTAACTCTTGGTAGGGTTATATAACGCTTGATTAATATTTTTACTGGTTTGGAGCTCTTGGCGCCCTCTATTTATATCAGACCTATTTGGGCTATTTTGACTAATCAAAAACCTTGCCAAACACCTGCCCTTGAGCTCCAAACACCTGAGATCATCCCTCTTTTGTTCCTTGAGCATTTCTTAGATAAATTCTTGAGACTAGTGTGTCTAAATCAAACCCATAGTGTGCTATTAACCAAATTATCGAGAGATTTGACTTAGAGCCTCATTTCTTGAGTGTTTAGTGATTAGATTGGAGGTTAGGCCAATCCACCTTGAGTGTCTTGTGACAAGGTGATTTGGTTCGCATTTGTAGACACGTTCTTTGTGAAATAGAACGGAGACGTACGACTAAGGCTAACCTTTCCTAGCGGGTCGGAACTCCGTAATCACATCGCGTGTTATTTCTCTTTCTCTTATCTATTTACTTTGTTGTTGTTTGTTTATTTGTGCATTGGTTGAGCGAATTGTTGAATTGAACCAAGAATTGACCAAACCGGTTTGTAAGCTTGAAATTGTGCCTATTCACCCCCCTCTAGGCATATTATTAGGGACATCAGTTGTTATGACTGATGAATTGTTAGTTGATTACCCCATTAAGTGAATGACCACGTTTGATAGTTAGAGTATTAAATCAATCGACTTGAATTGTAGCATAGCAATAAGATTAATTGGTAGCTTAAAATTTGAGAAGATAAACCAAGTCATCAAGAAATTGATATTTTACTTTAAATCTAGAGATTAGACTTTACCATTAGATCCAAGAAATAAACTAGAATCCTTAAATCAAGAAACGAGAGTTCAAGTTTGGGAGTTCTTGAAGTTAGATAATTCAACTTAAAGATTTGACATGATCGAGAGTTATGATTTAGCCACTCCTGATTAGGATTACTAATACTTGCATAAATAATTAATTAGAAATTAAATACTACAACAAACTAAATATTAACACTTCGAACAGATCGTTCTGACACCAAAATCGGTCGCCTGAGATGGTAGGTTAGGGTTTAGAACAGACAGTTCCAAGAGCTAATAGAGGGTTAGGTCAGACCATTCTACACCTAAAACGGTATGTTCTGTAAAATAGTTTGAAACCAAATCCCCTAATTTAGTTAATTTGATTAATCTTCTTGAGTTAAGTTAGAAATTGAATTAATTTAGGATTTGAACACAACGTGTATCTTTTATTTTGAGTTTAGAATTTAGAAACCAAAATAACACGGAGTACAAAATAACTAACGAAACCAAACATTTGAGGAAATGAAATAACTAACCAGCGAGAGGAAACACGGAGTACAAAATAACAGAGAATATTTATTGTGAACCATGATGCATAGGGGCTCCGTGCACCATGACCGTTTGATCGGTGGTTTTCCAAATTGACAAATCTAAATTAACCAATCCAATCTATATATTGAAATCTCATAGCAAACAAAAATTTTACTATTTTTTTTTGAATTTTTTAAAGCTTGCAATTTTTTACTACAAATTAGTGTATTTATAGCAAACAATGGGAAGCTTTAAAAATTTTGAAAAAAATAGTAAAAAAAAATAAAAAAATAAAAAAATTTTGTTTGCTATGAGATTTCAATATATAGATTGGATTGATTAATTTAGATTTGTCAATTTGCAAAATCACCGATCAAACGGTTATGGTGCATGAAGTCCTCTATGCATCACGGTTCACAATAGATATTCTCCAAAATAACACATGCAGCTGGAAGTACATTTAAGCTAGGCCCCTTGTTTTTATTTTCTTGTGTCAATAGATTTAAAAAAAAGATTATTTATGATATTGTAATAATTGAGGGTCTATCCATTGCGACAGCAAGTCCACAACTGATAGTCCGGTACTGGATTAATCATGCTGTATTGTATTTTTCATAATTTTTATGGAATATAGAAATCAGCTTAAGAAAAATGGAGCAGCAGCAGAAACGCGCATCCGAAAATTTAAAATTAAGCTTGCTATTTCTGAAAGAAAATAGAAGAAAGAAACAATCATTGCACTACCCAAGACACGAACAATTATTCTCGTAGGAGAGAGAAAAACAGAGAAGATGTTGCCATTTTGGAGGAAATCGTTATTTTCAATTGATGTCGGTCCCATGCGATAAAATTTTGACAAAGACCTCGCACTCAAACTTCCTAATTTTAAATTTATTATTTCTAGTTTTGGCGATAAGTAGAGCCAAACTCTTACGTCTTTAGTGTCTTACTTACCTCTAATTTCTAAAAGCCTTACGAGATACTATCATCCTACCACGCGAATAATAGAACTAGTGAACGCCTTCCAGGGCCGGGCCGGACTTAGGGAGGCTTTTGGAAGGGCCGGGCTTAGAAGGACTTAAATATGAAGATTGAGCATGATCCTTCTCAAGCCTGGCCCTTTTAGGCCCTTCGGGTTTCAAGAGGCCGGGCTTGAAGGGCTCGAAGGGCCGACGAACAGACAATATATTTAATTAAATATTTAATTAAATATTTATTTAAACTATATTTAATATGAAAATTTTTTATTTGTAAAAGATAATAAAAATGATATAAATGATTTAAATATAATTGTACACATTTATTTTTCATTATATATAATATTTTTAATGTTTTCATCTTTAATTTGGGTTTAAGATCGGTTATATTATAATAAATAAAAAAAGTAAAATAAAAATAATTTTTGTTAACGTATTAATGAATTAAAATAAACTAAAATTACGAATGTATGAAATAATATAGCGTAAAAAATGAGAAATATGTATATTTTTTTTAACATGTCTTAACATCATGTTCAAAAATTTTAATATTATTTGAAATGAAAGTTCTTAACTTTCACTTGAAATTGTGCCTGATTATTCATAACTTCGGTCTATCTAGGCCTTAGACCCTCCCAAAGCCTGCCTCTTTAGGCCCTGGCCCTTCTGAAGCCTGGCATCTCTTCAGCTGAGATTGTGGCCTGGCCCTTTCAAAGCCTGGCCTCTCTAGGCCCCGGCCCTTCTTAAGGGCTTAGAGAGACCGGGCCGGCCTTTTGTGTCAGAAGGGCTTGGCCAGGACCGGGTCCAGGGCCAGAGGCTTTTGGATGTTCACTAAATAGGACAGTGAGAGAATGGAGAAATTTTGAGAGGAAAATTTATTACGTTTTAATGTATTTCATTCTTGTTCTACAAACAAGAGACAAATGTATGTTGAAATATAAAAATAGTAAAAAAGGACCCCCGAAGCTTTGTAAATTGTTTTGTTTGTATTTTGACTATTACATAATATTAGCAATTTATATGATGAAAGTATGTCCAAATAGGTGGCGCATATATACACAGTATTGGTGGTCGAAATAATATAAAAAATCAGAATCTCTAAGAGCCAGCATTTTATTGAAACGGATTGCTCTAATCTATCTTATCCCATGCTAAATGTCGGCATACATATAGCTAGGGTCAATTAATAGAGGTCACTTTCGCTTAATCAAACAAGAATAAAAGTTAAATTGTCAATTTCTTTTTTATGTGCGTCTAATGGTTTAGGATTTGTATAGGTATGCATCGGTCATTATTGGAATTTAATACGTTGCTCCTTTTCAATTAATTGGTGACATTTCATCAGTCATGCATGAGGCAGAAAAAAAATAGTAAAAATATTCAGGAAAAAATATAAAATGTGGTCTCCAGCAAGATTTCAACATGGAGAATACATTGAACAGTTCAGATCGACGGTTAGAATCTTGAAAATTAAAATTTAATCGCAGCTGACGGACTCATCCGTCAGTCGACACTCGCGACTGATTTTGATCTACCTCTTTAAATATACCTACATTGTTCTGTGTTACAGTACCGTTCTCCTCTCAATGCTACAAATAGTTTCTTCTCATCGTATCATTCTCGCAGTAACTATAGGTATGAAAAAAAGTAGTTGCTCCAATTTGACAATCATGATCTTAATCTTTTCTGTTTTACCCTTTCCTTTTGTTTGATGGCTGTGGTTCACACTATTTGTCGATTTGACAAGGAAAGTATGGTCTTAAATTCTTTCATGAATATGAAAATTTCATTTAGTATTAATCATGTGATCAACCGAGCAGACGCGATGTAACATGTTTCCAAGAATTGCAACAGACATTCAGACAACACTGCAAATATGAAATGAGAAAATAATAATGTGTATAAATTTAATTTGATTATTCCAGGCTATATTGTAAATTTCACAATACATCCTTTATTTTATGGTAAACACTTGTTATGCTTTTTTGTTTATTTATTTATTATTTTTTTTTGAAGGTAGGGTGGCAAAAACCACTCCTATAATTTTCAATGAAATAAAACAAAAGAGGTATAAACAAGCTAGCGTTTATGTACACATCTCAAGTACTATATGTTGGATTTAACTCTAACTCTCGATTTGCCGATTTGCAAAACAACACCAAACATCTTATTTAACCATTTAATTTAGTGCCATCTAGTGATTATTTTGGAAGAATGACTTGGAGTGAGTCAAACAAAGCTGAAAGAAGACCGCTGAAGATTAGTTAGATAGTCAGAATTGTTTAAGGTTGTAATTCTAAACTAATCTCCTCAAATTTCTAAGTTTAATGTTCAGATTTTACTAATAACGTTATACAACGTTTTCTAGCGTTATACAACGTTACAGAACACCTCCAACTGTGCCTAGTCGCAAAAACAGCTTTCATGCGTTACACAACGCTTCATTCAGTTGTGTAACGCTTAGTCAAACGATGTGTAACGATTGAAGACGTTACACAACGGATTGACCAAGTCAGCAATCTTTCTCTCTGCACCTTTGCGTTGTGTAACGGTTCCTAGCGTTACACAACAGATCAAAAACAAGCGTTACAAGACGTTTGTTTAGGAAATTCTAACGCTTTGAGGTTTTTGCCCATTTTGAGGGTGTTCTGGCGTATGTCGTGTAACGTTATGTCCGTCACACAACGTTTTGTATTTCAAACGTTGCACAACGCTTCCTAGCGTTATGTAACGCTTTTTAACAACTTTTTGAACGTTGGAGTCTTCTGTTCAATACGTTATATAACGTTTTAAAACGTTATGTAACGTTTCTGACACCCTCCAACGTTATTGTCGAATTTTGTTTTATTTAACGGATATATCGAAACGTTGTGTAACGTTTCGGAGCGTTGTGTAACGTTATGTTCAGAATTTGACTGGTTTAGAACTCTTGGCGCCCTCTATATATATCAGACCTTTTTGAGCTGATCAAACTGATTGAATACCTTGCTATATCCCTGCTTTTGAGCTCTAAACCTGAGAGATTCATCCTTTCACCTAATTGAGCATTTCTTAGACAATTTGTAGAGATTTAGAGAGCATCAATCAAACCCATAGTTTTATAGCTAGATTTTTGAGCGATTTGGTTGAGAGCCTCAATCTTTGTTGCTATTTGGTGATTTGTTAGAAGTTAGGCCGATCCGCTTCGAGATCCTTGTAACGAAGCGATTCGGTTCGCATTTGTAGACCCGTTCGAGTGGAATAGAACGGAGCGCGTCCGTCTTGTGGTCGCGAAACTCCCGGAGACGTACGACTAAGGCTAGCTTCATCTAGCGGGTCGGAACTCCGTAATCAATCGCTTGTCATCTCTCTCTCTCTCTTTATTTACTTTACTTTTGACTTGTGCTTGATTGTTTGTGTGTGAACCAACTTGAATTGTTTGAATTGTTATTTTTCCGCAAAATTGTCCAAACCGGTTTAGGATTTGAATTTGTGCCTATTCACCCCCCTCTAGGCCTAGTTTTTAGGGACAACAAAGTGGTATCAGAGCAGGGGTTATCTTTTTGACATTTTTGTGTATTAGATAACCTCGATTCATGGCCTCTAGGGTGATAGAAAAACCGGACAAGTTTGGTTCCACTTGTAAGAACTTCCGTTATTGGAAGAGATGTATGGTTGTATACCTTAATTTGATTGACCTTTGGGATGTAGTGGATAAGCCATATGCTCCAAACCTAGATAGTGAAGGTAGGGAGATTCATGCCTCCAAATTGCTTAGGGTCAAAAATGACAATGCCGTAAATGTTCTTCTAAACTCGGTCCATGAGTCCATAGCGGCCATTTTCGGTAGCTCAACCAATGCACATGAAATGTGGGTTTCTCTCTTGAACCGGTATGAGGGAAATTCTCTAATCAAAAGCTCCCGTCAATTTGAGTTGGAGTCAAGATTAGACAATTTCCGCATAATGGATGGTGAATGCATCGAAGAAATGTATACCCGGTTTATACAATTGCTCGATGAATTCAACAACATTGGAGAAACCCTATCTAATAGCCGTGTGATAGGAAGATTGCTTAGGGCTTTGGTGGGAAGACCTCAATTCGACAATCTCATCTCGACTCTTGAGACACAACAAAGGTCCCACAACAATCTCACACCGGAGATCATCTATACTCACTACCGGTGTGTAGAAGAGAAGCTCAAACAACTTGGGGAGTTGAGATATGAGCCTAAATCCATTGCTTTGTCGGCTAGTGAGAACAAAGCCTCTCCCTCCAAACAACGCCAAAATGACAATCATCAAGGTAGGCACCGTCACTCGAGTGACAAGGCAAAGGGCATATTCGACCTTGATGAGGACAAGCAAGGAGCCGTGCTCTAAAAAATGTTTCGGGCCATTATGATCTTTGAGGAAAAGTTCAACAAGGAACGGCTTGACAATGATGAGAGGGCTCTTTGCTTTGTGTGTCAAAAGGAGGATCACACCATGTACACTTGCTTCAAGCTCTTCCCTCACTTGAAGAAGGATAAGGAAGATGGTGACAAGAAAAGAGGTGATGGCCGGTACAAGTCCAAAAAGGGACACTACAAGGGCAAGAAGAAAGGAGAGAGGGCTATGCAAGCCACATGGGACAATGATTCCGACTCGAGCTCATCCTCCTCATCCGATTCGGAGTCCGAATGCGACTTTGACAACCTTGCTTTGGTAGCTCAAGTCAATGATGTGAAGATGCCCATGGATGATGATCTTGATGATTTGGTGAAGGAAGTCTTCAACGAGTACAATCGAGGCAACATTTATGTGCATCCATTGAGCAAAGCAAGTGTTGGAGAAGCCTTAACCTCCTCATCAATCACAACTCCAATCTCCACTCAAATTCAAGAAGTGGTACCTAAGGTAGCTATTGAAGCGTCTAAGGTTACCAATGAGGTACAACTAAACTCATCTTTATGTAGTGATAGTGATAGCGATAGTGAAACTAGCTTGTGCTTGAATGATGATACAAACTCTCAAATTGATAGGTTGAATGATTATCTTGATGAGTCCCTTAAGACTATTGCTAGTCAAAAAGGAGAAATTAGTCTTTTGACGGCTAAGGTAAATGATCTTGAAACTTTGGTGAGTAAGTATAAGGGTATGATTGAGAGTTTTGAAAAATCAAAAAATTGTGAAAAATGTCAAGCTCTTTTGAGTAAGGCAAATACTTTGAAAAATAAAGAAAGGGCATCAAGTTCATCTAGTGCTTCCAATAGTACTAAGATGGATCTTGATAAAATGTATGTAGGTCAAAAACCCAATGACAAATCGGGACTTGGTTTCAAGAAGGGAAATCAATCCTCTTTTAGATCAAGAAACTCGATTAGCCCGACACAAAATGAGAGACATTATAACAAGGACACCAATAGTAGGAACACACATGAAAAAGGGCAAATGAATTTCTTTGGTTCGCAATATGGTGCTCAAAAGAATTTTGGTAGGAATAGAAATGATTTCAAGGGTCCTCAAAAGAATTTGCAAAACAATCGGGGCCCAAACAATTTATATTTCAAGGGACCCGATGGGTGCTTTCATCTTTTCAAAAATATTGGGAGAAATAGGAATAGCACACACATTAGACCTCAAAACAATGGGAAAAATAAGAATGCCTCTCAACAAAACAAAACGAATTTTCAAAAATCAAATTTGAAAGATTCTCAATCATACACTTTCTCTAAGGATCCAAAGATCAAGGCCATGGAGCTTAGGCGTCATTATGAGACCCATTTTGTTAGAGAAATGTCACAAATGAACAAACCCACTAGTGCATGTTGCAACTATTGTGGTAAGAATGGCCATCTCACATTAGAATGCAAGTTTAGGAAAGAAAACCATATATCCGGTTCAAAGAGTATGGTTTGGGTTTCTAAAATCGCTTCCATTTCTACTTTATTTAATGGAAGCGGTTCTAATGTGGCTTGAAAAGTCATTCTATATCCCCGGGCCTTATAGTAAAATTTTAAAGGGAGAAAATACAAGAATTATGTTAGTTGTTTGTTTCTAACTAATATATATTCTTGTAGGTTTGTTTGTTATCATCATTCAAGAAAAGTGCTTGGATCATAGATAGTGGATGTTCACATCACATGACCGGTGATGAATCTTGTTTCATGGCACTTGAATCTTTTGATGGTGGTGAGGTTACTTTTGGAAATAATCTTAGGAAGAGCACTATTATTGGTATAGGCTCGGTTAGTAACCAAAATCTTACGGTATCTAATTTATATCTTGTTGATGGTCTTAACTACAACCTTTTAAGTGTGAGTAAATTGTGTGATGCCGGATATTATTTGAAGTTTGATCACTGCTCTTGTTTTGTGCATCAAACTTCGGATAATTCTCTTGTATATACCGGACAAAGGAAAAAGGATGTCTATTACTTGAACTTTGACCACTTTACCACCGGTGAACAATACTTTAGTGCCATAGCTTCCGGTTCATGGCTATGGCATAGAAGACTTGGGCACGTTTCAATAGACTCCTTAAAGAAACTTGTCAAATTAAACCTTGTCCGTGGTCTACCATCACACAAACTTGATTTAAATGGATTGTGTGAAGCTTGCATGAAAGGCAAGCAAACCAAGTCTAGTTTTAAGACCAAAGAAGTTATCTCTACCTCTCAACCCTTACAATTACTCCATATGGACTTGTTTGGACCAATAAATATTTTGAGTTTGAGCAAAAAGAGATATGTGTTTGTGGTAGTTGATGACTATAGTCGTTTTACTTGGGTTTTCTTTCTTGCTCATAAGGAAGAAGCATTTGACTATTTTGTCAAATTTAGCAACCGGGTTGAAAATGAAAAAATGGTTAAAAATCTCTAGAATTCGTAGTGACCATAGAAGAGAATTTGAAAATGCTAAATTTGATAAATTATGCATAGAAAAAGGATATAAACAAGAGTTTTCCGCTCCACGCACTCCACAACAAAATGGTGTAGTGGAGAGAAAGAACCGAACTCTACAAGAGCTAGCACGCTCAATGCTACATGAATTTGTCGTACCCAAGTTCCTTTGGACCGAAGCGGTAAATACGGCATGTCATGTACTAAACCGTGCATGTATTCGTTCCAAACTCAAGAAAACACCTTTTGAATTGTGGGTTGGTCGAACTCCAAATATATCCTATTTCCGTGTATTTGAGTCCAAGTGTTTTGTCCTTGATGAGTCTCCTAAAGTAACCAAATTTGATGCTAAATCTTTGACCGGTATATTTGTTGGTTATTCAAACACAAGTAAAGCGTATAGAGTCTATTTGCCTACCTCAAGAGTTGTAATTGAGTCCATAAATATCAAATTTAATGAAAATGCTAATGAGAAAACCGAGGAAGGTAACTCTATTGTAGATATCCAAGATGGAGCAACAACTCAAGAAAATTGAGTTTCAACCAAAGGATGAACTTCCACCGATGATACTTGAGTAACCTTTGAACCGGGACGATGACAATTTGATAGGGAGAGAGAATCATGAGGAAAACACAATTGACACAACTCAAGATGAGACGCCTCATGATGAAACTCAACCCATACCTCAACCGTTTCATGAGCCTCCCGAATTGCTTAGAGAAGTGTCCTCTCATCCTCTTTCTAATGTTATAGGTGACCCTAGGGAAGGTGTTAGGACTAGGTCGGGTTTGAATCAAATGATTGGTCATCGTGCTTTTGTGTCTCAACTAGAACCAAAATCATTCAAAGAGGCCAATGTTGACCCAAATTGGATTGTTGCCATGCAAGAGGAGTTGAACCAATTTGAAAGAAACCAAGTTTGGGAACTTGTACCCTTACCAAGTGGTAAGCAAGTTATTGGTACCAAATGGGTTTATAGGAACAAGCTAGATGAAATTGGTAATGTGGTTAGAAACAAAGCCCGCTTGGTTGCACAAGGTTTCAAGCAACAAGAAGGTATTGATTTTGAGGAAACTTTTGCACCCGTTGCTCGTCTTGAATCCATTAGAATGCTCTTGGCATATGCCGCTAACAAAGGTTTCACCCTATTCCAAATGGACGTCAAGAGTGCATTTCTAAATGGGTGGATAGATGAGGAAGTGTATGTCCAACAATCTCCCGGTTTTGTTGACCATTTTAACCCCGACCATGTGTTCAAGCTTCATAAAGCTTTGTATGGTTTAAAACAAGCACCTAGAGCTTGGTATGGTAGACTTTGTACCTTCCTTCTTGACAATGGTTTTACTAGGGGCAAAATGGACACAATTCTTTTCACCAAGAAAAGAGATAACCATTTATTACTCGTGCAAATTTATGTGGATGATGTTATTTTTGGCTCTACTAATGCAACTCTTGCACAAGAGTTTTCCTCTTTGATGAGTAGTGAATTTGAGATGAGCACGATGGGAGAACTCAACTTCTTTTTGGGACTACAAATCAAACAACTCCAAGATGACATCTTTATTAGTCAAATCAAATATGCTAAGGAGTTAATCAAGAAATTTGGTGTTGAGGATAGCAAAAGTTTGGATACACCAATGGGCAAGAGTGCAAATATTGATGCGGATGAGAAAGACAAGCCGATAGACATAACTCTTTACCGATGAATAATTGGAAGCTTGCTCTATCTCACGGCGAGTAGGCCGGATATTATGTATGCCGTATGTCTATGTGCTAGGTACCAAGCCAATCCTAAGGATTCTCACCACAAAGCGATAAAAAAAATTTTGAGATATGTTAAGGGTACCCAAAGTCTAGGCCTTTGGTATGGTAAACAAACCGAACTTGACTTGGTAGGGTATACCGATGCCGACTTTGCCGGTGACCGCATGGACCGAAATAGTACAAGTGGAACTTGTCAATTTTTTGGTGGTTCACTAGTTTCTTGGTCTAGCCGCAAACAAACATCGGTTGCTCTTTCAACCGCGAAAGCCGAGTATGTAGCGGCCGGTAATTGTTGCACACAACTACTTTGGATGATGCAAACCCTTAGGGATTATGAGTTAAAGTTCCAAAAGGTACCAATCTTGTGTGACAATACTAGTGCCATCCTTATATCCAAAAACTCGGTATTGCACTCTCGAACCAAGCACATAGAAATACGACATCATTTTATCCGAGATCATGTTGAGAAAGGTGATGTGGAGTTGGTACATGTTGACACAAAAGAGCAAATTGCCGACATCTTTACTAAACCATTGCCTACACAACAACATGTTGAACTTAGGTTCAAGCTCGGTATGCTTGAACTCAAAGATTAAGTTTCTATGCATATCATGATCTTGTCTGTTTGTTTGCTACATTTATTCGATATTTTCGTTTCTATTTTCAGTTAAAAACCAGTTGTTTTCAACTTTACTTCATTTCTGTGTCTGAAAAGCAGTTTTTCTGGTACAAACGTTATATAACGCTTTATAACGTTGTACAACGTTTTGTTATTTAAAAAGGGTTTTCATTGCGATTTTTGTTCTGATTATCCATAACGTTGTATAACGTTATTAAACGTTGCATAACGCTTTGTATAGCGTTACATAGCATTTAAGACACGTCATGCAACGTTTGGATTTTGAATTTTGAATTTCTTTCACTGTTGTGAAACGTTGTAAAACGTTTTAAAACGTTGTGTAACGATTATGGTATCGTTACACGACGTTTAGAAAACGTTATACAACGTTTCAGATCTGGTTTTTGAATCGACTCTGCGCATTTAATTCGAATTTTTTCTCCGAAACGTTGTATAACGTTTTATAACGTTGTATAACGTTTGAACGGAGCTTTTTGTGGCTGGCGTCTTTTCTTCTTCTCTTTCTTTCTTTCTTCTCCAACCCGACAGCCCTCTCCTCTTACTCCCTTTCTCACACCTTTTCAATCTCTCCACTCAATACACCTCTCTACTCACTCTTTGATCTCAACCAAACACTCAAATTTACTCTCCTCTCTCTCCTCTACTCACTTATACCCTCTATTTATCATCTCTCTTCCTCTTTCACTCAATCTACCAAAAACCCTAGACTCACTCCTCTTTTCGATTCCGGCATATCCGACCGTTGGATTCTCAATCGGCTTCGACTTCAAGCTCTTCAAGGCATCCTCCTCACTTCTCTCTCTTCAATTTCAAGGTTACTCTCTTTTTATCTCTTCTCCAATGGCACCACCCAAATCTCGTAGCGGGGCACCACCCAAGGCTCCCGCAAAACGACCAAGAACCAGTACCACTAGTTTCTCCAGTCTTGTACCAATCCAATCACCGTTACAAGGTACCGTACCCGGTTCTCTACCATCTCCCTCTCTTGAGAATTGGACTCTTTCACCGTTAAACCGGTATTTGTTTAAGGATGATGATGCATACCGGTATTACACTTGCAATATCCAAGGCAATGGCCGAAATGTGAGTGAATGTTTCTACTTGGTGCAACCCAAAGAAAATAAAAATGAATGGAGGATTAGCGACCCGGATTGGGATAGAATCAAACCGCACCTTGATTACTTGCGTGCATGGGGTCTTTTGAACTGCACTCAACCATACAACAAAGACCTCATCAAACTCTTCTATGCCAACATGACTATAACTTGGGAGGACTGTATTCCGGTGGTTCATTCTTACGTGTGTGGCACACCTATTACCATAGACTTGGATCGGGTGGTTCGTGAGTTATTCTTGAGGAATGAGGGGAAGCAAATCTACATTTCCAAGGCATGGCCAAGGGACGCCGACATAGAGCCATTCGAGAGATATCATGAGTTCTTTTATTGTTGGCGGGATTATTCTCTCAAGCAATTCTCCGCCGCCGAGCTTTCCGCCTACCACCGTCTCTTCTTCCTCATCATCAACAATATTCTAGCTCCAAAGAAACAAATCAAAACCAATGTGGAGCTTAGAGAGGTGTTCTACCTTTGTTGCCTCATTGAGAAGAGCCCACAAGTTAACCTTGCATATCTCTTCTTCATGCATTTGGAGAAAATCAAGAACACAAGCAACACCTCTCTCCCCTATGCCAATGTGATTTCCTACTTTCTTGCCAAGGACGGTGTTCCTCCTCGGTTTAACACTTTCGGTCGGGAAGCCGAAGTATTTGGGCCAACAAACCTCATCAATATCCTTGCTTCAGTCGGGTGGCAACTTGATGAAAACACCAGTATTCTCATTCCCGATCCTAACAACATCAAGAACCGATATTTTCTCCAAGATGGTGCAAAACCCAATCAATATGCACCGGTGGGACAAGAACCCACGGGTCCTCTCCGTGGACCAAGCTCCTCAAGCCAACAAGCCATGGATTCCAACTACCAAGCTTACTTCAATGAGAAATTTGGTGGTTGGGACAACACCTTGACGGGCTACGGGACCCGATTGACCAATCTAGAGAATGATTGGTCAACATGGAAGACCGAAGACGCCAAATAGAAGGAGGAGGATGCTAAATGGAAAGAAGATGAGTTGGCTTACTGGGTCAAGAATGATGCCAAGTTGGACAAAATTGAGACGGACGTTCAAACCTTTTGGGGGTCCATGCAAAATGAGTTCTAAAAACTCCATGTGGCTATTCGCAAGGGTTCCTCTAGTGGTGGCGGAGGAGATGATGACTCGGAGGAGGATTGATGCATATGATGACTCGGCGGAGGAAGTTTTTAAAGCCGTGACAAGCCAAGATCTTTTATTTCGTTTTCTTCTTTTCTTTTTCTTTATCTTTTTTTTTGGTTTGTTGATGGATAATTTAAATTTGTGTTTTTCTGTGCTAAATGGCTTTAAATTTGATGTGCTAAATGGCTCTTGTTAAATGCTTGTTGTTGCCGTATGATTTGTGTTATAGTTTGTGCTTATCTCTTGTTCGATCGAATTGCTCTTCTCTTTTGCTCACTTCATTTGTACCTCAATTGCAAAATTAAACTCGTAAGGGGAAGCGTTGTTGAACTCAAACCTTAGTGGTATAGAATTGACCATTAGACTTTTGTCTTTTTGTAAAAAGGGGGAGAAACAATTGAGATGTAAATTGAGTTGTATTCTTTTGCTTTATTCTTTATCAATTTACTTAGGTGTTGTTTTGCAATTCGGCAAAAGGGGGAGATTGTTGGATTTAACTCTAACTCTCGATTTGCCGATTTGTAAAATAACACCAAACATCTTATCTAACCATTTAATTTAGTGTCCTCTAGTGATTATTTTGGAAGAATGACTTGGAGTGAGTCAAACAAAGCTGAAGAAGACCGCTGAAGATTAGTTAGATAGTCAGAATTGTTTAAGGTTGTAATTCTAAACTAATCTCCTCAAATTTCTAAGTTTAATGCTCAGATTTTACTAATAACGTTATACAACGTTTTCTAGCGTTATACAACGTTACAGAACACCTCCAACTGTGCCTAGTCGCAAAAACAGCTTTCATGCGTTACACAACGCTTCATTCAGTTGTGTAACGCTTAGTCAAACGATGTGTAACGATTGAAGACGTTACACAACGGATTGACCAAGTCAGCAATCTTTCTCTCTGCACCTTTGCGTTGTGTAACGGTTCCTAGCGTTACACAACAGATCAAAAACAAGCGTTACAAGACGTTTGTTTAGGAAATTCTAACGCTTTGAGGTTTTTGTCCATTTTGAGGGTGTTCTGGCGTATGTCGTGTAACGTTATGTCCATCACACAACGTTTTGTATTTCAAACGTTACACAACGCTTCCTAGCGTTATGTAACGCTTTTTAACAACTTTTTGAACGTTGGAGTCTTCTGTTCAATACGTTATATAACGTTTTAAAACGTTATGTAACGTTTCTGACACCCTCCAACGTTATTGTCGAATTTTGTTTTATTTAACGGATATATCGAAACGTTGTGTAACGTTTCGGAGCGTTGTGTAACGTTATGTTCAGAATTTGACTGGTTTAGAGCTCTTGGCGCCCTCTATATATATCAGACCTTTTTGAGCTGATCAAACTGATTGAATACCTTGCTATATCCCTGCTTTTGAGCTCTAAACCTGAGAGATTCATCCTTTCACCTAATTGAGCATTTCTTAGACAATTTGTAGAGATTTAGAGAGCATCAATCAAACCCATAGTTTTATAGCTAGATTTTTGAGCGATTTGGTTGAGAGCCTCAATCTTTGTTGCTATTTGGTGATTTGTTAGAAGTTAGGCCGATCCGCTTCGAGATCCTTGTGACGAAGCGATTCGGTTCGCATTTGTAGACCCGTTCGAGTGGAATAGAACGGAGCGCGCCCGTCTTGTGGTCGCGAAACTCCCGGAGACGTACGACTAAGGCTAGCTTCATCTAGCGGGTCGGAACTCCGTAATCAATCGCTTGTCATCTCTCTCTCTCTTTATTTACTTTACTTTTGACTTGTGCTTGATTGTTTGTGTGTGAACCAACTTGAATTGTTTGAATTGTTATTTTTCCGCAAAATTGTCCAAACCGGTTTAGGATTTGAATTTGTGCCTATTCACCTCCCTCTAGGCCTAGTTTTTAGGGACAACACTATACATCAAGAAAAACACTTGTTATGTTTTCATAAGTGGACTAATCAATTAGTGGAAAAACTGAAAAAGCAATACGTATCTTCGCTGCACAGAAACACAATCTGTGGTGGCAGATAATGTATTTGTGTAGAAATTGTTGAGAGTGGTTAAGGTCGTGTGGTTATGGATATATATATATATACTGCTGAGGTCACTAGCTAGGTGAGCGTTCACATCAAGTTTGTGATTTGCATATGATTGAGCTATCTCAACCGTGTTATTACATTTCATTTTTAATATTGAGAAAGGATGTAATAACTATATAAGTCGCTAGTAAATGGTTGATCTTGTTCTACTTTTAAAGTAATTTCACGTTAAAAATTTAAACTTGACATTTATTTTATATACTGAAAATCAAGAAGTTGAAAAATCAATAGATTGTCATAATTAATTTACATTGCTTTCAATTCATATATAGGGTATGTTTGGAGACGCGCGAACATCGCTATTCGCGAACAGGAGTAATTCGCGTGAAACCAAACGGTGCATTAAATTTCTCGAACAACGAATACCCCACTTATTCCTTATTTCCCGTTTTTTTGCGAACTGCGTGAACACCTGGGGAGCGAACTAGAGTTCGCGAAAGAGTAATTCGCCCCTTGTTCTTAGCCCTGCCAAACACGCCCATAATCGTCTGAAATCAAATTCGGAATATTTATAAAAAGTAATGGACACCAAAAATTAAAAAAAAGAACCCGTTTAATTAATATTTTAGATCATAAATTAACTAAAATTCCATGACGTATAACTGATCGGTTTTAACTTTTTTATTGAATAACAAAATTTAGGCAATTGCTTTGAGATACAACACGCTTTTTACATCTCACAGCATGCAAGATGCTCGTTGCATGCATCAAATGCATTAATGAGTCTATACCAAACTGCTCCATTTGAAGGCTATGTCCTAAAGGGTCCATACCATCTGAACCTGGACCATCCAATCCAATTGAATTCGTACTCTCATTAGACTAGAGAAATGAACCCGAGAGAGGGAACCCACTCATAACACTTGGGGTCCAAAGGGAACAGACTAACAGAGTCTAAGCCTCTAAGGGCACTTTCTGCCCGGTGTCATTGATAATAGGTTTTAATGTGTCTGTGTGTCATGTGGGGGTCGGAAGTCCCTCCAAGTTGGTTACAGCTGGCCACCCCCATCAATGGCACTGTGTGTCACATGTGCATGCTTAATATTTGGTTGATTAATTGATTTACAGGAAGGATACATTAATATCACTTTAATTTCACAATTATAATAGCCATTAAAAATGAAAATTTATAGATGTTTTTATTATAGTTGGGTTAGATTGTGTATCATTTTTATGTAATTTAAAAAAAAATTAGTTTTTTGAATAAACTGGCTGATGCTTTATCGATCGGTTTTCAAATTTTTTTTAATTTTGATATACGATCTAAATTATAAGAAATAACTGTAATTATACTTTTGTGATTTCCGTAACTGTGTAGTTGGTAGTAGTCGTCAAACTAATTTGTTCAGTATAACACATTATTTAATTTATACCATAAATTATTTATCTTAACTTTATATACACAAGAATTTTACAACTTTATTTAAAATTTTATCATTCTTGCCGTTAGTGCCGCGGTGTAATCAAAAGAATATATAATGGCGTTGGCTTGAATCAATGAATGCATCAAATTTTTTTTTTTTTTTTTCTTTTTGGTAGTTAAGCCCGTAGGCAATGAATGCATCAAAATTGTGATGGCTCTCAATAACCAGTTGACCGCTAACCCGCCAAGCTCAACCAAAAGGTATCGCCCTCTCGTTTTCAAAAGACATGCCAAAATCTTCCTTCAAAAAGGGGAAAATGACAACAATAAATATAAAAGAGGTAGACACAATCACACAAGGAATAATAGATAAAAACCACGCAGCCGATGAGCAGGATGTTCACAAGTATAGATGCTAATGGGAACCCATTACGGTTCGGTTTGTAACCAAAAATTCGATCCTCTCTATGTCGGATCCTAATCGGACCATGTCTTGTTTTTCATGCTTAATATTTGGTTGTTTTATTTGAAGGGGAGGACAAAAATGAAAGTAAATTAAGCTCAATAGTTGACTGGAGTGTTTTTTGGCATATAAAAAAATATTGTCACGCAGATAATTGGTCGTCAATATTCAATTTTTCACAGTGTCTATGAAGATTGGCATCATCAAATTATAATAAATCATCTGCCGCGCGGATATTCAGGAAACATTTGAAAAATGGACTGATAGGAATTAGGAATCTTAAGAACACAATCCAATAAATTATTTTTTTTCGGAACACTAAGGCTTTGATCAAAATGATTTTTATGCGGGATTCCATTTCATTTCATTTCAATGGAATTGATTTCTCGAGATTTTATTGGGTCTAATCTAATAATATGAAAATTCCAACTAAATGACATCAAATTCATCCATTTTGATCGAAAATTTTCTAATGAAATGAAATCCCATGTTAAAAAATTACTATTTTAACAAGGGCCTAACAGATCTTGCGGATTGCTGATTTTGTTTAAAGTTAATATTTTTATTGTTATTTTGATGGCACACTCGATCGAGGGGTTTTTTTCTTAAACAGTCGTGGCGCTATTAATATCTCAACAAAGCACCATGTCTATAGTGATAATTACATAAACAACCAAGGCGCAAGGGACTTGTACGTCTTTCTGTAATTGTCCAGTAAGGCCCCAAATAAAACTACGCCTTGACCTCCGACCCCATTTCACCCCATTTATTTATTTTTATTTATTTATTTTTTAAGGTGAACCCCTTAATCCTTTGACCTACACCTTACCCTCTTACCCCTTAATCCTTTGCCGAAAAAAGAAAAAACTAATTAGTGGGCACTGCCGCACAACCAACATTTTTCCTTTTACAATATAATTAAATTAGATATTTCAATTGAGGATCACAATCATCTAAATACTTTAAATTGTGGAAGTCAAATGTTATTTAAATATTTTAGTTTAATATAAATTACAATATTTTTTATTAACATCATTTTTTTAAAATGTTCATGTAAAAATCGTTCAAAACTAGTCTAAGTTAACCAATCTAATCTAGAACAATTATAATGTAAATTGACAAACCTAAGTTAACAAATCTAATCTACATATTAATATATCATAGAAAACTAAATTTTATATTTTTTTAAAATAATATGTCATGTTTAAATACAAAACTAATTATTACAAAATTTCAAAAAAAAAAAAAAGAAAACAAGTTTTAAAAATTTTAAGAAAAATAGTAAAAACATTTCTAAAATATATAAATTTTCTTTGTTATGAGAGAGCGGATGGCCACATAACTGAATATGAATCAGAGTATGAAGGCACATTATTGAGAATATGAACGTAGGACACACATCAAACTGTGCACATGCGGATGTAAGTATGAACTTTGATTTATTTATAGCATTTTTATTGCTTTACCTGCATATATAAATGCATATTAGTATATGCACGTTCCGCCCAACATTGGTGTCATATTTTGTACTCTTCACAAACATGAAAAATATATTATAACAAAAAATTTTGAGACCTTATTAGTGACGTAGCACATGGATGGAATTGATAGGATTGCTCTTCTTATATATGTAAAAATTAGCGGTGGATGACCTAACAACTATTCTTGTCACGTCCCGCACCGACGGGTCGCGGGGCGCGAGGAGGAACGGTATCTTCTACATCCATCCGACGGCCCGTCAACCTACGTCGCAACAGAAAAACAAACACAGAATCAGGTACAAACCTCAGTAACCGGTTATTTAACGACGCAGCTTCTCTATAATTAATTATTATAACAAAGCTCAATCAAATCGGATTGATCCACAGCACAAATAATATATTTTACAGAGATAATCGGGTTTAGCCAGTCAGTCAGTCAGTCATAATGGTCCCTCCTGGTCCCTCCCCGAACTCAGGAGGATCAGGGCTCAAAATTCAATTTCTATTTCAAATCCAATTTCAATTCCAATTTCCAAACCCGATATCCCGTAAAATATACCAATCACAATTCAGTAAACATATTTGATATTTCAAAATCAAACGATAAATCAAATCAGTCAATCAATCAATACGAAATTAAATATAGAGAAGTCCGGTTACATTCATTCAATCAAAATCAAGCGGTAATCAAATCGATCGATCAATACGGAATTAAATATAGAGAAGTTCGGTTACCTGACAGGACGGTTCAGAAATCAACAGACAGATCAAATCGACTATCCCGATTGCGACGTAGACTCGAATCCAATCGGCCGAACTACTCAAATCTCAATAGGCTTTTCGAGCTCTCTCTTTAATTAGTTTAATCAAGTAGGGAGTTTTATTTGGATGAAAATGGTATAATTCATTTAGAGGGATTACATGCTCCATGAAATCGGAAAGCTGAATAGTAATTTCGGATTTGTAAACAAAAGAGGAGAAGCATATAAAACACAGGCGAAATTAGTATATCAATGATTAGTGGAAGAATGACACGTATAACTCAAGCTGGAGGTGTCAAATTTTACTTTTTCTTATTCGGTGCATTATAGGATATACGGTTCAACACTTTTACCTCGGTCAAAGATGGTCAATTCTAGTCAACGGTCAAAATAGTTGGTCAACAAGTCAAATTCAGGTCAACTTTGGTCAAAACTAGATCAAAGCGGTGGGTGTTACAATTCTAATATGACCTTACAAAATAATTCTCAAGACGCTGCAATTAACAATATTTTGTTAAATAAACACTCAAATATTTAAAAGTATTTTTTTTATATTGTACTTCAAATATAAAATCAAATCATACCTGAGATTTGCTAATGGGTGCGTGTAGGAGAGAGATAGAGGTGTTATTTTTTTGATAAAAATAAAATAAGACAGAAAACATATATAAGCTATGGCACATCTATCTTAGCACAAACAGAGGCAAGACACACTTTTGATCTCATTATTTTATATTCTATTTTTACTATTTAGCTTGAATAAGCTTTGGCAGAGGAGCGACTAAGGCGCAGGTTTGAATTGCGCCTAAATACGGTAAATGAAAAGGCACAGGCTACTTGCGCCTTGGTGCTTTAAGTAAATATTATATAGTACTTGGGGTCTTGTTGAGATATTATTTAAAATTTAGCCGTTTAAGAAAAAAAACCCCGATCGAGCTATTATCTACTGTGGATCATTTTAATTAACTTCGACTCATTTGATGGCACAACAAATGTCAAGTGATTGGACAATAGAAAGGCGTTACTGCTTAGTAGGAAAAAGAAATCCACAGCAGTATTACTTAGGATTCTGATTCTCTTACACTGTGTTTGGTTCGACGGTAGAGGAGAGGAGGGAACGGGATTAAAGGGTAAATTAGATTGTGCTGCGTGTTTGGATGGAAGGAACATGGAAGAAAGTAATTTTTGCAAGGGGAAAGGTTTCCTCAGAAGTTTCCTTTTATGCACAAAAAAATTCTCCTCCAAATCGGCGGAGAATGGAGGGGAAAGAAAATCGACGAAGATGTACGGAGATGCGATTGACAGCACTACCCTTTCGTGGGAGAACTTCCTCCTTGGCGCCAGCGTGCGATCTTCCTTTCTAAAGTGCTTCCTCCCTGGCGCGATTGGTGCACTTCCACAAGCGAATGCTATTATTTTCTTTTTTTTCCCCTATCAATTCTTCGCTATTAGCCTTTTTTTTTTCCTTCTAGCCGCTTGAGTTCACAATTTGGGATTTCTTTACCAGTAAAAATTTGTGGAGGAAATTCAAATCAGCACCAAAAATAAATCTGCTACATATGGGTACAAATCCACTGCTCATTAGCCATTTGTATTGAATAATAATAATAGTTCACTAAAAACAATTTTGCTATACATGGGTAAAAAAAAGGATGCGCTTATTAGACTCCTGTATTGAATCATGAACTGAAAGTTCTACTATAGTAATCAACTAATCACCCAGAATTATTATTTACAAGTTTCTGCTAGCCCTGCAAAGTTCTATAGTAATCACCTAGAAATATTATTTACAAGTTTCTGCTAGCCAGCAGAGAAGCAACTGCTATAAAATGGATTTCTCTTGTTCATTTTCTCTCCATCCTTTTTTTCCATTTGTGCTTCAGAGATTCAGAGGCAAAAGATGCACCTCCTGGATCACCTACAACTACATGAGATGAGAGAGCCTCAAAGTGGTGTCTCAATTTTGCAATTCAAATTTTTATCCTTATGTTGTTGTTGTAAGGTCGTACCACTGATGTGTACTTAAGAATTGATAATTTGGATGAATCTGGCGTCTCTGATGTGCACAAAGGATTATATCACGTGATGTTCAATGGCAGTTTAGTAACACTGTTTTTTTTTTTAAAAAAAATTTTAGTGTACAGCCCTCAAGTTTGTTCAATGCGAGAGAAGCTTAAATCCTTATTTTTGTTTTGGGTACAGAAAATTATTGTGTTATCTGGGTCTCTGGGTCTGTTGCTTGGATGCTTGTTTTGTGTTATTTACTAATATTTATTTGTATTTAGGCCTTATTGACATTGATTAAAAAAATAGCAATTAACAGGTACACATTGAAAATATAATTGGTCTTCTTGGTATGTACAATACATTTTTTTAGCATTGTTTATTTTGAATTATTCACACTTTATTATCAGAGTATTCTATGTGTTGCTCAGTGACGTAAAAGTCCAAGGGTAAATTAGTAAAAATCCTATAATTTACTTTCACAGAAATAATTCATCTAAACAAGAAATAAGAAGAAAAGAAAAATTAATTTTCCTTCTCCTTCATTATTCATCCAAACAAGAAATGTTTAATTATTTCACTTTCCATCCCATCCCTTTTTATTTTTTCCTTTCCTTTCCACTCTTTACCACCGAACCAAACAGAGTGTTAGAATACCTGTCCAGCTTTGTGATGACAGGCCAACGTGTCATATAAAAAAAAAATTGTGGTGCGTATAGCCTCATCCTCATGAAATCCGAAACTTCTTTTTCTTTATATATTTTGAAGCAAGTTTCTTTTTATAGGCAAAATGGTCAAAGATATAAATGGGCGTCGTCTTCGTCACGTCGCTGTTGGTTAAGTTTTTTCTCTTTTTCTTCTTTTCGAAAGAGAGATAATTTTTGCTCAGGCTTCGTTAATGAGTTAATAAAATTATAATTAAGGGAAGAGCATGAGCAATAGGGGGAATAAATAGAGTATAATTCATGAGCTGGAGCTGTAAACCAACCAGCTTTATTAATTGATGATTCCAGCTATCAAATTACTAGTAGCCATGTTTTCATTTAAAAAATGATAGTATATTTATTTTATTTTATTTTTTGTTCTTGATAGTAAGCATGTAGTCAATTTTCATTTCCAATTGACTACAGGCTGAAGCTGTAGGTATTTACCCTTTCTACTTTGTACGGTATATTATTTTTATTATATTAATTTGTTTTATTATTCTAAGGAAAAAGTTGCTGAATTTATATATATTTTTTCTTGATGCTATGTTTGATGCATTCGTAATGCAATGGTTTGATCAATGTATTCGAAGTTGCATCTACAGCAAAATAAATAATATATTATTTTGAAAACATATGTATTTTTGTATAGCACGGTAGTATCTTCTGTAAACCCAGCCCCATCCCCAGCCCCCAGGCCATTTTGAAAAGATTTATTTTAACCCAGCCCATTTTGAAAAGCTGCAGGGATGCGGGTAAGATTCTAACATCGTCCAATGAGTATCTTCTCTTGCCTCCCTTGTCCTGAAAAAGCCGAAAGGCGATGAGCATACAAAAGGAGTATCAAAAGTTAAAAACTTATAATTAATCGAACTATCAACACCGAGTCACAGGTTCACAGCTGAAACCTAACGAAACTATGAAGCTCAAACACTAATCTAACTCGAGTACACAGAGTTGATTATTAGAATTTTCATTACTATGCTTATACCAATTTAAACAATTAAAGTGAAATAAATAGTATTTATTCATTTTTTTTTACCAAATTACATGTTTATACTTATTACTATTTCAAATTAAAGCCTAGGTACAAATTCGACAATGTAATTGCATATGAAGTTATTTGGTCAAAATCTAGCGAACTATACAATTTTAAAATTCGAACTCAACTTAGTCAAAATCTAATGGAACAAATGAAAGTGAACTAACTGCAAGACTTTTTTTTTATTATTTTTTTTACAGTCGTAATCCTTTTGTCCATTTCGAACAGAATTAGGAGACGACATTTTAGGTGATATTTCCGGAACAAAAGAGGCCTTGAACTCAGCAATTGCAACTTACGACAATTAATTTATTCACGCCTACTCTCCCAAACCTAACAAGTGCATGCAACAATCTTACGGTAAAAATAGGTTTACATTGAAAAATTCAACAAATGAGCCAATTGTAAAACAGCAATCCTACTTTAATTGCACGGTCCATCCCATGTGGTCCTCAGCAAGACCCATCTGCAGACTTGTTAAGGCAGAGTAGAGTTGTTGTGATATTACACCTACTCCACGGTTACCATACTCCACCCTGTTACATTAAAAACAAGGTTATTTTATTTGTACGCTGAAATGTTTAAAACTATCTGGGACTGGGAGATCAGATACTAAGCCCATTTATTCCAGTTAGGCAGTTAGCTGTAGTTGTTCGGTTGTTCAATCCAGCACCATCCAAATCAAGGAAAAAGGAACAAACATTGGCTTATAATGTGGCGAGACAGTAGAGCTACTAGCTAAGCAACTGTTCTAATCAATCAGTCCTTCTCATCTAAGTCTATACCATACAGTCTAAAACTTTCAGACACGTGTCAAATGGAGGAGGTTTATATTGACAACGACAACTATCCAAAAAGGTAATCGAAATCATATCTTTTTTTTTTTTTAATTTGGATTTGTTGCATCAAACTTGATGCAATTTAAGAAGCGAATACTCATCCAGTGATTTGAAAAATTAATAGTTTAGTTCTATTGGCACTTGTACAGTGGCCAAGCCATTCCTAATAATGTCAATTATTGATACACAGCCTATCTAATTAAAGTGGCTGTATCTGCAATATTATTGTTTTCTAATCTTGATAACCATTTTTTTGAGTGCAGGATAAGTCATGCAAATCCAATAAAGAATGATACCCTTTTTCTTCTCACACCAAGCATACTCATAAACATTGCACAATTTTAGAGTGGTAGAAATATTACCTTTTACTGAGGTAGGTTATGCTTCCTACAGGAGATACCACAACAGCAGTTCCAGTGCAGAAGACTTCATCAGCATCAAGTAATTCTTCTACTGGGACTGCACGCTCCTCCACCTATCAATTAAAAAAAAACAATTTCTAAAAGGAAGAATAATGTGCTCTTCATGCAAAACTGTTCAGATGTACCTAAATCTAATTGTCCCTGCAATGAACTTCTTTATATTTTTATGGGAACTTTTGCAGATTTCACTACAAAATTCAATACTTAATTATCTAACATTGTGCCTATTTCCAATGCTAGCAGTACCAATTGGTAAATACTTGGAAAATAAGGAAGAATCTTGGCAGAGTGCAAATATGGATATGTAATGCTAACAATTGCCAAAAAAAAAAAGGGCTTCTTCTAAACAAGCTAGATGTTGGCAGGTAAGATATATACCTGAAATCCTTGGCTTCGAGCCACATCAATAATACTTTTTCTTGTAATTCCTGGCAGGATTGTTCCTTTAATTTCTGGCGTTGAGATGACATTTCCCTACCGATACAAAGAATTTAAATATCAAAAGGAGGGATATAACTAATTTTGATCTATGTGCATTATTTGAAGAATACAACAATTCACATTTGCTGCTTAAAGTTTTAATTTTGAATTTATTAGTGAAAAAAGAGCTTGTGGTCGTGACAAGGCACCAAAACTTGAGGTAATTGGATTTCTTCTCAATATCAAAACAATCAGGCAAATGGGCACAATTCCAATATATGTAGGAAAAGAAAAAGAAAATGATAGTAACCTACCTTAACCACAAATATATTACAAGAAGAAACTTCTTCGAGGTACTTATTATGTACTGCATCCAAGTACAATACATCAGAGTAGCCCTTCTCCTTAGCTAGTTTCTGTGCTTTAAGCACCTACATTGAATAAAAAAAAAAAAAAGAATTTCAATGAAAAGAACCAAATAGCCCATACAAGACAACAGCAGAATTTATAAGTCATAACAGTAAAAGAACAGACTTACTGAAGCATAATTTCCAATAGTCTTGACACCCCCAGTTCCACCAGGTGTAGCTCGATGATATTCATCTTCAACAATCAAGTTAATAGGAGCCAGACCCTCCTGAAAGAAATAAATTGTATGTCCGATTAGCCACTTTTATGAAGAACCAATCAGCGAGCTAATAAGAATTTAGGAAACATAATTAGTACCTTGAAATAGTTTCCAACAGGAGAAACAAAAATAAGAAATGTGTACTCTGGAGCAGGTGCAAGACCAAGCACAGCCCCACTTCCCATAAGTAGTGGCCTCACATACAGAGAACCTTTCCCAGTGGGTGGTACCTGACTCACAAAAATGAACCATCCAATAAAAGGAATGGGATGCAAAAACTTACCTAACCATGGTAAAAACATACATCACTTACCCAACGATTATTGGCCAGAACAGTCATCTTAACAGCATCAACAAACTGCTCAACAGTTGGCGCCGGCATGCACATCCTGCTTGCACCATCAATCAAGCGCTTTGCATTTTCTTCTGGGCGAAAAAGTAAAATTGACCCATCTTCTTTCCTATATGCCTTTAAACCCTCAAACAATCCCTATACCACCACATATCAAATACTACATCAGTACCACTGAACATTTTGTAAACTAGGTAGGATAAAAATTTATATTGCCCCTTGATGTGATACCTACATCATACCTGTCCATAATTTAAAACCCCAGCTGAAGGGTTCAACTCGATAGGCCCAAATTTCTTCAACTCACCATTTGTAAAGATTCCATCAGAAGAGCATTTCATGACATACATATAATCGGTTGGTACAAGACCAAATCCGATATTGTCCCAATCTAATTCAGTTGCTTCAGTGGTTTCCACACTGAAAGGTTTAAATAAGAGTCAACATTGATTTAAGAGTGGTTTCAACCAATAAGAACAAAAAGAATAAATGGTTGTCCAATCATTTTGATTCCATATAATCAGTTGTAAACTATGCCTTCTGTGACATATTCTTTCCTACAGCATTACTTTAAAACATAATGAAATCGCATCAAACTAGAAAAGGGGTATTATACATACTAAGTAGGACTTGTTACAGCCCTGCATACTGCTCCATTAGAAATCTTGAGGGAGGAGGGTGGAAGATGAATCTGACTCCCAGTCTGCATATTTATATAAGAAGAACAATTTTAAAATATATTTGCAATCCAATCTTATTACTATTATACAACTCATTCTCATTTGTTTATGCATTCTTCTTTTATCTAAAGCTAATATCGGATTAAATTACACAAAGTAAGAAATATGCACATTGATCTGACCTTAAAAAAAATCACACAAATGTTTCCTTCATCTCAATTTCTTTCCAGGCCACATTAACAACTAATCACTAAATATTGCATTTCCCGATACAAATACGTATTTTCTGGTCAATGAATTGGACAGATGATGAGGAATGAAATGTCTCGCACATCTCCCACACTCAAATGGAAATTTTCTTCCGATAAAAAAAAACACATCTACAATAACGACAAGAAACCTTGAGAGATGACGTGGCAGGAAATGAAGGCCTTCGCCCAGCACATGGCGGCGCGAGGATAGTACGATTTGTGTGTAGCTGTGGTGAGAAACCGCACTCCATTGCTCTCTCTCGCTCTCCCTCTCCCTCTGTCTCTGTGAGACAAGAAGAAGAAGTCAAATAAAGACAAAACAAGTGAGACGAGGTGGGTTGTGGTTTCCGAAAGTGAATTTGGATTTGTCTAACGAAAAAAGGGGGAGGGAGAATGGGCAAGGGCCGGCGGCGGCTCCTATTTATTAGGAGGAAGGATGGGAAACTGAGACTGAGAGCGCTGAACCTGAACGGCTCAGACGTAATAATATTCGTATAAAATCAGGGGCCTTTTCGGCCTTAAAAGTTATCTTTTGGGGAAAAATATATAATTCGCATGGACGTCTTTGACCCTCCAGTTCTGGGAATATAATAAGTAGAAATAAAAAAGGGAGCGGATACGCTGCACCCACTGGTATAATCTAGAGGCGTCTTATTGAGATTTTAACAAAAGTTATTTGTGAACAAGCATTTTTTTTTTTTTCAAGAACAGCGAGTAATCAAATACAATTTAATAGCAAATAGGACTTATTGTTGTTTTTCTTGTATTTATAATAAAATAAAAAAAAACAAGCCTCTTCATCTCTATCCTCAACGTAACATTTAAACAGTATTTTCTATTCACAAACAAACTCTATATTTCTTTACCGAATTATTTTCACTATTCTCAATTCTTTATTTTCATGCCTATTCTCATATCCAAACGCACTCCCAGTCTTTACACAGTGGAGTTATTTGAAATCTCATTCATCAAATGTGCACTGTGATTCTCATTGTGCATATAAAAAAGCCACTACATAATTCGCACGCGGTCAAACATGCGAAAAGTGTATGTTGAAGTGCCTTCTGAAAAATATTTGAAAACTTACAAATTAAATTTAATCCGTCAAAAAATTTAGTTTAAAAAATGTAATCGAATGCTAGAATAGTTAAGAATTGATAAAGTCAATTTTTTTATTTTATATATCTAATTAGAATATTAGATCAAATATTTGAATTAGTAATCAACTATGGACGCGATCTAATACTGTGTATGCATTTTATTTTATAATAGAAGCTTTTAGAATATCTTACCAAAAATTAAAAAACCTCCCCGTTGAACACTCTTTGCATTTTTGTACGCTTGATCATTGATGCACTTGCGTTATTCAAAGATTTTGAATAATCCCCCATATTTTAAAATTAAAAATTATCACCGACCTATCAATGATCGATTTTTAAATGCCATGTAGCATGATTCATCAAACAAATCCTCAAATAATTTTTGCTATGTATGGTATACTTTTAAATGTCATGACTCGTCTAACAGGTGTGTGATAAGTGTCATCCAGTAAATTGTCTTCGGCGTCATCTAATCCTTCCTTCTTCTCCCTCTAACGCTCTTTTCGAATTTCTTCTGTCTTGTTTTTTTTTCCTCTCCTTTTTCGTTTCTCTCATCCTTCCTCTCACCTTCGCATTTCTCCCCTTTTGCCTCACCTCTGCCACCTCCTCTATCAATTTCCGCCTCCTTTCTCTGTCTAGCCTCCTCTCTTCTCCTCTCGTATGTCTCCTTCCGCCTCTCCTCCCTTCTATCGCCTCGCGTCTCGGCTTTTTTCCATAAACTCCACCTCTTTCCTCTACCTCTGTCTCATTTTCCTTCATCTCCAATATATGGACTCTGTCTTGTTTTCTCAAAATGAACATATACAACAATAAATTAAACAAATACAAAGATAAAATGGACAAAGAATCAAAGTTTATATATACAAGAACAAAGTGAACATTTAAATATAACAAAATTTTAAATATAACATTTGAAATTTTAAATATAAAAAATGCAGATAATAATTAAGTTTCTCGATAATTAATAACGATAAATAAATTGTTAGAACATTTACTAATTATTAACTAATAAATTTCGAACAATGACAACCAGCTATCTGCTGGGAAATGATTTGGACGTTAATTTATTTCGATACAAATTACACAATTTTGGGATTAAATGGAAGACTTGACTGGAGGCAGTGTTTTCAATACTCACCAAATAACCAGTGGGCGTCTTTCTTAATTCGGAAATGACTCACATCTGACGCGGTATATTTGACTGGGTTCGGGCTTCCTCTCCAATGGACCATGGTAGTTCGCTTCATGCTTGTTTGCGGTCATAGGTCCATCTCATTATTTATTTTTTTTTCGTTTTGTTTTTTTAGTGAAAATCTGTTCAAGTTTTTGTCAATAATATATTGAACAAAAATTTCGATGAAGTTGGAACAGTACTCGATATTTTATATTAGTTTTAACCCACCTAGATGAGTATTGTTGTTTGTTGGGAGGCAGTTCTTGGGACAAAATTCCCAGGAAAGGGGGAAAAAAAAATTAGAAGATTCACTTTTTTAAAAAAAAAAAAAACTCGAAGACTTTACAACCTCATGTCTATAGTTAGTATTTACAGACTGACATGACCTCATTTGTTATATATATATATATTAATTACAAAACTACTAATGCTTTGTACTCTATGGACTTTGAGGTCTAAACCAAATATCACTGCAACGATCGTTAACAATACCACACTGCCTACGGGCATTAAAAAAAAAATTATAATGATAAAAAATTACCATCCACACAATTTTCATTTTCTTTAATTAAAAATGTCCTGATCTAGGCAACCACACAATCAAAGACTGATTGTAAAATATTGCAACTTGCACGAATACCTATTGCAATTTCCTTCCCCGTCGCGGGAACTTTTTTTTTTTTTTTTAAAAAAAAACATTTTTTAGTATCCTTACGATCAAACGAGATCTTGTCCCGAGCGGGATGGTGCAGCGCACCATCTCCCACCATCCGATTTAATTTGGATGGCTCCTAAAAAATACCAGATTGATAGGCCTGAGAAATGTAACCGTCCAGATTAGATCGGACGGTGGAGATGGTGCGCTGCACCATCCTGCGCGGGACGGGAATCTGGCCACCTTATGATCGCCAATTGTTACTTGTGAACTTCTAAGCGTTTACAAGGTTGTTACACTAGAACCGATGCCATTAATTCACCACAAGGGTTCAAATACATATTTATTTTTTTTACTGTTTCTTCAATTTCTAATGTTCAATAATTTAAATTGTATAATACTCAAATGTGAATAACTGCAATCTGCAGATGGTACGGATTTCAAATACAGAAATGATAAAATAGACAAAGTGAATACAATAAACATATAAAATAGACAAAGTGAACATTTAATTAATCAAAATGAACACATATAAACAAATAAGTTCAATAAAAAAAGTTATATATGCAGATAAAAATCTCAACAACAATAAAAAAATAAAATCTAACTCATAATTAAATAAAATGAACACATAGATAAACAAACTGATAATATAAATAAATAAAGTGAATAAATACAAACACATGACATGGAATGACGCGTGAAAAGATAAGTGATTGTAATTTTCTTTCAAATTTTCAGCTCACTATCGTGGCCCAAATACCACCGTACCATTTCTCAACTATAAAATATCATAATCATCATTTTAAACTCCAAATTCCACAATTGGTACACTGATTATATTTTTCCATTAAAAATCTTTAGTCACTCATAGGCCATTGGATAGCAATAAATTAGGCTTTAAATATTCCAAAAAAAAAAAAGTCTCCCAAATATCCTCTCCTTTTTCTGACTTTGTCCAAACTGATATGAAGTCAACTGCTCAATGGCCAATGGGATCGTCACGTCTCGGTATTTTGGCATTTTCCCTAGCAAAAGGACCGAATAGAAGCTCGTCCCTACTTGCAGTTCCGAAAAGACAGCAAAACCCACTACAATGTTTTCAATTTTTTTACCCGTTACGATCAAGCACTAAATCCGTGCTGGTTTGAACATGGAGAGAAGTTTCTGGCGCAACCGCGCGCCACCAATGAGCAGCACGAGAGAGATAGAGGAGGAGGCAGCTGATCAAACGGCTGGAGAGGAAGGAAAGGTTTACGTGGCCGTCTCAGATGACTTCAAGGCTGGAAGGTCGACGCTCGTTTGGGCCATACAGAATTTGCACAGAGATTCGAAGATTGTTCTTGCACATGTTCATGTTCCTGCTCAGATGATCCCATTCAGTATGTCTTAGTCCTCCCTTTCTTTTTCTCTTCAGAAAACTTGGTAGCGATGAAATTTGGAGTTTCCATTTTTTGTTTTGGGTTTTTAAGCGAGGAGACAAAAAGTTAAAATTGGGGAGCCGAATAATCTGTGATCTTGCATTGGAGGGGTCAAAGAGCATTTGTACATAGAAAATTACAACATCTTATAGAAAAGAAAAACACATTTTTCTAATTTTCTTTTGGTGGGACTTTGGTTTTGCTGGATTTTGCATTGGCGACGTTAGCATCTGAAGTCTGAACACTGAACCATTTATTGCGAATCTCAAAGCTGATCACTCAAAAATCTGTGTCCATGTTTGAGCAGATGGTTCCAATACTTTCATCTTCCATTTTTATTTTAATTTTTATGGTGTCTATCTCTATGGTCTGGTTTACAGTTTAATAATTCGTGAAAGACAATTTTTCTTTTTTTTCATGTTTCGAAATGAGCAAGGTTTGAACTTATCTCAACGAATTGTTTGATCAATCAAGGAATAAAGTATTTACTTGAAATTAATTGTTCATTGACTTTGATTACTCCAAGGGACACATTGTATTTTACGAAAGAGTTTTTGATTAAATTAATTAAGCTGCTGTTTGAAGAATAAAACAAGTACCTTGGTGGCCATCCATCCTTGATTTGAAGTCGCTGCTTCCAAACACTGCCAAAATTTCTTATTTATATTTGAAGTTGAAAGGCTTGACTTTCGTTTTATCTCAAAAAATTGAATGAAAATTCAATTCAATTATTTTCCCAATTAATTAAAATAAATTTTAATTTCTATTTTTAAATTAAATATGTCTAGTCTAAACTGTTAATATTGTTCATTTTTATAAGAGATGCAACAATGTAAACTTTTACAATTTTTTATGTTCATTTTATGCTGGATCAAATAGTAATAAATAAATAAATAAATTTAGTTAACTATGATATATTGATTTTGAATACATTTGTTTTATGACATCTTGAGCTAGTGTTAACTGAACTATAAAATATGGAAATTTTTTATGTGGATGCATCTCTTGTACAATAGTCTAGATTCAATGTTTGAGTTTTAAATTTTCATAATATAAATGAAAGATGAGATAGTCGCAATGTATGACACCAAAAGCATGTTGCGTTGAAATCCTCCTCACATTTTAATTAAGTGGTTATGGGGGACTTGATTTGTTGATTCCAAACTCAGAAATGGTCAGCGGTGTATTTGTATGTGTCTCCTTTTCTATGGCTTATAAGTTGGGTTTCTTACTAATCCAACTAACAATATCATAATCTGTTATTTGTTAATTGCGTATGAGCTCCATGAAGTTTGAGCTGATGTTTTTTCAGCCATGGGATCTACTTATACTATAATATGTATTTTTTTTTCACATTTTTAACAACAATGAGCTGTCCAGTTGTCTCTAGCCTGCTTTTGGTAAAATAATCTCTATTGATATAGCACACATAAGATGTATTCGTAATTTAATATTATAGCTACTGATCAAAATTTCACAGCAATGTGCTCCTTGTTCAAAATAATCTATCAACATAAATAATTATTAAAATATAGCTGTTTTGAACTGGCAGTGAAGATATTTCGTGGGTACTTGATTTCTTTTTGTATTTCTTATTCATTATTTTTAGAAGTTTCTAAATTGCTCATTATTTTATGAAGTACCTTCTCTTTTGTTCATAACTGCATTTTTATCTTTTTAATTTAGCTCTTTTTAAATTTAACATTATAAGAGCACACTATGTATCTCCTTAAATAAGGAAATAACAATAATGTTTTTTTTTTTTCTGTCTATACTGTTTATTTTAAAAATAGCAGTGATATCCCTATTTCTGGAAGATATCAAAACTATGCCTGAAACCTGAATGTGTAGATTCAAAAAATGTTGTTTCAATAAGTGCGTTGAGAGCTTACATACAGGCATACAGATCTTTGTAAATATTGAAAACTACCATGTTGAAGCACACATTGAGAAGACGCTGCAGAAAGCATAGTTTTGCTATTCAAAATGAGCAGGATAGACAGAACAAAAATCCAATAATTCCCCCAATTCGATGTGCAAAATCTGTTATCCTTTCATTACCAATAGGTCTGATTAAATTCCACAAAAAGTTCCTAAAAATTCTGTAATTTTCCATTTAGATCCTAAAGATGCAAATGCTCATTATATCTGAATTTGTTGTTGTTCTAATGTTTTGGTTCTTATCATATTTTATTTTCCTCAAAATATCATTGCTAGCTTCACTAATAGAATTTCCAAAATTTGAATTGTAAATATTTGTATGAATCTAGTTCAATTAGGCAAGCAAAAACAAGTGATGTTTTTAGGTCTATTCACAGAATAAATTTCTTTTGAGTGCAAAGAAAATTAGGAAACTTATATAGAAATGAAAATTTATGAAAACTGAAAAACTTCTCCAAATTTCCATAAATATGGTTTCTGGGTTTTGCAATGTGAAGTAGGTATTATGACTCATTGTGTAAACATAACAATCTATATTAACTAGAGCTTTGAAATAGGAAACTTATCTAGTATGATGTTAACATCCTTGAAACTTTTTGCATCTTAGTGGGGGCCAAGTTTCATTACACTAGGATGAAAGAGCAAGAGGTGAGAGCTTACCGTCATATTGAAAGAGAAAAAATGGAGGCTAATTTGAATCAGTACATCAAAGCATGCTCAAAACTCAAGGTGCACGATTCATTATCTTCATATTTAAAGGAAGGAAAAAAAAGAAGAAACAGTTTCATTTTGTCTAAAGGAGGTAAATAATTCAATTTGGTATAATTATATATAGGTTACAGCAGAAAAAATAGTCATAGAGATGGATGATATAGCTCAAGGAATACTAGAACTAATTTCCCTCCACGGAGTCAATAGACTTATCATGGGGGCTGCTTCTGATAAGCATTACTCCAAGTATGAATTGTGCATACAATTGCATTTTTTATGAATTGAGTATCTTGGACTCTAGGATGGCGCCTTTTAATACAGTTCTTTGATGTTGGAGGTACATGTTTTCTCTGATCATAGGAAAATGAAAACACCAAAATCTATGAAGGCAATCACAGTAATGGAGAAAGCTGATTCTGCGTGCAAAATATGGTTTGTTTGTAAAGGAGCCCTGATATGCACCAGGTATAGATTCAAATTATCTTTGTCTGTTTGTCAAATTAATATTTGTTCAGAACAGACCAGTTGGTAATGTAAACACCTTATAATTTCCAGGGATGCAACTGGAATCATACCAGCATTTCCATCCTCACCAGCCCCCAGCTCAGGCACAAGTTCTATATCAAGCATATCAGATAGAATTGGTGCTTTCTCGCTTCACAATGAGACCCATGAAGTGATAGTCAACAGCCCACTGCCCACCAACTGGTCAACTCCAGAATCTCCGCATTCCAACCAAATTGGAGGCCCAGCCTTGGTCCAAAACCAATTTGGCAACTTGTTCAGCAATATCAAGGCCGAACATGTCAGCCCATTAGATCCATGGGAGGGGATCCCGAGGCACAAGCCACTAAGCTCAGAGCACTTTCGGTGGAATGTACACGACGATCTGATGAGTATGACAGCGTCTAGGGCTGGGGATGATGTCAGTTTTACAGGGACTATGACACACCCATCAGAGCACCACGATTCAGATGATGATACCCAGTTCCTTTCACCGCGCACTCGCTATCACGTTAGTCATATGTCAAAGTCTGCCCCGATTATGCAATATATATAGACTTGTGAGTTTAATAATATGATTTTTTATTTTTTTTGTAGGAGGCTGAGGGGTTGGATGCTGGCATGTATGAAAAATACAAAGAAGCACTAAATGAAGCCGAAGCAGCAAAGAAGGAAACATATGAAGAATCCAACAAGCGTAGACGGGCTGAGAGGGATTTACTGTCAGCTCTTCAAAAGGTTAATTTAGTATCATCATCATTCTAATCTTGCTCTCAGTTTGTCACTTTAACAGATACAAATCGTTTCTCACAGGCAAGGGAAACAGATACCTTATATCAAAATGAGATTAAAAAAAGGCAGGGGGTTGAGGATGCTTTAATCCAAGAGAGACAAGAAAATGAGCGTATAAGGAGCCAGACAGACAGCATATTCACCAAACTGCGGGAAGCAGAAGAAAGGAAATTAATAAATGAACAACGAGTCACAGAGCTGGAGCGGGCCACAAAGGATCTAGAAGATAAGCTTGCAGCCACACGATATCTTATGCAGTCGGTTAAGTCAAAGCATGAACAGGCGCAACAAGAGCGGGATGCTACTTTGCATGAGGTAGAGGAGCTAAAGAAGAATGCATTACAGGGAACAGCATCTACAGCCTGCAAGGAGTTGGGTATGGAGTTTTCATTCGCTGAGTTGGAGGCAGCAACTAGGGGGTTTAGTGATCAGATGAAGATTGGGGAGGGTGGTTTTGGAAGTGTGTACAAGGGCTTGTTAAGGAATACTCCAGTGGCCGTGAAGTTACTGCACCAGGATGGAATGCAAGGGATATCTGAATTCCATCAAGAGGTACTATACCAAGGGCTTGTGCCAAATCAACGATGGTTTGGAATTTGTTACTGTACCAGGTGGGCTCAGTAGTGCTGCACTACTGGTTAGGGGTGGCAATTCTTTTTTGATAGGGTCATTAGTATTTCATTATTTTACTTGACCTGGTTGGATCCAATCCTACATGCAGTTTATTTGTGCAACTACATAAATAAGTGCTAGAAATTTGGGTTTTTGTCAGAGCCACAGGGAAAAAAACTGGAATCGGTTAGAAATGAATTGTTTATAATCAAATTGAAGATTATTCAACTGCATAAATTAAGGATCAGCACAGCATAACTTTTTAAGTTTCAGTTAATATTTTTTCTCTCTGATACTTTGTTTAGATTACGGTGCTAGCCAAGGTAAGGCACCCAAATCTCGTAACCCTAATTGGCTCCTGCCCGGAGGCCTGTGCCCTGGTTTATGAGTACCTCCCAAACGGGAGTCTTGAGGACCGACTGGCGTGCACCGACAATTCCCCACCACTGACGTGGCAGGCACGTACCAGGATCATGGGTGAGATATGTGCTGCTCTCATATTTCTGCACTCAAGCAGGCCTCACCCGGTTGTTCATGGAGACCTCAAGCCTGACAACATCCTCCTGGATGCAAACCTCATCAGCAAGCTCAGTGATTTTGGCATCTGCAGGATGCTCATTCAAACTAATTCTGCCAAAAGTTCGATATACCGTACTGCCAACCCCAAAGGCACATTAGCCTACATGGATCCGGAGTTGGTAAGCACCGGTGAAGTGACACCAAAATCTGATGTGTACTCATTTGGGATAATTATTCTGCGCCTGCTGACTGGGTGGCAACCATTGAATATCTCAAACAAAGTGGAAGAAGCAATAGAGAATGGAAACTTGCATTCGGTTATTGATCCATCAGCCGGAGAGTGGCCATTTGTACAGGCAAGCCAGCTGGCGCACCTTGGGCTTAGGTGCACTGAGCTCAGCAGGAGGAAGCGTGCTGATTTGATGAGGGATGTATGGCAGGTTATCAAGCCAATGATGAAGGTAGCTGCATTGTCAGCCCGCCCATTGTCCTTCATCTCAGCCTCAGATGACCGACGCATACCGTCGTACTTCATCTGCCCAATTTTTCAGGTAGATTTAATTTCCAACTGTTCAGCAGTTTAATACTTAGGTGGGATGGCGAATCCTGGTAAAAGCTCATCCCAAAGTAAAACTTTTTAACATAAAAGAAAATAAAAATTTACTATAATAAATGCAGTATACTAAATCAGATGAATAATAATAACAAATGATACTGCTGCATGACTATATAGCTTTGCAGCCTCTCAGACAATATACTGTAGAAACACCCATCTGATTGCAGCACAATTACTCTCAATAGGTAGTTGCTTATATTGATCCTGTGCTAATGCAAATTTTTATTAAATGATCTTCATTATAGGAGGTCATGAAAGACCCACATATTGCCGCAGATGGGTTCACATACGAAGCAGAGGCTATAAAGAGGTGGTTGGATAGTGGTCATGACATCTCTCCTATGACCAACCTAAAACTGATTCACCATGAGCTCATTCCCAACCGGGCACTTCGCTCAGCTATTTTAGAATGGGTCCCACAACTGAGCCAATGAACTAAGGCTCTGTACTTTTTGGTACTGTCGTCCAGGAAACTTTGATCTTCGTAGTTGTGCGAGACTACATTTTTGATCTCTTTATTGAAGTTCTTTCTTTCGCTCAAGTAAATCTGTTTATTGATTCATGAATTGTAAATTATATAGTAGCCAGTGCCCATATAGGAATAATGAAGGTGTGCAAGGCACTGATAACATGACTTAAAAATGACCCTGTTCTAAATGTTAGACACATCATACATGTCTATCTATGGTGGATCACAATTGATCATAGGCCGGTGTTAATGGGGAGCACAAGGTGCTGGAACAAAAATTGGTAAAGTATCTTCAGGAAGCGAACCCATCCATACTGCAGCTTGATAAATTTTTAAATATCATATTTAGAAAAGTTTCAAGGGCATCAATGGAAAGCAGACAAAAGCCCAACCTGTTGAATCAAAAGAAACTAACAAAATAAAAAGTGTGAAGTAGGTATTTTGAACTTTTTTGTAATTATCCAATTCATTTATATATTTGTGTGCTTTTTTATTTATAGCTTCGGTTTTCATCTTGTAACTCTTTGAATACTCATTGTACAATACTGTTTGATTTGAACTATTTGATGTTTTCATTTTGTATCTACAATCTGCAGGATTATCGCCTTCTGAAGATGGGTCTTCATTTAGGGTAATAGGTGATCATCAGCTTTACTGGTGTATTAGGATGACTGATACCCTTTGCATTTGGTACCAGACTTTTGGTCTCAGATGGTTTTTGCTGTTTCAAGAAAACTAGTGGAACTTTTCCACTTTTAGTAGGAAGTTGCTATTTGAGTGACATTTACCTTTGGATTAAGGATTCATGTTTATGTTTTTGGCTTCAATAGTTATGGGAATATGCTACCTGATTTGATCTCTCATGGCGTGTCCTGGACAGCATGCGAGGGAAATGAATTTACAATTTCCATCCAGATATGGTAGCAACTAGCAACTTATTTCAATCTGACTGATTCTTCTCTCTCTCTCTCTCTCTCTCTCTCTCTCTCTTGTTGAAGGCTGACTGATCCTGTTTCTGAGTTATCACAAATAAGATCGGTATCCTCTGGAGTTCGGTTTAAGAATTGCTCTATGTAGTTCTTCATCACGACTGTCTATTTTAATCTCGACGGTTAAGATTTACGACTGTACGGATCTAGTATTAATCACGGAGCATCTATTATTGATCAGACGGTTGTGATGTTCCCACTTCCTAAGGTCATGTTTGGTAGAGGATTAAAGGTGAAGTAACTCATTTAATCCACTTTTTACTCCAAATATAATTTAAATTTGGTGTAGTGTGGAGTAGGGAGGAGTAAATTACTCTACTATTTTAGACGAGTAAAGTTACTCCACATGAATTAAGAAATAGTTATCATTATTTAGTTACTCTTACTCCATATTTATTCCATCTTTTCATACCAAACATGATATAAAATTAGAAGAGTAAAGTAGATTAACTATTTACTCCTTAAGTTACTCCACGGTTTACTCTACCAAACATGGCCTAAACGGGCCTATTTGTCTAAAAGGAGTTAGATACACTGTTGCAACTTGTAAGGGTCGTTTGAACCGGATTTTTATTTAAAATGAAAATTCTAGTTCGGGGTTCATAACCCCGAAGGGATAATGGATAAATTTTTTGGTCAACTTTGCACTTCCATCCTTAAACATATTATTTTTACTTCATAAATATATTAAATTTAATTACTATAAATAAAAAAGAAAAATTAATTATGACATATTTCTTTCACATAATATATACTTTATGTATTAAAAATAACTATATTTAATATATATTTTTTTATTTATGATTTATATATTTTAAATTGGTATATTATATAATTTTTTTAAAAGTTATTAAAAATTTTTTGTAATAATAAAAAAGTTAGGGCTATCGGCGAATAAAACCAATACAATTTAATATATTATTCATGAATTTACTCGCTCATAGCCCTAACTTTATTAGTTTTACAAAATTATCTAAACTATTTTCTAAAATAATTTAAACATGTATAAATTGAAAATAATTAGAATAATTTTGTAATAATAAAAGATTTAGGGTTATCGGAGAATAAAATCAATATATTTTAATATTATTTTCATGAATTTTATTCGCCGATGACCCTAACTTTTTTATTATTACAAAATAATATTAATTATTTTAAAATTAAATTGTTTTATATACTAATTTAAAATACATAAATTTAAATGAAAAATACACATTGAATATAGTAATTTGTAATACATAAATTATATAAAATATCAGTAAAATATGTCATAATTATTATTTTATTTATAGATTAATAAATTTATTATATCTATGAAGTGAGTAAAATTAAAAACTTCAAGGATGATAGCGTAAAATTGAAAAAAAAAAACAATCTGATCCCTTCGGCGCCGTTAACCCCAAACTGAGTTTTTCTTCTTTTTTTTTTTTTTGAAAAACGTTAATTTTTTTACGGGGAATCGTTGACTTCGGGGTTTTGAAGCCAGGAGTTGTCCAGCCATGTCAGCCATTTTGCTTCGGGGTTTTGAACCCCGAAGTTAGATAGTTATTTTTAAATTTGTATTAATAACGTATGTATCTGTAAAATAATAATATTTAATATATTTATTTAAATAAAAAGCCGCGTTTGAACGCTAGTAAAGAGTTGCAGACTTGCAGGGTTTGCTCAACTTTTTTGTTTAGAATACTGTATATTTGTATTAAAAATGTACATTTAGATATCTTTTCCTGGTTTTAATGTAACAACTATTCCTATAATAATGAGAAAATTTATAATATCAACATAGATGCAAACTATCAAATAAAAAAAAATCAGCTTTAACTTAAATTACGTTAAATAGTCAATTAATTCACATTTTTCACAACATGAAAAAGTTTACATTGCAATTTAAGAAAATGTTATAAACTTTCTTGAAGTTCCTGGAGTAAGCATAATATATAAAAATTATCTTATTAATAATACTTGGATAGGAGGATAAACTAATTCAGAACAAAGGAAAATTGAAACTTTAAAAGTCAGAAAAATAAAAATATTGTACTACAAAATAGAAATGGATATAATTATCCTGCGTTTGGACTTCGGAGAATCAGAGATAATATCCTTCTCGATAAATAGCTTTACTTTACTCTGAATTCTAAAAGCATTCCAAACTAAACTTACATCTCATAACTTCGTTTCCGCGGCTCCGCCGTTTCAAAATATTGATTGATACGAATTTAACATTACGTAAATCTACATGTCGTTACCTTTCAGTTCCAAATTTTCATTAATTTGAAGTCGGAGTGTCTATTGAGCCACGAAACACAATTAAAAGTGGTTTGGAACTTCGCCGCTTAGAGCAACTAAATTAATAACATTTTCTTTTTTGGCAATCTTCGGAAGAAGTGTTGGTTTGACTTTGTAGTAGAATGTACCAATTAAATTCGGTCAAGGGAAAAGGCCATTTTTATTGGATGAGGTACTATTTACGATAAAGAAAGCCAATGTACAATTCATTATTTCATTTTATCACTTTTTGTTTAGGGAATGACTTGAAGTCACCACTCACCAGCAACAAATGCAGCAAAATGGCGGTTCATATCTAAATTATATTCATATTATCGTATATTATATTTTGAAACTGAAAAAAATAACTATAAAAGAATAACATAACGCGTAGACGCCACCTTCAAAAAACGCGCATACGAATATCCCAAGCTACAGGAAAGGAAATCATTATCAATCGTCATGCAAATTGCACGAAATTGTGGTACAGATAGTCGATATAATAATATATTTAAATCCAAACTTGCTATTAAATATTTTCTGAGCACAATAACTTTTGAAAGTCAGGTAAGGATGTGCATCATACAAAAATCATAAGCGAACCAGTATGAATAACAACAATTTAACAAAAGTTTATAAAACTCTTTTCTATCTCATTTTCTCACGCGACTTGAATCACAAAGATGCGGAAAATAATTTTTATAAGAAAAACTGATTCTTTTAGAAGAAAGAGCTCTCTCAAATTAAAAATGTAGTCCAATATTCTTACCACTGAATCACTAGACCACATGTAGATAAAACTGATTTTAATTATGCTTTCATTCCGAAAAGCTTGTAACATCAAATAAATTTGTTACTTTTTATGAGACGTAGCCCGTAAAGATCAAAATTTATTTAAACTTAATTTAAAATATCTGTCCACATAAAATTATCCTTTTAACTAATTTTGGTGGTTATGTATTTTTTTTAGTTTGTAATGGAATAGTCCTTAAAAGAGATTGTCCAATCTATCCTTAAGTGGATCATCTAATAATAAAACAGTGGCACTTTTGGGGATCTTCTGCAGCCTACGACTGCTGTATAGCTGGTCAAAAATCAAAATGGATCAGATTGCAGTATAAAATAGCACAAGCTGCATGAAATACTGCACGATTCAGTCTGTAGCAAAATTGGTTGTGATAATAAAAAGGGCGACGCACTTTTTCCCTGGGAATTCTTCCTTTCCCCCCATTTTTCGGTTTAGTCCCTAAATGTTCTTGAGTCTTGACGATTAATTTCATCCCTGTTTTTTCTATAATACAAAAAAAAACATTACTACATTACAGATTAATTTATATTAATATTACTATCTCTAAAAAAATATTAATATTAATATTAGTAAAATATTTATTAATTGTATATATATTTATATTTTATACTTATAATTTGTATATGCAGTTATCATTAATTTATACGTGCTTATGCTTAATATATTAGCACATTAATTATATAAGTTCATCTAATTAATGTTAAAAAATTACACATGTTTATAAAAATTAATCTAGTATTTATAATTTGAAAAAGAAAACACAGATGCTTGAAGTTAGAAAAACAGACATTGGAAATATTTATATTTTTAGAAGAACTAGATTTGTATGTCGAGCTTTGCTCGACGATATTGGATTTTATTATAAGTAATATATGTAAAAAATGTGTCTTAATTTTTCAAGTCAAAAAATGATTTTGAAATGAGAAGTTTTTTAATAAAAGATTTTAGTAAAAATGATCCTATTATAAAAGTATATTTACTATATAAGACAATTTGATAAACAGATATTTGATGAGTAAAGAAAAAAATAACAATAATTATAAAATTGTAAATTCTAATTGAATTGAAGTGAAATGTGAATAAAAAAATAGAAATAATAATAAATTGAATAGCGGTTCCATTACATATTTTACACATGATATTGTTTATTATAAAACAATATAAGGGAGATATTAAAATCATACATAGATGTACATTAACTATTACATTTTTACTAAGTAATAGAAATGGAAAGTAAAGTTTGCTACTTTATAATCGGTTTGTCTTCAAATTCTTCATCTAATATATCTTCATGATTAAGAGGCATTGACTCCATTATGCAGTTTTCTCCTTCAGTTTCACTGTCTGGCATTAAATTTGTATAGATTGATTTTCTTCTTTAATCTCAATCTGGTGTGGTTGTATTGGTTTCATTAGATAATTTTCTCCACGACTGTCATTGTCTGGCATTTCTATAAATTGATTTTATCCATAAAGAATTGGTTGCACTGGTACTATGCATAAAATATGATTTATTATTATTTATCAATCTAAGTGGGGATTATTGGAAATAGCTTGACAAATGTGTGAAGAGGTGCATTGAGAAGATACGATCAATAGGTGCCATGAGCGGATGCGAAGAAAAGGTGCTATGGGTGATGTCATGTGCAAATATCATGGAAGGGTGCCATGATCGGATGCCATGAAAGGATACCACGAGCATATAAATTGAAAGGACTTGATGAAAATATATGTAGTCTATGAATAAGTAATTATTAAAATTAGCTTAATAAATATGTGATTGTGAAGAGTTGCATTGAGCAGATGCGATGAAAAAGTACCATGTGAAGATGCGATGAAAAGGTGTCATGGGCAGATGCCATGTGAAAATGCCATGAAAGGGTGCCATGAGCAGATGCCATGAGCAAATTATTTCTTTTTTTTTATAAAAGAAAAGGAGTGCTATTTATAGATAAAATTTCGATACTCTTTGGTGGAGGGATATATTTGATTGTATCCTTTGACGAGACATCCCTTAGATGATATCCTGTGGTCACCATGTCAAACTATGCACCTTTTCAATCATACATTTTAAACCATCAATTTGATTGCATCCTTTGGCGAGACATCTTTCAAATGATACTCTATAAAATATATATTAAAATAGACACATTTTTATTTGCATCCTTTGAGACCATCCACGCATATTTATTATATGTAAGATTAATGTGATATTATGCAAGTTTGCAAGAGAGAATACAACTAATGTTGAAGTTTCAAAAATGAGTATACATGAAGCTCCACTAAAATATTACACAGTTATATAATATCTAGTTCTATTAGACAAAACTCAACCAATCTTTTTCATTACCTATGTCCCACTCTTTATCTCTCTTGACTTTGTCCTGGTTTATTCCTGGTCAATCAAGTCTTCGCATATTAAATAATCTCTGTATAATTCGAAATAGATAGCTAACTTCGTACTCATTTCGTGAAGTCTTCGCGAATTTAAAACTCACTGTAAATTAAATTCGACATATATATGTTGCTAATGTGACTCATTTCTTACATATTCTACAATGCTATCTCAACTGAATTCACATTCCTAATTCAAAAGGACTCCAAAACCGAAATCCCATTTACTTTTCCCACCACTCACACTAAACCAGTGCTTCTTATAGCATGCAGAGAGATCTCTTGAGGAGCAAACGGTCTCCCCCTGCGAGCACCATGAGAGAGATAGAGGAAGGATCGGCAGCAGCGGCACAGTCATCTGCGGATGAAGAGAAGGTATATGTGGCTGTCAGCGACGATATCAAAGAGGGAAAGTCGACGTTGACTTGGGCGATACAAAATTTTCACAGAGATGCAAAGATTGTTGTCACACATGTTTATATTCCAGCTCAGACCATTCCATTCAGTATGTTTTTGAATTCTCCTTTTTCAGCTGATTATTGAGAGAGAGAGAGAGAATTTATTTCCGTTGAGAACTAGCCCTTCATTCTAGTGGCAAAGTCAATACGCATTGAGTGAATGTCGCCGGTTAGCAATCTAGCTAGGTTGTTGTGGACATTTTATTTCAAAAAAAAAAAATTAGAAGGCTTTGATTTTTTTTTTTTTTTTCAAAAAGAGAATTATTTTCTGTTTTTCAGAAAATATTAGTTGGCCGTACTCATATATGCAAATTTTAGCGTATCGGGTTTCCCAATTTCCGTCTCTTCATAGGTTGAATTGTTGTTTCTTTGTGGATTATGTTGACCAGCTGTCATCATTGTCACGAGCATTGCAAGAAAAAGGACAAAATTAAATCAACATAAATATAAACTTGATTATGAGATGGGAAATATTGTCGCTTAATTAGGACGAGTTTCCGGCACATAGTTAACGTTTGTGGATTACCACCCTTTAATTAGAATTTGTCCATTATCTTTGTTTACTCTATCCTGTTTTTGTCTGAGTATATTCTGTGTCTGATCTCGTAGAATGTCATTTTCATGACGTCCAGGGCTGATGCTTTTAGCTTAAATGTTAGTCATTCTGTAAACTATTCTTTTATCTTCTGACCGAATATGTTCCTAAGAATGCACACGAATACAAGGAAAGTTTTAAGGACTAAACAAAAGTGTTAAGAATTCGAGCGTCTACGCAGCGGAAGTTAGATTTTGGTTCGAGGAGGCACAATCCAAGTGCAACTGCACAAAAACCGTGCCTCTTAGGGCTAGTCAGCACAAGGATCTTAGAATAACACTTAAATACAAGTGAACATGAGAATTTAACGAGTTTCAGCACCAACTTGGTGCCTACGTCCTCTACACACACGCACACCTTTTTTTATTATTATCTGTTAATGTCTGAGATACATTGTAAGAGAAAGAAGAATATTAAATATGAAACTATCCTACAGAGACACACATCTCTTTTCAATTATTCTCCATTATTTCCTTCCTTTTCTTTACAATTTTACATCTTTTATACAAGAAAACACCAATCCCACACAGAGAACACATCTCTGGACGTGCTAGCATTCTTTCCTAACTTGGAGACACCTTGAAGTTTCCTTTTGTTGCACGATATGCACCCATTCGGCTGGACCCCAGCCGAACACAGGGCCAAATGCCCTATTTTTGATCTTCTGTGGCAGCACACACTGCCATACTTCATGTTTTAACACTCCCCCTCAAGTTATACAACTTGTAATGACAACTTACCAATTTTGTTTTAATATTTTGTGCCACGCATTCGATCCATACCTTGATCTTCTATAACACTTTCTCACAAAAAGAACAGTATTTTTTAAGGATTGTGACAGTTGAATTAAAAATTACGGAAGCAAGAATGAGAAAAAGCTTTATTCACAACAAAAAAGAAAATGTGAAAATGTGCATAATGCTAAAACAAAAAAGAAACAGCTACTTTTATACAATGCCCTCAAAGTTTTACAAGGTCAACTATATTTTGTGTTAGTTAGTACATACTTAAAAGGCCTGGAAGCCAAAACCTTTATGCAGGTACCTTAAAATTAAAGGGTGGAAAAAAAGGCTTCTAAGCCGAGTATAACTTTTGATGGCATTAATTGTTAAAATGATTAAAATTTTTCGATTTCAGTGGGGACAAAGTTTCATGTTAATAATCTTGAAGAGCAAGAGGTTAAAGCTTACCGACATCTAGAAAGGGAAAGAATGGAGGCTAATTTGAACCAGTACATCAAAGAATGCTCAAAACTGAAGGTACACATAACATTCTTTTCCATTTTAAAGAGAGAGGAAAAAAAAAACTATAGCAGCTTGGCTTAAATAAATAAAATCACTTGTCAATTATTTAGGTTACCGCAGAAAAATTAGTGATGGAGATGAATGATATATCACAAGGGATACTAGCACTAATTGATCTACATGGTGTCACTAAACTAGTCATGGGGGCCGCTGCTGATAAGCACTACTCAAAGTACGAATCACACTTGCAATCGGGTTGGGTTAGAAGAAAAAAAAAAATCTTGAACTCCTGGTGTGCACCTACTTTTAGTTTTCTTGTGCATATAATTATGTTTTCTCTTTCCATAGGAAAATGAAGACACCAAAATCCAAGAAGGCTATCATGGTCATGGACAAAGCTGATCTTTTTTGCAAGATATGGTTTGTTTGTAAAGGAGCCCTCATCTGCACCAGGTATAATTTTACTGTTCTACATAATTTCTTTGGTAGCAATCAAAAGGCAATACATATGCAATGGTTCATTTGGTTGATTTTTTGCCAATATCAAAATATGTTGATTGCAGCAAGCAAATCCTTTAATAAAATATTATAAATACCATCAAGACAAACAATTATCAAGTGTTGCTATCCGAACAATTGATAAATATTCAATGTATTGTGTCAGGGCGGATCCTGGGATCATATCGGCATTTCCTGAGTCACCTGCCCCCAGCTCATTCTCAGGCTCTATCTCAAGTGTATCAGATTCAGACCAAACTTCATTGTCACCTCAGCAGGGATTCCATGAAGAGAGAGCCAGTAGCCCCTTGCCAGGAAACTGCTCAAGGCCAAACTTGCAACGCTCCAACCAGTTTACAGCCTCTGTCAGGTTGCCATCCCTGTGGGATAAGTCGAGCAGACCGAAAGCTGTTGACTTGATATATCCATGGGAGGGAATACCGAATGATGAACCTTCAGATCTGGGGCACACACTGTGGACAGCACACGATGAATTGGCGAGCAACCCATGGTCTAGGAACAACAAAAAGGAGGCCATGGTGCATCCCTCAGTGCACCAAGAATCAGATGATGATTCCCAATTTTTATCACCGGGCACACACCACTCAGTTAGTCATGTGAAAAAGCATATGCACATAAAAAAGTAAATGAAATTTCCTGGCTTTTGATATGAGTTCTCATTTCTTATTGATGCATGCATAGGATGGTCTGGGGATGGATGATGACATGTATGAGAAATATAAAGAAGCGCTAAACGAAATTGAAGCAGCAAAGATGGAAGCCTTCCAAGAATCTAACAAGCGTAGAAGAGCTGAAATGGACCTACTGTCAGCTCACCAGAAGGTTTATCTCATATTGTTTTCTTTTAAATTAGTCCTCCCTAATTTCTCACCACTAAAAAGAGAAGTTATATCTTGCAGGTACAGGAGATCAACATGTTATATCGAAATGAGATGAAACAAAGACAGGGTGTTGAGGAGATGCTACTTCAAGAAAGGCAAGAAAACGGCCACTTGAGGAGCCAGATCGAGGACATTTACAACAAATTACAAGAAGCAGAAAAAAGAAAAATAGAAAATGAACAACGAATCATTGAGCTGGAGCACAACACAAAAGAACTAGAAAACAAACTGTTAGGTGTACAACATCTCATACAGTCACTAAGGGTGGAGAATGACAATTTACAGCACGAACGGGATGATGCATTTAAAAAACTTGAGGAGAACATGCAAGCACAACAGGAGATGCCATTGTTAAGCACTAATGAGTTCTCATATGATGAATTAATGGTTGCTACCAGAGGATTTTCAGAAGATCTGAAGATTGGGGAAGGCAATTTTGGGATTGTGTATAGGGGATTGTTGAGGAATACGCCTGTGGCTGTGAATGTTTTACACTGGGATAGAATGCAGGGGACATCTCAATTCCACAGAGAGGTATATACCTCTATACAATTCAGCACAGCACTGGTACGGTTGCGTTCAGTACTGCAGTGCTGTTGGCATTATTTTTACACTTGAGATTTTGTGGATGATACAATGCTTGACTAGGACTATGTTTGAGTTTCAGAACATTATGCTCAATATTTTGAGGATAGGAAAAATTTTACTCAAAATTAAAATGGGTGAAACCAAAGTCAGTAATGTGCTGTACCAGTTCAAAGTAAAGAATAAGAACCTGCTGCTGTGACCAATGGCCATCCATTTATTTTCATACAGTTTAGTCCCCCATAGACAAGTTGTGGATAGTCAACGTACACAAGAACTCAGGAAATAAAAAGATTTTGGATTGTCCTAAATCTATTTTGAGTATAGACATTAGATATACTAAAATCCAGTTGAATTTAAAGCTATTGATAGTACTATTCCTAAAAAATTATGCATTTCATGCTGCAGGTTGCTATATTAAACAGGATCAGACACCCAAACCTCGTCACCCTAATCGGGACATGCCCAGAGGCCTATGCTCTGGTCTATGAGTACCTTCCAAATGGGAGTCTGGAGGACCGACAAACATGCTCTGATAATACTCTGCCACTCTCTTGGCAGGCACGCACTCGAATTATTGGCGAGATATGTTCTGGTCTTATATTCCTCCACTCAAGCCAACCTCACCCGGTGGTCCATGGTGACCTTAAGCTTGAAAATATCCTCCTAGATGCAAACCTTGTCAGCAAGATAAGCAACTTTGGAATTGGCCGAACAATCATACAGTCTAACAACAGAACAACTTCTGTCCACTGTTACACCAACGCCAAGGGCACTTTAGCTTACATGGACCCAGAGTTGATAAGCACTGGCGAAGTAACAACACAATCTGATGTTTACTCTTTTGGGATAATAATTCTACGTTTGCTGACAGGGTGGCAGCCATTAAACATCTCGAACAGAGTAGAGGAAGCAATACATAATGGGAACCTGCATTCGGTGATTGACCCCTCAGCTGGGGAGTGGCCATTTGTTCAGGCGAGTCAGCTGGCACACCTTGGGCTCAGATGCATTCAGTTGAGCAGGATGAAGTGTGCTGATTTGGTGACAGATGTGTGGCAGGTCATTAAGACCATGATGCAGGTTGCTGCAATGTCGGCCTGCCCATTGTCATTTGCCTTGGCCTCAGAAGACCAGCACGTCCCATCATATTTCATCTGCCCAATTTTTCAGGTACACTGAATTTTCTGATTTAGTAGTTCACCAGTTATGAGACCTGGTGAATGTTGCCACTACAGGCCCCAGCAAATTGCATATTAAGTAAAATATTAGATAAAATAATAGACTATTAGAACTTAAATCTGTAGTAAGTTGGCACAGATCAATGCTCCTCAAGTAAAGGTTCGGCTTTAAACCTGACTGGAAATTCCTTGTGTACATTTAAAGTTGGGATTGCTAACCCCAATTTTGTTATCTTTGTTTGAAGAACTCTGTTGTAGATTATCAAGGTATCGTAAAAGAAAATTATGATTCTGCTGGGAATAAGTTATCTGGGCAGATATTATGCTATAGAATTGCTCACCAAATTGAAGTGTAATTATTCATTAAATAATAGAAATATAGTTAGTAGGATGATTCTAAAATTTTCACAAAACGAATCATGAGAACAGGAGATCATGACGGATCCGCACATTGCGGCAGATGGATTCACATATGAAGCAGAGGCAATAAGGGGCTGGTTGAACAGTGGCCATGACAGATCCCCCATGACCAACCTAAAACTGGCAAATAAAGAACTCATCCCAAATCGAGCCCTTCGCTCTGTAATCTTAGAATGGTTTCCCAACCTGAGCCAATGAACAAGGTTTTGGTGCAGTTGAGAACTGAAACTTTCCAAGAAGTAAATAGTTGTGTAGTTTTGTAAGCCAGCAAACTTTCTCTACGTGGATGTGTTTTCCTTTCTCACTGAAGAGAATTTGTTTATATACTTTGTTGCTTGTAATATTATTGGTATTACTAAATCATCAAAATAGCCTAACAATAACATGTAAAAATTTTATAGTGATTCAAGCCTTTTGTAATTATTTTATAAGTATATATTTATTCTTTTCTTTTTTCTGTAATTATTTACTGTCTAGAAATGTATTGGATCTTGTGAATTAAGGGTTTGTTCGCAAGACCATTTTTGCCCATGCAGATTATATAGCAGGGAGAGGTTTTAACTCAATAATTATGTTCCTAAAGCAAATGGCCCCATTGGAAATTAAATAGGAAAAAGAAGTGTATGTAATCACCATGAAAAATGTAAATAGAAAGTGCTTGATTTTATAGTTATAAAAAATATAGAAAAGGATATCGCTGACATCACAGCTGTTCAAGGTATCCATTTGTACCGGTCCAGATTAGTGTACTGGTAAAATATCAGATTTGAGAAAAAAAAATGGATTGCTTATTGTTCAAGCATAACTTGTTGCTTGGCCTTGTAGAGACCAATCATTACCTTGATCCCAAATTCACAAAAATCTAATATAGCTTCATCATGACAATTTTACTCTTTTCTTCTCTCCTTATCTACCTTGACACAGCAAGGAGTCAGTATCATACCGGTGAGGGTAGATTGCAAATTATTAGTAATTATTTTCCCTTAACAGAAATACGAGCACAATTAGTGCAAGTAGGGAAATTCAAATTTGTAACTTTCCCTTTTTTCTAGGTTAAGGTCATGCAAGAGCAACCAATGAAGGAAAAAACAAAGTAAAGATATAATTTGAGTTCAAGCAAATAAACCCAATTAAATTGAAGAGTGAAAGCTTAAGTAATTCTTTTCAACTGAAGTTCTGAGCCTAACAGGCTCTCAAAAAGAACCAACAATTTATATAGAGCAACTATCCTTCGATTTCCATACACAAATAGGGAGGGTGTGAAGGAAGGGAGAAACCTGATAGCTGCAGAGATGGGTCAGGCGTTCAGCCATGATAAAATGAAAAGGAAACAAATTCGCTTCCAATTATTTTTATGCTTTGTTCCTGACCCTTAATTTTCTTTCCAGCGATATATTTGTTAGAGAATGAGGAAATCAGCAGCTTAATTTGGTTTGGTCATTTGATTTGTTTTCCCCACTTTACCTTCACAGTGCACAGGATTATGGAAGGACCTGCTGAGCACCAGATGAGGTTAATTTTGTTCGAGTCCAAACTCGTCTTTTGTTTATATCGGCCATGAAAAGAGACCCAATTGTACAGGCCCTAAAATGATGTGCTTCTTCCTCTATATTGTCCAAAATCCATCGACACTGTGAGGTGTCAGCAGTCAATTTTTGTAAAACAGAAATAATAACAGTTTTGTCGTCGCTTGCTACATACAAACAAATAATTAGTTAAAATAAAAATAAGTTGAATATGCATATAAAAAATCTTAACAACAATAAAAAAAATTTAACTCATAAATGAACACATTAGATAAATAAACTGGACATGTAAATGAATAAAGTGAATAAATACAAACGCGATGATACGGATGACGTTCGTGCAGAGATGACAAATAGTAATTTCCTTTGAAAGATGATCCGAAAAACATCAATTTTGGTCTGAATAACATTTATAACTTCAACGTATTATATTTTTTTCAGACCAAAATTGATCCGGATCAGTTCCCGTCAATTTTCTCAAAACTTTTTCTTTCTAGTGTCAGATGATCTGTGCATACCATCGTACTTTATCTGCCCAATTTCTCAGGTAGATTTAATTTCCAGCAACTTGTCAGTATAATATTTGGCAGCCCGATTATAATTCCGCTAAAAACTGATCCCAAAAAGTTATAATGGTATGAAGTCCATCCAACAGAACCTAACGGTTGAGATTAGATGATGCAATATGGTCCCGCGCATACTTCAATAAAATGGGTGTAACTTTTGATTCGACCGTCGGATCGGGTTGAAATTTTGACAGGAGTTCTGTGACCCAAAGCCCAAAACAAAACGTCAGCTCGGATTTGCGATCTGAGTCTTCTTTCATGGACTTTTGGACCTTTCTTTATAATTTTTAGTAGTTTTAGGGTTGTTTTAGTAATTTTATATATTTTCTCTGTATTCTGCTTATTTAAGACAGACGTCATGTCTTCTTATTGTCTAATATGTAAAGTTCTATATGAAATAATAATAATATCAATATTTTATTTTCTTATTTGTCCATATATTGAGGGCATCTTTTGCTAGTCCTATTAATCATCTAAAATAAAAAACTCTCACATGTTTCAATATGTAAACGAAATATTATATATTTCTTCTTTTAAAATTGAAACGAATTATTGATTTTTATCTAATATTACAAAACATCAAATTTATATATTGTTCCAAGAAAATCTTAAATACTAAATCCATCCTTCCATAACATAAAACCGCTTTAGTTGACCCAATATGTTAATCTTTTTAGCTCAATAAAAAGAATATTATGGTGTTTCCTTAGATATTCCCCGATCTCAATTATCTTTTTAGCCCATTGAACAAATTAGCTCTGCAAAATTTAATAGAGGAGGGTACAGTACCATTTTTCTGTGCCACAAATATCATAGTTCTACTTTAAAATTTTTATTTCAAAATTTAATATTTAAACAATTAATTTGAACCGTTGATTTTGTATAATTCAATGAATGCATCTTCGTAAAATTTATAATTTTTGGAGTTTATTTTATACTTGATAAAGAGTTTAAAAAAAAAAAAAACCAATCTAGTTAACAATGATAGAGAAATCCTAATATGTTCATTTTTGGATCTCTTGATTAAGTATCAAATAAACTCGAAAAATGTATAATGAAAATGTATCTCTCTTTAAATTAAATAACATCAAAAGTTCTAATACGACGTCTAAATTTTAAAGTTTGAAATAAAAATTAAAAAGTGAAGTTTTGGCATTTACCATACAAATAAAGTGGGTAACCGAAACTTAGTAGTTGTTGTTACAAGGATCAAATAACATAACAACAATTATATTAAATTTAATAAGTTTTATATAACTTCTAAGAAATACTTTTTTTCCCCTCGTTCTATTAGTGTCAAATGACTCAAATTTGATATAGACGATAACTAGCTATTGCATTGCGCTCCGAGCGATGTAAGACCGATTTAAGATAATTGTATTATTGATTTAGATTTGTTTCTTGGTTATGTAGTTATCTGCTGATTGCTTTTTTTTTTTTGTGTTTTTTTGTGCTTGTTTTCACCACGCCTTATTTTATCAAGAAAGAAAAAATAAGAACGGATCGTGACATACATAGGAAGAAAAAGCAAAAAATATGTTGAGTGTTAACCAATGTGTTGCTATCACTATTATTAGTGATGCCATTTTCCCTTATCAGTAACAGTGATAATTTTCTTATTCTGTTTTATTTCCATAATCACCAAAAATAACAGTCTTAGCAACAAATCCGGTGAAACAAAGCGAAATCAGTAATACGAAGATTGAGATTATTGGCATGCTATAATTGCCTTGAGCCTCAGAAACGTAACGTCTTCCATTTGAACTAAAAAGGACCAACATACTTTGCCTATAACATACAAACAATATTCCGAAGACCATAAAAAAAATGCACAAAAGGCCATACCTAATAGTTTCAATTGAAGTAATCAAAGAACTCAATTAGCATGCCATCACATGCACAACTGATCTACAAAATATAAAAGATACAAGTTTAAGAATAAAAGATTTTGACTCTAGAATAACAATAAGAATTAATGAGTAAACTAATTAAGTAACAAAAACAACAAACGAAAAAAAATGATTTTAAAAATTCTGGACCATTTAATAGAGATATTGTATATTTGTATTACTTACACTGAACCAGCAGATAATGAGCCTGACCAAATTTGCACCATGATCCAGGATTATAGCCCTTATTTGCTAATTTAAACTCTTTCAATCAATGCAGGAATTCAAAAGGTTATGATATGGCAAAGGTGTTCAATTCTAAGTTCACTCACATCTCATCAGTGTGGTATCAGCTGAAAAGGTTGCTCAAATATTTAAAGAATTCTTTAAATTTTGAGAGGATCTTATGTTTTTAAATGATTATTTTCTTTTTCTTTTAACAGTGAAGGGAACAAATTGATACTGCAAGGACAGCATGATGTTGATTTGGGCTGGATTTCTGAACTGAGAAAGGGAGGCAATTAACTGGTAATTGCCATCTAATGTATCTGGTAGTATTTAAGCTATTTTAAGTGTATAAATTTTAAGTAAAGTAACAACTTCTTTATTTAGCAAACCACAAAATAACAACAAAATAAATTACAAAAAGCATCACCAAAACAAATAACTCTAAAAAATCTAATAACTACTGAAAATAAATATTCCCCATAAATCCTTCGTGGCATCTGTGAAAAATCCAGAAAAACTAAAGCATTAAGAAGTTAAGGAATAACTTCACCTTGGCACTTCTTCTAGGTCCCCACCTCCATGGTCCAGTACAGTACCTGTGACAAATAAATTGAACAACCAAAGTTTAGCAATGAGAGTAGAAATAGCAGATAGGATAGAAAAAAGAAAACAGGCTGAAAAATGAAAGAGGAACAAAAAAGAAAAAGGAAATAACGCAACACTCTTCACTGGGTCTGCTTGAAGAGCTTCCTCTCATCTTCTGTTTCCTTTTTTCTCCACACCAGATCCTGAAACAAACAAAATCTGTCAACAACCAAAGAAAAATTTCAGGGAAAAAAAGAGAAGAAACTACAACCTCTGATGACCCTACTGATGTGTGCTTTTTAGGTACACAAGGCTAATAAAAACCCTAACCCTAACCAGTCGGAATGCAAGCGCACTATCCTACCGTGTAGTACTTAGGGGTCGATCCCACAGGGAGGCGGTTTAGAATTACCGGACTAACAACTTTGGGTAATCTAGACCTGGCAAGTAGTTGGATGGGTGACTAAACTACAGGGATAAAACAGGAAAGTAAATAACTAAAATAGATGACAGTGCAGGGAAATGATGCAGTCGCACTGGACTGAGTGCAACTAGGGATGCAGGTGAAGTGTTGAAGTAGAATGCAGGCCGAAATGCAACTGGTTCAAGACAAGATGCAGACTAACAGAAAAGACTCGAATAAAAACTGAATGTATTTATGTGTTTTTAGGCTAGGGTTATGACTTCACAACTATGTAATACTTGGATTAATGAAGCTTGTTTATTTTATTCTCATGGCTTAACCTACTAGTGTTAAAGAGTGGTTTATAAGTACTTTTGTGCATGTCTACTTGTGTAAAACCTGAAATCCATTAATTTGAGCGAACCGTTTGGTAATAATCTATCCTAACCTCCACTGGAATCTGTCTACTCAAACCACAAACAAATAGTTTAAGCGGATTGCTGGAAAGTTAAGAGAATCAACTACACCTTTGTGTCTATCTACTCAACGAGAAATCCAAACAGATTTAAAACAAGCGCGCAAGTGGTCAAATAAATCGCACAACACATTTAAGTAAAGGATAGAAAGAATTAACAACAACCATGATATAAAATAAACTAAGCATTCAATAAACCAAGCATTTCAGTTGTTACATCATAACCCTAATTAAAATTTAGCTACTCATGAAACACAAATAAAGCAAAACAACAAGTTTGAACACAAACATCACAAGAGATAAAGAGATAAAGATGCAACCAATTTTCTTGGTCTTCATCTCTAGGATCGAGTGCTGCAACCCTTTTTCCTCCTTGCTGTCACCAAGAGAGAGGTAGTTGCTGCCCCAAGAGAGACCAGGGCCGAAGCCCTAGGTCAAAATTCGACCAGAGAGAGAGGGAAAGGAAAATCAGATCTCGAATTCTGGAATTGAGAGGTGATCGATTTGGACAGCAGCCCTTGGCTGCCTTTTATGCTGGTTTCCTCATTTTCTCCCCTCAATAATTAATTTTCTTGCCATAAATCACAGGAGGGAGAGAGCTGGACTTTCTTTCTTTCAGCCAGGCAAGAATAAAGGGCGAAATTTGAGAGATTTTAGCTAGCTGTCACGTGAAGAGCTGGATCTGTTTCCAAATCTGCGCCAGGATGCACCCTGGAATGCAGGTGCATCATCAAATCTGAAAGCGCCAGGATGCACCCTGCACACTTAAACCTGAAATGCAACAAAAACAACAAATCGACAGTATCTCTATCTTTTGTGCAAAATGGAGAAAATTAAGCATAATGAACATGAAAAGGGCAGAAGTTAGGACAATAATTAGGCTTAACCGGACACAAATACTATGTCATTTTCATGTTCATCAAACACCCCATGCTTGAATCTTTGCTTGTCCTCAAGCAAAAGGCACGGTTTAACCTAATAAATTCCTATTGAGTGTTTTTCATCTCATTTTGTGCAATTGGGTTTCAAAGTTGAAATGTCCAATTTGATAATTTCTGGAATTTCTCAAGTACAAGAACGCAACAGATCAAAAACTTTTCTCTCAATTGAATGCATAGGACACAAGGAATTATCGATATCAAACAAAAATAATTTCTTTTTAAGGATTCAACCATGTTTGAAACGAACTTAAGACTAAATGCAATGTACTGTCCATGAGTTATTTACCTAAACATTAAGTCGATTAATTCGTCAAAGCTCTTTAATCAATTTCAAGCCAAATAGAAACGGGATCGAACCCTTTCAACTCAAATAATTCTAAACCAATTCTGAGTCATGAAGCACATGTTTGGAAAATTCAAACCACTCGAAAATTTTTTTAAAACAGTTTTTGGATTATTTACACATTTTCCCCGGGGCAAGGGAGGTTTCCCGCGGCGGAGAGGTCAGCCAGATGAGTGTGGTTTTTACATGAGGTTTTCCTCATTAATTTCAAAGATGGATCCATTTTTTTATCCACACAGACCTATAGCTTCCCGCAATGGCCATCGTCAGAGCACCGCTTTTTAGTTCCCCTTTTTTTGTTTTTTTTTGTTTTTTTTTTGTTTTTTTTTTGCTTGAAAACAGTAGTTTAATCATACCAAACATGCATTTCACTTCCTGCAATCAGTTCGATTCTTGAGTTGAAAGAATGATCTTAAGCAACTCGAGGTCGCCCTTTGCCGGCTCTATCCAGCGAATTCAATTAAACCCTTATTAAATTAATCAACCTAATGATTAGAAAAACAACTCTCAGACAATTCTTGCTCTTATCTTTAGGTTGCTCGAAATTAGTTTCATCAAATTCAATTTATCAACAATTCCCAAAGTCCCACGAATTCAATCAAGAGAAAAGAAATTAACAAAGAATTACAAGCCCTTAATCTGTTCTAGAAATTTTCAAAAACCGTCATTTCAACCCCAAAACTTATTTGTTCGCCACGAGATTACTTGGCTCTTCACATTCAAACACATTCCATCAAAATATTCCATCAGACCCATTCAAAACCCAAAACAGTTCATTAGTTCACCCCAAAATCATCAAAACAAACAAAACAAACACCCCATACTTTAAAGTAAGCATTGTCCTCAATGCATAAAAGAAAATAAAAAAAAACAGATAAGGGAAGAAAGAGGTACTCACAGAAGTTAGATGCAGGTGAATGATTCTGGCTGCACTCCAGCATCAAGGTGCACTCGAATGATGCAGGTGCATTGTGAGGTTGTGCAGGTGCACTCTGAGTTTGTGCAGGTGCACCCTGAGGTTGTGTAGGTGCACTGGCAATTGCTGGTGCAGTTGAGGATGCACCTGCATTACCCCTGATTTTGTTAAAATTACTCCATGTTGCCTTGTACACGACAAATTCGCTTCCTCCTGCCTCAACTTCATAATGTTTGAGAATTCGCTGCACTTGTGATTGGGATGCAGTCTGACTGGTTGCACTCGAAATGAGAGGGTGAACTTGGGGTCGGTGTGTGCATTATGCTTAGAAGCACCATCTGGATGCACCTTGTCTGGATGCAGGCGCATCTTTGTTTGATGTCCTTGAATTTGAAATTTTGTCGTTAGATACATCCTTCAATTTTCTTTTCTCTTGTTCTCTGAAAAATCAAGTGTCAATCTCAATGCTTGTGACTTTATTGAAAATCAAACTAAAATGATATATATAGAAACTTGGGTTGCCTCCCAAGAAGCGCTTCTTTTAGGTCATTAGCTTGACCATTGCATTGCATCAAGTTGGAGAAGATGCTGCAAGAGAGATGAGGACTCTCTTTTCACCAGGATCGAGGGCCAAAAACTCCAGAAGGTAGTCATGATTTGGGCCGTCTTCTTCTGTTATTGGTGGTTCATGCTTTGTCTCACACCAAACTTTGTCTCTGCAACTTGCATTGTCGCCTGCATCATAGGTTGCATCGCTTGATTTCTCCTTTAGGCTTGAATTTTTCTCATTGTGGCTTGAATTGCTGATGCAACCCACCTTGCTGCTTGTATCACTAAGTGAGTTGATGATGTTTGCATTCTTGATTTGAACTGCACCCATAGCCGAGTCGCATGCCAGCGGTGCAGGTGCACCTGAGTCGCATTCCAACGGTGGAGGTGCACTGGAGTCGCATGCCAATGGTGCAGGTGCGTTGAATTCGCATGCCAGTAGTGTTGGTGCACCTAAGTCGCATTCCAATGGTGCAGGTACACTGGAGTCACATAGCAGCGGTGTAGGTGCACCTGAGTCGCATTCTAGTAGTGTAGGTGCACAATGTGAACTGTAATTGAATTCACCTTGGTTGAGTGCAGTTGCATTCTGGTAGGATGCACCTACGTCCTTGACTGATTCATCTACACCTTGGTTGATGCAGCTTGAAGCATCTGTTTGTTGTGCTATTCGGGTTTGCAACATCTTACTTTGCATGATAAGAAGATCAACATTAGAATTTAGCTTTTTAAATGACTCCTCCATTTTTTCGGTCCACTCAGCCTGAGATTTGATATAGCTTTCTAGTGAAGATTCCCACGCTGGTTTTTGTGGATTTTGATATGGTTCAAACTGAAAGTAATTAGGAAATTGTCGGTTTGTGGGTCGAGGTGCACATTGGAGATTTTGGTGTGAGGAATTGGGATGATCCCACCTATCGAAGTTGTAAGCTCTAGAGTATGAGTAATTTTGATATCCATCGAAATTTTGTTGCTCAAACCCAAACTCTAAAGACCCATTGACCTCGGATCTTCTAAATGATGGTGGTTGCGCAGCCCGCATTGTGTGCCTATTGGTTGCCCAATGGTAGTCGTTCAGTGCCATAGTTAGGCGCAACGATGAGAGTGCACCTGAATTTTGAAGGTGCAGGCGCACTAGGCTTCTAAACCTGAAAGATGAACACAAAAAAGTGCAAGGTGAAATAAGAAATAAAAAAACCAAGAAATAGAAAAAGAAAAAATAAACAGAAAATAAAATGGTGGTCTAGCCTCACTTAAGTTGGTCGTACCGATATTCTGTTGCCTCCCCGGCAACGGCGCCAAGCTTGATGTGTGCTTTTTAGGTACACAAGGCTAATAAAAACCCTAACCCTAACCAGTCGGAATGCAAGCGCACTATCCTACCGTGTAGTACTTAGGGGTCGATCCCACAGGGAGGCGGTTTAGAATTACCGGACTAACAACTTTGGGTAATCTAGACCTGGCAAGTAGTTGGATGGGTGACTAAACTACAGGGATAAAACAGGAAAGTAAATAACTAAAATAGATGACAGTGCAGGGAAATGATGCAGTCGCACTGGACTGAGTGCAACTAGGGATGCAGGTGAAGTGTTGAAGTAGAATGCAGGCCGAAATGCAACTGGTTCAAGACAAGATGCAGACTAACAGAAAAGACTCGAATAAAAACTGAATGTATTTATGTGTTTTTAGGCTAGGGTTATGACTTCACAACTATGTAATACTTGGATTAATGAAGCTTGTTTATTTTATTCTCATGGCTTAACCTACTAGTGTTAAAGAGTGGTTTATAAGTACTTTTGTGCATGTCTACTTGTGTAAAACCTGAAATCCATTAATTTGAGCGAACCGTTTGGTAATAATCTATCCTAACCTCCACTGGAATCTGTCTACTCAAACCACAAACAAATAGTTTAAGCGGATTGCTGGAAAGTTAAGAGAATCAACTACACCTTTGTGTCTATCTACTCAACGAGAAATCCAAACAGATTTAAAACAAGCGCGCAAGTGGTCAAATAAATCGCACAACACATTTAAGTAAAGGATAGAAAGAATTAACAACAACCATGATATAAAATAAACTAAGCATTCAATAAACCAAGCATTTCAGTTGTTACATCATAACCCTAATTAAAATTTAGCTACTCATGAAACACAAATAAAGCAAAACAACAAGTTTGAACACAAACATCACAAGAGATAAAGAGATAAAGATGCAACCAATTTTCTTGGTCTTCATCTCTAGGATCGAGTGCTGCAACCCTTTTTCCTCCTTGCTGTCACCAAGAGAGAGGTAGTTGCTGCCCCAAGAGAGACCAGGGCCGAAGCCCTAGGTCAAAATTCGACCAGAGAGAGAGGGAAAGGAAAATCAGATCTCGAATTCTGGAATTGAGAGGTGATCGATTTGGACAGCAGCCCTTGGCTGCCTTTTATGCTGGTTTCCTCATTTTCTCCCCTCAATAATTAATTTTCTTGCCATAAATCACAGGAGGGAGAGAGCTGGACTTTCTTTCTTTCAGCCAGGCAAGAATAAAGGGCGAAATTTGAGAGATTTTAGCTAGCTGTCACGTGAAGAGCTGGATCTGTTTCCAAATCTGCGCCAGGATGCACCCTGGAATGCAGGTGCATCATCAAATCTGAAAGCGCCAGGATGCACCCTGCACACTTAAACCTGAAATGCAACAAAAACAACAAATCGACAATATCTCTATCTTTTGTGCAAAATGGAGAAAATTAAGCATAATGAACATGAAAATGGCAGAAGTTAGGACAATAATTAGGCTTAACCGGACACAAATACTATGTCATTTTCATGTTCATCACCTACCTCTCTCTAAATAATCTTCTTACAAAGAGCCTAGATTGGATAGCAGTAGAGTTTACTTCTCCAAGAGGAAAATAATGCTAATAACACATCTAATCAAATTGGATAGTAGTAGAGTTTATTTTAGCCACCATCTAATCAAATTTTCATAACCTTTAATGATTACATAGGATATACTAATTTAATCCAAGAACAAAATAACCTAAATCCAAGAATGAAAATAACGATAATAACACAACTTGACATTGATGCCATTGGCCCGTTGTGTTTTGCTGACTCAGCTCGCAAGTGCAAAAGAAAAAAGGGTTATTTTTTTGCAAGGGGCACAAACAATTGTCAGAATACTACATGTATAGAGCATTAGATATGGAGCCCATTTGGAACTAATGCATAGCAACTAAAACAAAATAGCAGAAATCTAACCATATCCTATGGCACATTGTTATTGAGCTACTTAGATATAAATGATAGAAGGACCATGTATGCACAAATTTATTTTGATATCAATTTCAACGCCAGATGCTGCAAACAAATCAGCATATACTGGTTAAGCTGACCATAAAATGGAGCACTTGCAAAATGAGAAGGCTTTTTTCTATCTTTTGACCTCTTTATATATGCAACGTGTCATAATAAATAACATTGAAGGATAAATAATACCTCTTGTATCAACCTAAATTGATTTTCTAAATGATTGTCAAATACATTGCTAAGAAGCTTAGTTAAATGCAAACAGATCAGATGACCTTCTACCAAGCAAATAAAGAAAAATCGCAAAAAGAGTTAATCTGTTTTTTTTTAAAGATTACCTGAAAAAAGCGAGAGCGCAGAACCGAAATACAATATCTGCAATAACTGAACAACGATAAGGGGTATGGTAAAGTCAAATTAAATTCTCAAATAAAAAGAAAGAAAATAGTATAGATAGGTCCAGATGGCACTACAAATTTTAAAAACAGAATTAAATATTATAGCTGTCGCGACACCATAGCAGAAAATAAAAAGAATGTGAGAAAATGCAGTACATATCAGCAACTTCTTCGCTTTTAATTTCTTTAAGCGAAAAATAAAAAAAATAGTAAATATTTTTTCAGTATTTCACTTTGTTAGTCAAACTCTATGAATGCCCAAAGTTACAGCATATTGCAACAAAAATTAACATAAGTCAAAAAATCAATTTGTTGGAGACAATTTAGACCTGGAATGTACCAGCACACATTACATATCTGGTAAGACCCCACGGTGCCATATGCCATCTTATTTATTTACACAACCTTAATTTTGATGCTTATGGGGTAAAGAGCTAAGCACATGCCATTGACAATATCAATGGTTTCTTATTTTTTCCCTATCAACAATATTGTTTAATAAGAAACAAAGGGCAGCTTACTTGAGAGAATTATAATCGCTGAATCTTGTCTTGGAGAAGATCCTAATCTTTTCTTGATTGTCTTAGTCCCTGAAAATAGAAAAATGGTATAAACTAATTCGCGAACCCAAACTCACAATCTTATCTTTCAACGCAAAAGCTTTAGTTATTCCTTTGATTAAGTTAACAGTGTGCCATACCTTTTTAATATAAAAAAGGAGACTCAATCAGAACTAATCTGACTTCATTATGGGTTGATGTGCTACGAAGATATTCCCTGGAGATGCTTTCCTATTTAATACAAAATATGAACATCAATCAAGCTGGGCAGCACTAAGGTACGGTTCCAACTATTTTAGAAGACAGTTAAAAATATAGGAGCACCAAACTATTCAGATTTACCATCCATGTTATGCACTGGTATGCCCACTTAGTATGATTTTCTACCAACCCAAAATAATAATGATAAGATACAGAGAGAGACTCAATTTTGCGAAATGCCAAGAATGCTACACGGATCTTGTATAAAAAACAAATGCAACATACCAAAGTACAGAGAAAATTAAGCAATTTTTAATTCCCTGAGAACTCAAATATTTCACTCTACATACATCCTCTTTCCTTTCAGTCGTTGGCCATTATTTTTTGACATTCAGTATAAATTTAATAATTTATTCTTTCTCTCTAATCTGTAAACAATACGACACCATATCTTTTCAATAATGCATTATGAAGCAATTCATCCTATGAAAGACTCAAACTGTTACCAGCCAAAAGAGCAAAAATAAACATGGAGACCATAATTTATGTAGGATAAATTCTGAATTTTTCAATCGCCTCTCAAGAACCCCATAAAGACGTCTCAAAATATTATTCATATAGATCATCAGAACTAATTTTGAAACTATACCATGGTAAGAGAAGATGATTTTATATCCAATCATGAGTTGAGGCAAGCTCGAAATTTGGTGGAGCATATATTGCCAATCTTTAATCCTAGCACGTTGACCCCCTCGCACTTCCTCAGTTAAGTAAGAATTGTTCAGCTAATTAAGCCTGAAAAAAAAATGGAATATATCTGAACATTTCATATTATATGGTTGGTCAATAATTATGAAATCAGTTGATTATCTCTACCAAAAGGGAACAAACACAATATTTCTTCAATAAAATGAATGACAATGGTTAATAAAAAATAATACCTATAAAAATTAATGCAGCAGAATAGTGATCTTTATTTGAATCCTGACATACAATCTCTTACTGAATTCCTACAACAAAAAAGCAATTTATTCTAATAATATTAGTGGTAAATAATAAAAATAAAATATTACCCTCTTGCATTGTCTTGAATAATAAAGGGCAAAACAAAATCAAAGAAAAAGAATCCAATACATTAATATTTAAAGTTCTAATGAGTCCCCAAGCATCCAAATAAGAAAGGAGATGAAAGTACTCACAGCTTCTAACATATGTCCTTTGAGGCGTTGCGACAGGCAGCAAGCAACCTTCCCTAATTTTTAGCTTTAATGTTGGCCAGCTTAATTGAATGTTTTTACATGACTACAAAAAAAAAAAAAAAAGCTTATTTTGCTGGAACATAAGGTCATTAGTTTAGAAAACTTGAGTTTGTTTTATATTATTCAGCCACACTGAACCCGGAAGACTGGTTTGGTTTGACTCCATTTTTTTTTCTGATCCTTAAATTTACAACCTCAAATCCTACTCTACCCTATCTATTATACATCAACTGTTTATTGTACAATACTATTTTGGTGTACAACACAACCGTTTATGTAAAAATGATATAAATAAAGATATGTTCTACAATGGATTTTTTACAAAGATCTGTATTTATTTTTAAATTACATCTCTCAGTGTTAATGTTTGATGGATAAAATGTTTAAAAGTCTTTTCTTAAAAAAATACTACATTATTTTGTAATAATCGAACAGCTATTAAAATTATGAACCGCAGTTTACAAAAGAGAAAAGTTGTAAAGTTGAAATAGAAGAATCCTACAAAATTAAGGCTAAACAAAGCCAACCAATTCTCAGATCTAAAAGCTTGTAAGGTCAATCGAAAGAAAAAAGAAGCAAAATTGGCACACAGTGTAAGAGAGAGCATACCTGTCTCAACTGAGGTCATCGCCAAAGGTACGAAACCTACGATTGAGAAAGGTAAAATCAACCTAACTGATGAACAAACTTGAAAATCCCATGGAAAAAATAGAAAAGGGAGAAGCATAAATGACATAAACCGGCCTCAAAATTACCTTCTTTTGGGCAAAATCTGCACGCTAGGGTTTGTCCGCCTCCGCTTGCTGAGAAAGGATGGTTCCCAAGCTGACATCAGACCAACTAAGTGTTCTATAGCAGCAACGGTGCAGGACATCAAACCTGACTCAAGCGAGAATCAAGGCAAAAAAAAAAAAGAGACGGCACATACCAAATAAATAGAGCAACAAAGCAAGAAAGGAAGAGGAGAAAGGAAGATGGAGACTGTCGCAGCCAAAAAGCACAATCCAGAGCCTTCGAGAGGAGCCAGTAAGCCCAGCACAGTTCGCCGTACCCATTGGAATCAGGAGAAAGTACAGAAAAGGAATAGGCATCGCGCGGAGAAAAGGGGAGTCGGATCCAATGAAGGCTAGGTCATCGCTAGCCCACGCGATTTGGTTTGCTGATTTGGTATTGGAACAGCCATAGCCCACGCGATTTGCACAGAAACTGCAACATAAAACCCGAAGAAATGCAGCCAGGTCATCGCTAGCCCACGCGGAGAAAGAAGACCAAACCGCCAAAGTACAGTGCAAGGAACGGAGGGCTCAAATGCAACACAGTAGAAGGAAACGGATGGATGGGATTCGAGTTTCATTCTACAGTTCTTTTCAGACTTGAAATTGAGGTACTTATGGGGCCGTTTGGATTGCTTAGGAATAAGAGGAATAGTCTATTCCTAGGCGGAAAGTATTGGGAAGTGTGTAATTTTGTGAAGAGTTTAGATTGTTTATAATAAATTTATGCTTAGGAATATGAAATTCCTCCTATTCCCATGTGATCCAAACAGCCCCTATAATATGATATGCCCTCACAATTCTCTCCCTAAATTAATCACTTCTGCACACCAGACATACTAGTCAAATTCAAAGGAAGAAGATTAACAATATATGAGAAACTCCAAAATTTGTTGGAGACAAATAAATTTCAAACCCTCGAGTCATTTTCTATAGAATTTTACTGATCAACATGTCTTTTACATATTAGTGATTCAAAATGGAAAGATGAGAGAGAGATGAGAAAAGAAAGTTATGTTGTTAGGTAGTTAAATTCAATAGTTCTTATTAGTTAAATATAAGTAATATTTATGTTTAAAAGACTAAATGTAATATTTATAGTATGTGGTAAAAAAATCCTTATCGTTCATGTTTTACAAGAACAAATATATATAATAATTCTTATATTTTACATGAATTAAATGTTATATCTTACAATTTAAAGTAAAGGCGTATATGTGTATTTCTAACTTTAAAATATTACCAATATATTCTCCATTTATATCTCCCACTCTACGTCTCTGACTTTGTCCCGCTCCAAACCACGTCATCAACGAATTACTAATCTCTGTATAATTCGAAATGGGTAGCTAAGTTTGCAGTCTTTACGTGAAATCGTCATGCAATTACTATTTAATATTCTCTGTCAAAACAAACCACATTCTTAATCCAAGCAGACAGCAACCTGAAAGTCCAACATATCTTTTCCCCCTCATACTAAACAAGTGTTGTTTATAGCATGGAGAGATCAGGCTTGCGGAGAAACCGCTTGCATCCTTTGAGCACCACGAGAGAGATAGGGGAAGCGGTGGCGGCGGCACAACCGTCTGGAGAGGAAGAGAAGGTCTATGTGACAGTCAATGATAATATCAAAGAGGGGAAGTCGACGCTGGCATGGGCCATACAGAATTTTCACAGAGAAGCAAAGATTATAATCGCACATGTTCATGTTCCAGCTCAGACCATTCCTTTGAGTATGTTTTTGAATTCTCGTTCTTCAGCTAATTAATAACATAGAGAGACGGAGAGGCTTGCTTCTTTTAAGGGAAACATTAGTAGGTCGTACCTGCGATATAGTGCAAATTTTAACTTATGTGGTTTTCAACTCTTATAAGTTAAATTTTGTCTCTTTGTGATTTTCAATGTTTAGAAATTAGAAATGCGCTACTTATCTAATCACGATGACTGATGACTGATCATCGCCATCGTCAATGTAAGAAACATTAATTGTAACTTAACACAAGTTCGTGCACATTGTTTTGATTAACGTCGGCAGAAAGAAATAAATTTTGGTACGGTTTTGCCATGGCGGGGTTGCAACGGGAACTGAGCACTTCTATTTGGTAGATTACCGTCCTTATACTAAGAATTGGTCAATTATCTTTGTTTTACTATTTTTCTCTTCACTATTTATTGGGTGTCTGAAGTGCGTAATTGAAGTGCGTAATGCAAACAGAAAAGAAAAATTAAATAACAAGTCTCATGTTAATCTTGAAGAACAAGAGGTTAGAGCTTACGGACATCTTGAAAGGGAAAGAACGGAGGCAAAATTGAACCAGTACATAAAAGAATGCTCAAAACATGAGGTACGCATTACATTCTTTTTCCCATTTTAAAGAGAAAAAAAATGATAGCAGAATGGCTTAAAATATATAATCTTGTTAATTATTTAGGTTACTGCAGAAAAACTAGTGATCGAGATGAACGATATAGCACAAGGTTTACTAGCACTAATTGATCTACATGGTATCACTAGACTAGTCATGGGGGCTGCTGCTGATAAGCACTACTCAAAGTATGAATCACTCTTGCAATGGGGTTGTTACAAAACAGAACATTTTTAGTTTTTTATTTTTTTTTTCTGGTGGACAATTAGCTGGATATTATTTTTTAAACTACCATAGGAAAATGAAATCACCAAAATCCAAGAAAGCAATCAGGATCATGGAGAAAGCTGATCCATTTTGCAAGATATGGTTTGTTTGTAAAGGGGCCCTGATCAGCACCAGGTATAATTCTACCATGTTGTACTTCATTTCTTTGTTAATGATTTTATTCTGGTATACTAGTTACCAAAGTAAAAAAGCAAAGTGCATGGCTCCTGACATTAAACATAACCTGACCTACTAAATTTAAACAATAAGGTATGGATGTGATCCGGAATTGGTGACTGAAGCAATGGCTCTTTGAACAATTTAGAAATAAAGGGCAATATATGTATACGCCTTTTCCTCATTCCCAATGACCACGGTTCATTTGGTTGATTGGAAAGTATCAAAATATGTTAATTGCATGAAGCAATTCCATTTGTAAAAGATGACAGAACCTTCAGAAGAAAGCATTAGCAAGTGCTGAAATCCCAATAATGAATTCTTCATCCACATTGTGATAGGGAGGATTCTGGTGTCTTATCAGCATTTCCACAGACACTAGCCCCCAGTCACCACAGCAAAAGAATTGGTACCTCGTCACCACAGCAAGGGTCCCACGAAGAGAAAGCCAGTAGCCCCTCGCTAGTTCACTCATCAAGGCCATGCTTGCAACGCTGTAACCAGTTTTCAGCATCTGACCTGTTCCCATCCTGACAGGATAACTTGACAAGGCCAGAAGCTGTTGACCTGATATATCCATGGGAGGGGAATCTGAAGGATGAGCCTTCAGATCCGGAGCACCCAGGATCTACTAGCGACATGAAGAAAATGATGCACTCATTGAACCAAGAATTAGATGATGATTTCCAACTTCTATGGCCCAACACGCACCTCTCAGTTAGTCATGTGAAATAGTACTGTACGCCCATAAAAAGGCTATAGACTTCATGTAATATGATTTTTCATTTATAATCAATGCATAGGAGGGTCTGGGAATGTATGCTGACTTGTACGAGAAACATAAAGAAGTGCTAAATGAAATTGAAGCAGCGAAGAAGGAAGTATTCGAAGAATCCAACAAGCGTAGAAGAGCTGAGATTCACCTACTGGTAGCTATCCAGAAGGTTAATATCATATTATTTTCTATCAAATTAGCCCACAAATTGTCACCACTGAAGAGAGAAACTATTTCTGGCAGGTACATGAAATCAACACCTTGTATCAAAATGAGATGAAACAAAGGCAGGGAGTTGAGGAGATGCTGATTCGAGATAGGCAAGAAAACGACCACTTGAGAAGCCAGATAGATGACATTCACAAAAAACTACAAGAAGCAGAAAAGAGAAAAATAGAGAATGAACAACAGATATATGAGCTAGAGCATGACACAAAAGAACTAGAAGATAAGCTCTTAGGTGTGCTACCTCTCATACAGTCACTAAAGGTGGAGAATGACAGTTTGCAGCACAAAAGGGATGATGCATTGAAAAAGTTGGAGGAGAACATGCAAGCAACACGAAAGATGGTGTCTACAGTCCCCAGTGATTTCAGCACTAATGAGTTCTCATATGAAGAATTAATAGCTGCTACCAGAGGATTTGCAGAGGAGCTGAAGATTGGGGAAGGCGGTTTTGGGATTGTATATAGGGGATTGTTGAGGAATACACCTGTGGCTGTGAAAGTTTTAGGCTGGGATGGGATGCATCGGACTTCTGAATTCCATCGAGAGGTATATATATATCTCCATAAAACTTTGCTGACATTATTTTTCATTGAGCACAACAGTGCTGCTGAGTACTGGCATTTTCTGCTTATTTTAGATTTTGTGGATGAAACAATGGCTAACTGGGACTTTAATGTTTCGAGTTTAAGACATTTTTGCTAAAAAAATTACGGACGAAAATTGGGCTAGGCGCTAGCAAATTTTAATTCAAAATTAAAATGGGTGAAAACTTTGGACAGTAATGTGCTGAACCTGTTCGTGGTACAAAATAATAACCTGCTGCTATGGCCAATGGTTATCCTTTTAATTACCTGCAGTTTAGTTCACCACAGAAATGGTAGTTATATTCGATGTACAAAAGACAGAAAATATTCTCATTGTTGGATTGTTCAAAATATAATATGATATGTTAATATAGACATTAAATACATTATAGATTTGAAATTCAATATATTAGTACTATTGCTTTTCCTCTTATTATTCATTTCATGCTACAGGTTGCTATGCTAAGCAGGATCAGACACCCGAACCTTGTCACCCTAATTGGGATATGCCCAGAGGCCTACGCTCTGGTCTATGAGTACCTTCCAAATGGAAGCCTCGAGGACCGGCTGGCGTGCTCCAAAAACACTCAGCCGCTGTCATGGCAGGCACGCACCCGAATAATTGGCGAGATATGTTCTGCTCTTATATTTCTCCACTCAAGCCAACCCCACCCAGTGGTCCATGGTGTCCTCAATCCCGATAACATCCTCCTAGATGCTAACCTTGTCAGCAAGATAAGTGACTTTGGCATCTGCCAAATGGTCATACAGTCTAATAACAGAACAAATTCAGTCTACCGCACTACCATGCGCAAGGGCACTTTAGGTTACATGGACTTGGAGTTGATAAGGGCTGGTGAAGCAACATCACAATCTGATGTGTACTCTTTTGGTATAATAATTCTGCGTTTGCTGACAGGGTGGCATCCATTAAACATCTCAAACAGACTGAAGAATGAGATATAAAATGAGAACCTGCATTTGGTGATTGACCCCTTAGCTGGGGAGTGGCCATTTGTTCAGGCAAGCCAGCTGGCACACCTTGAAATCAGATGCATCGAGTTGAGCAAGATGAAGTGTGCGGATTTGGTGACGGATGTTTGGCAGGTGATTAAACCCATGATGCAAGCTACTGCATTGTCCACCTGCCCATTGTCATTTGCCTCAGTGTCAGATGACCAGCACATCCCATCATATTTTATGTGCCCAATTTTTCAGGTAGACTTAAATTTCTAGTCGCTAGTTGTTCATGATTTTTGACAATTAGAAAAATTTGCAGTAGTTTGACAACCAACCTTTAGTCTAGTAGCTCATGACAATACTCCTTGAGTGGAAACTGTAGCTTCAAAACCCAATTGGAAATTCCTTGTGGATATTTAAAGACGGGTTGAAGGCCATTTTCGTCGTAAATTTTTTTTTTTTATAAGCACAACTCAAATTATTATTTTGTTACTAAACATTAAAAAAGTACTTCTAATAATAAATATCCTAAAGTACAGTGCCAGTGATGCACCAACGATGACACATGTCCCAGTGGCGTAGCTAACTAGAGGCGCCACTCTTAGTGGCATTGCCAGCCAGCCACAAAGTACTTGCATGTCATTTTTCAAATTTGAAATAAATAAATAAATACATTCTCTACCAATGCCACTTAGACTGGCACTTACTATTTTTAAAAAATAAAATTTTCAGACAAAATGGTGCTTCATTTTTTTGAACAAATAATTACTATTTTTAAATAAATACTTACTAGTTATAAAATTGTTTGACAGAGCCAATGGAAGCAGCACACGTTAGTATTTTTAAAAAATTTTAATCTAATTATTATTTTCAAAACCTAACAGTGCCATTCCCACTGGCACACCTGCAGCAGTGCTAGAGTATCTGCGCACTAACACATTTAATATTAAAATTATTTTTAATGTTTACAATTAAAATAACAACTTAAGTTACATGTGTTGAAAAAAAAATTATGGCCATTTTTGTCATCTCTGTCTGAATAAAATCTGCAGTAGGTTATTGAGATATTGTAAATGAAAATTATGATAAATTAATATGTCTATGTTGAAAAGTCAATTGGGCAGATATTATGCTATATATATTGGTTGCCAAATTGCTGCATAATTATCCATTAAATAAGTGTACTTGATTCTAAATCCTCATATAATGGATCATGAGAACAGGAAATCATGAAGGATCCTCACATTGCGGCAGATGGATTCACATATGAAGCAGAGGCAATAAGGGGCTGGCTGAGCAGTGGCCACGACACATCACCAATGACCAACCTTAAACTGGAGAATCATGAACTCATCCCCAATCGGGCCCTTCGCTCTGCCATTTTAGAATGGGTTCCCCAGCTGAATCAATAAACAAGGTTTGGTACAGTAGTAAAATGGAACATCCCAATAAGTAAATAATTGTATAGTTTTGTACACCAGCAAAAATTTCTCTATGTGGATGTGTTTTTTTTTTTTTTTTCATTTTCACAGAAGAGAATTTGTTTATGTTTGTAATATTATTGATATTTCTGACAAAATAGCCTAACAATAGCATGCATATATTTATTCTTTTTATTTTGATCATTTAACTATCTACAAATGTATTGTATAGTTTAATTTAAGGGTCTGTTTGGCCAGGCCCACTTTGCTCCATGCAAATAATATTGCATGGATAATTATGTTCCTAAGGCAAAAGGCCCATCTGAAAATAGGACAAATAAGTGTAAGCACTATGGAAATTTTAAATGGAAAGCTGCTTGATTTTGTAATTATAAAAAATATACAAAAGAAACTAACTAATATCACATCTGTCCTAGGTATCCATAGGTACTGGTAAATAACAGGTATGTTAAAAATTTAATTGCTTAATGTTCAAGCATGCAGGTCTATACAAAGAGATATGGTTATGCACACACATATACTCATGCACAAATAAAAATAAGAGAATTTCTGAATGTAGTAGAGGTGTTTAGCTTTATAACAGAAGTTCATTAAAAATGTAAAATTTCGATGCTTCAGAAATGTCCAGAAGTGAATAAAATAAATAATAAATATCTCCTAAAATACCAAATATGATGAACCTTTATTCAAATCAACGAGTTAATTCGACTCTCTTCCTCCTCTTTTATTTCCTTCCTATCGCATTTGAATTTTGAAGCGCGGACGCACAACTTTGCCAGCTGAACGCGTAGCAGTGTAGCATCGACTCAACCTTAGGCGGCAATGACAAGGATCCAGAGACCACAGAGAGAAATTTGTCCTTCGTTCAGAAATCAGAAATTAAAACTAAAAAAATGGACAAAAGAAAAATGGGGAACAAAGAAGAGGCGTACCTTAAAAGAACAAGGGGGAGTGGGACGGCAGTGGCGGACTGGCGGCAGCGCCAAGAAAGAGGCGAGATGGTAGATTTTGGCGGAGGCGATTAACTAAGTTGATATTGGTGAAAATTTTGTGCAAATGACGTGTGGGTCCAGATAACCAGGGAATGAGACGAAAATAGAAAAAAAAAGAAAACTCGGAGCTTGTGCAAGTGCAATTGGGCCCAATTTTTGGAAAATTTTAATAAAAACCTAATATTTATTAGCATTATCGGGTTAAATCAATTGCACAACAAAATTCATTCAAAAGAGGACATCAATGAAAGCAAAAATATTTTTTATTCATTAGAATTTTATAATCGGTGTCTATAGAGCCACGACAGGAAGAGATCACTAAAAGTCTAAAATTGGGCTTGACCCCCAATTTATTTTAAAAAAAAAAAGTCTAAAATTGATTTTAGGCTTCACAGCTAGATCAATTGAATCAGCAACAAACATCTTTGTAGAAATTTTCACAAGAAAACTGTTGGTGTGACTTAGTTTGTCTGATGTAATGCACCAATCAAATTTAACAAAGGGCACCCTCCAAGCAAAGCAAAGAAAAAAAAAAAATTGACAAACGGAGAAAGGGTCATCGTTAGGATGACAAATCGGATGAGGTAAAATTAATGATAAAATACATTTTAAAACTTTTATATAGGGATTGAGTTGATGTTTTTCCCTTCTTTATAAACAACAAATTCAGCGCAACGACGGTTTTTTGATATCTGAATTATATTTATTTATACTAGCAAATATGTGCACAAATAAAAAAGCATAATAATGTTAGAAAATATAAAATTATTTGGTTGAATCTTTCAAATACAAGTGGATATCTTTCTAAAAAATGAATTGTTAACACCATCTTACTCTTTTCTGTCAGAAGATCTAATTTTTTGTCTAGAATCAACATCTAGACCACACATTAGATTAATCACGTAAATCAATGGTCCATAATTGATATAATAATTGTTTAGATTCTTTTTTTGAAATTGTTATTACTTTTTTATGGGTGCTTTTTATAAGTAGGATAAGATAGGATAGGATAGATTTTGTTTGAAAAACGACTTCAAAAAACGATAATTAGCATTACGCGCGCAGAAGCCGACTTCAAAAAACGTTCTGAGAAATGCCCCAAGCGACAGGAAAGAAAATCGTTATCAATTATCTAAATGCAAATTGCTCGGAACTGTGGTACATATGGTCGATATTATACATTTGAACCCAAATTCACTATTACATTTTTTTCTGAGCACATTTATTTCTTTTATAAAAGTGGTCAGTAAGCATGTCCCAGTCCTACTATATACATATATAATACACAAGTGACCAGTGGATAACAAAAATTCATAAATTCCGAGTTATGATTTTAGCTAGCGTCTTTTAGCTCTATAGTTTGATGTGAAACCAGCTGCGGAACACTATTAGGATCAGGCCAACAAATTAATGCGAAAAATGTGCAAATGATTTATTTTAAATTTTTTACTTAAAACAAACATAACTTTAATGGAAAACTCAATATTCAATTATGACACCATTCAAAAAAGCTTGGAATAAGATAATTAATTCATAACGGGTGCAATTTGTAACAGTTATTTTCGAATCTTAAAAATCGTCTGAGTTTCGAAATCTTGAGGCAGGTCCTTGAAAGAGATTGCTGGATATATATTTTTTTTCATTATCTTTGAAATCATTAGTTTTTTGTTTTGAGAACTTTCTTGCGAAAAAAGTTAAACGCTGGTAAACATTTGGTGCTTCTTTTGAGAATTACTTACATCCATTTTTCATAATACCATTCTTGTCATCCGAGCACCTTCCTCTCCCTCCCTCTCATGCGAATTTGACTCCATGCGTTAACTCCTCTCTCTCACGCACGAATCTGACTCCACGCGACTCCCTCTCCCTCCTTCCCTCCAGCAATTCTCTCTCTCCTCCCCTTTCCGATCTCGTACTTCTTCTCCCTTCTACCTCTCTCTCCCTCCCTGTCCATCCCTCTAGATCCTTCCTTCCTTCCATCTCTCTTCAATTTCCCAACTCGTTATTCAGATCTTCGAGTCGTACTTCTCCTTTCTCCTCTGTTTTCTAAATTCTCACTTCGTTCTAAAATTCTCTGTTTTCTAGTGCTAAAATTGTTATAACAAGTGAGCAAGTAATAAGCGGAAAATGATCAGTTTGTCGCAACAAATAATTATCTTATAAGTGCATATATTAGATACAATAAGGGATCATCTTATAAATATAAATGATCGGATAGTTATAATAAGTGATCATCTTATAAGCAAAATGTGCAATTAGGTGTAACAAAAATTACCTTATCTTATAAGCATAAGTGATTATTTATTAGATGTAATAAGGGATCAACTTATAAATTATAATGTTTAGTTAGGTGTAATAAGTGATGACTTTATCAGTGCAGTTGTTAGATGTAATAATGGATCAACTTGCAAGCATAAATGATCACTTAGTTGTAAGAAATGATCATTTTAATATAAACGTATGAGTGTAGATGAGAGAAAGATAAGAGGAGAGGGACAGAGGAGAGAAGGAGGAAAATAAATCAGACGTCAGGAATAGAGGATACGGAGAAGAGGGAGGGAAGTGAGACAGAGAAGAGAGAAAGAAAGAAAAGGAAAGACGCTCCTAGCGCCCTTTTCGATTTTGGACGGGATGGTACAGATGACAGTTTGGTGATTGCACATATCATCCTCAGCTTCTTTTTACGGTGCCCGGAGTTTTATATTGACCTAACCAATATGCTTAATAGACATTTAGACATGCTTAATTTAACCTTTAACCCTACAGTGATATTAATTCATAGCATTAGCCCTGGTTTTGGTATTATATATGTTGCAAACGTTCTAAGGCTCTATTCACTATCTATCAACCGTATTTTAAAAGAATCAAAGTAAATTGGATAACGAAGAAAACTAGAACCTCGAGTGTTGTTGAAGAACATAATTCTCTTAGCAAAATAATGTTCGATATATACATAAAAAAAGAATTTCTACACGGATTCGTGATTTATAAAATGACTCATTTTTTTAGGCCGGATTTAATTTACAACCTTGTGAACACTCCAAATTAGGTATTTTTTATCCAAAATATACCGGTATACATATACTAATTTCTCACTTCAGAACTCAAAAACTTATATGCCCATGTCTTTTCATGTTGAAAGTGAGTCATAATTTTTAAACTCCTTATTTAATTAATTGACCTTATCAGATTTATAAATTATTGTGCTAGTTAATATATCTAATTGTTCTATACTTAATATACATAATTGTTCTGCTTAATAAATTTAATTGTTCTAGCACTACAATAAAGATTGTCTTTACATAAATTTTTATAGTTAGATTTTTTTTTATTTATGTTGGATCTTGTTCTATTACTAGATTTACTTATTGCACTAAATCTAGCAATTTATTTTTGATAGACTTTTTCAAATCTTGTAATGTCTAATGTAGCAAGTCTTTTAAGTGAATCTAGCAATAGAACAAGATCCAATATAAATAAAAAAATTTAGCTATAAAAATCTATGTAAATGTCATCTTTTTTGTAGTGTAGTTGGTAAACCTAATTGTACTAGTTGGTAAACTTAATTGTTCTAGTTGGAGGAGGGGTCAGCGACAGGGGATGGAGATGAGCGTTGGATGGGATGGGTACGTATACTATGGATGGTAGGGAGTTAGCCTCTGATCCTCATCCCTGTACAGAGAAGTTTGCCTCTGATCCTCATTCTCTCTAGGATGAATGGGATGAGATGATAGAATCTATAACAGAATAAAAAGCGCGTGGGATGGAACGAGGGATGAGAGAATTTTGGAGACGGTGGCAAGTAATTCTGATTTTTCATTACAACCTAAATACCAAATTAGTTTCCATTATGTCATTCTTTCAATCGAAGCCTGTAAATTATCTGTTCACCCAATAATAAAAAAAAAAACTTTTTTGAATCTAGCCGTACAAAAGCGCCTTCTATTTCAATTGCTCTGGTTCCTTTCTCAAATTATTCTCTCTGTATCCTGTCTCTTCCTCTTGTTCATCTAACTAAACCAGCAGTAGGGGAGTTGGCAGCTGATGTTAGGAGCAAAGGCCATTATTATAAACACGATGGTGTATTAAAATTAATGTTTTGTATATAAAAAGCTTAGATTTTCATTCAATTAGTGTCAAATGCGATACAGAGGTCCCGCCATTCTCTTCCAAAATCAACGCACTGGGCATAACAATGAATTTAGTACGAAAATAGAAGGATTATCAATATATGAAAAGCTCGAAATGTTCTAAGTTTTATATTCAAGATAGATTAAATTTCAAATTCTCAAGTCATTTTCTATGGATGGTTTACTCTTTTGTATTACTCTAGATTTCTGATAATTTCAAAACTGTTAGAGAGGTGAGAGACCGGAAGAGACAGTTATGAGTTGGTTTTTTAGGAAAATATAATGGATTGATAAGTACGAGAGTTTTTATAGTTTATAAGAATAGATGTAATATTTAATTTCTAAATGAAGAATACGTCATTTGAGGTCTTCAGAAGGTTATTAAATATAAGGGACATTTATGTTTTTAAAGTACTAACTATAGGATTACAATTTGGATAAGAAATACAGATCCTTGAAGTTTTAGAAGAACCAACATAAGAAGTTTTATAATTAAAAAGAATTAATATGATATTATGCAAATTTCAAAGAGAGTAAAATTTATGTTGAAGTTTTAAATGGAGTATATTTGAAGCTCCGCCTTTAAAATATTAGCGAAATGTTCTCTAGCTTTATCAGATAAATTTCTCACCCAGTCTCTTTCCATGCCTATCTGGCATTCTCTTTCTGACCTTGTCCCTGTTTATGCCAGGTCAATGAAGTGTTCGTGTATTTTACAATCTCTGTAGAATTCGTAATATGTAGCTCATTTCATACCGCACAAATTCAACATTGCAATCTCAACCAAAGACACATTCTTAATTTAAATAAACACCAAAACAGAAATCCCAATTAATTCTTCCACTACGTACTCACACTAAACCAGTGCGCTTACAGCATGCAGAGGTGCTTCTGGAGCAACCGCTGTATGAACGCCACGAGAGAGGTAGTGGAAGAGGCAGCGGCCACGGCACAGCCATCTGGTGAGGAAGAGAAGGTCTACGTGGCAGTCAGTGATGACATAAGGGAGGGGAAGTTGACGCTGGCTTGGGCCATACAGAATTTTCATAGAGATGTGGAGATTGTTGTCACACATGTTCATGTTCCAGCTGAGACAATTCCAATCAGTATGATTTTCTTATTTTCTTTGAGCTTTTTTTAATTAAAGTTATCCGGCATTTCATTTTCGCCTTTTGAATTCTCGTTCTTCAGCTAATTAATAAGAGAGAGAGAATTTCTGTTCTTCAAGGAAACTTTAGTAGCATGTGTGTGACATGCAAATTTTATCTTTTGCAGTTTCCCTCCCATGTATTCAATCATGATGATCAGTGTGAAATGGTAGTGATTAGACATATAGTTAAAAATGATGTTGTATATTTATCAAGGATGCAGGACAAATTATTTATAATGGAAGAGCTTAGGCGCTTACAGATCTTTTGGTTTGTATCCAACAGTCTGAGCCGCTTGGCTCTGTGATCTCGGGGTTGTAGGGTTCCAGGTCAATTGGCTCGAGGTCAAGATACTCAACTTCGATGCAAAAGTCCAGCTTGGGAGTGGGGAAATATGCTTTTTTTTTTTTTTTTTTTCTAGACTGACCATAAATTCCACCAAACTAATTTATACAGGATGGGTAGGTTTTTTCATGGACTTGCAGAGATTCTCAGGACAGAGCCTCGAGAACAGGCCCTGAAAGATTGAACTGTAGTTTCTTTGTAAATTAGTTATGGATATTTGATGTTCTTTTTCACTTAACATATCTTGAAATAGGCAATATTTAATAATTATGTTTGGTTATTGTCATGAGCAATGCAAGAAAAAAGGACAAATAGAAATCAACCCGTAAGAAATCGAGTACTGTTATCATGAATAAATGGTATGCAGCAAACATGTTCTGGATTGGTGATTTCTTTTACTGCTTGAGTCCAAGCTTGCTCTTGCTGCCACTTGGTATTTTTCTTGTCTCAAAACACCGGTTTGAGAAATCCAACTAGTGTGCTTCTATACTTTCCACAATGCAAGTGTCTGGATCTAAAGCTGATTATTTTGTGGAAGAGTCCCTCAATTACGCTCTATGTCTTGTCTTATATGTCTCATATGCCTCTCAATTAATGGCCTTCAATGATTACTGACATTCGTAACCCTTTTAAGTTTTATATTCTCCAAACATTAATTTCCGAAACTTCTCTTCAACTCTGATTATGCAAATCAGACATTGTTTTAATGTCGGCTGAAAGAAATAAACTATGGTACGATTTTACAATGGGCAGGTGGGCCATAAAGGGATGGCAACAGGAAATTATCACTTATTTTGGTGGATTATCGTCTTTTTAATTTGGTGGAAATTATCACTTTATTTTTTTTACATCCTGATTTTGTCTTAGTTATATTCGGTGTCTGATCTATATAAGATTATATTATAATTTGTTCGTAGAATGTGACTTTCATTATGTCTAGTCCTGATGTATTTAGCTTACATTTTACACATTCTGAGGACAATTTCTTTTATTTTTTGACCGAATCTGCTCCAAGAAAATATACTGGAACACGAAATGATTGTAAGGTCAAGGACTCAACAAAAGAACATTGAAGTTTTAACAACTATGCCCGTTGAATTAAAGATTACGGAAACAAGAATGAAGAAAAGCCTGTGCAAAATACAAAATGCAAAAAAAAAAAAAAAAAAAAAAAAAATTAACCACATCATATTATGTCCCAAAGGTTTTCCAAGGTGAATTATGTCATGCAAAAGGAAAAAGGAAATAGAACTCCTTTCTATACAGAGTATGACTCAAAAGGGGGAAAAAAAAGTTAAAAAAACATTCTTCCATTTCAGATGGAACCAAGTTTCATGTTAATAATCTTCAAGAGCAACAAGTTAAAGCATACCGACATCTAGAAAGGGAAAGAATTGAGGCAAATTTGAACCAGTACATCAAAGAATGCTCAAATCACAAGGTACAAATTACATTCTTTTTCTATTTCAAAGAAACCAAAAAAATAACAATAAGAAATTGGATTATAATAAATAATTATACTTGTTAATTATTTAGGTTACTGCAGAAAAATTAGTGATAGAGATGAACGATATATCACAAGGGATACTAGCAGTAATTGATCTTCATGGTGTCACTAGGCTAGTCATGGGGGCCGCTGCGGATAAGCACTACTCAAAGTATGAATCACACTTGTAATTGGGTTGTTACAAACAGAACATCTTAAACTAGTTTATGAACCATTTTTTAATCTTTTTTGCCTTCTGGTGGATATAATTATTTTTTTCTCTTCTCATAGGAAAATGAAAACACCAAAATCCAAGAAGGCTATCAGGGTCATGGAGAAAGCTGATCCATTTTTCAAGATATGGTTTGTTTGTAAAGGGGTCCTGATCTGCACCAGGTATGGTTCTGTTTTCTTTTCTTCTACGTTATTACTTTGTTAATTATTTTATTTTGGGAAAGCTAGTTACGAAAGTAAATAAGCAAGGTTCACACATGTCACTTGACATTCAATATAACCTGACTTAACCATCATCATAATTCTAAATTAAATTAAATTTCCAAAGTGGGGATGCGATCCTGATCCAGGATTGATAACTGCATTCAATGGTTTTCTTAACAATTGTGCAGTCAAAAGTCAATAACCATTGGTTCATTTGGTTGATTGGCCAATAGCGGCAGATGTTAATTGCAGGACGCAATATATTTTGTAAAATATTATGAGGAGGATTTCGGTGCCATACTCTTTTATGTCACAAATGATACAATTTTATTTTTTATTTTTTTAAATTTAAAATTAAAGCATCCGATCCGAACCGTTAAATATGTTATTCTCACGAGAGATGCTTGATCAAGTAGTAAAAAATTAAATGAATCTAGTTAACTATGATAGATTAATTCTAATACCTTTATTTTTCAACTCTTAATAAAGCTCAACGGTTCGGATCGAATGATAACTTTAATTTTTAAAAAAAGAAAAAAAAAACTGAAATTGTAGCTTTTGTGGCATCCCAAAAGCTGCACACTGGGACTCTCTCAAACATTATAGTGAACATGAATATATACTATTATCAAGTGTTTTTATCCCAACAATCTATGGATAGTTCGTGTACATTGTGCCAGGGAAGATCTTGCGAAGATTTCAGCATTTCCATGGTCACCAGCCCCCAGCTCAATACCGGGATCTATCTCAGGTGTCTCAGATCAAAACTCTGCATTGTCACACCAGCAAGGATCTCACGAAGAGAGAGCCAATAGCACCTTGCCAGTCAATTGTTCAAGGCGATACTTGCAACGCTGTAACCAGTTTACTGCCTCTGTCCGGTCCCAGTCCCAACAAGATAACATGAACACACCTAAAGCTGTTGACCTAATATGTCCATGGGATGGGATACAGAATGATGAACCGTCAGATTCGAGGCACATACTGTGGACAGCACATGATGACTTGGCTAGCATCCCAGGGTCTACGAATGACACAGAGGAGGCAAAACAAAGGCAGGGTGTTGAGGCGATGCTAATTCGAGAGAGACAAGAAAACGAACACTTGAGGAGCCAAATAGACGAAATTTATAACAAATTACAAGAAGCAGAAAAGAGAAAAATAGAAAATGAACAAAGAATCATCCAGCTGGAGGATAGCACAAAAGAACTAGAAGATAAGCTCCTAGGTGTGCAACCACTCATACAGTCCCAAAAGGTGGAAAATGACAATTTGCAATGCAAACTGGATGATGCGTTGAATGAACTGGACAACATGCAAGCACAACAAATTACGGTCCACAACAATTTAAGCTCTAATGAGTTCTCATTCGATGAAATAATGGTTGCTACCAGAGGATTTGCAGAGGATTTGAAGATTGCAGAAGGCAATTTTGGGATTGTATATAGGGGACTGTTGAGGAACACACTGGTGGCTATGAAAGTTTTACACTGGGATGGGATGCAGAGAAGATCTAAATTCCATCGAGAGGTATATATCTCTAAACAATTTGGCACAATATCAGTCAGTGTTGCAGTGCTACTGGCATTAATTTTGGCTTATCCTATATCTACGTTGAATATAGACCATAGATGTTAGAATCATGTGATTCACGGTAAGAATCACATACAATTCAAAGCCTCAGTGGTGCATATCATATATCAGTATCCAAGATGAACTGAATAGTTTGAATCATTACGATACACCACACATGATATGTGTGTCATATCATGTTGTATCATAGATACCTTTATAATCCAGTTAAATTTTGAGCTTAGATAGTACTATTAATTCTTTTCCTTTAATTATTGGTTCCATGCTGCAGGTTGCTATTCAAAATATGATCAGACACCCGAACTTCGTCACCTTAATTGGGACATGCCCAGTGGCCTACACTCTAGTTTATGAGTACCTCCCAAATGGGAGTCTTGAAGACCGACTGGCATACTCCAATAACACTCTGCCACTACCCTGGCAAGCACGCACTCGAATCATTGGCGAGATATGTTCTGGGCTTATATTTCTCCACTCAAACCAACCCCACCCAGTGGTCCACGGTGACCTCAAGCTTGAAAACATCCTCCTAGACTCGAACCTTGTCAGCAAGATAAGCAACTTCAAGTGCACTTCACCTTACATGGACTCAGAGTTGATAAGCACTGCTGAAGTAACAACACAAACTGATGTTCATTCTTTTGGGATAATAATTATGCGTTTTCTGACAGGGTGGCAGTCATTCAACATTTCAAATAGAGTGGAGGAAGAAATACAGAGTGGGAACCTGCATTCGGTGATTGACTCCTCAGCTGGAGAGTGGCCATTTGTTCAGGCGAACCAGCTGGCACACCTTGGGCTCAGATGCATTGAGTTGAGCAGGATGAAGTGTGCTGATTTGATGACAGATGTGTGGCAGGTGATTAAACCCATGATGCAGGTCGCTGCAATGTCTGCCAGCCCATTGTCATTTGCCTCGGCCTCAGCTGATCAGAACGTCCCATCATACTTCATGTGCCCAATTTTTCAGGTACATTTAATTTTCTGGTTGGCTAGTAACAACGATTTAGACAATTAGAACTTCAATCTGTAGTAGATTGAGACCATCGTTTATTCTAGTAGGTCATGGCAATACTTAAGTGGAGGTTGTGGCTTCAAAATTCAATTGAAAATTCGTTGTGAATATTTAAAGTCGTGATGCTTAAACCCCAATTTTATCATCTGCCTCAAAAAAAGAAAAAAGAAAAAAAAGAACTATAGTAGATTAATTGTAAATAAAAATTATAATAAATTAATATATTCTTACTAAAAAATCAAATGGGCATATTATGCTATAGAAATAGTTACCAAATTGCAGCGTAAAGTGCACTTGATAGTTCCTTGGATGATTCTAAATTCTCACATAATGGATCATGAGAACAGGAGATCATGAGGGACCCTCATATTGCGGCAGATGGATTCACGTATGAAGCAGAGGCCATAAGGGGTTGGTTCAGCAGTGGCCATGATACATCACCCATGACCAACCTAAAACTGGCTAATAAGGAACTCGTCCCCAATCGGGCTCTTCGTTCTGCCATTCTAGAATGGTTTCCCAACCTGAGCCAATGAACAATGTTTTGGCGCACTTGAAAAATGAAAATTCCAAGAAGTAAATATTGTGCAGTTTTGTAAGCCAGCAAAATTTCTCTATGGGAATGTGTTTTTCTTTTTCACTAAAGAGAATTTTGAAGAGAATTATCTATATACTTTGTTGGTTGTTATATTATTGGTATTGCTAGCGTTAAATCAAAAAAGCTAACAATAACATGTACAAAAATTTAAGTGATTCGAACTTTTTGTAATTAATTCTTTTATTTTCTAACATTTACTATCTAGAAATATCTTTTGATTTAAGGGTTTGTTCAGCAACACCATTTTTCCAATGGACATTATACTATTCAACAAGTAAAATATCTTTTTTCGAATGTTTCTCATGATTTTGATCCTTTTTTTTTTTAACTTCAAACAAATGAAAAAATCTCTCATGCTAACTGAAAAAGCTTTTCTTGCGTGAAGAAATCAATGGTTTCTGATCAAATGAATATTTTCCAAATCAAAGATGTTCTAATATTATGGCATGACATATGCTTAACATCCACCCTCTTTCTTAAAATCTTATTCTATCCAGCGAGCGAAAGAGCAAGCCAGAAGCAAGAATAATAAATATTTTGAAATTGCTAATTAGCAAGAAAACGGATGCGTCTCCTGGGATTCTGGTTTTCTAATAGTCCCTACTTCACATTACCTAATAAAATAGGCAAAGCCCAATTACGGGCTTATTTCCAAAACATGCGTATATGTTGGCTCGTTAACAGATTGCTTTATATACTCCTCCTGAATCCTTATTCATGGAGCAGAGATAGAAGAAAAATGTATGCATGAAGAAATCGTCGCGGCGGGTGGCGCAAAAAAAATAAAAAAGTACAAACGGTGGAGCGGGTGTCACAAAATAGTGAAAAAAATACAAACCGTTGGGCGGATGCCTCAAAATAGTGGAAAAATAAAAACCGTGGGGTGGGTGCCACAAAATAGTGGAAAACTAAAAACCGCAGGACGGGTGCCACAAAATAGTGGAAAAATAAAAACCGTGGGGCGGGTGCCACAAAATATTGAAAAATTACAAACTGTCGGGCGGGGGCCACAATAAAGACCATATCTTCGAAAATGATTTCGGAGATTCAGACAACGTTTTCTTGCTCCAAAAAAAGCTGTTACGAGGTTAAACCCCTGTGAATCCTACAGATCTCATTGCAAGCTTTTCAAATAGGGGTAATTTGCCTTATATAGACATTCCTATCAAAAGTTATGCTTGTTTGAAAAACGAAGTGAAAAAAATACAAATCGAGGGGCGGGTGAATCAAAGAAGCTTTACAAACTGTGTGGCGGGTGCCACAAAATAATGAAAAATTACAAACGACGGGACGGGTGCCACAAAAATGACTAAAAAGTAAAATCTGTAGGGCGGGTGCCACAAATTTGTGAAAAAATACAAACTGTGAGGTGGGTGGCACAAAAAAATAAAAAGTACAAACGGTGGGGCGGGTGCCACAAAATAGTGAAAAAAATACAAACCGTGGGGCGGGTGCCTCAAAATAGTGGAAAAATAAAAATCGTGGGGTGGGTGCCACAAAATAGTGGAAAACTAAAAACCGCAGGACGGGTGCCACAAAATAGTGGAAAAATAAAAACCGTGGGGCGGGTGCCACAAAATATTGAAAAATTACAAACTGTCGGGCGGGGGCCACAATAAAGACCATATCTTCGAAAATGATTTCGGAGATTCAGACAACGTTTTCTTGCTCCAAAAAAAACTGTTACGGGGTTAAAACCCCGTGAATCCTACAGATCTCATTGCAAGCTTTTCAAATAGGGGTAATTTGCCTTATATAGACATTCCTATCAAAAGTTATGCTTGTTTGAAAAACGAAGTGAAAAAAATACAAATCGAGGGGCGGGTGAATCAAAGAAGCTTTACAAACTGTGTGGCGGGTGCCACAAAATAATGAAAAATTACAAACGACGGGACGGGTGCCACAAAAATGACTAAAAAGTAAAATCGGTGGGGCAGGTGCCATAAATTTCTGAAAAAATACAAACTGTGGGGCGGGTGACACGAAAAAATAAAAAAGTACAAACGGTGAGGCGGGTGCCACAAAATAGTGAAAAAAATACAAACCGTGGGGCGGGTGCCTCAAAATAGTGGAAAAAATAAAAACCGTGGGGCGGCTGCCACAAAATAGTGGAAAACTAAAAACCGTAGGGCGGTTGCCACAAAATAGTGGAAAAATAAAAACCGTGGGGCGGATGCCACAAAATATTTGAAAATTACAAACTATGGGGCGGGTGCCACAATAAAGACCATATCTTTGAAAATGATTTCGGAGATTCAGACAACGTTTTCTTGCTCCAAAATAAACTGTTACGGGGTTAAGCCCCCGTAAATCCTGCAGATCTCATTGCAAGTTTTTCAAATTGGGGTAATTTGCCTTATATAGACATTCCCAACAAAAGTTATGCCTGTTTGAAAAAGAAGTGAAATACATACAAATCGTGGGGCGGGTGAATCAAAGAAGCTTTACAAACTGTGTGGCGGGTGCCACAAAATAATAAAAAATTCCAAACGACGGGACGGGTGCCACAAAAATGACTAAAAAGTAAAATCGGTGGGACGGGTGCCACAAATTTGTGAAAAAATACAAACTTTGGGGCGGGTGGTACAAAAAAATAAAAAAGTTCAAACGGTGGGGCGAGTGCCACAAAATAGTGAAAAAAATACAAACCGTGGGGCGGGTGCCTCAAAATAGTGGAAAAATAAAAACCGTGGGGCGGGTGCCACGATAAAGACCATATGTTTGAAAATGATTTCGGAGATTCAGGCAACGTTTTCTTACTCCAAAAAAAGCTGTTACGGGGTTAAGCCCCTGTATATTGATACGTCAAAAGTCCTTGACCCTTGGCCTGTCCTTCGAAAGACCGTCTTTAAACCCGGATCGGACCGGCCCTTCGAAATATTTACAACGGGTAAGGACCTAGAAGGGCCGGATTTTGAAAGGGTCGGATTTAATTTTCAATGAAGACGGATTTTGATGGGACGGGTATCGAAGGACTAGGTCTGGTCCGGACCATCCCGGTTTATTTGAAAGGGTCGGTTCAATAGAATTCAATAGAATAATAAGAATTTTATAGAAGAAATACAAATTAATCTTACCTGTAAATTTGCATAACTATATTTAGAATATTGGTACGTTGGGTACATAATATTGCGCCATATCTAGATCAATCTCACCATATCAGATATTATAGTAAATTTTCATAACTATATATGGATTATATATTCAGCTATTCATTTACAGATCAAATAGCCTGGATGCAAAATCCCTTGTTGTTTTTTATTATTCGGAAATATCTCCACCATTGTGCTTTATATTCTGGTACTCTAGGCCTTTATATTTTTTTGCCTAAATATAAGAAAGATAGTAATATATAATACTTGAACATTATCTCACGTTGAAGTGTTGAACATCAATTAGATATAAGAAAGATAACAATATATTCTGCTTTATACTTGAACATCAATTAGTAAATATCAACTAGATACTTCTCGTGCATGATCTAATTTAATTATTTAATTTTAATCTAAATGCTATCTAAAATACTTATGTTCTTTAATCATAATTTTTCCGTTTCTAGGTTCAATGACTGATGTGCTAGATTCAAGTTTTTTTTATTAAAAAGAGGTACGTTTTATTTATATTCTAAAAAATTAAAATATTTTTTATTTTCAATTATCTTATTTTTTTTATAAATATACTAACAAAAATTAATTTTTTAACTCCCCTTATGTTGTTGTAACATAGCCGGTCCAAGCTCGGAGTTTAAGGAGGAGGGAAAAATTGAAAATATTAATTTAATTATAATATTTTTTTTAGAATAATGATTAAATATCAAAATATATCATATAGAATCGTTTGAGTCCTTTGGGTCCTTGAACCCGGCCATTTGAAAGACCAAGGACTTAGAAGGGCCGGATTTTCAAAGGTTCGGGCTACCTATTTAGGAAAAAAATCCTTCAAACCCGGTCCTTCTTTGACCCGTCCACGAACCCGATCCGGTCCGGCCCTTACGTCAAACCCGTCAAGTCCGGTCCTTTGAAATCCGGTCCGGCTCTTTTGACTTTCACTACCCCTGTAAATCCTAAAGATATCATTGCAAGCTTTTCAAATTGGGGTAATTTGCCTTATATAGACATTCCTATCAAAAGTTATGCCTGTTTGAAAAAGAAGTGAAAAAAATACAAATCGCGGGGAGGGTAAATCAAAGAAACTTTACAAACTGTGTGGCGGGTGCCACAAAATTATGAAAAATTACAAACGACGGGACGGGTGCCACAAAAATGACTAAAAAATAAAATCGGTGGGGTGGGTGCCACAAATTTGTGAAAAAATACAAACTGTCGGGCGGGTGGCACAAAAAAAATAAAAAAGTACAAACGGTGGGGCGAGTGCCACAAAATAGTGAAAAAAATACAAACCGTGTGGCGGGTGCCTCAAAATACTGAAAAAATAAAAACCGTGGGGCGGGTGCCACAAAATAGTGGAAAACTAAAAACCGTACGGCGGGTGCCACAAAATAGTGGAAAAATAAAAATCGTGGGGCGGGTGCCACAAAATATTAGAAAATTACAAACTGTGGGGCGGGTGCCACAATAAAGACCATATCTTTGAAAATGATTTCGGTGATTCAGACAACGTTTTCTTGCTCCAAAAAAAGCTGTTACGGGGTTCAACCCCTGTAAATCCTACAGATCTCATTGCAAGCTTTTCAGATTGGGGTAATTTGCTTTATATAGACATTCCTATCAAAAGTTATGCCAATTTGAAAAAGAAGTGAAAAAAATACAAATCGTGGGACGGGTGAATCAAAGAAGCTTTACAAACTGTGTGGCGGGTGCCACAAAATAATGAAAAATTACAAACGACGGGATGGGTGCCACAAAAATTAATAAAAAGTAAAATCGGTGGGGCGGGTGCCACAAATTTGTGAAAAAATACAAACTGTGGGGCGGGTGGCACAAAAAAATAAAAAAGTACAAACGGTGGGGCGAGTGCAACAAAATAGTGAAAAAAATACAAACCGTGGGGCGGGTGCCTCAAAATAGTGGAAAAATAAAAACCGTGGGGCGGGTGCCACAATAAAGACCATATCTTTGAAAATGATTTCGGAGATTCAGACAACATTTTCTTGCTCAAAAAAAAAGCTGTTACGGGGTTAAACCCCGGTAAATCCTACAGATCTCATTGCAAGCTTTTCAAATTGGGGTAATTTGCCTTAGATAGACATTCCTATAAAAAGTTATGCCAGTTTGAAAAAGAAGTGAAAAAAATACAAATCGTGGGGCGGGTGAATTAAAGAAGCTTTACAAACTGTGTGGCGGGTGTCACAAAATAATGAAAAATTACAAACGACGGGACGGGTACCACAAAAATGACTAAAAAGTAAAATCGGTGGGGCAGGTGCCACAAATTTGTGAAAAAATACAAACTGTGGGGCTGGTGGCACAAAAAAATAAAAAAGTACAAACGGTGGGGCGAGTGCCACAAAATAGTGAAAAAATACAAACCGTGGGGCGGGTGCCTCAAAATAGTGGAAAAATAAAAACCGTGGGGCGAGTGCCACAAAATAGTGGAAAACTAAAAATCGTAGGGCAGGTGCCACAAAATAGTGAAAAAATAAAAACCGTGGGACGGGTACCACAAAATATTGGAAAATTACAAACTGTGGGGCGGGTGCCACAATGAAGACCATATCTTTGAAAATGATTTCGGAGATTCAGGCAACGTTTTCTTGCTCCAAAAAAAGCTGTTACGGGGTTCCAATCGCAATTTGATTGGATATAAGTAAAATCAAATCGGCATTCCAATTGCCGATCAAAGCTTGGATCAGCGTTCTAATCGCCGATCTAAGGTAAGACCATTTCTATCCACTGAATTTGCTTTTTTTTGGTGCGCAATTTGATTTTTAAACACTCAAAGTTGGTTTGTAATAATTTTTTTTGTCGTTTTTCCGCTTAAAATTCTCTATATAAGCTCAGTTGTCATCATTTATTCTTCACAAACTAAGTTTTTCTCGTTAGTCTGAAATTGATAAACTTTCTCCTCGTCATTTCATATTCGCAATATCACTTCTTCGTAGGTAATAATGTTAAATTAATTATTAAATTATTTTATTTGATTTGCTAATAGAGTTTTAATTTTGAAATTTTAAGCAAATGGGTCATAAGCCAAGGTGCGTCTCTTCCGGTGTTATTTTAGTCGGAGATGAGCGGACGAGCGAACGACGATTGCTTTCTGCAGGTACAAATGTACTTCCAATGTAATCATATTTACTTCTACTCTTTAAAATGTATAATGATATAAATTCATATTTACAGCGGCAATAAACGTTATCACTGTTGACATTGAACATGGAGAATTTGAAGCTGAAGTGTAATTCGAAAAAAATGATCCGGGGGTAACGTGGAAGTACCAAGTTTTCCTCAAACGTGATTACCAACCGAGAGATCCTCAACTACCGAGCAGGCGTGCTTGGTGTAAGTGCATAAAATCTCAACTCACAGGAATAACATGTCTTCATGTTGTTGCCGTATGGGGTCATTGTAGGTGGGATGTTTCTGATTTTGTAGACGAAAGGTACAGCACAGAGAATATGGTTAAAATATAGTCAACATGTGATTTTCACTGCTACGAAGACGAAGATAAGTGGCCTGGGTGTGATGGTCCCGTGATCTATCCGGATAAGACAATGATTAATCGGGGCAGGCGAAAGAAGGATCGTGATTGGATGTGGATGGATGCAATGAGGAATAAAAATTAGGCAAACCAGAGGCGCCGAACCAGAAGAGACGCTACGGCGGCCAACGACACTCAACAACCTATGTCGATGGAGGACCTTCAATCTGGTCGTCGTACAGGTCGTCCTACCAACACACCAAGGACACGGAGGATTACAAGACCTTCTGCAAGGAACAGAACTCAATCTTCTACAGGGAACCAAAGTGAACCTTCTAGGGAGCCGGTTAAACCTAGCCGGAATTCTATCAGTATTGATCCTCGCAGTGAAAGTCGCGTCAGTCTTGGGATAGAAGGTATTCAACCACGTCGAAATTCCATTAGCGTGGATGACCGATCAATGTCGGTCCGATTTCCCACAAGTCACGGAGCATCAAGTAGCATGGGCAGTCATGGCGCATCAAGTAGCAGGGGACCATCTCAAAGCACAAGCAGTGGAGGAGGGGGACTACGACGTGGGGTTACCCGGCTAGGATCAAGGTTCATGAATATCTTACCAGGATGAGGCCGGCGTTAGTTTTATATAATATTTTTATATAATTTTTTTTAAAAGTTACCCTTGATAGATCGATGTAAGGGTTGATTTTATGTTATTCGGTGAAAATAGCTGTAATTTTAATATTTATGGTTGACTAAATTCATAATATTTTGCATCTACAATAATTATTTATGGATTTTTTTAATTTTTTTTCCGCGTAGTTTTGCAATCCTAAAAATGAAACAAATTAGAAGCAGGGCTCCTCGGAAATAATATCTTAGGTATTTTAGCGATTTTATGTTTTTTATGCGTTTGACCTTATGGTATGAAACTTACAGGCATGAGAGTCCAGCGCCTTTATTACCTAATGTGATTTTTTATGAATTTGTTAAAATTTTTTCGCGTAGTTTTGCAATCCTAAAAAGTGACGGAATCAAAACCAAATACAAAATATAAATATCACAATAAATATCACACTCGTACAAAAATATAAATATCACAATAAACATCACACTATTCTACTGATGTCGATCACGACGGAACCATCCCTGAGAATGAGATAAATCCCATGCAGCACCAGGCAAGTTTCGAGGCTCTCGGCCGGGAGCAAATACTGGGGGAAGAGGGGGGATGATAATTCGTAGAAAATGGAGTGGAATGACGAGGCGGTCTGCTAGATGAGGCCCTAGAATCGCCGAATGGATGGTGCGACATAAGTGTGAATGAGTCATGCAGTGGGGTACCGTATGCCTGGTAATAAGCATCAGCCTGAGAGATAGGTGTGGGGGTAGGCACAAAGGGCTGACTGTACCCTCCTCCATACTGAGTCTGAGTATATGGTGGAGGGGAGGATAAGGACTCCCGTAGGTGAAGTACTGTGTGCTGTGAGGTGGAGGCCGCGGCTGTGTGGTCTGGGGCTGCGAATGGGGTGGAGGCTGCGGCTGTGTGGTCCGGGACTGCGAATGGGTTGGAGCCTGCGGCTATGTGGTCCGGGGCTGCAAATGGGGTGGGACCTGCAGCTCTGTGATCTGAGGCTAGGAATGGGGTCCTGTGGATCCGGAATGAGGCCCAAAAACACTCGAATGTGACCGTCTGCTCCGAACCAGAGGCTGACTGGGTCGTGGAATATCAAAAAATGTATCCCAATCATGCAGACTAAAATCATCCTGTTACAGATAATAGTATAAAAATAATAAAAATATTTCAAATAATTATAGAATATTAACCATAAAAGGAACAATAATATTAATAAAAGTGATTGAAAAATATATTATACCCGCATGAAAAGCTGATCCTCAACAGATCCCGGCTCTGGCGCATCATCCTCATCATCCGTATCAGGGATAGAGTCGATGTCTGAATGAAGACCCTTCGACTCTAAGAGTCGAGATAATCGATCAGGCTCGTCAACAATATCCAAGGACGTGCTGCACCCCCTCAACAATTGCTTCCCAGCACGACGAAATCCCTTCTTGACAACCCATGCACATCATCGCAACGCCTCCCGCAAAGTATGCTTGACCTGTTCAATTTTTGTTAGCCACTGAATTATTTATTAGACACAAAATTTTGCGTAATGTAACTTACCAAATTCATGTGACCGGGCGTCTTGCGAAGGTATTACAAGTTGCGAGCCGGACCAGATGCTGCCCCTTCAGAAATTCGCACAAGATGCGCACCTCCGTGTACGCTCAACCAGCGTCGATAGTCGCTCCAAATATCTTCGCTCCACGGCCTATCCTCTATCACCCTAGCCTCATTAGTGTTCGCCCACTTGTTGACCTCAGTCATAAATATTTGATGCCAGTTAATACCTCGATAGGTATTATGCTGGTTTCCTATCAATTCCTCCATTCTCGACCAAAACTGTTTTATTCAAATCACAGTTAATCAACAAAATGTAATTGCGAGAATTAAATAATGAAATTAGTAATATGAAGAGTTAAATATACCTCAGATGGCGGTGCGGGAACTGTCTGATAGAGCATAAACTGATGCATGACACGATCTACGTGGTGCCACATCACGATCCAATAATGAATACATGGGATGCGGTCCCTGATGTGATCATATGGCCTCCACACGACATGCTCAGGCTTCATTTTCATGCAGACATCCCTTGCATATTCTATTCCACTACGAGTAGGGCCGGTGAACTTTTTCGATTTATGTCTCGTCGTCCACTTCCTGCATTTCCATTTTGTTGTTTGTTAAAGTTAAATAAAATATATTTTAAATATTACAATTAAAATCAAATCAACATACCTCCCATAAGACGGACACGAGTCAATACTTGGTAGACCCCAACCATCAAAATCCTTCGTGATCGACGGCCGACTAAGTAGTAATCTTGCATACGACCACAACTGCAAGAGCAACCAAGGAGCACCAATATTTATATTGTTATTAATGAAGGCAGTGTCCAAGCCTCGGTATAGCATGGCAAGAGTGGCATCACCCCAATTGTACTGCACCGAGTTACTAGAATGAAGATCCTGCAAAAATGAATTATTTTTTTAAGGAATATCATCAACTCTTTCATATATTTAATTTCTTATTAAAGTGCAATAAATGTGAGATATTTACAAATATCATAAGCGTAATTTTTTTTCCCACATCATTATTTCTTGGCTAACCTGCAATAATTGCAAATATAAACAAGGAACCGAGTCACCCGTGCCGTCAGGAAATAACTCGCACCAAAAAATCTCCAACACGCAAGCACGTGTGTATCTGTCGATCCTCGCTACGTTATTCGTGCCAAACCCCCCAATCTGATTCCAAATCTTACGCAGTTCCTTTAACTTAACGGAATGAGATTTCCTGCATTATATTATTAATGTAATTTGATTGTAAGAACTATATATATTTAAAATTAACATAAAAATAAATGTTTTAAAACCTTCTTACTTCTGTTGTTTTTTCCTGAAGCACTTCTCAACTATCTCCATGTCTGTATCTTCCGGCAACGCCAAATCCTGGAGTAACTGTATGGCGTCGTAATCGGTCCGTCCAGTAACGGTTCTGCCAGGCGTAGGTAAACTGTATAAGAAGGCCACATCTTGCAAATAGTTCAAATTTTATACATATATAGTTCAAAAAAAATATTACAAATAGGTATTGATCCGTAACTCTAGAGTGACCGTCATCTCGCCAACGTGCGGAAAAAAGAAAGTGTGGGTCTCTGGCCTCCAGAACATGGCTAGACCCTGCAAAAGCAAATGATCGAGCTGCATATGACCTAACTGAACGAAATGTATCAGTCCAAGTGTCATCAAACACTCATCCACCTCAGCAGTTCGTGACATCTTAGTCCTATGTAGTACTGCCCTTCAATGCTGTATATATATTTTTTTTAATTATTTTAAAAATACTACCAAAATAGAAATATATAAGTAAAAAAACTAAAAGAACAATAATAACTTACACCAGTGCCACGAACTTTCGACTCATCCAAATGCAAGAAACGATCTGCATTAACAGGACCGGGGGGAACAACAGGAGCGGCTGATGTAGAAGCCTCGGCATCAACAGAAACGGTAGATATAGAAGCGCCCGCATCTCCACGAAGCCTCGTAGATCTACGAGATGGTGCCTCTGGTACTCTTCTTCTCGGTGACATTTTTACTACACTACAATAAAATTTATCAATGTAAATAATCTAATAAAATTTCGGCAGCATCTTCTCTATACCTGGAGTGTTTTCGAAAAAAAAAACAACCAAATCCCCCTAATTACAAACCCAAATCTCATACAACAACATTTCTAATTTTCTATTTTTTTACATATTTTTAAATTTTTTAGAATAATTATTCTAATTTTTCATTTATTTACCTCAATAAAATAAATTAATTAAATGTATAAATATTAAAAAAATAGTCACCTCGACTAGAGGCGCTGCTTGTCTCTTTTTAGAAAATTTCTCTACATTTAAAAAATTATTCTATCAATTTTTTTTATTTTATTTGCTTTTTCTAATTTATAATTAACTTATCCATAATTATAAAATGTACAAAATAATTCTAAAAAATTTTGTAATTACATATTATAATTATTTCTAATTATTCTGATTTTTTAATAATTTTTTCATTATTTCTTCAATATTTATTCTATTTTTTTTATAAATTACCTAATTAAACTAATTAAATTAAATAAATAAACTAATTAAATTCAATAAAAAAAATTTTATATTACATATTATAATTATTTTTATTTATTCTGATTTTTTACTAATTTTTTCATTATTTTTTCAATATTTAATCTATTTTTTTAATTACTTACCTAATTAAACTAATTAAATTAAATAAATAAACTAATTAAATTAAATAAATAAACTAATTAAATTCAATAACAAATTTTCAAATTACATATTATAATTATTTATATTTATTCTGATTTTTTACTAATTTTTTCATTATTTTTTCAATATTTAATCTATTTTTTTAATTACTTACCTAATTATACTAATTAAATTAAATAAATAAAATAAATTTGAAAAAAAAAACTAACCTGGAGAGAGGAGAGGAGGTTCTGTCTCGCGCGAGAGAGAGAGAAGGGGTGGGAATGAGGGGGGTCGCTGTCTCGCTTATATAGGAGGGGAATACTTGGATCGGCGATTGGAACGCCGATCCAAGCGTTCTGTATTTTCGGCGATCCAAACGCCGATCCAACGATGTTATTTTTAAAATTCTGAATTTTTAACCGTTATTATCATAATTCGTGTAAACAGTAACTTTACTTTTAATTTTTTCGGAAAAGCAAAAGTATTCACTCTATTCACACAGTCACACTGAACCCTAGCAGGTGAACCCCACAACGTACGGCTATTACAAGGTCCTGCAATTCTACTGCCCTCCTTTTGAACTAATCTGAACTGTCAATTAAAATCCAACAGTCTTGAAAAAAACCCTTCTAGCCCTGCTATTCGGAAAGAAAAGCAGGGGAGGAAATATCTCACCGAGCACGGCGGAGAGAGATTTATAATACCCGAGCTGACGCCAGGCTTTTATCTATCTGGATTTGGATACTGTTTAAGGATACTGCCGGGTCGCTGTCAGACTTGCACTAAAATCCGAATCCGATAGATCTCCTGTCTAGTCTTCTCTTGCTTCCCTCCTCTAATTTTAAAGCCTCAGTCGTTCCCACTTCCCAGGTACGCCTAAACCTGTAGATCCTTTTTGAATTGCTCATAATTTGGTGCGATTTAGACTATTTATTCCCTAGTGATCTCTTTGTCAGAAAAGGGTTACTCGTTATCTTGCTTCTTTTCTTAAAAATTTGGAATAAATTTGAAAACAAAAATAGAGGGGAGCAATGTTGATTTTGATTACTTTTTGGCAGAATCAAGTGGGAATTCAAAGTCATTAGGATTTCGTTTTGAACTGATTGTTAAAGAAGTCAACATTTACTCTCTGGTACCTTTTCAAAAAATTAAGGTGTTCAATTCAGTTCCTACATACTGAAAAATTGGAATGATTAAATACATAAACTGGTAGGTTCCCCTTTTTTTTGGGTGTGTTGGTAACAGTGCAAGTCTGGAGCCATGAGCTAGCTAACTCAGATAACCTTTTGTGTTTGTTTTTCTTTATCAATTGAATAACCAAAGGCAAACTTTGAAGGCAATTTACTTTCAATTTATCTGAAACATGCCCGTTGGGAGTTTCTCCTTTGACGTAATTTACATTTGGTTTTATCGGTCAATATAAGCAATCTAATATAAAGGAAATTTGAATTTAAGGTGAATTTGATACTTAATATATTGTCTAACTTATTAATTTTCTTTGTACTTGGTTGAATGGGAGACTTCCAGGAACTGAATATTTCTCTTTCAAATAGCCTACCCCAACTTGTTTGGGACAAAAGGCTCTGACTGACTGACAAATATAAGTTTGAACACATATTTTGAACCTTTTGGTTATGTTTAGATGGATGATGAACAGTTGCTAAACACAGAATAACAGTCAAAGACAATGATTTTGCTTATTCTGTCTTGACGTTTCAAATATGTTGACGCGAAGTTGTCTGGTACTTGTTGGGTACTTTTATGATTCAGTGAAATGTTCTCATCTAATGTTACTGAATAGAAATAATATTAACCTTTGCATAATGGAATGGACTTACTTTCATATTGTAGAATGCAATTTTTTGAGCGTGAGTAATGAAGTATACCAATGCCCTTTTAATTATTAATTAATTATAGACCAATCTGCTTTCAGTTATTCATTGGTCAATCGCTTAAGCACATCAAAATGCTGTGAGGCACATGGCCAGAGTAAAGTTGCATTCCTCACAGCAGAGAAAGCATAGATGATATTTGCACTGTGCTTCTGTGCTTGATTGCTTTTTGTGGCAATGGTTTTAGGCGTTCATTAGGATACATCAATTAAGACCATTGATAAGTGAAAACAATGTTGCATTTGGAGCTACTAACTATATTAGTGGTAGGTTCCAAGGAAAACCACTAGTAACTTGCAACTTGTCTATACATTCCAGAACCATCTACCTGTGGATTCCTTTTTCATTTATCATTTTGATCTACTGCTTCCAATTTTGGAGCTCCTATGTAATTGGCGTCTTTATGTCATTGTCATATAACCTCTAGTTTTGAAATTCAATGATAAAAGTTGATTAAACTATGTGCCTTTGGAACAAATCATTTTGTTTGTTTTCCTGTTCTCTTTCAGAAACATATGGCATATAAAGCTAACTTTTGAATGTCAGTTGTTGGTTGTTGCTACCTGCCATCGAGTATAATGACTGGTTTAATCTTAATATGATCTCCTAGGAAAAAGAAAATATGATGATACCTGCCTTGATACTTCTGAAATGGCATAGTGGAATGGACTTAACTTTCATATTGTAGTCAGAAAATTGTTTTTATACTATGTGAAAAAGCCAGTTCTGCACTTCAAACTATTTTTTCAATAAACAGCTAATTTGATTCCAAATTTTTGCAAATTAGCTGGACTGAATTATGTCTTCTTCTGTGATATCAGGGAATCACAAATTAAACCTCATCCTGGGAACCACTACATGGAAGGAGAGAACAATGGTGACTCCTTATCTGCTGGAGTTGAGACCCCTGCATCGCCAGAGGCAAAAACAAACAAAGTGGCGACACCGAGCCTTGAAAAGTGTTTTGTGCAGGTACAAGGAATCCTAGACCAGAATCGATTGCTCATAAACGAGATAAACCAGAACCATCAGTCGGGTGAGCATGACAACCTTGGCCGCAATGTAGCTCTGATTCGCGAGCTCAACACTAACATTTCTCGTGTGGTGGAGCTCTATGAAGACCTATCGCTGTCCTTCACCAAATCTGTTAGTGGCAACTTGGTGTCTCTCTCCCAAAGGAGCAAGGCCTGCCAGAAGAAGGTCAACTTGGTGCATCTCTCCCAAGGGAGCGGGAGCAAGGCCTGCCAGAAAAGAGGCCATGGTGAGGAACGCTGATCACAGAAATAGAGTCATTCTCTCCTCTTTTGAATTTGTCAATGGTGTTGTTATTGGTGAAGTTTAAAATATTTAGACCTATGTTCTGCCCTGGGTTTTGGTGATAGCCAGTGCTTGGAAAGGAAGAAATCTATAATCTAATAATTAGTTATTATAATTGAACTGGGTGATATGACTTCAAAGCTGAGCATGTATAGATTTCAAGGAAGACATTTTCAGTTTGAATGCAAATCATGAGTTCATGACAGGATTTTCAAAATAGATAGAACAAGTCCTTTTTTTTCTTGCTTTCTGCTTTGTCATAAGATTTAAATAACTCTTTTTGTTGGATGACAGTTATACTGACAAGTTTTGCTATGAGATACTGAATTTGGTCTTTGATTTCGCAGAACTCAAGTAAAATCCTGAGTCCTTACAAATTGTTTTTGTATTGTTCTTTGTTTCTGTCAGCCAACACTAATATCGCTTCTTGGTTGAACTTTTTTCTGTTTTGGTGAGAAACCCATAATATCTAGTTTTTATATGAATATAATGCAATTTTCTGGTGTCTCTCAATGGAAGCCTTTTACAATTCATTCGTGTCACCTTATTTAAATCTAGATGTTTCTGTCGCGGCTCCGCCGCAACATGTATTTACTTCTCATGTATGGTGGTAAGTTCGTTATAGTACTTGTACTTGTATGTTAATGTGCTGTACGCGCATCTCTACATGGTATGTTAATTTTTCTTTTTCTATTATAAAAATATGAAGGTGGGAGGAAAAAAAGGATGGTCAAAGCAGAATAAGTGGAGGATAAAAAGAGGCAGGAAAAAAAAAAAAAATTTTCTTTCATTTTTATTTTTGAGGAGGGCACATCATTTATTAGGGAACATTATAAAAGGAGGTCCCACAAAGTTAGAAACAGTAGGTCGATGATGACCGCTAAGTTGTAGAATAGGAGCATGTAAAATAAAATACACATAAATTATGGTGAAACCAACCTCATGCAACCCAACCTGTAACGGATCATAATAACTATAAAATTCGACTTACAGTCATTCATTTACCTACAAAATAATTGGTCACAATAAATCCTAAACATTCTAGCATGTATGCATCTGGACGCAACACAGTACATATATAATTTTGCAGACCTAGATAAGCACTGGTTCCGCCTAGCAATGCAAGCATATATGGTTCAGCCAAGCCACGTTGCATCAAGTGCAAAGAAATTAATTGAAGAGAACATCTCATCTCCTAAGGGGCCACGTGAGTCCCAGTTCGTGCAACTCTTCATACAACAACGCACTTTATACAATTGTATGGGTTAGTATGACCTACCACATATAACTCGCACAGAAGGGTGCCTCAAAAAACACAGCTTCATACTGTTCATTTCTTATTGAGGATATATGATTTTTTCAATTTAGACAATTACTTCTACAAAACGGAGATGCCTTTCATTTTTTTTTTAGCAAGACCTTACTAGCTGGCTATATTGTGGTTAAGACAGGAAAAGTTCTTGTGATGGAAATTTGATCAAATGATTCTAGCAAGAACAGTGGCTGGTACAGTGATATCAAAGTATAAAGAGGAAAATATCGGAGAACACTGGATTTCGGTTGCTGGTTGGTATGGGTTGTACGATATTCAAAACTTTGAGAAATACTTTCATCTGTTAATTATTATTATTATTTTTTTGGGTAGACCCGAGACATGCTTTCGAGATTTACCGTGTACGCACCATGAGTTCTTTTTCTTTCCTTTTTAGTAAAAATATATTACATCGTCGACAAAATATACGGTTGTGATTCAATAGCGCCGTCCAGAAAAATGCTTCCCTTTGGAAAGAGACTAATTAGTAATTATTAAGGATTCAACGCTAAGGTGACCTAGTATACACCTTCAGCCATTCCTTATTTACTGAAAAAAATTAACTGAGTGGCTGGTCAATCTTTAACTAATTTTACTAATAAATAGTCAAAATAAGTTACTTTTTTCGGAGCAGTGACACCCAATTTTTCCTTATTTGAAGTACAAGTTCGCAAGTAGCATAATTATCTGCTATGTGTAAATTAAGTAGAAAACTTGCATTTTACCTAGCTAATACATGCCTTGTACACATTACCTAGATAAAAAAAAAAAAAAAAAAAAAAACCCCTTGCAAGCGGTAGTAGAAAAACTCTTTATCTTAAAAATCAAAATATCTTTCGTCAAGCCTATTTGGAGAAATGCCTCTCGACTTACAAATCATTGGTATTCAGTTTGATCGTGTTCAAGCATCACGAGAACATTGTGAAGCAATGTTTAAAATACCCTACCGGACCGGCCGGTTCAACCGGAAAAACCGGGAACCGGACCTTAATCCGGTAGGGTTAAGCTTAAAAACCGGATGACCAAAGAACCCGAAAATACCGGCTAAATATCGGTAAAACCGGAGAACTTTATGTATCAGACCGGCCGGTTTCTCTTTTTCGCTGGCCTAATTAAGCGAGTTCGCGCCTCATGCGGACATGCCATTAAAAAAAAAACTCTAAGCGCCTCACTTCACGCCACGTGATGGCAGTTCAAAAATTACAGATAGATGAGAGGGCAAAATATTGACAAGCAAATCGAGGATAGAAGTATCTCCATTTCTTTCATCTAAGCCATATAATTGGTTAATAGGTTTCTTGAAAAAAAAAAATTAAAAAGTTTTGATAATGGAGTGGATAAACTTTATAATTTTTTTTTTTTTGCCTTTATTTTTTTGGCAACTCAATAAAATTTGTATTCTACCGCCCATCTCTTCAGTTCACAGGGAATTAAAGGAAATGATGGACCCACTCCCCATTTACATTAATTCATTCCTTTTAAACAGAAAGGAATTGATTAATAAACATTTGGATCTTTTTCATATATTAGATTAGATTAGATGAATCAATTATTTTAGAAATTTTTTTTTACATATATGTTCTTGCTTAACCTTTTAATAATTAAATTTTATGTTTTGAAAATAATTATATAATATCATCCGATTTTTAGAACCGGTTCAACCAGTTATACCAGTAAACCCCGCACCCATAGCTTGACCGGTTTGACCTCCGGTACGGTATTTAAAACATTGTTGTGAAGTGCGACATTCATGTTTTTCTACTATTTGCCAACCAGTAACAACTTATCTGTCTATTACATCTTGTAAATGTTTTAAAAACTGTGCTTAAAGCTTGCATTTTTCAAGTAATGTTTGATGAGAATATATGTTCATTTTAGCTCTCCAAATATTCTGGTCCTCTACTTTTGTGAAATCAAATGGTTTTAACAACTGAAAATTGCAACGGTATCAGGTTGTGGTTCTGCTAAATATTTTATGACCGGGCCTGCGGGCCTGAACAGATGTTTTGACTTATTTTTTTTTTTCTCTAAAAATTGGTAGCGCAGAATTTTTTTTTTCTTTTACCTAAAAAAAAAAAAATCTCATTTTCAATCAAGTTTAGTCTCTTTTTTTTTTTTTTTTGGAAATAAGTGGGATAACCCACCACTTTTCCATTTCACTGAAAAAGCATCACATGCAATACAAGCAAAGCCAAGTCTATATCGAATGAAAAACAACCACTCGGGCACTGGTACGTATTCAGGTTGTAAACTTGTAATCTGCTGCTACTGTTGAGTTTTTGTATCTTTTTTCATAATTTAAGATAGTTTATCTCAATATATAGATTATATATTCACAATCTGAGTACAGAAAAGCTAGCCAAATCAAAACACACATGGTTCTTTCTGATCTTTTTGATGGGGGGAAAAAATCAAATGCAAATGACATTAAATACAATAAAACTTGATCATGAAATAGCGAAATACACCAATCTAGAACTTCAACTATCAACTCACCAAAATATTGGAACGGCTGATGAAGCAAATTAACATGTCATGACATACTTAGGAAGACAGCAGTATCCTCACCAGTGTTTAAAATCGGTGGAGACAAAACACCATCCCTAAAACCAGATTAACATACAAAAAAAATTCAGAAAAAAATAAATTGTTGAAAAAGACTACAGAAACCTAGCAACACCCAAAACGGACTCAAAAATTAAAACACCTAAAAAACACAAATAACACAATGCATAGCATTTATCAATCCCTCCTTGCCACCATGGGAACAGACATCATTCGTTCTAGTCATCCTCGTCACTGTCACCACCATCACTGCTACTTCCCAAATCACCCATCACTGCCGGTGTAGACGGTCCTACTTCTGGGATGGCCGGTGCAGCACCAGGTCCCACAGCCACACCACCACCTCCAGTTTGAGCTTGTGCAGAAAGGCTCATCACCCTCATTTTTTCAAATACCTTGGGCATCAATTCGTCCAAGGCATTACCCACAGCCCACACCTCATGAGCAGAGAGCTCAGCAAAGTCGCTTCCGCTATAGCCTTCATAAAGCATTGCACGTACCTCAACCTGGTTGTTGGCATTTTCACCTTTTACCACCTTTTCCGTCAAATTGTTAAGCCTCTCTTGCATATATGCCAAGTGGTTGGTCATCTTGCGTGTGCGCTCGAGCTCAGGAAGGTTGTTAAATTCTGTCAGGGTGCATCTCGCATCCAAAGGTTGCGGCCATACTTGTGGCACATCTTCCTCTGGGCTATAAATGATTCCACAAGCATCAGTGCCACATAGTACACTGATCTCCTCCACCTTTTTTAGAATGCCCCTGCTCCGTTTCCGGAGTGTGGAGCGTCTACTAGCATTGTTCCTAATATATTCGAGTTTCATCTTACTCCTGGCCATTTTTGCCTTGTTTTTCTTTCTTTCTTTGTCTTTTTCTCAGAAGCTTGGTGTTTAGAGGGAGTACTTGTTATTTCCAGAAAAGAATGACAGCATATTTATAGAGAAAAATTAGGGTTTTAGAGGGTTAGAAGGGGATCAAACAAAAAATCATAATGTGAAACAACAGAATGTTCAACCTTTTTCTTTTTTTGAGGCATCTCCGTCGTTGATTATAATCATTTCATAACTTTCTTTGTGCCAACTGCTAACGGGTTAACAAGACAAGTGCACGGTTTAGATATGTTGGCGTGCACCTATAGTTTTCTGAAAATTTTGATCCAATTATTGGATATGTACAATGCACGTATTACTTATGGAAAGCTTGCTGGAGAATTATGTAGTGATGTAAATAATAATGTCGTATGTAAAATTCATATTGTTCAACGCAATGAATCATCACATCCAGTTGTCAAATTTCCTTACAAGTTTTTAACAAAAGCGTACCCAACATCAGAAAAGTTAGAAAAGGATTATAAACGCATGGATTCAAGAAATATTACACGCTAGATCTAGCGTGTATCCACATGTTTGTGCCGTTCGATCGATTTGATATATATGTTGTTGGATATCAATCGCTAGATGAACATATCTACCTATATTAATGGTAGATTGAACAACATATCTTTATTGTCTAACATTATTTTTTTTTCTTTATTGTCTGGTTGATGCACAAAAGCTGTACTAATATGGCCAGGCAATTTAATTTGTCGATTTTTCAGTAAAATGCAAGGCTTATAACTCTAATACATTTCGATTTCTGTTTGACCCTATTTTATGGTGCCAATTTCATGAAAATAATGGAATAATTTCATGAATTATAAATGCAAGGATTTTGGGAAAATCATGGAAAATATCAAATAGAGCTCAAAAATTATGCAAAAATACCGAAAAATCCAGTAAAGGGTAAAGAAAATTATGGTGCTTTCATAATTCCCAAAGAAATTATAGAACTCCTATTTTATGCAAAGAGGCCCTTAGATTTGAGGAAAATAAATAAAATAGGTGGAAGGGTCTTTTCCAAAAATTCTTGGCACCAATGGATTCTACACAATTTTATAGGGCTGTGTACAAAATTTCATAAAGAAATTCGAATGGAAAGGGCATCATATAATTTTTCTACTTTCAGCAGCTAAAAGAAATTAAATAGACCCTAAAATGGACAGATCCATTTCACCAAGGAAAAAAGAGAAGGGGAGAACGAAATTTGATTTCTCCCTCCGTAAGTAAACCCATTTCAGATGCTCCCGGATCATTGCTCCTTAGTGTCTGACAATTGGTGAAGTGATTTGCGGCTCACGAAAAATCGAGTTCAGGCGGGAGAAAAAGGAAGAAAGGTCGCTGAGTTGAAGATCGACTCCCTCAGGCTGAATAACGAGATGCATCCGGAATCCTTTAGTAATTAAGGAAAAGAGAACACTTGACCCCACTAACAGCGATCTGGTGTATTGTATACCGAAGGTAGCTAAAGAATGAAAAGAAGAAGGGAAGAGGATTGCAACTGAAAGTCGTTGGAGAAGGAGGAGCGATAACCGCCGGGCTAACAGCTGTCAAAGAGTGAACCAGAGGCACTAGACCCCTTCTTGGACGCCTATAAATAAGGGTTAGAGAGGAGAAATCAGAGGAGGCTCCCAAGTGGATTTTAGATTTAGGATTCCATAAAAAAAGCTTAGGTTTTAGAGAGAAAGAGAGAGGCATTTAGTGGAACAGCTATTGAGCATTGTAAAGAGAGCAAGAAAGGCGAATAGAGCATCTGTAATTGAAGGTAGTTTTGTGTACTTGAAAGTGTAGAAAGGATATGAATGTGATCTACACTCTCTCTTGAATGAATTTGATGCAAGTTTGAATGAAAACGAAATTTGTTTGATTTTTGTGAATCTACAGTCGTTCTGTCTTCTCTTTTCGATTCCTCTTCAAATTGCGAATGTCTTTGATCCAGTTTAGTATGCCTGATGTCAATCGAGTAAGTTTTAGTGTGCATTTTCTCTTTCAAATCGGAGAAGAGGATTAACCAGGGAGCACGGCTCCCATGGCGAATCTTCAATTCCGAGGAGAAAGTTCAGACCTTTAATCTTTTGAAAATGAATTGAATTGTTTAGTTTTGAAAATGTGGACTTTTTCGTCATCCCTCGAAGAATGAAATGGGTTTCCTCGAAAAATTAAAATAAGTCTTAGATTCACCTCCCTTAAGGTTCGATCTCTGCGCCGAGCATCTCTTGACAACAAGAGAACCAGAACAAGAGTCGCTTCTTATAAGGGTTTATTAATTTTGCGGGTCATTTCTTTCCAATAGGTGCAAACTCCTATTGTTAATTACCTCATAGTTGCCTACGAGAACCTCTGATTAAGGGGTCTAAAGAAAAAACGTAATGGGCTAGGAAGAATCGTCTCTTAAAGTAACTTAATTGGTGGCACCAGACCTAATTAACGGGACTCAATTTAGGGACTTCTATAATTCTAAAGGGTCTAAGAAGAAGGTTAGTTTTGGTTTTCGCTTGGAGACAGAAGCTTCTTCACTTGGAGTCGTTTAAAGTCGTTTAAAGTTGATTAAAGTTGATTAAAGGTTGATTAAGGTTCTTTACATTTATTCAAAGTTGTTTTAGAGTTATTTAAAGTTGTTTGAGGTCGATTTGAAGTTGTTTAACAGCTCTCGGGACAACGGCTGGCCTTCTTGTGAGAGTGAAAGAAATTTTACAACCTTCGGGGCCTCTGAGGCGGCCTTCTTGTGAAAGTTGGTTCTTTTACAACCCTAGGGGCCTCTTGGGTGGCATTCTTAATAAGAGTTGGTTCTCGGACCCGTTATCGGCTTCTTATGAGAACAAAAAGAGTTTTACAACCTTCGGGGGGGGACTCTTAGGCGGCCTTCTTGTGAAAGTTGGTTCTTTTACAACCCTAGGGGCCTCTTGGGCGGTCTTCTTAATGAGAGTTGGTTCTCGGACACTTTAGCGGCTTCTTGTGAGAACAAAAGGAGTTTTACAACCTTCGGGGCCTCTTAAGCGGCCTTCTTGTGAAAGTTGGATCTTTTACAACCCTAGGGTCCTCTTGGGCGATCTTCTTAATAAGAGTTGGTTCTCGGGCCCTTTAGCGGTTTCTTTTGAGAACAAAACTGAATTCTTCAGACGGGGGATCATTTGATAAGAATTCAATTCCAAGTCATCTGAGGTTGATCTCAACCCTAGCGAGAGACTTTTTCTCAAACGAAGAGGTTTCGGCTTTGTCTTTGGGTTTTGCGTTTTAACTTTTTTATTTTCTGACGTTTCTCTTTGGATATTGGTGACTTTTACGATTTTTATTCACTTTGGCCTTTCATACTTTTGGGTTTTAGAAATCGTTTTTATAATTTGGAAAATACTTATTCTTGAAGATAGTTGACATTTGAAAATATCAATTATAAAATCACTTGCTATTTGAAGGTACTTAAGTTTTGGATTTGCAAATTTCATTAGTAAATTTTATTCTCTTAATCTCTTTATAGCTTTGAAAATGTTTACCTTTGAAAATATTATTTGGGATACTCTTCATATCATGCAAATAACCAAATCTAATTTTGGAAATTTTGTTAAAGAGAATATTAGACAATTTACTATATTTCTAGGTTTGACAAAATTTATTTTTATAATGAAAATACTTCAAAAATACAAAAGGCCACTACTTTGACACAATTTCATATCAAAGTATCAGCGAATTTGGTTTATTTTGATTTTTTTAGAATTTTACGGATATTTTATTTGTATTTTCCCGAGTTGTATACTATTTTAAATGAATTTTCTAAATTTCTGGCTAACTTGGCATTTTCTGATTGGTCCACGTCAGCTCCAGAGACGAGTTGGCAGTCGATTGGACTTGCTGAGGTGTCGGTGAAGAGATTAAGCGCTGGGCTTAACTGCTTTTAGGTTTCTGGGCCCTATCTTTTATTGGGCTGAATTCACAACTGGGCCTTTAATTTTCTCCTTTCTTTCTGATTTACAGCCGTCTCCCGTGTAACGGATGACTGATAGGTCAAGTGACCCATCAGTCACAGAGGATCCGACAGAGGAAGGGCGCTGAAATTCGACTGAAGAGGATGGGTTTTCGTTAATGGGTTCGTTTGACGACGGGCTTGGATCCGTTTACACTTCTGGCCATCGCGAGTTCGGGGAAAGGGTTCTACATCACCGTGAAGTTGAGGAGAAGACGAGAGTGAGCTCCATTTCTGTCGCGTCACCTTCAGTGATTAGCAATCGAGTTTTATTCAATTAGGTCCATGTATTTTTAAATTCTCATTTTCTGGCGATCGCCGAGACCAAGCTTGACAGGGATAGCTTTGTTAGAGTCGTGACAGAGAGGAGAGAGAGAGTATGCTTAATTGGGGTTGCGTCGCTCTAATTTAATGGTGGGGCTGAGTGTTGGTACGGTATACAAATAAGCTTAATAACGAAAGAGAAATTGAGAATTTCTACTCTCTGGCCAAGGATTCCTCTCTCAGTATATACGTGCTGTATGTGTTGAGAACTTGGTTAGGGCTCGATATGTGGGTTGTGGATGATCCTGCATGGCTTCTGGGGTGCCTCTTTTATAGGAGAACCAGATGGGATACTGTGGATGGCACCAATTATGTGTCTCCTGAGAGGATTTGACAATTCTGCCCCTGGTGGATATTTTGGTCATTTCCTTTTCTATTTGAATAGATGTTAACTGTTCAAAGGCCTTCAATCATCAATTGACTTGTTATTTATTACCGATATCAGAGTTGAGCTTCATTCACCCATAGTTTTTGACTGAGTTTAAGTAAATAGTATAGCTGCCTTTACTTGGGTATTTATCAATTTCACTCAAGGTAATCCCTCAACCTCTTAGGGATACAACACTTGTGATGTTTCACATTGGCTCCTACTTCATCATCATAACTATCTAATCCTTCATATCGAACTCATGATGCTGTCAGATTAGGCGTTTTACAAAAAAGTATTCTCATATGTTGAGTTTCTTCAGTTCAGTCCATTCTTTCCATCATCATCACCATTTTATTGTTATTATACTATCTCAAATGTTTTCCTGACTGACCCCCTTCCTTAGGATAGTTATTTTATAAAACAAAAAACAAAAAAACAAGAAAAAAGTGTGCAATAGCGTTGTATTTCCAGCAGTAGTAGGAGTTTTCTAATCTACAGCCGTGTAATCTGTTTGGTAAAGCAAGAAGGTTTTCTTTTCTCTCTTTGCAACTCTCTTTGTTTCCTTTTCTGGTCTCATACATACATATTCACAATGTGAAGAATTAACAAAAAATAGCTTATGTAAATATGTATATACATGCATTTAGTTGACATAGGCATTTAGGAAATCATTTAAGGAATAAGTAAAACTCATTATCTTTTTTCTGTATGTATGTCTTGTAGTCTTGTACTCATATAGGCTAAAAGTCACACTTGCATTTGCTGTAATATAAGTAACCATATGAGAAAATAGGCTATATTTGTAACTAATTATGCATATCTGATATTAAGCAAATTATCATGTAAAAAAAAAAGCGGACAATCAAAGGATAGTAGGTTCAATGGACAGCAGGGATTATGGATAGTAAAAAAAATATAAAAAAAGAATGAAAATTGACAGTAGGTTGGAGACCCCTAGGTTGCTCATCTCTAGACACCAATGTATTGTAAAAGGAGAGGCAACCACCGTCTTTACTGCCTATGCCATGCCAAGTAGGAGTCAGGGACTGAAGGTGCTCAACTCTAAAGCAAAGGGCATTTCTTGTCCTAGACACAAACCACCATGTTCATAAGCACATCCTCCTGCCTCTCACAGCCAATGCAAGGCGATTTCGACACCATCGCTCAAAAGCTGTCATTATGCAATTGTGGAGTTACATACCTACAGGGGCATGCCAACTCTCTCTCACACAACTCATCAAGCTCCCTGCATCATCAACAAGTTACAGCAACAAAGAGAGGAGCACGCCACCATAGTTGGTTTCAAACCAAGGTGGTATCTTCGACTGGAGATCAATAATTACCAAATTGATCAATCATACCCCTAATTGTATGTGCTATTGAGCCTACAATATGGTCATTACCTCCCTTGAGTCGACAGAAGGCTACAAGCACCAACTCGCCGCCATGACGGATATAAGTCGGGGCGGAGCCCTATGCCGGAGCCATCAACTAACCAAATTGATGGGATGCCAATGTTGGAGTTGTGTCCTAGAAGTCAATATTTAATGACTTAATATCTTAGTTTATGTTATTGATGATATTTGATCATTTGTTCCTAGAGTTTATTACTGACAGATCATTCAGGTTGAGGATCTGAATTGTAGATCTCTGTGGATCATTCATTAGAATGACAGTAATAAATCTAAATCGTCCGTAATCTTGATAATTAACAAGGAACATTAATTATCATAAAAGATTAGTATGCAAGTTAAGTGATGATTAAGTTCTACAAATCATAGGTAAGGAGTTACCAACTTAATTGCATATGTGTATGTTATTAGAACATATTACAAGACTTGATCCAATGAAATAAACATATGGATTCTGTTATGTGTCATTGTTTATTTCATATGAGTTTGATTCTAAGTTTGAGATGGTTCAACTTTTCCACATGAGGATAGGTTCAATAAATATCGTCTACCGTTGATTCCTGATAAAGGCTGCTATACGGACTTTATTTATGCTCTCTTGAATTGTGCGGGGAAAAGTTGTTCATCAAGAAAATCGTATGTCCCTCATTAGTATACCTAGTGAGTGATGATATCTGTTTGGGCCCCTCGATGGAGTTGAATTGTTTGGCCAATTTATACAATCAACTCTAGATCAAGAAATGTATAATCTGCAAGAATGATACATTCCTATCTTGGATTATACAGTGATATCATGTGACATAAGAATCAGACAAGGAGATACTTTTATTTCTTATGCAGGATTGAGATATTGTAGCATTACATTATTTATGCGAATTGGGAATCATAACGTGTTGCTAGATACCGCTTATGATTATTGGAATTAAATAGCGATTTAATTCCATGGCCAACGTAGCATAAATCCTCAAAGGGTCACACAAATAGGACTTTAAACACACAGTGTATTATTTATTTATTCGTAGCAGTGTATTGCGAAAATATGATAAGTTGATTAATTAATTATATACCGTTACGAACCGTTATAATTAATTAAGTCAAGGAGATCATATAGAAATAAATTAATGCATTAACTAATCCCAAAATAATTATTAATAAGTTAATAGTTAATTTTGTTCAACACAATTTAATTATAGGAATTAAATAGAGCTTATGGACGTTTATTTAATTAGTAAATTAAAGGCCCGATTTGAGTACAAGAGAAAGGTCCATTAATTAATTGAATCAGTGGACATTTAACACACCACAAAATGGGCTTGATAGCCCATATAATGGCTGCACTAATAGGGATAAAAAGGTCCCTAAAGTTTGTGGAGTGGTTGGTCTATAAAAGAAGGTCATTTGGAGAGAGAAACCCTAGCCACCATAGCCTTTTCTCTCCCTCTTCCTCCTAGAACGAAAATTAGAGAGAAAATTTCAGAATTTTCATCTCTTTCTCTTGCTCTTTTCCATCTCATCTAGCTCATGTGTTGAGATTTCTCCCTTCTCCATTAATTAAAGTAGTTAATTGACAAAAGTAGAAGAGAGAAAACCTTGGGGATTAGTTGCTCTCCTCTTCTTTGCTAGCACAAATTGAAAGAGGAGGTGATTAAATTTCTTGGTGGACTCGAGGCGGCCGTCGACGGAGGAGAAGGTGAAGGAGAGCACGCCATCAACTCCCATGCATTGGTCGAGCCTCGCGGATACGATTCCGCGATATGTAATCGATTCATTCCCTTTTCTCATGAGTGTGTTGATTGCTTAGCAAGATCCTTTGTGCTTGATGTTTAATTAAGTTAATTAGTAACTAAAATTGAAAATTGAGCACTTTCTAACAGCCAAGGCTCACACATACTCCATGGTGCTATTCGGCATAATTTCAGGGACTCCAGACCGCCAGGAGCTCACCACCTCCCCCTGAGCCCTACTAAACCCTAGCAGATCGAAGTGGAGGTGATTGCGGAGAAAAAGAAATAGAGAGGCACAAGGAAGGAGTCCTTCGACCCCTTCGGAGTCGTACGATCTTATCCGGCACCATATCGAAGCCGGAAGGCTGTTTGACAAGCTCAATCGACTAGTCATGGCGGGAAACTGTCGGCAAATCGAAGGAGAATGAGAGGAAAAGAGATGAAGAGAGGCGATTTATGTCCCATAGTTGGCATGGACACGGCGCAAGACATAACGGCTAAACCGCAATTGCTGATGAAGGGACCCACGGACGAAAGGATCAACTAGTTCACGAAACACCGGGCGTATAGGAGTAGCAAAACAGTTTTAATGAAAACCGTCCCAAATCTCATGATTTTCTGTGGCTCATTTCGTGTGGTGAGTCAACAAGGTGTAACGATTTATCAACAGCCAATCAGACGGCGCCATGTGTCCCTCCCTCACAACTGAAGTCGCTGTTGACTCCTCTCCTCTCCGTTGGCGTGGACCAATCAGGACCTGCCACATGTCACAGTTGCTGATGTGGCACCATCATATTGCTGGAAACTTCAAAAATTCATAGAAAATCAACCGTAACTCAGAAAAGTGCAAATTAAATTTCTACAGGTCTAGAAAAATATGAGGAATGCAGTCATGCTAAAACCATAACTAAAATCTAAACATAATATTTTTAACCCATTTTTCAAGACCTAGCCAATCATAAATTGCCATATTTATTTAAAAATCCAGCAGTCTTTGAAAATTCATGAAAAATCATAGAAGGTTCAGAAAAATATGAGGAAAATTCTTGGAAACTCAGAAAAATATGGGGAATTCAGTCATGCCAAAACCATAACCAAAATCCAAACAGAATATTTTTAACCCATTTTCTAAAGATCTGACCAATTAGAAATTGCCAGCAACCTCGAAAAATTCATGAAAACCCAGAGAAATATAGAGAACCTATTTGGCTGATCATTATCACCGAAAACCTAACCAAGTATATCCCTACTATTATTTCCTTTAGAGTACTATGGAGACAAGCCGTTCCGGCAGAGGCTCAAGGTTTCGTAATCAAATACTTTATTGTCAAGGAGGCTCCCTGTTCATCTCAAGGAGTCACCAGAAAAATGAGAGGGATTTATTCTGCTAATTACCATAATCGAAAGCTCAATCAGGCAGATCCTTCTCATCAGTTCCCCATCTGATATTATGGAGAAAAGCCGTTCCGGCATAACCTGAAAATGCTAAAAGGCTCTCAATTAAATCACCGAAGGCGTGGATAACATTCTGACATGAAGGAGGCTCCTTGTACATTTCGAAGGGGTCACCAGATCTCAGAGAAGCAGGAGAAAATCCTGAAATTCAAGAAGTCATATAGAAGCACTATCGCGACCGAGTCTGGTGCCCCGCTTATGACTTAAATAAGGCTTATCATAACCCGAGTGATCAAAACCACCAGACGGTCATCATCACGATGGGAATGAAGTCAATGGAGACACTAAGCATTCTTGATAATAACAAGAGTGCTGGTGAAATGATTAAGCTCAATGTTGAGAATCTGGTTGAATTGAGACTTGCTAGTCTCAAAACAACGAGAAATAGACATCACAGAGACTCTGTCAAGGGTCCCAAAATTATATACAAATCAAGTAAAGACCAAATCAAAGGTCAACTGGTGAAAATTCAAATCGAAGGCAGAATTACACCGCAAGATACTACAGGCGAAGAATATGGGTCCATCACCCATGAGCATAACTCTTTGCGATCTGAGAAAAGCTCATGATGCTGTTAAATTTGCGGTTTGTCGCAACGGTGGAAGTCCCGGTTATCTAAGGCACCCGCTCTCGAGAGAGATGGCAAGAGGTCCTATCTTGAGTGTATGCAATCTACCGGCCAGGGATAAACGTTCGCTTGCACTGCTGTTACAAGCAACATCTTGAAACAACATTATGGTCCTATCTAGGATATGCAAACCCAGTCATTATGGACAAATACCATACCATATCATATCATACCACCCATGATTTTAACTTTGGAGAAGAGCTCACGGTTTTATTTCAGAAGGATTGAGTAACTTGCCGTATCAGTGGAATTTATAATACTCGCTCTCTCAAGTAAACAGGAGGTTCTATCTTGAGTATTTACGATATAACCGTCGAGGATATGCCAAGACCGACACTGATGCCACAAGCGACTCCCTTAAATGACACTATGACCCTATTCCACATCATACCGCCACATCCGATGGATCCATGATTCTAATCCGAGTATCATCTTTATCCAAGGCCTTCAACATGTTTCCTGGTTACATTACTCAAATGGATTAGTAATGTTACCCCAAATCCACAACCAGGTTTCAAATAACAAAGCTTACCTCTTTCGGTGCTTGAGGGAAACTACAGCGTACTGGTTGGAAACCGGACGTTACTTGAACGCTCATAAGCTCAAGAGCCCAGCGTCACCTAAGTGACTTTCCTTGATTAGAAGTCAGGCATCACGTCACATTGACATTTGATTAGGAATCAAGCGAAGTTTCAATATTTGGTCAGAGACTGAGCGTCAAAGGAGCGCTCCTATGTTCGAGAACCAACTGTTTACCGCACCTAGAAAGGCCAAGGAGCGTCCGGCCTAGGTAGCACCCGTGTGCATAAGATTTTTCAACGCCCACAAACCCAAGGATCTGGCGTCTGACATATAATATTTTCAACGTTTCGGGTGAGAGCCGAACCATCATTGTAACATCTGACTAGTATCCAGATGAAATTTGGACATTTCAGGTGGCAGCTGAACTGTCCACTGAATGTCTAATTAAGCAATCAGATTCCTTTTAACATTTCAAATAACAGTCGGACTATTGTTTGATATCTTGGCTGGCTACCAGGTATCACCTCAATACTCTGAATGAGGATCAAATTATTGCTCAATATCTGATTGGCGAGCGGACGTCACTTCAACGCTTCGAGTAATAATCAGATCATCTGTCTGATATTCTAGCTAGCTACCAGGTATCATCTCAGTGCTCAATTATGATCGAATCGTCTGCGAAACATCTGACTGGCAACCATATGTCACTTTGAACGCTTCAAATATAATCGGACCAATTGTTTGGTACCTTGGTTGGATACCAGGTATCACCTCAATACTCCGAGTGATAGGCGAATCGTCACTTAACACCTGGCTGGCAACCAGGCGTCTTCGTTTCAGGTGGCAGCTGAATCGATTTTTTGATGTTTGACATGCAATCAGATGCCCTGTCGACACCTCAAGCAACAATCGAATAATATGTCTGATATCCTAGCTGGATACCAGGTATCACTTTAGTGTTTCGAATGATGGTTGAACCGTCTACTCAATATTTGAATGGCAATCAAATGCTTCTGAACGCTCCGGGCAACAATCGGATCATCTGTTTGGTATTCTGGCTGGCTGCCAGATATCACCTCAGTACTTCGAATGGAGATCGGACCGTCACTTAACGTCTGATTGGCAACCAGATGTCTTAACTATTCGAGTGGCAGTCAAATCGTTCACTTGATATCTCGGATGAAAATTAGGTATCATCTCAACAATAAAAATTTGAACATCGCCAAATGTCACTTCAACGATTCGGGAGCAAACCGAATCGTCTATGGAACATCGCCAAATGTCATTTTCAACGGTCGCCAAACCGTCTGCTTAATGTCTTGGTCAGGAACCAGAAGTCATTTCAACGCTCTATGCCCATTGAACGAGCATCAACCCTCTCCCGAGAAAGGCCAAGGGACAGCCGACTCGGGTCGCACCCGCGCGCATATGACTTCAACGCCCATAAATCCAGGGGTCCGGCGTCTACCATTAACGTCCACAAGCCTAAGGGCTTGACGTCAACTCAATAAAAAAAACCCTCAGCACCGCATTAACCTAATCTAACGATCTGATCAAGAGTCGACGTCACTTTCAAACACCCTCGACAGAAGTCAAAAGGGAGTCTAAGAAACCTGCTTTAGGAAATCCATGCCTTAAAAACAGGAAATTCGAACTGAAGAGCCTAAACCTTGATTCCTCACATTACAGAGAAAACTCGAAAAACGAGAAGATCATAAGCGTCCAGCGACGGCAGTCAACCAAAATCTTTACAAGCTAAAAACTCCAGAGACTGCTGTCCCCTGCAATACAAAGTCCACACAAAAAAAATAGTAATATAATATGCTAACATTGCATGATAGTAGTAATAATAATTAAAAAAATAAAAATATAACGCATGGTAGAATCGCTAATTGCATATTTACAATTCCCTAGCAGCTCACGACGCACAATCCTTTGATTTTCCCGATCTAAAGGTGCTCCTGACCATGTCGGAGGTAATTAACAGTAGGGGCTTGCGCCTACTGGAAAGAAGGGACCCCTTCAAATAATAAACTCTCGTGGGAACTCAAGACTGTGCAGTTACCCCTTTTTGGGGTGGTATCGGTATCGGCCTCTTGAGGCTCGCGAGAGGTATCTGATCCGCATTCTTTTTGCCCCTCAATCCGAGATTGGATTTTTTTCGTTTCTTTTCGATCTGAGGGCCGCAAAAAAGTGCGAGACAGCCATTCAAAAGAAATGCTATCTTATCACCATTCAAGAAACGAGGTTTGTTAAATGAGCTATAGAAATTATAACACTTACTAATTTATCATGAAACAAACCCAAAAGCACTGACAGTTCATATGTCATACTGATTTTAGGGAAAAGTAAGACCGCTTCTAATTACAAAGCCACAACTGATTACTGTTTTGATAAGAGAAATACAGCTAAAGCATGTAGTAGCTAGCAAGAACCAGGTACAGAGGATGTTTTCACTAAAGTCCAGAAAAGTTTAGATATCCTATTTTATCAGTATCATATGCTTCTCAATAATTTTGTCATATCATCTCATTAATCTACAATCCAGAAGCCTTAGATCCTACTAAAGTGTTCTTAGAAGTCACAGTTATGCACATTAGTCCAGAACTTAGAGAAATTATAACAAGACTAAATTTCGGCAGCATTTCAGCTTAAAATCTAAGAATTACATGATGGCACTCTAACTCGAGCTATGCAAGCTCTCATCAAAGAACCATGGCCTGAAGCTGAGGAACCCTCAGCTTAGACCGTTAACCATACCTAATCAGGAGGAACCCTCATGATTAAGTCACCTTTCTCCAGCCTAAGCCTAAGGAACCCTTAGCATAGGCTTTAATGGAGGTAGGCAAAGAGAACAGATCAGGAATTGGGGGAAAGAAGGAAACAATTCGAGAAAAGATCAAGAAGAAGAGAAGAAATGAATTGAATTACAGAAACACCATGGCTACATGCAAGATTACCATTAATTTACACTATCTAATTGTCTAAGACCATGGAACCCATGGCTTAGACTCTCAGATCTCAACAACCGATCAAGAAAGACAAGAAGAAAGGCGATTTCATCAAACATTACCTAATTGCGACTTAAAAGACAGAATTAAGAAGTTCAAGCATTCATCAAAACAAGATTTAGCAAATTTCATTCAAGAATCAAACAATTACAAGCCGTTCAATTACGATTTACCTTCCTTCTTACCTATCTTACCTCAGTACAGCTTTCTCTTCGTAATTGCACTTGCAATTTTTCTTTTATTACAGTTCCTAACTATGCACGACAAGTGCTTGTAAAATTGTCTACCTATTCCTTTGTGTGTGTGCGCGCGATATTATCCTAATTCTGGGAAGAAGGTGAAAGTGGAAGTGAAGAACTGGGGGTCCCCTTTCTCTCCTCTGGTGCCTCTATTTATAGGCAATTCTCTGCTCTCCTATTGGCTGTGGAAGCCCGGCGGTTTTCGTAACAAACCGGCTTTAACAAACTTCGGTTGAATCTCCTCCCCTCTTCTTTCCATCTCTCGACTGCTCTTGGTTTACAATGCACCATGGGCTTGTTGGTGAGGCTTGGCAGTTTGCATTCATTTGGTTTTCGATAGTCTAGGTGTAGTCAACTTCATCTCGCGAAGCAGTCAAACATTGATTGAGTTCACTCCCTCAGCGACATTCTTCTCTCTCGCTCTCTGTATGAGCTTGGTACTTAATACACCGCGCACTACCATCGGATCTGTCAACCGTGGTTTAGGGAAAACATGTGCACCCATTTTTTGTTTCTGTACGGAGGGAATTTTGAAAATGTTTCTTGGGCCTTTCTCCATTTGTTTTGGTACTGGAGATGTATGGTTGGCTCTGAAATTTCAATTATCTTCTCGATTTGTTATATTTACTCATTCCCATTTCGTCTCTTCTGTTCCTATTTCTTTACATTATTATACATTGCATGTTTATAGGTTAGATGAGTGTGCTTAAGGCTCCATGTACGCCTATACACTCCTTTTTTATTTCCTTCTCGGATTTTTATGCAAACCTCATATGTCCCTCTTCATCACCTTTCCTTTGTTAATATTTCTTTCTATTATTGTCTGAACCTTTTTTTCGTCAAGGAAAAATAAACTAAAGGATCCGCGAGAAAGGGAAAGATCTATCCAGATACCCTCCGCGCGTCACAATTCGATATAAATTCTTTCTTAATGAAGAGAGAAGAACTCATATGAATTTCTATTCGCGCGAAGGTTTATTATTTTGTGAGTTCTTTCTTTCCAGCAGGCGCAAGCCTCTGCTGTTAATTACCTCGGGAATAACCGCGAGAACCTCTGATTAAGGGTTCGAAGAATTATGTGTCTAGGCTAAAAGAGTTGTGAAATGCAACTTGTTGGGTGATTATGCATGTGACATTTTGTTTATGAGGTTTTTATGGTAAGTTAAGATTTTAAATATTTAATCTAACTTGAACCATAATGGTAAACCACCGACCAGTCCATTAGTCGATCAAATACCGCTTTGTTTTGGAGTTGAGATATTTGCTCTCGTTTTTGACATTTGATTTAGGATTTGAGTAATTTGTTCTCGAATCCTGTGGAGTACCAGGTTCTAAGTACAGAGCATATTGTTGCCTCAGAAACAAGGACTTCGCAAAGTTAGCGTCAAGAGTGTAAACCGTACTGGTCACTCAGGCGCAATAACTTTGCAACTCGTATACTGAATACAAAGCGGGCCGCTGATTCAGGAGACAAGGGAACTTGTGATCAAACTGGGGCTTTTGTCCAGTTAGACCGCTTTTAAATTTATGGCATTTATTTGGGTATAACTCGAGTTAACTTGAACTCAAATTATAATTTGGTTTGACTTTTTGTCAATTCGAATCAGCTTAGATTCAAATCAAGTTAGTTCGAGACGATTTGATGTCTCAAACTAGATTTTTGACAACTTGAGCGTATTTGATGCTCAAGTTAGATTTCATTTGGATTTGATATGATTCGAGTCAATTTAGACTCAAATCGAAATTTGATTCAATTTGGTTTGCATTTGTGTCAATTTGAGTTCATTAACTCAAATCAGAATTTTCAAAGAAATTTCAATTTTAATTTGAATTTCACATGATGCAATATGATGAAAATGATTAAAGTCGGATTTAACCAATCTTCGAGTAATTTTGACATCCAATGATCAGTGAAACTGAAATCTTTAGAATTTTCTGAATTTCAGAATATTTCATTTGAGATTTTTCGAATTTTCTATGAATTTTGGTATATTTTGACATTTGGACAAATTTACAAATTTTCTGGACTGTATTTTGGACAGACCAACCAGACCTTTTCTCATTTTAAAATCGGAAAATAGTCCCCCTGGTTCATCAAAAATTTTGAAACTAGATTCACTTGAAAGAAGACTCAGGGAGGATTTTTAATATCATTTTTTCATATTTTTCGGAATTTGTTTTATTGGTCTTTGGGCTTTATTTCTTAGAGTCATTTTCTGAAATACAGCTTTGTCAGTCAACACAACCTTTGGTCACTCTTTGAATGGCTGTTTTTGTTCTGTTTGGAATTTTGACATGAGGTTTAATTTATTTGAAACTAGACTTCAAGAGGGAAATTTTGGTATCTAGTATGGATTTTTCTGACTTGTCTTGATATTTTTACACGATTTTGCAATTCAGGGCAACTTTCTGAAATCAGATTCCTGAGACTGACAGACCTCCTGCAGTTTTTTATTTTTTATTTATTCTCTGTTTTCAGTTAAGACTTGAAACTTTCAGATTTCAATCTCGACATCTGCAGGCAGTTACAGAAATTTTTGTAGAATTTTTATATATCAATTTCAAAGGTTTTAAGGTATGAACTTTCAGACACATTTGCTGGCACGGTTTGCTGACAGTTTTCTGAAACTCAATTTCTGTCTGATTTCAAAAATTCATCATAATTAATCTGTCTATACAAAAATTCTGAAACTTTTACAGGAGGTTTTTCTTATCATGTTTCATCTACAGTAAAAATTTCAATTGATTCCGTTCAACCGTTCATGAAATAAAAAAGGTTTTGTAAACTGTCAAAACTGCTTTTTACTGGTTATACCAGAAACTGTACAGACTTCAGTTTTAACATTTGTTTCTTTGCACATATTCATCATTTTTTCGACCAGTAAGCATCAAATCTTCACCATGGAACATCGAAGTTCTTTTGCTGCTGGAAATGATTGCTATTCAACTTGAGAAAGATCAATTTCTGAGTAAATTTTGACAGCATATCGTTTCTTTCATGATCATCATCGAATTTCTGCTGTCCTTTTGATTAATTTCTCTTTGCAATTAAACCATGTGTAGTGGGTGGCTTACTGCCTAGAAAAATTGATCCAAGGATCAGCCTTGAGTAAAAGAAAAGCCAAAGCTGTGCTAAGGCATCTTTTAATCAAGTTGGAACATCATACAGGATCAAAGCTGTGCTAAGATCCTTTTTATTTCATCTCAACACAATCAGTTTGTTATTTTATACTTCTTCAAAGCTGTGCCAAGTCGAAATACAAAATACAAACAGATTACAAACAAAGTGTAAACTAATCATAATTTACTCAGAACTTAATCAAGAGACCAAAGCTGTGCTAAGGTCCCATCTCTTTCTTCTAATTTTATCAGATTTAACAAAGATTGGTTTGCTAAATGAGTGTAATTGAACATGTGATCAAATCAGATTTAAAACAGGAGACCAGAGCTGTGCTAAGATCTCTTTTCTTTTTATTTCAGTCACGTTTTGATAAAGTTAGTCTGCTATTCTGAATTTCTTCAAAGCTATGCTAAGTCGAAATCCAAAATAGAGATTGAAAACAATTGTTACAGCACCATCAATAAAATCAACATCATACATAAATCAATACTAAAACACTAATGCACAGAATATAAAATCGAAGAATTCCTTTCATTAACAGTAGGAGAAAGATTTTACAAACCTATACAAACCTTTGAATGCTCTCGATTTCTATTTGTTTTCTCTCTTTTTTTTTTACAAGAAATTCTCTCTCTCTCTCTTACTGGTTAATTTCTCTCGTGTCTTTTTTTTTCAACAGATGCTTCTCTTCTTTTCTCTTGTGTGTAGTGTCTTCTCCTTTTTTTTTTCAGATGCGCCTCTTCTTTTATAAGCCTCCATATTGACAGTTGTTCTTTGGACATAGACAGATCATACGCTGACTTGGCAAAATTTGATTGGTTCTTTCAAACAATTCCTAGAACGTGGGTGGTTACAGCAGCGAAGACTTCTCTTCGCACAGTTCCTTCGGCGTCAATTTTCTTATGCATCTCTCCGTTTCTACCTCTGCCAATGGGACCCAGCGTCATTTTTTTGTCTACATGGCAGCTTTCTTTTATCTATCGTATTTGGATTTTTCCTCCGAACTGGGCTTTGCTTCCTATTTTCTTATTGGATCACTTCCACATCTTCAATTAGACTTCTCCCATTGGCCCATTACTCTTTTCCATTTTTTTTGAACAGATGGGGCGCTTCTTAATTAGTCACAATTTTTATTTCATTTTGACTACTCCATATTTCAATATGTACTTCTTCATTTTATTTCAACTAGATGCATTTTTTTTAGGTTCAACAATTATACACATTTTTTTTGGTTCAACACTTATCTCCTTCCCTCATTGTTCTGGCCACACAATTAATTAATTGTCTCTCGTACTATTCATGACCGATTTTTTTCTCTAAAACTGAGAGCTTATTTTCTCTCTAAAACCACATAAAATCATTTGGCATTTGCATATATTAGTTGTATTGTCATATAGGACCAAATTGCCTGAATTTGTACTATTTTAGGTCGTGCCCGTCCGAGATTAATCCATTAGAGATTAATCTCAGATAGTACTCCCGGTCGGGAGTACTGCTCTTTGGATACTTTGTCTCATAAGGAAAAATGTAGTCGAATTTTTCTCAAACAACAAATTGCATCTAACGTACGCTCGCTAATGAGACAAGAGTATCCAAAGAGTTGTTGGAGTTTTGTCCTAGAAGTCAATAATTTAATGACTTATTTTAGTTTATGTTATTGATGATATTTGATCATTTGTTCCTAGGATTTATTATTGACAGATCATTCAGGTTGAGGATCTGAATTGTGGATCTCTGTGTTTCATTTGTAATTAAATGACAATAATAAATCTGAATTGTCCATAATCTTGATAATTAACAAGGAACATTAATTATCGTATAAGATTAGTATGCAAGTTAAGTGATGATTAAGTTCTACAAATCATAGGTAAGGAGTTACCAACTTAATTGCATATGTGTATGTTATGGAACATAATACAGGACATGACCCAATGAAATAAATATATAGATTGTGTTAAGTGTCATTATTTATTTCATATGAGTTTGATTCTAAGTTTGAGATGGTTCACACGAACAGTGCATTAATATTAGTTTACTTGCATTGGAGTTACCAACTTATTTATTCCATTGCCAACATGATATAAATCCTCGAGGGTCACACGAATTAAAGGCTCTTAATCAACAGTGCATTAATATTAGTTTACTTGCATTGGAGAATGCAATATATGATATGTTGATTAATTAATTATATACCGTTGCGAACCGTTATAATTAATTATTTCAAATGGATCATATGAAACTAATTAATGCAAAGTCTAATCCTATAATAATTATCAAATAATTGATAATTAATTTTGTTCAACACATTTAATATGATTATAGGAATTATATTAAATAAATGGGCTATCTTTTGATTATCCGATATGAGCCCAACTTAAATGCAATTAAAGGAGAGTATTAAATGGAATTAAAGGCCAACTAATATGGACTTGGAAGCCCATATTAAGGCCTACCACGTTCTAACATGGAGTGGTCCCCAAGGGTTAGGTTTAGATGGCTATATAAGGACCATAATTTGGAAGAAGCAAAACTTAGTTTTTCTTCTCTCTTTTTCTCCTCTCTAGCCGCCACCTTCCTCCTCCTTGGAGCAAAATTGTTTCTGCCATTTGAGAGCATTTAATTACATTTAATAGGTGCTCATGAGTTGAGCAATAGTCACATCTCCTAGATATCGATTTAGAAGAGAAATGCGAACCATTGGATTAAGCGATTTCGCTTGCGAGGTTGATTAATCCTTTTGTGGACCTAAGAAAGGAGAAGAATGGGAGTAGACGAGCACACTACCGACCTCAATGCCATGGTTGAGCCTCACAGATACGATTTCGTGAGAGGTACAACTTTCTACCCATTTTCTCTCTTTGGATGATGTGTTGGATGCTTGTGCAAGATCCGTTATGTTGTTATATGCTTGATTAATTAGTATTAATTGTAATAAAAATTAAAATTGGACATATACAACACTTTCTAACAAAATTAATGCTTCTAACTTCATATTTTAATGTTGCAGTGCTTTATCCAGAATGAAGATAGGTAGCAAATTCAATGTTGACATGGTTCCGGTACATAGCTCGGACTTATAGTTTCATTTCATTTCTAATTAATTTATTGAATTTAATATTAATTTTTTAAAAAATTGCTTCGTACTTGTAGGGTCCGCATCAGCCAAACAATACCGATTGCGGGTTCTATGCGATAAGAAACTTGCACATAATCCTGATGCATTACTCGAACTACCAGCAGTTGTCAGGGGTATGGATTACTACTTAATTAAGGTTTAGAATTTAGAATGACAATTTAGAGTTTAGTATTTAGGGTTTAGGATTTACTACTTAAAGTTTAGAGTTTAGGGTTTATGGTTTACTACTTTTAAAGTTTAGGATTCAGGTTTTAGGGTTAGGGATTACTATTTAATTAAGGAAACAAGCAGCCAAACAATACTTAGTTTAGGATGAGAATTTAGAATCCATGATTCAAAATCAATATTTTATCATTAAATGATTTAGTTTGAAATAAATTTGCTTAGATTTTACTAATTGAATTAGTTTAATTGAATGCAGATTTTGGAGCCGGAGGTTCTGCCTTATAGCAATGAAGACATTAATGGTAGTTTAGATGAGTTTTATGAATATCTACGAAAAATTGTATCTCGTTAGATAATTATATTTTTTATGAATTTTGATATATTTATAATTGTTGTTTTTGTTTTGATGATTATGTGATATGTGATATATATATATATATATATATCAAGCTTTTAAAAAACTCCGTTTTATGGCCGTTTTATCCGTTTTATCACCATATAAATCGTTATTTTACCGTTTTATCACCGATAAATGCTAAATCACCACCCAACCGTCAAACCGCATAAATCGCATTTTAAAACCTTGATATATATATAGAGAGAGAGAGAGAATGGATAAAATACACTAATGTGTACGGATCGTCCCCGTACACATGAGTCGTTTTTCAAGATTCAAAATTCAAACGGTCAATCCAAACCATTCAAATTGTTCTTTATATTGAAAAACTCTTGCATACCAAATTTTATATTTTTCGAATTTTTTTGCTATATATTATGATATTTTCAAATTGGAGGGCCTGAAATACTCCAATTATAGTGTTTTTTTAAAATATTATAATAAATAGCAAAAAAAATTGAAAAAATATAAAATTTGGTCTATCTGGGTTTTTCAATATGGAGAACAACTTGAACGGTTCGGATTGACCGTTTGAATTTTGGATCTTGAAAAATGACTCGTGTGTACGGTGACGATCCGTACACATCAGTGTACTATATCCATTATATATATATATATATAGAGTTTTGCTATGGTGAGTCACGACTCACAAGAGGGTTTGTGAGTCGGGCTCAAAACTCCTAAATCTTGTCCAAAATGACCTATCCAAACCATCCAATATGATCTCCCTATTGAAATCTCCATGTAAACCAAATTTTACATTTTTTCGAAATTTTTAAATATTTTTTTGAAATTTTAGAAAATTATTAATCTAATTAGTTCTGAACTGTTCAAAAACAGCAGTTTTTAAAAATCCGAAAAAAATAATTACAAATTTCGAAAAACTATAAAATTTGGTCTGCATGGAGATTTCATTAGGGAGATCGTATTGGACGGTTTGGATCGGTCATTTTGAACTAGATCTAGGAGTTTTGAGCCCGACTCACAGACCCTCTGGTGAGTCGCGACTCACCATAGCAAAACTCTATATATATATATAGAGAAAGAGAGTTTTCCTATGGTGAGTCGCGCTCAAAACACATAGATCTGGTTCAAAATGACCGATCCAAATCGTCCAATAAGATCTCCCTATTGAAATCTCCATGCAGACCAAATTTTATATTTTTTCGAAATTTTTAAGTATTTTTTTGAAGTTTTAGAAAATCGTTAACTTAATTAATTCTGAACCGTTAAAAAACAGCAGTTTTTAAAAATCCGAAAAAAATACTTCAAAATTTAAAAAAAATATAAAATTTTGTCTGCATGGATATTTCAATAGGGAGATCATATTGGATGGTTTGGATCGATCATTTTGAACCAGATCTAGGAGTTTTTGAGCGCCAGCACCATAGCAAAACTCTATATATATATATATATATATATATATATGTGTGTGTGTGTGTGTGTGTGTGATTGATGTGTTGCGATATTGCATGAATATTATGGCTTGCAAAAATGGGGCTAGCCCTAAAATAAAAAAATATATTTTTTTAAAAGCTAATTTTTAAGACCAGTTTTTAGCTAAAAACAGGTCTTAAAGATATTTTTAAGACCGGTTTTTAAGCTTTTTAAGCTTAAAAACTGGTCTTAACCATACAATAAATATGAAACAAAAAACAACACATTAATAGATCGGTTTTCAACAAAAAACCAGTCTTGAAGATGTAAAAAACAGGTCTTAAAGATATTTTTAAGATCGGTTTTTAAGCTTAAAAACCGGTCTTAACCATACAATAAATATGAAACAAAAAACAACACATTAATTAAACCGGTTTTCAACAAAAAAAAAACCGGTCTTGAAGATGTGCTTTTTAAGACCGGTTGTTTTTTAAAAACCGGTTTTAAAGTTGCGCTACTTTTTTTATTTAGTTTCTGGCTGGTTTTTAGCAACGCATTTTTAACATCGGTTTCTTATATGTTTTTAACACCACATATTATTAGCACCACCCCTAACCGGTGTTAAAGACTACTATTTAACCGGTTTTAAAAATAAAATATGGCGTAGTGTGAATTGAAAATATTGGCTTTTTCCAAGTAGATGAAAATATTCAAATGGAAGTACTAAAAGAAAAACTAATGCTTTGAAGGAAATTTCTTATTCAGAAAGTGCGCTTAGTGAATGCCAAAAATACAATTCGTTGTTTCTAGTAAATGTTAAAATACAATCCACTGAACATTACAACAATGTTTTGAAAACCGGACTGGACCGGCCAGTTCAACCGGTTTAACAGCGAACCGGACTCCTGTCCGGTCCAAACTGACCCAGAAAACCGTCTGTTAGCGAACCACAACGAACTGTCCGGGTCAGTCCGGTTTTCTGTCGAACTGTTGAACCGGAACCGCAGGTTTTCTATTTTTCAAATTTGTTCGGTGGTTTTTGGAGGTATTTCAAAGGCAAAATCGAATATAAACCCTTGTAATCTTCTCTATTCAGATATAAACCCCTCCAATCTTTAAAATTGGATATAAACCCCTCTAATCCTATTTAGTTTGGATACAAAACCTTTTTATTATTTTAAACTATATATTAAGTATCGAAAATCAGAATTTTAAAGTTATGGCTGAAATACCCCTACGGGCCCTACCTACTATCTCTCCTTCCTTGCATTTTCTAACGCCCTTTCGCCTTCTATGCATCATATCCCGTCCTTTTGTGTTCTCTCTCTACGTACACCAGCACAAATTAAACTTAAAATCATAGGTATGCATTATGCTTCATATCCATTCATGCAACATCAGTGTTGTATCTTGTCGTCCATGTCATAAATATGTAAGAAATGCACGCACCAATCTCTAATTGGAAAAAAAATTTCATTGTTCAATTGTGTTAACAAATACAGTGCTAACTTTAGCGAAGAATACATTACTGTAATGAAAATATATAATCATTATCAAGATATTAATTTAAGGCTGCTTGTAATATTCATGAAGTTTGTTGTATTGACAGGCAAATACTTAAGCTAAAAATTTTCTAATTTGACTCATCACAAATAACAGAAGTTAGGATATTCTAATTAATTTTCTTGGAAGCTATTGTTAAAAAATCATATCCCTACCTTACTGCGCCAATGTTGTATTAATATGTATAAGGATAAAAGAGATAAGAGAAAACCTAACAATTTCGAAAGAATATGGCTGAGGGAAATTTCGAGATTTGGAAAAAGCAAGGCAAAATCGTTAATTTGGAAAAAAAATATCTTTGGAGGACGGACAAATAGGAGGGGCTAATGAAGCGTCCTGACGTCCTGTTTAGGATGAAGTTACGCAGGGTACTTTAGTCATAACTTTAAATATCTGATTGTTTATATTAAAAAATGTTTTAAATTAATACAAGAGGGTTTCTGTCCAAACTATACAAGATTAGAGGGGTTTATATCCGATATTGAAGATTGGAGGAGTTTATATCCGAATAGAGAAGATTGAAAGGGTTTATATCTGATTTTGCCTATTTCAAATTCTCTGGTGGGACCCAGCTATTATGGCGCTGCACTGCACATGCATATTTTTGTTGGCAGTAAGCAAAAGGTATGCATTCATTATTCTTTTTTAGGAAAAAGTTTGTATTTTTGTTTTGGTAACATCGCGTAATTCTAGGCATTCTGTACGGTGCATTTGAGAAAATAAATTTAATGTTGTTCGCTCTATGGTGCTTGATAAAAAGGAAAGTTATGGCAACATTAGCAAGTAAATAAAATCCAACTTGTCATGGTTATTCAGAGAAGAAATACAAAGGCTACTTGTTACATGAACATTGTATTTTAATGCAAGTATATATATCATAAATAAAAAATTTTAATGCACGTATATATCAGAAATGATATTTATGGTACATTATATATGACCTACCGGTTGAAGTCACCGGTCCGACTAGTTGAACCATGAACTAGTAGAGCCACCGGTTCGATGTCCGGGTTGGTTTTCAAACATTGCATTACAACAATTAGGGTGCGTTTGGATCTTCTAAGAATAAAATTGGGATTAGTTATTCGGAGTAAAAAAAATTATTTCTAAACGATCAAGAATAAGTTTTTTTGAGATTTAAAGTGTTATTTTTAAGTGGTCCAATATTTGAATTAATTTTTATTTCTAGTGTGCTTAGATCATCTTTTTAATGCGGATTAAAAATTTATTGGGACCACCTTTTAATCCGGATTAGCTAGCATACTTATCATTGGGCGATCATTTATTTTTCGAGCTATTGATAATTGAATTAAGTATTGATACATTCTCTTAGAAAAATTCGTAAAGATTTTTGAATTTTGTCGTTTCAACTCGATTAAAGACATGATTTGCTTTTGGCGGCAAGAGTCGATGTCAATAGATAAATGCATGATAAATTAATCGATACAATGGTTCCATTTGATGTGCTTATTAATTACTTGGAGTGGAGCTGAGTCTGGAGAGGAGAGAGGCGTCGCGCGTGTAGCCATATATATATAGAGTTTTGCTACGGTGAGTTGCAACTCACGGATCCTTCCGTGAGTCGCGATCAAAACTCTTTGATGTGATTCAAAATGACCGATCCAAACCGTCTAATATAATCTCTATATTGAAATCTCCTTGTAGACCAAATTTTATATTTTTTAGAAATTTTTAAGTATTTTTTTCGGATTTTTAAAAACTGATTATTTTGAACAGTGCATAATTAATTAGATTAGCGATTTTCTAAAATTCTAAAAAAATATTTAAAAATTTCAGAAAAATATAAATTTTGGTCTCCATGGAGATTTCAATAAGGAGATTATATTGGACGGTTTGGATCGATCATTTTGAGACAGATCCAAGAGTTTTGATCGCGACTCACGGAAGGCTCCGTGAGTTGCAACTCACCATAGCAAAACTCTATATATATATAGAGAGAGAGAGTTTTGCTATGGTGAGTTGCGATCAAAACTCCAAGATTTAGTTCAAAATGACCAATCCAAACCGTTCAATATGATCTCCCTATTGAAATCTCCATGCAGACCAAATTTTATATTTTTTTTGAAATTTTTAAGTATTTTTTTGAAATTTTAGAAAATCGTTAATCTAATTAGTTCTAAATCGTTAAAAAATAGCAGTTTTTAAAAATCCGAAAAAAATACTTCAAAATTTCAAAAAAATATAAAATTTGGTCTGCAAGGAGATTTCAATGGAGAGATCGTATTGGACGGTTTGGATCAGTTATTTTGAACTAGATCTAGGAGTTTTGATCGCGACTCACCGACCCTTTGGTGAGTTGCAACTCACCATAGCAAAACTCTCTCTATATATATAGAGAGAGAGTTTTGCTATGGTGAGTTGCAACTCACCAAAGGGTCGGTGAGTCGCGCTCAAAACTGCTAAATCTAGTTCAAAATGATCGATCCAAACCGTCCAATACGATCTCCCCATTGAAATCTCCATGCAGACCAAATTTTACATATTTTCGAAATTTTTAAGTATTTTTTTGAAATTTTAGAAAATCGTTAATCTAATTAGTTCTGAACCGTTCAAAAACAGCAGTTTTTAAAAATCCGAAAAAAATACTTACAAATTTCAAAAAAATATAAAATTTGGTCTGCATGGAGATTTCAATAGACAGATCATATTGGACGGTTTGGATCGGTCATTTTGAACTAGATTTAGGAGCTTTGAGCGCGACTCACCGCCCCTTTGGTGAGTTGCAACTCACCATAGCAAAACTATATGGGTGTGTTTGGATGAGCCTTGAATAAGGAATAAGAATAAGAAATTTCGGTATGCGTGCTTGTCCATATTCCTTATTCTTATACCATGGTTTTGTTAGTATAAGAATAAGGGCCCAAATTCCTTATTCTTGTGTTGTTTGGGTTGCACAAGAATAAGAATAAGCACGTATACCGAAATTCTTTATTCTTATTCCTTATTCAAGGCTCATCCAAACACACCCTATATATATAGGATTGTGCATGTAGTTATATATGCTGCATAGCATAGCAAATCTCTCTCTCTAAATTAGTATTTATCAATGTTTAAGGGTGGTAAATGAAAATCAACCAACAAGTAAATTCTAAATAAACAGTCAAATAGATATAAAACTAATGATACAAATTAGAAAAAAAAATAATAAACAACAAAGAAGAGAAATGTAACAAATACGTAATAAAATATTATGTGGTGACTAAAAAACATTTAGATGTCCTAAATTAATGAAATAAAGCATTTCCTTAGAATTTTGACTAAAATTGGACATTAGATTTTCAAAACAAGTAGGGAATCTATCGTGGTAGATGATAGTATTTTCTCGTTTCTCCGTTTAACAATAAAAATTTTCAATAGACATGTATTATTCAACGAAACGACAAATTCACCACGCGACTGGTGAGACAGAGAGGCCACGTTAGTTTATTTTATTTTTCCAATTTTGAAAAGTCTAATAGCAGTATACTTTTTTAAGAACGAACCGGACATCAAACTAGTTGAGTTACTGATGGTGCAACTAATTCGACCGGATTTATCCACGATAAAAATCGACATCAATATGATGGAATTTAAGTAGGGTCTTTCAAGTTTTGTATGGGCGTGTTTAATTTGATTTGGCTCTAATAAGAACTTATTCCATTAAGCACTTATTCGAATAAGAACTTATTTGACCTCTTATTTTTATTCTAGTATTTTTTTTAAATAAAAAAAACATATAAGAACTTGTTCCAATAAGACTTATTTCTTATTTGATGAGGCAAACCAAATAAGAAAGCTAGTACAAGTCTCGGTTTTTTTTACACTTAGATGGTAAAAGTGTGTATTTAATTTATTAAAATCACACCATATAACTTGAGAAAATTAGTCTCCAGTTCAAATTTTATTTTTATTAAATTCGCAGTTTCGCACCGTATATCTCTGAAACGATGTATTTATGATTTCATTTTTTTTTCTTACAGATATCTATTTTTCAGTTATTTCATATATTTTCCATTGTTGAACTTGTATATGATTCCTAAACTGCCATAATAATATTTTCACTGAAATTGAATACAACAAGTAAGGAAAAAATTAAAAAGAAAAAAAAAAAAAGAGCAAAAAGGGTCTCCGAATAATTGAATTAGTTGAGAAGCTAGATATGAGATATCTGTCCGACGCGCAGTTTGAGACCTACTAAACCGGCCCAACAGCTCAAAAGTCCTGATTCTCTGGCCTTGGAAAACAATTTACGAGAAAAGGCTTCAAGTTCACGTCTTTCTTTCTGTGTCATATATTATTTAGCAGACCACTAAATGCGGGACCCATACAACATCTGATCATAAACCCATACCACATTCAACCACTACACGGATCGCTCCAGAGTTCAGACACATCAATTTGTTAGTAACTAATAAATATATCTTCTCTTTCCACATCAACCGGTCGAAGTCAACACTTAACGATATTCAGTTCTTCGCTCGTACCCGAACCCGTTCTCCGTCAACTCCGTCAATTACTCAAATCCCTCACCCAATTTCAACTCCATAAGCAACAATCGAAGAAGAAGAAGAAGAGGAAGAGGAAGCAGAAGAAAAAAAAAAAAAAAAAAAAATCTGAAATCGAAGACTAATGGCTTCCTCTTCCCGCAAGGGGAGAGCACGCTCCTTCTCCTCTCTCTTCTTCACTCTTCTTCTAGGGTTCGGGTTTGCGAATCACTCGGCGGAGGCGTTTGCGGTGCCCTTCAGGACGAAGGATCTGTTGCCGATCCTCCCGAGGCAAATCTCGTGGCCTGTGATGAACACGATCCATAGCGCCGTTGATCTTCTTCCCTCCTTCGTTGGATCGATCTACCCTGGTAACAACACGATTAGGTGGCAAGGTTCCTGTTTTTTGAAGAATCAGGCTAGCCTTGAGCTTACTGGAGGTGATCGGGAGGAGGGACTTGGTGGAGGCATTCTTCACCTGAAGGTGTGATGTTAATTTGTGTTTATTTATTGTTATTCTATTTTGCTGGAGGTTTGAAAAAAAAATTTAGGTAATTTAGGTCAATGGAAGAATTGGTTAATATGCGATGTGCAACTAAATAAAATTAGCTAATTGAGCTTTAGGAGCACGTGCAACAGGACTTTTATCAGACTATAAACTATTTTAAGCACTTGAGGTATTTCAATAAATCTAGTGTTCTTTGTGGATAAATTAGGGTAACTATTTTAGTACATTTGCTTTCTTAGAATTCTTAACACGCCACTCATTTTTACTGGGTATTTTGAAATTACTTCCTGCAATTTGAAGAATCTTAACCAGAAATTAAATAAGTATTCATATTAGAGATTTATGTGTGGGATGGGTGGTTATATTGGCAAAAAAACATATATTAAAACTGACACACCAAACCACAAAAAAGGAAGAAAAAGATTAAAAGGGGTAATGCCATCACCACTAACCTCCCCGGTCCCTCTCCATCCAAAATTTGTGGTTGGTTTGGTGTAGTAATTATTTCATGATGATGACTTCAATACCCTGTAATCTTCTTAAGTTTCATGTTTGCCCATTACTTCTGGAGACAAGTTTATATTTTAATTCTACAAAAAGCTTTCATTTCAATAGGTGAACAGCCAGAACATTCTTGTTCATGTTTTAATTTTTATTTCATGTTGTATATTTCTAATTATTCCAATATGCTTTTTCTAAAAACTACTAAGTTGAGAAAAAAGAAGTTCCATTAAAATTTTGTTTAAAAATAGTAAATTTTGAGTTGAGGTAACTACTTTTATTTGAAATAAGAAATAAAAAGAATTTCAACGCACTAATTAATGATAATAACGAAGCTTTGGGTGATTATTCGTTTCCCATTAAATAAGTACCAGTGTTAATTAAAACTCAGGGTGAACCTCGATATGGGGTTGATTGTTGCAGAATTGAAATTCCACAAGATGCTTGTTACAAATGAAAAATTGAGGAGAACGTCGATGCCTCCATATTAAAAGTCTACTTTTGTTCTCCATACATGATATAGACGGGCCATGCATCAAAATCGATGCAACTTTAAAATTGATTGATTGTCCATGGAGCAATTTCAACTAGAAAAATTAACAGTTTGGTTATACAAACTTGATGGATTGTTAAATTGCACCTAAATCAATACAAGGTCTACTATGTTATTGCTTTTTAGGCCTCAAACACTAAGCTATGTCCAAAAATTACACAAACACATCTACGACTGCTGCAGTATATTGCTTTTACCTCTATAGCGAATAACTTGTAATTTTAACTGTAGTACTAACAGTTGGCCACGGAGCGACAGAGCCATTTGGTAACCCATATTTACCAGAGGGCCATTCATTTCTTGAACGCTGACATAACTTGTATTGTTTATGTGTGCAGACTGATGCAGCCCATAGCTGGACATGTATGGACCTTTATGTTTTTGCATCCCCATACAGAGTGACATGGGATTACTATTTTTCTTCATCCGAACACACCTTTGAGATTAAGTCATGGGAAGAAAAGGCAGAGATGGAATATGTAAGGTTTCATTGATTACTACATGTTTTGCATGTATTGTGTTTTAGAAACATTACTTTGGTTTTTGGAGCCAATTCATGTAAAAGGTTTCTTTCTGGAATGTGAAACTACACAATGTGTGATACTTTTAAAAGGTTGTACTCTTCCATCTCTAATTTAGGATCACCTTTTGTTCACTATTAGGTGAAACAACATGGTATCTCTGTCTTCCTTATGCCAGCTGGGATGCTTGGAACTTTCCTATCTCTGGTGGATGTGCTACCTCTGTTCTCAAACACAGGGTGGGGTCAGAGTGCCAACTTGGCATTTCTGGAGAAGCACATGGGAGCAACATTCAAGAAAAGACCTAAGCCTTGGGTTACAAATATTAGACCAGAGGATGTGCACTCAGGTGACTTTCTTGCTGTGTCCAAGATACGGGGTCGGTGGGGTGGATTTGAAACGTTGGAAAAATGGGTCACTGGTGCATTTGCAGGACATACTGCTGTCTGCTTGAAGGATGAGGAAGGCAATCTGTGGGTTGGTGAATCTGGTCATGACAATGAGAAGGTAATTTCAGATGTTATTCTCCTTAATTGTGATCAGTTAAATTATGTGATAGGTTATATTTAGTGCCAAAGACTCACCAGTTGCCACCCCTGGGCCCAAAAGATCTCAAAAATATGCTTAGGTTATTATGCTTTTTTGGTGAAAAGAAATATAAAATTATGCTAATAGTCCAAAATAACTGTATAATCATGTCCCACCCTAAATGTTTGCACCATCCCTCGCCTCGCCCCCCCCCCTCCCCCCAACCGGGGCATTATATCTTAAATGAGCAGGACCACCACTATAAAATTTTGTCAAAACGGATAGTAAATAAAATTTATAGATGTTTCCTCCATCTATTTGGTGGGCACTGGAAAAGAAGAAATTCCCCGCCAAGTACGTTACCCTCATCCAAGACGTATGATGGTGTTGTTACTTGCATCAGGATATGTGATAGTGTGACTAGCGACAGGGATCAGCTTTGAGCCCTTATGTTTTTGCCTTAGTGATGGATGACATCACGAAGGATATATAGGGAGAGATTCCTTGGTGTATGCTTTTTGCTGATGATGTGGTGCTAGTCGATGAGAGTAGGACGGGTGTCGATGAGAGTAGAACTAAGACAGAGCATATGAGGTGTGAGTTTAGTGAGGTACGATCAGAAGATGGAGATGTCTGTTTAGACGGACAGGTAGTGCCTATGAAAGACACTTTTCGATATCTGGGGTCGATGCTACAGAAGGATGGCGAGATAGATGAAGATGTTAGTCATAGGATAAGAGAAGGGTGGGTGAAATGGCGGCAAACATCAGGTGTCTTATGCGATAAGAAAGTTCCACAGAAGTTAAAAGGCAAGTTTTATAGGACGGCGATTAGACCTGCGATGTTGTATGGCGCAGAATGTTGGGCTACTAAAAGACGACATGTCCAGAAGATGAGTGTAGCAGAGATACGTATGTTGCGGTGGATCTGTGGTCACACGAGGAGAGACCGGATAAAAAATGATAACATACGGGATATGGTTGGGGTTGCACCGATAGAGGAGAAGTTGATCCAACATCATTTGAGATGGTTTAGACACATCCAACGTAGGCCTCTTGAGGCATTGGTGCGTAGTGGAATTCTCAATCATTTTGAAAACACACGGAGAGGCAGAGGGAGACCAAGATTGATGGGAAGAAGCGATAAAAAGGGACCTTAAAGAATGGAATGTCTCTAAGGTGGCGATCGATAGGAACGTATGGAAGTTAGCAATCCATGTACCGGAGCCATGACATAGGAATCTAGGGGTAGGAGTGATGTCATAGATTTGTTGGTCACAGTATTAGATTTCAGTTGAGGTTTAGGTTTCTACTATTACTATTATTATTATTTTTATTATTATTGATATTATTGCTATTACTATTATTAGTATTTTTTTTATGTATTATTTTTGTTTTTGGATGATTTCTCTTGTTGGGTTTCATTTCTAGCCTACCCCAACTTGTTTGGGACAAAAGGCTTAGTTGTTGTTGTTTCCTCCATCTATTGTCGGTGTTGTAATTTGAAAATCAGTTGGTCATTAATCTAAGCCATTTAAATTTCAGAAGAATATTCAAATCATTTGATGGAGATCAAGTGGTTTTGAAAAATTATACCAAATTTGATGAGTGTCTGGTCAAATATGTCGGATGTTGGAATATCCTTCACGTAGCCACCATACTAACATGTCTAATTCCTAAGGAATTGTCTGAGCTCATTGTTTGCACCTGTTTAGATCAGCTGTGGTGAAATACTGACTTTAAGTAAGAGTTTATAATTGTAAATGCTTTGTTTCCATTTCGAAACTGGACGGAAAGATGGATGCATGTTTTAATATATATATTTAAAACTGGATGAAAGATGGGTGATTTGTCCTGATTTCATAAAGATGTTGATTGGTTTTTTTTAATAGAATACATTCTACAGGTTTTAGTTTAGTTTTCTCTCTTCTGTAAAATATGCATATGTATTGCTGCATGTCTTTTGTTGTTATGTAAGAGGTTTTACATAGCTGTATTACATGCAATTGAACGATAATATCCAATTTGTCTCCACCTGCGAGAATGGTTGGAGTATCTTCAAATATAGATAATGTAGTGTTCACCTCTACAGGGGGAAGAGATCATTGTAGTAATACCATGGGAAGAATGGTGGGAGTTGACATTGAAGGACAGCTCCAATCCTCAGATTGCTCTTTTGCCTCTTCATCCGCATGTGCGGGCCAAATTCAATAACACTGCAGCATGGACCTATGCTAGGAGCATGGCTGGAAAACCCTATGGGTATCATAACATGATATTTAGCTGGATCGACACGGTCTCCGATAACTATCCACCGCCTCTTGATGCTAACTTGGTACTTTGGACTTGCATATATCAACTTCACTGGTTTAACTAAAAAAAATTGATGAATATATAATGCTTTTTGAGTGAATGATGATACATCTCTCCTAAAATTCTTTTAATGCGTCCTGACTTAGACTATGTACTGTACTGAGAAATTTACTACATTTATGCAAGCTGAATAGTTTACTTGGCATTCTTAAATTTTTTATAAACAATTTGTATGTTGTAAACTAATATGTTTGTGGACATATATAACATTGGTGTACAAGATATGCCAAAAGAAAAACAATATTGATTGTCTGATTTATTGGGAAGTAAAAAAGAACAAAGTTGGATAGTGAAGAAAATAAAACATGCTGAAAACAAATCTTATTGTTAATGATTCAATAGGTTTTGTATGGCATCTTTTTCTCAGGTGATGGCTGTTATGGCAATGTGGACTAGGTTGCAACCTGCTTATGCCGCTAACATGTGGAATGAAGCACTTAACAAACGACTTGGGACTGAGGTTTCAACATTTATTGTTTGTTAACAGTTTTCCTGTTTTAGATATATCTACAAATTTTGTTGGTCATTTTTAGATGCCAGTATATTAGTAACATCATAGGAGATGAGCTGATTAAGCTCTCTTTGGATTAGGGTTTGGATCTTCACGACATAATTGCTGAGACAGAGAAGCGTGGGATGAGTTTTGAACAGTTGCTTACTATCCCTGAGAAAGATGAATGGGTCTATAGCGATGGCAAATCAACCACCTGTGTTGCTTTTATCCTTGAAATGTACAAGGAGGCTGGTGTATTTGCTCCTTTCTCAGAGTCCATTCAAGTCACGGAATTCACAGTAAGTTTTTACTTGCAAACCTTTGTTTTTTTCTCCCTATCCCGAACATTTAAAAGAACAAAAACTTATATCCTCATCTTCAAACACTTGACAATGGCGCAGTAATCAGCAGTTCTGATTGAACACGTGCTTTTAGAAAGATCTGGATGCATATATTCGGGTTTCCTCATACATAGAAATTTTTTTCTGTGCTCTGATTGCATGCACTCTGTCAGATCTGCTTTGGTTTTTAAACTTGATATTATTTCCACACAACTTTGTCTGGCAAATGGTTCAAACTTAACTTTCTTTTTTTTTTTTTTAATTCTTAACATTTACGGCTAAATCTTTGTTTTTACCATATAAAGTTAGAGTAACTAATATAAAACTTCTATTGGGTTTGCTTATGTATTTCTCATGAGAAAGCAGTTCTTACTAAGGCATATTCTATATTAATAATTCAAGTATCCTTTTAGTACTACAATAGTGGATTTAACATTGTATACAACTTTTTTTCATTTTCAAAGAATTAAGTTTCCATTATTATATTTGAACTGGTGTTCTTGTTTCTCAGATTCGTGATGCATATCAGTTGAAGATATTTGAGAACAATCAAACACGGCTGCCAAGCTGGTGTAGATCCAAGGATGAAAATCTGCCTTATTGCCAAATTCTTGGAGAATACCTTATGGAGTTGCCCGGATACAACACTTTGAAGCCTTACCCAAACATGAATGAGAATTGCCCCTCTTTACCACCCACTTACAAGAGACCCAAGCATTGTTGATCGAGTGTAAATCCAACAAATTAATGGTGCTTGTTGTAAATATGTTATTGTTATATGTTGTACAATGTATATTGGCAAAAAATTTGAATCCACATAGACTTAGTTTTAGTAGAATTCTGAAACTATAAATTATGTGCTGCTAAGGTTTACATTAGGTAAGTTACAATAAAGCAGGCTTTTTCACATATTGGAAAAAAAAAATCTTGTGAAGATACATGTAGTTTTTTGTATTAAATCTTTGAGGCTTGGTAAGTTATATAGCCGGTCCTTCCATTGCCTATGTGGAAGACCGTTATGTTGGCATATATTGACGTCTCCATGAATGATTGTCTTAGGTTACCGATCAACAACTTACATGTCTACATTGCATTGCAAAATTATTTTCGTCATTGATTGGCGACAAATTCTAGGATTAGGTTTCAAACCGGTAAAAAGCATTTCAGTTTATCGTCTTTTGTATGGCAACCGTGTTTATTAAGATTTGATGGCTCCAAGTCACGGGAGCAATTAAAACTACAGTGATGCACTTTGCTAGTTTTTATAATCTTCCACATGCAGCATCTGTGAGGCTATTAATTTCTACCTCCTCAAAACTTGCAAATTACACTACATGAAACTATGGAAGAGTTTCCAGATGTCCAGTGAACGTTTATTTTATTAATAAAAATATCCATTACATCAACTGACATATAAAGCGCTTATTGAATTAAACCACAAGGATTTCTAACATTGATTTTAACAGCCAGAACATGTCACCATGTTTAAAGCTTGGATGGAGAAGGGTACCAACCCCAAGGGTCACTGGATGTGTACTCAGTTACTTGCTTCACGGCCAAGTAGTTTTCAAGTCCCCTGCACACACAAATACACCAATATCAGAAATGAAGATCTTAGACAGTAATCAATATGTACAGGATTGTTGACTGACCATTCTCCAAGCTCACGACCAAATCCACTGCGCTTGTTTCCACCCCAAGGTGCTTGACAGAAACATGGCTGTGAGCAGTTTATCCATATAATACCGGCTGGAATAGCCTGATGAGTTGATAACAAATTCAAAACAAATACAAATCAAAATTTAATTTCTCGAGTTAGTTTAATGACCAGTAGTACCAGAGTAAAAAGGCTTGACAAGATGTACAATATGATGTTGAACAACACACCAACAAAAAAAAAGCTATTCCATAGAACAATCTGCCCCTTGAGTTATTTTATCAAATATCTGTTACTGTACACAAACTAACTGGTCCAAAAGACGACCAAAACAAATATGTTTACATCTAAAGTAAAAAATAGATACCTCAGTTACTCTCTGGCAGCGATCTCGGTCACTGGAAAGTACTGCACCAGCTAAGCCATAACTAAAAGGGAAAAAAATAATAAACAAATGTCCTTGTTAAGCACACTATTGGTTAAGCCAAGCAATTTGTTCATGTTGAAAGCAATAAATCTTTCTTAACCAAAACTTGCATTTCTATATCCATCACCTAGATTTCTGTCCCATTTCCTCAAAGCCCTAAACCCAACCCTTACTGTTCTTTCAATATCAAAATGCCATGTAGGGTAGAAAACTACTGATATTAATCATGATGGCTGCCTTCTATGCCAGTCTGGCATAATACAAACCAACTATTTCAGAAATAATATTTAATACAAAATAAATACATCCGAGAACACATGAGGCTAAAGATGTGAAATAATTGCCTTCTAATAGAAACCAATAAAGGACACTGTACCAGAGAAAATAATAAAAAATAATCCATAGTAGGTACTTGCCAAGGTGGCAAATATATCTTACTGGGTATCATTTGCTAATTCAATGGCTTCATCTTCGGAACTGAAAACTTTAACACAGAGAACTGGTCCAAACACTTCCTCCCTCCATATTTGCATTGAAGTATCAACATCAGTTATGATAGTGGGTTCAATAAAATACCCTTTCTCTAGATGCTGTCATATTTAATAAGACAAATTAAAAAATGACAAACATGAGAAGAGTTGCAACAAATTAAAATTAAGTATAGTTTACTTTGGGGCGAGAACCCCCGGATAGAATTGTGGCACCCTCGCTCTTGGCAGTTGCGATGAACTTCTTGATCTTGTCGTACTGAAAATTGAATCAAGAGATATAACATTATTACCATTCTATTGATCAATTTAGGATTAACTGGGAGGTACATAGATGCACATTAAAAGAAGGAAACAAGTCATTACTACATATAGGCAGTATTAGAAAGGAAACACTTCTCATATAGTCAAATACCTGGCCTTCACTAACAACCGGGCCCAGTCTGCAGCCTTCTACAAGAGGATCCGACACTTTGATGTTTTGGGCCCATGTAACCAGTCTGTCTATGAATTCTTTAGCTATATTTTGCTGCATGTTTTGGAAAGAAGAAAACTCTTAAAACCTATAACTGAAACATGAAAATCCTTAGTCACTTATGACAGGTAAATGATTAAATTGGGAAATAAAAGGCCAAAATCTGATGAATTTATTAGCAATCCTTGATGTAAATCAAACTTCTCCACATGTCTGAGATGAAAAATCAAGCTTCTCCAAACGTCCCATATAAAAATAAAAATAAAAAAAAAATCGAATTTCTCTAAATGTCTGATATGAAATTCTTGAGCATGGAGATGGAATCATAGACTTACATGTAAAATTAACCGAGAAGTGGCACTGCATATTTGTCCATTTGTCCAGAAGCACCCAAACAATGCCCATTCAACAGCTATTTCAATTGTACAAAAATCAGTATAAAAATTGATAGGATGTATCTTAAACTCAGAGATAGAGATATATAGACAGAGAGACCTTTGTCAATATCAACATCATCAAAGATGATGATGGGACTTTTGCCGCCAAGCTCCAAGGAAACAGGCTGGGGAAAAATAACAAGTGTCACAGAAACATTCTCAAAATAGTTAAAATGCTGGGTTCTAGATTTTGCTTTAGAGGATTGTAGGAATCTAGTGCTTCAACGTTACAAGATTTAGCAATCTAACAGGCCAATGTTTAGTGGATGTAAACCCTACCACAGTGGACTGGGTTTCTCAACTGTTTTTTCAGCCCTATTGTTTTAGCTGGCCAGTATTAGCCAAAAGAAAACTGAAGAACCCACGACTTATGATATGATAAAAAACACTTCGTCTAAACCTAAACTATCATTGATAAAACAGAACATTTATAATCCTCTTTTAATATTGGTAAACACTGAATGACCACCACACCAAGGAGCACTGAATATAAAACATTGCTCAGATCAATTTTTTGTTTTATTACAGATATGATCAAAAGATGCATTTCACAAACCTTAACAAGCTGAGCAGCAGCTGTCATAATCTTTTTGCCAGTTTCTGAGCTTCCCGTAAATGCAACCTACGGTAATAATATGCATGAATTAGAACTAACCCCTTTGTTGTTACACCTCACCTGAACCAACAAGTAATGACAATAAGAATTGATTAGTGAACAAAGACCTTGTCAACATGTGGATGTGACGCTATAGGTGCACCAGCTTCAGGCCCCAATCCTGTAATAATATTTAATACACCAGCTGGGAGCCCTACTTCTCTACATATATCAGCCAGTTCCAGGCAAGTTCTGAAATTGTCAGCAAGTAACAACACAACTATTAGGCTGGTACCAGGATATGTGTCGAGGAGGAAATTAAATCATTTTTAACTCTTACACCGAGGCCAGCTCAGAAGGTTTCAGCACAGCAGTGCAACCTGCAGCTAAGGCTGGAGCAACCTTCCATGCAGCCATCAGCAATGGATAGTTCCTTCATAATAAAGCTAAAGAAGTCAAATTTTCCATGTCCACTATGGTAATAGAAAAGAAAAAGAAGTCAAATTTTCATTGTGCACTATGGTAATAAAAACTGTTTTGTTAGTTCAGAGATCATTAAGGTACCAAGGTGTAATAAGTCCAACGACACCAATAGGTTCCTTCAGCACATACGACTTGAATGTTTCCATGGGAAGAGAAACTGGGGCCTTCTGTTTTGCATCCAAACCTTCACCAAGATCAGCATAATACTCGAAACACCCAGCAACATCATCCTGGAAAATTTAAGAACATTAGCAGATAGCAGCTAGTTTGTAAGCATACTTTTGATCATGACTGTGAAGCTTCCAAAATACTACCATGTCCCATGCTGCTTCATCAAGAGGCTTCCCACAGTCAAGTACTTCGAGCTTAGCCAACTCAGCTTTCCTCTCAGTTATCTACATTCCAGATGATTTAAAGCTTTTATCAGTCAAAGACTGCAGTATAAAATACTTGTAGCTTACCAGGAAGGTCAGTACTGTATACATGTGGATGGACCAGACACGATTTGGCCGGATACCAGCAAAACAACAATTTTCCTTTGTTTTTTATTAATCTTTTTTCTGGTGCTTGATTGTCATGGCTGTTAAAGCATTCTACAGTCGGACTAACTTCAGCACAGTCATCAATATCAGGCAGAAAAATAGGTAACTCCAAGTTAACTCACTGGTCAGGCACAGTAGGATTATGGAAATCCTTTATAATATATGGAGTTAACATGGATTAACTAAAGGGAAGGGATATAATGACAACCATTTTTATTTAACTGCGGGAGTCCACAAAACAATAATCAAAATAAAAAAGGTAAAACTGTAGATATTTTCTCTACAATTTAGTTGGGTCATGTATAAAATTTGATGCAATTTGAGGATCGTTATGTCATCAACCAATTGCTGCAAAAACTGAATGGTCGATCTTTCAAACTGCTTGATTGATAACCAATCGATCCTCAAATCACACCAAATGTGATACTCAATCTATCTAAAGTTCTAAACTATAAAGATGGTATCTATAATTACATTTTATTTTGATAACCATGTTGTCAGTGATCGTTGTTGTCATAAAATCTGTGTAAAGGATATGGGCTTAATTTGAGCATTCAATAGCACAAACATCAGTACCAACAATCAAATACTAATGATCTAAATATTGCACATGTGGCAGTTCATATGCGCTGATCGAAGCTACTCACTGTGATATAAGTGTAAAAGTAGTATTTATGCAACTATAGTTAGCAATTAGTCATGTCTAAATGTCTGATGGATATTCCGCACGCAGAATTGTTGTTACTATTTCATTTTAGTGTCCTATACTAATCTGATATCCACTAGCTTATTTTGAAATACTTATGCTAGATTTCAAACACTGAACGGCACATATCATCAAATCAAGCTTTGTGCATCAGCAATTTCAAAAATTAAGTATCAGCACGCTCATCTGCAATACTTCCCTTCTGTTTTAGATCCCAGATTCATTCAATCAAGTGATGGATTTCAAAACACTAACAGTTCCAGCAGATACTATGTTACTAAGGGTCTGATCGGAAAGGTCAAAATTGAGGCTGGAATCGGAATCGGAATCGGAATTCCATTTCTTCCATTCCTCTGATCGGAAACTTCGTGACCACGAGAGTTGATTTCATTTGATGCGATTTGGTGGGAAAATTTATCTGCTGCGAATTCCCGAGAAAAATGGAGAAATTTGGTGCGATTTCTTTTGACAAAGCTAAGCGTTACAAATTCGGACCAGATTGCCCCTTCGCCTCTCTCCTTGCCTCTGGAGCTCGTGATCCATTAAAGAGGAGAGCTTAAATAAGCCATTGAAGAGGAGAGCTTGGTAAATTGAAGAGATCTGATGTAGTCTTTGGTGTGGAGATTTCTAATTTGTGGAACAAGATAAATGAGTCCCTTCTTCTCACCCTCTCTCTCAAGCTCGTGCAGCCATGGCGGTCTAGAGAGTTTTTCTCTTAGAAGCTCGTTCATATTTGGGAAAAAATGGAGACAGAAGCAAGGACAAAATTGTCAAAATGCAAAAGGCAAAATCATTTCCTTTATATCTTTCTGATCACCGAATTTCAATCCAAAATCATTTCGAATCAATTCTATTCTCATGAAATGAAATCAAATCGCATTAGTATACCTTTCCGATCAGAGCCTAACAGAACTATACTAAAACCATTTACATTGAACAAGGGATTTGAGCACAAGAGAAGAGAACCTTGGCAGCGATCGCACGAAGATACTTAGCGCGAACAGCACTAGGCGCGCGTGCCCAGTCGCGGCCTCTATTCCTTGTAAGAGCATTCCGAGCTGCCTCCACTGCTAGATCCACATCCTCCGCCGTTCCAGCCGGAATATCCCCTAATTGATCCCACAAATTCAAATTCTAAACTCGAACAAATCAGGAACAAAGATCAAAGAAGAGAAGAAATCAGAGTTGAGACCAGTAACCGACCGAAGGCGACCTCAGTAGCAGGGTTGATTACAGGGATCCTCTTTCTAAGCACTGGTTCTCTCCATTCGCCATTGATGAAGAGTTGGCGATACGGGATTGAAGCCATTGACGATGGTTGGAGAACTGATGTAGACTTGAAGCTGATAGAAGGAAATTTGAGGGATATATACAAGTAGAACTTTTGAGTTGGGGTTTTGAGTGTTCTGATTAGTTCCCAAACAACTTCGCGACGAAATATTACTGTAAGTTTTACTTTCTGACGTGGCGAAGCTTTATTGGCTTGATCTCAAAAGACGTTGGATATGGATTGACACGTAGGATAAGGTGAAATATCGTAGAATCATATTGTACACCGGGATTCTTCCTGAAAGCTTTTTCTTGTAGGAAAAAGTGAAAGAGTTTGTTTTTCATCTTGGCATGTGCTTGGTGTAGTGGATTCTTTTTTAGTACAAACAACAGAAAGCTATCAACTTAAAAAGAATCTTTTGATAATATTTTTTTTATTAAACGTGATCACTGAATATAGTCTTTTTTAATATTGTACAGCTCACGAAACTGCGAATCTCATCAATCTTTGTCGGGAAGTACAGTGATTGTTATCTTTAATCTTTTACATCATGAATCCAATATATAAGCTGATAATTTTTAAGGAAATAATTTGGTTGATCGGATAATTTATCATCAATTTGTCAGCTAATTATATGAGTGTCTTTTTAATGATGTATTCGATCTAAGAAAACTCCCTACGATGAAAAATATTACTTTATACTTTATATATATAGTTACTCCAAGGCAGTGCCGATGCATTTCATTTTATCATATTATTATTGATGCTAAAGCGAGGCAACGTAATAATGTCCCAATGTACGTTTGAGCTGAAAAATACAAAGTAATATATGATATTTTATGTTTGTTGTGACGCTTGCTTCTCGCAATTATTTCCGTCCTATCTTAGTTCTTAAGTGGAGACATCCCTGCATCATTAAGCAACGAAACAAAAAATTATAGATAAAGAGTTGAGCTAAAGGGCATCACATCCAAAAACTAAACAATTCTAAGACTAACAAAATAATTAAGATCTAACAGCATTAACTACCGGCTAAGGACTAAAACAGCAAATAACAAGTTCCCAAACAAGCATCAAATAAAAACTATAGGCTTCATCAGACGTAGCAGGGTCATCAAATATTTTCGTCCTACTTATTTAAAAAATAATATAAAGTATTTGAATGGAGTGCAATGTCATCTTTTTTTTTATCATACAAATTTAGTTATATTTTTGGTACTAAATCCATATTTATATTAAGAAATATCGTATTTGAACTACATAAAAATGTGGAAATAATAAGGAAATATTTTTTCTGTGCCACCCAGAATTAGCGAAATTGAGCAATTATATTGTTGAACCAATACTTATAATTTACATTGAGTGTATATTAATATCCAATTATCCATAGTTAATACCTTAATATATTGTTTGAACCCCTTTGAAAGTTTTTCCAGCTCGCCCACGAATATACGTGATAAACTAGCTAGATGTAAAATATTACATCAACTTAAATAAGAACATGTTGTTTTAATTCATATCAATGGAGTGACTTAATTTGACAAGTAAATATAGCTTAATTATCCGACAATTCTTTTTAGGAATGAGTTCAAATCATATTGGAATTAAAAAAAAAATACATTACACACTAAATTATTTTTTTCTAAATAAATGGATTCTGCAATAAAAATACTTTACTAGTCGATGACTGAGCTCGTTCAACTTCTAAAATTTTCTCAAAGTCGATTATACACAAGAACCGTTGGTCGTTCATTCTCGTATGTATACTTTGCACTCATCAAGGAAGTAAAATTAAAGCGAAATAAACACAAATTAGTTTGAAAAATAATATGCCTGATATCATAAAGTAGATAAAATAACAAACAATTAAATTTTAAAATTATTTTTATGTATTATTAATTATAAATAAAAATAAAAAATATTTTAACTTTTACGTATCCATAAAAATACTTTAATCATATTTCATCTTATGTTAGGGTGTGCTCCAGAATTTTCAAGATAAGATGAAGCAAGGCAATGGGAAGGTAAGTAAAGAGAAATGAAGTGAATGAAAATGTATTCACCTGCTCCAGAATGATTATATGATGATTAACTTTTTTCATTTCTCTTTTAATACACATATGACTGAACTACCCTCAGTTTGAAATCTCAATGAAAGATTTTAAGGGCAATGTTGGGGATCCGTATCCTCTGCTAACCTTTTGAGGTTGGTAGAGTGCCAATTTTTTATCCGAATCATTCGATTTAATCTCAGCGGTTAAAATTTTTCGGGCCTATCAATCTGGTTACATGCACGGGACTCCCTTAACCGTTGAGATAAGATCTAACGATTCAGATTAGAGATTGGCACTCTACCAACCTTTTAAGGTTGGCAGAGGATGTGATTCCCAATGTTGGTAAATTTCATAGTTAAATTCGTTACCCACAAAAATCGGGGACCAGTGGTTTAATAAAACCATCCAATGGACGTCTTTAGATCTAAACCGTCTGATTTAATCTCAACGGTTAGATTTTTTCGGGCCTATCAATTCTGATATTATGCACGGGGCATCCATATCCATTGAGATTAAATCGGACGGTTGAGATCGAAACCATCCGCTGGATGGCCATACTGAGGATGCGGAGTCCCAAAATCGAAGGTGAACTTCTCTCTACACAGATCTAAAATTTGTTCTTCCCTTTCCAACGATTCACCGTGAAAATGGACTTTGGAGCAAGTGAAAATTCTGTCTCTCCCTTCCCTTCACCGTGACTCTCTTCTTCTGGAGCACACCCTGCTAACTGGTCGAGCGGTTCCTCAGTAGTCGGTACCCCTCCCATTCTGGTAACACTTTTCAATCTGGTTTTGCAATGTCTTCAACTTTTTGATGGTTGGACCGATCGACCAGTAAAACCGGGAGTGAGTGAACCACCGCTCCTTTCAATTTTTTCAAAAGAAGAACTGAAGCGAATTACCGCAATTAGATCAACTAGACAAAACCTTCAAACGCCAATTGCATTTCCTCTCTTTCTTTCCCGCTCTTTCTCTCCAGATCGACCTTGATTTAGGGTTCAAGTCTTGTCTAACTGAAATGGCAACGCCGGAGGCGATAATGGAGTGGCTACAGAGAGAAATGGGGTACCCTTACCCACTTCCTTCTCTGGATCAACTACGCAAGATCTGTCGTGGCAACATGGTACCTGTCTGGAATTTCCTGCTCCGGCGAGTCCGGTCGGAGCACACCGTTTCTACGGCGCGGCGCAACATCCTGGTGCATGGTGTGGAGGTGGATAAGAGCCTGGGAAGGAGGTCGAGGGAAAAGGGAGGGAAGGGTTTTGAGGAGGCTGAGAGGAGAGAGAGGGATCTGGCGGAGGAGGAGGTGGAGAGGCTGAGAGGAATCGTCAGGACCCAGAGGAAGGAATTAAAGGCCAGAATTTCTGAGGTTGCTAGACTGGAGTCAGAAAGGAAGGGATCGCTTGATGAGAGGTCCAATGCAAGGTATGCTAGAGACGAATGTCTATTCGCTTTTGTGCTTAAAGTTTTTGATGAATTTCAGAGGAGAACCTACAGTGTTTGAGGTCTGAATTTGATCGAGGAGTGGGCCGAGTGGGTTGGGGATAACCACCTTGTTAATGAATTTGTTGCATAGGTTTTGTATCATCAATTGCTTTTTATCAGAAAAATTCACTTTTACTATTTTGTAAGTTTAATCATCTGGCTGTGCTGCAGTACATAGTCAGTGTTGTGAGCTCTGAACTAATGATTTCGCCATTCTTGGTTTCTATACAGGGATATTACATGTAATTTATCGTATTCAGAATCAGAACTATTTGTTGTTTCTCTATTAATTCCTTTGTTTTTTCCTGAGTTAGGCATAGGCAAGTTATGCTTGAGGCATATGACCAACAATGCGATGAGGCATCAAAAATATTTGCAGAGTACCAAAGGCGCCTTCATCAATTTGTCAACAAAGCAAGAGATGTGCGTAGACTAAGCACATGCACATCTGTGGACTCCACTGACAATCTCCAATCACCAATTGAGAAAGAACCTCTCTACTCCACAATCAAGGGCGGTAACAGATTCTCTGATGATCTCTTTCTCACAGAGACTTCTCCAGAGAGAAGTGTCAGAAAGGCCTGTGATACCCTTGCCGGGTGCATGATTGAGAGAATACGCATCTCTTTTCCTGCATATGAAGGAAATGGGATTAGTTCAACTTGTCAGATGGATGTTGCGAAGCTGGGTTCTGACATGGATGGTGAGATACCAGAGGATGTAAAAGCAGTTGCTGTGGAAGGACTGAGGAACCCCTCTTTGTTGCTTCACTCAGTCACTATGCATACTTCACGTTTCAAGGCTCTTATTCACAGAGAAACAGAAAAAATTGACATTCGAGCTGATTCGGAGCTTTTGAGGTACTCCATCTAGTGTTTTCTCCTTCTTTATCTCGAGGACAAACTACAAAAAGGACTTTGGTCAAGGACTATTGCAATTAGATTGTGTATTATTGATTTATTGTACTTAGAGAGTAATACTGATCCAACTTTCTGAGTGAATTAACCAGCCATGAAACTTAATGCCTATTGCGGGATATATTTTCCTTATACTTGAAGCACCTCCTACATAGTGCATTCCTTCTAACATTGTAGGTACAAGTATGAAAATGATCAAGTTATTGATGCTGCTACTACTGACGCGAGTTCACCACTACCCTACCAGCTGTATGGTAATGGGAAGGGTGGTTCAGAACTGTCAACTAAAGGAACTTTTGATCAGCTTCTTGAGAGACAGGTTTCTACCGTTCCATAAACGTTTGTATTTCTTTTGAGGGCGTTCGCATTATCTTCAACCAATAAGTTGAAGATGCTACAACTTGAAATTGAACTTCTATTATTTTATTTTTTTATTTTTCTTTTTTTGTTTATTTTGCAGAAAGCCCATGTGCAGCAGTTTTTGGAGACAGAAGATGCACTGAACAAGGCAGCAGATGCTAAAGGCATGTGCCAAAAGCTTTTGAAACGTCTAAATGGAGCCAGTGATACAGTTATCCTACCTCAGAAGGTTCCAACAGGAAATACCCAGGGGAACAACAGGTCCTTTGAGGTACTTGAAATGTCACATCACAACCCTGTTAGTACGTAATAGTATATCACTGTGGTTCTGAAAGCAAAGGGTCTTATGATTTAGTTGAACTGTGCTAAACCCTCTGGCTACAACCATCTGTTTTCTGGGTGTATTGATTTGGCACCGCATTAGATAGTTTTTTTTTTTACTATTAATGTGCTTACATTTTCATTCTATTCTCTTCTCCGTGGAATTGCAGCTTGATGTCCTGGCCAAAGAAAGGGAAGTTTCTGGGCTGAGAGCAAGCTTGAATACCTTAACCTCAGAGGTAAAACGCCTAAACAAGCTATGTGCAGAGTGGAAAGAGGCAGAGGATTCCTTAAAAAAGAAATGGAAGAAAATTGAGGAGTTTGATGCCCGCCGATCCGAGCTGGAATGCATCTATACTGCACTTCTCCGTGCCATTATGGTGAGTCCAGCTCTTTATTCATTATTTTGTTTTTATTTATTGATTTGCCAACTTGCCCATCTCATAATGCATCTACAGGCCTGCTTACAAATGCCCAAGTCAAAAATGCTCATTATTCACCGTCTAATAGTGTGCTTCCACTTCGCTTGTCAGTACAAACTACCAATCCCTGGCATTGTCACTGATTGGTTATTTTACTTCTGTACATGATTCACTCTTAACAAAGAACCCCTAGCATGGTTAGCTGTTGGTTATTAACTTTTTTTGTACATGGTTCACACTTAACACAAAGCAGGGTTGACACTTGCCAAAAAAACCCTACCACTAGCATTGCCAGCAGTTGTTGCTGGTGAGCTGTGGGTGAAATTTCCCTGTCGTGTAACCTTTTCTCTTCTTTTTATTAGAAAATTTGTGGACCTGGCAATATGATAATTCTGCGTCATTATAGGATGCATCAGCATTTTGGGAACAGCAGCCATTGGCCGCAAGAGATTATGCATCGAGGACTATCGTTCCAGCATGCAAAGCTGTGGTTGAACTGTCAACTACTGCCAAAGATCTTATAGAGAGAGAACTCTCTGCCTTCTCACAGAGTATTGATAATAGCTTGTACATGTTGCCAGCTACTCCCCAGGTTTGTTGATTCTGACTGAAGACCTCTGGTACATTTTGCCAAACGTAGCATCAAGTTTGTGGTTAACCAGCATACAAGGATGTACCTTGATTTGAAGAATCAGATTTGATGTTTCTCTGGCTGTAAAACAGATGAGTTCATATAAACAATGAAGCAAATTTTTACTTTAATATCTTCAAACAGACTCTTTTGGAGGCTTTTGGAGCAAATGGAGCCAGCGGAGCAGAAGCATTTGCAGCTGCAGAAAAGAGTGCAACTGTACTCACAGCAAGAGCCGGTGCAAGAGATCCCTCTGCCATTCCTTCTATATCTCGCATCTCTGCGACTCTCCGGCAAAACTCTGGTAGATTCTTCAAAAAAGCAAACAGTATTTTTGTTGCTGCTGCTTCTCTTCTTTCTTTATTTTTGTTTCCTCCTTTTTGACTCATTGAGTCCTTTTCATTTACCAACCTGTTAATTTGTTGTCTACCAGGCACAGAAGGTGCTGATTCAGCCTTGGCATCAGTTTTGGAGTCTCTTGGATTCTGCCTGAAGCCATGCGGATCTGAGGCTAGAATCTTGGAAGACTTGGCAAAGGCAATTAATCTGGCTCATACGCAAAGGAATCTCGTTGACAATGGTCGTGTTTTGTTAAACCGTGCACATGGTGTTCGACAGCAGTACGAGAGGTATGAGTTCATCCAATTTGATTTTCCCTGAAATCAGAATCCTATAAAGCTTAGTTTCCCCCAGCAACAAGTGCCTGATGGTTATAGTTTTAATTATTTTGTTTTGTTGACATTTTTTTTTTCTAGGATGGCTAATTACTGTATGAAGCTGGCTGCTGAACAAGAGAGAGTTGTGACAGAAATATGGTTGCCGGAGCTTAGTAATGCTTATGAGGGAGGTCATGAATGCCTTAGCAATGATTGTCGTCGTGTCATGGGCTTGGTTAGTATTTTTTTCTTTCTTTGTTTTTGTTAAAAGGAGATTTGAAGCCAATAACAAAATATTGAGTTACACGCTCCATTTTTTAGTTATCAGCAAATATTATTTATTTTATGATTATGATTTGGAACTCTTACCTATTCCTTTTGATCGACTCACCAATGCCCTGAGAGTTGTTTGTTCCTACTTTTTTCTTAATTGTTTTGCTTTCAACTCTTTATTTTTTTCTGATGTTGCATAAAAGTTTTGCCTTAATTGTGCCACTGGAAGATTTTCATTTAAATATTTGCTTCCACCACCATGATTTGCCCTTTCTCCTGGGCTTATATATTTTTCCCCCTCAAAACCAGACTTGTGATTTTTGGTTTGTACTTGAATTTGGTTGTGCAGGTGGAAGAGTGGTGGGAGCAGCCAGCAGCTACTGTTGTGGACTGGGTTACACTTGATGGAGAGAACGTCGGTGCCTGGCTCAATCGAGTGAAGAAACTACAATCAATTTTGTATGAGAGATCTTGTGACTGACTGGAAGTGGGGCACACTAGGGAATTTCTTCTCTCATAGCGTCTCCCTTTTCTTTATTTTTTGGTCTGATCTTTATGTCTAGATCATTGTGAGAAACTGAATTTTAAAGTATGGCATGTTATGTAAGTTTTTACTAGTTTAGTGTTTCTGATTTGTTTGTATCTATGAGGTTCCCTTTGGTCTGCAATTCTGCATAGATCGTGGTGCTTTGAAATGGAATGGCTCTGGTTTGCTTGTTTTAAATCGCCGCGAAGGTAATTTACTCGTGCATTATTGTTTACTTTGTCTTGCGTCTTTTAATAATATCCTTAAAATTTTAGGTCTATATTATGATAATTATAACGATAATAATAAAATTATTATTATTATATTTGTCGTAGTCAAATTGGTGATATTATTATTATAACAGTATAAAATGGTCTGTCGTATATAACAGTTGTCAAAACCAAGTCAAACTCTGTCAAGTACGAGAACAAAAAAAATAGACAAATAAAAAAATAGAGATTAAAACGACGGTCACTGGGTCTAAGCGCAGATAATGATCAGTTTAACGTCCAATTTCATTTCAAAACAATTAATAATTTTACTAAAAAGTATTTTCTGCCAATTAATTGATGTTTAAATTCTAATTAACAATTTGGATTTGCGCATTTAGAACTTTAGAAAATCTTGGTAAAATATCAAATTATGAGTTGATAAAAACATGCATGTGGTATGATAAAATAGTTTATAGTCAAATGATCATGAAATTATATGTGACAGAAAATTCACATTGTATAGTGAAAAAAAAGAGCTAACACTAATCATTATACACACGTCCTTATGCATCGATATGCCATCAGTTGTGTGATATTGGAGGATGACTAAAGCCAAAACCAAGACCTAGCACCGCACCCCTCCTTTCTCTCTCGCAAGTGGCGATCGACGGTGGTGGATCTCAGCGACGACAAGCATCTCACTTCTCAAGTAAGACCCTCCTCCTCTCTTTCTCTCCCTGTCTGACCGCACCGCATGAGTTCGACCTAATGTTGTCTCTCAGTTAGGATTAGTTTTCATTTTTTTTTTTCTTTCTTGAATAAGGACATATGGTTCTTTTCTATCTTTCCTCGCATCTGGTTTGCCATTAGTCCATAACTCTCGCTCCTCCCATGCTCAGTCAAACTACTAGTAAGTACTGATCAGCGCTCTCTCTCTCTTGCTCTCCCGCCTAGGGTTTTCTAATCCATCCGACAATCAATTAGAAGTATTACAATCTAACGAGCGCTATCAATTTCATGGAAAAAGCTAATGGCAGTGAATGCTTACACCATTGGACCCGACATGGTTGTGAAAGGTAAATTTCTCATCTAAGCTCTTTTTTAGTTAATTTTTTGCTTGTGAGGTTCTTTTGTGCCCTCCAAATAATTGAATCGTTTTCTTAAAAAAATTTAAGAAATTGAGAGGTAATTAGTAACACCACAGCAGAACTAATTAAGTGTACTAGAATCTCTCTGTCAATTACAGTATAACTCATACTTATTCTGTATCTAGAGACCCATATAAAGGAGATACTTGCATCCAAACACGAGTAGATGCGAGCCATATATTGGATTTTCTCCTTATGCAGGACATGGGTTGATAACCAGTCAATACTCTTGTATATTCAATAATCTAACGCTCTTAGTCAATTCATGATTTTGTGATTTAAAGCTCATTTATTGTTCTTCATAGAACCACCATTTGGGTCTTTTGGAAACTTGTACGGCTGTAACATTTCTATCATTAACATTTGAAGGGCTTACAAATGAGTGCGTCTTCTGGTATCAATCAACACTAAGATTGTAGTGTTGTTCTATTTCTATCTTTTTAAGTTTCGGAATTTCAATTTACTAGAATCATTGGGAGCACACATGTGAATAACTACTTGTTCCAACACTTCATCCGTTTCTCTACATTGTTGTAGTCAAAAGTTTGGTTTCATATGTATCTGTAACTTCTTCAGTATCTAAAGCATGAAAACTCCTAAAGTTGCACTTTGACATGGAGTGTACCTCTCTATACAATAATAGCAGTTTTGTTCTACGCTCATAGGTTTTTGCTCACTAGGTTCATTATTTCAGTATTGCCCTATTTCTTCACCACCACTTGTTTTCCTATATTACACTTGTAAGGGTGATGGATAGTTGGTTTGTTCAAAGTTCTTGGCAAAATTAAATGCTTGATTGAGAGCCAAAGGTTGAGAATCACTTCCTTCAATCATTTATGAAACCTTGAATTAGATATCAATATTGATAATTATTTGTTTTAAATAAAACCTAATTGAATTTTAATTTGTTGTAGTGGGCGATGATGTGTTAGTGATGCGTTCAACATCGGAGGACGCCAAGATTTGGGTCGGAAGGATTCAAGAAATTGTAGTGGATGAGAATACCACTTTTCCACTCAGAATCAGGTTAGTTTTTTTTTATATTTTATATTTTCAGTTTTTTTTTATATTTTTATATTTTTCATTCAGATAGTATAGGTAGTTTCACAAAACAACACACTTAATATTATTATTTTGCGTGCTAGAAATTACTTGCAATGATCGGAAGAATAACATGCTTAATATTATTATTTCTTTAATTGAAGATGGTATTATCAACCCGAAGAATTACTTGGTGGGCAAAAACCGTTTTATGGAGAACAAGAAATTTTTTTGTCTAACCACTTTGGTCTGGTTAGTCCTTATTCCATCTCAAATCATTGTCGTGTTAGTGGTTTCAATGAATACATCAACCTCAAGGAAATGGATTCTCTGGATTACTTGCGGTTAAATTGTTCCTTTGGTTATCCTTAAAAACAAGATTTTGACTTTTGATTAACTTACAAAAGTGAATGGAGCATGCATTTAGAATTGAAAGAAAAGTTGAACCTAATTAGAAAAAAATATGAAAAAGAATCCTCATCACAGTTCATTCTTCTAGGCAGGTTGATCTGAATTACCAACTGTTACTCTCAGGCTGAACCAATATGCAAAATTATTTAATAAGTCAGATTTTGCACTTAAATTTTAATTGGTACTAGTAGTCAGGGACTACTAGTAACTGGCACTGCCATTGTTTTGGGAAACATATAATTGGCTCAATGTACGAGTTTTTTATTTCTTTAGGGTGAATTTGAATTAACAGTTTGGGCTATAAAAAATACCTTGAAAGATTAAATTGTTTTTTTTTTTTTTAATAGAAGAATACTTAAATGGTTAATGACAATGTTTTAATTTAGAGGTTGGCAGGGTAATAACCACTATAGTATCTTTCAGCTTCCTTAAGTTTATTTGTCTGCTTTAAGTTTATTTCTTTTTCTTTTTTTTTTTTTTTTTTTTGCCATATGTATAGGTTCTTCAGTTGGCATGGTTTCAACGGGTAAATGTAGGTAGTGTAGCTGAGACTTCTGAGCATCTCCTTACTTCAGTTTGAACATTATGAATATAGTTAGGCCCTGATCAAAATGAAGTTTACGTGGGATTTCATTTCATTTCATTTCAATTGAATTGATTTTATAGGATTTCGTTGGATCTAATTACATAGGAATTCCAACCAAATGACACCAAATCCCTTCATTTTGATCAAGAATTTTCCGATGAAATGAAATGAAATGAAATCCCACGTTAAAAAAAATGGGATTTTGATCAGGGCCTTAATGTAGCTAAGACTTCAGAATATTCTTCCTTTTGTTTGAACTGTGGTAGCTTTTTCGTTGAACTCGTAGTTGTGGCTGTGTGGTTGAACTCTAGCTCTTGCTCGAGTGTAGTGTCATGTGTATGTTTCTTTTTTGTAGTCACGGCTTTGGCGACTAAGATTTGCTAATTTTAATTTTCTTGACTGATAGATCTATGTTTTCTTAAATAGTGTGTCAAAGGCTATAGCATGCTGACAATCAGAAATTCATATAGGCTATAGCATGCTGACAATCGGAAATTCATATTTCATAAAGGTTCTTATTTGGAAAAAAAAAAATGAAAGAGATTCTCAATTGAGATGACGACCCAAACGCACCCTAAGAGATTTAACAAATCAATTTCTTACGAAAAATAGAAGAAGAATAATAAAATTTTAGTACCCTAATTAAGTGTCGAAATTTTTATTACAAACACATCCTCATTGAGAAATCAAAAGATCGAAATGCAATTTCTTGAATCGGAAACATAAATTTATCGGGGCTGATAACCATCATCCCCAGCAGTTAGATTAATTGCATTCCGAAAAAGGAAAGAGGGGATGAGGATGATGGTGATGATTTCCCTGACAGTTATTAACGTGTTTTTCTTTTTTGCCTCTCATCCTATCATCCTCTGACGTGCTATTTACTCCATTCCCTCCCTCCTCTCTATTTCGCTTCTTCTCCCCTTCTCTGGCACGCGTTTTTTTCTGAATATTAACTGTTCTAATTAAATAAGTAACTGTTCAAACTGTGAATACTGACTGTTGTAAATATAACTGTTCTAGTTAATGCATATAACTGTTCTAGTTAATATAGCAACTGTTTTAGTTAATATATATAACTGTCCTAGCTAATACAGCAATTGTTCTAGTTAAATATATATAACTGTTCTAGTTAATATAGCAACTGTTCTAGTTAATATATATATATATATATATATCTGTTTTATTGTTCTGTAAATTTTATTTGGAAATAACGTTATCATTCCCTCCCCCTCCCCCCCTCTGATTCACTCTCTCCCTCTGATTCGCTCTATCCTCATCCCCTGACGCTCATCCTCTCATCCCTGGATTCCATCATCCCCTGGACTTCTATTAATGAGGACGCTGGATAATTAATGAGGATTCTGGGGATGATGGAAGCAATTCTGATAAATTTATGAATCAAAAGGCTGGCTTTAAATTTGTAGAAGCATGCATTCATTCTCTCTATTAAAATCTTAATTAATCTAACTATATAATGTGCTTATAGCCAAACCAACATATTTGACTGGATTAATTGATATAGCTTGTGCCAATCGAAAGCTATACTTCAAATGAGCTATTTTTACTAAGTTAAAATAAAAAAGAAATGTGCCGAGGCAATCCTATTTCAACTAAGCTCTCTGTCATTAATTAATCTTAAAATGATCGTTCTTTGTGCCATGCGCAAAATTCAATCAAATTGAGGTAAAAATCCGTTAACACATATACATTGAAAAAGTTTCAAAGATAACAATATCAATAAAACGATTCATAAAGTTCCCACTAAAACTGTAAAATAAAATTTCTAAGATCTATTTGTTAATAAAAGTGTGTGGAGTCGTTCTAAGCGGACCATTGTCACTGAATGACCTAGCAGGTCGTTTATAGGGCAAGTAGATCGCTGGGATCGGGATCTGAACCGACTCTGTCTATTTCGGATCGACTCCTATATATACACATGTCCATAATTGTTTTAGTCGCTGTTGTTGCTGCGAATCTGAGTGTTCCATTAGAGAAAAGAGACTAGGGTTAGGTTTGAGAAGAAGGAAGCCAACCGAGTACTTGGAGCAATTGGGTTGCGTATGCACGGGTAGATCGGAACTAGAAATCGTGAAAGGTGACGCCAAACTCTAACTTGAGGCAGTAGTGTACCGGTTGCGTACGGAGAGAGACGATGCAGTATGATAGCAGGTTTACATGCATGCGTTCCAACCCGATTTAGACCCTTAATTACCTTTAAATATGTGTTTTTAACTTAATTTGCTAACTTTAGATTTAAAGTGAGGTGCAGCCATAGTTCGGTCCTTATTTTATAGGATCAACAACGAAACAACATGACAAACCGACGACAAATCAACTTTGAAGTTGGATTCCAGAAACATGGAACGTACTAGTCTAGAGGCAGGATAAACAACCCCAGACCAGTGGAGAAGATCAGAAGATAACAGACAACCAGACTCAGATTGAACCATTCCAAGTCCTCTAGACCTTCTATAAACAACGAGGCTGATTTTGTTAAGTTTTTGCCACGCGTTTTCCTCCAATTATAAGGCAACTCCAGACGTGTTTTCTACACCAAGTCGGTTCGATTTGATGCCTATTTAAGTCCAACTATGTCCAAGACTAGCAATATGAAAGAATTCAAGGGTTTAGCCCTCTTTTCAAACTCAGTTCAGTAGTTGGCCGCCATGTAGACTAGCTAGAGCACAGGTTGGACCGCCTGAGTCGCAAAACGGTCCGCCTGAAAAAGAGCATAGCTGGACAAAAGGGAGAAAACATCAGTGTCCTTGTCGTGCCTTTGATTTATCCTTTGTGTCTTGCTATTTTGATGATACTTGCTTGTTTTGTATGTTGTATTTGCTATGCTAATTAAGGCTATGGTTGAAAATCTTTAGTTTAGTTGTAGACTTTGCTATGTTTATTTGAGTAATTAGTTGACTCTATTATTGTTTTATCTCTTGTGCATTTAATTGATTATCGTTGCGTGTTTGATATTAAGTACTAAGATTTACCCACTAAACAAAAGCCACGTTTAATAGTCTGGCATAAAAATCTAATTGTCTTAATATTAAGCACGAGTAGGAAATTAATCCGGTAGGTCGAAATTCGAGAGGTGAGACCAAGATATCGAGAGATCGAATCTTTACCCTTAATCGAGAGGTTAGGGTTAACCACAAGAATCAAGAGATACACCTAGAGAGACTAAGCAAAGAAACTAGAGTTAAAACTTAGGAATTCTAAGAGGTGAGGTAGTTTGGTTAAGGAACTTGACCCGAGAGTTAAGAGTGAAGCCAGCCTTAATTAGATTATTAATCATATATTAAAATAGACTTCTAATCTAAAATAACTAAGAAAACGAAATATTATCCTTCAGAATAGACCGGTCCAACACTGGAACGGGTCGCCCGAGAGGGAAGTTCTAGAGTTAGAACGAGCAGTTCTAGAGGATGACAGAGGGTTTAAACGGACCGTTTTGGTCTAGAACGGTCTGTTCCACTTCTGACCAAAGTAATTGTTTGAAACTAAACCTAATTGAGTTGTAATTGGCTAAATTTAAGAATTGCATCATATATCTCACCTTTCTGCAACTTAACCCAAAACTAAAAATAAAAATTCTATTTATCTTTTATATCAAAAATCCCTTTAATCTAGTTAAATTAAATGAGTGAATCAAGAATTGAGTAGTCTGTCCCCGTGATTCGCTATGCTACAAACAATTAGATTAGTAGACTCGAGGTTATTTATTTGACCTTGGTTTTACCAATGCGATCTTAGTACCGAACTTCGAGAAGGGTCTAGGTGTTCGATCAACTTCCGTTGTGGTATATCTAATACTCTAAGTTATTCTTATAGGTTAGATATGAATATAGGTTTATACCGACTTAAAACCTTCATTGGTATCAAAGCCACAAAGCTTCTTTTCGAAGTTTGGTTTATGTTTAGATCTTAGAATATCATAGGTTTGGACGTTTGGTAGACCTACACTTGGTTGTGACGGTTTTACTCTTTAAAATTCTAGACTTGAAACCTATGTGTTTTTGGACTAAATAATTGTAGGCAATAACAGTAGAATGTCTAACAAAGATAGAGTAAACCTACTAGTACAAAAAAACCCATCTAACGCATCCCGGTTGCAGGAATACCAAATTTAGAGTGTCAGCCTGTCAGGATCGACTAGCAGACCGTTAGCCGGGCTAGCGGATCACTTAGAACTGCAGTGTTGGCAGAAAGCTTAGGGTTTTCTGCACAGTCGTCAGACTGACCGCTAGAAAGACCTGCAATGCTTGAATTTCGTTGTGCAGGTGGAATAGTGGTGGGAGCAGCCAGCAGCTACTGTTGTGGACTGGCTTACACTTGATGGAGAGGATGTTGGTGCCTGGCTCAACCGAGTGAAGAAACTACAATCAATTTTGTATGAGAGATCTCGCGACTGACTGGAGCTGGGGCACTAGGGAATTTCTTCTCTCATAGCGTCTCCCTTTTCGTTACTTTTTTGGTCTGATTTTTATGTCTAGATTATTGTGTAGTCTTTTGCGGTGAAACTGAATTTTAAAATATGGCATGTTATGTAAGTTTTTACTAGTTTAGTGTTTTTCATTTGTTTGTATCTATGAGGTGGTGGTAAACGTGGTGCTTTGAAATGGAATGGCTCTGATTTGCTCGTTTCAAATTGTTGCCAAGCTAATTATACTCACCCATTATTGTGTGCTTTGTCTAGCGTCTTTTAATAAAGTGCTTAAAATATTAGGTCTACATTATGATAATTATAATGATGTTGATGATAATAATAAAATATTAACTTTTTAGTATTATATCTGTTGTAGTCTAATTGGTGATGTATTATTATAATAAATAATGTAAATAATATAAAATGGTAATATCTCGTCTATAGCAAATGCCCAATTGCTACCATATTCTAACAGAAACTTTACCAAAATCAAGTCAAACTCTGTCGAGTAGGGGGGGAGGGGGGGGAGGGGGGGGGGGGGGGGATCAGTTTAGCATCCAATTAAAATTCAAACAAAAGGACCAATTTCATTTTAAACAGAAAAGGCTGAATTAATATTTTAATGTCTCCTAATTTGAGTACCCTTCCATCTATTGGATGAAATACTACTTAAAAAAAACTCATGAACGATACAATAAAAGTTCTACCTAAACCAGGAATTGTTTACATTTTTTACAACGAAACTTTACATAATACATAAAATTACAAATATATAAAACTACAAAAATGAAAGAATGAACTAATCATGAGGCCATCACAGGCTTCCCACTTAATTTAGGAAATGGATCATTCTTGCTAAGGACACACACTTTGCTCTTGTGCGCGAAGTATCCTTTAATGAGATTCTTGTATATGAGCATAGTAACTATGCACTCCCCCTGCATGTAAGCATGTTCAAGAAAAATTTATTTTTCATTTGCAACTAATTTTCAAAAAATCATCGTCAATTTAAACTAAAGAGAGATGCTGCAAAAGGGGGAAAAAAAATGTAACAAGCACCTCGTCAACATCCATGTCAATTCCAAGCCATTTAAATGCCTTAATAATCAAATCCAACTTAATTTGATGAGCCTTGTCTGGATCCTTTTGCTTTTGAATGATATATCTGAAAAATAGACAGGGAATGTTATTTCACAATTAAGGGATCAAATTGCACTATACTGTGAGTGTGTTTACTTACATCTTTTTAACTAATCTTTGAAAAACTATGAGTTCTAGCTTCTCCAGCACAAGATAAACACCTGACCTCAAAAATCTGTTCATCAAAATCAAGAGTCCAGATAGAAATTAGAAATCAATGAATGAAGATTTTAAATACAAATCTTTATGTGACAGTTCAAGATAACACTTCTTTATGCATCAAGAATTTACATTTCAAATTAAAAAATTCAACTGACAGACCCAGATCACTGATATTATTCTATGTATACAAGCAGGAATTCCTCATAGAGAATTATAAAGTTTAGGTTTCATTCGGCACATGATTAACAAATGAAGAATTCGACACACAATTCTAATCAGCGGACCATCAAAATTCTAACTTATCGATCTTAGAATAGTGACTTCTAAGCCACATGCATTTTTGTGACGTATAATGGATTGGCAGCTTATGTTTGTCATTTACAATTAAAAAATAGACTATCAACACAACAAATAGTGCTGTCAACATCACAATAGTCCTAATTGGATACCTTGCAATTATACAGAGGCTATAAGGCTTCTACATAAACTTCTCGGGACTACCATTTTGAGAAATTGTATAATGTTTATCGAGAAGACGAGAACTTATATCCATAATTCTGACAGAAATATAATGTTGTAAGAATAAAGACAGAAAAATACTGTTCTTCATGGTCTTGAAGAGCCTGCCTCAATAATCTGACATCTCCAGTTTTCAATGCATCTACAACATCTTTATACTGCAACAACAAACCAACATATTAGCAGCAAAAAACGATCCAGATGGTTGGCATATGCAGACTACGACGGTATTTTAGATTGGAAAAAGTTTGGTACCTCCAAGAGATTATACTTCTTTAGAAGTGACATTTTAGGTAATATACCAAGTGAGAGCTTCACTGGAATTAGGTACTTCAGAATCATTCTATTCAGAAGTAAACAAGACAAAATTAGCTTATTTTCCTAAATTTAAATAACAAATTCATCTTTGAAATAAGCCATATTCTTACATGAAACTAGAAATATGGTATACAAAAAAATAAGAGGAATTACCTCATATTCGACATATTTAGAGGATCTGAACGTGCCAAAGCATATGTCAGCTTCTGATCAGCCTATTCACATAATAAAAAAACAAAAAAGAACATAAAAACCTGGTTATGTAAGAAATGGAACACTTAAAGCCCCGTATGATCAAATTCAATTAAAGACATGCTATTAAATTATACTCACCGCGAGAAAACTTTCATTGAAAACCTCCAAGCGACCTGTGTAATACATATAGGTCACCTGTAGCACGGTTCAAGGATTATAAAAAAACAAAAATGAAGACCAATTATTACAAGTTCTAAAAAAAACCATCTAAAGAAAAAACTAAATTTCAAAAGAATACCTTGTCTTTTAAAGGAAACTCCTCAAAATCAAATATACGAGCAGTCTCTATACTCCTTATCACACTACGACATAGATGAACTGTGCCAAGCTGCAGGTTTAAGGCTAAATGTCAGTTTTACTTCGGAGCACTCAACTAATATGCATTAGAGCACTATCCTTGATTAAGAACAGAGAGTGAGGGAGGGAGGGAGGGAGGGGGGGAGAGAGAGAGAGAGACCTTAAAGTAAATTTTAAATAATTGGCAGGTGATATATAGAGCTCCAACACGCTTGGGTCCTTTTCCCTGTTTGAGAACATTGTCAAAATAATATTCTGATTAATTGGTAGCAAGTATGTTTATACACTTTAAAAGTAATGTAAAAATAAGCAGTTGAAGTCACTTATGTAATTAAACACTGTATTAGCTAATTAGCTGGGAACGAATTTTCCAAAAAACAAAGTTTAAATAACTCAACAAATTGCTTCAGAAGTGCTGACAAAAGTATGATAAACTAAATCAGTACCGCTAGAGCACCAAAAACTTTCATCAGGAAGGATCCAGCTGCCTGCAACTTCTCTGGGCTCTTTCCAACTGATGCAAGTTCTCTATCTCCCTGAAAAACAAAACACAAATAAATCCCCAATCAGACCCAAAACAGAACCCAAATTCTCTTCTCTTTAAATTTTCAACTTCATTTAAGTACCTTTTCAGCAAGCAATCTTATTTCAAGAGCAATGGCATGCACTGCTTCCATAGCCCACGGTGTCTCCCAGTTACGAAACTCCTGCAAAAAAGCACTGAAATATCCCCAATAAAAACCTTACTTTACTATAAGCACCACCGACTCATTACATTTTTCTCAAAAAATGTGCTTACTTAGCGGCTTTCTCGTAGGAGGAATAGGCTTCAGCGAAGCAGCGAAGGCGGTGGCTTTGAATAGACCTTAGAAGAGGGAGGAGGATCTCGGCGAACTGCGCGATCTGGTCGGATTGAGTTACGAGTCGAGACGAGTCGGGGAAGTTGGCGAGTGCGTCGGCCAATGGGAGGAGAGAGGCGCTGGAGGACACGGCAAGGAGAGGTCGGAGCGTGGGGCCGTCTTGCCTTGCGATGGCGTCGACGAATCGGTGGAGGTACCCGGCGATACGGCGCTGCGACTCGGCCAGGCTCAGATACGCCGCCATAGTCGAGTGGCTTACGTGAAGACCGGGATCAACGGGTGGGTTTTTATTATTCTTCCCTTTCTTATTTATTATTATTTTTTTTTTTGGCAAAATTAGATATAAACCCCTTGAAACATCTCCAATTAGAAATAACCCCCTCGAAACTTCAAATTTAGAAATAACCCCTTTTAATCATCTCAAAAATAGATATAAACCCTTTTTAATCATTTTATATATTTTAACAATAATTTTTAACAAAATAATGAACTGTATAATATTTGGACGAAAATGCCCTCTGTCCCAGTCTATGACCTTTCATCTTCCCGCTTGATCTCTCGCTCAGGTCACGCTATTCCTCAAGTACACTGTCTCCTCTTGCTCAGGTATGTCTGCTCTTAGACAAAGTACTTGAGGAACAGCGTGATCTGAGCGAGAGATCAAGCGAGAAGATGAAAGGTCATGGACTGGGAGAGAGGGCATTTTCGTCCAAATATTATACCGTTCATTATTTTGTTAAAAAATATTGTTAAAATATATAAAATGATTAAAAAGGGTTTATATCTATTTTTGAGATAATTAAAAGGGATTATTTCTAAATTTGAAGTTTCGAGGGGGTTATTTCTAATTGGAGATGTTTCAAGGGGTTTATATCTAATTTTGCCTTTTTTTTTTGGGTAAGTTGGATCAACGAGTTTAGTTTCGAAAATGATTAGGATCAAGAAGTGATCGATTGTTGTTGGGTTGGGTACAAGTTTCAAAAGAAGAGGACTTGGGGCCGAAGTTCTTTTTGGTAATTCTACTTACCATCCTCTTAATCGCCATCCAAGCCATTCAATTAATCACCGCCTTTCAATTTGAGCGATCTCCTTCTGATCCAAGCGCAACTCTCAACCAGCTCCCTCATCCACGAGTTATTTTTCCCCTCACTCTCTTCGCTCTATTCTTCTTTCTTCCTTCTCCTTTCCTTTTTGCTCTCTCCATACCCCTTTTATTGATTTTTTTTTTGTTTCTCATTGGCCCTTCCTTCCTTTTTCTTTCTCTCTCCATTCTATCTCACGTTACATCTGTTCAGTTTATTTGATATAAATGTTCAATTTAATTGTCATTTCTGTTCAATTTATTTGCTCACTTTTACTTTTTCTATGAGTCCACATTGTTTGTTACATTTGTTCAGTTTATTTGATATAACTGTTCAATTTAATTGTCATTTATGTTCAGTTTATTTGCTCACTTTTATTTTTTGTATGAGTCCACATTGTTTGTTACATTTATTCAGTTTATTTGATATAACTGTTCAATTTAATTGTCATTTCTGTTCAGTTTATTTGCTCACTTTTACTTTTTGTATGAGTCCACATTGTTTGTTATATTTGTTCAGTTTATTTGATATAATTGTTCAATTTAATTATCGTTTCTGTTCAGTTTATTTGCTCGCTTTTATTTTTTGTATGAGTCCACATTGTTTGTTACATCTGTTCAGTTTATTTGATATAACTGTTCAATTAGTTCTTATATCTGTTCAGTTTATTTATTATGTATGTTCATTTTTGTTCTTGTATATATACACTTTGATTATATATTCATATTATCTTTGTATCTGTTCAATTTCTTGTCGTCTATATTCATTTTAAAAAGACAAGATAAAGTGTACATGTTTAAGGCGAAGAAAATGGAACTGAGATAGGGGAGTCCATGGAAAAAAAAAATCTTGTCGGAAAGAAGAAGAGGAGAGGAGAGGAGGAGGCTAGGCAGAGGAAATAAAGCGCGAGTGAAAGAAGGGTAAGAAAGGAGCACGAGTAAGGGTGAGGTTCGCGGTGGGAAGGGAGTGCGAGGAAGGGTGAGGCTAGCGATGTGCGGAGAAAAAAAAACGCAGAGAAAAAGAAAGTGCAAGAGGAAGGGGAGGGGAGGGGTTGGATGACGCGGATGTTTTTTTGTTGGATGACGGTTATCACTTCCGGTTCTTTTTCAAATTTTTTAAAATCTATCATTTTTGGAATGTTGTAAATAGTAGTTTGTTTTCAATAATAGCATGTTTTAAAAAAATTTTAAAAAATAGTAATAAAATTTCAAAAATAGTAAAATTTGGTTTGCTATGAGATTTCAATATGTAGATTAGATTGGTTAAATTAGATTTGTCAATTTACAAAAATAAATCCGAAAAAATCCGCGGTGCATAGAAAGTACTATGCACTATGGTGCATATTAAACTTTCTCTAAATTTAATGCTTTTATTTTTCTTTTCTTATAAGCACAATTATTTACTTCTTTCACAATAAAAAACAAAACAACTAGCCGAACTCTATTTTTGCTAATAATTTACGATTTTGCCGTCTTCTGACTTATGCATTCTCTTATGCTTTGGTGTGTGATTCTATATTCATGAGTCGTTAAATTCAGATTAAACACCATACGCTGCAAGGGTAAAAAAATATGAGATAGGCTAAAATCAGTCGCGACTGACGGATGAGACCGTCAGCTACGATTCAAATCTCAATTTTCGAGATTCTAACAGTCAATCCGAACCGTTCAATGTGTTCTCCATATTGAAATCTCATTGGAGACGAAATTTATATTTTTCTGAAATTTTTTAGTATTTGTTTGGTGTAACAATTCTAACCGATTAGACGGGTAACCAAGTTCCAAATTATCTGAATTAGATTTAAACATAATTATGTAAATTATATGATCAAGAAATTAAATAAAATAAATTAAAGTAACAGTAATTCCGAGAAGAATATCTTATCTGAGGATATAAAAATGTTCGTTATAAATTTCTGAGTATTTCAGTATAATTGCCATAATTTTCTGATTTCTGAACTAGTCTTAGAAAATTAAAAATAAGCGAAATAGCTAATTTACAAAAGTATGTCAGAACTTAACCACACCATCAGCCACACGATATGGTCACAGAAGATCTGGGTATTTTTTTATTAGAAAAAAAAAACGGAGCGACGAGGCGATTCCTCTCTCTGCCTCGTCTTCTCTTCTGATCGGGCTCTCTTTTTCTCCGTCTGTTTTTCTCGAGCTCGCCCCATTTCGAGCTCGTGGCTTTGAAGCTGTGTCGCGCTGTGATTGGAGAGCGTGGCGCCACCTCTTAGCCATCCTGTGTGGGAGAGCCACCTCTGCTAGAAGTCTCTGACTCGTCTGATGACTCGCACGAGGAGAGCTTCTCCTCTTCCCTTCGATCGATGGCGGCTGTTAACTCTCTGACGTGGCACGACCCTCTCCTCAGGACTACTCCTCTCTTCTCTCTCTCTCATTCCTGTCAGAGGTAAGGCCTTTATATCGGTTGCGTTTTGGGGTTTTTGATTTGAGGGTCTGATTTTGGAGAAGAGGAGGGGAGGCAGACACTGAGGAAGGTATTGTTGTGCTTCTCTTTCGTTTATCTCTTTCAATTGGTTCCTAATTTTGCTTGGCTTTGTTGATCCTAATTTTTAGGGTTTTTCTGTCAAGGTGAAATTGTGCATGGATCTTGCCCTATTCTTGATCTGTTTATCCTTGGTCTTTGCCTTGGTTTTCTTGGAATCCCTGAGAAGGTTCCTCCATTCTCACGAGAGAGGTATATTTTCTGTCCCTTGTGTGACTATGGCTGATAAACTGTGTGATGAATTTCTTTATTTCTGTTAGTTTATATATGTTAGTTGACTAACAGTAGGCTATGAAATTGATGGAATGTTAATCTGTGGGAGTTAGATATTTGATAAGGACAATTGCATGTCAAATCTCATGTGTGTTTAGTATAGAAATGAAACTGTGTTGATAGATAATTATTGAGCCTCTGTTGCTAAGCTTGAGAAAAAAATTGAGTTGCATGACTTAAGTATTTATGCGTATACGGTCATATCCATGGAGTCAGTGGCATAATTAGAGAGTTGTATCATTTGTATAATGGAGTAATTGCTGTTGCATGATAATTTAAAAAATAAGAACTTGAACTGTGGGTCTGTTGAGATTATTGTGGTCTGTTGCATATGTAACAGTGAGAATATAACATGAATTTTAGCATTTCATGGATTTTCTAAGTTGCATCAGTTTTATGGGAACTTTAGATGACTGATGAAAGGTTTGAGTGCATATTTTCAAATAAAATCATACTGTGGCAGTAAGTTTTAGGTTCTGAGTAGTGAAATTTGAGAAAGGGGTATTTAAATTATTGATGATTTGGGAATTGGAACATGTTTGAATTAATACATGTGCATTTATAGGTTTGGAAAACCCTAAGTCAGTGACAAATGGTGCTCAGTACCATTGTTTGACATGAATTAGATGTTATCGGTGATTTTGAATAAATGGTATGGCTGTGATGGGCATTATATGTGTTTATATTGGGCATGTTGCATAAATAGCAGGTTAACAGAGGTGAAGCATGTATATTAGGCATGCATAGGAGTATTTGCTAAGGTTTTGAGTTGGTGGAAACTTTGTACCAGTTTCTGGTACAAAGCAGTGGCTACTGATACGTTTAATAGAGGCTCAGGGACTGAAATGTAAAGAAAAATAAATTTCTGAGGGTTTAAATGTGATTCTGAATGGATATATAATTTTCTGTGGGCTTAAAAGCAAAATTTGAGATGGATTATCGGATCGGTTGTGTTGTTGGCTTATCGGGTTCTGTCGGACCCGTTACGAGTCGACTCAGTCGACTGGATCAGGTCGACCGAGTCCGACCTGGTTGTGTTGGCTGTCGCTGGATTTTTGTTTGGGCCGGAAATTTGGGCCGAGTAATAAGGAAGGAAAAGAAAAAGGAAAAGTGGGCTTTATCTGTGGGCTTTCGGAAATTAAACTGTTGGGCTTTAAATTGGCTTTGAGATTAAATTAAGATGATAATTAGCGATTAATCTGTAGATTAATTTCTGTTGAGCTTGATTAAACGTTAGACTAAAGACTTTGACCCAATTTAATAGTCTAACTTTTTGGTGGCTTTGATTGAGGATATGATGAGACGTCTGATTGAAAATTAAGAACGGATATCATGGCAATTACTCAGACAATCTGATCCCACATTAAATTAAAACACATTTTTCTGGATTAATGATTTTTGAGTTTAAATTATGTTTTCTGTTATCTGACTTCTGATTTCTGCTCTCTGACTTCGATATTAGGAAAATTGTAAAAGTAATTCTGAAAAATAAATTAATTTTGTATTTAATTGAATAAATTGACTTTCGTGAATAAGGATATTTGGGAGTACTAATTAAGGAACTTGGAACTGTACCCGTCAAAATCAAATATCTGTTAGGTAACCAGACTTTTGAGGTTAAGTTCCACCTTATGGATTATAGCAACCGTTAACTCAATATTAACGGAATTGATCTATAATTTGTGAACAGGCGCAACTTAAAGAACTTAAAACTCAATTGGAAGAACTGTTGGCCAAAGGATTTATAAGACCCAGTATTTCACCCTGGGGAGCACCAGTTTTATTTGTAAGAAAGAAAGATGGTACCCTGCGATTATGCATCGACTATCGGGAGTTGAATAAGATTACTATCAAGAATAAGTATCCTTTACCCCGTATTGATGATCTTTTTGATCAATTACAAGGGTCCTCAGTCTATTCCAAGATAGACCTGAGAACGAGTTACCATCAATTAAGAATTAAACCCGAAGATGTGGAAAAGACTGCTTTTAGAAGTCGATATGGGCATTATGAGTATTTAGTGATGCCATTTGGATTAACTAATGCTCCTGCAGCCTTTATGGACTTAATGAATCGGGTATTTCGGGATATACTAGACACGTGTGTGGTGATTTTCATTGATGATATTCTAGTATATTCTCGTACTCCTGAGGAGCATACAACTCATCTAAAGTTGGTTTTGGAACGATTACGGGAACTTAAACTGTATGATAAACTTTCAAAGTGTGATTTTTGGTTAAATCATATTTCATTCCTAGGTCACACTATTTCTCAGGAAGGTTTAACTGTAGATCCCGAGAAAATAAAAGCTATAGTTGAGTGGACACCCCCTAAAACGGTAACTGAGGTGAGAAGTTTTCTGGGATTAACGGGATATTACCGAAGATTTGTCCCTAACTATGCTCGGATTGCCAAACCCCTTACCTAACTGCTACAAAAAGAGGTTAAGTTTTCTTGGGAAGAACCTCAAGAGCAGAGTTTTCAGAGTTAATAAGAACCAAGATTTTTTTTATTTTAATAAGAACCAAGGAATAACGCGTTTTATAAACGTGTTACATCCTCTCACCTAATACCCCGTTTATAAAATGCGTTATTAGCCTAATAACCCGTTTTATAAACGCGTTACATCCTCTCACCTATATAACCCGTTTATAAAACGCATTATTAGCCTAATAACCCGTTTTATAAACGCGTTACATCCTCTCACCTATATAACCCGTTTATAAAACGCATTATTAGCCTAATAACCTGTTTTATAAACGCGTTATTAGTTTTTTAAAATTATTCGCCGAAATATACAACGATTGTTTCAAACCAAACATTTGATTTATTAAAAAATATTTTGCAAAAAAGTCCCTGTATAAAATAGATATAATGAATATATTGCACAAACTTTATTTGAATTTAATTGCACATATTTTTTTTTAACATGTGTATAATATCATTTTGTTTGAAATATTATTTAATTCTTTTGTAAATAAAAAAATTGGGAGACTAAAATGCAAAAGTTAAATTTGTAAAAATAAATAGTAAAAATATAGGTTTAATATAAAATTATATAGTTCCGTTGGGTTACTTGGTATATACTTGGTATATATAATATAAAATCATATAGTCAATAATATCATCACATAAAACCATACACAAACAATAATATACGGTTTAATAAAATCATTTTATGGTTTTTAATTTAATATTCGGAAATGATTTGTATTAATTAATAAAGAATAGAATGACATAAATGGAAAACCATATAGCCTACTGGTTCGTTCATGGGATTAACATTACATTAGTGACCTTGCTTAATCATTGCACCCAAAAATAGTGCGTATATAAGAGAAAGAGTATTTAATTAATCTTTCCTAATTAAATTGTGGGGACCAGGAACAAAATACGTGAAGAATAAGAGGCAGAACAAATAGCGGCACAGATGTTATACAATCTCTCCTCCTCCATGTTTGTACTTGTGCCATAAATAGAGCATCATCAATAAATGAGATTTCTAATCCACATCTCCAATATGATATAATATTATTACGACTATATAATCAATACAAATTTTGTAAATTAAAATTTTAGTAGCATTTGATATATGAACAAATATGATATAATACACCAATGATTAAATTATAATCATTACAACTTGATAATTAATAATAAAAAACCGCAAACCATTACAATGAGAACTAACTTACTAAAACATAATAATAAAACACATAAATATTAAAACAATATATACTTAGATCCACCATAGGAGTGTCCCGCGGCAATGCAAGATCCGCCAGTTTTTGCACATCGTCGTAATCTGTACGACCGGTGACCGCTCGGCCGGTCGTAAGTAAGCCTAAAATAAAGACAACGTCCTGCATGAAAATTTTAAGTTTTCACTTATACAATCTATTCACATACAAACATTTCCATTCACATACAATCATTTACTATTTTTACTATCAATTAACTATTTTTTACAATGAACTAACTACTCACATACAATCATTTTACTATTTTTCCTATGAATTAACTATTTAAAATTAATAAAATAAATAAATATACATATAGAAAAACTAACCTCGAGTGGAAGCGGTTCAGGTCTCTTTTCAACAATTTTTTCTACATTTCAAATTAATCCTATCAATTTTTAACAATTTTCTTTAATTTTTCTAATATTTAATTATCAAAATCTTAATCATTAAATGTAAATAAAATTTCAAAATAAATTTCTATTACATATAAAAATTATTCCTATTTTTTCTTATTTTTTTCATATTTTTTGAATTATTTTTACAATATATTAGCTATTTTTCTAATTAATTAACTAACTAAACAACTAACTAAACTAATAAACTAAATAAATTAAAAAAAATATTAAATAATAAAAAAAAATACCTTAACTATCGCGTGGGAGTGAGGCAGAGGAAAATGAGAGCGCGAGAGGAGAGAGGGTGAGATCGGAACCGAAATAGGGTGCTCCACCTAGTTACGTAATCCCGGATTCCGTAACAAGCCAGTTACGGAATTCCGGATTCCGTAATGAAGATCGGAATCTCGGATTCTGTAATTGTGATACTATTTAAATAATTTTTTTTTTAGATATTATTATTAATATTTTATATTATTTTATTATTATTTTTAAATTTTTCGGGGTCAAAGCTCTGCCTAACTGTAGCAGACCTGATCAGGCTTGGGTTTTAAATGAAGCCCAAAGGCTACTCGTTAGACTTATTTTATTTCGTATACATTAATGATCTGGTCCAATAAATTTTCGAGAGGAGATCTGACTGGCGTTGAAAAGTTATTATTCAATTTTCTTATTTCTCATCTTATGATAACGACAAAATTGTTCAAAACAATTTATAATTTTACTAAAAAGTATGTTCTACCAATTAATTGATGTTTAAATTTTAATTAACAATTTGGATTTGCGCATTTTGAACTTTACAAAAATCTTGGTAAAATATCAAATAAGTTGATAAAAACATGCATGTGGTATGATAAAATAGTTTAAAGTCAAATGATCATGAAATTATATGTGACAAAGAAAATTCGCATTGTATAGTGGAAAAACAAACCAACGCTAATCATTATACACACGCCTTTATGCACTATGCACTGATATGCCATCAGTGGTGTGATATTGGAGGATGACTAAAGCCAAAATTAAACCAAGACCTTAACTCGCCGCCGTCGAGGAACGACGACAAGCATCTCACTTCTCAAGTAAGACCCTCCCCCTCTTTGCCTGTCTCACTGCACTGCATGAGTTCGATCTAATGTTGTCTCTCAGTTAGGATTAGTTTTTATTTTTTCTCTCTCTTCTTTGAATAAGAACATACGGTTCTTTTTCTATGTTTTCTTTCATCTTGTTTGCCATTAGTCCATAACTCTCGCACCTCCCATGCTCAGTCAAACTCCTAGTAAGTACTAATCAACGCATTCTCTTCTCTTGCTCTCCCGCCAAGGGTTTTTTAATCCATCCGACAATCAATTGAAAGCATTGCAATCTAATGAGCACTATCTATTTCAAGAAAAAAAACTAATGGCAGTGATTGCTTACATCATTGGACCCAACATGGTCTGCTTCCATACCATGTCAATAAAGAAAGATGATCAGAGATATCAAAAAGTATTTTAATGTACTACTTTCACTAGAAATTCTCATGTTGAGATTAAAGTCTCCATCATGCTTTAGGAATGCATGAGAATATGAATTAATCATTGAAATAAACATTACCAATCATTGCAGCCCTCACACTCCACCATGAATGTATTCGAGTTGTAAGGACTCTTGCAAACACAATATCTTCAAATGTACACAAACAGAGAAAACAAAACCAATATCTCATCGGCAAATAAATAGACAGTGAAACCAATAAAGTAAATTCAAATTTTCTGTTCGCAAATAAAGGAGCAAGAGGTAAAACTTACAAGGTAGCATGGCCAGGGGTGAATCTAACCGTAGAAATGTCATACTCAAATCAACAAACATAATCCAAAGAATCATTTTCTTAAGGTTGATGTATTCATAAAAATCATGAACACGACAACGATCCGAGATGGAAGAAGGACTAACCTGATAGAAGTAGTTAGTAAAAAAATTTCTTGTTCTCCATGAAACTGTTTTCGCCCACCATGTAATTCTTCAAGTATATAATACCACCATCAATTAAAGAAATAATAATATTAATCATGTTATTCTTCTCATCATTTCAAGTAATTTCTATCATGCAAAATAATAATATTAAATGTGTTATTTTGTGAAACTACCAATAATGTCTAAATGAAAAAAATAAAAAAAATTTGAAAAATATAAAAAGATAAAATAAACTAACCTGAGTCTGAGTGGAAAAGTGGTATTCTTATCCACTACAATCTCTTGAATCCTTGGGACATACGACTTGGCATCCAATGGTGAACGCATCACTAACACATCATCGCCCACTACAATTGTAATTTTTTCAACAAAATAAAATCCAATTAGGTTTTGTTTAAAACAAATAATTATAAATATTGATATCTAATTCAAGGTTTCATAAATGATTGAAGGAGGTGATTCTCAACCTTTGACTCTCAATCAAGCTTTCAATTTTGCCAAGAACTTTCAAAAGACCAACTATCCATCATCCTTACAAGTGTAATATAGGAAAACAAGTGGTGGTAAAGAAATAAGGCAATAATGAAATAATGAACCTAGTGGGCAGAAATCTATGAGTGTAGAACATAACTCAAAAAATCTATGAGTGCAAAACAGAACTGCTATTATTGTAAAGAGAGGTACACTCCATGTCAAAGTGCAACTTGAGGAGTTTTCATGTCTTAGATACTGAAAAAGTTATAGATACATATGGAATCAAACTTTTGACTACAACAATGTAGAGAAACTAATGAAGTGTTAGAACAAGTAGTCATTCCCATGTGTGCTCCTAATGATTCTAGTAAATTAAAATTCCGAAACGTAGGCTCTGCTCCACAATTTTGTTAGGAGATGATGGAAGAAAATGGAATGGAGTGGAAGTTGAAGGGGTGGTACAAAATAATTCTCAACGTGCTCCAGATTTTAAAGAGTGGGAATGGGTGTCCAACTTTATCACCTCATTTTAATGTATGAAATTACTATATTACCCTAGATTGGAGAGAAATGAGAGAATTTAATTCTTGGTGGGACCCGATATCAAAGAAAGAAAGATTAAGGGCAATATTGAAAACAAAAATCGTTTCCTGGTTACCATCGCGTACACCCAAAAAATGGGGGTGACAATTTGTTTCCCAAATCTTTAATTTTGTGACCCCCTCCCCCACCGTCTCACCATATAATTAAATCCGGAGCAGGTTATAATGCCTGTGCTTCCATTCCATCAACTCCTATAACCTCTTCTGGAGCATAGCTTTAAAAGACAGAAATAAGCCCTTCAAAGGTTAATGATAGAAATGTTACGGGTTTCCAATAGACCCAATCGGTGGTTCTATGAAGAACAATATGTAATGAGCTTTTAAATCACAAAATCATGAATTGACTAAGGGCGTTAGATTATTGAATATACAAGAGTATTGACTTAATTTTGGGCATGTACAGGTTATCAATCCATGTCATGCGAGAAAATCCAATATATTGCTCACATCTACTTGTGTTTGGATGCAAGTATCTCCTTTATTTGGGTCTCTAGATTACAGAACAAATATGAGTCATACTGTAATTGACAGAGAATTCAAGTACACTTAATTATCACTAAGTGTAAGTACATTATAGAGAATGGTATTTTGCGGCTGTCAAGTCATGGATAGCATTTGTCAACCGGACACGCATCCTCAGCCGCCGAAAAAAGAACTGATTGGGAGCAGTCCTTTTTTTCTTTTTTTAATATTTAAAAAAATTTAAAATTCAAATGAAGAATCCAAACCGTTGATCTTGTTAAATTTTACCGGCGATGCGTTTTCATATAAGTTTTATAAAATTTGAAGTCGATTCGATACTTGATTAAGTGACCAAATTATGAACGTATTAGAATTAATCTAACCAGATTCGTTCATTTGTTAATCACTTAATCTAGTATCAAATCAATTTCAAATTTTATAAAACTTATATGAAAACGCATCGTCGGTAAAATTTAACAAGATCAACAGTTTGGATTCTCCATTTGAATTTTAAAATTTTTAAATATTAAAAAAAAAGAAAAGGACTTCTTGGAGCAGTAAAAAACAAAGACCGCAAAGGATGCGCGTTGTTTGTCAACCTATGTGTGGTTACATTAGAAGACGATGCTACTGAAGATGGAAAAAGGTTTAAATTCGTCAAATTGTGAAAAGAATCACTAAAAAATTGAGAAATTTTTTGAGAAATTAATTAGTTCTATTGTGGTGTTACTAATTACCTCTCAATTTCTTAAATTTTTGCAAGAAAACAATTAATTAAATTATTTGGAGGGCATAAAAGAACCTCACAAGCAAAAAACTAACTTAAAAAGAGTTCAAAAAATTGGTCTATTCAGACAACCTGTATAGAAACAAAAAACAAAAAAGACTTGGTTCTCAAATATAAAATAACAGGTTCTAAGATGAGAAATTTACCTTTCACAACCATGTCGGGTCCAATGGTGTAAGCATTCCGAGACTTTAATCTCAACATGAGAATTTCTAGTGAAAGTAGTACATTAAAACACTTTTTGGTGTCTCTAATCATCTTTCTTTATTGTCATGGTACGGAAGCAAGTTTCATCCCAAATGCGTGGGAAGGAAAAAAGAACAGGTTGATTGGAAATTGTGCCATTTTTTTTGTGCTAACTGCAACGCAAGGATAATTATGCCATTCTTTTCGATTTCTTCCATAAACCCTTAGGACAATCAGGTACTTCCTTTCTATACTGGTTTTTGTTCGACTTTTAGAAGTTAAAAGTTGGGAGGGGTATTAGCTGCAACCTAAATGAAACTGTCTGGCACATTAAAATTTCACTTACGGTTAAATTGTTCCTTTGGTTTAAATTATTCTTTTGGTTATCCTTTAAAATAAGATTTGACTTTTGATAACTTACAAAAGAAGTGATGAGATGGATCTAAAAAGTGTGCTTTTTTCCATGGGGAGAAATTTGTATACCACATTTTTGTCAAGTGTCTTACCATTAAAGACTTATGTCAGTATTCGATAATATTTAATGATTGGGGCATTAGTATTTTCAATCTTTGGTATAATTTTTGGGATAGTGTTAATTTGTTAGATTCCAACAATTTGGGTACAAGTTAATGAGAAGAATTACATGATTTTTAATGACACTGAAGTAAAAGTCCCTTTTACAATCTTCTACAACTCAGACAACATGATTACATTTTGGACTGGTACGAATGTCAACTTGGCTGGGAGTTTTAGAGCATTAGCTGGATTACAGCCGAAGACATCTTCAGCTCACAACTGGCCCTTTATGCTCTAACAGCTTTCTGTACAGGCTTTGTTTGTTTTGTATACGTTTGGATAGTTACTGTTTAAACTTGTGGCTTGTTTGTAGATTGCTTTATAGTTCCAGGTTGGTTTCCTTTGGCAAGCGCCAAGCACATCCTGGATGGAAGTTTTTGGTAGTCTTAGATGTTTTTGATTTCCTTTGGCTAGCGGGAAAGGCATTCTTGATTTTATTTTTGCATGTATACACGATGACTTGCTTATAACCCTGCTTGACTTTTATTTCAAAAAAAATATATTGGGAAATTTATTCAAGTAAAATTTTATGCGTACTGTCCCTTTTGAGAGGGTGCAAAATATTACACCGAGTGGAAAAGATCTCTTTTCGTTCGAAGAAACCCCAACCCCGTACCAAAAGAGGGGGTGGATTGTCTAATTGTTTACTGTTTAGGCATTAATATAAAGAAAATTCCTTACACACGTTCTCTTTCAGTAAGAAAAAGCGGCCCATGTTAACACCTGCTGATTCTAGCAATATTCCATATTCGTAATGTCAACTAAAATAAAAGAATTAATTACATAAATAGATTTTAAAGTTTCATGCATTTGTAATTTCATTCATCTTTAAAGTTTCACAAGTTACATTTAACATTTTTATTTGTAATAATTTAGGTTGGAGCTGATATCCCTCCCAACTTTTAACTTCTAAAAGTCGAACAAAAACCAGTATAGAAAGAAAGTAACTGATTGTGAAGGGGAGATATCGCGCGGGGAAGAAGTCACTCATGAGGGGAGGACTGATTGCGCAATCTTGTGATTACATTTACTAACTCCCATTTCCAAAATCATCTTACATATAATAAAGATGCGTGGATGGTCCCAAAGGGTGCGAATGAAAAGGTGTCTATCAAGGAAATGTCTTCAAGGATGCGATTTAAAAGATATCTCGTCAAAGGATGCAATTGAGTGGATGCCTCCTCCATCAAAGGGTGCTAACATTTTATCTATAAAATAAAGGGTGTGAGTATGTAATCCTATTCAATGAATGCCTCCTCCATCAAAGAGTGCTAACATTTTATCTATAAAATAAAAGGGTGTGAGTATGTAATCTTATTCAATGAATGGGTGAGAATGAAAATGTGCCTTTTAATATATATTTCATAGGGTTTCAATTATTATACATCTTTCCAAAGGATGCAATCAAGTTGATGCCTTTAAAGATGCGATTTAAAAGGTGCATTGTCAAAAGATGCAATCAAGTGGATGCCTCCTCCACCAAAAGATGTCGATATTTTATCTATAAATAATATTCCTTTTTCAAATTTTCATCAACCATTTCACATTTACAAAAAAAGCAAGCATAATAGATATCACATTACTTTCAAATAGAAATCTAGACGTGATACATGCACGGGTCATGAAAATTTGGCCCGCAACAAATTCGAAGACGAAAAATACATAGGGGGTGAATTTTGTTCTTCTAGAAGTAAGATAAATTTTTATACAATAATATTATCCCTTATATCATGTTGATTTCGATATTTGACAAGAATTTATTTTCTATATTTTTTCATATTTATGCATTTGGACCAACAACTATGGGCACGTATGAATTTAAAAATATTTAAATTTTTGAAATTAACTATAATATCAGCTAAAAATATTATGTTTCTTTAATAGAATATTTTTTATTTGGTCTACAGGGAGGTGCTATACAAGGTGTTGTTTATATTAGATGTTATCAACAGATGTTTCTTTACTAGAATATTTTTTATTTGGTCTATAGGGAGGTGCTATACAAGGTGTTGTCAACAGATCTAAATTGATTTTACAAAAAATTATGTTCGAGATTGGATGGTTCAACGTAAAACATATTAGAGAAGGCTATTGTGCAGTTCTCCACAAATTTTGTATTGGTTTTTCCAAAAACACTTATGTTACTTCTTTGTCATCAAATCTCCTTGCCAAATCCGTGTTTTGCTTTGATTTCAAGTCTTTTGAAAATATCAGAATAGAAATTACTGATTTAACACAGTCTATAGGTACACAAATTGTTTAAATTTAAAATTCTATTTCTTGATTGCATTTTTTTATTAATTTTTATATTTTTAATAATTTGTTTAATTCAATTTAATTTTTAGTATTTCATAATACTTGTAGCAATATTAATTATCATTGTAAAAGCAACTATTATTGTCACCTATCTAAATTTTGATATTTGTACATTTGTATTTAATGTAGATGTTATTGGGAGGATTTATGAGTTTTATTCTGTGAAGGTGTATATATTCAATGATTAATATCGAAATGTTTAAATTGTTATTACTTTTCATTCTTGAGCAAATCAATTTATCAAATTTATCTTCTTATAGATTGTTTACAATGGATACAATTATCGTCGAGCGAAGCTCGATGCATAGATCTAGTTATAATAAAAAATTGTTTGTTACAGGCTTACATTAGGTCCTCGTCCTGAAAAAATAAAAAATAATATTAAAATATTCAAGAATTTTTAAAATAATCTAAAAATAATTGGAATTATATAAATAGCATTGCGATATCGGTATTTGCAAAACCGATACTAATATTGGTCTTTGGAAAAACGATACTAGCCTTTTTTTGCTTTTTACCGATTTTTCAATTAAAATAATAATAATTTTTATTATTTTAATTAATTTTAAATAAATATTAATATATTTGATTGATGAAAAGGATAATATATATTTGTTTTGAACATATTTATAACAAAGATAAAATATATTATTTATGATAATGATTACTTTTATTTATGTTTTTATTCAAAGAACTATACTAGCATTTTGAGTATTTTCTTGATATATTTTTTATATTTTTAATATTTTATTAATATATTTTAAATATTTTAAATCATTTTTTATGTTATTATAATATTCGTATGGTTAGGTATTTTTGAACTCCGCCTATATTAAGCTTTGTTTGTATTGTTTAGTATAGTTCGGTCTCAAGTTCGAGTAAAAGGAGGAGGGTCCCAAGTCCGATCAAAATGAGGAGGGTTGTGATAGGCTAGGCGAGCCAACGTAAAAAATCCAGCCATCTCTATGGAAATGAAACCTAATTACTTTTCGTTGGGGAGTAACCCTCTTAGCGACGCGTCTTATCGGAACCCAGATTAAATGATAAATGAGTAAGGGCCGAGTCGCCACTCCCTTAGTGGCGCGCCTTATCGGAACCCGGATAAGGTGATAAATGAGCAAGGGCCGGATTGTCACTCCCTTAGTGGCGCGCTACATCGGCGCCCGGATGTAGTGGCAAGTAAGCAAGGGTCTTCGCACTTTTCACGACGGGTGCGAAGGGCAAGGAGGATAGTCGGTGAGAGTAGGATTCGTTTAGGTAGTTGGAATATAGGGTCTTTAACAGGAAAGTTAAGAGAGTTAGTAGATACGGCGATTAGGAGGCGTGTGAACATCTTGTGCGTACAAGAGACTAAGTGGGCGGGCTAGAAAGCCAAGGAAGTGGAGAACACCGGTTTCAAGTTATGGTATACCGGAAAAGAACGGGGCAAGAATGGAGTAGGCATCTTAATCGACAAGAGCCTTAAGAACGGAGTTGTCGACGTTCGGAGGCAAGGTGATAGGATCATCCTAGTAAAGTTAGTTTTTTGGAACTTAGTTTTGAACGTCATTAGTGCGTATGCACCACAAGTAGGACTAAGTGAAACCATCAAAATCCAATTTTGGAAAGATTTAGATGGTATGATTAGAAGTGTGCCCACCTCTGAAAAACTTTTCATCGGAGGAGATTTCAATGGGCATGTAGGTGAAACTAGTGGAGGGTTTGAGATGATGCATAGGGGTTTTGGATATGGCGATAAGAACCAAGAAGGTGAGGACTTCTTGAACTTGGCCATAGCTTACGACCTCATGATAGCTAACATCTTCTTTAGAAAAAGACAATCTAAACTTAATTACCTATAGTAGTGCTCAACACCTTTCCCAGATTGATTTTGTTCTTGCTAGGAGAGAGGACAGACGAGCCTGTGTGGATTGCAAGGTTATACCTGGAGAGTGTGTCGTCTCACAACACAAACTTGTGGTGGCTGATTTTCACTTTTCACTACGTTCTAGAGTAGGTAGAGGCGCTCGAGTTGCGAGGACGAAATGGTGGAAACTCAAAGGAGATGTGTCTCGTATATTTAGGGACAGAATGATTGAGGAATGACCGTGAAAAGTAGGTGAGGAAGCGAACAACATGTGAAAAGAGATGACAACTAGCATCCAGAAGATAGCTATAGAAGTGCTTGGAGTTACGAGAGGAAGCAACCGTGAACCTAAAGACACTTGGTGGTGGAACGACGAAATGTAGAAGGCTATTAAAGAAAAGAAAGAATGCTACAAATGCTTGCATCGTGACAAGACCGACGACAATGCACAGAAGTACAAATTGGCCAAGAAGAATGCAAAGAAGGCTGTGAGCGAAGCAAGAGGTAGGGCTTATGAGAATCTATACCAGAAGCTAAGTACGAAGGAGGGCGAGAAGGACATCTATAAGATAGCCAAGTTGCGAGATAGGAAGACGAGAGACTTAAACCAAGTGAAGTGCATCAAGGACGAGACTGATAGGCTTTTAGTAAAGGACGATGAGATCAAGAATAGGTGGAGGAAATACTTCGACAAGTTATTCAATGGAGAAAATGATGGCCTAGGAATTGAGCTGAACGACGTCTTTGATGACTCCAATAGACCTTTTGTTAGGAGAATTTAATAGTTCGAGGTGAAAGAAGCCTTAAAAAGAATGAAAGTAGGTAAGGCTTTGGGACCTGATAACATACCGATCGAAGTATGGAGATGTCTTGGGGATGTGGCTGTAGTTTGGTTAACCAAACTATTCAATAGCATTTTTCGATCAAATAGGATGCCGGATGCATGGAGGAGAAGCACTCTAGTACCAATCTTCAAGAACAAAGGAAATGTTTAAAGCTGTACAAACTACAGAGGGATTAAGCTTATGAGTCATACAATGAAGCTTTGGGAGAGAGTGATCGAACATCGCTTGAGACGGATGACAAACGTTTCGAAAAACCAATTTGGTTTTATGCCTGGGAGGTCGACTATGGAAGCTATCTTTTTGATAAGACAGTTGATGGAGAAATATCGAGAGCAGAAGAAGGATCTACATATGATCTTCATTGATCTGGAGAAAGCATACGACAAAGTACCAAGGAAAGTCATGTGGTGGGCACTGGAAAAGAAGAAAGTCCCCACCAAGTATGTTACTCTCATCCAAGACATGTACGATGGTGTTGTTACTTGCATCAGGACATGTGATAGTGTGACTAGCGAATTTCCTATTAAAATAGGACTACATCAGGGATCAGCATTGAGCCCGTATATTTTTTGCTTTAGTGATGGATGAGATGACGAAGGATATTCAGGGAGAGATTCCTTGGTGTATGCTCTTTACTGATAGGAGCGTGTAGGTCATCCTTTAGATTTTGGTTGTGTAGGTTTCTACTATTACTATTATTATTATATATATTATTAGTAGTATTGCTATTATTGATATTATTTCTATTACTACTATTATTGTTCTTGCATGTGGCCTTGCAGCTCGGGTGGTAAGAGCGCTGGGCTCTCTTCTAGAAGGTCCAGGGTTCAAGACCGCATGCTTGCAATAGGCTTGGCGAGCCAGCATAAAAACTCAATCTTTTCTAGCCTACCCAACTTGTTTGGGATAAAAGGCTTTGACTTTTTTCGTGGATCCTTTTTTTCTTGTTGGATTTCTTTTTTAACCTATCCCAACTTGTTTGGAACAAAAGACTTAGTTGTTGTATGGTTAGGTATTTTTGAAATATTATTAAATTAATTTTGCAATATGTTGTGTGTGTGTATGTGTGTGTGTGTATATATATATATATATATATATATATATATATATATATTCCACTTTACTTTATTTTTCCACCATATTTTATTATTCCTCTTATCTCATCTCATATTATTTTATATGTATCTCATCTCATCTCTTTCTCTCCTTTTATATATATATATCATCTCATCTCATCTCATATCATCTTATATATATCTAATATCTTCTCATCTCCCTTATATATATCTCTCATCTCTTCTAGGCTATATATACTAGCCTATATTTCTTTCTCCTTTACTATGTTCAATTTTTTTAATATTTAATAATCACCTCTACATCTCTACTCTCTTTTATCTAGTAACTATTTTTTGAGTTGATAAAAAACTAATCATAGTAGTTTTAATATTATTTTTATATTCGAAAACTTTCAAAGTGCATTTCGGAGGATCAGACAGTGTTTTTTATCTCGAAAATAGTCGTTACAAAGTTAACCTCATTAAATCATGTAGATCTCATCGCAAGATTTCCGGATTTTGTTCATTTGCTCCCATCGGACATTCCTATCAAAAGTTATGCATGTTTGAAGTTCTAACGTTCAAAAAGACGTCATTTTTCAGCATTCGAGATTGAAAAAACTATCCAAAAAATAGTTTAGAAAAAATCACGTTATGAAAACGAGCGACTCTATTTTTATACTTGTGATTTTCATAACCTAACTCCGAACAAAAAAAAAACGAAAAATCGTCGAAGTACCTAACAAATCAATTTTGAGAAATTGTTCTTGTAAAATTTTTTTCAATTTTCGAAATTGAAAAACTGCACAAAAAATAGTTCAAAAAAATCTTAAAAAATTACATTGTGTAAACGAGCAACTCTACCTATGATTTTTATAATCTAACTTCAAACAAGAAGAAAAATGGCCAAAGTATCTAACAAATCAATTATGAGAAACTATTCATTTAGACAAAAACAAAAATAAAAATAATTATTGTCATAAATAATAAATATTATCTTTGTTATTAATATGTTCAAAATAAATTTATATTATCTTTTTCATCAATCAAATATATTAATATTTATTTTCAATTAATTAAATGGATAAAATAATAAATATTTTATTTTAAAATTGCTAAAATTCAAAAAAGGCTAGTATCGGTTTTTCAAAAATCGATATCCCTATACTAGTTAAAAAAATTGTGATTATTTTTTAAATTCATGATTATTTTAATATTATTTTTTTATTTTTTTGTGTCCCTCGTCTTAGAAGTATTTCTCTCCATCTCTGTAATGGGCCATAAGGGCCGAGATAAAAGAAAACAAATGAAAGCGTTGGTTGCTTTCGGCTTCTGCTCTCTGCCCTGAAAAAATTAAAACTAATGTTACTGTTCATCTTAATTTCGAAAATCAATTAAAACAAATTCAAATTTTAAAAATACCGTTGTAGGATCGGATTTCCGAAATCCAATCCTATAAATCGCTTGGATCGGATTCCAGGAATCCGATCCAAGCTATTCCCCTCCTATATAAGCACGAAGTCTTCTCTCCCATCCCATTTTGTTCCTTCTCTCGCGCGAAGCTCAGCCTCCAGTAGAGATCAGGTATGGTTCTCTTTTTTTCATATTTATTATATTAATTTAATTTATTTAGTTTAGTTAGGTAATTAATAGAAAAATAGGATAAATATTGTAAAAATATTTAAAAAATTACTAAAAAATCAGCATAAATATAAATAATTATAATATGATATATGAAAATTTTTGGCAATTATTTTGTACATTTTATAATTATGGATAAGTTAATTAGAAAAACTAAATAAAATAATAAAAAATTAATAGAATAATATTTTAAATGTAGGAAAAATTTCTAAAAAGAGACAAGCAGCGCTTCTAGTTGAGGTAAGTTTTTTTAAATATTTATATATTTAATTTATTTATTTAGTTTCCTTATGTAAATAAATAAAAAATTAAAATAATTATTGTAAAAATAATTTAAAAATAGATAAAAATAGAAAATAAGAAATGTGGTCATATGAGAATTGTACTATGTTTGTTATTGCAGTTGTGGGGATTTGGATATGTATTTAGGGGGATTTGGGTCTGCTTTTTTTTCGAAAATACTTCCAGATAGGGGAGATGCTGCCGAAATTTTGTTAGATTTTTTACATTGAAAGTTTTTATTGCAGTATAGTCAAAATGTCACCGAGAAGAAGAGTACCAGATTGCCAATCCCATAGATCTACGAGGCTTCGCTCTTGTGCAGGCACTTCTACATCTACTGGGGATGCGGGCGCTTCTACATCTACTGGAGATGCGGGCGCTTCTACATCTACTACGGATGTTGCTTTAGCCGGCGTTGTTGTCCCCCCAGTCATGTTGATGCGGGTCGTTTGTTGCATTTGCAGGAGTCCCAACTTCGTGGCACTGATGTAAGTTATTATTGTTTGTTTAATTTTTACTTATATTTTTCTATTTTGCTAATATTTTTCAAAATATTTAAAATATAAAAATATAAAGGATTGGAAGCCAGTAGTGCACAAGGCGTCGATAGTACGGACCGCCGAGGTGGAGGAGCGTCTCGAGACATTTGGACTGATCCATTTTGTTCAGATGGATCATATACCGCTCGATCATTCGTTTGTGCAGGGACTGGCCATGTTTTGGAGGCCAGAGACCCACACTTTCTTTTTTCCGCACGTTGGCGAGATGACTGTTACTCTTGAGGTACAGATTAATAACTAAATTTAATTTAATTTTTTCGAGATTTCTATGTATAACATTTGAACTATCTTGTAGGACGTGGCCTTCTTGTACGATTTACCTACGCTGGTAGAGGATACATGATGGTGCGAATTGTTTACCGATTCTGGAAGTTACATTATGCAAACTTTTATGTCTAACAAATAATTTTGTTGCTAATAAAAAATAAACAGGTACGAAATATTTTGAGGGAGGCGCTACGAGGATGCGTATGGGCTGTGAAGAAGGGATTTCGACGTGCTGGAAAGCAACTACTGAAGGGGTGCGGTAGGAACTTGGATATTGCTGGCGAGCCTCATCGATTACCTCGACTGTTAGAGTCGGATGGTCTTCCGTCACACATCGACTCTATCCCTGATACAGATGAGGAGGATTGTGCGCCAGAGCCGTATTTTGAGGAGCAGCATTTCATGCGGGTATAATATTTTTATTCAATATCTTTTATTAATATTCTTATTACTATGTTTAAAATTTTAAATTTATTTATAATATTATTATTATTACTATTATCTGTAACAGAGTGATTTCAGTCTGCATGATTGGGATAGATTTTTGATGTTCCATGACTCAGCCAGCCGATCATTCAGAGCAAACTGTCACATTCCGGACCCAGAGGGGCTCGGTCCGGACCCATAGGACCCCATTCTCAGACTACGGAGCCCCGACTCTCCACCCCATTCCCAGCCCCATGTCACAGAGCCGCAGTCTCCCCATTTCCAGCCGCAACCTCCACCATATTCCCAACCCCAAGCCACACAGCCGCAGCCTTCACCATATTTCCAGCCCCACACCACACAGTACCCCACCTACCAGACTCAAAACTCAATATGGAGGGGGGTACAGCCAGGCTCATCCACGCATGGGGAGCCAACACTTTACGCCTACCTCCACATCTTCTATGCTTAGTCAGTTTGATGCTTATTATCAGACATACGGTACTCCACTAGATGACCCATTCAAACCTATCTCTCAGCCTGCCTTCGGTCATTATGGAGCCTCATCTAGTAGACCTCGTCATCCCACTCCAGTTCCGATGACTCTTCATCCCCCATCCACCTCCAGAATTTGCTCCTGGCCGAGAGCCCCGAAACTTGTCTGGTGCTGCATGGGATTATTCTCCTGGTGATCGATGGTACCGTCGTGATGGACAGTACCGTCGTGATGGACGTCAGTAGGACAGTGTTATATTTTTCTAGAATTATTGTAATATTTATATTTTTGTACGAGAGTCTTATGCTATGATATTTCTATTTCGGACTTGTATTGCGATATTTATATTTCATATTTGTCTTTTATTCCGTTAGTTTTTAGGATTGCAAAACTATGCAAAAAAAAGTTCTAATAATTCGCAAAAAAATGTTCCAATAATTCATAAAAAATCACATTATGTAAAAAAGACGCTCGACTCTCAGGCATACCTAACTCCAAATACACAAAAAAAAAAAAACAGAAAATTGGCGAAGTAGCTAAAAAAATCATTTCCGAGGAGAAGCTGAAGCTGTGGCGCGCTTTAACACACGAAACCTTTTTATCGTACTTCCAATTGGGATCGGCTCACATCAGTATACTCTCCGTAGTTTTCTCTTTACTCTACGTAAACTGAGTTCGTCGATTTCGTAGGGTCTCTAGTTTGCACACTATGCTACTTCAGGTTCAGTACTACTCTCCTGCCCCAAATTCGAACAGGCGCCGTGGGAAGAGTTGGAAGTTTTCTCCAAGAGCCTCCTCAACTCCGTCTAGAACTCAAGCAAGTGCCTAAGCCTTCTCTCCTAAATTATTCTCTCTAATTACTGTTTATGTGTGAAATTAATTAATTATTTCGTGGAAAATATGGTGGGTTTATGTTTTACAGAGGATAATGGAGAAAATATCTAGTGGTGATGAAGTCGGTGGTGCTGGCGGGGCTTATTCATACACTGCTCTTAAGAGACTGGATCAGATTTGGTCTGGCTTACGCACTGCGCAAATAGGTACCATTGGAGTTATAACTTTGGTTCAATGTCTAATTAGATTGCACTTATGTTGTTCAATTGTGTATTATCTGTCAATGCAGATTCAGAGAAAATCCCTCAAGTTGTTACCAGAATTCCAGGTTCATTTCCTCAACCTGATAGAGCCAGTAACGCTGATTCCATTTATGATGTAATAGTTTGCGGTGGTACATTGGGTATATTTGTGGCCACAGCACTTGCTTCCAAAGGTCTTTGTGTTGGAATTGTAGAAAGGAACATTCTCAAAGGGGTATTGAGGTCCTTTTATTTCTATCACTTCACTGTTTTCAACTACTGAAAATTCCATTTCAGAATTTTTTTTTTTTAAAACTGATGTTAATCTGATAATAAGCAGAGAGAACAAGAGTGGAATATTTCGAAAAAGGAATTGTTGGAGCTTGTGCAAGTTGGCGTTCTGTCAAATGATGAAGTGGAATATGTAATAGCATCTGAGTTCAATCCTGTATGTTCTTTCAAAACTTAGCTGAAATGGAGCAAAGTTCAACCATAGTTGCGATTCATTAATTAAATGTTTATTTAGCAAATGCTGTAGTATTTATTAGATGGCATTAGGAATTGCAGGTGAGATTTCGGTTCACGTTGTGTGCATGCTTCTTTAATAGTCCTCTACTCCTCTATATAGAATAGGGTGATTAATAAGGTTGCATTCATTTTAGTAGTTCCTGTAGAAAAACTGAAATGTTATTGGCAGGTTGTCTGACTAGCACTGACCTGCTAGCAGGTCGATAAAATTGCACCTTCACCTCACATGCTATCAGGTCCAGTCAACCCATCCATTTTGAAATACAAGAACACCAAAATTCATTTGTGTGGTTGTACTTATTATTTTATATTTATTTTCATTCCTTTGATGGGCTGAGTTATAGTTTAATATCTTAGTTCTTAAAAAAATCTGACATAAGGCATATAAAAGTTGGGTCAGGGTAAATCATACCTGATTTCTGGGTGGACCAAGAAACACTGGCATGGATTTTCCCCATTATCCTATCAGATAAGCCTTGGGTAAAAAAATATGCCACCCATTCACAACTAGCAGGATACTGGTAAGGCTTTCAAAAGTTTGCAAATTCAAATCCCCACAGTCAACTGAAGGGTTTGACTCGTATTAAATACTGGATGGTCCTAGGTAGATCTGAGCTGCCCACTTCAAATCGAATGGTCTCTATAGAAACAGACTTAGTGCAATTAAATCAATTAGAATGGTAGGTAAGGCAAGTTATATTGTCAACCTTGACCTGACTGTGAGATCTGAATTGAGTGGTCCAGATCTGGCAGGAACCATTGGATGAGTTCCATGCAATTGGAGAGGAGGCCAACTCGGAAATTAAGATGGATGTTGGATTTGTTACCTTTGGTATTTTATCAAAGAAGAAGTTTACAACATCAAATCTTTTGGTTAACTTGCAGAATAGATGTGGCTTTGAGAACAAAGGCGATATTTGGGTGCAGGACATTCTGAATCTTGGGGTTTCGTGAGTTAATATACTTCATAATTTTATTTATATTGTCTATACGAAATATATTGGGAATCAAGCTATTTGAACAAAAGTTGGACTTATGTTTCTTATTTGATGTGTGAGCTCAGGCCAGCTAAACTCTTAGATGCCGTCAAGAAACGCTTTATTTCCTTAGGTGGAGCTTTGTTTGAGGCAAAAAGTTTATCTAACATCTCTATTTATGATGATGCCGCAGTAAGGCAACTAACATCTTCTTTTATCTTAGTTTTATTTAACTTAAGTTCATGCTATGATATGCACTTCTCCAGAATGGTGCATTATATCTGAGCTTGGTATCTTAGTTGATACTATCACTTGGCATCTTTTTTGATGACATATCTTTACATGTTTCTATGAGAATGGATAACCTATTTACCATCTTTTGACACAAGTATCATTGATATGATGAAGTGTTTTAACTTTATTTAGATCTTGACAATGACATTAAGCGATGGTGAAGTTTTGCCATGTCGCTTGGTTGTCGACTCTATGGGGAATTTCTCCCCCATTGTCAGGCAGGTATATCTTTTCTTTCCCCTTGCAAATTCTAAACTGAACTCTTACCCTCTTCAGATTGAAATACTAAATTTCTTTTGTCAACACTCTAGGTACGTGGTGGAAAAAAACCAGATGGAATGTGCCTTGTTGTAGGCACTTGCTGTCATGGATTTGATGCAAACACAACAAGTGATGTTATTTATAGCAGTTCATCTGCTAAGAACATTGGAAATTCACCAGTCCAGTATTTCTGGGAGGTACTGTTTGTTAGAAGCTGCTTATTCTGTTACATAATTGGACATTGGTCTACCTTGGATTTAACAGCATATCATACTTATTCCTAAGATGCATAGAATGCTATGCCATTGATGCATTCAAGATTTACAATTTTGGCCTCTAATTTTGGTAGTCTACCGGATGTATCGTGTTGCTGATATTTTGACTTGTCAGCATGATCCCAGATCTACTTTAGCCTAAATTTATCGTCCAACCCGCAAAGCGCAACATGTAATATAGATGTTCAGAAAACAGAAACAAGACTAAAAAGCAAAACACCACATAAGCATGTACAATTGTTAACTTATGTTGCCACATAAACATGGACAATTGTTAACTTATGTTGCCTGTTTGAATGAAATGAAAGTGAATCCTGGCTTCATTTACTGTCAAAATAGTTGTCTCATAAGAGATGTATTTATCCATTTTACTATTACTCTTTGGTTCCTAGGCATTTCCTGCTGGTTCTGGTCCCCAGGATCGGACTACATATATGTTCACTTATGTTGATCCACAAGGCGAGGGCCCTGCGCTAGAAGATCTTTTAGAGGACTATTGGGATCTTATGCCTGCCTACCAGGTTAGATCCCATTGCTAAGCACTTGCACGTATTCTGTTATACTTATTTTATATGAAAGCTTTATATTTTTGCTTTGTTCGTGTGTAATGATCAATCGATCTCTTTTGTTTGCTGTAGGGAAAGCCTCTTGAGATGCTCAAGATATTGAGGGTTATTTTTGGGATTTTTCCAACATATCGCGATAGGTAATAATGAGATTGTCAACCAAAAGGTCACTTTGTTTTTGCTTCTTTCTTAACTAACCCTTCAAGACCTATTCTTAACCATCAACCTCCCCAAATAACATATGCCAACTTATCTGTTGGAGTATTGTTGGCTTAAATAGGGTGGAGACTTGGAAGACATGTCTTGAAGGGTAACTTTTCTTGCAAAAATTTTGTCTTTGATATGATCCTTTTGTATATGCTTTACAGCCCTCTGCCAGCATCATTCGATCGTGTATTACAGGTATCTGGTCCTGGTGATATAATAATTCTGTTATGTTTTCTGAAATTATAAAGCTTAAATCAGTTTTGACAAACAGATTTTTTAGGTAGGTGATGCTAGTGGAATCCAGTCCCCAGTTTCTTTTGGAGGTTTTGGCAGTATGTCAAGGCACTTGGGCCGTTTGTCAACAGGTACATGGGCCTCAGCTTGTTGCTCGGCTTCATGTTTTGTTGGCTAACATTTATGACCCAGAAAATGAAGCATGATTTGTATTTTTGTTCAAGTGCAGTAGTGAACATGCTTAATTTGGTACTGATGCCAAAGGCTGAAGTCTATTGTTGGAACATAATAGCTTTCATATGCATTTCTCAGTGACTTGAAATTTAGTAAAAACTAACAAAAGTGGTGGTTTTTTTTTTTCTGTTGGAGATTAAGGTATACATGAAGCAATGGCTGGAGATTTTCTTGATAAAGATAGTTTGAGTTTACTCAACCCATACATGGTATGTATTTACAGCAAGCATAAGTATCGATTGAGGTCAATTGTCCCCGATTGTGTTAAAAATAGTATTGGTTTTGTTTGTTTTTTCCCCTCTTTTTTTAATGAAAACTTTAATTGAAACCCAAAATTGACCCCAAATCTCTTTTCGCAAGCTGTTCACCATGGATCCCATGTTTCCAAAATTAGTAACATGTTAGAATTATGATCTAATATTCAACAGTTTGCATTATTGATCTCATAAAAATATCTATCTTTCACTTGTGTTTTCATCATTTATTTAACACAATGAATCAACTGTGACCTGCCAACTGCAGCCGAATTTAAGTGCTTCATGGCTGTTTCAAAGAGCTATGTCAGCGAGGCCAAATTCTGGTGTTTCATCAAGTTTCATCAACGAGCTTCTTTTTGCGAATTTTCAATCCATGCAGGTCAACTCAAATTCCATTTTTATATCGCTTCAACAAATATATTATGTTATGGAGCAGGTTCTTATGTTGTCTAGTGTTATCATTATTTCTCCAGAAGCTTGGTGACAGGGTCCTTCGACCATTTCTCCAGGTGATTTTTGCATGAAGAAAGTTCAACCTTTGTTTTTTTCTTGCCTGTTTGATTGACAAATACATTTTTGAGACATAACTAACTTTTTTCTTCCTCTCTAGGATGTAATACAATTTGAACCTTTAGTAAAGACTTTAGGTTTAGTGATGCTCTCACAACCTCAAATCTTGCCATCCATTTTTAAGCAGGTGATTTTTTTTTTCTTTTTCCAGTTTCTGCTTTTGCATTATATATTTGTCATGCTATATAGCAGATGATATATTTTTCAGGTTTAAACTTTGCAAGTGTAGGTTGGAGTTGGAGTAATCCTTGATTGGTCTGTCCATTTTTTCATGCTTGGTTATTTCACCTTTCTCTCAAGCTTTATTGATCCTGTAATGAGGTACAGTGTCTGCTACCTACCTAATACAAACGTTCCTGTTATGGGGATTGGAAATTTAATGACATTGAGCTTTCATTAATACAATATATCCCATCCTACAACTAGGTCATGGGTGGAGAACCTCCCACCAAGGCAAAAGTATGAGTGGCGGCGATACTTGGATGCATGGAAATATGGTTCCGGCTTAGACTACCATCAAGAATAGTTAGAGAATTATTAGCAGAGATACTGGGCATTGGTGCCAATTTGATCTATGCATAGGTTCACCATTGTCTCTATAACTTTCAAAATACTAGGTGGTTAGGATCTGGCTATGATGCTTGTGTTCCATTCATTTCCCTACCCTCTCCGATATAGAGAGCTAAATAGTATTTGGAGTTGTTTATGGTATTTGGTACTCTGGTTTTACTAACCGAGCATGTAAAAACTCGTGTTGCCAGTTTCAAAGGAAAAGAGAGACCTATATGGTCGTAGTGAAAATTGTAGCGTTATTTATTTATCGGTATTGGGCATGGGCTTGGCTGACTTCTAAGAGGAATCCGAATTTGCTGTTGCGCGACAAATGGTGTAGCGCACGTACGAGCCGTCTGATCTTGATCGGACGGTTAATTTTTTACGGGCCTATCAATCTAGGTTACATGCACGGGGCTCCCTTGTCCATTGGATCTTGATCAGACGGCCAGCATGCCGCGCTACACCATGTGTCGCGCGGCAGCGGATCTGAATTTCTTCTAAGAGGTCGAGGTTTCAAGCTTGTATGTTTGCGATGGGCGAGCCAGCATAAATAAATACGTACAGCCAATCTCAGAGTCAGGCTCAGTACTTAGGTACAGCCACATTCAAACTCAGTTTTTAGGTGGGTACAACCAATCTCAGACTCAGGTTCAGTACGTAGGGGTACAGTCAGATTTAAATTCAGTTTTTAGGTGGGTACAGTCAATCTCAGACTCAGGCTCAGTACGTAGGAGTAACAGTCATCCTCATCCACACGTGGAGAGCCAGCCCCTTATGTCTACCCTACATCTTCTATACTTAATCAGACTGATGCTTATTATCAGGCATACGGTATCTCACTAGATAACCCGTTCGCACTTCTCTCTCATCGTGCATTCAGCTATTCTGGGATCTCATCTAGTAAATCGTCTCGTCATCCCACTCTAGTTCCTACGACTTTTCATTCCCCTCATCTAGTCAAGCTTTTAAATAAATATTAATATTTTTCATTAATAGATATTAAATAAATATTAATATTTTCTATTATTTTTATTATTTAATTAATATTTTTATTAATTCTTTAAGCAAAAGAAAGGATCAGATTCTCAGAATTCAATCCAAGCTTGGATTGAATTCTAGGAATCCGATTCTAGCGATTTCTAGGAAATCCGATCTTACAACATTAGTTTTAAATTTTGGATTTTTTTTCATTTATTTTCGAAATTCGTGTGAACAGTAAACTTAGTTTTAATTTTTTCGGGTTGTAGCCCAATCACCTCAGCAGATCCGATCCGATCCGGTCCAAGCATATTTCACAGAACAATTCTCAACTACCAGGTCAACCGTCGCCTCAGTCACTCCCCGTCTTCCTCCATGAAACCCCATCCCGATCCCGACCATCACCACCACCACCACCACCAGCGCCACCGACACCTCCACCTCAACCTCTCCGTCCCACCTCGCAACTCTTCTTTACCCCCTTCCTTCCCAACCCCCACCACCACCACACCCACTCCCTCCTCTCTCCCCACCCCATCCAAGCGCCGCCACTTCTCCTCCCGCTCCTCCTCCTCTCTTTCCTCTCTCTTCCTCCTCCTCTTCTCTCTCCGATCCCTCTACTCCCTCCTCCCCTTCGTCCGCTCCGTTCCCTCCTCTTTCTCCCTCTTCCCTTTCTCCTTCCTTGTCACACTTCTCTCATTTCTCTTCCTTCTCCCCCTTTCCCCTTCCCTCCGCCCCATTTCTCGCTCCCATCTCCTTCCCCTCGCTTCCAAATCCCTTCTCCTCTCGCTTGTACTTCTTCTGCGTTTCCATTCTCTTGTTTACTGCCGGGCTGGTGCTTCCATCCTAGCAGATCTCTCTGGCTCCCTTCTCGCTCGATTTGTGTCTACTAATTCTTCAATTTTTAAATCTAAGCATTTGATTGGTCTGATTTCACTCACACTAACTCTTGTGTTTCTCTCCTGGAGCTGGGACCGAGTCGGTTGCTTCCCTCTTTCGAATAGCTCTCTTGCTGCTGAAGGATGTGTTCACCTGGCCTCTATGCTCATGCCTTTTCTCTCTGGCTTCCTTGGATTCTTCGAGCAGGGTACTGTCAACTGGGCCCCACTTCGCCAGCTAGGGAAGCGACGAGTTCATGTTCTCTCTTTGGGCCTGACCTCTGCCTTTCTCTTCATCCCTGCACTTGTAAGCTTTCTCTCTTCTCAGGAAGGTGACTTGTTTTCGGTATCAGGCCTTGGGTGGCCTCTGGTAAACACAGTATTATTCGGTGTTATTCTCAGCGAAACTTACAGTAGTAATGAAGACAAGAAGGTTAATAGTGCAAAGGAATACCGAAAAGGTATTTTACTAACCTTCCTGTGTACCCTTGTGCTTGAACTTTTCTACTACCCCAAGCTCTCTCTACCTGGTTTTTTACTATGTGGTTTCTTCCTATGGATTTCAGTATTACAACTGGGTCCGTCACCACTGAATTATGCCAAATTGGGAAATTTGGATGATTCTATTTCCCTGTATTCCACCATCATGGGACCGATTAAACATATTTTAAGTGAAAGAAAATCGAGAAAAATAGCTGCTTTTCTTTTGATAAATGCCTGTTACATGGTCGTGGAGTTTGTAGCTGGCTTCATGAGTAACAGTCTGGGGCTAATATCAGATGCTTGCCACATGTTGTTTGATTGTGCTGCTCTGGCAATTGGGTTGTATGCTTCTTACATTGCAAGATTTCCTGCAAATAGTCAGTTTAATTATGGTCGGGGCCGCTTTGAGGTGCTGTCAGGGTATGTAAATGCGGTATTTCTGGTTCTAGTTGGTGCTCTCATTGTTTTGGAGTCATTTGAGAGGATTCTTGATCCTATGGAGATCTCAACTGGTAGCTTATTGGCTGTCTCTATCGGAGGACTGCTAGTGAATGTGATTGGTTTGGTTTTCTTTCATGAAGAGCATCACCATGCCCATGGAGGCAGTTCCTGCTCGCATGATCATCAGCATCACCATCATAATCATGCAAATGCACATCCACATGCTGATGATAGTCATGGAGGAAGAGCATATGTTGTACCAAACTATAATGAAAATCATCATGAGTGCTCTATTGGACATACACATTTGCACTCATGTTCAAGTGATCAAGGTGTAGAGAAAGTATGTACGGGTCATCACATGCATGGGTCATCGGATGAACATCTCCATTTGCATTCGCATTCACATGAACATGCTAATGATCATCATGAACATGACACAGTATCGTGCTCCAAGCATAAGCACGACTCAATCCATGAGCATGGAAAACACGATGGTCATGTAAGCAAACAGCATCATCGTCATATCGACCATAACATGGAGGGCATATTCCTTCATGTCCTAGCCGACACAATGGGTAGTGTTGGTGTGGTTATATCAACCTTGCTTATTAAATACAAAGGATGGCTCGTGGCTGATCCGATATGCTCTGTGTTTATTTCGATCATGATAGTCTCATCTGTTCTCCCTTTGTTAAGAAATTCAGCTGAGATTTTATTACATAGGGTTCCTAGAATCCATGAAAAGGAGTTGAAGAGGGCTTTAGATGATGCCTTACATATTAAAGGTGTATGCGGGATTCATAACATGCATGTATGGAGCTTCACCAATACAGATATTGTCGGCACTTTTCATCTTTGCGTGTCTGAAGAAACAGACAAGGTTTCTGTCTTGGAACATGCTTCTGAAATATTTCGTGATGCTGGATTGAAGGATTTGACTATCCAAATTGAAAGTGTGGGAAGACAGAGCTGAATGTCTGTGTAATCAATTTTTTATATTGTTAAATTTTAAAAGAAAGAGGCTTAGTTATGAGATTGCCAGATTTGTTTTACTCCACTTTGTTGGTAACAGAAGATTTTGAGGTCTTTTACTACACAATTATGTAGATATCTTGTGATTTTTGTTTATTTTTCTTTTACCAGAATAGATTCTTAGGATTTATTTCATTACCGGGAATTCCCCTTGAGACTATTTTGTCGATGTATACCTATGAATAAAATAAAACTTAGTCTTCTGCTGAATGAATCTTGTCTAATCAGGTTCTCAGCCTTTAATTTAGGTTCTAGATTTACTGTGTATGGAATTTTTCTCCAGCGGCATTTATATATATATTTTATTATTTTATAATTTAACTATTATGACAGTATGTTGTTTAGCAAGCTTCACTAAAATAAAAATCTTCTTCTTTTTCATTGGATGAGAATTATCTTGTCATTAAAATTTTAGCTTGGATGAAAATTCAAAAAGGAGGTCAAACTAAAAATGTCATCTTCTCATTTTTTTCCGTTTATTTAAAATTAATTTTTCGTAGTTAAAGCTTATAGCCAATGATGAGAAGAAATTTAACTCAGCGGTGCATAAATAATTTTCACGTTCCGCTCTCCGATTTATCTAGAACTCCCTGGATAGAGCTTGGCAAAACAATGAAACATAGACATTTTTAGTCTTAATACGGCGGATAATACAGGCGATTTGGAATAAGATAACCTTAATTTCCCGTCTAGAAGTTGAATAAATGATCCTGTGAGAAACTAATACGCACGCACCAGCGTCATAACGGTGGAAGTCATATACAAATAAGAAATAAAGAATGTTAATATATATCTCTCTAGAATCACTTGTTGGTAAACAAATCCCCATGGAAGTCAACATTTTCCAACTCATTGATTTCTTAGTCATCAACAGCGTTCTATTTTTTTGTTTTTTTTTTTATTTGAAAGTTAGTCATGAAAAGCTCGTGAGTTCTAGAAAAGGATGTGAAATGTGGAATCCTATTCCTAACCAATTCCAAAGGATGACGGCAGATGAGTAAACATCCGATCTCATGTGGACCATTTCAAAATCCATACTGTAGATATGTTTTTATGTTAAGGCTCATTGCGTATTTTGAGTGTAGAAATTTTGTTGATTAAATATAACTGGAGACGAGAGATGTTTAAGCTTGTTGTGAAAATGACTAAACATCAAAAGTGTGCTAGGTTGAGTTTCTTTGTTTTTTATTTAAATAAAAAAAGTTGTTGTTAACTTTAAGGTTCTAGAACAAATAATATGATCAAAAGTATGCTTGGATTTTCAATTTTCATTCATGCTGTTACGGAAACAACCTATATTTCATTTCATGAAACTTACCGACATCGACTGATCAAAAGGGAAAAAAATTGCTTGGCGAGACATTTTAGAAGAAGATACACCAAAATTCTCAAACATGAGGCGCTAATTTGAAATAGCTGGCCGGATATTCCACTTCAATACAAATATCAAAATAAAAATAGAACTCAACTACTACGCAATTCATCACTGTACTATTTCAATTAATAATTTATCAAATAATATATATTTATTCCTTCGTATAGTACCCAAAAAAAAAAAAAAACTTTACCTCCAATCTTACCTATCAGAATTTAATTTATACTATTCTGAATATTAGAATAGCAGCAGTATTATTTTTAAAATTTAAAACTTGAGGCCAATTTTTTTTCTTAAAAAAAAAAACCTGATAAACTTGCCTTTTGTACCACATCACCACTTTGCCAAGAACTGCACGTCTGCAAGCACAGATAATCTGCATTCCACCGGAAGTAAAGAATTCCTTTTTTTTCCTTGGTTACCGAAAGAAGTCGGTTTCCTACCTCACATCTGAAGATAAGACTTGTTCCCTCCCGACCGTGTTTTTCTTTTTTTATTTTAAAAGCCAAATAGAAACCAATCAATAGTTTATTTCAGGTGGTGCCGACCGTGCCGTATTATCCAGAGTAAGTTGTGCTATTTTAAGAACAGCTGCATTTGTGGTTATCCATTTAAAGTGTACAGGATGTATTTAGATTGTTTGAGAATAAAATTTAAAATATATATTTTTTAAATCATGAGTGTTATGTTTTTTTAATACTTAAGGATAAATTTATTTTAAAATTTAATAACATTGTTAGGATGTGTTGAAATTGAAAATGTTATTTGAGCTGGAGTCTTTCTCTCTAGCTCTCTCTCAATACTTATTTATACCGAGCATCATATTTTTCATTCATACTTTAATATCAATTTTCAAAATTAATATGACATATTACATTTTAATGAATCCTTTTCATAAAATTTTATTCCAACAAAATATTACAATACTTAAGCAGTTCATTATTCGGAATATTTTTTAAATTCTAATTAAAGAATAGATCATTCTTTAAGCAGGATTAAAAAAGTTAATCTGCATATATCTTTTATTCTTGTTCATTCGAATTTCAAAAACATCTCTAGTTCATATATTTCAAAGCCTACCAAATAAACCCTGAACCTTTCTTAGAAAGAAAAAAGAAAATTTATTTGAATAAGCTACGGGAGAGCAAAATTGTCTCCCAAAATACTGCCTGTTAATTTATATACTCAAATAACTCCATTGACTACTATTTAATACCCAAAGCACACCGCCATATTAGCCAAGTTAGGTTTTTTGTGCCCTGTTGTTGCGGAACGGCCGAAGTAAGCTAAGTGGGCCCATCCATTCTTACTCGCCCAAAAATACAATAACCATAGATGTCAGTGACCCGCCACATTTGTTGGCTAATTAGAAAACACTAGAAAGCTCCTCTCAGTTTGAAATTCGTTATTAATAGAAGTTTTCAAACCGAAGCCTCTCTCGGTCAATACACGCCAAGTATTGTTGTTTCGTAGCAGCAGCCTTCATACTCGTTCGCCTCCTCTTTCTGTTATATAAGTACAGCAACAACAAATTTTCCCTCTTATCCTTGCTTCTGTTCCAAGTTCTATACAAGTGCATACCCAATTTAATTTTACAAATAAGGGATTTATGGCTAATAATACCTCTTACGATGGCGCTTCATGGGCCGATCAATGGGACTACAACGATGATTCGAACCCGTTTTCACGGGATAGCAAGAAGACCGGAGGAGATAAGAAAAGTGGTGTGGAGAAGACGAAGGAGATCGCTTCTTCCGGGTTCGAGAAGACGAAGGTGATCGCTACGGTTGGATTTAAGAAAGCCAAAGAAGGTACCACGCATGGCTTCCAGTGGATTAAGGAGAAGTGCCAAAAAAAGAGCCAAAAGAATTGAGGACTTCTATTCTGATGGCGGATTGCTGATTTTGGTTTTCCTTTCTCTTTTTTTTTTTTTTGTTTTACCATGTATAAATATATTTTTTTTGTTGTAGATTAACTTGTAATTTGTTATTATGCAGTAATTCAATACTTTGATATATTAATATTCTGTTCGGTTTTGCTTTCGTAATATTTCTGAAATAGTTTGTTTTGTCCTGTAGCGGGAACTTTCCATACGTTTTTTCTTTTTCTTTTTTGTTTAATTTTGATGCGGATTGTATGGATTTTTCTGGCACATGAAGACCATCGTTAGGCACTTTGTAAATCACGACATAGTTAATGTTTTGATTTTGGCAACGTATCTTACCTTGTTGATCCTGAGAGGCGGCCGCGGCCTCCATATCTTACTCTATTGAAAATTAAAAAGGGTAGTCTTGTAAGTAGTTGGTTAACAGAGAGAAAACAGAGCCTGTATCACAGTATCAGTTAGAGTAAATTTTTTCGGAGGTCCTTCAACTTTGTATATAATTTAAATTTGGTCACTGAATTTTGATTTGTCATCTTGGAACAACTGAACTGAGTAAATTTTTTCGTAGGTCCTTCAACTTTGTATATAATTTAAATTTGGTCACTGAATTTTGATTTGTCCTTTTGAAACTACTGAACTATGATTTTGTCCAATTTTAGTCCCTCCGTTAGAATTTCTATATAACCCCATTTAATTGAATCAACTAGGTACAAAATTTGCGGTCCATATCAAATGGGTGTTTCTCCGCCTATCTGACTATCTCCCACAGCACCCCTTCTTCGTCTCTCTATAGTCTATACTAAATCTTACCGATCAAAAATTAAAAATATCCCATCTCACATCAACACAATTCGGTTCTACTCCTTTGTCTCCTCTCTACCAAATACTCTCGATCTCTCACCAGCATCTATAGCGACCAACATCTTTTTCCTCCCTCAGGCTTCTTCTTCTTCAATTAATCCACAAATATATCATATATGTATTAAGTGAAGACAGCTTGTTTATAAATTAGGGAATGTTTTGGGTATCAGTAAATGAGTATCTCACTGGTCATTATGGTAAAGACATAGTTCGTAAGTGTAATATTTTGCAAAAATGTGACGGTAAATACCATTTGTTTCCCTAAAATGAAAAATTAAATTGTTGTACAATAAATAACACTCGTGTACATAAAAAAGTTGTGGTTTATATTAAATTAAAACACAAATAAGGATCAAAATAAAAAATTAACCTCTGGATGTCACTGGAAGTATGCACAACATTACCTATTTGTTGGAAAGCTAACTTCTGGATTTTTAATACGCTGAATTACAAATTGAATTTTTCATGTAGTAATATCAAAATGTAAGATTAATAATATCAAAAGGTAAGATTATACACTGAATTTGCATAGCCTTCTTTTACTTTTGAGTATCGTATAAAAATTGGCAGACAATAATCCTTGTATAGATTTGTAGATTAGGAAAGCATTTATTGTACAGATTGGATATATACCGCACATGAAATTGCAAACAAAATAAAATCAGCTCCCATGTTTTATTTAACCAGTCATTTAAAAATCTGAATCGGTAACTAAAAGAAATACTTACTGAGACAACAAGTCAAAAGTACTAACAAAATTACAATTCCAGTTCTCTTAACAGAGGAGAATCTTTTGTTTATTATAAAAACAGAACTTTTTTCAGTAAAAAGTTATATGGCCATGGAGTGAAAAGTGAGAGGAAAGTGGTTAAGAAAGACGAAAGTGCTTAGAGATCGAGAGTATCAAATCGGTAGAGTTTGATAGAGAAATGGAGGAGGAGAAGTGAAGAATCGAAGGGCGTTGCTGTGAGAAGTGTTTTTTGTGTTTAGGAAGGTTTGCTAGACAGCTAGAGAGAGACAAGGAGGTAGGTGCTCGACTGCTCGGTGGGAGATGGAGAAAGACCCATTTGATATGCACCGCAAATTTTGTACCCAGTTGATTCAATTAAACGGAGTTATATAGAAATTCTAACGGAGGGACTAAAATTGAACAAAATCAAAGTTCAGTGGTTCCAAGAGGATAAATCAAAATTTAGTGACCAAATTTGGATTATATACAAAGTTGAGGGACCTCCAAAAAAATTTGCTCAATCAGTTATTATCTTCTTCAAATCTATTGTTTATTTATTGCATACAAAATTTCCATTGATGTTGAGGGTGCGTTTGGCAAATACAAGGTTAGTAGGGTTAGTGGTGTAAGGTTAGTACTTTTTGGGGTTAGAGGGGTAGAATGGCGAGGGTAGTGATTGGGTGGGGTTAGTGCTAGCCTAAGGTTAGTGAATGTTGTTTGGTGTGGTATGTTGAGGTTAGTGACTATTAGTAATATAATTATTATTAACTATTATTAATTAGTAGTTATTAATAATAATTAATTTTAATAAAAATTATTATTATCATTATTATTAATACAAAATCTGTAAGAATGCTCATAAGGGTAAATATCCATTATTAACATGATTTGAGGGGTAAATATCCAATATCAAAGATTAGAGGGGTATATTTCCAATTAGAGAGGATTAGAAGGGTATACACCCAATTTTCCCTAACTTTTATTAATTATTATTATTATTATTATTATGTTACAAAATATTTAAATTCATACAATTATTTTTTATTAATAATAATTGTTACAATTATTAAAATTAATTACTAATTAATTATTAATTATTATTACAATTATTAATATTAATTATTTTTAATTAACTAGTATTAATTATTATTTATTTACTTATTTATTGTTATTAATTATTATTTATTTAATTATTAATTTTTATTAATTACTATTATTTAAATATTTATTATTAATGATTAATTATAATTTAGTCATTAAAATAATAATAATTAATTATTTTTATTATTATTAATTTATACTAATTAATTATTGTTAATTATTAATTATTAATTATATTTAATTATTATTAATCATTAATTAGTTACTAATGAGTATTAATTATTAATAATTTAATTTATTAATTGTTTAATTATTGATTATTAATTTTTTATTATTATTACCTATTAAATATTATTTATTAATTTATTATTAAATATTAATAATTAATATATATTAGTTATTGTTAATTATGAATTATCATTGTTAATACAAAATTAGCGCTAACTCCCGACGTGGGGAAATCGCTAACTCACCTCTTGGAGAGTTAGCGGGTTATCAAAAGGTTAGCACTAACCTTAGCTAACCTCAATTCATTTGGTAAGTTGAGGTTAGTTGGTTAGTTCTACTAACCTTAGTTAGTGCTAACCTTTGGATGCCAAACGCACCCGAAAAGAAGGTAAGCCGTAAGCTCTGTTTAATCTTCACCCCTTCATTTGTTCAATTGTAGTACACGACCTATTTTAATGAGAGCGGTTCCGGTGCCTACATTTTTTCGATGCCTCATCTATCAGAGATCGTGAGCTGTCCGATCCAAGTTTGATAAAGGGTCCAGATAACATTTTATTTGGAAGGACTGCTCCGTAGCGAACAAAAGAAAGAAAGGAAAAAAAAAAAACCTCTCCCCGCTCGGTTTAATTAATTTCCACTTTGTTAAAACTTTTTCTTTTAAAATTACAGTTTGCTCTTAGCCGACTAGCCTATGAAAAATAGAAAAAAATCAATCTTTTGTTGAATTTATAAAACCTTATTGTAATTGTCTATATTTTTGTGAAAAAAACGAGCAGCACATTTTGATTTAATTTAACTAGAACAAAATGCCGAAAATAATAGTGTGGCAATAAAACATACTTGAAGGTTTGTTTATTTTTCTTTTGACTTATTTTTTTTCCTTTCTTCAATCTATGTTGTCATGATTCTATTATGTTGATTAAATCTTCCTTATTTATGCAGGGTTTTGAGGGATAAAACTCTAGTATCCAATCACTACAGACAACTTCTTATAGTTAAGTTTTCCTTGCGCTTGTTTTCTTTCCCTCAAGTATTAGGGTCTAATTTAGCAATTACACATCAAGTTGTGGTCAATTAAATTCCTAAGTGGCCAGGGGCGAAGCCACACTTGGATTGGTGGGTCCAGGGACCCATCTTGGAAAAAAATTTACTTCAAGTAGGACTTGTAGGTAAATAAAAAAAATTACATGGACCCATCTAAAAAATTTAGAAGACCAATCTTAGAAAATCAGAAATTGATTTGTTTCCTCCTTTTCTGAGTCACATGTTTGCCTTCTCCCATCTTTGTCGCGAAGCGGCGAAGGGACTAGGGAGTAGCAACTAATTTTCATATTGCTTCTCCTTGCTTCGAGCCTTCGACCAATCGGCTTTCCCGCTTCTTCTTGCTTCTTCATCGCGAAGGGATCTAATCTTCAATTTTTCATCCATCTTCGCTGCTTTGTTATTCGGCGCATACAGGGTCCATGTTAGAAGTTGACCATTAAAAAAGAATGTCAAACCCAACCAGCCTTACTTTGTTAATTGGCGATTAAATTTCAATCAAAAAAAAATTGGCGATTAAATCATCATAATTCTCTTAATTTGAAAATTTTGATTTCGCTCCTACAGTCCTACTATCCACATGTCTCTCTAATTTTTGGGTTCCTTTGCTGCCTTTATTTTTGTTTTGAACTAATTATTTTTTTATTTCAATTCTTGGCCACGGCTTCAATCAAAAAGGAAATTTCTTAGTTTGACTCTTTTATCTTTTTTATTAATTATTTTATTTATTTCAATGCTTAGACAACCTGTCAGTAAAGAGGTAATGTGGCACCTAATTAAAAACATGTAAAACATTGTTGGCCTAGGAATTAGAATTGTTTGTTTGAAAAATATTGTTATACTATATCTACATGAGATGTTATGTTATAATTTTTTCAAAAAAATTTTTTATGGACCCTGCTAACATAAAATCCTAGCTACGCCCCTGTAAGTGACCTATATGTGTGATAGATATATATCGAGTCATATGTTATACGTGTATGCAATAGATAAAATTGCAATCTTTTTTAACTTTATAATACCTAATTGTAATTTTCTATTATTTATTATTTTTTCAGAATTTAAGGTATAAAAAGATCAGTAATTAGCAGCAGCTTTGTTATTTTTTTGATAGACATTACAAGCACCTTACATTCTCAAGCAATAAAATATAGTTATTATGAGAAAAAAAAATCCTCCTCTTTATTTTCCTTTATCTTGTCACTTTCTAAAACTCTGGTACTAGGTTTTGTTATACAAGGATACCTCATGAAGATGGTTTTGAAGCTCATGCTGATGACTTTTGGGTTTCTGTTTATTCCTATCTTGTGTTGTTTTGTCATTGTTGTGGGATGTAATTTTTTCTTTCTATTATTTTGAGATGTTTATTGACTGAGGAGTTGTTGCTCGGTGGTATTTATTTTGCCTTGAGGAGCTCTAATTTTTGTACTAAACTTGTCTTTCAATTTGATCTAGGTCTCGTTAATTGGAAGTCTGTTTCATAAAACATCTTTCCACTTTCTAATGTAACATTTATGATTTCTTAGTGCCATCTCTTTTTATGATTTTCTTAAAGGCAGTAATAATCTCTATAAAGCATAACAAATTTAGACCAATTCAATCTCATGGCTATAGCTCTAGAATCTTCATTATCCATACACGGCTATAGCTGAATCTTCAGTAATCAGTATGCATCTTTACAAAAAAAAAATAAAAAAAAAAAAAAATTCATTACAAAATAAAAAGATAATTAAAAATTGAACAGCATCCGATAATTAATTTAATTAATTAGGGGTGCGTTTGGCAACCCAAGGTTAGTGCTTCACTTAGGTTAATGACTAACCTTCCGTGAGGTTAGTTTACCAAATGAGTTGTGGTTAGTACGGTTAGCGACTAACCAATGTCTAACCTTCTGGGTGCGTTTGGCATCCCAAAGGTTAGCACTAACCAAGGTTAGTAGAACTAACCGACTAACCTCAACTTACCGAATAAATTGAGGTTAGCTAAAGTTAGTGCTAACCTTTTGCTAACCCACTAACTCTCCCAAGAGGTGAGTTAGCGATTTTCCCACGTCGGGAGTTAGCGCTAATCTTGTATTAACAGTGATAATTCATAATTAACAATAACTAATATATATTAATTATTAATATTTAATAATAAATTAATAAATAATATTTAATAATAAATTAATAAATAATATTTAATAGGTAATAATAATAATAAAAAAAATTAATAATCAATAATTAAATAATTAATAAATCAAATTATTAATAATTAATACTAATTAGTAACTAATTAATGATTAATAATAATTAAATATAATTAATAATTAATAATAATTCAATATAAATAATGATTAACAATAATTAATTAGTATAAATTAATAATAATTAAAAATAATTATTATTTTAATGACTAAATTATAATTAATCATTAATAATAAATATTTAAATAATAGTAATTAATAAAAAATAATAATTAAATAAATAATACTTAATAACAATGAATAAGTAAATAAATAATAATTAATATTAATAATTGTAATAATAATTATAATTAATTTTAATAATTGTAATAATTATTATTAATAAAAAATAATTGTATAAATTTAAATATTTCGTAACATAAAAAAAAAATAATAATAATAATTAATAAAAGTTATTATAATAATGATAATAATAATTATATTACTAATAGTCGCTAACCTTAAAGTACTAACCTCAACATACCACACCAAACAGTATTTACTAACCTTAGGCTACCACTAACCCCACCCAATCACTACTCTCACCATTCTACCCCTCTAACCCCAAAAATTACTAACCTTACACCACTAACCCTACTAACCTTGTATTTGTCAAACGCACCCCTAACCATGCAAAATGGTGAGTTAGCATTCTCCCCTTGCATTCTCGTGGAGAGAGAAAATGTTAATGAGGATTATATACATTTAAATAATCCTTAATATAATTTTATTAGTTAATAGTAATTAATAATTAATATTAATTGATAACTAATAATTAATTATGATTAATAATAATTAGTAACTAATAATTAATAATTAATAATAGTTAATATAATAATAATTAAAGTAATTCAAAATTCAAAATTCATAATAAATAATAATATTAATTAATAAATATGGTAATATTTATAACAATTAATAATTAATGAGGATTAATAATAATTAGTAATTAATTATTAAAAAATAATTAATTAATAATTATGGTAATATTTATAATAATTAATAATAGTTAATGTAATATTAATTAATAATTAATAATTAATGAGGATTAATAATAATTAGTAATTAATAAATAATAATAGTTAATATAATAATAATGAAAGTAATTAATAATTAATAATTAAATAATAATAATTAATTAATTTTTATGTTAATATTTATAATAATTAATAATAGTTATTGTAATATTAATTAATAATAATTAGTAACTAATAATTAATAATAATTAATAATTGATAATAGTTATAGTAATAATAATTAGTAATTAATAATAATTGTATAAATATAAATAATCGTAAAATTATAATAATAACGATATTCAATAATAGTTATTATAATAATGATAATAATAATTAATAATGATTTATTTTTTATAATTTATAGTTAATAATTAATAATAATAATTTTTATTAAAATTAATAGTTATTAATAACTACTAATTAATAATAGTTAATAATAATTACACTACAAATAGCTGCTAATCTTAAAATACTAACCTCAACATACCGCTCCAAACAAAATTCACTAAACCTATCAAATCATTACACTCACCATTCTACCCCTCTAACCCCAAAAAGTACTAAACTTACACTACTAACTGTGCTAACCCATGCACCCCTAGATCTAGAAGACCCGTGTCAATATTCATGATACAAGTGGATTCCATGCAGTTTTCTATCAGAAAATATTTTTCTGTCTTAATAGCGCATCGCTAAGAGAATTTTTAGCCATACAAATGCACTAGAATAGTTATAAAAAAAAAATTAGAATGGTTATCTTTTTGTTTCAAAAAATTATAGAAAACTAAAACAGACCTCATCATCTCTGATATGACTGAGAACATTTTTTTTCAAGGTGGCTTCTTAGAAAAAGAATTTGGAGATTGATATAGAGCACAAGATTTATGTGTCCCGACAGTAGAGTGAGATGTAGGGTTTGAATCGCAAGAGGGAAATAGCTCGAGCGACCGAAAGGGAGAGAGCTCGAGTAATGGAATGGAGAGGAGAACTCGAGTGATGGGAGGGAGGGAGTCATGGAGAGAAGGGCTTGATCGGGGGGGGGGGGGCGGGGTCGTAGCCTCGTGGGTGGGTTAGGGAGGAGGGCTTGACGGAGAGAGAGATCCAGAGAGGAAAGAGGTTTTTTTTTTTTTTTTTTTTTAAGCGATACATTAAATTAAATGAAGAGCAATCTAGTCCGTTTATCTAATTTTAATTGAACCGTTCACGATCCGTGGCATTTGAGGGACCGGAACCGTGCTCTATTTTAATTGCTGTTGCAATTTTTTTTCGTGCCTCCAAAGTGCAAACATTCGTAGATAGGCGCCGTATTGTGAGTGCCAATTAATTTTATGTTGATATAAATTATATAAAAACTTAAAAATTTGTGCATAATTAATATTTTAAACAATTGGTGCATATGAATTATGCAGTACGTATAGGCATATTAATATTTATAATTCTCATTAACGTACGTATATATATTTTTTGGTATTATATTGATATAAAAACAAAATATCATCGATTCTCGTAGTCATAATTTATATTATAGGTATGATCATATATATATGTATATATGAGAGTTTTGTTATGGTGAGTTGCAACTCACGGGAGAGTCCGTGAGTTGCGATCAAAACTCCTAGATATAGTTTAAAATTATCGATCCAAACCATCAAATATGATCTCTCTATTGAAATCTCCATGCAAACCAAATTTTATATTTTTTTCAGAATTTTTAATTATTTTTTTGAAATTTTAGAAAATCATTAATCTAATTAGTTTTGAACTGTTCAAAAACAGTAGTTTTTAAAAAATCGAAAAAATACTAAAAATTTTCAAAAAAATTATAAAATTTGGTCTGCATGAAGATTTCAATAGGTAGATCATATTGGACGGTTTGGATCAGTAATTTTGAACTAGATCTAGGAGATTTTATCTCAACTCACGGACCCTCTCGTGAGTTGCAACTCACTATAGCAAAACTCTCTCTCTATATATATATAGATCCTTACATATATTAGATACTCCTTTAAAATTCATTAGTTACTTCCTTCTATATTAGATAATTAGTTTGATTATATATATTATATACATAATTACACCCTTATTGTCATTATTTACTCCATCTTAGTTATTTAGTTACTCCCGACCCGCAGCAGAACCAAATCTAAATGTCTTTTCTCTTCTCACCCTTCACAATCTCTACTTTTTTTCTCCCTATACCAAATTTGATCGCTTTCTTTCTCCCTCTCTATACGCAAGGTAAGTACCTGATTGGATTGAGATGGAGTTGTGCCATATTGAGAGATGAGGAGGTAGAGGGAAGGGTAAGGGCGCGTCAAATTGAGAGGGGAGTTGCGCCAGATTGAGAGGTGAGGAGGAGAGGGAAAGGGAAGAGCGCATCAGATTGAGAGGGGAGCGCATGAGGGCGAGGGTGAGGAGATCGCGTCGCGTGAGGGTGAGGATGAGAAAAGCGTCTGAGAAAGTGCGTGAGGATGAGGGTGAGCGTTGATTACTTGATTGCACGCGGGAGTGATTGCAATAAGCAATTCTCTTGTGGAATTGCCTACTTGATTTTGTTGTGTGCTCGGCCTCACTTTTCTTTTTAGCTTTCTTGGGCCTTTGGATGTTTTTCGGCCATCCTTTTATGGGTCGTACTCGTATGCAACAAGGGTCGTCTGTTGCATACTTTTTTCTTACTTTTTTTTATTGTTATCCTATAGGCATCTGTTGCATATCAGTGTTTTGAAAATCGTATCGGATATCGAAAAATTTCAGTAATACTGGGAACCTGAACAGTGGCCGAAACGGCGGTATCCGGTATTGTGAGAGAAAAAACTGGATAATTTCAGAAAATACCGAGAAATACCGGATTTCGGCCATCTAGCCGGTTAGGGTGCCGGTATGATTTTAAAAACACTGTTGAATACTTGATTGTAGCGGACCAGAAAGGAGTAGTTCCATCACATGTACAAGTGATACTCTCTTTCCAAAAAAATGTACAACAGTACAAGTGATGTGTATATATTTCTTTGTCCTTGAGAAAGGGTTTTTAGGCACGAGCGATATGTATGTTTTCTCTGTCCTTGACATGTACAACGCATGTTAAGACGAAAAACAAATACACATCAAAAGCATAAGTGAAATTATCTGTTAACAAGAGGTAGTCCGGTGTTTTTGGCACTAAATTGTTACCATTTTTTTTTTTTTTTTTGCGGCGTCTACAGCTTGAACATGTTTCCTGTAGTAAAACGACGGCACTGACCATTCTTACTGGACTTGACATTCTCGTTAACTTCAATATTAAACAACTCTATTGATATATTACTAGAATTATAAATAGGTTTAATTAGTTAACCGAAAATTATGCTTAGAAGCCATGATTACAATACTTAACCAAAAATATATTAAGTACAATGAAATATCTCAGCATGTCATTTAATAGTTAACGCCAATTGACATAAGACAATTAGTATTTATTGATAAGAAAGACGATGTCGGAACATACTTGTTTAGGAGCTTGTTCCGGGAAAAAAAAAGTAAAAAGGTGAAAATGTAATATTTTTTTAATTTGCACCATCAAAATTGAGTTCAGCAATTATAAAATAGTTAAATAGTAAAATTAAAAATTTCGACTATACAAAAATTCTACTTCGATTCCCCACTCACTTTTTTTATTATTTTAAATCGTTTATAAGCCCTGCAGGCCTTTAACTTTACAAATAAATAAATAAAAGTTTTATAAAAAAAAAAGGCAAAAACTTCTGCTATCCTAGACTGGTAAACCAGTGGTCAAGGTCCAGACAATCATTCTCCAACTTTGAAAATTACCTAGACAGGCAAATTTAAACTTTGAATATACACACCTATAATTATTGGGCATTTACATTTCCAAGGTCGACCTGGCCCCATCTAAAGCTGACAAAATTCATTCATTCAAAGCTAGTCCTTTTTCTGAATCTTGATCGCTTCCTTCGCCTCAATTTGGGCCCCCACTGTCTTCGCTGAGCCTGCGTTGTTGCGATCCGCCTGCCTGCTAGTCTGCTACCCTTTCCTGTCCTTAGTCCTCTCCTCTCATATCTGAAAACGATCAACGACGCACTCGTTCTTTGCGCACCATTTGTTTGTCACTTGTCAGGTGGTGTTCCTTTATCAAGGTAATGTACAGGTTCATTAAGCATGAAGATGATAAAATCTCTGCAATTCGTGCACGTGATCCTTGCAGAGTGCATGCGAGATCTGAATAAATTTGACAAAAAGGTTTATATTGGAATAAAACGCATGATATATATCCGAGTCACGTACAACATACTTATCCCTTTTAGTAAATTTTTTACAATTACTATGCAACATATAGTAACGACGCGATTTTGTACTTTTATAATTATTTAATGAACAACGACAATAGTAATTTGCTAACAACTATTATTTTTGTAGGCAAGGAAAATTTATAACGCCTGATTTAATTAACAAAAAGAAACAAAATTTGGCTTCCTCGAAGAATGAAGAAAAGGTTGCTCAATTCATTTTCTACAAACAAAATTATAAAACTCGGTACATTTATGTTAACACGTGACCACTACGTAATGGCTTTCGTAAAAAAAAAAAAAAAAAAAAATCGTACTGTTTAATTTGGGACTGCAATAATATAGGTAACCTCGTGAATATATACATTCGACATGAAATTAGCACGTGTTCCTCTTTCAAACCAAAACTAATATATTGGCGTAACTTCGATCACGAAAAACAACATTGAAAAGAAAATTGAGTAAAATCAATGATTTTATACTTTATACAGATTGTAAAAGATTGTCTACAACAACAATAATAATTATAATAAAATAAAATAATAAATTTGCACGGATTTATTTAGAACCGCTGAAATAAGAAGCACAGCTATCATATTAAAGTCATGTAATACTTGAAGAGAGTTGAAATTAAACCAATTATTATCGAAATTGTTTACCATCATCCCATCATTCCTAGGCCCTCATTAATTATCCAGCATACTCATTAATAGAAAATCCAGGGATGAGAAGATGAGCGCTGGGAGGGGGGAGGGAGCGAAACAGAGAGAATTGGGATGATGGGGAATAATTAACGAGGACAGAACGTTATTTCCAAAAAAAAAAAAGACAATTAATATTTTCTTCACCGGACAGAATGTTATTTCCAAACAAACAAAAAAAGACAATTACCGAATAGAATTAGAACAATTCTGTTAAAAAACTAGGACAGTTGGTTTTTTTCCCTGGACAGAATATTTTTTTCAAAACAAAGCAAATACATGATGTGAACAATTATGTTATGAAACAAGAACAATTAGGTTATGAAATTAGAACAATTAAATTTATAGAACAATTATGTTATGAAACTATAACAATTAGGTTTTGAAACTATAACAATTTTGTTCTAAAATAAAAAAAAAATTCAAAATAATTATGTTATGAAACTAGAACAATTAAATATAACAGTTATTTATATTAATGAGGCGCTGTTGGAATGAGGGATTAGAAGCTTAATGAGGCACTGTTGGGATGAGGGATGACAATTAATGAAGCTTAATTAATCACATTCCAAAAATAGAAACGCGTTTTCCGGGGAATGATGAGAATGAGGAATATTGAAATCCTTATCAGCCCGAATTATTATTGAGAAACCAATTAAGTGAACAAATTAGACAACGATCAAATATGATTCATAAAGAAGCGCATGATTAATTTAAAGATGACAATTTTTTTTAGCTATTTAAATTTGTTTGTAAATATTTTCTTATTTCAATATATGGTAGGCGTGCCTATGGCCACTCGATCTACCTTAAAAAAAAAAGTTTAATAACACGTAATACACGTTTTTTTTTCAATAAAACGACAAAATTTACGTTTCTAACAACGGAAGTACTTTCGAGAGGAAGGTAAAATTTTTTGGAGATGACAAACTTTACCGGCATGTAGTTAACTTAAGTACTCTTATAAATTTGAATTAGGGCTGTCAATGGGTACGATACGGTAGAAGGTATTTTCATACGTACATCCGTTAAAATTTTTTTTACCTGTACCTGTACTCATATCTGTTAAGAAAGACTTTATCCATATCCTACTCGCACCCGTTAAGAATTAACAGTAAGAATACGACAACGATACATAATGGATAATAATAATATTATTAATTTAATAAAAAATATATTATATGCTAAATAAATAATATCAAATAAATATATAGATAAAGTAAAACATTTAGATAATATTTAAGATATAACAAAATCATGAGATTTATTCTCATATCAATTGAATTCAAAAAATCTATATAACTAATTATATATTACAACATAATATTAGAGTGTAAATTATTTTTTTCATCGTCATAAATAAATTTGGATGAAGATCAAAATTAATAATATATCTTAGTAAATATTGTAAAAATATGATTATCTATACATATATGTTTGTAAAACATTACCCATTAGATAATGGGTACGAATTAGCCCTTATCCTTATCCGTACCCGATAAGTTAACGAAAAATTTTCTTTACCCGTACCCATACCCATACCCGTTAGTCTAACGGAAATAAAATCTCACTCATGCCCATCTTATCGAATACGGTACGGATACAGTAAGTGGGTAAACGATTTTCATTGACCGCCCTAAATTTGAATACTAAAGAAACGTGGCCCCTTTGGATAAATATATATGACTTTCCTGACCCACAGAGAAATAATGAAGGATAAACATAATCCACAGAGAAGCTCTCGGCTTTTGACAAAAACGACAAACTTCAAAGATAAATACAACATGAAAAGAAAAACATGGCGAACAAGTAGCGGTAACTCAATCAGTTTTTCCATAAAGCGACAGAATTTACGTTTCTAACAAACAAAGTATTTCCGGAACGAGAGTTAAACTTTATTTTTGGGATAAAAAGTTTTATCCATATTCAAGTAGTTTTATAAGGAATATGAATTGAAAAAACATAATCCTCCCACCCCCACCCCAAAAAAAAAATAAATAAATAAAATACTCGAAATATAAGTATGATCTAAAGAAAAGCGCATGATTTTACATAACAAAATGTTAGAAAATTGAAAGATACACATGCAACTAGTAGAGAAATGCGCATTGCTTTACTTGAAAAACCCAAAAAAAAAAAATGCAACTAGTAGAGAAATGCGCATTGCTTTACTGGAACCCCCCCCCCCCCCCCAAAAAAAAAAAAAAAAAAAAAAAAGAAGGAAAATTTGAAGGATAATACATGACCTATGGAGAAACACACATATTTTTACAAATTTGACAAAACTTAAAAGGACGAAGATATTTAAGAATAAACACGGTTCGTTTTTCATGAAAGCGATGGAAATTTCATTTTTAGCAAAGAAAGTATTTACGAGAGGAAGGCGAACTTTTAGCAACTTCTGTCATTCTGTGTTTTTTTTGGTAGTTAATATCTAGGGAATTAAACGAAAAAAAGAAATTAAAATTGAAGTATATACGAAGAAGTGTGACCCACTATTAAATTTAATACAGTTTTAGCAACTTCTAAACATATATATCCTGCAATATATTATTACCGTTAATATTATCATAATTTCTTTTTTTCTCGTTGAATTCCCTAGATATTATAATTATTTACGTGGATATTCTATGGACTGATTTCTTCTAAATCTCAGTTATCATAAAGTTAAAACACACATTATCTACACAAACACAGTAATAATTTACAATTCGAACATTTCAACTTGAAGTTATTTACGACATCGAAAAAAAAGAAAGTACAAATCACGTAAACTTGTTACATTATTATTATTTTATTTTTCGGAGCCAACTTTACATTATACTGAAAGAATTTATAGAAACATAATAGTAAGATAGTGAAATTATTTGACATTTATGTTGTTTTCTACGGTTTTCTACGTAGGGGCTTGAAATACAATTACATAATTTATGATGAGAGAACAATTTTGTTAGATGAGAATAATGAGATCTTTGTGTACAAATAATTTCATTTTCAGTTATATATGCATTGTGTTACGAAATTAAAACTTATTTTGCAATATAGCAACTTTTTTTTTTTTGTTTTCAATTTATCCCTAGTTCCGATTAGAAAAATTGTGGAAACATTTAGCCCACCTAAAAAATTGGACTGATCAATAACAAGACGAGAATAGAGAAACTGTACAGAGAGGATGGTGTCGTACTCGGAGTCGGACCCGTACATTCACGACATCCTTCACACATGTCAGCAGAGAAAAGGAGAGAATGGTAACTTTGCTCGCTGCCCCTCTCGTTTTTATCCTCGTCACTACAGAGCCCCATTCGCCTCATTCCAGAAGTAAAAGTAACATCCTTTTGTCTTGGGGATTCACCCACCCCATCATTAGCCCAAGTGACCCAAACCCTTTCTCTGTCCTTTATAGTCATTTCTGGGACCTACCTTCCCTATCTATTCCTCAGGGGTTCAGACATCTGAAAGAGAGAGAGAGACAGAGAGAGGCCCATCAGGGCTCGCTAGTACCCTTACTAGTACCCACTATACTTGGTAAAGGGGACAGCGAGCACCTTGGATGCCACCTCTCATCTCTCTCTCTCTTTCTATTTCTATCACTCACCATGACCCCATTCCAGTTCGCAATCATGCCTTCCCACCTTGTGCGTATCAAGAGGTCTCATGAGAGAAAAAGGAAAAGCCTGCTGAGGCGCCATAAGGAGGAGATCTAGAGCGCATCATGAGGAGAATCGTATCCTATCCTATCGTGGGAGTCATGATTCCAGTTCGTACTTTTTGTGGAGCGCATGGAGGCTAGTTTCATTCTCCTCTTGATTCTACTTCTGTGCTGTTTCTGCAGGGGAATAAGCATATTGGTCCGATTGTTTGTTTTTCTTCTCGACCCTTCTGCCGAGAAATGAAAAACCTAGTTGTTTGTATCTTAACTTGTTAGGGTTTGTTGCTTAAGTTTATAAGCTTCTGTATCTTCTTCTTTTTCGATTCAGATACTTTTCTTCGTCGCCGTATGCTTTTCTTTACTGTTAATGGAATATAGTGTGGGCTTTTGTTGCTTGATAATCTTATACCTTGGCTTGTTTAATTTCAACCTTATTTTGTTTGCTTTTATATGCATGTCCGCTAGATTAAATCTGATGTTTTGAGTATATATGGTCTCATATTTTGTGCTGTATTTGATGTGTGATTGATTAAATAAAATTGGAATTTGTCTTTCTCAACAATTCTTCATGCTTCAATTTGAGTTTGGAGGCAGGAAACAGACAGATCTAGGTAATATTCCATCCAGAAAGTGCACTTTTTGTTCTTAGATTTCCTTCAGGCTATTGATTGCATCAATTGCATGTGCACATATCGATTGGGATTCTGTGATGAATATCTCGGTGGATCTAACCAGATCTCTTGGTTTGTGTAAAGGTAGTCTACAAATAGTACCACTTGTTTCCACCATAATAAAAAGTAGACGGTTGAGAGAAAAAGCTAAGCATAAACTGCTAAAGCCTACCTTAGTCATGATAACTAGGTCTTTGCATCATTAATGGCATTCTTTAAATGGTTACACTAAGACATGCTAGACTTCTGGCTTCTGCCGCTTCTTCTTTTCCAAAGCAATCAATCACCGATTTGCCAAGCTTCACATCCCAAGGCATTGAAGAGTGAAGAAGCGATCAGGTGAGGAACATTTTTTTTTCAAATTTTTTGGACAAAATCTACTGATACATGCGAGGCACTTAATGAAGACAATGACTTCACCGTACATATACATACTATTTCTGGGTATGGCACATTGACATCTTAGCAAATTTGGGAATCCGAATTTGCTGTTGCGCGACAAATGGTGTAGCGCACGTACGAGCCGTCTGATCTTGATCGGACGGTTAATTTTTTACGGGCCTATCAATCTAGGTTACATGCACGGGGCTCCCTTGTCCATTGGATCTTGATCAGACGGCCAGCATGCCGCGCTACACCATGTGTCGCGCGGCAGCGGATCTGAATTTCAAATTTGGGTCCTGAATACATTTATTGTTGATAGAAAATTTGGTTCCTGAATACATTTATTCTAGATGATAAATTTATTGTTGATGCATGATATAAATACGTTTAGGTTGAGTATTATATTCAGTCTTGTTCATGGGATGTCCGTGCTTAATTAATTAATGAATAAACTGCAATTTATGAAAGATAAATTTGTGAAAAGAACAATTTTCTTTGTTTGAAAATAAGAAACCTTGCATGATTGATGCAGTCTTTAGCATGAAGTATATGCAATTGAGAACTGGATGGTCAAAGACCTCATGAAAGCTTTGTGGTCATTAGGTTCATCATTCCTCTAGCGTTACAAACTATTTGGTTCTGTAACTTTAGTTCAATGTTTGTCTGGTAGCATCATCACACACCCGTCCCATTGCCAAACTTGTCCCTGTATCATTTCTTGTCTGATTGATGTAGTTGTTAGCTGATTTTATCAATGTTGTACATTTTCTTGAAATGCGAGGTCACTTGGAAATGATTTTGTCGAGTTAAAAATGTTGAATTGCCAAGTTTGTGCAGCGCTTAAAGTATATACAAAATACAACGCCTCAGGCACTCATTCGTATGGTACTTCTTATGTTACTTATTATACGAGTATTTTGCTTGTGTTATTTATTGAAGAATCAAAGTCTAATTCTGTATATATCCCAGCTGAAAGTTTATAACTCTTAGATTTAAGTCTGTTAATTTAAACTAGTTAGCTCCCGTTTGTTTAACTTTGTTGATTGAAACAAGTGGAAAATCATTATTGCCATGATTTGATTTTCTGGATGCATACTGACAAAATAATTATTAGTATCTTTTTGTATGGTGATCTGTTCTGGATATTATATTCTATTTGAAAACATTATTACTTGATGAAACATAAATTTTTGAATATGTTGTACGGTTATATAATGCTATATCACATGTAACTCAACTAGTGGTGTGTGCTCAGCATGCTATATTAATTAGTTGTATTGTCCTAAACCTTATTCCTCAAAAGAAAATGTCTTAACAATATGTTTATTTGCTAGCTATTCGTTTTGGATAATTCTAATTTTGGAGCAATTAAAGTTACTGGTACTTTCCATGTTATTTCAAAGGAGTTTTGAATATTTTATCATCATCATGGGCGGATCTGGGTGAGATACTAAGTTAATCTAATAATATGTCCTAAAACATGTTTTTATTAGCCATATACATTTACAAGTGTATTTTTTTGTATTGTTGGTATTTGTCTTGGGGAATATAATGTTTGACTTCCAACAAAAATGTGAGAATAGTTGATCTCCATCGGTAAAATTTAAATATATTGAATTATTAATATTATGTTGATAAATTTGTCTGGTCCATCCATGATCATGTAGCACTACTATTTATGACTTTATGTCATACACGAGACTTTTATATCCATAATCAGGTAAAAAAAATCATTGATTACTTTTAGAATTGATGCTCAATATATGCTTGTTAGAGAGGGGACCGGTGCTTAACTTAGTACATCACATCACTTGACTACATAGTTCCTTCATCAGAATTAATTATTCCTATTAACTAGCTTAAATGCGATGTTAAAAAAAAACTAACTTAAATGTACATTGTACCTATGATTGCTGAAACCAGTAGAGGAAAACCGAAAGAAGCTTTTTTAGGAGCGAGTTCTGTGGCTTCTGCCTGTCCTCGAAAGCTTAAAGCGGTACCAGTTCACTGTAGCATATTCTTTTCTTTTGAAAGCATGGTTGCATACAGTTTTGGAAGAATTGTAAATAATTACATATAGTTTATTCACCAGAATTATTCCTGTTAACCTAATGTACAGGTGCACGTACTGTACCTGTGATTACTGAGGCCAATAGAGGAAGGCCTTAATTAGTAGCTTTATCAGGAGCGAGTCTGGCGATGAAAGCTTATAAAAGCTGTATCAGTCCAATGTAGCATATTCTCTTATTTTGAATATTTGTTCAGTTTTAGAGAACCGTAAATAACTGCATAGTTCCTTCATCAGAAATATTCAGAATTATTCCTGTTAGCCAACTTAAATGTACGCTGTACTAATCATTTTTTTTTTTTTTTTTGAGGAAACTGTACTAATCATTACTGTGGCCAATAGAGGAAAGGCCTAAGAAGCTTTATTAGGAGCGAGTTTCCTCCGTCCTTGAAAACTTAAAGGCTGCATATACCAGTCACTGTAGCATTTGTTTTCTTTTTGAATATGTGCAGTGTGCACAGTATTACAGAGAACCATTTTGTTTTTTTTTTCTTAAAATAAGGTGGTCTTTAAGGTTTTTTATGATAACAAGCGTGCTTAAATTATTTTTGGAGCATTTTCTACTGCAATGTGGCATTTTTTTTTATATACACAAGTCTGTATGAATTTAAGAGGGTTTAAAGCTAGCTACTATAGCCCCAGGTATATATATACTTTATTTCCCTAGATAGTTCCTACAAGTTTATTGACTGGTATTTATTTACTATATAGTATGTTGTCACTTTTTAATTTCCATATTTCATGAAGCAATGGCCTTGTGGTAGTTATACTTGTGCTGCACCAGATATCGTAATTTCGTCACAGCTAGACCGTCCAATACATAATTACTGCATTCTCATGGATGCATCTAAGTTACTAGGTTCGATGAATTTAGATGGAGTACCAGAGCGGACAAAATCTGATATATTAGGCGATTAAAATCATTTCAATTATCTCAGGTTCGAGTAGATCATTCATTATGTTTTGTGGGATGTCATGACTCATGATATTTAGGGTCTGCTCCAAAATGGAGTGAAAGGGGACAATGGAATGGAATGGAACTGACCATAACTCTGCCCATTTGATTAACCTGCTCTAGAAATGTAAAACTTATAATGGAACATGGGGTGGTGGAATGGAAAAGGAGGTGAACTTCTTATAAAAATCTTGCCATTTGATTCACTCCCACTCAATTCCATTACATTTGGGGTTAACATTTAGTTCTCCCACTCAATTCCATTCCATTCCTTCATAGTTTCTGGAGCGAAACCTTAATGACAGAATTTATGAGATGCTTACGTTGAAAAGCCTTTGAGGAGAATCCAACTCATGCTTAATTTCACCTTTCAGTACCCGGCTCAAAATAATTAGTCTATTTATTTCTTAAAAATTTGCAAAAATCCTTTAGTATTTGATGATTATAGCTATATTAGTTACTATCTCCTTTATTTTCACTCCATTCCGTTGTTTCATTTTCTTCTCCCTAACCCTCGCACAGATTATATGCGCCACAACATTGTTCATGATGTTATTATAATTTGAAGTAAACATGAAATTAAATAAAACCCACTTTCAATAACTAGAGCCTAGTTAGTAGCTGGGAGAACTAGGGGCGAAATGAGTTAAAAATGTACTGCAAAATTACAACAGTGGAGAAAGATATGTTCGTAAAACGGAAAGAACTTAGCAACAGCATGGAAGAATAGCCAGAGGAAGGTGTTTGGATGCACCTTGAACAAAAATATATTCTATGTTTGATTTGGTATATAGAATAATTTATTTAAGGTTTAAATAAGCTTAATTATTTCTTGTTCCAAGTTGGGCGGAGACAAGGAGGGGCAGGCATGCATAGGCCTGACCTATGTCATGCAATTTTTTTTGAGTGTTAAATGTTATAAAAACAGTGTTAATTCGATTATTTGATGTGTCTAGCCTACTCTAATGTTGAATTTTAAGCTACTAAAGTTTAATTGAAGCCAGTGTTTTGAAAACCGTACCGGCACCCCTACCGGAATTTTTCAATATTCAATACGGTTTTCAAAACATTGATTGAAGCTGAATCGGCAACTCGGTCTATCCTATCCTCCAATCCTAGTTCCGGCCGTAAAAAGAATCGCAAAAGATATTGAAAAATCGATTTCTGCTACGGTATTGTTTATACTCTCAATTTTCTTACAATTTGAAATAATGAATCATGTATGGCCAATGATATTTAAATTGCACGAAAACAATTTAATTGGAACTCAATATATATAACAAGTAATGTGTTCTAAAAATGTACCTTCTGTTTTCACATTTATTTGAATTAATTTTGCGATATATAAAACAAGTAAGGTTTAATTCAAATTAGTCTGAACTGAATAGTTAACATGATTTTGCAGCTCTAAGTGTCCAACTCTACTTGACTTTACTCGTAAACAAATCAAGCCAGTGTAAAATTTTGCCGCCAGCTCGATTCGATTGCAGCCCTAGTCAACAGTCGTTAGAATAATGTCACTATTCATGGGCCATTTGGTTAATATTCAAGTCCAAATTACAATATAACATTTTATGAATTAATTGATGATTTTGATTGTAACGCAGGAACGTTGTCGTAATGCAAATTGCAGTGGAATTTTTTGGGGCAGCAAATATGAAGTTAACCATGATAAAATACATAGGCCTGCCAACTGTTGTCTAGATAATTTCGTCCTAGGCTTGCCGATTTGATAAGTATATAGATAATAAATTAAGCATGATCAATATACAATCACGCGAATAAAAAAATACCATAAATTTGAATTTATGTTCAAGATTTATATTTGAATAACTAATAAACTGATTTTGCATGTTCCTATTGTATATTGAGCTGGGCTGCTGGGGCCCTGGGGTGAAGTTCGCCAACTGGAAAATCAATTTTCTCAATTATAAATATCTATGGTGGTCCGGGAAAGAAACGGTTTCTAACCACTGTTTTCAGCTGCTGGATTTCTTTCATTTTTTCCCTTTCAGTTACTATCTTCACTAGCTCAATTCTTATAAAATATAATTTTGAAAGAAGAAATTTTGGCCTTCCCTTTTTTTTCTTCGTAAAGAAGCTTCTCCATTTATTACAGAAAAGAAGATTTTCTCTCCTATTAATTAAAGTAGGCGAACTTTTAAAATTTGAACAAAAATGATATTGATCCAACGAATGATAAGTGCATCGCTAAAAAAATCATCGCGCGCTATCGCTGTGACTAGCATGTGTCTGTTATAAATGTTCAGTTTAATAACCAAATGTGTTCAGTTTAATAATAAAAAGTGTTCAGTTAAATGCGCCAACAAATAATTTTATTACATAGAGTCGCCTATTAATTAAAGTAGGAGAACTTTTAAAATTTGAACAAAAAGGATATTGATCCAACATGAATGATAAGTGTCATCGCTAAAAAAATCATCGTGTGCTATCGCTGTGACTAGCAGGTGTTTGTTATAAATGTTCAGTTTAATAACCAAATGTGTTCAGTTTAATAATCAAAAGTGTTCAGTTAAATGCGTCAACAAATGGTTTTATTACATAGAGTCGCGCGTCAGTCGCGTTAGTCTTGGAGAGAGGCGCTCCGAGGGCAGAGTCGGAAAAAAATTAATTTGAACTGAACTGGTTCATGACCCGTACTAATTTTTTCATGTGTTTTTTTCCGGTTCGTGACCCCTTCGCTTGACATTGCACCTAGGGGTGTCAATTTGGTGCCGTTTCGCACGTTTCCGTTCCGCTCCGTCCGAAACGGAACGGAAACGGAAGGAATTTTGGTTACGTTTCAGTCAGCGGAACGGAAACGGAAACGATACCAGTTACGTTGGTAAAAACGGAACAGAAACGAAATTGTGGGCTTACGTTCCGTTCTCTAACGTTATTTCGTTAGCCCGTTAATAATTCTGGCAGCCCATAATTTGGCAGTCCGTGGAATATTTCATGAATTGCAGAAGGAGCGGAGATAAAGAGGCAGCCCTAAGCTGCCGCTAAGCGCCGCTCTGTCTCATCTCTCTCGATTCTGTCTCCCTCTCTGCCTCTCTCTTTATCTCCGATCTGTGGGCGGAGAAATAGAGGAGTCGATATGTGCAGAGGCAAACCCTAGATGAGCGGCAGCCGCACCATTTCTCTCTCTCGTTTCCTTATTTCTCTCGCACAGTCGCACTCTGCCCATGGCAATTTCTTCTCGAGAGAGGCAGGGACAAAGGAGAAAGCTAAGAGACGAACGAGACAGAGATGGCAATTTCTTCTCGAGAGAGGCAGGGACAAAGGATGGAGCCAGTACATGCTTCAGCTTCGGCTTCATCCATTAAGAACCAAGGTAACAACACTTATCTTTGCTTTTTTTTTCAAGCTTAATTTTTCTGTTTGAAGCTGAATTTACTGTAATCAATCCTTTCTTCCGTGTTATCTTGAGGAGGGTTAGTTGGATTTTATCAATTTTGATGGATTGTTTGGACTATTTCAAATTTAGGGATCTGGTTTATCAATTTTGATTGGTTCTTTGGACTACAAATTTTGATCGGTTATCAATTTCTTCGGTGTTATCTTGCATGACTGAACTGATTTTTTCTTAAAATTTGTGAAACAAAAAATTTCTACGACATACCAGTATACTATTTTCTTTACTGATTTTATCCTACCTTATTAAATTCAGGTTTTTGCCTAACACATGCTCTGTCTCCATGTACCTTATTAATTTTTTTTGTCTAATTTTTGGATTACTAATTGAAAGCATAACTATTGTTTATTTTACAGTTTTGGATTTGCTTTGCTGTCTCTGATGGTTAATCGAGGAGTAACTACATTTGTTGATATTAATTGCTAGCTTATTGAAATAGGAATTGCATTTGTGAACTTCTGACTTTGTAACTTGTGAGTTGTGAGTTTGATTACTGATCTGTAAGACTTGGATTTGTGATTTGTGTTGTGAACTTAGAAACTATTATGCTATGTTATGAATTTGTCAGATTTGGACTTGTTATTCAAACGGTAAGAAATTTTAACGTTTTTAACGTTTCTTACGTTTTAAAAAACGGAACAGAAAACGTAACAATTTATAGTTACGTTTTAATAACGGAACATAAACGTAAATGTATATTGTTACGTTAATTACTACGGAACATAAACGTAAGTACCTTCTTCCGTGTACGTTGTGCACATTTGACAGCCCTAATTGCACCTACTAAAAAAATTGAAAGTAATACTTAATAAACTGAACATTTAAATGTAATAATTTGAATATTTGTACTTACGAAACTGAACATTTATTTTTACTAAACTAAACACTTATACTTATCCAAATGTACATTTTTGTTGATAACATTTATATTTTTTATTGCAACTAATTGAACATTTATACTCAATTAATAGAACATTTATACTTACCCCACTGAACATTTGTACTTACTAACTAAACATTTATACTTAATAAAATAAATATTTTTGTTTATAATATTTATATTTTTTATTGCAACTAACTGAACATTTATAATCAAATAACATAACATTTGTACTTATCCAACTGAATATTTACGTACAAAATTAAGTGTGCTGGATGAGAAAATAATGTGCTGAGTGAGGGGATCACTGGCTCGGCGATGACAGTAATTAATTTTCTTAATCCAATGAGTTGACAAATTTGACACTGAAAATTTTATAACTATAACGGATTTTATTGGGCCGTTAATTGGGCCAAAATCGTACTAATCCAGTAAAGCTGTCACTGTCTGTATTATCCGTGATCTGTAATAATAATTTACGGAAAACATTATTGAATAGAAATAAAAAAAAATTAAAAAAGAAGAAATCTGTAGTTTTTTTTTTTGGTTCAAGGTTATTATGGAAAACATTATTAAATAGAAACAAAAATTTTAAAAAGAAAACGTCTGTAGTTTTACTAGTTCCAGACTTCCAATATTATGGAAAACATTATTATTACTTATTAAATAGAAATAAAAAATTTAAAAAAAGAAGAAGTCTGTAGATTTTTTTTTTTAAGTTCCAGTTCCATCTACGGTGTACCCAACTCAACATAATATCAATCCAGACTTTGTCTCCTCCCTCCTCCGAATGAGTGGCGCGCGATATCTTCTCTCAACCCAAAAAATCTCTTTTCTTTTCCCAAGAGAACAAATTCCGAAACTCACCTCCTCATCTCCTCCTCTCCATTCTCGAACAAATTCACACACTTCTCTCTCTTGTCCTTCTCTATGGCGACTCAGGCCGCTTTTCTCGGATCTACTCTTCCCAGTCCGAAGCTCGACTCCTCTCTCCGCCGCTTCAACCGTCTCAAGACTCGCGCTCAAGGTTAGAATGCTTTGGTGATAGTAGAAGTACATTTATTACTGTTGCCAGTTTCAATGTTTGGATAGTGTTTTGTAGTTACTATTTGTTTGTTTGTTTTGGGAGCAGTGGATCCGTCTGACAAATCAGTGGAGATAATGAGGAAATTCTCAGAGCAGTATGCGCGTAAATCTGGGACATACTTTTGCGTAGATAAAGGAGTAACAGCAGTAGTTATTAAGGTAAAAATCAAACTTTTTAGAAATCAATTGTTGTTTTGGTTGAGGAGTGAGTCCACTTACCACTTCAAGTAGAGCTCAATTTCTTAAAATTTCATGTAATAGGGGTTGTAGCTGTTGCTTCTGAGTTACTAAATCTGAAATTGAATTATTTAGCATATTCTGAATAACTAAAAACAAAGGGTATTTTTCTTTTGTTGCTCAGGGGCTTGCTGATCACAAAGATTCACTTGGAGCACCCCTATGCCCTTGTAGGTAAATGATTGTTCTTTTCTTACTTGTCTCAATTAAGTCTTACTAAATGAGCAATTACAATCTGGTAGTATCTAATTTGATGACTTATGATCTCCATTGCAGGCATTATGACGACAAGGCAGCTGAAGTAGGCCAAGGTTTTTGGAACTGCCCTTGTGTACCTATGCGTGAAAGGTAAGAACCTTGCTGAATAGTGACCAATGCCTCTCTCTCTCTCTCTCTATCTAAATGTGTTTTTTTCTATCATGTTGCAGAAAGGAATGCCACTGCATGCTTTTCCTCACTCCTGATAATGATTTTGCTGGACAAGAACAGGCATGTGCTTCTTAATTTCAATTCCCTAATTTGCCTTATCATTTTCTGATTTAGCCAGGTTTTCTGTCTCATGGACATATTAGCCTGGTAAGTCATCCATTAGGTTATAGAAAGTAAAATAAAACCAGGTTTTGCAAAATGTTCACATTAGGGTGTCATGTTTAACAAAATAAAGCTAGATTTTTTGTTTTACATTATCCATCTCATTATCGTGATAACAATAAAAATCCTTGAATATTGCCCAGTTCATCACTGTGTCAATGATTTATTTGTCTGTACAAAGTGCATCCATTTCTAAAACAGGATCAGTTGCTTGCTTTTATCCAATAGTTACCACGGGAAATTTTTTATATAAAAGTGAATTCTAGCAAGAGTTATTTTACTGTTAAGTTTGTGGAACTTCTTCGGTTTTCATTTGGTTGATATTTCTTTTTTCACATATTTTTTTCAGACCATCACTTTAGATGAAATCAAGGAAGCAACATCAAAGCTCTAGATGATAGTAGTTGTGGGTTTCTTGTATGTGTACTGGCAAGAGCTCCTGACTTGTAAACGAGAATATGCCCGATGGTAAAATAGCAAGATTATTCGTCCATGAGATTTTGTGCATCTAGGACAAAATTCTGTGTAATAGTATCTCTTGTTCAAACACCAATATACCTAACAATTGAGTTCATATGTATTTCACGGCATTGAATTGGGGTATTGTCATCTTTTGAGATGTAGTAACTTGATCTAGATTTCAATTTCAATTCTAATGGTAATAACTTGTTGGTATTGAACATGACTCAGTACCAGCAACCACTGTTCATAGATTCACGTACAACTCATACTGGCTAATTCTTGATGATTATTCTGCTTAAGGCTAATCCGTCTATGTAAAGAAAACATTAATTCAAAGATAATAGTCGAAGTAGTATCAAGGAGGTGTTCTGTACGGCCAATAGCCAATTCAAGGTAACATATTGCTAAAGGTTCCTTGCATTCAATAACATTGTACATTGTAATATCTCACAAATAAACACACATACATACACACGCCAATGGCATGTACAACTCCACGCAACAATCAATATGCTTTGACAGACGGAGATGGAGATTGCAAGCTCCTTTTGTCCCTGCAATCCAGACCGTTCCTTACTGGCAATCTAATCGGTAGCTTGGCACCAGCAGTTGCTGTGCCCTTGCACAGGTGGTCAGACGGGAACCGGTGCTTCAGGCAAACCTTCAACCCGCATTTTTTGCAAGTGTTACAATTAGAGAAAGTTAACACCTCCTTGCAACGCTTGACGGGGCACCTCGGCTTCTGCTTCTTTGCTGGGTCACAACTGCCCGATTTCTCGTGCCATGCCAAAACAGCCTTCTCATCTTCCCTGAATTTCTTCTCTATAGACATCGAGCATGTCTCGCATATCACCACCGTTCGGCTGTTGTGCTCCGATTTCGGACAACTGTGCGCTTTGTATGTCCTATGCTCCAAGCAAAACACCTGTAAAAAGTCGAAGAAAAAATTGTCTTCAGAATTGGCAAAATTACATCCAATTTCTCTGGTAAACGTAAAAATAAAAACTACTAGAAATAGATAGAAACCTTGTCACAACCATCACAGGTGAAGGGAAGGAAATCGAGCTGATTGCAATCGTCATGTTCGCAGTGCGCGCCTAGATCAGGAAAAGCTTCTGTGCCTCCTCCCATATCTTCTTTGTTTTCTCTTCTCTTTGTTTCTTTTTTCGCAAGTTTTGGCAATTTTCTGGTTTTATTCGCTTTCTCTTCATCCTATATTTATAGGTTTCTCCTTGAGGTCGGCAGCCTTTCTTTCACTACAAGAAAATATAAGGGGCGGTATGGCATAATCGTGTTCGCAGAAGAATCCGCGTATGCGCAAGTCCAAGTTGTATCAATTTCGTTTTATAAATGGATTTTTCTGGAAAATTCTACTATTTATTAATTTAAGCACATCTGTAATCTGTTTCTAAGAAGATGCTGACGTATGGCATGACGAGATGGTCAAATAGACGGTCAAATTGTCAATGATATCCAATGCAGGAATAGTACAGCCCAAAAGAAGAAGGCCCATATTTTATGGGCTCAATTATTTGTTACTTCAAAATTTTGGGGTTTAGATTAAACTTAATTTTATATCCTAATCCAATAGGTATGTTTTCAATTGTAATCCAATTGTTGTGTATATTTAACTTAGAATTTAGGGCTTTTAATTTTCCCATCAAATTTCTGTTAGTGCTTTCGTAAAATAAATAGACAAATAAAAAGCTCTCTGTCATGTAATCTCACGTTGGCTAGTTATATAATAATATTGCTTCTCAATAATAGGAAGTATTATAAACTTGGGGTTGTTGGGCTGGTACATAATTATGTACTCTTAATGATTATTTACAATTTAGGGGTTGTTGGGCAGGTACATAATAATAAACTCAAAATGATTATTTACAATTTACAACGAGGTGTACTTTATTTAATTCAAAATACTTTTCAATAAAATTGGCATAGTAGTTTATTTTTTTTCATAATATAAAAATAACCGTAACATTACGGTTCTTTGAGTTTCAATTTATTTTTTGAAGGAGACATTGCTGTGGTTCAATTAGATTTACATATTGGATATTGTGCAGTAAACGAAAGTTTTTAGAGCAACTGTAATAATGGCACTGGTCTTTCCTTGAACATCTCAAAAAATTTGTTCTTCGTCCGTTATTTCTTGTGCAATCTTAATATCTTATAACTGCTTCCAATTGTATAGAAGCAAAATATATAAATAATAAGGAAAGTGCTATTTTGCAACCCCAGATGGAGATAACTGGGACTCTGGGTCCGGATTCCAAGTACCCAACCTTCATGTACACATCTCTCAAGTTTTTTTTTTTTTTTTTAAGATAGATAAGTGTCCAAATTAACTTATTTTGAAACTAAATATTACAAAAGACCTCCATTAGGATTTCAAACTTACGATCTATAAAAATGCGTTGCTCTTTTGTCACTAAACAAATTCAAAAGTGGTCTCCTTTGGAATCCCTTCAAAGACTAAATAAAGCACCAAGGTTTCATAATATCCTAAGGGTTGACGTACGAGATGACTTGCGTAGAAACTGGAGAGAAAAGTTTATTAAATAGGAAATATGCAAAAAGAAACTGTTGAAATTAATCGGTCTTTCAATTCATTTGGGTCCCAATCGACTTTTTGAATTTTTTAAATGGATTCTCCTACTGGACTGTTTATTTGTTATCCAAACTAGAGTACTATGTTATAAGCAATCACATGCTACTTATATATTAAAAGTTAATTGGTCGGCCTATGTAACAAGAATTGACCATAACACTAATTTAAACGGTAGAAGATGTCAAATGTCAAAAACTCGCAGGTCGCAAACCAATCAGCAATATTTCTCGGCAATTTCATTTAGTCCACGAGCAATTCCTATTAAACGACCTTAGTAGTATGATTCTGACTTGAAAGATGTCAATTTTGACGCGGAGAGAGCATATTACACTCGGTCCTAACTAGCCAACAGAATGAATTTTGCCTTTCTTATCGCAAAGTTTACTCCTTTCCATTTCAAATTTTATTGTTATAGAAGTTTGGGAATCAGAACTTTTAAATGAAAGCGAGAAAGATACGAGTAATACTGTATTCACTTCGTACATTAGGACCTTTTAGTTTGTCCGTATTCAACGTTTTCCAACAGTTCTTGTACAGTGTTCTCCTCCATGGAATTTCAAAGAAAATTACAAAAGCAGAGACCGCAACAGTATGTCAGACTTACTGTGTTTTCTAGAAATCTCTCTACATTAATAAGCGTTTTACGACAATGTAATTACTTCAGAAACAGCCTCATCGCAACGATACTCCACACCTATATTTTAACCAATGTTTTGAAAACCAAACTGGCCACCAAACGGGAAGGCTACTGGGTCGGTGGGTCGGTGGGTCGGCCGGTTTCGCAGTTTAACCATGGTCGAACTGGATTTTTTCCAGTTGAACCGAACAACTTTAAATTTCTAATGTTTCCAATAATATAATAATGATAATGTACCTTTTATTTAATTAATATTCTTTGTTGTTTACTCCATTTTTTCATTTTAATTTATTATTGGCATTTTAATATAAGTTGAATTGATTTTTTTTTTTTTTGCCATCATTCTACAAGCTATCGGTTTCTCTGTGTGGCATGACATCTAAAGTTAGTATCACAGAAGTAATTTATATTAAGTCGCCTAAATCTCCCTGGATGAGTACCATTTGTCCAATTCCCATTTTACAAGAGCTTGTACTGTACTATCTAGTTTCTACATAGCTCCCCTTTTTTTTTTTATATCATCTAACATAGCTCCTTTGATAGCTTATACAAAGTGCCCAAAAAGCCGAAACAAGAAAATAATTTCATGTCTGCTTCCTATCTGTCAATCAAAGACTCAAAGCACAATTTAATGTGGCAAACGGACCCACTAGTTTGATGACCAATTGCAATGCTATAATTCTGCTCCTAGTTGGTCGGAGTCCAAAGAGAATATAACATAGGCATAATAAGTAAGACCAATATTCGAACTGCCAAAGAAATATAAGCAAATAAAAGACGTGCATCAAATTGCTATTAAAGAAGCGCAAATGCAACTACAATTTAATCAAACTCTGTACCTCTAAGCCCTACATTAACAACTCCTTTGACTAAACTCTATAAAGACACTTGATACAATAAATAATGAACACAACTAACTACCAAAGTTAACATAAAAAATCCAACACAACTAACTACCAAAGTTAACATAAAAAATCCCCCTCATTATGTCCGTTGCTGCAACGGAGCAAGACAAATTAGAAGTCAGTTGCAGCAGCCAATATAATACGCCAAAACAAAACATGGTTTCCGAAATAAATTACACTTTGCACAAAGATTCAATCAAAACCAAAACATGGACCAAAAAGGTTTAGATCAAAAAACATATACCAACTTCTTTGGCAGAACCTAGCACCATCCATGAACCACCAACCTTTTGGAACTGTCCCAAATAATTAAATGGTTAAAAACACTTAATTGGCTTGAGCAATTAATCATGATCAAACAGAATTTGAAAAGGCATTGAGCTAAACAAAATTTACCAAGCAAGCTGTTCCAACCTTTTATATGCTATTTTGTGATCTCTACTATTAATCTCCAAAACTACAATCATCTGAACAATACAAACGGACCATTTACTTGATTCCAATTTTCAAGTGCTTACTCAAAACCAAAAGAAAAAAAGAAAGAAAGAAAAGAAAACAGCCCCATATACATACTAAACCAAAACAAACACAGACATGGCAACCTACGCAAGCCAATTAGACAATCAAAACTTGGTGGAACTAGAACCAACAACACTCCGTACCTCCTTATGCTGCTGCGGGAATGCTCCCACCCCCATTGACACAACGCTAGCATCACTTATCTCCAAGAGATCATCATCCCATTCAAACCATTCACCAGAAACCAACCCTTTGCCAGTACCACCCCCAACATCCCCTTGAACTGTCTGTACCACCCTTCTCGCCATATCCGCTCTAACCCCCTCTCCTGCCTCCACCACTCTAGCCAAGACCTCCTCCACTCCAGCCGCTTTCGCCAAGCCTCTGAACCTCAAACCCACTTTACTCATTCCATATAATGTCGCAATGCTATACTCTTCTTCAAACTTATTTTTTATTAATTCAACCACTGCTGAGACCGCATCACTGTCCAATAATACTGCTCTACCTTCAGTGGATCCAGCAAGGTTACATACCAGCATCATAGCCAATTTTCTAATTGACCTAGTTTCATCAGGAGAGGTAGCAATAGAAAGCACTCTTCGAACAGCACCAGAAATCCTCGCTAACTTACTCCGGTTCGTCTCCATAAGAGTAAGGTGGAACAGAGCCCTACCAGCATCATGCCTGACTCGATCCGAACCATCAGACCGGTGACAGAATAGCTGGATCAAAGGTGGGATAGCGCCCAGAACCCCAATTGGAGCACGATTTTCCTCCTCAACTGCAAGACTGAACAAAGCACCAGCTGCATGCTCCCGTGCCTCACTAGACCCATATTTCAGAATATCAATCAGAGGAGGGACTGCACCTGATCGAACAATTGGGACCTTGTTCTCAGGTTCAATCGACAGGTTCACCACTGCAGCAGCTGCATTGGTGAGAACAACAGTGTCCCGTGAGAGGAGTGTCTGACGAAGAGAGGCAAGAAGCCGAAAGGTGCAGAGAGCTAAGCGACGATCCCGGCTCTCCCTAGTGGCTTGCCGAAGAGAAATCATGGCTTCAACAGTGGCTGTATCTTGATCAATGGGGTCAGACTCGCTGTCAGTTAGCTTTTGTAAAATCTCTTCTTCTAAAGAATCCCCCGGTCCTGGAGTAGAAGGGTTGCTTGATTGATTAGTGCTTGGTACAGAGGAAGCTTTTGAAATCTCTGAATTGGTAGAATTCTCTTTAGGAGTTCCACACGAGGGAGAGAAGGAAGATGACGAAGTAGACGAAGAATGAGACGACAATTGCGAATTTGAATTTGAGCTCAAACTGAGACTAGAATTTGAACATACAACAGAGGTTTGTTTCCTTGTACGCACAGAGAGGGGCTTGTTCAACTTACAATCAACGCTCTCCTTAACTTTCGCGCCATGATCGGGAGGCAAGAGCTTCATCACAATCTCCCGAGCGGAGGTTGAAGGAAGCGGAGTGGGACGAGGTAGACCCGACCGATCGCACCAGTTCGCAATCGCGGTTTTGAGAGCCGCGTTGGAGATCAACAGAGGTGGAGAAGAGGAGGAGAGATCAAGCGGAGGCGAGACGGAGGGAGGCGAGAAGGAGAGCTCAGAGCAAACCTCGATACAAGCGCGCTCGAAGGTGTGACCAGAGGGAAGGATAACAGGATCGGCCATGAGAGAACCAGAGACGGGGCAGAGGAACTCAGGCGGAGTGTCAGACTTGAAGGAGGTGGAGGTGGAGGTGGAGGAGGAAGGAGAGGAGGTGGTGGTGATGGTAGAAGGAGAAGAGCGGTGGAAAGAGAACTTCCATCGAGACCTTCCACTTCCCATGGTTTCGTTATGAAATAGGCAAATAGCTTCTTTTCTCTCCTTTTGGGAAGTTTCTGATTGGGAATAAAGAAATGAAATGGAGAAGGAGAGATGGGATTGATTGATTGGGGCAAGGGATAAAACTATAAAAGAAAGAAGAGCAAAAGGTGGGCTCGAGAAGAGAGAGCAACTTGTCGTCCCTTTGTTGTCAACAGGAAGACTTCTAGTTTCCTGTATGTTTCATTCCTGACTTAAACGTGTAGCGGGTCATTTGGTGACATGACAGAGACCCGCTTGGAGGTGTACATGTTGGTGAGAGAAGACGAAAGTGGACTCAGTGGAGTGAGGATACTTCGTGTGGAAGAGTTCGCTGGTGCCTGACGGCTTTGAGTTTGTGCCTTTGTGGTATTAAAACGAGTGAAGCTGTGCTTTCCCGTTGATTCAATTCCCCGGGTTTGAATCCCTACCGTTGATTTGTGTTTTTACCGAATTCAACGATGGCTATTATACACTTCCCTAGTGGCTACTGGCTAGGTCAGTAACATTTTTAATTGTTGTGATCTGAGGACGTATTATCAATTTATCACTTTTTGCTATTACATTATTTACGAGTTAAGTCCCGTTTGTTTGTGACTTAAAAAGGATGCAAGTCACCAAATATCCGTTACATAAGACGCCTTATGGGTGCATAACTATGCAACCTAAATAGGTTGCATAAGTTATGCATCGATCTCCTTTAATTTTTTTTTCCAACAATACCCCTTAGAAATAATTAATAATTAACAAATAATTAATAAATAATAATATTTAATAAGTAGCAATAATTATTAAAAAATCATAATTAATAATAAAGATTAATTATTATAATTAATAAATATTAATAATTAATAATATTTAACAAGTAATATTAATAATTAATAATAACAATTTAATAATAATAATAATAATAATTAATATATAATATTCAATTAAAAGTAATTATTAATATTTCATAATAATAAAAATCATTTATTATTATCATTAATAATTAATTTTTATAATAATTAATAATTAACAATAATTAGTAATTAATAATTAACAAATAATTAATAATAATTAATAAATAATAATATTTAATAAGTAACAATAATTATTAAAAATAATAATTAATAATAAAGATTAATTATTATAATTAATAATTATTAATTATTAATAATTAACAAGAAATATTAATTATTAATAATAACAATTTATTATTAAAATTATTAATCAATAATATTTTTTTATTATTAAATAATTAATAATATTTAATTAAAAGTAATTGTTAATATTTCATAATAATAAAAATGATTTAATATCATCATTGATAATTAAATTTCTATAATAAATAACAATAATTAGGTTACAACGTATTATTAATACATTATTCTAATTCAAATTTAAGGGCATTATAGTCTTTTGACATGAATATATGCATGCATTAAGTTACTCATCCTTACTACACAATCAAACACCCATTATATAACACTACATAAACACTTAGGCATTATTAACTCATACAACCCCTTACTACACAACCAAACGCCCCCTAATATTAAGATTGTATATGAGCCGAGTTCGAACGAGTTGAGCATAACTTGAACTCGTTACAACTCGAGTCAACTCGTGATTCGTTAGGGAGGCAGTTCCGAGCTATCCGAGCTAACTCGAACTCGTCATTTTGTAACTCGAGTCAACTCTTGACTTGGTATTCAACTCTTGAATATAGTGAATGGATGCAAAAAAAAAAATCTTCTGCACATACACAAACAAATATCTCAGAACCCATAACACATGCATAAACCAAGTTGTGCTGTGCATCGGAAGGAAAAGATATTTGGGGACTAAGTCTTTTTTGGGCTATACAGTATACACTGATATAATATTTTTATTTTCGGCATGTATTATGTTGCTGACTCGAGTTAGAACGAGTCGAGTTGGGCCTAACTCGAACTCACTAAATAAAACTCACGAGTCAGCATAACTCGAGTTACCAACGAGTTTTTTTCGAGCCGAGTTCGAGTAACTCACGAGTTACGAGTTATTTGCTCACCCCTAGTTAATATGCTCATTTTTTTTCCTTTCTTGAAATAAATTACACGACTTGCAAGTTGGGAGCTAAAACCAAAAAGTTCCTAACTTCCTATAGGATTGCGCAAGCACATACCAGACTATGTAAAAAAAAAAAAATTTCTTGTTAAATTTATGTTAACGTGAGAACACCACCAATTTTCTAATCTTTTCATCTTTTGAAAATAAGAAAGAATCAAACCTCGAGAGTCCAGAATCATAGTGTTGTTGCAGAATAATAAAAGTTGCACACCAGCAGTTAAACTAAAAGACAAGCTCAACGATTATTGAATGTTGAAAATGACATTTTGAGGTAGAAGGAAAAAAAAATGGAAAAATTCTTCACTTTTGTATTTATTTATTTTTAACGAAAAATTCGATATAAAAATTTCTTCTTAATTGAGGTTCGAATAATGAAGTCTGAAATTACATCAGCATATCCGATATTTAAAAACTTCACTCTAAAAAATATCTACTGTATTTAAAACTATTTGGTACTGTGCTATAACACTTATGTACCAACCTGTCCAATAGGAAAATGGAAAGAATGACCAAAAGAATTCCCTCCCCAATTGTAAAGAAGCAACCGTCCCTATTCAGAGTTACTTTTGATAGAATTGCCTTCAAAGTCTAGACATTGAAGTGTGATGTTACAAGTTTGTTGGGACTTGATAACCCTTAAACACACAATAAAAGAGTTTTTAAATTTGATGCATAAACCATCGGTTACTTATGAAATTGTTTTTATCAAATTGCATGTTTGCGGTATGTTGGGACTTGATAACCAATAAACACAATAAAAGAGGTATTTTGGTGCTCCAACTATTGGTTACTTAGGAAAATTGTTTTTATCAAGTTGCATGTTTGTGTTATGTAACTAACTGATTAAGACAATGCAATTCGGTAAGACAAATCACTAAAGGGTGTCTACTCTGGACCTAACATATATACTAAGAAGAGTTTTGCTATGGTGAGTTGCAACTCATCAAATGATCGGTAAATTATGATCAAAACTCATAAATCTAGTTTAAAATGACCGATCCAAACAGTTTAATATGATCTCTCTATTTAAATCTCCATGCAAATCAAATTTTATATATTTTTGAAGATTTTAAGTATTTTTTTCAGACTTTTAAAAATTGCTGTTTTTGAACGATTCAGAACTAATTAGATTAACGATTTTCTAAAATTTCAAAAAAAAATACTTAAAATCTTCGAAAAAATGTTAAATTTGGTCTGCATGGATATTTCAATAGGGAGATCATATTAGACGGTTTGAATCAGTTATTTTGAATTAGATTTAAGAGTTTTGATCGCAACTCACCGACCCTTTGGTGAGTTGCAACTCACTGTAGCAAAACTCATACTAAGAAATGTGATTATCACAACATACCATATTACTAATATAAGTTTTCTAAGAAAAGTTGTTTTTACGAATTAAAGGTGAAAAGATGTATATTTTGTTATTCCATTGTTCGATCCCAGATAGTACTAATATGATGTCAGTCTCAAAATTTTATTAATGCTGACATTTCGCTAGACGGTCACGTATTAGGTTAATATTTTGTTCTCGTGGCTATTAAAAATGGTGACGGATGCCGTGATAACTAATTATTATTTATTTGTCAGTTAGAAAAAATAATATATGACTTCCATATAGTTTGTTTTTATCAAAACAATTAATAAAATAAAAAAAACTAAATCATTAATCAATATAAAAAAATATTATTCTTCAAAGCGCACAACATATTATATAATCAATCAGCAATCACAGTTAATTATATATCTGACATGACGCGCTAAAACATAACATGATGCGTGTTCATTAATTTTTTTTCCCAGATAAAATTTACTAACAAATTGTGCAAAATATATAAAATGAAAATAAAAAATTAACTTATAGCGGTTCATTTATACAATAGATAAATTGATATTAATTTTTTTTCTGACTGTTTTTATCTTTTGAAATGCTTGAAACAATTAAGGTAAAAAAATAGCGGAAATAAATTCAGGGAAGTTGCCAATAAAATTTAAAACAGTAGAAAAAGTTTTATCATCTGAATTGATATTTAATATTTTTTTCTATTATCATCTTTTTTAATAGCTCGACGTTGAAATAAAAAATATTTTAATAAAAAAATAATTGAATATAACATGTACATATACACAATACGTCTAATACGTCGATACAGTACACTTGTACTGTGTTCACTTACGTGCTGGCATATTTTTTCCAGTCGTATGACAGATCTAAACATGACACATGGTAAACGAAGATATGCCCACGTCACTTTGCGAGCCCTTGAGCAGAAACATATATTTATATTTTATTATTATAAATTATTCTAAGAAAAAGCGACCGAACATAGGTTAGCATATTCCTTCTGGCGTCTGAAAAAATAATATTAGTGCTTGACTTCTTTCCTCATAAAATTATTAAAATCTCCCCGTTCACATTTTTTTTTAAGAGTTCTGACATGAAAGAAAGTTATCTAATTATTGACTAAAATTGATAGGCACTTTATGGAATATTAACAATTGTGATATTTTAAAGAAACATAAGCTTCAGGCGGCATCGATATAATTTTTTATATTTTTCAATAATTTCACACACTCTGAATTAATCAATCATCTCATATGTAGGCAAAAAAATAAAGAAAATAATATTACACAATAAAGATATGTTGCTCAATCTATCAGTGATAAAGATAATTATAGTGTTCAATTTATTTTCTTATTAGATGGAAAACCAAAACTGATAAGCTACACAATTGACCACTCCATTTATGTCACAGGATAATTAGCTTAGGTGAAGATTGTAATTAGAGACATTCATTGTATCTTGTAAACAGTCAGCTGATGATTAGTTGATACTGGTAAAACAGATTCAGTTAGGAGGTTATAGGCGATTGGCAAGACTATAAATAGTGAGAGAGAGTCATTGTACATTTTCAAGAAATCAAATCTAATACAAACAATTTCTATTCTTCTCAATTTACATTGTATCGTTTCAAAAACATATTGTTGTTTTGTCTAGCGATTAATGTCCAACTACAGATCAAATCAATCAAACGACAAAAACTTATTAGCACGCTAGATCTAGCATGCTAACACCTCTTGAATCCGTGCATTTATAAGTCGTAGAGATATCTATAATTCATGTCAACGTGCACCAAATATTAAATGGAAGAGTATGGACATAAGGAATTTACAGGGAGAAATGGCTGAAATTTATATTCCCAATTATTGGTTACCATATGTATAATTCACAAAAAGAAATGAAAATTGATAAATTTCGTCTTTTTGATGTTAAAAAAATGTAAATTTTCTGTTGACGATAAATAATAATAACAAAACGCATGGAAGAGCGAGATTACAAAATACCAATTGAACACTTCTAGTTTACAGAATTGACTTCGTGAGAATTGGTCACCTTGACTTGACTCGTGCTGATACAAAATGTCAATCTTATTCTTTTCTTTTCAATTTCCAGCTGTGTAATTTTAGACACGTTATGCGAAACCAACCACATCCTAGTGGCAAGTTCAAAATCTTTTCTTGTGTCAAGCACTTCATCGCATTGCATCTTTGACTCTGAATTTAATATTGAAACGCCAACTGGGAAAAGACAAAATTTCTAAACGGAGTAATGGCGCACTGCCGCACTCCATTTAACGAGAGTCATCCCACTCATTTCGACCAATGCACTAGTATTTTGAGTATTTTCAGCATTTTCAGTACATTTTTTTGAAATTTTTTTAAGAAAGAGGGAGATTTTGTCATCTAATTTTTTTAAAATTAAAGATTCATGTAGAGCTTAAACTCTTAATTTCTTTTAGATCAGTCTAATACTCTTACCACCGAGCAACTATACACATGCATTCTTTTTAGAATTTGATGCAATTTTACACCAACAAGTCACGGTTCCTATATTTTCATATTCAATCGGTTTACCGAATTCTAAGGGGTATTTAGTTTCCTGTATAAACTATCATGTATGATGTATCATGAAATATGTCTGGATAAGAAATTTCTTCTCAGACCTAAACTTTAATTTTTAATCGTCTATTCCATTCACTTCTGACTTTTTTTTAAAAAAAAAATAGTGGGTACTTTTCACTTCTTCTCTATTTTAAAAGAAAAGCAATAGGTTTTTACAAAATCTAATACTGAAATCACGTACTGTATCAAATATTAATCAGAAATTAAATATATATAGCGAATCACTCACGTACCGTACGCATTCAATATTTAACATAATCAAGCACTATCAATGACAAGATATATTTTAATATTTTTCCCCGTAAATAATTTACTTTTCTGAATTCTGATCATTTTATTTCTTAATACAAACAAAATGTGATAACAATATGTGTTATATCATGTGTCTCACTTTTTAATTATTTAATAAATTTAATATTAGTTGTCTAATATTCTAATTACAAAAATACGGTGGCTGTATTGTACATTGTATATATCCTATATATCCTTTCAATGGAGCAGACATGATAGCGATCTACTTGGTTTAATAAAACTTTAAATGATCGAATCAGACAATGTGGTCCATGCCCAACCCAACGCCTGAGAGGGTGAGAAAGCATTTGCTTATTGCTATGCTTTGGAAAAATAAGAAGAGTCCGGACTCTGCTACCGAAACAACTTGACCTTTCTCAAGTCAAGCATTCAATATGTTTCAATACAGTAGGGACTTGGAAGCGAGAGATTCTTTCCCTTCCCTTGTTATTTCCTGCGATGCTATAAATGAATTTGAAAGAAAAAAGTAGCGAGTAAATAAATGCAGCACAAACTCATGAATCTGTTCGTAGATGAATCCTTATCCCGTGCCGCGCGGCACCGTGCCGCTCAGCAATCCGAACCGTTCGATCTGATCTCGATGGTTAGATTTTTTCGGGCCTTACAATCTGGTTACATGCACGGGGCACCCATCATCATTGGATTTAATCTGGACGGCTCAGATTGCGCGCTGCACGATGCCGCGCGGCACTAGATTTGATTTCGTTCGTAGATACATGCATTTACTGTTTAAAATAGTTCTTTTTTAATTCTCCCAGCATGAACGTTAGATGTACTTGGAATTGCTGAATGAATGAAATATTTGAGAGAGGGTATTAATTTCGACAGGAAAAACGAATAAAAGAAATATTCGTAGTGAATGTTTTTAATGCTCCCAATATTTTTTTTTCCAATTTTCATTAACGATTTATTTTATAATTATGCTCTAAACAATGCAACTGAATTTATTTTTCGGAGTGATTGTCACTATCTAATTGTTGAAATGAAGTAATTTATGCGATTCTACTATAACAACTTAAAATTAAAGCTTGAAATGCTCTACTAAATCATTTGAGTTGTTGAATAACTATATATTTGTAGCAAATACACATCTGTTGACAAATTATTTGTTTGTCGGAACATCTATACCTGTTAAAAATCTTTTTTGTTGTGTGTTCTTTTTTTTATGATAAAATAAATATTAAGGCCCTTATCGAAATATTTTTTACGCGGAAGTTCATTTCATTTCATTTTAATTGATTTCTCAAAAATTGATTGGATCTAATCACATGGAATTCTTATCAAATGACACCAAATCCGTTCATTGTGATTAGAATTTTTCCTATGAAATGAAATTCCATGTTTCAAAAGAGGGATTTTGATCATGGCCTAAACCTCTCAACTTATTCATAAAGACCAGAATATCTAAATTGTCCATTTGTCATAATTATCTAGAAGCAACGATGACCTCTGCTTATAAAAGTTTGCAGGCTTTCACATAGAACGCACTAAAGTTGATAACAACAAATATGATGTTAGCGGATATATAATTTCTATCAGTTTTATTCTTTTATTTGTTATTAAGAACTCAATTTTCCTACTTCGTATAGTATTTCAAATAAAAAATTTTGAGCTATCATGTTGTTGAGGAATATATTAGTTCATTCAGTAGTCTTGATAATTGTTCGTAATCTTCAAATAGTTTTTGTTAAAAGTTATCTAACTTCTATAATATATAGATGAAGATGTCTATAATGATATTGGGGGGTAACTGGTAAGACTTCGAATGATCATCCGAATTATTATTTTTTATTTAATTAAAGCATGTATTGTGATAAAGTAAGAGCCCACGTTTCGAGTGGGTACTACACTTTGTTTAAAACTAGATGATAAATTATCGAGATAAACTCTGGCCACTATTATAAATAAATCTCCACAATCTCATCCTTTACACATAATGTTTGCTTTTTATCGAAATTTAGGAGAGCGGATCGCAAATTTTAATTCTAAATTTTTCATTCACTCAATTTTACCTATTATATATAATAAAATAACACTCGTCTAACATAATAAAAATTTAATTTTTGCGATTAGAATGACCGATTCGAACCGCTCAAATTATTTTCCATAATAAAATCTCTGTGGAGACCAAATTTTATATTTTTTTTTTGGAATTTTTGAATATGTTCAATCTAAAAAGTTATGAACTCTCCAATTTTGAAAATTCAAAAAAAAATAGTTAGAAAATTTTAAAAATATAAAATTTAATTTTCAAGGATATTTTAATATAGAGATCATATTGAGCGGTTCGGAACGGCTGTTTGAAATTTTAACGGTCGATGTTTGAATCGTGTTTGATGTCTTATATGTTTGATTCTAACAATACTCATTTTATATATACATAGATCTAAGATGACTTTCAAACCACCCATCTATTTAATAAATGACCATTACATAGATTTCAATTTTTTTTTAAAAAATTTAAACTAAACGACTCCTAGAATACTGATCCTTTTACAATAATTTTGTTACGTAATAATATTTTTGAAATAAGATGCTTTATTAGAGTTTATTCTTCTTCCGTGTCTAGCGGGAATTGAATCTGATACCTTTAGAATAACAGCGGAGTCATTGACCATCTGTTACATAATAATATTATATTGAATATTACACTGGACAATTCTATTTCTCTGACATCAGACTTTAGTGAGTGCTATATCGTATGCGTTATTCTCTGCAAAAAGTGAATCCTTTCTTCAAAACCAGTTGTTGGCAGAGTCGCTTTTTTTTTTTCAACTTAACAATCAAAGGTATAATAAAATACTAATTAATATTTCAAAACAACGATAAAGATACATACAGAGATATAAAAATTACGAAATGGTATAGTCATGTCCTGGTAATTAATTAGTCAAATTGAAAGATCTTTAGGATTATTCCTTCCAATTGAATATGATTACTACTGAGTACTGACAATCCCTTGCTCTAATTGCCTTAATTTCAGAAACAACACAACATGGATGTAATGATTAGAAATCTTAAAATTAGAACACCACAAACAAAAAAGTTGCAAAAGCAAATACCTTTACAAGAAAAGGCTGCGTCTTTTCTCATCACTGATCCAAAATACATAAACAAACAAATAATGCGGATTCTTTACAGATAACACCACACAAGATCGATTACACTGAATAAAGGCGCGTTCAGATCACCTTTAATGTATTTCCTTTCATATACAGATCATCGATATTTTATACTTCTCCGTTTTAGTGTCTATTAGAACAAAAAGTTATTAAAATGCTGAATATTTTTTCGAGGAGGCCTTTCTAAGTGAAGTGTCGTATCGAATGTATAAAGAAGGTTAATTATATGTCCGTGCGATTTTAGATCTTCAGTAGTTTCTAACTTTATATATATTAAATAAGGAGAATTTCATTAACACATTTTGTTGAGACTGAATAACATAAATACTTAAGTAACAAAATAATTATTAATCATGTTCAAATTGTAACACGTGTCGCAATTTTATAATTGTCATGATTTAGTTGTATCAGTGTGACTAGTCTGTCTCTATTGTTGTCATCATTGTGATGTTCTTCATTTTTTTACTAGTAATCCCATGAGAGTATGAGACTCATGAATACGAGTAAGATGACACTCATGATCATTATATAAATTGTTCAAACCAACACTTTCAAATTTAGGATAAATTTTTCTGATCCAACTTTTCGATTATAATAAATTATGACTCTTTACCACCACCGTAGACTCAGATAATGGCCACGGATGTGGAGTCCTACCAGTTGCATGTGAATGAGAGAAGCATCTCAAATTTATTTTGTTTCGCTCTAATTAATTTTTGCTTCTCCGCTGGCCGCTGCTTATTAGTTTGCCACGTAAAAATTGATTTTTAGGAAAGGGCACAAATATTTGCTATTGATGAGAATCAATTATTAGTAAAATAACCAAGGGTAACATACTTTGAGTGCATGCATGTCGTGGGTTTGAAACCCAGTTAATAAATTCTTCATGAAAATTTAATTTCAAAATAAATTAAAAACATAACTCTCATTTGTCTCAGAAAACGTTTAATTTTTTCAACAATACATCATGCTCCATCTAGTTACTATTATTAAAGTAATACTAGTTTGTTTTGAAACCCGGCTAGAGTTTTTTGTGACATTTAATTTTGAAATAAGAAATAAGTTGGAGGGCTTGATTTCATCTTATCTTCAAAGAAAGTAATACTAGTTTATTCATTGCCCTTACCGCATTTGCAACTCAGGGGATCGTAAGGCAAACGAGAGAATAATAGTTGCTGATTCTTGGTTGTTCTTCTTTGAATTTTCTTTAACTTTGCTTTTCCTGTTTAATTGGGTTTTAGACGATGGATCTAGAGTTTAGATGCTTTACACTTTACATAATTAATCCAAAGAAAAAAAAAGTTAAAATTATAATTGAGGTGTGACCATATCTGCTCATTAATTATTTGGTACAGTGTCGATTGGTTCGGTCAGACACTGGCAACGCACCAGCAATTTACACTGTGTTGCATCATGCCTGGCTTAAAAAGGCAGCATCCTACTAGGTTAATATTTCTCAAGAATTATTTTTTAAGACGAGATCCAATCATCCAATATAAATCTAGTTTAGTAAACTTGGCAAAATTAAAAGAAAGTGCCCATGTGCTTATATGCATGATTTTAAAAGGGACATGCAATGAGAGGCTCCAGCGCAACTAATAAATCTCTCCTTCTTTAGGCATAAAAGAAAAAAAAGAGAAAAATAGACCTCTTATCTCCAATCTCCGGTGTGAAATCAAATAAAGTTGGACATTTAATTGGCAGATGCAAAAGCTCAAGGCTCCACACCAGCAAAAACACCCCTATAATCTGTCGTCTGTTTATTCCTGCCACTTCGTGTTTTTCTTTTTCTTCATTTTTTTTTTGTTCATATCTTGGGCCCCAAAATAAATTATAAAAAGCTAGATTGAATGGCACTAAGCTAACAATAAAGGGAAAAAAAAAATTGGGAAAAGATAGCTAACAATATGTTCCTTCTAGGATTTATGTGAAGCGACTCCTGATCACTTTCTAAAAGGTAAACCACTATAATAAAAAAAATAAAATAAAAGGTAAACCACGTTGGGTAACTAATTCTATCTGGAAGGATAATTTCGGCGCATTACCTTTCTTTTTGTCAATCGAGGTAGGAAACACCAAAGGCAACCGTCACATCTCTCATCTTCAGTGTCTTTTCCTTGTTTTGTTTTTCTAATAGATGGAGAAATTTTTTGGTTCTATTATTAAACATTTTTATCCTGTTTCTGTTCTGGATTTATTGTTTTCAGGTATCAGATAAAGAGTCAGAATTTATATCTTATTCTGATGATGTATGTTGGATTTTGAATATCCAATTTTCCAAATGAAATACTACCTAATTCAACTGTGTTAGATGTGTACGTATTAAGAAATAACTTAAATACTTGACGGGAAATTTATGGTCATGTGAGATATAAGATTGATTAATAATTCTGTTAAGCTGGTTGAATGTTGTTCAAACCAGTGATTTGGTTTTGTTTCGTCAAACAAGTGGTCCTTAGTTCGAATTACGAAGACAACATTTATTTTAATTTTTTTTAACAATAAAATTGTTGATTTTAATAAACCAACCTTAAAAAAAGGATTAACTATCCCGTTACTAAATCTTCAGGCACAATTATAGTTATGCATCCTTGTTTCCCTTGCTTTACTACTTACAAATCTAGTATTCACTTCTAAGGTTGAGGTGACACCGTCTTGGCGTTTAAGGTGTCATAACCATTTGTCAATTTCAATGGAGACCGCTGTCCTCACAAGTCACAACTTTAATAGGCTTTCTCACAGCCATTGAACTTTTAGTCCACGAAGAGCCACAAGCCCACAAGTGGTGAATTTTGTCTTGATCCAGATTGTGTCATATTGAAAATTAACAAATGAATCCTTACAATATTCCGAATTCAACCAATTAGATACCAGTGCTACCTACGATGCTACACCGAGAATTAGGCTTTAAGGCCCAATAAAATGAGCAATGGTCCATTTTCCATGTTGTCTGATTCAGGCTGTACCCAAGGTCCAAAGAAACCAAATCTAGTGCCGCGCGGCACCGTGCCGAATCGTCAGGATTAAATCTAATGATGATGGGTGTTCCGTGCATATAACCAAATTGTAAGACCCGAAAAAAATCTAACCGTCGAGATCAGATCGGACGGTTCGGATTGGTGCGCGGCACGATGCCGCGCGGCACCGGATAGGGATTCGTACCCAAGAGGATATATACAATAATACAAGGGCTAGAAATGACGCGTTTAAAATAAACATAAATTACAAGTCATGAAAAGCATGGCTATTAACTTCACAATTAAGGACATAGTACCGAGCTAAAAGACATAAAAAATCTTTTAATTAATTAAAAGAAAGTCGACATACAAAGCAGGGACCAGGCACTTGAGTTAATGCGGATGCTACAAGTACAAGAAAACAACGACCACCGGACAAGCTCTGTTTTCAACCTCACACATGCTGCCTCGTATTTTGGAACAAAAGGTTTTTAGGATAAGTGGGTCAAAACTTTCTTTATTATTTCTCCCATTACAAATAATTTTTTATTTATCTTGGTTGAATATTTTTTTATTTTTATTTTTATTTTTTCCTTCTAATTGAAAAACATATATTTGATAAATCTAAGATCTACGGTGTACCACAAGTGTTTTTGTATATTTTGTTTTAAGTTGTCATGCGATCACTTCTATTGAAATTGTTTGTGTGATTTTTTTTTTTTACTTTTGATTCTTTTGAAGGATGTTAAGGCAAAAAAAAAAAAAAAAAAAAAAAAAATGCTTGGAGGGATGTATTATCACTTTTTTTGGTAACACAACCGACACATCATGGCGACGTCATTTATGATATTATTATTTTTATTTTGAAGTTTTAAGTGATATTTAATTGTCGATCTTTTTTTTTTTTTTTAAAAGACATTTAATTGTCGATCTTGTATGATGTATGGAGTATAAATATTCATAACAAATTGAGTAGTATACCTTTTAGAATAGATACCGGCCGTGTAAATATTCCTTGTGCTTATTTTGCTTTAGGTACAACCTTGGTAACTTCATGGTATGTGGCCTCCATTTTTTTCTTTATTTATTTGATCCATTGGAAGGTCTTTTTTATAGAGTAATATAATATTAAAAGGTTAAAAAAATTTACTTTAAAATCATGAAAAGATGAGGGAGAGGGAAAGTACGTTAAAGGAAAGAAAAAGCCCGAGTGATTTGCGCGTGCTTTAAAAGACGAAAGGTAGTTAGCGTGTGGTGATGACGATAACAAGAATAGATAATGATCCTTATCAGCTCTGAATTAACGAAAATTGTAACGAAGGGATTAACGTTGGTTTGTAATTATATTTTGTGCAATGATTTATTTCACCTCTTTTTTTATGAAATGAGCTTTCGAATTTATGATTTTCATCGAGCAAGTATTGAGTGTGCATAAAACATGACTGATCGAACTTACGAGCGTTTCATTTAATTTGAGTTGGTGACCAAAGTAAATTGTCACGATATCTCAAAACAAAAGAAAAATGATTAATTAGATTTATATCACTATAAAAATTAGTTAATTAGCAATATTTCATTGTTAGATTGTTAATTAGATTTATGTCATTATCAAATCGTTTAAATTAGATATGTGTCATTATCTTATTCCTAAAAAGATTAATTTTTAAAATTGTCATCCTGAAATCTCTCATTATTTTTAAAAATTCCCAAGTTGCCCTTGTTAATAAATGCTAAAAGAACGCTGGAAAAAAAAACTAAATTGAGAGATTTTTCAGCGTGCTAAGCCTATCTCCAAACTTAGTGTGTATTTTGTATACCAGCAAAAGAGAGACAACAATATTTCTTATTCTCAATTCATCAATTCAACATACAATTTACAAGCCTCTATTTATAAGTAAGAAAAGAAATCTTCTAATAAATGACAAAGATATGTATCTTCGATATGTATCTAATGTAATAAATGAGAATAATAAAGATAAACAATCTATAAATGATTTGTATCCATTTATAACACTTCCCCTTTGTTCATCTTTTATTATACAATATCAATATGATACTTCAGGATCAATATTAATATGATGTTTCTGGATCATTTATACTGCCTCATTAAAAATCTTACCAAGAAAAATTCATTGGGATAAAAACTTGGATAAGAGAAAAAGAGTACTGCGTGTAACTTTCCCTCATTTTGATATTATTTGACATCCTTTAGTCGATGTAGATCTATTTTCTTTCTGAATTGTTCAAAAATTCTTGTTGGCAAAGACTTTGTAAATAGATCAGCCAAGTTATCGCATGATTGAATTTTTTGAACATCTATTACACCATCCTTTTGTAGGTCATGTGCTGAGAAGAATTTCGGTGCAATGTGTTTACTTCGGTCTCCTTTGATATATCCTTCTCTAATTTGTGCTATGCAAACTGCATTATCTTCATATATTGGAGTATAATTTTCCTTAATGTTTTCAAGTCCACATTCTTCTTGAATATTTTGAATTATTGACTTTAATGAAACACATTCTCGACTTGCTTCATATAAAGCAATTAATTCAGCATGATTTGATGATGTGGCAGTTAGAGTTTGTTTTGTTGATCGTTATGAAATTGCAGCTCCACTGTATATAAACACATATCCTGATTGAGATCTTGCTTTATGCGGATCTGACAAATATCCTGCATTTGCATATCCAACTAAATTAGATTCTATATCCTTATGATAATGTAGCCCCATATCTCGAGTTCCACAAAGATAGCGAAAAATTTCTTTAATTTCATTCCAATGTCTTCGGGTTGGTTTGGAATTATATTTTGACAATAAATTTACAGCAAATACAATATCAGGTCTTGTCTTATTTGCAAGATATAATAATGCTCTAATTGCACTTAAGTATGGTACTTCATGACCAAGTACTTTTTCATCATTTTTTTGGGGACGAAAAGGATCATTTTCTACATTCAACGATTGCACGACCATTGGTATTTTCAAATGATGAGCTTTATCCATATTAAATATTTTTAGCATTTTTTCTATATAATTTGACTGATGTATAAATATTTTATTCTTTAAATGCTCGATCTGCAGGCCGAGGTAAAATCTAGTTACATCAAGATCTTTCATTTCAAACTTCTTTTTTAATAATTTTGCAGTATTTTCAATCTTTTCAGGAGATCCTATAATGTTTAAATCATCAATATACACTGTAACGATTACAAAACTAAAATTTGATTTTTTAATAAAAACACACGGACTAATTGTACTATTTTTATATCTTTCTTTTAAAAGATATTTACTAAGTCGATTATACCACATTCGTCCAGATTGTTTTAGTCCGTATAAAGATTTTTTCAATTTTATAGAGTACATTTCTCTAGACTTTGATTTATATACTTCAGGTATTTTTAATACTCAGGGATTTTCATATATATTTTACTATCAAATAAACCATATAGACATGCTGTGACAATATCCATGAGTTGCATTTTTAGATTTTCTGTGACAGTGAGACCTATTAAAAATCTGAGAGTTGTCGCATCCACTACAGGTGAATATGTTTCTTCATAATCAACTCCATATATTTGTGTAAAGCCTTGCGCTACTAGCCTTGCTTTGTATCTCACAATCTCATTTTTTTCATTTCTTTTAATGATAAATATCCATTTGTAATCTACAGAGTTAATATCTTTGGATGTCTAGATTACTGGTCCAAATACTTGTCGTTTATCAAGTGAATTTAATTCAGCTTGTATAGCATCTTTTCATTTAGGCCAATCATTTCTTTGTCTACATTCATCTTTAGTTTTTGGCACATTATCCTCTTCGCTTAAAATATCACAATCCATAGCGAATGCAAAAACTTCATCAACTTGAGTTTTATTCCTATTCAATGTTGTACTATTTTTGACATAATTTATAGAAATTTCATAATTATTTGGTACTTCAGTTTCTTCTGGAACTTCATCAATCTCTTCTGGGATTTTAGTTTTTCTCGAATTTTATTAATCTCTTCTGGAGATTTAGTTTCTTCTGGAATCTTATAAATCTCTTCTGGGATTGTACCAACTGTTTTATTCTACTCTTTTTTTTACGTAGATTTATATCCTTAGAACCAATTGGTCTTTCACGTTTTCTATGTTTATGAGATTCATTTGATATTTTTGTAATATCTATTCGAGCAGGTGCATTTATAGCTGAAATATGTGATTTAGTGACTATATTTATATCTGTGAATGCGTCAGACAATTCATTTGCAATTCTTTGCAAATTTATAATCTTTTGAACTTCAAGTTCACATTGACCACTTTTAGAATCAAGATAAGATAATGATAAATACCAAGTCGCTTGTCTATTCAATTTTTGTTTTTCTTCCCTTAAATTTAGGAATATTGATTCATCAAAGTGACAGTCAACGAATCTTGCTGTAAAAACATCTCTAGTTAATTGTTCTAAATATTTAACAATAGAAGGAGAGTTAAAACCAATATAAATTCTCAATCTTCTTTGAGGTCTCATTTTTGTGCGTTGTGGAGGAGAAATTGGAATATATATTGCACAATCAAATACCTTTAAATGAGACAAATTTGGTTCTCTTCCGAAAACCAATTGTAAAGGAGAATACTTAATGATCAGCAGTTGGTCTTAATCTAATTAGTGCAGTAGTATATAATATGGCATGTCCCCATGCAGAAGATGGTAAACTAGATTTCATAAGTAATGGTCTAGCTATTAATTGTAACCTTTTAATAAACGATTCGGCTAGACCGTTTTCTGTATGAACATGTGACACTGAATGTTCTACAATAATTTCAATAGACATGCAATAATTATTAAAAGTTTGGGATGTAAATTCTCCTGCATTATCAAGTCGGATTCTTTTAATTTGATAATCTGGAAAGTTAGCTCTCAATTGGATAATTTGTGCTAATAATCTAGCAAATGCAACATTTTCTTGTTGATAACAAACACACATGTGACCAACGTGTTGATGCATCAATTAAAATCATAAAATATCTAAATGGTCCATATAATGGTGTAATTGGTCCACATATATCGCCTTGAATTCTTTTTAAAAACGACGGAGTTTCAGGTCCAACTTTATTTGGAGATGATCTAGTAATTAGTTTTTCAAGAGAGCATGCTTGGCATGTCAATTTTTTTGATAACAGGATCTTCAAGTACTTTAGGGGATGCCCATTTGTACTTTCAATTATTCTCCTCATCATTATATTTCCTTGATGACCCAATCTATCATGCCATAGTGTAAATAATTTTGGATCAACTAACTTCTGGTTAGTCACCATATTTGATTCTATTGTACTTATATACGTACCATATAGTCCATTAGACAATGCTTGTATTTTCTCCATAATATTTTTCTGGCAATTTTTAATAGATATGATATGAAGATATTCGCAATTTCCTTCATTCATAGTTTCAATATGATAATCATTTTTTCGAATATCTTTAAAACTTAGTAGATTTCTTCTGGATCTACTTGAATATAATGCATTTTCTATTATTAATTTTGTTTCTTCAGGTAACAAAATACAAGCTCTTCCGGAACCTTCAATTATATTACTTGAGCCAGATGTAATTTGGATATTAATCTCATCGAGATGCAATTGTAAAAAATATTTCTTATTTTTCAATATGGTATTTGTAGTTCCACTATCAACCACACATGGATCTCCTTTACTTAACAATGCGTCAGTCATTTTCCTTTTTGCAACTTTTTTTCTTTTTTCTTTTCCGTAATTTATCAAGGTGACTTTTATAATTCCTATCGGAGCAATTCGTTGATGATTCCTCCTGAGTAATTCGTGCTGATAACGTGTTGTAAAATTAAAGTGGAGGAAGAAAGAAAGAGCAAAAAAGAGACAACAATATTTCTTATTCTCAATTCATCAATTCAACATACAATTTACAAGCCTCTATTTATAAGCAAGAAAAGAGATCTTCTAATAAATGACAAAGATATGTATTTTCAATATGTATCTAATGTAATAAATGAGAATAATAAAGATGGACAATCTATAAATGATTTGTATCCATTTATAACAATATCACTATAAAAATTAGTTAATTAGCAATATTCCATTGTTAGATTGCTAATTAGATTTATGCCATTATCGAATTGTTTAAATTAGATATGTGCCATTATCTTATTCCTAAAAAGATTAATTTCTAAAACTGTCATCCTGAAATCTCTCATTATTTTTAAAAATTCCCAAGTTGCCCTTGTTAATAAATGCTAAAAGAACGCTGAAAAAAAAACTAAATTGAGAGATTTTTCAGCGTGCTAAGCCTATCTCCAAACTTAGTGTGTATTTTGTATACCAGCTAAAAATGTTTGGAGATTTGCACACTAAAATACGCTAAAATATTCCTTGCAAATCTCCAAACCTCTTTTCCTTTTTTTTAATTTTTTATTTTGAAACCGTTCTTAGTGTGTATATTGGAAATTTAGATTAATTAACCCATGATTAAGTAACCATGGTGTTGTTACTCACTTGTTGACCGTTAATTATCTTATGTATTTTGATTTTTACAAGTTTATTGCAACATCTCAACTATTTTTCTAATATTTTATTTCTCATTAATGATACAAGTTAATGATATAAGTTAAGATGGATAAAATTTAATTTTACCGCATTTTTGTTGTTAATAATATAAAATTTTGTTTTATGCCATTATTTTAATGCATTAGTGGCATAAAAGCTAAGTTTTATATTTTTACAATGGCACATAACTCATTTTAATTAATTTGTAGTGGCATTAAACTATTTTGTCATATAGTGATGATATTTTTTTAATTTCAAATTTTTATAGTGGCATATTTAAAAGGGTAAAATTGACAAATCAATTTGTCGATGGCATAAAATTAATTTGCTCTATTTCATAATGGCATAAAACTAATTTTTCATTTAGTGATGGTATTTTACTAATTTTAAATTTTCACATTGGCATAAATCTAATTAACCCAAAGAAAAATGTCGCCTGATGTTGTTGTGACTTGTGAGTGATATACTGATAGAGATACGGCCTCTCTCGCGCGGCCGCATTTATTATTTTAAAATCAAGATTTCTCGTATTAATTTTTTTTTTCAACGACTGATACGAGGGGGGCCCCTTTTTATTTTTTTTCCTTTTCATGTCGATGCTAGAGTCGCCGATTTAAACTATGTACCATAAGATGTAATAGACTGAGCCAGCTAAGTGAAATTTTTTTCCCCCGTTCTACTTTGCAATAACTTTTGTAAAACCCAAAAACAAACAACTTGTGAACCTGCATTGTTTAAATAAATATAATTTTTCAAATAAGATTTTGAAAAATAACAAATAAAGTTTGAAATTTATGAAGATCAGAATTTAAAATTCAGATTCTAATTATTTTTAAGATATATGGAAAGAGGGCTTTTACTAAAACTGTCGAGGTAAAATTCATTGGAAAGCCACCTTGCAAAAAATTCAAATCACAATTTTTTTTCTTATTTTGAGGCTTGATTTTCTTATTTCAACTAGGAGCAAGAAATGGGAAATTTAGAATCTCAACCTTTCAAAATCCCATAATTTATTTATTTTTTATAAATTAATTCTATATTTTGTATTTATTATTAAATCATTAACAATAATTCAGCTCGTGCACTTCAGGTCAAAATTAATGAACACCAAGGCTGAACTTTCTACACATTTCTGGTGCCCTCGGTATCTTTATAGCGATCACTGATCAACTTATAGCTCCCGAGGGTCCTACTCCATTGGCCTGTCTAGTTTTGGTTAGATAAACTAAAAATGAGTTGGCCCCACATTCAAAGCAACTTCAAAGCACTCCTACCCAAAGGAGAGAAGAATGAGAAATTCCTTTAGGAAGAATACGATCTCAATATATAGTTGAATAACTTATAAGCTAATTAAAAGGATCCCAAATTCATGATCAGTTGTTTAATATGATGCTTTTTATCAGAAATTCCGCATTATAATTGTTCATTTTTGCATTGCTTTTACCATCATTCTGTTGCATTGTCAAATCCTTTTCTGCACTTGACGGGTCTCTAGCTAGCTAGAGCTCGCTGAACATAGTTAACCCAATACTTTGCTTCAGTCGTATCGTATCGTATTGACCTTAATTTTTGAAGCAAAAATAGCAAAATGTACTTATTCTTAGCATTTAAATAGACTACAAAACCATATATATAGAAGCGTAAGTTTAATAAAGGAAATTAATAATCCCATAAGCTAGCACACCTAGACCCAAGTCTACCCCCTCCGGCCACCCCTCTAGAGACAAATAATTAAAAAATAAAACACCACTGAGACTAAATTTAAGCTTGTAAATTAAGGGCATTTGGTCATGTTGCCGTGTGTGGTCCAGTCTGTGTAGCACCGGCCGCACGTCTCGCGGTTGCCGTAGGTGCCTGCGGGCACACATTTGCAAACACTGCAGCAGGTATTGCATGCCCGCTTGCAGACGTTCTTCCTCGAGTGCAGGCTGCACCTCTCGTTGCACGCTCCTATGCAGTCTGCACATAATTATTTATCCAATCAAACCACATTTCAGAACACATATGATTCTTTTGATCATACACATAATGAAGCTTTAAATGTAGTACCGTTGGTATAAATAATCTTGTGAGGGGCAGGAGCAGGGGCAACTGCAACAGGCGGGGCTGCGCCGACAGCTCCGTAAGCCATCTATTTATTTGAAATGATAATGATAGGCGTTAAATAGTTAGTCAAAGTTGAGAATCAGCTCTTGGTCTAGTGGCAAAGAGCAATACATCTCAAGTGAGAGGTCATAGATTCGAAATCCGACTAGAGGGTCTTTATAAACATTTAATTTAAAAATAAATTGGAAGACTTAATCCCCAATTTATCTTAAAAAAAAATAGTTAGTCAAAGTTACCACTCTAATGCAATCAATCACATAAAACTAGAAACTGGTCAATTTATGAAAAGTAAGGGAAATGTAGTACCTCATTCAAATTTTCCTCTGAAACATCTGACGAAACCTAATTAAACAGGATAATCACATTTTTATCAGTGTACTATTCAAAGGGTTAAATGATAAGAAAATTAACAAATCATAATCAATGAAAAAAAGGTGTTTGTATAACGCCTCACTCTTGTGCTGAGTAGAAGAAAGGAAGCTAACAAGAAAAGTGCCACCTTGACAGCCATGGATTGTGTCGGGGTTTTAGCGATGAGTCTGACTCTAGTGATGAAGCGGTGTGGTTCAGTGACTTAAATGATGGTTTATATAGAGAGAGAAGAGGTGGAATTGAATGGGGAGGAGCAAGGCATGGGCTTAATGTGACTGGGTCAGAAGGTCGTCAAAGACAGCCTGGCACACTGGCATGTGACGACACTGAGAAGCTGCACCTAATACGCACTGATTTCCATTTTATGTCTCCTTGGGACCTCTGACATCTCCAATCTGACGACACTGGCCTGGATTGCTGTGTTCTGCTTTGCTTTCCAGCTATATATGCTGTACCTTGCCTGATGTTGATGTGCTAGTGCTATAGATTATATCAAAGTGTGCTAGGGTTTAATTATAAAAAAAAAAAATGCTAGGGTTTAATTTTTCTTGGCCAACAATGGTTCTGACAACAATCAGTAGGCAGTACTAGTAATTACTGATGCTATATATGTATGCTGTACCTCTGGTGGATTTTTAACCTTAGCAGTTGAAATTATTTAAAGATGTTATCAATGCAGTTTTCACAGGCAGTAAGCCGGTAACAACCCTCACAATTTCTAATAAATTATAGTTTTATCTTGATCCTTGCTTATAGATTTTATATAATAATATAATATTTCGATCGGGAGATCTAGTGGGATGTGCAAATTTAAGCACAATGCAATGATCAATAAAAGATTAAAGAAGTATCATGCGCTAGGCATGTGAACGACTGTAAAGACAAAAGAGAATCACCAGTGACGCAAGTTTTTCAAAGGTACAGCACAAAAGATATGTAAAAAGGTCATCCAAGTACTAGGCGCATCCTGTTTTATATCTTTGTTTTTCTCTTGCAACAGCATCTACCCAAATAACCAAATCCCTCCAACGCTATTCCCAATCTAAGTGTGTTGTTTGTTTAATTGTTATTAATGTAAGAATCTCAATTTTATTAAGCATGCCTCAGATAGGATAACGATTACGATAAACAAAGGGAATTACTAGCAGCGGCTGGTGTAGAATCATCTGGACAGCGAACATTTTCTAAAATATCTCACAAGAGTACAAGGCATAAAATTTAATGAGCCTTGAACAACCTGCTTTGCATCATATATAGAAAAAACGCATATAAAAAACTGTGCCTATTAAGTGTTCTTTCTGCTAGAAATAGATGAAATTTAATGTGTGTGTGTATTCATATGAATTATCCACAAAAGTTTACTGTTGGAGTACTTATATTTATTTTCTACAGTATTTTTTTTTTTTCAATTCAGAATGAAACATATTTTGAAAAGAAGCGGCTGGTTGCATCTTTTACCTCATAAATTAAACCCAAGTTTTCTTTCTAGTTGTGTCGTTTTTGTTTTTTTATTTTTTGTAAAAAAAAAGTTGATGTTCCTCTCTGCATTAATATACTATAGATATATAGATTCTTTTAAATATAACAAATATATATTTTTTGAAACAGTTGTTTACTGATGATATTTTAAACAGAGGGATCATGTGATGTCTATGCTCACCACAAGTTTAACACCGTTTGTTGTGGATACAGAATACTGTTGTACTTTAAGATACAAAAAATATTCTTCTTATAGCTGTGATTAGATTTGAAGTTGTATTTTGCCAGTAAGTTTGATTGACATGGTGCCTTTGCTGTGTTTGCACGTTATATGCTGCTAGGACTAAAATGATCAGTATTCACTATGGCCTCGATCTAAAATGGTGATTGCTCGGGGACCACAGGGGCAAAAGGTTGGTGTTGTTTTTTCAGGCAAGAGATGGGCATGTGGCTCTCATTTTTGATAATTTGTTAGGGGTAGAAAGTGCAGCATGAAAAAAAGCTGTGCTCTACACTGGTACATACCGGTATGGAGTATGCATCACACCGATAGTAAAAGATCCGATGGATGTCGGGTAAGACAAAAAAAAAGAAAAAGAAAATTCCAGTACAAGGAAGATTGCTGTAAACAATTGAATTTTTTATTATTATTTTGTTTTTATGAAATAAACAAATGAAGATGTATATCATGCCAGAAGATATATAAAAGGTGGACTGCAGTTGCTGAGCTATGGATATGATGTAAAATGAAAGGATTTTAGTTAGCTAGTAATGCAGAGGGTAGATTATGTAATCAGCTAGGATGTAATGTAAAAATGCATATAAAACAGTGTAAATGTAGAATTGAGTTTTTTAAGGCTAGAAAAAAATATAGGATGTAAAAGAGGGACTGACATAAGTAGATTAGGGTTCAGTCTGTTACCTGGACATATGGATTTTTCAAGCCCAAAAGAAAAAAAAAAAATCACATTTTCTGGACATATGGATTTTGGCAGTCAACTACAGATTGGAAAGACTGATTACCTAGATAATTCCTAAGTATCAACTATCAAGTACAATTATTCAAATTTGGACTGTCTAGTTTGAAAGCAAAAGGCCAATATCCTACTGAATTATCAAAAATAGGAAGTACCGAACTATACTTGAGATGTCTGTAGAGCAGATGCTGTAACATTAGTTAGCTAGAATCAGCTTGCTAATCTAATAGCTAAAGCTGACTTCTACAGAATGCTTCAATGGAACTACAAAATGGTTGGAATGTTGGATTATTGCACAGGCATATCAAGTTGGGTTATATATTGCACAGGCATATCCTATCTATTTTATCGATATGAATTAACATACAAAATAATTCCATCATCTGCACCCCAGGCTAGTAGACAGTAAAGCCATATTCCTTCAAGTACTAGCTAAGTATGTACCACTTCCTGGTTATGATCGATTCCACTGAGCTACAACACCACAACTGTTGTAGGTGGTTATATAATAAGATCAACCGAAGGAACAAACCAAATAATCTCAACCTAAAATCTTGATCCAATTAGGCTAACACTCTTTGTGTAACATCCAAGCCAGACCGGCCTGCAACAAGCAAGATAAAAGTTAACATCAAACAAGAAAGGCTATAAAACTAAATTACTTTATCATTTTTCTGGTTGGTTTCTATTTGAAAGTAAGAACCTCAAGTGGCACATGCAGAGAATGCAACCAAAACGAAAGAATAATTACAATAACAAATAATAATGCCAAAGACATACCTCTTTTCCTTAGCTTGTTCCTGAAGCTTCTTTTTCTGCTAAATGCTTTTTCCTGACAGCAAAACAGAATAAATAAGAACCTAAGCAATCTTCAAAGCAGAAGCAGTATAACAGAAAAATGACAAAATCCAAGTTACCACAGGTTTATTTGTCTCCTCAGCTTGGCGGACAGCATTTACTAGATCTCGATTGGACCTGGTGTACAAGCTTGTGACCACACCAGCCTGGCCAGCTCTGGCTGTGCGACCTACTCTGTGCAAGAAATCAACTGCTGATGTAGCAAACTCTGCCTATTGTAAAAGGGAAAAGGGTCATGAATTATATTGGATAAAATAAGTTGTCAAAAAGCTCAAAATTATCATGTAAAGGGGTAAAAAAGGACAGTTTAACTTGCCTGAATAACATGACAAACATTAGGAATATCCAAGCCACGAGCAGCAGCATCAGTGCAGACAAGGACACCGCCACTGTCTCTAAAAGTGCACAGATTTACTGCTCGTTCCTCCATGGAGCTATCACTGTGGTACAACATGCACCTGATGCCAACTCTTTCCAATATGTCAGCTACTGAATTGGCAGATTCGACAGTATTCGTGAACACCATGGTTCTAGTTGAATCATCATTGCTGTAGCTGTACTGCACTGCATCAAGAAGAGCATCGACCTGAGTATCAGTTGTCACCTCTATCCATCTCTGCTCTAATCTGAGGTGTCATAAGAAGAATCAAAATGGAAACATTAAATAAAATTAGGCAGAAATCAGATATGGGAAGAAGGTTCAGACATAGCATACCTAGGGTTATGTCGATGGAGGTGGGCCCCACTGACCCAAGTGGCTTCAGGAAACATCCTCTTTAACACTCCACCAGCTGTTTTTTTCCCGCTTTGGGGTAAAGTTGCAGCCACAAACACATACTGTTTACTGCGCTTGTATATTTCTCTAACTCTTCTCCAATCTCTCCTAGCACCTGTTCCATTTGAATTCTCCTGCTCAGTTTTTGAACATTCTAAAAGTTCCTCATTTTCAGTTTCCTCTTCATAACTATCATCAGCTTCGCTTACCCCAGCATCTAATTTCTCATCAAGCTCAAGGTCTGTGACTGGCTCTTTTGTAGAGTTTGACATCCTAGAAAGGAGCTTTTCATCAAAGCGTAACATGTGTATTAGCCGAATTACCTGGTTTTGGAAGCTTCCACAGAGAAGCATGTCAGCTTCATCAAATACCTGTTTCATGGAACTTTATTTATTAAATTGAAGCGCCGTATTACAGTGGAAACAAAATGCAAACATGCAGGATTATAATGTTCCTGGAACATAGATTTATGGACAGAGAAGTATACCACAAACTTCACACGACGTAAGAATTGATCTCTTCGTCTATTTTCTCGATCGTATTCAAAAAGATAGTTTATAAGTGCACCAGGAGTGGATACAAGAACATCTGGCTTAAAAATTGGCCATCCCTGTAACTCGCAAAAATAAAAAAATTGGCAAAAGTAATGCAATTGAAGTTATTCTTTAATTTGAAATTGGAAGTTACCCATATGACATGACTTTCATGCTTTCATCCGAGTTGGAATACTACGTTTCCTATAAAGACTTATGAATACACTTCAGTTGAACTCCAATTTTATAGCGAATTTCAGTCTGGTACTAATCGTTCAACAAACGTGTTCAAAAGCAAATTTTTGTCTGTGACAATTGTCCAAATCGTTTTTACTTATGTCTTTTCTAAAGAAGCAGATCTGTGTTTACTTATTCTAAGTAAAACCATACAAAAACTATACCTTTTGACCACACACTGCTGCAACCTTGAGTAGTGGTTTGCCAGACTGATCAAGCAACGAGTTGGCCATTCCAACAACTTGGTCACATAGCATCACATTTGGGCAAAGTACCAAAACTGTTTCATGCTTTTCGAGAGTATCACCACTGAGATCATCTTCCAAAGGGGCTGAAACAGCACCCAGCTTATTAATTAGTGGGATCAAGTAGCCGTGAGTTTTTCCACTTCCTGTTTCAGCAGCAATTATGACATCCTTTCCTCTCAGAATATGAGGAATGCATGCAGCCTGCATAGCGAATACTTGTTACCAACATGACAAAAGTGGAGAACACAACAATTTGTTAACCTAACTTCTAGGTTTGTAAACTAATTTGTTAACCTACAATTGCTTAAAAATACTAACTTTAACCCTTGATCCCACTAATATGTGGTGTTGCCAAACGCTCGCTAAGAAATTAACTAGTCTATATTATTAGACATTTAATCGAGCACATGACAGTCGTGGGGTTTGCCCATGGATAGCCACCAAGCAAGCAGAACATTTTTATTCGAGCATCTGTAGATAGATTATGTAAGTTCCTAAATTGCAACAGAAAACTAAATATAACCCCAAATATTCCAATTGTTACAATGTTTAACAAGACAATATATTAAGCATGTCTCGTAAAACCATAAAGAGGGCAGGATAGGTAAGAGTAAGCTCTAGTTTCCAGAGTGCAAGAATTTGAACTAAAAAAAGGGTAAGGGAAGAGTGGAATTTCATTGAACAGTTCATATGCAATACCTGAACAAGTGAAGGCCGGTTAATCCCGGTGTCAGCAAGAGCCTTTGCGATTCTGTCGGATATGCCGAGTGACTTCCACGTAACCCCATCGTCGGCGAAGAAAGAGCCTTCTTCACCACTGTGTGCTTTAGCCTGTTCAACCGCGGCGGTACACAAAGCCCGGGGTCGAAACCTCACTGTGCCGCGGGATGAGGAATTGTGAAACGAGCGATGGGTCGAAGCCGAGGAGGAGTTGGGTAGGATGAGAAGGTATTTGGTTGTGAAGGAAAGAGAGGAGGAGAGTCTGCGGGGGTGCAGGTGGTGAAGGCGCGGCGCGAGGCGCAAATGTTGAAGCATCCTTGAATCTGACACCAAGGGTAATCTTCGAGCAGGATAAGTAGACGATACCTGCATGATAGCAGGTCATGCACTTCACCAAGGCTTTTGCAGTGTCATAAATTTTTAAAGATTGTTTTTATTTATTCATATTTTGAAATTTTAAATTTGAACGTCCTATGTTAATCTTAATTTTATTCAATTCATACATATATTAGAACAAATTTATCATAATTAATCATACTTATTTATTTATTATCCTTTTGACCTGATACTAAATGAGTTCTTAACATTATAAATATTTTATTAAAATACATCTTACATGAAATGAATCCAAAATCAACCGTTCGAATACAATACTTGAATATTAATTTTAAAATATAAATAGAACTAAGGTTGAAACTAATTGTGGTAAAAAAAAAGAAAAAGAAAAAGCTGATGGTAATTTGAAAGAACTGATAAGTAAATTGAAATATAAATTTAAAGAAGTATGTAAAAAAAAAATCTATATGCTTGTAAACTTGTAATTAAAAGAAAAATCAGGTGTGATAACAACAATCCACACTTTGTGAGAACCAACTCTTGGTCTAGTGACAAAGAGCAATGCATCTCAAGTGAGAGGTCGCATGTTCGAAATCCGACTGGAGGGTCTTTATAGATATTTAATTTAAAAATAAGTTGGGAGGCTTGACCCCCAATTTATCTTAAAAAAAAAACAATCCACACTTTGTTCAATCACGCAATTTATTGCAAAAGATAGTAAAAATTTACCCTCTCTCACCAGCCAAAAATAACATGTTTCTTCACTCTCGCTCCTACAATTTCTCACTAGATATTTAGAAAATGGACTTAGAGTAGAGACAAAAATGATAGAGGGACGGTGAGGTGGGACGACGACGGTGTAGGGTTGAAAGAGAGACAAGAGGGGTGGAGGCGAGGCCGGGTGGGGGAATGATGGACAGCATACGGAGAGTGGGGAGAAATGGGGGACGGCCGGACGAGGGATAAATATCCTCAGCAAAGACGATAGTCCGATCTAATTTTAACGGTTAAGATTTACAGATCGTACGGATCCGATATTAATCACGGACATCCAGCAGTAGCGTTCTACAACTAACATGTTAAAAGTTTTTAATCAAAATTTTAACATGAAAAAAAAATTTAACTGATCCACCCATAACCCAACTCAATCCCAATGATTTTTAACATATAGATTATTACAGGTCAGACGGGTTACATAGGTCAAACATATTATAATTTCAATTGTATAAAAATAAAAAGAGGTAGATTAAAATCAGTCGCGACTGACGGATGAGACTGTCAGTTACGATCAAATCTCAATTTTCGAGATTCTAACAGTCGATCCGAACCGTTCAATGTGTTTTCAATGTTGAAATCTCGTTGGAGACAAAATTTTATATTTTTTCTGAAATTTTTTAGTATTTGTTTGGTATTTTACAAAATTCTTAATCTAAACAATTCTGGACCCTTCAATAACTATGATTTTTAAAAATAAAAAAAATAATAAATAAAATCAGAAAAATGTAAAATTTGGTCTCCAATGAGATTTCAATATGGAAAACACATTGAACGTTCAGAATAGCCATTAGAACCTCAAAAGTTGAGATATAATCGCAGCTGACTGGTCCATCCGTCAGTCGTGGCTGATTTTAGCCTATCTCAAATAAAAATGATCATATAACTAAAATAAAAAATAACTTAGCACATAACCTATATCATCGGATTAAATTAAACAATCCAGAAAATACACATCTAACTTACAAATGACATATATTTGAAACAAAAGTTAAGTATTTGTCAAATTCCAGAATCAGCAGCAACAACTCGATTAATAAAAATATTTGAAAGAAATGACATATTCTACCATAACCAGAAATTCAACTCTTAAAAATTCATAACAATAATTAAAAGCAAGGGAACAAATTGACGCTTAATTAAACAAAAATACCATCTCCCATTTCCTTTAATGAACGATTAGATTAATTAAATAAGGGATGATAATCATATTTACTTTGTCAAGAGTAATGGGAGATGCCCCGAGCTAAATTAGATAAGGAATTATTTAATCAACTACACGGGTCGGGTGCAAATCCGATTAATATGAATAAAAATGCTACTTGATCCAGTATAACAACCGGATTAGTAAAACTAAAATCCGATCCAATCTGAATATTGTTTGAACCTGCCAAATACGAGTTGAGTTGGACGGATTAAACGAGTTGGACGAGTTTTTTTTTTTCTTATACAGTCCTATCCATAGGTGAGGAGGAGGGGGGGGGGGGAGAGTGAGGATGAGAGTGGATTGCGTGATTGCAAAACGAGGTTGATAACTACAATCAAGCCCTAAAGGCAATCAAGCAATTCAATCCTAATAATAGAAAGATTGTGTTTCTCCTTCCTGTCAAATACAAAAACCGCCTCTTCTGTCTTGCATCTTCACGCGTTTCTCCTCACATGACTTGCGCGTCCGCCTCTTTCCCTCCCCTTCCCTTCACTACCTCTCACCATGCTTCGCCCCTCCTTCCTCTCGCGTCTCTTTTCCACTTTTCACGCCTTTCCCTCATCTCCTCTACCACATCTCCCCTCGTGCCTCTTTTTCTCTTCTCCTCTCCCTCATCCCACACTCTCCTTCTCTTGGCACTCTCATTTCTGTTGTTGTCATTTTTTTTTTTCGCACCGTTATAAATATACTCCCTTGTTAAAATATAAATACTCTCTTAATATAAAATTAGATACTCCCTTAATATATACACCTATGTGATTTATATAAAACACTCACTTATGAACATATATACTCCCTTGAACATATTAATTTCTCCCTTGTACTGTTCACTTACTCACATAAATAATTGCTTAGTTGAACTTATTAGATACTCCCTTGTCGAATATAAAGACACTCTTAATTTAAATAAAATACTCCCTTATGATATACAACTATGTGATCTTATAAAATACTCCCTTATGGAAATATATATACTCCTGAGTCTAATTAAAATACTCTCTTGTAATGTTTACATACTCACATAAATAATTGCTCATTTAAACTTATTAGGTACTCTCATGTCAAATATAAGTACTTCTATAATACAAATAAAATAATCTATTATATAGTTCCATAACAGAATATAAATGTTCTTTATTAAGACATAAATATTAGATACTCCCTTATATATATATATATTAAATAATTAATTTGATTATATATATTAGATACTCTCATGTACATATTTAATTACTCCCTTACATATGATAATAGTAGCATAATCAACCAGACAAAAGTTTGGAAGGAGTAGAAGTGCTTGCGTGAAGGGGAGAAGAAGGACGCAAAATTGAAGAAGAAGGAAAAAAAGAGGGGAAGGAGAGATGCGTGGTGAAGGGAGAGATCCTGTCTGGGGAGTGAAGCGAGTGGTAGGAGGTTCGGAGGAGGAAAAAAAGAAGAGAGGTGGAGTACGTGAGGATAAGGAAGAAGAAGTCTCGTGTAGGAATATGATGAGGAGAGAGGTCGCGGCTCACGTGAGAGGAGTGCGCGCCTCCCTGATTGCGTAAAGTAATTCTCATTGGAAAATTGATTACTGCCATCCATCAATATGCCATCGCTCGCCACCGCGCGTCAGCGCTCTCTCCCCTCACCTGTACTCACCCAGCGGGCATATTATTTTTTGTTCATTCCGTTATTATAAGTGTCTGACGCGCGATGGCGCGCCTCTCTCCAACACATGAAAAAATTGACACATTTAATTGAACACTTTTGATTATTAAACCGAACACACTTGGTTATTAAACTGAACATGTGTAACAAACACCTACTAGTCACAGCGATAACGCGCGATAATTTTTTCAGCGATCACACCTATCATTCCTGATTCTCATTGCCCAATCACTGTACGTAGCTAATTTGGATGTAAATTCCTAACTTTATTGAATTGCGACTTGTGTATTGCAGTTTTTGGGCCTCGAGCTCTGAAAATTGTCCCACTTTTATAGGCCTATAAGGCCCATAAACAAAAAGAGCACGTGTCTGAACTGTTCTCTTATCCAATACTCGCACTAAAACCCCAGAGAGCGCAAATTTGGGAACTTGGAAGAAGACAGCAACTCGAACCAACAATGGCGTCAACCAATCTCTTACCTTCCTCCAACAACGCTCTCTCTCCATCCCGCATCTCCACTCTCTTTCCTTCTCTCAACGTCAACTCAATTTCAAAATCATTTCTATCCTTCTCTCATTCCAGCGCCTCTTCTTCATTCCGGACTAGCTTAAGCTTGACCCGACCCATTAACCACTCTCTTTTAGCGGAACAATCGCGGTTCGTTTGTCGGATGTGCGAAGACAAGTTTCCTGACCCGATACCTGAATTCGCTGAAGCTGTTAGTTTCTCTTTTTAATTAATTTTGTCTTCCTGTGTTTGAAGTTTGGTTTGGAAGAAAGTTTCTGAATTACTGTTTTCTGAAAAATGTGGGTGTAGGAGACTGCAAAGTTTAAGGAACATATGCTTGCAAGGCTGACAAAGAAGAAACAGTATTTTGGCGACTCGGTTCAAGAGATTGTAGATATTTGCACTGAGGTTCGAGTTCTTTGCAAGTTGATTTCTTCTGCATAAATTACGATTATAAAAAAAAATGTTTTGTAATTGGGTTCGGAAGGACTGAATAAGACTCATTTATTTTGCTAATAAACATATGTGTGAAATCACATTGGTACTATTGGTGATTTAATAGTGCTAATTAAAATCCACACAACTAATTAGATACTGTAAATCCAACGAAATAGGGGGTAAAAGCAGAATTTTAGATATGTAAACAGGCATTAGTTAAGAACAATTAGAGGGGGGGGGGGGTTACCACATCTTTGGTACCCTGTCATGGCTAAAATTTATTTTCGTTAATAGTTTAACGTTTGAAATCCAAATACAAAATTTGAACTATTTACCTTGTTATATTTGCAAGTAATGCACTCATTTTGAAAAAATTCGGATTAATACAAGATTTAAAAAAAATAAAAGTTTAATATGCACTATAATGCATAGGACTTTCTATGCACCGCGGATTTTTTTGGAAGTATTTTTGTAAATTGACAAATCTAATCTACATATTGAAATCTCATAGCAAATCAAATTTTACAATTTTTGAGATTTTATTACTATTTTTTTAAAATCTGCTATTTTTGGAATGTTGTAAATAGTAGTTTGTTTCCAATAATAGCATGTTTTAAAAAATTTAAAAAATAGTAATAAAATCTCAAAAATTGTAAAATTTGGTTTGCTATGAGATTTTAATATGTAGATTAGATTGGTTAAATTAGATTTGTCAATTTACAAAAATATTCCCGAAAAAAGTCCGCGGTGCATAGAAATCCCTATGCACTATGGTGCATATTAAACTTCTCAAAAAATTGAAAATCAACAGTCTCTTGTAAATAATTTGAACAATTTACATTTAATTTGCACCATCTCTTTATCAAATACATAGTAACTTGTTATCAAATACATAGTAACCTGCAAATTACAAATTTTCAAGTGCATGCATTACTTCAATAAATAACAAATAAGATCAATAGTTTATATTTCTGTTTGAGGTTTAAATTGTAAATTACTTGTGAAAAAAGAGTTGTGGAATATGGTCATCATGAGGTGCCAAAAGTTGTGATAATTTGATCCATCAAGGTCTAACCGGTTTGTATTGGTAACCCTGATTGTTCTACAATTGACATTCTATGGGAGTAATTTTCTTAAAAATACAAAACCAGCTATATATACTAGTGTTTGCATTTTGTGGATGTTTGTAATAAAAAGTAATATGACTAACTTTCCTGAATTGCTTTCCTAATTATTTATTAGGCATTACACTCATGTACTACAGCGTCTGTTATTTGTTGCATTCATGTATACTTAACCGCTTAGGCTGTTTTTTTCTTTCGCATGTCTTGATTATCTGCAATCGACTAATTTCTATTGAGCTTTGCATTGCTTTCCTATTTTCTGTAACTGTTGTATTCATGCGCAACACTATGATTTATCTTTTATTTTTCTTATATGATTATGCATTGCAGTCGTATATTGCGCAATATGAAAACCTGTTTTTTTGGAATAATTTTCCTTGAAGGCAAAGGAAGTCAATTATTGGCACGTTTGACACTGTTCTTTCTTTATTTCATTGAGGTACTGAGCTTTTACCATAATTTTTTTCTCTATTAAATTGTTACTAAACACAATGGCAGATCTTGAACCGATTTCTGCTTACTGAATATGGGGGTCCCGGGACCTTGTTGGTTATCCCTTTCATTGACATGGCTGATGCCATCACAGAGAAGGAGCTCCCTGGTGCACCTCAAGCTGCCCGTGCCGCTGTCGTGTGGGCCCAGAACAACATCGACAAAGATTGGGAAAAGTGGAATAGAGAAGATTGATAAGCTTTATCCATTGTTTACTAGTGTTCTTTGAGGTTTTGCCTTTTATTATGTGTTTATTGTTTTCTTTTTCGGCTTTTGAGTATATAGTCGGCTCTTAGAAATAGATTATGATAGAACTGTAGACTGTCGATCTCTGCTATGTGCATCCCGTTGATGATAATTTTTGTGCTTGCATTGAGTTGTTTAGCCTAAGAGAGGGTTCTGGTCCTCTATTTTTTAGATGTCATAGATACTATACATTCCTTTTTTATTATTTTTTTTTCAAAATTAAAACTTTAAACGTACAATTCAAACTGTTGATCTATATTTTAAGGACGGATGTGTTGCCATAAAATTTTCTAATTTTTGAGTTTATTTGATACTTGAACAATAGGTGTAGTTAATTATGAGATTAATTCTAAAATGTTCATTTTTTTTTATCTCTTGATCAAGTATTAAATTAACTCCAAAAATTATAAAATTTTATGATGACACATCCATCGTTAAAATGAACAAGATCAACTGTTCGGATCTGACGTTTAAATTTTTAATTTTAAATAAAAAAAGCGACGTGTTACACTCCAAAAGTGTGGCCTCTGAACGCTTCTCAAACCTTCTCAGCTTACAATTTGTAAATATGTTTTGCATTTGAATTTGGTACGCCCAAATTAGACCCTTTTAATTTGTCTTTTAAAAGGGACAGCACTAGAATGAGCAAAAGAAGGCTTGCCAACATAAGCGGACACGGCTTCTATGTATTGGAACAAGATAAGTGATGATAGTAGATTTAAAAGGCTATTTACTTTAATTTGTGAAAAACCTTCGCCTTTGGTTCATCATCATCATCATTAGAAGAAGAACGAGATAATTTCTCTCTTTTGATTTAATCTCTTGACCTACTAATTATCAAAGTCAGGATCTGGCCTTACTATATAGGCTTACGACTGACCTGTATACAGTTATTTTTCTATCGGCCATGTCATGTTTGATGTTTCTACGAACTTGACGTTTTTTATTCTTTTTATTTATTAAACCTAATCAATTAAACTAAAAGCAAAAAAACCCATTGTAGATTAGTTATTGTGCAGTGATAAAAATCTCTCTATTTTATCTGAGCTCATAAGCCAGTTTAAATAACGGAAATATTTTGTTCAGAGAAATTCTAAATAATATGTAGTAAATGAATTCCTTACACTTTTGTATGCACTAAAATACATGTATGTTTCTCGAATTTTTCGTTCAAGTGAATATTTCATCTCATTTCATTTGAAAGATAAGATGTTTCTTTTGGTGACTTTGTGCCTTAAAACATGACTAAAATCGTTAAATTAAAATCTTAAATCGATGCACATAATGTGCTTTAAACGAAATCGTTTTGCTTTGTATGCATTAAAATGCATGCATTTTTTTTTAATTCTTACAACGGAACAAATTTATCTCCTTTTAGAAAAATATTTAAAAGATAAATAATAGTTTTTGGTGACTTCTTGACTTATCAAATTAAGATATAATTATTTAAAAATCGTCGATTTAATGCATATTATTTCCTTTATCAGATTACAAGCATCACCTAAATTGACGCTTTTGACTGGAAAAAATCATTGGACAAGGGTAGAGTCCCCTGAGGTGTTGTACCGGTGGAGTTTCAGGTTTTGTTTTCTAGGCTATGTTTGGCACCGCTACGAATAAAGTTGTTCGCGAACTACGTAGTTCGGCGCGAATCAAACTTGAGCCGAATAAGGTCTGTTCGCGATCTTGTTCTGGGTTCCACCTTTTTGTAAAACTACGCGAATTAGGCGCGTGAACTGGAAAATCATTTTTTTAATAAAATTGGGTTCGCGAACATCTGTTCACCCTAGTTCGCGTCGCGCTCCCAAACATACCATGGACAAACTTATTTCTAAGATCGCCCGGAGTAATGCAATTGAGGGATGTGTATGATGTTAGGAGATTTTGAAACAAAAAATGTATTTTCTGGATGCGTCCAACACCCCTTCGACTGCTGCCCACACTAACCACAAACTTTAGATCAACCAAACATCTACTTAATGCATATCACTTCAAAAATGATTTAAGTTTTCGCGTTTACTACTTCGTTATGATGGAAAATCTGCATTTTTCATTTTTTTTTTCTGAGAAAAGTGAACTAATTCGTACGGGCCAGTCCTGCATTGACTAAAAAACACCATTTCAATGTCACTCAGAATACAACTGAAGTTAAATTATTTCTTTTTCAAATAAAATCATAAACGAAATATATCACTCATACCTTGCATTTCAGGAAAAATGATACCAAACCGGCACCTTTACACAATTTACAAAATTTACAACTAGAGAATTTTTAAAATAATCACCTTTGCCCAACCGAATTACAAAAAATGTAAAAGGCAGTGCTAAGTTTTAACTATAATTTGCCAAGTCTATTTTATTCGAAATCATGAATTGACAAAACTTCATTGTTACTCAAAGAGATACTAAGGTGCACATAAAAAAGTAAAAATTGACCAAAGATTCATTGTGGATTCATTAGGCACTGCCCAAACTTATGGAAGCGAATCCGGTGTAGCGCAATATTGTGTAGCATAGCAATCTGAATCTTTCAAAATTAATCCAACGGTTCTCTCTCATTTCTCTAAATTTTGCTATAACAAAAGTAGATAACCAAATTAATTCTGAAGGATCTAGATTGTTGCACCAGAAGTGCAGCATAACACCGTATTTGAGTTGCAAACCTTCTTTGTTACTCATTATATAAGTTGGAATTATTATAAATTTGATCTGGGAACGGAAAGAAACAAAAGGTAAGAGTGCCTTGATTGAGAGTTGAGACGATACGTCCGTACAAATTATTAGATAGCATAGATCATATTTGTTATTACCCTGTTGAAAGGGACCAAGATATCCATGGACCCCGGTTTAATTATATGTTGACTCAAAATATCAACATGTTACCTTGACATCACACGAATACACTTTTTTTTTTCTTTCTTAATGACATGTTACCTTGAAGTCAAAACTCTAAATAAAGATAAAGATGTGTGAGTGCATGTCTAGATTATTATTATTATTTTTTTGCTTTTCCATCGACATGGCATCCGAACCGTCTATTTTTTATGATTCCATCTGATCCGTTAATTTTTTTTAAGTGGCACCCCTATTAGGTTTTCACTTCCTTCTATCTCCTGGTCTTTCTTCATTCGACCTCTTTTCTGTTCTCCCTCACATTTCGTCTCTTTCGCCGCCAACACCATCCCGCCCCAACCCTCACATTCTGTCTCTTCATCCGACCAGAGGTTGATCTTGAATTGTAATCACAGCGTGTAAGGAGACCTATTCGGCTGCGGGACTACATATGTTGCATTGCCTGTATCAGACCATTTATTGATTAAGTTGGTTGTATCAAGAGCATGGGTACTCGATATTCTATAGCACATTATGTGAATAGTGACAAGTTCTCCGTGGCTCATAGAGTCTTCTTTATTGCTATCATTAAAGAAATCGAGCCAGAGCACTTTAGTGAGGCAGTGAAAAATAAAAAATGGTTTGAAACTATGCAACTTAAAATTGATGCTCTTGAAAGAAATGGAACCTTGACTTTGGCATATTTGCCATTTGATAAAACTGTAATTAGATGTAAGTGGGTATATCATATCAAATACCATGCTGATGGATAAGTTGAGAGATACAAAGTACGATTGGTTGCAGTCAGAAATCGTCAAGCGAAGGGAATAGATTACACTGATATGTTTGCTCATGTTGCGAAGATGGTCAGCGTGCGTACTTTTTTGACAGTTGCTACTATTAAAAGATGGAAATTGCATCAAATGGACGTGCATAATGTATTTCTACATGGCGACTTGCATGAAGAGGAGTATATGCGATTGCCACCCATTTTTTCTTCCTCTTAGTTGGGAAAGGTGAGTTGTCTTCAAAGATCGATCTATAGACTGAGGTAAGCTCTTCGTATATTGTTCTCAAAGCTAATAACAGTGCTTGAGGCATACAGATTTATTCAATCGAAGGCTGATTACTCACTTTTTACTTTTCGCAAGGGTGATGTTTTTATTGCAATTCTAATATACGTAGATGATTTAGTAATTGCAGGAAATGACAATGATGTAATTTGTGACTTCAAAAAGTATACGTGTAAAATGTTTCACATGAAGAACTTGGGCGTAGTCAAGTACTTCCTAGGTATCGAGATTGCAAGAGGAGAGACTTGTCTGTTTATGTTCCAACGAAATATGCACTTGATATAATTGCTGAGAGTGGATTTTTGGGTGTAAAGTTGACTGCAACCCAACTCGAGTAGAATCATCGTTTGGCTGAGTCGACCAGCGACAAGTTAGGAGATTCTGAGAGATATAGGCGATTGGTTGGGCTCCTTATCTATCTAACAATTTAAAGACAATAATTGTGTTACTCGGTTCACATTTCGGCGCAGTTCATGTAAGCATTGCTTCAGGCACACTATGATGCTGCACTTCGAGTCGTGCAATACTTGAAAGGAAATCTAGGTCAAGGAATACTTCTTCGAGCAGAAAGTGATTTGCAGTTGAATGCATATTGTGATTCGGATCGGTCAAGCTTTCCGTTAACTTGAAGATCGTTGATTGGGTACTTTTTTATGTTGAGGGTATCTCCTATCTCTTGAAAAACGAAGAAACAACAAACGGCATCGTGATCATCTACAGAGGCTGAATAGAGATCTATGGCGAATGTAACATGTGAATTGGTTTGGTTGAAATCATTTTTGCAATCGCTTGGTGTCTCATTGTCAGCCAATGAACCTATATTGTGATAGTCAGGCAGCTCTGCACATAGCGATCAATCCAGTATTACATGATATGATAAAGCATATTAAGTTGGATTGTCATTTCCTATGATTTCAAATTTGTACTGGCTGCATTATTGCTCGCTACAAGCGGTCTACAAAACAACTGGCATATATTTTCACTAAGGCACTTGGAAAGGATCAATTTCACTATTTGATGTGCAAGTTGGACATTTGGGATCTGCATGCTCCAGCTTGAGGTGAAGTGTAGCTAATTATGTAGATTTGAATTAGTGAATAAATGTTTTAGGAATTTGAAGTATATGTTATTAGGAAAGTAATTTGGGAAACCTATTTTGTATATTAGGGAAGTGATCTAGGTTGTATTAGTCGATGTGTATAAATTCAAAAAATACATTTCCATTTTTTCTCAAATGTGTTCATTTATTATGCATTAAAACAGATCTAAGTGTTTATAAAATCAATATATGTCAAGATTAGGGAATCAACTTTTCAAAATAAGAGTGCTTAAATATTTCAGTCTTTAAATTTAACAGATAAGATTTATTTTTAATTGAATCGTTAGGTTTATTTAGTTCAATTTTGACGACTAAAAACCAAACAAATCAAACAAACTGAAACTTTAGAAATGACAAGAAAGCACTTGTATTTCTTTATCACAATTTAAATTTTATACTTCTTCAATTTAACTGCACTCAGCGAATTAAAATTCGATGTATTTGGTTTTGAATTAAAATTCGATGTATTTGGTTTTGAATTAAAATTCGATGTATTTGGTTTTGTTTGTAGTTTGTTTGATCGGGTTATCATTCTATTCTGTTTATATTTACATGAATCAAATATAACTTTAGCTCAACAAATTTTAGTTCGGTTTGAATCAAACCAAGACAAGAAACTTTTACTCCAGAATTTTCCAAACTTTCAGACAAAGATACCAAGACGCAGTAATTAAAAAACATAAAGGATAACTTAAAAAAAAATCAAAGTGAACACATACAAATAAATAAGTTTAATAAAAATAAGTTGAATATGCATATAAAAATCTGAACAACAATAAAAAATAAAATATAACTTATAATTGAATAAAGTTAACACATAGATAAACAAACTGGACATATAAATAAATAAAGTGAACAAATACAAATGCAATGACACGGGATGACGTGTGAAGGGATGGTGGACAGTAATTTTCATTAAAAAATAGGGTAGTATGTGGTGCAGTCCTACAAGAGCATTCTTCAAACTCTTGCGCCGACAAAGTTAGCACGATACAGATGTTTTATTAATTCAAAATCATGTTAATCCTTTCAATCTTTCAAATGCATGTATACATTTTTTTACATTACATTGAGCATTCAGAAATAACAATAATCAAAGCAGTAAATAGGAATATGTCCAACACAACAACAATTGGTGCAGCTCTTGAAAATAATAACTTTATAAAATTAATAATTCTTATATGACGTATTTTGAGAATATTTAAAAATATCTATCATTGATTGGATGATTTTAAAAATAATGAAATACTTGTTTCGCCATTTAAATCACTGAGTGCATATTTCGAAATTGCATGAAATTTAATGTACATATCCCTACTACTACTTATAAAAATACCAATTCAAGAATGTAACAATAGTTTACTCAATTCATTCGAAATCATCGATCGTTCAAATCAATGGCTAAATGTCATTGACGGATATAAGTTTATTGACTCTTTACTTCAAATAGAAAGAAACCTATCGTTCATAAAAATTACTCTTCATTCTAAATGAAAATGAAATTATCGCTTCATATTACAATATATTTTCTATAATAAATTATTAAAAATAGATAGCAAGGACCAAAGATATATTTTGTTTAATATTTTTTTACTGAGGCATATCATTTGTCATTTCATTTTATTTTTAACATCATCATAATTTCTTATTGATCATTGCTTAAAAAATAATATTAATAATAATTTTTAAATAAAATTTTGTTCCCACAAAAAATAATACTTCTTGTCGTTGATTATTGCATTTCTCAAAATAAGCCGGTTGCTACTTTATTTCATTCCTGCCATTAATTAGAGTTATAAAAAATGTTGTTGTTGTTGTTGTTTTTTTTTTTTTTTTTTTTTTTCCTTTTAACACTTTTGATCTTGCCCACTTTTTTAGCTAAAAACTCATCATTGTTACCATCATTCACGGTAGAAAAAACCTTACAAATTTAATTGTAAACTGTAAAGCTGACACAGAAATTTGATTCAGGCTGACAAGACAGAGGGGATCCTATGTTTCCTGTTAATTACAAGTCTAGTGTCTTTGTATAAGTATAGCATTGAACCCTAAACCTTTACACAAATTAATTTATTTTGTTAATGGTAGCGCATAAAAGAGAGATATTATCAGTACTCCGTACTTTAAACCATCTTTATGCAAACAAATCAACGAAGCTCTAAGATCATGAGATAAAGCCTAAAAAAGTGCCTCAACCAAGCAAGCAGATAGGGGTGTCAAACGTGGTCAAAAACCACGGAAATACCATTTGCCGTTACCGTTCCATTTAAAAACGGTAAAAATCAGCCATGCCACTTACCGTTCCGTTTATTAAACGAAACAGATTTCTGTTCCATCAACCGTTCCACTTACCATTTTCTATTGAAATAACTAATTTCAGTGCTTCATTTATTGATAACGGTATAAACAACTGTGCCACATACTGTTCCGTTAAGAATACGGTACAATTTCTGGTGCCATTTACCGTTCCATTTCGGTTAAATGAAACGGCATAACGGTAAACGGCACACTTTTGACAGCCCTACAAGCAGAGATGCAACAACCGGCATTAACCCCAGAATTTTACAGCGTCTCTGACAAAATCTGACCATGCGAGTTACTAGGTTTGACAGCGTTGACTAGTCAACTTCTACACTGTCACGTGGCAGCCGCATGCCCCACCCAAGTTTAATATATGGCGCCATTCCTCTCTTCCTTAAAATGGGTCTCTGGTTGGGTCCAGCCTATTAAAGAGTCGGTACAGTGTGGAGTCCCCTGTACCGAAATTCCAGTAAAAGCTGGTACTATATTTGGTGAGTGGTGACACATCCCGCAAAAAAATTGGCCTGGCCTGATTTGATGAGTCGACCCAATTGGAGGAGCATGGCCCGTGAATCTATCTGAAACTGCTTGGATTCATGCCAATAAATGTTGGTTTGTATTAACCCTCTTACAATTGCCAATGTTTGTTTCACTGGTCACAACGCCGTGTTGTCTAGAGATGAATGTGCTTATAATAATTGGGTGCAGATGTCTGTCCCTGACTAAAACAAGAAAGCTCCTTCAACCACACTCCATTTTCTCCAAACTGGACGTGTCCCTCAAAGGAGGATTGAAAAAAATGTTTTTTATTTTTTATTTTTTATTTTTTATATGATACTTCTCAGCATAAGACTAACAAATAACAGTACTGTTCATGTGTGTACTCTTATCCTAGTTTTGGTACTCAGATGTTAAGTATGAGATGATTCTTTTTTCTTTCCCAGTTGAGGTTAAATTTGTCACTCCATACAATGTAAATGGCCACTTGATATTATTTTATTTATTTATTATTATTATTATTTTTTTTGCAATGTGATTCAAATCTAGTCATTGGTTTACTCCTATAGTATAATGGCCATGTGCAGCGGCTGATGTTGTGCTTTTAAATTCCTTCTTAAATTTCTAATTTTTTTATGCGGAATTAATTAAGTTGCAAAAAGGTCATTATTTAAAAAAAAAATTACTCTCCACCACTATACTGTTTGGCACTATATCTTTTAATGAATCTTATTGGTTGCTATTATCAGGATTCACAAAAATTGCCGTTTAAAAGTATGTACAGATCGATCCACCACGTGACAGGATCTGTTATTAATTTGATTGTCATTAGGAAAAGGTTAACAGTGGTATTTGGCAATGATAGCATCTATAGGATAAAATAACAAATTAACATTGAGCGGCTTTGAATATCCCATTACCAACACGAGAGTCCCCTGTGGCGGGTACAGACTGCTGCACTGTGTAGTGACTAACCATCATAACCAAAATGAAGAAATTCATGTTTAGATATATCTGTTGTACAGTGGCGCGGCTCGGTAGATTTGTTTGCTCCTTCCTCAAGGAAATGATATTCAGCTCCCTCTACTATCGTTTTCATCTAAATATTTATCAACACACATAATTTTTTTCGCGCCAATGTTGTCTTATTGTTATTATATACTCGATTTGTTAATACTGGGTGAAAAAGGTACTATCTTATTTTGTTAATAAAATGAGATGTAAACTACAAGAGTTAGTTGAAAACGCTACTACCAAACTAAAAGCATCTCAATCTTAAATGAAAAATTGTCCAACATATATTATGAGATGCCTTGCTGGCAGCCTTGCTATTGAAAAATTGCCTCTTCAAGCTTATATTTGTGTAGGGCTGTTAATAGATATGGTACGGTACGGTAAAAAATATTTTATTATCCGTATCCGTTCAAATTTTCTTTACCATACTCTATCCGTACCTATTAAAAATGGCTGTATCCGTACCTGGCCTATCCATACTCGTTAAGATTTAACGGTAAGGGTAGAATAACAGTACATAATAGATATGATAAACAGGTAAATGAATTTCATTGACAATACTATTTTTGCTGTGGTGTATCTATCTATATATATATATAGCATGTTACTACAATTTGTTTGTCGAATGAAACGACCCACAGTTACTTACTGTAAAATCTGCCAAAAAAGAAAACCAACACACAACATGACTAGCCAGACAATTTGTTAGTTTTCAATGAAATTCAGCCCAAGTGTATCTACACAAAGATAATGCCTGAAAATTATAATTAAAAAAGAAACACTATGCTAGGTACATAGTATCTGCATTAAAAGTAATTCCTTGGTTTGTGATATTCCTAGTATGCACTATGCACAACTAATTTTCCGCGTGTCTGGCTTTTGATTGCGCATAAGGGTTTTTCCAAACGGATGCTTTATTTGGATATCGCATGGTTTATGCAGAAACAGGTCTACGCAAATATCTCAATCATCCAATAGTCACATGTATAAATACATTTCTCTTCGAGGGAATATATTATTATCGCCTCCCTTTCCCCCCTCTTCCCCTCTCATGGTTAGGCAATGATTTTCAACCATGCCACTGGGCTTACAGGACCTTTTGTGTAGTGAGGATCTAGAGTCACTTGAGCATGGCCAATCAGGTGTAGGTTCCGGCTTTGACTCCGACTCAGGATCGATTAGAAACTTGACAAATTTTTCATTCCCCGATGATGCTCAAGAAGTGCTTGCCAGGTTCATAGAAACTGAGTCAGACAACTCAACCCGATCTGACTACCAAAGCCGTCTCCGTTCTTACTCATTTGACTCGTTTGCAAGAGCATATTCTGTATCATGGATTCTCAAGGTATGTTTTCGGGAATTGTTTCCTTATTGAGATGGATTAAAACAATTTTGAGAATTGTTTCAATTTTTCTATTATCATGTTCTGATATAAAAATAATACAGGCCCTGGCACATCATCATTTTCTTCCTGTAACCGCATATCTAGCCGTGAACTACATGGATAGGTTCTTCGCGCTTCATCAAATATTGGTAATTTTTGTTTACTTTTTTATTTAGCAATCGTTACCCTTTTTGTAGTCACATTTTCTTAACCCAAAAATACCTTTCTTTTGTGATTATTCTTCAGTATATTTTTCTGTGGTATAGCCTTTTGAAAAACAAATACAGTTACATAAGAAATCATTTGTATATTAACAGTCATGAGGTAAGTACAAAATTGTTACTTGGTGAAGTGTTAATTTACACCTTAAGCAGTAACCATATTTGCAAACCAAGAGAGCGAGAATGGCGTAACGGCTTAAACGGCTTTCCATATAAAGGCTTCTATTACCATTGGATTGTGATCACGATATTTAATTAATCCTGAATTAAAATTATAATCAAGCATGAAACCCACCACTGACGGGGACGCATTCGCTACAGATTTACTGTACAAAATAAGTGGTAATGTCCTGTTACAGATATTGCTATCTGAAACATATTGAATAATGATTATTTGTTTTGAAAATTATAGAATTACATGGAAATAGTCTATTTTGTCAAATTAATAAATTACTGTTCATTTTTTGCAAAACTGTACTTTTAATCGGTCTGCATCCTGGAAATAATGTTGACGGATTAATTTTATGTTCTAAATTTCTAATTAAGTGATGAATACTTCCTTAAGTTATGAAGATCAACATGCATTAGTATTGAAAGAACCATTAACAGCACGTAAAAATTTTTGGTAGGACAGGAAGAAAAAGATTGGGCTATGCAACTCTTGGCAGTTACATGCCTCTCTCTTGCAATGAAGATGGAGGAAACATTAATTCCTTCCCTTGTTGACCTCCAGGTATATGCATTTTTTTTTTTTTTTATTTCCGTATATATTTTCCTCTCAGATCTTTACTCTTAAATATGCATATATATATTAGCTTATTTTTGGTGATTAAAAGGTTAGCTTCCCCTTAAGACAATAAATGACATGCCAATCTAAGCTCCTTAATTATTACACTCTTATATTCTGCAGTACGAGTACAAAAATTGACATGATCGTTTTGTGATATGGTGCTGTCTTGATCTAAAAGATATATATGCCTTTTTGTGTCCAAGGAGCGTACCATTTATTCGTTATATATATATATATATGTATCATGATTGCATATATGGTGCGGCCATTAAAATAGTAACCGTAGTTTAATAACCAGTTATACTTTGACCAAGTCTACTATCTATAACTTATGAGAGTGCCTATTGTTGACGCAGGCTGATTGTAGTGAATTTGTTTTCGAGCCTAAAACAATTCGTAGATTGGAATTACTGGTCTTGGCTTCATTGGACTGGAGGCTCCGGTTCGTGACTCCCTTTTCATTTATTGAATACTTTGCGTACAAGGCGGATCCATCCGGGAAATACGCCAGATATTTGGTTTCCAGAGCTGCTAAAATTATTCTATCTGCTTTGCATGGTATCTATAATTATGTATACACGACATAAATATTTTATTTCTTTCACAATTAAATACGTGAGTAACTGAGCAATGTATATTGTCAATGGGGAACTAGCTAACAGTGGTTTTGAATTTATGCAATAATAAAATATATTGCAGATATCAACATCCTGGACCACAGGGCATCTTCATTGGCAGCAGCTGCCATAATTTGTGCAAGTGATGAGATTCAAGATCTGGCATTTACTAATCCTGATACTGCTGTTGCATGGTGCAGTGGCCTCACTCAGGTAAACCTTGCCATGTCAACTTCTGATTGTTTTCTAGTTATTGGAAATGTAGTAAATTAATTTCAATTGACTCAATCATTCACAAAGGCGTACGTACAAATAAAAATACTAATTTACCTCTTTCCCCCTCTGTGTTTTGTAAAATTTTGTAGGATAAAATTGGTAGCTCTTATCAACTAATGAAACATTTAGCGATTAATAACAATGTCGAGAGAAAGCAGCCAGTCATCCTGTCGCAGCAAAGAGTTATGCCGGGAGTTCGCTTCGAGTTTGCTTCTCTCTCCTCTTTACCAACAACCAGAAAAAGGAAGCGTGAGGAAAGAGATACAATGGTTACATAGAAAGAAATAGACAATTTCTTTCTATTGTTTCAAATGTTCATGGGCGTAATTTTGTTCCGAGTTCTGGGGTTTACTTAATATGCAAATAAATATGTGCAGAGATTGGTGTTTGAGTTGTTTGCGCTAGATGAAGGTCTGGAGGAATAGTTGATATTCTTTTTAGTTTTTACTTATTTTTTTATTCTTTTTTTTTTCATGAGTGTGAGTGCATGGCTAGTTAGATAAGCCATGATGGCACTCGGTGTGGATTTCCCTAGGGGGGGGGAGTCACTCATGCGTGCGTTACTTCAAAACTGTTCCTCGTATATTTTCTCTAAAAAAATATAAGGAAAGGCAAAGAAGCGCCTCTGTCCTGGCAATTTGTGTGGTACAATTATTTGACTGTGGATTCAACATAGGCATTGATTTTAGAGATGTTGGTTTGCTTTTTTGAGGCCCCATGACTCATGAGCACAGGACTACCAGTTTCTCAATTAATACTCAATAAGTGTGAAAGAGGTGATATTTCCCAAGTTGAACATGTTCATTTAGTATTGGCTGATTGATTGATCATACTTTGGTCAAGGTTGTCAGGACGTCAGTCTGCCTCATTGTCAAAACGCATTTAAGAGTTATTTTCTTGTATTTCTTTTCTCTATAAATTTAAAGGAGGATTATACTTCCTCTTCTCTTTTATCAAAATATTTTTGGTCAGCATAGTTGGATATACATAAAAGTAACCTTGTAAAATTTAAAAATATTATATATATACTTTAAGTTATATCATGGTGTTATGGAAATTGCTTCCTACACTCTCCGTTTTTTAGATCCACTCCATTTTGGACGAAAATACCTCTCGAATTCCTTCAATTTACATCTCTTAATTCACATCCAGTTGAAAATGTGAGGGACATTTTCGTCCAAAGGGAGTGAATCTCCAAAAATGAGGAGTGTAGGAAGCAATTCCCTGGTATTATGCGAACAAAAAAAATTCATATGACATAAAATGACGTGATCCAATCCAACTCATACCAACATATCACATTATCATTGCGCGCTCGTTACTTCATGAGATACGGTGAGTACAAGTAATTCGGTGGGGTGCATGTATTTTTCTCTTACAATTCAAAATATAATGAATGAAAAAAATGATAAAAAATTAAGAAAAGATTGAAAATTAAGGAAAAATGTTTGAAAATTTTTTGAACATGTATTTTGACATAAAAACATTCACATTTAACTTATCTTTTAGAATGCTTAGTTCCAAAAATTAAGGAAAAAGTTGGAAAAACATTTTAAAATTAAGGATAAGAATATGTCTGCCGTTTAAAATTCCAATTTACTTTATTTTTACAAAACCACCCATTTCAAATTTGAATATTTTTGAACTTTGCCTAGCATTATGTTTATCTTGAGTTATTGATCAAAACTTTTGAAGATGAGGAGAGAGAGTGGACGGTATCAATCGGTACAGAGATCAAGAGAGAGTGAGATGTATTATCTGTTTCGCACAACACAACAGAACTAGAGAGAAAGAAAACACAAGTATTTTTGGTGGGCAGCGAAAAGGTGCATAGCCCGATTTTCTCTTTTCTTTTTATTAAACCAAGTGTTTACACTTTACAAATTAACCCCTACTAAATAAAGTAATTACAAAGGGACATAAACATAAAGAGAAAATAAGCTGCAATGAGGAGGGACCCAACAAACTCCTCCTGACTCATGGAGCGTATCCTTCAACTAGATCCGTCCTTTCACAACAAGCTTCAAGCTTCAAAGACGGTAGCGACTTCGTCAACATATCCGACCCATTCTCACTAGTGTGGATTTTCTCCAACATTAATTTCTTCTTCTTAAGCACATCGCGAATCCAATGATACCTCAAATCTATATGCTTGGACTTAGAGTGGAATGTCGGATTCTTGCTCCAATGGATTGCACTTTGACTATCACAAAACAACAAATACCTCTCTTGCCGAACGTCTAGTTTATGCAAGAACTTCTTCAACCAAATTATCTCCTTGCATGCCTTCGTAATGGCTATGTACTCGGCTTCGATAGTAGAGAGTGTAATACATTTTTGCAACTTAGATTGCCATGACACGGCTCCATTTCCAAAACACACCAAATAACCGGATGTAGACTTCCTCGAGTTTATGTCACCGGTCCAATCGGCATCTGTATATGCCTCTAAAGTTGGGTTCTTACCACCAAAATAAAGATAACGGTTGGTTGTACCTCTCAAATACCGAAGTATCCACTTGACGGCATTCCAATGCTCTTTACCGGAGTTAGAAAGAAAACGACTCACCACACCAACCGCTTGAGCAATATCCGGTCTTGTGCAAACCATAGCATACATAAAAGAGCCAACAACCGATACATATGGTACATCTCTCATCTCATATTTCTCCTTGTTACTCTCAGGATAACCATTATGTGACAACCTAAAATGATTAGCAAGAGGAGAGGAAACCGGTTTACACTTGCTCATGTTGAATCTTTCAAGTACCTTCTCAATGTACTTCTCTTGTGACAACCAAAGCTTATGTTCTCTACGATCTCTAGTGATTTTCATGCCAATGATTTGTTTTGCCGCACCCAAGCCTTTCATGGCAAATTCTTTTTCAAAATTCTCTTTCAACTCCTTAATCTTTTTTAGATCCCTTCCAACGACCAACATGTCGTCAACATAGAGCAAGAGAATAATGAAATCACCATTAGAAAACTTCTTCACAAAGACACAATTATCCGAGTTGGTTCTCTCAAAGTTGTTGTCACACATAAAAGATTCAAATCTTTTATACCAATTTCGAGGTGCTTGCTTCAAGCCATAAAGGCTCTTTCTCAATTTGCATACTAAGTGCTCTTGTCCTTTCATTATAAACCCTTCCGGTTGTTTCAAGTAGAACTTCTCCTCCAAATCGCCATGGAGAAATGTCGTTTTGATATTTAGTTGTTCAATCTCAAAATTCAAACTAGCGGCCAAACCGAGCACAACTCGAATTGAGAAAATCTTGACCACCGGCGAAAAGATTTTTTCAAAATCAATTTCCTTCTTTTGGTCAAATCCTTTCACAACTAACCGAGTTTTATACCTTGGCTTTGCCTCTTTATCCTCGGATTTCACTCGATACACCAATTTGTTCTTGAGCACATTTTTGCCTTTCGGCAACTTCACTAATTCAAAAGTGTTGTTCTCATGCAAGAATTTCATCTCATCTTGCATGGCTTCCAACCACTTACTTTTGTACTCCGACAATATGGCATCTTCATAACATTCGGGCTCGTCACCATCTACAAGTAAAACAAACTCATTAGTCTCGACTTAACCTCCTTAGTTCTTGCACTTGAGAACTATCACTTGAAGAGATTTCGTTTTGAGAATCATTATCTTCATTTTGTGGCACACTTATTTCGGTTGATTGGCTAGAGTTTTGGTGGTTGGTTTCGGTTCTTAAGTTGTTGTTTGAAATAGGAGTTAGATCAACATGGTTACTTGAAGAGGTTTTGGCCTTGTCGAGGTTGCACAAATTTTCAATGGTTTCTTGTTCAAAGAACACCACATCTCGACTTCTCACTAACTTCTTTTCAATCGGATCCCATAACCTATATCCAAACTCACTATTTTCATACTCCAAGAAAATGCACTCTTTAGTCTTGCTATCAAACTTTGACCTTTCATCCTTGGGTATATGCACAAAAGTCCTAAAATCTAACACTCTTAGATGATCATAAGAGATATCTTTATCTTTCCAAACTCTCTCGGGTATATCACCATCCAATGCATTCGAAAGAGAGCGGTTGATCAAATGAACCGCGATGTTCAAAACTTCACCCCAAAAGTCTTTGGAAAGTTTGGAATGAGAGAGCATGCAACGAATTCTCTCACAAATAGTGCGATTCATCCTCTCGGCCACACCATTTTGTTGTGAAATTTTGGGTATGATTTTCTCAAGTTTAATACCATTGGTCTTGCAAAATAACTCAAAGGGACCACGGTATTCTCCTCCATTATCCGACCGGATGCACTTCAACTTCCGACCGGTCTTTCTTTCAACCTCCACAACTCATTGCTTAAACACCTCCAAGACTTGATCCTTCGTCTTCAAAGAATATGCCCACAACTTTCTTAAATGATCATCCACAAAAGTAACAAAGTAAAGAGCACCGCCAAAAATTATATCTCTCATAGAATAAAGATCGGTGTGAACTAGATCAAACACACCCGGCTTCTTACTTGTTGGATTCTTAGGCTACACGATGTTGTTTGCCCACCAAACAATGTGTACATGAAGTAAGTGAAGTACCATCAATAGGTATATACTTCTTTTTAGAAAGAATTTCAATGTCTTTTTCACTCATGTGACCCAACCGCAAGTGCCACAAATCGGTTGAGTTATATTTCGCGGCATTCACCTCACCATACACCTTCACTTGAGTAACATAGAGTGAACCGGATTTGGTTCCTCGAGCAACAATCAAATGACCCTTCAACAACTTCCACTTCCCACCAAAAAAGCAGCTTTGATACCCCTCATCATCAAGGGCACCCACCGAAATCAAATGAAGCCTCATATCCGGCACATGCCCTACATTCTTGAGAATAAGCATGCATCCTAAACTAGTCTCCACGCAAACATCTTCAATGCCAAAGATTTTGCAAACTCCATCATTTCCCATTCTAACAACACCAAAATCACCCTCCTTGTAGGAAGTGAACAAGTCACGTCTAGATGTGACATGGAATGAGGCGGCGGAATCAACCACCCAAGTAGAGTCTTGACTAGTGAGGTTCAAAAAATCCTCATCCCAAGCTATGAACATTTCTTCATTTGTAACAATTGCGGTGGTATTTTCTTTCTCATCATCTTCTCTTCTTTCCCTAGATTGATCTCTCTTGGAACCATCTTTCTTGACTTTCAACTTCCGGCATTCACTTTTTACATGACCGGGCTTCTTGCAATAATAGCATGTAATCCCCTTTCTTGGCTTAAACCTCTCCTTTGACTTATCCCTATCATCATCACCATAAGTATTCATTTAAGTACTCCTTCCACGATTTTCGGTGACAAGAGCCGAAGACTCACTAGTGATCCCTAACTCCTTACGCCTCAACTTCTCATCGAGCATGCTATCTTTAACCATGGCTAGAGTTACAACACCATCGGGTGCCGAGTTACTCAAAGACACCACTAAAGTCTTCCAAATATCGGGTAAGGAACTCAACAAAATTAATGCTTGCAACTCCTCATCTAACGTCATTTTAATTGTAGACAAACGGTTCACACAATCTTGGAACCGACTCAAGTGATCCGATACTGAGGAACCTTCTTGGTATTTCATGTTTACCAACTTCTTAATATAAAAGATCTTATTTTGAGCGGTCTTGCGCTCATACAAGATTTCAAGCTTTTCCTACAACACCTTGACATCGGTTTCGGATGAAATATAGTGATAAACGAAATCATCAATTCATTGTCTAATTATAGCTATTGTCTTCCTATTAGACATTTTTCATATATCATCGGAGGTAGTAGCGAGTTTGATACCCGAAAGGGATTCATATGCATACTTGCAATATAATAAATCTTCCATACGAGATTTCCAAATAGAGTAATTAGAAGATGTAAATTTGACCATGGTACCACTATTGCTCTCTTCCATTTTGGATACAAATCCTAGATCCCAAATGCAATACACCGGTCAAATAGAACCTCACCTCAATATGGCGGAACAATGGCCATTCTCGACTCGACGGCAACAACCCGATCGATGTCGGAAACGGAGGGGATCAACGGCTGCGGCTCGGCAGCGACTAGAGTTTGACGGCGGTGACTCGACGGCTAGAGTTTTCACCACAGTGACTTAGCGGCGACGAACCTTGCTCTGATACCAGTTTTTGAAGATGAGGAGAGAGAGTGGATGGTACCAATCGGTACAGAGATCAAGAGAGAGTGAGATGTATTATCTGTTTCGCACAAGAGTTGCGCACAACACAACAGAACCAAAGAGAAAGAAAACACAAGTATTTTTGGTGGGCAGCGAAAAAGTGCATAGCCCGATTTTCTCTTTTCTTTTTGTTAAACCAAGTGTTTACACTTTACAAATTAACCCCTACTAAATAGAGTATTTACAAAGAGACATAAACATAAAGAGAAAATAAGCTACAATGAGGAGGGACCCAACAAAAACCTCTTCGCTTGTCGAGAAACTACAAAAATCGATCATACCACACGTAAAATCATGGCATATAGGTACATGAGATAGAGAAGCTCTTTTGACAATTTTTAGTGTTTGTTGACGTTGGAGTGTTTGGAAAATTCGTAATGATCATATTTTTAATAATACTCCTTTAAAGACCTTGAGGCAAACTATTCTAATTATCTTTCATTTGGTTAATTATTGGTTAGGGCTGTGGAAAGAGATAGAGAAGAAATCAGTAGAGAAGTGGTTGCCGCAAGACTGGGACTTAATACCTCTTCAAATGGTGCAGCTGGAAAAATGAGGGCTGGTACAGAAATGGAACAGATAGGGACTGGTACAGAACTGAGTGGTCCAGGGTTGGTGATGACGTTTTGAAGAGGAATTAAAAATTTCAATTATCAAATACTTTGTGTCTTGCTGTTTAGTCAAATTGTGTCTTTGATTATGTTTTGTATGTGGTACATGAATTCTCTGGATGTTATCTAGGCTGATGAGGCTCAAAACTAGATGTTATCTAGTCTGGTGTATCTGAAGTGATTTTGGTGGTTTTAGATAAGTAGATAGATTGCTAGACTAGGTGTTTAATCTCTATGCTGGTGATGTTGCATTTCGTTTCATTTTTACATGAAACTGGATGGCACTCTCATATTTTTTTCAAATAAAAAAAAGAGAGCCGATTACTTAATATATGCTTTTCGTTAATAATTGTTTCAAAAGCAACAGTACACTCTTATTGCTAAGTTCTTACTGTTTTGCGTGCAACGCATCGCGCAATGACAGCATTTTGTTTTGTTTCAATGTTCATTTTATTATATTTTCCTTTTGATAGACTCAGACAACTGCAGTCCACTAGCAAGCGTTTTTTTTTTCGATTGAAACAAACGTTAATATAGTAAAGCACCACATTTGTTATTTCCCTACGATCAGTACTACATCCACAATAGGCATCTCACTCTTGAAATTCGTGAAATTAACAGTAAATATATTTCTCCAATGAAGGCAATTAAGGAAGAGTGGAGTCGGGTTTACTCTGGTCTGGTCGGCAATTGCCAGGTTAACGAAATTGGAATCCGATGAAGAAGTCTCAAAAGCTGGTTTTTCTTTTGTCACAGAAAAAAGGAAAAGAAAAGAAGAAGAAAATGAATGATAAAAGTATGTAAAATAAAAGGTGTCGTTTCAGGCACAGAGAGGCCCCTTCTCAGTATCACTAATCGATCAAAATTTGCAGAGACCCGACTATCCAACCAAGGTCGGTCGTTACTGTGATTAAAGAGCTTGGTTTCAGCTTTTACGCTCGCAGTCTTTATAATTCGTTTGAGAACTATTAATTTATCCCGTACTGCTTTTGTGGGTCCAGTTTATTGTCCCATTGCCAAAAGCTTGGATGATCATCATATGTTCCTGGAGTGATAACTGCGCTTTATCTCGTGCGTGCACAGTTATTTATTTTGATGAGCAACTCATGATCAGTAATTGAGTTTGATAAATAAAACCAATTTAATTATTTTTTGAAATCAGAATATGGAACCTTAATATTTATTTATTGATCAACGCTTGTCCAATACATTGGTCAGAGGGATCCGTGTAGGGTATTCCAAACGTGTCGTGTCGTGTCCAATACGCGTGTGTAAGAGCTCGTGTCATGTTGTGTCGATACGAGTTAAATATTTTCAACGTGTCATGTCGTGTCGTATCAAATAAAAGAATTTGTTAACACAACACACGTTATGACATGACACGTCTAACACGATGTGTTAAACGTGTTGGGTGTGTTTGGATGATTTGAGAATAAGCAAGGAAGAACTATTCCGGAAGAAAAATTAGGAAGAGTGTTATTCCGGAAAGAGTAGGAAGAGTGTTATTCCGGAAAGAATAAATGCTGTTTGGATGGTGAGCTGAAAAAAGAATAGAAGATATGAAATAAAATAATCATTTGTCTTTTTTATCTAGTTGTAGTTTATTCTTTCTTTATTTTAATGTTTGATATTAAAAAATAAAGTAATTATTTTTATTTAATACTAATAATTAGAAAAAATAAAATAAGTAATAATAACAAAAATATTAAAAATAATTGATATTGTAATTATAATAGTATATATTATATTAATTTTATAAAAATAATTAATATTGAAATATTATAATAATATAGTATAATAATAATATTTTAATAATTATATTATAATAAAATAATATTATTATTATAATAAGCTAATTAATAGTTTCAATGAATCTAAATAATATGAATAATAAAAAATATTATAATAATTCCATAAAAAACAATTAATATTGTAATAATATAATATTAATATTAAATGTAATTAATTAATTGTTAATACAATTGATTACATTCTCGATTATTATTAATGAAAAAATATTGTAGGCAAACATTTCTAAATGATATTACTAATGATTCTTGAAAGCAATGATAACCGGTAAAAAAAATCATGATATATGCGTCCTAAATAATTCTTATTACATCTACGTGCAATTTGCAACCAATAACCCTGTCAAAAGATATTGAAATATTTTATTTGAGTATGGTTGTGGGGAATGGTCCGAATGGATTAGAGGTTGCATGTGTCGAACCAAAAGAAAGAATAAAATATTTGCATCCTTTCTCTCTCCTAATTTTTTATTGATTTTTTACTCTTCCCAATTTCCTTCTTCCCTTTCTTCCAGCTATTGGCTGGAATAACTCTTCTGGGAATTTTGTCGCTCTTCCTGCTTCCGTTTGGATGATGTACTTCTTCCTGAATAGCATTTCTTCCGGAAAGAGGACTTATTCCGCTCCATTCAAACAAGCCCGTCAAGCCATAATATAATTTATTCACTAAAAATTCATTAAAATATAATTTTAAAATAGAAAAAATAATAAATTATTAAAATTTCATATATTAAAATAAAAATTAAGGATTGAATAAAAAAATTATGAATCAAAAGTTATTAAATTTATAATATAAACTCAATATAATTTAATAAATTCTAAATAATAATAATTTTTGTCGTGTCACGTGTGAACTCGTGTCGTGTTAAGACATGTCAATGTCTGAAAATCTCCAAAACGACACGACACACGCGTGTCGTGCTAATTTCATAAACGTGCCGTGTCATTTTGAAGAACACTAAATTCGTCCAATACGTTTGTTCTTAAATTTTAAGTCTTAATCGACCGATCCAAACATTAGCTTGTTTTTCTCAATGAAATCTAGTATGAAATCATATTATATATTTTTTTACTGTTTTTTCAGATTTTTAGGAAATCTTTCGATTTAAAAAATTATGAAATGTTTAAAATAATGATTTTTAAAAAATCTGAAAAAATAGTAAAAACGATCATTTGAGACTCAAAATGTAAAAACGATTGTATTGGATGATCGCCCTCCATCCAATGCATTAGACTTTAGCCTTGTTTTTATTTATTTATTTATTTTATTTTAAGAAATGATGTGTCAAGGCTCCAACTTTTTGGAAATTTGAGCTCATAAAATTTACGGGTTAGACCTAATTAATAATAATCACGATGATGATGATGATGATCAGAAGTCATGAGTAACTTTCGGAAAGAAAATGACATGTTCAGCCAAATTTCCTCATTTCTTCTTTTTGTCCCAAACTGTTGCATCAACAAATGCACAAAAGCAAATTGATGGCTGCGAGAAAAAATCGCGATTAATCAATACATGCCCATGAATACATGATGATAAAAGAATATGTTGTTGGATGGGATACTCTAATCATGGCTGACAGACAACAACCTCCGCCTTCGAAAGCGGCACTGGATGGATCCAATAAAGTTCAGTTATTAGATAATGTTGAAATTGTTCTTATTTAAATGACAAAAAAGGAGGCCGACAATTTAAAAATATTTTATAAAAAATTTCAAAATTAAATCCCAAATTTATAAATTAACGGCCTAAATATTTTCAATATCTGGTTCGACATGTCTAAAGTTGGTTTTGAGCTTTTTCTTTTGAGTAATCAGAGGCCGACTTCTCTAACTGTGCCATCTGTTGATTTTTTGTGAAAATATTAATAGGTCCAAGCTATTTGTGAATTTAAGATTACTTTAATATTTTTTTATTTTTTAAGAAACTATTCTTAATTTTTTGGGCACGCCTAATTCAATTTCTTTTTGTTATTCTATGAGTAAATTTTTTCGGAGGTCCTTAAATTTTGTCTATAATCCGGATTTGGTCACTGAACTTTCATTTGTCCCTCGAGCAGATTCACTTAGGGTTGTCTAACGTGGTAAAAAAACCACGGAATACGTGCTGGCATTTGCTGTTTGCCGTTTCGTTTAAGAAACGGTAAAAAACGATATGCCGTTTACCGTTCCATCTATTAAACGAAACAAATTTCTGTTCCATCAACCGTTCCACTTACCATTTTCTATTGTAATAACCAATTTCAGTGCTCTATTTTCTGAAAACGGTATAACCAAGCGTGCCACTTATCATTTCGTTTAGAAAACGGAATAATTTTTTATGCCACTCACCGTTCCACTTAGGTTAAACGAAACGGCATAACGGCAAGTGGCATACCATTGACAGCCTTAGATTCACTAAAACGGTCACCACAATCATGCCTCTTTTCATGTTTGACCTTGCTGGCTTCATTGAGTTACTATAGGAGCTAGCAATATGAGGGATATGATATCGGGCAGATTCACTAAAACAGTCAACACGATCAATGAACATATACTTTATCTGAGTGACTTAAAAATGCAGTCTTTTTGGATTATACATATGTAATTTTGAATGTTCAGTATTGATATTTTGTGTGTATATATGACTTTGGTTCAGTGGCGGAGCAAAGCATAATTATTTGGGGGGCTAATTTGTAATTTTTAAATTTTAGAGGAAAAAAGTGATTAATATATACACATTTTTAATAAAATAAGTATACAAATTACACTAAACCTCAAATCACAGGGTGCAGCTGTTAGAGTTATGTCCTAGGAGCCAATTATTAAATGGCCACTTCTATGGTTTATGTGATTGATGATATTTTATCATTTATTCCTTGATTTATTAATTGACAGATCATTCAGGTTGAGGATCTGAATTGTAGATCTCTGTAGTTCATTTATAATTAAATGACAATAATAAATCTAAAAGGTCCGTAATCTTGATAATTAACAAGGAATATTAATTATCGGATAAGATTAGTATGCAAGTTAAGTGATGATTAAGTTCTACAGATCATAGGTAAGGAGTTGCCAACTTAATTGCATATGTATATGTTATAGAACATAGTACAGGACGCGACCCAGTGAAATAAATATATGGATTGTGTTATGTGTCATTATTTATTTCATTTGAGTTTGATTCTAAGTTTGAGATGGTTCAGCTTTTCCACATGAGGATAGGTTCAATAAATATCGTCTACCGTTGATTCCTGATAAGGGCTGCTATACGGACTTTATTTATGTTCTCTTGAATTGTGCGGGGAAAAGTTGTTCATCAAGAAAACCGTATGTCCCTCATTAATTAACTTAGTGAGCGATGATATCTGTTTGGGCCCCTTGATGGAGATGGATTGTTTGCTAGCAACTGATACAGTCATCTCTAGATCAAGAAACGTATAATCTGCAAGAATGACACATTCCTATCTTGGATTATACGATGATATCATGTGACATAAGAATCAGACAAGGAAATACTATTATTTCTTATGCAGGATTAAAAAATATTGTAGCAGTACACTATTTATGCGAATTGGGAATCATAACGTGTTGCTAGATACCGCTTATGATTATTGGAAATAAATAGCGATTTATTTTCCATGTCCAACAGAGCATAAATCCTCAAAGGGTCACACAAATAGGTTTTGACCATGCGTGCATTATTTATTTGGTTGTATTAAGGAATGCAACAATATGATATGTTGACTGATTAATTATGTACTGTTGCGAACCGTCATAATTAATTAATTAAGTCAAACGGATTATATAGAAATAAATTAATGCATATTCTAATCCTTAAATAATTATCAAATTGTTGATAATTAATTTGTTCAACATGAATTAATTAAAGTAATTAATTTGAGCTAACGGGCCTATATTTAAATTGTAAATTAAAGGTCCAACTTGAGAGCAATTAATTGGGCCACTAATTAATTGAATTAGAGGACCAATTAAATAATTAATGGAGCCCATTTAGGCCCATTTTATGGCTGCCCTAGTGATGGCATAGTTGTAAATTAGTTACAACTTTTTGGGAGAGTGGTTGGTCTATAAAAGGACCACTTTGGGAGCCAAAACCCTAGCCACCTTGCCTTTTTCTCTCTCCCTAATATTTTGGACGAAAATTAAAGGAAAAATTTCAGAATTTTTCCTCTCCACCATTGCTCTCTTAAGCTCATGTGTTGAGTACCTCTTGCCTCCATCCAATTAAATAGTTAATTAAGGCAAAGGGAAGGAAGGGATTAGGCTTAACCTCTCATCTACTAGCATAGATCGAGGTTTTGGTTAATACCTTGGTGGACTTGAGGCCGAGACACGCGTGGTGGTGCGCACAACCTCGACTCGACGGATTCGAGCCTTGCGATTACAAGTTCGCAAGAGGTAGCCCTTTTTCCCTCTTTCTCTTGTGTGTTTGGATGGCTTTTGCACTAGATCTCCTTTGCACTTAGTTTAATTAGGATTAATTAAGAGTAATTAGTCTAAAAATTAAATTTGTACACTTCCTAACAGTGGTATCAGAGCATATGGTCGTGCTTAAGTTATTTTGACACTTAATTAAGAGAAATTGGTTAATTAATGGATTAGTAGAGTTGATGCTATTGCTTGCTGTCTGGAAACAGCAATTTCTGTGTTGTTATGCGTTTTTCGCTATGAAATGTTCTCTGGAAATTTTTTCTGTCAACTAGAAAGTTGTAGATCTGTGGATTGTGGTTCTTTTGGCGTTGGATTCACATTTTTCTGACATTGTATGGATTTACTGTGAATAAAATGGCAACGGTGCGCAGAACCAGTTTCTGCTTGCACTGTTCTGTTTGAATGGCTTAAAAGATTTATATTTTGAATATAAGTACCAGTGTTCTTTGGCTAGATTTAAAGAGGACTTGAAACACTTTCTGGACATGTATAGAATGTTGCATGGTTCAGATTAATTCGTGGTTTTTCAAGTATGAAAAGAAAGATCTCGTCAGATCTGGTTTATTGAGCAAACTGATTGTTCTAATAAACTGTACCAACTGAGAACTCTTTCTGGAAAATTGTTTGAATAGAGTTGTTTATTTTTAAGTTAGGATTCCAGGAAAATTAATTTCATAATTTTTCATGGAAGTTTGGTACCTCAACCAGGTCAAACCTTTTCGGTCGATAGTCTGTTCCTGTACAGGTCTAGTCGATTGTTAAGCTTGTAACTTGAATTTCTTAAACAGAACTTAGTGGTTTTCTTTTCATGAATAGTTAGCCAATAGATTAAACAAGTTTTTCTATGTATATTGTATGTATAAAAACTGGATGGAAGGTGATCTTTCAGACCGGATGGTTGAGAAGAAAAACAGAATATCTCAAAACGGTGCGTTCGCGCACTTGTTTCAGATTTGTCTTTTTTTATTCTCTCAGATGGTATATGATCTCTTCCTGAAATTTTGACTTGTATTTACAATCTAGACAAGGAGCTTATATAAATTATTTCATAATTTTTGGAGACCGAAAACTGTGATTTTTGTCGTGTCCCATTAGATACTTTTTTATCAAAGTATTATTTATCTAATTATTCAAACTAGTTGAAAAAGTAATTAGGATACTCCTTGTGCGATCTCCTTTCAGTTTTTTGATGATTGAAAAGTTTTCAAAAGGAATTTAAACAAGTTTGGTTGTTTGAAATTTGAGCATTTATACACGGAAATTGCGAATGGCAAATAATACGCAAAGACACTTGAAAGTCATTAATTATAAACAAAGTACACTAGTGGATAGACTTGTGCTAACTTTGTTTTGTAGGAGGATGTGGGTTTAGTATGGCTCATGATTCAATGCCTTGTGGTTTGTAAATTGAATGCATGTGTGATTGTGTGTAATTAGACCTTTGGTGCCATTAATTAATTTTGATTAATTTTTGTGTAACTTGTGTGGCTTGCATGCCCCTAAGGTTAGGATGGGAATATAAATTTACACATGTAATTTTGTTCCTTTATTTTATATAGGATTTAGATCCATATAGAATTTAGTGAGAGGGACAAAGGTTAGATTAGTTTTGCTACATGGAGATGCGGCGAAAACTAATGCAAGCGGGAGCCATACAAACCCACAACAATGCTTGAGATGCTTATTATGTGAATGTTTGTGAATGCTATGAATGTCATAGGATAGGTATGGGTGTATGCTTACACGACCACCAAACAAGAGTCACATAATTGTTTGTCCCAAACGATTGAGCCAAATCACTCTCCTTCTCTCTATCCCCTTCACGCCTTATGTTCGGCCATTGATGCATTCCGCCGACGCGGACATCGTGGTCCACCATAGGTAGTCGGGGTGTAAATCGGATTTGCAAGGAGCAAATAGAGAGGAGTTACTTAACAATGGACCCTAATCGGATTGGACATTGGAGTGAAGTTCGCGACGCGAACCAAGAGTCATAAAGTTGTATGATTGGTTAAGGAGAACCTACCTCATTATTAGTTGCTTTGATGTTGTGCCGACGCCGGCATCATCTCAACGAAAGTGGGGGTCTTGGAAATTCATTACTTTTAGGGACTTATATTAAAGTAGTGAAAGTTTTACTTTATTGGAAATTAAAACAAAACATAAACTAATTGACCTTTAATTTGAAAATTGTTGTAGATGTCTTCCTCGTCTTTTTCGCTACGTTCTCTTTTAGAGAAAGAGAAGCTCGCCTTCAACGGTGCCAACTTTCTGGATTGGCACCGGAACCTTAGGCTTGTCCTTAGGTTTGAAAAGAAGGAATATCTCTTGACCACTCCCGTCCCCGCGGCTCCCAAGTCGGATGCCCCTAAAGCGGATCAGGACAAACATGACAAGCACGTCACGGACGACATGGAGATGTCCGTCTTGATTGTCGCTGTCATGGAGTCAGAACTCCAAAAGGAGTTCATGGATAGTGGTCTAGGAGTGTTTGAAATGGTCTCTCGTCTCTCGAACATGTTCCAAACCAAGGCCCGCACCGAAAGGGCTCGTCTCATCAAGGCCGTCGCCAATACTCGATTGGCGGAGGGTCATGAAGTCGGGCCACACGTCATGAAGATGGCGGGGTTGTTTCGGCAGCTTGAAAGGCTTGATACGCCCTTCCCGTCAGGGGCGATTCAAGACTTTATTCTCAACTCTCTCCCTCACAGCTTCACCGGTTTTGTTGTGAACTACCGGATGAATGGCATGGACAAGAGCATGGATGATCTCCAAAACATGCTTGTCGAGACGGAGGAGAGTCTCAAGAAAGAGAAGGGCCCCAAAGATGTTCTTGCGGTGAGTGACAAGAGCAAGAAGAGCAAGAAAAGAAAGACCCGCCGAACTAAAAAGGGCAAAGGCCCGGTGACGCCCCAAGGTCCGGCCAAGGGAGCTCCCGAGGGTTCCAAGAGAAAGAAGAACCCGGCCACTTCCGAGACCGTATGCTATTACTGTAGCAAGACGGGCCATTGGAAGAGGAACTGCTCCAAGTACCTCGCTGACAAGAAGGCGGGAACCGTCCAGCCTTCTACCTCAGGTATATTTGTCATTGAAACCCTTCTCGCTACCTCTAACACAGACTGGATTTTTAACACCGGTTCTTGTGCTCACATTTGTCGAAATGTGCAGGCACTAAAGAGTAGGAGGCGGCTCGAGAAAGGCGAAGTACAACTCCGCGTCGGTAACGGCACGTGTGTCTCCGCTATGGCCGTTGGGTATGTGGATGTAACTTTGCCTTCTGGTTTCATTTTGGAACTCAAAGATGTCTATGTAGTTCCTTGTATCACTCGGAACATTATCTCTATTTCTTGTTTAGACTTGGATGGATTTGGTGTTGTAATAAAGAACAAAAGTTGTACTTTGTTGCGTGATGATGTTTGTTATGGTGTTGCGCATTTATTGAATGGTCTTTATGTGCTTGATTCTAGCGAACATGTTTTGAGTGTTGAACGTGACAGTAGGAAACGTAAGATTTCACATGAAAGTACGACTCTAATGTGGCATTGCCGCTTAGGTCATATCAACGAGAAACGCATTAAGAGATTGCAAACCGTTGGTCTCTTAGATCAATTCGCTTTCGAGCCAATTGACACATGCGAATCATGTTTGATGGGAAAGATGACCAAAGCGCCTTTTCCTAACAAAGGGATTAGGACAAACGACTTGTTAGATCTCATACATACCGATGTGTGTGGACCTATGAGCATTTGTGCACGAGGAGGTTATTCATACTTCATCACTTTCACCGATGATCATAGTAGATACGGGTATATCTACTTGATGCGGCACAAGTCTGAATCCTTTGAAAAGTTCAAGGAGTTCAAGAATGAAGTTGAGAACCAACTCAATCGAAAGATCAAGGTCTTGCGTTCCGATCGAGGTGGAGAGTACTTGAGCCACGAATTTGGTGATTATCTAAAGGAGTGTGGAATCGTTCCACAACTCACTCCACCGGGAACACCACAATGGAATGGTGTATCCGAGAGGAGGAATCGAACTTTGCTAGACATGGTTCGATCGATGATGAGCCAAACCGACTTGCCTAAATCGTTTTGGGGTTTTGCATTAGAAACCGCAGCTTTTACTTTAAACCGTGTTCCGTCAAAGTCCGTTGAGAAGACGCCTTATGAGCTTTGGTTTGGTAGGAAACCAAGCATGCTTTTTCTCAAGATTTGGGGTTGTGAAGCTTATGTGAAAAGGCTAATGAGCGATAAGCTTGGACCCAAATCGGACAAATGTTATTTCGTAGGATACCCTAAGGAAACAAAGGGTTACTACTTCTACAACCGTGTCGAGAACAAGATAGTTGTTGCACGACATGCGGAGTTCTTGGAGAAGGAGTTTCTCTCAAGAAGAAGTAGTGGGAGCAACGTGGTGATTGAAGAAATTCAAGAACCGCAGCAACAAGAGATGCCTCAAGTAGGCAATCTAGTTGTTCCCAATGTGGTGCCAAATGAGGTGGTAGTCGAACCCATTCCACAAGTAGTTGTAGAAGAAGAGGTTCAAGAGCAAGCTCCCTCAATTGAAGACTCAAACATATCGCGAGTCGATGATGTTGAAGTTGCACCCACACTTGAAGTTCAAGAACTAAGTCCGCAAATCGTTGTGGAACAAGTTCAAGAACCTCAAGCGTCTACCCTACGAAGATCGGCAAGGCCAAGTCGTCCACCTATAAGATACTTAGGTTTGCACGACGTTCTCGTCATTGCGAATGACGAACCCTTGACCATAAAGGACATGAAGGAAAAATCCGACTCAAAGGAATGGCTTAAAGCCATGGAATCCGAAATGCAATCCATGTATGAGAACAAGGTATGGACCTTAGTTGACCTTCCCGACGGAGTAAAACCCGTTGAGAACAAATGGATCTTTAAGAGAAAGGTCGACATGGATGGCAACTTGACCATTTACAAAGTACGACTAGTTGCGAAAGGTTACAAGCAAGTTCATGGTATTGACTATGAAGAAACCTTCTCGCCAGTCGTCATGTTCAAGTCAATTCGGATCTTGTTAGCAATTGCCGCATTCTACGACTATGAGATATGGCAAATGGATGTCAAAACTGCCTTCCTAAATGGCAACTTGGAAGAGGATGTGTATATGACACAACCCGAGTGTTTTGTGGATCCAAAGAATGCTAACAAGGTGTGCAAGCTTCAAAGGTCCATTTATGGATTGAAGCAAGCATCAAGGAGTTGGAACAAGCGCTTTGATGAAGAGGTCAAGAAGTTGAACTTCATTCAAAGCGAGAAGGAACCTTGTGTTTACAAGAGGATTAGTGGGAGCGTGGTTGTGTTTCTTGTTCTATATGTTGATGATATACTCTTGATCGGGAATGATATCCCCGAATTGAATGCAGTCAAGGATTCATTGAAGAAGGTGTTCTCAATGAAAGACTTGGGCGAAGCCGCCTACATCCTAGGAATCAAGATCTATCGAGATAGATCAAGAAGGTTGTTAGGCTTGAGCCAAGATGCATATATTGACAAAGTGTTGGAAAAACACAACATGGCTAGTTCCAAGAAGGGTTACTTGCCTATGTCACATGGCATATTCTTGAGCAAGACTCAATGTCCGACGACTGATACAGATAGAAAGTACATGAATCAGTTCAAGTATCCATCTGTGGTCGGTTCGATTATGTATGCCATGCTATGCACTCGCCCCGATGTGGCGCATCCGATTAGTGTGACTAGTCGATACCAAGCTAACCCTGGTATGCCACACTGGACCGCAGTCAAGAATATCCTCAAGTATCTCAAGAGAACAAAGGATAGCATCCTCGTGTATGGTGGAGACCAAGAGCTCGTTGTAAGTGGTTACACCGATGCTAGTTTCCAAACCGATCGAGATGATGCGAAGTCACAGTCCGGCTTCGTATATCTGCTCAATGGTGGGGCCGTGAGTTGGAAGAGTTCCAAACAGGATACCACGGCCGATTCCGTCACCGAAGCAGAATACTTAGCGGCGGGTGAAGCAGCGAAAGAAGGCGTTTGGATCAAGGAATTCTTGACCGAGCTGGAGGTGGTTCCAAGCATCTCAGGTCCAGTGGATCTCTACTGCGACAACACGGGAGCCATAGCTCAGTCCAAGGAGCCTAGGTCTCACCAAAAGACCAAGCACATTCTACGACGATTCCATCTCATCCGTCAGTTTGTGAATGACGGGTGGATCAAGGTCAAGAAGGTGGACGGTGCCGCGAACACAGCGGACCCTCTGACAAAGCCTCTATCTCGAGCCGCACATGAGTTGCACGTTGCATCCATGGGGATTAGGCGTATGCCTGAGTGGCTTTGAGTTATATCTTTTATCTTTTGAGGTTTTAGTATGAGACATGTATATTTTGGATATTACATTGAGTACTATGCACTGGCTAGAAGTCGCTGTTGATTGACTCTAGGCCAAGTGGGAGATTGTTAGAGTTATGTCCTAGGAGCCAATTATTAAATGGCCACTTCTATGGTTTATGTGATTGATGATATTTTATCATTTATTCCTTGATTTATTAATTGACAGATCATTCAGGTTGAGGATCTGAATTGTAGATCTCTGTAGTTCATTTATAATTAAATGACAATAATAAATCTAAAAGGTCCGTAATCTTGATAATTAACAAGGAATATTAATTATCGGATAAGATTAGTATGCAAGTTAAGTGATGATTAAGTTCTACAGATCATAGGTAAGGAGTTGCCAACTTAATTGCATATGTATATGTTATAGAACATAGTACAGGACGCGACCCAGTGAAATAAATATATGGATTGTGTTATGTGTCATTATTTATTTCATTTGAGTTTGATTCTAAGTTTGAGATGGTTCAGCTTTTCCACATGAGGATAGGTTCAATAAATATCGTCTACCGTTGATTCCTGATAAGGGCTGCTATACGGACTTTATTTATGTTCTCTTGAATTGTGCGGGGAAAAGTTGTTCATCAAGAAAACCGTATGTCCCTCATTAATTAACTTAGTGAGCGATGATATCTGTTTGGGCCCCTTGATGGAGATGGATTGTTTGCTAGCAACTGATACAGTCATCTCTAGATCAAGAAACGTATAATCTGCAAGAATGACACATTCCTATCTTGGATTATACGATGATATCATGTGACATAAGAATCAGACAAGGAAATACTATTATTTCTTATGCAGGATTAAAAAATATTGTAGCAGTACACTATTTATGCGAATTGGGAATCATAACGTGTTGCTAGATACCGCTTATGATTATTGGAAATAAATAGCGATTTATTTTCCATGTCCAACAGAGCATAAATCCTCAAAGGGTCACACAAATAGGTTTTGACCATGCGTGCATTATTTATTTGGTTGTATTAAGGAATGCAACAATATGATATGTTGACTGATTAATTATGTACTGTTGCGAACCGTCATAATTAATTAATTAAGTCAAACGGATTATATAGAAATAAATTAATGCATATTCTAATCCTTAAATAATTATCAAATTGTTGATAATTAATTTGTTCAACATGAATTAATTAAAGTAATTAATTTGAGCTAACGGGCCTATATTTAAATTGTAAATTAAAGGTCCAACTTGAGAGCAATTAATTGGGCCACTAATTAATTGAATTAGAGGACCAATTAAATAATTAATGGAGCCCATTTAGGCCCATTTTATGGCTGCCCTAGTGATGGCATAGTTGTAAATTAGTTACAACTTTTTGGGAGAGTGGTTGGTCTATAAAAGGACCACTTTGGGAGCCAAAACCCTAGCCACCTTGCCTTTTTCTCTCTCCCTAATATTTTGGACGAAAATTAAAGGAAAAATTTCAGAATTTTTCCTCTCCACCATTGCTCTCTTAAGCTCATGTGTTGAGCACCTCTTGCCTCCATCCAATTAAATAGTTAATTAAGGCAAAGGGAAGGAAGGGATTAGGCTTAACCTCTCATCTACTAGCATAGATCGAGGTTTTGGTTAATACCTTGGTGGACTTGAGGCCGAGACACGCGTGGTGGTGCGCACAACCTCGACTCGACGGATTCGAGCCTTGCGATTACAAGTTCGCAAGAGGTAGCCCTTTTTCCCTCTTTCTCTTGTGTGTTTGGATGGCTTTTGCACTAGATCTCCTTTGCACTTAGTTTAATTAGGATTAATTAAGAGTAATTAGTCTAAAAATTAAATTTGTGCACTTCCTAACAGCAGCATCCCCGTGGCTCCACCACAGCTTTGGTTAGGCAACTTGCTTTCCAAATAAATTCAATTATTTTTTAATCTATTGGCCAAAATATTTTTTTAGTTAGATGATTTGAAGTATTGTTTGGGAATTGAAAATTTGGCGCCGCTCAGTTAGTATAATGCGAAAGAAATCCAACATTTCTCATCGAGTGAACCTTATTGGTAAAATTTATTATAATGGTGCTTTGCCTCGCAAGTTCGTTAGAATATTAGTTCGTCACGACCCAAAAAAGACAACACAACAATAAGTGCAATTAATAAAAACAATCAATAGAAAATTATAAGTAAGAATTTTAATTGCATCGTAGCCGTTACTATCCTTCTAATGAGATAATTAAAGAGTGAACGAAAGCAATGATGACTTTGTAAATTTATTTTATCCAAACAACACAATCACACGGACACAATACATCATTCAATCACTCATTGTTTCAACATCTTGAAAGGGAAAAAAAAAGAGTTATGCTAATTCCACTAATATATACGATGTATTCCAACTAATCTAAATTAGACTTTCATTTAAAATAATATAGTACTTGTGATGTTTGGAATTATTTATTATCATCACAGCACTGTGTGCATGATGTGCACAATTGTCATTGAAATTCCCCAGCACCTAAAATAAATGATAAGACGACTAAGATAAGATCAAAAGAATAATTGTTAGCTACAATGCATTGATTTTTTTTTTGAAGCAAAGCGGCCTGAGATAGGCCCCCAATGGAATTAAAAGCAAAGATTCAGAGTACATCCAACATCAACCAAACAAAAGAAAAACACAAACTAGCTAATCAACCCTCTAAGTAGCTTAAGGCTACCTAACTAAAGAGGGTAGGAAAAGTAGAGAACCACAACACTTCTAGCCACAAACATAGTCACAGAATCACAACACATATATCCAAACAGACACAAAGACAAAGTTGTAAAAATGAGATAGGACAAGAAGAGGATTCTTTCAACTTGCTTAAGACTGCATCAAGCTTCTGAAGTATCATCTGTTACATGCCCCTCAGAAGTGTTGTTACTCTGGTTCATCCTCCTTTGATTAGCCTCCAGTGCTCTGAACCTTGTCTCCATTTCTGCTTCAAAACCTGTCCAAAAACAGTATTGACACAGAGTGTTAAAAAATAAAGTGTGAGAGCTACAGCCTATACAATTGTTAAAAGCTTTTCTATTTCTCTCCAACCACATATTCCACACTAGTGCAGCAAGTAAAAATTTTGAATAATTCCTATCAGCTTTGTTTAGCTTATTCATACTAATCCAAATGATATCCAGATTGGTACAATTAAGTTGGATATGTCTATTATTAAACATATTAAAACTAACCCAAAAATCTTTGATAAAAGGACAGTGAACAAATAAGTGATCCACAGTTTCTACATTACTACAGAATTGACACTTGTTAGGTCCATACCACCCTCTTTTTATCAGATTATCATAAGTTAAAATTTTATTGTTTAGCACCAGCCAAAGAAAGCATCTAATTTTAAGAGGGATCTTTAGACACCAAACAGAAAAACCTATACTAGTAGTCACCCCTCCATTGTTTAACAAATTGTAAAGAGATTCGACTGAGTAGATCCCAGAGGATTCCAATAGCCAAATAGAGTTATCTCTCTGATCAGAAAAATTAAGATTATTTAGGATAACCATCAAGTCATCCTTTTCTTTCCTAACCTCTCTTGACAAACCTCTAGTTAGGAAAACCTTAATATTGCCTCTGTTCCAGACTTTGGCTAAAGTAACATGATCTTTTCTCTTTGTTTTTTCAAACAGTTTTGGGAACTTCCTATCTAAAGTTTGATCATCTAACCATCTGTCATGCCAGAAATCTATATTATTGCCATTTCCTATCACCCTTTTGGAACCTATATTAAAGAGTGGCTTCAAATTTTGTAGGCTTTTTCAGAAGTGAGAAAAACCGTTTGAGCCAAGTCTTCTGACATATTTAACTAAAATAATATCTTTCCAAACTCCATAATGTTCACTAAAGTTATAGTTCCAAATCCACTTCCCCAAAAGAGCAATGTTCATGTGGTATAAATTCATTATACCCCAACCCTCATGTTCTTTTTTTCTACAAATCACATCCCAATTTGCTAAGCTATACTTCCTATTTTCATTTCCTTGGCAGGAACCCCAAAGAAAATCCCTTCTAATCTTGTCTATCTGAAGTATTACCCACTTAGGGAATCTAAAGAAAGAAAGAAAATAAATTGGAAGAGCAGAGAGAATAGAATTAATTAAAGTAACTCTTCCTCCTAAAGAAAGAAGATTACCCTTCCATTTAGTAAGCTTACTCTTGACTTTATCTATAATATCTCTCCAATTATTTCTAGAGGGTTTTTTCTAACTTAAAGGTAAACCTAAATATTTAATAGGCAAATGACTAATGTTACATTTAAGTATATTAGCCGCATGTTCTACTTCGAAGGTAGAGAGATTGAGAGGTACTAATTCTGATTTAGCATAATTGATTCTAAGTCCTGAAAGATGTTCAAAAAATTTCAAAGCCCAAGTTATTTTTTCAATCATGGCCAAATCATATTTAACAAAGAGCAAGCTATCATCAGCATATTGCAGCTGGATAACCTTCTTGCCAGATGATAAGGTGGGTCCTAGACCCTGAAAATGATTATTCCTAACTCCTTGTTCTAGTATTTTTGAAAGTCCTTCTACTGCTAAAATAAACAAGTAGGGGGAGATAGGGTCTCCTTGTCTCAGCCCCTTCTTACATTCAAAATAAGGGCCTAAATTCCAATTTATCATTACAGCTGCTCTACTTCCTATCAGTAATTTCCTAATCCAACTAATCCACAAATTACTAAACCATCTCTGTCTTAGGGTATTAAAGAGGAAATCCCAATTAACATTGTCAAATGCTTTCTCAAAGTCTAATTTGAGAAGCATTCATTTTTCTTTGTGACAATGTACATCATGTAGAATTTCATGAGCAGCTACTACCCCTTCCAGTATATACCTTTTTTTCAAAAAGGCACTTTGGTTAGGATGGATGATTCTATTGAGAACAGGCAACATCCTATTAGCTAAAACTTTAGTGAAGATTTTGTAACTACAATTGAGGAGACTTATAGGTCTAAAATCACCAATTCTAGAAGCATCAGTCACCTTAGGAATAAGGCAAATGATGGTTTTGTTGAAACAAGAAACATCTAACCTATTAAGATAGAAATCAGAGAAAAGGCTCATTAAATCCCCTTTAACTAACTCCCAGAAATTTTGGAAGAAAAACATAGGGAAGCCATCAGGGCTAGGTGTTTTGTCAGATTTCATCTGAAACACTGCCTCCTTAATCTCTTCTTCTGAGAAAAGTTGGCAAAGTTTGATATTCTCTTCTTCATTAACTCTCTCTTGAGTTTCCCATATATTATCCTCCAAAACTCCTAAAATAGGAGTTTCTGTGCCAAACAAATTTCTAAAATGGTCCATCACAAAGTGTTGAATCTGTGAAGAATTCCTAACCTCTCTTCCTTCTATAACTAGATGTGTTATTAGATTTTTGTTTTTTCCTAATAGTGGCTACTCTATGAAAAAACTTTGTATTAGCATCACCTTCAAAGAGCCAAGTAATCTTTGACCTGTGTTTCCAATTATCTCTTCTCTTTGGTAAATATCATAAAGTTCTTTCTTAGAGTTAGCAAAATCTACAAATTCATCCTGATCAAGAATCCTATCCTCTAAAGCTTCCTCCCAGCTCTTGATATTAGAGATAAGAGATTTTTTTCTTATCTCTCATTTCTTTTCCTAAATTTCTACTCCAACCAGTAAGCTTTTTACTAATAACAATGGTTTTGATATTCCAATTATAGGCCTTATTAAAGTCCAAACTCACTTGGGACCACCAGATATTGAGTCTATCACTTAAATCAGGTTGTTGTAACTAGATTTTTTCAAATTTAAAGGACTTATTAATAAAATTCCTATTGCTTCCTGAATCAAGAATAATAGGTGCATGATCTGAGAAGTTCCTAGCAAGGCTATAGGAATAAGTTTTTTGAAAATATCAATCAAATCTTGGTTAACAAAAACTCTATCTAGACAGGCAAATTGTCTGCTATTTCCACCCCTAGCCTAGGAAAATTTCCTATCCATACATCTAAAGTTCAGTAAATTAAAGAGATCTATCCAGCAGTTGAATTTATTTATATTCCTAATGTCAAATGAAATACCTCTTTTTTCCCTTCTATTTCTGATGACATTGAAATCACCAAAAATAACCCAGGGTTTAGAGATAGCATTTCCTATTGAGTTCAATTCATTCCAAAAAGCTTGCTTTTTACAGGAAAGAACATGCCCATACAAAGTAGTAAAAGTAAATTCTGTTGCACTTATCCTATGAACAAGATTAACTGAAATAGAGAAATTCTCAACATTCCAGTCTATCAAGTTGAAAAGGTTAGCATTGTATCCTAACAATACTCCTCCAGATTTACCAATGGCAGAGATGTATTTCCAGGAGAATTTAGTCCCAAAAACATTCAGAGATCTATTGAAGAATCTCTTCTTCTTTGTCTCTTGAATGCCAATGATTTCAATTATTTCCTGTAAAATCATTTCAGCTAAATATTTTCTTTTACTACTAGTTCCTAATCTTCTAGCATTCCATGTGAGAATCTTCATAAGGAAACAGGAATGATTTCCCTATCATTAGTGCCATTAATGTCATTAATGGCTCCTTGCAACACAGTAATTAATTTATTTGAATCCCATTTCCTAACTTCTTTAACAGATCCTAATCTTTGCTCTAAAGAGGTCCCTAAAGAAATACCCAAATCATCACAAAGAGCCAGAAGCTGCTCATCATTTAAACTACTATAAGGAGTGAAAAAGTTTAAGTTATTACCTGGAGGTATATTTAGGGGGCTAGGAGTAGTCTCCTTCTCTGTTGCCACAGCCATTTCCCCTTCTTCAATTACATCTCCAGTATTCTTCACCTCCCTGTTAGTATAAGCCATCTTGTCACCACTTTCCTATGTTTTAGCTTTCTTCAAAGGAGTGGAAATGCTCATCTCAGGGCTAATGTCCTTCTCCTTCTCAACTGGAAAGTCCATCACTTCCCTTCTCACCTTCAGTTGAGCAGTGAGGGCTCTGTTTCTTGCCTCAAGAATCTCCATTTTTGAAAGGAGTTCACTCCTGGAGAGCTCTCTTTGGGGATCAGATATGGGTCTGGAGTGCACTTGTTCAGCTCTGTCTGGTATGACCACCCTTTGATCTTTCTTAGGTCCTTCTATCAGCATATTTCTCAGTATCCCATGATGCACCAGCTTTTCAATCAAGTCAGACATCTGAGAAACATCACAAGTATAAGTTTTACCTTGTTGCACAGTCCAATGCTCATCTTCAATGTTCTCAGGAGCAATTGGAATCACATGCTCTGGTTCTAGAGCTGGCAGTATCTCCACACTTGAGTCTTTGCTAGCATTGGAGTTGGTCCCTGACTTGTCTTCAAGTCTTGGTCTGCTAGATTGGCCAGGCCCCCTACTAGCTCTCTGCAGTTCCTCATTAAATCTTTGTATTCTACTTTCCTTTGTCTTTCTTACCCAAAGGAGAAAGAGTCTTTTTCTACCCCCCCAATTACTATTCCAGTCTGTCCAGCCAGTCTCTTAGTTTGAGATCTAGTAAGTACCCCTGGACTAGTTTGTATGTTAGGTGAAGGAGTGGATAGAGTAGTAGAGGAAGAAGCATTGTTCTTTCTCTTCTTACCTCTCTTTCTAGTAAGTTTACTATCTAGTTGGTTACTAGGTAAAGCAAGAAGTACCCCACTATTAGGAATAGGTGGAGGAGAAACCACTGAATTCAGTCTATCTTCATCCTGGCTACTCCAATTGATCAGCGGCAGCTTCTTGATATGTTCATGGAAATCAGACATAACCTCTTCTTCTTCCACCACAAAATGAACTTCACTAGATCCACCTTACCAGATCTCCTTCTCACTTCATACCTTCTGAAAGGGAAAATTTGATTCCTTTTCCCCACCTCAACCCAAACTCTAGCAAATCTGCCTTCAATCTCCATCCCAGTAGGAGCATCAGTTCTAATGATCTGTCCAAATCTGAAAATTTTCCTAAGTCCCTCCAAAGACCTCCAACCAAATGGTGCATCTACTATTCTTACCCAAAGCAGTTCTGAATCCGCCTTCAACTCTAATTCTGGAACAGAATTTTAAAAGGTCTACTCACCTTATTGCTGTCAGCCACCTCAAAAACATCATTAGTGAACATCTGATCACGCCACTGCACAGAGGACCCCACGATCTGGTATCTGTGGTTACTAAGATCAATGACTCGGTGTTGATTTGGTGCCGAACGGCACCGCATCTCCATTCTGACATCCAGCAGAGTGATCCGATGATCGGCTTGGATAACTATGCTCCTTATCAGTTATGCCTCAAGCGCACAGTTCTCCTCCTCTTCCTCAAGCAAGATCGGCTCTTGCGACGCCATTTCCATCGAACTAGGGTTAGGGTTTTGAGAGGGAGAAGAAGAAGGGGAAATAACTAACAGAGTGTTTAGAGAAGAGAGAGAAAGAGAAGTTATATTGGGGGGAATGATGATTTTCAAAGAGGCGGATTTTCTTTGCACTGAAAGGGCTTGTGACCCGTTTCATTACATCTAAAGCACACCGGAGGCTCCCGACAGGTGGCCGCCAGATGTCCCTTTCCGCCACATCAAATACAGAAATCTCTCATCTCTTTGATCCGATCCCCTTTCTTCCGATCTTTAAGATTTGCGTTAACTTTGCTAAAGTGTTTTGGCAGCACAGGGGAACGCTGCTCCTCTAAATGGCCAATCGAACCATCTTTTGTCCTCATCACCTCAGCGAAAGAGGCTGGAGCGCGGTGATGTGAGACAGGGACATTCTCTATCCTTGTATGGATTGGAGAAGAAGAACTATCTTGAATTAAATTCAGAAAATCCCTCAAATCATTCCACGAGAAGTCAACCAAATTGGAAGACTGACCAGAGTTAGAACTAAGTTTCCACAAGTTCTCCATCGAATGAAAGTGTTATTCAGACTAAGTTCTGTCACACCTTCGTCGACGGTGATCACTGGAAACCCCAAGCCAAACTAAGCTAGCTAGAAAATTTTGAATCTTGAAGGCCGGCACCTCTATCTGCATACCGTCTCGACACGTCTATTTTTTTCTTATTTGCTCAGTTCTCCTTAAGTCGGTCTTTCTATTCGTCTAGTCTTTTTTTCTATGTGATGAAGCACTTCATTGAAATACACTATTAGAGAGAAACTGAACCTCGTATGAGATGAGTCTTTTTTTGTGTTTGAACATACGTACAGAATAGTGATTAAATGCTACTGATAGGAGGTAGAAAATTCTAGCTACAATGCATTGATGATTTGGTATAGTCTTATTTACTATCAAATATCAATTATTCAATTTCACACCAAACAAAATATTAGACAAGAAACAGATAGAAAAAAAGAAACATGCTGGGTCACTGGTTGACACGGTATACCTTGACTGGTAATTACTACAAGAGAGTTAATTAGCGGAGTAAAAATAGTGAGAGTACCTACTAGGGTCGATTTAGGTTTTATGCAATATAACCTCCTGTGAGGGCCTCGAGGGGTTCAGCGAGAGGCAAGCATGAGTTGCGTTTACGCGAGAGATATGGAGTTTGTGACAGTTTAATCTAGATTTTGAAAGAAGAGATGCAAAGAGAATGGAGGCGAAAGAGAGCTTTGTGATTCTACTTTATTTGTCGGAGTCGGAGGAGAAATGTAGAGAGGCTACAAAGGGGATTAAACTAGAGGAGAAGCGATGTTGCTTGCTGGAAGAGAGAAAGGAATGTTGGATCTAGTTGGTGACCCTAATTTGCACCTTCAATATTACTTTAGACGGAATTATAACAGAGGGACTAAATCTGGAGTATTTGAAACTTCAATGGACGTGGGGAGACAAATGAAAGTTCGGTGATCAAATTCGGATTATAGACAAAGTGTGGGACCTCCGAAAAAATTTACTATTATTCTATGCTTGTAATGGGCAACTTGTTTTAACTCATAATCATATCTAATATGATATTGCGAATTGCTAATTGCTCAAATTGGGTAAAGAATGTGTACTGCTAAGCTACTAATATTAGTACATAATTGTAGTGTAATTGATAAAGATCAATTGACATGTTTTTGTTAGTTAAAAAACAAAAAAAAAAACAAAAACAAAAAGTCACAGAAAGAAAAATAAAAAAAAGAGATATATAATACATCTTCGGTATTATTACTTTTTTAATGAAACGTAGGATTTTTTGAAGATTAATATTATTATGTTTTCCTGATAATCAAATCAAGTGATCGACGATCAACGGATTCATTGCACGAAAATTGGTGGGACCACTTTTTGACAAGAGCTCCAAAAACCAAAATAGTAGGGACCATTTCTTCAACTCTTTTTTAACTTCGATGTTTACCATTATATTTAAATCGCATAGGGAGAGAACAGCCCTCAAAATAACGAGTATGTCAAGGAAAAAGATTCACTTGTTTTTAGATAGTTACTATTTGGGTCCAGCTATCACAAAATATCAGATGAAACTTGCATAACTTTCAACTCAATTTTCCAGAAACCATCACGTTAAAGAATCTCGGAGAACGTTAGCTCGGAGAAGGTGAGATAAGAATGACGTCAATATGATATGAGCAGCAAAATTGGTATTCGGCTGAGATATTGTAGGAAGCATAATTATGAAATGTGTATATTTTATTGAAGTAAATATGATATTAAATTTTTTAAATTTAAATATCTACAAAGAACTTTGAATCCGCACCTTTTCTTTAAAATGTGGCCCTTATTATTAGATTGAATTTTGTTTCATGGCGTGACAGTGTGTTCATTCAACTTCGATTATGCAGTTTGTATAGTTAAAAAAATAATAAAATAAATAAAATAAATAAAGAAAATAAAATTGTGTACCCAGTGTCATGTGAAATCAGGAGACTCAAACAGCTCAACTGCTGGTATAAAGGAAAGCTGGCTGGATTAAGTTCTTGACTTTCACTCGGTTTTCAATCAATCCAACATTTCTACATGCTTCTGTCAGCTTCTCAGCTTATCTTTGAGTACCGAACTTTTTCTTTTTGCTTTTTTTACATTTCAGCAGGTTAATATATAGTAATTGTCACCGTCTAGGGTAGAGGTTACCGTTAATGGTGTTTTGCACGGTAAAGTAAAAGACAAGAACAGTAATGGAGAAGTTAAAGGTGTTTCATTGATCCATCACTAGTACAAGTTACATACTATTTTTAGCAAAGTGACGATACCCTCCATAATGGTGGGAGTGTTCTATATATAGTCTATTTTCACAATAGTACAAGTTTCTGCTACTATCAGCCCAGCTGTCGATCGTATTCTCGGAGTCTGCCAGAGTGGTTACAGGTGCCCCTCGGAATCTCCGGGGATTTGGGGTACACTCGAGGTTTCAGATGTCTCCGGGAGTTTTTGGTGGATAACCCGCGTCTCCGAGGCTTCTAGCACCTCCGGAGCCCTTGAGGGTTTGGAGGCGTCTTCCAGACTTCAGGTGTTTCGTCCGGGACCTCTTGGTTGAGGGCTTTTGTGGGCCTGGACTTATTATTCTTGGATTGATCCCATCTTTTGAGGGCCGGAAAGGCCCGGGTCCTATCAGTAATGGTAGTTTTAACAAAAAGGTTAACATTTTATATGATTGTATTACGTATAAACGCAAGCTGATCGGATCAAAGTATTCCAGTTTTTTCAGATGACACAAACTAACCGGTATGAAGATTTTAAAATATCAGATAGGTAGGCATGACCATATAATGTAAAATAAACGCTACAAGTAGGCCGAGTAAATTAAGGGCCCGGTAAAGAAATAGTCTGGTTCTTTCTGCTCTTAGGCCTCAATTTGACATAATGATGCAATTCATCAAGCCCAATTGAATGGGCTAAAATTCGGAGGTAAATAAGCACTTAAGACGGTAAACAGAAATGATAACTGCCATATGTAGTTTTGTCATCCTTGACACTTGTCATCGTTAAACACAAAATGAACACATAAAACAGACAAGATAAACATATAGACGATCAAAATAAACACTTATAAATAAATAAGTGTTGTCATCTCTTGTTCAAATTTTTATATGCATATATTCAACTTATTTTGATTGAATTTATTTGTTTGTATGTATTCTATTTGATCACTATATATATTCATCTTGTTTATTTTATGTTTTTATTTTCTGTTTAGTAATGGTAAGGGATGACAAAAATACAGATGACAGTAATCAATTTTCGATGGCAAAGGGATGAAACTTGAGATGGTTGTATTGATTTCATGGTACTAATCTTCATTCATAAAAGTTGTCACTTCCAAATAATAAATACGCATATTCAATGATGATTGACAGCATCTGTCAGATCAAGACAAAAAGAAGTCAAGAAAAAGGCATATAATATAAGGTGGAAGTTTTCTCCAAGAACAAATGGATAGCGGAACCATAAATTTCTCGTGCATTAATAAGTTTAATAGGAGGTAGCTAATATATTTTGGGTTCATCTCATTTAATGGCATGATATAGAAAACCTCTCGCATTTCATGTGGACGATTGAAATATAGATAAGGACATTCAGGGCGAAGTTAGAATTTCGTGTCAGCAGGGTCCATAAAATTTTTTTGCTGAAAATATATGTATGATGTAACGTTTAATATAGAAATAATATAATAATAATTTTTAAATAAGAAACTCTAAAATAATTTTAACTTAAAAAAATCATAAAAAATCAAATATATTATAATAACAATAGAAAATATAAAATAATATATTTAGTATACAAAATAATAATTAAAAAGTCAAGGCAATAAAAAAAGTACAATAATTTTCTATAATTTTTTTATTTTTTTCGTAACTTTGCATAATAGGTTTATTGGAAATTTCATCAATACTTATTTTTTCTATATTATAGATATATAAAGATGGAAAGTATACAGAGGAGTTTGGCCACTATTCAAACCACAATATCTCTGATTTTTTGTGGCGCCCGGAATTTTTTTGACGGAAATAGTATTTAGAACTTTTAGTGACAGTTTTTATATAATATCTGAATTGTGTTTTTTATCTTGTATGGTAGCTTTTATTTATAATGTCCTAAAATTCGAAAAACATTATATAGACAAATTACACAATGCGCGAGATTCACGCTAGTATATATATGCTACAAATAATTATTCCTCTAAATATTCCATTCTATTATAAGTTTTTTCTTAATAAGATTCATTAGGGAGGAAGGAAGAAGGCGATTAGTCAGGAACAAATGCTACATGGGCCCCTATGCGATTTTTAAACGTCATTATGCAATTTAAATCAAACACTACATGTCCAGCTGGGTTCTTCAAATTTTTGAGATGGGTCTCTAACTTATTATGATTTTTTTTTAATCAGAAACAAGTGCAACATTAAATAATTTTTTTTTCAGGTGGGTCCATGGACCCACCAAACCCTACCTAGCTTCGCCACTGAGGACATTTGATAAAGACTAAATTATTGAATAGGAGCAAATATGCAAGTCACTATTAAAAGAGAAAGTTTAATATGCACTGATACGATCTGATAGTATATTCCATAAAGGCCCAAAGGCATAATACGGAAAGGGCCCAATAAGTAAAGAAAAGCCTATCTATCAGTGGGTCCCTGTCCGTTGAGGAAAGGGTCCCACTAAGATCCCACTTGATATCCTTGGTCGGAAACGAGGAGACGCATTCCTGACCAGATATCTCTCGTGTCAGAATCCGTTATAACAGACTAGTGACATCTTCATCACGCGTGGAAGGATGGTCCCGACCGAATACTCTCTTGTAACTTCGACCAACTTCGACTAATTTCGTCTTAAGCTTACAAGGTAAAACAGGTTCGAAGAGAAAATCACGAACTACTATGCGATCTTGTATGGAATCACGAAGTTGAGAGATGACTCGTTTCCTCACCAAATAGAGAAAAAATTCCATGAATCCGTCACATACGATCCCAAGATTATGACTAATGGCTATAAATAGGCAGCCCCTATCCCTTGGGAAGGGGGTTAGACTTTCTGTAATTTTCATCTTCTTACTTGTACTCAAATAGTAGAAAAAGGAATAAAATATTTTCTATATAGGGTTTTGAATCTAGACTTTCTCTCTAGTTAAATCTCTACTTTGTTGAAAAATCTTAAGAGCTAGATTAGGGTTATCAACTGGCGCCCACCGTGAATGGAGATCACATGAATCAACCGAGAAGAAAACCCCTTCTTCTTGTTGTGTAGTTCTCCTTGTTCAAATGAGAGAAGGTCCAGATATACAACAAAAAAAGTTGGATTTCAACACGCCATCAGTTTCTAAAATGGCTACAACAAATACTACTCCTACCACCATCGTTGGCCAACAAACAAGGCCCTCGATGCCTGAGACAACCGTTCAACCACCTCCGCCAGGGACAGAAGGACAAGTATCAGACCAATCAAATAGTATATCACTAACACCAAACACTCACCAGACCATCATACCAAACACCCCTTCAATACCAATCATCCCACCCACACACACCCCCAGCCAGCCACTTTACCAACCTATGCCAAACGCATATGTGCCGCCCTTGCAAAACACTCAATACGGTTTCCAACCACAGCCTATGCAACACAACTCTTTCCAACCATACGAGCCACATCAGAATATTGAAGCACCCCATAGGCAATACATCCCACCAAACCAAGCTTTCTTGCAGCCGCAACAACAATATATTCCTACACCACAAGCTTATGCTCCTCTCCAACCAACCAATCACACTTTCACAAGACATTCTCAACGTGAGAAACCTGAAGAGGACCACATGGAGCAGGACCCACAACTGTCTTCCGGACACTCTTCCCCTTCCAACAAAAGAGGGCACTCTCGCTCCCAAAAGAGGGGCCGATCGAAATCGCGGTCCACCAAACTAAGACGGAAGTCAGTCTCGTCATACTCCAACAGGACCAGCTCACCAAACCCATCCAACCGTCGACCGTTGCGGCGAAGAAACCGTCACCATTCATCCTCGATTTCAAGATCGCCTCCTACAAATTACTCTTCTCACAGTGAGACAGAGAGTGATGGACGATCGGATCCTCGCGCACGACATACCAACAGAAAGTCGGCTAGAGGACGAACAAGTCCTTCGCCCCCTCGAGGAGCGTTGGCACAACATGTGTACAGAGGAAGGCCCTTACGATTGAAAGACTTCGCCAACCTCGACAAATACCCAGCTTACCCAGCACAAGATGCACGAGCCTTTGTCAACACCTTCAGAGAATCCATGCTAATCACTGGAGCATCAGAAAGAACCATTTGTCTTGTTTTCCCAACAAGGTTGGAAGGGATAGCTTGGGATTGGTATGCCCAACTACCGCCAGGATCCGTGTCCAGTTATAAAGACCTCACAGACAAGTTCCTTAAGAGGTTCGCAAATGTTCGCGCACCCTCGAAGACCTGCATGGATTTAATGAGTGTGAGACAATACCCAGATGAACACACAAGAGACTACCTAGACCGCTTCTCCATAGAAGCAAATAAATGTGGGGATTACAAAGAAGACATGGCATTACTGGCAGTTCAACGCGATTTATTGGAAAGGCCAGTACAACGGGCCGCAATGACAGAAAAGTTTCCTGACTTCGCAGCTTTCAGAGAAAGAGCCGAACACCTCATACGAGCGGAAAAACAGATCGCTTCTATGCAGAGGCAAAACTTCCAAGGATATACAGGCCACAACCAGACGTTTAAACCAAAAAATGATCGCAGTCCTTCACCTAAGGCACCTCAGAAGCGTAGTCCACCAACAAGACGACAACGCAGTCGGTCACCCAAAAACAGAGGACGTGAACAACAACCCTTTCGACAATACAGAACTCGCTACCGAAAACCTGTGGACGATAACTCTCCATACTACAAAATCTATCATGTGACCACCGAACCACAGGAAAGGGTATACGAAAAAATCAAACATAACAGAGAAGTTCGCAAAGCGCCTCCAATAACTAGACCTGAAGTTTTCGACAAAAACGCTTACTGTGAATACCATGGTACCACGGGGCATCGTACGAGAGACTGCCTCAAGTTGAAAGATGAGATAGAAAGGTTAGTCAGGCAAACCAACCTACTAGAACATTTCCTAAAAAAAGATGAACGAGGCAAGAGGAAAACACAGCACTACAATGAAAGAAAGAACGACCGTCATCCCAACGAACGACCTGCCGAACAACAAGATTATCGAGAATCTGCTGACACCATAGGCCGTAACGAAGTTCGTGCGTCACCACCACCAGTTATGTTCATCGAAGGCAAGCCCAACAACAGTCGGCCCGCCAAACGTTCACTTCACATGTTTCAAATCCAACACAAACAAGAAACTTCTCAGGTGATATCATTCAGCCCAGAGGATTATAGAGGACAACTCCCACATGACGACGCTATCATCCTGATGTTAAGGATAAATAGCGTGCGAGTCAGGCGAATTTTGGTGGACACCGGCAGTTCGGCAGACGTCATTTATTTTGAGGCACTCAAAAAGATGGGGCTCGCCAAGTACCCCCTGCGACCATTGACAACATCGCTAGTGGGATTCACTGGCGACAAACTACAACCCATGGGTACCATTGACCTTGTTGTTTCATATGGCGAATCCCCTCGAACAGTGGTGGCAAACGTTCGTTTCATCGTTGTTGACACATCATCCGCGTACAATGCAATCTTGAGTAGAACATCATTGAATAATATTGGAGCTATCGCATCTACGCCTCACCTCATGATCAAATTTTCAACACCATACAGCGTGGGCATCGCCAGAGGAGAACAACAGGTGGCGAAAGAATGTTACAGGATTACCATGGCCCCTCAGGTGGCCCAAATTGAAAGCCAGAAAAAACACAAAAAGTTCGTGGAGACACTTAGTACAACAACAGACGAACCCCAGAAACGAACTCAAAGCGAAGTCATTGAGATGACAGAACCGGTGATTTTAGAAAAAGATAAAATAACACAAATTGGCACAATTCTACCCCTAGAAGATCGCAACATAGTTCGGGAATGCCTCATTAGAAACAAGGATGTCTTCGTCAATGAAGACGATCCTCTACCATGAATAAATAGAAAAATTGCCGAACACAAAATAGACACATATGAAGAGGCCCGCCTAGTTCAACAAAGAAAACAAAAATTAGGGGTAGAACGCAGGAAAGCGGTACAAGAAGAAGTAGACAGACTGCTCAGAGCTGGAGCCATCCGCGAAGTTGAATATCCCAGATGGTTAGCAAACCCAGTTCTAGTAATGAAACCAAACGGCAAGTGGAGAATGTGTATAGATTACACTGACCTCAACAGAGCTTGCCCAAAAAAACCCTTTCCTCTTCCCAGCATCGACGCAATGGTAGATTCCATTGCGGGGTTCAAATACCTAAGTTTCATGGATGCATATTCGGGATACAACCAGATAAAAATGCACCCCGATAACGAAGAAAAAACCAGCTTCATAACAGAGCAGGGCTTGTTTTGTTATAAAGTCATGCCTTTTGGATTAAAAAATGCTGGCGCCGAATACCAACAAATGGTCAACAAGGTATTCAAAGACGAACTAGGGAACATCATGGAAGCATACATAGATGATATGATGGTTAAAAGTTGCACCGGTCCAGAGCATGTTGAACATTTGGAAAGAATCTTCGACAAAATGCGAACTGTCGGAATGCGGTTAAACCCGAAAAAGAGTTTTTTCTGTCTGTCCAACGAAAAATTCTTAGGATTCATCGTGTCTGAACGAGGCATCAAAGTTTATCCCAATAAATGTCAAGCCATCATCAACATGGAAGCCCCTAAAACAATGAAAGAGGTCCAAGAGCTCACAGGACGCATTGCAGCGCTCAACAGGTTCATTGCTCGTTCAGGAGAAGTTTGCAAACCATTCTTCCAAACAATAAAGAAGACGAAAAAGTTCGAATGGACTCCACAATGCCAAGAAGCTTTTGACAAAATAAAATCATACTTGGCCAACCCCCCAATCATCAGCAGACCTGTCAAAGGCGAACCTCTTCATCTTTATGTGGGGGCATCCGCCGTTGCGGTGAGTGCAGCACTTCTGAGAGAAGAAGACAAGATACAGAAGACTGTATATTTCATATCAAGGGTACTACGCGATGCAGAAGAAAGATATTCTACGGTTGAAAAGGTAGCATTTGCCTTACTCATCACGGCGAGAAAGTTAAAACCTTACTTCCAAGCACATCCCATTAAAGTCATCAGCGAACTTCCGCTGAAAAAAGCCTTGGACAGTCTAGACGTATCAGGACGACTTTTGAAGTGGGCCGTCGAACTTTCAGAGTTCGACATATCTTTCATGCCTAAAATAGCGTACAAGGGCCAAGCTCTCGCGGACTTTATAGTTGAAAATACATGACGAGCAGAAAAATGAACACAAGAATCAATGTGGCAGGTCTATGTCGATGGAGCTATATCAGAGCGAGGTGCAGATTTAGGTATACAAATCAAAGGACCCAAGGGAGAAAAGTTCTACTATGCCATACACCTGACATTCCCTGTCACCAGCAACACAGCTGAGTATGAAGCATTGTTCGCTGGGCTTCGATTAGTCGAAGCAGTAGGAGCTACAAAGGTGAAAATTTTCATGGACTCACAGTTGGTGGTCAACCAGATCAACAGACAGTACGATGTACATGACCCTACTTTGACCAAATATCTCGAAAAGATACGAACAATGCTCGCATCATTTGATGAATCTTCCGTGGAACATATATCACGGGGAATGAACGAAGTCGCGGATGCTCTATCGAAATTAGCCAAAGGGTCGGAGTTATGCAATGACACACCCATAACCATCATGGAAATTTCCAACCCTTGCATCGCACAAAGCGAAATTGCCGTGCTACCGATTCATAATGATTTAGAATGGTAAACTCCTATCTAGGACTATCTTACCAGAGGACAGCTACCAACAGACATAGCTACCAACAGATAAAACGGCCGCACGACGAATCAAACGATAGGCTCCGGAGTTTACTATCCTTGAAGGAGAATTACTGAAGAAAGGGTACCGCAGGCCTTGGCTGACATACATTAGCGACACCAAAGGAAAGGAATTAATCAAAGAAATTCATGAAGGAATGTGAGCAAGTCATCAAAGCCCCTATAGCCTTGACAAGCGTATCGAAAGGGAAGGATATTTCTGGCCAACAATGAAGAAGGACATGATTGATATAGTTCGAAGATGCGAGAAATGTTAGTATCATTCTAGAGTGTCAAGAAAACCATCAACAACGTTGAGCTCAATCGCAAGCCCATGGCTTTTCGATGTGTGGGTAATAGACATCCTGGGTTCTTTCCCCACCGCAAGAGCGAACCTAAAGTTCGTCGTGGTAGCTGTGGAATACTTCACAAGATGGGTCGAAGCCAAACCACTATCCCTGATAACCTCCCAGAAAGTGGCAGACTTCGTCAAACATAACATTGTCTATCGATACGGAATACCGCACACGATCATATCTGATAACGGTAGACAATTCACCGGAACACCCTTCCAAAGCATGTGCGAAGGTCTCGGGATACGATCCAATTTCCCATCAGTCAGTCACCCATAAACTAACGGCCTAGCAGAAGTTTCCAACCGAACCATACTAGATGGACTAAAAAAGAAAATTGATAGCAGCAAAAATGCGTGGCCCGACTTCCTCGACGAAATTCTGTGGGCATATAACACCACCCCAAAGAGCGCCACCAATCAGTCCCCATTTGCAATGGTATACGGCATGTACGTTGTTACCCCAATGGAAATCATTCAGCCCACTTTGCGCACCATCACATATGAATGGAATAAGAACAACCAGAGGAAAATGGTAGAACTTAAGACGATCTACGAACTTCGAGAGGAAGCTAGGGCAAGGATGACAGAATACCAAAGAAAAATGCGCAAAGCATTCGATAAGAAGATCGCACCAAGACATTTTCAGCCAGGAGATTGGGTACTAAGGAGTGTGGAGGCAACAGGTAAACACATTGGAAAGTTGGATCCGGCTTGGGACGGCCCCTTCCAAGTTGTAAAATCCATCCAAGGGAAAGCCTACCGGCTCCAAGACATGACAGGTCGAGAACTGCCCAGTGCATGGAATGCCATCCACCTGCGAAAATTTTATGCATGAAAAGTTCATAACTGTCCCTCTGAACTGAAGGAGTAGTACCGTAGATTAGAACTCCTGGGTCACAGATGGACAAGCCGAAAAGTTTTCTTTTGCGCCCCTCTTTTTCATTTTCTTTTTCGTTTATGAAGGTCGTGAGGACACTTTGTACTTATTCCCTCTTTTGGCAAAGAGAAATATTACATAAGAGGAACAGTGTCTGTACCGTAGTTAAGGACACTACTCTGTATGTAGTTGTAAATAAATAAAGTTATTTTCATTCACTTAAAGAATGCCCACTTGATGTTTTTTTATGTTTCCTTGTGAAAATCAATTTTCACTGTCGTAGTTTATAAAATTTCACAGATGTTAGCCGCGAACACGCGCCATCTGCTTGATGAGAGACGTTAGCCGCGATCACGCGCAGTCTATAAAATTTCACAGATGTCAGCCGCGAACACGCGCTATCTGCTTGATGAGAGATGTTAGCCGCGATAACGCGCAGTCTATAAAACTCCACAGATGTTAGCCGCGAACACGCGCCATCTGCTTGATAAGAGACGTTAGCCGCGATCATGCGCAGTCTATAAAACTTCACAGATGTTAGCCGCGAACACGCGCCATCTGCTTGATAAGGAACTTTAGCCGCGCTCACGCGCAGTTCATAAAAATTTCACAGATTTTAGCCGCGAACACACACTACATGCTTGCTAAGATACGTAGCCGCGAGCTTGCACAATCTATCAAAATCCTCTAACATTTACTAAAACAATCGGCAAAAATCAAGTCAAGATAGTGCATTCAATGCAATAACAAACATAAGAATGAGACAAAATCTGACAACTTTTTGTAACTTCCAAAAACTTCCGTATACAACATATCATCTAAATAAAGAGCCTGAGCATTCAATGCCTACTATGAAAATTTATTTTGCCATAAATAGACAGGTGAAATTACCAAAAAACCCTCCCACCGCCTCTGGTAGGGACGCCTATAAATAAGCCCTTCCACCATAAGGAATAAGTGCCAGAAATCTCCTGCCTTCTTTCTCATTCCCAAAAACTCTAATCAACACCACCACAACTACCACCTCCAACACCATGAAGAAAAAACAAAAGAAAACACCACAGCCCCACCATAGAATTAAAAGGAGAAGTTAGTAGCATAGCTGAATTTAGGGGGAGAAGTCAGTAGGATAGCTGAGGTAGTCTATCATCCTCTCTATCACTACGATCCCTCCCCCACGGATCTTTTTCCCTGCTCACATGCGGGGACGAAGATCCGCTAAGGTGGGTTTGTAAGTACGCTCGACGAGACACCAAAACTACAGTCCGTCAGGTTTCTTCCTACCCATCTCAACGGGAAGTGCGACATTGCCAAAAGTTCAGGATCGCTCCAAAAGCCAGGAAGGGGCTGCACTTTCCACCGAAGATGATCAGTCGCCTGCAACTACATGCCTCGACGACTTCGCGCAGAAGGCCATTCTCTACTACTTCGTGGGACACGCTTGATGTGCAAAGGGCGTCGAACCATAAGAGCAGCTGATCATCTTCCGAAAGAGAATGTGCGCCACCCAATGTTAGCCAAGTTCGATGAAGACATCCGACAACACGGATCAAGCGGCAATATTGGGAGACGATGCGGGCCTCATCCATCAAGTTGGTGACGATGATCAACAGAGATAGCCACACGAAAGGCAACATCTGTTGATTGTCGAAACCTCCTCAAACTGAAGATAGTAGAGTAGAAAGGCAACATCTCTTAATATCGATATAAAATTATGTAAAAGAGGCATGCGCTTCGACATTGTATTCCAAATCACTGAACAAATAAATAAAAATCTCCTCTATTTATCACTTGTGTATCCTGCGTTTCTTTTCTGATACTTCGTCTATCACTACGAATAACCAAACAGTAAATACCAATGTTTATAAAACTTCGTCCTGCAGCAAACGAAACATCGATGTTGTCATACACATAATTCGTATGATTTCATGCAATTCAAATGATGAAGTCACACGAGACACATGAACATTGAACTATAAATGACCATAGAGACCAGACATGTCAAAAAAATAAAAAATAAAATAAAAAAAAGAGAATGACGAAGAGAAAGGCTTCCTAATACCACCCCAAGAAAAGCAAGTGACACTAAGAACTCAGTAGTATAGCTGAATATCCTAAGAACAACACCGCATAAAGTGGAGTTCGCAAATAATAAGTCAAATTTCATGGCAAGTTAAATTGCGAACTCACCAACAAAGGATGTCGTCGATCCAGTCCGTTACAAGATTAGGACTGGCGAAGCTAAGCACAACACTTCGTAAAGAACAATACTGCAAAACGTGAACACTGCAGAAATAAGAACAAGTTTTGCAGCAAGACATTTTCATGTCATAGACCAAGAGTTTTACAGATCCAGGTCTTACAGGATGAATAACCAACAGAACAAACCAGAAAGAAACAATGACGAAGAACATCAAGGCTCCGCTCGAAGAAGTCGAACGATCAACAAAGCCGATAAGCATAAACTCGTGCTCAAAACAGAATAAAATGTAAAGTTAAGAGATCCAACAACGAAGTAGGCATACAACTAAATTTTAGCAAAACAATGTTACTTAGCCAAAAACCTAACAAAAACATAGAAACATTTCCGACACGATAGGTCACTCCTTAACAAGTAATAACCCCAATCCTTCCAATCCAACAGACGTCATCAGAGCGCGGTATATTATGAAAAATCCACGCAAAGTGGAAGTTGTAACTAAGATATTGACAATAATAATAAAGCAAAGATAATAAAAAACAAAAAATGGGCCAGGCAGACAACTTGAAAAGAAACGCGTCGCGTTTCCATAAATAAGCAAGCAAAGTTCAAATCCACGTCAACATGTGAACAACAAAGAAAAGTATCCAAAACTTATCATCGAACAACTATCAAGCCTAACAAAATTACATCACAACTCAGCCAAGTTTCGATAAATATTTTACTATACAAAACTAAGGATCTTCGCGAAACTCAAATCCGGCCTCCACATTATAGTCGTCAACTTGAAGATCCAGGTTCTCACTTGCCTCGTTGAGAGATGTCAACACCCCCTCCAAATCTTCAGCGAAGGTCGAACTCGAATCACCTGGCTTGGTCAAGCTCACATGACTTTTAGAAGCCTGAGCCTCCCCAAAGGGATCTGCCACCTTCTCAGTTTCAACACCCGCCAGACTCACATCGCCAATTTCTCCTCCTTCTTCGTCAGAATCAGGTTCATCCTCAGAAAGATAAGGCACATCAACAGGCCAAGCAACGCCCGAAGTTGACCAAGCATGGCGAGGAGGCACAACAGGAAGTACAACGTCTAAGCCCAACTCCACCTGCTTCCCCCCTTCAGGACCCTGATACATCAACTCACCGCTCTCCTCATCCCAGTAGCAGTTATCCAGATCCACATCAGATTTTAGAGGAGGGTCCATGATGCCGAACTCTTCACGAGTGAAAGGGTAATACTTTCGAAGCTCGTCGTACTTGTATTTCAGCAAGAGGTGCATCCCAGTACAAGCCAGCCTAGACAAAGCCGCTTGTGCCCCTGAAGACTTCAGGAAGGCCCGCAAAAAATCACGGGATGACCACACTTCGCCGCTGTCCATTAAAACATTTTTGCTTCTATCAAAAGAAGTTTGGGTTTTAAGTTTCGTCAATTCCTCGTTCAGTTCAGAAAGACGAACTTGGGCTTGATCGAGCAAGGTAGAAGTTTCAACAACCTCGCAATTCAAGCGATTCTTCTTAGCCTTAAGCGAAGAAATTTCCTCCAACAATGAAGATAAGGCCTGTTCACGAACATTGGCTTCTTCCATAAGCTTCTCTTTTTCCTCGAATAAAGCTTGTTTTTCTCGAGACAAAGCTTGCTTCTCCGCTAGGGATGGCACTATAGCCCGATAGCCCGCTAGCCCGCGTCAGCCTGCCCAGCCCAAAGCTGTGCCTGCCTGGCCCAGAGTGCAACAGGCCAGATCGGGTCAGGCTTAGAGTCAGGCCAGGACAGGCTTGGGCTTTAGAGGAAGCCCATGGGCCACCCGATGGGCTTATATTATATACTGTATAAGTTGATATTGGGCTGCATATCCGGCCTGTGACCACTGACCAGAGAAGTAGAGAACCCTAAAGGCATATACGAGTATACGACAACAGTAGCCGCACTATTCACTTATGATTTCTCCGCTCATACCTCTCTATCTCAAGTCTCAATCTCTCTCAGTGACTCAGTCTCTCAAGTCGGCGATTGGCGATCGACGATCGGCGAGCTTCTGTCTTGGCAACTAAACAGTAAGCTCATCTCTTTCTCCTCTCGCTCTCTCACTGTCTCGCTCTCTCTTTGTCTCTCTCTGGCCTCACCACGACACCACGTAGTTGAGTTTCCGAATCTATACACTTCCATGCTATGTGTGCTTTGAGCCTTTGACCACAATTTGACTTTGAACTAACTTGATTTGACTTTGACCACAATTTGACTTTGAACTAACTCTGGCCTCACCATCTTTTTACATGTCCATATACTTTTTTTTTTACTTTACAGACTTGGTTCTTTGAGCATGTTGCGCTCAGAAATATGCGTGCTGGTGCAAAATAATTCAGGAACTAACTTGATTTTTGTTATAGAAAAAATTGAAAATTAATTAATTTGTTGTAACTTAAAGTTTAGACATCCACTTGAACTTTTAAGTAAATACTCATCTAAACTTTAGTGATTGTTCTTCTACTTGTATTTACGTCATTGATTTCATGCTGCACAATTTAGTTGACACTACATACGTACTTGTCTCAAATAATGTTATTACATTGGATTCTTCTTTTTCCTTCTTCGCACAGTTTGGTTGATGATTCTTTCTCTATGGCGATCTTAGAGACACACGGCGATAGTGGTGAGCAACCTCCAGAAAGTAAGACCATCTTTTTTTTATCTCTCTCGTTCTGTCTCTCACTCTCTCTATCTCTGTCCTATCGACTTTAGATATGAAGATAATCTTACTAGCAAGCTATCATTCAACTTATTAAATTAACCCTTACTTACAATTGATTATATATTTGATACTTCATTTCAGGCGGCATAGCTACTTCTATTTCTGGTTCCATTCCTAGCTCACTCTCTCCTGTCAGGTATATTACTACGTACTTCTATTTCTGGTTGAATACTTGCTGTGAGGTCAATTTGATTTGTTGTGATTTGTGAATGCTTGGCATTGCTATATGATTTATGGTTGGCATTCAATCTACTTTTATTTCTACTGAGCACTTGAAATTTATGTCTAATATATAAGCATTACTTAATGAAGCATTTACTCTAAGTTGATAAACTATTTAGCATGCATTACTCTGAGTTGATTATTGTTGTTTACTCTTGTTATCGTTGTTTATAATTTATAATAGGCAAATGGTAAGGGAAGAAACTCCAGCAACACTGATAGAAGAAGCCCCAGCAACACTGATAGAAGAAGGTAATTGTAGTGTATGACACAATTTAGTTGACACCACTGAAGTACTTGGGGATTACTTAATGAAAGTGTTGTATGACTGGAATTTAGATTTGAAATTATCCACAATAACTGTGGATAATTGTAGTGTGAATGATGGAGTTGTCGAATTTTTGGTCCAAAAAATAGGAAGTGAGGAACTCTTGTTGGGCGGGGAGGTTTTGCACATGCGCTGTTGCGCACATATTTTGAACCTTATCGTAAAAGATGGGTTAGATGTAATTGGTTCTATTCTTGAAAATATTCGTGCTAGTTGTGTTTATTGGTTCAGCACCCAAGAAAATTGAGAAATTTGAAGAGGCAGCAAGGCAATTGCGCATCACTTGTAACAAAAATTATCTTATGATGTTAAGACTAGATGGAATTCAACCTATACTATGTTAGAAACAGCTCTAGCATACAAGGATGTTTTCCCTCGTTTGAAGAAACGTGATGCGCAATACAAAAGTTTGCCTTCTGAGACAGATTGGGAGAAAGCCAAGATTATAAGTGAAAAACTTAAAATCTTTTACGATACAACAAAGCTGTTTTCTGGGACCAAATATACAACATCCAATCACTATTTTTCAAACATTTGTGAGATAAGGTTGACTCTATTAGACTGGCAATTAGACTTTAACCCTACTGTTGCAAAAATGGCATCCAATATGATGAATAAGTTTGAAAAATATTGGAACAAGATACACGGTATCATGAGTATTGCAACTCTTCTAGATCCAAGGTTCAAAAAGGAACTCATAATTTATTATTATGAGAAGATTTATAGGGATGACCATGAGAAGGAAGTGAGAAATATTGTTGATTTATGTCGTGAGTTATTTCGGGAGTATCAAAGAAGAGCCTCAAAGAAACAAGTTGAGGAGCCAATTGAAAGTGAAGGTGTGAGTGTTGGTAATATACCAAGGGATTTTGAATTGTTTGCCCAGAGAAGAAAGAAAATGAGGATTGATATAACAACAGAGTTGGATCATTACTTAGAAGAAAAGCTGATGTCACCAAGTTCATCAAACTTTAATGTGCTGACCTGGTGGATGAGTAATGGGCCTAAATTTCCAACCCTGCAAAAAATTGCTCGAGACATATTTGCTGTTCCAGTTTCATCAGTTGCCTCTGAGTCGGCATTCAGTGCTGGCGGGCGAATTATTAGTCCACATAGGAATAGACTCACTCCTCAGCTTGTTCAAGCTCTTGCATGTGCCCAAAACTGGTTGAAGGCTGAATTTGAAGGTATAATTTGTTTGTATTATATTTTTTAAGTTAAGCATGCAACCATCTCTTGATATACTGTTTCTTTTTTTGTAGAATTAGGAGAGCGCAATCCATTTACTACATACTCGGATGATGTTGATGGAGATGAACAGCAACAAAATGACATGAGTAATGAGGATGACTTTCAGGTAAAGTAAAGAATAATTTTATTAACTATTTAGTAATAGTAATATCTGATATCCAAAGAAAATGTACATTAACTTATAAATTTTTAATTGTTAGGTTCAAAAAGTTTGAGTTTGGATATGATGGACTGATGGTGCTGGATTCTAGATAAAAGGTATACAATTTTGAACTTGCTATATTCCCTCCTTTATTTAATAAACTTAGTTGCTTGTAATTGTATATGATATTTGTTGATATGTGAAAAATTCATTGAGAATCTTCTTGAAGACATATGCCAGGTTTTAAACTTGTATACCTTGAAGGCTTTATGGAATCCAGAGTTCTAGACTGATATTGAGTGCAATAAAGCTCCTAGATAGTGCAATAATAAGCAATAAAGCACAATTTTTTTAACCAACTTTGGGCTATCATTTACTAATAATTTAAGTCTGAAAATGATAATTCTAGGTCATCATTGGCTAAAACAGCAAATAACCCCTTCTTTATTGTACTAAACAGCAAATAACCCCTTCTCCATAAATGAGCCTAATTTGGGCTGTCATTTTATCAACTGCTAAATGAGACTAATTTGTTATGTATCACTGTATGTTAATCTAAATATATATAAAAGCTGTTGTTCTACACGTGAAGTTATATATGATGTTTGTCAATGTGTAGGTGAGATCTTGAGATGTTGCTTAGGCCTAATGTTGCTGACTTGCTGCTGAGCTACTTTTTTTGTGGAATCAACAATGCATTTTGTTGAATTAAACTGTGTTCATTTTTATGAAATTATTTATGCTTGTGGATTTGACTATGTAATTCTTGGTCCTTAGTTGACGTCATTGCTGGTTAGGTTAATTAACTATGTTTGTTTGTTGTTTAGTTGTTTCTTTCATGTTGATGAACTATCTTTTGTGAAAGTATGAATTAGACTATGGTTGTTTAGGTTAATTAACTATTCGAGCTTGGTGAATGGTAATTGATTTAGTTTCATGCTTATTGTGTCTATATGTTGGTTATGTTGTTAGTTAAATATCAATTTGAATTGTTATTTTATATTGAAAATGAACAGTAGGTATGTAATTTTGCTTGTGTGGCATGGTCGGGCCTCTAGGGCTCGGGCAGGTAAGGCGGCCCACAGGCATAGTCAGGCAGGCGCAGGCTTCCAGATGAGGCCCGTTGGGCAGGCAGGCGTTGAAATTCAGGCCCATCTAATTGGGCTCAGGCAGGCAGGCGCAAAGTCTGGATAAATCAGGCCAGGCTTGGGCTTAGTATTTTATCAACGGGCTAGGCCCATTGCCATCCCTATTCTCCGCTATCAAGACGTTCACGCATTCCTTATTATACTTAGATTCACGCGCCACCTTCTCAAAAGTTCGCTTCCAATCAATAATCACACCGTCCCGCTGCTTGACAATGTTTTGAAGCTGCTCCAATTGCTGATCCCGCTGCTCAAGAGTGGAACGAAGTGCAAGGACTTGGTTGTGCAAGTCGGCCTGCACTTCAGTAGCTTTATTCAGCATGTCAGACATCTGTCTCTTGTCGGCTTCGGACGTCTGAACACGAGTGGTTAAGGAGTCTTGCGACGCTGCTATCTTCTCAAAAAGACTCGATACTTCAGCCTGATCCTCTACAGACATCTTAGCAAAAACAGGAAAATGGAACAGGTGGACCATAAATCCCACATCTGATTCCTGTTCACCGCGAAGTAGCTGAAGTTCGCGATCGATCTCGGCGTTCCTTTTCGCCAGAGAAGACAGGGAACTCGTCCAAGCATCGCCAAAATAGCGTTGTTGGTCGTGAACGCTCGCCTGCAAACACCCCAGCTCCATCAACAAGACATGCATACGCATAAACTTGTCATCCATGGATAAGCCAACCAGTTCCTTACTAAGCTGCGGATGCAAATCTAGAGAAACACGATGAATCGACGCAGCTAATTGGGAAACCTACACAATGACAAATTAGAAAATAATATCAAAATAGGCAACTTGTTCTAAAAAAAAAAAAAAAAAAAGGAAAAGAGACAAATGCAAAACCTTGGTTTTGGAGGAATCCACAGATAACCCAGGTAGACGAAGTGAAACCTTTTCATCTTCATGAATCCGTCTAACCTTGGCAAGTCGCCAAAAATCATCGATCTTCTTAGTACGGATAGGGGAAGTAGGAGTTTGAGGAGAAGGTTGGGCAGACTTAGCTTCTGGTTGCGAACAAACTACAACCATAGCGCCCTCCTCAACTCCATCAGAAGAAGTCTTATCCATCGTCTGAATAACAGGAGTTGAGATAACGGGAGCAGTAGAACTTCCTTCCCGCTTCCTCCTTTTCGCTTCTGCATCCGAAGCAGAGGCTTTAGGACCCCCTTCATCCTTCCTTTTCTTTGTCTCGGAATCAAGGGCAGGCGTTTGTGCACGAAGTGGATGGGCGATCCCTTCTTTAGGTCTTTTGGGAACTGTAGTTCGAGAATGCCTAGTGCGATCATGACCCTTAACCTTGAACATCGCACCAGCCGCGAAGACTGTGGCGCGCGGTTTCTTTCTTGTAGGAACCTCTGTCCCCTCTCCTGACTTGCTGAGAACTTCAACTTCGGCTTGTTGATCCCCAGAAACCGCATGAATATTGTCAATTTTCTCCGAAGGGTCTTCCTCCTCATCATCTTCGTCCTCACCTACGGGAATATCTTCATCTTCAGGAGGAAAAATGCGATCATCAGGAGTTATTTTGGCTCCATCCCAACACAATCAATACCCACGAGGAGACTTTTCTTCTAAAAGTCGGATAATTTTTTCATCATCTTCTGAGGGAGCGGGGAGAACCACTTTGGAACATCCGGTCGACTCTCTGTTCCATTCCTTGCGAACACCCATGTCGTCTATCAGCGAGCCTTTGACAAACACGAAGTTCTCCTCCCAACCCCCAATCTTCCTTGGCTTGTTGGCAAACAACTTTGCCGAAGGTCTGAGAGTACAGATCTCACTTCGACGACAAAACTTATAGTAATGACCGAACAAATCCAAAGAGGGCACTACCCCTTGTTTAAGGCCTAGATGTTCGTAGTTAACAGTCAGCAGACGCTCAAGAGAAGTTATGCAGCACCATGCTACCATGTGTAGTTGACCCGGAGGAACCCCAACTGCATTTAAAACTTCGCACTGAAAGCGAGAAAGAGGAAGACGAACCCCACAATAGGGAGATTTCTGAAAAAGAATCATCCATTTTCTTAAATCAAAGGGACGATCCATCGGCTCTGCCTCGACGGCTCGGAATACTTTCTTGCTCACCTTTCCCTTGTCTATTCCCCAAAGAGCTAACAATTTGTCAAGTTTGGGTTATATCCAGGGATAAGATTCGTAGCCACGAGACAGAGGAAAAGCTTGTACATCACCCTCTGATTCGGTAGGACGGTATACCCTCTTAGGCATGATTAACATGTCCATCAAAACCAATACAACAACATCTTTTTAGAAGAGAAATGTATCTTATAAAAGGATCCTAAACAAAAATTTCAGAAAAAAAAAGCAGAAAAGAAAATAGAATAAAGGAAAACCAACAATATAAAGCTGAAATCAATATGGTCACTCATCAGAAAAGAAGTATAATACCTTAAGAAGATACGTCTAGGCGAACAGACAAGAAGAAGTGAAGGTATTCAAGAAGAAACAACAAAAGAAAGAGACGTTCTGGGAAGAAGAAGACGAAATAGCAGGTAGCAGAAAGTGAAGAAGTACAGAAGGTGGGTGAAGAAAAGAAGAAACTCGTTCCATACCTTATATATATATAGAAGACAAAATGTCTGCTCGAATTCTGTGCACCGATTCAAAAAGACCCCCTTTTTTGAAGCGTCCTTTCGACTCCTCACGAATCCCAAAGGAAAGATATGATACACCTTTTCAGCACGAGTTTCAAGAAGTAATGATGAAGTAAACCTTTGGTCTCCTAGAAAACTGTGCATTAAAACAAACGGTTCACGATATTACTTAAAGTTCGTCGTTTACGAACATGCAACTTCGCACTCTCGAACTCGAGGACTCGAGGACTCGTGGACTTGAGAAGTCGAAGACCCAAGTTCGGGACCCTGATTGACAACATATGGGCCGCGTATGAATTCTGTAGACCCAGCTCGCTTCCAGTTCGCAAAAATAGAGAACTAAAAATGAGGCTCTATCCACTAGCTCTGCAAAAGCATATCGCATGTGCTTATAAACTTCTAATGAACACATTCATCAGAAGCTCGAGGACTGATGATACGATCTGATAGTATATTCCATAAAGACCCAAAGGCATAATATGGAAAAGGTCCAATAAGTAAAGAAAAGCCTATCTATCAGTGGGCCCCTGTCCGTTGAGGAAAGGGTCCCACTAAGATCCCACTTGATATCCTTGGTCGAAAACGAGGAGACGCCCTCCTGACCAGATATCTCCCGTGTCAGAATCCGTTATAACAGACTAGTGACGTCTTCATCACACGTGAAAAGATGGTCCCGACCGAATACTCTCTTGTAACTTCGACTAACTTCGTCTGAAGCTTACAAGGTAAAACAGGTTCGAAGAGATTGTCACGAACTACTATGCGATCTTGTATGGAATCACGAAGTTGAGAGATGACCCGTTTCCTCACCAAATAGAGAAAGATTCCATGAATCCGTCACATACGATCCCAAGATTATGACTAATGGCTATAAATAGGCACCCCATATCCCTTGGGGAGGGGGTTAGACTTTCTGTATTTTTCATCTTCTTACTTGTACTCAAATAGTAGAAAAATGAATAAAATACTTTCTATATAGGGTTTTGAATCTAGACTTTCTCTCTAGTTAAATCTCTACTTTGTTGAAAAACCTTAAGAGCTAGATTAGGGTTATCATGCACTATAGTGTATAGGGAGTTCTATGCACCGCGAACTTTTCGGGAATATTTTTGTAAATTGACAAATCTAATTTAACCAATCTAATCTACATATTGAAATCTCATAGCAAACCAAATTTTACAATTTTTAAGATTTTATTACTATTTTTTTCGAATTTTTTAAGACCTGACATTTTTGGAAACAAACTACTATTTACAAATTCCAAAAATGACAGGTTTTAAAAAAATCGAAAAAAATAGTAATAAAATCTCAAAAATTATAAAATTTGATTTGCTATGAGATTTCAATATGTAGATTAGATTGGTTAAATTAGATTTGTCAATTTACAAAAATACCTTCAAAAAAATTCGAGATGCGTAGAACTCCCTATGCACTATAGTGCATATTAAACTTTCTCCTATTAAAAACTAAAATAGTTTAGTGTAATCCTTAACTAATTTGGAAATTGCGTGTTGTTATAAATTTCATGGAGTTATTTTCTCAACAACAAAATTTGTCGCTACTTGAAGTGAAATTATTGGAATAGAATGCGTTAGAGAAATATCACATCAAATAATACTCTTTTTTTATTTCGAAGAAAAAAGGAGCTGACACTTCTCCCTGCGTAGTACTTGTCTGGAAATTACGGTATGGATGGTATCTGTCACAGTACTTGTCTGGAAATTAATTGCAAGATGTGCAGGATATCTTGTAACTGAGCTTACGCTTATCCAAACTTTTGGATTTGCAAGTACGTCCTTGTATGCAAAATGTACGTCAGATTCCTTCCAATTTTCGACCGTATAGATTTTACAATTAATCCATTGTACTAAAAATAAAATTGATTTCTCATTCATCGAAACTAGTTTGAGAAAGAAAGAACTGATTATATCGGTGCATCTGAAACAAGATCTGCAATTCTGACCATCACCAAGTAACTCTAAAGATGTGATAACAGATCTGCCAAGAATCTCTCAAGCAGAAATTACTAAATCAGAACAACGATTAGATTAAAGATGTGATAACAGTTTTCCCTCTTGCGCAAGGCCTAGCAGACCTTGTCAGTATGTCACTCATACCGGTATCGGTTTCTAACAAGATGACATGGACAAATTTGTGAGAATACAATACATTTGCATCAATTTCCATTTGATTCTTTTGGTCTTTTACAAATACAAAGAGATGAACATCAGTCAGAAAATTTAAATGTTTCAGCCACAAAAGATGCATTGTATCAGATCAGAAGTGGGCCGGGCGTCCAGCTCTTCTGCCCTGAAACGATTCCATCGTGGAATACGACCTTAGCTCATAGGCAGTTTTTTTATATTAATTAGAACTAACACGAATCTTGGACCAATTTAAGGGTTCAGATTCACGTTGGACGTTCAGGAAGTGATTTGGTTTCCGCAAGTGGGTATTTTGGGGGGCCATGATTTGTTGGATCTTTTTATTCCTCCATATTGCATTGTTTTTTTTATATCAAATAAAACAGAATATATTGCATTGTTTGTTGCAGAAAATACCAAAAGAAATGCCAGGAGTTGAGCTGGGGACCTAGAGCCCTTATGGACAATATGAATATGAATATTTATATTAATATCATTAATGGTGAAGGGCACTCTGGACCCGCCTTAATTTGATTCCCAGCTCAAAAAATTGACCCGGTTTGAGGCATGTTTTCAGATTATTGCGTAATTGCGGTTCACATTGAATCAAAAGATAATTATAACTTGTTGCAGTTTTGATCAGGCATTCTGTACGAGCATAAATGGTAGGTGTCATTAACAGATTGAGCTAGCAGTGGCGCAGTGGAACCACAGAATTTGGGTGATTGGGTTTCCATGGTTAAAAACTTTCTTCTAAAGATGCAAGGTTGATTTAAACACAGAAAGAAAATGCAGAGAAATATATATATAGATATAGTTCATTCATTCGACGCCAATAAACCAATGTGACCGTAGAAAATGGCTTAATCACTGTTAGACACTAAAATATATTTGTGAGATAGATCAAAGTTAATTACATTGATGACACTGCTAAGAGATCATTACTAGCCTTGAGAACAGATTTGTTGATCCAGTGGTAAAAGGATGCTCTGCACGAGATACCAATATATGTTTTTTTTTAGTGAAAAACCATAAAGACACCCAACAATCCACTCAAATAATTTGGACGCAAATGTACATAACAAAAGGATCAGCTATTTTAAGATCAATCCAAGCCTTTGTGATGAAATTATTTCAATCACTGCTTCATCTTACTGAAACGAAACCCTCACCAGAAACCATTTCTAGTTTTTTCTCGCTTGACTTTTCAACATCATCTCGAAATCCTCTTGGCTGGATTTGCAATCAGCTTGCTTTGGATCAAGCAAATCTTATGATACAAGTATAAATCAGAAAAAATGGATCAGCTCATGGCTTCTGAAATACTATGCAAGGAAGGACGCCAGTGTCGACTTCTGTTTGTCGATTGTATGCTAGCGCCACTGGTACCGCTACTTCTGTGCTTATGATCTTTCTCTTGTTTAATGACCTGAATCAATTAGTACAGGCAAGAAAATATAAATAAATATTTTACTCTGTTTATGTATTTATTATTCAACTCCGCCTATATTAAACTCTACTTGCACTGTTTAGTATAGCTCAGTGACTCAGTCCCAAGCCCGAGTAAAAAGAGGACGGTTGTGATAGGCTGGGCAAGCCAACGTAAAAAACTCAACCATCTCTATGGAAATGAAACCCAGTTGTTGTTGTATGTATTTATTATTCATTATATTTTTGCGATAGAAAACTCTCTTTCAGTGTTAAATTAAAGTACGGCTTTGAAATTAGTATAATTGCTATAATTAAAAATGCTTTCTTTTTTTTAATTATCTGAAAGCTAAGTACTCAAGTACATCCACATCTATCCAGAGAGGAACCTACTCTGCTGCAACTAGCCTCAGTACCGTCCAATAATATACAACTGGTTTAACAGATTTCTTTATCCATGTACTTTGATTTGTCATTTTCCTTCAAATTGTAAAATATTCTGGCCTCTCTGGCAGCTAAGAATCACTAATCTAGCATCTAAAATCTGCAAATTGAAATTGCGAAAACAACTGGAAAAATCCTAAATTATTAAATGACCCAAATATTTCACTTGCACTGGAATAATTACAAATTAAAGTACAACAGAATATGTACCTGATCACTATGCGCATTGCCATGTCTTTTTTGGGCTACAGAGTGTTTGTCATGATGATTTCTGTGCGTCTCTTTTGTTTCCTGTTTCTCATGTCCCAACTCATTTTGCATTTTCTTCATTTTATCAAACTTCCTTGCCTGGAGAGCTTTTGTCACTTCTGCAAAGACAGAATAAAAATCAAATAAAAAAATGGCTAACAAATAATTAATTCCGTCTTCACCTCTGTATCAACAACACAAACCAACCAAAGTTTGGACCATTTGTTATAATCAATTTTAGTTTTCAACTTTTCATCAAGGTCCTCAAAACTTTATAATATCCTTCAAATCTGGTAAAGTTTTTTAATGTGGCCCCAAAAAATTTTTCTGGTCATCACAACTAGTTAGGATTAGGATGAACTATTTGCAAAGAGCCATGAGATAACAAGACCAATTCTTAGACCAAATCAACAGCAGCATCGACAATTATAACTAACATAACACACAAATTAAGTACCTTGAGATGTGATAAGCCTATAAACTTGGCCGAGCAACAGCATATCCTTAGGCTTGAGCAATTTGACACGAGTAACCCTCGCACTGCCTTCATGCTTCTTCTCCTTATCTGAAAGGCAGAGAATGACGAGCGCCACGTAATGTCCCGGGTTACTTTTCATCACATCAGCTGCACTCGTCGGCCAATACAATCTCTCCACTTTCCCTCCCGGATGTTGTATAATAACCGTCGCCGCCTCGGCTGCCTGGCAATTCCCCATGATCTAAAGAAGTTCTCTATTTATGTATATCTATTTATCTGTGTTTCTTTTGTTGGTGGAAGGGGTTTGAGACAGAAGGGAAGAGAGGAGGAGATGGATAGAGCGTATGAAGAAGGCACTCAAATACTACAAGTGTGGGTTTGGTTATGACTCAGACTCATGAGTCAGGAGAGGAAGAGCTTTAAGAGGGACACACTCACACACCCACGCACACTTCCTTCCTGGAGTGGATGGTCTACTGCGCCACGTGGCACAGTGTCAGTGGACAGGCGGTTGGTGTACTTTTGTTTAGGCACGGTTCATGAGGCAAGCCTGAGTGGTAGTGGTGTGCCAGTCCAGCTGAGCAGGCCTCTGCCAATCTGCCTCTCTTTTCTTTTTTATATTTTGTGACTCTGTCTCTCTATTTGTTATTTCGCTCTCTGCACTGTGAACTGTACAGGAAGCGTGAGATTCTTCTATTGGGTCGTTTTGGAACCACGTTACGGGAGAGTTACTTGCTTTAGTTTTACAACATGGAAATACGGAATGGATGAATTATTGCGACTTTGCGAGATCTTGTGTGGCTTTGCCTCTCTCACTTTTTATTGGGAAAAGCTCCTCGTTTGTCCTTGGTGGTGACTGGTGAAAGCATGAAGAAAGTGAGTCCTCCCAAGAGGAGGTTTCTTCAAAAAAAAAAAAAAAAAAAAAGTGAGTCTTTTTTGGGTGATAAATATGATGACATAAGAGCTGCATGAAACTATTTAATACTGTACTGATAATTGTTTCAAAATTATTTAGAATTATTTAAAAAATTACAAGGATGTTTATTTAAAATTTTAGATTAAATATAATTATAGGATGTACTAAAAAAGAATACTTTATATATGTATCTCAGTTAGTCTTATCAATTCTAACACCATATATTTCAGCATTTTTTTTAAATAATAAAGACCTATTAAATTATACATTTTTTACAACAGTATAGCGTATTTAAACTATGAATTTGTTCGCTTACCGTACAATAATCTCCGAGAGAATCGTAAAAAAAAAAATTCAAATCATACGTGGCAAAAGATAGACTTCAATTAAATCTAGCATTCAGCTACTGCCACATTATTTGCTCCATTTCCAAGTGCCGCATTTTTAGTGTTTCTTCCTCTGACATTCACCACTTGTGAGTTGTGTCTCATTTCTTTTCAATCATTTTTTGTCGCAATTGAAATGGCGTGACTTTGTGTGGAAAGTGGTTGCAAGTTTAATTCGAATTTGATATCTACTTTTGTTACTTGATCCTATCTTAACTCCCGGTTTTATTCTGATTTGGTTTCATTACTTTCTATTTTGTCAGCTAAAAAGCGTTCCTTTGAAGATTCGTTCCCGGTCTCTCATGATAATTTTTAGGAGAAATTAATGGTTTTTCTAATTTACTTCTTTGTTTAGAATCTAACGTGTTAAACTATGTCACTTTCCTTTGCCTAACTTTCTTGTTCCTTGTACTTCTTGTAATATATAGTAGATGCTTATTTTTTGAACCAACGTCAATAGAAAAATACCAGCTTGGAATAAAATAACATAAAATATTATATTTTATTCGGGTAGATTACCAATGTGATCTTAAAATTTGAAAAGTGTGAATCTGTTCCAAGACATAATAAAATTACTAAATCAAATTAATGACAGAAAGAAACCAGCTGATTACCAATGTGATCCTAAAATTTGAACAGTGCGAATCAGTTCCAAAACATAAAATTACTAAATCAAGTTAATGACAGAAAGAAACCAGCTGTTCCGAGTTGATCGCTCGAAGTTGTAAAGAATTAAATGATAAAATATCATTCCAAGTGTGGCTGTAAATTGCAGTGCTCGAGTGAAAATAATTAATTTTGAGAAAACCAAGTGGTCGCGTTAATCGATGTTACACGGTGGACATAATTAAAGTAGAGATTAACTAAGATCACAGGGATTTCTCATTATACCGTCATGATTTTGATGCCTGTCCATATAATATTAGTCAGATATGCTTCTTCTGATCTCTGTCATCTGCATTAATTGCCAGATGCTGATCAAGATATTCTGCATAACTTCATCCATTTAGTTTCTCAAAAAACAAGGATTAAAAATCCCTAACAAACATGGCACAGAATCAACACCAGCTCTGCTAAAAAACAAGTATTTTAAATTATGTTTTTTTTACAAATATTTTAAATCTCGCTCTAGTTAAGAACAAAGGATATTATACATACTGTCGCCGTCCTGAATTTTATATCATCACAAGCTTTTGGCACTTTCAGCATATATATATAGAGTTTTGTTATGGTGAGTTGCAACTCACCAAAGGGTCGGTGAGTTGCGACCAAAACTCCTAAATATAGTTCAAAACGATCGATCCAAACCGTCCAATATGATCTCCCTATTAAAATCTCCATGCAGACCAAATTTTATAATTTTTTAAAATTTTTAAGTATTTTTTTGAAATTTTAGAAAATCATTAATCTAATTAGTTCTGAACCGTTCAAAAACAGCAGTTTTTAAAAATCCGAAAAAAATATTTAAAAATCTCAAAAAAATATAAAATTTGGTCAGCATGGAGATTTTAATAGGAAAATCATATTGAACGGTTTGAATCGGTCATTTTAAACTATATATAACAGTTTTGATCGCAACTCACCGACCCTTTGGTGAGTTGCAACTCACCATAGCAAAACTCTATATATATATATATATATATATAAAAGAGAAGGAAGGTCAAGCTCTTATCTTTTATAATGAATATAAATAACAAAATCTTTTAGCCAACGGCTAATTAAGAAAGTGAAATAAAATTGAAAACTAAAAAAGAAAAAAGTAAACAAACTAGCATCTTGATATCATCACAAAGCTTTCGGTTTCAAGTTTTCCAAAACAGAGAAATCAAAAAAAGAAGAAGTTAATAGACGTGTTTATTTCTGTTTAAACATGTGTTCCAATTGAAAAGAATATTCATTTTACTTAACACAAGTGTAAATTTTAGCGGGATTATAATAGTTAGCATGCAAAATACAATTTCAAATAAAATGCCTTTGACCAATGTCAAAATAAGTCATAGTTGCTTTTAAATAAAAAAAAAACGAGTGTTGATTTACATACAAGTATGAAGTATGCATATATCCTTACTGCTTATAAAAGTATCCATAAAAAAATCATAACAATTATATCTAGATGGTGAAAATAATTTTTATATTAACTATTGATTATTAATTTATGTAATTTGATCTGATTTGTAATCTAGGTCTTGATTTCAAATGAAATATCAGACTTTTTATTTGGAAAAGAATAAAGTTGTTACTAAATTGATTGTTTATTCAAAAAAATAAAAGACTAAATAATTGATTTTACAATATTTGTATTACCTAACATGTAAACTGCTATAAAAAAAATAAATCAATTAATTTTTTTTATTTGCCCATCGAGGACATCTTTTGCTAGTATTCTATAACTGAGTGTCCACTCTAATTTCTGGCAAAAAATTAGTGCACACTTTGGAGCAGATAGCAAAATTTGTGAGGCATATAGAGCGTAATTTCGGGAGGTATTTATTTTGACACAAAAATATAAGAAATCTGCGACTGTTCTTTACGAATTGCTCAGTCATATTAATGAGCACAACCAGAAATGGATTAGGTCTAACCGTCTAAGAGTTCGGACAAATGCTTGGACAAAAGTTTCAGAAAATATGGTTGAAGTAATAAATATAAATTAAAAAAATATTAGCCTAATTTTGTTTGTGCTTAGGCTCATTAGACTACGATACTTTAACTTTTCATTCGTGTCCAGATTTTATTTAAAATTTGAATTTACCACTGAGAGAATAATCGTTGTATTTTTTTATTTGCACTATCTTATTCTCAACATATTTATGATCTATATATGGAGATAGTTATCAGGCTGATTTATAGTTTTTATTACCAATCATAGTTTCGTCCACTTTAAACTAAATGAGCCAGAAAGCGATTAAAAAAGGGAAAAAGTTTCGTACAAATTTAAAATTCTATTAAATCTAATTAAATCGGAGCACCAAATTCTTACTCAACCTTTTTTCGTTTTAAGTTTCAAAAAAAAAAAAACCTTTTTTCGTTTTCGTTTTCTTTTTTTTCTTTTTTTTTTTTTTTTTGATAACCGACCGTAGGCACCTTTTTTCGTTTTCGCCACCTCCCCTCTCCGTAGCCGTACTAAAAGAAGTACTTCATGTAAATATGTTTCCTTGATTTACGTTTTTAACATTCAAGCGCTTTGCTTTCCGTATTTCAGAACACAATTTGGCATTTTCTTTAGTTCCTTTAGCCGCAGTTTTGGACCGGCGGGAGTGCCAATCATGAAGTAAGATTATTAATCGAGTATATTAAAAGGAGATGCCGATCGAGTCTTTCGGAAGATACATAAAACGCTCTTCATACTTTCTAGGATTTTGAGGAAAATTATTTTTTGTCTAGTATTAATAGGCAACGTACCTTGAGCAGAGCTCGTGAGTTTGAACCTGATTGAAAATTTAAATTTTAGAAAAAACAAGTTATACTATTGTTCTTTCCCGGATTGGCATCCTCGACAGCCTAATAAAACGGCTGTACCAAACAATCGAGTGTTTTTTTTAATATTTAAAAATTTTAAAATTCAAATGCTGAATTCAAACCGTTGATCTTGTTCAATTTTACGAGCGATGGGTTTTCATATAAGTTTTATAAACTTTGGAGTCGATTTGATACTTGATTAAGTGACTAAATTATTAACGTATTAGAATTAATCCGTGATAGTTAACCAGATTCGTTCATTTGTTGACTACTTGATCTAGTATCTAATCGACTTCAAAGTTTATAAAATTTAGATCGCCCTTAAAATTAAACAAGATCAACGATTTGAATTCAGTATTTGAATTTTAAAATTTTTAAATATTAAAAAAAAACACTCGGCTGTTTGGTACAGCCGCTTTATTCGGCAGTCGAGGATGCCAATCCGTTCTTTTCCAGTCATTGTTAATTATTGTTAGCTCAAATTTGACCCTCAATTCGAACAAAATATAAATCAAATCAAATTCAAATATTTAATTACTTCATTTGTCATCGGGTCCCTTTGTTGGCAAATATGAAAGAAAAGGTCTAACTACAATGTGGGACCATTATTTCACTAACGTGGGGCCGTGGGGGCATGCAGTCACGTAATAATAACCATACACATGTTTCAGAAAGAGTATTAATTTGTTGCTTAGTGCACAACTTGAGCTTTTAAGATTAAAATTTCAGAGAACCAATATTTGTTTAATGCCCCCCTTTAGTCTAACAATAGGAGTATTATAATATAATAATCCAATTAAAGATAGTCAAGTGGCACTGGCTTTTCCTCTTGTTTTCTGAATTGGAACAATTTGGTCATAATCATATCAAACAAAACTCAAACCTAGTAGGCATAGGCGAGGCCAGAAAAAATTTAATGGGGTTCAAGAACAATATTGATTGTTAATTTTTATACACACATAATTATATATTTAGCATAAATTACAATTGATGGGGTTAATACTAGAATTATTTTATATTTTTACGGGGGTCAACTACGATTTTATAAAGAAAAATATCTATATAATACAAAAAAATATGTTGTAAATGTGCATAGCTAGAAAATAAATGGGTGACATTGCACCCCATTTAATGAATGTGGTTTCGCCTATGCTAGTAGGGTTTGGTCAACATATCAACTTTATAGGGTATGGTCAACATATCAACTTTATAAATTTATAGTACCAATCCTTTATGTACTATTGGACACAGTACTTGTATATGTTTATTTACCTATTCTGTAATTATTGTTAAAAAAAAAACAAAATCTAACTCGCAATTGATTAATTTGATGGGCATCTATGGTCGTGCAAAATATATAAAAAAGAAAAGCCCATTGAAATATAAGAAAATTTCATATAATAAAGTTCCATTAAATGAAAAGATAAACGATCTTCAATTAAGCCATGCCTCCGTTGCAAACGAACAAACTAAATGCGCATCTGACAGATGAGATGACATAACTACGACACCACGGTATGGCTAGTCTACCATTTCAAATTTTAATGAGACAGGATTACAAGTCCAGACATTTCGTTTTTCTTCTCGAAAAAGATCTCTGCAGGTGCATATGGCTAAGATATTGTTTAAGCATTTCCCTTGCATAGTTTTTTACTTTTTTAGGGTGCGTTTGGCACCGTTGGGTTAGTGACTGACCTTTTCCGATGTTAGTTTACTGAATGAAAATGGATTAGTAGAGGTTAGCACTAATCTTTCGCTAATCCACTAACTCAATGGAAGGGTGAGTTCGTCGGTTAGCAACTCGAAGGTTAGTGTTAATTTGGTATTAATAATGATAATTGATATTAATTATAATAATTAATAATAATAATTTATTATATAATAATTAATTAATAATTAATTAATAATAGATAATAATAATAGTTTAAAATAATGATTTATTACGTAATTAATAATTAATGAATAATAATTCATAATTCATTAAAATGAATATTAATTAATATTTAATAATTAATAATAGTTAATCATTAATACTAATTAACAATTAATAAATAGTAATTGATATTTAATAATAAATAATAAGTACTAATTAATAATGATTATAAAATTTTAAAATAAAAATTAATATAATAATTACAATAATAATGATAAAAAATAATTAATAATAAAAATAATTAATAAGTAATAATTATAATTATTTATTTAATAATTAATAGTTAATCATTAATAATAAATATTTAAATAAATAATAATTAATAACAATAAATAATTAAATAAATAATAATTAGTAACTAATTAATAATTCAAAATAAATAATAATATTAATTAACAATTAATTAATAATTAGGTAATATTTATAATAATTAATAATTGTTATTGTAATATTACTTATTTATTAATAATTAATGAGGATTAATAATAATTAGTAATTAATAATTAATAATAGTCAATATAATAATAATTAAAGTAATTAATAATTCAAAATAAATAAAAAGAATAATTAATAATTATGTTAATATTTATAATAATTAATAATAGTTATTGTAATATTAATTATTTATTAAAAATTAATGAGGATTAATAATAATTAGTAATTAATAATTATTAATAGTTAACAATTAATATAATAATAATTAAAGTAATTAATAATTCAAAATAAATAATATTAATAATTAATAATTGATAATAGTTATAGTAATAATAAATAAATTTAAATAATCCTTAATGTAAAATTATAGTAATAACGATATTCAATAATTGTTATTATAATAATGATAATAATAATTAATAATGGTTTATTTTTTATAATTTATAGTTAATAATTAATAATAATAATTTTTATTAAAATTAATAGTTATTAATAACTACTAATTAATAATAGTTAACAATAAATGCACCACTAATATTTGCTAAGTTTAAAATACTAAACTCAACATACCGCGCCAAATAACATTTACTAATTTTAAGTTAGCACGAACCCCATCAAATCAGTACCCTCACCATTCTACCCCTCTAACACCAAAAAGTACTAACCTTATACCACTAACCATACTAACCAATGTTTTGCCAAACGCACCCTTACTCTCTAGGAATCTGACTAAGTGTTTCATTTTTTTCTTTGTTATTCTATTTGGATGTTTGCCGCACCCGCATAAGTAATACTGGGACCAGTATCATCTGCTCACCTCAAAAGATCAGCAGAGTGCTAACTTTCGATCTTAATCGTCCGATTTAATTTTGACGGGCAGATTTTTACGGACCGCATAAATTTCGACGGGCTTGGTATTAATCACGGGACATCCATCATTAGTCGGACGGTTCGGATCATAGATTTGCACTCTGCTGTTGTTACCAGAGGATGTGATTCCGTAATACTGCTCCGTGAGGAATTTAGGCATCACAGATTCGTAAAGGATGTATTATATAATTTCTTTTCTTTATTTGGGAAAAAAAAAAGCCGTAAACACCGTACCTCCTGTTTCTCATTAACAGAATTTTCATTTTCTAAATTTTACAATTAACACCAACGACTTCATATCAAAAGTCAAAACCAATCAGAACACTCAGAATGCATCCAAATTGTTCCTAAGTCATCTAAGAAATTGGTGGTCATTCAAATTTAGCGCACTAGAAACATTTGCTTCGCATTTTTATTGTTATTTTGCAGCATTTGTTTTGTATTTACGAAATTACCAAAAATATAACATAACAGGATATGTGTACGTACAATTACAGCAACAATTCAGCTTTTAGAATTAGCCGATGTGTTAATTTTTCGTTAGATTGGAAATTTTAAAATCACATACTGCATGGTGAGCTCTTTATATTGTGAAGATCATTCAAAGTTAAAAAAATAAATAAATAAGTTAGCATTCATTTCAAAAATATACAAACCTGAAATCAGCAATTCGCGCGACACCTGATTTTGACAATTCCAGCCGAAATAATGAGACACTAAGCAATGCTCTGAATTAAAGAGTACATTCTCCATTTTCTTGCTGAATCAAGAAACTGAAATCCTGGCCAGATTGGAATCGAATAGAGTAAGCAACAGTAATTTGTTTTCTAAATGAAATTACAACATTCGTTGGTTTCAAATAGGTAGGGCATCCTAAAACGGTAAAAGTTCACTCAACTTTCTTCTAAAGTGTAGAGTTATTAAAAACCTTTTTTTTTTTTTTTGGAAATTGAGTTTTTAAAACCTCTAAAGCAATCTAGAGATAAGTGTGACCAGCCACCAATCCAAATTTATCCTTTTTTATTGAAAGGTTGGTTGTACGTACTACGGAGGCGAACCTCCTTGTTTGAACTGTGTCCGTATTAGTTTACACCATATACAACTACCATGTAGAATACTAGCTAGTATGCACGTTTCTTCGGATGGTGTACCAAATACATGAGCCGAATGTGTCTAACTTGTTAGATTGCCTAATTACGGCCTCTTTGAAATTTAGAAGTTTGTAATTATCACATTAATTATTTTTGTATTGTTTTGTGTTAATATTATGTGTGTGATATAACTATATTGAATTTTTGTATTTAGTACTCTAGCTAACAGATGCTGCCATCTGTATCGCATTGGATCGAATCGTACATTGAGATCTCACATTGCATTGAATATATTATAATTTATAGGCAACATAAGACCTACTCTCTAACAGTATTTTGAATATATATGGATGCTATCATGTGCAAGAAATGTCAGTACCAAATGCAACACTATTATTTGAAGGATTGTACATGTTATCTTAAAAAAAAAAAGGAAAAAAGAAAACTCAGAAGAGTAAAGAAGAGGAAAAATTATTAGTTGACATTTGACAACTTTTTTTCCTTTTTTAAGAGAACATTGAACATTATTTAAACAGTGTTTTTTTTCACTTGACAAAAAAATATGATGGTACTTATTATCAAATTATTTTTCCTCGATTTTAGTACGATTCCATACTTAGCCAGACCTATCCTTATGTTGCCGTTAGATTTCTAACGGAAAACTTTATCCATCTAGCACGCTGCTGCGTTGCATGGAATAAGCAATCAAGAAGTCTTCTCTTCTACTCTTCTACTCTTCTACCGTTCTTCATTGATTTCTCTATGTTAGTGCCTGCTAGGCTCGCGAGTCCCATAATTTTCAACCAATCTCTCGTTACCCAAAGTAGTCAACTTTGGAGTTCAAAATTCCTTTGGTCATCTCCAAATACACACACCCACATACTCAAATACTCCCATTAAGGCATTAATGAGGCCACGTGCATGTGTTTGTTTATCATGGGGCCAGATTGCCTTGTAGTTCTCATGTTATGCCAATTTCCATGCTCCAAATTGCATGAAGCAAGTGGCGATCAACCTATGATTAGCCTAACATGCCCAATCCTGTCACGATTGACGGGATTTATCATAATTCCGATAAGGAAATTGTACTTAAAATGAAGATTTTGCTTATGCTTTACGGTATTATCACAAATTTAAGGCAATCTGCTTGTTGAAGTAGGCGTATGATAGGTTTTCACAGGTTCTATAGGTACTTTCTTTGATTTGATAAAAGTAGCGAGGTAATAAAGACTCGCTGAACGGCGTTCCGAACAAATCGCAGAGCAAAGTGTAAGTTGTTTCTCTCGCGGACCGAAATCATAGGCGGAGATATTTCCGTAGCGAATTTAAATTTGTATGTGGATTATTTCTTATTAAATAATTCTGTCAGGGTATATGGACTCAAATCTACATTTAAATCCGCATAAAATAAAATATCCATGAAAAAATTATCCTTATTAAAAAAAAAAATCTCGTTGCCAATAGATATACCAAACATTTAGCCGTATTAATTATTTAACTAACAAGTAGTTTGATTTTGATGCTAAAAATTCAAAACCAGACAATAATAGACATGTGTCGTATTGACGTGCCATATCGATAGATATTTTGTGTCATCTCTTTTTGGGAATTGACACGTTTGACAAGCACGTAACATGATACATTATACGTGATGCAGTCTAATACAACACAACATGACAAGAAAAGATAATTTTTATATTTTATTATAAAAATTATCAACTACATAATTAAAATCTAAAAATATAAAAAAAATCTTTTCATTTTTTACTTTTTTTAACATACTTTTAAGTTTTTTCATTTAGAAAGTAAAAAATAAGTATAAAAATTCCAACACAAGTTGGATGTAGTGTTGTATCGTGCTAACATGTTGTACCAAGTCGTACATTATTATAGTCCATATCATATCAGAATTTCTAACCTGTGAACACATCATGACATGACACATTTTAATTATGGGAGAGTATCCTCTACCGACCTTTTAAGGTTGGTTGGATGTCAACTTTTGATCCGAGCCGTTCGATCTAATTTGGACTGTTAAAATTTTTCGGACCTATCAATCTGATATTATGCACGGGGCTTCCATTAACCGTTGAGATTAGATCTAACGGTTCAGATAAAAAATCGTCACCCTGTCAACCTTTTAAGGTTAGCAGAGGATGTGATTCCTTTAATTATATATATCTCTTTTGAGCCGGATGACGCAATACGCGTAATTGAATTTTGAAACACACCACTTGTTTATATATATATATATATTTTTTTTTTTCATATTATGATACATTACATATGTTTCTAAGTTTCTATATAATGAAGAATAAACTCTGCATTAGTTTTGTGAAATTTTGAGTAATATGTACTCAGATTTAGTTTTGTGCCGATCAATTTTTGTATCTCGTATTTGATTTCATCCAAGTCTTTTTAAAATGAACAAATGTTTATTGCGTATACATCGTATCAAAAAGATTCTTGAGAACTTAACAATCAGGAATACATATACGCATGTGAGATTAAGAATTAAAGATATATAATTGGTTACTGTTTATTTGCTGTTGGAGATCTTTAGACCTACAAGCATCTTGTTGGGGGCCTTGAAGCACAATTTCTGCTCCTACTAACACTCTTTTGGGCTACAAACTTGGTGCATTTGTCTTTCTGTAGCCTATAAATTCCAAAGAAAAACAATATCCCTTGTCTGTTCATGGAATTAATCCACTATAATGCTTTTGGGTAGTAATCCAAGTATATATTTCATACGTGTCTGCTTAATGATTTGCCCAATTATTGCCCATGATTAAGTTGATGTACTTCCTGAAAATATATTTAAAAAACAACAATTTGAAGTTAACTAGTAGATCATGACAGAGCTGAGAGCACCATGAACTTTTTGTCCCTGCTTAAATGACATAAGTTTGCTTGAATGGACGTCAAATTTGGAGACTGAAATGTAATTTAGTGACCACTAATTAGGACAATTTGAGATAGTAAAATTATTTTTCAAAACTGGTAACCACCATCTTCAGAATTTATCATCCTCATCATCTTCTGGATGATGCGTTTTCTCTTTTCATTTTAAAAAATCTAACCGCTAACCACCTTTATATTTTTGTCACTATTCCCATCATCCTCTAGATTTATCATCCAAAGCGTGCTCTCCTCTCCCTTTCTAGCACCTAAGTTTTCCTCTCTCTCCACCTCATGTTGGCCTTCCACCCCACCCCCTTCCTCCCTCACATATTATTTTCCTAATTGTCATGATTTTTATGGTAATTGTCCAAGTAAAATTTAATTGTCGTAATTCTTAGGACAATTAGTATTATTTTCAAAAACAGTTAGTATTATTATTCAGATAAATTTTAATTGTCATAATTTTATATGCTAATTGTCATAGTTTTGTATACTAATTGTCTTGATTTTGTATGCTAATTGTCTAGGTAAAATTTAATTATCCTAGTTCCCATGATAGTTAATATTATTTTTCATGATAGTTAGTATTATTGTTCGGATAAATTTTAATTTTTCTTATTTTGTATGCTAATAGTATTGGTTTTTATGTTGTTTGTTTTATTCTGATATTGAATATAAATGTGCTTATATGTATTGTAAATGTCCTAGTTTTGTGCTGGGTGGGGGTCCTCATGAAGTAGGCGGAGAAGGGAAGCGTAAGCATCAAGAGGAGAATGGTGGGGTACGCACTAGGTGGGGATTAAAGATAGAAATGGAAAGGATGAAGATGACACTGGATAAGTACTCCGAATGTGAAAAAAAGATAACGCATGATGATGGCGATGACGCTGAGGAAGGGATGATGTTAGATAATTCTGATTATTTTTTTTTTACAAAGGTACATATTTTTGACCTAGGCGTTTTTTTTTAAATTGATTTATACCATCGTGATGGTCACCATCGCTCGCTATTGTAGAATCCTTGCCCAACGACTCTTAATAGTGGATCCCATCAAATTGCGTGTTATCTCCCCTTTCCTCCCTCTGTCTTTCGCGCTCTCCTCACCCAGCGTTATCTCTGTTCCTTCCGTCTCTCTAGATTTGAACAGTAAGCACGTCTCTTATTGTGTATTTTTTCCCCTTCTTTCTTTTCCCCCTTCTTCGTGTTCTCTTCTATTTTCTTTCTATTTGTCTTTCTCCCTTTCACACTAAACCTCGTATCTCACTTTGTGTTTTTATTCTGCTTATCTTTTGTTTATGGTTATTTTGTTGTTATACGTGTTTATCTTATTTGTTGCATCAGTTTATTTTATTTGCGATATATGTGCATTTTTGTTTATTGTATTTTGTTCACTTTCATTGTTATGTATATTCACTTTATTTGCTCAATATGTTCATTTTATTTTTTTATTTTTTATTCAACTTATCTGTTAATTTTATTATTATAAATGTTTATTTTATTTATTATATCAGTTCACTCTAGCGTTGCAAGTCTTCACTTTATTTATTCAATTTGTTCATTTTATATGTGCTTCTATTTGTTGTTGTATGCGTTCACTTTGTTTGTTTTATATGTTTAAGCTAGATACGTGTCAGAGTTCACATTGCGACAGGCGATAGAAGATGTGAAAGAGAGGCTAAAAAGAAAAAAAAAAAGATGGAAAGAAGAGAATGACAGAGAGAAGAGAAGGGAAAGAGAGGGGAGTGGAAATATGAGGGAGGCCGAAAGAGGAGGGAAACTGGAGGAGAGACGAAAATATGGAGAGCACGTTATTTTTTTTTTTTTGGCGAGTGATGGTCCGCGATGGCAAATTGAGTGATGGCACTTATCATTTATATATTTTTTCTTTTTGGCCCAATCCAAAGCTAGTCAATAAATGAAATTCTCGCCGAAATCATCTTGTTTAATTTAATTACGAAAATCACGTCTAACTGAGTTTGGCGAGACAATGCTTCTACAACAGAAACATAATTCAAAACCACCTAGAAAATTTTAGCAGGTATTAAAATAGAAAGCCTTTCATAAGAATCTTAATAAAATATAACTTTCAAAGACCCTTGACCTAACTGGTTTAGTCCTCGAGTGGCTGAAATAAATTAAAACCCAAATGGGCAACCAAAAAAAAAAAAAATTAAACCCAAATAATCCCTATGCAACTCGAATTTTGACACATCTCCATAACATCTTAAACACGGAGCAACTATATGCATATATATGGGTGTGTTTGGATGGAGGCCGGATAAGAATAAGAATAAGAAATTTTTAGAATCTCGTGCCAATTCTTATTCTTATTCTAATACCATAGTTTTGTTAGTATAAGAATAAAGACCCAAATTTCTTATTCTATGGTTGTTTGGGTTGCACTAGAATAAAAAATTTAGAGCTTATTCTTATCCGAATCCTTATTCTTGTGCATCCAAACACACCCTATGTAAGAAAGCAACAAAGGAGCAATATAAATCATATAAAACTGAGAGTTTTGTCTGATTAGACGACATTGATTGGGGTTGAAGTGGACTCTGTCGCTTGATTGCTCCGTTGAGAGTGATTTGGAAATACTTCAATGCCCGACAGAAAGACAATCAGTGACGGAAGAAAAGAAAAGAAATAAATTCAACAACAACAATCAGAAAAATCAATTTTAAAAATTTAGGTATGTTCGGTAGCGAAGCCATTTTGGGTTCTCCTTTAAAATGATTTTAGTGGGTAGAATTAAAATAGATGGTAAGTGATCATAATCGCTGGATCTGACAAAAACCAATGGTCTTTTGTGTATGGGTCCCCACTTTTTCTTTGCCAATGGTTCAATCATCATTTCACAGTTCAAATTCGCTTTATCAAGTTACGATTTCCGAATCGCTAAATCAATCATGGTCCGGAAGAAAAGATTGTCTTAAGTCTAGTAGTATTGTGCCTGGAGAGATATCATCACACTATTTTGGGACTTGCGAAGTCGACGAATCTTATCCTCAGCCGCACTTTACAAGTTACAGTAATACAAGAAAAATAAAAGATAAATGTAGAAAAAAAAAAAAGGATAATTTCTCTCTTGATTGAAATGTGAATCGCTTGTTCTACAAAACACTAGATATAGATAACATTTCTTATGCAGATTAGCGAAAAAAACACTCAGGTTTAAAGAAAACAGCTAATTCATATCGGAATATTTGGGAAGATTTAACGCGCCAATTTAAATTTTGAGAATAGTCACTGATTTATTATTATTATTTTTATCGGAATAGAAAAACATTTGAAAGATACCTCAAAATCAAGTGAAAAAAAGCGCCACTTCCAAGTAAATTAATTATTCTCACACTCTAATAATTAAAGTAAAAGACAATAACATTAGTGTAATTGTTTTATTTGACTTGTCATGGGGATCGTGATAAAATCGAAGAAAAGTTTAAGAGAGAGAATTGACAGCACCCCATCCAAAAAAAGGCTGAGTTAATTTATCATTTCAAAATGTTTCAAATGCTTTAAGTTATGTTCACGTCTTAGGCTTTTAACTTTTAAACTCAAACTAGTATAATTATAAATAAAACAGGATTCGAAAGAAGTAATTCAATTGCGTCTAATTTAACTATATGTTTGTATAAAAAAACAACCTCTTGAGTTTTTTTTTTTCTAAATTTAAAATCAAGGAAGATGATCATCAAAAGTCATGTACATAATTGATTTTACCAACTATTTCAAGACAAACAACATAAATTTGAAATATTATATGCTTTATTATAAAAAAGGAAATAACAAAATCAAGTCCCAAAATTTTTGTCATCTTTTATATTTATTTTTAATAAAAGGTAAAACAAAAAAGACAACATTACACATAAAATGAAAATTTTATGTAAAAAAATTACCTCTCTATAATTTTACATGAGTTGACATAATGGTCCTAAAAACGCATCATCGCAAACTATAAAATATTATGCAACTTATTGATGTTACAGGCCGGGCAGCCGATAAAAATTTGACACCATTTGACGATTTCTTTTTTTTTTAAAAAAAAAGTTTGCTTTATTTCATTTGGATTTACTTTATCTCACCCTTTTGACCAGCAAAATGGAGGAATGATGGTTTAAGGAATAAAACTAAAGCTTATCCAACCCCACCTTACGTCTACACATCTTTCTCTTTGACCAACATGATAGCTAGAAAGGCAATTCAAGGCCCATTTTAGCTCTGAACTCTCATGATGGTTCATTGCCTCGTTGGTTCTCTTGCATGTAGATGTAGCATCACTTCAAGCTTGAAAGTTGAGGCCATTCCCCTATTATAATTGACCTTTTCCTTTTCCTTTATTTCCCATGCCGCTGGCCTTTCCTTCCCCGTGCACTTCTCTTGAATAATAACAAATTCTTTGTTGTAAACAGAAGCGATGCCCTGTTTCTAAACTATACTTTTTTTTTTCTCTTGATGCAAAATATTGAGATATTAACAGCAAGTCCTTATTTTTAACAGAAAGCACGTCCCGATCAAATCTCATTTTCAGTGCAAAAATAAATCGTACAATATTTAAGATTGTCCTATTGCACGAGCGAAAGCAATTTCTGCTCGTATTAGAAAATTGAGAACCGGGAGTTTGGTGGGGAAAAAATCTATTGGCGAATATATAGGAAATGTTATTTGGATGGTACGTTGAAAAATAAAGTATATCTATGAGAGTCCATCCGTTCAAGTTCATTAGTTCACTATGGTTGAAATAGAGAATAAAATTATATTCGTAAATAGAAAATGTGTTTGGATGTGGCTGAAACAGAGAGCGTCTATTTGCTATTCCTTTATTTTCACACTATCCAAAATGCACCAAACAACCAAGGTTTTTGCTGTTCGCGAACTGACAGTTTTTGTTCGCCTTGTTCGTTGTTTGTGGGTTTTGTTGGAAGAGCCTTGTTCGCTGTTTTGTTTATATTTTTTTTTTCTCTATTAATCTCTTTATCTCTCAAAATAAATTCGAAGCATTAAAATTTGATGTAAGGCAAATTAAGTAGATTAAAATCAACATGTAATTGATGATCCGAAGTAAAATCGATAGTTTTTTTAATTTTAAACTCGTATACTTTTTGGTGAAGTTAACACTTCGTCCTGATTATTATAAGAACATGTTTTTTTCCTATGACATTGCTGCTGAATGGGGAAAATGGTCCCCTATAACAGTGCCAAAATTTTGTTTTAAGTAACCATCGGCCCAGCAAGTCATGTGGGCGGAAACACGAGCCACAAAACCAAAAATAGAAAAAGAAAAATAAACAAATGAAAGTAAGGAGAAGTAGAAAAATCATGTCTTGTACTTGGTTCAGGTTCGGTGTTCAAACCTGTTTCTTTGGACTTGATGGGTCGTTTTGCTGCGCCTCAAAACTTCCTGCGTTCCCACGTGAGATCATTATTTTTACTTTTTTTAATCTTTAGTAACAGAACAGTAAACAATTTTTTGCCCAATAGGCCGGTAGAACTTTTGTATAAACAGTCTAATTAGAAGTAATCTCATCCTATTCATCGAAAAGATAAAACGAAAAAAAAAACAGTATAATAAGATATCGTTCTATTCATGGGCCCATAATTTGCATTTGTTTTAAAGCTTCTTAAGAAAGGCCGGGCTCTATTGAGGCCTATAGTATGCAATTGTTGCCAGAGGTTTCATTCTCCGAATTATTTTTCAAGACTAAAAAGAGAGCTATAAGACTTAGACCAGTACTATATTTCTCTCATCCAAAGACACTAATAATCATTTGTTTTAACATTGGAAGTATTCCCTAAAATCACAATCAACAAGGACAGTTTAAGTTTCACTCGGTTGGCCAATCTCACTAGCCCTGACCGTCAAGTTTCCACGCCGAAAAGTCCTGCTGAGCCTTGAAAAGTGAAAACCACAGCAACACCAGCATCATACTTCTCATTCCTAGTTTCCTATTGACTCGTTGACAAGTGTATATTAGTCAGAATTTTCTGTCAAAGACACAATTAGTCAGTTACAAGGCCACAAGTCCATATGTATGAGCCCATTTAAGAATAAGTTCCAGTCCGCTCCAAGTTGTGAGCACCTTTAAGAAGTATCTTAAACCAGGCTGGGCTGGCAGTGTTCATAGCCTTCAAATTCATGTATTTGTCCTGGACGCAAAATTATATAATGGCGTATTTTATTTCGACAAAAAATTCATAAAATGAGATCTCGACAAATGGAATTGTTATTTATAAAATATAAAACCACGTAAGTCGGAAATTCCATGTTTTGACAAGGGTTAAGAAATGGTGACCGCATTTTGCAATTTGTGTCGACTGGACTGTAAAAATTCAATGTTTGACAATTTCAAAATTCGCCACTTAAAGTTCTTAAAGTAATTTCATGACATTTTTTTTACAAGGCTACACCTTGTATGTCAAGTCTCATTTAAATATTTTTCTGGGTAAATGTTATTCCAGTAATATTTCACTATTTCGCAGAAAATACGTCGAATATCCATAACAGATTCCACATTCATGGACTTGTTTGCATTAACCGACGGCCTATATGCTTTGTATAACCAGATAGAAATAAACATCAAAACAATTAATTTCTGATGCACTTTTTCAACAATATAATTTGATGAGAGCAATATTTCTACTGACCCATTTACAAAAGATTTACCAGCTAAATTGGAACATCAAGACTCAGTGATTCAGTCACAAGATTAAATTTTTCCCTCAGCTAACCAAAAATTAGAACTCACAAAAGATTACATATCAACCAAGGGAACTTGGTACATTACATTGCCTATGATATTAAACAGAAGGAAAGAACTTATTGAGATTATATGGTAGCGCGTAGAATTCTTCACTTCTTGGATCAGTCCTGAAAGACCTAAATTTGTCCCACCAGTGGTATCCCCTATCTTTTCTTGTAGTATTATCACCCTTGTTAAGGGTCGTATCCAGAAAATATGCAACCAAGCCAGCCACAAATGGTTTTGACGAGAACGGTACATTGATAATATCATTGAACTGACAAAGATAAACAAACAAAGAGATATTAGAACATAATTAAAATATAGAAGCATAAGTGCAAGGTTGAACAATCAAAAGCTAAATACATACCCATCTAGCTCCAGTGTGGACAGGCCCATACCCAGCCACAGAAGTGTACTCATTAAAGTACTGTGGAACCGATAATCCCATGAAAATAGAGAAGCCCAGAATGAATTTTGTTCTGAAGCTATTCAAGTTGCAAAACTGAAGAAAGGTGAGCCCCACAGAACCTGTTAAGGACAATTTATGTTAACAGTAAAACCCAAAATAAGATCTTTATGAAAAAATAAATCAGTTCCCATCAATTATTTCATTAGATTTATACTGAATGTACGGACATACCAACATATGCAAAGAGGAGGCAATAAAGACCCGCAAATATAGGCAGTGGAATTGATGCAAACACCGCTCCAAATTTCCCTAATATTAATGAATGGGAAAATGATCAGTTAACACTACTGTCAACAAAGCATTTCATTCAACATAACTTAATGAGCATAACATATAATGGTGTAAAACCAATATAACTTGACTTTGGGCAGTTCTACATACCAAGAACTGAGAAGAATATCATGAATCCTGCAGAAATTTGCACAACACGTCTGCTTCCAACACGTGTCAGTGCCAATAACCCAGCATTTTCACTATACAAAACGTACAGATTCAAAAATGGTAAAATGCCTAGATGCAAATGTTTTTGTTGAAAATTTGAAATATCATGAATGGCGTACAGAAATATAGCTTACACTGAAGCTGTGGATCCAACTAAAGTTCCCCAAAATCCATCAAACAGCAGAGCAATACCCTATATGCAAGGTAAAGTAAAATTAATTTAAAAGAAATCAACACAGCATATAACAACTAGAAATAAAGAGTGAAAAATATAATGTAATCATACTTGCCAACCAATGCCCCGGCTAAGAACTGAAGCTGGTATCATGGTAGCACTTGCACACCTTGAAGCAGCAATATATGTCCCAGTAGACTATTGAAATAGAAAACAGAGCACAGTGAAACCAGAGTAAAGATGTGAATAGTGCCAAACAATGAATATGATTGGGAAAAGAAAAACAATAACCTCGACAAGAACAACAAATGATGCCATCATCATTGCAAAGGCTTCACCAGCATCAAATGTCGGAGCACCCCACTGAAAGGGGTAAGGAATTCGTATCCTGGAATTTTATAACATGATTATTCCCAAATTATATGGTAGATTAAGTCTAATCAGAATGTACAGAAACAGTATTGCATAAGCTCCTACCATGGAGCACCTCCGACCAGGCCTGAGCTATCAGTGCGGCAATGCAATTTAGTCTTTGGTCTAGAATGCCTGTAGGCCCCACCGACAGTGAGCAAGTATGCATAAAGCCAAACAATTGCAACAGAGAATATGACAGCAAACCGATCAAACACAGGTTTGTCTGTGTTTATGACGTGTGGTACATACTGGCAAGGAGCAAGGTAAAGGGGTTATTGCTACATAATTATCAAAAAAAATAACACAGCCAAAATTATCAACAATAATAGAACAAAATTATAAGTAAGAACCTGAAAATGTACCTGACAAAATATTAGCAAGAGAATGATCTCAGGAAGTCCAATTTCGACACACTTAGCAACCTACATTGTTGTTCTATTTAGATCAATAAATCTGCATTTTCGCAAATTAAAACATAGACATTAGATAACAGAAAGACAGTTTTACCCCTGGAAAACCAAGTTCGTAGAGGCCAAATCCGGCTAGCGCAACCAAAGGAACCGCTGATAATGGGCTCAAATATCTGAATTAAAGAGAGATCAAAGAACTAAAATTAAATTTTGAAGCAGAAAGTTCTGTTTTGGACTTCTTGTCCAAGAATTTTAATATGGAAACAAAAAGAGCAAGAAGAAATATTTATTGTACCAACCTGAGAACATTACGCCAAAGACCACTAAAACCAAGAACAATCTGTAGTGTAGAGGCAACAATAAGCGCACCTTGAGTACCTCTCATAATCCTCAAGAATTTCTAAACATGAACAAAATTAAGAAACTTGGACCACAGCAAATCAAGAAGGCATTGAACTCTTTGGAAATGAAAATGCAATGTACCTCATGAGGATCTGCTTCATTGTTGTAACGACCGGCCAAAATAATGGAGATGGTGGGGGCCACAAATGTATAAGATCCACCAATGACAACTGGTAAGCGAGTACCAAAAAAGGTTTGGCACAGTGTGTTGATGCCGGATACAAACAGAATTGTCTGCACAACTTTGGCTTTGTCTTCCTAATTTAACAGGGAAGCAAAAATCATGCGACTAATACTAATACTGTAACATCAAAGAGAATATATTCATATATACAAAGGTGAATTGAAGAATTACATTGTCTCCTCCCATTTGAGGTACAAGTGCGGTGGGGATTATCACAGTGGTGCCCAGCATTACAAGGAAATGTTGGAAACCTAGAAGAATTGCCTCAGCTACAGCCACAAAAAATAAATTTAAGAACTGAAGATAAAATGATAGCAACAAATCATTGCATGAAAACAAATAAAAGAAACTTATCTATACTTTTAATTTTAAAAGAAATAATAATGGGTCCAATTGATGGTGGCATATCAGAGTTTGGTGAAAAGTAGAGAACTATGATTAACCAAAATTCCCCTCAAAAGAGTGTGAAGGGTAATAACATCTTCTATGTGTTTGCACAGTTCTATATGATTTTCTAAATTGTACAACAATCATCAGAGGGGAACCCGGCAGTAGGACCCCAAACTGAAATGAATACTTAAATAAATAACAAGAGTTATTTTTTAGGGTCTTATATAACAAGAGTTAAAAAAACAAATACTCAAGAAAAGAGACCCAAGGATACTACTTCGGTAGATGACTTAAGAATTAAACAAGAGCAAGAAGAGAAAATAATAACAATATTAATGATAAAGAAAAGGGAAATACAAGAAAGAAAGTGCAAACTTACGCCAAGGAGGAGGGCTAGTAATGCAATAGGAGACATTAGGCAACTGATCCTTCACTGGATGTGGCTGTAGTTCGTCTGCCTTTGGTGGTGGCGCAGATCCTCCAGCCATTTTGCTTCACTTTTTTCCCTCAAAAACCACAAATAATTTCTTCAAAAAGCACAGTTCTTTTCGCCAAAACCCCGAATTTGAAACACGATCACCTATGAAAAAGTAAAAGATGGTAACTTTTAAGAAACGAAGGAGCTAAGAAAAGTTACTGCTCACCCCCTAGTGAGACTGTCCTGCTCTCTCTCCTCTCTCCCTCTCTCCCTCTCTCCCTCTCTGTGAAAGGAATCAGCAAAGCACCAGCTTTTAGTCTCCTTTCAGCTTTTCTTTGGTGCCTCTTTTATCTCGCTCTTTCTTCTCAATTTCCGAAAAGGTGGCTTCACCATGAAGAAAAGAATGACATCTCTCCTCTCCCTCTCTCTTTCACCACCCAGACTAAAGAGAAAAAGAGAGAAAATATTGTGACCTTGGGAGGGGGTTTAGTAAAAGATTGTCATCTTTACAACTTGTCTTTTCTCCTCGCTGTGTCTCTGGTTCGATTTTCACGCACCAAAGCCAAGATGGTAGTGTAAAGCATGTACCTTTTCACTGTTGCGTGACACAGTGTACAGGCGCTTGTGCACAGAGAGAGCAGAGCAGCTGAGAGGGATTCTCTCTCTCTTTCTTTATTTGAAACCGAAACGGACAGGAGGAATTTGTAATTTTGCTACTGTAAAACAAATATAAAAAAATATTATGATTATGGTATGGGCTCGCAAGAAGTTATCTTGTGAAATATTAAATACTTCCAAGGGGCCCCCTGGGAATTGATTCGTTATTCTTTTGTTTGTATTTTGTTCCTGTGGTTGTCAACTTGTCACTAGGAACAATTATTCCCTGCTCAGAGGGTGTAAAAAAAATTTGCACCGTGACCCGTGAGAGGGGAAAAGAACAGAAGTGTACCCACAATAAAAAATAAAAAAACACTCGCCCCAATTAGGCTAAAAATTAGAGTGTGTTTGGATGCGCAAAAAATAAGAATTCGAATAAAAATAAGATTTAAATTTTTTATTTTTGTGCAACTCAAACAACACAAAAATAATGAATTTGGGTCCTTATTCATATTCTAACAAAATCATAAAATTAAAATAAAAAATTTAAACAAACACGTATTTCGAGATTCTAATTCTTATTCTTTATTCAACCCCTCATCCAAACATATCCTTAATAGAATAAGATTCTCCACTTACCTGTTTATAAACACTAATTTAATTAGGATGGTGCTTTTACAGTGATTATAGAAGATACTGGATGCAATAGGCGTGTTAATAAGCCAATGACACATTGCAAGTAAGTAAAATGTCATTTTCGAGAGAGGTAAGTTAGCTTTTCTTGCTAAACGTGTCACGACTACAAAATGTTTGCATTGCAAATTTGATCTGAAACAAAGTTTTTCACTTTCCATTTTTCAAGCCATGATTGGAGCCCTTGTCTGTCCAAATCTTTCCTCTCTCATTCAATTGAACAGTCCAAACCATCTAGTGTATAAATATTAAAGGTAATATTTTTGGAAATATAGTTGAGAGCATTTGATTTAGATCATTCATTTTAGAGCAAACACATAAAATAGTTGAGCTACTACCTAAAACATGAATAGCAATAGATGTGGACCAGCGATTAAGAGAGTACGACATCTTCTTGCCATTAGAAGGTTTGCAAATATTGGATGTGATATAGCCTATCATTCGCCTTCAAATTGTCAAATAGATGAGCTCAAATTAATTGCATAATGGCGACCTTAATCTGTCTTGTAGATTACATCCTTTTCTTCCTCCTCTTCAATCGAAATTTCCCAAGAATACAGTCGACTGAATTTTATAACGACGTTAAAGTCATCATTATTGGGTGCACTCGTTAATTACTCCATGTGGTACGACTTAAATTCTTGTTTACATTTAAGACTCGGTTCTAATTTTTTATAAAGGAACCGTTCGCCGATGAATATCGATTATATCAAATTTATTCTTATATATATTTTTTACATTTTACATTAGAAATCTTGAATGAACATAAAACATCAGAAAAAAACTGGAAATGCCGGAGCAATTTTCCATATTAATTGTAAGGAATAAAAAAATTTGTTTCAAAATAATAAAAAAATATTAAATTATTCTTAAATCTAAAGTTCTAAACATATTGATTCAGAAATATTAACTGCATAAAAAAATGTATAGACATAGTTCTAAAAACTCCGAACACAGATTATACAGTCCTAAATACATAAATTTTAATGTCTTTTGAGGGCCAGGTGGCAATTGCCACACCGATAGTTTCCAAGAGAAAAAGACAGGAAAAAATGCGACTAATCCTACAAAACTAAGAAAGAAGAAAAATCTAAGCATGCTTAGTCTAGGAACTAATGCAGGCGGTAATGTCCTTTACCAATGATTGCGGAGTAGAGTAGACATCTTGGAAAATTCAATTATTCCTTGCCTTCCAAATATTCTAGAGCTCGTTTGGATCGGCTAGTAATAGCTTCTTCCTAGACATAAATCTCTCTCATAAAGTTACACACTTTCCAACGTTTTAATCCTAAAATCCTTATTCCTTCCTTATTCCCATACGATCCAAACTAACCCCTAGGTGGTTGATGCCCATATAATTTCCCAATTTTTATATGTAGATTACATAAATTTTAATGTCATTCAAGATTTAATTTGCAATCCGATATAAAATTATATTTTTTTTCTCTAAATAAAGTGTTCTCACGTACAGATTTGTCGGCGCAATCGAAAAAAAAAAAGAAGGAAAGAGATGTTTTCCAATCAGTCATTATGTTTTGTCCGGTTATAGAACTCAGAAACTAAAGTTAGCTTTTAATAAATAATCTTTATCATGTATGTACAATTTCAACCAAAAACAAAAGAAAAGAAGAATAAGATGGTCGAAAAAGAAAACAATTAAAGAGAAAAAAGAGGCAGCAATGATGAAAGTTATGGAACCCAAATCTCCATCTTCTGCCCCACAGGCCACAGCTATAATTGCACCGAACTACACCCCAAATAGTATTAGCTTCCTTAGCACAACCTTTTTCCAAAAGCTCGCCGCACGACTTTTGAAGCAAATTTGCACCGATTAAAGAGAAGCCCGCTCGGCTACCGAGTCAAAAAGTGTCAAACTACAATAAAATGGGTTTGGTTCATCTTCATGGGCTCGTTTGGATCGTATGGGAATAAGGAATAAATAAGAATTTTAGGAATAAAACATTAGAAAGTGTGTAATTTTAGGAAGAAAATATGATCTAGGAATAAGTTATTTCTAGAAAAAAGCTATTCCTAAGCGATCCAAACGCTTCTAAATCAGAGCCGTTAATGTACTGAATATCTGGAAACCTGTATTGTCCGATCTGTTTTTAACGAATATAATTTGTCTGGATGCTCTTAACTTAGATTCCTAAAATCGGAGAGAGCAACAAATTAAAAGGATCCTATAAGCTCCGGGTTCTTCTAGTCACATCGACAAATTGCAGAAATAAGAAATAAGTTCATGCTGACCTTCTGGTACTAGTTGTTACAACTACATCCATACAAATAGCTGAACTTTTTTTTTTTTGCAATGTGAATTTGCAATTTTTGTCTGGTCTTTGGTACAAATTCGTTTCAGGCTTTCCTTACTCAACTTCACACTTGGTATTAATGATTTTTGGCTCTCAACCAGAACTCCTCATTTCCAACTGTGGGACACCATCTGGGCTGCTATATCTTGGTTTATCTGGAAGACACGCAACATACGTATTTTTTTCTAACTGTCCCACCGCTCCAGAGTTTTTTATTAATGAGATATGCGCATGTGTACACTTAAACATGTCTAGTTTTAAACTTTTTTTTTTTCTAGACTTGTATAGGCTGTAGTTATTTTTTATTTTTATTTTTGTACATATTTTATTTAATAAAATTTGCTGAAGTGGTACTTTGTCATCCGACCCTTAAAAAAAAATAATAATAAGTTCATGCCTTATGGTGACAAGTGATGTTGGCCAGAGACTCGTATAGATGCACCAAAATTGTCACAATAGATCTAAGGAGGGATGAAAAAGTTGGGCTGCCCAATGAATGGCTTTTGCTGGAAATGATTTGCATCTCCTAGTAAAGTGAGCCCCTCTTCCACTAGGTCTACACCGTATCTCGTGCATTTTTTGAAATAAATTTAATAGTTTTCAAACGGGACGCATCATCCGTGATTCATCGTCCCATCATTTCTGAAAATGTATTTTTCATTTTTAGAAACCGTTAATAACTATTTTTATTTTCAAAATGCTTTTCCATATCTCTTGGAACTCATCTCTTCTCTTGGGTGTGTTTGGAAGTGGAGTGAATAAGCATTATTCGTGAATAACCAATTCGAGATCAAACCAAACAAGCAACAAAAGTGATGAATAGGTTATTCGGGCTCTTATTCCAATTCGTAGAAAAAGGTGGAATTTGAGCGAATAAGGAGAGTGGTCTGAGGAGAGAGGAGAGAGGTAATAGTAAAATAATGCTTCCAAACATTTCAAAAGAGAGAGAACAAAAAGTTTGACCATGAAAAAGTTGTTCGGTTAGATAATATATCATATACTTTCCGATAAAAATAATTTATAATAATAATTAATATTAATTAATTAATTAATATATTAAATTATATTATTAAAATAATAATAATAATAGTAATAATACTTATAATTACAATAAATATTATATTATAAAGTTATAAAAATTAGTCTTATATGTAACTATTATTATTTTAATGATTGGTTTAATTAATTATTATTACGATAATTATTTAAATAAATTTATTTATTCATTTTAAATAATAATAATAAATATAATAATTATTACATAAACTATTTAATTACCATTATAATTATTAATTTATTTATTGTTGTTAATAATTTATTTATTTATTTATTTATTTTAAATTATTATTATTATATCAATAAAAATATTATATATTTTTATTAATACCTTTTCACTTTTTATATTGCCCGGCAAATAAATAAAAATTATTTATGTTAATTATTATTTTAATAATTTATTAATTATTATTTTATAATGATTTATTAAATAAAATAATATTTATTAGAATTATGGATATAAATTATTATTATTATTATATTATTTTCATCCATTTTTCTAATGAAAAATAGTTTCAAAATAAAATCAAACCATTATTATAGTCTTTATCAAACAAATATTATATTCTTTCTTCTCTATTCTTATTCACAACACACCATCCAAACAACATCTCCTTATTCATAAATAAACAATTTTCCTAATTCTAATTCACAATTCTTATTCATGAAATTCCTTATTCATTCTTATTCACTCCACTTCCAAACACACCCTTGCTTTCTTTTTCGCTCTCCCCTCCCTCCTCTCTGATTCACAATAACATTAACTAAAACAGTTAGTTTTTTTCGAAAACAGTTAGTAACATTAATTAGAACAATTAGCATTTTTTTCCAGCACAATTATTTTTTTCGAGAACAACTAGAACAATTAGCATTTTTTTCCTAGTACAATTATTTTTTTTCAGAACAAGTAGAACAATTAGTTTACCAACTAGAACAATGAGTATTTTTTTCTAGCACAATTATTTTTTTTGTTCAGAACAAGTAGTATTTTTTTTCAGCACAATTAATTTTTTTTCCAGAACAACTAGAACAATTAGCATTTTTATCCAGAATAACTAGAACAATTAATCTACCCACTAGAACAATTATTTTACCAACTAGAACAATTAGCATTTTTTTTTCCCAAAACAACTAGAGCAATTGACATTTTATATAGTAAATGTTCTAGTTAATATATATAACTGTTCTATTTAATATAGTAACCGTTCTATTTAAAATATATTATATAGTAACTAGTTAGTACATTCCAAAAATGCTATCAATGCATCGAATTAGAAAAAAAAATAGTAAGTTATACATAAGACATACATAAAAGGCATGCGCAAAGTAAGCAGAGACTCGCTTATTTTTTTTAACTACGAAACTTGCAAAATATTTCTTTAGTATTTCGGATAGTATAAAACAATAAAGCAAAGAGTGGGATGAGAATGATTAGGATGATTTCATCATTCTCTGGATTTCTTTATTAATGAAGACGCGTTAGATAATTAATGAAGATCCGAGGATGATGGGATGATGTAATCTATGAGATGATGGAAAACAATTCTCGTTTTGAAAAAATGAATTTGTTTTTTTCGACTTCTTAAATTGCGCAAGATGTAACGGTTCTTAATATTTGAGCTTTATGTTTAATAACGAAATTTGTTCATAAGTTTCCTATTATACATGTAATTCAAAATAAACAAACTTCATCCGCTCATTAGAGGAATTTTTCTAGTTGCGAATTTGCGATGCACAAAATGCTGGCCATGGCCCACTTAATGATATTATCTTTTTTTAATCGTGGTTATTTATTTAAGTTATACTACTTTTCCGTACGTTGGTTTCATTAATTTTAAATATTAAATCTGGCATAGTTTTTAATTGCATCATACAAAATTTCCCGTGGTAGAAACAAATAAACGATCCGTTTGCACAGTAGTTTGGTACTACCATGAAAAGGGGCACCGCGTAGTTAGGATTTCGGATCAGCAGGGTCCATAATTTTTTTTGCTGAAAATATATGTACGACAATGATATAATGTCTAATCAAGGTTTTAAAAAAACTCTTTTATCCATTTTATCTCTAATTTATCTAGATTTTGTTTATACCGCACAACCATTTTATCACTATTTTATCATCGTTTTATCATCGGTAAAACGCTAAATCACCATCCAACCACTAAACCACACAAATCACATTTTAAAACCTTGCGTCTAATATAGATATAGTATAATTATAATTTTTAAATAAATAACTCTAAAATAATGTCACATAAATAAACATGGCAAATCAACACATCTATTATAATAACAACAAAAGATCCATAATAATATATCCAATATACAAAATAATAATTCAAGAGTCAAGAATCATTCATCAAAGAATCACCTATTCTATTATAAGTTTTATCTTAATAAGATTCATTGTGGAAGAAGGAAGAAAGTGATTCGTCAAGAACAAATACGACATGGGTCCCTGTGGGATATTTTAAAAGTCGTTACGCAATTTAAATCAAACACGATATGTCTATCTGGATCTTTCAAATTTTTTAGATGAATTCTGACTTTTTGTATTTTTTTTACAAACATATCAAGTTTCAAGCAAAATTTTCATTTTCAGGTGGGTCCTTAGACCCACCAAATATAATGTGGCTTTGCCACTAAATAAGGATAGTTCACGAATTAGCCGAACAACAAAAACCAAACGTGGGATGAACATGCCGAACTATTAATTCGTGGCCTTGTTCTAGCTCGAGCAAAATGGTGGAACAAGGAACGAATAACCCTCGCTCGAACTGCTAATTGCCACAGAGATCTAAATAATAATAATAATATACAATAATAAGTTTGAGAACCAGCGTTTTTATTCTAGTGGCAAAAAACAATGCATTTTCACTGAAGGTCACGGATTTAAAACCCAACTGTAGGATGGGTTGTGACATTTCATTTCGAAATAAGTTGAAGAGTTTGACTCTCATCTTATCTTCAAACAAGTAATGAATAGTATACGGCTGAGAATGTAATCTAGTATTCTTAACTGTCAAATATTAAGTTACCTCCGTGTTATGAAAATTTTCAAACATTTTAACCACTGACATTTGCAGAGGTTTTGGGTCATGATTTTTTTTTTTGGGTACGAGACCACTTATGAAACTAGCATAGCTATTATTAGATGAAGTCAAGGAATCATAAAAACATCTCAAATACAAGTTTTTGATGATTCGGCTCTATTATAAAAATATCTAAATAGGTTCGATGTTAAGAGATTTTGTGCAGGGACGAGTGTCTGCTGAATCGCAACGCATTCATTTCTTAGTGTATACTAGTGAAAAGGTCAGTGTGCCGAAAAAAATCGGTAAGACAAAATTTCATAGTTTAAGACTTTGAGTATTACTATATAATATATAATATTACAAAAAAGTAAAAACTAATTCATTCTATAATAACGCAAGCAATATTATGAATTATATGATTCTTACTTATTTCTGGTAATAATTTCGTTCATTTCTTATGTTATATACCATAATTTTGATAACAAATTAAGTCTATTTTAAAACTGTAGCGACCATACATAGATATATTTTTTTTTGGGGTATTGACATCCTAATTCAAACACCACCATCTGTACCATGCTAATTTCAAGATATAGTTTTGATAGTTTTTAACTTAGAGCAAGGTTCCGGTATCACGCTTTTTTGGTGCCACAAATGCCACATTTTACTTTTTATTTTAAATTTTAAAAATTTAAATTATAATCGTCCGATCCAAATCGTTTATACCTCTGTTATCACTGAATAGCATGAAGCATGAATAACTGCTAGCGAGCTTCCCATAGCAATCATAAATTAATTACTAAGTTACACTCCAAATCTTTTGCATGATAAATTTATCTATCGGATAAGGAATAATATATACACACACACACAAACGAAGATAACATTAACATTACATGACCTTCACCAAAGGACATATATCGATTGGACCATTGCAATGATATGGAGAGGTGATATGGTTGCAATTCCCTACCAAATAATTTTCCCATAATAACTCTCTCTACAAAAGGAGCTCAACTCCGCTACACAACATGAATTAATACGAGCACAGTACAAACCTTGCTAAGGTGTTGCTGATTGACAGACTATACAAAAATAATTCAACATAATAATTTATGGAAAAGTGAAGGTGAATACTTTCGACTGTCAGCGACTGACAACATATATGTAATCACAAGTCAGATGCATAGCATCCAATTCCCTCCAAGGGAAAGTGGGGGACCTGGAAAATTTGAGAAAGGGTCAAAGGGACTAGAATGAATGGGAAGCATGAATGCATCATGCATGATGCGATGTCAAACTACCCACCAATAAGCAGGAAACAATTGCCAATGCCACCTGCTTTTTAATTCCATCCTATCATTTTTTAGTTTTCTTTTTAATAATCGATCCTATCACTTCTAGAGTATTCCTTCTTTTTGCTTCCTTCTTGAACCGCCAAAATTCTGCCATAATCCCAGGATCAATCATTCAATGTTATTCTATTGTATTCTTCTTTCTTCTCCCATCTTGAGCCTCCAAAATTCTGCCTTAATTCCAGGATCAATCATTCATTATATTTTATAGTATATATATAGCATTGAAGCTTTTAAAAAACTTTATTTTTTTCCGTTTTATCGCTGTTTTATCTTAGTTTTGGTTCATACCGCACTACCGTTTTATCCGTTTTATCACCGCATAAATCGTTTTTTTACCTTTTTATCACCGATAAAAGCTAAATCACCATCCAACCGTCAAACCACATAAATCGCATTTTAAAACCTTGATAGCATTAGACCTTTGTTTTGTGCATGAAGTACTGCTGCTCTCATTTTTATTGTAAGTTTGCAACTTGCTAGTGGTGTTTTAGAGTGCTTAGCCCATTAGGCCCACCAAAACTAGCCTGAGGTCGCTCTTGTACTGGTTATATTTACAAGTAAGAGCCTTTTGTCCCAAACAAGTTGGAGTAGACTAGAAATGACATCCCGATTCTGGTCATTTCTTGTATATATGGTTGAATTTTTACGCTGGCTCGTCAAGCCTATCGCAAGTATGCGGGCTTGAATCCTGGATCTCTTAGAAGAGAGCCCAGTTTACAACTTAAGAAATTTTATGAAAGTTTAATGGGCTTAAATTTATAGAATTAGGCCCAATTTTCAAATTTAAGACACTAATGGAATCTCTTTACATTTATCAAAAAGTTTTCTACAGGCATGTTCCGATCAACGAGGTATAAATTAAATGAAAAAAAAACCACATGTACAATTTATAAAGAATGATCGCTTATTCTGTTTTAAACAACTTGCTCACCGATAAGATCCAAACCAACCACAAGAAATGACAATCCTTGAAATAGTAAGAAATAGAAATGAACTCCTTGTGCTGATAACAAGCTGCGGGCCGCAGCCGTCAACAGAAGACATGCAAGAGCAAGTTCATTCCTATATATCCTATTTCTTTTCTTGTTAATTTTCTCTTCTTTCTCATCTACCTCACCTCCCAACTCTATATCACTCTCTGAAACGGACTTCTCCAGTGCCTTCTTTCCGATCTCCAATAGGTTGGTATCAGACGATCGTCCGGTTTTCTTGGTCACGACCCATTCGTATGAACTGCCAAGTTGAAACAAGCCAGAAACCATTGCATTGAATTTTGTTACTGACATGGTGTTTTCGAACATGAGGTATGGAATTACGAAAGGGAATGATTTCGGGGAAGGCAGAATGTTTAACAAAGACATGAAAACAGGCACATAGCAGATAACCCAAATTGGTAATTCAGCCTCTGGTATGAACATTGTGAGAGGTAGGATTATGCAAAATAGTGTGAATGAGTAAAATGGTAGTATGAGCTTTCGAAGAAGGAAGAAAAGGAATACGAGGTTCATCTTCTTCCATGCAGATATCTGTCAAGAAAAAATAAGTGGTTTTACAAAAAAACTTGAGTTATCATTAAATAGGAATGCGAAACATCATGATAGATTCACATCTTTAAATTTGGTATGGTAAGAACCTTAGATGTTATGATAGTTGGAAGGCAGAGCCTGAACAGTTGCATTGGACCGGAGTGCCACCTATGCTGTTGCTTTTTGTAGGCCTGATAAGACTCAGGGAGTTCACATGACACCTAAAATATATAATGTACTAGTTTGTTATGAAGATCTGACAGAAATACAGAATAAATCTGTGATTAATGCAGTAAGTAGCTAGGTTCAGTAGTCATATCTAATGACCAAAATGCAACACAACTAATAGTAAAATAGCAACATATACCTTCACATCGTTTAGAAATATAAATTTCCAGCCTCTGAGGTGGGCCCGGACAGCTATGTCCATATCCTCTACGGTGGTTCTCTCAAGCCACCCACCAGAATCTTCGAGAGCCTTTATTCTCCAAACACCAGCTGTACCATTGAACCCGAAAAAGTTCAAGAAAACACCGTTCACTTGCTGCTCAACCTCAAAATGGAAGGCAAGATTTATGTTCTGGAGTCGTGTCAGGAGGTTCTCGTCTTTGTTTACAAATGACCATCTTGCCTGAACTAGACCTAATTGGGGATTGTCCTGCAATAAAAAAGGCCGTGCTTGATACTCAAGGAGAAACGACTATTATGTTAAGTTCTATACTAAGTTTTAATCAATCACATCTTCTTTTGCAATAAAAATGCAGTGTTTTTTATTAATTGGTAATGTGTAACGCTTGTACAGGTTATTGTGGTTGTCCATCTTCTTTTGGAACCCTGGAATAAAGTTTTATTTGGAATTACTAATTTTTGGAGTTGTCAAACACATTTTAGAATAAGCCGAATAGCTTATTCGGACTATTATTTTTGTTCCAACAAAATATTAGAACTAGATTAGATCAAGCTAACCATCCAACAACAAACCATTCCTTATTCACCACCATTGTTCTAAAATAAACTATTCTATTTTTATTCACCACACTTCCAAACATCCCATTAAATAGTGTTCAATTCTTATACGAGGTCAGCACGAGGCAAAGTGCAGAATCTAGCATCTCCCCGACATAATAAAATAAAATCTAAACCTAAGATTTAATGCTAGTCATACTGAAACATGCTCAGAAACAAAGAAAAGAAGTAAACAACAAAAGAAAAAGAAAAAGAAAGCAACCTTGAAATGGGGTACTGTTTGCTTGAGAAAATCAGGATTTGGTTGAAAATCAGCATCGAAAAGAGCAACAAATTCATAATCTCGGACATAATCGCATGACATAGCAGAATTTAGGTTTCCAGCCTTGTAACCAGTCCTCAAAAATCTGTGCCTGTATATTATGTTTACCCCCCTTTGTTTCCACCTGTTTACTTCGTTTCTAATAAGGATTTGAACTGACTTAACATTAGAATCATCTAAAACTTGAATTAAGAGCCGGTCCCGGGGCCAGTCTAAATTGCTGGCAGCAGAGATGGACTGTTCATATACCTATAGAAAAAAAAATGGGAAATTATTATTCCTTACTGGGCTAACAGGAAGGGCCTAAACAGTAATTGAATTCAGGTTATCAATTTTATATACAACAACATTTCAGAATTTGGTATTACTACGATTTATCTCTGGGCAGTGCCTGTCACTGGTGGTTGCAGGGGGCATATGGTTGACCTGAACTAAATATCATTATTGAGGTTGCTTTGTTTTCTTCTATATATTTAATTAATTGGGGCCAAGCTAATGGTCAAATAATCTTTCTATATTGTACAATTATTCTCGTTGAACAGTTGAGAAAGTGCAGCTTAATTTAATCTAATTGTGAGTGTTCATCTGCTTCTTTTGAAAGCACAGTGTTAACAGCTTTTCCAAAAAGATCCAACAAAAAAACTTTTTTTATTTTTTTTGAGGGACGGGTGGCAAAGCGCCAACTGACAAATTTTATTAATAAAAAAATATGTACACAAAGAAATAAACTTTTTTATTGCTCATAAGTATTATATTAAAGACAAAATTAAAATATCGATCGCATCCAAGGTTACATAAACCTTACTCAACTTATATAAAGCCCTTGTTTTTAGTTGATGGAATAGACAGAACTGAAGAAAAATACTGTTTATTGAGAAAAGGAAATAAAAAATTATGACCACTGTTACAGCAAAAAACTTTTATGATACCATGACCTAATTGTGATTTTTTGAAGTTAAGAAACTGCAATCACTCTTTGCATCCTTAATTAATTGATACAATAATTCTTTCTTCATAAAGTTACTATAATACCATGAGGTTTGCAAATGTACCAACATTAGCATTTGAACTGAAATAACAAAAAAAAACTTTGATACCTAATGATCGATTTAAAAGACCAAAATTTACTATTTTTAGACATCATTTATTTTTACAGAGTTTTGAAAAATGAATCTAAAATATCGCAAAAAGTATGAATAGTATTAAGTCGAGAAGGATAATTTATGAAAATCCGAAAAAATAGTAAACAATGTTAAAAATAATTAAATTTGATTTTCTATAATAGGGATAATGTGGGCACTTTGCATCATCTGTTCTGACATAAGAAAAATTAAATTTTGAATGTTGATTGAAACATCGGTAGGACATTGTTTTTGACCATTCACCTACCTCTTTTTCGTTGCACATGGGAATTTGAACAAGCACCATCGGATAATATGAATTAGCCTTCTTTGGCAGTACCGGCTTCAGCCCCTTGCACTTGATCCAAAAGCAGCCAACGCATTGCACAAATCGGTCTATTGATTGTACAAGAAATAGAACTATGCAAAACCTTGACAGATAAACTAAAGCTGGTGCAATGTAATCTGCTCTGATTGAAAGCCATTGTAAATAGACAGCATGTGCAATAGTAGTAACTTCCTGAGGCCGAATCATGTGCCCCAAATTCCATTGCTTCCAATGCGCATATATCTCAAATAGTAAAGTGAGGAAAGCAACAACAAGGATAATTTTGAGAAAACTTAGTATCTTCCACCTTTTCCTGGTCTGTTCTCTTCTCTTGAAGAAAGCCCTCTGCTTTAGAATTATAATTGAATTGAAAACCGGGGAGGTGAGTCTCTGTAATCGGAGAATCAAAAGCCCTGTCAATTGCTTTGTACTCTTGACCTTGCTCCCTTTTTCTGAAATTTCACCGTTAAATTGAACGAGAGAGAAATTGTTGGGGTTCTCCATTTTGACTACTACTGAAGTTGGAGCCATCTTTCCTATCTTCACGTGTCCCCTTATTTTAGAGATAGATTATACAAAAGAGATCACTGTACCAAGGGGAAAAAAAAAAACCTATGAAAATTAGTACATATTTGGTGCATTTGGAGGATTATGGCAGAGGTTGAGGAGCATTTCAGCATTTGTTTGTGGAGAAACATATAGAAAAAAAAATGATATAAAAGAAGTTAGATATTTTATGGGTTTAGAGGGGGAAGAGAGAGAGAGAGAGAGATAAGAGTGGGAACCTCAACATATGCTTGTCGGAGTCGGCAGAAAGAAAACAGAGCAGCCCTGTTTCTTCTACGAAGCAATTGCGGGACCTAGTTGATTTTACACACCGAACTGCGAGAAAGAGAGAGAGAGAGAGAGATAGAGAGCGAGAGTTCACTGCAAGGGCTGTCGGAGTATTGTGTATTTGTAGTGCGTAGAATAAAAATATAAGTAGTTGTTGCAATGAAAACGAAAGTAAAACAGAGAGCAAGAAACCAGGCCAGGCTAGCAATATGCAGCCAAGTATACTTGTCAAGACTATTTGATATTAACAAAAAAAGTATATATAAAAGATGCCGAGAACATCCAGGTGGAGAGCAAGTGGATATTGAATTTTCTTCAAATTAAGAAGTAATCATCAAAGGAAAATAAATTAGAGATTTATAGAGATGTAAGGTAATTTTGAACAAGGGAAGAACAGCGTTAAACACTATATACTAATTTACTAAATAATAAAAAATACAAACCGGTGAAGGATGTATTTTTTTTTTCAATAATTAACCTATGTGTTTAGTTAGTCAACATGCGAGCAAATCCTTTCAATATGGCGATTAGAGGTTGTTTGTTATTACTGTAGGTTGTCCCTAAGTAAGGCCTAAGGTTGTATATCGATTTGAATAATTTTGCGGAAATTAACAAATAAAGCAATAGTATAAGTAAATAAGGAGAGAAAAGAGACGTACAAATTTGATTAGGAGTTCCGATCTGTTAGGAATTGCTAGTCTTAGTCGTACGTCTCCGATAGTTTCGCAACCACGAAAAAGATGCATTCCGTTCTATTCTACAATGAACGGGACTACAACTTCGAACTGAATCACCTCGTCACAATAGTAACCTCAAGGTGGATTGGCCTAACCAACATAATAGTTAAATCTTCACACAAACGAGGAGAATGATGCTTACAAACAAATCACTCAAAATCTAGTTATAAACTGATGTGATGTTTGATTAAGGCTAACTAATCTCAAAGATTTTGCTTAGAAAATGCTCAAACAAAGAAAGTATGAGAACTAGCTGTTTGGAGCTCAAAGACAAGTATTTTGCAAGGTTAGCAAGAGAGATAATCAGTTCCAACAGGTCTGATATATATAGAAGGCGTTAAAAGGTCCAAAACATTCAAAATTTCTCTAGGGCGTTGTACAATGCTGAATGTAACCGTTGAAAAATCAAATGACTATTTATTATAGCCGTTGAACTATCTAAGTGTTTTGCAACGACACATGGCGTTACCCAACGGTTGAACATAAATACAAGGGGAGAGCTCTAACAAGTTCCTTAGCTTGTCAGAGAGTTGTGTAACGCTTTGAGACGTTACACAATGGCCAAGCAAAGACAATGAACCAGTTTCGACAAGTTCAACAATGCGTCACACGACGCCATAGACCGTTACACAACGCTGGCGTCATACAACGCCTTAGGGCATTGTCACAACGGTACCTGCCAATTTGTGTGGAATTGGCAAGGCACCGAGCCAAGACATTGGACAAAGCATTCAAAATTTGGGGCGTTGTGTAATGATATTGGTAGTTACACAATGGTACTGTCGGGCATTGTGCAACTCTGAAGTGCGTTGCCTAACGCTCTGTCTAAGTACTTAGAATTTTCTCAAGTCAGACTGACCTTGCGTTATACAACGCCGTGACCCAGTGTTACCAAATGCTGCTTGGCGTTGTGCAATGCTGTTTCATAATTTGTCAGAATTTTGATAATAAAACTATGTTTTTTCAGCGTTGTGTGACGTCTCAGGTGAGCATTTATCTTAGCAAATTGATTGAGATGAGTTTAGTTACTAATTATATCTATTCTGATGACTCTAAATGGCCTAATTGAGTCTTGTAATGCTCCATAACTTGTGTAAATCATGCTTTAAATATTTCTTCAAATAATCACCTAAAAATCACTTAAATTGAAAGATTAGTCGAGAGTTATGTTGTTTTGCAAATCGACAAACCAAGGTTAATAGTTTAGAACCAGGCTATATATATCTGAAATATGTAGCAGTAAACAACATTTTTCAAATTTTTTTTTCATCACAAGATTCCTTATTCACGAACAAGATATAATACTCTCCAAATTTCATTCTCACTCTTCTATATTCTCTATAGGCATGCAAGAAAAAGTTGGTCATGCACTTAAATTTGATTTTATTCAACTTTGACAGCTTCGATTCTATTGTTAGATTGTACTTGAAGCTGTCTTAAAGTAACTCAAATATGTAATTAAGTAATTTAATTTGAAATGTATAGTAATCAGTATATCATAAAGTATCATAATATATATTATATGCCAATACATCTTTTCTCAAGTATTATTATATATTTCACAAAATAAAGATAATAAAATAGAAATAATCTAAATAAGAGTGAACATTTATATTAAAAATAATTTGAAAGTAAATATTAAAGATATTCTGATAATTGAGTTTGTGTAGAGATGCAAAGCACAATTTGAATCCAATTTGAATCAAATTACCTCGAATATAGAGATAGTTCAATTGATTTTAAGTTCAAACTCGACTCGATAACAAATCATTTCAGCTTTCCTCACATGAATATAACAAATGTTTATGTTTTCTTGGTATAGTAAGTTTCTGGTTTTTGCATGAACGATTAATTAGATTATTTTGGGTCATGGCTTCGAAACCCCCAAATATAAAAAGAAAAGAAAAGAGCAAAGAAGTGCATGATCTTGGAGAAAATAAAATTTGAATTTTGTCTTCTTATCCCAACTCAACTTTTATTCCGAAGTTAGAGTGGTTTAGCCAAGATATTTAACAAGATAAACTTTATTTTTTAAATTAAATGACAAAGAAACGATGCACGTACTTCAATCGCAATCCAACTTTTTTGGGACGAAGTTTCGCCTTAGTTAAAACATTTTTCAGAGCTCTTTGATATTCTATGACTAAGCTGTATAATTTAATTCGTCAGTAAACTTTGATATGTAAATAGCTAGAAATATTAAGCCAATATAAATTTAAATTTGAATAGGATTAATTTTCACTTCACATCCCATAATAAATGTAGGAGCTTTGCCTTCAGGATAAAACCTTTTCAAACCTCTTTGATACTATATGATTATTATTAGTATAAAATTTTAATGCATCAGCATAATTTCAATGTGTAAATAGTCAAGAGTATAAAGTAAATATAAAATGTAAAATTTCTAGGATTCTCGCTTAACATAATAAATGCTAGACACCAATGCAAGATTTCCACAAGTCGTGCTGTCGAGTCCAATGGAAATGTCTTTTTCTCTTTTTTTTTATCATTAAATATGAATAACTCAAGCATTAGTAAGTGAGAAATATTACATCTAGAGATGGAATAAGTAATTCACCGGCCACTCTTTTGCGCAGAGTACAAAATTCACATAAATAATTATTGTATCAAATTAAGAGGCCAAGATTTATATTTTCTAAATACAAAGTTATAATAATGATGACAACAATGTTGTTTATGATAGCGACGACAACGAAGAACCACATCTGTAGCGTATGGTTCATGACATATGTTCTCTAAGCGAAACATGTTTATTTTCTATAAAGCATGAGTGCTGAAAATTTGAGGAAAGTTTGTTAGGATATAAGAGAGTTGTATGAAGCACTTAGATTTAAAAATATAATAAAATATATATGACAGTTTCATTACTCTTCTAGAAAAAAGAAGGCCTTACAAAAAAATAATATAAATAATAACGATGGTGATATTATGAATAACTTAGCATAGATATGTACTTTTAATTAACTATAAGCCCAAATATGGTCAAACAAAGCATGCTCTTTTTTGAGTTATGTTATTTTAGTATGTTGTGTTATTTATAGAAGTCTAGAGTCCTATTTGTAAAAGAGCAATTATTGTTTAATATAAAAGAGAGCCTCTAGCTACAGAGGCTATAATTCCTAATTTTCATTAATCTTTGTCTAAACCATATGGTATCAGAGCTGTTGTTGAGAAGAGTCTGATTCCTCTTCTTTGTTATTTTTCTTTGCGCTCGTTTTTTCGTTGCTCATTTTTCTCTCTCCCGTACATGTACACCACGGTAGACCAAAGGAATCATTCAGTGCTTGGAGCTGTGCACCGTGTGGTAGACCAATGGCCATCAACGCACCTGTGAGCCGCGTGTAGACCAGCCTCACCTTCGTGCCTATATTATGGATCACGCTTGTGGACCACGCGAGCAGTTTGGCTGTGCACCGAGTCAACATCAGGCTGGTGAAATCCTTTGTCGTTGTTGTGTGAACTGTGGTGGACTAGGAGGCTGTGTAGTGTGTGAGGATTTTATGGTTGACAGGTGTTCTCTCTCCTTTTCTTTTGACATTTGCTTTTGATAAATGCTGAGAACTGTGATCGTGTGCGTCTACATGATTTATGTTTGAGATTTGTTGATCTCATCCTCTAGATGTGTTTGTGTTTGGAATACATATTTGATTGTGAAGATGGGTGAACATGTGACAATTAAGGATTTGCAGGCCGTTATGGAAGGAATGACCAAATTGTTAAATGTAAAGTTTGAGGAGTTCGATAAGACAATCGGATCTGTGTTAGAACAGTCACAGGTGATATAAGAAATAGAGTTGTTACTAATAATGTTAATTTTGAGGGGACGAGAAATTGTCTGAGTTAGTCTCGAAGAGCGTTGTTGAACCTTCATATGAAAGGTCTTGAAGGATATGTGAATGGAGATTGCATTGAACCCTTGAACAAAGTCAGGTGTTGTGGACAAGAAGAGTGTTGCGTGGGTAAGATGAAGACACATGAATACTCAGGTCCTCACCCATAGTTGATAGGTTACAATTCTCCTCAAATTCAACCTCGTAGAGCATCTAGGGATAATGTTGGGAAACCTTCTATTAAGTACATTAGTTGGAAAAATGATATTGCAAATTACATTTCATATGCATCTATTCCACATTTATATAAGTCATTTCTTGCATCTTTAGACTTTGTGCCTGTACCTATCATATGGAATGTAGCAAAGCAAGATCCCATACGGTTTAGTGTCATGTAGGAAGAACTTCAGACATTGAAGAAAAATGACACATGGGAGTTGGTACCTCTACCAGCTGGAAAGCGTACTGTAGGGTGCAAATAGGTGTACATTGTCAAGCAAACTCCAGAAGGCAAGGTTGATAGATACAAGATCTGGCTGGTTGCAAAAGAATACAGTCAGACTTATGGCATCGACTATGATGAGACCTTTGCTCCGGTTACAAAGACGAGCACTGTGAGGATGTTGGTGTCGCGTGCTTCCAACTTCACCAATTGGATGTCAAGAATTCGTTTTTGCGTGGAGATATCCAAGAAAAGGTGTACATAGAGATTCCGCCTAGATTTTCTACTCTAATTGGTGAGGAGGTATGCAAGCTAAAGAAGTCATATTGTATGGATTGAAGAAGTCTCCGAGAGAATGGTTTAATATATTCAGACTTATAGTCTGTGGCATAGGATACAAACAGTGCAATGGAGATCATACAGTTTTCGACAAGCACTTGAAATGTCGTATCACCATTCTAGCTGTCTATGTTGATGATATTGTGATTACTGGAAACGATGCTGAGGAAATCATGCGGCTAAAAGGAAATCTTGAAAAAAAAATTCGAGGTCAAGGATTTGGGACAACTGAAGCATTTTCTTGGGATTAAAATTGTTAGGTCAAGGACGGACATAATGCCTTCTCAATGAAAATATGCACTGGACCTTCTTTTAGAGACAGGAATGCTAGGCTGCAAGGTTGCCCCTATTCTTATCAAGCCGGATCAGAAAATGTGTTCTGAAAGATGTGACTCAGTGGATAAGGAACAATATCAAAAACTAGTTGGCTGGCGTATTTATTTATGCTACACGAGACCTGATATTTCTCATGTAGTGAGTGTGGTGAGTAGATACATGCATGACCCCAATAGAACAACATATGGATATTGTTCACAAAATTCTCAGATATATCAAGGGGAGCATTGGAAAGGGACTATGGTTCAGGAGCCATGGGCATCTAATAGTTGAAGGTTATTGTGATGATGTTTGGGCATGTTGTTTGGATGATCGCAGATTCACCATAGGATATTGTGTATTTGTTGAATGCAATCTTGTGGCTTGGCAAAGAAATAAGCTGTTAGAAAGTGTTGTCCAGGCTCAATTTTAATTTTTATTATAATCAATAGCAATTAATTAAGAAAACAACAACTAAAAGATCTAGCACAAGCATTCAACACATCATCATCATGAGAAAGGTGTAGGAAGTTCTTTACCTCTTACGGAATTGTATCCACAAAGCTCGATCCCTTTCTTTAGAAGTTGGTGGCGTGCACTCCTTCACAACCTCCTTCGTCGGCCTCGAATCCACCAAGATATTAACCTTAGTCTAGAAGTTGTGCTAGTAATTTGAGACCAAGGCTAATCCCTTATCAAGTCCTTCTTTCTAATAACTAATTTAATGGATGAAGGGAATGCTCAACACATGAGCTAGAGAGGAAGGTGGAGAGAGCAAGGAAGAATAAGAAGAAGCTCTTCCTTAGCTATAGGTGGCGGCCAAGGAGAGAAGGGAGAGAAAGAGAGAGGTGTGGAGGCTAGGGTTTCATCATATGGACCTCTATTTATAGACCACAAGCCTTAGCACTCTCTCCAAATTGCACATGATAATTTTGCTCCTCCTTGTGCCGCACCTATCATGGGCTCATGTGGGCTACACCACATGATGTCTAGGCCCATTAGTCCTTTCTTTTTTTTGCTCCTTCAATTGACCTCAATTCGGGTTTTTAATTAACCAATTAATTAAAAGGTCCAATAGCTCATATTAATTAAACTATGTTGAACAAAATTAATTATCAACATATTGACAATTATTTAAGGATTAACTAATGTATTAATTTATTTCTATATGATCCATTTGATTTAATTAATTATAACGGTTCATAACGGTATATAATTAATTAATCAACTTATCATATTTTCACAGAACTCACTGCTGTGAATAAATAAATAATACACTGTAAGATTAATTATCTATTTGTGTGACTCTTTGACGATTTATGCTATGTTGGCCATGAAAAATAAATCACTATTTATTTCCAATAATCATAAGCGGTATCTAGCAACACGTTATGATTTCCAATTTACATAAATAAATAATGTACTGCTACAGTATTTCAATCTTGCATAAGAAATAAAAGTATTTTCCTGTTTGATTCTTATGTCACATGATATCATTGTATAATCGAAGATAGGAATGTGTCATTCTTGCAGATTATACATTTCTTGATCTAGAGATAATTGTATAAAGTTGCTAGCAAACAATCTATCTCCATCAAGGGGCCCAAACAGATATCATCACTCACTAAGTAAATTAATGAGGGACATACGATTTTCTTGATGAACAATTTTTTCCCGCACAATTCAAGAGAACATAAATAAAGTCTGTATAGCAGCCCTTATCAGGAATCAATCGTTAGATGATATTTATTGAACCTATCCTCATGTGGAAAAATTGAACCATTTCAAACTTAGAATCAAACTTATATGAAATAAATAATGACACTTAACACAATCCATATATTTATTTCATTGGATCATGTCCTGCACTATGTTTCATAACATACACATATGCAATTAAGTTGGTAACTTCTTACATATGATTTGTAGAACTTAATCAGCACTTAACTTGCATAATAATCTTATATGATAATTAATATTCCTTGTTAATTATCAAGATTATGGACATTTTAGATTTATTATTGTCATTTAATTATAAATGAAACATAGAGATCCACAATTCAGATCCTCAACCTGAATGATCTGTCAATAAATAAATTAAGGAACAAATGATCAAAATCATCAATAACATAAACCATAGAAGTAGCCATAAACTGATTGGCTTCTAGGACATATCTCTAACATAAGCAAGATGTAGTGGGCGGATCTACAACTGACGCTGAGTACATGTCTATGACACTTAGCCTATGTGAGATTATGTGGGTGAGAAATCTCCTATCTGAACTGCACGTGTTTCGAGGAGAGCCTTTACAACTTCGGTGTGACAACAAGTCAACAACCAGTATTGCAAACAATCCAGTTCAGCATGATCGCACCAAACACGTGGAGATTGATCGTTTCTTCATTAAGGAACAATTGAATGATGGGATGTTGACTTTGAACTATATAAAATCTGAAGAATAGTTAACTGATTGTCTAACCAAAGGTTTATATTCTAAGCAATTTGAAGTTTCTTGTAACAAGATGGGGATGATTGATATCTATCGCCCATCTTGAGGGGAGGATTGAGTTATATTATTTTAGTATGTTGTGTTATTTATAAAAATTTAGGGTCCTATTTGTGAAAGAGCAATTGTTGTTTAATATAGGGTGCGTTTGGTGAGAGCAAGGTTAGCGCTAACTATGGGTTGGTGTGCTAATCTGTTTACCTTAGAAGTACCAAACGAATTGAGGTTAGAGGGGTTAGTTGCTACCCCAAAGCTAACCTGCTAACTCAACCAAAACATGAGTCAGTGATTTCTCTCTCCTGTGTGAAGAGAGAGATATATTAAACAATCCCTCAATCTATTTTTTTATTCTCTCGCTCCCACTTTCTCTTCCACATGGCTGCCTCCTCCTAAGCAAAAAACAAAACTTCTGCCCTTGTACGTAGCTCAAATATCCATCGAAAAGTAACAAAATCACCTTAAATAAACATGAATTTTGTTCTTTTCAAATCAAAAGAAGTTTATAGACATCCACTTTGCCTCAATTTCATGAAGAATTGCGAGCTGTCCAATTGAACATGGTTATGGTTATGGTTGAGAGTGATATTAAAGAACAAGAGACAATTGCTTTGCTTGTAGGGAGGGGGGACGCATTGGTTCAGAGGATAGGAGCTGTCCAGGCGATTCATCGCTTTAGAAGCTGGCCGTAATACTCCTAATTTGATTTCTCGCATTACTTCAAAATCGACGATAAAAAAATGTTGGGTTTTGAAAGTTATAATGTAAATCAGTTCTTTAAATTACAAAGTGTTATGAATATTTTGAGCTCATTTATTTCTACTATGATCTGTAGGCACGATCTTCTTTGTGGAACGAAGAAAAATAAATAGGATATATGGCGGCCTATGTTGTATTTGGAAGGTATAGAACAATCGACGCCAGCATTATAATTAATAATATTGTCAATTGTAATTATAATAATCATGATAATTATAATTATAATACGTTTATTCTAATTCTATTATAATAGTAATGATAACTGATATCTCGTATTTATATACACATTTTGACCATACTTAGCACCAAAATAACACTCAAACCAATACAATTATCTCATATTGAACTGTGTTTTTCGAGATTTTGGTACTGCTGCCGCATCTATGTTTATTTTGTAGAATTCTCGTGAAAATTGAGGACAAGACATGATAAAAGAGAAGAAAGGAGCTCAACCCGTAGCCGGACGACTCATTCCCGACTCACACACACGTGCCAAGGACCAGAGAAGACTCCCATTGGTCGAGACAAATTGGACATCACACGAAGGCCTTGGTCTCAGCCTAAATCTCGAATCCAGAGTGAAATTTCAGTCCGAAATTTATGTATGGAAGATGGAATTTGGCAAGTTTTGAAGAAGGAAAGAAAATTTCTTGCCCTAACCGCCTCTTGGACTTTTCCTGGATATTTTTAGGCACAAATTTCGGCCATAGAGGCATCCTACTGGATCCTACCTTCTCCACCATTAATTCCCACCTCTTGCACAAGTGTTTTTGACTCTTTTCCACGCGAACCACCACCAAGGCAGCAGCTTTGGATGCGACGGCAGCAAGGCGAGCAGCTCTCCATCAATTCCCTGCCCTAGAAGAAGAAGTAAGGGCTAAAGGATAATTTGGTTTACTCTTACATGCTTTTCTTTCTTAATTCTATGGGCTTGTATCTTACCTCTTGCATAATATTTGTGTGTTGTCTCATAAACATGTTAGGTTAAATTTTATTATGTCTTAGAGTTAGGTAGTAATTTAATTTGGTATTTGTGATGACTTGATACGATTTGGTATTTTCTATGTGATTTTGATGTGTTGAGAATTATTATTTATGCTTAGTTAAATTATTTGTTTGCTTGATGTTTATCTATGGATGAATCGCGACGTCTTTAGAGCATTAAACTAGACCAAACACTTAATTGATTAAGTAATTGAGGTAAGCCAAATGCTCGAAAGTGGAGGTTAACTTACGACCGACATGTGTAGTTTCTAAATGATCCGAAAGGACTTAGATATCTCTGGAAATCCAACACAAAGAACTTAATTGACTAAATTCCGACACGAAAGTTTAGGACTAGTCAATTACGTGGTAAAAATCGAGTTCCAAACCAAGTCTAAAACCAAAATTGCGATGGTTGAGGCTAGGACTTAGGTCTGATCGACAAGTAACCTTCACACAACCTTACCTAAAATTATCAAGTCAAAACAGAGAATCTGGAGTGAATTTCGGCACGACGATCTATAAATTTCGGTTCGAAATCCTGTCTGTTTCGCTCGAAAGCGCGTGACAACGACACTCCAGAGCCAAATTAAATGAACCCAAAATCTTAGGACATTTTCTTACATCTGTTTGAGTCCAAAAAACATAAAAAAATCAACCCAAAAATAATTGTTATTTAATATTGTCTTTTTAATTCAAAATCTTACAAAAATTATTATGTCTAGCTTTTAAGAACGATTAAGTTCGGTAATCATTGTTACCATCCCTTGGGTTCGACCCTTAGCTTTACCCCAATGACTAGTAGGGTAGAGACGAGATATAAATTTATTTGATACCTAAGTTCGCAAACCTCTATCAATAATTATCATTATTATTATAATTTTTTACAGTAATTTATTCAGAATTAAACAGTTGAACTTTAATAATATTGTAATGATTAATTATGATGACAATAACATAAGCCTATGATGATTAAAAATAATATGTAGCAATTAAGGTATCATTGTGTACTAAGGCACTTGTTAGTATTTAGAATATTGTAATTTAAGAATATTTTGTAATTTGGCACTTGTTTATGTTTTATTATTTCTAGTTATAACGTTTACTTTAATTTAATTATTTTATAACGTTTCATATTATTTAACAAATGCAATCTCTGTAGCAGAGATAAATATTTAACGTTTCATATCTCTGTAGCGGACATATTTTTTAATGTTTCATATTATTTCAACACAATTGTCTTCGTCCAATATCTGTATGCAGTGGCGAGAGATATACATGAAATACATTTGCAATACACGCCAAAACGTACCACACCAATACACTTCGATGACATTTATAAAAATGAAAAATAATTAATAATTTATTCATTTCCTCCATCACTAACTTCAACATACCACATCAAACAACATTCTCTAACCTTATACTGCCACTAACCCGCTCAAATTACTACCTCTACTATTCTACCTCTCTAATCCAAAAAAATACTAATCCTACACTACTAACCCTACTCACCTTTATTATGCCAAATGCACCCATAAAAGAGAACACTTCGCTACTGAGGCTATAATCTCTAATTTTCATTAATCTTTCTCTAAACCATCCTCTTGTTAATACGTCTCCACATCTACATATATTTCCAAAAACCAACATTCGAATTATTTAATACTAAAATCTGACTTGAAATTTAATGGTGCCAAAATCCAATAGTATAATCCATTTTGCAGAAATTGTGCTCCAACATTATTAAGATACCGAGCTTCCTTTTCCACTCTCCCAAAAATCATGTGATTTTAAGGGGCAACTAAAAATAAGTTCCATGGTAGTTCCAGCATGTGCGAGATATAATTATTAATTTGTCATTATCTTGAACTTTTGGAAAAGAATACTGCATATGGAGCTTAAACACGCAAGTTAGGAGAGAGGTCGTTGTTGGCATGCCTTAGTCGGTTGAAAGGAGAGGAGGCATATTCTTAGTTTTTTCACCGAGTTTGGTGGACCCAACGAACAGAGAGAAATGGGCTCTCACATAAACCATGGGCTTTTAGGTAAGGTCGCCTTCTATGCTGAAGAGAATACTTCTGATCTTTTTTGGCATGTTCTCTATGATCATTTAAGCAGGTTGGTACTTAGGCTCTCTGTGAATGATAGTGGAAATTGATTACTGTCTTTTACAATTTTGTCATCGCTTGTCATTGGTTGAACAAAATGAACACATAAAATAGATAAGGTGAACATAAAAGTGAACACATACAAACAAATAAGTTGAATATGCATATACAAATCTGAACAAGTGATGACAACTTATTTTTTTGTATGTGTTCATTTTGATCAACTATTTGTTCACCTTGTTTGTTTTATGGTTTCACTTTCTTCAAGAGATGACAAGCGATGGCAAAATTACAGATGACAGTTATCATTTCATAAATGTAGGTACTTATTTCGAAAAGCAGGTACAGTTCTACAAATAATTAAATATAAAATATTTATGATTTGTGGTTTCTATATTAATTGAATTACATAAGTATCTTTGTTGTTTTATAATAAAATTTGGAAAACAGTTGAACACTTATACCAAAGCAATAAATTATGTTGTAATAATGACTAAATATTCGTAATTTTTATGTAATTGTATACTTCATTACAAATTATCTTAAATTTGTGGTATTAATGGATTATAGAATATAATTAAAATGCATCTACTATGTAACATAATTTGGTTTATGGCCACCACAATATGCTATAATCACAATCAGGATTCATCTCTATTCAACGCCAACAACTATCATGATCCATTTCTAAATTTTGTCTCAATTAATTTTATTGAGTAAATGGTCAACACCACTTATAGGAATCCGGATCCCGTGGCACGCGATACCGTGTAGCGCGGCTCACGAGCTGTTCGATTTGGATCTGACGGTCAATTTTTTTCGGACCTTACAATCCGGGGAAAAATAGGGGCCATCTGATTTGGATCTGACGGCCCATGAGCCGCGCGCTACACGGGTGTCGCGCACCACCAGATTCCAATTTCCACTTATAGCTATAATATTAAAGTTACTATACATATCTACTCGTGCCAACCGCCATATTGAATCCCATCGTATGTAAATATGTACTACACCTAATTATTGTTGGAAAGGTTTTTCCTGCCATATGTGTTTTAAAAAGTTTCTGTATACTCTATGGCCGACTGTCTGTATATTTTATTGAAGTTGCTACTATGTACGAGAAGGCAGTTGTGGGTCTATTTTTCTTAATCAGAAACAATATAAATTTTAGAAAAAGGCTTTTTCCTCTTTTAACAACTCTATACACCACAGTCCACAAGGCACGCCATAGGAATTTTACCTTGCAAACTTGGGTATTTCATATTTGACACTTTATATCTTGCTTATTCTTTCGTTCGTAATTGAACGGTATCCGTGCAATTGATATATCATAATTACTTATTCTAATGTTATTTAACACAATGCATCATAAATAATTTTCTGTCTGAATTCTGATAGCTTCTGTCATCATTAAGTTGAAAAACATTTGACATATAATAATAAATAAATTAATACCCCACTTTTCGGTTCTTGCATGCGCATCTCTCATTGTTGAAATATGCCATCATACCCCATTATAATATCGGTATAACTCGGTCGCAAGGTTTCCTTCTAAATTTAAATTTGAACGATTGCCAATTAAGGAAGTCCGCATGACTAAAAAATGAATTGGCTAAAAAGACCTGTCAATTAACAAAATTCGCTTAGTCAACTCCAGAGGAAAAAAGTTAAACCAAAGGAGGATTTGATTACAGAATGATTGAATAAATGCTGCCGGTTTAAATATTTTATTTCTCCAATTCCCTATTTTTTCATCATGAAATAAAGTCATCTTAGTACGTGTTGGATTTTTTAAAGAGCCCAGAAAAATCTTACCATAGTCTCCTTGGCCCTCAGTTTTTAAAATATTATTAAAAAAATTATTAAATATTAAAAAAAATAACGAATTAATCGTATTTATTTAAATAATAACGCAATTACGGAATCCGGAATTCCGATTCTAGTTACGAAATCCAGAATTCCGTAACAAGCTAGTTACGGAATCCAGAATTCCGTAACTAGCTTGTTACGGAAACTAGGATTCCGTACTTAGACAAAAAGTAATATTTCGGGCGAAAACGTCTCTCTCACCTCATTCCTCTCTCTCTCTCGACAGACGCTTCTCGGTAAGTTTTTTTTATTTAATTTATTTAATTTATTTAGTTAATTAATTAGAAAAATAGATAATATATTGTAAAAATATATTAAAAAATATGAAAAAATCATAAATAATAGGAACAATTTTAATATGTAATTCAAATTTATTTTTATTTTTTTTTACATTTAATAATAAAGATTTTGATAATTAAATATTATAAAAATTAAAGAAAATTGTTAAAAATTGATAGGATTAATTTTAAATGTAGGAAAAATTGTTGAAAAGAGATTTGAACCGAACCGCTTCTACCGGAGGTTAGTTTTTCTATATGTATATTTATTTATTTTATTAATTGTAAGTAGTTAATTCAAAGAAAAATAGTGAATAGAAATGCTTGTGAATGATTGAATAATTGTTTATTTGAATGATTGAATGATTGTTCGGGGATAATTATAGGGTGGGATGAGGGTTTAAATTTTTGGAAAATTCTCTCGGTACAGGGGAGATGCTGCCGAATTTTTTTTAGATTTTTGAATTTATTGATTTTTAATTGCAGAAAAGTCGAAATGGCAACACGAAGAAGAGTACCACAGGATCCACGTCGATCCACGAGGCTTCGGAGTGATCCAGTCGCTTCTGCATCGGCAGGAGATCCCGGCGCTTCTTCATCTGGTGCAGATCGTAATAATTTGGCAGGCAATGGACGACACGACGTAAGTCGAAAAAAATTAAAGGTCCATATCGCAGTGGTATTGAGTACGCACGGGACGTACTCTTGAAGATGGATCATGGACACGTGGTGTGGAGGCCATACGATGAGGTGAGCCAGGTGATCATGCCTCCGTATGCCCGCCTTCCGATGAGGATGTACTGTCTCTGCGTGCCATGCATCAATTACTGGGTCTTGGCGTGACACCATGCCGATCGGGTCATGCATCAGTTCATGCTGTACCAGACAGTTCCGCCTCTTATACCTACGGTGCATCAACCTTTTGACATTTTTGTTTTAAAATGCCATATTTACAATATATGTACTAAATCTGGTCTAAAATAAGCAGGGTTGGAGGAGGATGGAGCACCTGTTACAGTATACGCATACCACATTTCTGGGGGAGAGATTGGGGGTACCTTTTCGGTGCTAAGGTGGCTATGTGGACCGACACGACTCAGGTCGAGGTGGCAGAGGTGCGGCCATGGAGCGATGATGTTTTGCCCTCTTATGATCGATGGATGAAGGTACATGGAGGTGCTCATCTTGTCCCCATTCCGGGAGCAGCAGAGCAGATTCCACCTGCAGAGCTGACCTACCTTCAGGAGGCTCCCGTTCGCAACAGTTTGGTAAGTTATTTTATTTCAAAAATAATTTTTATTTTAAGTAAATAAAAATAAATTATTTTGTAATTTAATTGCTAATAACAAATCAACAGGTGAAACATATATTGACCGAAGCTCTGCGGGGATGTGCGTGGGCGGTGAAGAAGGGAAGCAGACGTGCTGCGAAGTTTTTGCTGAAGAGCTACAGCACGTAGTTGGGCCTGGTTGGCGAGCCTCACCGATTACCTCGCCTCTTAGAGGCGAAGGGTTTACCGACGGATATCGACTCTATACCAGATAAGTCGTCGGAGGATCACATCCCAGCTCTCAGCCCCCCAGTGAGGGTCTACCCCCACCCCCAGGCCCACCCCCAGGCCCACCATCACATTCTGAGTATGGGACACATTATTCACAGTATCAGACGCAGTTCCCGTATTATCAGACTCAGTATCCACCTGGCCCACCACCCTATTCTCAGGCCGAGCCTACATCGGATGACGTATTTTTTTCCTCGATTGGTGTACATGTGGACGATCCGTTCACGCCTCCAGCCCAGCCATCATTTGGTTAGACCTATGGTTCATTTGGTCAGACCTACGGCGGAGCCTCTTCTTCTAGTGCACCGCCTCGTCATTCGACTCCTGAGATGGCTCCTCGTCCACCCCCAGTCGGACTTGCTCGCGGACGAGATCCCCGACAGCCACCAGGTCCTCCGCTTATTTGGTCCCCGACTGAGGGGAGGTGGATCCACTGTACTGGACATTATTAGGACTTATTTATATTTTTTTATTTATGTATATTTCGTATTGTGACTTATTTATGTATGACATGGTTATGATATATTTATATTTCGTATTACGACTTCTAGATTTATATTTCGTATTATGAATTGCTTTGCGTATTAATTTCACTACGGAAACTAGTCGTCTTTCGCTCATTAGTGCAGAAATTTAAATTACAAAAATTAAAAAATATATATGTTTGAATTCCCAACATATAATAAAAATTTTACATAAATATAATTAATAAAAATTTTAGGTGTTCCAAACCATTCAAATTATCTAATATATTACATAAATATAATTAAATTTTATTTAAATAATGCAAAATAAAAAATGATAAATTTAAAACTATAATACAAAATATAATTAAATAAAATTAAAATTTAATTAAATACAAACTATAATACAAAATTTGAAACTATAATGATAAATATTTTTTAATAAAAAATTATATGAAATATGTTTAGAATACAAAATTTTAAACTAAAAATTATACGAAATATTTTTAGAATACAAAATTTTAACTAAAAATTATATGAAATTAAAAAAATTAACCACAAAAAAAATAAAAACACAAAACAAAAAAATAGAAAACAAAAACAAAAAACAGAAAACAAAAACAAAAACACAAAACAAAAACACAAAACACAAAACAAAAAACAGAAAATAAAAACAAAAACAAAAAATCGGACTACAGTGTAATTACGGAATCTCAGATTCCGTAATAAGCTGGTTACGGAATTCAGGATTCCGTAATTAGCTTATTACGGAAACTGGGATTCCGTAATTAGCGTCGGAATCCCAGATTTTGTAATTGTGTTATTATTTAAATAATTTCGATTATTTTGATAATTTATTAATATTTTATAATTTTTTATTATTATTTAAAAAAGTCGTGGGTCTCCTTGGCAAAACCGGGTCATAATTTAGCCCGAAAGTGGGAATTCTGTTTCTCGAATTGGGAAATGCAAATTCCTTGGCCCATCTCTGTTTCGGATTTACTTATCAAAGACAAAGAAGTTCAGTCGTCAAAAGAGAAAAAAAAAAAAAGATAAAAGAAAAAACATGCGAACGTTCCATTGAGCTTGTTTAATAATGTAGATAATATATTAAACTATTGATATTTTTGTAGAATTAATAAAAAGATTAGCAAGTTTTAAGAGTAATTTGAAATTAATAATGTGCTATTTGTATAATAACTAATTAAATTCAGAAATAATTCGAAGAAGTACTAAAAAAAGGTAAGCGAATATTGCTCGAGAATCTTGATATTGTAATAGAGTATTACAAGACAATTATTCAGCATGCTTTGCCACAGAAAATCCGAGCTAGACAGCTCATCTATCGACATAACAGAATTCAGTTCTCAGGAGATTAGTGTTATAATCATTAGCATTAATTGTAGTTAGTTAGTCGGTTAATTACTGCTCTCTTTCAACTTGTATAAATAGAGACAGATGTAATACGATAAACGAGATTTGATTCAATACAAAATTCAGATTCATAAAATCTCTTTCCTCTCTTCTCTCAATTTCTGAATCTCATCATAGAGCCTCGAGGATATCATAGCTTTTGAAACCCTCTCAATTTCTGAATCTCATCATAGAGCCTCGAGGATATCATAGCTTTTGAAACCTTGCCGATGTGTTGTTATTTATACCATTTTGTTGCTAGTAATGATTATTGAAAACGAGATAGCTAATATGTTCAGTAACAAACAAACAAACTACGTTAGTACTTAGCAGTGTTAACCCTAAAGGTTATATATTTACAATATTTATTTTGACAGTTTCTAAGATTTTTGAAAGGTCAAACAGCAGGGGCGGGATCTAAGTGTATCCAAAAGTGGGCAATTGCCCCTGTATTTTCAAAATAGACCCCTAAAGGTGTAAAAATTACATGTTATTGAGTTAGAGTTATTCAATTCGTCCCCTTAAAGTTTTAAAATTTCGACATGACTACTCTTTGCTCCCTTATTTTAAAACTAGGTGGGGTAATCGAGCTTCGCTCGATCCATGCGTTTCTAATAAATACGTAATTTTAATATTTTTACATAATCTATGAAATTTAATGGCATATATTTTTCTATAATCGATGACCAAATACATAATCTGATCTACTCCAAAAAATTAAAAAGAACACAAATCTTTTTGCCTTTTTTTTTCAATGTGCAACATAAGTTAATCGTATATATTGTATCTATTTGAAAAATATATATATAGTTTGAGGTTCTTTGTCAATTCTATGATCCTTTTGTAATTTGGAAGAGAAGATAAATTAATCATATTATCAACAATATTTCGAATTTAATCTTCAGCTCATGCAGATCAAGTTAAACAACAGATGACTAAATATACATGTTAATATGAGACGACTTATATACATGTTTCAAAATTATACACAAAATGTCAAACTTACACAACAAATGACTAAATATATACACCGGACATATTATGCACCTAGATTGCAATTTAGTATATTATATAAATTCCTAAATCATTAGAACATAATCTTTTCTTCAAAATGTAGAATAATTTTGTCTTGACACATAAAATAAACTTAGAAATTCTTGATGATAGAACAACCTAAATATAGAGATCGTATTCACAGTTTTACACACAAAGATGCAGGAAAAAACTATAAGAACTAAAATTTCAAGAATTTGATCAAAGATGTGCAATTATTATAATACAAAAAAAATGATGTTTAATCTAACATATTAACAAAAATAAGGTCCCACTCCAAAATCAAGCAGAAAAAATTTTGAAATACACAAAATTAGAGAGCATACACAAAAGAAGGAATATAACTATTTATACCATTATATTGAGATCGATAAAAAGAAGGAATATATATAACCATTTTTTTTCAAAAAGAAATGCAGTACCGTTAATTTCAGCATACACAAAATTTATGCCACAAGCACAGAAGTGAAGTAGCTGAAACTTAGAGACATAGGTAAGCTTTTACGTACCCAGTTACAGGTTTATAAAATGTCCCTTATTAAAAAACTAAAGAACTAATAATAACAACATTCTAACTGAACCAAACAGAGGTTCTTTTATTTAGTTACATTCTAACAAATGCCAATATATGATTAAACAAAAGAAACTCAGCAGCTGTGGCTACAGCAGCACCAGTAATTGTATTGCATCTTTGACAATCCTATCTTTGCCATGGCTATGGTTGCTCACTGCTGAGGCGCTGACACCAGTGCCTTAGTCACTGCACCACCTAGCATTGCATTTTTCTGTTTTAATACACAGTGAAAAGGAAAATGTGATGTCAACTTCGTCATAAAACTTGTATGAAATGTAGGCTGATCCATGCTCATTTGCATATAAAAAATAAATTGAAAGTTATATTCCAAAATACCAGTTTGGCTAATACATAAAACTAAAGCTGTAGATTGAGGCCTATGTAGATTTCCACTGAACTTCAGGTTCTTAAGCTAAAGGCATATAAAAGTAAGAGGTAAATATTGACAACTTTGTCCCTCAAGGTCATACTGCCATTTTCCAAAAGACCATACTGACTAAATGCAAGTCAACCAATTGTTAAGTTGCTTCATCTTTATTCAAGATTAGTCTGAGTAGATTTACTTGGATGAGTCAACACATATGAAGAGGCTTTGCACCATTCGACCACACCAACCAGTTTGCAGTAATTTCGAAACAACAATGAGTGTCGAGTCTTGATGGAAATGTGAGAAATGTTGGATAATTGAAACTTCAGAGTATTGCTAGGTTAACTGTGCAATGGAAAACTATTTATTTTAATTATCCAATCACGGCGCCACAGTTCCTCTCCATTACATGTTCAGTCCCAACATAAACTCTAGCAACAGTACCTTTATTTTTACATCAATATGTCAGATAGTTGAACATATTTATATTTTAATTATTTACTTAGAATTATATTTAAAAGGAGTCTGGCGTACCCCGGTATGCACCTTCCTTCAGCATTTTCTTCACCCTAAAATTTATCGTGAGAACAATTTATTTCACGATAGTAACCCTAAAAATATATTGTCACAATTCTTTTCAATCATGAGGTACCTTCAAGAAATCAGTCTCCCTTATGTGTTTAGCTGTGCACCTTCCGATCTCACAAATACATCCTTCCTTAAAATCACCTAAGATACGCCGATAGATATTCATAGGGACAATCCCCTGGATTGCACCTCCCTGTTTTTCAAATTTCCAATACTCAAATTGTTAGAATAAAATTATATAATGATAAGCATAGAAAAACAACAATTGGGTAAAAACGCCTATCTTTTAATTTAATATACCTCTCTGTCACCTAGTACAAAATTCATTCCCCTTATGTTGTCGTTTTTGGGATCAATAGCATCCCATATTTTAAGTACACGGCAATGTAGAATTCCTTGAATCCTGTTTGTAATTTTCGATATCGGGATAATTGTAGACACTGTAATTGTAAATTGTACAAAAAAAAAGGGGGAAATAATTTTTAGCTCAACTATCCTAATTTTGATAAGAAAAGTTTTGCATTACAAAAACAGCAGCATTAATACCTCTGATAGTAAAGAATATATATTATATACAGATAATAAAATCTAAATTGGAAAGGCACACAACAATTTTTCTCATATAACATCATATATATAGACTGTAGACATAATAATAACATAACCCAAAATAACTGCATTAATTATGCAGTAATTACAAAATTAAATGTATTTAAAACAATTTTAATGCCCTTAGACCGTGCACAACCTGTAAATCAAATCCATGCTACCATTAATTTCAATATTTAAAGATATTTTTACAATTATGGAAGGATATTTTTCATTAATTTTTTCCATATACCAAATACATTGACATCTGTAATGCAAAACTGACATCAAAATTGAAAAGAAAAACACATCTGTAATGCAAAACCGACATACAAATAGATAGGACCCGAACCCAGATGAACATCAAATAGTACATTTAATGCAATATCATGGTCTCATATCATTTCTCTCAAGAAAATACCTTAAAGAAGATTGCAGAGCAACCCACTTGCCCCATACTAATCTTATATAACCCACATATTTATTTATTTGTTACAAAATCATTAATATAAAATTCATGGATCAGACCTTTTAAATCATAAACATCTAGTACAACCATATGACAGAAACCAAACCTAACCTGCTTATTTCATGGCCTTTCATACACACCAAACCTTCCTAATTAATATGACCAAATGACATTTTGAATTTCCACCCTTCCCTAAATAAATTGTAACTAATCAATCAAATAAACCAAAGGAAGACAAACATACCGCTTAAGGAAATCTGTAATATTGATTTCTAGTTGCTTCAGTTTAGCACAAAGTTTTTTTTTTCTAATAAGTATGTAGTTTAAAATTACCAATTAAAGTGTCATAGTAATACAAAAATTCAATCATATCAATCTAGCCAACGCTTAAGGAAACATTTTTATCTATATCAATCTAGCTAAAGAATAGACATTGTTATTTTCAGGCAGACATAAGCTTAAATATAAAATCAGAAATTCTCTTCTATAGCACCACGTAAAATCAAAGAAATTAATTTGAACTCAGAAATAAATTTAAAAATCACTTCACTCACAAAAATTTAATATGAAAAAATAGAACTTATCATCATAATTCAGATGGGACACAATATCAGAGAACTTATCATCATATTTAAAACAGATAAAAAATTCTCTTTTAAGTTTGTATAATGAGACTTCAAATCAAAGGAATTAAAATTTATTAGGGAATAAAATATGATGGCGACTCTTAGGGCCTGCTCCAGAAGAGTTTAACCTAAGCTAAGGAAAGGTAGAGGAACCGTGGTACCCTGCTCCCATCTTCGTTCCTGGATGAATCGACGGAAACTCAAGGAAACGACAGTCCCTCAACAGGCAATTTGCGGAGAAGACTGCTTACCCCCAAATTCGGGGTGTAACGATGATGCACGAGAGAACTAAAGTTTTCTGCCGAAATTGTCCTTACAATTTTCGTTCTCTGACATAGCCTAAATTCATCGTCCCCCCCAAAATTTGGTAAACTGTTGCTGTTCCCTCCCAAATTTTGGTGTCCTCCCGCCAAATCAGAAACTTTTTGAGGTAAAGTATCTCTATATAAAGCCTATACTTTTCAGAATGTCCTTCTTTGGTCCAACAAAAGAAAGAAGCTAGAGGTTATTTCCAACTTGTGCACAGAAGGTCTCACGTTTCCTTGTGAAGGTATTGTCTTTTTTTTTTTTGGTTTTTTGTTTCCAATTTACCTTGGTGCCTGATTGTGTTGTTGAGAGATAAATAACGCCACTAGTTGTACTAGTAACTAAACCATAACACTCAAAATAACGCTCATTTATTTCTTTTCCTCTCTAGTTGTATGTGTGATATGAAAATCCAAAGGATACTGGTACAGTTCATGTACTGGTACAATTGCATGTGTGGTCACCAGCTCGTGAGAATATTATCAGGGGCATGCTGGTAAATCTGATGCAAAATAGAAGGGACCAAGAAGCAAGATTCAGTGGTGCCAAATTAATGTCAATCAATTATTCTTTGTCAAAAGAAAATAAGTGTATTCATTTGTTGTACAGTCGTGGTATAGGATTTTTTGTGTCCTATATTTACTCTTCAGTTCCTGTTGAAATTGAAGTTGAGTTTATTATTTAGCATTGACACGTGTTGTTTTTTTTTTTTTTTTGTCTTTCATTTACTCTTCAGCCGTGGTATAGGAATTTTTTTGTTGGAATTTCCTTCTAATTTGACCATCCTCAATTCTGTAATCAATCTGATATCCTGACATAACATTTCAGTATTTCCTTCTCACTCACGATTGACCTGAAACTCAACAGCCACGACCAATAATAAATTAGATCTTAACACATGTTCTTATGTGAGGAAGATTGAACAAAAGGGCAAAATTGTCTTTCTGTATATTAAATAGAAGGTTACAACTGTTAACTTGTATGCATGCTTTTTCAAATATGGAGCAAGGAACTACATGTCATCTTCATATCCATATACTCCCTTCATCTTCCGTCCCTTTCCATACCTTTCCTTAGCCCAGGCTTCCTCCTTCTGGAGCAGGCCCTTAGGGAAGTATTGTTTCAAAGCATAATATATGCACCCCAGCCAATACAGTATTCCCTATGTAACGCACATACTTGTTAAAAATACTCACCATAAAACTGCGAACATTGAGAAAATAAAGAATTATGCTTGCCAGGCTTCACGACTTCACCGGGTTAGACTTGGTGAGGAGCTCTGTTGTCAAGATGGGACAATACGAATTGGAACCCACAAAGTGCCTTAGTTAGAGATAAGGAGTGCTCATTGAAGAGGTCATCACCCTTTCTCTTAAACTTGGATGATCCTTTTGATGGAGTACAAAGATATGTCTCACGTCACTGTGTCAAGATGCATAAAAAACACAATAAGGCATTTGTCAGGTTCTCTTCATAAGAAACAAATGAACTTGAATGATCAAAACGGACTGAATTGTGTCTATTCTTATGAGCAATAGCAATGGTAATATCATGAACTTGCGCCTAATTAAAAATATTTTTATTTTGCAACTTGAACCACAGAACTCTCAGTTCCCTCACGTCCTCTTCCGTAAGGTCTTTAACCCTTTCTGTTTACACCATCTCTTTTTCTCTGAAATCGAATGCCTCTCTCAATTTTCCATTTGAGTTTCATTGGGAATCCAAATAAGGTTATGTGTTTTTCCCGTTTTAACAATAAATAGGAGCAATGGAAAATCATATTAATTTCAGAAAGGTAGCTTACAGACAACAGCTTTAAAATGATGTAGCTGTCCACAAACACCATAGATACATTCTCTGCAGTACCTGTTCGCACTAACAAAGATGTAGCTGAAATGAAAATGTCTAAGAAAAAGGACAAAAAAATTATAAAGCAAAAGAGGTAATTACTACAATTAGATGGCCTTCGAGTTTATGCTTTAAAAAAGGTATTGGGCGAGCCTCTGCCTCATCCCCGGTAAGACCACAAAGACCCTTGCTTGCTACAGAAGAGAAAGAGTTAGGCGAGCATACTAACTTGAGTGAGCAAAGAAAGACGGTACTTGTGGAAAAATGAATGTTAAAGCCAGCTTACAGATAGAAAATCAGGTAGAAATTTTGAAAAATCTTGAAATTCCAAAAAATAAGAAAAATAGCTGCCAAGGGAAATGCGAGTAATTCATAGAGCTTACAAATAACTTGGTCTTCCTATATCTCGCGATGGATTGCGAGCCGTGATTTCCTGATCAATAAACAGTACACGCCTTGTCTCCTATTTCTCTTGAATCTAGGGTTTGCTCCATCTACCGTCGCGAGAGAGAAAGGAATCTACCTCGCGAGAGAGAAAGGAACTGGAGAACTGAGTGTGGGGGTTAGGACGGGGTGGTGTTGGTGGTGAAGGAAACGGAAGGTGAGGGAGAACAGAAAAGAGGTCAGATGGAGGAACGGGAGGGGAGAGGCGATGGAGAAAGGCTGAGAAGGAAACGAAGACCTAATAGATGTCGCTGAGAAAAAATAACGTATAAGATCGAATCGCAAAAAATAGACGGTTCAGATGCCGTGTCGGAGAAAAACGAAAAAAATTAATCCGGACACCCACGCATTTTATTTAGTATTCTGATTCTAGCTCCGTCCCTGTCAAACAGTTTCTAGCATTTGGATTGCTTAGGACTTCTTCTTAGGAATAGCTTATTCCTAGGCAATATTTTCTGAATCCTTATCCCGTGCCGCGCGGCACCGTGCCGCTCAGCAATTCGAGCCGTTCGATCTGATCTCAACGGTTAGATTTTTTCGGGCCTTACAATCTGGTTACATGCACGGGGCACCCATCATCATTGGATTTAATCTGGACGGCTCAGATTGCGCGCTGCACGGTGCCGCGCGACACTAGATTTGAGTTCATATTTTCTTCACAAAATTACACACTTTTCAATATTTTATTCTTAAAATCCTTATTCCTTCCTTATTCCCAAACGATTCAAACGAGTCCTAAGATATATTTATCATATAAAGAACATAAATGCATTACCATGTACTGGATGCATAAAAAAAAAATTCGATTAACAATGACATACTTAACGAATCCACAGTATTGTTGAAAAAGTTTGGATTATGTGAAAATTCAATACTGACCTTTATTTTTTTTTTTGAATTAAGATCATTTATTTATAGAGGCATAGTCCACTTTGTTTAAATAGAGTTTATCTCTCTTCCGCGTCCAGTGAGAATTAAACCCGTTACCGCTGACCATTATTTATTTTCGCATGAATAATTAATCATATGTTTACGTAATTTCTAGAAACATGCATTAATGCATAGATTATTTTAGAGAAGCCGAGGCAAAAATCACAGTGTAATCTCCGAGGCAAAAGTGTCAAACTGAATTTTAGAACTCTGTACTATTTTCTTTTATTTAATTTAGCACCTAAGGGCTTAAATAAAAAAAAAAAAAGATGCCGTGAATCTCAATGAACTTCTTCCTTTTTTTTATGCTTGATATTGGATGCATGTACTCATGTACAACAAAGTACATTCATGTACTTGCTTCATGATCAATTAATCATGCGGAGGAAAGTGCCTAAATTTTCTCTCTTTGACGAACGTCTTAGGATTTGGATTGCAATTACCTATGTCGCGGATATCAATGAACTTTCTATCTCTCTCTCTTTTTTTTTTTTTTTTTTTTTTTTAAATCAGAGATTCAAACTTCTGATTCCTGCCTAAAAGAAATTCATTGACCTAGTTCAACTAGCAGCTAAAAAAAAAAATACTGCACTTAAAATCTTGTCAGAATAAATTATTTAATTACCTGTTTCATTAGATCTTACTACAATTTAGTAATGATTTTCTCCCTATGACCAGACGAGAGAACTCAAATTGTACAGGAGCAATATATCCTCGCTCCCTTCTGAGTTCACAGTTATCACTGTTTCTTCTTTCCATATACTCTCTTCTTTCCGTTACACACTTCAATCCAAATTACAGAGCAAAAAATATAGGTGTCTCGGCCTAATCATGGGCAAACCAAAAAATCAGACTCACATAATTAGGAAGCTCATGCCATATGTTCTATACACATTGATCCCTTTAGCGCTGCTGCATTACTACACTTACATCTCCCCCCGTTGTTATATTCAAATAGCCCATAAACGCCTTAAAACAACGGCTGCCTCCGACTCCATCACGCCTCCTGTGCAAGGTATAAAAACCACTCAATCATGTACATGATGTCAACCAACTCAATTCTCTTGCTGATCAAATTTATTATTGATTTGCATAGGAAAAGCAGCTGAACTGAAAAATCAGCCTCGATGCGACTACTTCGATGGCCATTGGGTCCAAACCATTGCAAAACCGCTTTACAATGGTACAAGCTGTGGGACTATCAAATGGGCGCAAAATTGTATGATAAATGGCCGGCCGGATACTGGTTACCTTTATTGGCAATGGCAGCCCAAGGATAATCGATGCCCAGCACCCGTGTTTGATGCCTCAGTGTTTCTTGGAATTATTAAGAACAAACACATAGCCTTTATCGGTGACTCACTGGCGAGAAATCAACTTGAGTCACTCATATGCCTCCTTAGCACAGCATCAAAGCCTGAGTTGGTGTACCAAGGAGGTGATGATCTTAAGTTCCGGCGTTGGGTCTTTTATGAGTACAATGTAACTTTATCGTCATTATGGTCACAATATTTGGTGAAAGGTATTGACAGAAACCAGTCAAAGGGAATTGATCACAATACTCTGTATTTTGACACACCAAATGAAAAGTGGGCATCTGAGCTGGATCAGATCGATATCGTGGTGTTCCATAATGGACACTGGTTTGTCCAAAAGGCAATATATTATGGAGAAGGAAATCAATTGCTCGGTTGTAATTTCCCGCAAGAAAGCAATTGCACAGAACTCAATTTCTATGATGCATTTCGTAAGGCACTACGCACTTCCCTGAAAGAGGTGACAAAAAGATTTATTAAATCAGACAAAGCAGTGGTGGTTGCTACTTTTACGTTGGCTCATTTTGAAGGAGATTGGGATAAGTTCGGTACGTGCCTGAGGACGGAGCCCTACAAAGAAGGTGATGTAGAGATGCAAGATTTGGAGAAGAATATGAGGAAGGCGGCAATAGAGGAGGTGGCAACGGCAGTGAAGGATGTAAAGGAGGTGGCTGGGGGACTAAGAATTGGGGCTTTAGATGTGACCAAGCTCACATTTTTGCGGCCTGACGGGCATCCGGGACCATATATGTTCCCGAACCCGTTCGCAAATGGGAAGGAGGGAGTGATGAATGACTGTATGCACTGGTGCTTGCCTGGACCTATTGATACATGGAATGCAATTTTGCTTGAGTTGATGAAGAGATGGAAAGATGAATGAGAGGTTAACTTGGTTTTTATATTTCTGTTTTGTTACGCCTGAAACTTCCAAAAGAAAATTGGGTGTATACCTCTAATTGGAAATATACTCCTCTAATCTTAGAATTTAGATATTTATCCTTCAAATCATGTTTATTTAGGAATTAGGATATCTACCCTTATCAATATTTCTAATAAAAATTTAAATCAGAACAATTAATTTTATAATTTTGAGACTAAAATGCCCCTGCCTTCTTTATCTTCTTCCCTTCCAGGCTCTTATACGTAGTTCATATGGTAATTTTTACCTTGTGTTTTGAAATCCGCAGTATCTAGGATCGTTGATGGTTAAAGACATTAAGCACAGATAATTCTTATTAGAAAGCTTTGCTCTCCACGCCTATTCACTCCAATCTATCTAATGGATTAATCTACCCCAAGAAAGCACAAAAGGTTGTGCAATGAGAAATGTTGCCCACAAAACTAAAGCATGTGCTTGAAATCGATTTTTTAACAGAGAAACAAATAAATAATCTATCAAAAGAGATGCGTTTTACTAGAAATCACTATAATTATTATCAATTAGAATTTAGAAAAGAGATCATTTGATGGTCTCTTTCCGCCAAACAAAAGGTAATGAAAGATGCTTCTTTCAGTTTCCATAGCTGTCCCTTAATTCAAATTGAAAATGATATTCAGAAATTATTAGAAAAGACTAGCAAACATACCCACTCAAATGGGTGGGTAAATTACAGATTGAAAAAATTTTATATATGTATTTTATTTTCAAAATGAAAAATAATTATTATTTTAATAAAGTTTTTCATATTTGTTGTGCTCTTTTTCCAAACACAGTGCACAATCAATCCAGCAATAAATTTCTTTCTATTTTATTGAGTGCACAACCAATCCAGCAAAAAAAATCTTTCTATTAAAAGTGAAGAGCTTGTAAACTTATATCCATCACTAACATCCAGCCATTGGTTTAAACGATCAATGTTTAAGATTCCATAGAGTAAACAATTATTTACATCCTTCGCCTAATTATATTAGCCCTTAGAAACGTGTTTTTATAAGTAGTAGAGATAAAATTAAGATATTAGCAAGTGGATATGTAAAGAAACTGATGTAGGGCTGGCTGAAGAAGGGACATTTTGATCTCAAAATTGAAATTAATTTTAATAATTTAAATCGCTATTAGAAATATTGATAGGGGTAAATATCTTGAATAAATATGATTTGAAGGGTAAATATCTAAATTCTAAGATTAGAAGAGTATATTTCTAATTAGATAAGATGGGAGGGTATACATCCAATTTTCAGGGGCGGGGGCTTTAAGTAGGGATGAAAACGGATCGGATACGGATTGGATAGTGGTCAAATCATATCCGCATCCGCATTTTTTTTCGGATACGAATACGAATACGGATATGCTCGGATACAGATACGGTTCGGATGTTAAACGGATACAAATACGGATCGGATATTGTCGAATACGAATACGAATACGGATATATTTCGGATAATTAAGCAAATATCTCTAAATTAACAAATAAATAGAAATAATACTAAAGTAGCAAAATAATAACCTCGTTATAATATTTTATCAAAAGCAATATGAAATATGTATAAATTAATAATATTATTATTAACATTAATCATTATTTATCGTCTCTATTAATTGTACCATATAATCCGTAATAACAATTGACTAATTTTCTTAAAAAATAAAAATAATTATTATCCTACCTTTTATTTTTTACATAATTTAGATAAGTTAAATCTAGAGACTCGAACCAATATATATATATACATAAAACAACTATATCACAAAGGGAGAATTCGGATATCCGCTTTGTAAATTTTTTCGGATCCGGATAAATATCCGGATCCGCAACCGTATCCACATCCATTTGCATTCTCATATTCGCATCCGTATCCGTTTAAAAAGATCCGGATCCGGATTAGCTATTTTTCGGATACGGATGCTGATCGGATCGGAGTTTATCCGATCCGTTTTCAACCCTAGCTGTAAGCCTATTAAAAAGGATCCTTTATAAATAAGACAATAAGAAAAAATTAGAGGACAAATGGTGCATGTTTGCCAACAAGAAATTTTATTCGTTATAAAGAAAAGAAATATAAATTCAAAGAGGTGGTAAGGTATTTTATGACGTGGCAGTATTTTATCTGTTGTTTTATCATTTCAGTCAAAGAGGTGGTCGACAGGAGAAATAGATACCAAAATATATATTATCGGTAAATATGTAATGGTTTTAATGAATCAGTGAATAAAAAGGAACTGTTTACTGACGAAATGGCATAAAATTGATGAATGAAATAAATATCTCCATCCGTTGCACTATTTCTAGAAGGAATCATAAATTGATTTAAAAATCATGCAGCAAAGTATTTAGTTTAAAGATAAAAATAGCATAGTCAAATTTAAAAGGGAAACTTATAATATTGATACGTATGCCGAGGACGTTGAATGGAAATTATTATAAGAATATAGAATCAAGAGGAATTAAATGCAATGGAATGTGCTGAATATAGCTCACGATTTTAACATTGTTATTATATTAATTTCTATTTTTTTAAATGAGCTGGACAAATTGTTCAAATTAATAAGCAAATAGCTATAAAATTTGTAGGCGTGTTTCTATGATTATTAATTGCCAGCTTCAAATAATTAAACAAAAAACCTACGTACATGCAAGGACACAACCAGTAGTTACTAAACGAAAACAACCTTAAACATATAAATTCAAATTAAAAAAATAGTACATTGGTACATTCATCTATATTCAGTATCTCAGAATTGACTATGCTATTTTATCTATATATGTCTGTCATAGTGTCATGTACGTCTAAATGCATAGCAAGTCATTGTTTGTTCTCTCAGTCCCTTCTTGAGTTCACAGCTCTCGCTGTTTGACCCTTCATCTTTTTTCCTCAGCACACTACAATCCAATAAAAAGTGTACAACACAAAAGTATAATTGTTCGAGATTAATTATGAGTATAACCCACAATCAGATTCATCATCAAAGGAAGCTCATGCCATGTGTTGTATACACTTTGATTCCTTTAGCGCTGCTGCATTACTACACCTCTGTCTCCCCTGTTAGCTCTATACAAACAGTCCATAAACGCCTTCAATCAACTGCCACCTCTGACTCCACGTCTCCGGCGCAAGGTATGTACAATCATATACATAATGTCAATCTATTCAACCCTCATGGCCTTCTAAACAAATTTATTGTTAATTTGCTTAGGACAAGTGGCCGAGGTGAAAAATCTGTCTCGGTGTGACTACTCCGATGGCCATTGGGTAGAAACCAAAGTGGAACCTCTGTACAATGGTACAAGTTGCGAGACTATCAAATGGGCCCAGAATTGTATGGTAAACGGCCGGCCGGATACTGGTTACCTTTACTGGCAATGGCAGCCGAAGGATAATCGATGCCCAGCACCTGTGTTTGATGCCTCAGTATTTCTTGGAATAATTAAGAACAAACACATAGCCTTTATCGGTGACTCATTGGCGAGAAATCAACTTGAGTCACTCATATGCCTCCTTAGCACAGCATCAAAGCCTGAGTTGGTGTACCAAGGCGGTGATGATCTGAAGTTCCGACGTTGGGTCTTTCACGAGTACAATGCAACTGTCTCAGTATTTTGGTCGCCATTTTTGGTTAGAGGTATCCAGCTTGACGAATCAAAGGGAATTAATCACAATACTTTGTACTTGGACACACCAAATGAAAAGTGGGCAACTGAGCTGGATATGATTGATATGGTAGTGTTTTCTAATGGACACTGGTTCATCCAAAAGGCAATATACTATGGGGAAGGAAATCACTTGATCGGTTGCAATTTTGCGCAAGAAATTAATTGCACAGATTTCAATATCTTTGATGCATTTCGTAAGGTACTACGCACTTCACTGAAAGAAGTGACGAAAAGATTTTATAAATCAGACAAAACTGTTGTGGTCGCTACTTTTACGTTGGCTCATTTTGAAGGAGAATGGAAGTTCGGGACTTGCCTGAAGACGGAGCCATACAAAGAAGGTGATGCAGAGATGCCACATTTGGAGAATGAGATGCGGAAGTTGGCGATAGAGGAGGTGGCAAGGGCAGTGAAGGATGTGAAGGAGATGAATGGGTGGTTAAGAATTGTGGCTCTAGATGTGACCAAGCTCACATTTTTGCGGCCTGATGGGCATCCTGGTCCGTATATGTTCCCAAACCCGTTTGCAAATGGGATTAAGGAGGGAGTGCCGAACGACTGTGTGCACTGGTGCATGCCTGGACCGATTGATACATGGAATGCAATTTTGCTTGAGCTAATGAAGAGATGGTCGTAACTTGGTTTGTGTATTTCTGTTTTGTTTTAATAAATGGGTAACGCCTGAAATATCCGTAATTACTTAATTTCATTATTTTTTATGTTTAATTAACAAAATAGATGGCTCAAGGGCCTTTTACCAAAAAAAAAAAAAAAAGGCAAAATTGAAAATTTCGGTGGCCTTTTAGTTTGTTTGCTCTATTATCCCTACATTTTACCATTATAGTCTTCTTTTTCATTTAAGTCCTTTCTTGTCCATAATAATTCGATTTTTGTTGGCGGTTTAGTTGTCATCCTAGTCGTCGAAAATGACATATGCAACTGGTTCAATTTGTATTATAAGGCTTACGTCCATTACTTAAAATTTATATGTTTCAAAAGCTCAATTAGTAAGCAATGGTCTACAAGCTGATAGTAAGAGGAGGGGGGTTGGGGGGGTGGGGAGCACAAAAAAGTCTGTTAAAATGAAGATAATTTCTATTAGTTTCAGAAAGAAGAAATCATTGTAGAATCGTAGTTACTATTAGGGAAAAAACACCTAAATAATATTTTGAAAAATAATAGCGTTAAATAAATAGAATCGATTATTGATATGTAAATACTATTAACGATATGGTCCTCGATATTTTTTAAATATAATTTATTTATTCACTATATATGTATCGCTGAGAATATACATTATCCGGACCATTTTCATCAACTCGTCGGTCATCGCACACCACCATTCTATTTTATCTGATAATAACTAAAACTTTTAGCAAATGAAAATGTGAGCATTCGATCTAGTGCTCGAATTTCCACTTCAAACTTAATGGATTTAATTTTCTTTAGAGAAAGAAATTTGTTTTACCATTAGGTAACTTTCAATTATAATAATTAATAAACGGAGTTAACTACTTGGTGCGCCGTTCATGAATGCAGTAATACTATGTTTTATGTTAAATATATATACAAAATTTAATACTATGTTATATGTTAAATATGCAAAGTTATGTATTCTAGACTGTTTTAGGTTACCATAAAGTTTAAATTTAAAAGTCAAAGTTGGGATCTTTAACGAATCTTGACAATTAATCTTAAAAATGTTCCTTAAATTGAACAAAACATTGTAGACATATTGGTAGCTTTATTAATTGGGTTTAATCAAATTTAATAATACATTTTAAATATCTTTTGGTATTTTATTAGCCGCTCAAGCGGTAAGAGTATTGGACATGATACGTCTAGATTTGATTGGGAGTTAGTTCTTAGATGATCAACACTTGAGAGTGAAGATTTAGGAGGAGAGAGATTGTAGTAGAGAATTTGAGTGTGTTTGTTGCGACAATTTAGATCTAGAAAATAAAAGCTTTATTCCATCAATGGTGTTACAAGTTACAATGTAGAGATATGTAAAATGCAAAGAGATAGAATTCCTTCTTTGGTGGTAGGGATTCGATAGAATTCCTTCTTTGGTGGTAGGAATTCTTATTTATAATAGTTGTTGATGGGTAGTCCACTTGTTCCTGCTGATGTTAGCCCTGTTGGAGGGAGAACCAACTTGGTTGTGAACCCACGCAGTGTTCGCTTCATGCCTTTAGGAATCTGCCATCCTAGGACTGGCGGCATGCTCTTCGAGTGCCTCCCGTTCATCTTCAGACTCCGTTTTTCGCTCTTTGAGTTAGTGAAAGCAATGGAAAGCGCGTGGGGTCCATAGTTAGTGAATCACTTTTGGGCCTTGCTAATCCCTCTCTCTTTCTTCCTCTTCCCCGCACGAGTGGTAATTTGAAATGGAAAGCGACTTTGGACTGGGCGGATTGAGCATGAGTTTAAGGCCTTTCGAGTTGAGAAAATTTTGGGAAAATAAAAAAATAAAAAGAGAAAGCAAAAGAGAGCAAATAGAAATTTAAAAAAATTCACATTTGAGATATATTCTTTAATTTTTAAATCTTTTATTTATTATTTAGATATTAAGAAATTTTTTTAATTGATTTTTTAATTTGATGTGATAAATTAGGAAGAGGAAGATAATGTTATTCTATTGAAGTGAGAAAATCATCATTTGGAGGAAAATTCGATAATTGTTTATTTTAACTCTAAATAATTTCAATTCAGGGAATATAAGGAAAAATATTGTCGAATTTTTCTCAGGCAACTCATCACATCTAAAGTACGCTCACTAATGAGACGGAATATCTAAAGAGTGGGTTACGATGGTAATCGACCCGAAAACCTCATGTAATACATTGAACCTATAAACTCTAAATCATGACTATTGGATATATATTTTTTATTTTCATAGGTCTTATGCGATAAGAAAGTCCCACAGAAGTTAAAAGGCAAGTTTTATAGGACGGCGATTAGACCTGCGATGTTGTATGGCGTAGAATATTGGGCTACTAAAAGACGACATGTCCAGAAGATGAGTGTAGCAGAGATGCGTATGTTACGGTAGATCTGCAGTCACACGAGGAGAGACTGGATAAAAAATGATGACATATGAGATATGGTTGGGGTTGCATCGATAGAGGAGAAGCTGACCTAACATCGTTTGAGATGGTTTGGACATATCCAACGTAGGCCTATCGAGACACCAGTGTGTAGCGAAATTCTTAATTATTTTTAAAATACACGGAGGCGCAGAGGGAGACCAAAATTGACATGGGAAGAAGCGATAAAAAGAGACCTTAAAGAATAGAATGTCTCCAAGGAGTTAGCGATTGATAGGAATGCATGAAAGTTAGCAATTCATGTACGGAGTCATGACATAGGAACCTAGGGGTATGAGTGATGACTGATAAATGGTTTTCATACGTAGTATTTCAGCCATTTATAGGACTTAATTTCATGTATTTTATTGTAATTTCTGTTGTTTAATTAATAATTTAATTTAGAATCTAAGTACTGCCATGTTTGCTCTGTTTTTGTACAGGATTGAAGATAAGCTACTTGAAACGGTGAAATCTGCATCAAACGGCAACCTACCAGCTTGATTGGCGACCCACGAAGAGCACCAGCGGGTAGAAGTGAAGGCTGGCGACACAGAAGATTTCAGCGGGCCGCTGGAAAGAAGGAAATCACTGCCAAATATAGCACAGCCAGTTTTGCCAACTTCTCAACTACGTTCTGAGCTAATTCGGGAGCCTCCAATTACACGTCTCTCACTTCTAGAGAACCGACATTGCATGTTATTTAAACCAGAAGCCTTGATGTCAGAGGAGACACGATTTGGAGGTTAATTTGCAGCTAATTGAGATAACCAACAGGATCGCCAACGGGTCGCCGATAACACCAGCGAACCGCCGGAGAGTAGCAGAAGACAGCAAGTTGGAGATTAAGTTGCTTTCTGTTGTAAACTTAATTTATATCTTATGTTTTTGTTTATCTTTGTTACATGTTTGTTTTATTTGATGAATTCTAGTGAGTAAATACTGATTTAGGGGCCATGGTAGTGAGCATTTAGTTTATGATTAGATAATATATTTTTTAGTTAATTTCTTTGTTGCATGTTGTATTTTATGCCTTTCTTTATTATTCTATCTGATTGTTTGAATTGCTTAAGTTAGATTTGCTCGCATTCGTCAAGCATAGGCCTTGCTTGATTGTTTAATGGTTAAGTCCAAACTAAACTTAAGTTATTCGATGCAATTGTACCAACTTGAAGGTTTAGACTGAGAGGTCGAAACCATGACTAATAACGAGAGTTAGGTCCTTTCTAAGAGTGAAAACTCGAAGAATTCATTAGGTTAGAAAGGTATGAACTTGTAGAAACTAGACCACGAAGCGAAAGTTGAAATCTAGGTTATATATGAAGGAGTTTGAGTTAATTGATCGTCAACCAGACCTAAAACGAGAGTTTGATCTGCTAAACATCAACTAAACCATATTCCTTACACAAAGTGACTTCTAAATTAACTAAAAGTTGAATCTGCACTAATCCTGGCGGGCCGTCGAGTGAACCAGCGAGGTGGTCTATGCCCGCCAAGTAGTCAGCAACTAGCCAATTAGGGTTAGCGACCTGAGTTCTTTTAGCGGGCCACTAAAACTGGAGTAAACTGAAGAATTAGCTTACCTTAAGCCCCTAGTTTTAATTAATTGCATTTTAATCCTCTTTAATTGTGATATGTTAATTTAGGATTTATTTTATTACAAGTTTTATTCATCTGTTACTGTGACCAATCAACTTTTATTGCTGTTAGTTTAATTTAGCAAATTGAATTGAATTGAGAATCAAATAATCCAAACCATCTTTGTGGTTCGATCCCGAAATACTTAGACGATTGTCGTACGCTTGCGACTTAATTTAGGTAGATTCGGGTATCTGTACTACTTATAAAAGCAGCCATAGAAAGGTCATGAATTCCAACCACTAGGGGTGAAAACATGTGTTAACATCAATTATAAATCATTGATCTGTGCAATTTAATATGATGTGCGGTTTAGATTTGTATTTCTAATAAAGGGTCAGACTCTTTGACAGAAAATGTCTGGTCGCTGGTTGGCAGTTAACAAATATCCGAAGCTTCGCATCTCGAGTTCGAATCCCAGCCCCGTTATTATTTTTTTTTTTTGGTTCGAATCCCAGCCCCGTTATTATTATTTTTTTTGGATGGACATTTTGTTCTTTAATTTTTTCCGCCGCTCCGCTCCTAAAATTTCCGTACCCATCGCCTCTCAAAAATCATCAGAAAAGGAAATCTTATCACCAAATCTATCGCATTTCTCTCAGAAATTTTCGGCTCCGCTAGCGCTGCCTTTTCTGTCGCTTTCGCAAACGTTCTTCCACAGACTATTCCCTCTCTCTTCGATGGATCTAGGTTCGACGCACTACCAGAAACTTCGCATATGGCCTATCCTAAGTAACTCTGCACGATGGATTAAATTCTCTCGAGAGAAGCTTCTCCTCTTCTTTACCCTTTTTTCTTCGATCGCCACAATAAAATCAACATGACCTTGCTCTCCTTATTTCTCCTTATTCTTCGCCCGCTCGATTCTCGCTGTCTCTTCCGAGAGCAGATCTGCTCACGAGCGATCCACCTCCGCACCTCCATGGCCAGAACAACAAGATTAGGTACTTTTTTCTTTTCTTTGCTCTGCTCCTTGAGAAACTGGGGCTATTTCTTTTTCCGTATCTATCCATTCCTTCTGTACAAATTGCATGGTGGATCTGAACAGGTTTTTTTCGAGGTTTATTAAGACATGAGAAGTTGTATATGCCTCTAACAGAAGGGAGAAAACTTGCTACAAATAATAATTTGGTGATATTCTCAGTTTTTTTTTTTCTTTTAGGGGTATTGCAGCATTATCAGTTCAACCCATATGCATCTTCAAGGTATTTATAGCTACAACCATAGGCCCTGTTTGGATGTGTCCGGAATTTGGGGATTTTCCAATTCCGGGCATAAATTTTAATATAAACAATTCATCTCTCTCACAAAGTTACACACTTCCCAACGAAAATCCTTATTCCTTCCTAGGAATTGGCTATTCCTAACCCATCCAAACGACCCCATAAATATTAGATCTGATTTGGTCTTTTGTGGAGCTTATTTGGTTGTAATTTATTGATATTTTTCTGGGACTAATGCTGGTGTGAAATCAGGGATGAAATTGCTGAATTAAGGTTGCTGGGATAATCTGATGGACTTATCTCTTAATTGTGAGACTCTTAAGGCGGCTGGTGCAAAAAATTGAGTTAATGCTAATGCAATAGAGATGTTATTTAGGTATGTTTAACATCTTATGATTAGATTTCTCACATGTTAGCTATTTTTGTTGTTTTTGTTTCTTGAATCTATTTGATTACTATAGGTAATTGAAAACGATAGTGACGGATTTGATTGATTTGTGTGGTTTCTTTATTTTGTGCTTCCATCTATTGAGAAACCTAACTGGTGAGTTATTATTATTGTCATCGTTTGCAAATTTCAGATTACCATAATAATTGTATGGTTTCTCTGCGTGCAGGTTATTTGTGGTGTCTTTTGTGTACAATCAGAAAGAAATATGAGCTGATGGCATTCCTACAAACGGTTAGAGCAAAGTTAGGTCTCAAAATCCATGTAATTCTTTTCCCTTTTTCCCATTTACTTTAATTTAGTTGCGACTTTAAATCCGTTCGTTATTGGAATCATAATCGCTTATCTTGCTTTCGTGAGAGGAATGTTTTAGGTGGTAGAAGTTATATCTAATGGAATGGTATCTGTTAATAAGATAGGCTGGCGCCGGCTTTTTGACTTGAGCTGTACGTGATAGGTAAATGAGTTATCCTTACATATAAATCTAATTGGCAAATTCAGGCTGCTAATTTTTTTTCATGTTTAAATCATGATAGCTATTCAATTCAGAGATACAAAGAGCGTTTTTGTTGGTGATGATTTCAGGCAGTTTAGAGTAGAGTTATCTGAACTGATAAAGACCACTTGGTGTGAAGGTAATATTTTTCTTGCCTGCAAGCTTAGCTTTAGGTTAATTTTAGCTTTTTTAAAATTTCATGGCTGGTATTTAGTTGCTGATTACATGCCAAGTTTTGCTAATTCTGTCTGATATTTTCTCCTCGATTGTGTTTGCATGCAACAGTGGAGTAAAGCGATCTTGGTCCACCGTGCAATTTGGAGCTGCTAGAGAAGAAAGTCGACCCTTCGCCTCTTATTGTTGTCTCTTCGATCTTTTCACTATCTGGTGCTCTCTCTCCCCCATCTGGCAGTTATAAGTAGGAAGAGAATTGCTCTCACCAGGTGAGTGCTGATTATGTAGGCTTTTGTTGCCTCTCGGAGTTTCTTCTCTTTTTTTGCATGTTGATCAATTCTTTAACATGTGTTTTCAATTTGCCCATTTGCAATTCTGTGTTCACTGTTTGGTGTTAAATTTGACGAGCAATAACTTCACGGTCTCGCTCAAGTATGATCCTGTATGTTAAATCATGGCTCAAACAACATATTAGTTCTTTTATACTATACTCGAATTTATGTGTATAGTTCCAATTCAATTCTGATTTCTAAAGCCAGAGCAAGCAATTTTAATCTTTCTTTTTCGTTTTTCCTTTTTTCTTTTCTTTTTTATTGATTTTTGTATAGTTTGCATTCAGTTCTGCTTTGGTGCTGAAACAATTACGATCTCTTGGATTATTTGACATTCCTTGCTTTACTAAATATGGATAGTACGGACCTATTTTTAGAATAAATATATGGTCATTTGTCGGACAAGAGATTGGATTAACTACGACATAAATATAGCATGCTTTGATTTCTTGAAAGCTACAATTCAAAAAAAAAGATGTCCCTAGATACTTTTTTATAGGGCTTCCTTGCTATTTCAGCAACCTACTTTTTTCTTTATATGTCTTTCCTTTTCTATTATCTGGTCGTCTTCTATTTTGGCATGATCTTTCTTTTTCTCTCTCTTTTACACCTTGCAGGTTTGGGAATTTGTGGCTTCTGAACCTTGCTGCCAGCATCGTATGGGACGCTTTCGAGGCAGAGAGCTCGGTCTTTTCTCTTCTTAGTCCTTGCTTAGTTCGGTGAGTCTGCTTTTTTTTTTCTTTTTCCTTGCATTCACGATTTTCCCTCGGGTTCGGTTTGCAAGATTGTTTTGTGTCAATTTTGAATAGATTTTGATTGAGTGATGAAAATTTCATGGAGGTCTCTTCTTATAGTTTCGTTCAACATTCGCCAGGGTCTGTGGTGGTTAAGGGAAGGGACTAAACAACTTATCAAAGCAGTGTATTTGTTTGTTAGCTTCCTGACATTGAATCTTTGTGTAGATGTGTTTCATACATAATTTTAGTTTTACTTATTTTAGCAAGGGAAGGGTTAAAATTATAGTGCTGATCCACTGAACCACCATAACCATTACTTAGGACAACATAACCATGTATTTGTTTTAGGTCATATCTTAACAATTAAAGTTCGCCAATTCTTCTGAAACAAGTATCAGTATTGAACCACTATAGCCATTACTACAGAGTCCGGCAAACCTTGGGGTGGAGAATACCGTAGAAGATGGTCAAGCACAAGAAGATCATTCATTATTGGAGAGATGGTCAGTAATTATTTAGTATTTTGTTCTTTTTTTAAAATCTAGAAAAATAAAAGAAGAGAGATAAAAATATTGGAGTGATGTAATTCTTTGAGAAGAGGATATATTTTAAAGTAGGATATCTATGACAGAGGGGAAAAGGAAAAAAAAAAAAAAAGATGAACAATGGCGCACTGATACAGGTTTGAATAAAATTCCTTATTCTAATTGTTTGGGATATTGTGCATCTCTTATTGCTTTACTGGTATCTGATAATAAAATGGAAAATGAAGGTGCTTTTGGCAAAATGTCATGAGAGAACTTACCAGACATGTCAAGCATAACATAATTGATCTTTTTCTTAATTATTTCACAAGAATTTATTTAAGAATAATTCCCAAAGAAGGTTTTATGAGAATAGGAAAAAGGTATATTAGGAAAAGTAAAGAGTGAACATGGATTGCTGGCATTTCTGGAATGTGATAAATTTATTATATTGCCTAAAATTTAGGGATTTGATTAATATTATGGATCAATGTTTGGCATGATTTAGTGTATTTATCTATTTAGCATGGGATATATAGGAAAGTAATCTCTAATTCAATAATATGCATTAATTTTAATAATTTCAATAAGCTGAAATTAATGATTTCCTCCAAATGTGATCTTCTAAAATTTCAATGATTTTTATATTCTATGACTGGTAATAAATATGCTAAACTATGCATACTATTATGCCCAATAATACATGATGTACATTTATGTCAATGAGTTGAAATTTCAGGAATGTCACTGGACAACCCACAATGAGATAGATTAAAACAAACCCTTCAGATGGGAAGCCCTGCCACTCAATGGATTTCCGTATACAATGCTAGATGGGCCATGAAGCAAAGGTGGGTTACTGTATCAGTCAGATTCCACTGCCAGTAACATGTAAAACGAAGATGCAAGGCTTGAGCAACAAATAGAGAAGGGTAATGAAGATGGTTTGTTTATTAGCTCGGTGGAATCATCAGCTAATCTCTGGCTTCTGATAATGGATGCCGGAACTGGTTTCTTTGCTTACATCGGATGATCTGGCATGCTCTGTGAGTTCATCAAGACCATTTATTTTTTTTATGCATTGAAGCCTAAAATTTCTCCTACTTATAAAAGCAACCAAATGTTTGATTCATTGTAAAGACAAATCCCCACACGATTTAGAAGTTTTTTTTTATTGTCAACTTTAAATAAAATCATTGTGCAATCTAATTGATAACTAACTCTTCAGCTAACAGCTTTCTGTTAGATTTACATATAATTCCTTTACTTATAGGCCACGACTCAATTCCTTTGGTAATTATGGCTCTTTTGTTTTCCTATTTAGGTTGTGGGTACACCAAGTTATATGTGCCCTGAACTTCTAGATCACATTCCTTACGGGAGCAAATCTGATATGTGGTCTCTAGGTTAGTTCCTATTTTCCTTGGTGATTAGTTGATTAGTTGATTGATTACTTTGATGTTGCAGTTTTAATAAATTGCAATATTCTATTTGTTTTCTTTGTGTTTAGGTTGCTGTATATATGAAATGACTGCTCTAAATCCTGCATTCAAAGCTAACCATTGACCATCACTGTAGTTCTTATCAAGTTCGTTATTTTATTGGATGTTACTGTATATATGAGAATTTTTTTTTCAAGAATTAGTTTAAATTTTGTTTTGTTTACAGAGGTCTGCAGTCATGGATGCGTTGAAGCAGTACAGAATGCCAGTTCAATTGTGGGAAATGTATTCCTTTCAATGTGGTCCCTCAAAGTTCAAAAATTATAATACGAGTGTGTTCATTTTGTTTGATGTTGTATCATGAATTAAGTAAGATTTTTTTCTTTTTTATTTACTCACACGTATGAAGGTTTCTCAAGAAAATTTGTGATTTCATTTGATAATAAAGTACTTATGAAATCATGTGTAGCGCAATTTTTTAGGAACAAAAAAAGTTCACATAAAAAGAATATATACTAAAAGTCTTTTAACTTTTTTAAAATATGTCAAATAAAAATTTGCCCGCACATTGAGCGGGCACTGCTGCTAGTAAATTTAAAAGCGAAAAACCCACCACCAATGACATAGGTTTGTAGGTCGTATTATTAGATTTCGGTTGAGGTGTAGGTTTCTACTATTACTATTATTATTATTTTTATTATTATCGTTATTATTGCTATTATTGTTATTAGTATTTTTTTAATATATTATTTTGTTTTTGGATGATTTCTCTTTTTGGTTTTTTTTCTAGTCTACCCCAACTTATTTGGGACAAAAGGCTTAGTTGTTGTTGTTGTTGTTGTACAGATGGATCAGTGCCATGAGTACATGTTTGAGTATTCACGGATATCAAATAAATTTGGTGAAGTAGTTGATGAGTTTCTAAAATGTGCTGAAGAACATCGAAAGTTGATCAGAAAGTTGAAAATTCTATGTCCTTGTAAAAATTGTCTTAACTTCAAAAAACATGATAATGATAAAATTATTAGGTCGCATTTGATTGAACGTAGATAGATGTCGACTCCTAAATACATTCGATGAGTTTTGCACGGAGAAAAGTTGAAAGAAAATTTAAATGTCAGAACGAGTATTAATGCATCCGATTTGAAAAATAGTGTACAAAATAATTGAAGGGCTGATGTAGGAATGACATATTGGTAGGTGAAAATATATAAACACTACCCGAAATAAGAGGGTCTGTAACGATTAATAAATTGAAATAGTAACGGATATGACCCCGTCACTATAGCCCCCGTTACAAAACTTTATAATAACCGTTACAAGAAGGCCGGGGTTTTGTAACGGTTAATATAAAATAACTGTTACAGATGGCCAGGGTTTCGTAACGGTTATTAGATAAAAACCGTTACAAATTTATAAAATATAATTTTTTATTTCATTAATTTCGTAAGGGTTAATATCAAATAACCGTTGCAAACTCTTGTCTTTTAATATATATATATATATTCCTGCGAGCACGTCAACCATAAACATGCAACCACAATCATATAATTAACCATATAATTAACCAAATCATATAAACATGCTAGCATAGGCAACCATAAAATTAATATAAATAACACAATATTTTTGTTGCTACAGAAACAATTAATCATGCTATTAATAATATAAAACTAATATAAATAACAATAGGTCGGCCACGGCTTTCGATCACTCGGCCACGTCTTACATCCAAGACTTTTGTTCGTTATGGTTTCGTCCCTCGGCCACGACTTTATCCCTCGGCATGGCTATCATCCCTCTAAAATTAGGACAATATATTTTCAAATTAGTATGTTTGACAAGGAACATATATGTAGCTTAACCAAAATTTTTATCACATTGTTGTTAGATTAGTACATACTACATACCATAATGAATGATTCAACTATTTCTTCCCTCTAACTCATGTCTGCTCGGCCACGGCTTTCATCCATCAGATAAGGCTTTCGTCCGCTCGGCTTTCATCCATTGAGGATTGAAACACAGCTTCATCTGTTTCAGTTCAGAAAGTATATGAGATGAAGTCAAATTAGCAAGAGTTCACAAACTAGTTTAAACTAAAACACTCAATATCTCTATTATCATAGAATCATCTCCTTATGACAGGAATTTGTCAACCAAGGTTTCTTTATGACAGGAATTACAAAAAGAGCAACTAATGTTATCACAAAAGCTTTACAAAGACATACCTGATCTTTTCGGGGTGGATTTGGACAATCAAATCTCATTTATTTAATAGATCAATTTTGACAAATGAACATAGAGGACTAAACCAATTTAGAACAGTAATTTGCATATTCAATCAAAAATTGTATATCATAAACCAATTTGATGATGTAAGGAGATGAGCACCTCACCCGAGATGATCCCATGCTAAATCTTTGAGCAGCTAGGAGGAGCATTGAGCAAGTGGATCTTGACTCCATGATTTAGGTAGCATCCTTCTTTGTTCTAAAAAACAAACAAGTGAACCAAAATATATAAGTCATAAAATTGAAATTCATCAAATAACCATGGTGCCTCAGGCCCTAAATGGTGTAGGAGGTTATAATCCCTAGCAAGGCACTTTTAAACGATAGCATTTTTATACTGGTACCATGCTAGTAGTCAAGGTTACAAAAACTAAACCATAGGTACCGAGCACTATTAATAACTTACCTGCAATATAGTGACACTATGAAAGAGAATCCTATGTGGCATTGACATTTAACTATGCATTTCTCATTTCGAAAGAACTAGTAAAGTTCCCATATTATGCCCATATTATATAAACATATACAATAATTACTGTGTCATTGTTTTTTGTTGTAAACAAATTATACCCAGAATCAAGGACATAACTACTGATCATGGCAAACCGTTTCCGACATTTCAGAGGATGACACTTCATCAAACTTCTTGTAATCAATGTCAACAAGCAGTACATAATAACAAAAATCAAATTACGTTGTTCTGAAAATCAAGGGATCTGGTCTCAACCTTAAACGCACCAGTGACAGTCTTCTTAAAATCTTCCTTCATAGACAGTGATCAAATTACCAGTTATGCTCATATTTTTTTAAGAAGGAAGATATTGTAATAATCCGTTTATAAGTAAGCAACAAAGCAACAAAGAAGTAAGCAACACATAATCCGTTTAAATAAAATAGGTACCAAAAGAATTCTCTACTTCAACTGACATGAAATGGTAACAATTTAATTCTGCTTGAAGTAAAAATTTGTCTATTTAAGATGAGATTTTTACCTGCCTCCAGAAGTGAGCGCTAGCTTATGAGTAGTTGATCATTTCTCCTCTTAGTCGGCCATCAATAAAATCTCATAAATTTATGAGGACAATAAAAAAACATCATATGGTGCTGAATACAACAAGATCACTCATTTACTAAATCCAGTTGATCACTTATAATTTGAATATTCTTGGTATACACAGCTTAACATGAATATCCAAAATATAGTCCTATAAGTCATGCCTAATGCAGATTTAACAATGCAAACTACCAACACTTGTAGTAATAATCTGTTTGGATTCTATGCCTCAAAAATCAACAAAATAAAATCGTTGTACATGTACTGCCTACCATTCTTCATGGACATGCATTTCACTGTATAATTATATTGGTATTTTGTGTCAGTTGTATAAAGTATCAAATCATGATCAGTAGGTAATGTGTATCTAAAATAACATAGCATTGAAAAAAGATCATAACAATCACCTGAATATCTGATGTTTTTCTTAGTTCAACTGTTTTGGTTAATGCCATGAAGCCATCTCATTTTTTTTATCCTATATATAAGGAAGGACATGCACCAAAAGCATCAATTCATTTCGTCGTTTATAAGGTACTTTTAGAATAAAAGAATGAGAAACAAAATGTCTATAATTAATAGAACCTTCTACTAATTCAGAAATCCCATTGTCCTTTTCATCTTCGCACCATTCAATGACCTGATTATGCAGTTTCTTTTCATGCCATCCACCAACCTAATGAATTCAATTACATAAGTGCTGAAATTTAATAGAAGAGCGAAATTAAAAGATACGAAATAAAAATTATAAATATCAATCAATCAGGGGGGAAAAAAAAAAGTCGACCTCACTGAAGCAAGATGTGAGCTCAGACAGAACCAACCCGGCAACTCGAGAAAAGAGAGGAGCTGATCGAGCGTGGGGCCCTTTGCCACCCGCTTCATCACTGCCACCACCTCGCTTTGCCTCGTCGTGGCCACCAACTTCTACACCTACGTCCGTGCTGAGGACGAGGAGACCACAGAGGCAGTAGGCGGAGCCAGGGCCGAGAATAGGTGACGGATCAGCGAGAGACACCCAACCACCAACGCCGCTGATGGATCTACAAGCGACAATGAGTTGGGTGGGATGATGGATTGATTTCGTCCTAGAATTTGTAGAAAAACGAGGAAGGAAATAAAGTGGCCGGCGGATCTGCGGAGGGAGAGAGCAAAGAGGAAGAGTAAGGTGGTTGGGTTTTAAGGTGGATGAGGCCGAGTTCTGGGGTTGGAGGTGGAGGCGGCGGAGAGATCGAGGAAGGTCATGAGTAAAGATGAGAAAGAATTGAGGGAGAAACAAAATGAAATGGAGGGGGTCGGATGCGTTCGAGAGATAAAATGGGGTCGTCTGTTTCCTAAAATATGGTATTTGGAAATATGGTAGCAAATATATAACGATTTTTATATAAAAATCGTTACAGAATTAAAATTTTAATTTTATAACGGTTGTTATTTAAAAACCGTTACAAATGTGGTGGTCTTTTATAATGGTTATTTTATAATAACCGTTACGAATCATTTGACAGATTTTTTTAATTTTCGGACGGAAATTCTGTAACGGTTGTTTAATTAAAATCGTTGCAGAATGAACTTGAAATTATTTACACCGCTGCCACTCCGAATTCTGTAACGTTTTTTTCCAAAACCGTTATTAATAGGGCGTTACTGATCGGCTTTTTTGTGGTAGTGAAAATAGGAAAAAATGTATATCAACATGATATATGCAATTGGAAAAAATGTGTTTAATATGTATTAAAATGTCAAAGTTCGTTTCCTAGAATGTATGTTTTAAAAGCATGAGCTATTGCCTATACGGGCTGTTTGCATCGAAAACAGCTGAAATCAAGCAAAAAGAAAAACAATGGAATAAGGGCGTGAACTGTGCAGCTAGTAGTTTCAAAATAATGGCGCTATCCGGTGTATAAGACCAAGCGTATTTTTCCCTCTGTCATGTTGGACTTATATATGGTAAAAGATTAATCTAATGAGTCTCAAGTGGAACTCATAGCACTAGAATGCTCACATATGCATTTATCAAAAATCTTAGTATTTTTACGGACCAAAGAATAAGCAATTACATTGCATTTGTTATTCTAATTTTATTGTATAGAAACAACTATAGTAGAATAGTAGTTTGTGATGAGTGGATGGAACAGTTCCAAATAACGTCTATTCTCATCAACCATATTGTTGATAAAATTTACTTCAATATTCGACATTATTGAACGCTGTCATTCTTCATAAATTAGGTGATATTTCGTTGACATTTGTTTTCAGAGGTCTACGTTTGTAAATGTTTACTGATATATTAAAAAACTAACAAGAATGTTGAAATGTTTTTTTTTTCTTTTTTGAAAAGATAAGATGGAAGTCATGCTCTCCTACTTATTTTGAAATTAAATGTCACAAATAATTCCGTCAAATTTCGAACCCGCGACGTCATGTGAGAGTGTGTCGCTTTTTGCCACTAGACCAAGAGCTGGTTCTTAGAAATGTTGAAATTTTAAAAGTCTAAATTGAGAATAGATCCATCGATGCATGCCCGGTGCTGGGTTATTCTTTACTCGGACACTTTTGAAGTGTCGGTAATGAATTTGAAGTACTCTCTTTGAAGCATACTTTCAACAGCAAGAAACGGAAGAAAGGTGATTTCATTGAATTAAAATAGGGGTAATGCCAGTGTTTTAAATCGTCTTTTGATAAAATTGGGTGTTTGATTAATGGATCTTAACCTATGAAAAAAGGATTAACCTAATTTTATTTGATATGGGGCTTAACTAATTCGATGGGCAATTGACCCATCTATTTCAATCAATTTCTCTGGGCCAGCCTGTGGGGACCAATCTGGGCCCAATGGCCTGGTAAATTAAACCTTCTGATTAAAATTATCAATAAAAGGTTCAAATTAAAGTCAAAAGTTGAGAACTATTGATAACAGCTCATTTTGAAAAGTTTAATTACATTTTAATATACTAAGTAAAAATATTTCAAAAATAGAATAAAAATCATGAACAAATTATCAGCCTTATAATTGATCGTGTATCGAAATTTTATGTATCTGAGTGTCATTGGTATTTCATCAAAGATTATAAAAAATGGAACATTGCAGTTCTCAACTTTACGAAAGATAAAAACTTACCTTAAATTTAATCAATTTTGAGGAGTGATATTCATAATGTCAAACTTTAAAATTATACATCATTTTTATTATTATCAAAATTACAAATTAATTTGTTATTAGTAAATCTCCATCCTTAATTCAAACAGCATGCATGACTCCCACCCTTACTTCAAACGGCAAGAGAGTGGAACAGTAGCTGCTGCCGTGCCAAGTGTTTTAGAAAGGAAAAACTACATCCAAGACATACTAGGAAAGATTAAAAAAACACCTGGGGTGAACAAATGCAATAAAAAAAAATGCATCCCCAGCACACTAACTGTGGCTCCAGGATCTCAAATCATAAAAAATAACAATATAATTCAATTCTCCATTCGATTTCACTGTAAAAATCTATAGTGAATTGTCTTTGCTATCTGTATTCTGTGACGTCCGATTATTCTTCCCTGTATCCTGCTTCGTTTGCTTTTCATTCCGTAAATGTTTTTAATAAACAAATCTTAAAATGAAACTTTAATAGTAAACATGGAAGATCAGAATTTGAGTAATGAACATGGCAGAGCGCCCTGTTAGTGCCTCTCTGGCGGCGGCGCCGGTGGCATTGGAGCGGAGATGAAGAAGTGGCGCGGTTGGTCGTGATGGCACCAGACCCTTGGAGTGGAAGGAGGAGACGAGCAGCTTCTGAGAAATAAACTCTCTCCATTAGCTGTAATCTTCTCCAAAGAGAAAGAAAAGGAGGAGCATCGTCGACGTCGAAGACGCCATCTCCGCCTCCTCCAGCCTCTGCTGTTCCACCTCCACCTCCTCTAGCTCCCGTTTCTCCACCTACCTCACCACCACCTAAAACTCCACCTCCGGTCGTTCCTCCGACGGCGCCGTCACCTTCTCTTGTCACGTTGTCGCCACCTCACGTCGCGCCTCCACCGAACTCACCACCAGCCTCACCCTCCTCCTTCTGTCGCACCTAATGCTCCGCCGTCTCCGCCTCCTCCTTCTAACCCTACTCCGTCGAACCCTTCTCCACCGAGTCATACGCCTCCATTTACACCTGATTCTCCACATTCTCCTTCCACCTCGAGGGTCTGGCGCCACCACGACCAACCACGCCACTGCCAGTGGCGTCTTCTTCTCTGCGCCAATGCCATCGACGCCGCCGCCGGAGCTCCACTGACATGGCGCTCTGCCATGTTCATTGTTGAAATTCCGAATCTCTAATGTTTACTATTAAATTTTCATTTTAAAATTTGTTTATTAAAAAAATTTACGGCTTTTCATTGGTCATAGGTCAATTACAAACTTATTGTACTTAAATATTAATCTAATTATATCAAAATGTTAATTTGCTAAAAAAAAGAGTTTAGGTACGATTGAATTCAGAAAAAAAATAACAATGCATCAGCCTAAAAGATAAATCAATTTTAAGCATCAACATCACTATATGCTCAAGTGCCAATATAAATTAACTTCTTTTTCCCCTAAAAGAGAGATTTGGCTTGAAGAATTCAGAATATAGATTTAATAAAGCACCAGCCTGTATAAAATTTAGCTCAAGCTTCGACATCACTACATGCTTTAGTGCCAATATTGAACTTTTCATGCTGGAACCCACGACAAGTTAATTTAAATAGATAATAAAAATGTGAATCTCGAAATGATAAAAAATGCCAACTTGTAACTAATCAAACAAAAACCCACATGCACGTTACAACTAAACTATAGCAACCTCACACATATTAATTTCAAATTAAAAGAATAAAAAATATTTACTTATATCCATTCCGTACTTACCGAAATCTCTTATGATTTAAAATATGCTTTTTATAAAATTAGGAGACTCCTTTAAAACTCTTCTACTAATAAATTATGCACAAGTTATCGCTTTATGACTAGACCTGTCTAACGTCCACAACGGATATACAGAAATATCCGTCACCGTTATCCGTTCTGTTTCAGAAACGGTATATAGCACAAATTTCGATAGCCATTCTGTTTTGACGGAAACGTGATGAAACAATTAAATTTCAATTGTATTTTGTCGAAATGTATGATACCGTTCCGTTTCAGAAACAAAATAAAAATTTGTACTTATTCATTCCGTTGGAACGGAACGGCCACGGAAAACGGATGACGAATCTCCCTTCGTCAGGCCTATTTATGACCCAGCGTATGGGCTACATAGGGCTCTTTCTTCCTTTATATCCACAAGTCTTTTTTTTTTTCCTTTCAAAATCATCTCTCTATTATGGTCTCGTCTAGTACATGCCAAGTAGTCGTAGGCAAGTTACTCAGGGAAAAACTCAAGGCAAATGTCACGATCTTTTCCCTTCACACTTCAATAGTGGCTTTGCTGATGTACGATCTCTTATGCTTAATGCTCTACAGAATGTAAGCAGAGAGACCGAAGAGATTTGAAAGCTGTGGTTTCCGAATTCCTTTACTGTGCTATGGGCTTTATGGTTGGAGAGGAACAATCGTCTCTTCAGGAATGAATCTAGGAGTGTGGACTCCTTGCTGCATTGGGTTAATTTTCAACAGGCGATTTACAGAAGTTACTGTTAGCATATAGCTTTTGGGGCTCAGTGTATCCTTCTCTTTCTGTTTTTTTTATTTCTTTGCCCTTGGTAGTAAGGCTGCTAATGGACGGGACGGTCCATGGACAATGTGGACTGGACAATGTTGGACATCTATGGATTGGACTACTTTTGGTCTGGATTGACGTCCAGTCCAAGTTCAATTATTAAGTCTTATATGAACGAATTATGGACAATTATGGACGAATTGTGGACAAATGTGGACTTTAAGTACAAATAGATTAAATTTAAATGGATATGATTGTTTGATGCATGTATATGAATAGAGTTTGGATGTGAAACTTATAGATTTCTTAACTCTTGTTGATTTTGTTAAAATTTTCAAATGTCGAAATTTCAAAATTAATGGCTTTTAAAATTTAAATTTTTTAATTTCAAAATACGAAATTAAAAAATTTTAAAAATTTCAAATTTTAAATTTTGAAATTTTAAATTTTCAAATTTCAAATTTCAAATTTTCAAATTTCAAATTTCAAATTTCAAATTTTCAAATTTCAAATTTCAAATTTTCAAATTTCAAATTTTCAAATTTCAAATTTTCGAATTTCAAAATTTCGAATTTTTGAATTTCAAATTTGAAATTTCAAATTTTCGAATTTCAAAATTTCAAAATTTGAATTTTCATAATATGAAATTTTAAAAAATATTTTCTTATTTTAAATTTTCTAAATTTCATTTCTATTTTAAAATTTTTTCACTATCATAGCATTTTTATCCACTTCTTTATTTTTATAGGTAAGTTTGTTTGAAAATTGATCCATATAGTTAACTTGTGGACAATAATGGACAAATAGTTGAACCGGACGTGGACGGAAAATAACTAAATATTGTGGACATGAATTGGACATAGAATTCAAATCTTAATAATTGGACGGACTTGGACTTCAATTGGAATCCGTCCACTAACAGACCTACTTGGTAGCCACTACCATATCTAAAAATGTCACGATCTTGAGAAAATCATTATAGATGATTTGGGATGTGCATGTGGAAAACGGAAAAAGAAATATATAGAAGTGACAATTATAATAATTTTCATAAGCAACACTTACAGTCTTATTAATTCCTATTTAAAACTAATTAAGGTCCTATACCTCTCAGCTGTTAATTATATAATAATTGTATAATAACCGTTGGTTGCCACGTCAATGACCGTGGGAAATGTAGAAATTGGACGCTTCAAAGTAGCAAACTAGCAATCCATAGTTTTTTTGACAAAAAAAACAGGGGTCAAGGCCCCTGCCTTTAAATAAACTGTACAGATACAAATTGCATCTTAGCCAACGACTAAGAAAACTCTGAAAAAGCTAAATTAAAAAGAAAGTAAGAAAAAGTTGAATGATGTGAACTAGACTCAGAAAAGAAAAGCAAAGTAAAATATATTAACAGTAGGGAATTGAACACAAATTAAAGATCTCATATCTACGAATCAACTATTGATTGCTAGTAGTTGCCCTTCAAAGTCAAACTGATTTCAAATGAAGAATATAATTTTAAGTATAACTTTTTAAATGTTAATCTGCAACAGATATAGGATGATTACCAAATAACTAACTCTGTGGATCTCACATCTAGGGGGATTTTTTAAATTCAAATCATGCCAGAAAAATAAGATTAATGAACTGTCTTTGAATTTGGACTGCACGTACCTATGTCGTGGATGTCAACACATTTGTCTGTTTTCCTAATCAAAGGTCGGAACTTCTGATTCCTGCATGAAATTTAGTCGTTGACTTTGGCTAACAGGCAGTAAGGAATAATGTTCCTAATATCTTGTCAGAAGAAATTATTTATTTGTTTCATTTTGTCTTGCTATATATAATTTAAGAATTTTTTTTATCTCATGCAACGTCAAGAAAATTCAGATTGGCTAGGAGCACGTTGTCCCTCCTGAGTTCACAGCCAAACTATAGATACTCTCTTTTTTTCCCATTCCTAATACAATACAACCAAAAAGCAAAAGGATAGGTGTCTCAGCTTAATCATGAGTAAAACTCAAGATCAGACTTTGATAAGGAAGCTCATACCATGTGTTCTATACACTTTTATCCCTTTAGCGCTGCTTCATTACTACACATATGTCTCCCCCCGTCGCTATATTCAAACAGCCCACAAACAACTTGAATCAACGACTGCCTCCGACTCCATCACGCCTCCTGTGCCAGGTACATAAACCATTTAATTATGTACATGATGTCAATCTACTCATGGATGGATCTATATGTGTATGTAAATTAAAGAGATATCAATATTATTAAAAATGAGTATTGTAGTTATAAAATGTAATTTTGTTATATTATTCTAGTTGAACCCCCTGAACAATATTTAAGTAATTTTTTTATCTTTGAACCCTAAACATATTTTGTGAGATTTCACTTTAGTGCGATAAATTTTCTGGTCCGTCGCTTAACCTACTGAACTATCTCGCTAAACAAATTTTTATTGTCGACTTGCTTAATTAGAACAAGCGGCTGAGGTGAAAATTCTGTTTCGGTGTGACTACTCTGATGGCTATTGGATCCAAACCAAAGGGGAACCACTGTACAATGGTACAAGTTGTGAGGCTATCAGATGGAACCAGAATTGTATGGTCAACGGCAGGCCAGATACTGGTTATTTGTATTGGCAATGGCAGCCGAAGGACAATCAATGCTCAGCACCAATGTTTGATGCCTCGTTATTTCTTGAACTAATTAAGAACAAGCACCTGGCCTTTATTGGCGACTCATTGGCGAGAAATCAACTTGAGTCACTCATATGCCTCCTTAGCACTGCATCTAAGCCTGAGTTGGTGTACCAAGACAGTGATGATCGGAGGTTCCGACGTTGGATCTTTTACGAGTATAATGCAACTGTCTCAGTATTTTGGTCGCCATTTTTGGTTAAAGGTATCCAGCGTGACGAATCAAAGGGAATTAATCACAATACTTTGTACTTGGACACACCAAACGAAAAGTGGGCAACTGAGCTGGATATGATCGATATCGTAGTGTTTTCGAATGGACACTGGTTTATCCAAAGAGCAATATACTATGGGGAAGAAAATCAATTGCTCGGTTGCAATTTTGCGCAAGAAATCAATTGCACAGATTTCAATTACTTTGATGCATTTCACAAGGCAGTACGCACGTCACTGAAAGAAGTGACGAAAAGATTCTATGAATCTGGCAAAGCAGTAGTGTTCGTTACTTATACGTTGGCTCATTTCGAGGGAGAATGGAATAAGTTTGCCACTTGCCCGAAGACAGAGCCATACAAAGAAGGTGATGCAGAGATTTCACAATCGGAGAATGAGATGAGGAAGTCAGCGATAGAGGAGGTGGTAATGGCAGTGAAGGACGTGCAGGAGATGAGTGGGGGATTAAGAATTGAGGTTTTAGATGTGACCAAGCTCACATCTTTGCGGCCCGACGCTCATCCAGGACCGTATATGAACCCCAACCCATTTGCAAATGGGAATAAAGAGGGGGTGCAGAACGACTGTGTGCATTGGTGCCTGCCTGGACCTATTGATACGTGGAATGCAATTTTGCTCGAGCAGATGAAGAGATGGAAAGATGATTGAGAGTGCCGTAAGCCCGTAACTTTTTTGAAGATAAATTGGAGGTAAGCCTCCCAACTTATTTTTAATTTTTAAATTAAATATCTCTAAAGACCTTCCAATCGAATTTCGAACATGCGACCTCTCATTTGAGATGTATTACTCTTTGCCACTAGATCAAGAGCTGATTCTCGTAAGCCTGTAACTTGCTTTTTGTTACTTCTGTTTTTTTTTTTCTTTTTTGATAAATGCAACGCTTTAACTTCCATAATTAACTACTAAAATCTTTTGTTAGATGTTTACCTAGCAGAGTAGAAAATTTTTCGGTGGCCTTTTGTTTGCTGTAAATAATTGTTCATTTAGTATTTTACAAGTCTTCTTCTCTTCATTTAGCTTGAAAATGTGCATACGGGACTCCTTTCTTGTCCTTAACAATTCGATTTTCGTTTGATGATTTAATTGTTAACTTAGGAGTAGAAAATGACAAAATACAATTCGAAGAAATGTGGTTTAATTTGTATTTTTTTTAAATAAGTGGTTTTATTTGTATTAAAAAGTTGAAATTCATTTCCTATATTTTATGTATTACATTAAAAGCATGACCCTATGGCCTACACTACATGCTGCTTGCACTAAAAGCCAGAGCAGCAATAAGCCTGTTAGGAATGTGAGTAGGTAATAAGGTAAGTAATTAATATTAACATAACCTCTTTGTGATGGAACTTGGAAGTTGAAACAGGTGAAATCATACAAAAATGAAAACGAATGGAATAAATAATGGCATTGAACACGTGAAAATAATCTGAAAGGGGTCGTTTGGATGGGCTAGGAATAGCCAATTCCTAGGAAGGAATAAGGATTTTCGTTGGGAAGTGTGTAACTTTGTGAGAGAGATGAAATTCCTAGGAATATGAAATTCCTAGGAATTGGCTATTCCTAGCCCATCCAAACGACCCCAAAGAGTGTAAAAAAACGAGCATTGAACTAAATGTAAAGTCTGCACCTAGTAATAGTATTATAAAAATTAAAAGTCTGTATTCAAGAGCATTCTAGAAATTGTCATTTTAACAGAATTGTGTATATTTGATTAATGGATCGTGACCAATCAAATTTATTAACCATATTTTAGCTGATTGGGTTGGGGCTCAACTAGTTCAATGGGAAACCAACCGAACTATTTCAATCAATTTCCCTGGGCCAGTCTATGGGGATCCATCTGGGCTCAGCGGCCTGGTACATTAAACTTTCTCATTGTATTAAATCATCAATACATACAACTGCAAGGGTGCATAACGTCTAGAACGACCACGAAAATAGAGTGTTGCGTTAACCGTTTCGTTTTGAACAAAACGATCGAAATTACGAAAATATCACGAAAATATACATGGACGAAACTGACTACTTGTTACGTTAACCGTTTCGTTTTTGAACAGTCGCCGTTTTCACCCCTACAACTGCATTATTGCAAGGTTTAAATGCGAAGTAAAAAAAGTGATGGTCTTGATGAACCTTGACAATCTTAATATCATTTCCTAAAATTAGGAAAAAAAATTGAAAATAAATTATACACGTTTTTAGTTTTATTACTTGGTTGTATATTAACTTATATGCATTTAAAAATCTTTGGAGTGTACAACATGGACCGTCATAATTTTCAACTCGTTTTATGAAACGGTACAAATTACATCAAAATTTATGAGTTTTTAAGACTAATATCCAAAATCTCAGAATTTAAATAAAAAATTATTATCACTGTTGCCAAAAATTATTCAATAAAAAGGTATTACCAATTGATCCGCCCCTAATTCGAAAAGCAAGTATTCAATGTAGAGTGAGTTGTTGCCTTGCCAAAATTAACATGGCTAACAATTAAATGGCAACTTCTTACAAAAAAAATATACTTTTGATATAAAGAATTTAGAGTAGATTTAATATAGTATCAGCCTAAATAAAAATTAATTTTAAGAGTCAACATCACTATATGATTGAGTGCCAATATTAAAATTTCTATTGTGAAACACACAATGATAATAAATGTTAATTTAGAAAATTAATTAAAATATGAATTTGAAATGATAAAATGCCAGATTGTAACTAATCAAATAAGAAACCTACTTACACGTTACAACTAAATTATTGAGAACCTTGCACATAGAAAGTCAAATTAATAATTATATCTTATTATACCCACTCCATACGTATTAGTATCTGGATGGATATTAAACAATTATCATTATCAGTAATAATCTTAAGAGTTAAAGTTCTGTAATTTTATAGAATTAGGAGGCTCCTTGAAAACTTTCATTTATCAGATTGTGCACAATCCGCCGTCTTCTATTTAAAGCCTGATTAGAATCAATTTTTTTTAACAAGTGATTTCATTTTTTTTTAGGGCTAGCAAAAACTAGCGATTTTTATTTAAAAAAAAAAGAAAGTTTACAAAAGTACTTGGAACTCATACCTTAATATTGGTATGAACAAAAATAATAAAAAATAAAAACAAGGTAAACTCTCAACAAGTTTACAAACTAACGCAAACTACCAACAAGTTTACGACCTAGTCGGTACCAATACCATACTAATAAAACCTCAACTAACCTAGTCTAAACCGATCCGACATCTACTAGTCACCCTCAACAACCATCTAAACACATGGCTGCCGGCTGTCACAACACAGTCATGGCCTCACCCAAACACATGGTTGTTGCAACAGAGCCGATCAAACCCAAACACATAGGTGCCGCAACATAGACTGACCAAACCAAAACACATAGCTGCCGAAACACCGCCATGGCCATACCCAAACACATGGTTGTTACAACATAGCCGATCAAATCCAAACACATGGGTGCCGCAACATAGCCGGCCAAATCCAAACGCATGACTGCCGCAACACAGTCATGGCCAAACCACGTTTGTCAATCGCACCATTTGCCAACCACCAAATTTCTCTCACAGCGCAACAACAGCACAACATCGCATACACCCCAACGGTTGCTCCACACCACGACCGAACCGCCAACCGCAACATAACGACGGCTAAACTGTTTTCTACTACCGAATCACTTGCACAATCACATTACAATCGTCGGCTGCACCTAAGTTGCACCACGACCACACCGCAATTGTCGCCCGATCATACAAAACCGGCACACTACCAAAGCGAAATAGGTAGAGAAGGACAGATACGAGAAGCACCGGTCACCAAGTCGCCGGAGAAAGAAGGCCAAGAACAAACTGATCCAAAAGCAAAGGAAGAAAGAAGAAGAAAAAAGAAGGAAGGAGGAATGAGAGGGGTGGTCGGCGGGGGAGGCCAGAGGCGGCCTCCCCGCCTAGACTTTTCAATTTGCTTAGGTAAAGTGCGGAGGGTGGTGGTCACCGAGGTTTAGAAAGGTGGGAAGATGGGGTTTGAGGAACTACGGGAGATCGCTCACGAATCGCCTGTGCGGCGTGTCAATAATCTTGAACAAGTGATTTCATTTTATTTCATTAGAAATTTTTTTATCAAAATTAATTGATGATGTCACTTTTGTAAATATTTTTATTTAATAAAATTTGCCGGTGTGGTGTTTTGCCACCCAACCCTAAAAAAAAAAATCGATGATGTCACTTGATGGAAATTTTCATGTTATTAAACCAACAAAATCATGAGAAATCAATTCTAATCAAATGAAATTTCATGTAAAAATTATTTTGATCAAAGCCTAACAGTCATAAAAATTGAACCCAAAAAAGAAAGAAAAACCCAGCGTATGGTATGCTACAACTCGAAGTAGGACTTCCTCCAAAATTCTCTGTGTAGTACGATCAAATGCACAACAAGTTCATTTGTTCATTCTAAAATTATTTATGTCTATTATGGTATAATCAATAATGCATAGCAAGTCATCATTTGTAAGTTATGCAGGGCTAACTCAAGGGCTCAAGGCAAATCAATTATTTTTATACAATTCAGCATGATCATTAAAGTATATATTTTAAGAACAGCTTCATTTTATTTTCTAATACCGCCGATTGTTAATGGATGCACACATTGTCTTTCACCAAAACGCAATTGCCGCAAAACTTTGTTTATGCCTTTATGGCAAGACTTTGGTCGAGTGTGCATGTTCTCCATTTCACAAAAATGGGAGACCTCCATTTTCTTCTATAATCCCTAAATTTGATACGATTAGTGGCGCAGTAGTCCAACAGAATTCTCCGATACCAGATGCTCCAAGTGAGTTTATATAGAAGATGAAAGATTTTTGTCTCAATTTTTTTTGGTGTACCATTGTTCGTGCACAAAAAAAGTCATTATTGATTTTTTTACTGTAAATATTACATATACATTTTTGAGTTTATAAGACTGCAATAATTGTTTTCGGTTAGAAAAATGCTAGATCATGTGGATGCAACAAGGATTTTGAGTTTGAAAGAAACTTGCTAAAAAGGTCATAATAGTCATTTGCTATTAATTAGCTATATTTTACTTTTTTTTAATTTAATCATCCAAACGGGAGAAAAAAAAGAAAGGAAAAAAATTTATTTTCCTTTCATTAATAATCCAAATAAAAAGATAAAAATATTTTTCATTTCTTTTCATTCTGAAAACCAAACATAGTGTAAATCGAAAAGAACAAGAACCGATTTTGACGACATGTCGACTCCAACAGAACAGTGCTAGAGAGAAACAGATCTCTCCAATTTTTTGTTAAACCGAAGAGAACCAGAACCAGCTCTGACGACACTTTGACCACAACAATGAATATTTTCTCTTCTTCTCTTCGACTTCCTTCTTCATTCCTCTCCACTCCACCTTTCGATAAACTCGAGGATTCCATGGGAGTAAACTACCATTACAATCAGAACAACCAACCATGTCCGAATTTTCCCACCAAAAGGCTAATTACATGGGCTCTCTACGCTCTGATCCCCTTGGCACTTCTCCATTTCTACTTCTTCCCCATCTTTCCATCCCAAAACCCTCCACTTATCACTGAGACCACCCTTGAGAATTCCAAGCTCATAAACCCTCAACCTCAAGACAAAGAAGCCAAGCTGCAATTGCAGCTGACACAACCGCAGTGTGACTATTTCAATGGCAACTGGGTCAAATCCACAATCGAACCTTTATACAATGGTACGAGTTGTGGTACAATCAAGAAGGGCCAGAATTGCATGGTACATGGGCGACCCGACACCGGATACTTGTACTGGAGATGGAAGCCAGAAAATTGTGAGATACCCCCATTTGATCCTGCATCATTTCTTGAACTAATCACGAACCGACATATGGCGTTCATTGGTGATTCAATGGCAAGAAACCAGCTTGAGTCGTTGTTATGTCTGCTTGCCACCAAATCCCGACCCGAGCTTGTGTACCGTGATAGTGAAGAAAACAAGTTTAGAAGGTGGGTCTTTAAAGAGTACAATACTACTGTTTCGGTATTCTGGTCTCCTTTTCTTGTTAAAGGGTTAGAAAAATCAGCAGCATCCGGCTTGAGCCATAACAAGTTGTACTTGGACGTAGCCGACGAAAAGTGGGCATCAGATTTGAATAAATTTGATATAATGATTTTCTCAATTGGACATTGGTTTTTACATCCTGCAATTTACTATGAGGGAGAAAGTGTTCTGGGCTGCCACCATTGTCCTGAATTCAACCATACTGAAATTGGCTTCTTCGGGGTATTTCAGAAAGCCATAAGTACAACTCTGAAAAGAGTGAAGGAGGAACTGAATGGGTCTGATAAGTTAGTAGTAGTAACAACATTCTCTCCGGCACAGTTTGAAGGGGAATGGGACAAGGCCGGTGCTTGCCCTAAGAAAGAACCGTATAAACAAGGGGAAAAGGACATGGAATACATGGATACTGAGATGAGAAGGGTACAAATTGAGGAGGTGACAACAGTGGCAAAAGAGGTGGAGGCAGTGAAGGGAAGGTTAAAAATTGAGGCCTTGGATGTGACAAAGCTGGCAATGATGCGGCCTGACGGGCACCCAGGTCCATATATGAACCCTAACCCATTTGCTGAAGGGAAGAAGGAGAGAGTACCGAATGACTGTGTGCATTGGTGCATGCCTGGGCCGATTGATTCTTGGAATGAGATTTTGCTTGAAATTGTTAAGAGATGGAGCCATTAGCCAGCTATGCAGAAGCATTTATTTGTAATCAACTGTTTATTTAGATATTAGGTTACAATTTTTTGGTTTCATTTTGTTAACCTTGAGGCTTTGTGTTTGTTCGGAGAAAAGACTGGGACTAGTATTCAAGTCACCAGACACTGTGACAGAGAAAACTATTGGTTGAAAATACCATTGCTTGGCCAGACTTTAGCTTTCAGATCCTTTTTTTTTTAAACAGAAACATTTTCTACACCAATAATTCACGGGCAGAATAGTAATGTATTAGAAACGTCATTTTTCCGATTAGTAAGTTTAATAATAGATGATCACCAAGATAAAAAAGATGAGACAATTTTTTTTAAGCAGGAAAAAGATATATTCGGTATGCTAAATTATCTTTCATGCTTAATAGGATCCAGTTCCATAAGTGACATGTATCCTGCATTCTGTTCTTAGAAAACAATCTACACCAAATGGCATAATTAACGGTTCTCTGAAGCTGTTTTAAACACAAATTTGAAAATTTCAAAATAAGAGCCAGCACAACAACTATAAAACACACAGTAAAAGAATCTTAACATTATATCAATATGCAGATCCTAACCCACTACCTCTTCAAACTTCAAACAAGTCGATACTAAATGCCACAGATTTTAACACAACATCAGATGGTTCTATCACATAATCCTGCTTCTCTAAGCTGATAGTAAAATATTGCCTGCTTCTATGGTGTGATATGCATGGCTCATTTCCTCCCTCTGCATGCATCTTTAATTAAAGGGTAACAATACCTGAACAAATTAGAAAACCCATGAGGATGATACTTGGTGCCAGAAACTTCTTTAACTGAAAAACAATTAAGTAAAATAGGTGGCAGTTGACGGAAACTTCTGGAATTTCAGAAGTCATAAAAGGCAATTGATTTAGTACAGGTGTGGTACATAACCAGCAGGCTGGTACTCAAAACCAAATCAGTCCAGAGGACAACCTAGGGGCAGCAGGTAACTAACTTTGATAATGGAAACAAACTTAAGGTAATAAGAAAGCAAACTAATTATTAAGTACAAAATTACAAAGAATGTGACATAAAATAATACTATTAACACCAAATACAAATTGTAAAGACAATAATAATCCATCATTCCAGTTAGCTTATTGCTGACACATACCAGTAAATTGGTACCAAATACAACTACTACATGGGCTACCAGTCTGAGATCACAGTTCATATCTAACTTCATGATTTATATCAGTATCCTTTGCTCCTAATTGATGTACTAGACCAAACTAAGGCTTAATTTGAGGCTTAAAAATTTAAACAAAAGAAAATAGAAACATACTTAAGCATCAGAACCACCACCAAGTGGGAAAGAGAAGATCTCCCTAACAGGTGGGAACTCCACAAGCCCAATATCCATGCCATAACCAGAAACTGGCAACTTCATATCTCTCAACACACAGAAAGCCTCAGCCAACCGAGTTTTCGGCACCTCCATCGCAACCGCACAACTCGGGACCCATGCATCAGCCCGGTACCCCTCAGGCGGCTCCACTCCTTCCTTCTTGATCAATTCACACAGCTGTGCATGCAAACCCAACAACGGTGCAGTCGGCACCGGAGCAAAGAACAATGTACCTGTACCTGTACCAGTACCAGTGCCAGTGTCAGGGAAAGAGGATATAGAAGAGAGACAAATGGGAACGGGGTCGAGGCGAGCAGCGAGAGAGCGAAGAGGCGAGAGGAGGCGAAGCGGGTCGAGAGAAGAGGAGGAGGCAGGGAAAGAGAGGAGGGTTAGGTGGGGCCGAGCTGAGATGTCGATGAGGTGGGTGCTGAGCTGGCGGCGCGCGAGAACATTCCATGATTTGAGAACCTGGTTCTCTAAGGCGGGGTCGAAGTAGAGTTCTACGGCGTAGCCAGTGGTGGGGGAGCTGGGGAGGGATCCGGTCTGGGGAAGGACTGGAGAGGATTGCGGAGGGTCGAGAGCCATTGCTGGTAGTGGGGTCGCCGTGTCAGTCATTGATTGGGAGTCGATTAAGGTTTTTGGTTTCGTTTGGTTTGTTCTCGCTGTTTGTGATGTGTCACTGGATTTGGAGAGAGGAGAGAGGAGGTGGTGCGGTGGTTGCGGGGCTGTCGTCTCAACTTACGGTGTTTGGATTCTTTGTTGCGTCTGCTTGGTGTGAGAATATGTGTGGTTTCGGTGAGCATATCACTGTGAAAGTGACACATCAATTAAATATGTTCACAAGATTTGGTGTCTATTTTATTTATTAATATGAAAATTATAGTCTGTGTTTGGCACCTTCAAAAACAAGGAACCAAACACTTTGTTCCTAGTTCTCACTAATCCAAACAAAACAAAAACTAGGAACAAGAGCTTGTTTCTAGTTTTCACAAAACCATGGAATTAAGAACAAGAACTAGAACAAGGTTTGTTCTAGTTCTTGTTCTTGTTCACACCCTTTGCCAAACTAAAATTAAATTATTTTTTTTAAATAATAGATATTGAAGTTAAATTATTTTTTCCGTAAATAATATAGATTAAGAAAGTTAGACGATTGAAAATAAAGTTCAAAGTGCTAAATCAATAATACATATTGAAGTTAATTATTTTTTCCATAAATAATATAGATTGAGAGAAAGTTAGACGATTGAGAATAAAGTGCAGAGTGCTAAATCAGAAGGCATTGAAAATAATTTGTACAGATTGTTACAAATTCAGCTATGTTTGGCACGAGGCTAGAACAAGGCACGAATACCAATCCGAGAATCCAAGACCCATTAAAAAACCTTTTCCAAGTTCGCGTGTTCTCCAAAAAGTCAGAATCCAAGAACACTCCTAATTCGCCACTGTTCGGTATTCTCCTCAGTGTTTGATTCGCGCAAATACCGCTTGTTCGCGAACACCTTGTTCGCACCCACTGCCAAACATAGCCTAAAGTACAAATGACTTCCAGCACTACACCAATAGAACAATTTTAAAAATCATTATATTGTTTCATTAGTTTTGAGAAAGCTTTATTTTTTTCCAATGGATCAAATCAATTGATTTATATTGCAATCGATTAAAGCACTTTATTATTCTTAAAAAAACTATAGAACATCTAGGACTAGGAGGTTTCAACACTCACTTTAAATATCGTCATTTATGACAAAATCAAACACAATAAACCAATTGAGTTAAAAGTTAATTTAATACGATTGAGATATAAGTGTTTAATAAACCATCCATATCATTTATATTTTGAATTAAAATGTATTAAAAAAAATAAGTGGGAGGAAAGTGTGAGACAGACAGATCAACAGCTTGGTGACGTCCTGTGAAACTGAAAATTAATATTGAAGCATGCATCTGTCACATGAAATCAACGCAGATACCACGTTAATCGTCACTGCATCAGAGCCGTTGCAATAACATGTCATCTGATCATACAATGGATTAAAGTCTAAAAAGACCACATGGGTATGCCTGAGAATCCCTCTTCGGTAGCCACCTCTGACCAGTGGGTCAGGAGTGACCTCTCCATAAGGTAGATTTGTAATAGAACTATAGAACCCACGAACCTACAATGCTCGGACGCTGCCTGTGTAATGCTGTAATCACACCACACAAAACCTAGCTAGGAGGAACAAACAAACAAAACAAAAAAAAAAGAAAGAAAGAAGAAAAAATCATATCCCGGAAAAGATCAAAATTCATTCTCGGTAAAGGGACAATAGTTAATAGGTACCTTCTTCTCATTGTGCCTCAGTATTCTCACAAATGTATTAAGTTCAAGCAAAAAGTTTGACTTGCTTTCTTTTTATTTTTTAGTAATTCCTTTTGTAGTAATGACCGCAGTTAGGCCTGTCAAACGTGAAATGCAGAAGCAGAAAGAAACAGGCATTTTCGTTTCTGTTCCGTTTCGGTAACGGAACGAAATTGTTGTTTCGTTTCCGTTATGTTTCGTCAAACGAAATAGATTTATGTTCCGTTTAACGTTCCGTCCTTTCTTTTTCTTTGATTTCAGCCCATTTCCGTGTTCCGCTTCACTTATGTTCACAAATGTCAGTTTCGTTTCCGTTCAGTTTCTGAAAACGGAATCCATTTCCTCTTCATTCCGTTCCATTTGGACGGAACGGAACGGAACAACGTTATGAAACGTTAATACTGACATGTCTTAACCGCAGTGCAGGAAATCGGTCGCAAAATTATTATATAATTAATTAAGGTTGCATTCGGAAAAGGCACCAAAGCAAAGGGCCTTTGTGTGTGGTAAAATATTGTTGTTACCAGATAAACCATACAGTTACCTCCTAAAGCAATACCCTACCAAAACTACATACAAAATATTACTATCCAATGGAGGACTGATCAGTCAACATACTTTCGGATTCAAAACTCAATTAGAAGATCTTTGTGAATATTTAAAATTAAGAGATTTAGCTCTTATCTTAATATAAAAGAAAATGAATTATGTAAGAAAAATTGCAACAATAAGAGGGGGGGGGGGGGGGCAATCAATATACACCCTTATATGTATTTAATTTCATAAGGCTCCCCATTATTAACAGTATTGCAATACAATAGCTTGTACACTGAATTTACTTAGCAGAGCTACAAGAACATATCAGGGTTAGATGAGATAATATCCACATGCTATAACTTCTGTACATATTCAGAAAATTATGGAAAGCAGCCCCAAAGCAAATAACATTTTTTGAAAACGAAAAAGAAGATTTGAAATAAGAAATCTAAAATACTCTATAGCCTCATATTGGCATAGATAATAAGTTGAAGCTCCTTCACACACTCTGCCATGGTCGGTCTTCCTGTACTTTCCATGGAAACACATCGTGATGCTAGCTGTGCAAACATGGCTACTGATTCAATAGTGTAAGAGTTTTTGGACATCTCTAGATCGACCACTTTCCGCAGCTTTTTCCTGTCAGTTAATATCTGATGTACCTGATTATAAAATATAAATGATAAACACCCATGGTTAAGCTATGAAATCAAGATCTTTCTTATTTCTAGATTGTAATTATCCAAATTGATTTTGGTACAGCTGTAATGATATTTCTAAGGATAATTTATCTGTACTTATCATTTAATGAAGGCCTAATTGTTAATGATTCCAGCTTTGTACCAGTTGCTCCTATGAATGACATAGTATGTTACCTTAAAAATAAGATTCTGATCAGCTGGACCTTGACTCAAATCAATTGCTTTGCGGCCCGTTAACAGTTCAAGAAGAACTACACCAAATGCATAAACATCACTCTGCACTGTCAACTTTCCTGTCTGCACATGTATGTGGGAAGTTCAAGTTGGAAACTGAAAACATGAAAGGTACAATTTAAAGATAATCTACTGAGAAATTGAAAGTATCACTTACCAGTGCATACTCTGGGTCGAAATAGCCAAAAGTTCCAAGAACCCTTGTAGTGGTATACAAGTCACTATCTTTTGCCATAAGCTTTGCAAGCCCAAAATCTGAAATCTAAAATTTGATTTGTCTCTTCTGTATCAGCATTTAAAGCCCATAACATTAAATCGTACTACAATATTTATTCATCCTTAAGCAGTGTACCTTTGGTTCATAATCATAATTAAGAAGAATGTTACTAGACTTGAAATCTCTATGTACAATAGGTACACCAATAGCAGAGTCAGAGTGGAGATAGGAAAGCCCCTTTGCGGTTCCAATAGCTATCTTTAGCCTTATAGGCCAATCAATTTTCACCTTGCCTGCTCAAGAATAATAAATAACCCTTATTATTGATTTTTTATTATTTTTTATTTCAAAGAATAAAGCCAGAAAATTCCCTAATTTATCGAAGAGACCTAATACCAGCAAATAGACTACTGTGATGTGGAATCATAGTGAAAATGAACATTGTTCTTTCTTTGGTTTTTTCTTTCAAATTTAAAAAAAGAAAAAGTAGGTGCAATGAAATAATTGGGAGGAACACCAAACCTACCATTTAGCAAGTCTAAGAGGTTTCCTTTTGGCATATATTCATATACCAAAAATCTGTCCTTCCTGTCTGCACAGTATCCATTCAGAGTAACTAAATTTGGATGGTCTATTCGGCTTAAAATATCCACTTCCACACGAAATTCACGCTCCCCATCAGCTTGTCTGACTGATGGTAGGTCCATTTTCTTAATCGCAACCATCTTCACATATGAGCAAATAATGATCAGAATTAATAACATTATATATAGATTTATAAAGGATCAATCTTTCTTCCATGATGCTACTAGACTTGGGTGATCTGTGAAGTCCCAATAAAGAATCTTCTATGAGCTTCAAATTTATTAAAAAGCAAAAAATAATAAAACAAGTTTCTTGGGAAATTTAAGCACATAAAACAGCGTTATTCATAAACTAAAAACAGTATAAAGCTTCTTGTGTGAAAAAAATATAAGGTCAAAAAATGTTCTACAGACCTCTCCATCCTTTAAAATTCCCTTGTAAACTCGACCAAAACCTCCAACACCTATTAATTTTTTATCACTAAACCCTTTAGTAGCTTCTTCCATTTCCTTTAGAGTATACACCATCGAGCAATTGCGCTTTTTCGAAGGGGGGTTTTGATCTTTTAGCTGCCAGAACTCTATAGGTTTGTACACCCCTGCCAAAAAAAATGCAGTAATTGAAAAATTCAAAAAAAGTTTTCATGAAAATGGCAGGAAATGAGTATACAATACATACAAGGATTTAAGTGATCAAGTGATTTTGTTCTCCTTCTCTTCTTCCATGAAGAAACTATATTGAATGGCATCTTGGCACCAAATGATGCTCAAACTGTGTATTTCCTATAACCAATTAGAATAGTTAATCAGTCGAGTGGTTGCATTACAAAGACAGAAGCATTAAGAAGTTGATCATCAAAAAGCTTCCTTATGTAACCTGACACACAAATACTTTTAATTATCCAAAATTTCCTCGAATTTCACTCTGATCAAAGAAAAATGAAGCTTAAAAAGAATAGAAAGAACAGAAAATGATATACCTGAATGGAAGAATTCAAAGTTCCTTCAGGGTCCCCCTAGTGCCAACAAAAAGGATAAAAAGCTGCGACCTTTTTACAGTTTAGAGAAAAATACAAGAGGAAGCAAGAGAGGAAGTCACACTATGAAGCAAAGAACCTCTTTTCTGATTTACTAACAATGGAAAACGCACTCTTACAAACTCGATCTCCACGCAACAACCAAATCACCTAATTTTTTTTTTTTGCATAAGAGTAAAGGGTCAGAAATAAAACAAAAATGAGGGAAATGAGGGACTTGAAAGATAAGAAAGAAGCTTAATTGGTGTATGGGGTTTGTCTTTATGAGGTACAAAGAAGGTAGAGAGGTCACTTTTCTATCTGAGAAGAGACAGTGATGGGGGAAATGTGAGGAGATTAGTGGGTTCTGGTATAGAGCCGTTACAGAGAAGCTTTCAATCTTTATGACCTAATTTGGTTTAGAATGCAAGTTTGGTACATTTCAGGGGAAGCAATGAAATAAACAGCATCTGCACAAAAGAGATTCTATATTTGATTTATTAACAAATGGTGCGCTTATGGTTTAATTTGTAAAGTTCTTTTAGCAAATCAATTCTTTTTCTAAAATTGAGAGAAATTAGGTGAGAGGTACATTCAATGCGATATTATGAACGTTTCTTTAAAAGTAAAGTATACTAAAAAAAACATTTCGACCCCATAAGTTGATTTATTATTTTTTTTGTAGAGTGGAGCCGGGTGCATAACGTCTGGGGTAAGAATAAGGTTGAGGTACATATTATAGTTAGTGACTAATGAGAATATGAGATATAATAACTTTTTAGGGTAATATTCACACTTTCTTATTTATGGGTTACGTATAATTTGCAATTGATTATTATTGTTTAAATTATTCTAGTATTTTTTGTGTGTGTCAGTTTTCTACTAACTGATTTATAAAAAAAAAAGAAGAAATTACTAACAATAAAAAAATGCAGACAGTGAAGAACAGCCAAACATTTTTTTTAATCTGGTTTATTAAAAAATGTTCTAATTTTTTTTTGTCACCTTTAATGGCCTATACGGGATTCTATAATTTATGGATAGTTCGAATTCTTATTGGAACAAAGTCGTTATTTTTATGTACTAAAGTTTAATTTAATGAATTGTGAAAAATCTTGTTGATTTCAAACGGACTCGGCTCCAACTCCAAGCCTCCAAGGCTCCGAGTCCAACTTCAAGTTTTCACTTGTACGGCATTATGTCTTATGGACTCATGGGCTGTGAATTGAGGTGGCCTTTGTTTAACAGAACTTTTATTACAGTATTACATCAGGAATTCAGGATTACTAAAATAAGACATGCTACAAATTTTATACAAGGCCCAATATAAAATCGGAATTCATTTCCATCATCCACACAGATCCATCATTCCTACATTCCCCTACAAAGGCGTTTAATTTCCATCATCCCTTTTATCCACACAGATCCATTATTAAATTTGTATTGATGTGTCGTATCAGTTCGTGTTTGTTTTGTGTTCGTGTCGTATTGCGTGTCTAATCGTGTTGTGTCAAATTGTGCCAATTTTTCAAAACTTCCAACGCGACACGATAACATGATCGTGTTGTGCCAATTCCGTACTCTTGTCGTGCTAACACGCGTGCGTGTCGTGCCAGCACGATCGTATCGTGTAATTTTGGAGAACACTACTTATAATCAACCCACATTCGTCGATGCTTTCCTTATCACCATATTATTAAAAACAATTAACGAAAACAGTTATAAAAACAGTTAATGGAAACAGCCATAAAAATAAAAATTAGAATTAATTTAAAATGAATAAATTGAAAAATGAGATGTTGTGTTTAATTGGGTGTCCTTTGAGTTTTCTAATGGCAAGGAAAAGATAAAAATAATTAGGATAAAGTCCCTTACTTGATGACAAAAAGATTTTCTGTTTGAAAAGAATTACTTTGATATCGCCGCAGAAAAAGAGGGACGTGAAGATGGATTGTGCACTAGTTCTATTGCGCGATACATTCCTGTCCAAATATGCGACGAAACGATTTCCTAATGAGCTTGAATATATTATGGATAACATAAAAACAGACATAAATACAGTCACATAGATACAGCTGGACAGAAGTTGCAGACAAATACAGTGGAATACTATGAACTTGCCTGGCTGAAACACAAATATAGTGGCCTATTATAAACAGTTTGAACAACAAAATTGCACAAAAGCATCATAAATATAAGGAATCCCAAACCAATTGCAACGAAAAAAAAATCAAATATTGAAGGATAATGGTCAGTTATCAGCAGACATGTGTTGTCACTTTATTTGATTCTATTGCGCACTTTCTAATATCAGCCTTTTGAACTCCAAGAAGTGAAAATGATAAAGAAAAGGAAACAACACCTAAAAGCTGCTACCTGAGAAAGGATAACAAAAATAAAATCAGAATTGAAGATTTCCTGCAGAAGCTTCGAGAAGCTGCAGATTTCCAGTCCTAAAAGCTGCAAAGAAGCAGAAAAAACGAAGAATCATGCTCAAAATCAAACTCGAACTCAGAATTTCAGAGGAAATTACAAAAGGGGTTGAAATTTATAATGGCTATATAATATATTAAGCTAACCTGAAATAAAATGAGCTGATATTGTTGATTCCGAAGGAGATTATGTACCTGAAATTTCCAGACTATAAAAGGACTATAATGAGTATCTTACCTTATCAAGAGAACAACAAAACCACAAAAAAAGATGCATGTTCCAGATTATAAAAGGGAATATTTTTTAGGTGATGTGGCAATTGAGAAATAGAATAGCAATAGCACCAACTATGCAAATAAATATAAATAATTTCAATTAAGCAACAACTGTGCAAATAAGCTCAAGAAATTGTATCCTGTAGGTCCATTAAGCTGTTCCTAATTGGAAAAAGTACCTCATCTGAAAATGCGCCATGAAACAAATGAACCGACAAAACGTTGCTTATCATGCAAAATTGACAACACAAAACCAAATGACATCAGACCCACTGGTCATATCATATCAAATGAAATCAACATAACCACCTAATTAAATTAATGGTACCAGAAAAATGCTACTGATTTCTCTTCAATAAAATTGGAAATAATCGTTCAATAGTACCAAAAAATGGTACTGATTTCTCGTCAATAGGCCACTGATTTCTCTTGAAAAATTCACAGAATGATCTCATTTATTTTAGAGAATAGTCAAAACTTCTCAGAATATATATATGTACAAAGGACCTTCAGTCCTAATTTATTTTCCCTAAAAACAAGACTGAAAATAGTCATACTGATCCAGCTCAATCAAACAACAAAGAATTATAGAAAACTCAAGCAAAATTGGAGATTACAATGGAATAATGTAATCAATAAAAAAAATGAAACTCAAATTAGACTTAAAAAAATCTAGATCATATCAAATCAGAGCTAAAGCCAATTAAACCTAGAAAAAAAAACCTAGTCAAGAGGGCAGGCAATAGTACCTCGATATACCAATTTCTTGATCGAGTAGTCAACCAATGTTGATCTTGTTCACCTGAAAGCAAAAAGCAAATAAATATGTCTAAACAATTAATCCTTCAGCTACTGAAATTTTTTTAAAAGAAAAAAAATAGATGTGTCTAAATTGCTGTGCTAATACCACTATAAAAGTGACTAAAAACTTGGTAAACCAACACTATACCAGCATATACTGATATGGTGAACTAAACTTAGTTGACTGCTGTTAGTTGACTCAAAAGCACTCTCAAGTACAATAAAGACGCGTAGGAGTAGGACTAAAACAAAAGGCACAAAAATTAGTGCAGAGGGTGTGCTTATTATATAAACATCTAGTATGGTCTAATATGCTAGTAACCGCTTTCACTAAAATTTCCATTTTGAAGTTTAAGTGGCAACAATGTATCATTCAATATAATGTATAAAAATTTAATTTATATTTGATACAAATTGACTAATATGACCTGCTTATTGTATGGTATTCAAAATCAGCTGTTCAATTTTCAAAAATTAGAATTTCTACACAAAATACAGAAATGCACAATACTGAAAGAGGCTACCAGTGGCTGACACTACCATCTAACAGAAGCATTTCTCAACATCTTCGATTAGGAAATTGAGAAAAAACTGAAAAAGAAGAACGGTGTTAACTCAATGAGTCTCTGCCCTCCACACTGATCTGTAACTGAGAAATGCAACCACTTTAGACCCTTAATCCAGGATTAACTACAACTTGTAAATAATCGTGATGATGGTATCATGCTCTAGATATATAGTTTTTCTATAAAGAAAACTAAATGCCAAAAAAATAATATTCTGATAAACTTACAATGAAGCTGATCCAGTCATGTGAGCTTCATATTGAAGATGTTGCATTTATTCTTCACAAAGAATAAGAGGAAGGAAATGACTCCTACAATAACAAAAAGAAGGTTAACCTATAGAACATCACCGCTCAGATTATTTTAATTCTTATTGGGGTATTATTAGTTTGAAAAATCACAAATCAAGCTCATATGACACCATCCTTGTTCAATAATTACCTACAATTAAGCAATTAAATCGACCAACAACTCAACAGAGAATAGAAGTACAATTTGAATTTTTTTAGTTTACTGTTATACTTATACTAATTGTCTCAACCATCACTATTGCAACCGGTATATGTCTGATCACGCAGAAATCTGAAGCCCATATCAAATTACAAAAAATTAATAAAAAAAGTTTTGATAAATTGAAACAGAGATGAAACTCACCTAAATACAAAACCATCAATCTTCTATTCTTAGCACATTTGTAATCATCTAGTTAATTTTCCTGAACAGCAATTAAACAAAGCCAAAAAAATCCCCAAAAAATATTTAATTCATACCTGACAGTGAACAAAAAGAAAAATCTTCAATAGATCCTCCAACTGTGATTTTGATGAACACCTATTTAGTACAAAAAGTATTGTTAAACACAAAAATTTAAAACAATAGGAAGTAATGAATACAACTCCCTTAGGTACAATATTGTCAGACTATTGAGTACAACTGAAAAAAATAAATCTCCATTCTTCATGAAGTCTCCCTTATAACGTATTAGTCCATTTCTTTGTATATAATTTTAGATAGATAGCTTCCATAATCATTAATCAATGAAATCCATGAGAATAGATAGAGAAACGAAAAAGGTTAACAAACTTAATCAACCATGTATCACCATGAGAATCCAAATACTTGGTAGTCAATCCTTGAGAACCCAAATGGTACGAAGTATCACCATTTCTTTGTACTGTTAGATAGATAGCTAAAAGTACAAAGAAACTTAATCAAACCAACTCTAATAGCGATACTTGGTACCATTTTACACTGGTTAATATAATTATTAACAAATCAAATTTTTTGTGAGAGCACATGAATGAATGCGGAAATGAACCCAAAAAAGGGGTAAAAAATAGAACTAACTTGAAGTAGGTCAGTGCAAGAGAACACACCACATGACATAAGCTCTCAGGGACAGCAACAAACTGATTAGTCCCAACCACGAACTTGCAATAGAGAGTGTCACTGACAATTATTTTATTTTATTTTTTTCATTATCAGCAACTAACAAACAACTCAAATAAGTATAGCATCAAATCATCATTTAATTGTTTTCCAAATTTTACTTTAAGAATAAGAACAGAATTCCTCATTTACTAAATAGAAGGGTAGAACTAACCTTACCTCTTGATCAGAGAGCCCAAAGGAAGTGCCTCTAAAATAATCCACACTTGGCCTCTCAGCCCCTTCAAAATGTCCAATATCCCATTCATACCGTTTTACAAACAGAAATCACACTATATGAACATTATAAATAACGATACATGGTTAAAAGGTAAGAGAAAATGTCCAGAGATAGCAAATAGCCTTGATATTGTAAACTAAACACTTACCGTTGGACAAAAGCTAAATCGTGGCTGTAAAGGCTTGATTTGGTGCTGCACTTCACTCTCCACAGATAGCCATATTGGGCTGTAAAGGCTAAATCGTGGACCTACAAATTAAGAGAAGAGAAAAGAAATGTTATAAAATTAGCAATCATAAAAAAATAATAAATAATAAATAAATTTCAAAGAGACCTCAGTCACTCCCTCTTTGCAATCGCTATTTTTTCTGACACAATTCTCTGAAATTCGAAAAATCAAGAAGCAATAGATCCCCACTCACCTTCTGCCTTCATTCTTCTCTTTTTTATCTTTCTTCATGAGATGCGCCAAGCACAACCTGTCGGTCTATCGACTTTGTAATCTAAAAACAAAGGTGAGGTGAGGTTGAAAGCTGTCGAAAACCTGGTGTTGAACGGAACCCGTCTACCTGAATCTTGCCTTGGCAATCACCCGACCGCCTTCTCTTTCTCTCCCCCAATCGCTCCACCCTTATGCCTTTGCTTTTTTCGTCAGAGAAGAGAACAGTAGCGCGCTCTCTGAAGGGTCGTGCGTGATCACAAAACGAAAGAAGGACAGGTATGCCCAAATGAAACGATACTCATTTGAAAGAGAAGCCACTGATATATTTGTTTATAGGACCGACGTTGTGAGTTGGGATCGAAGACCGTCGTGAGTTGGTGGGAAAGGGCAGCAAACTACTATTCTCTTGTTCCTCAGGAGTTGGTGGAGAAGATAGTATCATAGAAAGAAGAATAGTGGAGGGGACAAAAGCTGAGAGGGATCGGCATCCTCTACAGCCGGCCTCTACAGCCATCACCTACAGCCGGCCTTTTTTTTTTTTTTTTTTTTTAAATTTTAAAGTTCAAATGTTGAATCCAAACCGTTGATCTTATTCAATTTTACGAGCGCTGCGTTTTCATATAAGTTTTATAAAATTTGGAGTTGATTTGGTACTAGATCAAGTGGTCAACAAATGAACGTATTAGAATTAATCAGTGATAGTTAACCATATTCGTTCATTTGTTGACCACTTGATCTAGTATCAAATCAACTCCAAATTTTATAAAACTTATATGAAAACGCAGCGCTCGTAAAATTGAACAAGATCAACGGTTTGGATTCAACATTTGAACTTTAAAATTTTAAAAAAAAAAAAAAAAAAGGCCGGCTGTAGGTGATGGCTGTAGAGGCCGGCTGTAGAGGATGCCGATCCAGCTGAGAGGGAAAAGAAAGAAAGAGGGGAGAAGTCTACAGAAGCTTGTGATCGGATAGGCAAGATCGGTTTGATCCAACGAACACGATTCGACGAAGTGAAGCAACGGACCAGATGAAATTATTGTGCTATTTACAGTTCACAAACAAAATGTTTAATCTAAAATTTTGTAAAAAGTTGCACAAATTGATGTAACAAAATAGTCTGAATAATTAAACATAAAAAAGCGAAAAATGCTTTCAAATATGAAAAAGCCAAAAAGATAGCCTTTAATGTTTGATTTTTTTTTAACACTGTCAAAATCGAGTTTTCTATATCTATTATCAAGTGATAAATCTGACGCACATTAAACGGCTGCATTAAATAGGAAGCAATAAGGCAACACAAGTTGCCACCAGGAGTCTTAACTCATAAATGTTTGATGATTTTTGAAGTGTCATTTTTTTTTTTTTTTTTTTTGGTGTTTAAGTGTGTCAAATTCGGGTGACAAATCTTATACAGCCAAGATATTGACTTAGTCAAATGACTGCATTAAGGAATCGGCATTGAGGAAGCGAAAAGGTAACACAATTTGCTATACAGGATTCGACGCAGAGATACTATATGCATCGGAGTTAGTCACTAATTAGGTCAGCAAATTCTGAAGAGTTTATGGTGCTTTGTTTATATATACAGCAGAGTGTGTTTAAAAAGTAATAACAAATAATAACAATGAAAGATTTTCATCAAAAAAAAAAAATGAAAGATACTAAGCATTAATCTTTCCTATATGCCGTAGTGAGCAGAATACCAAAAAGTATATAATGTGTAATTTGAAAGATACTAAGCATTAATCTTTCCGATCTTATTCATTTGATTTCTCAGATTTGTTTGCTTCTGCATTATAAACTAAATGCTTGAGTCCATGTCTGATTATAATGTTCAAAATCATTAATTTTATTGATCTTCACTTTCAAATTATATTACTGAATGAAATGTCTCTCAAACAACGTACTAAAACTATTTTTGTGAGTTCATGCAAAAAGTAAGTCATGGTACTATTAACCAAATCATGCACATTGGATGTACATTAGTACAAAGTGGTTATAAAAAGTAATATATTTCTTAAAATCACTTTTTATGTGTTTGGCAGTGAAGAAAACAAACAACAATTTAGATATTGGTGGACAATCAAATTATCAAGATTTTAATATAGTTTGTATGGTAACCAAAAAGGTATAATTTTCATTTTTTTCCTTTCACTTATTTCTAAAATTTATAGTTATAATTGTTATAATTCAAATAACAAAAAAAAGTCATTAATTGAACAAGTTTGATGAAACATTTAGTTATTCAAAGAAGATTCCTAAATTTTATAATTGTATTATCATTACGGTTTAGTTGATTTTAAGCTTCTAAATTTTAATTTTTTTAAAGATTTTTTTAAAAAAATATTTTTTATATTTATTTCTTTTTTTAATAGCATAAAAAATATTTTTTTAATTTTTTTTAGCTGAGCAGTCCCCTTGTGTGTGTGTTTTTTTAAAAAAGAAAAATTAATAGACAAGCTCCATAATTTTTTTAAAAAAAAGAAGAGAAAAAAATTGCAATTCTTCTCCTTAAATGCTTTGAGTTTAGTTGGCATTGCAATATCCTGAAAAATAACTAAAAATAAGATTCAGGAGAAGGTAATATCCACTAGCCCACATCTCCAAAGCATCCTACTAAATCAAATGCCTTGGCATCTAAAAAACCAAATCAAAGCATACAAGATTATTATCCCTAAAAAACAGTCAACTAGTTTCAATTACAACCCCACAATACCCCTATAATAAATTGTATTCCTTCAGTGACATGTGTTTACACTTATAATCAATGCATTTCTTTTCATTGACCATTTAGCCCTGCTAGCTTCACTTAAAGCTCAACCTCGTTCTGCCTTGCTGGAGATGCATCCCTGTTCTATTCCATTGCTGCACCACAGGAAGCCCAGCCCTATTCTGTCCTCCTGGAGGCACATCCCTATTTTGCCCCGGCAACAGTGCCATTATTTTTGTCCAGAGGTTCTTGATCCTTGTTCCCCATGATGAAATAACGGTTTTGATGTTCGGTGGCCATTGGATATTAATTTTTCTGTTTGTTCAAGACAAATGGTAGAAAGTGGAGTGGTATGAATATTGTTGCAGCTGCTAGGTACCCACCTATCCATCTTAGAACAATGTAGCATTCTTCATCATGGAAAAGCAGCCAGTATTTAAAGGCTTTTGATCTTATTATGAAAATTAAAATATGAATACCTAGTACGTAGGAAAACAGTGCCAGCCTTTCATAATGGTAAAAAAGATGTAAAACTGATATCTCATATTTTTATACATACTTTGACCATACTTAGCACTAAAATAGCACTCGAACCAATATAATTGTCTCATAATTAATTGTGTTTTTCAGGATTTTGGTACTGCCGCCGCTTCTGTCCTTATTTTGTAGAATTCTCGTGGAAATTGAAGACAAGACACACCTAGCAAGAATAATGGAACCTGATCCTCAGTCGGACAACTCATTCCCAGCTCACACACACGTGCCATAGACCAGAGAAGACTTCCATGGGCCGAGATAGATCAGATATCACGCGAAGGCCCTGGTCTCAGCCCAATTCACACTGCCAAAGCCAGCTTTCGGTCCGAAATCCATGTATGAAAAGTGAATTTTGGAAAGTTTCGAAGAAGGAAAGAGCAATTATTGCCCTAGCCGCCTCCTGAACCCTCCTTGGGTGTATTTAGTCACGGATTTTCGACCAGAAGACGAACCTACCTTTTCACCATTATTCTCCATCTATTGCTTTTGTGTTTTTGGCTCTCTTCACGAGATTGATTGAAGAAGAAGCAAGCTTGAAGGCGACGGCATCAAGCAAGTTGATCTCCATCGATTTCTGACCCAAGAAGAAGAAGTAAAAGGATAATTCGGTTTACTCTTTCATGCTTTTATTTCTTACTTCTATGGGTTTGTATCTTATCTCTTGCATGATATTCGTAGTTTGTAGTTTAAACATGTTAGGCTAAATTTTATTATGTCTTGGGACTAGTTAGTAGTTTAGTTTAGTATTTGTGATGACTTGATGGATTTATATTATGCTATGTGATTTGTTTTGTTGAGAAATTATTATCTTGCTTAGTTAAATTGATTGTTTGCTTGATTGTTTACCTAATGATGAACTGTAGCGTTTTTAGGGCATTAAACTGGAACGAATAATTAATTAGCTAAGTACTTGAGGTAAACCAAACACTCGAAAGAGGAGGTTAGTTCACAACCGAAAGGTGTAACTTTTATTGATCTGAAAGGACATGAATGTCTCTGGAAATCTAACTCAACGAACTTAAAATAACTAAAATCCGACACGAAAGTTCAGGCTTAGTTATTTACGTGGTGAAAATCGAGTTCCTTATCAAATCCAAACCAAAATTGCGATAGCTGAGGCTAGGATTCAGATCTAGTCGTCAAGTATCCTTCGCATAGTGTTGTATAAATTTTCCAAGTCGGAACAGAGAATTTAAAGTACGTTTCGGCACAACTTATATAGATTTCGGTCCGAAATCTATATAATTCTGTCCGAAATTACCTTCTGTTCTGGTGAAAACCTTAGATAGAAGCACTTTAAAGCTAAACTAAATGAACACAAAGTCCTAAGACATTTTCTTGCATCTGTTTGAGTCTAGAAAACATAAAAAATTAACCCAAAAATATTTTATTATTTATTTCCTCAATTTTAATTGTTAATTGATATTGTCTTTTAATTCAAAAACCCCACAAAAATTATCTTGTCTAGCTTTTAAGAACGATTAAATCCGGTAATTATTTTCATAAGACATGCAAATAGAGCAGCTGTCATGCCAGCGCATATTCTGGCAAATGATTCTAGGAAGGGAACTTTGACACAGGTTCATCATGATGATCTTCTCTCTGCACCTGGTTGTTTTGTTTGGAGTTCGGCATAGTAATTTGTTATAATATCTTACCTCTGATAACCTTGGACCTTGATGGCCTTATACATGTTTTGTTTTTATTTTTGTGGATGTAACTTGTTAGGGAAATATTCTGTACGTTAGAATGTATGTGATGTTCCTACAGATACAGGGGCCGTATTATGTATGGGGGTGCTTGTGCTTGTTTTTTATTTTTAAGAGGAAAACTTATGTATGTAAATTACTTATTATAATGAAAACCCTACGGGGTGTTTTACTGATCAAAAAAAAAAATTAAATCCGGTAATTATTTTTACTGTCCCTTGGATTCGACCCTTAGCTTTACCCCAATGACTAGTAAGGTAAAACAAATGATATAAATTTATTTGATCTAGGTTCTCAAACTTCTATAAAAAAACTACAAGCACTAGAGCTATAAATCCACATGTGCTACAGGCCACGAGTGGGGTCCTCTGTGCATACTTGTATTGCCACTCAGTGTAAGCTGCATCATCATTTGTATCTCCGGTATTATTTCCATGTGAATAATTGAAAGATAAAACTTAGTAATCAAACAACCAATTTTTTTTTTAAACCATTGGAGGTATATTTCAATAGATAATGTATATCACAACAGATAATAAAATCCAATACCAGTAGGTATTATGTAGAGGTATGTATAGCACAACAGATAATAAATTCATTACAGAAATAATGCTGACCAAAATAAAACCCAATCCCAATACCAATAGATATTATGTAGAGGTGCAAATTATGTATAGCACAACATAGAATAATTCATTACAAGAAATAAGGCCTTATAAGACCCTGATCGGAACTAGAGATGAGCGAGAAAGGAAAAAAAAACAAAAAAAGAAAAGAGAAGAGAAGAAAAGAATTCTCGTCAAAATTTTCAGTTTTGGACAGGAATTCATAGGATCAACATTTTCTCACCAATTCTCGTTGGAAGAGAATTCCTCCTCCTCCGTTGTCAGTTCCGATCAGCGAATTTGGAAAAAAGTAAATTCTATTTCTATTTCTCACGTTAAATTTGCGGTTCCGATCAGAGCCTAACAGATAACAAATGGCAGTAGTTATTGAAATTTGAATCAGATCATCACCTAAATCTAGAAGAGGGGTATTTGCAAACATAACCTAAAGTTGGGTGTTATATTGAAAACTTAAAATAGTCCTAAAGCAATTTACAATTTACATGAAAATGAAGACTATTAAAACATCTTGAGAGCGGAGAAAAAAAATTAAGCAGCTTACTACAGACAGGGGTGGGTAACGTTGATAACGAAAACGGAATGGGTCGTTCCATTTTCCGTTCTGTTTTAGTAACGGTACGAACCGAAATGATTCGTTATTCGTTATGTTTTGACGGAACGTGGCGGAACGGTTATATTTGAACTGTAAAATACACAGACGAATCGCCCAACGCATTCCGTTTACCTTTCTGTTTGAGAAATGAAATGAAATTTCATTCCATTATACGTTCCGTTTGGACGGAACTGAACGGTTTCACGTATTAACGGTATACCACACCCACCCCTAACTACGAAATCAGGTTGTGCACTTGTTATTACTTTCTTAGTTCATTATTATATTATTATATTAGCATACGTACATGTTAGAGTTATGTCCTAGTAGCCAATCAGTTTATTTCATTGATGATTTTGATCATTTGTTCCTTGATTTTATTATTGACGGATCATTTAGGTTGAGGACCTAAATTGTGGATCTCTGTATTTCATTTTATTGAAAATGACAATAATAAATCTAAAGTGTCCATAATCTTGATAATTAACAAGGAGCATTAATTATTCAGATAAGATTAGTATGCAAGTTAAGTGATGATTAAGCTCCACAAATCATAGGTAAAGGGTTACCAACTTAATTACATATGTGGATATTATTGTAACATCGCACATGATTTGACCCAATGAAATAAATATATGGATTGTGTTATGTGTCATTATTTATTTCATTAGTGTTTGATTCTAGATTTGAGATAGTTCAATTTTTCCACATGAGAATAGGTTCTATAAATATTGTCTAACGCTGATTCTCGAACAAGGCTGCTATACGGACTCTAGTTATGCTCTCTTGAATTGTGCAGGGAAAAACTGTTCATCAAGACAACCGTATGTCCTTCATTAGTATTCTAATTAGTGATGATATCTATTGGGTCCTTTGATAGAGTTGAATTGTTTGCTAGCAACTTTATACAATTAACTCTAAATCAAAAAATGTATAATCTGCAAGAATGACACGTTCATATCTTGGATTATACAATGATATCATGTGACATGAGAATCAAGACGAGGAAATACTTTATTTCTTATGCAGGATTGAAATACTATAATAGTATAGTATTTGTTTATGTTAATTGGGAATCATAACGTATTGCTATATATCGCTTATGATTATTAAAAATAAATAACGATTTAATTCCATGGCCAACATGACATAAATCCTCGAGGGTCACACAAATAAAGCTTTAACCAAATAGTGCATAATTTAGTTTATTTGCATTGGAGAATGCAATATATGATAAGTTGATTAATTAATTATATATTGTTGCCAACTGTTATAATTAATTGAATCAAAGTGATCATATGAAACTTAATTAATGCATATGCTAATACAATAATAATTATCAATAAGTTGATAATTTAGTTCAACAATATTTAATATAATTATAGAAATTATATTGAATATATAGGCTTTGATTCATTAAGTCTAATTGAGCCCGAATTGAAAACAACTTAAGAAGACAATTAACAAATGAATTATTGGACTAATAATACATGTGGTGTAGTCCATTTAGGCCTTGTTTATGGTTGGCCTTAGAAGGGCAAAACTATCCTTTAATCGTTAGTTAATTGAAAGGACTCATTAGTGGGTTATATGAAGGGACTCAAGGAGAAATAAATGGACATGACTCTTGACTTTCTTTTCTCTTCTTGTTCCTCCTAGGTCGAAATTACAAGCAAGAAAAGAAGTTTTCTGCTGTGTAATAATTCATTCTCAAGTTCATTTAGGTGTTCATGTGTTGAACGATAGTTTCTTCTTATTAATTGTTGATTAATCGAAAAAGAAAACGAGTATTAGATTCATTCTAAAGTTTGCTAGCACAAACTCTTAGGATTTAGTTAATTCTTTTGGTGGACTCAAGAACAATGAGTAGGTAGTGTTGGAGAGCATGCCATCGACTTCAAAGCCTTGGTCGAGCGTTCTTGTTACGATACAAGAATAGATAAAAACGGTTTTCTCCCTCCTTTGCACTAAATATGTCATTCCACAAGATCTTTGTTGTGCTTATTGTTTTAATATGTTAAATATAATTTAAAAATTAAAATAATTACATGACTAAATTCCATCAGTACATTATTATCTGGCGTCTATCTTCATGGCACAGAGACTCTGACCACATGTAGGCATGTAGCTATTTGGACCTGCTCCCTTGATCTGCCATGCCGTTGCTTTAACCCGACTGCCATGTCATCACGTCCATTGTGCAATGGACAGAACCAATACAAATATTAGCCATTTTTTGGGGATCCTCCTAATAATTTCTAAAAATGCCTCTACCCAATAAAGATAGAACTACATGGTACCCGAGAAGCAAAAACATTTTTAGATGCACGTTTTTTTTCTTAAAAAGAACACCTCGTTCAGACCGATTACCGCGTTGTTATTTTATTGAGACAGAGCTCCTTACCGCGTTGCCACATTTCAGATACACGACTCGTGCCAGCAACAATCTGATACAATAATTATAATTCTGACATCAACAAAAACATTATTTTATTCAGAACATCACCATGTGTTGCAGATCCAACTGTCCAAGTTAATTCTCAGCCGAAAAAAACAAATGCTACTATTCCTATTGCGTCACTCAAAACCCAAGAGGCCAAGGCAAGATTAATAGGTTTCAATGAAAGATACTAAGCATTAATCTTTCATATATGCCGTAGTGAGCAGAATACCAAAAAGTACACAAAGTTGATTTGAAATATTAAATATCATCTTCCTGAAAAATGAAATAAATCCAACAAAAAATATGACAAAACACTCGCTTCTATTTGATAGCTGATGTGAAGTCTTGGTCCTTCTATTAGTCCTTCAATGAACAATTCTCTTTTAGAAACTTCAAGACGTAGCTCTTTAGATTTGGTGCTCATTAAAAATTACAAATTTGAGTTGTGCAAATCAAAATATAAATTTTTTTTAAATATAAAATAATTTTTATACAGAATTTTGAGACTGAGTTAAAATAAGTGAGACTTTAAAGATCAACTGGACTTTCTGAAAACTTTCAAAGATCACAACCTCAACCTGAAACAATAGAAAATCTTATTCCTCAATTTAAAGACGTTGAATTCAAGGCCCAACTGACAGAGCCCATGAAAGTCCAAAAAGTTGACACGCAATTCCTCTGAATCTCTCCCGCGTGTCGGCCTCTCAACCGCAGGTGCCAAGCGCAGAGATTCGCCGGCGATTCACTGTTTAAACCTCACCCGTTCGCAATTGTGCAAATTTCCGAGGGGGTAGATGCAAAAGATGGGATCGGCGGAGCCATCGCAGCTGGAAGATTTGTTCGATAACAAGAAGAAGCCTGTTAAGAACCCTCTCGTCCCAATCGGTGCTTCTCTTCTCTTCTTCCCATTTTACTCCCTTTCTCTTTCTTTATTCATTACTTTATTGTTGTGACCTTTTCTCTTTCGTTTATGCTTAGAGATTGGGTGGTTTGAACCTTTGTGAAATTGTTTTATTGAGGGATTTGGTGTTACTTATTGGGGTTTTTCTAGCATCAATTTGGGAATGCTTGATTGGTAATTGTTTGATTTTTGTCCTTGACTATATTTTGGTAATAGTTAGAGGTTGACTTTGTACTGTTATCCTCAGTAGATGCTAATAGTTATATACTGCTTAATCTCAACTTGAGGTGTGAACCAGTCTGTTATCTTGAACTGAAGTTTTATCCATTTCTGAACAATTAGTTATTCTGGAATAAGATTCAGATAACAAAATGGAGCTTTCTTATTTGTGATTTGTCAAAGCTGACACTAAGTTTCCATATCATTGTTAATTTTGATGCACATACACAGATTGAAACTAGGTCAATAGCATGGATGGAGATTAAACCTGAGATAATCAATTTATTGTATGGAATAATTAATGCTTGTAAGATAGTGCGTCAGTATTAGACTATTATTGCTACTGATGTCAAACTATTTGGAGTGCCTTGATTAGTTTAAGTGCTCTCCTGTACTGAACTAATTTTCTATTTTCCTTCACTATAAGATGCAATCTTCGACATAGAAACAATCCGCTGTTTCCTGGTTTTCGTGATAATACTTATTATCTATTATATAGTTCTCGTTTGAGCTGATCCTGGTTGTCCTTTTTCACAATTACAAGGACATACGTAAATCTGTCTATTTGGGGAGTTTTCTTTGTTCAAATGAAGATGTCATGACATGAATTCCATAATGTTTAGCAAACTAATGTAAAAAAATTGATTTTTATTTTATTGCCTATATTTGCAATTGATTGCTAAATAGTTATATTCTTTCCTTGTACCAGGTGCTATGCTAACAGCAGGAGTGCTGACTGCTGGTCTGATAAGCTTCAGACAAGGGAACTCTCATCTGGGCCAGAAGCTGATGCGGGCTCGTGTTGTTGTTCAAGGTGCAACTGTTGCATTAATGGTGGGCAGTGCATACTATTACGGCGAACGCTTTAGTGGCGCTAAGAATCAAGAAAATTGAGAATTCTTGAGATTCTACTCTTTGGCTACAAAGCTCTTGTTTACTTAGTGTTTTTCTTTTGTTGGTTACTTGAAATGGTTACGCTTAAACTAAATTTGTTTTCTTCTACTGAGTTGTGTAGAGGAATGGTATGTATGGCTGATTTAATAATGAAAAAGTGAAACGAGTTTATTACAGGAAACTGGATGTGCAAAGTTATCTGAATCTGAAAGGTGCTAATACTAGCACTGATAATTTCACTATGGTCTTCAGTACAGTAAATTACTGGATTCTGTACATCTCCAAATACATTCTTTGCCCTCTGGTTTCTTTGTTGTTTGTGTTAGTTTGGCAAATAAAAAGCTAAATTAGGGGGTATGGCACCTGTTACAGCCTAGTGCAGAATGGGCATCTCTTATATGTTGTTTAAGATGACTATTTTTTTTCTTTCCTCTTTTTACCCCATGTGTTGGAATCTCTTATGAGTTATGTCTCAAACTTAGTAGCATATTTTAGTCTTGTCATTTTGTAACTCTTACTTGTGAACTCAAATATGGAGCTGTCAATAGGCTAAAATACTGAACTTGCTGCTTATCACATCGCCATTTGCAACCTGAATAATTCAAACAAGTAATTTATTTACTTCTTCGCCAAATTTTACAGCGGCTTCTTTTGTTGTTTTTGTGCTACAGATCCACGTCCATTTTAGTCTTTCTGAACTTCCTATTAGTGAACTGTGGGTCTCTGTTTGAAAATCTTGGAGTATCCCTATCGAGATCCTAGTATGTATATAGGTCCCTGACAAGAAATGATAAAGCTTGTTGGCATGCGCAATAATTGGTAACACAACAAGACACATAAATCCATCTGTACTACGGGCATCTCCGATTGCAAAATATATTTGGGTGTGTTTGGACGAGGGGTTCAATAATGAATAAGAATTAGGATCTCGAAACGCGTGTTTGTTCAAATTTCTAATTTTAATTTTATGATTTTATTAGAATATAGATAATGGCCCAAATTCTTTATTCCATGGTTGTTTGGATTGCACGAGAATAAGAAATTTGAAGTTTATTCTTATCCGAATCCTTATTCTTGGGCATCCAAATTATTTTTTAGGAGTTAGGACCAAACCTTTGGCTTATAACTACCTTCTAATTATTTTTTCATCAACTTTCTTGTGAAATATATAGTCACATAGGTATTTTATAATAGCTCATTATTCATTATAATATCTAAATAAAATATACGTTTTCGAAGTGGTTCGGAAGAGAAATGTAGAAATTGAAAACAATAAATGTACATCGTAATAGAGAATTGTGCATTTTTGAAAGATTTGAAAAATCTTAGGGTGTATTTGTTATGGGTTGAATAAGTCTTATTCTGAATAAGGACTTGTTCAACTCCTTATTCTAATTTCACCATATTGTTAGAACAAAAGTGAATAAGAGGATAGAGGAGAGAGGAGAGAGAAAAGCTTATTCAACTCCTTATTCAAACCGGCGCCAAACACACCCTAAATTTGGTACCTCAAAACAATTCTTGACGTTTATCAAACGTAATAAAATTTGGTCAAATGTATTTCACATCCATGTTGAACTGAATTAAATAAGCGTGTATTCTGTAATAAATGGATGCATGATTAATATAGTTAGTCGTGCAGTTTGCATTACTATTTAGTTTATGGTCTAAAAAATACTCTATTAAAGCTCATATGAAAATTTCAATACACTCTCTCCTAGTCTCCCTCCCTCCCTCCCTCCCTCCATCCATCCCCTTAATATGTCCTTATCCTATGAGGTAAATTTTTAGAAAATTTAAACAGCTGCATGGTAGATTTTAGGAAATTCTACTGTTGATTTATGTTCAATGTCAGGAAATTCTACTGTTGATTTATGTTCAATGTCAGGAACTTATCCAATGCAAGTTAGGGATTTGATTAAAGGATATGAAATCCCCTCCCTCCCCTGGGCCTGGGAACGAGATCCTCTAGTCGGCCGACCAGTGGTCGTTTTTCAATATCAGCCGTCCGATTTAATCTCAATGGATATAGATGTTCCGTGCATGATACCAGATTGATAGGCCCGAAAAATTTTAACCGTTGAGATCAAATCGGACGGCTCGGATCGAAAAACGACCAGAGGATCCGAGTCCCCTGGGCCTGGGACCGACAGAACTTGTTATGGCATATGGTTGTTCTTCAAACTTTTACAAGGTGATCATTTACTCCCAACAAGTGAGATTTTACAACAAATTACTTTCAAACTATGTATTTAAATCTCAGCCGCTAAATGAAAATCAATCATCAGAATCATGTCAGGTATAGCCGTATAGGTCAGCATAGGATGTGAAGACCCCTTCCTCCCTGACTAAACTGGCTGTGGCAGATGGACAATCCCATCCTTGTCACTTGCACTCGACAGATTGATTATAGTTGTTCGGATTCAACAAAGGTGATAATTTCATTTCATGCCAGTTTGTCAACTTGTTCTAGTTTGAATGGTACCTAATCTTGTACCATTCTGCTCTAACTTTTTCTGGGTGGATGAGGAATCCATCTTTCCATCCATCCATCTATCCATCCATCCACCAATCCATCAATCAGACCATCGCTTTATGACTTGTTCATCTCCTAATACTCGTGCATGTATAGTATTCCTATATAAAAGTTGCTAAATTAGTCAAATTATTCGTAGTAATTTTCAACCTGATGACGTTATCAGACCAAACTATTGTCCTTGTGCTTAATTTCTTTGGGTTCTTTTAGTCACAATTAGGGGTGTACAAAAAGGGTGTTTAACTTTTTTGGGCTCTTTTAGGCTTTGCTCCAGGATTCTTGAGAAAGGGGAAAAAGAAAGGAACGGAAGAGAAAAAAAGACGAAGGGAGCTTAGGAGATCTGTTGTACCGTGCTCCATATGTCAAAAAATCATACTAGAAGTTAACGGCTGTTACCTCATTTTTCATGTAGATAATGACAATTTAGTCCCTTTTTAATTTTCAGCAGAGAATGGCAAGGAGTATAGAGTCTGATGGGGTAAGATGTCAGCCACTAAAAATTACAAGGGTATTATTGTCACAGATTTTTAATTCCTGGGACATCGCTAGTACACCCCAATTTTGGAGATTACTTGCCTTCTTCCCAAACCATCTTGTGAGCACCTTTCGTTCTCTTCCGTTTCCTTCAATTCAACCACAAATATCAATTGGAGCAGGCTATTCTCATTACTCTTCCGTCCCTTTGCCTTGATTCCCCCCTTCTGGAGCACAGCCTTAGTGATTTAGTCACAATTAGGGGTGTACAAACTAACTAGTCTATCTCGTTTAATTCATCAGAGAAACAATCAATTTTGATTTTATTTGATTATGCACTGATTAGATTTAGTTAAAAGGCAAATATATACTGATCATAAATTTTAAATATATCACTTAAAACTTGAACGGATCTGTATAACATAAATGAATTTAGTGGCTCCATCATTTCAGAGAGTTTCAAATAATTTTTTGAATTAACATATTTTTCAAAATAATTTTAAAGAAGTATTGTCTAATTTATTTTACTTCTATTTTTCTTAGATAAATTGCTAATCTATCATTATATTAACGTTCTCGTGTAATGAAATTCAAAATGTCGCCATTTAAAGTTATGTCTATTCGATTATATAATGTTATTGTATGAATGACGTTTAATAAGATTTAAATTAAGAAATCTATTTGTAATATTGTTTCTTGGGTTATATTATATGTATTTGAATCTTAAAATTGTCAATAATAAGAAAAAGGGTTAATTAGATTTATGCCAATGTGAAAATTTAAAATTAGTAAAATGCCATCACTAAATGAAAAATTAGTTTTATGCCATTATGAAATAGAGCAAATTAGTTTTATGCCATCAACAAATTGATTTGTCAATTTTACCCTTTTAAATATGCCACTATAAAAATTTGAAATTAAAAAATGCCATCACTATATGATAATTAGTTTTATACCACTACAAATTAATTAAAATGAGTTATGTGCCATTGTAAAAATATAAAACTTAGCTTTATGCCACTAGTGCATTAAAATAATGGCATAAAATAAAATTTTATATTATTAACAACAAAAATGCGGTAAAATAAAATTTTATCCATCTTAACTTATATCATTAACTTTTATCATTAATGAGAAATAAAATATTAGGTAAATAGCTGAGATGTTGCAATAAACTTGTAAAAATCAAAATATATAAGATAATTAACGGTCAACAAGTGAGTAACAACACCATGGTTACTTAATCATGGGTTAATTAATCTAAATTTCCAATATACATACTAGGAACGGTTTCAAAATAAAAAAAATAATTAAAAAGGTTTGGAGATTTGCAAGGAATATTTTAGCGTATTTTAGTGTGCAAATCTCCAAACATTTTTAGCTGGTATACAAAATACATACTAAGTTTGGAGATAGACTTAGCACACTGAAAAATCTCTCAATTTAGTGTTTTTTTTTTTCAAAGTTCTTTTTAGCATTTATTAGCAAGGGCAACTTAGGAATTTTTAAAAATAATGAGAGATTTCAGAATGACAGTTTTAGAATTTAATCTTTTTAGAAATAAGATAATGACATATATCTAATTAGCAATCTAACAATGACATATTGCGAATTAACTAATTTTACAATGACATAAATCTAATTAATCCTATTATTTATCTACGAATGTTATGCCAAGCCTAGGATATAGATTGCATCTGTCGCGAGATCTTATTTCAGAAGGGACACTTTCTCTCCGTCTTCAATACTTGACAGGAATTAATAGTACACATAACATTAATTGTAAATCTTGTCAAGAAATTATGGAGACAAAGAAACACATTAAGCACATGTACACAGAAAAAAAAATTAAAAATAGACTCGTTTTCATGTTGGAAATTTAAAATTTCGAACCCTTCCATAATCTCTGCTCTCATCGCATGTATGTCACAGTACAGAGTACAGACAGATAGATCCTACAGTTACCTGTAGGAGCCACTGTCAATGATAGGCTGAAATGGGGTGTCTGTGTTTTTTTTTTTTTTGATAACAGCCCATAGGCAGGGAAATTCAAATCCTGTGGCGCGCGACACAGCGTGTAGCGCACCACAGGCCGTCCGATCAGATCTGGATGGATGAGGGAGTCCCGTGCATGTAACATATTGTAAGGCCCGAAAAAAATTGAACCGTCCAGATCTGATCGGACGGTCTGTGTTGCGCGCGACACAGCGTGTCGCGCGCCACAGGATTTGGATTGATAGGCAGGGTGTCTGTGTGGTTAACTGGTTTATGTAACTTTTCTCTTTTTTTTTTTTTTTTTTCCTTTTTACCTTTCGTTTTTTGGGTATCAAACAAATTAAAATCCGGCACTGCCACACAGCCCACACTATTCCGGTTCAGAACTCATAGCTGTGGCGCTATAATGCTGGATTTGGAGCTATAGGCTATTGCCAAGAGGATTAAATATATGGTTAGGATGAGCGGAAAATTCGTGACTCGTGAGCTATTCAAACTCGATTAGGAAAAAATATTCGAATTACAGATTCGGAAAAAATATTCGATTGTAATTCGAGCCAATATAATTCTAGTTGAACCAACCGGTTGGCTAATAAGTCGAGTTTGAGTTAGCTCAACTCAACTCATGACATAATAAATTTTTATTTCAAATAGTATTATCTGCATGATTTATGAGTATTAAAAACTCATAAATTAAATATTCTTCTATATATATTATTTTAAATATTCGTAACAAGTGATAGATTGAGTTCGAAGACATATTTTGTTTCAAATCAATAGAAATAATAAAAATGACAATAATTTTATTATTTATAACGTTGTATATTTCAATTAGTTTCAATATTGAAATAATATGCGAATTAAATAAAGAAACTTATGAAGTACACATGTTTATTTCGAGTTGGCTCGTGACTCCCGAGCCAATTCAAGTTAGAGATGAGTCGAGTTTGAACTAGTTTAAAAAGCTCGAAATTGTTCTAAATTGACTTGAGCCAAGTTGAGTTTGAGTTGTCTCTGACTCACTCGAACTCGACTTATATACAACCCTAGTTCGAATATATTTATTTTTTTTAGTATAGTTATATACTAAATAAGATACTAGAAATTAAGATCCTTAGACCGGTTCTTCTTTGGCATTTAACTCTCCACTCCTGAGCTGATTTTGACCATTTCTTTTCTTTTCTTTTCCACCAATTAATTTTACAGGTAGAAAAAGAGAAGTCCTATGTAATCCCCATTAATGCAATATGTTGTATGAATTATTCTTTCTTTCTATATAAATTGAAAAATGGATAAAAAGCTGCGATTGGGTGAGGCAACAAAACATCTACGTACGCTATTAACAAATACAGATTGATTCCTTTGAATCGTACTATAAATTGACTTATCAATAGCCGTCCAAAATATTATTTGTGTACTAAAATCATATATTAACGTTGTTTGATAATTGTAGTGAAAAAAAAATTACTTGTCCGTACATATATTTTTGTGTATAGTACGTAAACGGCAATTGAATGCATGTGTTCTTTGGCACATTTATAAATGCTATTAAATGTGACATCTCTATAACTTGATTAATTTCATTTAAAATTGATGAATTATGTTGGAACATATAAGAATAAGATACGTGTCTTGCAGTCTTAACTACTAGTAGATAAAGCGATATTTCATAAATACAAAAAGTTGTGAGGGATTATTTTTATTACATTGATTGACTCGCAAGTTTTTTTTTTTTTTTTTGAGGGTGAGCAAATACTGACAATTTTCCATTAATAATAAGAAAAGTTTACATAAGTATAACAATAAAAACTAAATTTACTCGATAGTTGTGTGAGAGGGACTTTTTTTTGTTAAAATTGAAATAATTTCCCTCTTTTTTAAATTTAGAAACACAAGTAATTTTTCTTAGGATTAATTAGATTCATACCACTGTAAAAATTAGTTAATTAGCTATATGTCATTGTTAGATTGCTAATTAGATTTATGTCATTATAAAATCATTTAAATTAGATATATGCCATTATCTTATTCCTAAAAAGATTAAATTCTAAAACTGTCATCTTGAAATCTCTCATTATTTTTAAAAATTCCCAAGTTGCCCTTGTTAATAAATGCTAAAAAGAACTCTGAAAAAAAACACTAAATTGAGAGATTTTTCAGTGTGCTAAGCCTATCTTTAAACTTAGTATGTCTTTTGTATACCAGCTAAAAATGTTTGGAGATTAGCACACTAAAATAAGCTAAAATATTCCTTGCAAATCTCCAAACCTTTTTTCTTTTTCTTTTTTTTTTTCAAACCGTTCTTAGTATGTATATTGGAAATTTAGATTAATTAACCCATGATTAAGTAACCATGGTGTTGTTACTCACTTGTTGACCGTTAATTATCTTATATATTTTGATTTTTACAAGTTTATTGCAACATCTCAGCTATTTACCTAATATTTTATTTCTCATTAATGATAAAAGTTAATGATATAAGTTAAGATGGATAAAATTTTATTTTACCGCATTTTTGTTGTTAATAATATAAAATTTTGTTTTATGCCATTATTTTAATGCACTAGTGGCATAAAGTTAAGTTTTATATTTTTACAATGGCACATAACTCATTTTAATTAATTTGTAGTGGCATAAAACTAATTTGTCATATAGTGATGGCATTTTTAATTTCAAATTTTTATAGTTCCATATTTAAAAGGATAAAATTGGCAAATCAATTTGTCGATGGCATAAAACTAATTTGCTCTATTTCATAATGGCATAAAACTAATTTTTCATTTAGTGATGGCATTTTACTAATTTTAAATTTTCACATTGGCATAAATCTAATTAGCCCTAAATAATATGTAAATTGAGAAAAAAATCGACAGTGTGTGTGTCTCCGTCATAAGTGCTATGATAGACCGAATATTTGGACCAGTTTGGTTCTTCTTTCTTTATTTTTTTTTTCTGACTCAATATAGATTGAATATTAACTCATCTGAATTTAATCGTTATTCATAACGGCACTAAATAATCTATTATTATTTTTTTCTAGTATTCAACTTTAGTCATGAGCTTTAAAAAAAATCAATTTTGACTTCTTTTTTATTATTTTTTAAAGTTTACTGTTGGTTCATGAATTAAGATTTTCTGTGTTCAGCATTTTGCAGTCAGCTCGAATCCTATTAATTTTAACTCGCATAATCTAATTCTAGTAACAAAATTACATTAGAACAATTAGGAAATTTAAATCAGTAGCTAAATTTTCGTTCCATCCAAAATGCCGGTAATTATTAAGAAATAAAAAAATCAATTAAATCTATAGGTGACTATGTTATTGCGCACTAATATCTAAATGAGGACGGTTCCGCTGCCACAGTTTTTTCGCTGCCACAGATGTCACAAATTTTCATCCGTTAGATTAGAAATAGATCAACGGTTGGTGATTGGGTTTTAACACCAAGAGCTGGTTTTTATTGCTTTTTATCTTTTTCTCTCCTCCCTCTCGTAACCACTGCCAAGGAGACGAAACTATCAAAGCAAACATTGTACCTTTCCTTTCTCTCCCACACTGTCTCCTTCTCTCGTGCTCAAGCCCTCTCCTCTCTGGTTCTAGCGCTCTCTTCTCTGGACTACACAACTTAATCTGGTGGTTCGATTAGACATTTTGTTGTATCCAGATCCAATTCTGACTCTTTGAGATGGAGAAGAATCTAATAGAAAGATGGAGCAAACAAAAGCGACAGACTACCATTAATCTAATTGGATCCGTTGAAGAGAGAGTATCAAGCAAATGAGTGTAATTAGTTGAAAATTGAAGAAAACCATTGATTGCTAAAGAAATGGAGAAATGTTGGAATTAGAAATGCAGTTAGAAAATTGGATAATGAATGTAATTAGTTGAAACTTGAATTTGACCTTAGCCATAAATAAGAGATAACGATTGTAAATAGATGCGAAAAGTGAATTTAAATAGAACTTCCTTATTCTTTTCTATATGTTTTTTTTTTCTTATTTGTCTTCTTGTATCTCTTGAATTCCCTTTTGACGGTTTTACCCGTCTTCTTTTCTTCTAATTTAGTAGCAATTTGGCAATTCCATTCTGAATACATGAGTGGATTGCCGCACATATCTTTGTCAATGGAGAAGTGTGATTTTGCTGGTCAAATCGTTAAAAAAGAATAAAATTGCCTAGTTGGAGCCTCATCACCACTAATTGAACTTGGAAATATGATTAGCTTCTCTGAAGAATAAAATTGGACACAGAAGAAGGAGAGCGTCAGCACGAGAGAGAAAGAAGAGTGCTCGAGCAGAGAAAAAAAGACCATGGGGAGAAAGCCTACTAATTTGCTTTGATCGTTTCGTCTCCTTGGCAGTGGAGATGAAAGTCTACTAATTTGTTACGAGAGGGAGGAGACAAAAAAGATAAAAAGCAATAAAGACCAGCTCTTTGTGTTAAAACCCAATCACCAACCGTCGATCTATTTCTAGTCTAACGGATGGAAATTTGTGACATCTGTGGCAGCGGAACCGTCCTCTATCTAAATAGAGGTATTCGGATGCTCAGTTGAGGAAATACATGTGAACTCACTTTATGAAATGCTATTAGAAACTAGAAAAACCTCCTTATATGATAAGGGGGCGTTTGGATTGCTTAGGAATAGCTTCTTCCTAGAAATAGTTTATTCCTAAGCAATATTTTTTTCACAAAGTTACACACTTTCTAATGTTTTATTCCTAAAATTCTTATTCTTTCCTTATTCTCATACGATCCAAACGAGCCCATCGGTGTTTTATAATGTGAAGACGTTCAATCAAGAATGCCAACAAATGCCAGATTTTTTTGCATTAGTCATTAGCTTGATGATAAAAATTTCATATAGATGACACATGGAAATGTGTATAGTCTTTTAAGTTTTGTGCGTTTCATTAGCAGATCACAGCTGCATTGAGTTACAACTAGCAAATTAGTATTTGATTAACGAAAGATGCGTAGATTCTATTTCTAGGACAATAAATGAATGTTGCCCTTTTCATCAACATAATAAGACAGGGAGAAAGTAAACGTAAATGACAACAATAGATGGGATAAAAGGTACGGTATGGTAGCGGGTATGGCATGGTATAAGATGTTCATGTCTTTGTCAGATACAAAGCTGGCAGCTCCACTACCTTTTTATGAATGGTAACCTTCTGCAAGATAGTAACTCATCACTATATGGTACTTATATAACTTCTTTTTATGTCTGTACCACTGGTACCATATATCTAGAATTCAAGATCCAATGACGAGTCATGATAGATTAGCTGGTCCTTGCAATGATATGGCTCAGAGCTTCAAGTGGGGTCACGGGTGGCATTTGGTCTGGATTCTCTGTAGCAACTTATCATGAGATTAAATGATTAGACTAATCATTGGTTTTTAATTATGAGGCACAATTTACAAAATTAATTCTACTAACTGGGTGAAACAAAGATATATGCTCACGCTTGGGATGGTAGCTGTTATTTGAAGACCATCGAGTAAAATATTAATGAATATGTATCCAAATTAAATATGTGAATATGGTAAAGACATGGCTGTATACATACCAAAATATTAATGAATATGTATCCAAATTAAATATGTGAATATGGTAAAGACATGGATGTATACATACCAATATCGTACTGCTCAAAAGACCGAATCTCAGACATAAATTAGATAGTATCCTGGGTCAAGGTTCTGATATGCGGATGGTCAAATTAAGGAGGGGCTAAGTTTGTAACTTTGTATCCCTCATTTTGTCAAGACCGAAAAAGATACAAAAGCAGATCACGCATGATTTTCAAATTCATTTCATAGTATTATAATATATGGTTCAAGGGATCCCGGGTTCTCTATTTCATATTATATAGGACAGTTTATGTTACAATCAATCGTGATGAGTTGTACACTGTTACAACTTTGAGTAATGGTGGACCCATTTGTCAGCCAACTCATCAGCAAATTATGCCACAGAGAATCTGGAAACTGTTCCTTTCAGTTTCAGTGAAACTGTTTAATGTAAGACCGCTTTAATATCATTTTGCAACCAATAGAAAATAACATAACATAACATGACAAACAGCATCTTCTATCGCTTTCTTTCTCGGCCGCATAAACCTGACAATAGGAGAGGGGTCTGTGTCCTTGTCAAGCTAGCTATATATCGTACCACCACATGGATTATGTAAGCTCTAACGATACTATGATAGACTAGTCAGTGCTTAGAGAAAGACAAATGTATATATTTATTTTTTGTAATTCGATAGATATTTTAGTCAATGCTTAGAGGTCGGTTTATATATATATATTATCCACATTATTATAAAATTATAAATTTATAATATATCAACTACGTATACCGTCGATGTAAAATAGATGATACTAATTGTACACCTCAAGTTATTCAGTGTACATTATTATTCAGAAGAAATTATCAGAATTATGTACTTGACTAGTAACCCGTCAAACCTAGATTCGGAAAACTTTCGTCATACCTGTTATTATGTAAGAGGAATCATATCTTGGTAAATCTAATTATTGTGAGAGAGAGAGAGTGGCAGTAAAACTTAGTACGCAGACCATCGGTCCTTTGGAGGTACAATGATATTTAGATGCGGAGTACATCAGATAGAAATATGAAAAGGAGGTCTCATTTATCAACAGTATTGTGAGGTGAGTGTGGGACCCCTCCAGACAAGACTAGCATTTTTTTCACATTATAAATTATTAAGTAAGATAGAGAGAGAAAAAGGTCTACTACTGGGGTGTATGATAAACATTACAAAAGGCTAAATGGGAGAGAGAGAGTTATGATTATATAAAGAGGAGCTACACAGAGCGAGGTCTTAATTAGGGTTTATGTAAGCAATGGAAGAGCAGTTGAATCCTCTAGCAGTGACGCACTTACTACAACACACACTAAGAAGCTTGTGTTTGAGCGAGAGCTCTCAATGGGTCTATGCAGTTTTCTGGAGGATTTTGCCTAGAAATTATCCTCCACCCAAGTGCGTTCATTTTCAATCTAGTTATATTTTACAATTACTATAGATATATACGTAAAAGAGTATATTGTATCTTTCTTTTCCACTTTAAATTGCAGATGGGATCTCCATGTTAGTGCTGGTGTTTTTGATAGAAGTCGAGGAAACAAAAGGAACTGGTAACTAAAATTTAGTCATTACTACCTTTTAAGGAGTGTGCTGTTGTCTTTTACATTTCTCTTAGTTAGGTTGTTCACCGATCATCATGCTACAATAGGATACTTGCATGGGAGGATGGATTCTGCAATTTTACGGCAAGTACAATTCCATTCGAGTATAAATCTGATGATGTGCCACAATTGGGGCTCCAGCCAGAGATATTCTTCAAGATGTCCCATGAGATTTACAACTTTGGAGAAGGGTATGTTATACGAGTTTTATATGTATGATTTACAAGTTTTCAATGTGTGAGACAATTTTGTCTATTGCATTATTACTTTCAATTAACATGTTTATTTCTGCTAATATTATTTACATTTGCATGATAAGTGAATTATTGTATCTTGGGAAAAAATGTTTATTCGTTAATGTGTGCTTCTTACTTGGCTAATATATATATATCTTAAGACATTGTTTGTGTGGTTCCCAAGTTCCAACTAGCGCAGCACCTTGTGTTCATTCTAATTTCCAAGCGTCGTGACGCATAATATTCCATGATTGATTGATTCCTTATTTCCCTTCGTAAATGATAGTGTGATTGGAAAAGTTGCGTCGGATTATAGCCATAAGTGGATATTCAACGAACCAGGAGACCATGAGACCAATAGTATTATCCCTTCTTGGAACAATCCGGCTGATTTTGTAAGTTTTCACATATAAATGTAATATGAAGAAAATTAAGTACATAATTGTAAGTTATACTTCTTCGTATTATTTATTACTATTTTTTTTTCCCGGTGCTTTAGTACCCAAGGACATGGGAGGCTCAGTTCCAGTCCGGTATCAAGGTAATGATGAAACACAAACGCAATGACCTCTTCACATAATGATGAAACAGAAAAAGAAGGCCTGTTGTTCTAATTATTTCCATTCGTCAATAATGCAGACAATTGCTTTAATATCTGTCAGAGAAGGTGTGGTACAACTAGGATCCCTGAAAAAGGTATATTCTTTTCCCCTTCATATCCAAGTATTTGTATACTTGTATGTTGGTCCTAGTTTGTCCATCGTATCGTATGAAATGCACGCACATGACCATGCATGACTAGTTGACGCTAATTGACTTGCACTAATATGCAATATGAAGGTGGAAGAAGATCCAAGCTTCATACTACTTCTGAGGAAGAAGTTTGCATATCTTGAGAGCATACCAGGAGTACTTCTACCACATCCTGCATCACCAGCATTTCCACTTACAGCAGACAACATGCAAGTGCAGATGCAGGGTTATGCCCAACAAATGGAATTTTGTGAAGACCAACAACTTAGAATAATGCCATCTATAAATAGCTTAGATGCGCTTCTCTCTAAGTTGCCTGCAGTCAGCCCCACTTCAGGACAAGGGTATGGTGAAATGCCAGTTCTGATGGCAGCTCAGAAACGAGAGATGGAGAGAGAAGTGTTAAAGGAAGAAATAGAGGTCATTGACGGTGAGACTAGTAGCTCTATGAACTATCTGGTTAATGTGGCTAACTCTATGCAGTAATGCGAGATTCTATTGTGTAGTCTAATTTGATCTGGAGCTATGATTTTATATATGTGCGTTGTGCTGTCTAGTAGGTAACTTATATTAATAAAGGCTAATTAGCTAATGGTATCAGCTACAGCATTGCCTGTGTTATAGGTATTTGGGTACTTAATTCGTGGCCTTATATACATAGTCATGCTCTGCAAATCGCATATTTATTAAGGTATATAATTTTTTGTGTGCAATAAAAAAATGCATTGGACATGGCATATGGTAAATGACGTACTAAGGATCTTCCAAAAGAACTGTGTTAAGCATTACCAGATATTCCGCCCTTCAATCATTGAACATAATTGACCAGCAACAAAAGTATAAACGATGTGCCAATTAATCTATCTTGCAAGAAGATTTAAGATCAGCAGTCTAATTCATAACAGTGCTGATTCAGTGCATCTTATCAATGTAACTAAATTTCTGTGTAACAGTTGACAACGGCTGCCATGTTCTGTTAGGCTGCCAAGTTTCACCTAACAATTGAAACTTTCACCTCTATATACGAGATTTTTATACTTACTATGCCTTTTATATGTTTGTTGTATATTTATTTCTTTATTATTAATTTATTTGTGGGTTTATAATTTACACTTGCACTAGTAGACAAGCTAGTTGGTCAATTGCACAGTTTACATAATAGGAAATAGCACAGCAATGAGCAGACCCAGAATGATATAGTAAACAACAAAATATGCTTGATGACAAGAGAAGGGATAAAGATGGAAAGGGACAGAACGACCTTATTTTTGTCTGCCAATTTAATATCTAATTCAAACTACAGCTTACCCATAAATACGTTTCCTGTTTCCAATCAATTATAAGATGGCACCACCGTACCAGTAGTACCATGTTCATTTAAAAACTGTAGTCATGTCATCGCCGCTATAATAGCACATTTTTTAATGAAATGTCTATACAAAAAATACCGAATTGGCCCCTAATAGCAGACAACGCTATGCAGTTAATAAAAATGTTGCAATTGATGCTACCCATTTTTTATATCAAGAATCAAATTGAAGGCATCTTTAAGAGGGTCAACACAGGCAACTTCTCTGATCCAAATGTTTTGCATACATCCCCGTAAAACTGCTGATTCTGAACTGTAAGTATCGAACTGCTTCGTTGCAGAAGCATCCATGACTAAACCAGTAGCAATCTGTAATTATGTTCCAAAAGAATTATCAATCAACAACTAAAGAAGGCTTGTAAAAAAAAATGAACTTATTATGGAATTGACAAAGAAGAAATGGGGCTCACAAAAGTTGGTCCATGGCATGAACTGAGAATAATATAATTGAGGAGCCTTTCCTCTAGAATGCTGAAAACTTTACCAGAGCCAGAATGAAACAAGAGATCTTGGCAGATGTCCAGTGATACTCCATGATTTTTTACTATTACCTTATGGTGCTTTTTGAGCATGTGATCAAGGTAATAGCCAACAGTGTTTTTGTAATTACTATAGTCATCGCTGCAATGGCACAGCCCACTAGCAAGCAGCCTTTTAGGAGCCCTTTCTAAACTGGAGAAATCACTAGAGAAGAATGAACTACAGATGTCTCGTAGGCTAAGTAATGTACTAGCCAGATCATTATCTGTCCAGCAATTACACAAGGCTGATCCGTCATCTGTGCAAAATAAACACATAATGTCATGCAAATGTACATTAAATACAGCAGACGTGACAGCAATAATCAACAATTAGTTTCCCTGATCTGATATTACATCTTACCTAAGACAAATCCAGCTAAGGGAATCTTGTATGCTGGAGAACTTTCAATAATACAGCTTTCAAGCACCAATACATTCAGAGTCAAAATCTGTCAGCATCAACTGGATTAATAATATTAAATATTAAGCATATTTTCAATTATATTTTGAATATATAAAAATAAGAAAAAAAAATATATACCCTGCAACAGAACCGGGTAACTTTTGAATCCTTGTTATGCAAGTCAGAGAACAATCCCAATGGAGGAAGGTGACATAATGACTCGATTAAAGAATCAACTTTGAACATTTGCTGGTTTGGCACTCCATTAGTTTTGACTTTTCTCACTGAGGTAATTTCAATGTAGGTCACTGGTGTCAGTAGCAATTTCTCTTTTCTGTTTGAAGAGCTGAAAATGAATAGTGTATATATTGTCAAACAATGGGAACAAATAATTTATAAATGAAATGGAGTATGCATTCCTTAATAAAGCAAGTCACATCAATGATGAGAACAAGATGCCCTTTCAAGATTTGTCAAGTTTTGAACAAAAATAATATAAAATAAGCTTAATGAAAGAAGGAAATAGAAACGCTGACCAAGTCAACAGAAGTCGATGAAATGTTGCGCTTGCACCAACACCAAATCCAATCGGAAACAGCTTCCTGCTCAAGTTACCTCTGATGACCACCTACAACACAAAATACACCATTTAAAAAACAAGCTAACAAGAAGAAAAAATGTAACTACTTTGTAGGAAAGAAAAAAATACCATCTGATTGCCATCTGCTAAATGAATGCAAATATTGTTTCCCCTTGGGTTAGGGATTTTAAGACATTTACTGGCAGTAAGAGATACAGAATCACAATCATTATCATGAAAATATTCTACGTCTCCGCACACTGATATAAGATCACCTTGACCCAGTCTCTGCGCTCCCAGATCTGTAGAACCATAAAGATTCCTGCTTTGATGAAACATATGCTGCAAGCAAGATGATACACTCAACACTTGACTTGGAGGAAGAAGGTTGGTAATTCCTTGCGAAACAGATTTTAAATCCACAATTTCATGGAGCTCACTCAGAAATTTTAGCAGCACAAGTTCATCCGAGGAAGTTCTAGAAGGTTCTTTCTGATTTACATCATCAGAAAAGGAAAGTGATAGGCTCTGAAGGGTATTTCCAGTGACAACAAAACTTCCACCCTTTTCCCAACATTTGCACACTCTGGTTGGATTGAAGCCTTCTGAACAGTTGAGAAAATAATAGCCACCAATTCTCAGCATCTATCAATTAACAAAAAATTAAAATAAGTAACTCTTTAATAGTTAATCAAATATAATGTCTACTTTGTACCAAAGGTGCAGCAACACCAGCTGGAAAAAATTTTAACAGGAAAGAAAATGAGATATAGTACTATAACCTGGTAACTAAAAAAGTTTTCGCATTTGAATTCCAACAGAATCCTTGCAAGGGATTTAGCAACCAAGTAATTGGAGCTATCAACATTAAATTGACATAAGGTTGTTGCTGAAACACCTCCATTTCTGCTGGCAAGCGAACAAGGAGCAAGCCATGGTCCCTTTTCAGATGCCTTTTTATGATCCCTTTTCGAAAAATCTAGAGCATGTTGAAATTTCCCAAGTTGAATAAGTTCCCCATTCTCAGAACGCTTGAACTTGCAAGGAAAGATCAAAGCCTCGGCAAATAAACTTGAACAGATCGACATAGCTGAGCTGAATGGAAACTGTATGCAATGCAAATCAAACAAATTTCTAATTAAGAAAGATCATGTGACCTGGCAAACTGGAACACATCAGATATATCCAAAATGCCCAGAATCATCCTCTATCTCCACTGTACCCACACCACATATGAGTGGCAATTTGTAGCAGACATAATTAACCCTACGAAGGACTTAAGATAGTCATTCTTACCTTATTGGTCAAAGGGAACTTGTGAGAAATCACAAGTAGGTGATTAGCACCATGGTTTTCACTATGAGGCAAATTAGAAGGTACACGAGATGGAGAAGCAAGGCAAACTGAGTCCTTCAAATAGAACTGAACATATAGCATAAGGCCATGTATCCTCTTTCTGTAGGTTTGGCGTTTAAATATCGCACGACTTGATAGTGGCTCGCCAAACTCATACATGGAGTTGTCTCCTTCAATTCCGAAGCCTTCTAATACAACTTCATAATCTTTAACCTAATGAAAAATAAAATTATAGCCAAAAGAGGAAACATATGTTCAGACAAAACATACAGACAGATGTGCTACAAATTATCTGAAAATAAGTAGAACAAATAAGAAAATTAAATTTAAGCCACCTCATATATGGTTTGAACACTTAAATCAGATGGAAGATCAGGAATTACAACATCTATGTTTCCAGTTGCATCAACCAATTGCAACCTCCCAGATGAAGAGCATGCCTGAATTTGGGAAGAAAATAAATTGAAACAAAGAAAAATGGGGGTTACTATTAAGACCAACAATATTTGGAATTGATTGTTGATTATACAAGATACTACTACAGTAAAAACTGAGAAAAGCAATGCTATGGAATTCACCTAAAATAAAATTACCAGAAATATGATCTTCTTTGTACAATGTGATTTCAAACAAGACAATAAAAAGAAAACTAACCTGGATATTCCCCATAAGGATACATCCAATATCATCACTTGGTATTATTCTTCTCCTATAGCCGGGATATGATATGCCATCACATGTGTTATTGCAATGGACTTCATAACTTTCACTCATTTCAGATTGAATTGAAATCCACAATTCTTCACATCTTCCCACAAAATTAGACAGTGGCACTATCTAGCAATAAGTAAAGAAGAATTGACTATCCTTGAAGAATTAAATTCACACAAATGTTGTAATAACATGGATGTTTGATGTTTTTTCTTACCAATTTGCATTTAGTTTGATCATGTCCTGAGCTGTACGTGCACTGGTCATGGTTACAAAAAGCCATGAACATGCTCTTCTGTTAAAATAATAACAATGTCAGAAAATAAATAAAAGATAATAAATAATAAAATAGGGTTTCAGTGATAAAAGTTGCCATAACAGCTCATTTGAATTAACATTCCAAAATTTAAAATCTAGATTATGAATCCAAACGATTGAGCTTGTTGTTCTTCATGATAATGCATCCACATAAAAATTCACAATCATTTCAGTAAGTTTCACTCAAAATCAATAGTCCATGAAATGAATGGATCAAATTATATGTAGTAAAAAAAAATTGTCCTTTCATCTTTTGACATCTTGATTTTGCATCAACAAATTTCATGAAATACTGAAGAACAAAACCAACAGTTTGAATTCATTGTTTGGATTTTGAATTTTGAAATGTCAATTCAGAAGAGAGGTTTAGGCACTGGCATCCTTTCCAAATAGAACACTGCAAGATCTAATATTTAAACTCACATGAGGCCGAAAGACATCTGGAGCCAAAGATCGACTGCTATATGTTTGGACCAGTCCAGCATTCTGTTAAGACCATATGGAGAAATACTTGTACAAGTAAATATTCTTGCAATCATCAAACAATGTTATGTACCTGGAGTTCCAAGTTAACAAATTGAGATAGCTCTGATCAGAAGCTCGAAAATCATCCTCAAATCGAAAATAAAATTTGTGTACATTGGAAGGGACAAGCGGAGAAGATGACTTATTCAGCATAATGTCAAGGAAGCAAAATAGTGCTGGAAGATTCTGTCAAAAACAATCAAATTTTCGCAAGAATCGTATGGGGTGTATGGAAAGACCAGAAAAACCTTATTCTATTCTCTCTATCTAGTTTTTCTATTTTAGATCTCACACCTCATGTAAACTAAAATCAGTCATAAGAGAAGAACTCCGATAAAGGTTCATCTTCTCCTACTTCAAATTTGCATGGTCTCTGATTGATTTTTTTTTTTTTTTTTTTTTTTTGAAATAAGTGGTATTACTCCACCACTTTTCATTAAAGAAAAGTTAACCCAGATGATTGATTTGTTTCTTACTGGTATAATTCAGAAAATCAAACCCTCACAAAAGAAGTAAATTACATTAATGCTTGGGACTTCTAGAAAATGGTTAGCAATGAATTTTTCTTTATTCATTACTTATTCCAATAGAAAGATTTTAATTCCAAATCAATTCAATTGCAATCTTTTTCATTAAATAAAAAATAGACATTGTGTAGATCTTTGTTCTGATCAGAGCCATGATATATTGAAATTTTTTTCAGGCTTACAGCTTAAAGGACACACATTACATTGATTGAGCCCAGCAACTCCTTGTCAGATAAAACTGCTCGGAATTTATACTTGAAGCATGACACCGAAAGAAGAACCCTGGAAAATGAGAGAGAGAAATAAACATACCAAATAATAATTATTCAGACTACATGTAATCAGCCATCTTGAGAGATCTTACCAAAATTTAGCAGATAAATTCAGAGATTCAAGAAAAGTCCCCAAAGCACTCTTCTCCTCAGTTTTTACAAGAACTCTACAATTATAAGACTGTTTGAGGATAACAATGTGAATAAATTATTAGTCTTAGTTAACAAGATCCCAATTTTTAAGTAAATTATGACTTACTTTTTAACAGAAACTGCAAATGAGTCGATACACAAGCTAGTCATAACACAAGTACCAAGTATAATAACCTTGGTCCATGCAAAATTAGCATGGACCAAGTGAAAGTCTCTGACAGAAACCTAGAAGTCAGTAAGAAAGAATCATAAGCCAGTAATAGAAATCAAGAGCTTTCAAGTGGAAAGAGATCAGATTTGAGTCCAAAGATGGAGATATACATACAGTGGCACCAATCCTGAGCGAATGGTGTGGTACAAGAAGCGTATCATGAATCAATAACCAAACCTTCTTGTCCAATTCGATTACCGCACCATGCAAATAAATTCCGGTAACAATCCCTCTATAGGCTCCTCGTTTACTATGATCAGTTGGTAAATCACTCACAACTGAATCACACAATGAAACTTTGGTTTTAATTGTTGACACCAACATGACATATGATTCCTTCCCCACAACTACCAATCTTTTTTTCAATCCCCAAAGGTACATTACCTTTCCAACAAGCTTAGCGATAACAGGTCGCCATTTATGAGTAGGTTTGATAAAATAGATAACTTTTGACTCAGTGAAGCGATGCAAACCACTCTTTTCATTTGAGGGACGCATTTTAGCACATTTGTCACACATACAAGTAAGAAGTTCAGCCAGAAATCCAACAGAATCACCCATCTCACCAGTTTTTCCATTTTCAATCGGAAGAGTGAAAGTAAGACTAACTGATTTAACAAGGCCGAATGCAAAAGAAGAGGCTTTCACACCCGAATCTTGAGCCGATTCGAGTGAGAGAGAAAAGTCAGGGAGGGGAGCTGTATCTGGAGAAGAAAATCTCCATTGGATAATTTCTAACACTCCTTGACCTTCACCTTGCTTTATTGGAAGATAATTCCAGGCCATTACATGAATTTCTTGCCCAATCACACCAGGATCGAAACCGGCAATGTAGCAACAGATTGTGGCAGAAGAATCGGAGAAAGAGAGGCAGTGATTGAGACAAGAGCCGGTGTGGTGACTGGACGCTTCAGAGAAGAAATTGACAGTGCCAACAAGGAGCACAGGGAGAGAAATTGGGGTGAAGGATTTACGGCTGGGGTTTGGATTCAAGAGTAGGTTTTGGTCGAGTTTGATTCGCTTGAGAGGTCGAGAGGAGGTGGGGTTGAGCGAAGCAGTGCCAGTGACGGGGCGTGAGAGGCGGAGTAGGTCGGAGAGAGAGAAGCTTCCTAGGGTTTCCATTGCAAGATAGTGGAGTGATAGTGGAGTGATAGTGGAGTAAAAGAAGAAAGGGAGAAATGAAAATGACTAGGGTTTAATTGATAGAAGAAGAAGAAGAAGAGGCGGGAAATGTGATCATTCCGACATACGGAGAGGGAAACTTAGAAAACTTTACCAAAATTTCTGTCTTGGCCAAATTGGTTGTGTAGAACAATTTTTTGGGGCCGTTTGGATGGGGCTAGGAATAGCCAATTTCTAGAAATTTGCTATTCCTAGACATAAATCTCTCTCACAAAGTTACACATTTTCTAATATTTTCCGCCTAGGAATAGGAGCTGATATATATATCAGACCTTTTGTATTATAACTTATTGACATTAAAATCGTTCGATAAATTTAATAGTTGTTTGAAATAATTTATAAATTTGAGTTGTGTTCAAAATGAATTAGAAAAAAATGGGATTGTGATTAAGAATAAAATTAAATTAAAATTTGTGTAATGGAAAATAATTAAAACATGGTTGATTATGTGAGTGAACTGTAATTTTTTAAATTAATTTCTCTCACGAACTAGAATTTTTTAATATATGGATCCTAGAATGCCATTGGGTCGTGCACATGCATTACTTAAAACAATTAGCTTTTAGAAAAAAAATATTTATTTATGATAATGTGTCAATGTCAGTCATATGTTATTGAATCCACATTATGATCTCAATTTAATTATCTATTGAGATATTTATTTCAACAATTCTACTATACTTGTACAACGTGTTCTCTTGAAATAGTACAATGCGAGTTCTCTTGAAATAGTACGACAGGAGTCACAGGACCGATCGAACTGGTGAAGCTCTTCTCAAAACTGCTCGTATACTGTTTACCTAAAAATATATATAGTTCTATAAAATGGTACTAGATGGAGGGAGGTGGCTTCGCCGCCATTTGATGACTAAAAGATATTATAGATCAATATTTGCTCCATGGTTGCATATATCAGACTATCCAATCGATACCAAATAAATTTTTACAAAATATGTAAAAAAAACTTTATATGAACATTTTTGTTAGGTTTGCCTCAACATTGTTTGAGATGGTTGGGACATATCCAATGTAGGCCTCCTGAGGCACCAGTGCATAACAAAATTCTCAACCATTTCGAAAACGCACGGAGAGGCAGAGGGAGACCAAGATTGATATGGAAAGAAGCGGTAAAAAGAGACCTTAAGGAATGGAATGTCTCCAAGGAGTTGGCGATTGATAGGAACGCATGAAAATTAGCAATTCATATACCGAAGTCATGACATAGGAACTTAGGGATAGAAGTGATGCCATAGATTTGTAGGTCACTTTATTAGATTCCGGTTGAGGTGTAGATTTCTTTTATTATTATTATTATTATTATTATTATTGCTATTATTATTGCTATTATTACTATTACTATTATTTGTATCTATTTTTACATGTAATTTTGTTTTAGGATTATATCTCTTGTTGGGTTTCTTTTTTAGCATATCCCGACTTGTTTGGGATAAAAGACTTAGTTGTTGTTGTTGAGATTTGCCTGAATAGTATTAATAGACAAACAGTATTAAATAGACAATGACAAGTTCTATCTATCTTTTGTAAAGAAAAAGAAAGCTGCACAAATTACAATTTTCACTAAGGAACAAAGCATATCAAATGAGCATTAAACAGTTTCTTTTTTTTTTCAATTTTAAGTTGGTAAATTATAAAAATAAGAAAACTCGTACTTATTTTTCGCATATCTTTCAATACCACGAAGAATTCTTACAAAGCATTAATCTCATTGACTGAAGTCACTAAACAGCATCTTGATTTCCCCTCCTGCTTTTTTGTTTTTATTTGTTTTATTTTAACAGGTTCCAATAGAAATCCTCCAATAACTTACAAAGAAAAATTGACGTCTAAACAAAACAAAATACAAAAAAAAAAAATCACCAAAACAACATCTAATCTCCTTTAGCATAAGAAGTTCTAATTGGAACTTATTCATTAAATATTCTCCACTGGTAGGTCAAAAGACTTCATCTCCAAATAAGGGGATTAACCCCACCTGTGTAAATCACGGCAAATTGCCATACCACACCGACCACATTTCCATCTAATCTCAAAGTCACCTCTCTAAAATGCACCATTACCTGATAACCCTGTGATGTTATTTTTCGAAATGCCATCATTTGGAGGGTTTATGTACCAGCCTTCATGATAAGAGTGGAAGGAGACATACACTTCCACCGCCGCATAGTAGGCATTTGATAGAATACTTATCTTCTTAGATTGTTTATCAGTTGAATTCTGGATAAGAAACACATAACCCATCATTCAATGGCAGACTACTTGAAATTGGCAACACCAAATCAGTTAGGTAATTAATGGTAGTACGTGGTATTTTTCCAGACTGCTATTATCTCCTTTGCTGGTGAAAATAAAAATGTACTGACGCATTTACATGGTACACACCAGTATAGGTTGAATCCACCAGATTTCCAAGATGCACTGCAAATGTAAAATTCTGATAGATTAGGAAAGTGTACCTAGTAACATCTTTTCTTACCGTCCACACTATACCATTGGGGCGAGGCTCAGCCGTGCAACTGCGCAACAATTCAACTCCACCAAGCCACACGCCAAAGATTCAATTAGCTGTCGTCCTTGACACGTGGCGTGCCATTCAAGGACAATGTGAGAGGCGGTTTGTGTGAGGTATGAAGGAAGGCTGTAATAGTAGTTCAGCCGGGGAAAATAATACAACTTACTACATACATTAGAGTCAGGTTCAAATTGATAATTGTTATGCTGTGCTTGTGCAGATTGAACTTATTGATATTTCATTTACTGGCATAGGATACGGATAAATGGATGTCATTGATTGGAGGAGAGTTAATGGTCAATAGTGGATGTAATTGTTTTATGTGAAATAGCAATCTGAGTTTGTTGTACCAATTAGTGATACAGGATAGGTAGAGACATAGAATCTACTTTTGCTAAAACTTAATTGAACGTGGTCTCTTGTAATGTTAAAAAACATATTTTCTTTCATTATGAATACTTAATGACATGATAATCGCCATTCAGTCTTCGAGAAAAATAAAAAAGCAAACCTGGTATTAATAGGGCGAAAGATGCTTAATTTTCTGATATAGTAGCTCCTCATTAAGCATTTTTTGAACTTAAACAAACATAACACAACCTTTGAACAAAAAAATCCACTGCGTAATAGAAGGTCAAAATCGGAATTAAAAAATATAAGCTAAAAGTCTGTAGTCATAACTGCATCTTTCTAATTATATAGCCAAGAAATAAAAAATCTAACTATATTGGCAAGATATTGAATATCATACCAAAGAAATAAACAAAATTCATGAAATTGTGTAATACGTAAGAGCCTAACTAATATTGAAAATAATAAAAAATTAAAGGGAGTTTTGTACGTTGGCAAGTGGCTGCTCGCTTAGAGGAGGAACTGGAGGAGGAGGCATCGGATGCAGCACTGGAGGGGATACGGATGAAAGGAGGGGATAGGAAGATGATGGAGGGGGTGCGAATGTGCGATGGGGCCCAAAGCCCATAGGGCAGATGTGGGAGAGAACGGCATGGGCGAAGGATTGGACGCTGGAGAGGAAGGAGGTGAGGTTGAACTGGAGAGGATTCGGCCGGGGGTTTTGGTCGTGCTTAGTACTACTAATAGGGTTTTCGAAAAGGGAAGAGAGGGGAGACGGAGCGTCGGGAGAAGGTGGGGCTTGGTTGGAAGAGGAGGAGGCGTGCAGAGGAGGGTTAGCGGTGTGAGTGACGGGGTCAGCGAAGGAGGCGGAGACGGAGAGGCGAGGTATGTGAGTAGGGGTGTAGAGGGAGAGAGACTCAGAGACGCTGCTAGGAAAGGAGGAAAAAAACAACGATCAGATTTCAGCGAAAATAAAAATAACGGCTCGGATTGCCGTGTCGGAATTGAAAAAAAAAACAGAATCGGACACTCACGGGATTTAATTAATACTATAGATGACTATCACCCGCCAACATTGTTAATTCTATAAAACTCTAGGTTTTTAATAATCTTTTCTCTTTTCCTTTGTCTTGTATTCAACTTTGGCTAGCAAAATTGCAATTGTTTGACTAAGTATGAAATTTTTTGAATTTTTTACTCCTGATGCTAGAAAAATCGCAATTTTTATCTTCTTCTTTTGTCATTATGGATCCGCCGAGTTAGATCAAAAATTTGATTTACCAGATCTTAAAAAACCAGAACTACAACTGTCCAGTATCTGATTGTATTACCGGTACACAGTTGATTTCGTGGCTTGATTTTTTATATGAAATTTTCAGAATTTGATTTACCAGATCTTAAAAAACTCGAACTACAACTGTCTAGCATCTAATTAAATACATTGTCCAGCATCTGATTGTATCACTGGTACATAATTGATTTCATGGCTTGATTTTGTATCTGAAATTTTCAGAGTGATTTGAATTGGATCCTGGGCCTGGTGCTTGTCCTTTCAGCTACCACCTCAATTTTTCTGATGTCCATGGATCTACCAGAGGGCCAAACATGGCCCTGCTGAGAACACCACCTAAACTGGAGTTGGTGGCACCTACTCTAACATCTCTGGACAAAGTTTGATAATTTGTAACCTATCTGTTGTATTGTTCTTGATTTCATAGAAAAACAATTAACTTTATTTTATTTATATGATAGTCTTCTTGCTAAATATCCTTGTTTATTAAGTACTAAGAAGTAATAACTAAGTATTTGAATGAAATTGTTCTTGTTTAAATACTCTATGCACAGTTTTTACAAAGTAATTTTTGAAGCACTTTCCACTCAAGTGTTTAGACCCTTCAAACAACCACAATAAAGGTGAAAATCTTTTGTATAAACAACTGGATATGGAGATTTTAGATGATCTAGCAAAACAAGTGATTCCAAGGTCTATTGGAAAAATAGACAAGCACTTAGAAATGCTATAAGATCCAAGAAGATCGGCTAAACATCAGTTACAAGCTGATGTCGGATAAAATAGTGTCCGAAGAGTACAATGAGGTAAAAGTAGCTTCTTTATCAAATAATATATTGAATTTACAAAAATCAATAACTAACAAAGATGTCTAACCATTGTAGATATCTCAATCGGCATTAGAAGAACGCAGCAAAATATTTAGAGAAAAAGAACATCAACCGGGAAAGCAAGAGGTTCTCAAAGAAAAGAAAAAAGGATTAAACAACCTCTTAATTCAAGTAAAGGAAGAAATGTTACAGAAAAAAATAAATTTTAAAATCATGACAATTTTTTTATTGTCCACCAATATCTAAATTCTTGTTTGTTTTCTTCACTACTAAACACACAAAGAGTGATTTTAAGAAATATATTACTTTTTATAACCATTTTGTAATAAGGTACATCCAATTTGCATGATTTAGTTAGTAGTACCATGTCTTATTTTTTGCATGAACTCACAAAAATAGTTTTAGTACGTTGTTTGAGAGACATTTCATTCAGTAATATAATTTGAAAGTAAAGATCAATAAAATTAATGATTTCGAACATTAGAATCATATATGGACTCAGGCATTTGGTTTATAATGTAGAATTAAACAAATCAGAGAAATCAAATGAATAAGATCGGAAACTAAAAAATTTTCGAAAGTAACAAATTTTAAGCAATTAAAAATTATTAAAAAAATCCAAAAATAAGTTTATAAATCAAATATTGAAAGTAAAACAAATCAGCTTAATATAAAAAAAATGCAATTATCAAAGAAACCATGACATTTGAAGTTTTTTTAAGAAATAAATGTTTGAAAGCAATTAAATTGAGATTTCATGATTAATTTATGCATAAATAAAGTTTTGAAAAAAGATATATTCGTTAAAATATCTTCATGTATCAGATAAAATTGTAGAGCACAAAATTTACAAATTTTTTGATGTCCTTAGATATATATTCATAGCAATAATTTATTTGTAAATTAATTTCATTGTTAAAAAATATAGACCGTTTATCATATTTGAATTGATGAGACGGAGGAATGGACATCTCCATTTTAGGCCCTTATCAAGTTATCATTCAGAGGTTAACTCTTAACAAAAAAAAAAAAAAATTTAACTCTTGCTCTCTTTTTACTTGACAGCCACTGTCAAGTTTTTTCAAAAAAATCTCTTGCTCCCTTTTATTCCCTTATGTTCCCTCGATCTTGGAGCAAGGAACCAAGCGTGGACATGTTAGTTTTTTTTTTTTCATTTCAATTCATCCCCTTCCCTCTCCTTTGAAACTAGTTCGTGGAGCACAACGTTATGTGTTCCCATCAGTGCACCATGGTTTTATGCACTGGAGCAAATGAGGTGGTGCCATCGCCCAATCTCTCACACGTCTCCCTCGCTCTTAGCCATCTTGTGCAGCGTCCCTCATGCCCTTTCGCTTCTCTTCTTTGTCAAACTCCATTAATATGATTAAACTCAATCCCGTTTCTGATAGGCCCAAAATATAAAGGCCTAGCCCAATATAACGAATAAATGTGGGCCCAATCCACAATGATGACGTCAGCGATCCTCTCAGTGACCTTTGAACAGCAAAAAGAGGCAGAAAACGAAAAGGCGGCATACCAACTAGCTTAACAACCTGGTCTCCAAGAAGTACGCGGAGATCCTCGGAAAGGGTTTTGCCATCTGCGAATCCTTTTCGGGAAAGAATCCGAAAGATCTTCGGATGGAGATGGGGGACACAGCGGGCAAGTGGCGTAACGGTTGTCTGATGACGTTAGCAAAAGAATCTAATTCAACTGCCTATAAATATAGATGGAAGGGCAGAGGGAAAGGGGTTGGACATTCTGTAATAGAATACACGTATTTTGTACATGATATTAAGAGCAATAAAATACATTCTTTTCCTCTAATCATTCTAGTTGATCCCTCTACTGAATCTAGACGTATCAACTGGCGCCCACCTGAAAACGAGCTAGAGTAGTAGTTAAGAGAAGATCTCTTGATTACATCTAGTTTTTTCAGAAATACAAATAAAAATGAGTGAAATCAGAGGAATCTTTCATCCCAGGAGACTAGATTTGGAATTCTCAACAATGAATTCCACGGGCGATAAACAGATCACCTCGAAAGAAGTGACGCCCAAACCTTAGATCCAGATTCGTCTCTCTCCATCAAGCATCAGATGTGAATTGCCACAAAAAACATCAATGCAAAAAACAAGTGGTCAGACATCGGATCTGATGCAGACAACGCTAGGAATGCCCCTCGAACAAGCGTTGCAAGAAGTTCAACCTGAGCTTGGAGCACGTATTGTTCAGACAACTACGCCTCAACTTGAGCCTTCTCTATCGCAGATAGATCAGATGCTGGCAGCGGATCCCTTGGCCCGAAAGATCTCTGCATCCCAGAGGGGACAGGTCCAAGTACCCCCTAAACAAGACCCGGGACAGGGTAACCCGAAAGGGCAAGGAACCGATCAGACAGGACAAGCCTCAGGTTCATCCAAGCCAGGGACAGACCCGTCAAACGAGCAAGAAAAGAACTTTCAACCAGCTCTCGATGCCCGAGCAAATGTTGGTGGGAACCAAGAAGTGATCCATCCCGAAGTACCTCGGACCAACCAGGACCAGGCAGAACCGAGGGTCACACACACAGGATATGTACAAGGTCAATATAACCTGGCACCTAACTGGAGGCCACCCTCGGTGGGGAATAATCCATCGGGAAATGGATACTCGCAGACTCACCTTGATCCACAGATGCATCCAGGTATGTTTGACCCTCGCTTGCACCATCCAAGTCCACAAAACCACAATCAACAAACTACAGGATACAAATATCAGTATGGATATTACCCGTGGATCCCATACCAACAACCATGGGGTTACCAAGCACAATGGTTTTACCAAAACCCCTATCAGTGGACACGTGGCAACCCACAACAATAGGGTTGTCAAGGTTTCCAAGGGCAAAACCCAATGCCTCCGAATGGCACTCCATCTTTGGGTCCGAGGTATCCTTGGCAAGAGAGCCCACCAAACTCAATAGGAGAGCATCATTCGAGGTCAGCGATCCCCGAGAAACATCGAGGGCCAATCGAGGAAGGAGAGGTGATGTCAGGGGTCCCAAGGGTTGACCGGAGGGAGAGAGAGGAGAAGAGATCTCCGAGGGGTCGCCCTCGGTCCCTCCAACGACGCGCTCGCAGCAGAAGCAATAGTTCGCAGTCCCGAGACACCCAGTCTCCACCCCATGGAGCTTTGGAAAAACACCTTTATAGAGGTGAGAAGGTGGATATGAAAGACTACCCCTATTTGGATAAATATCCTGGGGGAAAATCGAAGGATGCTTACGCCTTCGTGGATAGCTTTCGGGAAATGACGGCACTCTCCCATGCATCAGATAGAGTAAAATGTTTGGTTTTCCCAACACGGTTGGCGGGGTCTGCGTGGGATTGGTATTCCCAGTTGCCAAGAGGATCGATTGATGGATATAATGATCTGGCAACAAAGTTCTTGGGAAGGTTCGGTGGATTGCGAGCACCAACGGTGAAGTGCATAAACCTCATGGCCATGAAACAAGAGCCATATGAAACTTCGAGAGAATATCTGGCAAGGTTTTCGTTAGAAGTCAACAAGGTGGTAGATTTTGATGAAAAGCTGGTCCTGGCAGCGGTGCTGCAAGGCATCCGAAGCAAAAACATGAGGTATGAACTGATAAAACAAGGTTGCGAGACATTTCAGAAGTTCAGGGAGTGTGCACAGCAAGTGATTCAAGCTGAAGAAGACGCACAGAGCATGGGATGGCATGAACATCAAACAAATGAGAAGCACGTCCTTTTACCTTCGAGAAGAAGTTATTCTCCACCAAAGGGATGCAGCTCTTCACCTCGCAATAGGAGACGTAACCAAAAGGCATAAAGGGAGCCACGTACAAGTTGACCAGTTACGGCAAGACAGGGGAAACGTACGCTCCGCTGTATTCCACTTATCACATATGTACAGCCCCGCGGGACATCATGTTTTATGCAATAAGGGAGAGCAAAGAACTAGAAAAGTCCGAGCCTTTGTCGGAGGAAGAGAAGTTCGATAAGTCGGTATATTGCGAATACCATCGAAGCACAGGCCACCACACCCGAGACTGTCTGAAGCTGAAAGACGAGATAGAAAGGCTGATAAGACAAACACGTTTGCTGGAAGGGTATTTAGAAAAAGAATCAAATGGACCAAAAGGAAAAGGGCCTTTCCATAATCAATGGCAAAAGAAACCTTACAATGGCCAATGGAAGAGGTCAGACACGCGAGCAGCGCCAAACAGGGGACCCACGAATCGGTCGGATGGCCCAGCCAAGAATACAGAAGGAAAAGATGATTCATCTCCCGTGATCATGTTCATTGCAGGTGGAGATGCCTCGGGTGGAGACAAGCCACATCAATGAGCAAATTACGCTGACCCAAGGACCTTGGCTAATCCATCGAGGTATGAAATCTTTCAACTTCATGCTGAAGGTTCTCTGTCCAATACCCGCATATCTTTCGGACCCGAAGATTGTGCAGGTGTCCGGTACCCACATGATGACGTAATTGTCTTGATGCTAAGAATTCATGGAAGAAGGGTTAGAAGAATTTTAGTAGACACAGGTAGTTCTGCAGATGTGCTCTATTTTGATGCCCTCAGGCAGCTGAAGTTGGCATCTTACCCTCTGACTCCAATGGACACTCCCTTGGTGGGTTTCGCGGAAGATAGAGTGATACCCCTGGGAACCCTAGAGTTGGAAGTAGAATTTGGGAAAAGCCCGAATAGTGTGGTAAAAATGGTAAAATTCATAGTGGTCAATGCTCCTTTGGCATACAATGTCATTCTGGGGATGAAATCACTAAACGAAGTAGGAGCCGTGGCATCCACTAAGCACCTGATGATCAAATTCCCTACAAGATTGGGAGTCGGAGTAGTAAAGGGAGATCAACAGAAAGCCAGAGAGTGTTATCAGGTAGTAATGGCTAAACATGTGGCGCAAATCGAAGAGGAGAAGGGACCACAAGGCAAGAAAAAGATGATGTCTAATTTGGGAGGACCGGTCGAGGAAGTGGAAGAGGTGGAGTTCGGGACTGGCATAACCACAAAGATAGGGACAGCCCTAGAGACAGCGGATAGGCGACTGGTGAAAGCATGCCTAATCAGGAACAAAGAGGTGTTCGTTGAGGAGGGCGGACGGATGCCTGGCATCGATAGAAAGGTGGCAGAACACAGGATTAAGTTGTTTTCGGGAGCTAGGGCGGTGCATCAGAAGAAGAGGAAATTTGGATCAGAAAGAAAAGCAATAGTGGAAGCCGAAGTGCAAAAGTTACTTGAGGCGAATTTCATTCGTGAAGTCAAGTGCCCCGTCTGGCTTGCAAATCCAGTGGTGGTCCCGAAACCAAACAATAAATGGAGAATGTGCATAGATTTTACCGACTTGAACAAAGCATGTTCGAAAGATCCTTTCCCTCTACCGAGCATCGATGCTTTGGTAGACTCCACAGCAGGCTTCACTTATTTAAGCATCATTGACGCTAATGCGGGATATCATCAGATCAAGATGCATCCCGAAGATGAGGAGAAGACCAGTTTTCTCACCGAGAGGAGAATTTACTGTTATAAAGTGATGCCATTCGGATGGAAGAATGCTGGGGCGGAATATCAAAGAATGGTGAACAAGTTGTTTCAGGAGGAGTTGGGAAAAATAATGGAGGCTTACATAGACGACATGGTCGTAAAGAGTTGCTCGGGAAAAGAACATGTGGAACATTTGGAAAGAGTCTTCGAAAAGATGAAGGCGGTCGGAATGCGTCTTAATCCGAAGAATAGTTTTTTGTCTTGGAAGTGGAAAATTTCTAGGTTTTATCGTGTCGGAAAGGGGAATAGAGGTGCACCCTAGCAAGTGTCAAGCAATCATAGGAATGGAAGCTCCCAAGACTGTGAAAGGGGTACAAGAGTTGACAGGCCGGATTGCAACCTTGAGTAGGTTCATTTCGAAATCAGCTGAGGTGTGCCAGCCTTTTTTCCAAACCATTCGGAAAAATAAGAAATTTCAGTGGACAACGGAATGCCAACAAGCTTTTGAGAAAATAAAAGAATATCTAGCTACCCCACCCATTATCAGCAGGCCGGTGAGCGGCGAGGTCCTATACTTATATGTGGCTGCTTCGGATACCGCCGTCAGTGCGGTCTTGATAAGGGTAGAAGAAGGAAAGCAGAAGTCGGTGTACTTCGTATCTCGGGTTCTACGAGATGCTGAAATCCAATACCTTCCAGTGGAAAAGGCAGCCTTCGCCGTCATGACCGCATCAAGAAAGCTGAAGCCATACTTCCAAACACACCCAATTAAAGTGCTGACCGACTTACCATTGCGAAGGGTATTGGGACAACTGGATGCAGCGGGGAGATTATTGAAATGGGCAGTAGAGCTATCCGAATATGACGTTTCTTTTGAACCAAGAACAGCATACAAGGGTCAGGTGTTGGCAGACTTTGTAGTGGAGTCTACAGCAAGACTTCCAGGACCCCCCGAGGAAGCCATATGGGAAGTGTTTGTAGATAGAGCGGTTCTGAAAAAGGATCGGGCGTGGGAGTAGAGATAAAAGGCCCGAAAGGTGAGAAGTTTCATTATGCAGTCCATTTGACTTTTGAAGTGTCAAACAACGTAGCAGAATACGAAGCTCTACTGGTAGGCATGCGCTTGATTGAAGCGATAGGGGGGTTCGTTTCTACATGGACTCACAGTTGGTGGTCAATCAGATCAAAGGAGAATATGCCACACTGAATGAAAAATTAGCTCTATACTTGAAGAAAGTAAAAGCAGTCATGGTTATATTCGAGGCAATTTTGGTAGAGTATGTTCCGAGGACCCAGAATGAAACTGCCGACGCTCTCTCCAAACTGGCTAAGGAAATTGATCTTGATAGAGAGAAGCCAATCACGATGTTAGAGGTCCCGCAACCAAGCATCGATGTGGTGGCCATCGAAATCTATATCATCGATGCAGGAATCGAGTGATATGCCTTGATCTGGAACTATTTAAAAGAAGGAAGATTACCCGAGGACGACAAGGTAGCAAGGAAGGTGAAAAGGTGGGCTTTGGAATTCACAATCATGGATAACTTATTGTTGAAAAAAGGATACGGCATTCCATGGCTCACATGCGTAGGAAGAGCCAAAGCTGATGAGATAATTGAAAAAGTACACGAAAAAATATGTGGCAGTCACCAAGGAATGGTTTCATTAAGTGGCAGGATCGTGCGCACGGGTTTTTACTGGAACTCGCTGATGAAAGACGTGGAGGAGTATGTCCGAAGGTGTGAAAAATGCCAATTTCATGCCCGGATACCCAGGCAGCCACCTCACCCCATGCAATCCATTTCAAGTCCATGGCCCTTTGATATTTGGGGGATAGACTTGTTGGGACCATTTCCCCAGGGGCAGGGAAACGTGAAATTCTTGGTAGTAGCTGTGGAATATTTCACCAAGTGGATTGAAACTAAACCTCTAGCAACCATTACCTCGCAAAAGGTTGCGGACTTTGTTCGGTACCAGATCGTATATAGGTATGGTTTACCTCACACGATCATATCCGACAATGGCACGCAATTCACTGGAGCGCCATTCCAAGATTTCTACAAAGGTCTTGGAATCAGATCATGCACTTCTTTCGTGTCCCACCCCCAATCGAACGGCCTGGCAGAGGTTTCCAATCGGACCATCCTAGAAGGTTTAAAAAGGAAAATAGAAGGGAGTAAGAACACTTGGTCCGAATACCTAGATGAGATCTTGTGGGCTTATCGTACCACCCATTGGACAGCCACTGGGAGATCTCCCTTCGCCATGGTGTACGGGATGGAAGCTGTGACTCCAATGGAAATAGTGCATCCTTCTCTACGCATTGCTTTGTATAACTGGGAGAAGAATGGCACTCGCAGAGAGGAAGAATTGGACACCATCTTCGAGCTAAGAGAGGAAGCTTGAGCTAGACTCGAAGAATACCAAAGAAAGATGAGGAAGAATTTTGACAGGAAAGTGGCTCCAAAACATTTTCAGCCAGGAGACTGGGTCCTAAGGAAAGTGGAGGCAACGGGCAAACAAGTAGGAAAACTGAACCCCGCATGGGAATGACCTTTCGAGGTGGTTAAATCCATAGGAGGGAAGGCATACCACCTAAAGGATATAAAAGGAAAGAATATCCCGAACGCTTGGAATGCAGCTCATCTGAGAAAATTCTACGTGTAGGGAATATAGCAGAAAGCAAAAGAAAGGACTTGTACCGTAGTTGTCCTATCTCCGTGCAGGAGTTTTCTTTATTCTTTGTTTTTTATTACGATTGTTATTCATAGGAAAATGTTATGTTGTCCCGAAACAGGGTTTGTATCTGTCTGATTGAATAATAAATTGTTTCTAAAAAAATGTTATGTGAATTGAAAAAGAACAAGTCCTGATCCTCCTTGAGAGCTAATCTCAAAGTAAACACAACCCTCCTTGAGAGCTAATCTCGGAGAACGCATGAAAAAGAACAAGTCGTGACCCTCCTTGAGAGCTAATCTCGGAGTAAACGCAACCCTCCTTGAGAGCTAATCTCGGAGAACGCAGGAAAAAGAACAAGTCGTGACCTTCCTTAAGAGCATATCTCGGAGTAAGTACATGAAAAGAACAAGTCGTGACCCTCCTTTAGAGTATATCTCGGAGAAAGTTTGTGAAATAATAATAAAAGACAAACGACGATAACAAACCAGTCAGAAAGACATTAAAAGAAACTGACATGTCAGGAAGGTACCATAAAAGCAACCAAATTGTCAGAAAATATTAAAGATGAGAGGCCTTGTCTATAAATACTATATGATTCTTCATCTCCCCCAACACTTTTTTCTTCCCAAACAGAACTCACAATTGAAAGACCAAAAATCCATGGCAAAGAAAAAGAAGAAAAAATGCATAAAAATATATATAACAGAGAGGAAATTTAGTAGGATAGCTGAAGAAAGGCGGAGAATTTAGTGGGATAGCTGATGTGGTGTAGTAGACTCACAGCACAAATCCCCTAGATACTTCACCTTCAGATGATGGAGGTCTGCCCAGCCTTAAAACGATTGCACCTTTGGTGCATTCGATCCGAAGAAAGGACAGCCTCTGCGAAGCTAGCCTGGGGTGGTTAGTGTTAGAAGCAAAACGACACCTAACCCGAAGGCAACTTCCGAAGGTGCTGGATCGGCACATACAAGAGAAACAAGAAAGTAAGACAAAAGAAACAATTCGAGGATATCTCGGATTTTTAATACATGTAACAACCCCAATAATTTAAAAAGGGGTCTGGTTAAGAATTGCGAATTCAATAACTTAACTATTACTTGTAAAACCAGATATAGTAAGATAGTTCGCATAGCGAACACTTCTCGTGATTTGTAATTTTGTTGAAGCTATCATACATCAAAGGCAAGCAGAACTTTGTTAGTCCATATTCCGAGCATATGGGACATTTTTTATGCGCGTTATAACAATTCAGTTCGCTATGCGAACACGTAAGACATTACTTAATGCTTCGTGTTGCGAAAGACATAGTAAACAATAATAACCATAAAGGAAAATGATAGAAATTTAAACTTCATTAATCCTTCAAACCAAAATATGACAAGTCTTTTTTTTCCAAAAAAAAAATAAAAAAGAAGAAGCTTAGCCAGAGCTAGAACTTAATCACATCCTCTAAGATTGCTTGTTAGTTTCATCCTCCTCCCCTAGCTTGGGAATATCCAAAGGTCAGGGCACTTGTTCCTCGAGCCAAGGATACCGAGGCGCAACCATGTCGTCCAGGATGGCCATTGTACCCGAAAGAACATTCCCATCGAGACCAAGAAGACGATCATCCGAGCGTCGCCAGCTACATTCGGGAAGCGAAGGAAGTGGAGGTATCTCTTAAGGAGTTAAAATTCCAAATTCCTTATTCGTGAAAGGATACGAGAATTGTAACCCTCGGCAAACCCGAAGTAAGGCCGCCCTCATCAAAGGGGCAGCCTGCATACTGGCAGCTCTCTTAAAAGCACGAGATCGAAGAAAGTCAGAGAGGAAGTCTCGGCAAACCTTCTCCTTCTCTTCTTCGCCTAAACTGGAGGCACTCACGAGGAGAGAGTTTTCCACCGAGAGCTTCGTTATTTCCTCCTGAAGAATAGCAGAGATAGCTTCGGCTTTTTCTCTTTTAACTCTCTCCTCGCTCAAAGAATCACGAACCAGAGAGAGTTGGCCTATGGCATTGTTGGGTTGGCGAAGGGAAGAGTCAAGCTTCAACAAGAGAATATGCCGAAGGCGTTCGAAATCTTCGAGCCTCCGAGCTTGATCAGCATTCTCCTTAACTAAATTCTGAGCCAGCATGATAGCAAGTTGATTAGCAAAAACATAATTATGAGTCATGGTGTGCCAATCCTTATATTGTTGGTCGTGATTGACTTGCAAAGTTCTTACCTCAGATTTCTCTTTAGCCAATTCGGCCTCCAAAAGAGCTATTTTGGTAACCTTGGCAACAAAAATAGAGTGCAACTTGACCAAACCATGGGCTGAACGAGCCGAAGAAGGAGAACCTGACTGCAAAACAACAGTAGCAGCGTCAATACCCGACGAAGGTGGAGTGCCGAGAGGAGGATCCAAGGGCATTGCAGTTTCGTGCATCATGTCATCATCCTCACCCAAGAAATGATCTCGGACGGGAGTATCCGGGCAGACGCGCTCCGAGGTCTCCAGGATGGTGAAAGTGGTGTCAGGTTGAGAAGTAGTGGTAGTACGGACCTGAGACAAACGAGACCGGAAAACTCGAAGGGGCACTACAAAAAGATTTTCTTCATCATCTTCGGGGGGCAAATCCTTTTCCTTCCCGAGATCCCGCCGGGAACTTGCTTCAGTCACTTTGTGGGAAGATTCACCTTCCAAAGTGCCCGTGTGGGATCCCGAGCCATCCCCGATAAATACCCCTTCGGGAAGTTTGGAAGAAGAGAATTGAGGAATTGTCTTCTCTGAATCATTGTCGGAGGACTTTCCAGAAACACCCACACCTATCTTGGGGAGAACGTCCTCGTCAATCTTCGGGAGCGGTGTTGTCGTTTTCTTCTTTCGCCGCTAGCTGGCAATTGTAGAAGCCGCCCCCCTTTTGCGAGACTTGGGAGCAGGGGGTAGAGGAACCTCAGGAGACAAGGGCAGATGACCAAACTCGGCTCCTTTGGCCGAAGTGCCGTTGTAGATAAGGCGAAGGGGGCCCTTCGTTTGAATCACCGAGTTCAAACGATGAATAAATGCGTATTCCTCGGGATTTGGGGGGTTAATTGGAACCTTGTTGAAAAAACCAGTGTCCTTGCGCCATTTTTTGGTAAAAGCATAGGCGTCCAAGAAGTCCTGGCGGATGAAACAGAAATGCTTTTCCCAATCTTCAATTTTCTTTATTTTATCCCCGAACAAAGTGACAGAATTTTTGACTCGGATGGTACATAAGTCGGTGGCTTGAGAGAAGGAAAAGAAGTACCCGAACATCCTGAGGTTAGGTTTTAATTGTGGCATTTCCAGGGCCACTACAAAAAGTTCAAAAATCGTCTCGAAAGAACGGATGATGCACCAAGCTTTCGGGTGCAGCTGACTCGCAGGGATTTCGAGGGTTTTGAGAATATCCTTCACGAAGTCTGAATAAAGGATATTGTATCCACATTTGGCAAAGGACCAAAATAGAACGTCTCCTATCTCTTCATCGTAGGGGCGGTCTTCGGGAGAAGCTTCCACGAGAGCACCGTCTTCTCCGAAGCTGATCTCCGTGGAAAAGGTTTGGAGAGCACCCTCGTCCCAGGGTTTAGAATGGAAAGTTGGAGCGGTTTTGAAAACTTTGTCCAGGGGATGGCTGGAACGGCGAAAGATCTCCTTTTTTGGGGTGACGAGACCCTTCGGAGGCTGTCCCTGTTCTTTAGCCCCTTGGGGATTAGAAGAGCTGGAAGTTACAATCTTCGTCTGTCCCGAAGAACTCTCGATCTGTTGTTGAGCAGTTTTTTCTGAAGAGCTCTCACCCTGTTGCTGAGCCGAAGTGCTAAGGGGATCCATCATGCAAAGATGAGACAAATGGTTCCTTAGTTAACCACTTCGAAGATACGGAACCAAGAAATGAAGCTAGTTCCAAGACGCAGAACCGGTAATGAGAAAGAACGTAATCTCAAGCAAGAAATCTAACTCAAATCCACTAACAACGATGCCATGGCATACCAAAAAAATGGCAGCTCATACCAACAAGTACCAGGACGACAGTTCCGGTATAAGGGGTGATTGGTATGACAAGAAGTATTCTTAAAGGGAAACACATTAAAAACCATTTGGTACAGTTCTGGTAAAAGGAGTGGCTGGTATGACAAGAAGCGTTATTGAAGGGAAACGTATCAAAAACTATTTAGTGCAAGAAACCATGGTAAGTTTGGCCAGGGAGGCCGGTTACCGGAAAAACAAATTTTGTTGAGATGGTCGGTACACCGGTAGGTCAAAATAACGCCATGGCAGCCTAACCAAAGAAAAGAGAACCAAAAAGAGAGAATAAAGATGGAAAAGTACCTGGCAATAGGATTTTCCGGCGACTATCTAGGCAGGAAGGAAAGAGCTTGAAGAAAGACGGCGACACCAGTGCTGATGAAGAAAGAAGAGCTTGGAGGAGAAGAGCTTGAAGAGGAGAATGCAGAAAATGAAACGGAGAAGAAAGAGAGAGGAGATAGAGATGATATAAAGGTTTAAGGAGGCGAAGAGTCGCCTGGAGAGGAAAAGGCGAGAAAAAAGAGAGTCACTGATCCCAAGGAGAAGGCAAAGAGGCGGTTCAATAACCCAGGAGTTTTAATGATGACACGTGTCCAAACAGTACTTTTGAAGCAGGCTAAGGGACAAAAAATGAAACGACGTTTCACCTCTCCAAGAAAAACTTTCCACAGGCTCAAGGGCTTCGGAACTCAAGGGCTCCGAAGACATGTCGCCCATAATCTTTGCCTTGAGCCTGCTGGCCAGGCTCAAGGGCTTCGGAACTCAAGGGCTCCGAAGCCATATCGCCCATAATCTTTGCTTTGAGCCTGCTGGCCAGGCTCAAGGGCTTCGGAACTCAAGGGCTCCGAAGCCATGTCGCCCATACTCTTTGCCTTGAGCCTGCTGGCCAGGCTCAAGGGCTCCGAAGAAATGTCACCCATAATCTTTGCTTTGAGCCTGCTGGCTAGGCTCAAGGGCTCCGAAGCCATGTCGCCCATACTCTTTGCCTTGAGCCTGTTGGCCGGGCTCAAGGGCTCTGAAGCCATTTCACCCCTGATCTTTGTCTCGAGCTTCCTGGACATGCTCAAGGACTTCGGGGATCGAGGGTTTCAGTTATTAACTTTTTCAAACTTATGATGAATACTCATTGCAAGTTCAAGGGCTAATGATAGGGCCAGAATATAAAGGCCTGGCCCAATATAACGAATAAATGTGGGCCCAATCCACAATGATGACGTCAGCGATCCTCTCAGCGACCTTTGAACAGCAAAAAGATGCGGGAAACGAAAAGGCGGCATACCAACTAGCTTAACAACCTGGTCTCCTGGAAGTACGCGGAGATCCTCGGAAAGGGTTTTGCCATCTGCGAATCCTTTTCGGGACAGAATCTGAAAGATCTTTGGATGGAGATGGGGGACACAGTGGGCAAGTGGAGTAACGGTTGTCTGATGACGTCAGCAAAAGAATCTAATTCAACTGCCTATAAATATAGAGGGAAGGGCAGAAGGAAAGGGGTTGGACATTCTGTAATAGAATACACGCATTTTGTACAGCAATAAAATACATTCCTTTCCTCTAATCATTCTAGTTGATCCATCTACTGAATCTAGACGTATTAGTTTCAATCCTAAATCCCTCAAAATCAAATAGTTTCATGGTCCAACTTAGTCGAGTCGAAGCGAAATTAGCTGATTGTCGAAACCATGGTCATAAGGACAGGGGTGGAATCAGGAATAAACATTTGGTGGGGCAAAATTGCAATTTTCAGTGTTGGGGAGCGACAAATTGCTTAATTTGTATATAATATTATCAAAATTAGTATCATCGGTATAGTAAAAATTGTGCCTCCGCGGCTCCGCCCCTCATAAGGGCCCACACTTATTTACAAAAAAAAAAAAAAAGCTATTGTCAAAACCATGGTATGAAGGTGCCCTTATTTGCAAAAATTCTAAAAATAGCACAAGAACTAGAGAATTATTATTGACACTCCTAGTTGACTAAAATATTTCTATTTTTATTTTTTCACACAAAATTCAATCCGAAAGATATTTTTGTCATTTATTAAAAATTTTGTTATAAAATAAAGTGAAAAGAGGAAGAGACAAAGATAAAAGAGAGAGTAAATTCTTCTTTGTATTTCTATTATTCAAATCGTTCCATTACAGTATACAACTTACATCCTCTATTTATAAGCCAAAAATCAAATCTATTAATTAATACTAAAGATCTCGTACAATTAATAGGAATAATGAAAATGGACAATCAATATATGATTCCATTTATAACACTTCTCCTTTGTTCATCTTTCATTATACACAAGTAATATGATACTTCAGGATCAATATTAATATAATACTTCTGGATCATTTATACTGCCTCATTAAAAACCTTACCAAGAAAAATCCATTGGGATAAAAAATTTGGATAAGGAAAAAAAAGTACAGCGTGTATAATACTTTCCCTCATTTTGATATTATTGGATATCCTTTAGTCGATGTAGACCTATCTTCTTTCTGAGTTGTTCAAAAATTCTTGTTGGCGAAGACTTTGTGAATAGGTCGGCCAAGTTGTTGCATGATTGAATTTTTTGAACATCTATTATACCATCATTTTGTAGATCATGTGCCGAGAAAAACTTCGGTGCAATGTGTTTAGTTTGATCTCCTTTGATATATCCTTCTCTAATTTGTGCTATGCAAGCTGCATTATCTTCATATATTGGAGTAGGATTTTCCTTAATGTTTTGAAGCCCACATTCTTCTTGAATATTTTGAATTATTGATCTCAACGAAACACATTCTCGACTCGCTTCATAGAGAGCGATTAGTTCAGCATGATTTGATGATGTAGCAGTTAGAGTTTGTTTTGTCGATCGCCATGAAATCGCAGCTCCACTATAAGTAAATATGTATCCTGATTGAGATCGTGCTTTATGTGGGCCTGACAAATATCCTGCATCTGCATATCCAACTAAATTAGATTTTATATCCTTTTCATAGTATAGCCCCATATCTCGAGTTCCGCAAAGATATAAAAAAATATCCTTAATTCCATTCCAATGCCTTCGGGTTGGTTTGGAACTATATCTTGATAGTAAATTTACAGCAAATGAAATATCAGGCCTGGTATTATTTGCAAGATATAGTAATGCTCCGATTGCACTTAAGTATGGTACTTCAGGACCAAGTATTTCTTCATCATTTTCTTAGGGGCGAAAATGATCATTTTCTACATTTAACGATCGTACGACCATTGGTATTTTCAAAGGATGAGATTTATCCATATTAAACATTTTTAGTAATTTTTTAATATAATTTAACTGATGGATAAATATTCCATTCTTTAAATGCTCGATCTGCAGATCGAGACAAAATTTAGTTATACCAAGGTCTTTCATTTCAAACTCCTTTTTCAACAATTTTGTAGTATTTTCAATCTCTTCAGGAGATCCTATAATGTTTAAATCATCAACATATACTGCAACGATTGCAAAACCAAGATTTGATTTTTTAATAAAAACACACAGACTAATTGTATTATTCTTATATCCTTCTTTTAAAAGATATTCACTAAGTCGATTATACCACATTCGACCTGATTGTTTTAGTCCGTATAAAGATTTTTTCAACTTTATGAAGTACATTTCTCTAGACTTTGATTTATATGCTTCAGGCATTTTTAATCCTTCAAGGATTTTTATATATATGTCACTATCAAGTGAACCATATAAATAGGCTGTGACAACATCCATAAGTTGCATTTTAAGATTTTCTCTAACTGCGAGACCTATTAAAAATCTGAGAGTTATTGCATCCACTACAGGTGAATACGTTTCTTTATAATCAACTCCATATATTTGTGTAAACCCTTGTGCCATTAGCCTTGCCTTGTATCTCACAATCTCATTTTTCTCATTTCTTTTAATGACAAATACCCATTTGTAACCTACAGGGTTAACATCTTTGGGCATCTGGACTACTGGTCCAAATACTTGTCGTTTATCAAGTGAATTTAATTCAGCTTGTATGGCATCTTTCCATTTAGGCCAATCATTTATGTGCCTACATTCTTCTATGGTTTTTGGTACATTATCCTCTTCGCTTATAACATCATTAGCTATAGCGAATGCAAAAACTTCATCAATTTGAGTTTTATTCATATTTAATGTTGTATCATTTTTTACATAATTTATAGAAATTTCATAATCATTTGGTAGTTCAGTTTTTTCTGGAACTTCATCAACCTCTTCTAGAGTTTTAGTTTCTTCTGGAATTTTATTAATCTCTTCTGGAGATTTAGTTTCTTTAGGAACTTTGTAAACCTCTTCTGAGGTTATACCAACTGCTTTATTCTGCTCTTTTCTTTTTCGTGGATTTATATCCTTAAAACTAGTTGGTCTTCCACGTTTTCTACGTTCATGAGATTCATTTGATAATTTTGTAATGTCTATTCGAGCAGGTGCATTAATAGCTGGAATATGTGATTTAGTGACTCTATTTATATCTGTGAATGCATCAGGTAATTCATTCGCAATTCTTTGCAAGTTTATAATCTTTTGAACTTCAAGTTCACATTGACCACTTCTAGGATCAAGATAAGATAACGATGAATTCCATGTCACTTGTCTATCCAGCTTTCGTTTTTCTTTCTCTAAATTTGGGAATATTGATTCATCAAAATGACAATCAGCGAATCTTGCTGTAAAAATATCTCATGTTAATGGTTCTAAATATTTGACAATAGAAGGAGAGTTAAAATCAATATAAATTTCCAACCTTCTTTGAGGTCCCATTTTTTTGCATTGTGGAGGAGAAATTGGAACATATATTGCACAACCAAATATCTTTAAATGAGACAAATTTGATTCTCTTTCGAAGACCAATTGTAATGGGGAATACTTATGATCAGCAGTTGGTCTTAATCTGATTAGTGCAGCAGCATGTAATATGAATTAAACACAAATTCGCATAAAAAATCTACCAGTGTCACTTTGCACACAGCGTTAAACACAAATAATTCCACGTACAATCACCTTTTCTTTTCCAAGTAATCCTCGAACAACCGAAGGCTGATGTAACCGGGGCGGGCCCGAAAGCAACCCCGACCCGACGAGGCCAATTTCCTTCCATCAGATCCCATCCCAGCCGTCGATTCGTCAGATCACGGCCGTCAGTAAGTAAAAGATAATAATTCCATCTCGACGCAGATTTGTTTCTTTCGGAAAGATCTCTCTCCGCTCCAAATTCTTCGTCTCTTCCCCACAATCACCACACTCTCTTGATCGTGATCGGTTCCCACCGTTAGTAACCAGTACTCTTCTCTGCTATTAAATGGAAACGTAAGAGCCTTTGGTCGGTGCTTAAACAAGCACCTGATTGCTCTTGATTGGTCTCTGGTCGGTGGGGTTGAGGGTTTCTGGAGGATTTGAGATCCGCTGCTCTTGGTAATTTCAAGAGGTATTTTTTTTTTTTTTTTGTTCCTTCTCGAATTTGATTGATGTAATTGTAATCACATGGTTGGGACAAATGGGTAAATTTGGAGAGAAATTTTGACCATAATTTTTTATTCTTTCGGAAACTTGGATGCCAATATACCTCGCTGGAAGTTGACGTAATAAAATTAGAAACTTCAGTCTTTACAATACAAAAAAAATAATAATAAAAACACGCAATTGTATTTGCTATGTTTCTTTATTTAGTCCCTTTTGCTTCGGTTATATACAGATGGGGTGTAAATATTTTGGACCCACATCTCAAAAGGGAAGATTAAAAGAGGGGAACAGAAATTGATTTTCTATTTTTATCACTGCTTAGTATATATTTGAATCCTTTCCTTCAGCGATACAAATTCCTGTCAGAAATCAGATATCAATTCCAGAAGACCTAAATGGACACCATCAAGCGTCTCACACACTGGTTTCGGGGCTCTAAAAAGCCCCAAGAAACCTCAAGCTCATCCCAAATCTCGTCTTCTTTCCGATCAGGGTTTTATGACCTGGATTCTTCAAACCCTCAATCACCAAGTTCGAGAATTCGGGCCTCTTTATCCCCAAGAAGGGTCAAGAGGCCTGGACAGTGCACCATTGACAAGGAGTACAATATAGTCATGGTCCCATCAGATGGGGAGTGCTTCTCTGAATCTGATTCTGACGGTTCGGATTGGTCAATTGGTTGGTTGGAGCCTCACGGGTCAGACTTTGAACCAGAGACACACAAAAAGGAATCCAGCTTTGCGGTTCTGGTGCCCTGCTACAAGACTGGTACCATTCAGCGAAAGGCAGGATCTTTCAACAGGCTCTCTAGTGTTGGGGACAATAATACCAGTGCTGTCTCTGGTGAGTTAAGATTTTTTTTTTTCTCTTTCCGTACTGGTACAGAGAAGTCCATTCTGGTATGAAACCTGACTTGAATATTTACTGAGAGTTGATTGGTCAGGCTCTATATTATTGTAGTTGCGTTTTGATATTACGGTGGGTTCTTCAACTGGTACCAGCAACAAATTGATCTGAATTTGTTATAGTTATTCATTAGTTGCTTGAACTTGCTAATAAGTGCTGAACGTAAAAACAAGGTGCAAAGAGGATTAATTTGTTATTACAAATACTTACTATTTGTTTTGTGCAGGCGGCAAAAGCTATACTCAACAGTGGCTTTCTTCTCTTCCTGACCTGCATTACCGTGATAATCGCTACCAGCACTAAAATATAACATCATTATCTGAGAAATTATATGAGAGATCAGTGTTGATTGATCAATTTTGGTTTTTCTAGATTTTATATCGAGCTTCCCTATCGAGAGCACAGAGCAACCGAGTTTTATGCATGTCTAGGTTGCGACTTGTAAATATGCTTGGTAAATTTTAAAAGCTATACTTAGGTGTTGGCCAAAAACATTACGGGGTTTTCTCTGCATTTGACTCATTGAAAACCAATTGGCCTTATTTTTAGTTTGTCCCTTGTACATAACTTTTTGATTTTATGTTGGATTTTGAACTTATGCTCTTGTATGCCTACAGCTTTATTACTCAGATTGTAACAATTGAAATTCCGCATTATTTGCAATGGATTTTGGTGAAAGTGGAGTTCATATTTTTTAATAGATTATTGTTCAATAATTATCTAAATGTACTTGTTTTATGTGGGTTAATCTAATTTCGAATGAATTACTCAAATCCTTGAACTGTTATTGGGGCCATTTTCCACAATGATATGTGGGCCATATGCAAGAGTTAAAAAATATAAAATTAATCACTTATAGTGTGGTTTCTAAGATTGCCGATTTTTTTTCAGACAACCCTTTTTCTCTTCTGTTGCAAACAAATGTCCCTCAGGTCCTCTTTTAAAAATAACTTAAACAAAACTTGGAATTATGTTGGTCCAAATGAACTTTGAGAAAAACCCTGCCAATATACGGCATAACAAAGTAAAAAGGGAAGGATGCAGAGATTCCAGGAATTTAAAACTCTTAATATACGGCAATAGCGAGAATTTAAAACTCTTAATTAAAAATTATACATCCAAACAAAGTTCTGGATAAGTGAGAACAGACATTCGACAAACATGCCTGTACAGATGGACTAAAGAACAGGACAAGGTCAAGCCATGTTAAAAACATGCATAAATTAAACTCCCTTTGATATCTTATGAAACTAAAATGATATATTAACACCATTCATATCTCCTTGTGTAGTTGCGTACTCCTGAAGCAAGTAAAAAGGGCAATTATATGGCCATTTTTTCACCTTTTCTAATTTTTGTTGAATTGTTACTTTTTATTTATTTATTTGTTATTCTTTCTTTCTTTAGCTCGAATTGGTTCACCTATAGTAGTCTAAAGTTTGACCACATATATTTCCGGCCTTGTCATCGGCCTTATTCCTATTCTTTTTCTTTTGAAAACTAAAGTGGGTTGTGTTTTTATGCAAAGGCCGGGGATTCGCATCCTCAGCAGCCGAAGTTTGGCTGTTCTAAATAGCCAACTCTTTTTTTTTTAATATTTCAACATTTTAAAATTTAAATGTTGAATCCAAACCGTTGATCTTGTTCAATTTTACGGTCGATGCGTTTTCATATAAGTTTTATAAAATTTGGAGTTAATTTGATACTAGATCAAGTGGTCAACAAATAAACGAATCTGGTTAACTATCACAGATTAATTATAATACGATCATAATTTGGTCAATTGATCTAGTATCAAATTAACTCCAAATTTTATAAAACTTATATGAAAACGCATCGCCCGTAAAATTAAACAAGATCAATGGTTTGGATTCAACATTTAAATTTTAAAATGTTGAAATATTAAAAAAAAAACAGTTGGCTGTTCGGAATAGCCAAACTCTTAGCTGCTGAGGATGCGAATTCGTTTTATTCGAAACCCCTACTGCCCTACAAGTCCACTTTCTTTGTTTCACCAGATTTAGTCCTTGTAGATTTTCTTTTGCCAGTTGTCACTGCCCTCATATTCCTCTTAACTACAAATAAACTTAATATTTTTTATGAAGGAAATAAACTTAACATCGTTACCCTCGGTTAGTGTTCTAAATACGTGCCGTGTCGTGTCAAACACGTCGTGTCCGGATCATTTGTCGTGTCGTACCGTGTCGTGTCTAAATATTTCACGTGCCTGTGTCGTGCCGTGTCTGAATTCTAAGAGATGGACACTACACGCCTTAAGGACACGGCACGTCTCGTGTCCTCGTGCCGTGTTTTTTTTAAACATGTCATGTCGTGTCGTGTTTAAACACGTTTGAATTTCATAAAATATAGTTATATATTTATGTTTATGGATGAACTTGACATTCAAATTATGAAATTATCCTTAAAAAAATAGACAATATAAAAAAATTTCTTATTATTTCGTAACATTTACTATCTTTAGTTATGATTATAAACTTGTTATGTCTCTTAAGTTGTCTCGTGCGTGTTGTGCCGTGTCTAGATAATTTGTGTGCCATGCCGTGTATATGCCATCAAAGTTGGACACGACACGTCTAAAAATATGTACGGCACGCTTAAGTTCTCGTGCCGTGCCGTGTCGTACGGTCGTGCCACCTCCTTACCGTGTCATGTCGTGCCATGTTCAGACACAGTGTGTTTTTTAGAACACTACCTCGGTAGCTTTACACAAAGGCCCTATTTCCGTAAAAATTACATTTTTTGGTTTCTTTATATCATCAGATTTTGCCTTTCCGTCACCGCATTCTGATACCGTAAAAAATAATGTCATAATTTAATAAGAAGAAGTGGTTTTACACCTTACGAACAACCAGTCGACCACTATATATTCTGCAACAATATGGTAAGTCGTATATAAGCAGGCAAAGGAGGTGTGTTCAGAATATGTATGTATAAAAGTTTGGCACATTTTTCATTAGTTCTCATTTTTCAAAATGGGTTGTGCTATAATACTAGTAAAATAAGAATGTGCCTGCCGGCACTTAGTAGTTCAAATTAAAATTTATATTTTCAAAATTCGAGTAGCCAATTCAAGTTAATAGGAGTGGTCAAATTTTTTGCAATTCTTCTTTGAATATTTGTTTAGGGCCGGGAACAGCTCTTATTTATCAATCTTTCTTTTTTTTAAAAAAAAAAAGTCTTTTCGAATTAATAAAAGAACACTCTGCCTTCTTTAAAATTGATCTGTTAAGAATTACGTTTTTGTTTTTTTCGAGCAAAAGCGTTAAAAATTGGTAATTACTGTATACCATCCAGTGAATAACCATCCAAGCATCCACATGCTCCAAACAGATTTTTCTGGGCCCAGCGACTGGCCCAATCTATTTAAACCTCCTCTCTTACCTCTCACCCCAAACCCTAGCCACAACAACCAGAGGAGAGAGAAGCGATTCTGCAGAGACGACAGAGGCGATTCTGCTCGACCTCGCTCTCGATCGCTCGGATCCATCGATATTAACGGGTGCTGGTCCGGATTCGTCACCTTCGTCGATGGACGAACCTGTTATCCTCCGCCGCCACATCTTCCATCGTTACCTCCGCCATGGATCCCGTCTCCTCATGGGGTCTCACTCCTCTCTCCTCCGTCGACCCCGAAATCTACGATCTGATCTGAGATTAATCGAAGCAAACAACAGGACGTTTAATCTACAAAGCTTCAAGGAGTTCAATCAAAGAAGGACTGTGTACATTTCTAGAAAAATAGAGTTAAGTCTTCTTTCTACTGTGAATGCTTTTCTGTTACATACTCTTTGATGTTGTGAATCCAAAGAACGTGTAGCACTAAAAGAGTTGCTGTGTTGGTTCTCCTTCGGGTATTTCTAGTTCCTCCTCGAACAAAGGCTAACTACCGCTGGACATTCTTGCTTTCAGAAATAGGACTACCATATTTAGTAGTTGTTTCCATGAGTTGCTCGCTTCTCGACTTTAATTTGAAATTAGGATTTTACTAATGTTTTGCGATTACAATTTTAAATTTTATTAATTTATTTCTTTTTTTTTTCCAGAATTAGAAAAATTGAGAAGCCATGCGGTGTTGTTGGAGATTTTGTGTTTGCAATTGTTTGATTACTGATTAAAGAGCTAAAGAGTGTATATGTTCACTTTGTTTATTGCATATGTTAAATATGTTGCTATAAGTGTTCAATTTGTATGTTGAATATGATCATTTATTTCTTACTTATGAAAGTTATATATGTGTTTAGTTTATTGCTGTAAATGTTCGCTTTGTTGTTGTAAATGTTTGGTTTGTTTGTTCAATTTGTTTATGTTGTTTCTTTATTAAATTAATATTTGTGTCTCTTCGTTTTGTTGTTGTAAGTGTTTGTTTTGTTGTTTTAAATGTTTATATTTACGTCATATCAGAAGTAAATCGTTATATTACCGATGCATCTAACTGAACACATAACTCAATTTAACTCATCCCTTAACGTGTTAAACTAAGCACAAAAAACTACAAAATCAAATTTCTGCTGCAACTAACTGAACACATAAACACTTTAAATTCATCCCTTAATATGTTTAACTGAACACAAAAGTACGACATTTCAATTTTGAGATGCATCTAATTGAACACATAATTCATGTAATTAATTCCTTGAGATGCTTAACTGAACACAAAAACCTAAAACTTCATATTATCACTGCATCTAATTGAACACTCAGTTAATTTAATTCATCCCTTGACGCATCTAACCGATCACAAAAATCCGTCCATTTAATGACGTCAGCACGCAAAAAAAAAATTTGAAAAATTTTGATGACATCATCACGTGAAAAAATGACCCTGAAGTCCAATCTGACCTGTTGGATGTTTTGGATGCTTTTTCGATGGATGGTGCATATCACTCCCGTATATTTTATCAATACACAATAATCCGTTCATTCTTGAAGGAAGAACAGCAAATATAGGAGAGAAGAAAAATAATGCATGAAATTTTGTAAGGCGCAATCCTTAAATAGGGAATACGTTTTCTTTAAATTAAGTTTTAAACAGATATAATATAAAAAATAATAAAAAGGTTCCTATGATAAGATGCGAAACTAAAGTTTATACTTTTGCTATAATAAATCAACAAGAATAAAAAACAGGGAAAACTAATTAAAACCAAGCAAAACAGTTTTCTTACCATATAATTCAACAAACAATCAACTAGATGACTACACACTTGTACCACTCCCCCACCCAAAAAAATAGTAATAATTAAACAAATACAACTTATCCTATGTATAACACATAAAATTAAGTAATCAACTAATAAAACCTATACAGGTAGCCAATCCAATCCTTCTAACTTCCTTTACTATTGTTTATCCATGTAACAATGCCTTGACACTCAATCCATGTACATTTTTGAAAGAGTTCTCAAGAGAAGAACCCTTAACCTCAATTGTTGGATGTAATCAGCCGTACGAATCAAAAGCTGATCAGCTGGTACGTCTCTCCCACCCGGTACTAGCCTCTGGAGCTCTCTCACCTTTCTCCTAAGAGAAGATGCCACGTGTCGCATTTCTCTTCTCCGTCGAACACCTCCCCGTTTCTTCAGATGTTTGCATTGCCTCTCCATTGGAATAGAGAAAAGCTGAGGCTGAAGAGAATTCTACAGGAAAGAGAGAGAGAGAGATGGTGGCTTTGGTGAGGCTGTGAAGAGAGAACATGAGGTGTTTATAAGGGAGGGAGAGAGAGGCCATGTGCGCCGAGCCGCCAACCAGGATAAAGTAATGGATGGACATGTTCTAATAAAATATATAGCTTGATCACAATTTAGATTTTTATTTGTTTGAAATACAATTTATATAGAAAATGTTCAGTATAAACTTACACCGATAGAATTCGGATTTCACATGTTGAAAGTTATTTTAAACTACAAGTTTCTAAATTTTTAAAGTCAAAATACAAAAATATAAAAGTTCTTTTTTAAATACAAAGAAAAAAATTTCCAATTGTGTTTTTTTTTTAAATAATTTTATCAACCGTATGATGAAGAATCAGACATATACAAAAAAATTTAATAATTGTATCACTACACATAAAAAATATGAAGAAACAATGAAATTCTAAAAACCGAAACAATATATTTAATCATATTTCTACTAAATTTTGTGTTTATATACAAAGAAATTCTATGTCTATATTTTCATGCAAAATAAATTTTTCAATTTTCATAGGAATTATGAAAATTCTCATAATATTCATTAGTCAGTACTATTTTAGGCAAAGTTTAGTTTATTAGTAATAATCGCATTACAAATTATGTTAATTTCATACAAAGCTTTTAAGATCATGCATGCCGTACGTATTTATAATAGGATTTAAAAGCAAGTCAAAGTTGTTCTATAGAGTAAAATAAATAAAACTAAGTTTAAAATTTTGAATATATACATTGGAATATTATTTTATACATTTTCCTATAGCAAGATTTTGAGACGTCTCCATTATTCAAAATAAAATATAGAAACATACTAAAAGTGTTTGATGGTTCATATGAACAAGATATATTGTTACATACAATTTTGCTCCGTATAAATTAAATCAATATACATAAAACCATATATGAAAAAATTATTATGTGCTTTGTTATTGTATGTATGGACTGGCATTTCTATGTTGTTATCATCACTTAGATCGTACGATGTAGAATGTAAGAATTCTTTTGCTATTTATTATGATATTTTAATTAAAAAGTATTATAATTGGAGCATTTCAGACCCTCCAATTGGATAAATATATATCATCTATCAACTTGTTATTAAAATTTTACAATTGAAAGTGAACAATATTTCGATGAGCACGTACACCGGTCATTGACACTTTCACAATTATCTTTTTTCTTTTTAACTTTTTATTTTATATTTTCTTTTGCTTTGCGTTTTTTTCCCCGACAGGTTAAATTGAACGAGTAATTTTTTTTTTATCGACGGTAACAGAACGAGTAATCGACTAAACAGGGTTTAGGTGTAGTAGACCAGGTGTAGGCAAGATGTCGGCTACGGTAAGGGGAAGGTGCGTCTGTCGTATAGCGGAAAGGTGGGACCCGGGCGTGGACGAAACGTCTTGTCGTGCACACGTGTCGGCAGCTTTGCTGGGGCCATAACGCAGTACACATCGAGATTTCTCATGGCTTTGGGGGTAAACGTCAAACACCTTGATACTGCTGCCACGTGGCCTAACCTGGGGGCCGCACACATGCACGTGTTCATGCACTGCCCCTCAATTGCCCCAAAACCCATTTCCATACCGGTACCGAGTTTCACTACTCCCCAGTAAAAAACAAAAAATGTAGGATAAAAAAAGTATGAATTTGGTCACAAGTTAGAAATGTATAGTAACAGTACGTCCATGTGCACATATAAAGCACACCAATCATCAAGATAGTTAAAAGAAGATATACATAATTGGCTGTATAGAAGTTAAGAAGAACTGTAGGTACGAGGAAAATGAGTGCATTATCACTTCAAAGTTTGAAAGAGATATTACTAATTTGGTAAAATTAATTTAGTCCCTTCTGACGTAGTGACGTGTATAATGATGGATATGAGTTGCTATAATGTAGAGTCCATATATTAGGTTGATGGCATTTAAAAATAGGGTCCAATAATTCAGCTGTAGGCTGTAGCATTTGTGCCATACGATTAGTATACACGAACCAACACGTTGCAAACTGCCTTAAAACGACCGGACCACTCTAAATAATTAAAGATCACGACATGGCAACATATATAATTGACTCATCTTTTGCAAATTAGCCGTTAGCCTAGTTGGCGCGTCTCTTATTATTACCTTAATTTACGACAACTTATGCTTACTAGATTGCATCATATCATGCATGTGCATAGAGCCTGATACGCTCCCTTCCCCCAAAAATTAGGCCTCGCTTGCCTGGATTTTGGTACCATACGGCCATACCAGTATATATACTTCTAAAAAATAATAAATACATGTCGGAGAGTTAGTAGGAAGGCAATTCAATCTGTCATGCATATATCAATCAAGCTATGCCAAATATTATATTTATCATAAAATGCTTTATTTCTCAAACCTAATCCTAGGCCACGAAACCCCTATCCGGCCAATATTGTATTAAGATATAAACTATTATTTTTTTCAGAAGATGATAATGGCTCCCAACGCATTGTCATATAATCAGGGGTATATTGTTGAGAGCTAAGAAAATGCTTACATTATACAATTTCTGGGAAATTAAGGAACATAAAATAGTTTCATTCCAACGGAAAATATTAAAGTAAGTTATTAATGAATAAATGAATACTTAGACCTAATTAATTAGTACCTTCACATTTTCTCAATGAAGCAAACTTGAACTGAACTTTTGCTTTTAATTACTTTTAAAATATAAAACCGCACATATTGTACATGCACCAACTAATTAATATATATGCATGAGGCCGACTTGGGAAAAAGATAATAACAATTCTAAATTGTTTTATTTATGGTTCATTTAGTTATTCTTTATACTTCATTGTTCTCAATGCCCGTTGTATTAATTTATTCACAAAGCTTAGGAATTTAAAAAAAAAATGAGAAGGAGCAATGATTTAGTTTGACATGTTATGGATGAGAAGTCTTTTTTGACACGATCGATATATACGTTGAAATATGCAAGTGCTGCTAACTATAATGGGATTATTTGGATTGTGATTGTAATTAAAATATAAACATTTCAATGAAGATCGTAATTAAATTATTTCATCACTGCACCAAGGAACATATCATTTTTCTAAGCTGCTTTTTTTTATTAAAATGTACCTAAAAAGATGTAGAAGTTTTCCATCTCTTAAAAGGCCCTCTTCAATAATCAAATCCAATAGTATACTAATCATATTATTAAAAAAAATAAAATAAAACATAATTCTGTCGGGATGTTTCAAGCCTCTTATAGATAATTTCGACCTAAGCTCGAATAATATATAATCTATATATTTTTTTTGCCACATGTGAACAATTCTTGATATAGACAATAATCTGACACTCATGATTGTTAAATATAATTAGTTATGGTTTCCATGACTCAATTAGTTGGAGATAAGTATCAATTCTTGTCCACTAATCATTGTCCATGAAGAGGTAGAGCGAGAGGAGGGGACCATATTGGGTTGATAACATGGCAAGTATAGGCTATGCATGATGCATATAGTAGTGGAAATGTGGGGGGTTGATAGATGGCGCTTAATTGAGCCTTTTCTCTTTACCAATGCATAGTCTAGCTAGCTGTGTATTGTTGTAACGGGACGGTGCACATGCTTGCACATGCCTCTCCAACCCCACCTCTTTCTCTACCTATCCAAAAGTTCAAGCTAAGCTAGTGTGTGACCAAGGAAAGGACTCCTGCACACACCTACACGCACACCGCCCACCGGGGTTCGGCTACACTCCAATTGTACATAAATTAATTGATTGATTAATTGTCCCTGCCAAATTTCGGATATATTCAATTTAAATCGTAGTGTTGAGATAAAGTTGAGTGAATTACTGTTTAGTATGCATGCATGTCAAGTTATTGAATTTTCAATTAGACAGTTTAATTCAGTTTGACTGATTTACTGCTTAATTGAAACATGTCCAAATTATTCAAATTTTCAATAGGTCAATCTACCTATATGACTTAAATAACTTCTCCAAGTATATATGTCCAAGCTATTTAATTTGCCACCGTGTGTGGGCGAGTAGGAAGTGAATACGTGGCTGCCTGAATCAAGATCGATTTGACGTCCTAATAATTACTCAATAAATGTCCAAGTTATTTATTTTTCTCGTAATTAAAATAATAAAATTAATATAAGTTAAAAAAAATCATAATGGGGAATGAGTTTAATTTAAAACTATCAGATTGGCTTTTAGAAACGATGAATTTAAACCATTAAATTTGATTTACTTGAGGAGTCGAGTTTTTAAATTTTAATTTTTAATTTATTTTGTTTTGTATAGGATCAAAGAGATTTAAAAATAGGCACAAAATAACTATTAATAATTCATATATTATTTAATAATCTAATGAAAATTCAAAGAACATTCGTATATATCCATTCCGGCCATCTCATCTAATACACTACAAGACAGAATAAATTGAAGAAATATGCTTCGTTGACTCAAACTCTATGATGAATTGATGACCTTTAAGTTTATAATAGCTTTACTTGGTAACAGATAAAATCTAGTTTGAATCATCAAGTTTGAGTGATTAGAAGGATTCTGACGACATTGATTTTATGTCACCAGAAGGTCGCATATGAACAATTATTGGATTTATATATAGTGATGAGTGGTCATGATTCATGAACTCGTGATAATCCCATTAAGTTCTTCTAACTTTATTTAATACCTTTGTCCTTTCCGAAACCTTTCCCAGTCATTTTATTAAAAGAACATATCTAATTTGAATTAATATAGTTTATACGAAGAGTTTCAACGTCAAATAGTTTTGCGCCATTGAGTGTTGTCACATATCAATAAACAATTGAGTCAATGTGGATCAACGGCAGTGTTGAATACATTAGCACTTGCCAACAAAAAGAAAAAAAAAAAGTATTGAATGCATTACTTAGAACTTCTAAAAATAATCTATTTAGATTCATCCTGAACTTACAAATAATTTCGATCAAACTAGAAAAAGGCCTAACTGCAACGTACATTAATAAATCTATAGAACCAGATAAAAATAGAAGGCTAGAAGCATATTTAACTAATTAATAATATATTTTCTTGTTCATCAAAAATTTTATCTTTGCAAAGTTTAATTTAATATTTTATTTTAATAAAATTTAGCCCTCAAAAAAATTTTAATAGAATTTTAAAAATTACTACTGAATACTGATGATATCAAAACTCAAGGACAAATACTGATTGGAGCTTGCATTCCATAAGCGATTCTGCATATGCTATCTACGTGATGGCAATGGTGAGTCGTATACTCGTATTACACACATTAATTAAACATATGTATAATCAAGATTAAATAGATCGATCTTACTAAAATTGAATGATTTTTTTTTAAAATTAACAATAGTATATCGATCGAATATATAATTTACAGAAATTTAAACACCATTGCCGATGCGGACTTCTGTCTTTAATAATAAAAAAAACATAAAACAAAAAAATCGGACGGACTTTCTTTCATCATCACAAATAAAACAGCCCTTGCACCGGTTTTCCTCCCATAACTTAGCAGCTGGCCATTCACTAAACTCATAGGTACACCTGGTCTACTGCTCCACTAAACTGCATCTGCTATAGACACCGTCCTTCACTCCTTCTACAGAATTTCGCTGACGCTTAAGCATAAGAACTTACAATATGAAAATAGTTTGAGGTAGATTCAAACCGTGCATGCATGCCAACCCATCTTCCTTGTACTAGGATAAATTCCTGGACCGAGTCCATGAAAGTTCATTTATTTCTTTGCTCTATGTAATCATCATGTATCCAAAAAAAGCCTTTAGGAGAGAGGGATGCATGCCCCACCTTGAATGATCACAGCTAAGAAGCTGGGCCCAATCACTGATACATCATGCATCTCTAAATTTTTTTCTTTTGCTTCCTGTAACGGCTCTCAACAGTTTGATGTGGCTGGCTACTGAGAGTGTACAGCGCACACCCAAAATGACCTAGAACAAAACCTAAAAGCGCAAAAGCCTTCTTGATGTTGTCCTCCATGTGAATCCATTTATTGCCACCTAGGCTCGAGAGACCCATGCCTCTATTTGTTTGGTTCTCTCCTGTTCAGACCAACAAAATGAGAAAATGACAGCTTTTTTGTTTCATGAATATTCAATTGTATATATATTTTTAGAGGAATAAGTCAATCGTATATTCGTATATTATACCAAGCTGACCTATATAATTCATGTTATTTAAATTACTTTACAGAAACAATGTACTAGTTTGTCTTTTAGAAGTTGGTTTGATTGATGCATTAAAAGAAAACTATTGAAATAAATTGATTTGGTGTTTTAATCCAGGACTTTCAAAAAAATCCGTCTAGCATATGTTTTAGTAATTTAGTAGCCAAAGCACTGGAATGACCTCCGAAAAATAATCATAGGTTTTTAATACCGACAAGCGTCAAATTAATAATATTGACTTAAATTGCACCTTTTTTTCTCAGAAAAAAAAAACAGAACTGCATCAAGCAATCTAAAAGCAATTTGACAATTATTCAAATAGAAGTTTTGGAAGTCCATACATTATGAAGACATATTAACATTTTGAACAATATAGCCATGTTTGGCACTCGCGCAGAACACAGCACGAACAACAATCCCAGAACCCACACTGATATCTCATATTTATATCGATATTTTGACCAGACTTTACATCGAAATTGTGACTAAAACTGCTATTTTTCCTTGTTTTTATCTTTGTTCGCCAGATTTGGCACTGCTGTTGCGTTCTGTCTTTATTTTACAAGAACTCAAGGAAAGCAACAAGGAAACAACAGAATAGATGGCTAGACGACTCATTCCTAGCCTAAGATCAAGCCCCGACTCGACTCGATGCACTGCCCAGACACAAGGCCACGCGAATTACAACTCAGCCAAGTCAGTTCCTTCAATTCGGACCGAATTCCAGACAATTCGGACCGAATTCTAGCACAGCCTCTACACAGTGCATGCAATTTGGTCCGAATTGCCAGTTCAGGAAGGTTCTGCTCGAATTTTGAACGCGATTTCTCTTATGGAAAGGGCTCTAAATGGCGTGGGCTTGATGTGGAAAGATAGCTGGCTCATCCAGGAGGCAGGGGAGGTAATATAGGCGCCTCCCACATTTGGAAAGGATTATCTTTCATTCCACAATCTCTCTCTCTCCAACAGCAGCAGATCTAGTTTTTTTTGTGCTTTTCTCTTCTCTCTTTGGCCGACTAGGGCAGGAAGAGCACGGATTGGAGTGGTTCCTTGCTAGTACGACGAGTTCCGAAGGTCTTGAGGTGATTTCTAGCGCGACGGCAGCGATTTATAACTTGAAACCTTGGAAATTTATTGTATCTCTCATACTTTTTCTTTAAATTCTAATATTATGTCTTATTTTGAATTATCTACTGTTATTTGCATGGATTTTAATAGTATGTTAGGCTAAATCTTTAGTGCTTTAGGGGTAGATGTAGCTTAGGGCTTGGATTGCTTATTTTACTCGTTTTGTTGATAGATGAAACCATTTATTAGTTGGAATTTATCATGACTTTGCTTGTGCTTTTGAATTGATTATTGTTTGTATTGCTTGACACTTGTCCAGCCGCATTTGTTAGGACTACAATCTCAAATAATAACCAAGTCTTGCATAAGTGTTCGAAGTAGGTCAAGGACGAAAGTCGACCAATTAGTAACCAAAAGTAAACACTTCTAATTAGGCGACGGTCTAAGTTAGATATCTCGCAGAGAACCAACTATTAAACTCGAATAAGTCAACCAACAAACGAAAGTTGAGGTACAAAGAATTTGATGAGGGTTAACACTAAGTTCTATACCAAATATCGTACCCAATAGGCAAAAGCAGAGGGTTAGGGAGTTTAGGTATGGCTAGATGGACCTTTGGCTTGTATAGATCAACAATCGAGTAAATTATAGCATTTACGCAGTGGAATTCGGACCGAATTGGCCACAATTCGGACCGAATTGGTGGAACAGAAACGCGACAGCGCTATGTTTCACAATCCTGTGACCAATCCTAAGTGAAATCGAACCCTAAGGCATATTCCTCATCATATATTAAACTGTTAAAAACCCCAAAAAATATTTAATTGAATTGTTTTGCATTATTTTTACATTAGCACTTGCATTCTTTTATTTTCCCTTTATTTATTCGATTCGAGATTCGAGAACTTTTCTGAAATTTTATTGTCTAGATTTAGCGAACCAATAAGAATAGTATTCATATCCATCTCTGTGGGATCGACACATTTACTTAACTATAAACGACTAGTCGAGTAAAATGTTAATTTGTTTGACCTAGGTTTACACCTCGATCACACACCCATTAAAAAAATATTTTCCCAATTCGCAGCCGTAGTTCGCGAAATTTGCCAAAAAGCCGGAACCCAGAACAACAGCCCGAACATGCCTTATTCTTGTTCGTAGAGCGTTTGGTTCGTGCTGAACACCTTTATTCGTAAGGCTGCCATACATAGCCTTAGTAAGTTCCAAAATTTTTACAACGAAAATAAAACATATATAATTCATATTTGTATATATTTGAGGAGTGAGCCTTGTGCGATCATAATAACTTCATTAAGGTCTTTTGAAAGTCTAACCTCAAAATTTATCAAACTGATAAAACCTAAACATTTAAACTGTTTTACATTTTTATTTATATGTTAATATATAAAATTTCTAGTTCATCAATCTAATATGAAACAAGCAGTGAAAAATATTACTTAAAAAATGAACGTACAAAAATTACCTTTTAAACCGTCCTTTTTTTATTGCTTGAGTCCACATATGCTGAATGAACTAAAAAAGCAGCTAGAAGACACCTTTAAATCTTCTTTTTCCTTGAAATAGTTGCTATGATCGTGTCATTTCCATTGCGCCCGTTATGGTATATTTCAAGATAAGGGTTCATAGATGACTCTTCCAAGTAGCTTAAAGGAACACCTTTTTGTACCAAATGAAGAATTTTATTTTTTTTTAAGTAAAAGAAAAAAACAGGAAGAAAGTTGTAGAATTGAAATGGAGTGGATTGGGGAATTGTGATGGCCCTCATATGCCGATAAACCTATTAATCCATCGCCGCGTGATTATTTTCTCATAGGACAGTACTAGAGTAGGGATGTTTGGCTATATATATGGATGAAATTTAGACCTGATTAATTATTTTACATTTTTATTTGAGGTAGACTAAAATCGTCGCGACTGACATATGAGTCCGTCAGCTGCAATTAAAATTCAATTTTCGAGATTCTAACAGTCGATCCAAACCGTTTAATGTGTTCTCCAATATTGAAATCTCGTTAGAGACCAAATTTTATATTTTTATGAATTTTTTTAGTATTTTTTTGATATTTTACAAAATTCTTAATCTAAACAATTCTTGACCCTTCAATAACAACGATTTTTAAAAATATCAAAAAAATAGTTACAAAACCCAGAAAAATGTAAAATTTGGTCTCCGATGATATTTCAATATGGAGAACACATTGAACGGTTCGGATTAGCTATTAGAAACATCAAAAATTGAGATATAATTGCAGCTTACGGGTCCATCCATCGGTAATGGCTGATTTTAGTCTACTTTTTTTTTTATTTTATAGAGCCACTAATTCAATCCGGATAAGAGGCAAATAATGCGACAGCATGGGTAGGTTCTATGATTTACAAAAGACTCAACATAATCGACTCATTTTGCCAACTTCTCCTTCACTTTTTTTATTATTTTTTTTGCGGCCGTCCAAGGCTCCAAGCATTCATTGTCCCATTAGACTGTTAGCAGGTTTAAATCTTATTTATTTTCTTAGTAATTTTTTCCTCCTTTTGTTTTGGAAAGGATGATCCGAGAAGCATTACAGGAAGTTAGGAACTATACATTGGGGCGAATTCACGGAACTTCTTTTAGGATGGCCCAAACTATAAAGCAGACAAATGTTTTTATTAGATAATGGGCCCGAAGAATGTCTAGTTTATATGAATGTTACCAAAATTTGGATTTGGGCTAACATCCGAGCCATGTGTAATGTGTTACCAGAATAAACTATTGACAACCAATTCATTCTGATGGAAATTAGAACTTACCAATTACCATTCAATTTATTGCCATCCAGTGTTAGGGGTGCATAACTGTTGGAGTTGTGTCCTAGAAGTCAATATTTAATGACTTAATTTCTTAGTTTATGTTATTGATGATATTTAATCATTTGTTCCTAGAGTTTATTACTGACAGATCATTCAGGTTGAGGATCTGAATTGTAGATCTCTGTGGATCATTCATTAAAATGACAGTAATAAATCTAAATCATCCGTAGTCTTGATAATTAACAAGGAACATTAATTATCATAAAAAATTAGTATGCAAGTTAAGTGATGATTAAGTTCTACAAATCATAGATAAGGAGTTACCAACTTATTTGCATATGTATATGTTGTGGAACATAGTACATGACATGACCCAATGAAATAAACATAAGAATTGTGTTATGTGTCATTGTTTATTTTATTTGAGTTTGATTCTAAGTTTGAGATGGTTCAACTTTTCCACATGAGGATATGTTCAATAAATATTGTCTACCGTTGATTCCTGATAAGGGCTGCTATACGGACTTTATTTATGTTCTCTTGAATTGTGCGGGGAAAAGTTGTTCATCAAGAAAACCGTATGTCCCTCATTAATTTACTTAGTGAGTGATGATATCTGTTTGGGCCCCTTGATGGAGTTGGATCGTATGCGCGCAACTAGGCGATCAACTCTAGATCAAGAAACGTATAATTTGCAAGAATGACACATTCCTATCTTGGATTATACGATGATATCATGTGACATAAGAATCAAACAAGAAGATACTTTTATTTCTTATGCATGATTGATTTACTGTAGTTGTACAGTACGTATTTATGTGAATTGGGAGTCATTACGTGTTGCTAGATACCGCTTATGATTATTGGAAATAAATAGCGATTTATTTTCCATGGCCAACATAGCATAAATCCTCAAAGGGTCACACAAATAGGACTTTAATCACACGGTGTATTATTTATTTATTCGCAGCAGTGTATTGCGAAAATATGATAAGTTGATTAATTAATTATATACCGTTGCGAACTGTTATAATTAATTAAGTCAAGAAGATCATATAGAAATAAATTAACGCATTTGCTAATCCCAAAATAATTATTAATAGGAATTAAATAGAGCTTATGGACCTTTATTTAATTAGTAAATTAAAGGTCCGGTTTGAGTACAAGAGAAATGTTCATTAATTAATTGAATTAGTGGACATTTAACACATCACAAAATGGGCTTGATAGCCCATATAGTGGCTGCCTTAATAGGGGTAAAAAGGTCCATAAAGTTTGTGGAGTGGTTGGTCTATAAAAGGAGGTCATTTGGAGAGAGAAACTCTAGCCACCATAGCCTTTTTTTTCCCTCTTCCTCCTGGAACGAAAATTAGAGAGAAAATTTTAAAATTTTCATTTCTTTCTCTTGCTCTTAATCCACCTCAAATGCTCATGTGTTGAGTCTTTTCCCTTCTCCATTAATTAAACTAGTTAATTGAAAGAAGTAGAAGAGAGAAAATCTTGGGAATTAGTTGCTCTCCTCTTCCTTGCTAGCACAAGTTGAAAGAGGAGGTGATTAAACTTCTAGGTGGACTCGAGGCGACCGCCGGCGACTTGGTGGTGAAGGAGAGCACGCCACCGACTCCCACGCATTGGTTGAGCCTCGCGAATACGATTTCACGGAAGGTAATCGATTCATTCCCTTCTCTCATGTTGTGTGTTGATTGCTTGGCAAGATCCTTTATGCTTGATGGTTAATTAAATTAATTAGTAACTAAAATTAAAAATTGAGCACTTTCTAACAATAACGTCTAAAACGACTACGAAAATGGTCAGTTTGCCTTAATCGTTTCGTTTTGGACACGAAATTGACTACCATTTGCGTTAACCGTTTCATTTTTGACGAAACGGTCGAAATCACGAAAATACCACGAAAACACACATGGACGAAGCCGTTTCAAGTTTTCGTTAACCGTTTCATTTTTGAAACGCAACCAAAATCTTTAACCGTTTCGTTTTGTTTTAGACGAAACGAAACGAAAGGACGGTTGAAATGGTCACCGTTTTCACCCCTATCCAGTGTCATGCAAGTCCAACATACCAGCACTCTCCTCACCCAACGCTCCCCTCACTTCCCTCCAATCGCACCTTCTCCTCAACCTAGCGCGTTATCTCCTTTCCAGCACTCCTCTCACCGAGCGCACCTTCTCCTCTCTCCCTCTCTCTTCCCCGTGCTATCTCCTTTTCATTTCTTTTGTGTTTTCTCCCCTTTCTCATTCTAGCAGGTGATTTTTTAAATTTTTTTTGCCTTTATCTAATTTTGATCTCTCATCTTCCTTCCCACATCTCCTTCGTGCTCCCTTATATCCCATATATATTTGTCTTCTTTTTTTCTCACTGGCTCTTCTATATGTTTATTTTTGTTATTATATATGTTCACTTTGTTTGTTGTACATGTTCACTTTATTTCTTATTGAGCTAATTTTAATGTCAGTTCATTTTGTTTGTTATATATGTTCACTTTGTTTAATTTATCTGTTCATTTTATTTCTTATTTAATTATTGTTATATCAGTTTACTTTTGTTTATTGTATCTGTTAACTATGTTTGTTATGTGTGCTCACTTTGTATGTTGAATATGGTCATTTATTTCTTATTTTACAAATTTGTATATATGTTCACTTTATTTTGTATATATTCACTTTATTTGTTGTATATGTTCATTTTGTTTCTTTATTTAGCCAATATTTTTATTTTTCACTTTGTTGTTGAATGTGTTCACTTTGTTCTTGCATATATTCATCTTGAAAATATAAGACATAGTATGTTCTTTGTGGAAGCGAAGGAAAGTTAGACTGAGGCAAGAGAAAGAAGTGAGGGGAAATATGCGAGAAAAGAGGTGCAGGGAAGAGAAATTGGGAGAGAGGAGAGGTGTAGGGGAGGAGAAAAAGGCGGAAAGAAGAGAAGAGCAGCGCGGAAAGAAGAGAATGGGAGGGGAGAGAGAGGAAGGGGATAGGGAAGAGGATGGCGCGGAGAGAGAGGGGAGCGCACTTGCCTAAAAATAAATTGGATGACGCTAGATGACTAATGGCTGGATGACGTATATCATTTTGGCATTCTAATTGCTCTAGGAACTTATTATAAAATTTATTAAAAATCGAACAAAATTATTTATGCACTTATTGCATTAACTCAAACTTGAGGTGATTTTGATAATATTTAGATTGGCAATCAAGTACTAATGAAATAAAAACGTTGATTTTTAATCCCTTAGCAAACAGTAAATCAGTTTTTTTTTTAATTTAAAAAGTTTATTTATGTTATATCTAAATCATACAGACTATATTTACAGTTTTAGTTTATTATTTGTGTAATTTGAGAAGCATTGTCACAACAATCACACATTCACACGTGCCTAATTAAAACTTTGGGTTTGATATTTTCTGAGATTTTAATTGAAAATTTCTTTTATTAGCATATGAGATGTTCAGATGTGCCGTCAACCTTTCTTCTTAAATTGAACATGCTTTGATTATTTGAGCTGATGTTCCGTCCTTTTTGATGTTTATTTTTTAAATCGTGGCTGGTAGTATTCTCCTATCAGAAATAAATCTATTGTGGAGATCTGTAACAGTACTAGATCCGTTGTTTGTACAATTATTGAAATCAAGGCATCTTTTCATCCCTTCAAGCAATAGCTTTTACTACAACCATACAAAAATTCATCTACGGGCAATCTTGAGGGTCTTATACACGCCAAATATTTAAAGAATTTTTTTTATTACTATTGGCTCTTTCATGCATGTATGTATCGTACACGTATACATAGTTGAAAGCTAGTGTCTCATTATTCATCAAGATCTGAAGTCCAGAAAAAGGGAAGCTTGTGAGAATTCAATCTGTTTATTAGCTGCTCCCTTATAAATATTAGATACTTTACACTTATTAGATATTTCCTTGATATAAATAGATACTTCATTTTCATATATAACTATATAACCTAATAAGATCCTCCTTAATACAAATAAATACTCCCTTATTATAAATAAATACTCTCTTGAACTTATTAATTTCTTAGAGTGATTAGTTACTCACATAAATTGTTCATTTGAACTTATTAGATACTTCTTGAAACTCATTAGTTACTCGCTTACCATAAATTATATTAACAAAACATAAATGAAAATATTATTTGACACTTCCTTAATGGATATTATATACTTCTTAGCATGGTTCTGAAACTCGGACTGTTGGTAAAAGGAGTTGAATCGGATGACTCGGAAAAACTCGGGTGATTCGGATCGAAACTCGGATTTTCATATAAAATAATTTTAATATCTTTAAAAATCAGAAAAAATAAGAAAAAATTTAGAAACAATTATTTTTTCATGATTAAGTTAATAAATCGAATATTAGAAGCATAAAACCAACTAAAATAAAATTTAATATAATAATTGAAGTAGCATGACATTTCAAATTTTGTAGAAATTAAATTTTATATCAATTAAATTGAGATTTCATAATTAATAAAAATAAATTTTGTGAAAAATAATTTGTTAATGAATATAATTTTTTTAATACACCTTAATATATCGGATAGAATTGTAAAGAATGAAATTTCCAATTTTTGTATGTCTTTCGATCGACTTTTCGATTAAAAACCATTTTCTTTTGAAATTATTTCACTTTTGAATAATCTGGGCCGTTGATCTAATTTAAAATAGAAAAGAAGGAAATGGAAATATCCAGTTGACCCTTTCCCTTCCTTTCTTCTTCCCCGTACCCACCACTCGCCTCACTCTAGTTTGTACGGAAGGGTTGAAATTCCCTCACAGAGAGACTCCATGGTGCCGCCTATTGCTTTTTTCAGCCTATCAACACAATTTCGCGGCCCTACCACCTAATCTATGTTGCATGTATTCGTTCTTTTCTCTCCATGGATGAAAAAGGACCATGAATGGTGACCTCCACCAAATCCGCTCCAACTCGGTAAAAATCGGATCGGCGGCCGCCGATTCTGAGTAGACTCGCCGAGTTTTTAAACCATGCTTCTTAGTATACGGTATTGTTTGACTCTATTTTATGGTGCCAAGTTTGCGAAATAATTGAATAATTTCATGGCCAATAAAATCAAAGAGTTTGGAAATTCATGGAAAATAGCAAATGAGCTCCAAAAATCATGAAAAAATACCCAAAAATCAAGGATAAGTCAAGGAAAATTATGGTGCAAAAAGGAGGTTCAGAAGCTTGGTGGAAGTCCCATTTTATGCAAGAAGGACCCTCATCTTGGAGAAAATAAATAAAAATAATCGGAGGGTCATTTCAAAAAAACTTTGAAACCATTTGATCCTAAGTAATTCCCTGAGGCTGCACGTGAAATTTGGTACAGAAATTCCAAAGATAAGGGCTCTAAATAATTATTTTAGTTTCAACAATCATGAAATACACAAGAAATTGGATTAAATGGAGAGCACCAGTGAAAGGAAATGGAGAAAAGCTAGACGCCATTTTGAATCTCCCTCCGTACAGTAGAGAGGATAGTGGCTGCGCTTGTTCCGTCGTAGACCCAAAACTGACCAGATGAAAAGTGAAGCGCGGTGTACAGAAGACCATGTGCACCCGGAGAAAGAGCAACAAATGTCGCTGGGGATTTCGCTAGGCAGCCTCTTCGTCAAATAAAAGAGAAGTACACCCGGTGTGCTAAAAACAAAGAGAAGTCAAAACCATGGGCCCCAATAGGAAGTGACTCGGTACACCGTGTGCCGTGAGTAGCCAAAACAGAGAAAGAAAGGAGAAGGGAAACACTCAACAGAATTCGTTGAGGAAAGTGAGAGGCGTAACCGCCGGGCTCCAAACGAGGTTCACTGAACCTAGACGGAAAGGAAGCTGGGGTCTTCGCCTATATAAGCACCAAGCCAAGAGAAGAAAGGGGCGGCTAACAGATTTACTCAGAAATCGACACAACACACCAAGAAATCAAGAGGGAAAGAGAGATAGGAGATAGGCATTTCATAGAACACTTGATAGGTTAAAGAGAGGAGAGGAATTTCTTGTAAGAAGCTTCAAAGAAACAGCTTAGAAAGGTATATTAGGTGATGGTAAGCTCGATTTTGTAAATATTTGGTTGTAATTTGCATCAGAATTGTGGAATTTTGAAGAAATATCGATTAATTTTGATTCTTTCGCGGTTTAGATTTCTTTATCGAATTTCTTGATTTCTAGATTGATAATCTGTCAATTAGATCGTCTGAACTCTTCCTCTCTCTCGTTATGATAGCTAGATTTGAGAGTTTAAGCTATAGTTTCTATAGTCTTAGACAATCAGCTCATAGGATCGGTGAATCGTTTAACTTTCATGTCGATTTCGGTTCTGGTTCTTCTTCATGTCGTGTGTACATGCTTGCCTTGTGTTCTTGGAGCTTAGACCATGGTTTCCTTGGTTCTAGGCGATTAAGTGAAGTAAGTTTAGCAATTGTACAGAATTAAAGATCGATGCTTAAATTCGGATAGGCGTTTCTTTCATTCTTTTCCGTTTCTTGAATATTTCACTTCTTCCTAATGGTTTATGCTGAGGTTTCCTCAGAGATAGACTGAAGAGAAGTTGATTAGGTTATACACGAGCTTAGGCCATGGTTTCCTTGGTGCTAGGCGATTAGCTAAAATGAATTTCGTAATTGTATAGAAATTAAGAATCGACATTTAAATTCCGATGTGCTTCTCTCTTTCTTCCTCTTTCTTTCTACTCTCTGACCTTCCTTCACCTCTTTTCACACGGTTTATGCTGAGGTTTCCTCAGATATAGACTGAGAAGAGGTGGCTTAACTTGAGGCTATGCTCATGTTAGGCGATTCATGGCTTAAGTTGAGGTTTCCTCTTCTTTAGGCCCAGATTTCTGCAATTTGAGTTGTAAAAGGCTCAAATTGAGGAATCTATTGTATATTTGTAGATATCTAAACGTTGTGCTGCCCAAATTTTATTAGAGGATCCATAGGTTTAGGTTAGATTGTGAATACGAGATTAAGTATAAATTCTGGTGTCATTTGTTAAGAACTGAAATTAGGAGGGTTCAAATGCCTAATTCTATCTTTGAAAGATATTCTTATTGCCTCTGACCTGATTTGAAACTTTATTTCTTTTCTGGTGATCTACTTCATATTGCATATGATTCTAGGATTTCTGTTTAAGTAAAAGGTATGGAGTTTCTATGTACTTTTCATAAGTATAGTTAACAGGTGATGTAAGAGTACAGAACGAGCATAGGAGCATTTTCTGAATGTCATTGTATTCATGAAGACTAATTGTTAAAGCCCATTTTTATTTTAATCATAATTGCAAATTGAATCATGGACCAATTGGTAAATGTGAATATGAGCATTGTTATGTACAGATATGGTTATTGTTATTTTGTCACCTGTTGCCATCACTTTGTACCTATCGTTATGCTATCCAGTCAAACCAAAACCAGATTTCATCAGGATTAAATTGCATGGATGATAATTGATTATTGATGATTTGTTGGTAAAACCAGTAAAGAATTATATAAGAGCAAGTTAACTTGAATTGCTGAGTCAAAACACTCAAAGTGAATAGCATCTCGTTAAGTTCACTCCATCGGAATTGATCCCTGTGTCTCCCTTTCTAAACTGAATTTGTTTAAGGCCTTATGTGGTTTACTGTATGAAGTAGAAGTGTGATTTAACTCGATATAACAAACCAAACTGAATAGGAAGACCCAATATTGTGAGAGCTAGCACGTGTAAGTCAAAGAGTAAATCCCAAATTAGCATAAAAAAAAAGTGTAATAAATATGACCAATTATGGTGTGTCGTGATAATAATTGCATATAAAAATCACTTTAAGTCTCTTTGGTACTATTTACTTCTCACCTGTACCAGCCCTCTTCTCTGTTGTACCAACATTTGGTCTTGTCATTAGATTAGGTAAAAGCAACGTAATTAAACTAGACCCTCATATTCTCTTATGCCTCGCAATATTAATCGATCTAGTCTTAATCATTATAGCAATGTCAGCAGTCAGAAATACAAAAATAAAACTTATAGGGACTGAATCGAAGAACCGCTTGTCACTAATTGTGTAGGACAACGCAACGAAAACAGAAATCACCATTGTTGTCTCCTCGGTCTCACGATGCTGCCAAGCTCTTTCCCTGAAATTGCGATGGCCGAAATCGCTATCGGATGTAAGCCTGTGAGCCATTGAAGCGCGCATCCTCCGTTCGAACTCAGCGCCTCTCTCTGCCGGATTTTCTATGGCAAACGGGTCACAGGAGTTGTCGGACACCCATTTCACGAAATTCGTTTAAAAGATAAAGAATAAAAGTTAAAAATAACGGCCCATTAAGAACCAAGCCTGATAAAAGAAAAGGCCCAAAGATGGAAATTAATCGAAGCCCAACGAAAGTTGCTCGCCACCCTACCAAGTTCAGTCAGCAAACACCTCAGACTCTCCTGATGACGTGGCCCAATCAGAATTCGCCAAATCAGCAGAAACTTTAAAAATTCATTAAAAATATTATACAACTCAGAAAAATACAAATAAAATATCCATAAAATTTTAAAAATCAAAATAAACTAAATTCACTGATACGTTGATATGAAATTGTGTCAAAGTAGTGGTCTTTTGTATTTTTGAAGTATTTTTACTATAAAAAATGAATTCCATATAATATGTTCCTTTAAACAAATTTCTTAAATACTTCCAAAATAAAAAAAAAAAAGATTTCAAATATGTTATTTTCAAAGATAAATATTTTTCAAGTATAAATACTTTCAAAATCATAAAGAAATCGAAATAATAAACTTACTAAATATCGTTTAATAAAATTTTCAAAATCAAAACTTAAATATCTTCAAATAGCAAATGATTTCATGATCAATATTTTCAAAAGTAAAATATCTTCAAAGCAAATATCTTCAAAACTATAGAAAAATGAATTTCTAAAACCCAAAAGTATAAAAGGTCAAAGTGAATAAAAACTATAAACTTACCAATATCCAAAGAGAAACGTCAGAAAGTTAAAAAGACAAAACACGAAACCCAAAGTCATAGCCGAAACCTCTTCATTTGAGGAAAAGTCCCTCGCTAGAGTTGAGATCAACCTCAGATGATTTGAAATTGAATTTTTATCAAATGACCCCCATGTCTGAAGAACTCAATTTTGTTCTCATAAGAAGCCGCTAAAGGGCTCGAGAACCAACTCTTATTAAGAAGGCTGTCCAAGAGGCCCCTAGGGTTGTAAAAGAACCAACTCTCCTTAAGAAGGTCACTGAATGACCCCGAGGGTTGTAAAAGAAACAATTCTTGTTAAGAAGGTCACCTAAGGACCCCTAGAATTGTATTATTTTGTTCTTATAAGAAGCCGCTAACGGGCCCGAGAACCAACTCTTATTAAGAAGGCCACCCAAGAGGCCCCTAGGGTTGTAAAAGAACCAACTCTCTTGAAGAAGGTCATTGAAGGACCCCGAGGGTTGTAAAAGAACCAATTCTTGTTAAGAAGACTGCTGAAAGGTCCCTAGAATTGTATCCTTCTGTTCTCGCAAGAAGCCGCTAACGGACCTGAGAACCAACTCTTATTAAGAAGGCCGCCTAAGAGGCCTCTAGGGTTGTAAAAGAACCAACTCTTATTAAGAAGGCTGCCCAAGAGGCCCCTAGGGTTGTAAAAGAACCAACTTTCACAAGAAGGCCGCCTAAGAGGCTCCGAAGGTTGTAAAACTCCTCTCGTTCCTACAAGAAGGTCATCCGTTGTCCCAGGAACCCACTCTCATAAGAAAGCCAGCCGTTGCCCCGAGTGCCGTTAAACAATTTCGATCGATTTTAAACAATCTAAAGTGACTTTAAAACAACTTTAAACAAATATAAAGAATTTTAAACAACTTTAATCAACTTCAGACAACCTTAAAATGACTTTGAATGACTCCAAGACGACTTCGTGTGAAGGAACACTTTTTTTCGAGCCAAAACCAAAACTAGATTCTTTAGAAGTATAGAAGTTCCTTAATTGAGTCCCGTCAATTAGGTCTGGTACCATCAATTAAGTCACTTTAAGAAGCGATTCTTCCTAGCCCATTATGTATTTTCTTTAGACCCCTTAATCAGAGGTTCCCGTAGGCAACTACGGGGTAATTAACAATAGGGGCTTGCGCCTATTGGAAAGAAAGGACCCGCGAAATTAAGAAACCCTCGTAAGAAGCGACTCTTGTTCTGGTTCTGTTGTTGCTAAGAGATACTCAGCGCAGAGATCGAACCTTAAGGGGGGTGAATCTAAGACTTATTCTAATTTCTCGAGGAAACCCTTTCATTCTTCGAGGGATGACTAAAAAGTCCACACAGGTATATACTCCATTTCTCTGATATATTATTACAATTTATATCTACTCTTTTTTATTGCATTGATCAGAGGAGAGATGGATTGATAGTGAGAGAGTAGAGCAAATGAAGGAAATGGAGGGTGAGGAGAAGGGAAATGCGAATAATTAGGACGAAGAAGAGGGAAATGGAAAGTGGAAGGGGAAGAGGAGGGAGAGAGTAAATGATAAGATGAGCGATGGGGGGACAAGGGGCGCACGAGTAGACAAGGAGCGCATGAGTGGATAGGGACGCGCGTTAGTGATGGAAGGTGGGTGAGGGGAATGACGCGGAGGAAAAGGGGCACGGAAGGTAGGGTGGGGTGAGGGAGGAGCAAAGAGAGGACGGAAGCAATGGGGGAGAGGGGAGGAGAGCGGAAATGAAAAGTGCGCAGAGTCTGATTGTTTGATTGCGTAGTCTATTGATTGCGTAGAGTAATTTCCATTTTGAATGGTTTTAAAAAGAATTTCTAATTTTTTTAGGTTTTTTTGAAACATCGGGATGGGTCATGTCCACTTTAACTAGTATATAGTTCCGCCCTAGAGGCAACATGCGCCAAAGAAAAAACAAAACAAAAACTCATAACTCATAAGCATAGAAATTTTATGAAAGTAAAAAAAAAATAACTAAACCACGAACAAGTTTTGGCACCTCACCAATTCAAGTTTGGGCATCCAACATTTTTTTAAATTAAACTACTATGAAAACTAATAGCTGGAGTTTAATTTTTATAAAACAAAGTCTGAGCAAGTGTCCATGATTGCTCCTACATGGCTCCGCCACTGATCATCTGTTTTGGTGTATATTGCAACGCCAAAAATCTATATTTTTCTTTCTATTTGTACTTGAAATGATGAAATGGCTTAGTTATAATATACCAAAGTTATTGACTATGCAAAAGCAAATCAAAATTCAATTTAATGATCAACATGGTATAAATTTGGAATGGCCTACAAATTAATTTGCCAAAAACAAACTGTACAGTATTTGATCTGGGTACTGCTGAACACGATTTTGTTATTGTGATATAGCCCTCGTTTAACTTGCCGATCAAAACCAACAGGCACCAACTAAATAATTTTACTTTTCAGCCTTTAAGTCTCCATAAATGGATTATATGATCTTGCGTTGAATTTGATTGTAGTCGGTGACTCGGTGTAAATGAATCCTACAAACTACTAAGGGAAGAAATATATATATAATTTTTGACTAAATGATTTGCTTGGTTTTTTATCCGTTTTGTCATCTCGATGAAATAAGCAGACAAAATATTAGTTGTATGGATTATCTGTGAACAAACCCCTCAAAGAGCACAGATTCCTGAAGATGTCCCTGAATTGTTTCTTCTTTGGGGTACAATAAACACTGTGGCTTGAGAAAGCGACGATTAGACAATGGCTGAGCAAAGGTGCCTGCAGGCTGCAGCATTAGTCAAGCTTCAGAAACAACGGTATGTATCATGTCAAAGTTATAAGGGAAAAGAGGACATACCATCGTTAGAACTTAGAATAAGATAGTGTGCTTTGGGTGTCCAAAGCGGTTTGGTAAATTAGTTTTAACTTTCAAGCTTTAACCGAATAAAATTTACTTTAATTAAAATGGCTCAGATATTCCATTTATTAAATTTGATTCATTTCAAAATAATAAAAGTTTGTATTTTGATTTATCATTTGATTATGATGATTAAAAATCAAATAAACCAAACTATAATAACTATTAGTAATGTTATATAATAATTATAATATTACACACATTACTATATCAGTTTTTTTCTAGTCTAAAACATTTTTATGCATTGAGCTTTCCATATTGATTTATTTTAACTGAATTAATCGAACTAAAATTCTGCTTATTTGATTATGTTTAGTATTTCGGTTGGTGAAATTGTTTAACTAATTTAACATATTTTAATGTATCCAAATAAAATTTAATTATACAAATCTAGGTTAGTTTAAACCTAATCAACAGACCGAGATACTCTAACATAGCTGGCTTGATTACGTATAAAAATAAGGCACCGTATAGAATAGCACAAGCAAACATGCGAGCTATAGTGTCACAAAAGACACGCCATGTAAGAAAATTGTCCTTTTTCTTGACCGATTATTTGTTTTGAAGTCGAACCTGTCACAACTAAAAAACTAAAAACAAAAATATACTTGATTTCGGTGTCGGGTCCACTTCGTCTCCCTCTATATGGAACTTCAGATTTCCCGAGACTTTCATATATTTCTCTATGTAGTGGGTCACTGACAGGACATGCTCACAAGAAATAACCTTATAGCAATAGCCTCTACTAAGCCAGTTTACACTGTAACCTCTAATGCCGCCTACCCACCAGACCAACACAGGCTCTGTGCCCCACGCAGTAACTTGACTTTACTTTAAGGTGGTATTAAACTATGTTCAAGTTTTTCAATTTTTGGCATTAAATTTTTTGTTTATGGTAAGATACCATAAATTTGAAAACTATGGAATACACCGTTTGTTTCCTTGCCAAAGGAAAGAAAGCCCCTAAACCCCAACCAACTCAAAGCTAAGTATCTATCTCTTTCTTTCTCAAAGCCTCTCTCTCTCCCATGGAGATTTCGCAAAATCAGAGGTAGGGTACCAATATAACACCTGTACCTATTAAATGTCCACTAGCTTGTAAAGGGTCGAGAGCAAAGGAAAAGAAAGCAAGAAGGTAGGAAAAAAGTTGGGTTACTCTTTGAAAGCAGAGTAAGTGGAGGTAGACATTATCTCTACGAAAGATCTAGTCGTTTACCTTTGAAAACTCGGCTTCTTTCTTCGTCACAGGTTTCTTTTTTCTATATCCCCCTTGAATCTTCTGAAAATTCACCTGAAGTCAAGAACTTGTTGAAAACTTGTAGTTTTTTTCTAGCTCCTTCGTTTAGTTGGTTTGGAGGGGAACAATTTAATCTTAACCTTACAAAAAGAAGCTTCAAATGAATTGTAATTTTCATCAAGTTCAACTAAGGAGATGGTATCTGTAGCCTATTTACCAAGTACCAAATTTCTGTTCAACTCCCGAAATCTCAAAATTCAAGATGGGTTTTCTTTCCAGAGAGACATGGTACCTGTACCGGTACCATACCAATCAGCCCAAATCTCGCCACCTCCACCCGTACCGACCCAAGCAACAGAGGCCTCTTCTCCAAGCAGTAAAATCAGTCCTGCTGTGCTCTTCATAATTGTAATTCTAGCTGTAATTTTCTTCATCTCTGGTCTATTACACCTCCTTGTGAGATTTATAATCAGAAAGCACCCACAAAACCCGTCATCCATTTCTGATCAAAACCAGCAAACTGAGATTTCGGGCTCAGAGGCGCTACAGAGGCAGCTGCAACAGTTGTTTCACCTACATGATTCAGGTTTAGATCAAGCATTTATTGATGCACTGCCTGTTTTCCTATACAAGGAGATCGTGGGGGCCAAGGAACCGTTTGACTGTGCCGTATGTCTATGTGAGTTCTCCGACGAAGATAAATTGAGACTCTTACCCCTATGTGGCCATGCATTTCATTTAAACTGCATTGATACATGGCTGCTTTCGAACTCTACCTGCCCCCTTTGTAGAGGTGCTCTATTTGTGCCAGGTTTGACAATTGAAAACCCAGTATTTGAATTTGAAGATTTAATGGAGGAAGGGAGGTTGTCGTGTAGTAGAGATAATGGGTTTTCCTTATCAGCTAGAAAATCAAGTGAGGTTGATGTAACAAGGATAGGAGAGAAATTGGTTCTCCCGGTACGGCTTGGTAAGTTCAGAAACATAAACAAGAGGGACAGCGGTGAAGGTCAAGATGTGAATGGAAATTCAAATTCGAATGGGGTTGTGAAGAGAGAAGAAGGAGAGAGTAGTAGTAGCAATTTGGATGCCAGGCGGTGTTATTCCATGGGGTCGTACCAGTATGTGCTAGGTGATGCCAATCTGAAAGTTTCTCTTTGTACCGAGTCAAAGAGGTTTGGGGATGCTGGTACCAAGGGGGTGCCAAGGTTAAAGGGTGTAAATGTAAACAGTGTGACGAATGATTGTACGGAGGGGAAAAAAATAAGTGCAAGCAGTAAAGGTGAGAGCTTCTCAGTCTCTAAAATATGGCAATGGTCAAATAATAAAGGGAAAATGCCAGTAATTTCTACAGAAATCTCATCTATGGACAATTCAAGCTTGGCTTCAATGAGGCGGAGTCTTGGTGATACATGAAAATACGGAGATCATTTGGTAAACTTTAAATGCTGTTATTTTTGCTTTTAGTTTATTTGGTAGTGGTGGGTATATTATGTTTATTTATTAAACATAGATAATTTTTTTTGTCTAAGATAAATCTTTCTAGGAGAACTTTCTTTTGTTTCATGCGTTGAAAGCTTCTTGTCCCAGTAGCCGGTCAGAAAAATGTCTAAAATTACTCCTTTATTTAAACAACAGAGAGTGCTAAATTTTTAACACAAGCAGCATTTGAAGCATAAAATATCAAGCTACAAAGCATATAAGTTTATTTCCTTATTTGTTTCTTTTGATTTATAAATATTAATTATTTGTCTGCCTAGGATAGGTTAGTAAGAAGAAAAACAACAAGGCTAATTTTTTGCGTTTTCAAGGGGCTGTCTTAGCTGGAGTTGCTAGTAAGTCTGGTATAGTATCTCATTTCAGTCTGGAGAGGGGAATTCATTATTTCTTTATGACAAAATTAGCAAATCCGCAACTATTATTCTGAGAATCAACAAACGGAAACCTATTATGTCTGGATTATTGTCCGGATTGATGGATTTGTGGATTTCATGGGTCCTAACTTATTAAAAATGCGAAGATGCTCTTTTGACAGAGAAACCTATTATGATATTGATTTAAAAATTATTTGGAGTTTAGCTTGTGCATGTGCCCCTGCATGTGAAGTTGCGAAATACCTTCATCCTTCAATCTAGTTATGGAGGCTGAAAGGTTGTCACTTGTCAGATTTATCCCAGCAATCAAACAACAAAAGAGACATGTTGTAGAGTAGTAACAAAAAGATCTCAAGTTTAGCTATTACAGGAGTTTAGGTGTAACTTTCCTTTTGCATTATACCAGTATAGTGATTTATCTACTTTCGTGGGATATAGGGTCCTTTACAGATTGGGTGCTTCTCTGTGATTTAGTCTCTTTCAAGCAACAAACATGGGAATTAAGAAGAAAAAGGCATAAAGTAAGTGAAAATAGTTTACTTGTATTGTGGGTTTTAACTTTTAAAATGGTAAAGGTAGACAGCATTGATTAGAAGCACATTTTGTTGTTCTTGAAAATAGAATGTTTCGTTGACTAGTTAAATAGATTTTTGAAAAACAAGAGGTGGCTCTTGAGACCATCCAAACGCACTTTGTCAACTTGTAAAACCACTTTGGTAGACTGAGCTAAGCGGAATGATATCCTTCATCACAACCATCCGATCAATGATGAATGCCCTATGGTTAATATCGAAGCTGTACGGCTCGTAAATCTTAACTATCAGACGGTTGTGATGAATAGAACGAACTCTAGAAGGATACGAATCCTGAGCTAAGCACGTTGGTCTTTCTCGTATCTTATTTATGCAGTACATGTAAAATTAATCAATTAAGAGACAAATGACAAAAAGAAGTGTAAGAAAAGTACCCATCTTAACATACTAAGACAATAGTTGCAAGGTTTATTATTTATTTATTGGGTTTTAAAGTTGCTAGTTTGTATAACTTAAAAATAAAAATAACTGGATTTGGTGCAATTGAGAGTTAGCCGGCCTAAAGATGCCTGTCTATATATTAGAATACAATTCTACTGAGTCGAAATCCAAATACCATGGCAACTTTTATTTTCTTTTGTTCCTTTTTTTCTCGTTTTCGAGCACTTTCTTGAAAAGTGGTAACTTTAAGGAACAATCTTTCGCATTCCACCAGATCCTTTTCTTATCTCTTTTATCATTCTCTCCTTGCTTTATATCAGGAATCTTAAAATTTTTCCTCTGCCCAAATAGAAAAGAGAGAGTGAGTGGGACAAATCGATTGTTTTGCTAGTTGGTTTGACCCCCAGGAGAACCATTCATTTACCTCTCTTTTGGTTTTCCTCGTCAAATCCTTTTTGTTCTCAGAACATGTTGTGCTTCAATTGATTATTATTTTGAAATAGATAGTTTGAATGGTAGTTCTAACTCCTATGTGTATTGTAATGGCAACATATAGTTCGACAATTATTTTTCTAATTGTAATTTGTTTGGAAAATTTTTTTAATGAAATGGATAAGGCAAACAAATTTCACATATTTACTTTTTAATGAATACTTGAATTCACGACTCTTTATAAATCATTTTATTACTTTGTCGGTTGAGCTGATATATTTGCATGTAAAATTACTATAGAAATAAAAAAAATAAAAAAAAAAAAACAAGCGACAGAACAAATTCTAATGGGATGGAAAACCAAAGTACAGGAGAAGTAGCTCTGCTGCAGTGCTGTGTGCTTTATTATTATGCAAACATGATTGACTTATCATGGATCCAGGATTGGCCACACCACAACGCCGCTTGTCTTTCTTTTCTTGGACCTTGTTTTTTCTCTGTCAAAGAAATTTATATTTAAAAAACAACGAACTTGCCGTTGTGATAGCTTTGTTTTTGTAGTTTGTGTTGACTGCTCTGGGAAGAGTGATGGTCTTGTGATCCTTATATTTAATTATTAGATGATAAAGGAATAAATAGAAGTATAACAAGTTGATACATTTCTTGTACTTCGATCATCATCACTGCAATTATATAAACAAATAATCACGGGGTATATCCTAATTAATATTATATTATTACCTTGAGATTGCGAAATGGACATGGGTACCTGTAACCTGTACTCACAAGCTAATCTGGATCAAAATGGAATAATTCCTCATTTCCAATCCAAATGTAGGAGTAGGATCTCAAGATGCAGTTAATTTGCAACACCAAAAAATTTGTGTATCTAAAACCTTTCTATTTTTCTAAGCGCACGCTTTTGTTTCTTCCCATGTTCTTCTTGCTCTAGGGAATCGAGTTTCTTTCTATAGCTTTAAGTCAGACGTTCCAAGTCTCCATGAAAGTTCAATCATTTATTTTCTCATAATTACAAGGGTATAGGCAATTAGGCATGAAATGTTTCTAAAGTACGATTGTAAAAAAAAAAAAAAAAAAAAAACATTGTTTTTCATCTCTAATTAATATACGAGGATTTTCTTTTTAAGACTTAATTCAAAGGATCAAACAGAAACTGTACCAGATCAGAAGCACTCAATATCATTTGGACATGTGCAAATAAGAACAAGCAAGACAGAATCACTATAATTTTCTCAAATATGAATTTTCGGGCCAATTAGATGCATGCATCATAACGCATAGAGATGCATGCACCATGATGCATAATATTGCCCCAAAAGATTTAAAATATTTAGGCCCCAACAATACAGGGACTTTGCAATTATTGAAAATGGAGCCCTTTTAAACAATGAGGGTGATAAAATGGAGTGGGTTTTTGTATTGCATTAAAGAAAAATGAAGATCTGTGAGTTCTAGTTGTCATGGCTGAGAGTTATTGTCATTTTTCCCAATAAAAGTATCTTATAAAAGGATTGTTTAGGAATAAATTGAGTCTGATGTGAAACGATAGAACCTGGCTAACTATTGAAACTAGCCGAATCCGTAAAAGCAATGATCTTTTTTTTTTTAGGTTGGATCCGGAAAGGAATGATAATGCTTCTTTATTGACTAGAAGAGGAAGTGGAGACTGGAGAGTGCTCTGAGTGGGCTAAGATGAAGGCCTTTGGAATACTTTTCTTATCCCGCTTTGTTTGCAGAATATAATAACAATATTATATATTTATAAAAGATAATATTATGTCCGAAATTTGAATGCACATGTTGATATCTGTTATAAGAATGCCAGCGTTCAAAATGTTAAATGAAGATTTTTGAATTATTTATGTCCTTGGAAGACCATATTAGAGATGTAGAATAAAATTAATAGTAAGTACATCTCTGTGCTTATATGATACATTGTATAGTAGTGTATGCTATATCTGGTATACAATTATTCTATATCAGAGCATCGATATTACACTTTGTTACGCAACAAAAATAATCCAATTTCATTGCACTCTCTATTTAAACGGATCAATTTAGATTTCGAAGAAGTTCGCTGATTAAATTCTATCATATCCAAGTTCCATGAAATTACTTTATTACAAAACTACGATCATCTCAACTATATGTTATTTTCTCTTGAGACCGGAACAAGTCTGAAGCGATGTAAGCTGACAATTTCGGTCAAATTTGACCAGAATTTAACTTGAAAAGGAACTGACGTGTCTCATTTCTTTGTTGAAACGGAACAAAACCACAATATCAACTGCAAAACAGATTATACAAGCCTGGTTGTGCCTGCTAAGGCATCCAAGGTTTTAACTCCTACGTAAAGTTCTTGCAAAGCATCAAATTTGCACCAATGAATCATTACATTAAGCCACTCACACAAAAATGTGATCAACAGCTAAAGGCTGAAAATAAAGCATACAAATAAGTCAACAATGCTAATTGTAAAACGTGTTTAGTGGTCGCCAACTTACCAATTGTTGAATATGAACAAACTAACATCTCAAGAGAACAAACATCATGCACTCTATAAACGTTTTTCAAGCAGAAGAAAAACTAAATTAATAAATAAATAAAAAGAAACGAAAAGAAAATAAAAGATTACAAAGTACAGGCTACTATTTTCAAAAAGAATCCCCAAACCCTTTATGTAAAACATAACAATTGAATACATTTTCAGTAAAACTGACGGCTGCATATTTCTTGAACTGCTATACAAAATATATAAGGGGAACAAATAATAATGGCCCAAAATCCCAAACTAAGAGTCCTGAATCCCCCCCACCAGGGGATATGAATTGATAATCAGGAAAAAGAGGACAAAAATAGTTTGAAGCGTACAAGCTAGTAACTCGACTCCTGGATCAAACTAAAGACAACAAAGGTGCTGATGGAGTTATGACTACAATCCTGAAGGGAAATTGTTGATCTGACCTTGTTCCTGCTTCTCTTTATTGTTCACTTTGTACGACATCCTTATCCTCATCGCCAAAGGTTTCTTTAGTAAAAAGCAAAACAAAAATGTTATTTTGAAATCTCTCACTGATTGAGTGCTGACAGATTATTAAGCAACTGCACAATTATAAATTTCACTTTTATATTTATCTGAGGAATATAATAAGATTCAAATATATAGTTTATTTTATTTTATTATTGCTAATATTTGTGTGTGTGTGTGTGTGGAGGTGGTGGGGGGGATACCTGTCCATGCTGGGTATTAGTAACAGTGAGGTCTTGTGTAATTGTTCCATTTCCATTGGCTGGAAGAGTATTACTGCTAGCTGGCTTCAGGTGCAACTGTAGAAACTGTAGTTTACAGAACATGATGAGATGATGCTGTTGCCTATAATAACATTTGCAAACAAAAGCTGGGTAAAATGACATATTCAAAATATAAAAGATACCTTGGGAACAGCAGCTTGAAAAATAAAATCGGTATAAGCATTAGATGAGAGATTCGTGAAGGTGGCATGAATCAAGGTGTCTTCTGGTTTTTCTTGCTGCTTTTTAAAGCTGAATGTGATCTTGAGGTTATCGCTCTGGAAGGCTGTGATGGATTTGTTCTCTGGCTTCTCTTCTACTGTTTTGACATAGATGCATATAGTGATACTTTTTTTCTTTATTAAAACTGCTAGTGATTGTAATTGACAAGGTTAGTGAAAACTGAAAAAACTACCTGAGCTAGAAGTCAAAGTCAAAGAATCTATCAGATCAGGTAGAGGTGTTGGCTTAGTTTCTAAGACTGTACCTACAAACCACATCCAATTATTCCACATCTATTAGTAAGCAGAATAATAATGTTGCAAGTAAGAAAAGTAGATAGAGATTACACAAAACTAACTCTTAGTAGTAGTGGTGGGGAAAGGACTAGATGCAGGTGGTCCATTCTGAACTGGAGTGGTTCCAAAATTGAGTAAGTCTATTATATCTGCGCTCACTGTTGGTGCAGACTCACCACCTAATCATATACCAAAAAACAAAAAAGGAAAAAAATTTAGCATGCAGAACAGTTTGTTGATGAAAACAAAATTACATTGGAACCATAAGGAAAAGAAGACAAAGTAGAACCTGATGGCGGTGAACTCGGCAGACCAATGTCAATAAGATCTTTCATAAAGTTGAGAGGATCTGATGTAGTGGTATTAGTAGTAGGTGCAACTGGCGCATCATCAATGTTGAAATCGATGAGATTTGGCATGGAAACTGCAGGAGGCGGCTTAGCAACACCATTCGGTACCTTTATAGCAGACGTGGTTTTGCTATCTCCTGAAAGGGCAGATTTGGAATCACCTGATGCAATTGTTTGTGTGGACCCTGCTCTCTTTGTTAGATAGGAAGCTTCATCTAATACAGGCATCCGCTCGAGCAATGTAGATCTGAATGTATAAAATTTAAAACAAGTTCAGCTTTAAGTTTCCATTAGCTTTCATTTATTAAGATGGCCTAAATGACCCTCAATAACCTCAACTTGCAGTTCAAACAGAAGATAAACAAATAAAAACCAAAGAACTAATAAAGAGCAGCTAACAACTAGGTAGAGGGCAATCCCAACTTTACAATCCTCTATTTACAACTCCTTATATGTAAATATTTGACAGGACAGAAAGAGCCTTTTTACTGACTTGATGCCTGCATGTCTCTGTATAATTGATGCAAACTCGATTGATCTTTGCTGTAGTTCGAGCTCAACATTTCCCTTGTGATGAGTGACAATTTCTTTTACCCTCCTGTTAAGCATTCAAATAACCATTACAATTTTTTATAAAGAAAATAATACAATTATATTTTAAAGTTAACTACAACATACTCTGAGGTAGGAGGGAAGCGGGAGGAGAGCTTCAGGAGAGAAACCAGGCACATAGCTCTGGTTGTAGTATCTGTTGTATGGCGCTTCAAAGCAAGCTCTACCAAATCAATTGCATCAGATTCCGTCACCTGTATAACCCTACTTCAGCAAGTGTTTCTATGGAATACTACACACCCAGTCATCATTCCTATTGTTTTCAAGCGTGACATGACCATGCAAATAAACCTTATACTATATATGATGAACATCTGAATTTGGTGAAGTTCAGCACTCTTATCTCTAATTAAGAAACATGCGTAAGTATCCTCCAGTAAATCGCTATGAAGCTCTCTAAGGCAGGTAAAAAATGAATTCTCGACAACCTCACTCTTCACTTGTACACACAACCAAACAGAAGTAAATATCAGCACTAATCTAGTTTACTTGATCCAGGAAAGAATATTACCTAGAAATAATAGAACAAAAAAGTAACACCATGACATGCCAGAAGCATGATACTAAAACTCACCGTTATCGGTTCTTCTGAATCAAGGCAACCAATATTGTTGACCAGCATTTCCCCATACTCACCAATACACCAGACAGCTACTCGCACTAAGCTTTCCTAATAAATATAATAATTTTTAACAACAGATTGATATTGGATATATCAGCATTGTGATCATTTAGAAGCATAAAAAAATGGAATTGAATCCGGTAGTCATACGGTATGAAGATACCTGTTCAAGGGAAGCTTGTAGTGCTCGGTACAATGACCTCACAGAGTAGCCTTGAAGGTCTGGTGCATTGCTTATAGCAACTATAAGGGCATGCCATACATCGTCTTTCACATAATTTCCAGCCTACAAAATTTACAAAAAATGTTAGGAATATGTTTATTTGACTTCATAAATTTTTCAGAGGTTAGGACAATATAAAAACTAAACAAAAGTATATAATTTTTTATTCAGAAAAAACTGTATCAGTCAGGTGTAAACCAGTATGTAATGATACCAGTGGTGTAGAAACCTCTAGTTGATCAATGAAATTACACTCTCACCTACCAGTGATAATACTTTGAACATATGGTCCAAATACCACAGCTTTTCTTGAGAAAACCTACAGATCATCAAAAAAGAAGAATATGGCATGACTTGACTAAAAATATAGACAGGTAAAAGAGAAATTCTTAGAAATAATTAAAAATCACCACTTACTTCTCCACAATCAAACAAATTTTAGCAGTCAAATCTTCCTTGAAATCGGGATCACTCACTTGAAGATAGTCAATAAGCTGCTTAGTCAAAGGCTTGGCATTAGTGTCATTAACCAGTAAAAACACAAGCTCAAGGGCTCTTTTCCTTATCGAGGCATCTGTGTCCTGAAAATCAAACATGCAAGTGGAAGAAAAAGTAAGATTTTGCAAACAAAAGCAAAAAAAAAAAAAAAAGGAAAAAGAAAAAGAAACTTAGATGATTTCAATACCTTAACACATTCTAGTATTGTAGTTCTGTGTCTCTGGACAGCTTGTGTATCTACTGAAATCACCCTCATCAGTATGTTAAGGGCAACATATCTAAAATGCATCAAATATCACAAAATTAGTAATCGGGCATATTAAATGTAACCACAAAGATAAAAATAAATAAATAAATAAATTTCACCTGATGTTATTATCACGATTTGACAAAAATCTTCCCAAAATATTAATTGCCAGAACGCGTAGACCACTGGTGGCTTCGATACCCATTATTGTCTCCACACACTCATACAAAATGGCATTCCCAGCATTTTTATTTGACTCTGTTTTGGTGGCAACCTGCACAAAGAGACGGAAAAAAATATATAAACCCTATTTTTCTGATGTTTTGAACTTTTAGATGATGAAATAAGCTAAAGAAGAGCAATAACATACCTGTGCAAGAATGTCATTCATAGCTTCACTTGAATCTGCATCTTCCTGACCCAAGATGCGCAACAGCCTGAGCACGCGGATATGAAGAAACGGGTCAGTTATTCCCGCTATATCATACTCAGGTGCATATGAGCTGTTTGACACATCCTTCAGTATACGAACAAGAACATCCGTGCAGTTCTACAATTGTAAAAAATTTCATTAACGATCCTTGAATGGTATTTTAACTTACTCCAAAAGGAAACAAGACTGTGTTTGCAAATTCATGCATATAACTGTTTACCCGTCGAATATGTTCCAGGGCATCTCTGCTGGCCTTGCATAGTTCAGTGCAGAGCTGAACACCTGATATTAAGACTCCATGATGTTTCTCTTTGAGCAAAGAAGCTGCCGGGTACATGATATTTTCCGACAAGTCTGGCACTTTTCTGATAATGCGAATAGAGCACAGAGCAGCCTAAAACCAAAATGCAGATAAGTTCTTTTAGCTGACACAACAAGACAAGTGGATAAGGCCGGTACAGCCTTAAGATACATATCTGAGGCCAATTATGAGCCAAAAAAGTAAATTAATCAGTAAATACCAGTAAATAGCAGCAACGTCAGGGGAATGTTTAGTGACAACTAGATATTTTAGGGAACAATAAAGGCTTGAGAGATGCATTAAAAATCACCTGACAATCTACTGGGAACAAAAAATAGTACTTTGCAACACTTGGGTATGATATTCGAGAAACACAGTAACAGCTAAAAAGACGGAAAGATTCACACCTTCTTTTTAATGTTAGGATCTCTACTGTTAAGTAGCCTTTCCACTTCAGGTGCGAGGTCACGTGCCATTTCAGCTGAGCATATGTTTCCAAGAGCACAAAGTGCAAGGCCCACAATGTACTGGGTTGAATGGTTTAGATCTCTGTGCATCTTGCGTCAAGGTACCAAATGTTGAAAGATAAAAGCATACAAAGACTACTCCATGGACAGGTCACTTGCCCTCACCCCAACACCCCCCCCCCCCCCCCAAACCAACCCTGCTTCCAAATGACAATAATGCACTTTTAAGTATTTCAAACGTTTGATAAAAAAGATTCAACAAGTCAAGAATTGAGTAAGAGCTACTTGACAGGACCTACTATTAACTTGCTATGATATAAAAAAATTAATGATGAAACTAAGATTTTGACAATCAAAGTGAACACGTCATTAGTTGTCAGACCTTACCACTGTAACAATGAACTCTATCTTAGACCTAGAATTAGCCAGCCCTGGTCTGTGTTTAGCTTTTCCCAAGTAATTACATTTTTTTTCTTTGTTCCAGCATAAGACAATTGCTCTAAATTTGGATTGGGATTCTCAGTTTCCAACTTCTCAACCATGCATTGCATTTCATATACCAGATATCTCGGTATTGATTCGACAAACAAAAGGATACTGTTTCAGAGAGTTTGTAACAAGCATGAGAACTTCTTGTCTCTCATCTAGAAGCAACATCAACCCCAAATACCCAATTCTCTTCTCCGGAAAACCTGATGCTGCAATCAATTTGAGGCACTCCATCTGTCCAAAATGGGTTGGATAGCCCAGCATGTGAATAAACATGAGCTTTGCCAGGTTTCTATGTCTGTAATCCTGGTCATTCTCACTAATTGCCGCACGAATAGCTGCACATTCTTTTCTCACAACCGCACGCTCTTCGGCTGCTGTTTTGCATGCGCGTATGGATCGGATCATGTCCCTGCAATTCAGATTATTCTAAGTGGTGCCAGCAGAAAGCATATTTTGGCAATATCAACTGAAGTGAAGGTATGCTAAGTTGGACTTATGCCGTGATATACACGTGATTTATTACCATGTTTAAGACAAATCAACCATCTACATACTGGTCACTGATAAGAGACTTAACAGTCAAAAGAGTTCTCTTTCTGACAATCTGACAAGTTGTCAATTTAGCCTAACAGGACAATTTCTCAAAAGAAACCAGCTCTCAGCGAGTCTACGATTGGGCACAAGGCACAAGCTAGCCTCCGTATAAGCAAAAATTTGCACATTTTTGGAATCAGAAAGCGAACCTGGATTAATTCTAATAAACAGAAACTGATTTCTTACCTAATTAACGAAGAAAAATTGAAAAAACAAAACAAATCTTACCTGAGCCGGGTACCCGACGAGAAGGGATTCATTGCTAAATCCGTGATGAAGCTCCTCTAGGAATCCACTGAGAAATTGATCGGATCAGTGAGAAACGAAGAGAGATCTGAGGTAAGAGAGAGGATTCAAAAGGTAATCAAATGAAGGGATCGAGGGATCTGAGAGAGACGAGAGAGAAGAGAAGCAGCGAAGGCTGGATGGATCTGAGAAAGAGAGAGAGGTGCTTATTTGCGAATAGCCCCTCTTTTTTCTTTTCTTTTTGTTTTGTTTTTTTTAATAAATTTCAACAAATTGATTAACAGTAGATCTATGTGTAATTAACTAATTCCCATTTAATAACTCCGAGTCCGGGTTAGTTTTCTGCTTATAAATTCTGTGACGTATTCTATCGTCGGTGTGGACCCAACTACTTGGAGAAAGAAGAATTGAAGAATGGCCTTTCAATTTTTTTATTTGTTTTTTACATTTTCTTTTAATAATTTTGGGGGAAAAAGTATCTCAACGAAATGGAGAATTGTTTCGTCAGACAGTTTTATTAGGAAAGAAATTGAGCTTACTGAGACGAAATTTTACGTTAGATAAGCAGATGATATTTTTTCTACTATTATAAGTTCGTTGGTAATAAATGATTATTTGAAATTTTGATGGGTAATCGCTTTTCAGTATGATGCAAACTTTAGTAAACTTTTCAGCCTACTAAAGAATTTATTTTTAGGACTTCCTTTTTGAAATTATTGATGGCGGGTCTGTGCAAATGGGAAATAAAAATGGATTCAAATTGCAGCATCTCCCACAACAGAAATAAATTTGTGTCATCCTCCAAAGTTTTGAAATAGAAAAGACAGTTTTGTTAGGAAAGATAATTGGAGTTTTGCTATGGTGAGTCGCGTTCAAAAACTCCTAGATCTGGTTCAAAATGACCGATCCAAACCGTCCAATACGATCTCTCTATTGAAATCTCCATGCAGACCAAATTTTATATTTTTTTGAAATTTTTAAGTATTTTTTTCGGATTTTTAAAAACTGCTATATTTGAACGGTTCAGAACTAATTAGATTAACAATTTTCTAAAATTTTAAAAAAATACTTAAAAATTTCGAAAAAATGTAAAATTTGGTTTGCATGGAGATTTCAATAGGGAGATCATATTGGACGGTTTGAATTGGTCATTTTGAATCATATTTAGGAGTTTTGAGCGCGACTCATAGACCCCCGGTGAGTCGCGACTCACCATAGCAAAACTCAAGATAATTGAGCATTAGTGAGACGAAATATTATGCTAGACAAACAAATATTTTTTTTTTATCATAAGCTCGTTGGTAATAAATGATTATTTAAAATTTTGATGGGTAATCGCTTTTCGGTAAAATGCAAACTTTAGTTGACTTTTTCGCCTACTATAAAAAATTATTTTTGGGACCTCCTTTTTGAAATTATTTATGGCGGGCATGTGTTAAATGGGAAATAAAAATTTATTCAAATTGCAGCATCTCCTACAAACAGAAAAAATAATTTGTGTCATCCTTCAAGGTTTGAAATAGAAACGAGATTGAGATCGGAACTGCTGAAATAGACAAACTTTTAATTATTCATAACAAAATTCAAAATCACAATTTGAGGTAATCAACTGATAAGAACTCGCATGGTGGCATCCCGTTGTCATACTTTGCAATATAGCCTAAACTCAGAATTTTTTTATGGTTAAAATATCTAACATTTTATTTAGTTCAATACCTTATTCCTCACAAAAAAAAAAAGTCATTGGAAAAAAATAAGAATATTTTGACAGTCCTTGAAATTATTTTTTAAAATAAATAGAGGTTCGTTCTACCACTTTTCAGTAAAAAATAAAAAATTAAAATGCTTATTATCGGCTTTAAAACCAGCATATCCAAAAAACACAAAGCAAAAAAATAATAAATAAATAAAAAATAACTAACGTCAGCACTGGTACCAAAACCCACAGTACCAGTGTTGATAGTCCTAGAATGAGAAATGATTATATAGTTCTGTAATATGGTTCAAAAAAGATTTTGAAGATGAGAGTCGACCCCTGTTCCCGGTTAACTCCTCTCCCTCTCCATTAATGCCTGCCTCCTCTACTCTCATTGATTGCTCCTCTACCCTCATTGAATGCTCCTCTCTCTTGAGTCTACTGTGACTAGCCTCATTTACTTCCCTATCCCAACTGATTTCCTTGATTCCCACTGCTATTAGCCTCCTTCTTCCTCATCCTTTTCTGACATCTGTACGGTAACCTCTTTTACTCATTTTCCTCAATGTCTACCCCTTACCCTTTCCGGCTGCAGCGCAGATGCGTCCTCCATGTCAACCTGCCGACGGACAACACCTTTGACGCTATTTCTGAGGACCTCACACATACCTTACTCCTGACCCACAGAGGCTCTAATCGGATCATGACAGTAGATGAGATCCAGCAATACCTTGCTACCAGGTATGGTGGAGTTCCTTCAGACTACCCCATTCAGCGCCCCTCCAATGTCCAATTTCTGATTCAATTTCCCTATTACTTAGACATGAGGGTAGTTATTCAGGCGATTCAACCTTGGGGGACGCAGGCTGGGTTCAATATTACACCTTATGCTCCTACATGGAATCACCTTTACTCCATCACCTACTTGGTCTGCATCAAAATCCTCAACTACCCGTTGGAATTCTGGGATAGGTACTTCCTTGATTGGGTAGTCTCTGGGTTTGGTGTCATTTCTGAAGTCCTCCCGACCGATGATAGGGGTCTGGACAGGGCGTCGCTCAACCTCTGGATCGAGTGTAGGGACCCCCTTGCAATCCCGGAAAGCCTCATTCTAGACTTCTGGACTAAATGGTGTCAATGTCCTGTGCTGGTTCAAACCTGGCGCCTCCCGAACAGCCCGCCTCCACTGCCTCCAGGGCCGCCCCCTCCACCGGCCAGTCCGGATTCGGATAGTGACTCCAACCGGGGCACTCGTTCTACACCTTTCCAGATGCTTGTTAGGTACCATCGAAGGTACTTAGGTGCACTTAGCCACCGTGGGGCTATTGCCGGAAACACTGATGTGCTATCTGCCTCCTCACAGAGTAATACTAGGAGGCGGTCCTTGGGGCCCTGTTTTAGACCGGGTCTATTTGGTGAAATTAATCCAAACCATTCCCAAATTGCCGACCCCACTTCAAGGAAGAAACCTGCTATTGCTTTAATTCCTCCTGCTAACCTAGTGCATAGAATAGGGGGTCTCATCCTGATTACTGTTGGCAAAGTACCCATGTGTCTTAATCTCTCTTCAATGACTCCTCTGAACGGCTTTGGGAAAAACAACAAGCTTATACCCCTGAATGTTTCTCTGTCACACCTTTATCCTCTACTACAAGGAAATTGAATGTTCCTTCTCTCAAGGATCCAATCCCTCATCACATTAACTTATGTACCCCTACTGTCACTCCTAACTTGTCCCCTATGTCACCTTCTAAGGAGCCTAGAACTTTGAGTAACTCACACCCCCCACTCTTACCCATCCCCAACAGCTCTCTGTGCACTTCTCCCCACAAGCAACAGTATCGTACCTTCTCTCTTCTCCCCACACCTGGTTTTGCTCCTGGCTCCCCAAACCCTAATTCCACCATGAATCTTGGCGATGAGGAATTCGTGGCTAGGTTTCTCCCTGCCTCTGCCGCTACTGCAAATAGCTCACATATGGTACTTGCTGCCACTCAAGTGCAGAATATTGACTGGTCACTCTGTGTGCTGGTCAAGGTGGTTGCTAACAGAGTTTCTTCGGACACTGATGTCTATAACCAGCTAATCAGAGCATGGAGGTTGCCGGGCCAGCCAAAATTCACCCCTCGAGGGAAGGGTCTCTTCCTGGTGGAACTTCACATTCGTGCTGACCTTAATGTTGTGCTTGATGGGGCCCCTTGGAATGTGTTCTCTAACCTGGCTGTAGTAGGTCAACTGACTGGTCCCTACTGTCAGTTAGAGACGGCTATCACCCACTTCTGCACTTGGATCCAGGTTCACAATATAGAACCTGAGATGCTCTCGGTAGATACTGTACAGGGTCTCCTTAAAGGCACAGCCATGGTCCTCTTTCCCCCACTGCCTGCCTCCTCAGCGGGCCGTCGCTACACTAGAATTAGAGCCCGCCTTGGCACTGTGGCTCCACTTCTAGATAGAGCCCAGCTAATGCTTCCTGACGATACTGTCACAGATGTCTTGTTTGTTTATGAAAGAGTCAGGAGGATCTGCACCTTCTGTGGCTCTATTGGTCATGATGTCACTTCATGCCAAGACTGGTTACGACTCACCAGACTCGCCTTTGATCCAAGATTCGCCCATATCCCTGAGCTTCAAGAGGCTATCAACAAGCGACTGGGTTCTTGGATGATGTGTAGCTCCCAGCTGCCCTCGCCTTACACTGGTGTTCGCGAGCCGTGTCTGGCCCAGCCGGCGCAACAACAATCCCCCACCCAACCGACATCATCCCCCACCATCCCCATACACACTGTAAACCCAGCCAGATCAGTACCTACTTCAACTGACCCGGCAAGTGAGAACCGACCTCTTCGCCAACTCAATCTGCCTGCCCGACAAACCGCCCCAAACCCAACAAACCAAATGGCAGCTCCAAACAATAGTCCCCAAGCCTCTGTCCTAGGCCTTAACCATCATTCTCTCTCGACCCAGTTTCATTCCTCTCTCCAGACAGCCACTGCTACCCCCAACATGATTCTTGACCCCTTCCACTTGTCACTCCCTAACTCACTCCAAATGCTGGGTTCTCACCTACAGGCAACTCTTCATCATGAATCCTTTACACTTTCCACCGCCTTCCTCACCGAGGAGCAGGGCCCCGTCCCCTATCACACACCTGACCCACCTCTAACCTCTCACCTCCTGTTACAGTTAATGGAAGTTGATGACTCAGACCACCGGGTGCATCATCCTAACAAACGTCCTCGGGAGGCGGCCAATTTGCCGCCTCGCAATCTTATATGAATATTTTTGCCTGGAATTGTTGCGGGAGTGGAGGCCGCGCAACAGTTCCCAATCTGGCTCGTTACCTCCATGCCACGAGAAGCAAAATTGCATTCATTTCTGAAACTCGTGCGAATCGTAAGCAGTCAGAAGAGAGGATTAGGAGATTACCACTTCATCACTCGGTTGTCATTCCCAGTGTAGGCCGCTCAGGAGGGCTGTGGTTGCTATGGAACAATGAGTGAAGGTACAAATTCTTGAACAATCCCATTACTTCATCTTTGCAACTGTGCAAGAGGATGCACTCTCGGTACCTTGGACTCTTGGTGCAATTTACGGAGATCCGCACGACAGAGTCACCGAGTATATTTGGGATCGGGTCGAATACTATGCAAACCACCTCGCTGCCCCTATTTGCATTATTGGTGATCTGAATTCTGTCACTGGCTTACATGAAAAATATGGGGGCTCCTCCAAGGACAAGAGGAAGCACAGGAGATTTCGTGCGATGGCCAACCGAACTCAACTTATTGACTTGGGATACCACGGCTGTGCCTACACCTGGAGCAACAATAGACCTCTCTCATCACTCATCCTCCAGCGCTTGGATAGAGCCATGGCCTCTGCAGATTGGATGACCATGTACCCGACATCTAAGGTGTACCATCTGCCACGCTCCAACAGCGATCACACCCCCATCTTAATTTGCACTAACCCGGATAGGCCTAGGATACCTAGGAGGTTCAAAACAAAGAACTGGTGGCTTGATATGGATGGCTTCGATCAGGCATGCAGCAAAGCTTTCTTGGATATACCTGATGGCTCACGTGATTGGGAGGGCATGCTCCTAAGCATCAAAAGAGGAATTACAAAATGGGCTTGTACTGTCCCCAAGCCGACAAATGAGCTTGCCTCTCTCGAAGCTCAATTGCTGTAGCTGCAGGCTTCTCAGCCTGATGAGCACTGGTCGGTGCAGCAGCGTACTCTCCAAGCTAATTACAACAAATGCCTCCTCTCTGTTGAGTCATATTGGGCTCAACGAAGCCGAGTGCGTTGGGCTGTTCTTGGTGATAATAACACGGCTTTCTTTCATGCAACAGTGGCTTCGAGGAGAAGAAGGAATGCGATTACCTCACTGCTGGCAGAGAATGATGATGTGATTACAGACCCAAATCAAATTCGTAGGGTTTTTGTGAACCATTACAAGAATATCTTCACCTCTACTTTCTCTCCTGATAGACCCGGCCCATCTTTGCATCCGCTACTTGTAGCCCAGCTGCCGGAACTAACTCTTGATGAATGTCATAGGCTTTTGGCCCAGCCTTCCCATGAAGAAATCACCGCAGCCCTTTTTCAGATTCACCCAGATCGTGCCAGTTGGCCTGACGGGCTGAATGGCCGCTTTGTTCAACAATATTGGCCCATGTTTAAACCCTATGTCTTCCACACTGTCTCTGCCTTTTTCTCCACTGGTAATATGGATGCCAGGCTCGCGAAGGCAAATATGGTTCTCATTCCCAAATACGAGGACCCCAAACTTGTCTCAGACTACCGACCTATCTCTGTGTGCAATATTATCTACAAGGTCATCTCCAAGCTGTTAACCTTAAGACTTAGGGTCGTTATTGATAGGCTGGTGGGGTCAAATTAGAGCGCCTTCGTGTCGGGAAGACTGATCTCTAATAATGTTCTGCTGCTTAGAGAAATCTTGCACTCATTTGCCTCAAACTCCTTCCCCAAGCAAGCTTTTGCCTTCAAATGCTTCAAATGCGATCTGTCTAAAGCTTTCGACAGGATGGAATGGCACTTCGTCATTCGGGTGTTACAACCGTATGGGTTTCCCCCTATTTTCATTGCTTGGATTAAAGGCTGTATCGCATCAGCAAGCTTTGCCTTGCTTATTAACGGTGCAGCTGATGGCTTCATTACTCCTACAAGGGGATTACGCCAGGGGTGTGCTCTCTCACCTTATCTGTTCATTCTGTGCATGGACGTGCTGAACCGGATGTTACTTTTCAAAAGAGCCAATGGTCAGATTGCTGGACTTTCCATTGCAAGAGGGGCACCTCCAATCTCTAGCCTCATGTATGCAGATGACCTAATTATTTGTGGTTTGGCCAGCACTTAAGAAGTTAATCACATCAGAGCCACCATTGCTGATTTCTGTGCTATGTCAGGTCAGGTCATAGGTGTGGATAAATCCAAAATCTGGTTCTCCAAAAGAACAACGCCAGATTTGAGGGCCTATTGTATGACTTCCCTACGAGATGTGCAGGGAGGAATTAATCAGATATATCTAGGCGTCCCCATTCAGGCCACTAAATGTTCTCACTTTAATTATCTCCTGGATAAAGTTGATGCAAAATTAACCTCCTGGAAGGCTAGAATGCTCTCACAGGCTGCGAAATTGGTGCTCCTAAAAACTGTCATAGAGCCTTTGTTACTCGACTCGATGGGGGCCGGCCACATTCCAGACTCAATTCTGCAGAAAATTAACCTAAAGATGAGAGCTTTTTTCTGGAATTCTGGTGAGAAGCATAAGATGCGATTAGTGCCTTGGGAGAAAATAACATCACCAAAGCTTCTTGGGGGCTTGGGCCTTAGAGACACCACGATACTCAATCGTGCAATGATCATGAAGACTATATGGAGGCTTAATTCTGGCTTCAATGATGGGGCCCTGTGGGTTCAAGTCCTTAAGGCTAAGTATCTCTCAAGATCATTTTTCTGGCTGGCATCGGCACCAACCAGGTGCTCTAAGATGTGGCGAGCAGTGCTACAGGGTAGGGAGGATATTCAGCACCATGTCAAATGGATCATTGGAGATGGTGTGAAATGCTTACTGATTGGCAACCCCTAGCATCACTTCTGGCTGAAGTTCAAACAGTCCTCCAAATTGGCGTCTAAGCTGACTATTGCTGATTGTGTTGATGGTCAGACAGGTCAGTGGGACACTACCAAACTTATCTCAGCACTCGGTTTTCAGGCGGCACTTTTCATCACCTGCACCCACCCAACCCCACCTTTGAAACCTAGCACACCCGATCGTCTCATTTTTACCCCTGCACACTCTGGCTCCTTCTCCTTCAAAGGGGCTTGCCATTTGCTACAGCCGCCATCTGACCCAAACCCGAGTAGACTGTTCAACTGTATTTGGAAATGCCCTGGTATCTTCCCTAGAATTCGACTATTCTTATGGAAACTTATTCATGATGCTGTGCCTGTCAAATCAGTCTTTGCAAAGTACTTGAGGATTGTCGTTCCACCCTGTGAGATTTGTGCTCTGGGCCCAGATGATGCTATGCATGCGCTTTTTCTGTGCCCCAAAGCAGAACAAAGTTGGCTCAACTCTTCTATAGGTCTAAGAGTTCATGTGCTACCAACTGAGATTGACCGCCTACTTAAAGCACTATTAGAACAACTCACACAGCATGACTTCATGAGGTTTGCAAACCACCTATGGGCTCTCTGGAAGGCTAGATGTAAAGAGGTTTATGAAGGTACTAAAATCAATGTACAACAGGTTTGTTCTTTGGCAAACTCATATACCTTCCTTGCAAATGTCGCTGCTTGTAGAACTGTACTTCCCAACCAACACAGCCAAAAGGACCAGGCTGCTCATTTGGTCCCTCAAGATGGTTATATCTGTAGGTTGGATGGATCTTATCATATCACTGGAGCTGCTGGGTGGGCTTACTCGCTTAGTGAGGATCAGCAGCTTGTACAATATGGCCTCGAATGGGGAACGGCGAGCTCACCTTTCCATGCAGAAGCAATCGCCTTGCTCACGGCTTTAAGAGCAGTCTCAGCAGTGGGATGGTCCTTTGTCACTTTCCTCACAGACTGCCAAGTGCTCTCCAATGTCGTCAGGGGTGCTGTAACGCTAGACAGTGTTGACTGGTCAGCTTACACTATCTTACTGCAAATCATGGCTATCTTCAAACAAGAACTTTCGTTCCACTGCTGCTATGTGCCCAGAACCTTGCTGCAACATGAACATCAGCTGGCAAACTATGCTAGAATCAACAAAATTCGAGCAGTGGGCTTCTCCTTGCCGTCCTTTCCTCCGACTTAGGACTTTAATTTTATTTCTTTACTGTTTTCTCAGGGGTAGTTTTTCTTTTACTGTTATTTTTCTTTTAGGGCTTTTGAACTTCTCCGTTACTGTATCTGTAATTGGACTATTTTTCTTCAATTAAGTTTTGCCTACGGTCCATTTGCCAAAAAAAAAAAAAAGAAATGATTATACTTTTTCCAATTTATTTATGAGATGTGTAAATAGACAGAAGGTCTACTTTTCACTTCACTGGTCTATTTAAAATTCTACTAGCAAAATGAGCCCACCTACTGTGGAATGGAAAAGGAAATGTGAAACGATTTTGTTATGGTGGGAGAGGATTGATTTGTATTTTTTTTTTCTTTACTGTGAGCACAAATTAAGAAAGAATAAGAAATGAAATAACCATCCAGCGTCTTGACCCCTTTCTGTAAAGGGGTCTGACTATTTGTCTGAAATACAGATCTCAATCGTACATCAGATCAAGTTGCACAAATCAATGATCTATAATGATGTTAACAAATATTTGAATTATTTTTGTAAAATTATTATGATCTTGTTTTGAATGCTTTTATAAGTAGTCTAGATTGATATATAAAAATGAAGAGTAATTTTGTAAAGCTAGGTTGACATGAATTTGTAAAGCTAGGTTGACATAAAACAATGTGCTCTATGACTTTTATCTGTACACACGATGCAGGAAGAAGTAAATCCATTGCAATACTTAAACCGTTTATAAAAGATCTAATGGACAATCAAAGAACCATGAAAAATAAAACTTGGATTGATAAGATTATCCCTAATTCGAATCTAAAAGTATTTGATAATAGCATTTCGTGTTTGCTGCTCGAAATAATCAGACATAGTCGTAGGACTATTTTGCCGTTGCAATAGAAAGGTATGTTTGCTAAACTTTCCAGGTTAACATGCTAACCTCGCTAATTTATTTCATGATTCAAACATTAAAAAGAAAGGGATATCTATGTTTTTAAAAAAAAAACAGACTTTAAAACTAAACGAAAATATCTATAGCATACGATTGAAAACCAACAGAATTTTTTTTTTTTTTCTTTTTGAAGAAAAGCTCGTATGCAAAAACATTAAATAGAAAAACCAACAAAATAATAACGAAGAAACAAAGATCCTACCAAGTACCAACAGTCAACAAGTTGTACATAGACAAAGGGACACCGCAATCAAGTAGGATGGATAATAGGCCCACAAATCGCTCGATCCACCCATACTTGCTTGGCCCAACAGTTTTAGCGAACGATAAACATTTGTTTATTAAAGTTTCTATAAATTTTTTTGTGAATAATATAGATATAGTTTCTAAAAAAATAATAAATCGCCTTCATAAATCAAATGTCAAATTTCAAAATTAGTTTATTTTTAGTGATTGTCATAGATGGTATATCAATGATTCTCCACCTTCATAATGTATAACCGGAAGAGAAATTGAAACCTACTTTTTTCGCATAATAAATTAGATGATTATAGATGTGGTTCTCCAAAGTCCAAATGCTAGCTATTTGAAAGGTACATAAATCAGAAGGAATTGAACAGATTAATGTAAAACCCGAAAGAGAAATAAAAAATAGATATTTGTTTAATCAAAATAGGATCCGAGTTGAGTCACCTATTCTTTTTTCCTTATTTTTTTTTGACAAACCAAAACAAATTATAAAGTTTAAAGCTCTTAAATCGGCTTTACAACCAAAACAACACAGCTACCAAAAAAAAAAAAAAAAAAAACAAAACAACACAGAAATTAGGTTAAACCCTAGTAAACAGTATTCAGGAACAAGGTCAGAAAAGTACAATAAAATATGGCCCTGATCAGTTTTGCGTGGGATTTCATTTTATTTCAATTGATTTCACAGAATTTTATTTGATCTAATTACATGGAAATTCCAACCAAATATTAGCAAATCCATGTTAAAAAAATAACCAACTCTTTCAAAAAATTTCATCGATCAAGAATTTTCTAACGAAATGAAATCTCAGATTAAAAGAATGGAATTTTGATCGGGGCCTACAGTAGTCATGAAAGAGATACAACACAAATTAAGAAAAAGTCGAAGAATAAAAAAAAATGATCAACTTTTGTTAACTTTATTAATATCAAGAATCAAAATAATAAAAAAACAAAATGAATGTGACAGCCACTTCCAAGCTTTTCTAAAAAAAAAATCAAAATAAATGATCGTTCTGTGACGTCACACAGCAAAGTTTAGTAAAGTTTAATAAAGGGAAAATTTTTTCTGTACCCCTCAGAACTGAGGAAATACAGGATTTGCCCCCCGAAAGTTTAAACTCCTGATTTTGCCCCCTTGAATTTCGGACGCCTTCTATATTTGCCCCTCTGCCATATTTTCTAATATAAATAAGATTAAAATAATAAAACTAAAAAATTCTGACCCTTTTACCCTTGTTCGAATCCAAACCCATTCGCTGAACAAGTCGGTCCAGACACACTCGATCCAGACCCATCTCTTCTCTTCAACCTTTCTCCTCTCGCACATAGAAGGAACCTCCGTCCACCTACGGAACATCCTTTCTAGCACCTCCGTCCATCTCCTCTACTAAACCCTAGATCGAAGGATTTCTCCTCCCCCACACGATCTTCTCCTCTCTCTCGCACAAATGGATAAAGTCGCTGCCATGGCCATGAGAGCTTGAGCTTGAGCAATACTCTGCACGAAGCTTCTCTCCCTTGCACGAACCAGGTTTGTCTGGAAATTTCTTTCTTTTCACCGTACTAGTACATAATAATTGTCTGGTACTGCTTGATTTGCATAGACACACTTATGCCGTATATATCTTTTCTTCCCTTTCAAGGTTTTTGAGAATGTTTCGGGAGAGAGAAAGATAGTGTTTTCTTACATGGGTGCTCATGTATAAATCTGCACAAGTAAGGCAACTTAGATATGTATAGAGATCATTTTTCAATATGGAAAAAAAATATCAGAAAAAGTGAAATTGGTACTGGTACATTGCTCATGTCAGTCAATCTAAAAAAGAAGTTTTACTTGGAGTATTGTGTTATTATGGTCAAAAGTAAAATTGGTTTGCTGAATTTTTTTTAAGTTAAATTATGGCTAAATTGTGTTAATTTTGAGGTTATTTGCATAATTGATAATTGGTGGTGTTGGATTTGAACTCTTAATTGGAGTAATTGTTTAATTGAGGAGTAAGATGGCCTTCATTTGGTTTAATTGGGATGTAATTCTTTTATATCATGGGTACATAAATTGAATTCTGGATGAAAATAACATTTCAATTTTATTTAGAGGTTGGCAATCAGAGATGAATGAGCACTCATCTCCAGCTGCTCGTTACAATCTGGTAAGGGTAGTAAGGGGTAATAGCTAAACAAATAATGAAGTCAATGCTTTTATAGAAATGTGTGATGACCTAATACTTGAAATATATGTTACAAATTTTCAGGTGCTGCTATGAGTATTTGAAATTTATAACAAATGCAAATGTTGTTGTTACTCCATCCCTTGACTTAGAGCTAGTTGGTAGGCTTGAAGCTCAATTGGATGTTCTGATTGATGAATGCAAGAAGAAATCTCCAGACGATGAGCAGCGAATTAAAGCACTTATGGTATCATTGGATAAGATTAATGAAGGGAAGGTAGTGATGAGGAAGTGATGTAACTGTTAGGAAGTGGTGTAATAAGTGTTTGTTATGTAACTCTTTGAACGATGAATGTAATGTAGGTTGTTTGTATTAGCAGTCCTGGTCTGTATTTGTGCATTCCCTTCACAATTTTTCTGAAATTCAATTTGTGTAAACTTGTTTCATGTATCTGAAATTCAACAACGTTATTTTCAGGAATGTAATGTAGATTGTATTTGAATTAAACTTTTTTCAACAACGTTATTTGTGTAAACTTGTTTCATGTACCTTGTGCACAGTGTCTGTTTGTATAAATTTGAATTAAACTGCTAATTGCTTTGAATGACCATTGTTATTTGCAAAAAGAAATGACCATTGTTATCTATTCAGTGTTAAATTTTGAAGCTTTGTCATTATTTATTCTAAAACAGCACAATAATGTAAGGTACAAGCACACACTAATTGTGTATGGTTAAGTGAGTTGAGAACCAGCATAATGTAAGGTACAAGCATAATCGAAATAGATAATTGTTTGTCTACTTCTTTCCAACGCATAATGTAAGGTGCAATCATCTCTAAAAAAAACAGTTTTGACTTTTGACACAAAATAGCATTCCCCAATATCTAAACTAACCATAATAACAGTATAAAAAACATTGCTTCTCTCAAATTACACCCTAATAATCTAACCCATTGATGGCATATTACACATAATGTTTCCAGCACATATTTCTTCTCTCAAATTAACATCATATTGCTTCCTTCTCAACAACAGCATCCGGACATACTACACCTTTTTTTAACTGCCCTTCTCTTTCTGCAAAACCATGGATAATAAATGAGATATTTTAAAAATTACAGATCAGATATTTCTAGTTCTATTACCCATATCAGATATATTACCTATACATTAGTAACTTAGTAAATTAGTAACCATAAGCTGAGCAAATTGACAAAAAAAATTGACAGATTTTGTTATAAAAAATAACAAAGAGAAATTAAACGCTGCAAAAACTGTTGACAGAAATTGACAGTTTCTGTTGACAGAAATTAAACAGATAGTAATTCTATCCAACAATAGCACTAACTGTTTACTAATACCATAAGCTGAACAAATTGACAAAAAAGTTACAGATTTTGTTAATGAATGACAGAGAAATGCGTTATCATAGATTGTTCAACAAAGAAATTTTAGCAGTTCATTCAAAGAGAAAGGGATTGAAAAGAAGAAAGACGAACCTGGGAAGAGATGGATTCCTGCGATTAGGGGACAACGGACAGTGGTAGAGCCAAGGCAGACGAACTTGAAGAAGACGAAGGCCAGTAGCTAGTATTTTTCAATCCATCAGTGCGACCTTGAAGAAGATGGAGGCTGGATCGTGCGAGAGAGGAAAATCGATTGGGTTCGATTTGGTGAGATCTGCGAGACTGGATGGTTTGATTGGGTTTGTAAGAGAAGAAGAAAGGAACTTAGGGTTTTTCTTCTAGTTTTTGCGTGAGAGATAGAAGAAAGGGTTCGAGAGAGAGATCTGCCAATGGGTTAGATTCGAACAGGGGTTTGTGCGATTTGGTTTGGTTTTCGAATGGGTTAAATCAACCAGGGGGTACTATGGTCATAGAAAATAATTTATATTATTTAAATATTTTTTATATTATAAAAAAATCTAAAGGGGCAAATTCAGAAGGCGTTCGAAATTTAGGGGGATAAATTCAGGAGATTATATTTTCGGGGGACAAATTCTGCATTTTCGCAGTTTTGAGGGGTACAGAACAAATTTTTCCTTTAATAAATGATGAACAAAGTTTAGTAAAGTTTGTCCGGAAATAGGCAACCACGCTTCGCACCAAAAACCTAACCTACGCTTACGCTAGAAAACCAGAAACCCTTGACCTGTCCAAGTGAGCTTTCCCCATCATCATGGCGTCTCTGCTACTCGGCTCATTACTCATCGTCGCTCTATCCATCAATTCAGGTATAAATGCATAATATCATGACAAAAAAGTAAAAGTAAACTTGAATCCTTACTAAAATTCGTTTACATTAAATACGCTTCTCTATCATTTTCCTAGTCTCGTCAAAGGTGGTATTGGAGGAGGGATACACCGTGTCTACGGTCATAGACTTCAACAAAATCTCCTCTGTCCCTGCCAGTGGGGTCCACCCCTACGCGATCGTCCCTTTACTCTCTTCCCAAAACCTGGTTCTCCTGGACCATACTGGTTCGACCTTCTATACGCTCTCTTTTCCTTCATCGGATAACAAGGAGGTAGCGATTGACCACCTCTCTGGAAATGGTAAGGCGGGGTTTTTGGATGGTGATGCCAAAGTTGCCAGCTTTAGCAACCCTAAGAGCTTTACTGTTGATGCGGCTGGTAATGTATACGTGGCTGATCCAATCAACCATGTTATTAGGAAGATCACTCCATCAGGTAACTTTTTTATGGTAATTATTGGAATTTTATGTTTAGGTAATTTTATTGTTACTGGTATACTTGAGATTTACCAAAATGTTTCATTTTATCCTCAATCAATCCTTGATTTGGCAATTCAGCTCCAATTTAAGTCGATTTAGCCTCGATCATCTCTCAGATGTGCATATAATAGATAGGCGAAGAATCGGTCGATCTTGTATGTATTTGTGTACTTTGCAGTACCTGATTGTCGCGTGTCAATATTCTTTTATCGCTACCACTGAATCCTGATCAAAAGGTAAGTATTGCAGCTGTGCGTCATTACCTTTTTACTAGTGTCTTTTGTTCTTTTGTAGGATTTACAGCCACGATCGCTGGAGGTAACTCGAGAAAAACTGGAAATGCTGATGGACCTGCTCAAAATGCATCTTTCTCAAACAATTTTGAGTTGGTGTACATGCACAAAAAATGTGCTTTGCTAGTTGTTGATAGGGCAAGCAGACTGATCCGCCAAATCGATTTAAATTCAAAAGATTGTTTACATGCATCCCCCAAGTCAGGTAGCTTCATTTCTTTTTTCAGTAGATGATACACTATAACTCGAAATGGCATAATCAACTTTGGATCTTTCCAATCCAACCACTGGCATTATTTCATCAGGACTAATTGTTTGTCCTTTTTGTATCAAGGGTTGGGAACTGCCTTGGTATCTGTGATCACTATCGCATCTCTGCTGCTAGGATCCGTAATTGGATTTGTTGCTCGTCCCTTCTTAAACTTTCACGTAAGCAGGATTCTTTTTCCGATTGCAATTGTTACAACATGAGTTTTGGTTGCTTTCTAGAAGGCATAACTTGTTGAACTTTCACACTTTCAAGAAGTCTACAAAAGTTAATTTTTATAGAACAATTTATTTGATGGCGAACATGCCCCTTGTTATGGTTTTGGTAATGACTGTTACTCTCAAACGAGTAGCCAGTTGATCAACAGATAGAAGCTTTTTTTTTTTAGGTAGTAATGCAAACTGTAGAGCGTTTAGGAAGGATCTTTATGAAGACTAGTATTTGCTTTCAGAGATGGGTAGATCTTATTGTTTTGATGATTTGGGAGGCAGATCAGTATACTTTAGCACTTCTATGTTTTTGTTTTATTGTTCTAAGGCTCTTCTTACATGTGTTTAGGCAGGGACTCATGGCCAACCATCATCTCAGTTTGACACTGAAGCAGGACCAAACCAATCAGGGGAGAGCAACACTGATGAGCTTCTCAGGTGTGATGAAGCTGTCAGGCTTAAGAAGCGCAGTTGCTAATACCACAGTGTATTTCTGTTTAGTTAGGATGATTAAGTATACTATTGGCTTTCTTTCTGTAGTAGTTCATACCATTAGGTCTAAAATAATAGTCGCTAGCCCTCGTGAGAATGGATCTATTTCTTTGATGGATCTAGATGTGGTGCCTGTTGCTTCTTTTTCTGACAAGAACGACATTTTGAAGGATTTGATGTGTTTGGATACTGCTGGTATCAATGGCTTTTGTAAACAAGGGGAGGTAATAGATGCACCTCATAAAGGTGGTAGTGTGACTCAGGAGAATAGGTTGGATGAAATGATTCTGACCCACTTGTCAGATTTTTCATGCCAAGCCGAAAAACATGGTGTGTTGGAGGAATCTAACATGTTAGGTTCAAGCCTGATTAGAAGGCATAGCGTGGTCAAGAAGTGAGAGGCACTGAGCTTGTTTTACTTTTGTGGTAGTTGTGGTGCTATGCACAAGTGTTATTTCTTCTGGTCGTGCTGTGTATGAATCTAGGAACTATGGCTTGCTAAAATTGTGTGCTTATATATTATCTTACTATTATCTCTTGTAAATTTCTCTCGCTGAGATTGTGTGCTAATATTTATTTCGACTTTGACTACCTCAAGTTTTACATTCTTTAAATAGCTTGCCAACCTATACAGTGTAGTGGGAGAACGATGGTCATAAAATGTTGAGACTAGGAAGATAACCATCCAAAAGCTGCTCATATATAGTGAGATAACCAGTTACATCACCATAAATTACCAACAAAAAAAGAAAGTCCTGCGCCAATGGTACCCCGTTTAAAAGATCCAAATGCGACTGATTAACAGCAAAAAAGGTCAATCTGCATAACATCATGAAAGGAACCATTGAGATCTGTTGCAAATTAACCCAAAATTTTGTCCGATTTCAGAAGATCTATTTTACTAAATCCTAGGGTGCTTCCCCAAAATAATTTCTGAGAATTGTTGCAGTGCATAATATTTGGGTCCCCAAAATATTATGTACTGTAAGACCGCAAAATCTTTCACTTCTGCAATGTCCAAAAATCGAAAGAAAAGACGTACTAGTGCTGAATGTATGTGCACCTTTTGCGGTAATTGAACTTTTGTACAAAACAGCAAACAGAAATCGAATGCAACTTGTGTGGAGGAGGAAAACCATTCAAAAGTAAAACACACATGACACCAGTTACAGAAAAAAGTCAAAGATTGAACAGATGGTTCTCTACATTCAAAGGGAAAGTAAAAATGAAATTACCATCACTAGAGGTAAATAAGTGCCGATCTGTACAAACACCAAACAACCTGTACAAAAAATTAGGACTGCTTCGTTTTTCATCCTATTCCTGCCACATTATATACCCGGAGCTTCTTGCCCCGGCTTTCCTTTTTGTATACCAAAATTGCCTAGAGATCAGCTGTATTTCTTCTTTAGTCAGAACCATGAACCACAACTTCCCTGAAAAGAAAAGAGGAGCATCCCAGTTCCCACAATGGAGAAGCTTGGATTTGCAATGGAAAGGAAGAATATACAAGCCTTCTCAATAATCAACCACTTCAAGAGGCAGTTTAAATGAGACATGTGCTCGAGGCATGCTCTCCTTACGTGAGGAAAGGGAGGAAAGACCCTTCAACAGCTTTATAACCTCACTGGTGTCGTCAACATAGTATTTAGCCTTGCTTGGTTTTTGGCCAACTGCACAAGCAAATATCTCAGGAGGGTTGGTAAATAGAGAGCTAGAAGTAGCTTTAGAGATGCTTTCAAACATCTCTTCATCTGATCGATCATCGCCGATGCACATCAAAAAATCAGGTGATTCCCCACTTTCCACAAGGGTTTCTATTAGTTTCTCTACCACCAATCCCTTGCTCACTCCCTATATGCCAAATAACACAAGTTACAAGTCAGATGAGAGTTTCAATGAACCAGTAGCAAATCCTATTCAGTATGAATTTATTTACATAATTTGTTGAACCACTTGGACAGAATATGGTAGTAAACATTATATAGACCAGACCAGATGATCTGCAAGCCTCAAACTCAATCTATATGCATAATTCGAGACATGCAAACATGACTCAATATATGTAAACGCGAACAATTAGAAAGATTGTTTCAACAAAAGAAAAGGTTTGGAAAGATAGAAAGCAAAATACCTGTGGTTTGACTTCAACAATGTTGTGGCCCCGTTTGACGACAACAGGTTCATTTACAAGAACACTCTCTAAATGACTTAGTAACTCTTTGGCCTGACATGAGCCAAAGTCATGGTCGGCATACTGATGGTGCCACACCAAAGCACTCTCTTTGGGCTCTATAAAAGATCCATCAGTTGTCTCTGTGTATACTTGCATAATAGGTTCTGAAATCTTCCTCCATTCTGACCCCATTGCTGCACCCATAGTTAGCCATTCAGCAGACCTCCTCCACCTGTTGAGAAAATATATTATCACACTAAGTTGAGGACGAGAAATTACTTTTCCAAAATATGCAGGTGCTAATTGTCACTTGACAGTTTGCTAATGTGCCAAGCAATATTGGCACGTTAAAAAAAGAAAGAAAGAAAATTCTCAATATGCATGCAATAACTGTCACTTGTCAAGTTGCTAATTTGCCCAGCATTATTAGCATGCAAATTTCTTTTTTCTTTAATTTGCAATTACATATACCCAATATGCAGCATATATATCATTATAGTTAATTGACTTTTCCTTTTCTACTTCTATGTTATTTCATTCTGTGCGTTAATTATTTCAATCAACAAAACTCACTGTTTACCACAACCAAAATACTGGGAACTACCTGACCAAGAAAGTGGTCTACAACTTGTTCATCTGTTGTTTATATATATTTTATCTAAAATTTTCCTGAATGAAAAAATCATTTGCTTGTGTTTGAGTGGGTGAATGAAAAAATCATTTACTTTGTTTGAGTGGGTGCAGTTAGTATCAACCAGAATGCATATCCAGTTTGATGGCATACAAGAAATAAAAAAAGTGGTTATTTGGATGTTTAAATATATAATTTATATATAAAAAAATTCGATAAATTATTACCTGACAAAGTAGCCATGCTCTGCAGCTATTCCAATTCCTTCACATGATGAAAACCACTCAGAAAGACATTCCCGGCCCCTTCCACTAACAATAAACACTGTATTCTTTGGATCAGCACACAAACTATTCAAAATAGCAATCACCTCCTTGCCCGGTGCCTTGCTGATGGATGATTCTGGTACAATTGTACCATCATAATCTAAAAATATTGCCCTCCTGGCACTCTTCTTATACACTGAAGCCACAGGATCCAGTGACAACTTTCTAAAACCAGGCGAGAGTGCCACAACCCTGAACCCCAACCCAAAGCCAATTGACCAACACCTCCTGTTGTAGTGGTCTTTACAAGCCCTCTGCAAGTCTTGCATGAAGCTCTGGGCCCAGTATGCCACATGGTGCGAGCTCACATACTTGTAGTGTTTCTCATGCCGAAGCTGTTTCTCTGACATTGGCAACTCAATGGCTCGGCATAATGCATCTGCCACATCATCAACAGACCATGGGTTGACCCGAAATGCACCACTTAGGGAAGGGGAACAACCAACAAACTCAGATACAATCAAGGTACTGGTATGGCTCAGGTCAGGTTTTGGGTTTTCCTCAGAAGCTCCGTGTCTACATATTATGTACTCATAGGGAACCAGGTTCATGCCATCTCTGACAGCATTCACAATGCAATACTCAGCAGAAGCATAGTATGCTATCTTCTCATAGAAGGGTATTGGGTCCTCAATTAGGACAACCGGATTGTAACCTGGAGACCCATAAATAGAATTGATCCGCTCGGCCACTGAGACGGCCTCTTTTCTTGCTTCATGCACATCCTTTCCCGTGCTTCGAGGGGGATTTACAATTTGCACCAACACCACCTTCCCTCTTAGTTTGAGGTTTTTCTCCAACAATAGTTCAAATCCCAGTAATTTCAAACTTATCCCTTTAAAGATGTCCATGTCATCTATGCCCACAATTAAAATTCTATCCTTAAATCTCTCACCAATCTCTTCAATTTTACTAACAGTAGAGGGTAATTTCAAAACTGCCTCCAGCCGGCCGACATGAACACCAACTGATAAAATTTTGATACTGACAGTACGGCCAAAATATTCAATGCCAATATAACCCCGTTTTGATTGGTACTCCAACCCTAGCATGCGGCTGCAACAAGAAAGAAAATGACGTGCGTAATCAAAAGTCTGGAACCCAATAAGATCCGCATTTAACAGTGTTTTTAAGATCTCCTCTCTTACGGGTAAAGTCCGATAAATCTCCGAAGAAGGAAATGGGCTGTGTAGAAAAAAACCTAGTTTGACACGATTTAGCCTCTTCCTCAAAAAGGTCGGAACAAGCATTAAATGGTAGTCATGCACCCACACAAAATCATCATCAGAGTTTATCCCCTCCATTACTTTATCTGAAAATATTTTATTGGCCGATACATATGCCTGAAAAAGCGACCGGACATATAATTCCCCTTTCTCAAGGCATATTGGGAGCATGTAATGAAATAGAGGCCAGAGAAATTGTTTGCAAAAGCCATGGTAATATTTCTTGTGCACCTCAGGGGATAAAAATGTGGGTATGCACCGGTGTTCCTTAAAAAGGACTTGGGAGATGTACTCTTGGTCTATTGGGTCTATATCAGCCTTCAAACTGCCGACATAGACTGTCTCAGTGTCATCAGAGAAGCCGTAGGTAAGTTGCACAAGAAGGGAATCTTCATCAAGAGTGAAAGTCCACTTACCAGTAACTGGGTCTTTTGAGGAGTTTAAAGGGAGAAAGTTTGCAACAATTATATTGCGTTTTCGAGTTACTGGGGTTGAGCTGTCAGAGTCAGAGTCTATGTATGGGTCCCACCCAGGACCTGACATGAGTGCAGGGGAAGTAACAACACGGGGAAGTGGTCTTACAGGCCGGTCAAGATCAGGTAAGTCAGGCAACTCAGCAGAAGATAGACTTAGAAGGTCAGGACAAGACATGGAAACCATTTAGTAGATAATCAAGCTTCAATTTTTCTTCACCTGTGTAGGATTGTTCTGTTAATTAGAAAAAAACAGAGGTTTGTGTAATTTGCATTGCATGAATGTACATATTTGTACACCGAAAAAAAAAAAAAAATGTTCTGTAGTGAGTAAAACAAAAGGAACTAAAAAGTATAAAATTCTGTCAAATTCAAAATTGCAACTGGCCTCAAAAACTTTTTGGTCGGGGATGTTGTTTTCAGTAATTTCAAAAAATGACTCTTCATAGTATTTTTCATACTGGTAAGAATTTTTGAATTCTGAAATCAGAAACCGCTAATACATTTCGCATATCTCATCATAATACAAGGTTCACTAATACATGGAAGAAAATCTGAACGAACACAAATTTACCAGTTGCTGCAAAAAGTACAGCTTTTCTAAAAAGCAGAAGACGACGATCTACTTAAATTATATCAAACAAACATAAAGGCTTTACAAGTAGCATAGAAGTACAAATTTCAGTCAGACTATATTTGAAATAAAAAAGCATTCTAGGACCTGTATATAACTATAAACACAGAATCTCAACTAAGCAAGGAAAATTCTAAAACTTGCAGAAAACAAGGCTAATGGACGAGAGAAATCCTCGGTACTTAGTAATTAAGAACAATAATAGAAAAGAAAATACTAGTGTGAAACTGCTATCCATCGTTATTTTTTTATTTTTTTATTTTTTTTTGGTCTGAAGGAAAAAAATATCAAACATTAACAAGTGGTAATTAGTAAATGTCCATTTATAGGAAATTTAATGGAAGGTAAACGATCCTAATAAAGTACCACACAAGTTAACACCAATAATTCCACACGATAACGTCAGATTATCAATCCACCGAAAATAGAAAAAGATATGATAATTGGAACTTTAAAATTTACCATAAATGGGCACCAAAATGCTCAACCTTTTGAGCGAATAAATGTTTTTCTTAACAGAAATGCCATTAGGCTTTTCTCCACGAACTAAAATGAAGGAATAGATCAAGTGCACTATAATGAAAAATCTCTCCTTTGTCAACAAATCCAAGGACTAGAAGAAAACCCATCATCAAAGAGAGAGCACCCCGATCTTGCATTAAATTTAAGAAGAAATTCGCAAGAGAAAAGCATTACTAACCGAAAACAGAGCAAGAGAAGCACCTTCAATATTCCTTTGCGAGAATACACAAGAGATAAAAGAGATCGTTTGTGTTTCTTCCTTGGTGGCGATTGTAGATTGAGATTTTTGTGTCTCTCTTCCTTTCTTCTTTCTTTCTTCGTTTGTATTTATTTATGAGAGAGAGAAGGAAACGTCAGCGGAGAAGATAATATCGAAACTTTAGAAGGTAACTCACGAATATACGAATTTATTATTAAGGATTTACTTATCCATAAATACTCTAAGCTAGGTCAAGATTAAAACTTATACCGCCTTTCGGGGTATTTACTCGCGCCACTGATCTTGTCGATATTTACACAAATGCCATTCTCAGACAGATCTTGCTTTGGATCCTTTTGGCGGCTTTTTAAAATTGTTTCCTTTCAAGTATTTTTATAAACCTCGCCAAAAACATCTATTGGTGTTTGAAATTTTAAACTTCTGCTGTATTTCTTTAAAAAATTTGTTTATGTAACTACCAAAAAAATTTTTTTGTTTATGTTAAAATCAAATTTTTGATATTTGATGCCTTTTTAGCGTCTCACAGTAAATTACTACTATTGCCCACTTGTCTTGTTAATTAGTTTCTAAAAAAAATATTTACAAAAAGGAGACATTGATTATTATGCCACTTGCTGTGTCCAGTACTCCAGTTCTTTTGCTTTGGTGCTACCAAACTCAATAAACCCTACAAAATTAGACCTATAGTGGAAAAATGGTTTGGCCATTCCCAATTAACAAATAGGGTTTCTTAAAAAACATTATCCCTGGTCTGAACCTAATGCATGCCATGGAAGCTTTTTTGGCTTTCAGTTGTGAAGCATGCATGGTTCTTATTTCTTAAGAGATAAGCATGCAATGGAGTAGCCTACTTGCACTATCATCCTAGTATTTATTTATTTATTTATTTTTTTGCTAAAGAAGTGTGTTTAGCAATGATAAATAAAGTAACAAGTTTGTAATATTACTCTTCATTAGCAACTTTTTGTTGTTAAATTCTTCATTTGAAATTTTCTCATCTAGCAGGAGATGGACATGCTACCGTATAATTAAGGGCAGATTCATGACCTACCTACCCATTGATTTGGACGAAGTCTCAAACAGGAGACAAATGGTTGGTTTGATGCTTTTCATCCGATGCTTATTGTAGGTCAATTCCTAACTCGTACGGTATAATTTTTATAAACTTGACGTGGATATATATTTTTTTAAAATGCGTGTTTCGCCGAAATAGTATTTAATTTCCCTCAATCGTATATTAACTCAGTATCTACTTGGCAAGATTGAATTTCAAAAGGTTGAGGGATCAAGTTGAATACTGGTTAATTGTAAATGGTAAAGCTAAAAGGAAACTATTACTGAATCATATGTGAAATATCACAAATATTAATCTAGGTGGATTTCATGTACATAAGATAATGTAGAAAACTACTAATGGATGATTTATTTGTAACTTCATAGAAATCATCACAGAAATGTGCAATCTATAAAATTGGATCACGGATTTGTTTCCCTATTAATCGTAAATAAAAGATGAGCCCTTCTTTCCATTTTTGGTCTATCCAATCTTCTTCTTTTTTTCTTCCTTTTTTACTGTTTGGTCTTATCCAATCTTACTGATGAGTGATGACACGGCAACTACTTTCGATTCAAAACATCAATTATCCGATCCGATCCATGCATTTTAGGTTCGACGAACTAGCTAGTTATGAACAATTTTGAACTCTCCTTTACAGGACGCGAATATAAGGGGGGAAAAAATCCATTTACTTTGAATTAAACGAACTATATATATGAAAAGTTAGACCCCTTTTATTTAACTTAGAAAATATAATTTGAACTACGGACCCATCGTCCATTAGAGCAGATCTCGCGCTACATAACATAGTGGCTATAAAATAACTATTATTATAATAGAACTTAGAATAAATTAAGGATCCATTCATCGCATCATTTAAATTTTTTTTGCAGAAGCTCTACAATTTATAATTCAATGTCTGGTATCACATTGAGATAATGTTTCATAATATTGAAATTTTCATTAAATTGGTACATATCACATTTGAATCCTGCAAAAGATAATATTGTTTATTTATATTAGTTCTATGTAGATATTCGTGTAATGTTTTACTATTTCAACTTTTTATTGAATTTTGTATTTAAATTATCATATTAATTTTCGTAACAGTAATGAATTTGGACATTTGTCGAAATTATTCAGGAGACTATGATGAATTTTTTCTAAGCATCAATAATACATTAAATAAAGTCATATAACTGTAACAGAAAAAGTTTTTACCGCAACACGATAGTTAAATAAATAGAATTGTGATAGAAAATTATGTATTGCATTTTTAATGGAGATCTAGGAGCCAACTCGGTAATGCATGCTTATCAGCACATTGGTCGGTTAGAATTTTCAATGGGTGTGATGTACAACCTAAGCCTATGTACATTTTTTGTTATTGTGTGGTTAAATAAATATTTTACAACATAAATTAATATTTCGTAATTTTTATTGAATATTTTTTATTAACAATTATAGGGCTTTCAAGGAATGATTCAGGGACTTTGACCAAAAACATGGAATTAATACTATAAATATTTTCTATTATTTATATATATATATATATATATATATATATATATAACATTGTCGTCAAACTTTTTCGACACTTCTTTTAGAATCATTCTTGAATCCTAAATTTAATTTTACCTTAAAAAACCCAAATAAAATTTTAAAGTGAAATTCAAAGTTTTATGATATTATAACGTTTTAATGATATTTCACACAAAAGTTATCAAAATGAATAAATTATAAGTCTATTTTTCTTAATTTAAATGGAATTGTACCTACTTATTTTATAAAAAAAAATTACAGGACATAAAATACTGAATCTTCTTCAGTGACAACTAAGACTATTTCAAGCATAATTTTGTCTATGGGTATTGGAGGAATTTGTACATGTAAGAACAAAATTGCCATGCTTAAGGCCTTAACTAATATATCTACTCATAAGAGAAAAAAAAGAAAAGAAATAAACATATAGAAAGAAGAAAAAAATATCTCAAAGTTGTGTATAGAATCGAATTATGTGGCAGCTTCCCTACGGAATTGAAGTCGGGTGATCCGAAACGTCGGGGGCGGAGCCAGGATTTGAAGTTGGAGGGGGGGGCAATGGCTAACATCCGATGTCCAAATGCTGAAAAAAATAACAATAAAAAATGCTCCCTTTTCTAGTTTCCTCCCTTGCGTTGCTATGTATGTGATAATGTGAAATGAAATTGTGAGAAGAGACATATTAGATGCCAAATATGAACTTTTCTGTTATATTATTACGGCCCAAAAAAAATACAAAGAAATAACGCGAGGTAATACGCATCTGTCAATTGGACTTCCTAAAATCCTATATACCTAGCCTTGTATTTTCTCAAATATTGGGGGTGCCAGGCCCCCCCTCGAACCCCTACTGGCTCCGCCCCTGCGAAACGTATCAACGTAGATAACTTATCAGCTGGAGGGCATTTTCGACATTTCTATTATACAAACTTTCTCGGAGGAAGCCCAAACAGCCAATTCATTGGTCATTACCAAAGGATCAGATATGGCTTCCGCTTAGAGCTCCGTGGGCCCCACTTTTTATCCTCGATCTGCTTTTTTTACCATCAGCTTTTGTAATTTTTTAATAATAAATAAATAGACACGGATTTAACTTTGGGGGCTCCGCATAGAGGCGATGAAGTGACAGCTGGCACGAACCCGTCCAATGAGAACAGAGAGCAGAGATATAAACAACACGCCCTTTTCGTTTCCTCGCTGGCTCATTTAAACACGAGAGTTCCTCTGTGTATTAATGTTAAGTAACTTTTGTGTAGCGAGTTGACTTGTAAAGAAGAATAATTTGTTCAATGTAAGATTGTACAGGAGGAGGTATAGAAAGTTTGGAAACTGGAAAGTTGTATGGTACGCTGCGCGTGACAGGTGATTGCATTCAGCAGCTCGACCACGCGACCTGTGAGCTGGCATTTTTTCTGGATAAGCTCTCTCGTTTCCCTTTTACCCTTACTTACTTCCCTCGATTTACTCACACACCCACTTTTCTTTTTTTATTTACCTCTTGTCTTTGAAATACTCTTATTTTTATACTTTGCATTTCGCAGCTCTTGGCACTTCGTAGGGACACGAATGATTTTCGCTGTCGAGAGTGATATTTTTCTTGGGAATTTTTTTGTTTTTACAATGTTGTTTTCTTGGGAACTTTTTTTTGTGTTTTTAAAATGTTTTCGAAGTAATAATTAAGAGAAATGTTATGTAGAAGCGATATAAAAAAGAACACTTCATCAAATCTGATTATATTTCGATATGAAAATTTTGAACATCCAATCCGAACAATTCAACGTAATCTTTATATTGAAAATTTTTATCGACCAAGTTTTATATTTTTTGAAATCATAGGAAATCACTAATCTAAGTAATTGTTGATCTAAATAACAATAGCTTCTAAAAATCTGAAAATGAATACTTCAAAAAATCGGAAAAAATATAAAATTTGATCGGCAAGGATACTTCATTATAAAGATCATATTGGACGGTTTGGTCGTTCAATGTTATTTATATTGAGATATGATCAGATTTTACATAACTTTTTGTCCATATGTTTTGACCATAGTATTTCTAATCTCGTCTAAAGAACAAACATATTTGTCTATCTAGTTTTTCTCAAGCTCCACCCCTCGTTTCAACAATTAAAATTAAGTAAAAATGCGGTAAGCTCGAATGATGATATTCTAATTATTTTGGAGAAATTCTAAAATATTGACTGCGAACATCTTTAAAAAATTTGAAATCACTTTCAAAGCTCGTCATGTGTATATCAAATTTGGTCAGAGGCAGAAATTTCAAGATGATCAAATGTTAAATTTTGGTACTCTAAAATGACTGCAATCAACTTTAAAGTCTTAGTTACTTGAAACGTAATTTTTTTCTAATTTTGTTTTACTGCTGTTTGAGAGATGTGGTGGTCTCCTCCCTATTTATGCAGAATTCATTCAAAAAATCCCTATAAAACTTAAAATTATCTGTTCTGTATATATAGTTTTATTGATTATTAGTTAAACTCGATATAAACAATTGATAAAATTTAAAAAATGTTCAAATATTTAAAGTGATTTTCAGTGAATTTTGTACATTTTGGGAACAGCTAGACACCCCCCCTTCCACATGGCAGCTGCTTTTCCATGTTTTATTATTTTTCAAAATTAAAGGCCAGAGTTTTATAGTAGAGTTGATGATCAAACAGGGAAATTCTTAATTCTAAATTTCGGCCGACACAAACTTTGCATTGCATTCAATGCCTAGCTAGATTTTGAATCATCACCCATCATTTCAAACCTCGGTCAAATTTTCAAAGACCCTCCTCCTTTTTATATTTTCACATGCCGACAATTTCAGTCTAAAAAACTAATGCTGCGATTTTCTTTCTGTAATCTAAAAAAAATCCTTAATTAATTTTTTCGGGGCAATGTCCTTGTCTACAATTTGGTGATTAAAGCTTAGGTAACTAATTAAAAATTGCAGTAACTTTAGTTACCGACACCAATATAATAATATTATTCATCGGGTAAGTGGTGAAGTTAAATTACGCAGAAATTCTTAAAAATTATTAAATTGGACTATTGGAAGTTAAAGTCTCTCTTTCTTTCTTTTTTTTTTTTTTTTTGCCCATATAACAACCAATATTACACCGGGAATCCCAACTATTTAAACACAATACAGAGAAATACCAACAAGAAACAAGTGATCTAATCTAGTACAAAATATACAATACGATACAAGTTTCCTTCATTTTTTTTTTAAAAAAAAAACACAATTATCCTTTTAACCGACACCCCGCCGCGAGTGGGGTCCATGGGTTGGGTCGAACAAACGAGTACCTCTGGAGTGTGGACCAAGGGATAGGTTCACACCAACCGGGTCGAAAGTTCTTTACTTCCAAAACTCTCGCAAATTAACAAATTGTAGTTGTAGGTTAAAAAAATGGAGGTATGAAAGCTAATAATAATGGGTTAGGTTTCCGATAAGTTTCTGAAAGGAGGTCAATATCCATAAAAAGGCGTTTCGGATAAGGACACTGCAATTCTCTAGTGACCATACAAGTGGGAATTGCCTCCGCCTCTTCTTGGGTCCCATTTTGGATCTTCCATGTCTTCGTATCTTGTGACCGTTTATGACAGGAACAGAGCATCATGTTTTTGCTTTGCCAGAAATTTGAAATAGCACTTTTTTAAAACATTAGTTGATTGAGTGTAAACATAAGAATATTTTAGTAGCTTGTGATTTATGATAATTATTTCTGCAATTTTAAATTGTATACCCCAACTTTTTTTAATTATTTAGATGTGGGGAGTATAAAAAAACACACTAACAGACGTACATTAAGCATCTTTTATGAAAAAAGTTTGTAGAAAACGTTGTTTATATTATAAATTTTTGTCATTAATTTTCTATAATAAATTGTTACAAGTTATAAAAAAATGTAGTATATTCTACAATGAATGATTTTTTATATGAGTTGAATAACATGTCTTTTCTTTAAAATTATCAACGATCATTATGATTGATTTGAGCCCAAACAATACTCAAATAGGACTGAAAAAAATTGATCCATTGCAAAATGTTCCCAAAAATAATACATATCAAATCAATACAGTGTTAATATACACATATTATCAAAGAGGTCCCATCATCAATAAATTTTAATTTTTTTAGAGTTAGCCTAAATTTTGATATATGTACGTCGGTTGATATTAATCCTGATTTCTTAATGAAAGTATCGTATCGTTTGCCACGTTAGCAAATTTAATGTCCATCCAACTAGATGTTTCATTGATTAATAGGTGTTTTTTTTAAGGAGTTTTAAGGTACCAAATAAGATGCTCTTTAGGCTTTACGAAAGACCAAAAATTAAACCTAATAGATAGGTGCTTTTAACTTAAAGTGCCAAATGAACGTGGGAGTCCAGCACAGATGATCAGTGGCTCCGCCGTTATCCTAGAGGTAACAGATTCAATTCCCGCTGAGTGCGAAAGAGGGATAAACTCTATTTCATAGAGTGGACTATGCCTCTATAAATAAATGACCTTATTGTTGGAGTTACGTCCTAGAAATCAATAATTTAATGGCTTAAATATTAGTTTATGTTATTGATGATATTTGATCATTTGTTCCTAGGATTTATTATTGACAGATCATTCAGGTTAAGGATCTGAATTGTGGATCTCTGTGGATCATTCGTTAGAATGACAATAATAAATTTAAACTGTCCATAATCTTGATAATTAACAAGAAACATTAATTATCATATAAGATTAGTACGCAAGTTAAGTGATGATTAAGTTCTACAAATCATAGGTAAAGAGTTACCAACTTAATTGCATATGTGTATGTTATTGGAACATAGCACATGACTTGACCCAATAAAATAAATATATGGATTGTGTTATGTGTCATTGTTTATTTCATATGTGTTTGATTCTAAGTTTGAGATGGTTCAACTTTTCCACATGAGAATAGGTTCTATAAATATCGTCTACCGTTGATTTCTGATAAGGGCTGCTATACAGACTTTATTTATGTTCTCTTGAATTGTGCGGGGAAAAATTATTTATTAAGAAAACCGTATGTCCCTCATTAGTATACCTAGTGAGTGATGATATCTGTTTGGGCCCCTTGATGTGTTAGAGTTATGTCCTAGGAGCCAATTATTAAATGGCCACTTCTATGGTTTATGTGATTGATGATATTTTATCATTTATTCCTTGATTTATTAATTGACAGATCATTCAGGTTGAGGATCTGAATTGTGGATCTCTGTAGTTCATTTATAATTAAATGACAATAATAAATCTAAAAGGTCCGTAATCTTGATAATTAACAAGGAATATTAATTATCGGATAAGATTAGTATGCAAGTTAAGTGATGATTAAGTTCTACAGATCATAGGTAAGGAGTTGCCAACTTAATTGCATATGTATATGTTATAGAACATAGTACAGGACGCGACCCAGTGAAATAAATATATGGATTGTGTTATGTGTCATTATTTATTTCATTTGAGTTTGATTCTAAGTTTGAGATGGTTCAGCTTTTCCACATGAGGATAGGTTCAATAAATATCGTCTACCGTTGATTCCTGATAAGGGCTGCTATACGGACTTTATTTATGTTCTCTTGAATTGTGCGGGGAAAAGTTGTTCATCAAGAAAACCGTATGTCCCTCATTAATTAACTTAGTGAGCGATGATATCTGTTTGGGCCCCTTGATGGAGATGGATTGTTTGCTAGCAACTGATACAGTCATCTCTAGATCAAGAAACGTATAATCTGCAAGAATGACACATTCCTATCTTGGATTATACGATGATATCATGTGACATAAGAATCAGACAAGGAAATACTATTATTTCTTATGCAGGATTAAAAATATTGTAGCAGTACACTATTTATGCGAATTGGGAATCATAACGTGTTGCTAGATACCGCTTATGATTATTGGAAATAAATAGCGATTTATTTTCCATGTCCAACAGAGCATAAATCCTCAAAGGGTCACACAAATAGGTTTTGACCATGCGTGCATTATTTATTTGGTTGTATTAAGGAATGCAACAATATGATATGTTGACTGATTAATTATGTACTGTTGCGAACCGTCATAATTAATTAATTAAGTCAAACGGATTATATAGAAATAAATTAATGCATATTCTAATCCTTAAATAATTATCAAAGTGTTGATAATTAATTTGTTCAACATGAATTAATTAAAGTAATTAATTTGAGCTAACGGGCCTATATTTAAATTGTAAATTAAAGGTCCAACTTGAGAGCAATTAATTGGGCCACTAATTAATTGAATTAGAGGACCAATTAAATAATTAATGGAGCCCATTTAGGCCCATTTTATGGCTGCCCTAGTGATGGCATAGTTGTAAATTAGTTACAACTTTTTGGGAGAGTGGTTGGTCTATAAAAGGACCACTTTGGGAGCCAAAACCCTAGCCACCTTGCCTTTTTCTCTCTCCCTAATATTTTGGACGAAAATTAAAGGAAAAATTTCAGAATTTTTCCTCTCCACCATTGCTCTCTTAAGCTCATGTGTTGAGCACCTCTTGCCTCCATCCAATTAAATAGTTAATTAAGGCAAAGGGAAGGAAGGGATTAGGCTTAACCTCTCATCTACTAGCATAGATCGAGGTTTTGGTTAATACCTTGGTGGACTTGAGGCCGAGACACGCGTGGTGGTGCGCACAACCTCGACTCGACGGATTCGAGCCTTGCGATTACAAGTTCGCAAGAGGTAGCCCTTTTTCCCTCTTTCTCTTGTGTGTTTGGATGGCTTTTGCACTAGATCTCCTTTGCACTTAGTTTAATTAGGATTAATTAAGAGTAATTAGTCTAAAAATTAAATTTGTGCACTTCCTAACAGTGGTATCAGAGCACATGGTCGTGCTTAAGTTATTTTGACACTTAATTAAGAGAAATTGGTTAATTAATGGATTAGTAGAGTTGATGCTATTGCTTGCTGTCTGGAAACAGCAATTTCTGTGTTGTTATGCGTTTTTCGCTATGAAATGTTCTCTGGAAATTTTTTCTGTCAACTAGAAAGTTGTAGATCTGTGGATTGTGGTTCTTTTGGCGTTGGATTCACATTTTTCTGAAATTGTATGGATTTACTGTGAATAAAATGGCAACGGTGCGCAGAACCAGTTTCTGCTTGCACTGTTCTGTTTGAATGGCTTAAAAGATTTATATTTTGAATATAAGTACCAGTGTTCTTTGGCTAGATTTAAAGAGGACTTGAAACACTTTCTGGACATGTATAGAATGTTGCATGGTTCAGATTAATTCGTGGTTTTTCAAGTATGAAAAGAAAGATCTCGTCAGATCTGGTTTATTGAGCAAACTGATTGTTCTAATAAACTGTACCAACTGAGAACTCTTTCTGGAAAATTGTTTGAATAGAGTTGTTTATTTTTAAGTTAGGATTCCAGGAAAATTAATTTCATAATTTTTCATGGAAGTTTGGTACCTCAACCAGGTCAAACCTTTTCGGTCGATAGTCTGTTCCTGTACAGGTCTAGTCGATTGTTAAGCTTGTAACTTGAATTTCTTAAACAGAACTTAGTGGTTTTCTTTTCATGAATAGTTAGCCAATAGATTAAACAAGTTTTTCTATGTATATTGTATGTATAAAAACTGGATGGAAGGTGATCTTTCAGACCGGATGGTTGAGAAGAAAAACAGAATATCTCAAAACGGTGCGTTCGCGCACTTGTTTCAGATTTGTCTTTTTTGATTCTCTCAGATGGTATATGATCTCTTCCTGAAATTTTGACTGGTATTTAAAATCTAGACAAGGAGCTTATATAAATTATTTCATAATTTTTGGAGACCGAAAACTGTGGTTTTTGTCGTGTCCCATTAGATACTTTTTTATCAAAGTATTATTTATCTAATTATTCAAACTAGTTGAAAAAGTAATTAGGATACTCCTTGTGCGATCTCCTTTCAGTTTTTTGATGATTGAAAAGTTTTCAAAAGGAATTTAAACAAGTTTGGTTGTTTGAAATTTGAGCATTTATACACGGAAATTGCGAATGGCAAATAATACGCAAAGACACTTGAAAGTCATTAATTATAAACAAAGTACCCTAGTGGATAGACTTGTGCTAACTTTGTTTTGTAGGAGGATGTGGGTTTAGTATGGCTCATGATTCAATGCCTTGTGGTTTGTAAATTGAATGCATGTGTGATTGTGTGTAATTAGGCCTTTGGTGCCATTAATTAATTTTGATTAATTTTTGTGTAACTTGTGTGGCTTGCATGCCCCTAAGGTTAGGATGGGAATAGAAATTTACACATGTAATTTTGTTCCTTTATTTTATATAGGATTTAGATCCATATAGAATTTAGTGGGAGGGACAAAGGTTAGATTAGTTTTGCTACATGGAGATGCGGCGAAAACTAATGCAAGCGGGAGCCATACAAACCCACAACAATGCTTGAGATGCTTATTATGTGAATGTTTGTGAATGCTATGAATGTCATAGGATAGGTATGGGTGTATGCTTACACGACCACCAAACAAGAGTCACATAATTGTTTGTCCCAAACGATTGAGCCAAATCACTCTCCTTCTCTCTATCCCCTTCACGCCTTATGTTCGGCCATTGATGTATTCCGCCGACGCGGACATCGTGGTCCACCATAGGTAGTCGGGGTGTAAATCGGATTTGCAAGGAGCAAATAGAGAGGAGTTACTTAACAATGGACCCTAATCGGATTGGACATTGGAGTGAAGTTCGCGACGCGAACCAAGAGTCATAAAGTTGTATGATTGGTTAAGGAGAACCTACCTCATTATTAGTTGCTTTGATGTTGTGCCGACGCCGGCATCATCTCAACGAAAGTGGGGGTCTTGGAAATTCATTACTTTTAGGGACTTATATTAAAGTAGTGAAAGTTTTACTTTATTGGAAATTAAAACAAAACATAAACTAATTGACCTTTAATTTGAAAATTGTTGTAGATGTCTTCCTCGTCTTTTTCGCTACGTTCTCTTTTAGAGAAAGAGAAGCTCGCCTTCAACGGTGCCAACTTTCTGGATTGGCACCGGAACCTTAGGCTTGTCCTTAGGTTTGAAAAGAAGGAATATCTCTTGACCACTCCCGTCCCCGTGGCTCCCAAGTCGGATGCCCCTAAAGCGGATTAGGACAAACATGACAAGCACGTCACGGACGACATGGAGATGTCCGTCTTGATTGTCGCTGTCATGGAGTCAGAACTCCAAAAGGAGTTCATGGATAGTGGTCTAGGAGTGTTTGAAATGGTCTCTCGTCTCTCGAACATGTTCCAAACCAAGGCCCGCACCGAAAGGGCTCGTCTCATCAAGGCCGTCGCCAATACTCGATTGGCGGAGGGTCATGAAGTCGGGCCACACGTCATGAAGATGGCGGGGTTGTTTCGGCAGCTTGAAAGGCTTGATACGCCCTTCCCGTCAGGGGCGATTCAAGACTTTATTCTCAACTCTCTCCCTCACAGCTTCACCGGTTTTGTTGTGAACTACCGGATGAATGGCATGGACAAGAGCATGGATGATCTCCAAAACATGCTTGTCGAGACGGAGGAGAGTCTCAAGAAAGAGAAGGGCCCCAAAGATGTTCTTGCGGTGAGTGACAAGAGCAAGAAGAGCAAGAAAAGAAAGACCCGCCGAACTAGAAAGGGCAAAGGCACGGTGACGCCCCAAGGTTCGGCCAAGGGAGCTCCCGAGGGTTCCAAGAGAAAGAAGAACCCGGCCACTTCCGAGACCGTATGCTATTACTGTAGCAAGACGGGCCATTGGAAGAGGAACTGCCCCAAGTACCTCGCTGACAAGAAGGCGGGAACCGTCCAGCCTTCTACCTCAGGTATATTTGTCATTGAAACCCTTCTCGCTACCTCTAACACAGACTGGATTTTTGACACCGGTTCTTGTGCTCACATTTGTCGAAATGTGCAGGCACTAAAGAGTAGGAGGCGGCTCGAGAAAGGCGAAGTACAACTCCGCGTCGGTAACGGCACGTGTGTCTCCGCTATGGCCGTTGGGAATGTGGATGTAACTTTGCCTTCTGGTTTCATTTTGGAACTCAAAGATGTCTATGTAGTTCCTTGTATCACTCGGAACATTATCTCTATTTCTTGTTTAGACTTGGATGGATTTGGTGTTGTAATAAAGAACAAAAGTTGTACTTTGTTGCGTGATGATGTTTGTTATGGTGTTGCGCATTTATTGAATGGTCTTTATGTGCTTGATTCTAGCGAACATGTTTTGAGTGTTGAACGTGACAGTAGGAAACGTAAGATTTCACATGAAAGTACGACTCTAATGTGGCATTGCCGCTTAGGTCATATCAACGAGAAACGCATTAAGAGATTGCAAACCGTTGGTCTCTTAGATCAATTCGCTTTCGAGCCAATTGACACATGCGAATCATGTTTGATGGGAAAGATGACCAAAGCGCCTTTTCCTAACAAAGGGATTAGGACAAACGACTTGTTAGATCTCATACATACCGATGTGTGTGGACCTATGAGCATTTGTGCACGAGGAGGTTATTCATACTTCATCACTTTCACCGATGATCATAGTAGATACGGGTATATCTACTTGATGCGGCACAAGTCTGAATCCTTTGAAAAGTTCAAGGAGTTCAAGAATGAAGTTGAGAACCAACTCAATCGAAAGATTAAGGTCTTGCGTTCCGATCGAGGTGGAGAGTACTTGAGCCACGAATTTGGTGATTATCTAAAGGAGTGTGGAATCGTTCCACAACTCACTCCACCGGGAACACCACAATGGAATGGTGTATCCGAGAGGAGGAATCGAACTTTGCTAGACATGGTTCGATCGATGATGAGCCAAACCGACTTGCCTAAATCGTTTTGGGGTTTTGCATTAGAAACCGCAGCTTTTACTTTAAACCGTGTTCCGTCAAAGTCCGTTGAGAAGACGCCTTATGAGCTTTGGTTTGGTAGGAAACCAAGCATGCTTTTTCTCAAGATTTGGGGTTGTGAAGCTTATGTGAAAAGGCTAATGAGCGATAAGCTTGGACCCAAATCGGACAAATGTTATTTCGTAGGATACCCTAAGGAAACAAAGGGTTACTACTTCTACAACCGTGTCGAGAACAAGATAGTTGTTGCACGACATGCGGAGTTCTTGGAGAAGGAGTTTCTCTCAAGAAGAAGTAGTGGGAGCAACGTGGTGATTGAAGAAATTCAAGAACCGCAGCAACAAGAGATGCCTCAAGTAGGCAATCTAGTTGTTCCCAATGTGGTGCCAAATGAGGTGGTAGTCGAACCCATTCCACAAGTAGTTGTAGAAGAAGAGGTTCAAGAGCAAGCTCCCTCAATTGAAGACTCAAACATATCGCGAGTCGATGATGTTGAAGTTGCACCCACACTTGAAGTTCAAGAACTAAGTCCGCAAATCGTTGTGGAACAAGTTCAAGAACCTCAAGCGTCTACCCTACGAAGATCGGCAAGGCCAAGTCGTCCACCTATAAGATACATAGGTTTGCACGACGTTCTCGTCATTGCGAATGACGAACCCTTGACCATAAAGGACATGAAGGAAAAATCCGACTCAAAGGAATGGCTTAAAGCCATGGAATCCGAAATGCAATCCATGTATGAGAACAAGGTATGGACCTTAGTTGACCTTCCCGACGGAGTAAAACCCGTTGAGAACAAATGGATCTTTAAGAGAAAGGTCGACATGGATGGCAACTTGACCATTTACAAAGCACGACTAGTTGCGAAAGGTTACAAGCAAGTTCATGGTATTGACTATGAAGAAACCTTCTCGCCAGTCGTCATGTTCAAGTCAATTCGGATCTTGTTAGCAATTGCCGCATTCTACGACTATGAGATATGGCAAATGGATGTCAAAACTGCCTTCCTAAATGGCAACTTGGAAGAGGATGTGTATATGACACAACCCGAGTGTTTTGTGGATCCAAAGAATGCTAACAAGGTGTGCAAGCTTCAAAGGTCCATTTATGGATTGAAGCAAGCATCAAGGAGTTGGAACAAGCGCTTTGATGAAGAGGTCAAGAAGTTGAACTTCATTCAAAGCGAGAAGGAACCTTGTGTTTACAAGAGGATTAGTGGGAGCGTGGTTGTGTTTCTTGTTCTATATGTTGATGATATACTCTTGATCGGGAATGATATCCCCGAATTGAATGCAGTCAAGGATTCATTGAAGAAGGTGTTCTCAATGAAAGACTTGGGCGAAGCCGCCTACATCCTAGGAATCAAGATCTATCGAGATAGATCAAGAAGGTTGTTAGGCTTGAGCCAAGATGCATATATTGACAAAGTGTTGGAAAAACATAACATGGCTAGTTCCAAGAAGGGTTACTTGCCTATGTCACATGGCATATTCTTGAGCAAGACTCAATGTCCGACGACTGATACAGATAGAAAGTACATGAATCAGTTCAAGTATCCATCTGTGGTCGGTTCGATTATGTATGCCATGCTATGCACTCGCCCCGATGTGGCGCATCCGATTAGTGTGACTAGTCGATACCAAGCTAACCCTGGTATGCCACACTGGACCGCAGTCAAGAATATCCTCAAGTATCTCAAGAGAACAAAGGATAGCATCCTCGTGTATGGTGGAGATCAAGAGCTCGTTGTAAGTGGTTACACCGATGCTAGTTTCCAAACCGATCGAGATGATGCGAAGTCACAGTCCGGCTTCGTATATCTGCTCAATGGTGGGGCCGTGAGTTGGAAGAGTTCCAAACAGGATACCACGGCCGATTCCGTCACCGAAGCAGAATACTTAGCGGCGGGTGAAGCAGCGAAAGAAGGCGTTTGGATCAAGGAATTCTTGACCGAGCTGGAGGTGGTTCCAAGCATCTCAGGTCCAGTGGATCTCTACTGCGACAACACGGGAGCCATAGCTCAGTCCAAGGAGCCTAGGTCTCACCAAAAGACCAAGCACATTCTACGACGATTCCATCTCATCCGTCAGTTTGTGAATGACGGGTGGATCAAGGTCAAGAAGGTGGACGGTGCCGCGAACACAGCGGACCCTCTGACAAAACCTCTATCTCGAGCCGCACATGAGTTGCACGTTGCATCCATGGGGATTAGGCGTATGCCTGAGTGGCTTTGAGTTGTATCTTTTATCTTTTGAGGTTTTAGTATGAGACATGTATATTTTGGATATTACATTGAGTACTATGCACTGGCTAGAAGTCGCTGTTGATTGACTCTAGGCCAAGTGGGAGATTGTTAGAGTTATGTCCTAGGAGCCAATTATTAAATGGCCACTTCTATGGTTTATGTGATTGATGATATTTTATCATTTATTCCTTGATTTATTAATTGACAGATCATTCAGGTTGAGGATCTGAATTGTGGATCTCTGTAGTTCATTTATAATTAAATGACAATAATAAATCTAAAAGGTCCGTAATCTTGATAATTAACAAGGAATATTAATTATCGGATAAGATTAGTATGCAAGTTAAGTGATGATTAAGTTCTACAGATCATAGGTAAGGAGTTGCCAACTTAATTGCATATGTATATGTTATAGAACATAGTACAGGACGCGACCCAGTGAAATAAATATATGGATTGTGTTATGTGTCATTATTTATTTCATTTGAGTTTGATTCTAAGTTTGAGATGGTTCAGCTTTTCCACATGAGGATAGGTTCAATAAATATCGTCTACCGTTGATTCCTGATAAGGGCTGCTATACGGACTTTATTTATGTTCTCTTGAATTGTGCGGGGAAAAGTTGTTCATCAAGAAAACCGTATGTCCCTCATTAATTAACTTAGTGAGCGATGATATCTGTTTGGGCCCCTTGATGGAGATGGATTGTTTGCTAGCAACTGATACAGTCATCTCTAGATCAAGAAACGTATAATCTGCAAGAATGACACATTCCTATCTTGGATTATACGATGATATCATGTGACATAAGAATCAGACAAGGAAATACTATTATTTCTTATGCAGGATTAAAAATATTGTAGCAGTACACTATTTATGCGAATTGGGAATCATAACGTGTTGCTAGATACCGCTTATGATTATTGGAAATAAATAGCGATTTATTTTCCATGTCCAACAGAGCATAAATCCTCAAAGGGTCACACAAATAGGTTTTGACCATGCGTGCATTATTTATTTGGTTGTATTAAGGAATGCAACAATATGATATGTTGACTGATTAATTATGTACTGTTGCGAACCGTCATAATTAATTAATTAAGTCAAACGGATTATATAGAAATAAATTAATGCATATTCTAATCCTTAAATAATTATCAAAGTGTTGATAATTAATTTGTTCAACATGAATTAATTAAAGTAATTAATTTGAGCTAACGGGCCTATATTTAAATTGTAAATTAAAGGTCCAACTTGAGAGCAATTAATTGGGCCACTAATTAATTGAATTAGAGGACCAATTAAATAATTAATGGAGCCCATTTAGGCCCATTTTATGGCTGCCCTAGTGATGGCATAGTTGTAAATTAGTTACAACTTTTTGGGAGAGTGGTTGGTCTATAAAAGGACCACTTTGGGAGCCAAAACCCTAGCCACCTTGCCTTTTTCTCTCTCCCTAATATTTTGGACGAAAATTAAAGGAAAAATTTCAGAATTTTTCCTCTCCACCATTGCTCTCTTAAGCTCATGTGTTGAGCACCTCTTGCCTCCATCCAATTAAATAGTTAATTAAGGCAAAGGGAAGGAAGGGATTAGGCTTAACCTCTCATCTACTAGCATAGATCGAGGTTTTGGTTAATACCTTGGTGGACTTGAGGCCGAGACACGCGTGGTGGTGCGCACAACCTCGACTCGACGGATTCGAGCCTTGCGATTACAAGTTCGCAAGAGGTAGCCCTTTTTCCCTCTTTCTCTTGTGTGTTTGGATGGCTTTTGCACTAGATCTCCTTTGCACTTAGTTTAATTAGGATTAATTAAGAGTAATTAGTCTAAAAATTAAATTTGTGCACTTCCTAACATGATGGAGTTGGATTGTTTGGCCAACTTGTGCAATCAACTCTAGATCAAGAAACGTATAATCTACAAGAATGACACATTCCTATCTTGAATTATACGATGATATCATGTGACATAAGAATTGGACAAGGAAATACTTTTATTTCTTATGCAGGATTTGAATATTTGTATCAGTACATTATTTATGCGAATTGGGAGTCATAACGTGTTGCTAGATACCGCTTATGATTATTGGAATTAAATAGCGATTTAATTCCATGGCCAACATAGCATAAATTCTTAAAACGTTACACAAATAAAGTTGTAACCACACGGTGCATTATTTATTTATTCGCAACAGTAAGTATTGCGAAAATATGATAAGTTGATTAATTAATTATATACCATTTGCGAACCGTTATAATTAATTAAGTCAAAGTGATCATATAGAAATAAATTAATGCATTATCTAATTCCAAAATAATTATTAATAAGTTAATAATTAATGTTGTTCAACTTACTTTAATTAATTGAGCTATTCGGCCTTTATTTAAATAGTAAATTAAAAGCCTGAATTTAGGATGGTTAAAAGAGCAATTAAAGGAATTAATTAATGGGCTTAAAATACAATTGTTGTAGCTCATTATTTGCCATTCCAAAGTAGGCCATAGAGGGGCATATTTGTCCTTGTGATAAATATGGAAGTTAGGTTAAGAGAGCTATAAATATAAGGGTTAGGTTTAGAGCAAAGACTAACCTCCCTATTTTCTCTTCTCTTCCTTTGCTGGCCGAATTTTCTCAAGGGAAGAAAAATTCAGTTTTTCTCTTCCTTGCTCTCTTCTCCCATCCTCTTGGCTCATGTGTTGAGCAATCTTCTTCCACCATTAAAGATAGTATAATTGAAAGAAAAGGAAGAAAGGGTTAGACGTGATCTCCAATTGCTAGCACGGTTTCGAGATCGCGGTGATTCTCTTGGTGGACTCGAGGTCATCCATTGGAGAAGAAGGAAGAGAGGCGCAGCACACCACCAACTCCTACGCCTTGGATTTTTCCTTCTTGATACGATTCTTGAAGAGGTATATCCATAATCGTTTTTCTCTTGGTTAATTGATGTGTTATATGCTCGCAAGATCCTTTCTTGTGGTTGTTTGCTTGTTTTATGATTATTAATTGTAATAAAAATAAAAATTGTGCATCCTAACCACTTCCTAACACTTATTGCAAAAAAAAAAAAAACTTACAAGTGCCAAATACTTTAAGGGTATGTGTTGGTTCACGTGCAGCGAACCCATGTTCGCGAATGGGGAGGAATAAAAAAATTATTTCCATGTTCGCCAATCCCAGTTCGCGTATTCTCCAATTTTCTGGAATCCAGGATACAAACCTGAACAAGCAGGTGTTCTTATTCACTACGTGTTTGGTTTGCGCCGAACAGCGATATTCGCGAATACCTCTGTTCGTAAGGCTGCCAAACATAGCCTAAATATAGGACCAAAATTTCGTTTTGTTTGACACTACTTCGTTACACCATTATCACCAAAAAGGCAAAAACCGATATTCCGATGTGGTGTACCATCCAATTTGCCTTTACTTTAAGTAAGTTGATGCTAAATTACTTATATTATCGTCATTCATTTAGTACCTATTAAATTGTTACTGCAATTGCCTGATTAACAAAATAATTAAATAATGATTTTGCAAAATCAATATTTAACATTATATTTTTATAATAAATATTATAATCATCACATCAACCATTTTGATTACTTTGTAACTAAAATATACATTATATTTTTATAATAAATATTATAATCATCACATCAACCATTTTGATTACTTTGTAACTAAAATATACATTATCTAACACAAATAGCCGTACTATGGAATCAAGATTTTCTTTCCCATAATCTTTTGTGGGGCTATATTTACAAGAAAACCAATCTTTTGTGGGACCTGCAAATCACTCTAATCCCACACTTGACCACACAAAGTCAGGTGTGGGGCGGTGGCTAAGGATTTTTCAGCTTGCGTTACTTGACCACCTCATTCCTCAAATCTACAATTTTTCCCCTTTTGAACAACTTATTTGATTTCCTGTCTAGTTTTTCTCACCTTAATTAGTTCCCCTTTGGAGGACGACTCTGCTAAATTGCAAACCACATTTTTTTCGTCCATTATTTACATATAAATATAAATAAATAATATTGTATATTAATTAGCATAAATAAGCATATGCATGCAAATTGTTGGTAGCTATTAGCTAATTAAAAATTATTTGGTTTTTGGTTATTTTCTATACCACCCTTCGTAATTTTTAAAACGATCTCTTCCTTCCTTTAATTTTGGAACCATAATAACGAAAATATTTGAATATGGTTCGCTCCAATGGCATAGTCGTAGTTATCTTAAAACGGAAGGGTGAATTCGCAGCACCTAAGCCCAACGAGGATGACGCGGATCCGCATGCTAATAAATGCATCCGCCTCCGTACAGCCAAGACAGCTACGCAACAACCCATCACCCCTGCTCTGGCCCCACCACACACCACGTGATTACGAACCACGTCACATACCCGGGTCCCACATATCCATCTGTATCCAACGGTCCCAATCCTCTCCGCGAAGGCAGCGACACATAAAGAGTGAGTCGCCAAAATTAAGGCCGTTTCTTCCCACACTCTATTATTCACGCTTTTTAACAAATATACTGATCTGGTAGCACCTCTTCCAGTAAGAATTAGACACGCCGTTACTAGTACAATGCCGTGAGTTTGTAGATGTAAAGTAAAATTCAGAGACGTTCAATCCGGGTCGCCGCGTATTCCGCCATATCGGTCGGCGCGTTGAAAACGGTTGGGAAATGCGGGGCCCACTACAAAAGTAGAAAGTTTCCAAAGACTTGTTCTATATAACTGTAGATCTCTAACGGAATAATAAATTATATAAAGCACGTTTGATGCCTTTCTGATTTGCATTACATGCAGCGCATGCGCATGGGACCCTCCTTTGGAGTGGACCGGGTTTAGGAGAGATTATGCGGATAATTCGTTCTTATCCATTGGTCGATGTTTGTGGGGCCCAAAAAGACAGAACAGCCCATGGTATGCTTGGATTTCCCATTGAAAGGTCACGTTGCTATAAATAATAAATTTATAAATTGAGCAGGAAAGATTATTAATATTTAATAGTGGGGTTTTATCTTTTGAATTTATTTGTTACTTTACTAATAGTACCTCGGAGCCATCCTGACCCGTCCTTTCACTTTATCCTTACTTTTTATCTTCTTGAATTTTTATTTTAATTGGTGCTACCAAAAGAATCTTTATTACTACTATTCAAAATTATAAAAATGTTGTTAATTAAATTATATAATTTAAAATATACTAATATGAAGAGGCTAGCCTTGTTATTTCTATAATATATAAGGTTAGACTAACCTAAAAGTATTTCAAATATAAAAAAAATGTGTTGAATTGCATCAAAATAGCATTACAATTTTCGAGCTAGCATAACTAGCTACTATGAGTCTATGACCTAATATCCTCAAAAGTGTTCTTCAAAATTCACCCACAATTTGATTTTAAACAAATGTGAAAAAAAAATTGCCTCCCAATGTTTTATCAGAATACGTCTGAATAATAAAAAAATATATAGATTTTTTTTTTTTTGAATGTCCATTGTTGGACACTTGGATTAAAATAACATCAGCTATTTGATATTCGACAGACTAAAGTAAATTCACTTGGACAGAAACAGTAAGTGAGAGTTGGATATAGATTTATGTTATTTTTCACATGAATTCTTATCTAAACAGACAAGACGAAAAGTAAACCTCAGCGTCTGCAAGCACTTTAAATTATGAAATCTAAATAGTTGAACTTCAATAAATCACGGAATTACAATATTCCTTTTACTAATATATATGTAATTTCTTATACAAACGAACAACCTGAAAGAGGGGAATTTGATTGGTTTTTGCAATCCTCCAATCTCCTTGCATACAAAAACTAACAAGTGTCGTAGAACAAACGTGCGAAGAAATTTTAAGAAAATAGAAATAAAAAAATAACGAGTCATGAAAATTGTTTTATTATGAATTAGCAGGCCTCTAAACATCCATCCTATTATTTCATTTGTTTTATGATATCAAATATTAATTTTCAAATGACCGACATTTTTTTATCAAAAAGATAATGATTTGACTTTTTATATATTAAGTTCATGACATGTCTACAAGACATGTCAAATCTTGTTTTTTCAGTTCAAAAAAAAAACTAAAGTGTCAATGCTTTATCTAATAATTCGGAGTCAAATATTTCATTATTAGTTGAAAAAATATATTTTGGAGAAAGTCTATCTCGTTTCTGGTTTTATTTTGTGTTTCTCATTATACTTTATAATGTAGTTAAGAGTATATTTTTAAAATTTTCAGCATTCATTTTGTTTTATATTACAGCAACATATATACCGAGATTTTTAAGCATCTTGTTAAGAAGCCATTATAGAAAAATTTTGAAATATTGCAAATAAAGAGATGGACAATCAATTTAATTGCTTCAACTAGCAAAGAGGTGGATAGAGAGAGATCAAGTGACTGTTCGGCCTTGAGAGAAAATATTGATCCATTCAATCCAAGAGTTCATATGTGCTAATGTGCATCACATATTCCTTTATAAGCACGCAACTTGCAACTTAAAAAAATACAACTTAAGTAGGTCAACTTCCAAAAATAGAGAATGGAATAAAATAAATGAAGAGGTGGATATATATACCGGCTTTAGATACTTAGGTATCGATTGCCAATTAAATGGAGAACATGATCAATAACATAATCAAGTTTGAAGTTTGGATGGTTGATATTAACTCCCAGCGATCAGCGCAATTATATAATTTCTTATGACAAATAAATGTAGTTCGTTTGAATTTTGTCAACGGTGATACTTGAAACTTGAGGCCTTTGTTTAAATCTCCACTTTCAAATAAGTAGAACAAATATAGCCCTTACTCAACTCGCTTTTTTTTTAGGATATTTGTGCTATTGTAATATTGTGTATCATATACTTTGTACGACATAGAAAATATACCCCTTCCTTCTGGGCTTGAAGGAAGATTTTACTAAAAGATGAAATATTACAAATTATTCCTAGTCTGTGTAATGACTAAATAAGTGATCAATTTCTGTCCGAGAGGCGTTTTATTATATATCAAAAAAGGGTCAACATTACATCAGAATTCAAGTTAAAAAAAATTCAAATTTTCCATCTAAAATTCAACGGTGGTGAAAGAACAGAGGACGAAGACCCAATTTCCAAGTGTTAAAATTGATTTATTCGTCAGATCCAATCTTTGTTCGTCAAGTTGTTGTTATAGATAAGAATATAAAAGAAGTTAGCGTTCAAATTTCATCAACAAATAAGCTTGAAAAACATGACTATGGCCTGATTCTTTAATTTCTGAAAACTACTAAACGCTGAACTAAGGATAAAAAGATAAAGTATTCGTGGGAGGAATAAATACCCAAATCCTTTCCAATCTTATCTCCAGACCGCCAAACTTAGCGTACACGAAACTCGTACTGAAAAAGTGTCAGTGATAAAAATGGATAATATCTCGTGGTAAGTCTAAATTATAGCACTTGCGTTGTGAAGATAAAATGCTTCAAAGTTCAAACCATGTAAGTAGAATTTGTTCAAATTCATATTCTAGTGTGGAATATCTACTGTGTCGATACATAATTTTCAAAGGAGTGTCGTAAAATTAACAAAGACAAATTTAGAACGCTTTCCATATAACAGGGAATGAATAATGATATATAGTACAACCAATGGAATTGATGATTCTAAATACTGATGCTGTTAGTCTTTGACACGATAAAACGGCCGGTTAATATTCCTACTCATTTAATTAACTTTTTTATCAGATTTGAACAAAATATATTTCACATTTTTTTTGCATAATCTTAGTCTAGATTCTCATCAGAATAATGAAAACAACTATTTTTAAAATCCATTATCTAGACTTAGCGTTTCAATTATCATTTTAAAATTAAGGTTGACACACTTTTCTGTATTAAATAAAATTTGAAAAATTTTCTTTCTTTTATTAGCTTCGCACGAACGTTTTATGTTTGAATTAGCAGATAATTTTGATTGTCAGAGTTAATTTCGATTATAATAACTGCACAGATCTGAATGAAATCGAACAGCAAGGAATGTTTTGCCGAATTAAGTAGCTCCTGCCTTTGTTTTGAATGTCCACCTTCTTTCATGGAAATATGCTGAAAATAGAATTAAATGGATAATAGCTTTTACGGTTTTACCCATCATCACTTGACCAGGATCTGTTCAAGAAGTAACCATGGTCATCTGACTTATCTGGTATCAAATGTTCTGTCTCTCAAGCAGCAGCAGCAGCAGCAGCTCTGACTTACTGACCTTATGTGTTGAAACAATCAAGAACAATTTTGCACCAAAATAGGATAGTACAGCATGCGCGTCTCCTGTTAGACCTGGTCCAATTAATGGACAGTTTACGATGTATGAGACAAGTAAAGCCATGATACATTGATGCCCAAGATTGATTATTGCAGGAATTTTATGGGATGATATTTATTTTGTAATATAAAGGTACCCTAAGTTATTATTCTCATACCATTCTAGATTTGAAGCCCATATTAGTAATCAACATGCATTTTGGTACAGCCCACAACTGATTGATGGCAGTTTTCTTCATAAGCACACTGGTAATGACATTTGAGCACTTCATCCTAAAGCACTTCACAACTTTTGATCTCTATTAGTGCTGCTTCCACCAGAACCACAGGTAGCGACAGAAACTTGCGAACATATGCGTGGAAACAACATCAAGAAGAAAACCGATTAGCAAAGTCTGTGGGTTCATAATTAAGATAAGGTGCAAAAACACCTAAAACTTTTTGAGTTTTGCATGACAATTGGGAAAAAAGAAAAAAGAAAAAACAAATCTTAGGAGAAAATATGAAAACAAAATATCCAGTACCATTTACTGCTGGGGGAAAAATTAACCGTCAGTTATGGCACTTGTGACTTGTGAGGAATTTCCTTCCCTGGCGTAACTAGAAACTGAGTTAAAAAAATTGAAAAACTCCTGACACAGACCTAAACCAAATAATACCAATAGAAATTTATTTATTATACAACCAAGTTTAAATAACAGAATTAAAAAGTCTCCACTGACATTCTAACTATTCAGTATTATGTTCATTTAATTAATTATTCTCGTCCTTTGCCTCATTTTTCAAAAATCCATCCTTATTGACTTATGACTTATCCAAATAAGGGGAGTGTAATTTTTTTTTTTTGAAACTGAGTGGCCTGAGATAGGCCACCAAAATGAAAGTAAAGGAGTTCAGAGTACATCAAAGGAACTACATGCTAAACTCTCAGCTTTTAGACTGCCACTTTGTTTTTCTAGTTGTTTGTGATGTTCTTGTGATGTATAAAGTAAAACTGCTGAAAATTAACAATGGTAGCCATGTTTCACGGGTACGAATAAAGTACGAAATGCAAATCCTATGCACATTCGTATGAGATATGACTTCAATATGGTTACAGCAGTCAATTGGCTCTATGTATAGTTGATAGCTTGTCTATTAGGAGAATGTTGTGGAATTTACATGTACCAGAAATCTCAGCTGGTCTGGTGCAAGTATGCCCAAGTGGATGTATATTTCTCATATATTAATTTTAAGGATTAAAATATAACACAAGTTGACCTCTCTCATTTGCCAATGCAGAATTTTCTAAAGATGCTAGTTAAAGCCGTGATTTTTTTAAACAGAAATAACCAAAAAAATTATTTTAAGAATAAACCTCTGACTTCGAATTTTGGAGAATAACCATGTCGGACGCTGAAATGCAATTCTGAGTATCATTTGAGCATTTTAATCGTTCCTGGATTCATTCTAAGTCATTTCATCACAATAATCTACATTTAAACTCTTTATACTGTTTAGAATATGATTCATATCTTATTTATTCGAAAAGATTGGATTGAACATGGTAATTACGCATATAAAGTGCAAATAATACAATTCTAAGAATCATTTGAGCATTTCGATCGTTTCTGGATTCATTATAAATCATTTCATCACAATAATCTGCATTTAAACTCTTTATATTGTCTAGAATATGATTAATATCTTATTTGTTCAAAAATATATGATAATATATGGTAATAACGCATAATAAGTGCAAATAATGCAATTACGAGCATCATTTGAGCATTTCAATCGTTTCTGCATTCATTCTAAGCAATTTCATCACAATAATCTACATTTCAACTCTTTATACTGTCTAGAATATGATTCATATCTAATTTATTCAAAAAGATTGGATTATACAGGGTAATTACGCATATAAAGTGCAAATAATGCAATTCTGAGCACCATTTGAGCATTTCAATCATTTCTGGATTCATTCTTAGTCATTTCATCACAATAATCTACATTTAAACTCTTTATACTATCTAGAATATGATTCATACCTTATTTATTCAAAAAGATTGGATTATACAAGGTAATTACGCATATAAAATCCAAATAATGCAATTCTAAGTATCATTTTTAGCATTTCAATCGTTTCTGTATTCATTCCAAATCATTTCATCACAATAATCTAGATTTAAACTCTTTATACTGTTTATAATATGATTCATATCTTATTTATTCAAAAAGATTGGATTATACATGGTAATTACACATATAAAATTCAAATAATGCCATTTTGAGAATCGTTTGAGAATTTCGATCGTTTCTTGATTCATTCTATGTCATTTCATAACAATAATTTACATTTAAACTCTTTATACTGTCTAGAAAATGATTTATATCTTATTTATTAAAAAATATTGGATTATACATGGTAATTACGCATATAAAGTGCAAATAGCGCAATTCTGAGTATCATTTAAGCATTTCAATCGTTTGTGGATTCATTCTAAGAAATTTCATCATAATAATCTTCATTTAAATTCTTTATACTGTCCAGAATATGATTCATACCTTATTTATTCAGAAAGTCTGGATTATACAATGTAATTACGCATATAAAATGCAAATAATGCAATTCTGAACATCGTTTTTAGCATTTCAATCATTTCTGGATTCATTCTAAGTTATTTCATCAAAATAATCTAGATTTAAACTCTTTATACTGTCTAGAATATGATTCATAGGTTATTTATTCAAAAAGATTTGGATTATACATGGTAATTACGCATATAATGTTTAAATAATGAAATTTTGAGGATCATTTGAGCATTTCAATCGTTTCTTGATTCATTCTAAGTCATTTCAGCACAATAATCTACATTTAAACTCTTTATACAGTCCAGAATATGATTCCTATCTTACTTATTCGAAAAGATTGGATTGTACAAGGTAATTACGCATATAAAGCGCAAATAATACAATTCTGAGAATCATTTGAGCATTTCAATCGTTTCTCGATTCATTCTAAGTAATTTCATCATAATAATCTTCATTTAAACTCTTTATACTGTCTAGAATATGATTCCTATCATATTTATTTAAAAAGATTGGATTATAAATGGTAATTACGCATATAAAATGCAAATAATGCAAATCTGAGCATCATTTGAGCATTTCAATCATTTTTTTATTCATTGTAAGTAATTTCAAAACAATAAACTACATTTAAACTCTTTATACTCTCTAGAATATGATTCATAGGATATTTATTCAAAAAAATTGGATTATACATGGTAATTATGCATAAAAAGTGCAAATAATGCAATTCTGAGTATCATTTGAGCATTTCGATCGTTTCTTGATTCATTATAAGTCATTTCAACACAATAATCTACATTTAAACTCTTTATACTGTCTAGAATATTATTCATATCTTATTTATTCAAAGAGATTAGATTATACTTGGTAATTACGCATATGAAATGCAAATAATGCAATTCTGAGTATCATTTGAGCTTTTCGATCGTTTCTTGATTCATTCTTAGTCATTTCATCACAATAATCTACTTTTAAACTCTTTATACTGTATAGAATATGATTCGTACCTTATTTATTCAGAAAGATTGGATTAAACATGGTAATTACGCATGTAAATGCAAATAATACAATTTTGAGCAACATTTTTAGCATTGCAATCGTTTCTACTTTCATTCTAAGTCATTTCATCACAATAATCTACATTTGAACTATTTATAATGTCTAGAATACAATTCATATCTTATTTGTTCAGAAAGATTGGATTATAAATGATAATTATGCATATAAAGTGCAAATAATGCAATTCTGAATATCGTTTGAGCATTTTGATCATTTCTTGATTCATTCTAATTCATTTCATCACAATAATCTACATTTAAACACTTCCTACTGTCTAGAATTTGATTCATATCTTATTTATTCAAAACGATTGGAGTATACATGGTAATTACGCACAAAAAGTGAGAATAATGCAATTCTGAGTATCATTATAGCATTTCAATATTTTCTAGAATCATTCTATGTCATTTCATCACAATAATCTACATCTAAACTACTTATACTGTCTAGAATATGATTCATATCTTATTTATTCAAAAAGATTGGATTATACAGGGAAATTATGCATATAAAGTGCAAATAATGCAATTAGAGCATCATTTGAGCATTTCAATCGTTTCTGGATTCATTCCAAGTAATTTCATCACAATAATCTATATTTAAACTATATATACTGTCTAGAATATGATTCATATATTTTTTATTTAAAAATACTAGATTATACAGGGTAATTACTCGTATAAATTGCAAATAATGCAATTCTGAGTATCATTTGAGCATTTCATTCGTTTCTGGATTCATTCTAAGTTATTGCATTATAATAATCTATATTTATACTATTTATAAAGTCTAGAATATAATTCATATCTTATTTATTAAAATATATTCGTTTATAAATGGAAAATTACGCATATAAAGTGCAAATAATACAACTCTTAGTATCATTTGATAATTTCGATCGTTTCTTGATTCATTGTAAGTCATTTCATCACAATAATCTACATTTAAACTCTTTGTACTGTCTAGAATATGATTAATAACTTATTTATTCGAAAAGATAGGATTGAACATGGTAATTACGCATATAAAGTGCAAATAATACAATTCTGAGAATCATTTAAGCATTTCAGTCGTTTCTGGATTCATTCTAAGTCATTTCATCACAATAATCTTCATTTAAACTATTTATACTGTTTAGAATATGATTCATATCTTATTTGTTCAAAAAAATTGGATTATACATGGTAATAATGCATAATAAGTGCAAATAATGCAATTCTGAGCATCATTTGAGCATTTCAATTATTTTTGCATTCATTCTTAGTAATTTCATCACAATAATCTACATTTCAACTCTCTACACTGTCTAGAATATGATTCATATCTTATTTATTCAAAAAGATTGGATTATACATGGTAATTACGCATACAAATTGCAAATAATGCAATTCTGAGCATCATTTGAGCATTTCAATCGTTTCTGGATTAATTTTTAGTCATTTCATCACAATAATCTATATTTAAAACTTTTTATACTGTCTAGAATATGATTCATACTTTATTTATTCAGAAAGATTGGATTATACAAGGTAATTACGCATATAAAATCGAAATAATGCAATTCTGAGTATCATTTTTAGCATTTCAAAGGTTTCTGTATTCATTCTAAATCATTTCATCTCAATAATCTAGATTTAAAATCTTTATACTGTTTCGAATATGATTCACATCTTATTTATACAAAAAGATTGGATTATACATAGTAATTATGCATATAAAGTTCAAATAATGCAATTCTAAGGATCGTTTGACCATTTCGATCGTTTCTTGATTCATTCTAAGTCATTTCAACACAATAATCTACATTTAAACTCTTTATACTGTCTATAATACGATTTATATTTTATTTATTCAAAAATATTGGATTATAAATGGTAATTACGCATATAAAGTGCAAATAGCGCAATACTGAGTAATTTCATCACAATAATTGTTTCTGGATTCATTCTAAGTAATTTCATCACAATAATCTACGTTTAAACTCTTTATACTGTCAAGAATATAATTCATACCTTATTTATTCATAAAGTTTGGATTATACAAGGTATTTACGCATATAAAATGCAAATAATGCAATTCTGAGCATCGTTTTTAGCATTTCAATCGTTTCTGGATTCATTCTGCGTCATTTCATCACAATAATATAGATTTATACTCTTTATACACTATCTAGAATATGATCCATATATTATTTATTTAAAAAGATTTGATTATACATGGTAATTACGCATATAAATTTCAAATAATACAATTTTGAGGATCATTTGAGCATTTCGATCGTTTCTTGATTCATTCTAAGTCATTTCACCACTAGAATTTACATTTAAACTCTTTATGCTGTCTAGAATATGATTCATATCTTATTTATTTGAAAAAAATGGATTGTACATGGTAATTACGCATATAAATTGCAAATAATACAATTCTGAGAATCTTTTGAGTATTTCAATCGTTTCCGGATTCATTCTAAGTAATTTCATCACAATAATCTACATTTAAACTCTTTATACTGTCTAGAATATTATTCATATCTTATTTATTAAAAAAGATAGGATTATAAATGGTAATTACGTATATAAAGTGCAAATAGCGCAATTCTAAGTATCATTTTAGCATTTCAATAATTTCTGGATTCATTCTGAGTAATTCATAACAATAATTTACATTTAAACTCTTAATGCTGTCTAGAATATGATTCATAGTTTATTTATTCAAAAAGATTGAAATATACAAGGTAATTACGCATATAAAGTGCAAATAATGCAATTTTGAGTATAATTTGAGCATTTCAATCGTTTCTTGACTCATTATAAGTAATTTCAACACAATAATCTACATTTAAACACTTTATACTATCTACAATATTATTCATATCTTATTTATTCAAAAAAATTAGATTATACAAGGTAATTACACATATGAAATGCAAATAATGCAATTCTGAATATCATTTGAGCATTTCGATCGTTTCTTGATTCATTCTAAGTTCATTTCATCACAATAATCTACATTAAAACCCTTTATACTATCAAGAATATTATTCATATCTTGTTTATTCAGAAAGATTGGATTGTAAATGGTAATTACGCATATAAAGTGCAAATAGCGCAATTCTAAGTATCATTTGGGCATTTCAATAATTTTTGGATTCATTCTAAGTCATTTCATCACAATAATCTACATTTAAACTTTTTATACTGATTATACATGGTAATTATGCATATAAAGTGCAAATAATGTAATTTTGAGTATAATTTGAGCATTTCGATCATTTCTTGACTCATTATAAGTAATTTCAACACAATAATCTACATTTAAACGCTTTATACTGTCTAGAATTTTATTCATATCTTATTTATTCAGAAAAATTAGATTATACAAGGTAATTACACATATGAAATGCAAATAATGCAATTCTAAATATCATTTGAGCAGTTCGATCATTTCTTGATTCATTCTAAGTTCATTTCATCTCAATAATCTATCTTAGAACTCTTTATACTATCAAGAATATTATTCATATCTTATTTATTCAAAAAGATTGGATTATAAATGGTAATTACGCATATAAAGTGCAAATAGCGCAATTCTGAGTATCATTTGAGCATTTCAATAATTTCTGGATTCATTCTAAGTGATTTCAACATATTAATCTACATTTAAACTCTTTATACAGTATAAAATATGATTTATATCTTATATATTCTAAACGATTGGATTATACATGGTAATTACGCATATAAATTGCAAATAATGCAATTCTAAGCATCATTTGTGCATTTTGAATCATTTCTGAATTCATTCTTATTCATTTCAACACATTAATCTACATTTAAATTCTTTATACTGTCGAGAATATGATTCATATCTTATTTATTCAAAAAGAATGGATTATACACGGTAATTACGCATATAAATTGCATATAATGCAATTCTGAGCATCATTTGAGCATTTCAATCATTTCTGAATTCATTCTTAGTTATTTCAACACAATAATCTACATTTAAACTCTTTACACTGTCTAGAATATGATTAATATCTTATTTATTCAGAAAGATTGGATTATATATGGTAATTGCGCATATAAAATGTAAATAATGCAATTCTGAGTATCGTTTTTAGCATTTCAATCGTTTCTGTATTTATTCTAAGTAATTTCATCACAATAATCTAGATTTAAACTTTTTATACTGTGTAGAATATGATTCATATGTTATTTATTCAAAAAGATATGATTATACGTGGTAATTACGCATATAAAGTTCAAATAATGCAATTTTGTGGATCATTTGAGTATTTCGATCATTTTTTGATTCATTCTAAGTCATTTCATCACTATAATGTAAATTTAAACTCTTTATACTGTCTAGAATATGATTCATGTTTTACTTATTCGAGAAGATTGGATTGTACATGGTAATTACGCATATAAAGTGCGAATAATACAATTCTGAGAATTATTTGAGCATTTCAATCGTTTCTGGATTCAATCTAAGTAATTTCATCACAATAATCTACATTTAAACTCTTTATACTGTCTAGAATATTAATCATATCTTATTTATTAAAAAAGATTGGATAATAAATAGTAATTACGCATATAAAGTGCAAATAGCGCAATTCTGAGTATCATTTAACCATTTAAAAAATTTCTTGATTCATTCTAATTAATTTTAACACAATAATCTACATTTGAACTCTTTATACTGTCTAGAATATGATTCATAGGAAATTTATTAAAAAAGATTGGATTATACAAGGTAGTTACGCATATAAAGTGCAAATAATGCAATTGTCAGTATCATTTTAGCATTTCGATCGTTTCTTGACTCATTATAAGTAATTTCAACATAATAATCTACATTTAAACTCTTTATTCTATCTAAAATATTATTCATATCTTATTTATTCAAAAAGAATAGATTATACAAGGTAATTACACTTATGAAATGCAAATAATGCAATTATGAGTATCATTTGAGCATTTCGATCATTTATTGATTCATTCCAAGTCATTTCATCACAATAATCTACATTAAAACTCTTTATACTGTCTAGAATATGATTCATATCTTATTTATTCTAAAAGATTGGATTATACATGGTAATTACAAATAATAAGTGCAAATAATGCAGATTTGAGCATAATTTTAGCATTTCAATCTTTTCTGCATTCATTCTAAGTAATTTCATCATAATAATCTACATTTCAACTCTTGATACAGTCTATAATATGATTTATATCTTATATATTCAAAAAGATTGTATTATATATGGTAATTACGCATATAAAGTGCAAATAATGAAATTCTGAGCATCATTTGTGCATTTCAATCATTTCTGAATTTATTCTTAGTCATTTCAACACAATAATCTAAATTTAAATTCTTTATACAGTCTAGAATATGATTCATATCTTATTTATTCAAAAAGAATGGATTACACATGGTAATTACGCATATAAAGTGCAAATAATGCAATTTTAACCATCATTTGAACATTTCAATCATTTCTGAATTCATTCTTAGTCATTTTAACACAATAATCTACATTTAAACTCTTTATTCAGTCTAGAATATGAGTCATACCTTATTTATTCAGAAATATTGAATTATACTTGGTAATTACGCATGTAAAATGTAAATAATGAAATTCTGAGCATCATTTTTAGCATTTCAATCGTTTCTGAATTCATTCTAAGTCAATTCATCACAATAATCTTGATTTATACTTTTTGTACTGTCTTAAATATTATTCATATATTATTTTTTCAAAAAGATTTGATTATACATGGTAATTACGCATATAAATTTCAAATAATGCAATTTTGAGGATCATTTGAGCGTTTCGATCGTTTCTTGATTTATTCTAAGTCATTTCATCACTATAATGTACATTTAAACGCTTTATACTGTCTAGAATATGATTCATATCTTACTTATTCGAAAAGATTGGATTGTACATGGTAATTACACATATAAAGTGCAAATAATACAATTCTGAGAATCATTTGAGCATTTCAATCTTTTCTGGATTCATTCTAATTAATTTCATCACAATAATCTACATTTAAACTCTTTATACTGTCTAGAATATGATTCCTATCATATTTATTTAAAAATATTGGAAAATAAATGATAATTATGCATATAAAGTGCAAATCATGCAACTCTCAGCACCATTTGATCATTTCAATCATTTTTTGATTCATTCTAAGTCATTTCAAAACAATAATCTACATTTAAACTCTTTATACTGTCTAGAATATGATTCATAGGTTATTTATTCAAAAAGATTGGATTATACATGGTATAATTACACATAGAAAGTTCAAATAATGCAATTCTGAGTATCATTTGAGCATTTCGATCGTTTCTTGACTCATTATAAGTAATTTCAACACAATAATCTACATTTAAACTCTTTGTACTGTACAGAATATTATTTATATCTTATTTATTCGAAAATATAAGATTATACAAGGTAATTACACATATGAAATACAAATAATGCAATTCTGAGCATCATTTGAGCATTTCGATCGTTTCGGGATTCATTCTAAGTCATTTCATCACAATAATCTACATTTAAACTCTTTATACTGTCTAGAATATGATTCATACTTTATTTATTCAGAAAGATTGGATTATACAAGGTAATACGCATGTAAAATACAAATAATGCAATTCTGAGTATCATTTTTAGCATTTCAATCATTTATGTATTCATTCTAAATTATTTCATCATAATAATCTAGATTTAAACTCTTTATACTGTTTATAATATGATTCATATCTTATTTATTCAAGAAGATTGGATTATACATGGTAATTACGCATATGAAATTTAAATAATGCAATTCTGAGGATCGTTTGAGCATTTCGATCGTTTCTTGATTCATTCTAAGTCTTTTGATGACGATAATCTACATTTATTCTTTATACTGTATATAATATGATTTATATCTTATTTATTCAAAAATATTGGACTATACATGGTAATTACGCATGTAAAGTGCAAATAATACAATTCTGAGAATCATTTGAGCATTTCAATCGTTTCTCGATTCATTATAAGTAATTTTGTCACAATAATCTACATTTAAACTCTTTAAACTCTCTAGAATATTATCCATATCTTATTTATTCAAAAAGATTGGATTATAAATGGTAATTACGCATATAAAGTGCATATAGCGCAATTCTGAGTATCATTTAAGCATTTCAATAATTTCTGTATTCATTCTAAGTAATTTCATAACAATAATCTACATTTAAACTCTTGATACTGTCTAGAATATGATTCATAGGTTATTTATTAAAAAAAATTGGATTATATATGGTAATTACGCATATAAAGTACAAATAATGCCATTCTGAATATCATTTGAGCATTCCGATCGTTTCTTGATTCATTCTTAGTAATTTCATCACAATAATCTAGATTTCAACTCTTTATACTGTCTAGAATATGATTTATATCTTATTTATTCAAAAAGATTGGATTATACATGGTAATTACGCATATATAGTGCAAATAATGCAATTCTGCGCATCATTTGAGCATTTCAATCATTTTTGGATTCATTCTTAGTCATTTCATCACAATAATCTACATTTAAACTCTTTATACTGTCTAGAATATGATTCATACTTTATTTATTCAGAAAGATTGGATTATACAAGGTAATTACGCATATAAAATGCAAATATTGCAATTCTGAGTATCATTTTTAGCATTTCAATCATTTTTGTATTCATTCTAAATCATTTGATCACAATAATCTAGATTTAAACTCTTTATACTGTTTATAATATGATTCATATCTTATTTATTTCAAAAAGATTGGATTATACATGATAATTACGCATATAAAGTTCAAATAATGCAATTCTGAGGATCGTTTGACCATTTTGATCGTTTCTTGATTCATTCTAAGTCCTTTCATGACAATAATCTACATTTATACTCTTTATACTGTATATAATATGATTTATATCTTATTTATTAAAAAATATTGGATTATACAAGGTAATTACGCATATAAAGTGCAAATAATACAATTCTGAGTATCATTTGAGCATTTCGATCATTTCTTTATTCATTCTAAGTCATTTCATCACAATAATCTACATTAAAACTCTTTATACTGTCTAGAAAATGATTTATATCTTATATATTAAAAAATATTGGATTATACATGGTAATTACCCATATAAAGTGCAAATAATACAATTTTGAGAATCATTTGAGCATTTCAATAGTTTCTGAATTCATTCTATGTAATTTCATCACAATAATCTACATTAAAACTCTTTATAATATCTAGAATATTATTCATATATTATTTATTCAAAAAGATTAGATTATACAAGGTAATTACACATATGAAATGCAAATAATGCAATTCTGAGTATCATTTGAGCATTTCGATCGTTTCTTTATTCATTTCAAGTCATTTCAACACAATAATCTACATTAAAACTCTTTATACTGTCTAGAATATCATTCATAACTTATATATTCAAAAAAATTGGATTATACATGGTAATTACGCATAATAATTGCAAATAATGCAATTTTGAGCATCATTTGAGCTCTTCAATCATTTCTGCATTCATTCTAAATAATTTCATCATAATAATCTACATTTCAACTCTTTATACAGTCTAGAATATGATTCATATCTTATATATTTAAAAAGATTGGATTATACATGGTAATTACGCATAAAAGTGCAGATAATGCAATTCTGAGCATCATTTGTGCATTTCAATCATTTCTGAATTCATTCTTAGTCATTTCAACACAATAATCTACATTTAAATTCTTTATACTGTCTAGAATATATGTCATACCTTATTTATTCAGAAAGATTGGATTATACAAGGTAATTACGCATATAAAATGCAAATAATGCAATTCTGAGCATTATTTTTAGCATTTCAATCGTTTCTGGATTCATTCTAAGTCAATTTCATCACAATAATCTAGATTTAAACTCTTTATGCTGTCTAAAATATTATTCATATCTTATTTTTTCAAAAATATTGGATTATACATGGTAATTACGCATAAAAAGTTCAAATCATGCAATTCTAAGGATCATATGAGCATTCCGATAGTTTCTTGATTTATTCTTAGTCATTTCATCACAATAATCTACATTTAAACTTTTTATACTGTCTAGAATTTGATTCGTAGGTTATTTATTCAAAAAGATTAGATTATACATGGTAATTACGCATATAAAGTTCAAATAATGCAATTCTGAGCATCATTTGTGCATTTTCATCGTTTCTTGATTTATTATAAGTCATTTCAACAAAAGGATCTACATTTAAACACTTTATACGGTCTAGAATATGATTCATATCTTATTTATTCAAAAAAAAAGATTATACATGGTAATTACGCATATGAAATGCTAATAACGCAATTCTGAGTATCATTTGAGAATTTCGAACGTTTCTTGATTCATTGTAAGTCATTTCTTCACAATAATCTACATTAAAATTCTTTATACTGTCTAGAATATGATTCATATCTTATTTATTCAAAAAGATTGGATTATATATGGTAATTATGCATAATAAGTGAACTAATACAATTTTGAGCATTTCAATCGTTTATGCATTCATTCTAATTAATTTCATCATAATAATCTATATTTCAACTCTTTATACAGTCTAGAAAGTGATTCATATCTTATTTATTCAAAAAGAATGGATTATACATGATAATTACGCATATAAAGTGCAAATAATACAATTCTGAGCATCATTTGTGCATTTCAATCATTTCTGAATTCATTCTTAGTCATTTCTACACAATAATCTACATTTAAACTCTTTGTACTGTCTATAATATGATTCACACCTTATTTATTAAGAAAGATTGGATTATACAAAGTAATTACGCATATAAAATGCAAATAATGCAATTCTGAGCATCATTTTTAGCATTTCAATCGTTTTTGGATTCATTCTAAGTTATTTCATCACAATAATCTAGATTTAAACTCTTTATGCTGTCTAAAATATTATTCATATCTTATTTTTTAAAAAATATTAGATTATACATGGTAATTACGCATATAAAGTTCAAATAATGCAATTCTAAGGATCATTTGAGCATTCCGATGGTTTCTTGATTCATTCTTAGTCATTTCATCACAATAATCTACATTTAAACTTTTTATACTGTCTAGAATTTTATTTGTAGGTTATTTATTCAAAAAGATTAGATTATACATGGTAATTACGCATATAGGGGGCGTTTGGATTGCTTAGGAATAACTTCTTCCTAGGAATAGCTTATTCCTAGACAATATTTTCTTCACAAAGTTACACACTTCCCAATGTTTTATTCCTAAAATCCTTATTCCTTCCTTATTCCCATACGATCCAAACGAGCGCACAAAGTGCAAATAATGCAATTTTGAGTATAATTTGAGCATTTCGATCGTTTCTTGACTTATTATAAATAATTTCAATACAATAATCTACATTTAAACGCTTTATACTGTCTAGAATATTATTCATATCTTATTTATTCAAAAAAATTAGATTATACAAGATAATTACACATATGAAATGCAAATAATGTAATTCTGAATATCATTTGAGCATTTCGATCGTTTCTTGATTCATTCTAAGTTCATTTCATCACAATAATCTATATTTAAACTCTTTATACTGTCTAAAATATTATTCATATCTTATTTTTTTCAAAAAGATTGGATTATACATTGTAATTACAGATATAAAGTTCAAATAATGCAATTCTGAGGATTATTTGAGCATTTCGATCGTTTCTTAATTCATTCGAGGTCATTTCAACACAATAATCTACATTTAAACTCTATATACTATCTAGAATATGATTCATACCATATTTATTTAGAAAGATTGGATTAAACAAGGTAATTACACATAAAATACAAATAATGTAATTCTGAGCATCATTTTTAGCATTTCAATCCTTTCTACATTATTCTAAGTCGTATCATCACAATAATATACATTTAAACTATTTATAATGTCAAGAATACGACTCATAATTTATTTATTAAGAAAGATTGGATTATAAATGATAATTATGCATATAAAGTGCAAATAATGCAATTCTGAGTATCATTTGAGCATTTTGATCGTTTCTTGATTCATTCTAAGTCATTTCACCACACAATAATGTACATTTAAACACTTTATACTGTCTAGAAACTGATTCATATCTTATTTATTCAAAAAGATTGGAGTATACATGGTAATTACGCACATAAAGTGCAAATAATGCAGTTCTTAGTATCATTTGAGCATTTCAATATTTTCTGGATTCAATCTATGTCATTTCATCTCAATAATCTACATTTAAACTCCTTATGCAGTCTAGAATATGATTCATATCTTATTTATTCAAAAAGACTGAATTATACATGGTAATTACACATATAAAGTGCAAATAGAGCAATTCTTAGCATCAATTGAGCATTTCAATTGTTTCTTGATTCATTCTATGTCATTTCAGCACAATAATCTACATTTAAACATTTTATACTGTCAAGAATATGATTCATATCTTATTTATTCAAAAAGAATGGATTATGCAAGGAAAATTACACATATAAAGTGCAAATAATGCAATTCTGAGTATCATTTAAGCATCTCAATCGTTTCTGGATTCATTCTATGTCATTTCTTCACAATAATCTACATTTAATGTCCTTATACTGTCTACAATATGATTCATATTTTATTTATTCAAAAAGATTGGAGTATACATGGTAATTACGCACATAAAGTGCAAATAATGTAATTCTGAGTATCATTTGAGCATTTCAATATTTTCTGGATTCATTCTATGTCATTAGATATCAATAATCAATATTTAAACTCCTTATGCAGTCTAGAATATTATTCATATCTTATTTATTCGAAAAGATTGGATTATACATGGTGCAAATAGAGTAATTCTTAGCGTCAATTGAGCATTTCGATTGTTTCTTGATTCATTCTAAGTCATTTCATCTCAATAATCCACATTTAAACTATTTATGCTGTCTAGAATATGATTCATATCTTATTCATTTAAAAACATTGGATTATACATGAAAAATTATGCATATAAAGTGTAAATAAAGCAATTCTAAGTATTATTTTAGCATTTCAATTGTTTCTTGATTCATTCTAAGTCATTTCATCACAATAATCTACATTTAAACTCTTTATACTGTGTAAAATATGATTCATATCTTATTTATTTAAAAAGATTGTATTATACCTGGAAAATTACGCATATAAAATGCAAATAAAGGAATTCTGAGTATCATTTGATCATTTCGATCGTTTTTTATTCATTCTAAGTTATTTCATCACAATAATCTATATTTAAACTCTTTATACTGTCTTGAATATGATTCGTAACTTTTTTATTCAAAAATATAGGAATATACATGGTAATTACGCATATAAAGTACAAATAATGTAATTGTGAGCATCATATGAGCATTTCAATCATTTCTGCATTCATTCTTAGTCATTTCCTCACAATAATCTACATTTAAACACTTTATATTATCTAGAATTTGATTCATATCTTATTTATTCAAAAAGATTGGATTATAAATGGTAATTACGCATATAAAGTGCAAATAATGCAATTCTAAGTATCATTTGAGCATTTCAATCGTTTCTGGATTCATTCTAGGTCATTTCATTACAATAATCTACATTTAAACTCCTTATACTGTCTAGAATATGATTCATACCTTATTTACTCAAAAAGATTGGATTATACATGGTAATTACGCATATAAAGTGCAAATAATGCAATTCTTAGCATCATTTGGGATTTTCGAACGTTTCTTGATTCTTTCTAAGTAATTTTATCACAATAATCTACCTTTAAACTCTTTATACTGTCCATAATATGTTTCATATTTTATTTATTCAAAAAGATTGGATTATACATGGAAAATTACACGTTTAAAGTTCAAATAATGCAATTCTGAGTATCATTTGATCATTTCGATCGTTTCTTGATTCATTCTAAGTCATTTCAACATAATAATCCACATTTAAACTCTTTATACTGTCTATAATAAGATTTATATCTTATTTATTCAAAAAGATTGGATTATACATGGTAATTACGCATATAAATTGTAAATAATGCAATTCTAAGGATCATTTGAGCATTTGAATCCTTTTTGGATTCATTCCAAGTCATTTCATCACAATAATCTACATTTAAACTATTTATAATGTCTAGAGTACGATTCATATCTTATTTATTCTGAAAGATTGGATTATACACGGCATATAAAATGCAAATAATGCAATTCTGAACACCATTTGTGCATTTCCATCGTTTCTGGATTCATTCTAATTCATTTCATCACAATAATCTACATTTAAACTCTTTATACTGTCTAGAATATGATTCTGATCTTATTTAGTCAGAAAGATTGGATTATACATGATTATTAAGCATATAAATTGCAAATAATGCAATTTTGAGTATCATTTGAGCATTTCAATCATTTCTGGATTCATTCTAAATAATTTCATCACAATAATCTCCATTTATACTCTTTATGCTATTTAGAATATGATTCATATCTTATTTATTTAAAAAAATTGGATTATACATGGGAAATTACCCATAAAAAGCGCAAATAATGCAATTCTTAGTATCATTTGAGCATTTCGATCGTTTCTGGATTTATTCTAAGTTATTTCATCTCAATAATCTAGATTTTAACTCTTTATACTGTCTAGAATGATTCATATCTTATTTATTCAAAAATATTGGATTATATATGGAAAATTATGCATATAAAGTGCAAATAATGCAATTCTTAGTATCATTTTAGCATTTCGATCGTTTCTTGATTAATTCTAAGTCATTTCATCACAATAATATGTATTTAAACTCTTTATACTGTCTAAAATAAGATTTAAATATTATTTATTCAAAAAAATTGGATTATACATGATAATTACGCATATAATGTGCAAATAATGCAATTCTGAGCATCATTTGAGCATTTCAATCGTTTCTTCATTCATTCTATATCATTTCGTCATAATAATCTACATTTAAACTCTTTATACTGTCTAGAATATTATTCATATCTTTTTTATTTAAAAAGATTGGATTATACATGGTAATTACGCATACAAAGTTCGAATAGTGCAATTCTGAGCATTATTTGAGCATTTCATCGTTTCTGGATTCATTATAAGTCATTTCATCACAATAATCTACATTTAAACTCTTTATACTGTCTAGAATATGATTCATATCTTATTTATTCAAAAATATTATATAATACATGATAATTACGAATATAAAGTGCAAATAATGCAATTCTGAGTATCATTTGAGCATTTCAATCGTTTCTGGATTCATTCTAAGTCATTTCATCATAATAATCTATATTTAAACTCTTTATACTATCTAGAATATGATTCATAACTTTTTTATTCAAGAAGAATTGATTATGTATGGTAATTACGTATATAAAGTGCAAATAATGCAATTCTGAGCATCATTTGAGAATTTCAATCTTTTTTGCAATTATTATAAGTCATTTCATCACAATAATATGCATTTAAACTCTTTATACTGTCTAGAATATGATTTATATCTTATTTATTCAAAAAAATTAGATTATACATGGTAATTATGCATATAAAGTGCAAATAATGCAATTCTGAGTATCATTTGAGCATTTCGATCGTTTCTGGATTCATTCTAAGTCATTTCATCACAATAATTTACATTTAAACTATTTATACTGTCTAGAATATGATTCATATCTTATTTATTCTAAAGGATTGTATTATACATATAAAGTGCAAGCAAATTCACAACCAAGCGTTGAGATTTATCAAAACTGACCTGCGCAACAGTGCAAGCAATTGATGCCTGTCTTGGGTTTGACTGTCCGACGGATCTGATGATCTTCTGTGCGATCTGATGTGAGAGAGAGAAACGGAGTGAGAGATCTATATAAGAGCCAGAGATAAAATTAAGTTTCAACCTTTTTTTTTTTGTGATTGTAGTTTCTGAATTCTGAATCATGTCCTCATCAGTTTGTTGCATGCAATGTCGCAGCAGCTAATACAGTGTGTGTATTTACATGAGCCTCTTATTTTTGGAAAGAGAACCTTTAATGTACGCTGCTTGGGGGTAATAATTTGACAGCGTTTCTTGTTTTCCGTTTAAAAGTTATTTTTGATAGCCCAAGTTTCATTAAATCTTTCAGAATTTGTTTGCCGTTGCAGAACCTTGAAAGATAAAACTTTCACAAAGATTCTTTCAGACACAACGTCTCTTCACTTGAATTTCTATTTTTTATGCTTCACTTGATGAACACTGATGGTTTTTATACTGACGAAGAAATTATTATCGCATGTAGCACCTAGTAGTTGCCATGACGAAGAAATTATGATCTCATGTAGCACCTAGTAGTTGCCATAATTGAATATATTTAACTGATGATAAAAAACGTAAGAAGTTTTAACCAAATCTAATAATTCAAAAGGCCCCAGATATGGGGCGTGCTCTGTATAACCTGGTAAACTACAAAGTAATCAAACTACGGGTTTCTAAGTCTGCAATTTTAACTTGACCCTATATAACAAGTCATCGCTAACCCTAACAACCCATCTTATTACTAATCCAAGGTAGAAACACAAATACCAATAAAAAAAAATATTTCTATACAAATAGCAACATCGACCATAATACCAATTTGTCTATAATTGTCAATTGTAGTAAAATAATATTCTTTTAAAATTCCTTTTGTGACTAAGGTGGTATCAGATCACATATGAATCAATCTTCTGTGTAACTTCTCCCAGCTTCACCTCCCATTCCTCGCTTAAGCCTGCATTTTCAATTGCATCTGCAACTATAGCCTTGATCTGAATTAAGTTCTCAACCTGACAATTTCTATTGTATCTTATTAGTAAACAAAAATATGCAATGCTATTTAAAAAACCATATATCCTCAATGAGAAATGAACCGTGTGCAACTTTGTTTGTTGTTGTCTCCATGTGTGGCTATTTGTGTGGTGGGTTGTACCGACTATTGTTAAACTTTGTAGCGGGTTGTTGTATGGAGCTTGTCAAGAATTTTGTTTCAAAAGACTTATGTTAAGGAGAGGGTTTCCCTTGCTTTGTATTTGAGTAGACATTGTTCTCTATGCTTATAGAATAGAACATCCCTTGATGTGCTGCTTGGTGGTCCCGCATAAATTATGGTCTATTCAATATTGGTTCTGCTGAGTCCATGAGATTGCATATGTTGTTGGATGAGATCTGCTGTGATAAGATTCAGTGTAGACATCTGAATGACTGTAAGTCAATTTTTATTGTTATTATGATCCGTTACAGGTTTGGTTCTATGGGCTCCGTTGCGTGGACATTTATGATTCTTATTAAGTGCGTATGCATGTTCTATGGTTTAATTAAGATCACCTTCAATATTTCTCTATTCGGTTCCCTTATTTATATTCTATCTATGTTCCATCTATGAAACGCCTATTCTATGAATTTTATACAAAGTTTATGTGGGGTCCATTTTTTGCTTTTGCTAAGTTTTGCTTGGTGCAGTTTTGTTAGACCAGTATTACATTTTTTTTTTCTTGACAACACTGCCAAGTAGGCCCCGTTCTCTCTTGGTCTGCATGCCCGTTTGGTGGTGTCCAAAACTTCTCACATATGTTAATTTACTCAATACTACTATTAAGATCTATAAGAAGTCAACTACTGAGTCTACTCCTCCCGGAGGCTACTTCCTCCTTGAATTACTCAAAGGGCTGTTCTTAACTTAATTAATTTTAGCCTTAAAAAAATTGCTTACATCATGATATTTTACTACAACTCACTTTACTATGTAAATCATACATTTTAATTACACCACAGGTTATTCTATGCATCCCTTCATATTTAATGTTTTTGTTAACTTACGTCATAGAAAATATATTATCAATTTCCAAACTTCCCTATAGACTTAACATACTTCAACGAAAATGCTATTTAATAATTGCAATCTATGGTTACATCACACGTAACTGAATAATTTATAACAAACAACAGACGGTGCGACAAAAAAATCTAGTTAGTGCAAAAAAAAAAAAACCCTAAAATGTTTTTGTACCAGCCCTCATGTAGTCCTTAGGCGAACTCCCTGAAAGAAAAAAAAAATATATCACTAATATGAAATATAATAACAAAAATTTAAAATATCGCACAAACTAAGTATTTAAGTAGAAGGGTTGCAATTTTTTTCTCTTCTTTGTACTCTTTTTCCCTTTTTTTTTAAAAAAAATTATTTAATAAAAATTACGGGGCTTGTCCATTAATTTTTCTTTTTTTTTAAAAAAAAACATACAAACAAGGGGACTGCTCAGCTAAAAAAAGATAAAATTTTTTTATGCTATTAAAATAGAAAAATATAATTTTTTAAAAAAAATCTTTTAAAAAATCAAAATTTAGAAGCGTAAAATCAACTAAACCGTAATGATAATACAATTATAAATTTTTAGGAATCTTCTTTGAATAACTAAATGTTTCGTCAAACTTGTTCAATTAATGAATTTTTTGTTGTTGTTTGAATTGTAACAATTATAACTATGGATTTTAGAAATAAGTAAAAGGGGAAAAAAATGAAAATTATACCTTTTTGGTTACCATACAAACTACATTAAAATCTTGATAATTTGATTGCCCACCAATATTTAAATTGTTGTTTGTTTATTTTCTTCACTACCAAACACATAAAAAGTGATTTTAAGAAATATATTACTTTTTATAACCACTTTGTACTAATGTACATCCAATTTGCATGATTTAGTTAGTAGTACCATGACTTACTTTTTGCATGAACTCACAAAAATAGTTTTACTACGTGTTTGTGAGACATTTCATTCAGTAATATAATATGAAAGTGAAGATCAATAAAATTAATGATTTTGATCATTAGAACCCGACATGGACTCATGCAACATATTTATTTTGATTTTCCATTTATTAAAAAAACAAATTGAATAATATATTTACTTGTATCTTAGATTAAGCAACATATTTTTATTATCTAATATTATTTTATTTTTTTATTTGTCTACACATCAGAACATCTTATGTTAGTCTAAAGAAAAGTATTCACTATCCATTTGATCAGTCATCAGTGGTATTATCGCACGTCGAAACGCATCCCTCTCTCTTGATTTATCTGTAAACGTAGAACAGTTGGGCTCTTTAGTCTTTACTGCTTTGGATCTGCTACTGCGCTTCTAGAGCTATCCAGTGAACACCATAGTTTTCTCGAATCTATACAGCGATTCTAGAGCTCTCTAGTGAGTCCCCAAATTTTCGAATCCCATCGATTAATTCATTATGCTCTCCCCGGAAGAATCGAAAAAGGAGGCAAGGGAGAAAACGAAACGGAGGAAAAGAAAAATAAAATATGGCGGACATTAATGGAGTGGTGGCAGTGTACGGAAATGGCGCCGGGGAGCTGTCTGAGCCATCAAAGAATTTGGCGACTTTCTCCGGGAAGGTCAGGCTAGCACGGATGCTACGAGGCGGGGTGATAATGGAAGTGGCCACACCCGAACAAGCCCGCATTGCCGAGGAAGCCGGTGCCTGTGCCGTGATGGCCGTGGAGCATGCCCCTGCTGACATCCCTGCCCAGGGCGGTGTTGCACGCATGAGCGATCCCTCTCTCATCCGTGACATCAAGCGTGCTGTCACCATTCCGGTGATGGCTAAGGCCCGCATTGGCCACTTTGTGGAGGCCCAGATCCTTCAAGCCATTGGAGTTGATTATGTGGATGAGAGCGGGGTGCTTACACCGGCTGATGACCAGCACCACATCAACAAGCACAACTTCAAGGTACCGTTTGTCTGCGGTTACTCTGACCTGGGTGAGGCCTTGTACCGCATCCACGAAGGTGCAGCCATGATCAGGACTAAGGGGAAAACTGGCACAGGCAACGTTGTTGAGGCCGTGCGTCAAGTGCGTGCCATCATGGGGGCTATACGCTCACTCCGCACCATGGATGATGATGAGGTCTTTGCCTATGCTAAGAAGATCGCGGCCCCGTACGATCTTGTCATGCAGACCAAGCAGCTTGGCCGTCTGCCTGTTGTGCAATTTGCGGCTGGTGGAGTGGCCACGCCAGCAGATGCAGCCCTGATGATGCAATTGGGCTGTGATGGGGTGTTTGTCGACTCAGGGATATTTAAAAGCGGCGATCCTGTGCAGAGGGCCAGAGCTATTGTGCAGGCAGTGACCCACTACACTGACCCGAAGATGCTGGTAGAAGTCAGCAGTGGGTTTGGGGAGGCCATGGAGGGTATCAACCTCAAGGATTCCAATGTCGAGAGGTTTGCGCCGCACTCTGAGTAGATATTTTGAAACCATCTGCTATTGCTATGCTACTAAATTTAGAGATTGCTTGTAAATCGTAATAATAGTATCTTGTACTGGCAATTGAACTGGTCAATCCCATTATGTAGTCCTGTCCTTTCATTGTGATTGACTATCATTTGTGTATCTTGTTGACTTATACATCGCCTAGATTGATAGATTTTTCATAATAATATTACCAAATTTCTTGTCTTCCATTTTTTTCACATCGTGCTTATATAGTGTGATTGAGACCAGCCTTTTGTTTTGTTCCCATAGCTGCAGCAAGAAATCTATTTAGAAAATATAAACTTACAATAAAATATGTTAAATAGGTATAATTTTAGATCTATGAACAATACATCCTTGAACACATGTATGCAGCCGAATGCTCACAAAATTAATATATACTCAGACGCCAACCAGTAAGTATTTAGATTAAAAAAGAACACAAGTATTCAATTATTCATCAAAAAAACTGAATATTTACTCAAGTCAGAAGTTGAGTAATAGAGGAATCAACATTAGCATCATGGTCTGAGATAAAACTGCTTTCATTGAAAATAAAGAGAAGATCATTTAAACAAGGTAACAAGAGATCAATTCGACTCTCGTCAACTAACCTTCAGGAAAAAACAAGAGATCAATTCTAACAAGTTTTTTTTTTTCTTTTTTTTTTTATATACTCAACAAATAAAATAAAAAAAAGGAAGCAAAATGCCCTGTTTGCATAGTTAAGCGGGATGAAGTTTGTCTAATCTTTCCCATTTGTACTCTTTAGTACATCAGGCGTTTCAAACCATTTACCAGCAGAACCAATCTCCACAACCCTTACCGCCTCAAGGTTCAAGCGCAATAGCTGACAAACTCGCAATAGAAAGAAACTTTGAATTAAAACCATTTACCAGCAGAACCAATCTCCACAACCCTTACCGCCTCAAGGTTCAAGCACAATAGCTGACAAACTCGCAATAGAAAGAAACTTTGAATAATTCTTCTCTGGAAAAATCTGATTTACAACAACTACCTCCTGTGTCTTATGCGCGCCTCCTATACATCAAACATGACAACAAATACAGAGAACATGGAAACAAATATACATATTCATAAAATAAAATATTTCCTAAACTATACAATCCATATTAGCCAACTGAATCTTGTCGAGTATCTTGTGAAATAGACCCGATATCTTGACAAAACCTCACATGGTATTGATCTCCAATGGTATATTCACTACCAACTGTATACCCTGACTACATTAATGCGTCACAATCTTGTAATTAGTGAGTTATTGTCACTATGCTTTCTTAAAGTATGTCAAAATGTTTCATTGGAAAGTGACCACAAAATCCTACAAGAAAGCCGATTCCTCACTTGCAGAAATTGGTTTTTAATCATTTTTAGCTGAACGACAATCTGCACTTGTCGATCAGCTTACAACCTGCCCGCTCCTATTCTATTGTTACTGAATAGTGTACATTGGGTTAAACTACAAGCCGCTGCTAAGGAATGGAATATGCTGGTATGAACTGTATGCCAATGCGGGCATGGCTTAACTGATTTCTCGTGTACTCGTGGCTATCAACTTCCTTTTTTTTTAAAAAAAAAAAATTTGGGACCTGAATCAGTCCTTTAGCTACTTCTAGTTTTGCAGTGTATTGCACTTGCTACTGGTATATATCCTCCTTTTTGTGCCTTTCTTTGAGCGTTCTGTACCATTTAAAATGCTTCCAATATGATCTTAAGGGGGAGGGGGAAGAGGGGGGGGGGGGGGGGGGGGGGGGGGGGGGGGGGGGAGAGAGAGACGTAAATTCTCCCACAAAACAAAAAATTCTGCGCTTCTGTAAAAAAAATAACATGATATTACATCACTTAGATTTGTGTATTTTGAAGATAATCAGCTGATCTAAAAGTTACAGCATAATATTACAAAACACAAAACTTTTTCCTAGCCAACTTGTAGGCATCAATAAATAGATATCCTAGGCTACTCTAAATACCACATAAGCTATCTCTAATATAATGACTAGAGTTCACGAACTTGACAAACCAATTTTGATAATTATAAATAGAAATGAACTGATACTAAATTAATGATCATACCATGTAGGTCATACCTACCCGAATAATGTTCATGTGTGGCACCCTCAAGTTTGCTGTACCTGCCCGGCAATTCCTCCTCAAAAATCCATAGAAATAATTTACCATCAATTTCTTGACAAAGAGAGATTCCTTCTTAGCCCTCACCTCACCATGTGCCAGTAAATACGTAAAACCCGAAGCAGTTGCCTCTCGCAGTGCAGATAGTTCGTACTCCAAAGCTGGATCCTCTTCAGGAAAAGCACTTGCTGGTAAGTCCTCAATACCACTTGTCATATGACCAGATAAAAGTGGCACATGCAAATCATTTGTCGTTTCAACAGATTGAGAATCACTAAACCGAACTGATGTTTCATCTGGTTCTGTTACTACATCAGGTTCTATCGTACTGGTCTCCAGTGCGATCTCTTGAGCTTCTCTTCGCAAAAACTTCTCTAAGCTTTCGACCAATAGTTGCTCAAACACACGGTGATCTTCTTTTCTGATGTCCTTGTACCCATACCGAGCCACACACCGGAACATGTGATAGTCTTTGTGGCAAACTCTTCTAAACAAAAATCTCTCCTCCAATGGTACGACTGGCACTGGCACGTACTTTATGCAAACAAAAACGAGAGTAGAATGTATTGCAGGAAGTGTCACCAGCAATTGACCGAAAATGGAAGGGACGCCCTGTACCAGCTCATTGTATACAAGACCTATACCTGGTACACGCACTGTACCAAGTGTCGACCCAAGATCAATGAGTAGGTCCATAGATATCCTTCCGCGCATCTCAGATTGGTACTTGAGTACGCTGCCGTAATTCCAAATGTACATGATGCTGAGGAAAAATGATGCGAACGCAAGCGGCAACCAACCACCTTCGCTAATTTTTGTCAAAACCGAGGTGAGGTACACAAATTCAACTGTACCAAAAACAGCTGGGAACAGTAGTACATATATTAGGTTGCTTTGCCAGATAAGCAGCATCACGAGAGTCACAAGGGTGGTGCTAACCATCATAACCCCTACCTCAGCTATACCTGGAAGCAGGAAAGGAGAACGAGTTATACTTTTATGCATACATTCAATATGGACCACTGTATGAACAACAGATTTTACAGGGTTTCCTTTTATTTTCTCTCTCAATTTACTTATTTTTTTATATAGCTAAAAACTGAAGCTGAATAAAGAGCCCAACAGAATAGTTGTGGAGTTAAAGTTAAACTCTCATGCAATAAAATTGACCTGTCTCAATTGCATAATCTAGGGACGAACCTAGGTCTAATCAGACTTAAATTTCACTCAACATACCAAAATGAAGGAAACTAACCGTATGCATTGGCAATGTCATTGGTGCTACGGAAGGTGGCAACAATTACAATACACATGACCATAAGGAAATAGTTTGCTACAGGGATGTAGATCTGCCCCATTGATCGCTTGGATGTATGGATTATCTTCACACGTGGGAAGCAGCCAAGCGCCATCGACTGCTTTATGCATGAAAATGTGGCTGATATCATTGCCTGACTTGCAATCATGGCAGCTAGTGTAGCAATCACAAACACTGGCCAGAATAAGACGCCTTTGCTTGCAACCAATTTAGTAAGAGTTAATAATTAAACCTAGAAGACACTTGAGATATTATACTTCCCAAAACAGAGGTTGCATTGATGAAACTTTTCTCAAAATTACTAAAATTGCAAGCTAGTCTGAGATAAATATAACCATCACTTGTTTAATTCGGAAGGGGTGGGCTGATGCATCAGGTTTATTTGCACATCAGATTTTAAACAAGGAAATCGAAAAATAATTTGTTACCATCACCGTAGGCAATTTTAAGAAAAACAACTACAGTAGAATACAACTATGGATTGTATCTTGTTCAGAAGTAACTTTTAGTTAAGACTACTTACTGGGTACCGAGTCATAAAAAATCCTTTCAGCTGAAAGCGGGTTTTTCATTAAATATGCAGCTTGACCCATGTATGCCAACAAAAGGCAAGGAAAAACAACAAACGTGAAGGCAATCTGCAAGGAAATAAGAGGCTTAGCTTTATCAGCAGAAGATTTTTCATCACAAATATCAGTTGCAACGGAACCTTAAGAGTTCTGACCTGGATAGATTTGACAGAGAAATGGCCCAGGTCTGCGAACATTGCTTCAGCCCCTAAATCAAGAAAACAAAAAAGAGATGGAATGTGGGAAAAGATCCTAAATAACATCATTTGAATCTGTCCAACATAAGGAAAAAGGAACAAAGCAAGTGAATATACTGAAAGCACGTTATTTATGTTAGTAACCAACTTCATCACAAGGTTGGTTTAGTGCAACAATGACAATTGTATAGACATTCTACAGAAACCTACAGAATGGATCAGCTGACTACTGACATAGTGCATTAAAGAAGATAAGTAACAAAACCTGTTATGCACAACACACAACCACCAAGAGCTGACCAAGCTTTAATGCCGTTTCTGCTGAAAAAGAAATATATATATGCCGGGTTGAATGCTTTCAGAACAGAGACATCATACTTTACAATGTTGTAAATGCCAATGGATGCCAAATTAAGAAACCAGAGTCCCAGAATTGGGGCAAACAAGAAGCCAACTTTGCCAGTGCCAAATCTTTGTATGCTAAACAGCAACAGAAGTACCACTATCGAAGCTATCACCACTGCATCTGCCAGAATAAAAAGTAAAAACAACAGTTAGTCGATGAAATAATTACTAGTTCAGAAAAGGCATATCTTTACTTGTCATGCCACTCCATATCCACAGACCGGCTTTTTGCTTAAGGTCTACAGATTATAAATTATGAGGTCCATAATAAATAGGGAGGTTAATGTATCCCATTAGTTCCAACGTTTTGCAAAATTGTAACTTCAGTTCTACAACTCTCTGTCTCAACTTTGTCTCTCAGGAGTCAGGAGTGTCTCTCGTGCAGCCATCTCGCATGTCTCTTCATCACCTAGTTGAAACCAGCATGTCATACCATCTTTCCATGGTATCTGCATTAAATTGCCTTTAGGGCCAACAATCTCTCTAGTCAGGTCAAGCATTGTGCCACATTATTGACCTCTTCATATATTGCCTTGTCAGCACCCTGGCATGCTGGTTCATCAACTGACTCGTCTCATTACGCACACGTCACAGGCTGATGATGATATGTGTCATACCACCTTCATCCTCCATATCACAATGAGAGTGAGGAGGCAAGATGCAGGGCCCAATAAGGCCAATGATGTTGGGCCTCAACAGATTTGATCAAGCGAGATATGACATGGCGTCACCACAAGGTGCATCAACTCAAAGAAAGGCAACATAGAGAGATGGTGGAGAACTAAAAGGGGATTTATAATATGCTGCTATCCTATCCATGGAAAATCGGATCATAGTAAGATCAGATCAATACATATAATTCTGATAAGATGAGCCTCCCTATTAGTCAAGTGCATCAAACATGACCATCTGATTCTGATAAAACAGCTTCAAGTATTCTGCTATGTATGCCTCTTTCTTACAGAAGAGTGGATTAATCCCAAACAGACAGCGGGAATAGCAAAATACACAGGAAGATCATTGGAAGAGCTTATCAGTACTGATTAAAGGTGCAGTATCAGATTTCTTTTGATAGTCTAGGACCAATTAGACCAGACAAAATCAGAGACCCATTTGGTGGGTTATGAAGTTCAAAACACAAAATGTAATCAATAACCTGAACTAATGCAAAGCACTAGGACTGCACAAAAAGAACAGCTATCCCAGTATTATTAGGTGTAAGTGTAACAATCAAACAAGGTAAATTTCATACCTGTGTTAAATCCTGGGACTTCACCCTGAAGACCACTCACTGCAGACATAACTGCAAAAATGCAAATAAGCAAGAAACATATAATTTAAGAACAATTAGGTTTAAATAGAAGTCCACACCATGAGATCTAGAAACAGGAAAAACAAAGAAATGTACCAGACATGGATGGGGTGAGAATGCCATCTCCAATGACCATGGATGTCCCCGTCAGCACCAGAAGCAAGAGAAGACTCTTGAAAATTTTTTTCTTCTCCAAACAATCTTTAATGTAAAGTGCTCTCTCCAGTTCGCGGGTTGGCAATTTCAGCCGAAAACTGGAGATGTCCTCATCAGCACGCTGTTGATTCGGCAGTAGACTAACTTTTGCGTACCGACATATCAACGAGTACAATGCAAATGTACCACCTGAAATCAGAAATTGTACAAATAATGGAGTTAATTGTACAAAACTAACTAATTTTAAAAATATATACTGAACTAACAAAAATATAATAATTAGAGTACAAGTACAACACATACCTTCGCCATTGTCATTTGCCTTCAGTACTATAAAGACGTACTTTGCAAATGGAATGATGGCTATTGTGTACATGACCAATGAAAGAGCGCCAAGTATCTCAACCTCAGATTTTATCGGAACTTTGCTGAATACATCACTAAATACGTAGAGAGGGCTTGTGCCCATATCTCCATAGACAACACCTAGGGTTTGGAAAGCCATTGCAAGTGTGGCCCAGATTGGCAAATTCTGTTGTAATTAAGGTTTAGAAGCATGTTACAATTAATAAAATTTGACGCGCGAATTGGGATAAAGTTAAACCAGATTGTCACCTAGAAATACATAATTCTAAACAAACAACTCTTAAAAATTTACTGTTCAGTTTAAGAAGCATGATTTCCTACTTATTATATATTTTCAGTTAATAAATTTTATTTATTCAGCATGTTGTGTATTTTAGTAGTCAATCCAAGCAATCCTACACCTTGAAAAGTGCTTGAAAATAAATCATAGTACATTTGCTCGAAAAGAGAACTCAAAAGAGTTCAGGTGTTTTGCAATTCAGGAAAACGGCAAGAAAGTGGAAGAATTTCAAAATAGTTCCTTTCATTTTACAATAAGCACTATTTGTGTATATGACCTTGAATTGGACGGCCAGCTATTTTCCAGTGACAATAATTGTTAAATATAGATTTCAAAAGTTTAGCATTATGAAGTGACAATTATTGTTAAATATAGATTTAAAAAATTTGGCATTATGACACAGTTATTATCACAACAAAGCCAAATACAAAAAATTCAGGCATTCACTAGTTCTGGCCCTTCTTTTAGCATTTTAATAAAAATCTACCAAATTTAAAAAGAAGAACTTCTCTACTATTACAATCTCCCTTTTGTAACAATTTAAAAAAAATGTGCAAAATAAAACCCTTCACCTCACTCACTAATAATAATAACCACAATAAACCCAATACAACTATAAAAACCAAATTACTGATTATAAGAAAAAAGAAGTCCAGCGTAGTACCTTGTGATCATGGTGCTGGGCCCCATGCACAGACATAGCTTCTACATCAAGCGAATCAACCCGCTTCGGCTTCTTACTCAGTCGTCTCCTCATCGAACCGCCACCCGAAAAGGTTCGAGTCGGTTCAACCACCTCGTCGCACCAAGGAGGCGACTCGGCCGAGTCGACCTCACTTCCATCGACCCAACGCGACTCGGACCGGACAAGCCTCGTGCTCGCACCTCCGCTGCTCGCCACCTCTTGAATCCCATCTTCTTCTTCCTCCATTTGTAGTAGTTGTTGTGCTTCTTTCTCTATTTGCGCTTTCCTTTTTTGTGTGTACTGTGTACTGATCTGAGCTCTTCAGACTTCAGTTGTGTTTGTATCAAATAGTTTTTGTTTTTTTGCTTTTTCTTCGCGGGAGTATCGGATTGAGGAAGTACTCTCTAATCGGACTATTGACTGATTGGATCTTTTTGCACGATTCGCTCATTATATGAAGAAATGGATCCTCTGTGGATTGATTTGGTACTTGTTTCAGCGTAACTTCAATTATCGATCTTCAGTGCGTAGTACAAGGGCATTAGACAACCCGTCACAGAGATGAAGATACTGATTTGATGTATAAAAGATCCGGATTTTATCTTCCCGTTAAAGTTCTGATGGGTGAACCTGGTTTATGGAGGATACAGTGTGCGCCGGTTTCTTGCTGGCTGAACGGTGGTGGGTAAAATTAAACAGCCACGTGAAACGTGTGCTATCAGCCTATCAAGGATTCAATATGTTGGCAGCAAGTTTTTTATTTAAAAATAAAATAAAATTTACATGTCAAGCAAACCTTTCCAATGATATATATTTTTTCTTTATGTCCTAAATACATCGAAAGTGTTTTGATTATATTTCGTACATTATTATAAGACATATCTTCAACAATTACAAAATACCTGCATTTTTATGATGGTTCTTTTTTATATAATCAACATATATATGCTGGAAGAGCTAAGAGAGCAACAAAGTTGCGCGGTGTTTATGAATTTATAAGTATCTCAATTCTCAAAGTACACATATTTTTATGTTATTTTTTACCTTAATTTTTTAGACGCAGTGTCAAAATTCTAATGACTTTGTTGACATTTAGTGAAAGAAACAATGACGCGATATGCTGTAAATTTTTCACACGTGCACAAAAAAGGTTATATATATATTTTACACTCTTGGACACGTTTTTTTTCTATAGCGGAATGTATTCCGTGGTCTTTGAAAAATTATATTGAAAATTTTAAGGGTGAATTAATTAATTAGAGGTGGTTATTTGACTTGTTTTTTTTTCATAGACTATCTGAACTACAATTGATTCCTTAATATCCTATTACAAACTTTTGGAATTTTTTAAAAATTTAATATGAACCACCATCCAATGTAATGTGTTAAGTCTATTAGCAATAATTATGTTTGATACTATAGTTTTTTATGGTGGCAAAATGGACTTCCGACTTAACGTTGTAAGCGGGAATTGCTTTTGACAACTACATTTTTTGCTTTTGGATCGGTTATTTTGAACCAGATCTAGGAGTTTTGAGCCCGACTCACAGACTCTCTGGTGAGTCACGACTCACCATAGCAAAACTATATATATATATATATATATAAGATAAGATGGAATCAAATTCTCTAACTTATTTCGAAATTAAATTATCCCAGTCAGATTTCAAATCCGTGACATGATCGTAACAAAGCAACACAATGTGGTGAGTTCAAATTTTTAATTTTACTTTCTCAAAATGAAAAGATAATGAAAGCATCCCACCTTTAATTATTTTTATGCACTTCCAAAATGTTCTAATGTCATATAATTAATCGGAACCGACTCGATTTCAGTTCAGCTCGTTCGTTCATTTCGCTCCAAACACGAAAGAAACAGACGCAAAAAGGAAAATCCAACTTGCGATTAAACAAAAAATAAGCCACGAACCTGCACTGACCTTTTTCCCAATGGAAAATTATATACAATCTAACTAGTATTTCTTTTCTTTGTCTGCAATTCTGCATTAAATTAAGTCTGTCATATTAATTTAATTTTGACTAATTAGATGCTGCAAATGTTTTAAATGCGTGCTTAATTAAAAGTCAAATACGGTGCCAGCTGCGTCGAATCCGGAGGAAACGCGAACATGGCATGACGACCCCTTTCTTATATATTAAGATATGCTGCAATTATGCAAATTTTCTATGATTTAGTTTAATACTTTAATATTTGATCAAGGCTAACTGGTGAATTGAGCTTCCTCTAGTCCCGAGAGTTATTTTATTTCACAGAATACATGGAAAAATGGAATCTGTCGACATATTTGAACTGTATTATATTGTATTCGGAAGGGGCAAATTTAATAAATCAAAGCTTATCCTTTACCTTTTAAATTGTTCTTACTTTATGTGAGTTTCAGTTATTTTTTATTGACTTCTGATTGGACCGTTTAAGCAAAGCTCGTGAATTTTTAACTTTATTTTTTTTTTCCAAAAGTAAAATATGTTTAAACATTAGAGTTTCAATCAGTCTCTTACATGCTTATTTCTCTTTTTTGAACGATGGAGAAGATCATTTTTTGTTCATATTTGTGTCTGCCGGAATTACATATTTCTTGATATCTTCATCTAGTAATATTAAAGAAATTAAGAAACACAGAAAAATCCCATTTATTTTCTTAAAAAAATTTGAAATTATATATCCTACTCCTGGGAAATTTTATTTCCCTTTCTGGTTTCGGCCAGTTTACCGATAGTTGTTATGCCTTCTTGTTTTTGGACGGGAATAATCTTCGACCTCTCTCTATTATTCTATTAGAAAAGAGAAAAAATGTATTTTATTTTGTCCAAATTTATGAGAACAGTAATAATTATTTTCAATAAAGAACGACACTCATGCAGGAAGAAATTGATTCTACATTCTAATGAACCTCCTGTCGTCACCTATTTGTAAAGTTTGGTGGTTGGGACTGAATGGGTCAATCATATAACAAATTCAATGTGCATTTTTCTGTTGAAGGTAAGTCTTAACCTTTCAAGTTGTCAGAATTCACAAAGATTCTCAGGTATTAATCGCAATCATATGTGCAACAAAAAAGGAATTCAAGGAGGAAAATGCTCTGGAATTATGGTATATAATTTTATTAAAACAACATGACCTTTTATTTATTTGAAGATAACATGACATGTTAATAAAACGACAAAATGCCTATCACTGTGTTCATCGTCACCAACAATTAAACCAAAACAGATCAAAAAGGAAAAAGTATATATATATTCTTTGGATAAGGGCAGTCTTGTTTGTTTTGTTTCGATAATGGAGCTGATGTCTGTCTGCAATTGGTCTCAAGCTCAAAACCGGACAAGTGTGAGGTACTGAGGTTAGAGGAGTTGGAAAAGCATCTAATCCTTTAACTGTTTCCCATTTGCATTTCTGCGACCATGTCTCATGTTTCGCCTTTATTATTTCTCAAGTTACTTTTCTAATGAAAACTCCAACACGGTAAAACTCAATCTTATCCGCATTTCTGTACCATTTCTTCAAGTTCTTTGTATTAGTCATAAAGGGTCTGGTCTTGTTGCAAACTTTTGTTTCAGACCCCTTCTTATGCACAAGTCACATATTATTTGATTATTCACAGGATTTGCATTATAATAGGAGGAGGACCCATACACCAACAACATTGGAAAAATTGGAATGCTTTATGGATGTGCAACAGGTGATTTTCTTTACCTAACGCGAGAGCTTTATGTTATTTATTTATTTATTTTTTCTCTCAAGTCAAGTTGCAATTCTAACATATCAAAGAAAAGGTCAAAGGAAAGATCTGAGGGTAATATGAAAAAACTTGGAAAAGTCTCAATTGCTTCCTCTTGAAACAACTTGTCGGGCTAAAATACCAACGCCCAACGGACAAGACCTGCGCTTGAATTTATAGGAGATATATTATGAGGCTCTAATCATGAATTTTAACAGAAAAAGAATCCAAAACTCGTATGATGAAAATTTTGCAAGTTGCAACTCTGGAGGGAGAGAACAATTCAGCCAGGTTTCTCAATAACAATCAAACATTGAAGAAGTTTCTGGGCCATATTTAACATAAAAGGAGCCCAAAATTTGATGGCCCAATTATATGTCGTCATTTTTTTTTTCATTATTTCATCTAGGCCTGCAAATGCAACTCCATTTAACCGTTAATTGTTTCGTTTCGTCCCTTTCGAAACGGTTAACGAAATTATTTTCATGTTTTGTTTGTTAAACGAAACTGACCTCTTTCATTTCGTTTAGTTTCATTTAATCATTTTATGTCATTTTTATGTATTTTTTAAGTATTTATAAACAAATTTTGATGAACTGAGAATACTGCAATATCAAATCTGTTAGTTATGCATGCAAAATAGAAAAACATGTATAAAAAAAATTATCAAAGCAACAAATCGATACAATCACACGTTTTCATTGTTTCGAAATGGAAAAACATGTATAAAAATTAATTGTCAGTTAATTGAGCGTTACGATTGTTTTGATCGTCTTTTGAAATGAAACGGTTAATGCAAATTAATTTTTATTTCGTGTCATAAATGAAACGGTTAACGAAAATGAACTATTTCGTGATCGTTTCGTTGCGTTTGCGGGCCTAATTTCATAAAAAAAACTTTATAGGTGAAGCGAAAAGAATTGATACTTTCGCGAACGATATCAAACCGATGAGGTGGCATTATACCAGGAAATTTGCACGTCTGTAGGCAAAAGCACCATTTTAATATATATAATAATTGTATTTGTATATCTTTAGGTATTGTAGATCTCTCACCTCGAAAATTTCTGATTTATACTCTGTTTGCAAATGAAACAAAGCTGAAGATATTCTGAATTTATTAAATTTGACAAGTTAACACTTGATACTGAATTTATCGTGACGCAAAAATCTGCTAATTAAATATTCTAATATCGAAGAAAAATTGTTAACATTTTTTAATGTGTAAAAAATATTTGTTTCCAGCAACGATAATTAAGTGAATATGTACTTCTAGTTAAGGGATATGCCAGCCAGCAAATTTATTTACAATCGTGATAACTGATCATTATTTATAGAAAAACAATATGTTCTTTACGGCTTAAATAGGTCATATGTTAAACTTAGTGCAACTTAAAATTTAATTAGTCATTGCATCGATAAACACATTCTAAGTATCGGACCTCTTTACCCTATTTTTGAAATCGACATAATAATTTCTTTATTGCAAAAAAGGAGGAGATCAATTCCCTCACGGACCGACACTAATATCCCTTGTGACTTCATCCAAGATGCCGCATGCATTTACATCATAACACTCGGATGCCGAGGTTGATTGATATATGCAATTTTTGTACGGTTGGTGGTGGTACAAGTACTTAATTAGCAAGCGAATTATAGTTTGCAAAATAAAAAAAATACTTCGGTACTTCATTCATTGCACTTGATATTTTAGTCTATCTATAATTTAAGTCTTCTCTCATGTGCTTGCTTTTTTAAAAAGAATTTTTTAGGTAATTTAAGGCTTACTAGCTAGAAACAATATTTCCAGTATAAATGGGAAATTGTTCCCTAAACCAACCTTAAGCATGCAGTTGTTTGTACCCCACCTGAACAACAGATGACACACTAATAATTAAAAAAAGATCCTGTACATATCTCTAATGATATGAGACATCATTATATAAGATACTACGACATTCGGATGTCATAATCAGACATACTTAGCAAGGCGCGTCGTATTGCAAAAATACGCTGATTGGGTGGGTATGGAGCATTAAAAAAAAAATGGCAAGTGACGAGATGCGCGTATGATGAATGAACTAATAATATCTACTTGTATATACAATATATTCCTCCAACAAACTCGTACCACAGACCCATTTCGGTTTGTTTGTAGTTTTGTACAGAAAATATGTTATACACAGGCCTTCCACTGACCCATAACCCCCGGACCCACTTTGGTTGTACAAAAAAAAAAAAAAAAATTCGCCCATTTATTCTTTTGTTGGACGGTTCGGAGATGTTAGAATATTTGTATCAGGAACATACTGAACATATAATATTTTTTTAACTAAATTTTCATCAAATACATTCTCCATTAATAAATTAAACGTGGAGACTTCAAATATTTAATTGTTCATTCCTACGGATCAAACGACTGATTCAAATATTTTAATTCTGCGATAAACTAAAATTTTTAACCGCGGTTTTGCCCTGATCTATCGTAATGGTTCATAATTTAAATGAACAGTGTGAATTCCAGATCATGCAAAAAAAAAAAAACTAATCCACTGTTAAATTTGTCTAAAGTTTTTTTTTTTTAACATGCATGTTTATTATTCACTTTAAAATTACTTGTCACATGTTTTCAATTTTTAAACCCAGATGATTAACAAAGATAAGAAGTGCTATGACAATTTATATAAGTTCTTTGTGTTTTTTTTATATGGAAACTCGATATATTGCTCGTACCATAACAAAGAATACAAATTGAGATATGGCCAACTTAATATAATTTTTTTTTATATAAAAAATTGTCTCCACCATTCGATTAAGATCACGCTCCTGTGAGTGGTTTTGAAGAAACTTCAAAAGATGAACAAATCGGCACAGATATAGGTGATATATGGATAATTTATGTAGCAATACTGATAATGAATTTATGAATAATTATTCAAATACGGAGCAGATGTACACGTAACTGATCATATAATTTCATAATCTTCAAAAAAAAAAGAAGAAGAAGAAGAACAAGATGATGATATAGTTTCATTTTCCATTTTATGATAATTTTACTCAATTTGGACTATCTAATTTACAAGAAAGACGTTGAACTAATTTATTGCCATTCTATTGAATCTATTATTCTATTTCTATATGACAACAACAAATTGGCAAGAATATATTTAATTTTTTGCAAATACTGCAATGGACCAATTTTTTATATGGACTGAAAAACATATTCTTCTTTTCAATTATGAATGAATCTGATTAATCACGACTCAAATCAAACTGGAAAAACTAATCCGCATTAGAATGTCACTTTAGTTTATATTACTCGATAGAGTAAAAGCAATAAATTTAGAGTAACAAATAACAATTGTTGATCTATACACCAGAAAATGTGCTGTTACTCACTTACTTGTCAATTTGGTAACTTCAGCTCTCAAATCACAAAAAAACTTCTATTATGTGCTACAAAATCGTCCTTAAATTTGTCCCTCGTTACCCCACTTCAAAGAATTTAAACGCAAAGCAAGGATTCAATACGACCAATAATTTTCTTTCTCCTCCGTGCATTAGAAGAAACGGTATACTATGATTTGCAATTGACAAGCAACCAAGTCTTAACCACAAAAGAGCAACACAACTCCTAATTAATTAAGTAAATTACGTCAAAACAAATAACAATCCAACTTGTGAGTTGTGACATCCAAGGTTGACGGCCCCACACGCCTCGAGATACGTAATTTAGCGTGGACACATCTCCCGTGATTCTGTCCTAATCACCACTCATGACAAGCCTTCTCGCAACGCGTCGCGCCACGTCAACCTTGTTTTAACTGTTGATGATGGGTTGTTTAAGGTCTCCGTGTAGACCCGCTCTGTAATGTCCCAATCAGAATTCAGAAATGTCAATTAGTTCATGTCACGGTACTTGAAGGTTGGGTTTCATGAATTTGACATAAATTACTGTTGATCAAATGGAATAAAGATTTATAATGCAGTTTGTTCACCAATTGTGTGCATTTGTTAATTATAATTAACTATTTGTTAAATTAAACTACTTAATTGTTAACCATTAAAGATTTAATTTTTTTTTCATATATTTACTTAGACCTTTAAAAAAAAATATGTATTTTCACTCAACAGGCATGTAACCATAGTTACTTAAAAAATAGAAGAAAGAAAGTGTTTAGATAGACTGATGGTCGAGTTGTTTAAACACCCACTGGGCATGCATAAATATATTTAACCTTCTGTACACCAATTAGCTGTCCTGACAAGTTGATATCTTTTTCAAAAAAATAAATAATAATAATAATACATGATATTGATAGCAGGAAAATAATTTTAAGAAACTTAAAACAATTGAAATAAAAAATTATTAGGTAGAAATTCCCTTACTATATTATTAATTTTATATGATAAGATCAAATTTATCATGTTTCAAAATGTATAATATGATTTGTATTTAATAAATTGTTCCGTTTCATAAATATATTATTAATAAAAAAATCAGAATGCCTAATGAAATCGCAGATAACAATTGTGATGGCCTAGGGCCTTGTTTGGTTGGCTAAAGTTAGTTCTAACCTTAGTTAGAGCTCAAATTTTCTAACTTTGCGCAACCAAACGTCTCTAGGTTAGAAAGGGTGAGTGCTACCTTCGTCCAAACTTTCTAACTCAGTGAAAATCTGAGTTAGAGTCGTTATGTGTCTATGATCAAATAAAATATTAAAAAGAAATCGATGGAAATGAATTAAAAATAGAAACCGAAAAGAGAGAAAGCATTTATTTACCAAACCAACCGTTAGCCCCCTTTCTCCTTATCAATATTCTTGCTCTCTAACTTCACCTCCAAGACCAAATATATCTTAAAATTTTAAAACCCGCAAGTTGGAGCCTTCAAAGTTGTGGATGAAGAGAACCAGCTCTTGGTCTAGTGGTAAGAGCAATGCATCTTGAGTGAAAGGTCGCAGGTTCGAAATCCGACTGGAAGGTCTTTCATAGATATTTAATTTAAAAATAAGTTGAGAGGCTTTATCCCAAATTTATCTTTAAAAAAAAATTGTGGATGAAAAATAAGTAAATAACGGATCTTTGTGAGATATTTGGGTCCACTTCGTAGCTTTTCGTAGTACTACAACAAAATCTATCTCCTAATTTGCAAATTCAAAATTTTTTCAGTAGATTTGATGCTATAATTCACTTCAATTAAAATAACAATGTGCAGTCATAATGCCTCTTTTTGTTATTTATTTGCTTTTGATAAATCACAATTTTTTTAGAGATGCTAGGTAGAAGCTATCTAGGTATTGAAAAGTCACTGTTGACTACGCAGGGGCGGGGGCTCCAAAGTATGGCTTTATATTATATGCGTGTGTATTTATTGAACTAATATCTCTGGTTCCTATCAAATTAATATACTCTTTGTTTTCAATTTTTGGTAATTAAATTTCTACTGACGTATCAAATGCCACGTTCCGATTAGAATACTGCCATAGGTTTCTTGTATGGTACAATTATTTCTCCGTGTAGACCCATCCTTTGGCCACAGCTCCAGATGTGACACGTGGGCTAATTCAATCTAGGCTGTACCTTTGATTAGATTATTACTATAAGGATGCACAAATAAAGAAATAAAATAACATTAATAATAAAAATATATTGCTTAATCTATCAAATACAAGTAGATATATTGTCTAGTTAGTTTTGTTTATTAGAAAAAAATCAAAATATATTGTTTCTTCGTGTAGCAATTGATATTCGATCATAGATCAAATTGATCAAACGGTACAAATATATATTTACACACTAGATCTAACGTGTAACATCTTTCGGATCCGTGCGATTATAAAGAGTAAATGGATATTAAGTGTGACGTACCGTCTCAATCTCAAAAAAAAAAAAAAAGAAAAGAAAAGAGTGCCGTCTCTCACCACTTAATTAATTAGCGGTACTATTTTGTACTGGTACCTGCTAATAATTAATATACCCTTGTATCAATCTGAGATTACGTGTCATTCGTTTATTGGCAACTCAAAGTGTTTGTTGTTTTGTGTGGAGCAGCAAAAGAATTGCAATGTCGGCCAGGTGGGTTAATTTTCCCGGCAATATTCTTAATAGTACATCCACTAATCAGTTAAGAAAAATGATTTATATTTAGGCATGTTCTAATTGAAATGACAGTGTAACTACTATATTCTTAAAAAAATAATACTAAATGAACAAATAATGATATAAAACATTGGCAGATCTTCGATGAAATGGAGTTGTAGCCGGCCTCCTCCTAATTTTTCAGTGATGTATTATACGTTAGAACAAATTTAAATGATATACAATCAATATACGTCAAAATTAGCAAATCAGCTTTTCTAAAACTCTCTAAACGTATGCTAAAATGTAAGTCTGCGTACATGTGACTATTGCTCCAACTGGTTAAACATGTGTCTAAACTTTGTATATTATTCATATAACGATCGTTGAGAAAATTTTAAATACTACTTTTAAAGCTCTTTACTTATGCCACATCAGTTATGTTTTTTAATGTTCGATTTTTCCTTTCTGACCTAATTAATCTTTATTGGATGACTTATGTGTTACATGCTTCTTTGTAAAAAAAAAAAGTAATTTGTAATATATTTAAGACTCAACAAAAAATTTTGAAATAATAAATCTCTTTTTTGTGTTTATGTGCGTGAATTTCATGTGATTTATTGTGTTATTTTTCGTTGTATATAGTTTTAGCGCTTTTAAAAAACATATTCCACACAAAAAGTTGTTGATTATGTAATTTTCTTTATAGAAATATCTTATTTAAAGATATATTATTTCTTCAATGAATACATTTTATGGAAATTATAGTTTTAAAATAGTTTGTACGTACGTGTATTTTCAAATTTATTGGTCCAATGCCATCCTTAACAAGTTATGCTTGTAATGTCATGTCACTATCCTTGCTGAAATTTAGTGCTTGTAACTTCTATTTTCAATTAGAATAAGTTCCAAACTAAACTTGGCTTTATTAACAGCGCGACATAAATTCAATTGGACTTGGTCTTAGATCATTTCTAAGACAAACTGTTCAAGTGAGCTGGAAGATCACAGTCACAAGGGCTGATCATACGATCCTTCGGGTCCCATTTCTCGCCACGTGTCAAAGGCGGTTTGGTGGGTCCCGCTAACCCTATAGCTTGTGTTACCTCTCTGTATTCTTCTGTAAACATTATCCCCTAAATTTTCCATTTGACAAAGCAATAAATACACTCTTGTCCGGCTGGTGCGGGGATCGGCAAGTGCCTGTTCCCTTACCGCCTGAGTCTCAACCTCCTCTTTTCTAATGTAGCATTTGATGTAGCAGTTCACTGATCAGTCGTATCTAATCACCCGTTACATATGTTGGTTGTATGAAGCGTTTTAGAGAATCTGACATAATTTCTTCATATTTTAAAGGGAGACGCCCGCCAGGCGCCATCCGCGAAGCAACTATTCCTCTGTGATCTGTCTCCACGTGTCTTTCTCTACACACGTCAGAAGATCATACCTCCATGATCAGATTCGGACAAGGACACGTGTCAATGTACAATTCCTTCAGTTAGCTTATATATATAAGCAAGCCCTCTCTGAAACCAAGATGTTAAAAATTCGTTAGAAAAAGAAAATATCATATACTCCTTTTCATTTTTTCAGTTGTAAACAAATGACGCATTTACCAAAACGAAAAATTTTATCCTTACCAGCTGTGTATCCATGCGAGGCCATCTCACCTGACACTCTCCTCTCTTCTCTCATCTCTCTATGCCATGAAATCCTTGCAAAGAAGGTTTTGGGTATGTACCCAATCCACCAGCGAGCTATCCTCGAAGCCATTCGGGAGGTCGGCCTCCTTTCAATTTTCTTCGAGGAAGTTAACGATTGCGGATTCAGGGACCTCCCTGAATCAGCAGTTGTGTGCTTGTCGGAGATCCATTTCGCACTTCAGAAACTTGGTTTTTTGCTTCATGATTGTAGCCGGAAGGGTGCCCGATTTTGGATATTGATGCGGTCGGATTTGGTGCTGTCGGAGTTTCGGGTTCAAATTCGTTCCATTGCTACGGCACTAGATGTGCTGTCATTGCAGTTAATTGACATCTCTCCGGAGGCGAAGGAGCTGGTACGGCTTCTATCAATGCAAGCATGGACGGTTGAAATCGAGCTCAGCAAATGCGATGATTTGGCCATTCGTACTGTTCGATCAGTTCTTAATCAGATCAAAAGAGGAGTCAACCCGGATCCAGTCGACCTTAAACGGGTATTGGATCATTTGCAAATCCGAAACTGGTCTGATTGTGATGATGAGCTTTCATTCTTGGAGCAGGAACTTTTTTCATACATAGAGGAGGGTAATAATAATGAGGTACCTTTTCTCGGTAGCTTAACGGGTTTCATGCTCTATTGTCGGGTTGTAATATTTAATTCAGTTGATTTTAAACGGGTTGAGAGAAAAGAGCCCACGACTCAGGCGACATCCATTGATTGGTTGAGTCCAGATGGGTTACAATGCCCCATCTCACTTGAGCTCATGACTGACCCGGTTACACTCTCATCTGGTCAGACATATGACCGGGCATCAATCAAGAGATGGATCAAATCAGGCTGCCTCACATGCCCAGTAACTGGGAAAATGCTCACTAGCACTGAACTTGTACCTAATTTGGCCGTCCGGAGGTTAGTTGAGCAGTATTGCCAAAGAAATGATATACTCATTGCTGAGCCAAGTACCAAGCATAGGCGCACAGTGGATAAAACTGATGTTCCATTTTGTGTTACCTCTGCTGGGGCTATAAGGCTGGCAGTTTCTTTCTTGGTATGCAAACTCTCGAAAGGAGAAATACAAGAGAGGAGGAAGGCTATTTATGAGATGAGAAAATTGTCCAAATCTAATAATTTTCATAGAGCGTGCTTGGTTGAGGCCGATGCAGTACCTTGGCTTCTGTATGTTCTCTCGTCATCAGACCCATTCATCCAAGACAATGCCGTGGCCGTATTATTAAATCTCTCTAAGCATCCAAGTGGCCAAAAGGCTATTTTTGAATCCGGTGGTATTGGGCTCATAATTGATATAATCAAGTGTGGGTTGAAAGTGGAGGCTAAGCAGAATGCTGCGGCCGTGTTGTTCTACTTATCATCTGTTGAAGAGTACCGGGTTGAGATAGGCAAGATCAGTGAGGCTGTGCCGACTCTGGTGGAGTTGCTGCGGAATGGTATGTATCGGGGTAAGAAGAATGCTGCCGTGAGTCTATTTGGGCTGCTAGAGAGCCCTGAAAATCATCCCAAGGTCATCTCAGCTGGAGCAATCCCAGTTCTAGTAAGTCTACTTAAATGTGAAAGAAGTGATATTGTGTATGATTCGGTTGCAATCCTTGAGAAGATTGCTGAAAGACCTGAGGGAACGAAAGAAATTATCAAAAGTGCTGCGATTGCACGGGTTGTGGATGTTCTTGGATCTTCGACATCCCGATCTGGCAAGGAGCACTGTGTGTCTCTTCTATTATTTCTTTGCAAAAATGGTGGAGACACGGTGGTTAGCCAATTGGGGAGAATGCCAGCTTTGATGGCTGAACTCTATCGGCTAGTCACAGAAGGTACCGCCAATGCTGGTAAGAAGGCGAGGTCCATATTGGATCTTATACACAATCATAATGAAGCAGATTATCCAGTAGTAGTCGTACCAATCCAAATCCATGATCGGGTTATCCACGCTTTGTAGAAGATTTTCGTGACATTTTTTTTTTTGTTTGAATTATTTCCATTTTTCATTGTTCAATCTTAGCTCGGTTTTTTGAAGAGCTGAGATTGGGACTGATAGATAATGAGTGTACAGAATGAGTATAAGGTGAGTGTGATATACTGTTTTGATGGTGTATGTCTCGTACATGTAATATGGAATAAAGGGACATATACGGTGTTGTGTTTGTTTGAGCGCAATTTATGCATTTTTACTCTTTGATAGTGATATTTTACACAGAAATTTCCAGAATTAACTGTAGTGCCTTTGGGTCGTTGAAAAAAAGGACGTTACTATAGTCGATCAATTAAATTGTCTGATTATGACAGGTTTATTCCTCCATATTGTTTTCAGTAAAAATTGTCATCCTAAGTTCTTTGTTAAAAAAAAAATGTCTTGAGTAGGGACTACAGTTGGATGTGCCAAAAATAAAAAATAAAAAAAATCCTGATCTATGCTGATCCGTACAAGTCACCTCCATACCAACATACAAAAATATAATTAAAATCGAGTGTTATTTTTTTTTTTCCTTTTCTTTTCTATTATTCATTTTATAGTTGTCAAATGTAGACAGTTCAACTCTATGGTACTCCTTGATATTAATCGTCTCAATTATGCACATGATAGAAAGTTCTTCAAATCAGCAACAAAGAGCATGAGCAGTACAATTAACCTCTCATGATGAGCATATATATTATTTGTCTCACAAATAACATGCATGTTATTTTGGCCACCCGGCAAAAGACTTGACAGAAATTTTTATACAGCAGTAGCAGCACAACTAATCACTGTGTCACACATTTATTCTGATATTAACGTCAAATTATTCATCCTGGAAAATCTTCATTGACAGCTCCTAATAGAGGCGCCGGCATAAGGAAAGGCCATCTGCAATGGACAGCTGGCAAACCTCAATTCTTGGATCAGCAGCGAGAACTTTGTTGAGCTCAACAATTGCATCTCTGTTACTAGTATTCCCACGGTACACAGGCTCGTCAGGTGGGGCCACCACAAGCCCACTGTACAAGCTGTTGTCATAAGCTATCAGTCCTCCAACACGCACAAGCTCTATTACTCTTTTGTGATAATTAAGGTAATTAAGTTTGTCTGCATCTACAAATACAAAGTCGAACAACCCCTTGTACTTCTCCTGCAAATGCAAATGCAAGCGTAATAACAATTGTTTATCAAATTGAACATAAATCACTTTGGTTGATTGCAAAGGGAAGGTCTAATTTAGGCCAGATTGAAATTGTTATTCTCAGAGCTCAGGCTGATTAGACACTGCAAACCTTTATCACATAGTGTATACTGGTACATTACTGATACAGAGTCAGCACAGAGTATGGCATTGGTTGTATTCTGATGTTCATTTTGCATTCTTCTAGCTTATCATAGGATTATGAGCGGTACCAGAATTGAAACAAAAATAAAAAGGAGCAGAATAAGGGAAAAATATGTCAAAGCCACAATTTCAAAAACAGGATTAAAGTATTACAGGTTTATTATTATTATTATTATTATTATTTACCTCATTGAGCAATTGATCTAAGATGGTTACCGCAGGGCCCTCTCGAAAATCAATCTTCCGAGCCATTCCAGCTTTCTCTATTACTGGCAGGCCTATCTTATACATTTCTCGGTTAATATCAATTGCCAATATCTGTATAGACAAATTTACAAATCAACAAAACTTAGCTTCCTGCATATTCTATTGTTCTTGCAAGGCTAGTCGTGGTTGGTTTCGAAACCATAAATCTTGCAGACTGTTTTAGTCAGACGACTGTATAAAGCATATAACAATGTTTAGTAATTTGCAAAAGAAAATGAAAAAAAAAATGTTATTAACCTTGCCATCTTCAGGGATGGCAAGAGCGGTGTTGAGGAGGGAATATCCAGTGAATACACCAATCTCCATGGTGTTTTTAGCATTCATTAGCTTAAGCAACATGCTGAGGAACAGCGCTTCATCAGGCGGCACAGCCATGTAGTACCTAATTGTCAATAAGAGAACTCTTAACTTAATTGTACTAATTTTTAATATTTATTTGATTCACTAAACACCTTCCAAGTTCTTTTGTTTACATAACCAGAGTACCTCGGTACATTAGCAGTTATGTTGCGCAGTTCTTTCAAGCAATCTGGCTCACGTGGATATACGGTTGTATCCAATATATACTAAAATTAAAAGAGCACAAAGTTTCAGCATGTGTACGAAACATAATAAAAATCATAATGAAAAATTGTTCATTTTTGGTTATCAGTGGAGAAATTATCATTAGCTGTCAAGGATTACAGGTTATAAATCAACTCTGTGCCTGCACCTTGTACCAGAACCATGATAGTTTAGGGCCAGACAATACAAATTAAAATTTTGCGTTCTCTTTCCATTTTTCTTGTCACTTAATGTTTGATGAACACAAATACAGGCTATACTAACGGAAGTGAAGTTTTCCAAATTAAGACGTACTGCTTGGTGCTCCAATAGCGACAGTAACAAATAAAATAATATCATTTAGAAACAAACCTGATACAAAGTCTCACTCTTAAGTAGACTCTTTGGGCCTGACCACGCTGAATTGTTTTCCATTCCCCTTGTCTCTCTCTCTCTCTCTCTCTCTCCCCTCTTTCTCTCTGAATGTGCGTGTGAAATTTGGTTTATATACAAACAAAACTATAAGCTGAATTTAGAGAAAAGGTTAAAAGGAATTGGGTTCTTTTCCTGTGCATAAAAGGCTTAAAGTATTCCACTTTGATTTGATGAAAGAACCAAACAAAATTCTTTAGGACCTGTTCCAAAAAAGAAAAAAAGATGATTTCAGGTTGGTTGTTAGGTTGCTTTTCGGACAAAATTCCAACCGTCTCTGATCTTAGCAGAAAAGTCTTAACTATAATAATCTACAAACAAATACGTGGATTTTACATTTCTTTTTTACTTAATTTGAACAGAAAGATGCCCCGCATTTAAATCTATAACCACTTTATTGCATTTGTAAAAGCAATTCAAAATAAGAACGATAAAAAGGTGCTTTTTTTTTTGCCTGTAAATTTTGCATAGCATATCAGTATATCACACCACTAAGACTGCAATTGGCTAAATACCCAATTTAATGCAAAGTATATGCCAGAAAGCAAGTTACGTAAAAAGTACCAATTGTTATAAAGTGGTCCCTGCCAAACTCGTTCAGTAAATCTGCATCTGATACCACAGAAATATTATATGGAAGATGGCCACCCGCAGAATGATCCGCGTCACCTTATTATTAGTTTAAGGGTGAAACTTTATCTAATAAAGTCTCTAATTTTATATCTTCATGCAATAATGATTGCAATACAGAGATTACTTTATGCCCACTTTAAGAGGCCCACCAAAATCTAGAGCATACTTTCTGCATTAATTTGATCATAGATGATAGATGCTTTGGATGTAAGATAACAATATTTATAATATGATAATGGGCGTATAACCAAAAGCTATCTGGGCTTGCGTTTACCACTTTGGCGGGCTAAATGTTCTATTAAAACTAGTTTGGGTTAAAATAAGTTAGAGATGAGTTAGTTAACATATTGCCTGAATATTTTTCAAATAAATTAAATTAAGTTTTAAGAAGAGGAAAGAATATTATGGACATTGTTTCCGAAGCTTAGGCCGCTGATGTATTTATAGTTTCTGGGCTTCATGTTCCCAAACCACAAACTGCAAGGCCTGTGCTATCTCTTCGACGATATTATTATCTTCTTTTCTTTGGTTATCTTATCCGTGATCCATCTCTTAACCTTCGTCGTTGCTTTTCATTGAAATTAAAAAATGAAAAGAGAAGAGAAAAAATAAAAAATGGAAAGGAAAACATGAAAAAATAAAAAAAGTTTTGTCATCCATTATTCAGGTTCTTATATTCATATTCACTTATTTTTATTGAATTTGTTTGTATCATTTATATGTTCACCTTGTCTATTTTTTGTATTCATTTTGGTTAAGCGATGGCAAGCGATGATATCTTATGGGCCAAAATGCAGTTCCTCAAGCCCAATTGTTTGTAAAATTATACTCAATAGAAACTTATGTTTTGTTGGTACTACAGTTTATCTCAATGAACTCCTTGTCATACACTTCCTAAATAAGGCCCAGGTGCGGTCTTCCATCTTAATTCCAACTCTAAAATAATTAATTACTACGCAAGACCGAATTTTCAAAGATGGGCCTTATGTTGTCAGCTTCTGTGCCACAATTTAACTTTTGATCAAATAATTTGTGCGTTGCTTTTTTTTTTTTTTTTGAATAATCAATTAGTGCCTTGTGATTCTGTAAAATTGTGCAATTACTATTCACTATTTAGTTTCCACTCTTTACCTTTCTTTATTGTTGGTGCATGCTTCATACGGACAGACGGGACAGTCCATTTTCCTCTTTTTCCTCTAGACGGAACTAATTATCCTCATTGTATACAATTAGTCCTGTTTATGTTGGTCGTCTGTGCTGTAGCCTGTAGGTCTGTTGTAGACCGTGTGGCGAATGATTCGCCTTCAAAAAATAGCAACTTTCTTCTAAATTTTTGTTAATTAAGCATGTAGACGTAAACTTTGATTTTGCCTTGATTTAAAAAAACTTTATTGACTATTCACTAGATTTCAATATCTATTGCTGTCGTATACAATGGTAAATTCCCTACAATACTATATATTAAGAATACTATCAAATTGTATTCAATGATGGATGAGGCTGAGACATTATTAGCTGACCACAGATAATATATTTAATTTAATTTTGAGCAGTTTTTTTTACTTACCTAGCCTCTCTTAACAACTACCCTACTCGATTTGTTTTCGAGTATATACAATTCGAACCATTACAAAATTAATTTATAGAAACACGTACTAACGCGCAGTGACGCAACATGCTTGGAATGTTTCTCTCTGTTTATTTACAATTGAGGAGGTTTGTATCAGATATTCAGATTGTATCTCAGCAGTCAGGCTTGAATGGGCAAATTCCGAGATTAATTTATTTATCGTTCTGTCCAGCTGCTGCAATGTGAAAATTACTCAATATATAAATTTGACTGCCCATTATATGTTCCTATTAAAAATAAACTACAAAAATATGTTGACAAGTAGAGCGTTGAAGTATTAGTTTGAACATTAAAGAAATACGCTCGAACATTATCTCCTCCCTTTTTAATTTTTATTGACCAAAAAATATATCATCATAATAGACATCTTTCTACCTTTTGTGGCTTTATTTAATCAACAATTTCCCCGTGGATAGCTTTTCAATTATAAATATTTTTCTTTGAAAGTGATATCCGTCTATATAGCCCACATATATGATGGACATTAATTCTGATTCTCTCATTTGGTTGAGGCATTTATAACCCAACTCTTTGTACCCAAAGCTCGTACAACATGGTGAAGAAGCTTTTTTGTTTTTATGTTTCAGTTCCAATTGCTAATAATTTATTCATAACCCCACCCTTTGTATCTTTCATTTGTTGTTCCATCAATGTCATTGCTGAGTTCTTGCAAAATTTCTTAATAGATAAACCTAAATTGATTTTGAAGGATGATAAAATAACTTAAATAAAGGTCGTTTCTTGCAAAATTTCTTAATAGATAAACCTAAATTGATTTTGAAGGATGATAAAATAACTTAAATAAAGGTCGTAAACTAGACAAGACTTGATGTACTGTGCTGCCTTAAACAATGAGTAGATAGCTAGATTGCACATGAGTTGGGGTTGCAATTCATTATGAAGCTAGGGAACTCGGACGGCTCCTAACAAAACACTCATGTTGGAACTAGTGGCTGTTAGCGTAGCAATAATAGAAGCAATCATGTTCCTATTCCTTTGATTCTAGTACAAAGTTCAACCAGAAATTTGTAACAAATGGATGGATACAATTAATAGGTAACCAAACGGCCAATGAATCAACATACCTGGTCGAATGGGACAGTATAGTCAATCATAGATCGCTTGTCCGGTACACAAAACAAAATAAAACCAAATGTTAGGGAATAATTAGTGGCCTACATTTTCGACCCTCTTCCATCAATCTTTCACAATTTCACGAGGTGAATATATGCTAGACCAAAAACTGAAATTAGAAACCACCTATCATGCACATCTTATGTTTCAAAGAAAAGATAATTCACCTTTTGCAATGTTTTAAGATGTACGAAGCTCATCAAGTATTTTTTTTTAAATAGTAATTTTGAACGAAAATCACAGAAAACTGATTTATGATATTTTTAATTTTTATTTGTCTATATTCTGTATTTTAACACTAGTCTTTTTGAAAAAAGCTACTCATTGGGGCAGCCAGCATACTTTACTGATGCCAAAGAAAGATACAATACAACTAGTTAAGATCACCTGATGTGATCTTGAGTTCAACCCAAAAGGAACAAGAAAAGTAAAAAACAGAAAAGAGTTTTAACACTAGTCTTTTGAATTTAAAATATTTAACAATACTATATCTAATTTTGAATACATCTGTACAACTCTTCTGATCGAACGGAAGTGTTTTGAGCATTGGAAAGAAAGTCAGAAGTATCAAATGAAGTAACAAACCGGAATGCATCCATTGCAAACTACTTGAATATCTGTATCCAAATGGGGCTTTGAATATATGATGCCGTCCGTACAGAATTTCGCTTTTGAACGCATGAGTTTAAGATCAATTTTTTTACTTGTGCTTCAAAATTTTTTTTTGCCGGACTGAACGCGCGCTCCTTGAAAATAATGCATGCATTCCGTTTTTAGTATCAAGTATATTATCTGTGAATACTGCAATTAAGGATATTAACATTCAATTTTTACTGATATATGGTAGACAATTACAAAATTGTAACTTTCGTTGATTTGCTGACTCGACTATATAGTACATGACATTGAAAATATGAACTTTAAGCTTTTCTAACGAGGACTCGACAACAGTCTAATTCATTTATCCTAATAAGTACTTTATCCGACATATTAAAATCAATCGAATCAACAAGCGATTTTAAGTCCTTACAACGGTTCACATATTTAAATATTATTAAACAATACAAAGTACATTAAGTTCCGTAACTTCGTACATATCCCACAATAAAAACTTAACAAAGATTGAAAAATAAAAATAAACACTATGGAAGGAGACAGTAGGAGAGGGAGCCAAGAAGTTGATAGTTACCAAAATCAACTTGAATCAAACATTGCAGTTCCAATCCCAAAACATGAAATTTGCCACATCATCCCCGAAACTTTGATTCTCGATAAGAGCCGACTCAGGGAAAAAATTGCACCCTTCATCACTGACACTTTCATCCTCCTCGGACTGGACCCCACCAACCCCAACTTGAAAATACGACTTGTCGTCGTGGTGGGTCCCCTCAGCATCGACGACCGTGCTCCCAGTTGTCCCTGCACTCATCAGGTCCTCTGCTCTTGCTCCTGATTGCAGCTGTACAGCAGGTGGGGATGATTGATCGTTGATTGCTGTAGCTTCAGCCACCGCTTTCGACTGCTCATCTAAGTGAACTCCATTTGCAAGTAACTTCTCCGTCAATGCGACCACCTACAAGCAAACAGATAATAGCATTTAAATAAGTTATTAATATAAATGATGTGCACATGATGTTTGTAGATAATCAAAACACAAATATACAGGAGTCCTTAAGCAATATATGATACACCAAAATATACTGACACTTGCAAAACTTTTGACTTTTTCAACACAAAAGAAAGTTTCTTTGAATGATTTTTTCCCCCCTGTTTCTAAGAGAATCCATGAAGTCTTCCCTATCTTTCAAAATAATTATCGACATTTTTATTTACTGAACCCCACAATGGATGAAATTCGACTTGATTTTTATTTTTTTATTTGCAATCTTTCTATTCCCTGAGGGACGTTTCAACTGTCAATGGCTATCCTCTCTTCTATCAGAATTTTTATTTGTTTACTTGTACTGCTGGCCTACAGAAGGTATCTTTCCAGCGGCAACTTAGTCAATTTAAACAGGCATTGCACCTCATAATAACCACACGTTGAATAGAATAACAGAACTGCCCTGCTTATGTCCATAGAAGGTGGTGGCCCCCATTTAAAACCAGCAAGCAATCAACTAGATGGAAAGTGGAATAAAAAAGGAGATTTTATTTCTAGGAGAAACAGCCAAGGAATATGGGGACCAAGAGTGAAGTTACCAACCAGATATAAAGCATAGTACAAAGAAGACAGATCCAACATGTACTGGAGCGCCAATTAATTATATCAAAATTTTGGTCTACAACTCTACATATCTTCCCAATCAAAAAAATTAATTTGTGCAACTCACCCTCAAAAGTCAAAATATTAGCTTTTATGCAAGCAAAACCTATTCTGTCCTCTTATTTTATGTCAATTCCCGATATCCAATGTCCCAATATGATCATTTTATAAATATGAACAATCAAAAGAAATCAGATTCACTTTTTTTGCTTTTCTACAGTGAAATTGTTTTTGAAGTGTAAATTAACAAGTGTGTTGTGAATAGACGAAAATTGACCTGAGCATGGAGGAGATCATTTTCCTTGAGAGCGGATTCATGGTCAGCACGGAGGGCATCGTAGGAGGACTTGAGGCGGTCATACTCCTGCTCAAGGTTCTTCGTCTTCCACCTGGCTCGACGATTCTGAAACCACACAGCTATCTGCCTTGGCTGCAGGCCGAGCTTCTTCGCCAATTCATTCTTCCTCTCTGGCTCCAGCTTGTTTTCTTCCTCGAAGCTCCGTTCCAGCATCAGCACCTGCACATTCAACAGTCCTTTTCTATTCCATTTTCATGCCATAAACCATACAAGCCAATTTTCCCTAAGATCCTTATGGAGGACAAAAGCTCCATAGCTACACAAGGGGAAGGGAGAGACTCAAAATTTCTCTTGGTCTTCTTACACATAGAATCCTGCTAAGAGGATCCATGCATCCTCGCAAAAGATTTTGATTTAAGTTTGTAGATGCAATTGAACAGTTTTCTAAACTGTTGACCGGAAATATATTAGACAGTTCCCATTAGTTTTGCTAAAAAAAATTCATGACAGTGTTCGTTAAACCTGATGAAAATACAAAATTAGGTGACTTGATGAGAACAAAGCAGAAGATGGGGGAACCTAAAAAAGGAACTGCGCACACACCTGTTCAGCAGTGAGGCGACGTTTCTTTTCAGCTGTCTGATCATCATAGTATTCTTCCTCCCACAGGTCATCAGATGAGGTGAAGAAAGGTCGCTTCACCCCTCGTCCTTCATTTATTCCTATCACTGATCTAGCACCTTCATTCAACACCCCGACACAATCACAAAACCATCACTTAATTTTGCTAACAATCAAAACAAAAAGAAAAAAACAACCTAAATAGATCTATTCAATAACTCAGTAAAGGTCAACTACAAATTTCGTTTAATTAATTAACTTCACTTTTGGCCTTGCTAGTTCTTCTCTCTCTCCGTTGACTTTATAATCAAATTTTGATCCTAACCAACCAAACAATAAAACTCAATAGTTTTTCTTATTTAAGAAGCTAGATTTAGATCTAGTGGTTTCAAATTCCATTAGCATTTGCCTGGTGACTTGAATCAAGGTCAACCATGAACCAAATCTGTAATTGAACAACAAACAAAAGACAATTCCACTACCTCGAAAGATCGGATCCCCACCTCCGAAAAGAAGGACCTGGCCCCGCGGCACGGTATTGGAGTCGAAACACAATCGGCGGGAATTCATCATTCTTTCACAGTATTAGGCCAATCAATCACTCTTCCAAGCAGGATCTCCCTCTCCTCTCTTTACCTCAGAAGCAAATCTCCAAATTTTTATTTCACAAAACAACAAAGAAACTTCTTTTAGTACAATAACTATACCCGCCCACCCAATTGAACAGTGAAGTTCAGGGATCAACAAGAGCGGGAGCTCTTATGGCGGAAGAAGCTGGTGCTCCATAGCAGCCTGGTCGAGGTCTTCATCGGGAACAGAGAAAACCCCATCATGCAGCAGCTAGATGGGGGTGGAACCACCGACGACTTCTAAGGGAGAGAGAGCGTTTGTGAGGCCACCGCTGCCAGATGTACGGATCTCCGGTCGCCGGAGCAATCGGCGTGCTTTATCTCTTGCAACTTTTGTGTTTTTGTTTTTTTTTTTTTTCTGAGGTTTGAATTGGGATTTTTTGTTTTTTTAGGGGGAAATGGGGAAGTGAGCTTCTTTTTTAGTTGTTTTAGCGAGGTCGAGATGTGTTGAAGCTAAACTTCGGACCACCAAAGGACGGCATCTTATAGAAGGCGGGAGGGCTGTGCAATGCCGGAAATGCCCTTGGTTGTGGAATTGTGGTTTAAGAACTGGAGATGTGTCCGAGGGGAAACTGGAGAGGAGAGAGAGGAATTGATTAAGGCCGGCTCTCGTCATTTATTTAGAATAATTTATGAGGCGGGTCGTTTTCAGGAAAAGAGTAATAAAAGACAAAAGGGCATGCAAAAATCTGACCTTACTCAAGTTGCTCATCCGGTGATTCCGACTGGTTTTGAATCTGTATATTCCAGTGCTGTCTACAAAATGTAAAATGAACAGTTTTTTTTAAGATAAATTGGAGGTCTAAATCATCCAACTTATTTTTAAATTAAATGTCTATGAAAGATTTCCCAACCGGATTTAGAACCTGCGACCTTTCACTGAAGGTGCATTGCTCTTTGTCACTAGACCAAGAGCCGGTTCTCCAATATAACTTTGAAATGGATAACGATATAACTTCATTTCTTCTAAAACCCCGAAAATTAAAATAAATAGGGAAATATTTTAAATGTAGAGAATTCCATTTTTTATTTAATTTAACCTGACATGAATTATGAGTGTAAATGAACCAAAATTGAACGAGTCACTCAATTTAAATTTGATTTGTAATTTTATTGAATTGAAATAAAAAGCTGTCTTAAGTTTGATTCATAATAATTTAAGTTGAGAGACCACACAGGCATTCAATACTTGGATCTGACAAAGATTTGAGCTAACTTGAATAGTTGCGTTTTTCTAGTCGAGATTAAAATAGATGAAAGGCTAAAATTATATATTTATTATTTTACATAAAAAAAATTCATTTACTACCATGATGGATTTCACATTAGATCTTAAAGTTCATAAACTATGCAAAACTATTTTTGAACAATCTGGATCTGGCTAGTTTGAATGTAATTTGTGAGTATTTGCAAGATATATAAATTATTTGTTTCCAACTTGAAACTTATTCAAATGAGCTAATTCCAAGGCATCCAAGCAATACCAATACTTGATTTTAATACGTCCTTTAAAAATTTTTGGTAACAGCTACCAAGTGAGAACGCAGTAATTAATAGATCCAATATATCAACTACAAACACGACGTAACAACTACGGATACACAACAGCTATAAATTATATCTAGTGAAATAATCATCTCACTAGTGCACAAAGAGTACTAGTAATACAAACTGTGTAATATACGTGATGATCAAAACAAAATCGACTTGTGAGTGTTTTGATCCGGTTTTGATCCAAACTTCAGAAATGTTTTTAAATTCAATTGAGCAAAGAAAAAAAAATATTTCTATAAATTATGACATCACATGTAATATACTTTATAAACTATCTAATACAAAGTTTAAAGATTCTAATTGTATATTAATATTTTTTGAAGACATTTTGTCCAATATAAGTGTCCAATCAAACTAGATGCTTATCTCTAACTATAGAAAAATCGTTATCATTACTTGTTATCATTACTTTTATGATAATAAATGCAGGATTCTAATCACACATTAAATTGTTTTGAAAAATCTTTTTTCTTCTAAAATGAATCGTCCAATCAAATTAGAAATCCATCTCGTTACTTATGACAGATTACTATCATTACTTGTTATCGTAATTAATTGTAGAATGGACCAGAGTAAGATGTTTAGGTTCCCACAGTGACATATATAAGAGCCTAGGAAGCACATGAAAGGCCAAGGTTAGCCATGCTGTCATGTCATGTCAGGGTTACTGTCGCCTGATGATAAGGAATCCGAATTATTAACAAACACGCATGCAAGGAAGCGAGTGGATAAGCAAGGCATATTTTGGACTGTTTCCGCTAAGTTTGGATTCATATGCATGATGCATTCAGCCAATTCAATATATCGGATAAGAACTTGAACCAAGCTTAGGCATCTAGCTAGATAGCAACTAAGTTCTAGTATTCTAACTCGGATCATAATCAGAACTGGTTCTGCGCCGAGCACGTCAGCATGCTACAAGCACTTTGGCAGGCGCGCATTCTATCACATCCATCCATTTTGACAAAAGAAAGTGATGGATGGTGTACATGTCAAAGGTTTCTCTTTCTAAATCCATCATCTATAGTAGATTAGTAGTTCTGTAGTTGTAAGAAACTGAAAAAAAAGTTGTAATATTTTTTCCCATCAATTTGGTATATATGCGTCTGTAGATACTTAGTCGTCGACTTCATGTGCGTGACTTTTTTTTTCCCTTTTTTTTTTAGATTAACTTTATGTGTATTACTTATTTTTAATATTTAGGCAGTGCTAAGTGAACAGACTTGAAAATTTTCCTGTTTCTTATTATTAGTTTATTACAGGTAACAGATTAAAAAAAAACCCTGATCTCCAAAACCTTAACGGCGCAACTTGAAGTTTGCACCGTTATTTTCCATCAAAACCTACCGTCAACGTTTTCCAGAAGATTGGTAAAGACAACACATGAGACTTTCAATAGCTATTATAGCTTCATATTTATTATTCATTTTGGGTAGTAATAAGAATTATAATTAGAGAACATTTATACTCGGTTTTCTTACCATATGGTGAAAATTTCAACCATTATGACTCTTGTGAAGTAATATGGAAGAACAAGATATACAAAATAAAATCAGGTATTATACTATTAATAATTAGGTTTGATGTAACTTTGCCAGAAAACAATGTATCGTACGTTACCATTCGAATCATACTTTTTATCTGTAAACTAAAAAGTTGAAAGTTACGGAATTTGTTATATAATCACAGTAGCCAATTTTGGTTGTCCAAGTCTATTTTAGATTTCCTGCGGCTTCATTTTCTATATACCCTTGCATTTTTCATACTGTTAAGTGTTAATGTTTGTAGAAAATTTTAGCACTGAATTTAGGCGGCAAATCTAAGCACCTTCAGAAGGCACGAGCAATCATTTGCGTCGATCTTTTTTTTTTTTTTTTAAAAAAAAAACACAATTATGGAGGCCATACTTATCTTTTTTTTTTGGCAAAATCAGATATAAACCCCTCTAATTTTGTTTTGTTTGGACTTTGGACATAAACCCTTTTCATTTATTTTAATCATAATAACATCTAAATTTTAAATTTATAACTGAAATCAAATACCCCGTCCATGCCCTCAACATACCTCTCTGCATTCTAGTCAGGAACGATTGTTCTTCCTACTTGGTACGTACGTACATGGCTAGAATTGGGATAGTTGCTAATAAGTAAAATTGAAATTGCATACGTATGAAGGTGTAAAAATTAGAAAATATCATATTGAGAGAATCTTGAATTGAATTAAAGGATGCTTTGGCGAGCCTTTTGGATTAATGTCTTTGTCAAAAAAATAATAATAATAAATGCCCTTCTGCCTTTTGATTAATAGTAATGAATTGTGCATAATTTTATTTCTCTACATGTGCAAGTTAGAGAAACACATTTGTTTTCTCTGCTAAGGAAATTATGCTAACTTCAAAATTGGCAAATTAAGTTAAAATGAATGCCTCCAGTAAATAGCGAATAGTAAAATGCATGTCTCCAGCAAATACAAGTAGCATCTTAGTAAATAGCTCAAGCCTGAATGAAGCTAATCTATTAAGCGGCTCCTCTAATGAAGCAATCTAACGTTTTCTCCTGACACTGAAGTCTTAGTATGGTTCAAGGCTAGTAATAGTTGAGGAAAAAAAAACACAAAAGGACATTGCATCGAGATAACGCCAAGAGGTTAAAAGAGGGTATGCCAGGAAATGTAGAGAAAGAAAGGGCACACTACGCCACTTTTTATTTTTAAGACCTGTTATTTAATGGTTTTTAAGACCGGTTTGGAGGTGGTGCTAATAATATGTGGTGTTAAAAAGGCGGTGCTAAAAACCAGACAGAAGCAGATCAAAAAAAGATGCGCGTCTTTATGACCGGTTTTTTACAAAAAACCGGTCTTAAAAAACATAACATTAAGACCGGTTTTTTACAAAAAACCGGTCTTAAAGATGGTTCTGTTTTTTCCGAATTTTACTAATTATTAAGACCGGTTTTTAAGGTTAAAAACCGGTCTTAATACTATTTTTAAGACCTGTTTTTAGTTAAAAACCGGTCTTAAAAATCAATAATTAAAAAAAAAAATTATTTTTGGGCTAGCTCCATTTTTGCTAGCCATAATATTCATGCAATATTCAACACTGCATCCAATTTTTGAATTAGAGTGAAAAAAAAATACTATTTTCATCGCCTCCCTGGCATAATATTTTCATCATCTTCTGTTAATTTTTTTTTCTTTTGCTACTTTGACTAATGTAAAATTATCTATGTAAATTAGATAGCAACTAGAAACTACTAAAACCATCGAAAAATATAATTGATTTCCAATAGAGACTTGAGGTTTGGCGTTGGGTTCAAAAATTGAGATGAGAAAGAAAGAAAGAAAGAAAGGGGAGAACCTTGAAATCCATGAGAGACTTGAGGCGGAGCATCATGTGGGAAGCATCCTGCTTGAAGGTAGCAGGGCTGCGCTGGACAGCCAAGGCCTTCCTCTCCGACCCCAAGTTTTGTGCAGCCGATTCGGCAGCTGTGCCGAAAGATGCGGTGGTTTTAGAGGAGAAGGGGTCAAGGTGGAAGCGTGGGGCTAGAGAGAGAACAACGAAAATAGAAGCACAGGTGGGGTCGAGCAGAGAGGGAGAGAGGGGCTCGGTTTGGAGAGGAGGCAGCAGAGAGGGGCTCGAAGAGGAGAGGGCAGAGAGGGGCTCGAAGAGGAGGGGCGGAGAGAATTGAATGTGTGGACAGAACAATCAATGAGGGAAGGAGATAAAAGGAAAAATCTGTCAATTTTTAAGACCGGTTTTTTATAAAAAACCGGTCTTAAAAAGTCACCGGAAAAAAAAAGAAAAAATTCAGTTTTTATTAGGACCGGTTTTTTATAAAAAACCGGTCCTAATAAAAACTGAATTTTCGGTTTATTTTTTTATCTCCATAGGACCGGTTTTTTATAAAAACCGGTCCGAAAAAAAAACAGAAATTTCGGATGATTTTTGAGAACTCTATAGGACCGGTTTTTTTTAAAAACCGGTCTTAAAAAAAATTCTGACAATATCGAAATTGCCACTGAATATTTTTAGAACCGGATTTTTTAAAAACCGGTCTTATTGTGGCGGTGCTAAAAATGTTTTCTGGTGTAGTGGCAGATGTGGGGTATTTCGGTCAGAACTTTAATTTTTAGATTTTTTTTTTCTTTAGATTATGGTTAAAATATATTAAAAGGGTTTATGACCAAACAAAACCAAAATAGATGGATTTATATCTAATTTTAAAGATTAGAGGGGTTTATTTCTGATTAGAGAAGATTAGAGGGGTTTATATCCGATTTTGCTTCTTTTTTAATTTAAACGTACATGCGAGCTAGACGTGTAAGTGTGTAACAACTTCTGTGTAATTTAAACCAAAAGTCTTGATATTTTTTAGATGAGCCTAGTGCAGTAGTGCTCCTACTGTTAAACTATTTAGGCCACATGGTTTTTTTTTTTAAAAAAAAATTAATCATAAGCTTCTTCTTTTTTTTTTGAATTTAACTCTTGATAATGTGTAAGTGTGTAACAACTTCTGTGTAATTATATCGACAAACAGTGTTGTACGGTGTGGAGACTGGAGACTTGTCAACGACAAATTTTCAATTTTGAAAAGTGCTTAAAGGGTTCTGTCATCCTAAAAGAGAAGTATGTAGCAAAGAAAGAAGCAGAGAGGGGAAAATACTCCTCAGTACTGTTCAATTAATGTTCAATATTAAGTTACTCTAGACATTAAAGATGATTTACATATGTTTGAAGAAATTCAATTAGAACCATGTAATTTAGTTTAATTAATATCATTATTGTTAATTTGTACTTATATTTTATTAAATCATGTTTATTCATATCACGGATGAATTAATGTCGTTGATCGGAACAATTTTAATCATTCAAATCTGATTTTACAGCTGCTACGCTAATTGGAAATTTTTTTCATTTGATTTTTTTTGAATTTTATTAAATTTTACTGCACATGTGGATCCAATAGAATTTTTTATTAATCCATATTCGCATTATGAGAGAAGTCCGATACAAATCAGTTTCATTAACGACTGTTTTCCATCATGTCACTTTCCTCCTTAAAGACAGCAAGGAAAAGAACAATACAATTCAAAGAGATAATTAAGTGAATTTGGATATCTTTAAAAATTATTTCGCTGTACTTGCGCTCGCAGACTAAGGCTAAATTTGACTAGATAAACCGTTCTTCAGCCTCACCTGTAGAATTTGTAATTGAGAAATAATGTAATCTATTGGATGGGCATTAGCTGAATTCGGAAAATTGCAATACCAATAACATTTGCTTTCAGAAATACTAGACCAGTTATCCTTCAAAAAAAAAAAAGAAATACTAGACCAGTTAACATCATAAAGTAAGGAAAAGATATTTGTTTTTACAAGGTCAAGTTCCTTAGGCTAGCCAACCTAGGACAGTGCGCTGATTAAGTTCATTTTTTCAACTTTTCACGCTTCATGAATTTTTTGTGCATGTTCAAGTCTAAATATTGTTACCTTAAACTAAAAATCGCCTTTTTAGAATTAGTTTTTTAGAAAAACCGGTCCTAAAGAGAATCAGAATTGCTTTCCGTCATTCCCTCTTCTATCATCATCATCATCCCCTCTACAGACACATTAATTTTTTTCATTTTTAAAAAATACGTTAATAACTTCTCCTCCATTTTCGGAAGTCCAGGGGATGAGAGGATGAGTGCTGGGAGGATGAGTGCCAGGGATGAGGACAGAGCGAATCAGAGGGGAAGGAGGGAAGGGAAGGGGGAGGGAGCGAAACAGAGAGGGATAGAGGGGATAAGTCCCAGGAAATGATTTATTAACTAGAACAGTTATATATATAACTAGAATATTTATATATTTAACCAGAACGGTTAGATATTTAACTAGAACAGTTATATATATTAACCAGAACAATTACTATATTAACTAGAACAATTGCTTTATTAACTAGAAAAATTATATACGTCAACCTGAACAGTTATACGTTTTAACTAAAACAGTTGTTATATTAACTAGAACAATTGTATATATTAACTGGAACAGTTAATACATAATTATAGAGGGAGATAGTGAATCAGAGAGGGGGGGGAGGGGGAGGGAGAGTGAGCGAAACAGAGAGGGAGAGAGGGGATGACTCCCAGGGAATGATGGATGAGAATGACGCGCGTTAATTACATTCTGAAAATGAAAATCAGTTAACTACGTGTTTTCTAAAAATGAAAAACACATCTTTGGGGATGATAGGAATAATCCTTATCAGTCCCGTAAAGAGAATCCGTATTTTCTTTTTTTCTTTTTTGCAACTTTTTAGGACCGGTTTTTCAAAAAAACCAGTTCTAAAAATAACCTAAGACAATATCCAAAATGCCACTGACTATTTTTAGAATCGGATTTCCAAAAAATAGGTGTTAATGTGGTGGTGCTAAAAATCATTTTTGTTGTAGTGATTGCCAGTTTCATTTTTTTTCCCCTTTTTGTTGAGGAACTTGTGTATATTGCTAATTTTTTACAATAAAAAATTCATGAGTTTTCATTGGCCAAAATATTATCTATCATAATATTTTGATGCTATTATGATGAGTTAAACAATGATTAGTGTGCTTAAAATTTTAATCGTCATACATGTCAGCTTTAAAGGATTGTTCTAAATCGTTGATCAATTTATAGCTCATAAATGGTACACTGGTATCCTTGTTTGTATATTGAATGCATGTATTTTTGACAAATAGGTTGAAATGGTCAAAATAATAATAATAAACGTACTAAAATAACTCTTTTTTCTCTTATTCTTGTTTATTTATTAATATTATATTTTTATATAAATTGAATTTTATATACAAAAATTATAAATTTGAAACACGGACACATAGCATGGCCTACTTATGATGTAAATAGTTTGCTTTCGCTATCTAATGCCAAAATAAAATGAAAAAAAGTTGAGCTTGTATATATATCCATCAGAACACAATTCACGAAAAGCTATCTTATTTGTTAAAAATAAGAAACCTGCAATTTTGTATGTTTGATAAAATGTACTTTTTGTGAAAATAAAAAACAAAACCGAGTATCTATCAAATGAATGGACATCATTAATTACAAATATAAATATCAACGGATTTAATGCAGAAATAACTATCAACGTCCTTATTGCGAAAGTTAAATATTGTGTAAATGAAATTAAACTACAAAGGTGAGAAAGATAAAATGAGAAAAGAGATTATGTCAAACTCAGACTTCACAACTCACAACTAAGATATATTTTTTTATTCAACCATTTAAAAAATTTCGTTCCTTACGTTAACACTTTCTCGCAATAGAATTGAATATATATTATTTTTAATATCCTAAATTATCTACTGAAATATACAAAATTCTCATGATGTACGTGTAAGCAACTACTTCTAAACAAAATAAATAATATGTCATATGTAGGGTGAGATTTTTACTTTAGGAAGCTCATTGGTAAGGCAGTTTCGTTCTATTTTATTCTATAAATTATGGAAAGGGTGTTTATTCTTCCAAAAGGAAAATTTTATATCTATTACGGATAGTTTTTCTTCTTAAAAAAAATGCTTATAGGTTTTCGATTTGAACAAATTGTGTTTCCACTTTTAAATAAATAATGCGATTTGGTACGTATGTCAAATATGCATGTTGAACACCGGCTTCCAATGCTTGTCACGATGAGGTAACACACGAAAACTTTTAAATTTAATTACTATTCTTTGGTTAAATATTTGTCGTAAGAGATGCTGACAGTTTGGGAAATTAAAAAGATAGAAAACACCAGCCGTGAATTTTAATATAAGATTTTGTGGCGAATCCACATACAACAGATGGTAACTCGATAATATATATATATAGTTTATTTCAACTAGAGGGCTTATCGAGCTTCGCTCGATATAGTAAAATTTATTTTGTATTATGTTTTTTTATAATTCAGTTGTATTCAGCTACATTCCAATTTGATTTAATTGGAAACGAATGAAAAAGAGTAAAATTGTGGATATTGGTAAAGGAAAAATGGAAATAAGTGAAAATGAGAGGAAAGAAAATACGAAGACAATAAAATCTCAAATTTAATTAAAGCATGAACATTAAATTTCTATTGCAAGAAAGAATTAGTATAATCTAATTTTCATTAGTTACTCTTTGAAATTAAAATGAGAACTCAATTCATTTAATTAGCACATAATATAGGGAATTGCTTAAGATCATCCCTAAGATTCATCATCCTCATCATCCCCTAATATTTGGATTAATTGCATTCCAAAAAAGGAAAAAGGATGATGAGGATGATGGAGATTTTTTTCCAGACCGTCAGCAATTAAATAGCCCATTATAGATCGGGCAATTGTGTGTATCTTGACGCTGTCTTATCCGCATAATTGCTCTAGACTTTGGATTAATTACTTAATATCTTTTAATTGCTGACGGTCTAACCTTCAAAAAAATTGCTGACGGTCTGCTGTTATTATTAAATGGGCTATTTAGTTAATATTTTTTATAAATACATAATTGTTCTAGTTAATACAAGTAACTGTTTTAGTTAATATTTTTTTTCCAAAACAGTTAGTTATTTTTCCAGAACAGTTAGTAACATTAACCAGAACAGTTAGTGATTTTTCCAGAACAGTTAGTAGCATTAACCAGAACAGTTAGTGACTTTTCCAGAACAGTTAGTAACATTAACCAGAACAGTTTGTGATTTTTCCAGAACAGTTAGTTATTTTTCTAGAACAGTTAGTAACATTAACCATAACAGATAGTTATTTTTCCAGAACTTTTCTATTAATATTCGAAAATGAAACTTATTAAAAAAAACAGTGAAGGAAGAATAATTATTTATTTAACTAGAACAGTTATAATTTACAGTTAGAACAGTTATTTTTTTAACTAGAACATTTACTTATAATAACTAAAACAGTTATAATAACTGTTCTGTTTAAATTCACAGTTAGAACAGTTATTTATTTAACTAGAACAGTTAGAATTCACAGTTAGAACAATTATCAGAAAAAAAAATGTGTGCCAGGGAAGGGGAGAAGAAGCGAAAAGAGAGGATGGAGGAAATGGAGCGCCAGGGGATGATGGGATGAGAGGCTAATAACGCGTTAATAACTACCAGGGGAATCATCCCCATCATCCTCATCCCATCTTTTCTTTTTCGGAATGGAATCATCCCCATCATCCTCATCCCCTCTTTCCTTTTTCGGAATGCAATTAATCTAATTGCTGAAGGATGATGGGGATGATGAATCTAGAGATGATCTTTATCAGCCCCGCATAATATACCACAAATTAAATTCTTCCAAATCTGATCCAATAATTAAAAAAAAAAAAGAACTTGCAGCTCAATTAATAAACTGATAGTTTCTTGTCATTCTAAATAACGTGATATAGAGTGGCTAATGCCAATAAAATTTATAAATTTGGGGGAAATATAACATCTTCGGTAATAAGTTGAAATCAATATGAAACAAAACATAAATGTAGAAACAAATAGAAAAATAAGACTAATAAAAATAATAAATTGCCATCTTATTGTTAGAAGCTCGGCATGGAGAATTGCTCAGGTCACGCCAGAGTTGCTCAATCACTCCCAAATTTATCACAATACCTTCACCTCTCCTATCTTTTTTTCTCATATTTTAGCGCTAGATGGAGGGCATTTAAGTCATTTTAAAAAAAATGGGGGAGTGAATGAGTAAACAGGGCGTGTCCTGAGCAATTCTCCTCGGCAAGACCAATTAATATAAAGAGACATTTCATTCAAAATATGATTTTCAACTGTAAATGGATTAGAGAGAAGTGAAAGATATATCTTAAAAACAGGAAAGCAATAAATAATAGCTAAATTCCTATTCTTCCTAATATCCAGAGATGCTTCTGAGCTAAATCTTTGGTTTATTGTTTAGCCTAAATGAAAGAATAAAATATTGATTAAAAAAAAACTGACCATATCGAGAAAGAGAAAGAGATTCACAATTGATGTGTCTTCTACAGTTAGAGTGGCTAGGAGAAGCGAAGGAAATTGTGATTTTATTAGAAAATTTTTTGAGGATGTTGATGTGTTGGGATTGGGATGCGAAGGAAGAGAATGAACATATATAATATATGCATGGATTGTGAGCACGATCATAATAATAAAAGTCATTTTGGCGAGATGGGAGAAAGTTATGGGCGAGAGGGTAAGGTCAGGTGAAGAGGGTTGTAACTTCGGAAGAGGGTCTCTGAGAGAACGAAGACTACATGGATATGAAAATAGGGAGGGGACGAAAAAATTAAAAACAAAAACAATGCGCTGGAGAGGAAGGTAAAATGGTAAACCGGGTCAGTTTCATCAGTAATTATATTCGACACACAAACATATACTAAATATCATGTTGCAGAAAGCGTAAAAATCTCTTTCGCACAACACAACGAAGGAAAACGTGTCAGACTACATTACCCAAAATAATCCCGACTCCCACGCACCTTTATTTATAATACTGATGTCCATTTGGACCAAGCTTTTAAAAAAACTCCGTTTTTTTTCCGTTTTATCGCCGTTTTATCTTAGTTTTGGTTCATACCGCACTACCGTTTTATCACCGCATAAACCATTTTTTTACCGTTTTATCACCGATAAACGCTAAATCATCACCCAACCGTCAAACCGCATTATTCGCATTTTAAAACCTTGTTTGGACATTAGAAATCATCATAGAGTTAAAAAGTTTAATAGTTATGGACCTTTCTAGTTCTCACCAGAAGATTGTCTTACAAGTTCTTCAAATTTCTAAATATTAGTTTAAAAAAGTTCTCAAACAAATTAAAGTATGACAATGATTTCAAAATCCGGCCTTTTTCAATAGGTCGGAATTATTAATCAATTAATCAATTTTAATTAAAAATAATCTTTCTACTTATTTGCCTAAAAAATAAATAAGGACGGAATTTTATATCACAACTTTTTATAAAATTATATGCCATTTTAAAGAGAATTACTTTGAAAATTCACATTTATTAAATAACAAAAAAAAATTGACCAACTAGCTAGGCTGACCGATTAATGGCATCAAATTGTACATATTATAAGGGGTTTATTAGCGTTAATAATAACTCATAGCCATAGGCTCATAGCCTTGTAGGGAACTATTCGGAGAGAGCGAGAGAGAAAATAGGACTAACTTGTCTATAGCAGAAATTCTTCAAGGCGAGGTCACAATCTGGTTAAGGTAGCTTAGGCGGGTAGGAAATTAACTAAATGGAACTGGGAGATGAGTATCAGACGCAACTGGCATGCGTGATAGAGACTGTGTGTTCCATCAATTTATCAAAAGTAAGTCAAATTAAGAATTAACTCACCAAAACATGATTATGAATGTAGATTAAGTGATTAACCGACACAGGTACAGGCCGCAAGTACAATCTAAGATGTAACGAAATTTAAAGTCTCAACTGAAGTTTGTGTTCTGTTTTGTCTTTGTGAGTTTGCGTGAGGGCCTCCCCTTTGAGATTTTGATGTTTGAATCACTTAATTGCCGATTATTTTAATCTTGAAATACGAATTTAAGTACAAGATAAGAGGTTAGAAATATTTTGCAACAAATCACATCTGAACTATTTACAGAGATAGAAAATTATTATATAGTAAAAATATTAATTTTAACCTATGGAAGTCAAAAATGTAAAATCTCATTATGGGTGTCAAATACACATTTTCTAAGAAAATAGTAAAAATAAATATAAAAAAATTATGCAAAAAATATTTGATTGGACAAAAATACGAGAGACATAGCATCACATATTTTGTATCTAATTAAATCGGCTTCTCGTTTCAACTCATTTTCCACTTATGCTTTTAGTTAATGTAATCAGAACATCAGAACTTATTGCTTCAAACTTAGGTTTTCAATAGCATGAATTATTTATGAACTTCAATATAATTTAAAATGTTGATTTTAAATCAAATATCAACATAAATGCACTTAAATTGCTCAATGCGTGATAAAGTGCATTAAATATAATATCATATATATTAAGTAAATCATTGACTTTTGTGCAATTTTTTTTTTTTAATAAATATTCGGCTTGTTACCATAGTCCTGCAACTTATCCCTATCTTTCGTTACTTCTTTACAACCATATATGACCATTCGAGTATAAATACCCAACTTTTAATACCAAAAAAAAAAATCAGTTTTAAATTCCCAAAAAATCAAATGTGATCACCCAACTCTAATTTTAAACACCATATATTTTAAAATTTAAAGAAAAGAAAATTGTAGTATAAACATCAAATATCAAACTATGCAAGGGTTAATATTTAGTCTTACAAGGACAAATATTTGTGCAGTATAAAAAGAATAAACATTAATAAATACTAGCGTAAATACGCATGAAAATATAATCACCCAATATATTATAATTTTAAACACAAGAAAATTGAAGTATAAACATCAAATATCAAACTATGCAAGAGTTAATATTTAGTCTTACAATAACAAATATTTGTGTAGTATAAAAGGGGAATTGCTTTCCATCATCCCATAGATTCCAACATTCCCATCATCCCTAGATTTTCATTAATTATCTAACAACACTTCATTAATAGGGAAGTCTATAGGATGATGGAATCATCCCCTTCATCCTCATCCTCTCTTTTCTTTTTTAGAATGCAATTATTCAATGTACTCTCTCCTTCCTTTCCTGCATTTTTTTAATTAAGTGTCTCATTTTCGATCTGGTTTGTCCTTTTGATTTCATGAGAGAACAATTATATACATTAACTAGAATAGTTAGCTAATTATTCTAGTTGTTCTGGAAAAAAATAATTTTGTTGGAAAAAAATGCTAATTGTTCTAGTTGGTAAGCTAAATGTTTTAGTTGTTCTAGAAAAAAAAAAATTGTGTTGGAAAAAAATACTAATTGTTCTAGTTGTTCTGGAAAAAAAAAATAACTGTGCTGGAAAAAAATGTTAATTGTTCTAGTTGGTAAAATAACTGTTCTAGTTGTTCTGAAAAAAATAATTGTGTTGAAAAAAAATGCTAACTAGAACAAAATGAACAATTAGTTTCGGAATTAGAACAATTACTCATATTAACTAGAACAATTAGTTTCAAAACTAGAACAATTACTGAATATGTTGAACTAAACCAAGATTGAACTGCACAAATTGAGCTACAATATGTTGAATAGCATTTGACATCTCGAGCTATCTGGTCTTTTTTTTTTTCCGAAGGCGAAATGCTGTAACAACAACACGTAAATAAAAAAAAAATGTTTTGTAGGATTAAACAGATCAGACATGTTGTTGATATAGATTGAGGAGTTTGATGGACTTTCACTTAAAGAATCCATGTTACGCAACCAAGTCACGATCTTCTATTTCTTCGAAATTCGTGGATTGCTTCGTACAGAAAAATGGGAAAAATGGAAAATTGCGGGATTTTATTGCCTAACTTTCAGGGGATGATGGGATGATCCTGTTAGAAAGTGCTCAATTTTCAATTTTAGTTACTAATTAACTTAATTAAATATCAAGCACAAAGGATCTTGTTAAGCAATCAACACACACATGAGAAAATGGAAGGAATCGATTACCTCTCGCGGAATCGTATCCGCGAGGCTCGACCAATGCATGGGAGTTGATGGCGTGCTCTCATTCGCCTTCTCCTCCGTCGACGGCCGCCTCGAGTCCACCAAAAAGTTTAATCACCTCCTCTTTCAACTTGTGCTAGCAAGGAAGAGGAGAGCAACTAATTCCCAAAATTTTCTCTTTTTTACCTTTGTCAATTAACTAATTTAATTAATGGAGAAGGGAGAAATCTCAACACATGAGCTAGATGAGGTGGAAAAGAGCAAGAGAAAGAGATGAAAATTCTGAAATTTTCTCTCTAATTTTCGTTCTAGGAGGAACAGGGAGAGAAAAAGCTATGGTGGCTAGAATTTATCTCTCCAAATGACATCCTTTTATAGACCAACCACTCCACAAACTTTAGGGACCTTTTTACCCCTATTAGGGCAACCACTATATGGGCTATCAAGCCCATTTTGTGGTGTGTTAAATGTCCACTAATTCAATTAATTAATGGACCTTTCTCTTGTACTCAAATCGGACCTTTAATTTACTAATTAAATAAAGGTCCATAAGCTCTATTTAATTCCTATAATTAAATTGTGTTGAACAAAATTAATTATTAATTTATTAATAATTATTTTGGGATTAGTTAATGCATTAATTTATTTCTATATGATCTCCTTGACTTAATTAATTATAACGGTTCGCAACGGTATATTATTAATTAATCAACTTATCATATTTTCGCAATACACTGCTGCGAATAAATAAATAATGCACTGTGTGATTAAAGTCCTATTTGTGTGACCCTTTGAGGATTTATGCTACGTTGGCCATGAAATTAAATCGTTATTTAATTCCAATAATCATAAGCGGTATCTAGCAATACGTTATGATTCCCAATTCGCATAAATAATGTACTGCTACAATATCTCAATCCTGCATAAGAAATAAAAGTATCTTCTTGTCTAATTCTTATGTCACATGATATCATCGTATAATCTAAGATAGGAATGTGTCATTCTTGCAGATTATACGTTTCTTGATCTAGAGTTGATTGTACAAGTTGGCCAAACAATCCAACTTCATCAAGGGGCCCAAACAGATATCATCACTCACTAAGTGAATTAATGAGGGACATACGGTTTTCTTGATGAACAACTTTTCCCCGCACAATTCAAGAGAACATAAATAAAGTCCGTATAGCAGCCCTTATCAGTAATCAACGGTAGACGATATTTATTGAATCTATCCTCATGTGGAAAAGTTGAACCATCTCAAACTTAGAATCAAACTCATATGAAATAAACAATGACACACAACACAATCCATATGTTTATTTCATTGGGTCATGTCATGTACTATGTTCTAATAACATACACATATGCAATTAAGTTGGTAACTCCTTACCTATGATTTGTAGAACTTAATCATCACTTAACTTGCATACTAATCTTTTATGATAATTAATGTTCCTTGTTAATTATCAAGATTACGGATGATTTAGATTTATTACTGTCATTCTAATTAATGAACCACAGAAATCTACAATTCAGATCCTCAACCTGAATGATCTGTCAGTAATAAATTCTAGGAACAAATGATCAAATGTCATCAATAACATAAACTAAGAAATTAAGTCATTAAATATTGACTTTTAGGACACAACTCCAACAGATCCTTATCAGCCCGGTATAAAAGATATAAACATTAATAAATACTACCGTAAATACGCATCTAAGATTAACTGTTTTTCAACACTACACGTAAATCCTTTCCGAATCTAGATTGAGCCTTGATGCTAGATGATGCGGTGGGAGCAAACGCATGGACGATCCTCCTCTCCGTTTACGGCCTCGTCCGTGGTGATATATGAAAGCTCATAATTAGGAGTTAGAGTGTTAGACTATGGATTGTGTCTGGATGAGTCAGGTCGTGTGGTTCTGCGTTGCTTCGAGAGCAGCTCCTAGGTACTCAGTAGGTTATGAACTAGATTTGGATGAGTTGGTACCGGTATAATACCGGTACATTAGGTATAGATGTTTGTTAAGAGTCTATGCCGTTCATATGTTATATCAGTTTTTTATGCTGGTATTGTTTTGAGTTTTGATTGTTATATTTTTATAAACTTCTGTTTTTTTATTAATGAAAAAATTGTCAGCATTTGCTTACCCTCAAAAAACACTACACGTGTGCAAGGAGCCAAGGACAGGAGGCATAAATTTGAAGCCGTTTGGGTTTCTTTTAAACTGAGAAAGACATCTGCTTATCATTATAAATTATAATAAAATAAAGCAAAAAATTAGACTTGGGGGTCATGTCACAAGCTCAAGCTAAATATCCTTTTGTGTTGTATATCGCATTATATGACGCACAAAATGAGGTCAACACTCCATCGGAGTATCCGACGGTAAGAAGTTAACCCAGTGGATAAATTAAAAAATAATTTGGTGGGAAGTATGGAATGTTTGCCCACAGATTTCTGAATACTACTCATTGTGGTTTTCATTTAAGAGGTTTTTTTTTTTTTTTTACATTATTGACTTCGACACTTACTCTTAAATTTTGAAAAAGAAATATTAAAAAATGGAAATAAACTCGAGGACAATGGCTATGGACCTGCCAAGAGAAAAAAAAAATTACAACGGTTAAGGGTGGATTGTCTGAAAATTTGTAATATTTTAAGACCAATAATCTACATAAAAAATGAGAAAATTCCGGACGGCGACATAAGCACGAAGGGAATAGCTGTTAAAAGAATTAGTGGTCGGTTCTTTATTTACCTATATGAGGTGCTTCAAAGAATGAAGAATTAACAAATAAATAGTAAAGGAGTCAACTTTAACTGAATAAACCAACAATATATATACGTTTTAATTAAGATTCATTTTAGTAAATATAGTCATTATTCAATTTAAAAATAATTAGTTCAAATTAGTTTGAATAAATTATTCTGTAGATCACCAAAGGTATCTTGGCCTTCCCACTGGTTTGATTATTACCAAGGGATAAAACTTAAACCAAAGTGGTCTTATCGCAGAGAGACCAATCGGCTTGAGAAAACATGGAATCCCTCATCCGTCATCCCTTTATTAGGATGTTGGAATCCAAACAAAGAAAGCAAAGTTGTTTGCTTTTTATAAACAATAAATTCATTACATTACCAGACATATCAAGCTAATGGTCTTAAATTACAAATACATAAGACAACTATCTGTTGTTTTACTCAGCAATTTTATCACCAAATATATATCCCCGTAATGATTCGAATTAATTTTTCAAAAAAAAAATATTATACAAATCTTCATTTCAATTCAAATAATATATATTCTACATCAATAAAATTTTCTTTTGAAAAAAAAACAACAGAATAATGAGTTTAGAAATCAAAATAGCTACAAACAACTATCAACATATGTTTTAACTTTGATAATAGAAAAATGACAGCTCTCATTAGTAACTCTTTTGAATCGAGATTATCGAACATTAGTGGCATTATTGAATGGAAGCAATTACAACTTATGATTGCAATTTTTTTTTTTTTTAAATGTGGTTTAAATGGACTAATCGCTAAATGAGATTCTCGAGGGTGAGACTTCCAAAATTAGTTATCAGGATAAAAAAAAAAACAAAACAAAAATGCCTACAACATGTTCCTAAAATCGTAAAAATTCTCTTTTCTTTTGGTATAATAAATACGAGGTAAATGTTGCTTTTCGGCGAGAATATAAATTACATTACGTAATAGTCTAGAACTTATATGTTGTCACATCTCTAACTCTATATAGACATATACATTAATTAAAAAAATGAGAGTTTATCGTTTTATTATTCCAATAAAATTGATATGCGTGGGCATAGCATGTTCCTAATGATATCATCAATATGCAATTGTTTGGAAATTGCACTAAAATAATTTTGTGCAAATCTGACCCATTTATTAATGTTCTATACTGCAATATTTCTTAGTAAATATACTGAAACTTATAAATAGTTAAAAAGAGAATTTTACTCATCTCACAAGTCACATCACATACGTTCTCAACCATCCAATTAGACTTCTATGTTGCATGCTTCTCTCCTCATTCAGAAGTAATGCAAGTATGCAAACACATTTTATAATCTTATATATGTACTAGCAAACGTACCACCCATTGGGTGAGTGAATGAAAAAAACATTATTTATACTTCAACAAAATTGACAAAAAAAGAAAAAAAAAATTGACGATCCAGGAACCGACTCCAGGAACTCCCAAAGCGAAAAAGAAAAAATCCGATCAACTAAAAACCCTAGGCGGGGAGGCCGCCGCCTCCGGTCTCCCCCGCCTCCCCAGCCTTCGTCGGTCTTCTCCGTCTCCTTCCGCCGTCTCTATCCTCCTCTTTTTTCTTGCTCTTCCTCCTTTTACCTCCTTTTCAGTTCTTCCCCTTTTCCTCACTCTGTCCAGATCTGAAGCCGCCGGCGACGACACCTTCGACTTCGACTTGGTGATGGTGTAGGAAGAGGTGTGTTTCTCTTTTTGTTGTTTTTTACCAAAGCCGCAGTGGTGGTAGAGATTTTTTGGCAATGATGGATCAATTTGGTGACTGTAAAGATCGCGTAGAGCTTTCGGTGAATGCAACAGCGGAGATGGCTGCAGTGGCGGCTGATTAGCGACCTCATTGGCGGTGTAGAATGGTGGACGACTACAAACTATTTGCATCTATTTGGTGCGACCAGTGGTTTGGTGTGGCCAATTGTGTGGTTTAGCCGTGAATGCACAGCTGGTAAGTGCGACGTGACCGTGGGTGCGGTGCGACTGAAGAGGTGAGGCTGTGGGGCGGTGAACCATGGGTGCTTGGCCGGTAAATGTGGTGCTGCCGAAGATGCGATGTGACTGTACGTGTTGTTGTGGACGTGGTGCGACTGTGGGTGTGAGGTCGATGAATACGGTGTGGCCAAATGTGTGGTGCTACCGTAAGTGTGCGGATGTGGGCACGGTGCATCGTGGGTGCACAATTAGTGGATGTGGTGCGACCGTAGATGCGTAGAGTTGTTTGTAGTATTGTTTGTGCGACCGTGGTGCGACTAGTGAGATGATTATTTCACTAGGTTTAGTTTGTAGCGGTTGGGTACTCGTAGTTGCTACGTGGTGTTTGTAGGTGTTGAATTGGATCTATTGTTGCATTGTATATGTAACTCTCACTTGGTAGCCGTTACCAAGAATTTCTAAAAAAAAATATATACTTCAACAAAATTAAAAATCGACATCTCAATACAAAAATAATTTAATAGAAATATTTATTTTTTAATAAATGAAATTAATTGAAAAATTACATATCAGAAAATTTTACATGTGCTCTCTATTTCCAAAATAAAAATTATTATTTAAGCAAATTTTTCGTATTGGTTGTCTTCCCATATAAGAATCAATCCAACGAGAAATTTCTTTCTATTTTGATGAGTCGATAAACTTACATCCGTCGATAACATCCAACCATTGATTTAAACGATTAATAGTTAAAAATGAATAGAGTAAACTATTGATTACATTCTTGGTCTAATTGTTTTAGTCCTTTGAATTGGTGCTTTTAGAAGGAATTAGGAGTAGGGATAGGGATTAAATTTTCATATATAACTTATTGTATTTTTTTTTATAATATATATAATAAAAAAATATTTATTAGTAACAAAATTTGGTCGAATTTGAGTCTTTTTGTTATAAAAATTACTTTATTTAATTCAATAGTAAATAGATATTTTTTTAACAGTGTTTCTGCATGACAGGAATGTTATTGGGTGCAAAATGCCTCGATGGAATCACACGATAAATAAAGTTATACTGTAATTAGTCTTCTCGTAGTCAAAAGAAACACTGAACAAATTCTTGCTTATCTTGATTTGTCGCCGTTAGAATAAATCATCTTTTCAAAAAGTTCACTGGAAAAATTGAAATCTCCACTTATCTAAAGCTTCAAAGCTGAGCATCTAAAGTACTTTTATCCGTTTTAATCGTTCTTGTAATTTAAGATTACTCTAAATTATTAATTCGATTTCTATTAAGTAGCACTTGTTAGTTTGAAATGCTTACTACGTAGTTCAAGGGTGACAGAGAACAAGGGAAAGCATCAAATTTTAAATGTTACTAGTTCCTACCATCAATTAAAACAAAAATTATAGCTGCAGGCCTTTAAGATAGCGCGTGCAAATCGCTACTCGATGGTGCATGCTGTGCTTAGAATAGCACAAAGCATCCAAGAATACTGTCAAATATGGAATAAAGAACCATATAATTATTCTTGGTTTCTTAGTGAAAGAGGGCAGAACCATAGAATTATTCTTGGTTTCTTAGTGAAAGAGAGCAAGTATAAGGAAATTTTTTTGGATTAGTGCCTAAACACTTAGACAATCCACTATGGAATATATGCTTCCCCCCCTTTTAGTACAGCATTGGGATTTCTTTGAACGGAAAGAGATCTTTTCCACTCGGTGTAATATTTTGTACCCTCTCAAAAGGGACAGTACGCATGTATTTTTCTGGAATAACTTTTCAATTTTCTTTGGTCTGTTTTTGCTAAGTTGAATTGTTTGCCAAAACTCTTCGTAACATGTGAGCCACCGAACTTTTATAATATATAGAAATATAGAAATTATGTGATATAAATCCACACAAGTGTTCATCCATACTTCAACTTCAGGAAAAAAAAAAAATCGTTGTGAGTCTGGATTGTTAAATGCAAATTAAAATAAATATATAAAAATTTTTAATTATTCCAGCTGAAAAACAAGTTGCGTACATGTAATATTTCTGGCACTAAAATTATACACGATAGTAACAATGAAATATTAAAATAATACTTGTAGTTGATGGTTATAAACAATTTCCAATTTATTGTTTGTGTGTGTGTGTGTGTGTGAATGGGAAACAAAACCTACGTTTTTTAAAATAGTTATCGAATTTATTCTTTTTAATGGGCTCATAAAAAAAATGCTGGTTAGCATCTCAAGAATATAAAAATACCTTTGGTTTTATTAATTAATGAACTATAGTATTTTTTTTTTTTAAATACTAGATATCTCCCAACTTTCTCACTTGGCTCATTTTTTATTTCTAAAAAGAAACAGGGCAAAAGAGGGCTGCAAGCCTGCAACATTTAGACAACTTATTCAGTCTCGACTAATGTTCAAGTCAGTATGTTTATCAGTACATCCACCACTAATGAACAAATAATATATGCAGAATTATCAAAATCATTAATAATTGGGTACTCGTCAGAAGAATAATATATACATACAATTATATTTGTAGCCATATTTGGGTTGAGCTGAGCATAACATCACAAGCAATTTTTTTTCGGTCAGTGAACTTAAATAGATTTTTTTTAGAGAAAGATGGATTAAGTCTCCCAGTGAACTTGAATACATTACGGATGAATTCATTATTCAAAGAACTACCTTAAAAAATGAGGGGGCAGTTTCTCCTGGTAGTGCACTTTTGGATGGGGATCGGGACTCGGGAGAGCACAAAAGGATCAATTTACCAATGAAGCCATAATACTATAATAGTAATAGTAGATTAAAAAAAAAGGACATTTAAAAAAAAAGTAAAAAGGGTTCGTACCTATAAAAACTACATAATAAATATAACCACTCAAAAAACAAGGCAAATGATCACATGTCTAGACCAATCAGATGTCGCTCGGTACCGCCTACCCTAAACAGACATTTACCAATTTATAAATTTGCTGATCCGTTGACAATCTTGATTAAGCATAATTACGATTTTGCCCACTAATTTCCCTCAAAAAGAAGTAGAAGCTTAACCATAGTACATGTACCTTTGAAGTGATTTTGCATCGTCTTGTTAAAGCTTCACTTACACATTTCTTTCATAATAATTGGAATAAATTGAGCGTGTGCTATTCCTCAAAAAATAATGAAACGTGTACTTATCACTTATGCAATTTCAGCTGAATGAAATTGCAAGTGGGGACTACAACCCTTGATAAAATAAAATGGAGTCCGCTGATTTGAAACATATTTGCAAATATTGCCACTTGGTAATTCCTTCCGCAAAAAGGCTTTATTCTCTTTTTACTGGTTAGTCATGTAGAATGCATTTCTGCCAGATTTTTAGAATTCCATTCCCTGAATCAAATGCTTTAATTTTATTTAATTTAACTGATATTGAGGTTTTTGGATTTGCAAGTTTATTACAAATCAAGTTTAGTTTATTAGTTTATTTTGTTGTGCAATATATGAAATATGATTGTTCCAATTGAGTCTAACAATGGATCATATTATATTAGTTTCATTAGTGAAGTTGTCCAATTATTCATAGACAATGCTAATTTGTAGGATGGATAAGGGGAACGCCTTATAAAATAAGGAAATCAAAGCTCCTGTGTATTGGCATTTGGCAATAGGACATTGGTAGAAAGCCGAAACTTTGGAGAAAATATAGCTTAGATTCTTCTCTCTTCTTTCTTCTATGTTAAATAAACGACCATACTTACCCTGTGATTGACTTTCCGGAAATGCCACGATATCTTTTCCGTAATTAAAAAAACATTGGATAGAGTAAAGATATTATATTTAACATAATAAATAAATAGTACCTTTTGAAGAATTGAGACAGATAAGAGCTGCCTTTCCTACACTTTTAGAGAACTAACATGAAACCGATGAAGTAATAACTAAGTACAATATTTCTATAGTGGATTCCAGACGCAGCTTAATTATTCCCTTCTTCTAGTGACCACAGCAAGCACATTGGTTACCTCTCGTCTCGTCACCACAAAAGAGTTTAGAGAATTTAATATGCTAACAAAAATCCCTATATATGCAATTTTAGCCGTTCCATGAAGTTTTCTGTACTGATGTTTTGGGAAAAATACTAATAGAGTAATGAACTTGACTTGTATTATATTATTATCATTGGTAATGGAAGATTGAGAAGGGATACTTCTTGTACACAGATTACAACAATCAAAATGGTCAAAAAAAATAATAATAAATAAATAAAAGCCTTAAGCCTAGGCACAATTGAGATAGAAGCCTGGGCACTTTGTTCTTTTACTTTGAAATACTTATTAAAAAAGACACTCGGTCCCTAATTTCTACAAATTAAGCTCAGCCTTGCCCATGCTTAGCTTCGGCCCTGCCAATCTACATGTTCTAAAGTGGTTGCATAAATTCAGAAATTACAAATACTGAATTGAAAGCTGGTACCAGCTACTGAACTGAAGGATGGAAACTGATACCAGCACCAGTACACATCAGTTCAAAACATAAATGAAAAAATTACAGTCAGTAAACCATTCATCTCACTTGTCATTGCTCTCAATTGGCCATCTAACTGGCATTGTTAGAACATGATGTGACAGATGGTGCGGAGCCGAGGAAGCTATACTATCACTCTCGTTTTGAAAAAGGGCCTCAGCTCTCATGACCAGGCTGGCCTCTCTCTCTCTGAATTGGCAGGAGAAGCCTATAAATTAATTTTGACACTCCTCTCTCTTTCTTTTCATTTTTTTTTACAAATTGTTCTTTCAATTTAGACACAACGTTTGAGTATTAAATATAGCTTTACAGGGTAAAGAGATGAATAATAACGGGTGAACTACTAAGCCAGTTTATGCTTGTTAAGGAACTTGCAAACAGTTTATCACATCACTGGGCCCGGTGGACACCACTGAAATAACAACCTTTGTTCCCAAATTTCGAGTTTTCTTTCGTGTGCTACTTACCGCAGTTTATTCCTTCCCTGCCTTTCTCAGCATCCAATTTCAAATCAGACAACTTGTTTGAAGGAATCAGAGAAAATGCTCCAATACAGTAGCATTGCAAAACCTCGATTAGTATTAGCATAATAACACACTTCATAAATACAGAATAGGCAGATATCTCAAAAACGCCACAAAAATAAAAACACAAAATTTTCAAGCAATGAGCCGGTCACTGTAGTATAACCTCCTATTTCAAAATTGCTCACGCTAAAATTGCATCTAACATAATAAAAATTACCTCCGGCCCTTTGCATTTCCCTTTCCTTTTCCTTTTCCTTTTCCTCCTTTCCCTTTACCCATTTTTTGAAATTTATTTCCTTTAGAATGCTTTTGATTAAACCGCTGAACCTTGACAGCCTTTTGCTGACGCATCCTACGCACCTGTTCCGGATCTTTAAGCTCAGATGGGACATTGGCATTCGGCATCAACCCACGGTTTCTTCCTGATTTCATGAACCTGCTGTTTCCTTTTTGATTCCCACCTACAAAAGCAAATACAGTTTTTTGATAACTTGAAAGTTATGGATGTCGACTCCAGACTATACAACAAATTATCAGATTGGCAATGCATATAGTGTAGAATAAAAGAAAAAAATTTCTGATACTGTACAAACAGATCTTTTTGCTTATATGTATTTAACAGATTTTATGCTAAATCTCATTATTATGTTGAAGGTTCAATTAAGCTTTAGATTAGGCCTCATAGGAAAATTACTACAAAAAACTCATGCCCAACCAACATTGGCATGGAACTGTAAAAGATCAACGGATATTTTATAGTTTAAGATTTCTAAAAGAACGATTACCACGTGAGCTCTGAGGAATTTCATCAGTATCATCAGCATCTTTTCCAGAAATAGAGACCTTCCGATGAGTGCTTTTCTTCCACTTTTCGTATATTCCAGTTTTTGTAGCCTTCACTTTTGCACCGCTCTCTGTCTTGACCTAATCAAAGCAACAATAACAACTATTTACCTAAAACAGCATGCCACATGTTATCTATTATAGAGAAAGCTGTTCCAACAGAAAAGAAAAGGGCATTGGTGTTACAAATTATTAACTTCACGAAGATGATAAGTGCTGTTATTAATCAGACGCACAAGCATGAATTAAAAGCAGACTCTGCTGGATATTGAGCTCACAATTAAAGAAAGAGAACCAAAATGGGACAGATATCAGTAACTACTAGAAGCCCTCATATAATCAATCCAACTTAGTATCAAAATCTAAGTATTTAACTCCAGCATAGCACTTATGTTTGGCATTAAAGGTTTTAAAATACAGTTGACTCAAAGACAATGTCTCAAATAACTCAAAAAGATGAGGGCTGAGAATTGGACAAAGCATATAAACCTTGCCGGAGGCTGTCACACGTTCGCCATTATTCAACTTGATGTATTTCTTGCTTTTCTGTCAATAGAAAGGAAAATAAGCACATTAATTAACATATAATCAAATAAAAAACAACCACAATTATTACAGATAAACAAGCACCTTATCCCAGTGATATTGTGCTTTTTGCTTTTGAATACCAGAACTGTCATCGGCAACCAAATCAAGCACAGCTGCATCTAATCTGCATCCAACAAATACCCAATGCAAATAGTTAACAACAACAACAACTAAGCCTTTTGTCCCAAACAAGTTGGGGTAGGCTAGAAATGAAACCCAACAAGAGAAATCATCCAAAAACAAAAATATTATATAAAAAAATACTAATAATAGTAATAGCAATAATACAATAATAATAATCGTAAAAATGCAAATAGTTAACCAAAATGAAAACAAAAAAAAAACATGGGAATACCAGCATAGGAAAGAAATATGTACCTGTTTGGCACAAAACTGTCATTGCCCTTCACAGAGAGTCCTGCTTCAAGATGCTAGAAAGGTACTTAGTTAAAAGAGGTACAAGCAACCAGGAAATAAATGCACAGGCAAAATGCTTTTGTCAAAGAAAAACAATTCAGAAGGCACAGATGGAAAAGATACTTGATTTGGTGGCACTGAACTTATATAGTATTCATCGTCCTTGAAGCTCTTCGCCTTTCTTTTTGTACCACAAACCTCTGCAATTTCATAAGAAAATTATGAACTGTGAAGAAAACATTTTATGGGAAGGCAAATAGAAAAATGAAAGAAAATAAATGAGCCTGCTACCTTTTTTCTCTGTAGTAACTTCTCTGACTGGCTCCTCTTCCTGCAATAGGCAATGATAATCCATGGTGAGATTCCTACTCAATAAACCAATTATTGCAGTTCAACAATAAGAGGGCTGAACCAAACATAAGACAAAATACCTTTGTTACAACAGGTTCAGCAGATTTTTTTTCTTGCATCAGTTTAATTACCCCCTCATGAACAGCTCTTTTCTTTCTCATGACCTCAATCAACAGATTTGAACCCTAAATAAGTAAATATACAGTAAACTATGTTAAGAACAAAAAGAAAAGAAAAATTAAATAAAATAGACTCAACTTAAATTTCATTACATGTGAGCTTTTCAATTTAGAAGATTCTCCTTCCGCCTCCAAAATGGTTTGCTTCGGCCTGGGAATTGTTTAGAATCCCAATTCATGAGTTAATTAAATAGACCTCCAAAAAATTGAAAAATAGCATAAAAATTATGAACAGTAAAAAATGAACAGACAAACAGACGCACCAAGTCCTGGTTAATGCATTATTATGACAACAGATAACAGCACAAGACAACTAGTACATGTGCCTATATGAAAATATAAAGCCAAAAGAACTGTACATACTTAAACGACTTCAAATGCTCAGAAAAGGCAAGAGCAGAGAGCTCGTCAAACCCAATCAAATCCCTGAAAACTGGATGCAGACCCTCACGTGGCATATTCTTTGATCGTCGGATCGACTCACTCGACGGCATTGGTTTTGTCTTCTTGTACAGTCTGAAAGCATTGGAGCAAGTCTTCTGCAAAGCATCAAGCTCAGCAGATCCACTAATTATCTCCTTAACCCGGTCCATCACCAAATCCAGCATTGGCTGTGGAAACCTTCCATACACTGTTACTCCATTTGCAATCGCTGCATCAATTGTTGAATTGACCATGTTGATATCTTTCAAGACCTCTTCTTCAGTCGGTGCAGGCTTGAGAGGCTTTGACAAGAATAAATGCAGGTCCAGGAGGTAAGGCATGTCTTCTGATGTGACAAAAGAATAGGCTGTACCAGTACGGCCTGCACGAGCAACCCGTCCAACCCGGTGAACAAATATTTTAGGTTTCGGGGGGAAATCCCAATTGACCACATTGTCCAACAAAGGGATATCCAAGCCTCTTGCTGCAACATCTGTTACTATCAGAAGCATTGTTTTTCGGGCACGAAATCTTGAGATGTGGATTTTTCTCGCATCTTGATCCATATCTCCATAAGAGACTGATGGTTCAATACCCTCTTCCCTAAAAAGAATATTTAAAAATTCCACATGATGCTTGGTGGAAACAAAAATTAGAGTTTGTTCACCTGATCCAATCCTTTCTCTAACAAGATACAACAAGGCAGCATGCTTCTCTTCTTGTCTTAATGTAAAGAACACTAACTTGAGGTCAGGGCTGATCTTGGTCTCCACATCAAGCCTGATGAGTTGTGGATCCCGCAAACCTGCCTTGGCGAACTCAGCCAAGGCACTAGGCAAGGTTGCACTGAAAAGAAGAGTCTGACGGTTTTCGCCTAGTTGGGTTAAGATTTTATGTAGCTGCTCAGCGAACCCCATGCTGAAAAGGCAATCAGCCTCGTCAAATACCACATACTCCACAGTTCGTAGCGACATGTCATCTACTTCTGACAAGTGGTGCATCAGCCGGCCAGGAGTTGCTATTATAATGTCAGGGCTTTGTGTTAGTTCTTCAAACTGAGTCTCCATGCTATCTCCACCGACCAGTAAGCTTGTTCTCAGGTCTACCACAAAAAACAAGGTCATCCACGAGTAAGTGATAGTTTGATACGACATGATTAAGACACAAAACAAACAAGCAAACTATACCATAGTAATTTAACTGGTTTAGAATCACAGAGGGAGGTTTTCTGTTACTGGCCGAAACCAGGGTAAGAACGGCAATCTATATACAGGAAAGTATGGTTATAGTGAATGTACTAATAGTTGTTTCACATTTATGATACAAGACATGCCTGAACATTTTTTTTTTCCCCTTTGGACTAACATTGCACTTGGGTTGCCATCTGTTTACCAAATGAATGACGATATACCAGATATACATTCATTAGCCAATAAAAATTTATGATCAGTAAAGTAGTTTTGGATGAAATCGTTGCAAATCACCACAATAAATCAACTGGTCAATAAACAGATTTACACACTCGTTCATAACAACTTCACAACATGAACTCACAAATTGTATCCAGTAAAATTGCAGCAATCAAAAGAATCAAACATTGCTGAAACTAACCAGTGAACCTCCCAAGCTCCTTGGTGAATTTCAAAGTCTGAATTGCAAGGTCTCTTGTAGGTGACAGAATCAGAGCACGCACACCAGCTTGAGGCACATGCTGTCTCAGCTTCTGAAGCATCGGTATGAGAAAAGCAGCAGTCTTCCCAGACCCAGTTCGCGCCATGGCCACCACATCAGCCCCAGACAGTATAATTGGCATGGTCTTTCTCTGAATCGGAGTCGGTACACGGTACCCCTTCTTCTTCACCCCACCATAAACCTCGGGACAGAGCCCGAGAGACTCGAAACCGCCTGATTTGGCCTTCTTCTTCTCTTGCTTAAGGCGCTTGAGATCGGATGCAGAGGAGACACCCATGGCCAATTGCTGTTGCAACTCCTCTTCATCTTCTTCGAACTTTTTAGAATCCTTGGGTTGCCGTTCTACCTCAGTGTCTTCAGCTTGTCTTTTCCTTGATGCAGGGACACGGGGTCTTTTAGGGTTTTTGGAGGGTTTCGCCATGGCGAGGGTTGAGAACTTTTGCTGCTACGTAGGCCAGGCGGCTGTTCGGATCAGTATCCTCTGCCCAGCTACTGGGCACTCTGCCCATCTCATCACGATCTAATCTTGACGGTTAATCACGGGGCATCCATAATTGATCGGACTGGTTGTGATGAGATGGGCAGAGTGCCCAGCTGGGCAGAGGATGTGATTCCGCGGCTGTTCGCCTATGAATCCGAGGATTCTTTTTTTTTTTTTTTCTCCGCAGAGTGGAGAGTCATTCGGACATTGGCCGTTGGATCGAATTGACGGCTCAGATTTGAAGGCGATCAAAAAAAAAAAAAATCACAGGCAGAGGGACGCGCTGGAATCCGATTTTTGTTATAAAGGATTAATAAGGGATTGGGAAGAAGATTATGCTGAAGAAATCGATTGAGGAGTTGATGTTTTAGATAATATAAACTAAGGCTATATTTGGCAAGTGAGACGAACTGCTTGTTCGCGAACTAGCGCTGTTCGCGCGAACCAAACAGCGAATCCTTATTCGTGAACAGCGAACAACACCTTTGTTCTCTATTCCCCCTTTTTTCGAACAGGCCACGAACTTGGGTGGGAACTGCCATACATACCTCCCCTGCTCTTGTCCCTTGTTCACACTGATAGTTCGTGGCTACCAAACATACCCTAAGGGTGTGTTTGGGACGCTCGGCGAACAACATATTCGCGAATAAGTGTTGTTCGTGTGAACCAAACAAGGTGCGAACAAAGTGTTCCTGAACAAAACCCCAATTCCTGAGTTCCCTCTTTTCGGCGAACACGCGAACAGCTGGGAGCGAACAAAGAAAATATTTTTTAATGGGGCCTGGGTTCGCGAATGGGAGTTCGTACGTATATGCTAAACATACCCAAAATAACTAAGTTTGATTTGGACAAATGAATGATCGCTTGCACCTAAGTCTATTTGTTCTTTTGGTCTTTGATTAAAAATTGACATCAATGATATATCTTATTTATTCAAAAATATTGAATTATAGAAGATAATTACGCATATAAAATACAAATAATGCAATTGTGAGTATTATTTGAGCATTTCAATCGTTTCAGGATTCATTCTAAGTTATTTCATCACAATAATCTACATTTAAACTCTTTATACTGTCTAGAATATGATTCATATCTTATTTATTCAAAAAAATTGGATTATACATTGTAATTACGCATATAAAGTGCAAATAATGCAATTCTGAGTATAATTTGAGCATTTCAATCGTTTCTGAACTCATTCTAAGTCATTTCATCATAATAATCTACATTTAATCTCTTTATACTGTCTAGAATATGATTCATATCTTATTTATTCAAAAATATTGGATTATACATTGTAATTACGCATATAAAATGCAAATAATGCAATTCTGAGTATCATTGTAGCATTTCAATCTTTTCTGGGTTCATTCTAAGTCATTTCATCACCATAATCTACATTTAAACTCTTTATATTATCTAGAATATGATTCATATCTTGTTTATTAAAAAAGGTCGGATTATACATGGTAATTACGCAAATAAAATTCAAAACAATGCAATTCTTAATATCATTTGAGCATTTCAATAGTTTCTGGATTCATTCTAAGTCATTTAATCACAATAATCTACCTTTAAACTCTTTATACAGTCTAGAATATGATTTATATCATTTTTATTCAAAAATATTGGATTATACATGGTAATTATGCATATAAAATGCAAATATTACAATTTTGAGTATCATTTGAGTATTTCAATCGTTTCAGGATTCATTCTAAGTCATTTCAACACAATAATCTATATTTAACCTCTTCATATTGTCTAGAATACGATTCATATCTTTTTTATTCAAAAAGATTAGATTATACATGGTAATTACGCATATAAAATGTAAATAATGCAATTATGAATATCATTTGAGCATTTTAATCGTTTATGAATTCAATCTAAGTCATTTCATCACAATAATCTACATTTAAACTCTTTATACTATCCATACTAAGATTCGTATATTGTTTATTCAAAAAGATTGGATTATACAAGGTTATTACAAAAATAAATTGCAAATAATGCAACTCTGAGTATCATTTGAGCATTTCAATCGTTTATGGTTTCATTCTAAGTCATTTCGTCACAATAATCTACATTTAAACCCCTTATACTGTCCAGACTAAGATTCATATCTTATTTATTCAAAAAAATTGGATTATACTAGGCAATTACACGTATAAAGTGCAAATAATGCAATTCTGAGTATCATTTGAGCATTTCAATCGTTTCTGGATTCAATCTAAGTCAATTCATCACAATGATCTACATTTAAACTCTTTATATTGTCTATAATATGATTCATATCTTCTTTATTCAAAAAATATTAGATTATACATGGTAATTACACATATAAAATGCAAATAATGCAACTCTGAGTATCATTTGAGCATTTCAATAGTTTCTGGATTCATTCTAAGTCATTTCATCACAATAATCTGCATTTAAAATCTTTATACTATCTAAAATATGATTCGTTTCTTATTTATTCAAAAAAATTGGATTATACAATGCAATTACGCATATAAATTGCAAATAATGCAATTCTGAGTTTCATTTAAGCATTTCAAGCGTTTCTTGATTTATTCTAAGTCATTTCATCGCAATAATCTACATTTAAACTCTTTAAACTGTTTAGCATATGATTCAAATCTTGTTTATTCAAAAAGATGAGATTATACATGCTAATTAAGCATAGAAAGTGCAAATAATGCATTTTTGAGTATCATTTGAGCATTTGAATCGTTTATGGATTCATTCTAAGTCAGTTCATCATAATAATCTACATTTAAACTCTTTAAACTGTCTAGAATATGATTCATATCTTGTTTATTGAAAAAGATGAGATTATACATGCTAATTAAGCATATAAATTGAAAATAATGCAATTCTGAGTATCATTTGAGAATTTTAATCGTTTCTGGATTCATTCTAAGTTATTTCATTGTAATAATCCACATTTAAAATCTTTATACTGTCTAGAATATGATTCATATCTTATTTATACAAAAATATTAGATTATACATGGTAATTACGCATGTAAAGTGCAGATAATGCAATTCTAAGTATCATTTGAGCATTTCAATCATTTCTGGATTAATTCTAAGTCATTTCATCACAATAATCTATATTTAAACTCTTTATACTGTCTAGAATATGATTGATTTCTGATTTATTCGAAAAGACTGGATTATACATGGTAATTACGCATATAAAATGCAAATAATGAAATTCTGAGTATCATTTTATCATTTCAATTGTTTCTGGATTTATTCTAAATCATTTCATTACAATAATCTACATTTAATCTCTTTATACTGTCTAGAATATGATTCATATTTTATTTATAGAAAAAAAATTGTTTATACACGGTAATTACGCATATAAAATGCAAATAATGCAAATCTTAGTACCATTTGAGCATTTGAATCGTTTCTGGATTCATTCTAAGTCATTTCATCACAATAATCTACATTTAAACTCTCTGTACTGTCTAGAATATGATTCATATTTTATTTATTAAAAATATTTGATTATACATGGTAATTACGAATATAAAGTGCAAATAATGCAATTCTGAATATCATTTGAGCATTTCAATAGTTTCTGGATTCATTCTAAGTCATTTAATCACGATAATCTACCTTTAAACACTTTATATAGTCTAGAATATGATTTATATCATTTTTATTCAAAAAGATTGGATTATACATGGTAATTATGCTTATAAAGTGCAAATATTTTAATTCTGAGTATCATTTGAGCATTTGAATCGTTTCAGGATTCAATCTAAGTCATTTCATCACAATAATCTACATTTAAACTCTTTATACTGTTTATAATATGATTTATATCTTGTTTATTCAAAAAGATTAGATTATACAAGTTAATTATGCATATAAAATGTAAATAATTCAATTCTAAGTGTCATTTGAGCATTTCAATCGTTTCTGGATTCATTCTAAGTCATTTCATCAAAATAATCTACATTTAAGCTCTTTATACTCTCTAGAATATGATTCATATCTTATTTATTCAAAAAAAAATTGGATAATACATTGCAATTACGCATGTGAAGTTCAAATAATACAATTGTGAGTATCATTTAAGCATTTCAATCGTTTCTGGATTCATTCTAAGTCATTTCATCACAATTTATACTCTCTAGAATATGATTCATATCTTATTTATTCAAAAATATTAGATTTTACAAGGTAATTACGAATATGAAGTGCAAATAATATAATTGTGAGTATCATTTAAGTATTTCGATTGTTTCTAGATTCATTCTAAGTCATTTCATCATAATTTATACTCTCTAGAATATTATTCATACCTTATTTATTCAAAAATATTGGATTGTACATGGTAATTACGGATATAAAGTGAAAATAATGCAATTATGAGCATCATTTGAGCATTGCAATCTTTTTTTGGTTCATTCTAAGTCAAATCATATTCTTTTTTATTCGGAAAGATTGGATTATAAATGGTAATTACGCATATAAATTGCAAATAATGCAATCCTGAGCATCATTTTAGCATTTCTATCATTTCCGAATTCATTCTAAGTTGTTTCATCACAATAATCTACATTTAAAATCTCTATATTGTTTATAATTTTATTTATATCTTATTTATTCAAAAAGATTGGATTATACATGGTAATTACGCATATAAAGTGCAAATAATGCAATTATGAGTATAATTTGAACATTTCAATCGTTTCTGGATTTATTCTAAGTGATTTCGTCACAATAAACTACAATTAAAGTTCTTATACCGTCTAGAATATGATTCAAAACTTATTTATTCAAAAGATTGGATTTTACATGGTAATTACGCATATAAAGTGCTAATAATACAATTCTGAGTATCATTTGAGCATTTCAATCGTTTCTGTATTCATTCTATGTCATTTCATCATAATAATCTACATTTAAACTCTTTATAGTGTCGAGAATATGATTCATATCTTGTTTATCGAAAAAGATGGGATTATACAAGCTAATTAAGCATATAAATTGCAAATAATGCAATTCTGAATATCATTTCAGCATTTCAATCATTTCTTGATTTATTCTAAGTCATTTCATTACAATAATCAACATTTAAACACTTTATACTCTCTAATATATTATTCATATCTTATTTATTCAAAAATATTGGATTATACAAGGTAATTAGGCATGTAAAGTGCAAAAAATGCAATTCTGAGTATCATTTGAGCATTTCAATTGTTTCCGGATTCATTCTAAGTCATTTCGTCACAATAATATTCATTTAAACTCTTTACACTATTTAGAATAAGATTCATATCTTGTTTATTTGAAAAGATTGGATTATAAATGGTAATTACACATATAAAGTGCAAATAATGCAATTCTGAGTATCATTTTAGCATTTCAATCGTTTCTGAATGCATTCTAAGTTATTTAATTACAATAATCTACATTTAAACTATTTATACTGTTTATAATTTGATTCATATCTTGTTTATTCGAAAAGATTGGATTATAAATGGTTATTAAGCATATAAATTGTAAATAATGAAATTCTGAAAATCATTTGAACATTTCAAACCTTTCTGGATTCATTCTAAGTCATTTCATCACAAAAATCTACATTTAAACTCTTTGCACTCTCTAGAATATTATTCATATCTTATTTATTCAAAAAGATTGTATTATAAATGGTAATTACGCATATAAAGTGGAAATAATTTAATTCTGAGCATCATTTGAGCATTTATATCATTTCTGGATTTATTCTAAGTCATTTCATCACAATAATCTACATTTAATCTATTTATACTATTTAGAATATGATTCGTATCTTGTTTATTCGAAAAGATTGGATTACAAATGGTAATTACGCATATAAAGTGCAAATAATGCAATTTTAAGTATCATTTGAGCATTTCAATCGTTTCTGCATACATTCTAAATCATTTCATCACAATAATCTACATTTAAACTCTTTATACTGTTTAGAATATGATTCATAACTTGTTTATCGAATAAATGAGATTATAAAGGCTAATTAAGCATATAAAGTGCAAATAATGTAATTCTGAGTATTATTTGAGCATTTCAATAATTTCTTGATGCATTATAAATTATTTCAGCACAATAATCTATATTTAAACTCTTTATACTGTCTAGAATATGAATCATATCTTATTTATTCAAAAAGGTTGGATTATACAAGCTAATTACTCATATAAAATGCAAATAATGTAATTCTAAATATCATTTGAGCATTTGAATCGTTTCTGGATTCGTTCTAAGTCATTTCAAAACAATAATCTACATTTAGACTCCTTATACAGTCTAGAATACGATTCATAACTTATTTATTCAAAAAGATTGGATTTATTTGGTAATTACGCATATAAAGTGCAAATAATGTAACTCTGAGTATCATTTGATCATTTCAATCGTTTCTGAATTCATTCTAAGTCATTTCATCATAATAATCTACGTTTAAACTCTTTATAATGTCTGGAATATGATGCATATCTTGTTTATTCAAAAAGATTGGATTATACTTGGTAATTACCCATATAAAGTGTAAATAATGCAATTTTGAGCATCATTTGAGCATTCCAATCGTTTCTGGATTCATTCCAAGTAATTTCATCACAATAATCTACATTCAAACTCTTTATATTGTGTAGAATATGATTCATATCTTATTTATCCAAAAAGATTGGATTATAAATGGTAATTACTAATATAAAGTGCAAATCAAGCAATTCTGAGTATAATTTGAGGATTTCAATCGTTTCTAGATTAATTCTAAGTCATCTTATCACAATATTCTACATTTAAACTCTTTATGCTGTCTATAATATGATTCATATCTTATTTATTCCAATAGATTGGAATATACATGGTAATTATGCATATAAAATGAAAATAATGCAATTCTGAGTATCATTTGTGCATTTCAATCGTTTCTGGAATCATTCTAAGTCATTTCATCACAATAATCAACATTTAGACTCCTTATACTGTCTAGAATATGATTCATAACTTATTTATTCAAAAATATTGGATTTTACAAGGTAATTACGCATATAAATTACAAATAAAGCAATTCTGAGTATCATTTAAGCATTTCAATTGTTTCTGGATTCATTGTAAGTAATTTCATCATAATAATCTACATTTAAACTCCTTATACTTTCTAGAATATGATTCATAACATATTTATTCAAATAGATTGAATTTTACAAGGTAATTACGCATATAAAGTGCAAATAATGCAATTTTGAGTATCATTTGTGCATTTCAGTCATTTCTGGATTCATTCTAAGTTATTTCATCACAATAATCTACATTTAAACTCTTTATTTTGTCTAGAATATGATTCATAACTTATTTATTCAAAATGATTGGATTATTAAGTCATTTCAACACAATAATCCACGTTTAAACTCTTTATACTGTATAGAATATGATTCATATCTTTTTTATTCAAAAATAATGAATTATACATGGTAATTTAGCTTATAAAGTGCAAATAATGCAATTCTAATTATCATTTGAGCATTTCTACCGTTTCTTGATTCCTTTTAAGTCATTTTATCACAATAATCTCTATATAAACTCTTTATACAGTTTAGAATACGATTCATATCTTTTTTAATCAAAAAGATTGGATTATACATGGTAATTACGCATATAAAATTGTAAATAATACAATTCTGATTATCATTTGACCATTTCAATTGTTTCTAGATTCATTCTAAGTCATTTCATTATAATAATCAATATTTAAAATATTTATACCGTCTAGAATATGATTCATGTGTTGTTTTTAGAAAAATATTAGATTATACATGCTAATTATGAGTATAAAGTGCAAATAATGAAATTCTGAGTATCATTTGAGCATTTCAATCGTTTCTGGATTCATTCTAAGTAATTTCATCACAATAATCTACATTTAAAATCTTTATACTGTCTAGAATATTATTCATATCTTGTTTTTTCTAAAAGATTGGATTTTACATGGTAATTACCCATATAAAGTTCAAATAATGCAATTCTGAAAATCATTTGAGCATTTCAATCCTTTCTGGATTCATTCTAAGTCATTTCATCACAATAATATACATTTAAACTCTTTGTACTGTCTAGAATATTATTCATATCTTATTTATTCAAAACGATTGTATTATAAATGGTAATTACGCATATAAAGTGCAAATAATGCAATTCTGAGTATCATTTGAGCATTTCAATCGTTTATGGATTCATTCTATGTCATTTCATCACAATAATCTACATTTAAAATTCTTATATTGTCTAGAATTTGATTCATAACTTATTTATTAAAAAAGATTGGATTTTACATGGTAATTACGTATGTAAAGTGCAAATAATGCAATTCTGAGTATAATTTGAGCATTTCAATCATTTCTGGATTCATTCGAAGTCATTTCATCACAATAATCTACATTTGAATTCTTTATAATGTCTAGAATATTATCCTTATCTTGTTTATTCAAAAAGATTGGATTATACGTGATAATTACGCATAGAAAATGCAAATAATGCAATTCTGAGTATCATTTGAGCATTTCAATCCTTTCTGGATTCATTCTAAGTCATTTCATCACAATAATCTAGATTTAAACTCTTTATACTCTCTAGGATATTATTCATATTTTATTTATTAAAAAAGATTGGATTACACATGCTAATTACAGATATAAAATGCAAATAATGCAATTATGAGTATCATTTGAGCATTTCATTCATTTCTGGATTCATTCTAAGTCATTTCATTACAATAATCTATATTTAAACTCTTTATACTGTCTAGAATATGTATCATATCTTATTTATTCAAAAAAATTGGATTATACATGATAATTACGAATATAAATTGCAAATAATGCAATTCTGAGTATCATTTCAGCATTTCAATCCTTTTTGGATTCATTCTAAGTCATTATATCACAATAATCTACATTTAAACTCTTTTCACTGTCCAGACTACGATTCATATCTTTTTTAATCAAAAAGATTGGATTATACATAGTAATTACGCATATAAAGTGCAAATAATGCAATTCTGATTATCATTTGACCATTTCAATCGTTTCTACATTCATTCTAAGTCATTTCATCGCAATAATCTACAATTGAACCTTTTGTACGGTTTTGAATATGATTCATATCTAGTTTATTCGAAAAGATTGGATTATACATGGTAATTACGCATATAAAGTGCAAATAATGCAAAGCATATTATCATTTGAGCATTTCAAGCGTTTTTTGATTCATTCTAAGTCATTTTATCGCAATAATCTACATTTAAACTCTTTAAACTGTTTAGAATATGATTCAAATCTTGTTTATTCAAAAAGATGAGATTATACAAGCAATAAAGCATATAATTTGCAAATAATGCAACTCTGAGTTTCATTTGAGCATTTCAATCATTTCTTGATTCATTCTAAGTCATTTCGTCACAATAATCTACATTTAACCTCTTTATACTCTCAATAATATTATTCATATCTTATTTATTCAAAAATATTGGATTATACTTGGTAATTACGCATATAAATTGCAATTAATGCAATTCTGATTATCATTTGAGCATTTCAATCGTTTCTGGATTCATTCTAAGTCATTTCATCACGATAATCTACTTTTAAACTTTTATACTGTTTAGAATATGAGCCATATCTTATTTATTCTAGAAGATTGGATTATACATGGCAATTACGCATATAAAGTGCCAATAATGCATCATTTGAGCATTTCAATCGTTTGTGGATTCATTCTACGTCATTTCATCACAATAATCTGTATTTAAACTCTTTATACTGTCAAGAATATGATTGATATCTTATTTATTCAGAAAGATTGGATTATACATGGTAATTACTCATATAAAGTGGAAATAATGCAATTCTGAGTATCTTTTGAGCAATTCAAACATTTCTGAATTCATTCTAAGTCATTTCATCACAATAATCTACATTTAAACTCTTTATACTGTGTAGAATATGATTCATATCTTATTTATTCAAAAAGATTGTATTATACATGGTAATTACGCATATATAGTGCGAATGATGCAATTCTTAATTTCATTTGAACATTTCAATCGTTTCTGGATTCATTCTAAGCCATTTCATCACAATAATCTATATTTAAACTCTTTTTACAGTCCAGACTAAGATTCATATCTCGTTTATTCAAAAATATTAGATTATGCATGGTAATTACGCATATAAAGTGCAAGTAATGCAATTCTGAGTATCATTTGAGCATTTCAATCGATTCTGGATTTATTCTCAGTCATTTCATCACAATAATCTACATTTTATATCATTATACCATCTAGAATATGATTCATATCTTATTTATTCAAAAATATTAGATTATACATGGTAATTGCGCATATAATGTTCAAATAATGCAATTATGATTATCATTTGAACATTTAAATCGTTTCTGGATTCATTCTATGTCATTTATTCACAATAATCTACATTTAAACTTTTTATACTGTCTATAATATGATTCATATCTTGTTTATTCAAAAATATTGAATTATACATGGTAATTACGCATATAAAGTACAAATGATACAATTCTTATTATCATTAGAATATTTCAATCGTTTCTAGATTCATTCTAAGTCATTTCATCGCAATAATCGACATTTATACTCTTTATACTGCCTAGAATATTTTTTTTATCTGATATTTTTTTGAAAGGTTGGATTTTACTTGATAATTTCGCACATAAAGTGCAAAAAATGCAATTTTGGCTATCATTTGTGCATTTCAATCATTTCTGGATTCATTCTAAGTCATTTCATCGCAATAATCTACATTTAAACTCTTTATATTATCTTGAATATAATTCGTATCATATTTATTCAAAAAGATTGGATTACGCATGGTAGTTACGCATATAAACAGCAAATAATGCAATTTTGATTATCATTTGAGCATTTCAATCGTTTCTGGATTCATTCTAAGTTATTTCATCACAATAAACTACATTTCAACTCTTTATACAGTCTAGAATATGATTTTCAAATCTTATTTATGAAAAAAGATTGGATTATAGATGGTAATTATGTATATAAAGTGCAAATAATGCAATTCTGTGTATCATTTGAGCATTTCAATCGTTTTTGGATTCATTCAAAATCATTTCATCACAATAATCTATATTCAACTCTTTATACTATCTAGAATATGAGTCATATCTTATTTATTCAAAAAGATTGGAATATACATGATAATTACGCATATAAATTGCAAATAATGCAATTCTGAGTATCATTTCAGCATTTCAATCGTTTCTGGATTCATTCTAAGTCATTATATCACAATAATCTATATTTAACTCTTTATACTGTCTAGAATATGAGTCATATCTTATTTATTCAAAAAAATTAGATTATACTAGGTAATTACGCATATGAAGTGCAAATAATACAATTCTGAGTATCATTTGAGCATTTCAAATGTTTCTGGATTCATTCTAAGACATTTCATCGCAGTAATCTAAATTTAAAAATTTTATACTCTCCAGACTAAGATTCATATCTTATTTATTCAAAAAGATTGGATTACGCATATAAAGTGCAAATAATGAAATTCTGAGTGTCATTTGATCATTTCAATCGTTTCTGGATTCATTCTAAGTCATTTCATCACAATAATATATATTTAAACACTTTATAATGTCTAGAATATGATTTATATCTTGTTTATTCAAAAATATTTGATTATACATGGTAATTACGCATATAAATTGCAAATGATGCAATTCTGAGTATCATTTGTGCATTTTAATTGGTTCTGGATTCATTCTAAGTCATTTCATCACAACAATCTACGTTAAAACTCTTTATACTATCGAGACTAAGATTCATATCTTGTTTATTCAAACAGATTGGATTATACATGGTAATTACACATATAAAGTTTAAATAATGCAAATCTGAGTATCATTTGAGCATATCAATCGTTTGTGGATTCATTCTATGCCATTTCATCAGAATAATCTACATTTAAACTATTTATACTGTGTAGAATAATATTCAATATATTATTTATTCTAAAAGATTGGATTATACATGGTAATTACACATATATAGTGCAAATGATGCAATTCTAAATATAATTTGAACATTTCAACCGTTTCTGGATTCATTCTAAGCCATTTCATCAAAATAATCTACATTTAAACTCTTTTTACTGTCCAGACTACGATTCATATCTTTTTTATTCAAGAACATTGGATTATACATGATAATTATGCATATAAAGTGCAAATAATGCAATTTTGATTATCATTTGAGCATTTCAATCGTTTCTGGATACATTCTAAGTCGTTTCATCACAATAATCTGCATTTAAACTCAATATACCGTCTAGAATATGATTCATATCTCATTTATTCAAACTGATTGCATTATACATGGTAATTGCACATATGATGTTCAAATAATGCAATTATAAGTATAATTTGAGTATTTCAATCGTTTCTGGATTCATTCTAAGTCATTTGATCATAATAATCTACATTTAAAATTTTTATACTGTCTATAATATGATTCATATCTTGTTTATTCAAGAAAATTGGATTATAGATGGTAGTAATTACACATATAAAGTGCAAATGATACAATTCTGATTATCAGTTGAATATTTCAATCGTTTCTAGATACATTCTAAGTCATTTTTTCACAATAATCTACATTTAAACTATTTATGCTGTCTTGAATATGATTCATATCTTATTTTTCAAAAAGATTGGATTTTACATGGTAATTACGCACATAAAGTGCAAATAATGCAGTTCTGAGTATCATTTGAATCTTTTCTGGATTCATTCTAATTTGTTTCAACGCAATAATCTATATTTAAACTATTTATACTGTCTAGAATATGATTTATATCGTATTTATTCAAAAAGATTAAATTACACATGGTAATTACGCATATAAACTGCAAATAATGCAATTTTGATTATCCTTTGTGCATTTCAATTGTTTCTGGATTCATTCTAAGTTATTTCACCACAGTAAACTACATTTAAACTCTCTCTATATAGTCTAGAATATGATTTTCATATATTATTTATTAAAAAAGATTCGATTATACATGGTAATTATGCATATAAAGTGCAAATAATGCAATTCTGAGTATCATTTGAGTATTTCAATCGCTTCTGGATTCATTCTAAGTTATTTCATCACAATAATCTATATTTAAACTCTTTATACTGTCTAGAATACAATTCATATCTTGTTTATTCAAAAAGATTGGATTATACAAGGTAATTACGCATATGAAGGGCAAATAATGCAATTCTGAGTATCATTTGAGCATTTCAAATGTTTCTGGATTTATTTTAAGTCATTTCATCACAATAATCTACATTTAAACTTTTTATACTCTCCTGACTAATATTCATATATTTTTTAGTCAAAAAGATTGCATTATACATGGTAATTACGCCTAAAAAATGCAAATAATGAAATTCTGAGTGTCATTTGAGCATTTCAATCGTATCTGGATTCATTCTAAGTCATTTCATCACAGTAATCTACATTTAAACACTTTATAATGTCTGGAATATGATTCATATCTTGTTTATTCAAAAAGATTTGATTATACATGTTAATTACGCATATAAAGTGCAAATGATGCAATTCTGAGTATCATTTGAGAATTTCAATCGTTTCTGGATTCATTCTAAGTCATTTCATCACAATAGTCTATATTTAAACTATTTATACTGTAGAGACTAATATTCATATCTTGTTTATTCAAAAAGATTGGATTATACATGGTAATTTCACATATAAAGTGCAAATAACACAATTCTGAGTATCATTTGAACATTTCAATCGTTTCTGGATTCATTCTATGTCATTTCATCACAATAATCTACATGTAAACTCTTTATACTTTCTAGAATATGAGTCGTATCTTTTTTATTTAAAAAGATTGGATTATACGTAGTAATTATGCATATAAAGTGCAAATAATGCAATCGTGAATATAATTTGAGCATTTCAAACATTTATGTATTCATTCTAAGTCATTTCATCACAATAATATACATTTAAACTATTTATACTGTGCAAACTAAGATTATATCTTGTTTATTCAAAAGGATTGGATTATACATGGTAATTACGCATATAAAGTGCAAATAATACAATTCTGAGTATCATTTGAGCATTTCGATCGTTTATGGATTCATTCTAAGTTATTTCATCACAATAATCTACATTTAAACTCTTTATGCTGTCTAGAATATGATTCATATCTTATTTATTCAAAAAGATTGCATTATACTTGGTAATTACGATTATAAAGTGTAAATAATGCAACTATTAGTATCATTTGAGCTTTTCAATCATTTCTGGATTCATTCTAAGTCATTTCATCACAATAATCTACATTTAAACTCTTTTTACTGTCTAGACTAAGATTCATATCTTGTTTATTCAAAAACATATTCATATCTTGTTTATTCAAAAACATTGGATTATAAATGTTAATTACGCATATAAAATGCAAATATTGTAATTCTGAGTATCATTTGAGCATTTCAATCGTTTGTGAATTCATTCTAAGTCATTTCATCATAATAATCTACATTTAAATTCTTTATAATGTCTGGAATATGATGCATATCTTGTTTATTCAAAAAGATTGGATTATACATGATAACTATGCATATAAAATGCAAATAATGCAATTATGAGTATTATTTGAGCATTTCAATCGATTCTGGATTCATTCTAAATCATTTCATCACAATAATCTATATTTAAACTCTTTATACTGTTTAGAATATGATTCATATCTTATTTATTTAAAAATATTGGATTATACATGGTAATTGCGCATATAATGTTTAAATAATGCAATTATGATTATCATTAGAACATTTCAATCGTTTCTGGATTCATTCTAAGTCATTTCTTCACAATAATCTACATTTTATCTTTTTATACTGTCTATAATATGATTAATATCTTGTTTATTCAAAAATATTGGATTATACATGGTAATGACGCATATAAAGTACAAATGATACAATTCTTATTATCATTTGAACATTTCAATCGTTTCTGGATTCATTCTAAGTCATTTCATCACAATAATCTAAATTTAAACTCTTTATACCGTGTAGAATATGACTTTGGTGTTATCAGTGAATCAATTAATGGATATCACAGGTCATGATATATATTTGTTCTTTCTTTTGGCGCCATATCTTATTGTGTGGTATCATATGAAGTTAAGTGAAAAATCATTAGACAAAAATATCACACGTCAAGCTTAGATCAAAGCAAAATATAAATCCAGATGTCAATGGCACAAATTTGTTCATAAACATCACACAATGCTTCTACTAAGGTTCTCGAAGAAACAACTTCATTACAATTCAGCATCTAAAATGTCCAATTAAAAACAAATAAATTACTATATTGCAAAATACTCCGTTGCATGCTTCCTCCATATCTCCGAATGCCAGGCTAGATATTTCTCTTGATGCTGTAGATGCATCTTAGCACAGATGTCCTGAAAATTGTCATGAAATTATGCATATTGACAAAATGCAGTACATGAACAAACAATTAAATTACTACTTCTATATAACCAGTGAGCAAATCTCCACCGCTTCTATTGAACCATTTTTATTAAACCAGATTACCAGAAGTAACGTGAATATAAAGTATAGTACACGGAGCAACTTAATCCTTTAAATTATGATCCTATGGCACTGGTACCATCCATCACTAGGTAGAGCGCTCTCTTGTTATTTATTTTTCAAATTTTCTAAAAGCTCAAGCTACTGTATACACGTTGTTAATTTGTTACTGACAATCAAGTAGACCCATAAATACAAAGCTAGTAGAGTACATGTTGTCACTAACAGTGCCAACTAACGGTGCAATTTAGTAGGGTTCTTCCCGCTCATTCTCTTAAGATCTCTCCCCTCCATCTCCTTCCCTATGCCACCTCCCTCAGCCTACAACCCTTACTATGGTTTATTTCCCATCAAATAATGAGAAAGTTAAAAAAGTGAACATATATATAAATAAACAAAGTGAATATATACATAAAAAATAAAGTTAAACACGTAAAAGCAACAACATGAACATATAAATGAATAAAGTGAATATATAGATATGAAACAATGAACAATTAATAAAATTTTAAAAAATAAATTCAACTCATAATTGAACAAAGTGAACACATAATATAGATAAAATGAACATTAAAGGAACAAAATGAATGGATACAACAAATAAGTTAAATAAAAATACAAAAATACAAAAATAAAAATATCAACTAATAATTAAATAAAGTGAACATATTGATAAACAAACTAGACATAAAAATGAATAAAGCGAATAAAAACAATAGTTGAGGGGGGGACAAAAAAAAGCAAATATAGAGGAAACTAGATGGAGCACGAAGGAAAGAAAAAGATAGGAAGAGAAAAGTAAGAACACACGAGAATCAGAGGGGGAAAATGCTGAAGAGAGGAAAGTGAGGATGGAAGGGACGCTCACAGCTCTACCAAGAGAAAGGAGGGAACAAAGATAGCGCTGGGTGAGAGAAGAGTGGAAGGAGAGAAGGAGATAACGCTGAGTGAGGGGGCCCACTGCCAAGAGTCGCTGGGTGAGGGGAGTGTCTCTGCAATGGCAAGTGATGGTAAAATCGCTGATGATAGTAAGTCAATTTTCTATTATTATGGGGATTGTTTTGATTAGTTGGGCTGACTATGGGCTAGAACCGGGAAATAAGGAACTTGGGCCTCATTTAGATCTATTACGAGGCCCAATAACTAGAGAGCCGAGAACACAATGCACCGCTTTGGAGAACTTGTGAATTGTGATCGGAAGAAACTCTATAAAAAAATCTTCCAATGATCAATCAGAATTACTAAAAGTTCAAGGGACATGAAGATAAAAATGAAATGGAATGAAATACTTCGGTGTTGCACCTTAATATAGTAGTTTTCTAATCTTCAACAAAGGAATTATTTTACATCGGTCTGTAACTCCGTATCCACAGGATTACAATTGAGTTCGAGGTAGCAATGTTTTGGGAGCAGACTTTAGCTTTAGGAAAGGGTCTAAATCTTATAGGTCAATAAATACCAAATAAATGAACATAAACAAACATAAATCAATATAATAAGTATCCAACGTGAGTTGCAATAAGGTTGTGACAATTGTTTAATGTTTACTTATTTTTTTATATTGCCATTCTTTAGTGCCCTAGAAAAACGAGTAATCATTAAATTATTATACATACATAAAACACCCTTCTGAAATCATGTGCAACGAAGAACAGAAGAAATATCACTATTAGAAAAAAGGAATTTACATTATCCATGACAAATGCGTAGCAACTAATAGTGGCGCAACTATTACTCATATAAAAGGTTTTTTTTATATATAAGAAAAGAAAAAAGAGAACGCTAGATCACTCCAAATATCACCTAAATAAATGGTGTCATACTTCTTATTTATGCTAGGCAGGCTTTGCACATATCTTTACCAAATAACACGGCTACTATTTCTATGATGCTGTACCATCAACGCCCATAGTGTCGGTACCAACAACATCGGATCCCCTCAACCAGGCCTTCACAACCATCATCCCTGCTATAAATCCACCAAAGCAAATTTGAAAGAGAATTCCCATCATCATACTCCTTTAAACCCCTGATCTTCTCCAATGCTGTAGATTTATCATAAATCCCTTCCAAGGCATACACAAACCCTTTCCAGCCTTCGCCAACGCCATCTCTTTCTAAAGCAGGCAGTGTCCACTGTACCAAGTCCTTCACAAATCCGACATCCTCAAAAACAACCTCAGAAACAGGTAAAAGAGGCAGCAGTTGGATCCCCAACCTGCACTCTCTCCATTCAGGAGGTGCAAACCACAACCCGCTATCTCTTTTGTTATTCCAGAGAACACCAACAACTCTATTCTCTTTAGCAAACTCTTCTTCATACAAGCCCTCACCTTCCCGAACATGCCACCAAGTTTGGGCTGCACGTGTCTCAAAGGCCATGAGGGTAGACCCGACAGCAGCCAAGTGTGTATCCCCATAACTCAGACCTAGAAGAGCAGCTGAGTAATATGCATTGATTGCCTCGCTGGTGCTCTCTTGGTTGCGGCCATCAGCAAACTCTGTTAGCCCACCAGCCCATGAATGGAGCTTCCACATGTCAAAGCACCGCAGACGAGTATAGGTTGCTCCTGATTTCTTAGTCAAAGTCAAGAAATCAGCAGCCATGGCATAAGCCTGTGGCATGTATTTTCTCCCCCAAGATGGGTCTATTTTTGCCAAAACTGCAATTGCATAGAGGAAGTAACCCAAATGGTAATGGTGGTCATTATATACCCCAAACCCAAAATCAGCACCTGTGTCTGCTACACCCATTCTTGTGACAAGACCACCCCATTTTTTATCATAAAGGAACCCGTTTCCATTAAAGGTGCCATCTAACCATGGGGTAATTGAACTCTTTAAGAATTGCTGGATTGTTGGAATCACATCCTTGCACCCAATTTCTTCACCAATTAAAGCAAACCGAGCAGCTCGGGCTATAGCCTTACCATAGAAATAGGACGAAGCAGTTGTTATTGGGTTTGATTTGAGCGATTCTACATCCTTGCGGAGAGCTGAGGTTATTTCGTCGTAGCCATCTTCACTGACACCTTTCATCGAATGCCATGTGGGTGATATTGGATCAGCTTTCAAAACCCATGAATCACCCACAACACCCACCAAATCACCATCTATACTTCTGTACTTGAAATCATCAAGTACAGTCACACATGAATCGTCAGAGAGCAATTTAAGATGCAATGGATGTGCAAGAAGCAACAATTCACCCCAACCTTTCTTTACCCAGTTGTACTCTATGCAAAATGGCCGGTTCATTGAAGCTTCACCTGAGACTGGATAACATGAACTGAACCTGTCAAGAACCTGTTCATAACTCGGGTCAGGTAGAACCGCAATACGAACAAACCCAGAAAAGCCTTTTGCTGTCAGTAAGGAATTATTGGATTGTTCAAGGTTCAATGGTGAAGAAGAGTATATAATAAATGTCTGGCCACTGTTCATGGTGAGGGTGTACTTTGTGCATGAGTCATTGGGTGTGACAGAGAGAACCGCATGGACAGTCGAGAAAGAGAGATCAGTGGGCCCGGCAAGCGTGGTAAATGTGACGTATGGGCTACCTCTGACAAGGTAGAATCGAAGAGAAGGTGGGAGATCAAGAGTGATGCTTAGATCATGGTATGAAGAGATCTGATGAGTTTGGGATGGATTGGAGGTGGAAGAGATGGTGAGATCAGCAGTGAAGGTTTGGTAGATGAAAGCTGGGGTGTGATAGCGGGAAGGAGAGGAAATAGAAAGGGAAGTGAGAGAGGATTTGATGAGGTATGGATGGATATACTCTGGCTGTGTGCCATTGTTGAGGCAATAGTTTTGGAAGAAAGAATTTGTGGGGAGAGGGGAAGAGAGAAGGTTGGGGGAGAAGAAACGGGAGGGGTCCGGTAGAACTGTGGATTGAGCCCGTGGGAAGCAAAATGGAGATGTGCGGTGGTCTTTATCGGACATGGTTGAATCTGTTGGAGTTGGAGGGAGAGGAGATGAAGGGATTTGCATTGGTGGGAGAGAAGGGATTTGAACAGGTGTCTCGGTGTTTGGCTTCTCTTTCCTCCTTTTAATGGTTTTAGAGAGGATTTTGTTCAGTTTATTTCCTAATTTTGTAATGACTTTTCGTTTAAAAGATTTATTTGTATCCATGCGGATTTGGTGTCAGGTCGGCCACACGTTATAAATACTAATTATTATTTATTAATAATCAGCGTGGGATTGATGATTAGAAATTTTGATGCATGAACTAACCAGGTAAGAACTGAAGACAGACGGTGACGCATTGATTGCAGTGGTTAGCTCCACTTGATATTTGCTTAGCAGTTAAGAGATGTGTTCTGTTGTGAGTTGCTTCTCAGAAAAAATGGAAAACTACCGAGTAGCAGATGAACGTAGAAGAAGAAATTCTGTTTATGGCTTAGGTGTATGACACGGAACACAAGGTGTTCTAGAAATGAGAGGGTTTAGAAGGGAAGCAAGGAACGGGAGAGACCCAGGGAATAGGGTTTTGTCTTTTGCTTGTTTTTGAAGGAAAGATAAGTTTGTTGTGCTTTGCTTTGCATGGAACAATAGGGGGAGATGAATACAATTCTTTGAAGTTATTCTTTCAAAAAAATTATTCTGGGACATTAGAACTGTATTTAGCAATCTACAATCTCAGAAAGCTTTGAAATGCACAAAATTAGCTTAGCAACGAGCAAATGCATTTCAAGTGACTACGGTGCCCCTAGATATACACCAAATATGATTTATACTAATTAACACATTTGGTATAGCCGTATAGATAACACGCTGAGCTTCTCTGTCACAATTTTGAACTGAAAGAAAATTGAGCAAGTGGTGCTGTTCTCACCCTAATCCACAAAGCTAATTAACTTTTTTCCCATTGCAGTTTGTACATCTATAATTAATAAAACCGAAATAAATATCGTCACCCAGCTGAGGAAATTTATTCATTTTTTCTCCTCTCATATCAATAGAAACGAATAATATATAATAAAATCATCGCTAGTAAGAAATAGCATTACAAAGATTACACATTCCACACTGGAAACCCCAATATATAACATAAACAGGGCGGGGACAGTGACTTTTACTAGCACAGGAAAGAGCTTACCATTGGGGGGGGGGGGGGGGGGGGGCAATAAGAATATCAACCAGCAAACAAAAAGGCTACAACTACCAAAAATAAAACAGATCACTAATGACTAACAGCAGATTATCTGGTCTCATCGTACCTCGTATTTTGAACTTCTCCACCATATACATTTAAACAATTATAACCTTTGACACATAATACAGAAATGGTATGAAATCACCTGCCTAATATTTTAAGGTACCACTCTCAGCAATAAGAATATAGGTGTAATCCATTGGCCCAAGTGAAATTTTTTATTCACAATGAGCCTCTGCGAATCAAGATGACTAAATTAGATCAACAAGAGAAAAGCCCCAAACATCATCAGTCACAAAGGGTACTACCAAAAAGAAGACACTAATCTAATTGTACCACGAGACTTATCTGATTCTACAAACAAATTACCCCAAAACAAATAATGAAGAGAGAAGTGAGACCTAACAAGAGATTCATCCATTCAAGATCTGGATTTGACGGAGAGGCCAGTCTCGACTTTCATTATCTCAAAGATGAGCATGCGCCACATCTTGAGCACAAACATCTCCGCCTCATCATCGAGTATGGCCTGTAGAAGCTCCAGCATTTTGGATGCCTCTACATGGTCCTTGGTGCATGACACTATGTACTCCACCAGAGTCTCCTCTTCCTCCCCGAGGAACTCTGTTATCTTCTTTGATACCCAAGGCCTCATCCTCTCGTGAAGCTCATGCTGTACAAGGATAAAAAGAAAAATCATATTATTGGCTCTATGCTTCTTAACTATACATGCTCCTACTATTTTTTTTCTAAAATTATATAATAGAGGTTTCCAGCAAGGCCTCCAAACATTCATTTTTTCCTGTATCATCTTTGCTAATATCTTATATTGACCAAAAGTATATACAGCTAGCGTCAAATGAACCCTGACAAGAGTTGACAAGTTAGGACCATCATTAACAGTTCTAAAGATTTAAAGCATGGCAATCCCTTAAAATTGTGTGCAGTGTTAACAAGGCCCAAAAATACATTCATCGCCAATGTGCCTCTACGTTGAAGGATACACATACAACTGGAAACCTTTCAGGGCATTCTTGTTACAAATTGTCTCATATCTACTCTTAAAAGGATTCATATTATGATAAAGGGTCCCACAACAAACTAACCATATGCAACCATTAAAACTTGAAACCTGGCAAATTCTAATTTAAAACTAAAGTTCCCATTAAAAACCAACATTTAACAGCTTGATTGATTCTGTATAAAAATAATTTAACAAAAAGAAGAAACAAACTAAGTTTTGTTAACCACATAAATTACCAATGTCCATATAATTACCACTTAACAAGTAATTACTTGTCAGAACCGCAGAGAGTGCAGGCATTAACATTACCCAAAAAGTAAAGTATAAAAGAAATTGGAATTGCAAAAGCAGGATAATATGCAATCATGCAATTAATCAATTGGCTTTGACCGAGCCTTCTTTACTTCTTCTCTCTTTATAATAATAAATGGTCTACCAAAAGACCATGAATTGCTAGCTAGAAAAAAATAAAGAAAAAAGCTTGCCTTGTCATAGATAGTCCAATTAACTTCATATGCAAACAGCTCCTCCTTGGTTCGAGGGATCATATCAATAAGTTGCTTTGCATCCAACACCTTCTTAGTCTCTGACTTGGGTTGTTTCTCTTCCCTGTCCTTCTCCCTCTCTCTATGGCTTGACCTATCTCCAGACCTCAACTTCTCTTCCTTAGGGTTGGCACCAGAAATGCGCTTGGCGAATTCAGTGGCGGCAGCAATATTGGGTGGTGCCTCAGTTGTGTCATTTTGGACAGCTTGTAACTCTTCAGCAGAGTAGTCAATTGGTACAAGAGGTCGCATTTTCTTATCCTCTACATCTTCGTCTTCTTCTGCTAGGAAGACAGAGGGAACAGATGTTCGCCTCCCCAATCCAAACAGGCCAAAACCTAGCCTCTTAGTAGGAGGGATGGTATTCTGCCTGCCATCAGGTTCCATACTTTGTTCATTATTGATGCCATGGTTGTTCCAGTGGAGTCCATCACCTACAGGTTTGGAACAAATTCGAGTACATCATTTGCGAGGCTACGAATTGATAGAAAATATAAGCATTGCTCAACTAAGTAATTGTATCCTATCTCGCAGAGCTGCTTTTCGGCACCAGATTAGTAGGGGAATCCTAATTAGAGGAATTCTAATTAAGTAGCCAAGCAGTAAGTTTAAGATTTTACTGTTGAAAAAACCACATGTTGATGCTAATCTCAGCTGCATGCAGCTGTTAATAGGGGACAACTCGACCAAAGAAAAGAACATACCTACATCTCGCTTTATGTATTAGACCCACTGCAACAGTATCATCCAAAAAAGGAAAAAAAGGACTCACCTGCATCAATACCGTTGCCGACATTCCCATTATCTTTCTCTCCATCAACCTGCATATGGTCAACAGTTGCTTCCTGTTGCTTCATGGAAGCAATTTCACTCACCATATCCTGCATGAACATGTCCATTGCCCGTGCAGAAGCTGCTTTCTCTTCTTCTTTTCGCTTCTCTTCCTCAAGTTCCCTCTTCTTAGCTTCCTCAGCAAGCTCCTCTTCTTCTCTCAACCTATCTATGATGTCCTCATCCTTCTCTCGGTGCCTCTTTCTCTTCCTGTCTTCAACCATGCCACCCCTACGTCGTCTCTTCCTTGAGTCAATATCATCATCACTGTCATCTTCTTGTTTTGACACTTCCCTCCTCCGCTCCCTCTCTCTATCCTTCTCTCTTTCCCTTTCATGGTGACGTTGATACTCTCTCTCTCTTTCCCTATTCTCCCAGTCTTTCAGACGATCCTTCAAAAGCCTCTCTGATTGTCGCATCCTCTCCTCTCTTTCTCTCTCTCTCTTGATGCGGTCCCGCTCTTTTTCTCTCTCATAGCGATCAGCTTCTCTGTCCCTTTCCCGCTTCAGGTCCACGTCTCTGTCCTTTTCCCTATCACGCTCCCGACTCCTCTCTCGCCTGCTCCTGCTGCCTTTGTCTGGAGAACTAGCCTCCGGTTTGTCTGCCTCATTTGCTGTCTTGTTTTCATTTGCAGTGTCTTCATTGGTTTTATATCCAGCAGCATCTGAGAAAATATATATATATATTCACTAATTAAAGATAATAGTCAATATAATCCATACCCATAGAGATGCATATAAAATTTGATGGTATGTTTACTCCAGAGATATTTTGCATGGGTATTATAAACATCATATCAGATGCGATCTGTAATTATTTCACAACCTTAAACACTATAGCCCATGTATATAACACTAAATATTGTACACATTACATTACATTATTAACTGGTGTACAAGTTTTTCCAAAAAAGGAAGAAAGTAAAAAGATATCCAAAAGGAAAGACTGACCACTTTTAGCTGCATCTACATCCTCCCTGTCCCTTGATTTGGAAGTAACTTCAGAATGTGACTTGTCAGATACCTTTGCAGGTGTCTCAATGGGAGGGGGAGGTGGCGGCGGCAAGGTTTTTGCCCGCTCCTCCAACATTTTGGTTATCATCTCCATGACTTCCTTGTCTGCAGCACGATCATCGTCATTAACAATCCCAAATGTCCGAGTCTCATCTTGGGCATCCTCTTTGTTATCTGGAGACTCTGACTCCTTTTTGGGTACCTCAACAGCTGGTTTTGATGCATCATTTTCTGTTGGATGTTGGGCTATGCCTTCAGCTGCTAAATCACCTTGTAAAGCTTCAGTTTCCTTCAACTTCTCCCTCTCCGTCTTCCTCGCCACATATTTGTCAAGGTACTCTCTGGTTGCTTGATTGATGTTTAGCTATTTTTCCATTGATTGAAAAAATATTTATTAGTGACAAAGATGAGAAGTTTATGCAGAGAAGGTAGCTACTTTTTTTTTTTTAGAAAAGACATACAACTAGTTCTTGGCCATCGACATTCAATTTGGAGAGCAAGCGGACAGCACGAAGGATGCCTTCTGCAGCTTCAAATTCACAAAATCCAAAACCTTTTGGTGTTCCATTACTTGGGTCTTGCGCTCTTTTCCAGTTCTTTACCGGCCCACAAAGCTACAAAATTAAGTTATTCAATCAAAATTAGCCCTATAAAAATCAGAAGCCATCAAATCGAGAGCACAACTTATACATACTTTGAGAAGAGAAAGGAGAAAATCATTGTCGACAGTCAAGGCAATCTTGCCAACATAAACAGTTGTCTGTGGCTTCTCAACTAGGGGAACAGGAGCAATAGGTCTAAGCATAGGAGTTACAATTGGAGGAGTAGGTCCTGGTCGTATCCCAGGAATAGGAGGTCTAACTAAGGGAATCGGGCGCGGAGCAAATCCTGGACGGATCATACCTGGAAACGGGATAGGAATCCGCGGCACTCCTGCATCACAAGGAGGAAAAACTATGCAAATTCATCAAAAAATGTCCACAATGACTTCTTAATTAAAAAAGAAAAATAGCATGATTAAAATTTCAAGTGCTAATTGTAAATATAATCACTAAATTATTACAGAAAATGTTAAAGTGACAACAAATGTTACCACACAGCACAAACATAAAAGAGATGTCGTTAAATGATAGTAAAAGTATCTCCTGTCGAATAAAACAAATTGAAGCAGCATGCATATAAGAGGAGAAGCTGTCTTGTGTAATCAAACAGAGTGTTTTAAGGTGATCTTACCTTTTAGCATTCTTGAAATAAATCTTCCGATAAGCCAGAATTGGTTAGAACTGCAAACACTTGCAGAGCTCACATATTTTTGGAGCTCGCCAAAAATATACCAATTTTTTATGTTGAAACTAAGAAGAGAAGACATTTCTTCGAGGTTGAATAAATAAGAAATATTTATAGTACCTTACTACAGTGCTAATTGACGTAGACTAGCATCTTGTGTTGTAACAAGTATCATTGGTAGTCCGTTACTATTTTCCAATCTAAGAAACTACTAACTTTACACATGAGTAAGAAAACTTCCAACAGTAACTTCATAGGAATTATATGAAAACGTGGACAATTAAATCATACCAAAATAGAATGGAAGTGATCGTTTAACAACTGCAAGAGGAAGCAAGCTGACGCTTCACCTCACCTTGAATGAACCGTAAGAAGATGCTGTACCATAAAATACCCTGTCATCTATCCTTTCTCTACATTTTGCATGATTTTCTTTCTACCTCCGCACAAAAACCACTTTTTCAATCCAAATACAATCCTACTACCCATCCCCATATTAACAGATACTTCAGATTGAACTTAAAATAAGTCTCTCTTATCTAATGCATTCCTAAATAACACCTAACTCTTATTATTTTATGAATTAAGATTTTTGTCATTAGCAATTGGGATAATTATATAAGGTGATAATTACGCTTAGCACTGAGCACAACAACAAGAGAAATCACATGCAAATAGCAATTTAAGGAGCACCCACCCGGTGGAGGAATAGCTCCAGGAGTCTGAACAGCTGCATTAGGTACTTGTTGCCCATACTGTAACTGCACTGACACAGGAGGCTGTCCAGGTAATAGCTGATACATGCCAACTGGCCGCATCCCCGGGCTCGGTACAGAAGCCACAGCAGATCCGTTGAGGTTCGAGTTAGGTACTCCAGGAGGCTGAACTAGTGTAGATTGCCCCATCGGAAAATTAGGGTTAGGGCTTGGAACGGCGGCGAACTGTGGGGCCCCGAGAGGCCGGAAGGAGGGAGCGAAAGGGGGTACTAGTTGAGGTATCGGCGTGAAGGCAGGAACCGAAGGATTAGGGTTTTGCTCGGAGGTAGAGTTCTCGATCGAGCTAGGGTTTTGATCTGGGATCGTAGTAGAAATTGGGGCAGTGGAGGGGGTTTCTTGGAGGCTTGAAGAAGGGTTGTCGGCTCCGGCCATGTCGGGTTTGGGGTCAATGGGTTCGGGCGCAGGAGAAGCGCCGACCGCCGCCATTAGAGGAGAAGGAGAAGGAACAAGGCTGAGTGCGTGTAATTGGTGAAGATGAGAGAGATGGAGAGACCGATAATGGGTTCGGGTTTATTTTGGATTTTGTTTAAAAGAGGTATCAGGTATGGGTTTTCTTAGCCTAGTGTCAGCAGTCGAAAGACTCGAAACTGCGCGAATCGGAGTCTGGCTCGATTGAAAAGTAAGGTGCGCTGTTGGTACTTGATAGATGATGATGATGGATGCTTGAATTGGGAGCTGGAGGAGAAAAGAAACATTTATTTTGTTATTGTGGAGTTCTAATTTTATTTTGTTAATAATTTTATTTTTAGAATGAAAATGAAAGTGGTGGAGAAATATGAAGAAAATATTTTCAATTCTTTTGTTAGAAATTATCTTTTAAAAAATAACGTGCACTTTTAAAAATATATATATATAACAATTCTCCGTTCACAGAAGGGTATATGAAGGAAGGTGAAGAGAGAAAAAAAAAATGGAGTGGAACATAAATTAACGTCATCGTATTTTGCATCGTCGTGTTTGATTAGTCATACATATTTACCTAAATCGCGCTCTAATTTAGAAAAGTAATGAAATATGGTAAGAATAAGATTTAATGAATCAACATTTATTTCAAAAATATCCAACTATAAAAGATTATAAAAAAAAATGCTCCTTACTTAGTCTTACCATTCTCTGCCTCCCATTTCAAAATTCGGCTTGATATTATTCCTGGCACAACTTGTTTTATTAAACACATATCTATCTATTAATATTTAGGCCCTGATTAGTAGGGCTGCAAAACGGTCGAAACGGTAACGAAACTAGAGTGTTTCGTTTCGTTGATGAAATTGACTATTAATTTCGTTAACCATTTCATTTTAGACGAAACGATCGAAATTGATGAGATTTTCGTGATTTACACATGGACGAAACCGTTTTATTGTCTCGTTAATAGTTTCGTTAATAGTTTCGTTGTTGAAACGCAACCATATTCCTTAGCCGTTTCATTTCGTTTCGGACGAAAAAAAACAAAATAACGGTCGAAACGGCTTCCATTTTCAACCCTACTGATTAGAATGGTTTTTTTTCCCACGCGGAATTTCATTTGATAGAACTTCACTGATCAAAATAAAACGTATTTAATTTCATTTGAATGAAATTTTTATATTATTAGACCTAATGAAATTTTAAAAAATCAATTATAGTTAAATGAAAACCAAACGTCCAAACCTCGTATGAAAATCATTTTGATCAAAGTTGGTCTGAATCGTCTGGACGAAATTTGGGCCCACGAAAAGTTGGTCCGGACGTAACCACGGCCCAGACGAAATCGTCCAGACAATAATCCGAAAAAATTAAAACTTACGTTACTGTTCACACGAATTTCGATAATAACTATTAAAAATTTGAAATTTTAAAAATAACGTTGCTGGATCGGCATTCGGATTGCCGAAAATACAAACTGCTTGGATCGGCATTCCAAATGCCGATCCAAACCAAAAATAAATATACGGTACTTTTCACTTTTTGACTCAATTGCTATATCATGAATATGAACAGTCAAATGCCAAGTTTTTGTGGGGTCCTTAGTATGGCAGATTATACATCCAATGTCCTTGCAAAATGCCAAAGTTTTTGTGCCTACCATTTTAGATTTTTTACCATGCGTTTGGCTGAAATTATGTTTTATTTTTTGTATGAAGTGTGAATCTATTAATACTTTTGCGAATAATTTGTGTAGCGGGTCATAGAATTAGGTGAAATGAAATAGCATCATACATATTACATAACTTAGGTACACAAAAGATGGATAAAAGTTACAGTATTCACATGGGCGATGAATGAGGTCCCACGTGCAATTTTTTTTACGCCCAAATATATATGCATATATGGTTAATTCTAAGAAAGAGTCAAACTTCTCATATGCATTAATTTTTAAAAAAAAATTGTTACTTATACTGTTATACATTAGATCAAAATAATTTTGTCTATGTTCTTTTTGATGGAAATTCTAAAATAATATATTTTTATCAAACATATGGAAAAATTTGCATTTTATAATAGTACAATTTATTAATAGATTTAAATAATATTTAATAATTTTATTATTATTTTATATATTTATTTATTTTAAATAATATCTAATAATTTTTTAATGTGCCCACCCTTAAAATAAGACTATATCCGCCACTGCCTGAACTATAATATATTTTGAAAGTATACCTCAATTATAACATAAAATCCAATTTTTTATTTTATTTGAGTGCCATCATGTAAGCACCATGAGCAACACATGTTGAGTCCACATATATCAATACCATACTATGTGTCGCATCATCATCAATTGGATGGATTATCAAATAATATTGGGTGTCCTTTTTATTTTATCTCAATTTTCAAGCACTAACTTGGCGAGAAATTCCAAGAATTCCAAATTTTCAACTTTGGCATTTTGCAAGGACATTGGATGTATAATCTGCCATACTAAGGACCCCACCAAAACTTGGCATTTGACTGTTCATATTCATGATATAGCAATTGAGTCAAAAAGTGAAAAGTACCGTATATTTATTTTTGGTTTGGATCGGCATTCCAATTGCCGATCCAAGCAATTTGTATTTTCGGCAATCCGAATGCCGATCCAACAACGTTATTTTTAAAATTTCGAATTTTTAACAGTTATTATCGAAATTCGTGTGAACAGTAACGTTAGTTTTAATTTTTTCGGCAATAATTTGGTCCGGACGAAATTAGGCCCGGATCATCCGGCCCATATTTGATAGAAATTTTATGAAATTCATTCATTTTTAAATTTTTATGAATGTTTTGTTTTGGAAAAAATGTATGTTTTATGAGACATTTCATAGAATTCAAGGGCGACAATGTCAATATTTATTTTATTTATTTAAAAATTGATTTGAATTATTAATGAAAAATAATGATGATAGATATGTTGTTACGAATTAAAAATTGACATTCAGAACACTTAAAATAAACCATTTAATTGTGAAAATAATACTTTAAATGCAACATATACATAATATCATAAAAGACGAAATATATATTCATGGGAATCATTGTTTAATACTTTGAATTACTAAATAAATAGAACTGAATGAAGTATTATAAATAAATTCTCCACCATGATAAATAAATATTATACAATTAAACACATAACTAAAAAATCATTACAAATCACATATCATATGTTAATTACTTCATGAAGTAACGGCTATATAATAATAGCTCTTATATTTGTTTAAACCAAATTTGTCCTATCGAATGAAATGAAATATGATTCTAATAATGATAATTAGATGAACCATTTTAAGTTGCAACCTACTTCTAGCACCTACCCAATCAGCAAGGAGAAAAAAAATAGACCTCTCCAAACCAGCAGCATGTCTCTCTCCCAGATCCATCTCTCTCTCAAAGCACCTCTAAGTTCGTTGAAATGGAAGCAGCGTGAGAAGCTTTAGCTGTCAGGAGGTTGGTTGGTCATCGCTTGCCCATCGATCCATCAGATGCCAAATTAGAGTGGTAGGTCGTGAATCTCTGTACTCCACTATGGGGTAATGCAAGGGACGATTGAAATGACCGGAGAGTTTGGCCGGAAGGTGATGGCCGGAATTTGTTGGTCTTTTGGTTATATTCCCCCCTCCTAAACCCTTTCCTTTCCCAAATTGAACCCCCCTCCTTTCTTCCCATCCTCTACTCTCTCTTGTTTTCTCTCTCTAACAAGTCACAATGCCTTTGGATTATCCCTACTTTCTCTCGAGAAACAGATTACTTCATTGTCATCTCCCTACAGACATTGATTTCGATAGAATTGCTGAGGATCTGGCTCTTACGATTGAAGCCTCAGTTTTCTGTCCAAATCATAACTGGTCTTTGGAGGAACTGGTGCAACAGATGGCTACTAGTATTAATGCACCAGCTGAAAATTTCGTCTCCCATAAGAAATCCAGAAATATCTCCTAGTTAAGAATCCCCAATGGTTTTGATCTGGCACAGGTGGTAACTAGAGTGGCAAATTGGGCTCATCATCGGGGAGTTGAGTTAAAAATCTACGAAGATGAATGTTCTCCTTTCATAGAAAACACCTATCTGATTAGAGTAAAAATTTTGAATTTTCCTTTAAGCTTCTGGGAGGATAAAATTTTCAAATTAGCAGTTGCGGGGTTTGGGGAGTTCATTTATTCTATTCAAGAAGATGAACAAGGTTATGATAGGTCGGCGGTGCGGCTGTGGATTTATAATAGAGATCCTTTGGCCATCCCAGAATTTGTAGTCTTGGATTTTCATGATAAATGGAAGGCTTGCCAAATAGTTGTCGAAGATTGGATTCCACATGGATGGCAGCCACCTGAGGATGACCAGAGGAATGATGAAGGGAGGATTCAGGAATTGATAAGAGTCATAGTAGGAGATGATAACCGGGTCACCCCGGCATATTACCTTTTGTTAAGATGTCATTTAATTATGCATTATCAATACCTAATGCGGGTGCCGGAACAATTGTCGGTGCCGGAGGATAGTTGGAAATTCCAGCATAAGGGCTGTGCTGACTACTTTGGGATTTCTGCTTTGCACCATTGGAATACACCGAGTCCATCTATTTCTCCAAGTTGTGGTTCCTGTTTGAAATTACAAAAAGGTGGCCAAATCTCAGCATGCAAACAACACGTGGTCACAAAGCAACCTAGAATAAGGGGTGTAATAGAGGAACAAGCAGGAAAAGCACTTAGTAAAAAACAGTGTACTTTTTTAGAGTCTACTAAAGGGCCTTTGATTACCCAAGTTCCAGTACACGTGTTACATCAAAAGAAGGTAACCGCCAAAGAGACAAGGAGGGAGGCTTTTACAACTGCTATTTCTGGAAAAGTTGCCAAGTCAAATCATTTTCAAAGATTGCTACCAGCAGAAATAGAGAGGCTTAGTGCTCTCTATTGGTCTCAAACTACTCTGGGAAAAAGTGCAAAGGAAAAAGAAAGCTTTGTTAATCTCCAACAAATTGAACATCTAAAAAAGAAAGATTTGGTCTGCCAAAATCACATGCAAAAGATTAGTGCAACTATCTCTATCCCTCCTTGCTATTCCCAAACAAAGCAATCTCTTCCTACTTCTCACTTAAACTCTTTCTCTTCAAATAAACTATCTTCTTCAAATAACTCTTTGCTTGGTCCTCACCCTCTATCGAAACTGTTCCCAAGAGGGACCATGGCACATTTTAAGGACTTCACAGATGATCAGCTAGTAGAGTACTTTGCTTCTCTCACACCTTTAGATAATAGACAAGTGGTTCAAATCCTGGAACATGAGGCTGTGACTAGAAACTGGGATAACTGTTGCTTGCTTAGGGTTGTTTCAGAAAAAATTTCTAGACCCATGGCACTGGCAGATACCATGGTGAAGTGGTGGGGGGTTTTTCCAAAAGGTGAACCAATTTCTCAAGGGGAAAATCTGTTCCTTGCTCAATTCTCAAGTGAGATGGATCTGTTAAAAGTTATGGACAAAGACATTTGGTCGCATAATAGAGAGGTTGTTGTGGCTAAACAAGTTCTCAGTCAGTTGGATACTATCGAGCCAAAAGTGGAAAACATGGAGGTTTGGGTGCATATTCATAAAATACCAAATGAGTCCCTGACAGAGGAGGGACTCAGGCGGGTTACAAAGCTATTGGGAACCCCGCTAACTGATGTTCAAGTAGCTTTTCTGAATGGCATACAATATTACAGGCTGAAGGTTTTAAGGCCTGTGCAGGCGCCTCTGATAGATCATGTGGTTTTCAAACACCCAACATTGGGGGATCTAGCTGCACTGATGGTCTATGATAGGTTGGAAAAGGCATGTTTGTATTGTGGAGTGATAGGGCATGAGGTTTCAACATGTCCACCGAGGAATAGGTTAATCAGAATGAAAGGTAACCCTAAATATGCTGACAATCTTGGAATGAAGAGAATTTCGAATAGACTGAAGGAGCCTTGGTTCTGTTCAGTGGCTGCTTTACCAAACAAGAAAGTGGTCAGGGCGAATGAGGTGGTAAATTTTTATGACATGCCAGATGTTGCCTTACAACAAGATAATGTACCTTTAATGGAAGCCATGCAACAACCAGCGGCTAGTCAGGTGGCGGAAAGCAGTGTTCAGAGAAAAGATAAAGGCAAACATATTATGATGGAGGTGGTACAGGGAGATAATATTCTGCTTGGAGAGCCAATAAAGTTGCATGCTCAACCCAAAGCAAAGAGGGCTTACAAACCAAGAATTACTCAAAGAAAGAAGCACATGGAACTGGAGGGGTCTGAGCAAAACTGGCCTCTCATTCAAGGTACAGTAGCACAGACACAACCTGGTGCACAGAGTTTATTCACTGCTGCTAGGCGTTTGTCTTATGATCAGCGCAACTTTTATACTGAACAGACAGAATTGACTTTGGAGCAAGCCAGGATTGCTCAGCTGAACCAAATTCTCCTAACGAATGGTCCATCCCACCAAATTTCACTGCTGCAATGGTTCTCTCCCAGACAAACCCAGGGGCAATAATCCCTCAGCCATTAGATTTTGCCAGATCACAGGAAAGGCTCAATACAGGCCTGCGAAGGGATGAAAGCCAGGGAAACGAAAATGGATGGTTCTTCGGTTCAGCTGCCGATCTTTTCTCTCAAGGAAGGGTTCGAGAGGTCGACCCGAAGGGGCCTCCTCCATCCATATGACGATCCTTGTGTGGAATTGCCGCGATATAGGAGGACCGCAGAAACAACAATTCTTCACAAATTTCCTAAGGTCTACTAGGGCAAAAATTGTATTTTTAAGTGAAACAAAGTGCTCTAGTAGGAAGGCGGGTAGAGTCATGAATTCTTTTCCTTTACAAAATCATGTTGAGGTGCACTCGGTTGGAAAGTCTGGAGGGCTGGCATTACTTTGGGGTGATGACTTACAAGTGGTAGTACTTAGAATGAAGAGGTTTTGTATCATTGCTAAAGTTTGTACTGAGGATAGAAAAGAATGGATTTTTATGGGGACCCAGGTAGGCGCTGGGTGTGTAATGTTTGGGAATATTTGATGCCACTAGTGACATCAGGGTGGCCTGTTTGTATGGCGGGAGACTTTAATGCAATCCTTTCTGTGAATGAAAAATATGGAGGCAATCCTCACTTTGAGTTACATAATAGATTGTTTCAGCAGTTTGTTTTTCAATCTGGTTTAATGGACTTGGGGTTTAAAGGGCCGGCTTTTACTTGGACAAATAGACGGTTCACTTCTGATCCTATTTATGAGAGATTGGACCGGGTTTTGGTGAACTCGAAGTGGGGCAGTATTTATACTCATGCAGAGGTATTTCACTTGCCGCGCATTTATAGTGATCATGCACCAATTTTATTAAAATGGGACAAAAAATATGGAAGAGGGAAAAGGGATTTTAAAGTGGAACATTTTTGGTTTCAAGAAACTGGTTTCAAAGAAAAATGCACTCAATACTGGTTGGAAGATGAGGAACAGAAATAGATAAGAAATTCCAATCTCTTGCAAAAAAAATACAAAGATGGGAAAGAAAGAGAGAGAAGCCAGGGGATAAGCTGAAGAGACTAGAGGAGTAGATTCTGAGTTTGCAATCCTTGCCTCCCAACTTACAAAACCTTGATGAGGAGCAGATTTTAGTTTCATAATATTATAAAGCTGAAGGTTTGGTGAATACTTATTGGAGGCAGCGATCCAGACAGAAGTGGGTGGAATATGGGGATCAAAATACAAGTTTTTTCCACATGCATGCAACTAATAAGAGGAGGAAAAACACTATTTATGCAGTCAAATGCAAAGATGGTAGAACTTCCGAGGAAATCAAGGACATAAGAAAGGAATTTGTTGATTACTTTAAGGATTTGTATTTGCCAGAATGTCTCGGTGGATAAGAGAGATATTCAACAATGGTTTGCACAATTGGAAAGTGTGCCGGGAGAACGGATTATGGATGATGATCATGAGTTTCTTATCAGGAAGCCGGAAGAGCAAGAGATTAAATCGGTTTTGTTTCAAATGCAGCCGGATTCGGCGCCAGGACCAGATGGTTATACAGCACGTTTCTTACAGCAAATGTGGCCGTTATTAAAAGAAGATATTGTGCAGGCCATGCAGAATTGTTTTGAGACAATGCAGGTCCCAAAAGAGTGGCTCAAATGCAATGTTGTGCTGATACCCAAGACTGGAGAAGCTCTTTGCCCAGGGGATTATAGGCCTATCAGTATAGGCAGTATTTTTTACAGGCTCCTAATGAAGATTATTTCGCATAGGCTCAAACCTCACTTACCAACACTTATCTCCCCTACTCAGTCAGCTTTTGTGAAGGGGAGACAGATAGCAGATAATATTATATTGGTACGTGAAATTCTCCATTCTTTTAGTTCAAAAAGTTTTGATGAGAGGGCCTTTGTTCTGAAAGCTGATATCAAAAAGGCTTTTGATACAGTACAGTGGGATTTTCTTTTGGAAGCCTTAAGGTTAATTAATTTTCCCAGTAATTTGATTTGATTCAACTGATTTACAACTCTTTGAAAGAGGGCACAGTTTACATCAATATTAATGGAGATCCTAGAAAAGGGGGCTTTTTAAAACCTAACAGGGGACTTCGACAAGGCTGTCCCATGTCGCCCTTTCTTTTTATTCTTATAATGGAATGTTTGAGTCGTATTTTGCAGAGACGCACAAGCTTGGGTTTCATCTCAGGAGTGAAATTGGTGAGGGAGTCGCTCCCTATTACACATGTGTTGTATGCTGATGATGTGATGATTACGGGACCAGCGAAAGAAATTGAGGTATTAAGACTTAAAGGAATCCTTAATGCTTTTGGAAATGTTTCTGGTTTAGTTATTAATCCTTTAAAGTCACTGCTCTGGTTTAGTAATAAATGTGACCCCTATTTGAGAGATCATATAAACTGGTTGTGGGGAGCAAACTTGGCAAAGAAAGAAGAGATTTACCTGGGTATGATCTTGCAACAACCCCTTAGTTACAATAATAATACTTCACAAATTATTACAAAAAAATTCACACAAAAGCTAGGGGGTTGAAAGGCAAACATGTTATCTCAAGCAGGTAGACTGGTTCTTCTCAAGTCTGTTCTCATGTCTCTGCCTGTGTACTGGTTCTCTGTGAGCATTTTTCCAAAAAAATTCATTACACATCTCACTAAAATCATGAGGAATTTTCTTTGGGCCAAGTCTATGGATACTAGACATTTGTACTTGCTGGGTTGGGATAAATTACAATTGCCTTTGGATAAGGGAGGATTGGGGATCAGAGACCTGCATACTTTTAATGTGGCCCTCTTTTTAAAATTTTTATTTCAATTAGCCTCTGGTTACCAAGCTTTATGGGCTCAGGTTGTGAGAGAAAAATATTGTTTAGGTAAAGGGTTGTGGGGATCAACAAAAAAGAGGGGGTGTAGCCGTTTTTGGAGGGACATTCAGAGGACTAAACATCTGTTACAAGATCAGGTCTGGTGGAAAGTTGGGAAAGGTGACAGCATTAAAGTAAGAGGGGAACCATGGTTCAAAGGGTGGGATAATTGTTTAAATCTTACTAGACAGATAAATTGTCTGATTTCAGATGCTTTTAATACCTAGATAAATAAGTGGAACCTACCTGTTTTAAGGAGTACGCTGCCCAAACAAGCTGTTGATGAAATAAAGACTATGCAAGGACCAAAGTCAGATGGGATGATGGATGATACTCTCCTTTGTATTTACACAAAATCTGGAAAATATACAGTCAAAGAGAGTTACAATTGGTTAGCTAAAGAGCAACAGAATAATATATCTTCTCCTCACTTTAATTGGTCAAATTTGTGGAAATTTAAACTGTTGTCCCCAAAAGTGAAAGTTTTTATTTGGAGGGTTATTTGGGAGGGGTTACCAGTGGCAGTGAAACTCAATACTAGAATTCCTTCAATTTCACCTCTTTGTGCCAGATGCAAAACTGATCCTGAGGATCCAGCACATTTGTTTTTTAAATGCCCTTTCTCTGTGAAAGTTTGGGAACAAGCAAATTTGGGGTTTGATTTTCAAAGTCAATTGCCATTATCTAAATTACTGGCTCTCTGGTTCACAGGAATAAGACCGGGCCTCCTTGCTTATAGGATCAATATACTGTATTTTATCTGGTCTGCTAGGAATAGGGTTGTTTTTAATAACCAGAAAGAAGATCCAGTCGAAATTTGTATGTTTGCTAGAAACTTGACTGAAAATTTTTACAAAAACAGTGAAACACAAGATGAAAGAAGAAAGGTGGATTTGGATACCAGGGTTATGATTCTAGATGGCTCTTGGGTTCACCCCGATCAGGCGGGTTTGAGTGTTATAGTGTTGAGCTTGGATGATGATGTCTCCTTTGTCACTGTAAGGCGGGTGGTAGCCGTGGATGCTTTTCATGTGGAAGCAATGGCGGTTGAAGCGGCTTTAAATCTGGCACAGACTGTTCCTTAGGCTTCCGAAACAAAATGGCTTATCCTCTCTGGTTGCAAAAACGTGGTGGATTATCTCAATTCTGCAACTGATCGAGCTACGATTAATCCCCAACAAGCTGTACAGTTGGACAGAATGAAAAAACTTGTACAAGACGGACAAAGAAATTTCAAAGTGGATTTTGTTCACAGAGAAAAAATTGAACCTGCAAATAGATTGGCGATTGATGCAAGAAGAGGACTGCTCAACTTTCATGGGTTCCCAACAGCGCAGGAGTTGGCAAGGTTGAAGCTTTATGGAGACGGGCAATCATGGGACTTGCCCTTCACGAGATGAAAGTGACAGCAGAGCTGTTTTTAGGACTGGGTTTTTCTTCTTTTGCTTTTTATTTTTTCTTTTCTTTAGGTGTTCCTTTTAGTTTTTTTTTTTTGATTGAATTCCTTTTAGTTTGTCGTTTTCATTTATCTTTTGTTCTGGGTAGATGATCGGTAGGGCTGTCAACGGAGTAACGTTTGACGTTTTTCGTGGCTGTTCCGTTGAAACGGAACATCGAACGGAACGAAATATGTTTTCGTTACAAAAACGAAACGGATAAACGGAATTGTGTCTGGTTTCGTTAGCTGAAACGAACGGTAAACGAAATAGTCTCATTCCGTATTCGTTTATATCCGTTCCGTCCAGGATTCTATGAGTATGGAATATATTTGATAGTAGATAATTTTTAGGCGGAGTAAACGAAAAGTCCATTCCTTGCACTCTGTTCAATGCTATGGAGATTGTCACGTGTTCTGTCCTTTTTCTCTTAACCAAATTATTTTGTTTCCTTGCACTCTGTCCGATGCAAAATTTTGGTAGAAAATACTGTGACAGTTGGATAAATTGCCACTCAACGTTGCTTAACGTTGTGAACGTTTAGTAAAACGGAACATCTACGAATAAACAATTTTGTGCCGTCCATCAAACGCGACGTACAACAGAAACAACTTTTTCACCGTTGATCCAACGTAACGAATAACGGAAACGTATTTTTCCGTATCTGTTGTCAACGTTAGACAGCCCTAATGATCGGTTTGGGAAGCAGGTAGATGGGAGGTTCTTTTTTGGGAAAGAGAGTAGTTTATTGGTGGCCTGTATTAAATGTTGTAATGAATGCTTTGTTTTTTAATGGAATAGGCTACGTGCCTTTTATATCAAAAAAAAAAAAAAAACCCTACCCAGTCAGGGGAGCGCATCCTCTGGATGGTTGTATTCAACCATCCAGTGGACGTCTTTCGATCCGAGCCGTCTGATTTAATCTCAACGGTTAGATTTTTTCGGGCCTATCAATCCTGGTATCATGCACGGGACATCCATGTCCATTGAGATTAAATCGGACGGCTGAGATCGAAACCATCCACTGGATGGCCATCCAGAGGATGTGATTCCACCCAGTCAGCACCAACGACCCATCCTAAGACTGCTTATACTCGTACACCCGGAGCACGCACTAATCCAATTAACACCAAGATCGCCTAGTCAAAACAATACCCAATTAGCACTTGTGACATGACTTTTAAATACGCTCCTGATCCAGGTAGACCCAGCCAAGTTTAATTGGAAAACGGTCCCACGATTTATAAATGAGCTCAAAATCACCGCGCCTTACTCAACACTTAAACAGCTACGGCGGGTCAAATTTACATGCAGATTGACCCGCAGGAGAAATTGCCACACAACTTGATCGAAAGCAAAATCCGAGACACTGAAGCAAAATCAGACTAGGAGACAATCAGTGTGGGCTGTGGGGGCGTACCAACAGAGCACAAATGGCACGAAGCATGGCGTACCAGGCGCTGGATAAGATCTCGTCGGAGGAGATCTCGGCCGTCGGAGTACCATCCGACGAGGCGGAGCGGCTCCACGTGGCGCTTGGAGAGATAATCAAGAAGCACGGAGCATCCGGTCCCGCCACGTGGCGAGAGATTTCCAGTCGAATGCTGACGCCAGAACAACCCTTCGCGCTTCACCAGATGATGTATTACGGATGCTATCGAACTTACGCTTCGTGTACTCCTCCTGCTTGGATCCCAAACTTGTAAATTTCCCAATTCTTTCACTGTGTTGTTTATAGACAAATTAATTAGTTGGAGTTTTGTGGGGTAATAATTTTATAATTGGATTGGATAATATTGTGAAAACAGAGATGAAGCAGTTTTAACAAATATTGGTCGATTGCTTGAGAAACGTGGGGAAGAGATTCTCGGGTCAGGATATAAGGATCCAATTTCGAGCTTTTCTGAGTTCCAAAAATTCTCAGTATCAGACCCTGAGGTAAATGTTAGTTATACCTTGCATAGAGGAATGCTTGTATCTGTCATATACTTATTTTAGCTGGAAGGAGGGTTCTTGTTTTCCCAACTCATTATTATGATTATGCCTCCAAATATGGGTTGAAATAGGAACAACTAACAAATTCAGTGGTATATGAAATAAAATGACGCTTCATGTTACATTCAAAATTTAGATTTTCAGTCAATTTAAAATAAAAAAAATATGAGATAGGATGGAGGCACAAATTTGAAATTATCTGATCTCTTTATAACTTATGATATATTTATGGATATTTTGGAGGAATATTTTCATGATGCCTTTAAAAGCAACAAATTTTCATTTAGGCAGCACCCATCAACAAAGTGCCGAACAGTTATTTCCTGAAAAAGGAGAAATATTTCATTCTTGTGTTATGTAGGGTTATGCATCATATCACCTGTTTGCAGGAATATACGTAACATTTTGACAATTTTTCCTTGGTATAATTTAATTTAATAATTACTGAGTTAAAGAACCAAATAAGGAGCTTCAGTGGTAAACAACTAGGATGACTTCTTAAGAGCTCATGAGTTTAAGCCCTAGTGGGTATTATAAGACCTGTGATCTCATTGCTCAGTAACAGTGAGTTGAATACTGTCTACTTATGGGGACTTGATTAGTTTCAATTTTCTCTTCTTATCATTTGGTTTTCTTTGATTACATAGGCTTACTGGAGTATGATATTTGAGGAGATGGAAATTAAATTTAGTACAAAATCATCTTGTATTTTATGTGAAGATGCATCTTATCCCGGTGGCAAGTGGTTATGTGGGGCATTTCTCAACTCAGCTTCCAATTGCTTGAATGTGAAAAATGGTGGATCCTTTGATGATGTGGCACTTGTGTGGAGAGACGAAGGTTGTGATGACATGCCACTCAATTTTATGACCCTGAAGGAACTGAAAGCACAAGTCTGGTACCTTCATTTTTCTGCTTGTATATTATATGTTGAGTGATTTTCTAAATTTGTCGAAGTATAATAAGAAGGAAGGCTGTTATTCTATAGCCATGCCAACATCTAGATAAGAAGAAAGAAGGAAGAAAGAAACATATTAGCCTATGATTATTGCAATGTTTTGAATACCTTACCAGACATCGAACCAACGAGACAAAAGGTATAGGGTTTTGTCGGTTTTACCGGATATACCGGTTTTGGAAACCGGATGACGTTATAATTAATTTGATGATAAATAAATTTTTAGAACACAAATATCATTATCATTATAAATATAAATATTTAAAAAATATAATTTTATAAGTTTGTAAATCACAGTTTATATATTAAGTCATCTATTTTTTAATTTAATTTCGATGCTAGCTTTTTTCTTTAAGAAAAAACTTGTAAAATAAAATGTATAAAAATAAAGAGGTCAAATTTGCAAAATCATTATATGCCCATGTGCACCTGTTGCATGTTCCTTTGATCCCCTAATACCCATTCAAACAAAAAAAGTTTTCTCGATCTCCGTGAGGTTCATAGGTTGCAGCGAAAACATGTGAAAGGAAAACCGACACGGTACTGAAATTCTGGTATTTCGGGTATTTGACTGATATTTTCCGGCACGGAGAGAGGAGGGTATTAAAGCTTTTTCGTACTGGACCAGGATCTGATTTCTGGTATTTTTCAGTATTTCCGGTAATTGGTCCGGAATTAAAAACATTGGATTATTGTGCTAGTCCGTCAGCATCATACCGGCAATACTGTGCGTACCACTTTACACATGGGATTTGTTATGGAAACATGTTATTCTTCATGTACCCGTTCACTAGCCACACATTACAATATAAAATTTCTTCGAAATTGTACCATAGCAAGATTAATTAGTTCAAAATAATTATGGATTAAACATCATATAAAAGTTTCATTATTTTAAAGCAAGGTTGTTCAACAAAAGTGTTTGGGCAAGGGAAAGATTTCTTACTATTGCTTATTACAAGGAGGAACCTATTAGAACATTTACCTCAGGTTATTGCTCGCATATGCATCTACATTCTATTTTTAAATATATGGAAGAGCTGCATAAATGTCAACATCAATTTCTAATTAATTTCTCTCTTTGCTCATTTTAACCTTCGATGAAAGAGTCAATTCACTGGCGTGTTTGTTCTTTCTAATGTAGTCATGTTGCAAATGCTCTCGACACCCTGGGTTTGGAAAAGGGATCAGCCATAGCAATTGACATGCCAATGAATCCAATAGCTGTCATCATATACCTTGCTATTGTGTTGGCTGGATACGTTGTTGTCTCCATTGCAGATAGTTTTGCTCCTGCTGAAATTTCTACAAGACTTAGCATTTCAAAAACAAAAGCAATTTTTACTCAGGTAAACTTTGTGTCTTTTGAATATTATTGTGGGTACATTTGAAGTTAGATAAATGACCTGTTACAGTTCTGCTTTGTACTTGCTGCTGCATTAGCCATACAGTATTGTTGTCATCTTACCTCAACTTATTTTATTGAATTATTACATTTTTTTGTTTTCTATTGGTGTTGCTGATTCAAGAAAAAACGAGGTTCAAAATTTTTCAAGATTTTAGAATCTTATTTTCAGCAATGCAACTGGCGTACACTGGTAATAGCTTAGTAGCTCAAATAATGAGGTCATAGGATGACTTCCAAGGGCCATGAGGTAAAAAGTTTAAAGCTGTATGGACTCTTAAGTCTTTGCCATTCATCATGGTGGGAAAAAAAGACAGAAGAAAGGAAAAAGACTGGCCGTCCTCCAGAGCATGTAACTGTAATCTGGCCTTGATATTTTAGGCAGTGATTTACTTGTCAGAAGCTCCATTGCTACAACATGTTTTAAATTTAGACATTCATACCTCTGCTGCAACCACAATCAATCTTTATTATTATTTTTTTTAATTCAGGATTACATCCTCCGTGGAGAAAAGGAATTGCCCCTTTATAGGTGATTATGGATTACTTAATTAAACAATTAGTATTTCTCGTAAAGAAACTGAAAGAAAAATACTAATACTGGGTGTAGATTGTTTTTTTTTTCTTTTAAATATGACTAGCAAAAAGATGCCCTCAATATGTGGGCAAAATAAAAGAAACAAAAAAATGTTAGGCTATAAAAATATCTGGTTGGATCTTTAGGTGGATATCTTTCCGAAAAATAAATTGTTTGAACACCACCTGACTCTTTTCTATCAAAGAGTCTAACCTTTTATCTGAAATCAACATCTAGACCACACATTAGAGCGGATCACACAAATCAATAGTCCATAATTGATATAACAATTGTTTCCACCCCCTCTAGTGAAATTGTTCCGACCTTTTTATGGGTGCTTTTATAAGTAATAGGGATAATAGGGATAGAGTGTTGTGATATGAACTTTGTTGGGAGACATTCTCATCCTCTTATTACATTATACATGTCCAGTCGAGTTGTTGATGCCAAATCTCCATTAGCAATTGTGGTCCCTGCAAGAGCTACCAAGCCAGTCAAAGGACTGCGTCATGGTGATTTGTCGTGGGATGACTTTCTTGGACAAGCTGACACTGCAAAGTAAGACTTTAAATATAGTCTTAATTTTTTGTTTTTGTCACTAAATTGTTTGCTGTTTGCATTGCAAAACCAGGAAGGATGAATACATAGCAGTAGAGCAGCCTGCAGAAGCCTTCACAAACATTCTGTTCTCATCTGGGACCACTGGTATGCTATCAGTCACCCTAACAAATCCCCCCCCCCCCCCCAACCACCACCCTCAAATGAAATTATAAAAAAAATAAAATAAATAAACCCTGATAAAAGCTAAATTGCTTCAGGGGAACCAAAGGCAATCCCATGGACGCATGCAACTCCACTAAAGGCTGCAGCTGATGCTTGGTCCCATATGGATATCCGTAAAGGTGACGTCGTATGCTGGCCCACAAACCTTGGCTGGATGATGGGCCCATGGCTTGTCTATGCCTCTTTGTTAAATGGAGCCTCCATTTCACTTTTCAACGGTTCCCCTCTTGGCCACGGTTTTGCAAAATTCATACAGGTAGGCACATTAATTTCAGAGGTTTCCCAGTGCAATGTCCTGTAGGATGCATATACTTCCAGCTTGCAAAATAGGGGTTCAATCATTAATTTGATATCTGAAAATTATTTCAGGATGCGAAGGTAACAATGCTTGGTCTTGTTCCAAGCATTGTTCGGGCTTGGAAAAGTACAAAGTGCACTGCCGGTCTTGACTGGTCAAACATTAGGCAAGTTTTTGGTTATGTAGACATTGTGTTTCTAAGTTTTAGTGCATGATGGGTACCTCTATTATTGAAATTTTTTAGTGCTGTAAATCGATGACCAAAGTAACAAATTTGTTTGTTCTGTCAGCATTGTGGCAGGATCCTGCTCTTTCCTTATTTTCCCTCTTCATGATTAAGGATGGGTGATGGTCTGGATAAGAAATAAATAAGCGACAGGAATATCTCTATGATTGTCAGACTGAATCTCTTGCTTTTAGAGGGCTCTAGGGGACGCCTATTAGAGGAGTTTATCTTATTGAGGTTTTTAGCATTAATTATTCCGTACATTCAAAATCTATAGATGCTTTAGCTCAAGTGGGGAGGCATCAAGTATAGATGACTACTTATGGCTAATGGGAAGAGCAAAGTACAAGCCAGTAATAGAATACTGTGGAGGTACAGAGATAGGTGGTGGCTTTGTTACAGGCTCAATGCTACAGCCTCAAGCACTAGCTGCTTTCAGCACACCAGCCATGGGTTGTCATCTCTATATTCTCGGCAGCGATGGTAAACCCCTAGTGAGTATAATAGTAACATATTTCTTTGGTATATCATAAAGATCGATTATAAAGTTTAATGAAACAAATTTGAGTTGTTTCCCTCGTTTATGTAAATGTATATTGTTTCTGCTGTTTTTGTTTTATCATAGGCAGAAGATGCAGCTCGGATTGGGGAGTTGGCTCTTGATCCAACTTTTTTTGGAGCATCGACTACACTGTTAAATGCTAATCACTATGATGTATACTTCAAGGATATGCCAATCTGGAATGGCAAGGTTATTGGTAGTTTCAACATTGTTATTGAGTAGCATATGCATTATGTCGGTAAAGATATTAAATATCTTGGTTTCCATAAACGTAGCAACTGAGAAGGCATGGAGATGAATTTGAGCGTAACAAAGAAAGATATTATAGAGCTCATGGTCGTGCTGATGACACAATGAATCTCGGAGGAATCAAGGTTAATAATCCAGAAAGACCTAACTATGTTAATCATTTAACTGTAATAATCTTATTGAATGAGGTTTTTATTCTTTTTTAGGTCAGCTCTGTGGAACTCGAGAGGATATTTAATGCAGTAAATGGTGACGTGGTGGAGACAGCTGCAATTGGGGTCCCACCATCAGGGGGTGGACCTGAGCAGTTAGTTGTGGCTGTTGTATTGAAAGATCAAAACCAGGAGAAGGAAACCTTGGAGAAGCTAAAATTGGAATTCAACTCGGCTTTGCAGAAAAATTTGAATCCTTTATTTAAGGTTAGATATTTTGTGTTTGAGCACGATGTACTAGAGCAAAATTGGCATTTTTGGTGGACTTCTACTTGCTGTGTGGGACTGTGGGTACATTAAAACTTAATTAAGAGCCAAATATTTCCCAACTTAAAAAGCAATGAGGTGAGAAACTTTTTCTTTTAGCCACTACACACTGGTACAAATTAGGTGGTATACAGTACTGCAATACCTGTGCTCTCCTGATAACCACTATTTTGGAACTATATAGCTTTTGTTTTCTTATTTAAGAAAATTTCTGAATAAAATTTAATTATATTCTCTAGGTTTCTTCTGTGATTGGAGTGCCAGCGCTGCCAAGAACAGCCTCAAATAAGGTTATGAGAAGGATTCTCAGAAATGAGTTATCTCAACCAAACAAACGTGCCAAATTCTAGGTCTCAATTTTTTTTTGGTACCTACGAGGATAATACATTCCGACTAGTTTCTGTTTTGCCATTAGTTTGTGGCATCAAGAAATAGCCCTAAATGTCCAAATAAGGTCTGAAGACTATCAAGTAGAGCCTCCAAATAAGGTCACGAGAAGGTTTCTGTCAGATTGTATTGCATTGAAAACAATTCATCGTTTTAGGCTCTCATTTCCTATCAGATATTTGTAGGGTAAAAAATCCCAATATAATTTTTCATATGTAACATACTGAGTTGTTATTTTGAACGTTCGCATATATTTTATTATTTTTTAACCACCTCTGAAGTGCACACTTGATTACTATGCAATACACACTTTGAATGTATAGAACATTACCTACACTCAGACTATTCAATTTTTTAAAAGTTTAATAAACAACAGCAGTAAGGGATGGCATTCCTTTAATTTCATACATGCACCGGGACTGATAAGAGTTGCAACTTACATGCAGTGGCTGACCTGTTTATAAATAGTGGTTAAATTGTTAGTGCAGCGGCTAGATGGCAGAAATGGTAATGCTGTTGGGAAGGCTTCCCTGTTCTATATTGTTTCTGTACCACTGTGGCTCTGCCTTGGATCTAGTTGTTGCTCCCACCTCACCTCATTTCTTCTTCTCTCTTTCTTTCCTTTTTTCACCCCAAACAAACAAGGCTATTATCAGTGTTTTCCATTTTATAGTGCGTATTACTTTTTCCTGCTTGCACAAAATGGTGATCTGCGGTCGACTAGGATTCAAAGCCCATAAATTCCAGAAAATGCAGGTTTTTCATCCCCGCAGTAGACAACTCTACAAGGGAAACTCGTTGGGGTTAGGAGGCTTTAAGTATCCCAAAGTATTGACCTAAATGTAACAAATAATTAAACCTCAATCACGACCACGTAAAGAACGGATGAATGACCAAAGCTTTCTTGATAAAGGTTAAAAACGTAAGTAAAAATAACACAAAACAACAACGGTAGATCATTACAGATATTTCAGCACTTTCTCATTGTTAGATACATCACTTCTCTTATCTATTTTATAACAAATAAAAATTCTATGTTAGTTGACATGCAAAAGCGAACTAATGTCAATAATTGAGATGGTTAGCAGTGTAACATATTCTTAGCCTCTTTGCGTAACAACAAAATTGTAGTAAGCATCTTCCCCATACAGTTTCCTGGAAAAAAAAATAATAAAAAGCCATCATCAAAGGTGTAAATCTAGCAATAAAGTTAAAGCAGGGAACCTATGGCCGAAAAAAGTTCACAAAATGAATAAGCTCTGCATCGTAGATGCATGAATTTAAGTCAAAAAGTCACTCACGCAAGATCATGGAGATTCTCAGCTTTAATTACTGCCTTTCCCTCTGCTAGCTCAAGGCAAGAGTAGTGCATTATCATCTCTTTAAGAGTTTGCTTTGTGCTCTTTAGATCATTATCCCACAAAATACTCTGCCCAAAAATAGTCAAAAACCACCTTTAAATTTGCAGTAAGAAAAAGGAAAGGGAAAAATGAAACATATTGCTTTGAAAGAAGCAGGAGAAGATACCTTTCTAACATATGCTCTTTTCACATCTTCCCATGGTAATTTCCCTTTTGCTGAGAAAATAGAAGCATTCCATAAAGCACCTCTAGCAACCATTGCAGATGCAGCACCTGCAATTTTTCGGATCAAGTTTAGATCATCAAGCTACATTGCTTTATTTTAAATTCTCAAAATGAAAAGAAACATAATTACTCATTCAAAAGACCTGTGGAATCTCGAATTCGTCTAAAATCATCATACTAAAAAATGTCTCCATTAGCTATAACTGGAATTGATAATGCTGAGACAACATCAGCAATCTCATCCCATTTAGCAGGGTCCCTCGGTCTATCTTTTATCTTCCTGCACTTCATACCAAAATAAGGCAGAACAAACAGCGATTTAAAGATAATTTATAGAAGATGTTACATAGGATACTTGGCCACAGATACTAGTAGCAGATTTACTCTGTGTAGTTACATACTTCCATTAGACAGGAGCACATACAAGATTTACAGGCGATATGTTTAACATATTTACATCTATGCCCCTGTTAAGGAAGTAACTAATGCTGCCACCAACCCTTGCAAAAAGGAGCTTTCTCAGTACTCGCAATGAGATATACATACAACATGAATTCCATTTTTTTCACCCTCAAGGATTATCCAATTTCATTTTCAGAGAATAGAAATAACTTTTCCCTCTCCAATCTCCTGAATTTTTGTATAAAAATTTTCCCCTTCCCAGTTTACCTCTCAATCTACTAATTCACCTGCATTTATTGTAAGGAACTTGAAAAGGAGAAGTATTTGCATTATGCAAGTTTATATGCAATAATTGTCAGGTAAATGCGAGATACTACCAGCAAATGAAAATACATAACAGTTTTAGTACAGATGTAAAATGATTGAATTAATTCAGAAGTACCTTCCATGAACTCCTAAAGCAGACACGCCAGTCTTTTCGATTTTTCGTGCCAAGTCGACAGTCTGCTGTGGTGAGCCAAGGAGGCGGATTTTACAGGTAATTGTAGCATTTAGGTTTCTCTTTAGTGTAGTCAAAATCTACATGAAGACAGGAATTAGCAAGGAAAATAGTTTAAAGGTTTGTGATAAGAGATATCATTGTAAAATTTCAGAAGTACATCATGAATAAGTTCTGGTTTGGAAAGTAAAGCAGCACCCATTCCTCCGCTGAGAGAAAAGGACTTGGGGCAACCCGTGTTGATATCTATAGCCGCCACATCCTTGTACCTGAAAGTTACAATCATGTTATTATTATAAGCATAACCAACAATAAAGTATCGGAAAGTTTGACGCTGAAGGAGGTTACGTTCATACACTATTTCAGCAGCTCTAAGAGCTCGCACAGCATCTGATGTTCCCATCTGGAACACAACCCAATCTCTTTCAAGTGGGCAAGTTCTGAAAACAACAATGTCAGTTCCTCTCTCCACGAAATCAGTGCTCCCCAAAATCTCTGACCAATTTTGAGCCAAAAAAAAATTAGAAGAATTAGAAGGAATAAGGTATGAGTGTTTGAAGAGATGAGGACAAGAGAGTTTTTTAGTTTTTGAAAGCTCAAATACCAGATTATTCCATATCCTATGTAGCACGAACCCGGACACAAAAACAAGTGTGGATGTGACACAACACGACATGATAAGATGCATCATCCTCTATGCAATTTCTATTGGGACACAGTATCAGTGTCATCTCAGACACAGATACAAATACAATACATGTAGGACACAGACACACCATAATTCTTGATGTGTCCATGCTACACGGTCCATATCTAACAAACTAAAAAGAGACCTTTATGAAACAACATTTTCTGTGTCACAGGGTTCCAACTAGAAAGTGCATAATTGTTGATTATAAAAGTTGAGAAAATATACATGCAAGAAGCATGATTTATAATTTACTAATTTGAGGAGTTTTTGTATTTTATTTTCTTTTGACATCAAAAGAACAAACCTTACCATTTTCAAAGCGGTCACACTTTAAAAATTTATGATCTATAATCTCTTCCCCATAAGTTATGTCAGCACCATACTCAGCAGCAAGTAACCTAAATGGCAATGTTCCCAGCAAAGATTTTGCAGAAGTGATAAATGAAATGTACACAATATCGAATGACAAGGAAAAAGGCTATGCAAAAGGCAACAAGTAGCAGCAATGTTATATGCATCTAGAAGCTGTTCGCTATAATCAGAAAAGCCCTATGATTTATTTCGATGATTGTAGATGCTTAGCAGCTAGAATTTATAAATACCAATATTATCGAATTTCTGGGGCATTTGCTTGCCCATCAGTACTCAGATCTTCATAATTCTAATGCAATTTATGGGAAACTTTCATAAATGCATTCCAGCATAGTAATTCAACATGAACCATGAGGGAGAGAGACTGACCACCCGGACCATGGGAGCAAGGACAAGCTTGTTGGTGTAGTCCATGAACTTCCGTTGTTGCTTCTTCACAGTCCAGAAAGTGTGTTGCTTTGCTGCCAATTAAGCCAGATTACTGCAGTTTGGCCATAGTCAGTATCTTATTTAGTAATGCATGATTTGCATGCCATTTTAGTGAGGTCCTATGCTTGGATTAATAATGAGCAAATAAATGGAAAGTTGTTATGAGTGGTATTAATCAGAGTTTGGCCATCAGTACTTATGGGAAAAGCCTAAAATATAATGCAAAAATTTCTCATTCAAGTAGCAACAAAATCAAAGAATTTAGCAGAGAGGAGCCTATGTATAGTTTGAGCATAATGTTAGAGATAAAAGGGAAAGATAATGCAAATAAAAATCAACTCTGAACTGCAGTGTAATTGAGCAGGAGATAATTTCTAAAACCCACCAAACAAGGATCTCGAAAAAATGGTAAATTCTATAACCAGATATCATGAGGGAGAGAGAAAGAGAGAGGCAAAAAGGGTATTAAAAGGTGTGTTTTGTTTGTGGTTTTAATACGAATAATATGTAATTAGACTCAATCTAACGGAAACGAAAACGAATAACATCGAAGAATACTAAAATAAAGCTTCAATTACTTACTGAGGATGCAACTTCGAAATCTTCAGCAATTGGTGTGTGCGGAAGGAAACTGCCCACCACCATTACTAGGGTTTTTTTATGTCATCCCGTTGAAACGTGAGAGGGAACGACTCAAAAGAGAAAAGTTAGTCGTAATGGGCCGAATACTAGGCCCATTCAATTGTTTAAACCTGTGCATTATTTTGGGCCTAAATGGAGTTCTTTTTTTTTTTTTGTATTTGTTGAGAAAAGAATAGAGAGGGTGCAATTTAGGGGTGAAAACGGTGACCGTTTCGACCGTCCTTTCATTTCGTTTCATCCAAAACGAAACGAAACGGTTAAAGATTTTGGTTGCGTTTCAAAAATGAAACGGTTAACGAAAGCTTGAAACGGTTTCGTCCATGTGTATTTTTATGGTATTTTCGTGATTTCGACCGTTTCGTCCAAAACGAAACGGTTAACGCAAATGGTAGTCAATTTCGTTTTCAAAACGAAACGGTTAACGAAACTGACCGTTTTCATGGTCGTTTTAGACGTTATGTAGCCCTAGGACAATTAGCCTCAGAACATTAGATAAGGGTTACAATATTTCCAAAATTAATTTCTTGATAGCATACTGTAACGTTAGGATTTTCTCAACAGAGAGGCATATAGCGGTTGCCTCCTTTGGCTATAAATAGGCTTGCAAACCTTGTACAGAAATATCAGAATAATTGAATAAAGATTTTTACTCACTTATCATTTCTCTAAGTTCCGACGAGATTTATAATTTATATTTCTTTCAAGCATATGTAAAACAAAATCGAAGGTTGAAATAGAAAAGAAGACAACACGATAGAACGTTACATGGCCATATTTTAGAAACCTTGAATGGATTAAAATTTTCTTTTTGCACTTTGTTTTTTTTTTTTTTAATTTATGAAGAGTTATGGAAGTGTATATTAAGAACGATTGACAACGATTACTAGGTATAGCTCAGTTTACCTTATCGAAAAAAAAAAAAAAAAAAAAGGTATAGCTCAGTTTGTGATTGTAATTTTGATGGGTGCACCCAATTGAACATCTAATTAATGCTGAAATTGCCCAGAAGTAAACTTTGTGGTGACTGAAATCAGAATCTCTTGATGGCAAGTTCTGGTTAATATTAGGTTAAATCAAGACGGACGACTACCTGTGAATAAAAGACTAATGAATAAAGAATTGTTGTGCCCTTTTACCTAAAATAATCACGTCCTTTGCTAAGCTAGATCATGCGCAGAAACTTAGTGGAGTAGTTAAATATTTATTTATTTTTTTTTACCAAAAGTTCTCAACATCACCAGAAATCACCAGCACTTGAATCCTTTTTAATGCCCTTAAGGAGTTTTAGATGTTTTGTCTTTTATATTGTAAAATCAACTGAGTTAGTCGTGACATAATTCAACTGGGCTTTCAATACTCTTTAAATTTGTTGAAAGTTCCAATTTTGTAAAGACCACGGCATTCTAATTGCGATTCCAAGTCATTATCATAATTTTTTCAATTTCCAGTTGACATAACTTTATTTTCTTAGGTTAAGCACCGAGGACAGTGACGTCTTTTGTAAGAACATATAGTGGTGATATTTTTTTTTGCGAAGACTTACTCTTTAACTTGTCAAATATATTTAATTAATAAATATTTAAATAAGTGAAAGGTCGCACCTGAATTTTTCTTTTCTTATTTAGACAAGGGGTTAAAACCTCCCAATTTTTTTTTTCAAAATACAAATTTGAGGTTGCACACTTTGGGAGTTGAGAGATGTATATATATTCTATTAGCTCACGGCACTGACTTCTTACCCAGAAATATGTGGTCTAATTTGACTTGAAGCACATCTAGATGAGCCTCGTATTTCATTTCCATCTCTTTTTATTTCCCAGACAGATACGATTTTGGTTCACACAGAGGTCATCTAGCTTGTAACACAGTCACCTTTCAGTTTCAGGCTGGGTTACATTTTCTACAACATTGATTAATAATAGCAAAATCAACGCCCTGTGACCACAAAACCAAAATCTATTATTAGACGAATCTACGAGAAAAAGGAAGGTGTTAAAAGCAAGAGGTAGGAGGCTCAATCAACTTGCTGGGCGTCGGGCGAGCCATTTCACTCATTTGCTAAATATAAATAATTCTAGACTAAAATAAAACTTTTTTTTTTAAGAAATTGGCTAAAAAACCATTTGTCGACTACAATTTGGGTAGTTATATTATTATTTTATATATATGCCTTTTATTATGTTGACACTAAGATTTTGTATGACTGTTTAGATTTCGTTAAGAGAAATGGTAGAGCACTAAAAGCTATACTTAATCGTACAAAAAAGTTAACTAAAATATAAGAAAAAATAATTCAAGTCTAATCATGCTTATTTATTATTTATGGATGGATTTGAGCGGTGGCAACACGACAAGCAGCTGCCATTTGGTCGAAGCAATCAACAGAGGTTCATCTGTGCACTCTCCAACCCCTTTTTTTGGACCACTAAAGTACAGTTTTTATGCTATTTGGAGTATCTCATGAGGTAGTAAAAAGAAAATTCCATTTTTGACAGGTATCTATCAGCAAGCAAATTCATATAAGAAGCTGGTAAAAGATAATTATCGATCTTGTTATTGCCTTGGTTCCCACTACCGCAACGGACACGGAAATAATAATTTTTGTGTACGTTAACGTCTATAACTGTATTAATTTTCTATTGATACCGTTGACGTTTCGTTTATCAGAACATTAACAAATTTTTTGACGTTTTTGTTAAGAATTCGAGCGTTTGCGCAGCGGAAGTTAGATTTCAGGTTCGAGGAGGTACGATCCAAGTGCAACTGCACAAGAACCGTGCCCTTTAGGGCTAGTTAGCACGAGAATCTCAGTACAAATTAATCACACAAATAGATACAAGAGACACGAGAATTTAACGAGGTTCAGCACCAACTTGGTTCCTATGTCCTCCACACACACGCACACTTTTTCTTTTATTATCTGTTAATGTCTGAGATACATTGTAAGAGGAAGAAGAAGAATATTAAATAGGAAACTATCCTACAGAGACACACATCTCTTTTCAATTTTTCTCCATTATTTTCTTCTTTTTGTTTCTCTTTTTTCTATATTTTCATATCTTTACATAAGGAAAGTACAACCCCATACAGGGATAATATCTCTAGACGTGCCAGCAGTAGTTACCATCATTGGAACGCCTAGAACCTTCCTTTCTTGCAAGATACGCGTCCATTCTGGATACCATTCGGCTGGACCCCAGCCGAACACAGGGCCGAATGTCCCTCTTCTGATCACGTGTGGCAACACACATCACCACACTTCATGTTTTAACACTCCCCCTCAAGTTATACAATTTGTCATGACAACTTGCCAATTTTGTTTTAATATTTTGTGCCACGCATTTGATCAATAACTTGATCTTCTGCAGCACTTTCTCACACTCCCCCTCAAGTGGACATGTACTGACTTGTCATGTCTCACTTGCATGGAGTGCTGCACACCGGTACACACCATCTTCTAAGGCACACACCTTTTGTCTTTATTGGCACACACATGCCATCAAGTTCTTGTTTCACACTTTCCATGAGTTGCACATACAACAACGGCACACACCGTCACATGGATCAAATTCTTCTCTTGGCACGAGTCACACATCTTGTGCTAAACCCTAGCGTCTTGCATCAAACCATCTTGCCCGGTCTGTGCCCTCCTAGCTCGCCCCGTGCACCATAGACAAGTAATCTTTCATCTCAAGCCATCTTCACAATTCATACCATCACACATTCACACATGAGAGATATTATTTTACTAACCTTATTCTAAGTATATTACTCTTGACTCATATCCTCTCGCATCACGTCTCCAACTTCTCCTTTTAATGGTTTCAAATCCTTTGACCTGTCACATGTTAGACTTGAGTATCCTTGCTTGATTTGCACATGACTTGATCTTTACCTTCTTGGCCATCTTGTAGAATTCATTGCATGACACGATATTCACTCGACTCGAGCACACTTGTGCTCCACCCGAGTATTTCTTGAGTCTATCTTTGTTACTTGGATTAATTTCTAAGTCTTGACTCGTCTTGACCACTTAACCCAACCTGGACCATATGACATTACTAGAGCTTCTTGTCTCCATTGATCCTCATGCTTATTCACTTGATATCCATCTTGGACACCAAATATTTCTCTCACTTCAACTCTTCCCCTGAGAGGGATATTTGGTGGCTTGCATATTTGATTAATTCTTAACTTCACATGCCCTCGACTTGAAGACTTTCAACTCCCCAACTTGAAGAGTCTTTCAGACCTACCTTGGGCCTTTCTTTTTGACCCGCCATGGGCCACAACTTGATTAATATCAAAGATCTCTCTCAATTTGCTCTCCTCCTGAGAGAGATATTTGGTTACACATGAAAACACACTTGTCTTGACCGGATTAGGGCCACCTTGTTGGACCCGACTTGGGTCCTCTTATCTGACCAGATCTGGACCATATTCATGACCCGTCTTAAGCCTTCTCCTTCAATCCAACTTGGACCACATTCGTTGCTTCAAAACAGACCACTTTAACACCCATTCGGTCGAACACCCAGCCGAATGGACCTATCATGGACTATTTGACATGTTCTGGGTTTCCAGTTTGGACCCGACTCGAGCCACAACCAATAATTACGACCAATTAACATGAGGCAAACTATTTGGCCTACCATTCGGCTGACCATTCGGCCAAACATACAGCCGAACAAGCCTTAAATCCAACTAGGATTACCTTGTTGACTCGACTTGAGCCTTCAATTTGGCCCGACTTGATTCACCTCGATGTTTTTACTTTGGTCATATCATCTATTGTCGTATTTTTTCATACCCAACCCATACAACCAACCATGCAACAAAATCAAGTCTAAACAATCCACAACAAATTTATTTACTCTGGATAAACTATGGTCACACAACCAACCAATATCTAATCACCTTGTTGATTCAATTTTCCAGAAAAAAACAAATAAGATACCTTATTTTTATTGTGGCTAGACAGATCTCCTTCTTTATGGTAGATTTGGGCTCCAATCACCGCTCACAGGTTGCACAACCCAAGCGGTACCTCCGTGACAACTTTATGTGATTCAGCAGCACCTTAAATCACCAGGGACGCGACCGTTCTGGATCCCGTTCGGCCGAACACACAGCCGAATGCCCCTTTTCTGGTCCTGTTTGGCCGCACACACAGCCAAAAATCTCTGTTCTTGATCATGTACGGTCGTACACACAGCCGAACAGTCTGTTTTCAATAGTTCATGTCATTGCTCGTGCTCCAAAGTCGATGTAGAAAGCCACTCGAACGGTTGTCTATCTCCATACACCCATTTTTGGTTGAAGAAACACCCGCCTTGCACGTGCTTCGAGTCGTTGTTTGCCTTCTATCGCCTCCGTTTTGTTCTCTCATCTCTGAACCACGCTCTGATACCATGTTACGAATTCGAGTGTCTACGCAGCGGAAGTTAGATTTCAGGTTCGAGGAGGCACGATCCAAGTGCAACTGCACAAGAACCGTACCCCTTAGGGCTAGTCAGCACGAGGATCTCAGTACAAATTAATCACACAAATAGATACAAGAGACACGAGAATTTAACGAGGTTCAGCACCAACTTGGTTCCTATGTCCTCCACACACACACACACTTTTTCTTTTATTATCTGTTAATGTTTGAGATACATTGTAAGAGGAAGAAGAAGAATATTAAATAGGAAACTATCCTACAGAGACACACATCTCTTTCCAATTTTTCTCCATTATTTCCTTCCTTTTGTTTCTCTTTTTTCTATATTTTCATATCTTTACATAAGAAAAGTACAACCCCATACAGGGATAACATCCCTAGACGTGCCAGTAGTAGTTACCATCCTTGGAACGCCTAGAACCTTCCTTTCTTGCAAGATACGCGCCCATTCTGGATACCATTCGGCTGGACCCCAGCCGAACACAGGGCCGAATGTCCCTCTTCTGATCACGTGTGGCAACACACATCACCACAATTCATGTTTTAACACTCCCCCTCAAGTTATACAATTTGTCATGACAACTTGCCAATTTTGTTTTAATATTTTGTGCCACGCGTTCGATCAATAACTTGATCTTCTGCAGCACTTTCTCATAGTTTTTCGTTCGTTAAAAATATTAAATTTTGTTATCATTTGAAATGGCATTGATTTTCTATGTTGACAACTCAAATCATAATATAAAAGCTACACACAATATGTCCAAAATTTTATAAATTCATAACATAAGCTATAACATAACATAAGAATTTCATTTCATAAGTTCACAACACAAATCACAAATTAATCTAAGTGTTACATTTCACGAATCACAAGTTCACAACACAACCTTACAAATCCAAGTAAAAAATCTCACAACAAAATTCTACAAATCTAAGTCACAAGATGATTAATTCATAGTCCCAGCCAAAATCCTAAATGAAGCTCAAAACATAGAACTACCAAATAAGATGATTAACTCATAGTCCTAGCAACAAGCTCAACCTAGTCCCAAGCCATTTTCTCAAGTACCTTTCTCACCCATTAATTGACTAAAAATAAAAACTTACTATCAAGCTAATAAAATACATAGGTCATCATTGAAGAATATCAGCTTGAGACTAAGGAGCCCAAGAACTAAAAATTCCAGTTTTCATCTTACAACTACTTGATCTTATTGACAACTAACAAGCAACAACTTACACTACTTGATCTCACTAACAAACATCAAGTTGTCACGACACAGAATGGTAAAAGTCAACAAGCACAAAATAAGAATTACCACTGACATTGTGACTTGAAAGTCTCTTACAAGCAATATCATGCTTGACTGTCACAAATTGTACCATCTGATGTCACTTCGACACTAGTCCATAATGGAGCACCAACTTCTTCATCATTATCTACAAAACAAAACCTCATGCAAATAATTTTGCTTAATTACTAATTAAGTACCAACTATTGAAGCTGCCAAGTATAACAAAAAAGATTGGAGATTATCAATCACTTTAACACGCAATCAGTTCTGATTTCCAAACACAGATGAGAGCTTCTATGCTCTCATCATTCAAAGAATTATTCCTAGAAAAAACGTCTCTTACTAGCTCTTCCTAGCTATTTGGGTGAGCTTGTTATTCCGGAAGAGTACTTCTTCTGAACCGAAAATGACCCTTCTTCCTTGCAATCCAAACATTCCAAAATGGTGCAATTCGGCCAACGAAATAACGCAGGCCAACGGAACGTAATTGGACTGTTTCATTTACATGTCGTTTGTCTGAACGAAACTGGACTCCATTTCGTTACTGTTTCGCATGGTTTAACGTGCGAAACGGTACGGTATTGACACCCCGCAACGCCCTACCCCAAAAAAGAAAAAAAAGATAATAATACACAAAGAGAAAAGAAGGAAATATTGAGCTAATGTATATCTTTCTTTTCCTCTTTGTATAACCTCCCATATTATTATTTCGTGTAAGTTCTCCTTTTGGACAGAAATAGCCTACCGGTTTCTAATGTAGTAATGTTAAATAAACATTTCAGATAGGAAACAAACAAACGAAGAAAATGAAAAAAAATGTTTTAAATAACTTAAACAGATAATTTTTTTTTGACTGAAACAAGTATTTCAAATAACAAGTGGCTCCCATGAAATATTTTCAATACAAGTATTCAGTGTACGTTGCCACAGCAACTGACCTTCCCCAGCTAAGTTTAGGACTTCTTTTTAATTTGCATCTCACAGAAGTCCTTTTCGAACAGAACCTTTTGGAAAATTTGTTTATGTTTGAAAGTAAAAACCTTTGAAATTTAGAGATAGCGAAGTCTGCTCATCCACATACTTCATGTGGCCTCGAAGCAGTTTGAAATAACAATATTATAAGTTCGTTCTAGAGTTGAGTGCAGATTGTAGCAACTGATTACTGAATAAGGATTTTTTGTTTTTTGCGCCAACTCTGACGACGTACGGTTCTCTGATGTGTTTGGTGTGTGAGATTCTAAAGATGTGAAAAATTTATAGTTGATTAACCTTCTTTTTAATTTCTTCTCAAAGCCTTATAATTGTGCCTTCTTTAGTATGATATGTAGCTGAGATTATAAAGAAACTTTTCATGGGTAATAAATTTTCACCAAATTAAAGTGAGATGTGTCATGGTGCAGTCATGGTCCCTTTACTGGTTCCTGAACTGGCACAATTATTAACCACCGTTTGGATCAGTAATTAATTCTGTTCCACCGGCCTTCAATAGACACTTTGAAATTTCAGTTCCAATCAAAAGTTCAACAGAATGGACCACAAAAACAATAAATATTCAATAAAAACAAATGAGATTACTGAGACCTCTTAGGCTTTGACTTACTTCCCTTATTTCTTGCCATAAAATTACTAAAATGTTTAACTTATTTGACCTGTATACTGGATTATTATTCAGGAAAAGAGGACTTGAGGATTAACAAGGCAAACCTTTTACTTTTCAACTAACCTAATCTTCAGGAATGAAGATAAGGTAGATGTTTTCTTTTAATTAATTATAAATTAAACAATTCTCCTTTTGTCCTCCAACTTAATTTTTTTTTGGAAACAAGAGTTGAGAATAATTTCTCTCGCATGCAAGGAGCCGAGGACAATAAAATCTTAACAAGAGAACTGCATAATTTATTTGGAAGATTTGTTGTCACAAACTTAGTGGATTAATATACGTCATGAGAGCTACATCTAATTAATCAAAAGGTCTAAAGATCAACACACCAAATTGACTATCAATTTTTTTTTTTTTTTTTAAAGATGATGATTTAGATTGATATCATGCGCGCAAAGTGAACATTTAGACTGACCAATTTTTTATGTGATTTCTATTAGGTCTGACTGTCTGTTTAATTTTATTTAATAAAACTTTTAGTAGGTTTTTGGACTTTTCCTTACAATATGAGTATATTCTAATGCCATAATTGTACTAAAACAGAATATTAAGTTAATTTAAGTAACTACAAATTTTACTAAAAATAAAGATCGATACATCATTATCGATCTTGTGCTAAATGAACATAAATAAGTGTAAAATTTCAAAAATGCATCAAACATGACGGAGATTAAGATAAACTAGTTATAGTATTGCGTTTCGCTATGAATGTTGGACCAAAGTTAGTATTTTGATTATTTTTTATTTTTTTGCAAAAAATATTGGCCTTTTGAAATTTCACGTCTCAAAATATCAAAAATAACATCAAAGTAATTTAAAATTCTGAACAAAATTTTAGAAATCTAAAATACAAAAGATATATCATTGAATTTAAGTGAAATTTTGTAAGAATATCCATAAAATTAATAAAAAAAATGATCAATACCAAAAATTATATCACTTGATTCTTGCAGCTTATGCCAATAAATATAATGTATAGAAAATTTATTGATATAATGTAATTATAATTAATAATAGCCCTATCATGATGTATTAAGCAAAACTTGCAATAGTTTATATGTACTGGAAAAGAGCATAATATATAATAATTTATTTTGCCCTGAATAATATATAACTATTTTCAAAACATATTCAAATGTACAAAATATAAAGTTGCAATAGCTTATAGCATGATATATTCATATAAACTATTCGGAGCCATATAATAATTATTTTCAAATTGAAAACATATTCAATTTTAATTTGGATGGCATATTATATTTTGTACAGAAAAAAATGGATGGCCAAGATGAATCGGGGGTACTGTACGTAGAAAACCCCTCGGAAATTCGGAATTGTACTTTATATATATGTACTGGAAAAGTGCATAATATATAATAATTTTTTTGCCCTAAATAATATATAACTATTTTCGAAACTTATTCAAATGTACAAAATATAAAGTTGCAATAGTTTACAGCATAATATATTCATATAAACTATTCGAAGCTATATAATAACTATTTTCAAATTGAAAACATATTCAATTTCACATTTGGATGGCATATTATATTTTGTACTTCAAACTTCAGAGCATGATTTTAGATATTTAATTAAACAACTTTACAAATAGTTACTCGACTTTCCTGTAATTAAAATTAAAAAAATTATTCCTTATAATAGGAAGGACAACGCTTCCCATGTGGCCCAACTTTTCTTATGGGTATTAATTGTATCCACTGCAACTGTTGTCTAAGCAATTTTGTGTAGTGGTTGATAAATTAACTGTATGTTGGCCCTCTATACTCAAGTTATGGTTTAAAATATGCAGAAAATCTGATAAGCACGGGCACCCACCACGTGATCGGCAAGATTAAAATTCTTTTGATTTGTTGTGCCCTCGTTTGTGTTGCAAGACAGAATAGCCTTCATACAAGTATAACCGGACCTCACAATTGGCTACAACCATACAAAAAATAAACCAAATTGAAGTGGGAATGAATGGATCAGATTCAATCTATCACGTGAAGAGAAAAAAAATGGACGGCTAAGATGACTCTTGGGTGGGGGTTGTGTTACTGTAGAAACTCCCCCGGAATTGTATATATGTATGATGTATGATTATGATTATCCGAATCCATTGTTCAAATTTGTAGAATTTTTATAAAGAAAAATTTTATTACGAAAATTCTTTTGTTATACTTATACTGACTATAATTTACAACAAGTTAATGGGATTCTCCCAGTACAATTATAAGTGTTTGGTTGTATATCTTTCCTTATTTTATATATTTGGGTAACATATGTTATTATTATATAGTAACAATGAGCACATACTTAATCCTCCTTTAGATAATGTTAGTAGTTTAAAATGATTATATTCATGCATTGATATGAAAAATTGTTTATTCCAGGAATCTACTTTTCATCCTTTTGTAAGAACTACATGCATGGGTACACCCATGTAGACATTCATCAAAGAACCTTGTATTTTATACTATTAATAAAAAATAAATTAAAATTAGAGGCGCTAACCTCTCATAGAAACACCTGTATATATCCAAGTTTTTGACAGGGCCTCACTTCAATTTTCCCCTTCCTTTAAATAGCTTGAGGTCTCCCTCTCTCTCCCTCCCTGTAACAATTTCTTGATTTATTTCTTCCTCATAACCATCCAACCATGGTTATGATGGGCCACCGATTTGAGAAACTAGTAGGCGGCCTGAAATCTAAGCTTAGATCTATCAAGGGTAAAAAGCATAGCAACATCCAAGATTATGACAAAATTGACAAAACCGAGAGCATGCGTGTCGAAATTAGAAGCCGGAGAGCTCAGAAGCTTATCGCCAAGAATCTGGTGTTAGCCGATACGGTAGCTCGCAAGCGCTTCCCTTTCTGATGTTTAGCTAACATCAAAGTATATATTTTGTGATTAGTTTTACTGTGGCATCAATTTGATGCCACTCAGATGTTTGTATCAACAAATGATCGATGCTGTAATTTCGTAACCATGATTATCTTAAAGTTTGCATCCGCATATGGCAACAAGTAAGATGATCATTTTTTTCTGAAGTATATAATATGTACACTTATGTTGTTATGCGAAAGAAATTATAATGATGATGTAATTCCGTTACCATGATTTTCTTTATGTGAATTGAATCAACTTGAATTAGCGATATATTACTCGCTCACTCCAGATCAATTTTACTTTTTTCGGTGTTGAAATGCCTTTTTTATATACCATACAATCAGTTGATCGATAATTTATTCTATGATTACGGAGAGCTTTTCTTAATTTAGTCGTAGCATTATCCTTTTGTACTGTCTTTAAATATTTATGCAATTTGTTTTTTTTTTCGGCCAACATAAATATGTGAATCTCAAACACCAACTTTTGTTAAATTTTGTGCGCTAGGCTTTGGGCTACGACAAGTCGACAACCTTTTTCTAAGACGTGCATTTATGTACTTATATAAGAATGTTATATTTGTATATTTTTAGTTGGTGTTCTGGACTTTTAGTCCGCCACAATTTCTTTGTTAGAAAGCAAGAAACAAAAAATAAGAAACAAGGTGTCCTGAAATTGTACGGAGGAAGTTGCATTCATTTTTTATTTGTTATTGCATAATATTGCGCAATACTTGGAGCCCAATACAATTCCGTTGAAAAAACTGTCACATGCTTTGTTGTTGAGATTATAGTGGACTTTAGAGGTAACAACAATCATTTGGGTAATAGGACAAAAGAAATCAATGTTTTACTAAAACTTGTACGGAAGAGTTTGCGTTCATTTTCGAGTTTGTTATTGTATAATAATACAAACATGTATATGCTATTCACTTATTAATTTTGGAACACTTAACACACGACTCTCTTCCAATCAAATACTGGTCCACTTGATTTTCTGACAATTAGTTAGCTCGTATGGTGCTATCACTGAGCACAAATTAATAGATATTCCTTTCAAAGGTGAAATAAAAAAAAGCGTTCTATTACAGGACTTACATCACCAAACTTTGAACGGGGTCACCGATTAACCTTTGTGTCTTAATTAATTGTGCCTCATTCATTGCACATGGGTACATTTTCATACTATATATTTTCGTTTTTTTTATTATTTTTGATGGTCTATCGGCGACTTCCTTCCGCTCTTATTAAAAAAACAATGAGAATGGACGATTTGAATCAAAGTTTAGGAATTTCTCTATATAACAATTAACAAATCTTATCTTAATTCGGTATAAAACTTCACTGTGACTCTGTGAGCGCACAGTAATACAGTATGATACATTCATACATATTTCGAAATTGATGATGAAATTAGGCCGAGTTCTTATTGATTCTCTCTTTTGGGCCGTACTTTCAATTTGCTCTTTCTGGGTCCCAACTGAGTTTCTTACATGATCTTTTTTTCAGTTTTCTTGAATCAAATTATATATTGTTTTTTCAGAAGAATTGACAGCGGATGTCAATTTGATAAAATTATATATTGTTGAGCGTGATGTTGGATCAATCTTCAAAGAGAGAACTTGTTTAGTTCTGTTTTTGTTTTGCCTTCTCTATTTGTGTCAAAACATATATTAGAGAACATTTTCATTCGATTGTTAAGTACCATACAAGTTTACAACACATCTAACAAATCTCCAAACATATCCTCCATTCTTCAACAAGAACACGGACAGAAAAGGAAAAAGGGAAAAAAAAAGAATTATGCTTTATTTGTCTGTACTGTGGCCCCACAGAAAGTCTTGAGAGAATTCTCAGCTCTAAGCCCTTCTGGAGAGTACTTGAACTTCAAGTATTTGTTAACATCAAATGGATTGAATTGCAAAGGGTGATTTTCATCGACAATATCTTGTGGAGGCTGGATTAGATAACCTTCTTTTGGGAAACAGCTAAACAGAACTGAGTATCTCTTCTGATTGACTGATACACGGTGGATTGGTGCATGATATCTTCCATTTGTCAGGACCTGGCAATTACCAATTTGATACAAATTATTATTTTTAAGAAATGAGCTGGACTACCGGTTTAGTACCTGATAAATTGTAGTATTTTGTTGTTCATTTTCTTTTAAGATCATGATGGTGAAAAAATAGCTAGACAGATGAACAGGGTAAACGGGCGTATCTTCAGAATTCATAGTTCGAGCAATATTTGGACCTTGCATATTAGTATGTTATCCCTAAAACCATTTTGAAATAATGCTAATCTTGACTTTTTCTACCAAATTTTCTTATTTTCTAAACAAAGAAAAAACATATTTAGTATATATACTCACCGTCATTGCTTCACCAAGCATAACTGTGAAAGTGTCTGGAGAAGGAACTACACGGAGCCATTCTTCATCTTTGGTGCGAACTTCCAAGCCTTCGACCCCGTTCTGACGAACTATTGTAATCAAGTTTGGGTCGACATGCACTGGCAAAGAAACTTTAGTCTCCTCTATTGGAAGACCACCATAGTTTGAGAGACGCACTCCATAAATTAGTTTTTCAAGGTGAGAGTTTAAGTATTTTTCAATGCCCAGAAACTGAAATATCAACATCTCAACCATTTGTTCCAGATTGCGGACGTGTTGTGCATATGTTGTAACTGTATTGCTGGCAAAAATTCTTTTATGTCAATCATAATAATTTTGTGTTTTCCCTCATTTCGCATCTCTACATTAGCAGTACATAAACTTTATAGCTTCATGTGATCTTGTCACTTATATTACAATTCAGAGCACTCTCTAAAAATCATTAGATTTCTGTGGTACCGGTAATCTAATGGTGCATTCTTACTAAAGAAGTAAATAATTCAGTATATACAGCAGAATCCAGAACCCTATAACTGTACAGGTACTGGTAATCTAATGGTACCAGTGCATTTTTACTATCAATACTTTAATTGGAAACAAAAATTTTGGATACTTGACACCCAAGAATTGAATATTGTGTAAGTTAATTTAGGGGGACATAGTTTCTGTATCCAATTGACTTCATACCACCACCAAAATTTAGATCTACAAGCTTCTCATAATTTTTGTAATAAAGAATCCTGAAACTCCCCATACCCAAGTCTTGTAATATTGCATCATATTAAAATTAAATCAGCTCTACTAACTTCTAACTCCAACATACTACATACTGAAATAATGTTCAATTCTTACCAGAATTTTTGGTTCTTTTCTGGCCAGAGCAATCGAGCGAAGTTCTCAACACTCTCCGGATTTGGAGCATCCTGAATCCGAAGACTCTCATACTCCACATCAGTGATCTGCCCGATGTAACCCAAATAAACATTTGACTTATTCATCTGCTTTGTCTCCAGTGGCAGTGCAAACAACTCCGGCATGATTGATTGGAACAATGCCTCATTGACCTCTGGCCTAACCAACCCGTATACCGCGTCGAAACAGCCGTAAGTCTCGAATGCGGCCATGACTTCGGTTCGGGCTTGGTCCCATTTGGATCCAAATGGTTGGTTCAGATCCAACCCGTTGAAATTAATTGTAGGAAGTTGGGGTTGTTGAGAACCCATTAGCTTGCCCTTTTCCTTTGATCTGGGTTGGTTTGACGTAGAGTGTTCTTTGCTTGCTGAGGTCTTTCTCTAGCACTACCTTGTAATGAATGTAAAGGGTGGGGAAGGGACTGAGTTCTTAACTTGCAATATCTGGAGAAGAGGAGGAAGGAAGTGTTTTGGTGCAATCGAGGAAGGAAGGGTTTTGACTTTCGAGGGCAGTCGCAAGAGATCCCAATTCCCTGAACAGGCGGAACTTCGCTTTGAAGAGAGAGAGAAAAGTGAGAGAGGCGACAGAGAGCGAAGGCCGACACGCCGGAATACGGCCTTGCAGTAAGCCGACACCTCGCACTGCGGCTTTATGGTAAGCCGACACGCCACGACGCGGCTTTTCACTAAGCCGAATCCCCGCACTGCGGCCTTGTCTAAGACGACACGTCGGGACGCGGCCTTATACTAAGCCGACATCCCGCCCTGCGTCCTAGCTGTAAGCCGACACGTCGGGACGCGGCCTAGTGCTAAGCCGACATCCCGCCCTGCGTCCTACCTGTAAGCCGACACCCCGCGACGCGGCCTTATAGTAAGCCGACACCCCGCACTGCGGCTTTCCTCCAAGACGACACGCCGCGACGCGGCCTTCTAGTAAGCCGACACCCCGCACTGCGGCCTTCCTCCAAGACGACACGCCGCGACGCGGCCTTCTAGTAAGCCGACACCCCGCACTGCGGCCTTCCTCCAAGACGACACGCCGCGACGCGGCCTTCTAGTAAGCCGACACCCCGCACTGCGGCCTTCCTCCAAGCCGACACGCCGCGACGCGGTCTACTAAGACGACACCCTGCGACGCGGCCTTGCGCTGAAACCCCTTTTTCTCCAGTCTACAGCCCATTCTTGAAATTACAAACATCTCATGGTAATGGGCTTTTTTTTGTCAGCCCACGAGGTTATCTTCATTTCCGCCGAATTTTGCACAAAGGAAAAGAGAGAGATTCAAAAAGAAGATCGACAGGAGTCGAGCTCAAACCTCCCCTCCCGCCTCTTCCACTCTCCTGCGCTTAATTAATCCTTGTTTCATTCCCAACTTCCAAAGGCGAGTCCGATCCATCAGACCATCACCAGTGACCAGTTTCTTTCGATCTAGGGTTTCGTCGCCGTTTCTTGAATTAGATCTCGCACTTCGCGAATCCCGCCTCAGGTCAAGGTCAGACTTTCTCAAAGTTTATTATCTTCAATCGCTAGGTTGTGTCATCGACTGCTATTTACTTGCCCTTCTCTTATTTTGCCTTTTACTTTTTCTGTGGCGAGCTTTGGTTGGTTTGGGAGTTTCAATCACACTACACAAGGAACTGGCTGCTTTATGCCGAAGCTAAAGAGCTGATGCATTTATCCTAATATCAATTCATCGAGAAACCTACCATTTTGTGCTCAAAATGGTTTTAAGACGTTAAAATAATCCTGATTGACTGACAATTCTAGTGCCCAAACTTAATTCCAACATAGTCGTGTATGTTTGTCGCTCTTTGGTATAAAATGCATTTCAAGCCAATGAATTTAATTTCATCCTGTTACCTTTACATCCTCCTAAAATTCAATTATTGTTGTTGTCAGCATTCTTGTCTATATTTTTGAGTGGAAGTCCATATGCAGATCTCCTAATTTGGACCACAACACAAATTGGAAAATTTAAACAATTCCTCTCATGGCTTGTCTCAGCTTGTAGCTAAAATACTATCAAATGGACAAGAAAAAATTGCAAAACCCAAAGCAAGGGTTCTCAATCTTTATCTTCTTCCAGTTCTCTCTATCCTAGTATTTTTTTCTTAGGTTAAAATCATTGCTCTCTTTCAGGGAATCGAATGGATTTGATCAACGGAATGGAATCGGTTGTGGCTTCGGTTAGCGGCTATCATGGCAGCCTCAGGTTCAAACTTATCAAGCTAATCTCTCACACTGGCGCAAATTATGTGGGAACAATGAACAAATCAACAACTCATCTGGTAAGATTAATTAATAACTTCACATCAGCCCTATGGAATGTAACTAAATTTAACAGAAGATATGGTCTCGATTGCTGTTTCTCCTTTAGTAGGTATGCTGGAGGTTGGAAGGAAAGAAATATGAATTTGCCAGGGACATGGGAGCACAAATTGTTAGCCACCGCTGGTTCGAAGAATGTTTAAAGGCTGGAAAGAGACTTCCTGAGGGACCATATGCCATGGAAAGGTACTTTGAGTTCAATGCCGTGCATCAAATTCATAGTTTCTTTTTTCCTTTTATCAATTATTAATGATGTTAGTTACGTTTCTGATTTATTTAGAATAACAAAAGCTTCTTTTAGCATTAATAAGAAGAAGAAAATTTTTAACTTACTGATGTCTTCTTCTTTTGCATATTGGAGCTGCAAGCTACTTAGGGTTACTTCTGATGAACAAATAAATATTGCTAGTCTCATTGTTTTAGTAATATTTGATCCCTGTAGTTTACTACCTGCTTTAGGACTCTCTGATCAGTCTCAGAAAAAAAGATAGCTATATTATTAAGTTTACTCTCAGTCTGGAGTCTGAACAGCTATTGATAACTTGGTTCATGCATTAATAATTGCTTGTTTTACTCATGTATAACTATTTATTGTTTTGATGAGTCAAGAACCATTTTTCTTATGTGCTCATACTTTTCCTTTTTTTTACTGATACTGTTTGGAATGATGTGTTTTGTTTACTTTAGGCTAGGTGTAATATTAACCAGTTTTCTTATAGTAATTGTCTTTTGTTTTTTCTCCTTCTGTTTGTAGTGGAGAAGAGGCAGGACCAATTTCATGGGAAATTCCAGCAGCATATGACCAGAATAAGCAAGCAGTAGATATGGAAAATACTGTTTTATCTGATTGTTCCAATTTTGTTAGTTCTAATGGAAAAGTCAAGACCAATAAAAGGAGCTCTAATGGCTGGTGCTCAAGTAACTCAAATTGGACCTGCTCTCTTCTTTCAGAGGAGGTATGAACTTTTCATTTCCTTAACCCTGGTACTGATTTGTTTTACCTTCCCTGAATACTAAGTTCACTAGCCTTTCCTCTTGAGTGAATTTTAAATACCCAAAAATTGAATAGTCAGAATTTATTAGTGATATTCTGTATACAGAAATTCTAAGCACTTTCTCAAGTTACGGCAAAATCTACATTCCAGTTGAAGAAGAGCCCAGTACACAATTTAAACTTTTAGGACTTTAAAATCATGTGGTGGTAATGAAATTATTAATGATCTTACTTATCACCTTGCACTTGTTTAGCAACTTATAGGTCTTCGTCTTTTCTAATTATAATTGATACTTTGTTCAATTCTTCAGAGAGATTTCAATACCTTGAAATGTGAGAAACTTGTGAAGAAAGGAAAATTTTCAGATTTTAGGAGCAGGACAAAAGATAAGAACATTCTTCAAACTCAGTACAACACTCCTGAACTATCGGTAAAATTCTCTACTTGAATTAAGGCAATAATATTGAGTCTAACTTCAAACTATATATAAGTAACAAGAGCGGCATTCATATTTGTATTCCCACAGAAAATAATTCAATATGTATTGAGTTGCGCATTTATTTCCAATGCTAGCAACATTCATCATTCATTTCTTCATTATGCTGTAGCTATCTGAAGGGTTGAACGAGTCAAAATACCCTTCAATTTGGTACCAATCGAGGCATCAGACTAGCATGCATGATTTTATTCAGGAAAACAATACTTCCAAGCAACCCAAAAGAAGCCGCCGTCTTGTGAAAATGGAATCAAAGAGCGAAGGGAATGGCCATCTCACTACAAATTCCAATTTGGAAAGGGTCGAGCATCCTGAGGGCAATAGATTATTTGAAAATTGTGAAGACCTTTCTGGTGATGCTTCGGTTGATATCTCTGCTGAAAGTAAAGAAAGAGATCAGGTGTCACTCAATAAGCAGAAACAATTGGTGCTTTCCTGTGTGATATGTTGGACAGATTTCTGTTCTATGAGGGGTGTGTTGCCCTGTGGGCATCGGTTTTGTTATTCCTGCATCGAAGATTGGGCAAATCGTTTGGTCAGTTAGCTTTCTGTTTATTTATTGTTTTCAGTGTTATTGTTGTTGTTAAAGTCTGAATTAATTGGAAAATCTAAGAAGCAACCCAAACTTTTGGTTAAAATTGAAACATTTGGTTAGTAGTAAGACCCATTGAAGTCTTATGTTATATATGATAAGCTTTTGAAGCAGGGATATACAAATAAATTGCATGTTATGGTTCCTGTCTTTATCTAAAAAATGGCTACAAATTTCAGTATTGTATTAATAAAATATCAGTTCCAAGTTTTGACTAAAAAGATCCAATGTCGGCCTTTATAGTGCCCCAATCACACCCTTGTTTCTTTCATTGACAGTTGATGATTCAAAAACCAAACTACAAACAAGAAAATCTAACTGTAATAAATTGGGATTCATTGGGATTTCATACTATAAAGGTGAAGAAAACATGGGAATGTTGGGATGCTGAAAAGCCAGGCATGCGATCACTCTGTAATAAATTGCCTATAACATAGAGTGTTAAGGGCCTTTCATTTTGTTTTGATTTTGAATATTATATTTGATCATATTAATTTATGCTAACAAATTTGAATGCTTTATCTATATATTTTTCCATTATTATTTGCACAAGTTATTCTGCTTAAATCTAATAAAAGTCCGTGTTCCAGGTTTCTGGTGGCAAGTCCACTACATGCCCTCTATGCAAAGCTTTGTTCACTAAAATCACAAAAGTTGAGGAGGTTGATACATCAGACCAGAAGATCTACTCTCAGACCATTCCTTCTGGTTCTTTGAGTACTGAAATATTGGTCTCAGCAGTTGCTGGCAACCATAACTTTAACACATTGGTGAGGCCTATTTCAAAATTTACCTTATATAAATTCTGTAATTCTTTACCATAAAGTTTGGTTGCTGATTCCTTTGTTTCTTCTCTTTTATCCTTTTTTCAAACCTGAAGGATGAAGAGGAGTTTTGTTATGCATGCCACAACCGTGAGCCCCAGGACCTGCTATTGAGTTGCCAGACATGTCATTCAAAATGGGTGCATTCTTACTGTCTAGACCCACCTCAAGATCCTTGGACTTGTATTGATTGCCTGAATCTCAGAATGCTGTATCCCCACTTCCACTAGCTTAGCAAAACTTGTCAATCAAATAGTTCCCTGAATACCTACGCACTTAATCACACAGTAATCTCATTCATGTCTTGTAAATTACTTCTAGAAGTTCATCTAAGGAAGACATTCTATTCTGAAGATCCTTTTTTGAATGGAATCCATGTATTGATACTGTACTTTGTTCCATTATGGTTGTCAGTGGAGATTTGCAATATGATTGACTAATTCAAAATTTTACAAAGATGGATAACTCTATCCTGTTGAATCCACATAATACTATGCAATCTGATTATGTTAGATTCAGATTCGGATTTGAATTTGGTTCCTGACCACCGACAAGCTTTTTTTTTTTAAAAAAAATTCTCAAATCTGATGTAACTCTGGCATATACTATGCACATATACGTTGTACCCTAGTATTTTTATTTTTGATGCTCATAGTGGATCCTCCATTCGCCATTTTAGACCATGATTGTTCTACAGGCAGAAATTTTAATTTCTTACACGTGGCAAAACAGTTTAAAAACAACAAAAAAAAATATAAAAAAACACACATTTAATTTTGTTCATGTTTACTAGGATTGATGGGCGAAAGAATGTTTTCATTTACTCACATGTCATCTGAAAAGAAGTTGATAATTGATGCACACTGGAAAAAGGAAACAACAGAAAGCCATAACACGAAATCCGTTCTGTGTGTGCCCCCCAAAGCATTATCTAATTACAAAAGTACAACTTGAAAATTGATTACTGTCATCCTTCGGAATGCCATCGTTGAGCCAGTGATCCCCTCACCCAGCGCATCATTCCCTCATCCAGCGCACTTTATTTCGTACGTAAATGTTCAGTTAGATAAGTACAAATGTTATGTTATTTGAGTATAAATGTTCGGTTAGTTGCAATAAAAAAATATAAATGTTATAAATAAAAATGTTCATTTGAATAAGTATAAGTGTTTAGTTTAGTAAATACAAATGTTCAGTTTCGTAAGTACAAATGTTCAAATTATTACATATAAATGTTCAATTTATTAAGTATTACTTTCAGTTTTTTTAATAGGTGCAATGTCAAGTGAAGGGGTCATGAACCGGCAAAAAAACACATGAAAAAATTAGAAGGGGTCATGATCCGGTCCGGTTCAAATTAATTTTTTTTCGACTTTGCTCCTGGCGCGCCTCTCTCCAAGACTGACGCGACTGACGTGTGACTCTATATAATAAAAGCATTAGTTGATGATTTAAACTGAACACTTTTGATTATTAAACTGAACATAATTGATTATTAAACTGAATATTTATAATAGACACCTACTAGTTACAGCGATGGCGTGCGATGGTTTTTTTTAGGAATGTCACTTATCATCCTGTACAACTTCAACATTCTGACGGAAATTTTCCGAATTAAACGGGCTTGAGGAACCAGAAGACTTTATATTTGGAATTAAACGGGTCGTCAAAGATTTGATTAGTAATAAAGCCCAAAGCCCATAATCTATTCATCAAAAGTGCTTTACGTGACTTGGGCTTTTTCCAGCCCATGAAGTTATCCAAAAGGTATGGTCCTCGGTCGGCCAGTGTCGCTCCACGCTCTGTAGCTGTAAAATTTCAGTTTCTACCAAATTTTCGATTTTCGACGGAGAGAAATTCAAAAGAAGATCGAGTTTTTTTGCTCGAGTCTCCCTCGCTTTTGCATTTCCCCATTTAATCATTTCGAAACTTGGATTGGCGAATCGGATCCATCATCAGCTTCGATCGATCTAGGGTTTCGTCGCCATTTCGTGAACTAGATCTACCATTTCCTTCCTTTCTCGCCATGGAGAACCCCGCGTCTGGTGCTAAGGTCAAAATTTACTTTCAATATCTCTGTTGTTTCATAACTGTCATGTTTTGATTGTTGTTTTCTTGTTTCTTCATCCGAATCGTAGGGTCTTTCGCGTTGGTTGGGATTGGGGTGAGAGGTGGGGGGTTGGCTGGGGTATTTAGTTTAGTTGCATTTCTACCCCATAAGGGAAAGGTTTTTTTTTTTTTTTTTTTTTTTTTTTTTTTTTTTTACATATAATGGCAAAGCTATAAACAGATGCATTTGTCCTCATATTAATTCGACAAGAAGCTATTCATTTGTTTTCGTATCTGTATTTCTTTCTTATATAATTCATAACATGAGTTTTGATTAGAACTGTAATAGTTATCTCTACAATTGAGTAGATTCAAAGTAAATAAAAATAATCCTGTCTGATGGGAAAATGGTTGTCAAACCTGGTAGCATATTGTAATTCTAACAGAGTTGTATATATAAACTTTAATGCTCGTGAAGTTGAGCCAGTGTATTAGAAGTACTCATTTTTCTTAAGGCATAAAATTAATTTTTCCTATGACCTTTTTTTGTTGAAATCTGAAATTTGTCTTCAATTTGTGCCATATTTCATTGTCTAAATAATATTCTTTTCTCTTTTATAACTTATGGCAGGGTGATGATTTGGAAGCGCCACAAAGCACAGCTGATATGACTACATTTGTAATTTCTTTTCACTGTATATTCTGAAGTAAAGTTGTAATTTATTATGAAATAGAGGGAATAAAATGTTCAACAAAAACAAAAAGAAATATAAAAGAAGTTGGTGGATCAAGTAGTTCTTATGATTCAGTATCTACATAGAAGAAAAAGAAAGGGAACCTAACTTCTGCTGTTCCCCTGATAACCACAGGCTGCTTGCTGCCTGTGTGGCAGTTGGAAGTATAAGTTTTTACATCAGGAAGAAATGCATCCACATTTTTAAAGATACGGGATATAGCAATGTTAAAAAACTTGTTGAAAGAGTAAAAATTATGAGGTGTTCCTTATCATTTTTTTGGTGCAATTCGAGTATCATTTTGTAGTGTTAACTTTTTCAAATTTATTGACAGGTGATTAATAAAAATTTAAACTGTACCAAATTGGATATGTAGTGTTAACTTTTTCAAGTTTATTGACAGGTGATTAATAAAAATTTAAACTGTACCAAATTGGATATGTACAACTGTAACGTTTTGTTTTCAATGTATGCCGCCTCAGTCTCATAGTTGTTGAATGTATATTGTTCTCAATATAACAATTAATTTTCTAAAAGCTTAAATTAATCCCACACTTGTTTTCTAGTCTAGATGGAATTGTACAGTACATTTCAGCACATCTGGAGAACACTGATTCTTGGGAGTATTAAAAATTTTCCAGTACACTTGTCATGTCATTGTAATCACAACTGGTTGATAATTGTATGCATTTGCATCTTCTGTTACATGAGAAATCTTTTCTGAATATTAAGTACTTTCATAATGACATTTTTCTTTGTTTTCTTTTTTTCCAGGTACAAAATCTACTTGTGCAAATGGTGAGTTGAGATTAACAATTAGTAGAAAAAAACTCTCCTAGTTTAAGGATTGATTGTCTTCTGAATTGTAATTTTGTCAATAACTAAAACTTTTTTTGCAGCAAACAAGGTTCCAGGCTATGTCAGAGAGCATTGTCCAAAAGAATATCCTCTTTACAGTTATGAATTTATCTTGAACATTGAAAACTTTTAGATTCTTCTGTCAATAATATCCTATTCACTTAAAGCTGGAAAGAAAAAAATTATGATCCACCATTGTGTAGGTTATATGTTGCTAATAATATTAGGGTTCGTGTCCAGCACTTAGAGGCACATAAACAACCAGTCTTTTTGTGTTTTTGCTGTTCCTCAAAATTTGAGGTGCTTTTCTTAACTGAAGTTCACTAGATGAAATGGAGAGTAAGATAGATGATCTGGAAAAGAGTGTCAACGACCTCAAAACTGAGTTGGGTTCGGAGCCCTCTGCCAAGGCAAAGCTGGAAAACACTAAGCCATCTGATGAAGCTGCCTGAATTTCTTTTGCTAAGAGAGTTCAACTCGACAGTATCCTTTAGGATTGTTAGAAACTTGTCTGTCTGTTGATGAGTTGTGCTTGTTTTCTTTGATATTGCTTTGACATTCTGTGCATTGCCTTCTATTTTACTGCATACTGCTAACTGTAGGCGGGCATATGTCTAGTTCTGCTTGTGTGATAGCTTGAGATTTTTTTTTTCCCTTTAAAATGTTGGAGCTTAAGATTTAGTATGTTATGAAGTATTTTATTCGTTTCCTAATTTTAAAACTTGGTCTGTTGTCGTATAAGCTGCATATTGGCGCAGCTACAGTGGCTTGCAATGACTATGAACCTGTTTGGTAATGCCCTGAACAAGAAAAGAATAAATCAGAAAGAGTGTCCTTTTGTATAGCGTTGTTAAAGAGCAGAAGGAAGCAGCTTCCCATACCTGAATAGCTTTTGTAAAGTAGGTTTAAATAGTGGAAAGGAAACGAAAAAAAATGCAAGAGAGAATGTTGTTCATTCTATCCCACTAAAATATTGTCAAAACAACAATTTCAAAACAAAAATTCTACCTATATTCTTTCTAATGCTCTTTATCGGTGCTTTTATAAACCACTGTTTGGTGTAATGCTACTCTTTATTCCGGCAATTTATTTATTTATTTATTTCATTTTGAACAGTGCGGCCTCAGATATTAAGCGCATTTTATATAGTGTATGTATGGCAAATTGACAATACCAACCCAGCCATTATCTTTTTAAAACATGAAATCTCAACCCAAATCTGACCCCCAAGCCCCAACCCATTTGATACACAGCCCACGTCCTTTCAAAGTTCAAATCGCCGTACTGTTTAAAAATAATAATAAAATAATATAAAATATTAATAATAATATCAATATAATCAAAATTATTTAAATAATAACGTAAGTACGGAATTCCAGATTCCGAACTGAATTACATAATCTCAGATTCCGTAAATAGCGTTGGCTTCCGATCTCACATTTTCTCCTCTCGCTCTCATTTCCTCTGCCGACAGACAGCGACACGAGGTAAGATTTTTATATTATTTTTATTTAATTTATATAATTTATTAGTTTATTAGTTAATTAATTACAAAAATAGATAATATATTGTAAAAATAATTTAAAAAATATGAAAAAATCAGAAAAAATAGGATAAATTTTTATATGTAGTTAAAATTTATTTTGAAATTTTTTTTTGCATTTAATAATTAAGAATTTGATAATTAAATATTAAAAAAATTAAAGAAAATTGTTAAAAATTGATAGGATTTATTTTAAATGTAGGAAAAAATTGTTGAAAAGAGAGTTGAACCGTTTTTACTCGAGGTTAGTTTTTCTATATGTATATTTTTTTATTGTTTGAATAAATTGTATATTGTTTGAATAGAAATATTTAGTTATTAAAAAAATCGATGTTTTTAAAGATTAGAACTTCAAATAGACATAACTTTTGATAGGAATGTTCGTTTGGGATAAATGACCACAATCCGAAAAACTACGCGACGAGATCTATATGGTTTACTGAAGTAAACCCCATAACGACCATTTTCGGAGCCAAAAAACGCTCTCTGAACCTCCAAAATCTATTTTGAAAGTTTGCAAACCTAAAAACCACTTAGAACTACTACAAAATTTTTTAAAATCATAAATTTATGACCAATTCAAACTATCTAAATGGTTAACTCTTGTATAACGGATCGTATCAACATTAAAGAAACACAAATATAATTTGTACAAAGGATCGCTTAGGTCCTCACCTTCGCTTTTGTACGCAATAAAATACACTAAATTTTCTGAATTAGTATAATGGTGCCCAAATTATGACATAAGAAATTTACGAAAATGACTTAGGACATAATGGTAATTGAAATTTGGTGTGGCTTAGGATCCATTAACAACTACAAAAAAATTTTACAAAAAATGTATTACAAAGAGAGACTAAGAAAACTATAAATTAATTATTAAGGTAACAAATACAAAAGTTTAGATAATTGAAAATTAATTAAAATAAAAACCATAATAACAACTAAAAAAATACAATCATATTAAATTAATATAGAATCAATCATTAAAACAATTCAGAACGACAAAAAACCATAACTGGCCTAGTTAGGAATCCCAGATTCCGTACTGACGTTATTATTTAAATAATTTTGATTATATTGATATTATTATTAATATTTTATATTATATTATTATTATTTTTAAACAGTACAGTTCAAATCGCCACCTACCTACCACGCACCAAACGTCCAAACAGCTACTTTCCGCCCCGTTTCAGTTCAGCTCGGTCTAAATCATGATTCCCAACTACTCGCTTGGTCAAACAATCAGACTCCCACTGTCCCACAGCAACAGACCTCATGCTCATGCATCTTCGTATTTGTCTCACTGAAATGTGGGCCCCACTTAAGCACGACCATGACTCTTTTTATTTTTTTATTATTTATATGATCGAAACATTACTGGAATCAACTACTCGTACACAAAAGGAAAAGGTGGCTCTTTTTAGTCTTTACTCTTTAGTCTTTCTTTCTTGAGTTTCTTTCTTCTTCTTCTTCCTCCTCGCATTCTCCGCCGAACTGACGGAGCATCCAAGATCACCTCTGTGTAACAGTAAAACACTAGCTCTCTCTCTCTCTCTAGATATGGCGCTCTCTCACTCTACCTTCCTCCAAACTCCCTCCGTGTCCTCTCGATCGAAGCTTTTCTCACCAAGAAACCTCACCTCAGTCAAGTGCTCCGTCACCTCGACGACTGCCACGTCACCGTCGGCCAACGCCTTGAAAGAGTACGCCCTCAAGTCAATCAAGGCGAGGCAGATCATAGACAGCCGAGGCAATCCGACGGTCGAGGTTGATCTCGTGACTGACAGCCTGTACAGATCGGCGGTGCCTAGTGGCGCCTCTACTGGCATTTATGAGGCGCTCGAGTTGAGAGATGGAGATAAGAGCGTTTATGGAGGAAAAGGAGTGCTTAATGCTGTCAGAAACATTAATGAGATTTTGGCGCCTATGCTTGTTGGGGTTGATGTGAGGTATGCTTCTAAAAGGAACCCCATCTTATTTATAAAATTTTATGGACTTGATATAGGTAGAGCTATTCTTTGAAAAGTAATCTTCCAGATGTGCTAATTTAGTTAACCATGTTGTCAAGAAAATCCAGATCAGTGGTCGTATTTTCCATACATTCCGAAGAAAATCTTTAAAGAAGACATAAAACCAGGTGTTATTGCTAGCAATTCGCGCAATTGAATTACGCGGAGTTCTAATAGTCTATTTCTTTCCTCTAGAATTTAGATTAATCGTTCTTTTCCGCAAGAAAAGATTAGCATTTTTGGTTTATGATTTAGGATAAGCCAACTGATACAAAAAAGTTACTTGCAAATAATGCTTTGACGCTGATTTCAGTAATCAAGTATTAGGTCATCATGGTAGAGCTAAGGAGCCACCTTACGATTTCAACCAGTCTGAAAATTGAAAATAAGTGCTTTTAAAGCTGGGAAGATAAAATTAGTTCTAGACAGGGGTGTTTGACCTATGTCTTGGCAAGCCTGGACTTTAATTACAGAAGCTGTTTAAGTTCTTTTACTCCTGTTTATAAATCCAATAGACGTAGCCTGTTTATTATTTAGTTTTCGTAGGAATATTTGTCTCAAAATTGAGCATGACTAGCACAATGTCTGCCTCTTTTTAAGTTTGTGGCCATCTTTATCTTCTTGGATCTGTCACTGGTTCTAAACACAACAAACTAATTTTAACAAGTCCTGCTATTGTTTATTGTGAGGTTTATTCTCATTTAGATGCTTGTCTGGTCTCTCACATTTCAAGTGAGCAGCTGTCTTGCTAAATTCCTACTTTGTTTTTTAATCACACTTCCTTCTGTCTAATCAGGAACCAAGAAGAGATAGATTCAATCATGATTGAAATGGATGGAACCCCCAACAAATCAAAATTAGGCGCCAATGCAATACTGGGAGTTTCTCTTAGTCTCTGCCGGGCAGGTGCTGGGGCCAAGAAGGTGCCTTTGTATAGACACATACAGGAACTAGCTGGTACAAAGGAGCTTGTCATGCCAGTTCCTGCTTTCAATGTGATAAATGGGGGTAGCCATGCAGGAAATAACCTGGCAATGCAGGAGTTCATGATATTGCCAGTTGGCGCAAGCTCATTTGCTGAAGCTATGCGTATGGGCAGTGAAGGTAATTTTCTCTCCTAAAGATTCCTCCTGGATTGTAGTGAATTTCATGTCAGTCACTGCAAAATCTCTAATTTGGGTTATATAATAGAGAATTACAATGAACAATATAATGCAAAGTTGCATACCAGAAAACAGTAGAAGAGTTGAAAGAAATATCCTCTACACTTCTTTCTGTTATCCTCAGAATATGCCCAAAGTACTTCTACTTCATTGTATCACTCTGTATGACTAAACGAGAAAGGAGGGTATGTTAGGGTATTTATGAAAAGAATTAACAGTTGGGGTTAAAAGTGATATAACTCATGTATTAGCTGTATATTGAAGATTTTCCTTAACCTGATACATTTTTGGGTTTTTCTGGCGCATTGATGAAATTTCCTTCCTTTAGTTGTTTGGCATATATGATTCCAGAGGAACATCTGATGTTTTGTTAATTATAATCTATTTTCTCCTGCAGTTTACCATGCTTTGAAGGGGATTATAAAAGCAAAATATGGCCAAGATGCATGCAATGTTGGAGATGAAGGTGGCTTTGCACCAAACGTACAAGATAACAGAGAGGGGCTTGTATTGCTTATGGATGCTATTGAAAAAGCTGGATATACTGGAAAGGTTACTGATAACAAATAGTTATGATATTAAATGGTAGCCTAGGAAAGATGACCTGTCCAATAGTTCCTTTAAACATTGGTACTATCTAGTTTCTGGTGAAAACTATGTTTTGAGTAAACAGTATATTCCCGTTTTTGAGAAACCCTTGTTTAAAATAAACAGCTAAGGAAGTACCATTTGTTTGTTTGAGCTTGCCCTTGATTCCATGGGAATTTCTATTGGTTCCAAATTTTGGGGACAAAGGAAGATTCTTTTTGTTGCCTTTTTTTTTTTCTTTTTTCTTACTTTTGAGTTTTGAAATCGAGAAGTGTTGTTATTTCAGATCAAAATAGGAATGGATGTAGCAGCTTCAGAGTTCTATACAAAGGATGGAAAGTATGACCTGAACTTCAAAAAGCAACCAAACAGTGGGGCCCACCTCCACACATCAGAGAGTCTGTGTGAGCTGTACAAGGGGTTTGTGCAGGACTTCCCAATAGTATCGATTGAGGATCCCTTTGACCAAGATGATTGGAACTCGTGGGCTCTTCTGCGTTCGTCTGTTGATATACAGCTGGTTGGAGATGATTTATTAGTGACCAACCCAAAGAGAATAGCAGAAGCCGTGAAGAACAACTCTTGCAATGCTCTTCTATTGAAGGTAAGTTTCAATGTGGAAAGGACAGTATCAACCTTGCTGACTAGACCTCGTTTGCAATGTTTTGGAGTTTTATGCATCTACTCTTTTAGAGATATATCAGACAACTTTTACAGATGCCTGATGGGTTAATATTTGGAAGTTTACAATTTAAAAGATGCAACAACAACAATAATATAACTTTTGTCATTTTGTAGGTCAATCAAATTGGGACAGTGACCGAGTCAATTAAAGCAGCTCTTGATTCAAAGGCTGCTGGTTGGGGTGTGATGGTGAGCCACAGAAGCGGTGAAACGGAAGATAATTTCATTGCTGATCTTTCTGTTGGTTTGGCGAGTGGACAGGTATGGAATATATAAATTATACACAAACTTATATTGATTTATATTTGTAGTGCAGTGTATCTTTTTATCTTTAGATCTGAATTCATTGTCCATATCGATTGTCTTATGGAGTTTGATCATCTTCTTCATTTCTAATGATATATTACTTTTGTTTATCATAGATCAAAACTGGGGCCCCATGTCGGAGTGAGCGATTAGCCAAGTACAACCAAGTAAGCCGAATTATGGACTTTCTATTTCTATATTAAAACAAAATTATTATTGTTAAACATGCTTAACCTGATTCAATATCATGCAGCTCTTGCGTATAGAAGAGGAGCTTGGAACTGTGCGCTTTGCTGGCGAAAAATTCAGATCTCCATAAATTCTTGCACCATGAAGCATGCGCAAGTTGTTGTATCTATCAGAGGGATTTGTTATTTGTTCTTGTTCGCCTCGTTTTGTTAGAGAAATCTATGGAGCATAGAATAATGAAATCAAAGTGTAGCCCATTGTACTATCTTTTAGTGAAACAAAGTACATCGCTTTTATGCTGTTCTCGTTGTTGAATACATCTTCTTGGATAAAGTTCAAGTTCTATGCCATGTGTGTGATTCCTGTGCAAATTTTCATTACAGAATCCACGCTTGTTCGTATAGTTTAAGAGCGCTTATACATGTGGTTTCGCCTTTTTGCCAATCAGTCAGAAACCCCTCATGGGGGATTTTTAGGTGGACAGTTGTCACCCTTTGATTTTTATTTTGTAGTAATTGTTTTGTTTTTCTTCCTTATAAATCTAATACCTTAATCACAAATTTCTCTAGACTCATTATCTAATAAGAAAGGTATGTCAATATTTGTCTGTCACACTTAATTTGTCAGTTGTCGCTGGCCTCCCTTCTCAATTTTTGGAGGCAGCGGATAAATTTATTGTATACAAATTCGATAATGCAAACCATACTATATATTTGTTTCATTCACAGGCTCACAGCATGGCCCTTACAAACCACCACTGCATAAAACACCTGATAAAATATAAGCCAGCGATTAATTAGACTTAGGATGACAGACGTTCTAACTGGCACGAACCTTGTCTGTGTGAATAAAATCCAATGCCAATGCCAGGCTTCCATCTAGCCTCTTGAAGGAAAATCTCTCAACCAAAACAAAACCTCCAAATTTCACCTCTTCTTTCATTGAACCAACGCCTTCATCCCATCCATTCCTGTTCTCTTCCCATTTGATCCTTTCCCACAAAGCCAAACTCAACCCAATTCTCTCACTATTGAAATCTCCAGTTCTTTTAAACCATACAAAACCATCACTTGACTCCATTTCCTCTTTCATTGTTTCGTTCCCCCTCAACAAAATTCTTTTTTTCTCAATTCCACTATGTGCCTCTCGCCAGAACTGCTCGAGTATGACCTCATAAAACATAGTTTTTTTAATTTGATCTTTCAATTCACCAGCTTCCTTTACAAAGATGAATGGACAATACCACTTACCAGCAATAGCATTGATTGCTATGTCAAGGTTCAAAAAATTTGATCTTACTTCATTGTTAATGCCGAACGCTTCACCCAAATGGTAACTTTTGGATTTCTCTTCATATAAGTCCCAATATTTTTGCCTAAATATCCAGGGTACGAACCCGTCGAGGGCGACAGATTTGGCAGTGAAATAACCTTTGTGAGGAATTATCTCTATTTGTTGGTAGATATCTCTATGGTCAAATGGTTTTGGCTTCACATCTTTTATGCACCGGCAGAAGCAACGTGTGGTCATATCTTCCTTCCTAGAGCATGTGTGTACTTGCCTGAGAACAAAAGGAAACTTGATTCATATGAAGCCTAGGTGCTTATATTAACTGTCTTCTGATATGGTATAATAGCCCTTTTGCATCACATGCTATTGGAATTCAGTTTATTTTACAAAACAATTGTGATAAGTACTTTCAATCATTCCTGGGTTGGCATTGGACCAGAGTAATACCATTACTAATTCAAATAGTGTTCCATAACATGTACCTAACATAGATTCTATAACAGACTATATATATATAACGGCGAGCTGCATCAAATGGAGAAAAAACTTTTTGAAGCTAGAGAACTACATTAGAACTTAGAAAGGTAGTTTCCACTTATATAACAAAGAGGAAACAAGAAGATTATAAATTACCCTTTGTATTTTCCTTCAGCAACAACCACATAGTACCGATTAGCCGAGAGTGGTAAATTCATGACTGGCACAAATAATACAGTCTCAGTTTGAGTAACTACAGCCTCTCCTGCAGGTATGTTGAAGTAAGCTGTGAAGATTTTGTTCTGGGGAAATGGCAAATCCTTCGTTCTGCGTTGACAGCACAGTCTCCAACAACGGGTGCCCGTTCCTTCATGAGGATCGTCTTCTTTTACGACTACATAACCGGAGTTTGGGCCTTCAGGCGGCGGTTGCAATGCAGCCTCTCGTGTGGCCTTAAACTCTGAAAAGTGCTTTGTAGCATACATTTTTTTTGTTGGTTCTCTTGTAGCGTGGGCACCAGAATTTATATTGATTCGGCTAGTGTGTGAAGAATTATATATGTTGATTGTAGCATTACTATTGATTTGTTATATTTAATTTTTCATTATATAGTTCATACTGTTTACAGCGCATGAAGTAAGCTAGTAAAAATAATGGAAATAACGAGCATCTAGTATTAACTGATGATTAGGATAATAGTGTATTTTTAATGCACATTAAACGTTTTGTGTAAATCTAATATTTGCGTACACCCGAAATAATACCGTTGATTGAAGTTTAGAAGTCATTTTTAAAGAATAATTTGTGTATTTTTGTAATGCACTTCAATCATTATCCTTTATCTGCAAACTTAGATTTTTATAACTCGAAAATTTGTATTTAGTATAGATTATTTCTGTGAATCTTCTAATTAATTAAAAATTCGACATAATTTATATATCTTCAAAAAAAAAAAATCGACATAATTATCTGTGTTCTACAAAAAAGGAACTCTTTCGGGAATATCTTAGTTTTAAAATTTGACGATTGAATGAATAAAAGTCGAATGTAATATTATTCTGAATTCTTGTTAGAAAAATACAAGAAATTAATACTATGCATAGAGTACGTGTTTCAAAAATATGTGGTCCTGATTTTTGTATTTGACTGGACTTTATCTTATCTACAGATCTAATTAATTGATATTAAATGTGACAAGGCCTCTTTCACCAAACGCTCATTCGCCAACAGATATTTTCTTGATTTTATAGCCCTCGTGGAACTTTCAAAAGAATCTAATTATATTCGACAATGACAAAGATAGTATATCCTAACTCTCACACCTGTTTTTTTCCGATATGCTTTGTAGTAGCTAACTGTTTCAAATACTTTTCTTGTTCTGCAATGTCGATAAATTATAGCTCTCAAGATAACTTTTTTTTTTTTTTGGGGAGACGGTTTAGCATAAGTATTTCCGTACATAAAAGTTCTGGTAATTCCTTTTTTTTTTAACAGAAATAATAACTACAATATGCAATTTTGCCATCATTTGAACAAAATAGACACATATAATAGACAAAGTGAACATGTAAATGATCAAAGTGAACACATACAAATAAATAAGTTCAATAAAAGTAAGTTGAATATGCATATAAAAATCTGAACAACAATTAAAAAAAATAAAATCTAACTCATAATTGAATAATCTAAACACATAGCTAAACAAACTGAACATATACATAAATAGAGTAAACAAATACAATAGTTGAATATGCGATGGCGAATGATGACATTTTATTGGCGTTGATCAATTTCCCTTTTTTAATAGTCTATAAAGAAAATTGATTAGTGTCATCGCTAGGAATGCCATCGCTGCCATCGCTAAGGCAGCGATCCCCTCACCCAGCGCATCCTTTTCTCATCCAGCGCATTTTATCTGGTACATAAATGTTCAGTCGGATAAGTACAAATGTTCTGTTAATTGAGTATAAATGTTCTGTTAGTTGCAATAAAAAATATAAATGTTATCAGCAAAAATGTTCATTTGGATAAGTATAAGTGTTTAGTTTAGCAAAAACAAATATTCAGTTTCATAAGTACAATTTTCAAGTTATTACATATAAATGTTCAGTTTATTAAGTATTACTTTAAGTTTTTTTAAATAGGTGCATGTCAAGCGAAGGGGTCACAAACCGGAAAAAAACCACATGAAAAAATTAGAAGGGGTCATAAACCGATCTGGTTCAAATTAAATTTTTTCCGACTCTGCCCCTGGCGCGCCTCTCTCCAAGGCTGACACGACTGACGCGCGGTCCTATATAATAAAATCATAGTTGAGACATTTAACTGAACACTTTTATTGATTAAACTGAACACATTTGATTATTAAACTGAACATTTGTAACGGACAGCAGTGATGGCGCGGATAGCTTTTTTAGCGATGGTACTTATCATTCCTGGTCTATAAAACAATTTTAATTTGATAAGTTAAGGGCTCGAAATAATTATAACTTGTTTGAATCCAAGACCATTCATCCCATGTTTTGGGCTGCGGCCGCTGCGACGGAAAAGCTAGTCCTTTTTTAGACCATGGTTCAAGCTTAATTATTAAAAACTATATATATTGGTGCTCTTTTCTACATTTTTTTTTTTCGATTAACTTCATGTATATTCACTTACCGTATTACCGTAACATATCCAATTTCATCCTTCTTGGTTTTAGTGGTTATTTGAATACAAAGTTGATTGGTCGGTAATCTTTTTAATTGGTGTGGTGTAAAACTGTTGATTGCAAATTGTGGATTTCTGTTTTAACGGATCTAAAAATTGTAAGAAAAATAAAATGAAACTTGGGGTGATATTTTGGATGCATGCGAAGAATTCAAAGACCTATCAAACTTATTTATTTTTGTTGTAGCTGATATTCCGCAACCCAATTGAAAATTGAACAAAACTAGTATATATTTACCAATAATTACTCAACACAGAAACAAATGTAGCATTATTGTAGGCTTATAAATTTCAAGTTCTTCACTTATGTCGAGGCAAATGAAACTGCTGGGATGACCATGAGTTCTAACACACATATGGTCAGTAATTTTATCACTTGCTTATAGAAAACAATTTTTAGTCGTGAGGCGCAACAAAAAATTTGGTGCATAAGTCAATTGAAAAATGCCTTTGTAAATAATACCTACTTATCGAAAGAAATGAAATGACTGAGATAATACAATTTTAATCTGGCATATTTTTCCTTATGCTGAATATGCAAATATGTAGGTACAAAATAGAATAAAGTTGATGAGCCGCAATCTCTATTACGTCTTTTAAATTAAATATTCAGATTTTAGATTTTTTTTTTTTGAGTAAAAAGATTTTAAGTAAAAATTCTAAAGGTTCATTTCTTTTTCTGAAATTTAAATTTGAAAAATTGTTTAGTACGTGAAAAGTGATGTAATAGAGATAAAAAATTATATGGTGCATCATGTTGCATAAGCTTTTTTTTTTTGCATTATTAGATTATCCTCTTAATTTATTTTAAAATGACAAATCTAATTTATTAATTCATTATATATATATATTAAAATCTCATATCAAGCCAAAAATATATTTTTTTTATTTTTTTCTATTTTTTATTCTTTTAAATTTTTCATATTTGAACTTTTTACTATTACTTTATATACAAAAATTATTTTTTAAAACATTTTAAAAAATATTAAAAGATATAAAAAAGTGAAAAAATTGGTTTGTTAAATTGTTATGAGATTACAATAGATATATTAATATGTTAGATTAGAATTGTTGTTTTAAATAAACACGAATGAGTAAACTCATGATGCACAGCAAGACCTATATATATATAAATTATGACGCATCATATTATATCTCAAAAAATAAATTTTTAAACTAAATTCCGCAACTTTAGTTGATGCAAAGTTAGTCTTACCTCAAGTAAGAGGCCTAACTTGCTAACTTTGTGCAACCAAACATCTCCAAGTTAGACCGAGTTAGCTCTAACTTGCGAAATAGTTGAGTTAGAGACGGTTTGTCTTGGGTTTTCATGTGATCCCATTAAATAATAATTAAATAAGATTTAGTTGGAAGAAGAAAAAAATAATAATGTATTCATATTTTCTTCCATCTCTAACTTCAATATTACCACACCAAACAACATTCTCTTATTTCAAATTAGTTCCAACTTTTCATAAATTTCTTAACTTCACTAACACTTGTCTGTGTTCAATATTTATTGATTCATTATTCCCACTTTTTTACTCCCCCGAGATTTCAGGAGTGGCTGCCAGCAATCTTCCCACTTACACTTGTCTGTGTTGCAAATTGAACAATGGCCATATCTTGTTTTTTTTTTTGTTTTTTTTTTTTTGACATACTAGATACCATATCTTGTTGTCCGGTAAATTTATCTAATACTTTCCACTTTCCAGGCTTCCAGCGATAAAAAAATGTACCTTTTTTTTATCAATAAACAAAATTTAATAAATTTTCTTTCCATATCATTATATTTCTTTCCTTTTTTTATGCTTTCTCTCTTTTCATTTCCTACCGTAAACAAGCACACTGTAAGTTGTAACAGTAAAAATACTACATAATGAGATAGTTTATTTATTATAATTTTGAAAAATAAAATATTCGAAAATTCTATCATGAGAATCAATTTTTGAATCGGGCTTTAATTTCAATAGTACATTTTCAAGAAAGAGTAATCCATTAGAAGAGCGAAGGAATTTCCGATTGCGATTAAAGTCCGATTTAAAATTAATTCTCAAGATAGAATTCCCCTAAAATATTTTTCTCAGATTTCTAATGCCTCATTTTTCCTTTGTTTTCTTTTACCTTTTTTCTCTGTTTCTATGACCGGTCAAATTTTTAATTTCATAGTGAACTGGTTAGCGCAAGCCCTGTTTAACGTTTACAACGGCAACGGAATGGGATCATTCCGTTTGCCGTTCCGTTTCATTAACGGTATGACTGTTTCATTTCATTTTTTGTTTCGTTTTTGGAAACAAAATGTCCTTTCATTCCATTTGGACGGAACAAAACAACATGTTTTTACACTGAAAACAGCACTATTTGTCGAAACGGAAGCGAAATGACTCGTTCTGTTTCAATAATAGTATGTCCTTTCATTCTGTTTACCGTTCCATTTCTGCGAACGAAATGATTTTTTTGTACCGTTAATTGTTCCGTTTAGACGGAACGTGCACGGAAAATAAACAGTATACTGTCGGCAGGCCTAGTTACTAGTTAGCGTAGTGATCCAAAAGATCAGTACTGGGCTGAATTGCCTCCGAATTTTATTGTCCGTCTCTGCTACATTCTTCCTCTTTGTTTAGGCTCTGCCATTAATGAAGCCTGTTTCAACCTCCCGCCTCTCTCTTTCTCGTGTCGATTAGACGGGAGCAACTGGTGGATCTTCTTAATCTGAAACATACGAGCTCCTCCTTGCACGCCTCGTACGCGTGCACTCGTTCTTACACTTCCAGGCGAGGTAAAATTTCGCTACGTGGCACTCGTTCTTGCCCTAATTTGTCGTAGACTTATTTCAATTTGTGTCCACTGAATCTAATTTCTACAAATCTATGGTTCGATTTGAAAAATGATTGGCGTCTCTGTGCTTGGCACCACGTGGCATCATCTGGTGTATTGCTAGAGATTGCCATGTGGCTCATCAGTGTAGCTCTGGTAGCTGATGAGACCAATTCATTGGCTGTGGTGTTGTCATGACACCCTCAGCTGCTGCTGTGACTGCCACAGCTCTGATGAGCCAGGCCACTATCAATGTCAACAAGAACACAATTGGGGGCTTGGGGCTCATCTGTCAGTGTGCCCTCTTTCACTTACATGGCTGCTGTCTAGGAGTCCTGATCGTCAGTGCATGCTTGAAGTGGCCACAGCTCTATATGAGGTGTACAAGTACCTAGCAAATAGGAGGGGTGCTTGGCTGGCATCAGCTCTGATCAAATTTCGGTATGGCTGGGTTTGAGAGGTTAATTGGTTCAATTTCTTGTTAGGGGATTCGTATCACTTGTAAGAAATGAGAGTGCATGAGGGACAGAGAATGCATTGATAGTTCTTGATTCTGTGTGTTCAGATTGCGAAGACGTGCTGATGAAGGCAGTAAAGAGGCCTTTTGGAGATTTCGTTTGATTTGATAGTGTAGATACTGGATAGCATAAGCAGCAGATGAAGTGAGATTTTGTTATGTATTTGTTGTTGATGACACAGTGTATGGTTATAAAAGAGGAAAGAGCATTCAAACAGCCAGTCAGCTGGTTCTCTTCTCGACAGTACCAGCACATTTCTTGACTTAAATGGCTGTGCCACAGGAGTTGACAAAAGCAAGGAGTACACCTTCCCCTGTGTGAAGATGAAGGCTGAGCTGGGCATGAGATGAGCAAGATCTGCAACTTCGTATTGGAACATCTTAGGTCTCACCTTGTGCCTTCAGTTGGTATGGCATTTTTTTGCTAGTATGTTTTGTTTTTCCCGTTTTAGTTTTTTTTTAGTTTTTTTTTATATATATAGAAGTTCTCATCTTTAAGAGCATTTTATAGGCATTGGTTCTGACCTTTAAAATTATTTATTTAATGTACCACTGGTACTAAACATAGTCGCTGCCTGTTGTATTATTTATTAAACTTTCATAAGACCTCTTGTGCATTATAAAATCTCATGAAAATAAACAAATATTTATTGAAGCACTGTTCTGTTCCCACTTACAACGACCATATCATGGATGAGTTTAACTTACGGTAATGAATAGCACTGTTCAGTAAATGAAGTAACTATATATATTAATTGAGACGTTTAACAAATGTTACAAGACTTATAGTGGCAGCACTCAATCAATATTACAAAGCACATGAAGCAAAATGAGCAATTACATCTAATAATGAACTTATCTTACAAAGTATAAGCCTCCCAATTGATTTAGTTTAAAGTGACAAATATTTTATCTACTGAGACCTAACCTTGTTGGAGTGAATAAAATCCAATGCCAATACCACACTTCCATCCAACCTCTTAAATGAAAACCTTTCCACCAAAACAAAACCACCAAATTTCACTTCTGACATCGTGCTAGCGCCTTCATCCCATCCTTCCCTATTCTCTTCCCATTTTACCCTTTCCCACAAAGCCAAGCTCAATCCGATTCTCTCTCTGGTCACGTCTCCTGTTTTTCTAAACCATACAAAACCTTCGGTTGATTCTCTTTCCTCTTGCATAATATCTTTCCCCTGAAATAAAATTCTCTTTTTTGCAGTCCCACTATACACCTCTTCCCAAAATTGCTCTAAGGTGACTTCATAAAATATAGATCTCTTCATTTGGTCTTTCAATGCACTTCCTTCCTTCAAAAATATAAAAGGGCAATACCACTTACCAGCAATAACATTTGTTGATGTGTTGAGTTCCAAGTAATTTAATCTTGTGTTTTTGTTAATGCCAAAAGCCTCGCCTAATTGTTCATTCATTGGCTTGTTCTCATGTAATGTCCAATATTTTTGTCTGAATATCCATGGAGGGAACCCGTCTGCGGCAACAGATTTGGCCGTGAATCTACCTTTGTGAGGTATTATCTCTATTTGGTGGTAAATGTCTCTATGGTCAAATGGTTTTGGCTTGACATCTTGTGTGCATTGGCAGAAGCAACATGTGGTCATATCCTCTTCCTTAGAGCATGTGTATACTTGCCTGAGGACAAAAAAGTAACAAGAGTTCATATACTTTTGCAGGTGTTTTGATTTATGTTAAGTCAATTACATTTAGTTGGTCGCAGTATGAAAACAAAAGCAATTCATCAACTGTTTTAACTTCATGGAATTTGCATTCAATCATTTTTAATCATACTGGTGCTGGATTGCATGAGCAACTCTTTGTCAATGGAAGTGTTAGAAAGACATCCAAGACTTTAGATGGAGCTGTTAAACATATCATTGAACTTTTAATTATGGCATACTTAATTGATACCTAAAAGAATTTATAAGTTATAACCCTATTTGGAAAAATTAAGAGTTCAAAACAGAATAATTAGAAATATATATTTTTTAATTTATAATCCTATACCAAAAACAGAGTAAAACAAGAAGATTTAGCAAGTACCCTTGTCGTTTCCCTTTGGCAACAACAACATAGTAGCGATTAGCGGAGAGTGGTAAATTGAGGACTGGTACGAATAACACTGTCTCAGTGTAGGTTCTCCTGTTCTCCCCTTCTTGCCGGGAATATTTAAGAGTCAAGAATTTGTTCTGGGGAAATGGCAACTCTCGTATCCTGGGCCCACAACAGAAGCCCCAACAGCAAGTATTGGTTTCTTCATCGGGATCTTCTTCTTTTACTACGAGATATCCCGAGCTCGGGCCTTCAGGTGGTGGTTGCAATGCGGCCTCTGGCGTGACCTTGAATTCTGAAAGTCGCTTTGTTGCATACATCTTTTGTTGGTTACCTTGTTTGCTTGTATGCACTGGATTTTATAGTTTTGGAATTATGGACAAAATGTCAAATGTCTATGGAGTCACAAGGAAGCATCTCGCTCTAGCTCATTGTAGCGTAGAATAAGCCTAAATAATAGAAAAATAATTGGCAAGGACCGCAAGGTTTCTAAAAAACTATGATAATCAAGTTGACTTTGACTTTGACTTTATCTAATGCAGCCGTTACTTTGCGTGGAAGAATCGACAATCTCTCTTGCATCTTGTGCTTATTAGAGCTGGTTTAAATTAAATTTAATCTCGGCCTGTCATGTTTGATTAACCTAATACTTTTGTGATAAAAATCAGTGATTGAAACTATCAAGATTTTTGTTACATTATGAAATATTAGGAAAAATAAAATAAATATATATTGAAGAACTCTTCCCACTTAGACAGATACACCTGTCTGTGGAGAAAATTGAACAACGACCGACCATATCTTGATACGTGCCATTTGTGTAATGTTTCTCCAGCGCATAATTAAATTATCTCGGTATATTTAATTTCTATGATGTTTCTTTTAGGCGGTAATGCATTACATAAGACTGGCTCTGTTGTTGGCTAGTATTTTCCAAGTCCTTTCAGTTATGCAAGAGAGGTCCTGAAAATACTGACTAATTTCGGCAAATTTGTAAAGAGCGGAATATTTTAGTGTGCTAGTATGTTTCCCTGCGTTAATTATAAATATATACAGGCGTGAACACGAAATGAAGTTAATTAATAATTATTTCAAAAAAAAAAAAAAAGATGGGACAAATTCAATCTGATCAAAAGAAAAATCATTATTGTTAATTACAAGACCCTTTTATAAATCAGAAGCAATTGATGGAAGAGCAGCAATTTCTAAACTATCTATCTAAACTTTAATTTCCATTTTAGGTGATTCTCTAGCTTTGCGGGCTGTGAAATTCAATTTGGGTTTTAATTTCCAGTTTCACCTCTCGATATTATATCCAATGATAGAGGTGAAATCCCGAAAAAATTAAAACTAACGTTACTGTTCACACGAATATCGAAAAAAACGTTTAAAAATTCGAAATTTTAAAACTAACGTTGTTAGATCGGCAATCGGAATGCCGAGAACACAAATGCCTTTGATCGGCATTCCAATTGCCGATCAAAGCTTAGATCGGCATTCCAATTGCCGATCTAAGGTTGGACCATTTCTCACCGCTCAATTTGCTCTCTTTGATTGATTGTTAAACATTTGCAATGATTTTTCAACTTTGTAATAATTTTTTATTTAATTTAATTAGTTTAAATAGATAATTAATAAAAACATTTAACAAAATTTGAAGAAAATTAAAAAATTAGTAAAAAATCAGAATAAATATAAAGAATTATAATATGTAATTTCAAAATTTTTCATTTAATTTAATTAGTTTAAATAGATAATTAATAAAAAAATAGAATAAAATTTGAAGAAAATTTAAAAAGTAGTAAAAAATCAGAATAAATATAAATAATTATAATATGTAATTTGGAAATTTTTTATGTAATTTAATTAGTTTATTTATATAATTTAATTATTTTATTTATTTAATTTAATTAGTTAAAATAGGTAATTAATAAAAACATAGATAAAATTTGAAGAAAATTAAAAAATTAGTAAAAAATCAGAATAAATATAAATAATTATAATATGTAATTTGGAAATTTTTTATTTAATTTAATTAGTTTATTTATTTAATTTAATTTAATTAGTTTAAATAGGTAATTAATAAAAAAAATAGAATAAAATTTGAAGAAAATTTAAAAATTAGTAAAAAATCAGAATAAATATAAATAATTATAAAGTCAACCATAAATATTAAAATTACAGCCATCTTCACTGAATAACATAAAGTCAACCCTTAAAAAAAAAACATAAAAATATTACATAAAACTAACGCCGGCCTCCTCCTGGTAAGATATTCATGAACCTTGATCCTAGCCGGGCAACCCCACGTCGTAGTCCCCCTCCTCCACTGCTTGTGCTTTGAGATGGTCCCCTGCTACTTGATGCGCCATGACTCTCTCTGCTACTTGATGCTCCGTGACTTGTGGGAAATCGGAGCGACATTGATCGGTCACCCAGGCTAATGGAATTTCGACGTGGTTGAATACCTTCTATCCCAAAACTGACGCGACTTTCATTGCGAGAATCAATACTGATAGAATTCCGGCTAGGTTGATCCGGCTCCCTAGAAGGTTCACTTTGGTTCCCTGTAGAAGATTGAGTTATGTTTCTTGCAGAAGGTCTTGTAGTCCTCCGTGTCCTCGGTGTGTTGGTAGGACGACCTGTACGACGACCAGTTTGAAGGTCCTCCATCGACATAGGTTGCTGAGTGTCGTTGGCCGCCGCAGCGTCCCTTCTGGTTCGGCGTCTCTGGTTTGCATGATTTTTATTTCTCATTGCATCCATCCACATCCAATCACGATCCTTTTTTCGCCTGCCCCGATTAATCATTGTCTTATCTGGATAGATCACGGGACCATCATACCCAGGCCACTTATCTTCGTCTTCGTAGCAGTGAAATTCACCTGTTGACCATATTTTAACCATATTCTCTGTGCTGTACCGTTCGTCTACAAAATCAGAAACATCCCACCTACAATGACCGCATACGGCAACCACATGAAGACATGGTATTCCTGTGAGTTGAGGTTTTCTGCACTTACACCAAGCACGCCTGCTCGGTAGTTGAGGATCTCTCGGTTGGTAATCTCGTTTGAGAAAAACTTGGTACTTCCACGTTACCCCCGGATCATTTTTTTCGAATGGCACTTGAGCTTCAAATTCTCCACGTTCAATGTCAACGGTGATAACGTTTATTGGCGCTGTAAATATGAATTTATATCATTATATATTTTAAAGATTAGAAGTAAATATGATTACATTGGAAGTACATTTATTACCTGCTTTGAGAGTATGCTTCATCAGCTTAAGTTGGATTTCTTTTGGCCATCGTTCTCCCTCCGCCTGTCTCGCCAAAGCTATTTGCTTCCTCTCATTAAACCATTTAACAGTTTTGTACCAAGTGCCTTCCACAAGTCCAACAACTGGTAGTCTTCTTTCAGCCTTGTACCTGCTATTGAGACTTTCTGATCCATTACTCGTCATAATTCCCCAACGATAACCACCGTCATACGTTTGTGTCCACCTTTCAGGTTTCCACTGCTCGTTGCCATCTGTTTCATTTTCTTTTCCACACTTTTCAAGGTAGTCGATCGCCTTTGGATTCGTTTTTTTCAGTTCGTTCCACATTTTGTAGAAGGGCCTTCTTTTTTTCTTGTTGGCCAACTTATTTCTGAATTTGTCTGGTAGAGCTGCGTCTTTTCCAGATGCCTTGAACACGTTTTCACATACATGTTGCATGCAATACCGGTGCACGGCATATGAAGGGTTCGCATCCTCTTGCCAACCGTATTGGGGTTGTTTGAACGCGTTCCTTATTCCCCAATGGCGATCCGAAACAACACAGAATTTTTTTCCTTCCCCGATAACTTGTCGCCTTAGAAAATTCATGAACCAACCCCAACATTCTTCGTTCTCAGTTCGCACTAATGCAAATGCTAGTGGAAGCAAACGCTGCTCTGGATCATAACCGCATGCCGCTAACAATCTTCCCTTGTAGCGACCCGATAAGAACGACGCGTCGATGCTGATAACATGCCTTAGGTATGGTACCGCCGCGATACAAGGCCCATATGCCCATGCTGCTGCGGTGAACATAGCTCTGTTGGGATCCCCTACGCTCTCTGTCAACCATTTGATCTGTGTCCCTGGGGTCGTTCTCTGTATAGCCAATAATAAACTCGGAAGTTTGTTGTATGATCCCTCCCACGATCCAAAAAGTTGTTCGATCGCTTTCTCTCTTCCACGCCATAACTTGTTATAGGTTGGTTTTACATTTGGATATTCTTTCTCCAATATAGATTTTACGTCATCTATAGAAATACCAAGATCTCTCTTCACTGCATTCCTGATGCTGTTTGCGATTACCTCTGCCGTCAGATTTTCATGCGTGAAATCTCCAGCCCTTCTCACGCATGTATGTTCTTCTTCATTCTTTATTATTCTCCAAAATTCACCTTCCCTTTCTGTACGGGCATACAAATGCCACTTACAGGTAGACACCTTACAATCCAATACATACAATGCTGGAGTACTTCTAGTGGCTTTATGCTGTACATTATTATCTACGGCGTATTTATTACAAGCTTGTTTTAATTGGGGTTTTGACATAAAAATGTTTCCTTGCGCTAAAGGCCCAGAAGATTCTGTTTGAGACGGTTGTGGAATCGAATTTCTATACTCAGAGATATCCAAAAATTGTCTAACGGGATGGTAATTATCGGTCCTTCCTGTAATGTAATACTCGTGATTCGCAAAACCCTGCGCATACAAACCATCTCCCTCCATATCCTGTGACTCCCAAAACTCTTCCTCTTCATCCGTGAAGTCCTCCCCCGTTGCATAGTTCGACTGATAACCCGGGCCACGGTCGTATGTCTCGTCAAGTTCGTCTATATTCCCTTCTTCTTCTTCCTCCGCTTCTTGTCTAGCTGGTGTACTACTCTCAGGTTGGTCCCATGGATCCCAATCCTGTGCATTGGTATTGTACTCATTATTTGTTGTCTGTTGTCTTTCTCGTCCACTACTACTCTCAGGTTGGTCCCAAGAATCCCAACCTTGTGCACTCGTATTTGTTCGCTCTTGTCTTTGTTGTCGACTACTACTCTCAGGTTGTTCCCAAGAATCCCAACCCTGTGCACTCGTATTGTATTGATTATTTCTTTCTTCGTCTTCTTCGGTATTATTGACTTGTTGATTGAAATTATAATTATAATCATAATTATAATTATAATTTGTGTGTCCTCCTAATTAAAAAATATATAATTAAAAAATATGTAATTTATGTGTCCTCCTAATCAAAGGTTAATTTAAGAATGACATTTTTCAAAATGGTAGAATTCATAGTGCACTACAACAGAAAAGGTTTTTAACGGCGCCATATTTACGGCAGTTTTTTAAAAGGCTGTTGTTAATATTGCAGCTAAGGGAAAAACTGTTGAAAGGAAAAATAATATTGCAGCTAGAGAATCTAAAATATTATACAAATTTGCTTATGTTTAGAATTTTAGCAATATAATGTGTGATTTGTCTAATGATTCTTGAAGGTTAAAAATTTGATAACTCTCTTTTTTTATTTAGGAAAAGATTTGAAAGAGCTTCATGGTGGATGCAATTTGTGAAAACCCCTTAATAACTGCCGTTAAAAACAAATTTTGCCGTAGTGGTGGCATAAAACTAATTAATTATAAATGCGTACAATTCGTGGTAATTATTTTTCTAAACAAAATCAATACTTTTTTGAATGATGGTAATAATCTTAAATGGATTAAGATTTATAATTCTATTATAATATTAAAATTTGTCGAAAGTTACCTTGTGGGCCACCACCAGTTGCTGGAAGCAAATCAACGTGAAGTTGAAAGCCGTGTAGTCTTCTTGCTTGGAAGCACTCATGTCGTACATACCGCCATTCATTTTCAGAGTTCACCGGCAATTGCATCTGCTGGAACCTTCCTTCAATTATGGTATTAAAATGAGAAACAATTCTCAAATTATAATGACCTTGATAAAATCCCAATGCTGATAAAATTAGTTCTTTAATTGATTCATAATCAGTTTGTGAAGTTGCATCCAAACTGAAATAATTTGATGGATTATATGGAGATTGATTAACGAAAACCGGAATGGAAATCATATTTCTGATAGTATTGAGAGTAGAGTGTTTGAAAATAACGGGTGATTTTCGAATTTGGAACGCCATGATCTATTTATAACCATTGAGAGTGGAGATAATGATGGACAATCAAATTAAATCACACTTAATGACACTGTTAAATCGCACTAAAATTCACTTTAGACCTTCGATCGGCATTTGGGATGCCGATTCAAGCCTTTTAATCATTAAAAACACTAAAAAATTAATGATGAAAAGTATAAAAAATAGAAAAATATTAAAAAAGAGACTTTAGGCGGGAACGCACTTAGATCGGCAATTGGAATGCCGATCTAAGCTTAGATCGGCATTCCAATTGCCGATCTAAGAGGATTCCCGCTCAAAATGCTTAAAAGTCACTTTTACTGTCCTTTTACTGATTATTAATCATGAACTTTTTGTTTTATATTATTATTAATTATTATTATTACTACATTTACTGAAAAATTCACTATCATGGACAAAGGAAATAGCTCTCACTCCAATAGTCATGATCCAAATTGGCGAGCAGCTACCCGAGATGAATATTTGCCAAATTACCAACATTCCCCTGCCAATACAAATGAAATAGAAAAAGGAGATTACCATGCAAGATGTCGCATATGTTTTCGCACTTTCAAATACAATATCAACGAAGATGACGGAATCGAGTTCGAGTTAAAAATACATTACCAGTGGCACATTAATGGTGGGGAAGAAAGAGACCACAAGGAGCACCTCCAAAGAATGCTGAGCAAACCGAAACCTAAGAATTGTGATTGGTACAAAGATTACTACAAAGAACCGCAACCAATTTCCGAACAAACACCAAGAGAAAAACCATATTCACCGCAAGAAGCCGATGCATCTTTCTGGAACGAAGCCGCTCAATTCGCTGACAACGCTGCTGTGAGTCAACAACCTGATGCAGCTTTCTGGAATGAACCCGCTCAATCCGCTGACAACGCTGGTGTGAGCCACCAACAACAAAATCAAGAGGAATAAGAAGATCCATGGTGGGATGAAATTCTACAATATGTGGACACCCAGAATCTCTAAGTACTTTGTTTATTTAGTGATTTATTTTTTAGGTAGTTTTTTTTTTAATTTCGTGTGTTACTTTATATTATGGTTATAAAATTTAGTTGTTCTTCTAATGGTGTGCATTTTTAATTCTGAATTTCTTGGAATATTATTTTTCAATATAAATCATAAAAAAATTTAATAAAAGTATATGGACAAAATAACATATTTCAGTAATATAAGGCAAACATTACAAGTGACGACTGTCACACAAACTTATTTCACTAATAATGACCATAATAAGATACCGATGATAGAAACATAACACTACTCCATTTAGCGGAGATGGACAATATTTTCAGCTGCGGGATGATTTTCAAAACCAGGTGGAACTGCTGGCTGGTGAATCAACCAGGAACCTCCAAGATCAAAACCTCCATTCCTCTCAACCAAATTTGTAAAAAATTTGGGGCCCCTTACATGATATTCATTTCTTTCTAATTTCTTAACTTTAAATTTTTCTCCATGATATTGAAACATCAATGCAGAAAGCAATTGTCGTTCGCTCGTCCGCTCATCTCCGACCAAAATAACACCGGAAGAGACGCAGCTTGGCTTAGGACCCATTTGCTTAAAATTTCAAAATTAAAACTCCATTAGCAAATCAAATAAAATAATTTAATAATTAATTTAACATTATTACCTATAAAGAAGTGATATTGCGAATAGGAACTGATGAGGAGAAAGTTTATCAATTTCAGACTAACGAAAAAAAATTAGTCCGTGAATAATAAATGATGCAATTTTGAGTCTTATATAGAGAATTTTAAGAAGAAAAACGACAAAAAAAATTATTGCAAAGTTGAAAAATCATTGCTAATCATTGCAAATGTTTAACAATCAATCAAAGAGAGCAAATTGAGCGGTGAGAAATGGTCCAACCTTAGATCGGCAATTGGAATGCCGATCTAAGCTTTGATCGGCAATTGGAATGCCGATCAAAGGCATTTGTGTTCTCGGCATTCCGATTGCCGATCTAACAACGTTAGTTTTAAAATTTCGAATTTTTAAACGTTTTTTTCGATATTCGTGTGAACAGTAACGTTAGTTTTAATTTTTTCGGGGTGAAATCGGTGTGTTGAAGCTTCTTGACGGGATTTGCAAGCTCGTGACTTTATGTCTTGTGATCATTTGAGCTGTGATGTGCCTAGGATTCAAACAATGAAAAGGTCATTAATATGGATTCAAATCAATGCCTTCATTTGAGCTTTAGATGGTGTCTGTTGTTGAATAGTACTTAAGAATTGTAAATTCTTGGGTTGTCGTTTTGTAGCTGCACAATTCGCTAAAATTTGATCTTTTTTAATGCATTTTAAGATGTGACATCTAAATTATTGGATTTAATATCGCATTAACTTGCTTCCTGTTAGTAAGGTCATAAACAAAAAGGAAACAAAAAAAAAAAAAGGAAGAAGACTTTAACTTCAAATCACCACTTCAAAGTACTAGATGAACATGAACATGACATTAAATGCTCCATCGTACGTACGTACACAATTACACTAATTATTTCAACAGTTAACATTCCTGCAGATTCATTTAAGCAATACTATACCAACTAAATACATTTAAAAACATTTAAGAGACATTGTTTCATGACGCAGCAATTAATCATTATCTATCAACACAAACAATTGCAAATTCAACTATGCTCTGTACAACCCAACATACGGATTAATCAACGAACCAATCCAAAGCGACCCATCTCTCTCATGGACCTCACTAATGGAAGTGGTGAGGCTTCCATTCAAGGCCTCTACAATCTTCCCCTTTTGATTCAACCTCAATGCAACAGCGTGTTCTGGTTCTGCACCGGCTGGGTCATCAATCTTAAGTTGGCTCATGGCGACCCAGTACCCCCCTTTCGGGTCCCTTGTTATGTTATCTGGGTAACCCGGCAAATCGGCAAAGAGCTCAAATCTGCCGGTCTTAGGGCCCCTGATCCAGAATTTATGGATCTGACACAGTGCTGTGAAGGAAACCAGGAGGTGGCTATTGTCATGGCTCATTGCTATGCCGTTAGGGTAACTGAGATGGCCTTTTAGCACTCTGACTTTTTTGGATCGCGGATTGTACTTCAACAGCCGTCCTGTTGTGTCGTTGGTAAGAACCACCATATAATATTCCCTGCATCCACATATTTTGCATTGGTGAGTAATTTCATGTATTATAAAGCCAGTTTGACTGTATTCTCCTTATAATTATTTCTCTTTTTTTCCATGATTCATCATTTTCTAACGTTGTAAGTTGTAACTTTTATTATTCATTCTGTGATTTTATCTTGCCAGTGAGCTGAGGGAATGTGTAATTTAGAAATCAGCAGTAATAATTGAAAAATTATGCATATAGAAATTCATGCGCTTTTATGATAGATTCCTTTACTATTGCCAAAAAAAGAAAAAAAAAAAAATCATGGTAAGCACGTAGGGACGTTAGCTCTAGTCATGCCTATTGTCGATGTACCTTCTAAAAGCAGAAACAAATTTCCTGCTCTCCATTTAAGAATGTGAGACTTAGATCTATAAATCAACCAATTGAATCTGGAATTTAGTTACCCAGAATATAACTGCGTATCCACGTAAATACTGCAGCCTAGAGTTCAATGTGGTCCACATTTACAGGTAATATGTCAAAATTTCTCTTGTTCCATTGAATGATCTCAGAGCTGGTTATGTAACATATAGTAAAGTCTACAGGAATTTTAGTAGTTATATTTTTTTTTGTAAAAACAGAAGCAATAAATGAAAATGCGACCTATACATATGAAACTGACGAACTTTACTGCCCCTATCGATGTGTTTGTCAAATCACGAGAGCTTACTTATGGAAAAAAAAACACATTTATGATCAAAAGATTATTACTGTGGCAGTCATTTTGTATAATAATTAATTAATTATTATAATAACTCAGAAATAAACAAAGTGCATGTTGCACGCTTTTTCAGCAACTTATATTATGATGCTCAATTAGACAAAGGATTAATACAAGCTTATATTATTTTCTTTAAAATAATTATTGTACAATATATATAAGTTCCTCATAAAGAATAAAACTATAAGGAAAAATAGAAAGAAATAAACAAAACGGAATTCAAAAGTAAAATAAGAAAAAGTTTTAAGGTAGTATTAATTGTGAACACCACGTATATAAGTTGGTATTTTGATTGTTTTGATGGAATAGAAAATGTCAAATTAGGTCTAACATTCACACAATGACAAGTTAATTTCCAATACAAAATGGAGAATGAGTTGTTGATTCATAATTTGTAGCCATAAGCTATATGAGGTCAATCAATCAAGCATACCCCCACATGCACGCTCATAAAACATCCCCATGAGATCCATAACTAGATTGTTGGAAAACAAGTACGGACAAGACATCTATCTACTAGACAGTAGACACTCGTAAGTTTAATTATTATAGAAGCTATTCATGGATTGAAAGTTTGGAAATTAGAATGTGGAAACAGTAAAACAGTTGAATCTACCTTCTAGTTATGTGGTTGCTACTATCCGTGAAATAAACTTCTCCTGTTTCTTGATCCACATCCAATCCATTAAGGAATGTGAATGGGACTCCTCTTGCCTTGGTCGCCAACACTTTCACCATGCCTCCTTTGGGCCCCACTGACAGCAAACCATGATAAGCGTCGGCTATGTAAAGATTTCCAGAGGCATTGTGAAATCGTAGACCCAAAGGTCTACCACACTTGCTCTCCATCATCTCGTCTATGTTATCCACGCAATCTTTGTCACTGTTGTTTTAGAAGAAAGATCGAATTCAAAATATGGAATATATAGGAACTACGCTATCTAGAATGTCTAAAAAAATATATATAGGAACTATATAAGATCCATATATAGCCAATTATGCATAGCAAATATATTTGACGTTGGTCATCGAAAAATAATGTGTTGATTATCAGGTAGGTTAGTTAGTTAAACTAGTTTAACATACAGAGAGTGGTGTTACAAATTAGTGTCGCTAATCTTCTTTAGAGGGAATATAATATATTCAGTAACAGACTTTACGACATCGAGTACACTTTTTTTGTCAAAGGAATGATAAGAGATGCCAATTTAATTATATATATAGCTTAATACTCTTTTAGTGTGCAAAGAAACACCAAATGACACTTGAGATAATATACAACATGAAATTCGAACAACAACAACTACAATGAAGTTTGACATAAACCAAAAATAACTCACTGAGCTCATGCATGCTTGCTAGGAGCAATGTAGTAGTTGATTTTCTTTTCATATGTACCGGTTTAAAAGTTAAAACTAACTAGCTAGATAATTTCTGTCAGATATTAACAATTATTTTATAATCTCTTTTGTTAACTATAAAAAGGAAAAAGATAAACATAATTGTGCAACTTCATTCATTAGCATTACCGATGCATCGAGTTGTAGGCAAACACAGTCCAACCACTCCTTCCTTGCCACTTCAGTACTCCTCCACTAGAAACTCCGGTATATGGCCCATGCCCTGACGGGTCGAAGTCTACGCTCTCTGGGCCCACCACTGTGGGCAGCTTTAGTTGATTTCGGCTACCTGGCAGATCAATGATCTTTGTCTCATAAGCTACATTTATGCAAGGAAGGAGAGCAACAAAAATTGCAACGAAGGGTAAGTATGTCTGTTTCCGTTTCATAGTCCCAACTGTATACAAAGTGTATATTAAGAAAGGAGGGTAATCATAGCCTGTTTGGCTGTGAAGTATGAACCATGCAAGTGTTTGATATCTCAATGTGTATTCTTTTATAGACAAACGTAGAAAAAGGAGGTTTTCGGTAGGTGAGATCTGAAAGCCGCTGATTTAGCTTGGCAGCCAGGACAGCAGGGTTAGTAGTAGATATGAACCGCCTGATTGAAGTTGGATGTTGTAAAGATCAAATAAAGATGGAACCCACTCAGGAAAAAGTGTCATTAGGCGATCCCAATCTGGACTTGAGAGTTTGAATGGATTCTCATGCCTCTGCCATTGCCATTTTTTTGCAATATATTCTTGTAAAAAAATAGCTGCGATACTGAACCAGGTAGCTGAGACATAGTTAGTTGGGCATTTAAGGAAACTAGGGTTTTGATCTACAGAGCTTTAAATGCATGAAATTATCACGTTCGGTCCAATCAATTTCCATTTTTAGGCTTTTATTAAAATAATTAAAAAAGAACACTAAATCAGAAAAGCATGTTTAGAGTATGCAATATGCTGATGTTCTTTCTATTATTCTATATATATCAGAGATCAGCTGAGGGGGCTGCCCATCAGCTTGACCGATGGTTAATTAGTAATCTGATGTTAAATTCGACTCCTTATAGTTCGCCGTCCTTATCGATATATTCCTTTACTATTGTCATTTATGTGCCACCTTGGTACGTGGGGAAAATGGTCCATTGAAGAAAAACTTTGCCGAACAGAGAAATTTAATTTTGATTACCAACAGTAATAACTTTTGCTGAATGCTTGCAATAATAGTAGAGAACAGGGGATTCATTAATAATGAATTATTTTATATAATTTTACTAGTTATCAAAATTAAGTTATAATTTTATAAGCTTGAAAATGTTGGAATTTGTTGTAAGTTTTATTGTTCATCAAACGAGTTAAAAGTTATTAAGATCCATATTTTGCATTTTTTTTTATGTAGTAAATAATATAGTAAAATATATAAAATTTGGCATGCAATCATTAATGAGGCTAACATATGATCTATTGTAGTTTTTAATTTTTAAACTTTTTGGGTTGATTAAAATTATTGTAAATATTATTAAATAATATTTTGGCAATAAATTATTTCCCAAAACAAATGTAGGTAATATTCGAAACATAAGCAAATCACGGTAAAATTGGCAGCCATTTTCACTATTTATTCAGGACCGGAACAATCTTTTTTTTTTTTTTTTGTAATATTGTGTAAATATTATATATAAAATGAACTGATAATACCAAAACCAATTTCTGTTAACATAGCATACACAAATAACCTAGAAACAACCTTATTTCCAATTTAAGTACCAACAAGTCGTGGAAGGTAGACAGCATGCAAACTGCAGTTTGATGAATGGATACGGCAGTTTTTTTTTTTTTTTTTTTTAGGGTCAGTGGCAATCACCACACCGACAAATTTTATTAATTAAAAAAATTCATATGTACAAAAATAGTAAAGAAAAAAGAAGAAGAAAAAATAAAAATAAAACTATACAGAAAAACTAAAAATAAGAGAAAAAGTTATAGTCTTAATCTACTCCGAGCGTCAACATCATCACAAATATTCTTGAGTAAGAACTCTGTGTAGTGTTCTTGCTCGTGAAGATCCTTTTATTTCGAGCCTTCCAAATGTTCTAGGAGGTTAGCAAAATAATGTCCCAAATTTTATTTCCTAGACCTCCGATAGAAAGCCAAAAGTTGGAATGATCTAATTAGGTGAAGTCCAAGAACAGTAGTCTAAAGCGAATTTGGACAAGTGACCACACATTAATATCGAACAGACAATGCAAAAAAGATGAGATATGGAAGAAGGTTACATGTTGGAAGATGTCAGCTAAGCCATAAGAAACCCCACAAGAGTTCAAGATAGTGTTATCCGAAGTATCATACAAGAGTTGTATCGTGAAGGACTAGACTAAGTTGGGCTCATGTTGGAGTTTCGATAGCCATTTCAAAAGTAGAGCTTGGTTTTGACGTTCCAAGTCTATTATTCCGAATCCACCATTTGATTTTAGTAGACGGCATGTAGTCTAGTTAACGAGACAGTGTCCTCCCAGACATTTATCTTTCTCTTTCCAAAAGAACCTTTGCCTGATGTCTTCAAGTTATTTTGAAAGCCAATATGATAACTTAAGGACTTGCATGTAATGCAGCGGAAGAGCTGTAAGGAGTAAGGACAGATAACCAAGGTGAGTGATCCGCCCAAAGAAAGAAACTTGGCCTTCCATCTATCCAGCTTCCATTGGAAAGTGGAGATTAAAGATAGGAAATGAATCTTCTTTGGTCTTCGAATGGAGAATGGTAATCCCAAATAAGTTATTGGTAGCTCTTTTGATTCACAATGGATGATAGAGGTAATGCGAGGAATGACAAATTTAGTGATGAAAATAGGGACAAGAGGCATTTCTCATCGTTGACACGGAGACTCGTTAACAATGCAAAATTAGAAAGAACCTCAGAAACAACAAGCAAGGATTTTTAATTAGCTTTCATAAGAATGATCGTGTCGTCTGCAAACTGCAGAGCTTGAAGAGGAATATAATAGGACCAAACGTAAGAGGAGAAGAATTTGTAAAGAAAAATTAGAGAGCATCTGTGAGACTGTGACCTAAATGAAAAGAGGGGGATAGAGGATCGTCTTGTCTTTCTCTTTTATGGGAGAAGTTAGGCGATAAGTCATCATTTACTTTGACAACAGAGGTGGAGGAGCGCAGTAACATTAAAGTCCACGAGATAAAACAGGTGGAAAAGTCTCTTTCTATAAGGAGATTTAAGAGAAAGGTCCACGAGACAGTGTCAAAAGTTTTGACAAAATCAACTTAATTTGTATAGTATGGCTGGGAATTCACATTTGTGATAGAAGGAGATGAATTCTCTAATGACCATGTAAGATTCTATGATTGACCAACTTTTTGTAGTCGTTGTTGTTGTTTGAATATACTTCATTATAGCAAGCATGCATGAGCTCATTCATAATTATTAAATATTGATTTCATTTGATGTGGCAACAAAGTTGCGCATAACTAATCCAAAACATGTCTACCAAATAGCAGTGTCGTGACTAAAAAAAATTTGCACTCGAAATAGAGACAAAATACCGGCGAATTAATAATTAATATTGCTAAGTAGACAATTATTCAGATTTTTTATGACGTTGATATATAATTAAATGATACTTAATTTGATGAATGCTTACCGTTCAACATCTACAAAGTATTTATTAATTTCAGACTATTATCAATTGATTTAAAGGATATTATCAATATTTTGATCTAATATAATTTATCAATTAGATTCCATCATTGTATTAAATTTTAAATCCCTCACTTATTTAAGTCTGTACAATCTTGAATTAAATGTTGGTTTGTTACCAAATTCGGTGGCATTGAATGGCAGCTAAATTTTCTGACTATGTTTAACTTTAACAGGTTAGATTGGATTCTCCATTTTTAGTTAAATTCGACAATGGTGGATAAATTTAAGCACTTCCTTTTAACTAAGTCTATATATAGAGAGAGAGAGTTTAGCTATGGTGAAATGCATCACAAAAAGCTCTCCGTGAGTCGCGATCAAAATTCTTGAATCTTGTTCAAAATGAGCGATCCAAACCATCTATTATAATCTTTCTATTGAAATCTCCATGGAGACCAAATTTTATAATTTTTTAGAATTTTTAAGTATTTTTTTGAAAATTTAGAAAATCGTTCATCTAATTAGCTCTAAACCGTACAAAAATAACAGTTTTTAAAATTTCTTCTGTAAAATTGTCAAATTTTGTTATGCGTAGAGATTTCAATAGAGAGATCATATTAGACGGTTTTGATCGGTTATTTTAAATCAGATCCAAAAATTTTGGTCGCAACTCACAGAGGACTTTCTGTGATGTATCTCATCACAGCTAAACTGTCTCTCTCTGTATATAAGTATATAAGTACGAGCTTCAAAAACAATGCCATTTAGTTGATTCGTGTCTAAATTATTTTGGCGCTGGAGAGGGCGGTAAATGATAAAGGGGTTGGTAATTATACAGAAACCATAAACGGTGGCTGTCAAAATGGAAGAAAAGAAGAAAAAAAAAAAAAAACATAAAGCTAACCTAGGATATAGGTTACCCTAAGTACAAAGCCAGCGGCCAGAAAACAAAGGACACCTAACAGCTTGCAGTTGAGGTAAAGTAATTACTGTTCTTCAAAATCAAATTAGCCAGCACAGCAGGTGGGGTAACCGAGCTCCTCCGAAAAGTGAAAACACGTTCATTTCTCTCAAACCAAAGAACAAGACGTACATAAATGTCCGCCAGCTTATTTATAAAGCACAAAATATTAAATTATGTTCTAAAAAATATAAAAAATTGAAAATTAATGAGATCGTAATTTTAAAGGGAAAAAACAGCCCGCAGAATCCTTTGGCGTTCCAAACTATGGACGGATTGTAATTCTCCTCACCCATGGCAGGTCATTAATTAATCAATTTGTATCATGGTTTTTTATTTTATTTTGTTTTCTCTTTTTACAACAAAAAAAAAAAAAGACGCATCATGACGTTAGACTGGTAGTTACAATTACAACCCATAGATGAAATTTTTTAGTATCTGACAAATACGGGAAATGGAATTATATATAGCTCAGCATAAAATGGGATTTTTAACTCCACTCTTATTAATGTATGTCTCTTTTTCTTTCATATTATCTAGAACTGTACATATATAAATTAAACGGAATTCAATTTAGGCTTTCCCATATGACCATATCCCAAACTTTATTACTTATTATACTAAATATAAAATTCAGATTTAGTTTTATAAACAAGAAGTTTTGATCTAGGAGAAGGACAACGTTATGGATTTTCAGAAGGGAACGAATTTTATTTGAAACTCAACTACAGTAAAAGAATTTTAAGAAAAAAAAAAAGAACTAAATCATTCCATGGTACGATGAAAAAAATGACATGTGGCATTGGCGTCAAGTGATTTAGTTCTATGGTGTTAAAAATAAATTGGTTATTAGACCCCGAATATTAAATGAGAAAGTTTAATATGCACTATAGTGTATATGGAGTTCTATGCACTGCGGATTTTTTTGAAGGTATTTTTGTAAATTGACAAATCTAATTTAACCAATCTAATCTACTTATTGAAATCTTAGAGCAAACCAAATTTTATAATTTTTGAGATTTTATTACTATTTCTTCGATTTTTTTAAAACCTGCCATTTTTTGAATTTGTAAATAGTGGTTTGTTTCCAAAAATAGCAGATTTTAAAAAAATCGAAAAAAATAGTAATAAAATCTCAAAATTGTAAAATTTGGTTTGCTATGAAATTTCAATATGTACATTAGATTGGTTAAATTAAATTTATCAATTTATAAAAATACTCCCGAAAAAATCCGCGGTGCATAAAACTCCCTGTGCACTATATATATGGTGCATATTAAACTTTCTCATATTAAATATTCTTATAAAAAATACAATACAGAAATAGGAGGCTGAATATTCATTTTTTCTTCTCTATCATCTTCGGGTCGGACGAATAATGTGTGGACTTCCGCTTTTTTTTCTGCTTAAGATCTGTTCTCAAATTCCCGGGTTGTCAAGTTGTACCGGCATCATTAGATAAAATTTCACCTTTTTTTAACGCATTAATTTACCACCCCTGAATCTGGATTTTTTGAGTTGGATTGAAAATCGCACAAGCTTGGTATTTTTTTTCCCCAAAACGAGTAGGGGAAATGGACACCCCCCATCACTCTCTATTGAACAGGAATGTAATTAAACAACTTTCTACTTCAAATCGCAACTTTATTCGTTATTGCCTTATTGGATATGAACATGAAATGACATTAAATTCTCCTATCGTAAACAATTACAGACAAATTAATGCAACTGTTCACACACTTGCAGATCGATCAATTTCCAGAAGCATACATTCATATATATCAATAGAAAATTAAAAAAATTCAATTATGCACTGCAGACCCTAACATAAGGATATATTAGAGCCAATACAAAGCGGTCCATCTTTCTCATGGACCTCACTAATGAAGCAGTGAGGCCTCCATACAACGCCTCTAGATTCAACGTCGACATGACAGCGTGCTCCGGTCAGGGGCGAAGCCATGTAATGTTTGGTGGGTCCATGGACCCATCTCAAAAAAACAAAATTTACCTTGATATTGCATTTGTTTGTAATTAAAAAAAAAATCACAAGAAGTTAGGGACCCATCTCAAAAATTTGAATGACCCAGCTGAACATGTCGTGTTTGATTTAAATTGCATAACGACGCCTAAAAAATCATATAGGGACCCAGGTAGTATTTGTTCTTGACTAATCACCTTCTTTTTTCCTCCCAATGAATATTATTAAGACAAAACTAAGAATAAAATGGAATATTTGGATGAATAATTATTTGTAGCATATATATACTAGCGCGAATCTCGCGCATTGTGTGATTCTTCTATATAATGTTTTGTGAACTTTAGGACATTATAAACAAAAGATACCATAGAAGATTAAAAATACAATTCGGATATTATATAAATTAACTATCACTAAAATTCCTAAATATTGTTCCTGTCAAAAAAATTCCAAACAGCACAAAAAGATAAAAAAATATTGTGGTTTGAATAGTGGCCGAACTCCTCCGTATACCTTCCATTTTTTTATATCTATAATATAGAAAAATAAGTGTTCAATGAGATTTTATAATGAACCTATTATGTAAAATTAAGAGAAAAATAAAAATTCAGAGGAAATCATTGTATATTTTTTTTAGTCTTGATTTTTGAATTATTATTTCTTATATTAAATATATTATTTTAGATTTTTTATTGTTATTATAATACATATTGATTTCTCATAAATTTTTTTATGTAACATTATTATAGATTTATTTATTTAAAAAATATTATTATATTATGTCTTTATTAGACTTTAACATCATATATATGTTTTCAGCAAAAAAAAATTTACGGACCCTACTGACACGAAATTCTAACTTCGCCACTGGCTCCGGTTCCAGAATATGGGAAGGAAAACAAGTAGCTGTTGTCGTGTCTCACTTTAGTCACTTAGGAGGGGGCTGTCAATGAAACTCATTTACTTGTTTACTCTATTCATATCGTATTCGATAAGGCGGGTATGGATAATATTTTATTTTCGTTAGACTAATGGATATGGATACAGATAAAGAAAAATTTTCATTAACTTATCGGTTACAAGTACGGATAAGAGCTATTTATCTAACGGGTAAAATTTTACAAACATATATGTATATATAATCATGTTATTAGAATATTCGTAAGATATGTTATTAGTTTCGATCCTCATCTAAATTTATTTATGTTGATGAAAAATTAATTTTCACTCTATTATATTGTAATTTATAATTAGTTGTATAGATTTTGAAAATTCCATTGGTATGAGAATAAATTTCATAATTTTTGTTATATCTAAAGTGTTATCTAATTATTATACTTTATCCATATATTTATTTGATATTATTTATTTAGCACATTATATATTTTTCATTAAATTGATAATATTATTATTATCCATTATGTACTGTTATCCTACCCTTATCGTTAATTCTTAACGGATACGGATAAGGTACGGATAAAGTCATTTTTTAACAGATACAGATAGAGTATGGGTAAAAAAAAAAATTTAACAGGTGCGGATATGAAAATACCTTCTTCCGTACCATACTATACCTATTGACAGCCCTCACTGCTGCGCCGTTAGGGTGCATGAGGTGGCATTTTAGCACCGTTGTACGTACATTTGTACTTCAACAGCCGGCCTGGTGTGTCATTGGTAAATGGTATGAACCACCAAAGAATATTCCCTGCATGTTTATATATTTTTTTTTATGGCGAGATTGGAAATTAAAAGATACACCATGAATAATCAGAATGACACTTGTAACTTCATGCATGATATATAAAGCCAGCTAGACTATCCTTCTTATTTGTTTTCTTTTTATTATTAATCTCTTTGTAACGTTGCATGCATCGTTTTCCATTATGTGCGTTATCTTGTTAGCGATTTGGTTTTGCAAGGTGGATGAAGATTTATAAGTTGGAAATCAGAAGTTTCATTTGAGAAATATATATGCATATGGAATTCATTATTCATGTCATGCACTAATAGAGACTTAGAACAACCCAGGCCTTTACGGCTTTACTATTGCACACAAAAGGAAGAAGTAAAAAAAGAAAAGACTTGTAATAATTAAGTATGTGTGGAGACGTACGTTCTATCTACCAAGGATCATCATTAATGCCTATATATTTTCAATCTACATCTTCAAGAGTTGACCCAAATTTACTGTTATCTAGTTAAGAATGTGCGGCTTAGGTTCAGGAATCAACCAATTGGAACTTGAATTTACGCAGAATATAACTACGTATACATGTTAATTCTGCATCCTAGCCCAAGTTCAATCTAGACTATCTAGTCCATACATTTACAGGTAACATTTTATTTATTTATTTATTTGTATTTACAGGTAACATGTCAACATTCCTCTTTCCCCATTTAATGCTCTGTCCGCTGGTTACGTGACGGTAGTATAAAGTCTCAGGAATTTTAATTATTTATATATATATATTTTTTTTTGTGAAAGAAAAAAATAATGGAAATGTGACCTATACTTGGTAACTAACTAAACTATACTGCCCCTATTCATATTTTTGTGAATTCACGAGAGCTTGCTTAATTGCTTTGTGGAAAATTACATTTATGATTTGATGAGGTTATAATTGTGGTGGTTATTGCATCAGTATAAAAGTTATTATAATTGCTCAGAAATAATTTAAGTGTTGCATGTCTCTTCATTAACTTATGACGCTCAGTTGGCATAGTCCAAATACAATCTAATATCATTTTTAATTAAATCATACATGGTAATTAAATAAAGTCCCTTAAAAAAGAGAGAGATATATATAAACAAAAGAAGAAAAATTAAAAAGAGATTGAAACTAAGAAAAGTCGGTACAAGATATAGATCCAATAGAATTGAATTAAAAAGAACGTGGAGTCCAGCACATGGTCAGTGGCTCTGCTGTTATTTTAGAGGTAAGGGGTTCAATTCCCGCTAGGCGCGGAAGAGAGATAAACTCTAATTTATAGAGTGGGCTAAAGCCTCTATAAATATAAATAATAAATAATTAGTCTCTTATTTCAAAAAAAACAAAGAATAGAATTTAAAAAAAAATCTTTATGCATTTTTTTAAATTTTGGAAATTTGAATCTGAAAACAGTAAAGCAGTTGAATCTACCTTTCTGTGATGTGGTCGCTGCTACTCGTCTCCTGTTTCTTGGTCCACATCCAATCCATTAAGGAATCTAAATTGAACTCTTCCTGGCAGCACTTCCACTAGGCCTCCTTCGGTCCCCCACTGACAGCAGACCAAGATAGGCATCAGCTAGACAGCTACGCAAAAAATTCCAGTGGCGTTGTGGAATTGTAGACCCAAAGCTGGTCTACCATGCACACTTGCTCTCATTTCTGTTCACCATGCAATTTCTGTCACTGTTATTAGAAGAAAGATCGAATATCAAAATGGATTAATGTGGTGTCAGAGTGGGAGGAACTATTCAACCAGCTGTGTAATTAAATGATTATGTAATTTACTAGACATTTGAAAAGTAATGTGGTAAATTATCAGGTTGGTTGGTTGGTTAGTTAATTAAGCTACCTCGACTTTTTTTTTTTATTATGATAAATTGATTGAGTTAAAATCTTCTAACTTATTTTAAATTAAATGTTAATAAAGGACCTCCTAGTTGGATTCTGAACTGACCTTTATGCAAAGTCACTAGACCATAGACCAAAGATTGATTGATTGATTTGATTCTCAAACTTACATATGTAGTAACAATTTAATATTACAATTTGTGTGACTCTAACCTACGTAAGAGGGAATGCAAATATTAGGAAAAGGTGTAAATATTAGAGATGGCCCTTGTCCAGGAGAATTGCTCAGGACACAGTCCTGTTTACTCATTCACTCCCCCATTTTTTTTTAAATGACATAAATGTCCTCAATTTAGCACTGAAATCTGAGAAAACGGTACAGGAGATGAGAGGGTATTTTGGTAAATTTAGGAGTGATTGAGCAAGTCAGACGTGACCTGAGCAATTCCCCTTGTCCAGATGGGTCGAACTCTATGCTCTCCGGGCCCACAATTTTGTTCAGCTTCAGCTTACTTATGCTCCCAGGCGTATCAATGCTCTTCGTCTCATAAGCTACAAGCCTACTATGCAAGGATGGAAGGCTACAAAAGTTGCAATGGGAGGTACCAAGGATGACTGTTTCATGTGTTTCATAGTATCAGCTGTTTAGAAGCTGATGGAGTGGTGGTGGGGTTTATCTTATGGCTTGTTTGATTGAAATGGATGAGAGATTGAGATCTTCAAGTCCGGCCCTTTTATTTATTTATAAAGGAGGCCTCCAGAAATTCGTTGATTCGAGTTGGTGCCAGGATTACATGAACAATTTTTTACAGACAAAAGACGAGCTCCAAATTAATATATGCACGAGTATTCATAATATATTTAAAAATAATTAAAAAAAAACAATAAAGGCCCATAGGATTAAGAACTTATTTGTATACAGTATAGGTATGAATTATACATTTGATTTCCCTAAATCAACAAAACTGGTCTGCAACAAAGTCACTGCCCCGAAAAAATTAAAACTAACGTTACTGTTCACACGAATTACGATAATAACGGTTAAAAATTCGGAATTTTAAAAATAACGTTGTTGGATCGGCGTTCGGATTGCCGAAAATACAGAACGCTTGGATCGGTGTTCCAATTGCCGATCCAAGCTTGGATCGGCATTCCAAATGACGATCCAATTAAATGCACATATAACAATGAACAACATTCCGTTTCCAACTTTTGTACATTTTTTTTATTTGCAATTTTTCTTTTTAGCCCTCAACTTTTTTATTATTACAAAACATATAATTAGTGATTAGTAATTAAACACAATTGAAATTTCTAAATGAAATATAATTATATAATTAAATTATTTATGTTAAATACATAATATTGTATATGTGTATAATACTTATTTATACATATATATTATGTATCATATATTTTATATATTAAATACATATTATTGTATATAATTAAAATATATGATAAATATTATTATATGTACATAAAATGTACATATATTTCTATGTATATTTATTTATACATTAAAAAAAATTTATATATTAATATCTACATTTAATGTATAACAAAATTTTTTTATTGGACTATTTTGAAAAAATACTAATATTAGGGTCATCGGCGAATAAATTCAATAAAAATATATTCAATTTTTTCGCCGATGACCCTAAAATTATTATTTTTACAATATAGTCCAATAAATTTTTTTGTTATACATTAAATGTAAATAAAAATATATAAAAGATTTTTTTTGTATACATTAAATATACATACATGTTGAATATACATACATTAAATATATAAAAGATCTTTTATATCTTAAATTATGCATGTTGAATAGCTTTATACATATATATTATATATCATATATTTTAATTATATACAATAATATGTTTAACTATTCAACATGCATAATTTAATTATATACAATAATATGTATTTAATATATAAAATATATGATACATAATATATATGTATAAATAAGTATTATAAACATATACAATATTATGTATTTAACATGCATAATTTAATTATATACTTATATTTTTATAATAGATGTTTTAATTATGTTTAATTTCTAATCACAAATTATATATTTTGTAATAATAAAAATTTTAGGGGCTAAAAAGCAAATTTTGCATTAAAATAAAAAGTCAAAAAAAGTTGGCGAAAGTTTTTTTTTTGGATCGGCAAATGGATTGCCGATCCAAACAACAAAATTCAGTTGACTTTATTTTAATGAAAAATTTGCTTTTTAGCCCCTAAAATTTTTATTATTACAAAATATATTAAATGTAAATAAAAATATATAAATTTTTTTTAATGTATAAATAAATATACATATAAATACAAATATATATAATTATAAATATAATATACATGTATAAAATTAAATATAATTTATATTACGACATGTGTAATACTTTCATTCGTATTTAATATACATACATATTTGTATGTATATTTAATGTATATAAATTTTTTTTATATATTTATATGTATATTTATTTATACATTAAAAAAAATTTATATATTTTTATTTACATTTAATGTACAACAAAAATTTTTATTGGATTATATTGTAAAAATAATAATTTTAGGGTCATTGGCGAAAAAGTTGAATATAATTTTATTGAATTTATTCGCCGATGACCCTAAAATTATTATTTTTGCAAAATAGTCTAATAAAAAAAATTTGTTATACATTAAATGTAGATATTAATATATAAAAATTTTTATGTATAAATAAATATACATAGAAATATATGTACATATAATAATATTTATCATATATTTTAATTATATACAATAATATGTATTTAATATATAAAATATATGATACATAATATATATATGTATAAATAAGTATTATACACATATACAATATTATGTATTTAACATAAATAATTTAATTATATACTTATATTTCATTATAGAAGTTTCAATTATGTTTAATTACTAATCACTAATTATATGTTTTGTAATAATAAAAAAGTTGAGGGCTAAAAAGCAAAATTGCAAATAAAAAACAAGTAAAACAAGTTGGAAACGGCATATTAATTGGATCAGCATTCCAATTGCCGATCCAAGCTTGGATCAGCGATTGGAATGCCGATCCAAGCTTGGATCGGCGTTTCAATTGCCGATCCAAGCGTTCTGTATTTTCGGCGATCCAAACGCCGATCCAACAACGTTATTTTTAAAATTTTGAATTTTTAACCGTTTTTATCGTAATTCGTGTGAACAGTAACGTCATTATTAATTTTTTCGGGTCACTGCCTATGTTCAACAGGCCGTGCAATTGTGGCCCAATACATGACAGGCTTACTTGGTATAGTTTACAGACTTGCAGTACAGCTTAATTATTTTTTTTTTATTTTGATGGCGTGATGAAGTGCACTGAAAATGATTAGGCTTGACCAGTCGCCTTAATTTCCAGCATCTGATAATTATTATATTATGTCAAACAAATCATAAGAAAGAGAAGCGAGAGATTGAGGGAGAGAAACATTTTAGTTCGTCCGTAGATGTTAGTAGTTACTAGAAGTTGAACTAAACAAAAGCATAAACTGAGCTTTTGCATAATTGCATCCCGCAGCTGGAGTCGAGCCGGCGCAATTTAATTCGATAATAACAGAAAAGAATTGCTATACGTCCCCTAAACACCTCAAACAAAGGGAAACGGTAAGCAAAAAGAACATCCCCTTATAAATACACACATGTCCAGATACGGATGCATTCACATGTAGGATAAGTCTGATCTTTGTCTCCTTCTGATTTTCAATTTCATATCATTTATTTTTTAATTCAATATCGCACAAAAAGAAAAGGGGAAAACACAAAAGATGAAATCAGATCTCTCAACTTGCAAACTCACGTTTTCTCATATACCCTTTTTCGTCAAATTTTGGTGTATAGTTTACAGTTGAAAACAGAAACTATGTAATATGCAATCTTGTCTAAAAGTGATTGATGCTAAAACTTATCATATAACAAATTATATATTTTGATATATTTAGAATGAAGATGTGAGCACATTTTAAAAATATATCATATATATATATATTCGGATAAGTTTCTTAAACAATAAGACAACAATTGAGCCACTATCCATAAACTGCAAAAAAAAAAAAAAAAAAAAAAAAAGCAAGGTACAATTGCGCTAAACACGCCACGTCATCGTTAGTTTTATTGAGACCGTTAAGTTAAGCGCGTAGCTTTACTTAGTTGTGAAACATGCTCCCTTGCTAATTAATATCTCACCTTACTCTTTTTGTTTTATTATTATTTTTTCCCTTTGGGCGAAAGCTTGCACACAGAGAAATACCAATATCAATATCAATTATGCTTCCTCAAGAAAATAAAAATTAAATAAAAAAAGAACACAATTAGCCCGCGAAAGGGTTGGACTGAGAGACGAGGAAGCGACGAGCCTCCAATTCTTCCTTTCCTTCCTTCCTTCCTTCGATCGGAGAAAAAAAAATTCAGAGGTTAGGGATTCGAAATTCGAAACCCCTTTTGCGAATACAAGTATATAGCGTAGAAAAAAGGCATTGCGTATTTCTTCTGTTTCAATGGAGAAGAAACGAATAACCGACGATCTGGAACCGGGGCCCACACCTTCTCCGAGACCAGTCGATCGGTTTGGTTTCATTAAGCAAGATCAGACCAACTCTCCAGAGGGAATCACGAAGAGTCGATCTACTCACGAGCGCGAGAGGTATGGTTTTTTTTGTTGAATTTTTCTCCTTTCTTGTGTATATCTTTCTTTTCTTTGTTTACTCACAATGCTGGTATTTTTCTGTTCTAGGGGTAAAATTGCGTACTGGTAAACACATATATATATTTTTTCTTTCATATTTTGAAAAACCATTTATTCTTCCAATATTGTTATTCAGCTTTGTATGATTAAATCAGTGTATTACATAAAAAATGGTGTCTATTTCACTTTGATTACTCAGAGAAGAGAGACGAATAAGGAAATGGAGAAAGATGATAGGTGTTGGAGGTAATGACTGGTCGCATTATGAGAAGAGAAATCCTCAGGTGGTTAAGAGACGAATCAGAAAAGGAATCCCTGATTGCTTGAGAGGGCTTGTCTGGCAGCTGATTTCTGGTAGCCGAGAGCTCTTGCTTATGAACCCTGGTGTATATGAGGTATTCAGAAAGTGAAAATTTTCATTTGGTTCCCTACAAAATATCATAAGTGTCATTATATGGGGTATACTATGAAGTATGGAATTGTTCCTTCTGTAACTTCTTCACAATACAGCCAAATTTTTTCCTTTCCTTACCCACATGTAGAAGATAAATTGTTAAGAAATTAATGTGTGTTAGTTATTGCTTGAAGCATAATTGGGCTTGCGAAGGGTAAATTAAATGTTTTTCGGGCAACAGGCCTGCGCATATGTTGTTTGTTTTATTTGGGTTTTGGAGGGCATATTTATTATAACTTTGCATAGGTTCAAATAAAAATAATGATAATATAAAATCTGCTTTCTTTATTAAGTTTTCTAGATTAAAGGTTAAATATCAGATATATGTAGGTTGAATCTCAGTTTCTTCTGTTCCTTCTTTTGCCCCTTCATACAGCAATTGGTGATATATGAGACGTCAGCATCAGAACTCGAGATAATTCGAGACATATCTAGGACATTTCCATCACATGTTTTTTTTCAGCAGAGACATGGGCCTGGCCAAAGATCCCTGTATAACGTTTTGAAGGCTTACTCAGTCTATGATAGAGAAGTTGGCTATGTACAGGTAAAATTTATTTTAGCAAGTATCATACTAGCATCTACTGCGTACATATCAGTATGTCACACCAGTACAGAGCAATGTGCATGGTTGTCAAATAGCATTACAAGCCTGATATCAGTATCGATTTGATTATTTTAATTGTCCTTGTTTTTATTTGTATACATTTGGTTCTTATTTCTTAAAATTGGAGTCAGGTAGATGTTTTAAGATAAAATCTCTTTATTTTGTGTGGCTACAAAGATTGACCCAAAGCTACTGCCGGCTAAAACTTTGTAGGGTGCATTACCAGCAGTGTCCAATAATACTTGGTTCTGATCAGAGAAAATATAAATCACTTACACTTACATCATACAAGAATAAATTAACTTCCTACTTGTGAAAGTTGCTTTCTTAGTTAAATCATTATTGAATTTACCTTGCAATCTGACTTTCAGTAACTGTTACTTCAGGGAATGGGATTTTTAGCGGGGTTGCTTCTACTTTACATGAGTGAAGAGGATGCCTTTTGGCTCCTTGTAGCTTTATTAAAAGGTGCTGTTCATGGACCAATGGAAGGCCTGTATCAGGTAATCACTTCTGCTGCCCATATGGAATATTTCCCTTTTATTCGTGTCAACTTAACTGGGCAATTATTTTATTTTATATTGTTTTCTGTGTCTGCAAGTGTAGGCAGGATTGCCTCTGGTACAACAGTATCTATTCCAATTTGAGCAGCTGGTGAAGGAGTATCTACCAAAATTGGGTCAGCATTTTTCTGATGAAATGATTAATCCAAGCATGTATGCTAGCCAATGGTTCATCACAGTCTTCTCCTACTCCTTTCCATTTCATTTTACTCTTCGCATTTGGGATATTTTCCTCTACGAGGTTAGTTTCAGAATAAACCGCCTTTTCTTGTAACTAATAGGAATTCTCTTCATCTTTCTTTTTTTTTCTTGATAAAACTATATATAAAATTTGTCACTTTCATTCAAGCACATACACGTAGAAATGAGGGGAAACATTTGCTTTAACAGTTGCATGAACATAACTAATTGCTGGATTATATTTCAATATACAGAATTATATGGATACCTTGTTTACATTTTGCCCTAACCTAAAATCAACAATTCTCTTTTAATAGGGCATTAAAGTGGTGTTCAAAGTAGGATTGGCTCTATTGAGATTCTGCCATGATGACTTGGTTGGTTAACTGATATTTTTGTTTCTTTCCGTTTGTAGTTCTCCATTGAGTTTTTGTTGGAGTCTAAATTAATCCATATAGTTCATATTTGTTAGGTTAAGCTGCCATTTGAGAAGCTTTTGCATTCTTTGCGGAACTTCCCAGAGGATGCAACAGATCCAGACACAATTCTGCCTATAGCCTTCTCATTTAAGGTTTGTTCATCCTTTGCTTGTGTTGCGACTAAGGATTAAGGTGTAACACTTGGTGATTTCTTCTCTCAATTGAGTACAGGTGACCAAAAGATTGGAAGAATTTGAGAAGGCATACAAGAAGAAAAATGGGGAGGGATCTCATCTTGGAAGCAGTAGTACAAGAAGGCTTCAGTCGATGAAATCGAAAAGTTTGAGCAGGATAAATAGTCAAATATTTAAATCCAAGTTTGAGCAGGATAAATAGTCAAGTATTTAAATCCACCTGAAAACGTGGAGGTAGAAAATTGTATTATAAAAGCTTTAGGGCCATTCCATTCTTCAAGTATGGTTTACTCCTTTTTGTATTTCTTGTTTCTGTTTTCCTTTTTTCTTTTGGGAATTCGATTTCTTGATTGCTTTGATTCAATCAAATTGTAATTCTTTTTCTCCCAAAAAATTGTTAGTTTTGTCAAGGAAAAACACAGATTTTTTTTTTTTATTTGTCTGGTTTTCTTTTATATTTGCTAACAGTAAATAAAAAAATTCCTTGCTGGCCTATGTTCAGTTGTTTTCTATTAATTACACGATCAATGAGAAAAGGTAAAATATTTTCATCAAAGAACATTCACATGCTGAGTCACTGATAGATGGGTTCATGTCATGTAACATGTGCTAGAGCAGCTATCGATGGTTCAAAGCGTTGTTGCGGCAAGTTTACATGTGCTGCATCTGTGAACTTACCTTTTTTTTTTTTGGACACCTTTTAAAGCCCTAAGTCAATTATCGGTGGTTCATTACATACACTTTCTGAGCAAAAAGAAACAAGGAACCAATGTTCAACTTAATTACACAAACCCTAGATAATTAATTGTATTCAGCTTATGATCATATGCTTCATGTTACACAAAATCCTGTTTCTAAAATATACAATTATTTTCTAAAATAATAACCTTTTTCTTAAAAAAGAAAAAGAGGTAAACTAAAATCAGTCGCAGCAACGATGAAATCTCAATTTTCGAGATTCTAACAGTCGATCCGAACCGTTCAATGTGTTCTCCATATTGAAATCTCGTTGGAGACCAAATTTTACATTTTTCTGAAATTTTTTAGTATTTTTTTGGTATTTTACAAAATTCTTAATCTAAACAATTCTGGACCCTTCAATAACAATGATTTTTTAAAATCTCAAAAAAATAGTAAAAAAATTCAGAAAAATATAAAATTTGGTCTCCAATGAGATTTCAATATGAAGAACACATTGAACGGTTCGGATTAGCCATTAGAACCTCAAAAGTTGAGATATAATCGCGGCTGACGGGTCCATTCGTCAGTCGCGGCTGATTTTAGTCTACCTCAAAAGAAAAGAGGAAAGGTTCTTGCAATTTCTGGTTTTTATCATTTTACAATATTCTTAAGCAGAAAATATTGTCCTTGACATTTTGAGAATTTTTAACTAGTAAAATACCATATTCAACAACAATATTATCAACAAGAGATTACTTATAATGAAGCATAAATACAAACTCCAGTTGCACTTTATCTTTCATCTGTCAAATAAAATTTCTTGCATGAAAGAATCAAATTTCGGTGAGTAAACACGTCTATTTTTGTTCAATTATAAAAAGCAGCACAACGTGATCAACAATTAACATCAACACTTTCTGTTTAAGTAAAACTAGACATTAACTTCCTCGCTTTCCATTAATTGACAGAAGAAGTACAAAATTTTCTTTTCTTTTCTGTTTTTATATATTTATATTGTATTATAATATATTATTATAATTCTTTTTTCTGAGTGGGAAATGGGAACTGGCAACAGGTGGAATCTCTATCCGGTGCCGCTTACCAATTCAAACCGTCCGATCTAATCTCAATGGTTAGATTTTTTCGGACCTTACAATCTGGTTTTATGCACGGGGCACCCATCATCATTGGATTTAATCTGGACGGTTCGGATTGCCGCGCCGCACGGTGCCGCACAGCACTAGATTTGGTTTCCAACAGGTGGGTCGCAAGTCGCAACAACAGGTCAACGTCGAGGGTGGGGAAAAAAAAAGGAAAAAATTCCCTAGTTAGGGTGCATTTGGCAAAACAAAGGTTAGTAGTGTTAGTAGTGTAAGGTTAGTACTTTTTTAGGTTAGAGAGGTAGAATTGTAGGGGTAGTGATTGGAAGATGTTAGTGGTAGTCTAAGGTTAGTAAATGTTGTTTGGCGTGGTATGTTGAGGTTAGTTGTGGAGGGAAATGGATAAATTATTGATTAGTTTTGGTTTTTATAAATGTCATCAAAGTGCACACAAACGTGGTATATTGACGTGTATTGGCTCTTGCCTTTGTTTGCTACAAACATTGGACGTATGTAACTTCCAAAAATTATTTATTATTTTTATTTTGTTTTTTATTGGACGAATGTATATAGATTCTGACAATGTTACCTTATTTTCATCATAATTAATAATTACAACATTATTAATTTGGAATTGATTAATTTTGATAAATAATTAAAAAATAAAAAAGTTCTAACTACAAATATTGAAAACATAATTAAATGCCAAAGTTCATACGTTCATTCATTAACTACAAAATATTATTAAACTACAATATTCTTAATACTAACAAACAAGTGCCAGAATACTCTCTATCATTCCTTAATGCTATAATTATTATTAACTATTATTAATTACTATTAATTTTAATAAAAATTATTATTATTATTAATTATTAATTATTAATTATAAATTATAGAAATAAATCATTATTAATTATTATTATCAATGTTATAATAACTATTATTAATTATCATTATTATTATTATTTTATATTAAGGATTATTTAAATTTATACAATTACTATCAATTACTAATTATTATTACAATAACTATTATTAATTATTAAATATTATAATTATTGCAATAATTATTAATTAAATATTAATAATTATTAATATTGATTATTTTGAATTCTGAATTATTAATTATTAATTAATTTAATTATTATTATTAATTATTAATTATAGAAATAAACCATTATTAATTATTATTATCATTATATAATAACTATTATTAATTATCATTATTATTATAATTTTATATTAAGAATTATTTAAATTTATACAATCATTATCAATTACTAATTATTATTACAATAACTATTATTAATTATTAGTTATTATAATTATTACAATAATTATTAATTAAATATTAATATTAATATTAATTATTTTAAACTAATTATTAATTAATTTAATTATTATTATTATTATTAATTATTAATCATTGATATTTTATTTATATTAAGGATTATTTAAATGTATATAATCCTCATTGGAAGGAAAAAAAAAAAAGCCGTGCATTAATTAAAGGTGGCAAGCTAACATTAAAAAATTGAAAAGAATAACTTTTACACATTTCTCTCTCCACGTGAATGCAAGGGGAAATTCTAACTCAACATTTTGCTCGGTTAGTTGGGTAGTGAAAGTTTAGTAGCTAACCTAACTAACCTTGATTCATTTGGCATCCCAAATTAGCAAGGTTAGTTTGTTAACCCAAGGGTAGCACTAACCCAAGCCTTACCAAATGCACCCTTAGTAGTTATGCGGTTACGCTGAACTGGTCTATCGAACAGACAAACGGGCCCTATATAGTTGTGTTTGTATACTTTATTTATTTTTATGATTTCCTTTGATCCAGAGACGTAGGTGGGGATGAAAACGGATCGGATAGTGGTCAAATTATATCCGCATCTATTTTTTTTATTTTGTCAAATACAAATACAAATACATATTATGTTTGGATACGAATACGGTTCGGATGTTAAGCGAATACGGATCCGGTTCGAATATTGTCGGATACAAAGTCAAATACGAATTTATTTCGGATATTAAAACAAGTATATTTAAATTAACAAACTAATAGAAATAGCACTAAATAAACAAAATAATAATCTCGATATAAGATTTCATCAAAAATACAACTTAATATGTACAAAAATAATAATAATAATAATTATTATTATTATTAATCATTACATATAATCTCTTTTAATTATACAGTATAATTCGTAATAACAATTAAATAATTTTTCAAATAAAATAGATACTAAAATGTAGAATTTATAAACTATCGGTAGTGATCCATTCGGAATTCTCAATAAAAATAAGAAATAAGAAAAATACATCAAAGAGAAATTTTTAAAGACAAAAAAGAAAAAAAAACTACTTTTGTAATAATACAATTATGAAATATTACATAAAACAATTTGAATAATATATTTATTATAAATTTTCACTACCCATGATTATTCTTTTTTAAATCTGTAATAATTTAGTTAAGTTAATATAGGGTATGTTTGGCAAATGGGTGAACTAGAAGCCGAACTAGAACAAGACTTGTTCTAGTTCTAGGTTCTAATTCCATGGATTTGGTAGAACTAGAACAATGAGGCGAACTAGGCCTTGTTCTAGTTCGGACCATGTTTGGTAACGCCGAACTAGCCTAGTTCGCGAACTAGCTAGTTCGGCTCCTTGCCAAACACACCCATAGTCTCGAAAATGGATAAAATAATAAATAGAACACGTGTATTAACAGGTAGATATCATTGTTCAGTGGTGTGGTGTGTTGCTTCGTATACGACCCATCACGAAACAACTCATTTTTGTTAATCGTTTCGTTTATGATATGAAATAATAATTAATTTACGTTAACTGTTTCTTTTAAAAAAAAACGATTGAAACAATTAATTAACTGATAATTAATTTTTATACATGCTTTTCTATTTCGAAATAACCAAAATGTGTAATTGTGTTCAATTTGCTGGTTTGGCAATTAATTTTTTTATTTTTTTTCCTATTTCGCATGCATAACTAACTGGTTTGATAATGCGATATTTTCGATTCATCAAAATTTGTTCATAAATACTTAAAAATTACATTAAAAATACATAAAAATGACATAAAATTGGTAACTGAAAATAAACAAAACGAAAGAGGCTAGTTTCGTTAGCCGTTTCGTTTTAACAACCAAAACAGAAAAATAGTTTCATTAACCATTCCGAGGGACGAAAAACGGTTAAACGAAAATAAACGAAACGAAAGAGTCTAGTTTCGTTAACAAACGAAATAGAAAAATAGTTTCATTAACTATTTGAAGAGAAGAAACAAAATGATCAACGGTTGAAACAATGGTGGTACTTTTTTTTTTAGATTGCTGGGCAGCAGCTGCCAAGATTGACGACGATGGTACTTGCGAAGTTGAGATTTTCAGACTAAGCAGTTCACTTTTGTTGTTCCGGCCCAGTTTGCTCTTCTCGGCCTCGAAACTTAGTTCCACTCCCCGCAAACTGGACGAACCAAAATCCTCTGTTGTCGTAAATGACAGCAGAGGTCTGTTGTCCTCACCCATTTTATTAAAATTTAAAAAATAAAAAATTTTAATGCTGAATCCAAACCATTTATCTTGTTCAATTTTACGAGCGATGCGTTTTCATATAAGTTTTATAAAATTTGGTGTCCATTTGATACTCGATTAAATGACTAAATTATGAAGGTATGAATTAATCAAACCAGATTCGTTCATTTATTGACCACTTGATCTAGTATCAAATCAACTCCAAAATTTATAAAACTTGTATGAAAACACATCGCTCGTAAAATTGAACAAGATCAATGGGTTGGATTCAGCATTTAAATTTTAAAATTTTATTAAAATAGATTAGGACAGCAGTCATTTACAACAGCAGAGGATTTTAGTCCCAAACTGGAGTGATATAATCTACGGTACATCTAGGATGGGAAGTGATTCGGACACCTCTGAAAAATGATAAAACACCACCAAAACTTGTTCAAAGACTAAAGTACCCCTCCACTCCACTATAAGAAAATAATTTAGCAACTCCAATATTGTCCCCAAGAAAAACCAGATGAATGTTTGAATAGTGTATTCAAGTTTTTAGAACAAAAATATTCATAAAATGGCATAGTCAAACCCAGAAAGCCGGCCTAGAATATTTTGAAATAGAAAGTCATTTAGAAATTAACAATAAACCCTTAATAATTCTAGAATCCTTATAAAAAATCTTTATGAGTGATTGGCGATTGAGTGCAAATAGTACCAACTACCAAGAAGCACTCAAGGCCACAGAAACAATCTAACCTCCAGCAGTCGATTTTGTAAAACCACAAGAAATAACTGGTAGAACCACTGAAGTTCAGCTTAAACAGAACAATACTATAATCCAGTTATTACTAAAACTAACAGAAGAAGTTGAAGATTTGAAAAGTGCAATTAGGAAGCTTGAAAGAAGAAAAGGTCCAGAGCAATCTGAAGGATTAACGGACCAATTCGAGCAAATCCGGAGACAACTGCAAGAGTTGAGCTTAGGCGAACCTAGTAAGCCAGCAGTGCCTAGAAAGAAAGGCAAACTTTTCGTGTTCAGAGACCCAAAGGCCATTTTTGACTCAGAAAAGAAGAAGGCATGAGTCAAACACGAACAGAGACAGTGGCCCCCAGGCCATCAGTGTCAGAGAGAGACACAAACCAAAATCCTATAATAGAAGATCAAATCCGAGGTTACCGCCTTGGAAGCAGGCTGAGATTTCAGGCACAACGAAGGCTGCCCAGAAGGAACCACCATTACCAAAGGAGCCTTGAATCGCAGATGAACCCGGATGCTGAGCTCAGTATCTATCAGTATCGGCGGGTGATGTCACATATTTATATATGGTTTTAGACCGGACTTTTACCCAAATCATAACTCAAAACCCTTGATTTTGTTTGGTTTTATTTGATTTTAGTGTGTTTTGTAGAAATTTGGTATTGCTTGGATTTCATTTTGGATTTGTAGGAATTTGGAGCCAAGTCGCAGGGAAAACAATACAGTTCGGCACGAACACAGCGCACGAACCAAGTCCCAGAAGACCCTGTGCGGCCGCACAGGCCCATCCTGGCTCACCTGGCACGCTTCTGGCTCAATCCTGGCCCAGTCACTCTTGTGCGACCGCACAGGGATGTGGTGCGACTGCACCACCTCACTTCGGGCTCACTTCGGACTCATTTCGGCCGAATCTGACTCAAACCTGGTCCAGTGACTTCTGTGCGACCGCACGGGCCTCCAAACCCTACCAAACCCCTATATAAGGCGCCCCAATTGCCTCATCTAGGGTATCTCTCTTTCCACCTCGATCCAAGGCGGCGCTGCAGCAGAAACCAACCCAATTGCCTCAATTTTCCCACCATTCAACCTCCCGTGCGGCCGCACAGCCACCCCATGCGATCGCACAGCCCCTCTGCCGCCTTGGATCTTGCCGTCTCAACCTCCTACAGTTCACCATTCCGCCTAAGCACCTTCTTTGCTGGTCCAGAAGTCGATCGGGCTTGAGAAGGGGCACTTTGCCTTCCTTTTTGACTTGGTTTAGCATGGAGATTGTATCTTTACATTCATTTACTTTGTTTGTTTGTTTTACCATTATGTTAGGCTAGATTTAGATATGTTCTAGGGACTTAGTGGAAACCAAGGTTAGGTTTGTTGAATTGATGTGATATTTGGTTTCTATTGTGTACTATTTGCTTGATTGTTGAATGAATATGCTTGTTTGTGTTTAATTGACCAATTGAACCTCCTTTTAGGTGAATGGCCACACCTAACTTAGGCTAAAAGTGTAGATTGTTTAATTGAACCAAGTAAGTAACCAAGGTAGGTTAGGAGCCGAGAGGTGACCAACTTAAGCCTCAAAAGGGACAAGTTTCTACTTAGGCGAGAGTCTAGTGGATGCCTTTGTGAATCAACAAATAGACTTAGGATAATTAAACCAACATTACGAGAGTTGAGGGTTAATTGACATAATAGGGACTTTAGGCTAGGTTCCGCATCAAATATTGTGACCAACATTACGAGAGTTGAGGTTCAAGAGTTTAGGTACGGCTAGACCTGTCCCATACAAGCTAGAAATCAACTTATCGCATCAATCCGGCACTAACCATGGGCTGTGCAGTTGCACAGGGCCCTCTGGCCCGCACTGGTTAGTGATTTGGGACGAGAGCGACAAGCGCTGACAGCCCATGGCCTAACCAAGGTTGAAACTGAACCCCTAGGACATTTTTATACCAAATTACCAAAAAAACAACTTGTTTCTTTCTTGTTTATTGGTAGCCTTTATTTTTAGTAATTGTTAAGCCAACTTGTTAATTTTTCCTTGAAAATTGCTAGATCTAGACTTTGTGAAATTGTGAGTCCGGTACTTGTGTATCCGTCCTTGTGGATTCGACCCCAATTGTACCAACGATTTACCGTGCGCTTGCGGTTAATTTTAGGACACTTTTGGGTATTAGTTTCACTCACATCAGCGGGTTCAACAAGTACCAGCTGAGACACTGTATCAAGATGGATGGTCAGAAAGACAACATCGGGTATACCAACACTATTCCGATGAAAGAGTTTTGGTCACAGACGGCCAACAAGTGGAGCTGCCGTTCATTACAGATATGAGCTTTGACCAGCTCCTACAAGAAGGGCTCCAGCATCTTCATATCGAACTTATTATGGTTCAGTTATACACACTGCATAAGTGGAATGCAGGTGTCAATGCTCTAGTTCTCATCAGATATACTAGATGGCGTGATGATAGTGTTAGAGATATATGTCCTAGAAGCCAATCAGTTTATGGCTACTTCTATAGTTTATGTTATTGATGATTTTAATCATTTGTTCCTTGATTTATTTATTGACAGATCATTCAGGTTGAGGATCTAAATTGTAGATCTCTGTAGTTCATTTATGATTAAATGACAATAATAAATCTAAAAGGTCCATAATCTTGATAATTAACAAGGAACATTAATTATCATATAAGATTAGTATGCAAGTTGAGTGATGATTAAGTTCTACAGATCATAGGCAAGGAGTTACCAACTTAATTACATATCTATATGCTATGGAACATAGTACAGGACATGACCCAATGAAATAAATATATGGATTGTGTTAAGTGTCATTATTTATTTCATATAAGTTTGATTCTAAGTTTGAGATGGTTCAACTTTTCCACATGAGGATAGGTTCAATAAATATCGTCTAACGTTGATTCCTAATAATGGCTGCTATACGGACTTTATTTATGTTCTTTTGAATTGTGCAGAGAAAAGTTGTTCATCAAGAAAACCGTATGTCCCTCATTAATTCACTTAGTGAGTGATGATATCTGTTTGGGCCCCTTGATGGAGATGGATTGTTTGCTAGCAACTTATACAATCATCTCTAGATCAAGAAACGTATAATCTGCAAGAATGACACATTCCTATCTTGGATTATACGATGATATCATGTGACATAAGAATTAAACAAGGAGATACTTTTATTTCTTATGCAGAATTGAAATACTGTAGCAGTACATTATTTATTTATGCAAATTGGAAATCATAACGTGTTGCTAGATACCACTTATGATTATTGGAAATAAATAGCGATTTTTTTTCCATGTCCGACATAATATAAATCCTCAAAGGGTCACACAAATCGGTTTTGACCATACGTGCATTATTTATTTGATTGCATTATCGAATGCAATAATATGATATGTTGATTGATTAATTATGTACTGTTGCGAACCGTTATAATTAATCAAGTCAAACGGATCATATAGAAATAAATTAATGCATAACCTAATCCTTAAATAATTATCAAGGTGTTGATAATTAATTTTGTTCAACATAAATTAATTAAGGTAATTAATTTGAGCTAACGGGCCTTTATTTAAATGGTAAATTAAAGGTCTAACTCGAGAGTAATTAAATTGGCCTTTAATTAAATAAATTAGAGGAGCATTTAAACAAATTGCAAAACCCAAAATAAGCCCACAATAAGGCCGGCCTCCTCTATGGCAAACTTGTAAATTGTTGCAACTTTTTGGGAGAGTGGTTGGTCTATAAAATGACCACATTTGGAGAGAGAAACCCTAGCCACCACATCATTTCTTTCTCTCTTCCTTCTTCTCCCTTGAGGCCGGCCATCTAATGTGAGGAGAAAATTTATTTTCTCTCCATTAGAAGGCTTCTCTCTTGTTAATTAAGCTCATGTGTTGAGCCTCCCTTGTTCCATTCAATTAAATAGTTAATTAAAAACAAGGAAGGAAGGGATTAGGCTTAATCTCTTGTCTACTAGCATAGACTTGAGATTTTGGTTAATACCTTGGTGGACTCGAGGCCAAGGAGGCGGTGGTGTTGCGTGCAACCTTGACATCGATGGATTCGAGCCTTCTAGTTGCAAGCCTAGAAGAGGTTGCCTCCTATTCTCTCTTTTGTGTGTTGAATGACTCAAATAACTAGATCATCTCCTTTGTTGCTTGATTAATTGTTATTAATTGTAATAAAAATTAAAATTGCACAAGGAGGTATTTCCTAACATATAGAGCAGTCATAAGCTCTATGGAGATGGACTTATCATCCGGTACGCAGTTAGCCTATACTGCACCAGACATAACCCTAAGTATTTATGATTTTAGGAATCACATTCAACTGGTGATCCAAACTCATGGGTATGAAGGATGGTAAGGAGGTGAGAGTAACATGTTGCTCTCGAGGTCACTTATTGGGCGATTATCCAATACAAGCCACACAAATTTCAGATACAATGTCCAAAATGTTGCAGACCATTTGGCAAGCCGAGGAGTCAGAGCTATCCCAGGCTCAACAAGAACAACTGATGAACTCCAAGGAAGGCAATGGATTGTGAGACCAGCTATCATCTCTCAAATCCAGAATCCCCAGACATCAAGAATAAGGTCACGAACAGATTGATCATTGACCTTAAGGTTCTCAGGCTACGCAACAACTATGCCTGAACCAACAACAATCAGAGGCGAGAATGATGAAGAAGAGCTCGAACAAGAGTTCGTACATATGATGACTTGTCAATGGGACGAGTCACAACATGATGAAGATGATGATTTTGCGGTAATTCAACACTTGCTCGATCTCCAAAATGAGCAACCGCAAAAAGAAGAAGAAGATCTTTTAGATCTTCTTGCAAAAGGTGGTGGGAATTCAAGTACTCCCTGCGAAACAAAATGGGATGATGAAATAATTTCAGAATCTGTATATATGATTGATGAAATGGAGTACCCCCAACTAAAGAAAATGATGACAAAAACAGAGTCGGCTTTCTCGACAGCCGAGTCATCTTTGACAAGAATACCACCTGAAGCAACAATGGGTCCAGCGATGTATCCACCAAGCACTCGCAGTTCAACATTCCTAACATTCGTGCTAGGATGAATAATATAAGAGGTGGATATTCGAGACAAATGGACGGGAGATTCAATCTTCCAACCGCACAAGGCGGACAAGGAGCAATCCTAGTGCTTCCGGAAGATATAGGCCAGTATAGTGAAGTAATTTCACGATGTGAGTCAATTACTCTCAACTTGATAAATGAAAGAAACTGGTCTAATAACAAATCTAAGGTCCAATACATAGATAATCTATTGGGAGAAACATAGAAAAAGACCTGGATTCAATGGAGGATGGCGTTCTCTAACAAATATGAGGAATTAATAAATATCGCCGATGATCCTCAAAATGTACTATCTCAGATCAAGAGAGTATTTCTCCTTGAAGATCCAACAACAGGATCAACTGAAGAACAAGATCGTGCATATAATGATCTAGAGAGACTTTCATGCAACTCTGTGAAGAATCTCTTTGATTACATTAATGATTACAAGATTCTGGCAGCCAAATCAGGAAAGATGTACATATCACCAGAGCTGTCAACAAAGTTCTTCAGAAAAATGCCCCCAATAATCGAAAATGAAATAGAAAAGGCGTTTGGCGAAAAATACCCGAGAAATACAGTCGGAGTATTCCCCCGGATTCATTTTGCATACCGATACCTAGCCGAACAATGCAAGAGGGTGGCACTACAAAGAAGTCTCAAAGACCTCTCATTCTGCAATAGGATCCAGTTCCGGGATACTATCAGAAGAACAAAAAATTTGGTCTTCGAAAAACGAAGATGTATAAAGGAAAACCACATGATACACATATTCATGTATTCAAGAAGAAGCATGCAGACAAAGTGCAAAAATGTAAATGTTTCATTTGTGGTGAGAAATGTCATTTTGCCCGAAATTGCAACAAACAAAAGGGAAACATTACTAGGGCAGCAATTGTGGAAAATCTCAATCTGGATGATGATTGGGATGTGCCTTCAGATGATCAGGATGTGCCAGATAGCGATGCAATCTGTTCATTTTCTGAGGGAGAAGGAGGAACTGGTAACTTACTGAAAGTCAGTCTCAGTGAGGTACCCTACGAAACCGCGCTAATGATGACAATAAATAATGAAATCTCATGGCGAGCGGCAGTAGAAATCCCCCTTCAGATGAAGGAATGCAAACACCAGTGGCAAGACAATCAACCAGTTGTGTGAACTTTTTCGTCATCTCTCGAAGAATAAAAGGGTTTCCTCGAGAAATTAGAATAAGCCTTAGATTCACCCCCCTTAAGGTTCGATCTCTGCACTGAGTATCTCTTGACGACAAGAGAACCTGAATAAGAGTCGCTTCTTACGAGGGTTTATTAATTTCGCGGGTCCTTTCTTTCCAGTAGGCGCAAGCCCCTACTGTTAATTACCCCGTAGTTGCCTACGGGAACCTCTGATTAAGGGATCTAAAGAATTATATGTAATAGGCTAGAAAAATCGTCTCTAAAATGATTTTGTGTTTATGTGGGGTTTATTTCTTTTGACTTAGACCGGACTCAATTGATGGTACCAGACCTAATTGACGGGACTCAATTGAGGACACTTGAATAATTTTAGATTTTTATTTGAAACATATTTATTTTTTTTTTGTGTCGGGATGTAGTTTTCGGTCCTGAGGCTATTTTGGGCCATTGTAGGATTTGGATTTGGATTTTGAGTTTATCAAGGCTATTTTGGGCCATTTGGATTTGGATTTGGTTTGGGTTGTTTAAGGCTATTTTGGGCCATTTGGATTTAGATTTGGTTTGGGTTGTTTAAGGCTATTTTGGGCCTTTGTGAAATTTGGATTTGATTTATGTTTCATAAGGCTATTTTGGGCCTTTTTGGATTTAATTTGAGTTTCTCGGGACTATTTTGGGTCACTTGTGAGAAATGGTTCCTGAGACTATTTTGGGTCACTTGTAGGAACAGGGTTTTGCAATCTTTGGAGCTATTTTGGGCCACTTGTAAGGAAGGGTTTTCGGGACTATTTTGGGTCACTTGTGGAAACAAAATTCTGGGTTCTCGGGGCTATTTTGGGCCACTTGTGATAATCAAGGTTTGAGTTTCAGTTCTTGGATTTGAGTTTAGTTTTAGGTTTCTTGCTTTTGATCTTTTCATCTTTAGGTTTTCATTTCTAGATTTGTGGCAAAAGCTTTGGTTTCTTCTGTTTTGGTCTCTGGATTTAAGTTTGGTTTTGAGTTTTGATTTAGAAGTTTTCTAGGTTTTAGGTTTCTAGCCTTCATAATTTGGTTTTAGTGCTAAGGCTTTGGTTATTTTGGATTTAGGCCTAAAGGACTTGGCTTTGTCTTGGATTTCGAGGCATTAGGATTTGGCTTTTTTGGCTTGAGTTTCATGGTCTTTTAGGATTTGTCTTTTGGTTTGAGTTTCAGGGTTTTTGGCTTTTGAATTTGAATTTCAAAGTTTATGTCTTTTGGATTTGAGTTTCATGGTTTTTCGATTTTGAGTTTGAGTTTCAGGGTTTCTGGCTTTTGGACTCGCTTGAAGTTGATCTTGATTTGCTGAAGAGTTCGTCTTTTCTTTAGTGAAGAGGTTTCGGTTTTGGCTTTGGGATTTACCATCGTCGCAGTTTCATTTTATCCTTATTTTTAATTTTAGACTTTTGGAATTTCTATTTATATTTTTAATTATGTTTATTTTTAAAAAAAAAAATTAAATTATTTGACATATTTCTCTTGAAATTATTTCTATTTTGTGATTATCTAATTTTTATGCTTGGAAATTTATTGGGAGAGTTTTAATAAATTTTGACTTCATTTTACAATTTTACAAAATTTGTTTAATATCATTTTAGAGATTTTATATTTTTGTTTAATATTGGAAATGCTTCAAAAATACAAAAGACCATTAATTTAGCAAATTTTTACATCAAAATATCAGTGAGTTTAGTTATTTAAATTTTTATAATTTTAGGGATATTTTATTTTAATTTATCTGAACTTTTCATTATTATTTTAGAATTTTATGAAATTCATTTAATTTTTGAAAATACTCCTAAAATAGAAAAGACCAATAAATTGACAGATTTTTATATCAAAATATCAGTGAATTTGGTTTATTTAGATTTTTAGAAATTTTTGGATATTTTATTTGAATTTTTCTGAGTTTCCAACTATTTTTAATGAATTTTTTAAGTTTTCTGATTATTTGTAATTTTCTGATTGGTCCACGTCAGCAAAAGGGGCTGAAATGGCAGCTGACGAGGCAGAGCGCGAAATGAAGTTTGAACGAGCGCTGACTCCCCTTGATTGGCTCGTGTAATGAGTTGTTTTCGCGCTAGTGACTCGCTACACGAGATTCAGACACAACGGGTCATCTGTGGCCACGGGTTTCTCCTCCTTCAAATCCGACAAAAGCGATTCTTTTGCAGTTTAGTCCTCGGTTGTTCTCTGGTGAAATTACAGGGATTCCAGCCACCGCTTTGGTCGATATTGAATGCGTTAGAATCGTGAAGGTGAGGAGAATATAGTGGTGTCATTAATGAAAGTTTTAGAGACTTGTGTTGTCACTTGGCGTCAGAGGAAGCTCGAGCAGCCAATAACGACGTTCAGAGCTTTCTGGCCATCTTCTTCTGCCAGGTCTAGGTTTCACACACTCATGAAGGTGCCTTGAGAGCGAGGGTGATGTCAATTTCTCATGGAGAGTGTTGGAAAGAGGTTCTCTCGGCTGAGGCACATCGGCTTGAATTTGGGCAGAACTGAGCCCGCGCTGTGGGGCCCACACAACCATTTTCTTGTGCCAATAACCGCTTGTACCGCTTCAGGAGGTCGAATATAGGTTATACAGGTCTTTGTTTCAGTTTGGAGCTGCATGGTTTGATGGGCGAAGCACTAGGACAGAAGATACACTTTTGTTCAACTTCAACTTACATGTAAGTGGAATTACAGCACATGAGTTCGATTTGATGCCTGATTTTGGTACATTTGAGTTTGTTTCATGCATCCAAATCATCACAGAGGACAGGAGCAAAGTACTTAGCACCTTTTCTTTTTTTTTTTTAGTTTTCTCCTTTTCAATCAAATGGTGCTGTTTTGGGAGGAATTCAAATTGAGTTGCTTGAATGCATGAAAGTGAGTTACAGAGGTCATAATACACTATAAGAAGTGTATCTCGACAGTCTAGAGTATCTTTTTATATATTATTATTATATATATACATATATATTTTTTTTGCAAAATTGATATACATTTCTGTCCATACTGAAATAAAGGAGGAAACACATTTCTGCTTGTTCAGAAATTCTGAAAATTAGTACAAATATTCTTTAATATGTTTGCAAATTTCTCATGCATGCACTTTTTGCAGGGAGGTCCAAAGTTTTGAAAAATAACATATCATTTAGAAAATGTCCCTGCTGCCTCCATTAATTTATATAAAATCACATAAAATTTCAAAAATGGAAAGGATTACTCCCTGCTGTCCAGTGAGTCTTGCACCTGCTGTCCATGCATGTTTTTTGTATTTTTATGCAAATAAAACTCCATATTTTTATTTATTTTCACTGCTGGCCAGATTTGTATTTTCATGCATATATGTATTTTTTTGTTATAGCAATGTGAACCTAACTTAAGGCATGCAGAACTCATGCTACATTAGGCATTTAGATCCTAAATTTTGAGTAAATTGCACATAAAGGCTGGCTGAGGTTTGACATACCTTCTATCCATATATTTTTTTTTATTCATGCAAGGAATTAACTTAAACTGTTTCAGACTCAGTATTTATCCATTTAGGTACAAAACTTATATGAGAATTGACTAATCTCAACGAGAATTTGGCAGCATAACATTTAGGCAAACATAAATTCTCCAATTTGAGTATTTTATGGCTCAAATTGCAGAATTTAGACCTAAAGAGGAGGAAACCTCAACCTTAGGTCTCTGTTTGCCTAACCCTGAGCATGGCATCAAGGTAAGCTCCTCTCTCCAGTCTACAATTGAGGAAACCTCAATGTAAACCGTAATGGAGAGAGGTCAGGAATTGGAGAGTGTAAGGAGAGAGGCGAGACAACGAGTTGATACTTTAAATCACTTCCTTTGATTCAAACACAGAAATTTACAAACGTGGACTAATCAATTCTACCTCTTTTCTTGTCTTTTCAACTGTTTGATGTATTGCCTCACACTAATCCGCCACCAACTACCCTAATTGAATGAAATTGCAATAGTCTAATCCTAAACCGAGATAGTGGCTGCTCCCTCCCTTCTTTCTGCTCGAATTTGAAGTTTATATAGGCTGGGATTTAGGGTTTCACTTCTTGAGCCCGAGAGCCATCTTCACCTTCCATCTTTCATCGACGGCTCAGATTGGGTTGCGCCTAGGGTTTGGTTTCGCAAACCCATGGGCTGGGGAGTCCGGTTTTGGGGTTTGTGATCCAGGAGAGGCCACGTAGCACTTCTTCTCCCTTCTCCGTTATTTTACCCGGCATCCCCACGGTAAGAATCGCACTTCCTCTTTTTTTACCCAGGGGAGGGATGCTTCTGACATGCGGGACCCACGAAAATCTCTTTTCTTTCTCTGTTTTGCGTGGGCTGAGCATGAGATACGCCAATTGAAGCAGTTCGACCTTTTCTGCGTGGTGTACAAAGAACTGGTGCACCCAATCCCTTAGCGAAAATAGTAATTTTAAATGAGGTAGCGCCTTATCTCAGTCCCCCCTGGATCCTCTGCAATGGACGCACTCGACAAAGCCCCTCCGATTTTTCTGAAATTTTCTTTCCATTTCCTTGATTTAACAGATATTTCCATGATGCCAATCCAAAATAAATTGTTTCAAGGCCTTCCCTTGAGTATTTTTGCATAAAATTTTATGAGGAGACTCACAAAAATATAAGGAACTTAATGGTTCAAATGGTTTTGCAAAATTCCTCACAGATTTATTTTGGTAATTTTGTAGAGTTTTGGGGTTTCTTTGCAAATTGTGGAGTTTCTGTTGACATTTTTGGAATTTTAAAATCATGATAATTCATCATAATTCTTAAGGGATTTTTGGGTAATTTTTGGGAATTTTTAGAGTTTGTTTTGTATTTTTCGCAATTTGAACTTGATTTTTGGAAATTTGGAATTTTGGTTTTCGCTATTTGAATTTGGTTTTAGCAATTTTATTTTTTTCGCAATTTGGATTTGGTTTTCGGGGTTATTTTTTAGGGTCAAACACCAGTGCCGCAAGAAAATATCAAATGCGGGTTCAGTAAGGAACAAACCAATCCAGCAATTCGAGCGCATTGTGAAGAATGCAAGCTAACAGTTTGCCCGATGTGTTCAAGATTTCAACTGGGAAGAAAAATTATGATACGAAAATTGTTAGGAACTCAAGTCCTTGTGCAAATTTTAATTTTGTTACAATTAACAAGTTAATTAAAGCTTGCAAATAACGAATCTAGTCATTCAAACGAATTAACACTTAAAATAAGAATCGCAGGAGGTTACCTCTTCCGAAATCGTATCCGGAAGGCTCGAATCCAATCACTTGGAGTCGGTGGCGTGCTCGTCACCTCACGGCTGCCTCCGGTTGCCTCGAGTCCACCTAGGAGATTAACTAAAGTCTCAAGACAAGTGTTAGCTTGTCCGAGACGATCGCTAATTCCCTGTTTTTCCTTCGCGTGCGATTAACTGATTAATATGAGGAAGGAAGCGCTCAACGCATGAGCTAGAGAGAGGAGAGGAGGCGCAGATCCACAAGAGGAAAACCTCTTTCTCTCTTGTGTAGCCGTCGGCCAAGAGAAGGGAGAGAGAGAGTAGGGTTTGTGCTGACTTGTTCCCAAAGAAACAATCAATATATATATGGAACGTTTCCATAATTAGGTTTCTCTCTTCCTATTTTTTCCTGGACGAAATTGCCCCTATCATGGCCGAAATTTTCAGCCCTCATGTGGGCCAGGCCACATGATATAATGGCCCATTAAATCACTCCTTTAATCTATCTCATATCGGGCTTTCAGTTAACTAATTAACTGAAACCCAATTAGCTCAGTATAATAAATATGCGTTGAACGAATTTAATTATTAACATATTAATAATTAATTTGGGATTAGCATATGCATTATATTATTTCTATATGATCCACTTGAGTTAATTAATTATAACGGTTCGCAACGGTATATAATTAATTAATCAACTTATCATATATTCGCAGTACTTGCTACTGCAAACAAACAAATAATGCACGTTTGGTTAAAGTCCTATTTGTGTGACCCTTTGAGGATTTATGCTATGTTGGCTATGAAAACAAATCATCATTTATTTTCATTAATCATAAGCGGTATCTAGCAACACGTTATGATTCCCAATTCGCATAAATTAAATACTGTACCAATACAGCACTTCAATCCTGCATAAGAAATGGTATCTTATTGTTTTGATTCTTATGTCACATGATATCCTTGTATAATCCAAGATAGGAATGTGTCATTCTTGCAGATTATACGTTTCTTGATCTAGAGATGATTGCACAAGTTGCTAGCAAGCAATCCATCTCCATCAAGGGGCCCAGTGGATATCATCACTTGTTAGGTGAACTAACGAGGGACATACGGTTGTCTTGATGACCAGTTTCTCCTCGCACAATTCAAGAGAATATAAATAAAGTCCGTATAGCAGCCCTTATCAGGAATCAACGTTAGACGATATTTATAGAACCTATCCTCATGTGGAGAACCTGAACCATCTCAAACTCAGAATCAAACACGTATGAAATAAATAATGACACATAACACAATCCATATATTTATTTCATTGGGTCATGTCCTGTACTATGTTCCAGCAACATATACATATACAATTAAGTTAGTAACTCCTTACTTAGGATTTGTAGAACTTAATCATCACTTAACTTGTATACTAGTCTCATCTGATAATTAATGTTCCTTGTTAATTATCAAGACTATGGACAGTTTTGATTTATTATTGTCATTTAATCATAAATGAAACACAGTGATCCACAATTCAGATCCTCAACCTGAATGAACTGTCAATAATAAAATTCAGGAACAAATGATCAAATATCATCAATAACATAAACTATAGAAGTAGCTATAAAATGATTGGCTTCCAGGACATATCTCTAACAAAAACAACCAATAACCCAGTATGACAACAAAGATACTCTGATCAATGAGTTGAAAGAGTATACCAACTTTCTTCTAACTGAAAACAAGAAATTAAAGGAAAGAATCCAAGAGCTAGAATTAAGTTATGAAATGCAAGAATTAGAGAAAGACCTGATCAAGGGCAAAGCTCCAATTGAGGAAGAAAACCTTGAAGAGGAGTTCGATTACCTCTTCAAAACTCCTGAAGGTGTGGTCATAAAAATGATGACCGACAATGACGAGTTCATATCGACTCAAGTTCCTGATCCGAGACGAGAAAAAAGAGTTCTCAACAGACTCTACAATATCGAGTTAGTAATGGATATTCCTGGTGTGAAACAATTTAAAGTACAAGCAATTCTCGATACAGGCACAACCGTATGCTGTATTGACCAGAAATCAATACCAGAAGAGGCACTGGAGCCAAGTGCCTACCCGATTCAAATTAACGGTATTAACTCGCAACAGATTGCGAACCTGAAACTCAAATGAGGACAAATGATGATAGAAGAAAATCGTTTCAGGATACCGTTTACTTATGCATTTCCAATGGAAAAACGAGATGGCATTCAAATGCTCATTGGATGCAACTTTATTCGAGCAATGCAAGGTGGTTTAAGAATTGAGGGCTCAATGGTGATATTTTACAAGAACATTACTACTATAGCAACCAAAGCAGAAGCAAAAGTAGCCTCAGCTGCAATTGCTAAGCTAGACTTAACAGAGCTCGAATATCAAGAAGTCCAGAGAACAATAGCCTACAGCTATGGTGAAGAATCCCAATGGTTCAAGTCAAAGTTCGCACCCCTCATTGAAAGGCTAAAAGATCAAGGTTTCATTGGAGAAAACCCCTTGCAGCACTGGGCCAGAAACCAAGTTACATGCAAACTGGATATCATCAATCCAGATATTACTATTCAAGATAAACCTCTTAAACATGTAACCCCTGCCATGAAAGAACAATTTGAAAGGCATGTTAATGCCTTACTCAAACTTGGCGTCATTAGACCAAGCAACAGTCGTCATCGAACAATGGCGATAATGGTCAATTCGGGCACCACTATAGACCCGATCACAAAAGAAGAGATCAAAGGGAAAGAGCGTATGGTATTCAACTACCGTACTCTGAACGACAATACCCATAAAGATCAATACAGCCTACCTGGTATTAATACCATACTTCAGAAAGTAGGTAACAGTAAGATCTTCTCAAAGTTTGATCTCAAGAGCGGGTTCCATCAGGTTGCTATGGATCCTGAATCTATTCCATGGACTGCATTTGTGGTTCCTGGAGGATTGTATGAATGGCTGGTTATGCCATTCGGACTAAAGAATGCCCCAGCTATTTTTCAACGAAAGATGGACAACTGTTTTAGAGGAACAGAGGCATTCATTGCTGTGTACATCGACGACATTCTGGTATTCTCAGAATCAGAAGATCAAGACGCTAGACATCTAGAGGAGTGTTAGCGATATGTGAAAAATGGGGACTGGTGTTATCCCCAACAAAGATGAAGATAGCAGTTCCAGAAATCGAATTCTTAGGAGCTGTTATAGGCAACAGAAAGATCAAGTTGCAGCCTCATATTATAAAGAAAATCATTTCTTTTGATAATGAAAAACTCAAAGAGAAGGCTGGACTAAGATCATGGCTTGGTATTCTCAACTATGCACGAGCATACATTCCAAAGCTGGGTACTCTACTTGGTCCTTTGTATTCAAAGACAAACCCACATGAAGACAAAAGACTCAAGCCATCGGACTACGAAATAGTTCGAAAAATCAAGGAGGCAGTACAGAATTTGCTAGACCTAGAGCTGCCACCAGAGGGTGCATACATCATTCTGGAACACAGATGGATGCATGGAAGGCTAAGGAGGAGTATGCAAATGGAAGAAATCAAAACATGACCCCAGAAGCACTGAGAAAATTTGTGCTTATGCTAGTGAAAAATTTTCGGTAATCAAATCAACCATCGATGCTGAAATACACGCATGCATTGAAACCATGAAAGCATTGAAAATCCATTACCTCGACCAGAAGGAAATCACTCTAAGAACTGATTGTCAAGCGATAATTAGTTTTTACAATAAATCAGCTCAAAATAAGCCCTCGAGAGTAAGATGGATTAACTTTGTTGATTTTGTGACTGGTATAGGAGTACAGGTGAATTTTGAGGACATTGATGGCAAGATTAACGTTCTAGCTGATTCGCTATCAAGATTAACAGTGAACATGGTGAAAATCGGAAACTGTTATTTCATTGATGAACAATTAGCTGATTTGGAAAATGTGCTTGAAGAAACAAAAGAGGCTCCGGAAGAAATCATCAGACATCTAGTAACTATCATTGGCCACATTGATAATATGTTAGATGAGAAATCCCTTTTCCAAAATCTCTTAGAAGGAGTATAGCGGGAGTGGTGGACCGCTGGAAAAATCCATTACAACATGTATCTAAGGACACGTCTGACAATAATTTATGGAAAACTGTTGACATTTTTAGAAATTTTTCTTATTTTCTTGTGATTTTACTTTAATGTTTTTAAATTTTTACAGAAAATGGTGCTAGATCATCTGCAAAATCTAATGAGAATTCATGAAGGAAGTCCAACTTTAGCATTCAGGCCAGGCACCCGCCTAGCCTTCAGACAAGCTGAAAGATGGACAACTTTTGGAGGAGAGCCTGACTCTCTTCGAGACTTTGAAATAATAACTGGTGATTTAATTTTAGTTTATCCAAGGTCCTTCTATATGGAAGGTGCTATGAAACAGAGGCTTGAAGAAATTCATAAAGAACAGGTTCTCAAGACCCTTGGGGAAGTCGAAAGGCTCATTACCATGAGTTATTTACAGAAGATTCGACTTGAATAGGAGGCATCCAAAGATAATTGGGCTAACAGTGCACTTGGTCCAGTTAATCGAAAAATTGAAGAATTAACTACAATTCACCAGAGAATTCAATCAATCCAGCAATGTTTCTTTTACTAGTGGACCCACAATCACATGGGTAGCACTAAAATGTGTTTTAGACTTTCGGTGCCACTTGGTACTATTTTACTTTATTCTCCACTACTGGGCTAGTGCGCATCTTTTGTTTTGTCGGGCAATTATTGTACTAAAAATGCCCACTAAGATTTGCTAAGGACATACCAATTGTAGTAGACGAATAATTGAAATGGACGATGGGGCTCATATGCGCACCCGCATTCAATTATCGAGCTCACCAACCGGTAACGTTCCTTCTATATAAGCAGTAGGATGTTTCACTAAGAGGGCATCACCCAACTTAGTAATTATCTCTTCTTCTCTTGTAACAAAACTTATTCTATAATAAATATTTTTCCATTCTTAAATTCCATACTTTCATAGTTCGCAATTTTTGAGTGTTGAGATCTTCCGGGATAACACGCTCCATTCCCCTTTGGTATCAGAGCGATGTTTGTTTCTACGGCTTTCTAAATTTTTTTTGTTCTAGGTAGGCATTAAGGGTGCGATTATGCCAAAAAATTTTCATAACTTGAAATAAAGGTATAAATTAGTAATTAATCAACCTCTGGATATTAACCTTTAATGCAAATTATAAAAGTCCAACCAAAAAAACTATCATGACCGTACAGTACTCAAAGTCTGAGGAAGATCGCGAGTAACCACGGCCATACCAAATAAATTGCCTTAAATGTTAATAGCAAAAGATGACTAGATATTAATCAGTTTGAGTACACAATTGGGATTCACTTATTTAGTAAAGGGCGTTTTTGTCATTCTAAAAATTTTGTGGTGAGGTATCACTTTTGAGTGGTGCTCAAATCAATTCTCATCTAGGATATACAGTTGTACATAGGTCATACAGTAAATAATCCCTGACCGTAGGATGTTTGAGCAACTCGGGTCGATTAAGAGTTGTATCAACCGTCGATCTGAAATTGAACGGTTGAGATTATTGTAAATGACCGCTTGAAAACTCCTTGATGAGAAGATGATCAGACCCACTGGGAGGAATCAACAAAATGACAAACCAATCGTATCCTCCCCCATCACTAAATCGTCGTCATCGTCAACAAGCAGAGCTCTGTGCGAGAAGAGTTGTTCAACTTTCCAGACGAGCTCTTTTTCTTCGCTCATTTAAGGTCTTTATTCTCCTTTCTTCTAATTCAGTCTATCTATCTGCGCTTCTCTCTTTGAGGACCCGTACAATTCTTAACTTCTTATTAATCTTTGGTTTTGGTTTCCAGTACTCTCTCTGTTGACTTTCTGATATCTGATTAGGTTTGGGTTTATACAGAAACAGTATTTTAAGATGATTTTGCTTGCTGAGCGCTTACAATATCCAATTTAGGGTGGTTAATTCTAGGACTTTCGATGGGTAGGTGAAGAATCTTATTATATAACCTCTAAGAATTGGGTTTATCCCTGTGCAATTCTCAGCATTTGATAATTAATTTTATCATTACCCTTTCTGGTTATCTGGTAAAGGTGTTAAGTAACTTAACTGGTCAAATTCAAATGAAGTGGAATAATTTTGTGTAATGGAGTCAGAATGATTAAGGATTAAATGATTTCATTTTGAAATAGCACAGTGTCAACAATAACGTAGTTACACTTACACAACTGGTCCAAAATATAATATGATAATAATATATTATTTAAGTTTGACAAAATGCTGCACACCAGCTTTGATTGAACTTAAAAGATAAACTTAACAGCTAATTGACACCATAACATAGGATTCGACCCAAATCAATCTCACTATCATCTCAAATAGGTTATATTGTCAGTTAAACCTTGTTTAACATCGCTGACAACACCTTTTTTATATGATAATTGTTTTAACATGCTTACTAACTAGAACTTTAAAATTAGTAAAATCAGAGATATATTATATATCACTATATATATAATATTAGTAATTATCAATATCGTGGGTAATGGGTGTGGAACAATTCTTGCCCTTATTATATAATATCCAAAATGAAAAAGGAAAAACAGTTACCCCTAATCGTTAGCAATACTGTAGTGATAGGAACTTTTTCTATTTGCAGGTTATGAAAGAGGTAGAGTTATAAAACTGAAATTATATACAATCAACAGCTTTACATCTTCCGCTGTTATTTACGCTGCTTTCTTAATTTGATCAGGCATGATTGTGCTGTGTCTTTTCAAGGACCTAAAGTTGCAGATGTACTGCTTCTTTTTAGTTGAAAGAATAATTCTGACTTGCATTTGTTGAAATATTTGGTTTCAGTTGGAGTTAATTGAAGATGTCAGCACTGAAAGCTTTCTTGAACAGTCCTGTTGGGCCCAAAACAACTCATTTTTGGGGTCCTGTTGCAAATTGGGGATTTGTCATTGCTGTAAGTTCATAATATTATCCGTCTCGAAAACTTCAATTTGTCTGTAATTCATGTTTGTCAAAGTAGTATCTGTAATAACCTAAGTTGGCCATCATGGTACTATCTTTTGAGGCAACACATGGATGAATTGTAGTCACATTGTCTTGAAAAGTTATGCCTATTCAAGACGCGATAAAATATAGTGATCTTACTTTCATTATCATATGGTTCATATAAAGTTGAAACACAGTATTTCTGTACTGTATATATACATTTTTTTCAAGTTAATAGCTTGAGGTGTGATTGCAATGCTTGTCTAACAATTTATGCATTTCAAAGAGCGCTTGATACTTTTCCATTTGAATATTTCATTATATTTGAAGAATGTTTAGCAATTTTACAAAAGGCAAGAGGAAGGAAAATAATGAAAATGTATAAATAAAGAAATATTTTGTTAATAGAATAAGGCGAGTTTATTCTGCTTTTCTTTTTTGTTTGAATATTTTAAAAAATGGTACGGTCATGTACTCTTCTTTTTGCTATACAATGTAATTTTAAGCGTAGTGTACTTGTGCAAGATAAGTTTTCTCTGACACAAATTGTGCTTGATGTATCACCTTTTTCAAAATGGCCAATTTATCTGTACAGCTCCATGCTTCCCATGTTGGTCCTAAAGTTTTCATTTAGCAAATGCACATATTAACATTGTCAATCACTCCATGGTAGGAATTTATGTCAGTGGTCTCATCAGCATGATGAGGTGGAAGAGCATCTGCACTTTTAAAGGACATTTCAGCATGCCTCGGCTCCCATGCTACTGTCTGTGGCAGTACTTTTCAAAAATGGATGAAAATGGTGCAGACCAAAGTTGACTTCCCACCATAACATAAAATTGCACATTGCATGTATTATCATCGTTCACCACATCGGCTTCTAGTTTGACATAGGAATCAATTTATGTTGGGTTGTTTACTTCTGTAGATTTTCTCTTTTGCTGTGACTTTGTTTCATATTGTTGAGTTATATTAGTTATTATGTTATTTTAGTATTTATGTTATTTGTAGAAGTCTAGGCTCTTATTTGTAAAAGTACGATTCTGAATTAATATAAAAAGGGAGCCTCTGTACAGAGGCCATAATCCCTACTTTTTACTCTAATTCTTGTCTAAAACAATATGGTATCAGAGCCGGTTGACGGCTGCGCTTACTCTCGTCTCCAGGCTCGATCTCTTCCTTCTCTTCAATTTTCTCTCGCTTCTCCGATCTTCTCTGAATTGTGCGAAGAGGATCTCTCTATGCGTAGCTGTACACCACGCAAGGACCAAGTCCAGTCTTGTTGTAGTTGTACACCACGCAAGGACCAAGACCAAAGAAATCTGCTGTCGCACCTGTGGGTTAGTCCCGTAACCTAAAAAAAAAAAATAATAATAATAATAATAATAATAATAATAATATACTGCTTGCTGCAATCGGGCAGACGACCAACTCCCTGTTGTGACCTGTTTGACCCGGTCTTCCTCTTCATGTCTTCCTTCTTGGTTAGGTGTTCTCTCTCTTTTCTTGTGATAATTGTTTCTAGTAGATGCTAAAAACCGTGATCGTGTGCGTCCGCACGGTTTGTGTTTGAAAATTGTGAATCTCGTCCTCTAGTTGCTTTTGTGTTTGAGATACAGAATTGATAGTTAAGATGGGTGAACCTGTGACTACTAAGGATTTACAGGCCGTTATGGAAAATATGGCCAGATTGTTGAATGTGAAGTTTGAGGAGAATTGTTACCTATCAACTCTGAGTGAGAATCTGAGGAAGGACTTGGGGAGGAGTTATTGGGGACATTGGCATTCAAGAGAACTGGCGATGCTATAACAGGCGATTCAGGCTGCTCAGGCTCCTCAGGCTGTTCATGTTGCTCAGGCTGTTTTGGTCTCCTCTTATATTGTAACATCCCTCAATTTTAAGACCTGTTTGCAATACTTCAAATTCTAAGGTCCTATTTGAAAAATGTCCATACTTATCCATTTGAAAATATCTGTTTGATCTTATCCACATTTTTAGTAGCTAAGTAATCTATATTTATATAAATAATTTTCAAAAAATAAATATCTATATAAATAGGCTCCAATATTTTTAGAAATGATCATTATTATCCTCTAAAATGGCCACCAACCAATCAATATCTACTTACTTCGTTATTAAGTAATCTAATATTTACCTTCTTAGCCACTAAGAAACCTCTATTATAAATAGATCCCAGGCTCATTCCAGTTCATTTCGTATATCATTTCTCTTCCTCTTTCTCCCCAGTCAACTTTAAATACTGTCTTGACTTTGGATAGTCGGCCATTTGAAATATGAGTTATACGTCGCAGTTTAGTCATCCCGATTTGCTTGTGCTTCTGGATCGCTCAGTCAGGTAACCGGACTTCTCTATAATTAGTTTCGTATTGCTTGATTTGATTATCGCTTGACTTTGCTTGCATGTGTTCGCTCGTATGTGGTATGTTTTACGGGATATCGGGTTTTGAATCTGGATTCTGGATTTGTTTGTGTATGTGGATTTGCAGTTCCTTTTCGCCTGCCCAGGGTTAGAGATAAGTCTCTTTTGCCTACCCTCGGGTTAGGGAACTATGTGATATGATATGATATGAATAATCTAGACTCGATTATCGCCGTGAAATGTATTATTTGTTATGTGGATTAATCCAGTCATGTTTAAATTGCTTTATCAACTAATATAGAGAAGCTGCGTCGTTAAATAACCGGTTACTGAGCTTTGTAGCTGACATCCGTTTGTTTCTTTGTGCTTGCGACGTAGGTTGACGGGCCGTCGGATGGATGCAGGAGATACCGTCCCACCGTCACGCCCCGTGTGTCGGTGCCTCGACGCGGGGTGTGACATATACACTATCAGCTCCCCCTGTTTCTTATTTTCATCACTCAGATTGCTATCACCATCACCATCACCATCATCACTCAGATTGATATCACCACTCAGTCCTGATACAGGACATGGAAAATCGTCAACTATAAGTCTATTCTCATTCTCCCCCTCTCTACCAGCACTGGTAGAGTCATCTCCGAATAATGAGCCCAACTCTGTAATGATGAATAAGTCTATTCATTGGATGATCCTAATATGATGAATAAAGTTGATAGGGAGAAATTATTTTGTAATGCTTGTGAACTTGGAAAACATACTCGTTTTAGTTATAAAATGATTGGTTTAAGAAGTTTGGAACCCTTTGCACTTGTTCATTCTGATGTCTGGGGACCATGTCCTACTACTTCTATTAGTAGATTTAGATGGTTTGTCACCTTTATTGATTGTTATTCACGCATGACTTGGATTTATATGATGAAACAGAAATCTGAAGTACTAAAATGCTTTAAGGATTTCTCAGCTTGTGTGAAAACTCAATTTGGAGTACAGGTGAAGATCCTTCGATCAGATAATGGAACTGAGTATGTCAACAAGGAGTTTGCCACCTTTGTGTCCGAACAAGGAATTCTCCATCAAACTACTTGTCCGGATACTCCAGCCCAAAATGGAGTGGCCGAGCGCAAAAATAGACATTTACTGGAGGTGACACGTTCATTGATGCTGACAATGAATGTACCTAAGTTTCTGTGGAGTGAGGCAGTTTTGACAGCAACCTACCTGATTAATAGGATGCCGTCAAGAGTATTAGGAATGAAGACACCACGGGAGATGCTATTTGGCTCTAATGATTTTGTTGTTCCGTCCAAGGTGTTCGGATGTGTGTGCTATGTGAGAGATCACAGGTTGACAGTAGGAAAGCTAGACCCGCGGGCGGTTAAATGCATCTTCATAGGTTACCCCTCAAATCAGAAAGGATACAGGTGTTGGTGCCCTACTGAAAGAAAGATCTTTGTTAGTATGGATGTGACTTTCCAAGAATCTGAACCATACTATGGAGAAAAGACAGAGTTGGGCTCATTATTCGGAGATGACTCTACCAGTGCTGGTAGAGAGGGGGAGAATGAGAATAGACTTATAGTTGACGATTTTCCATGTCCTGTATCGGGACTGAGTGGTGATATCAATCTGAGTGATGATGGTGATGGTGATGGTGATGGTGATAGCAATCTGAGTGATGAAAATAAGAAACAGGGGGAGCTGATAGTGTATAAGAGGAGACCAAAACAGCCTGAGCAACATGAACAGCCTGAGGAGCCTGAGCAGCCTGAATCGCCTGTTATAGCATCGCCAGTTCCCTTGAATGCCAATGTCCCCAATAACTCCTCCCCAAGTCCTTTCTCAGATTCTCACTCAGAGTTGATAGGTAACAATTCTCTTCAAATTCCACTTCGTAGAACATCTAGGGTTAATGCTGGGAAACCTCCTGTTAAATATGATAATTGGGGAAATGATATTGCAAATTACATTTCATATGCATCTGTTCCACCTGCATATAAGTCATTCCTTGCATCTCTAGATTCTGTGCCTGTACCTAACACATGGCAGGTAGCTAAGCAAGATCCTAGATGGTTTAGTGCCATGCAGGAAGAACTTCAGGCGTTGAAGAAGAATGACACATGGGAGTTGGTATCTTTACCAGTTGGAAAGCGAGCTGTCGGATGCAAATGGGTGTACACTGTCAAGCAAACTCCAGAAGGTAAGGTTGATAGGTACAAGGCCCGACTGGTTGCAAAAGGATACAGTCAGACTTATGGTATCGACTATGATGAGACCTTTGCTCCGGTTGCAAAAATGAGCACTGTGAGGATGTTGGTGTCGTGTGCTGCCAACTTCAATTGGCCACTACACCAATTGGATGTCAAGAATGCTTTCTTACATGGAGATCTTGAAGAAGAGGTGTACATGGAGATTCCACCTGGATTTGCTACTCCACAATCAGCTGGGAAGGTATGCAAGCTCAAGAAGTCATTGTATGGGCTGAAACAGTCTCCGAGAGCATGGTTTGATAGGTTCAGACTTGCAGTTTGTGGCATGGGATACAAGCAGTGCAATGGAGATCATACTGTATTCTACAGACACCTGAAATGTCGTATCACCATCATGGCTGTATATGTTGATGATATTGTGATTACTGGAGACGATGCTGAGGAGATCATGCGTCTAAAAGGAAACCTTGGAAAAGAATTCGAGGTCAAGGATTTGGGACAATTAAAGTATTTTCTTGGAATTGAAATTGCTAGGTCAAGGACGGGTATAGTGCTTTCTCAGCGAAAGTATGCACTGGATCTTCTTTCAGAGACAGAGATGTTGGGCTGTAAGGTCACCCCTACTCCTATTGAGCCGAATCAGAAGTTGCGTGCTGAGGGAGGTGACACAGTAGACAAGGAGCAGTACCAAAGACTAGTTGGGAAGCTCATTTATCTATGCCACACTAGACCTGATATTTCTCATGCAGTGAGTGTGGTGAGTAGATACATGCATGATCCGAGAGAACAACATTTGGATGCTGTTCACAGAATTCTTAGATATATCAAGGGGAGTCCCGGAAAAGGACTGTGGTTCAGAAGTCATGGGCATCTGAGAGTTGAAGGTTATTGTGATGCTGACTGGGCAGGTTGCGTGGATGATCGTAGATCTACCACAGGATATTGTGTGTTTATTGGAGGCAATCTTGTGGCTTGGCGGAGCAAGAAACAAGATGTGGTGGCCAGATCTACAGCTGAGGCTGAGTACAGGGCTATGGCACTCAGCCTATGTGAGTTGATGTGGGTAAGATATCTCCTATCTGAGTTGCGCGTGTTTCGAGGAGAGTCTTTACTACTTCGGTGTGACAACAAGTCAGCAATCAATATTGCAAACAATCCAGTTCAGCATGATCGCACTAAACATGTGGAGATTGACAGTTTCTTCATCAAAGAACAACTGAATAATGGAGTGCTAACATTGAACTATGTGAAATCAGAAGACCAATTGGCTGATTGTCTAACTAAGGGTTTGGGTTGTAAGCAATTTGAGAGCTCTTGTAACAATATGGGGATGATTGATATCTATCGCCCATCTTGAGGGGGAGTGTTGAGTTATATTAGTTATTATGTTATTTTAGTATTTATGTTATTTGTAGAAGTCTAGGGTCTTATTTGTAAAAGTACGATTCTGAATTAATATAAAAAGAGAGCCTCTGTACAGAGGCCATAATCCCTACTTTTTACTCTAATTCTTGTCTAAAACAATACATATAATGAAATGTTAACCTTGAGGTAACTTTAAAAAAAAATCACATTTTAATATTAGCGTGGATTATAAAGTGAAAGCAGCATGTGGTGGATCTGGATTTCCATCCTCTTATTTGATAAATTTTAGGGCCCGGTTTTTTCCCCCTATAAACTCAAATTTTAGGATCAAAAGTTTAAGATCTGAATTTAGTCTATGTCTTTTTCTAATGTTATTGTGTTTAAATCTCATTGCTGCATTTTTGCTGATCCCATATCTGCTATTGTTTCTTTTGTTTTATCTTTTATTTCCTTGTATATGTATAGATTTGAATTGTAATAAGAGGTTTCATAATATTTCTTCAGGGTTTGGTGGACATGAAGAAGCCACCTGAAATGATTTCGGGCAACATGACTGCTGGTTTGCAATAAAACTGAATATATTTTAACATTTGTCAACTAAAATAGTAATTTGATTAGTAGAATGATATGTCATTTATGTCCAATCTTGTTATTTGATGAATATAGCATTGTGGTATGATAACAACACTTATGTGTACCACTTTCATCAGCACAATAGTGGTTTAGTGTTGCACCTAGGTGCAGACCACACAAAGTGCCACATAGTGCAACGAATAATATTACCTTAAGGGCTAGATTGATATCTAAGCTAACAAAGGCAATTAGAATATTAGAATTATATTACTTTTAGTTTGTTACTTAAATTAGAGATTTCCATATCTCTCATGTATCTTTCTTATTTTCTCTTCTATTTTATCTATATAAGTGTACTGGAGGATGTTAGAGAATAATAAGAAATATTTTCAAAAATCTCTTTTCTCCTCTTTTCTCTATCTTCTCTCTGTCTCTCTTTTCCTTTTCCCCCATCTGACTCTAACATTGGTGCTTTCGTTCTGCCCTCATCCTCCACCATGCCTAAAAATCGCTCCCAGCATACTGAAGATCCCAAACCTGATAATTCTGAAGTTTCTTTTCTCCAGCAACAAATAGCAGACCTTAATTCTAAATTAGCAGAGATGTTAACACCTGCCTCTCTACCTACCTTCTTGACTACACTACGGGAAGAGTTGCGTACGGACATGCAACAACAAATTAATACGGCCCTATCAACCCGTCCTACCAGCAGCGTCCTCGGGCCCCACCCACAACCAACCCTTCATGCTGACCATAAACTTCGACTCCACTTTCCCCGTTTTGCATCAGGTGACCCCACAGATTGGATTTTTTCCGTGCAACAATATTTCACCTATTATGCAACACCAACATCAGATTGGCTTCTCATTGCATCTATGCATCTAGATGCCCCTACTGCCCGTTGGTATCAAGGATTAGTAGAGGACACACATCTCTCTTCATGGCAGGAGTTCACCACAGCATTGCAGCACCGTTTTGGCCCATCTGAATACGAGGATCCAATCGGACAGCTTTCACGTCTTACACAGATTGGCTCTGTGTTGGACTATCAAACCTCATTTGAGGAACTCGCTAGTCGTGCTCGTTCCTTTTCTCAAGAACAATTGCAAAGTATTTTCATTGTTGGGTTAGAACCTCGCATCAGGAGGGCTGTTCAATGCCACCGACCTCGTGATCTGCACGATGCCTTTGCTTTAGCACGCCTACATGAGGCACAAATTGCTGAATTGCTCGATGATCAAATGGCACAATCTACACAGTCCATAAACACCACCTCTGCTACTAAGCTTTTAGGCCCGGAAGCACCTCTTGTTGCTCATCCACAACCTCACCTTCCAGTTCATAAACACATAACCAGTAAAGGTGTTGGATCATCTTATATGTGTTTGGAGGATACAAGTTGGGAAGATGAAGATTCACTGGTTGTCTCGACTTGAGGACAAGTCGCCTCCACAAGAGGGGAGGAATGTTGCACCTAGGTGCAGACCACACAAAGTGCCACATAGTGCAACGAATAATATTACCTTAAGGGCTAGATTGATATCTAAGCTAACAAAGACAATTAGAATATTAGAATTATATTATTTTTAGTTAGTTACTTAAATTAGAGATTTCCATATCTCTCATGTATCTTTCTTACTTTCTCTTCTATTTTATCTATATAAGTGTACTGGAGGATGTTAGAGAATAATAAGAAATATTTCCAAAAATCTCTTTTCTCCTCTTTTCTCTATCTTCTCTCTGTCTCTCTTTTCCTTTTCCCTCATCTGACCCTAACATTTAGTCACTAACTGCTCATCTTGAAGCAAACCAACAGTACCATCTGGTATTCCTGAGTGCCTTTTTTTTTAAACAATAGTAATAATTCATACTAGAATTGAGATAATCAAAGGTCCAAGGATATATTCTCAGAATTAATCAGTCATCTTCTGAACAGCAATGTGCGTATTTTCTGGACTGTTTATGAGGTTTGCTTGGATGGTTCAGCCAAGGAATTATCTCCTTTTAGCTTGCCATGCTTCCAATGAAACTGTGCAGCTCTATCAGCTCTCTTGCTGGGCTCGTGCACAAGGGTATTTCTTTCCTTCTTGTATGGAGAACTTAACATTCGTATTTCTGCAAGATGTGAAAAATAGCTTATGTTCTGTACTTGAGAAGCTACATGCCTTTCTAAAACAGAATATAATAACAATTTGCCTGCTTATAGTTTTTTCAAAAGAAAAGTTTACCAGAATTATCCCGGAGAGAGAGAAAGTATGCAAGTAACACTTGGGTATAGTCTGGGTATATTTATAATAAAATTTGTAGAAAATTGAGATTAAAGATGTTTAGATCATAGTTTGGTCAAATATTTTGGGATCAAGTATATACTAAAAAAACTGTATTAGTAGTTATGTAATAACTACATCTGTCTTGTATCATACTGTAAATAAGCTGTATTATACTGACCATGGAATCCAACTTTTATTGTGGAGGTACCTGGAGAAGGAACCCGAAGCTCAACAATAGGCTTTTAGTCTGAAATAACCTTCATTATTTCTGTGTGTAATTGAATAATGTATGCAATCGAATTCTTCTTTTTACAAATTTGAATTGGAACTATTTTGCAGATGGAATCTGCAAAGCCATTTGCATTGTACTAGCTGTTGAGATTGAATTTCATTCGTCAATGTCGAACTTCCGTTTTCCTAATATGTCATAATGTTTGCGGTTATGAAATGATTTAATTCCTATCTATTTTGTGAAAAATTGTAGGTGCTATTGGATCTTTTTCATAAAACGACTTTGTACTCGCTGACATTTCCTTGTCCATAATGTGCAATATTTAGTAATATGCTTGCGCTGTTTCTAGGCTGGATTATTATTATAAATATATAACTAAAGCATTAGGCTTAATGCTATCAGTATTGAGTTTATCATTCTATTAAGATTGGACCCTTTAATTTAATATTATTAGATTTGGATCGAAGGAAACAGCATGATCCCGGTACCATAACAAAAAAAATATAATAATAATATTTGTATCGTGACAATTATTATAATGCAAATTAAAAATATAAAAGAAAAAAAGGAAATATATCAGCCTCCCTCTTGTCACGTATTGATCAGAAAGCATCAAATAAGGCATCAAGATAAGAATAAAAAGAAATTAAAAGGAAAAAAGAAAATGATAATGATGGAAGAAGAATTACTTGGACATTGTAAGATATTATAAAATGACCACTCGGAGCCCGAGTAAAATTGGAATCCTCTTAAGAACTTTTTTTTTTTTTGTAATTTTAAGCCTGGAAAAAAAATACAATAAGAAAAATAAGTATGCGAAACCATTTGCTATTATTTTAACAAGCTTGAGAAAAAATTAATTTTACGCACGTACTAGCGGTTGGTTTGCTGCATATCTTTTTTTCCAGTTAAATGTGTTTGGACGTTGGATTGAATAAGCTATTAAAAATAAGAAGGTGGATTTCTCTCTCCTGCTCTATTGAAAAACAACAATAAGCTAATTCATCCATAGATGAAATTGTAATAAGCACCACAATTAGCTATTCATTTTTTATTTGGTTCGCTTGTTTTACGTTTGGGTGTTACACAAATAAATTTTTTGGACGAATTGCTTATTCGGTGCACAGCCAAACACATGATTTGCAAACATTGGTGACACTGAGCATGGATAGAAGATGGAATAAAATTAATAAAGGATCTGATCAAAATGGTTTCACGTGGAATTCCCATTTGATTAGAATGGATTTTTTAAGAATTTCATTGAGTTTAATAACATGAAAATTCTGATCAAATAAAAAAAAATCTGTTTATTTTGATCAAAGAATTTCTAATCAAAAGAAATCAAATAAAATGCTACATGAAGAAAAGTGATTCTATCAGGATCAAAAGAAAACTAAAAATATTTGTCACACCCATATAAAATCGAACAATGCGGAATGGCAAGTGCCTTGTGAAGAGGCTATAAAGGAACATAATAAAAGAGGGAGGGAGGGGGGATGGGGGGACAAAAAATGAAGAGGGTTTCAACTTCAAGATTCGAGGGATCTATTTTTTAAATAGTAAATATTAGAAGGATATATAGCCGATTTTGTCGAATTAAAAAATTGAAACGGTTTCCACTTTCCAGTCGCCTTTCTTTCCGTCTTTCCTTCCTCCATGACTCCATCCGCCTCAAAGGCGCTATTGTTTACAAATAATTTATAACGGGAGAGAGAAAGAGTGGGGTTGGTTGATTGATTGATTGATTGGTAAGAAAATTTTAATTAATGTCGGAGCGTGGAGACGAGAGAGAGGGAGAGATGGAGGCGAGCGGAAAAGATGCGACCTCAATTGGCGGGCGGGACCCACAGTCTGAGTCTGAGTCAAGCACCGCATTGTTTGGGGTTGGGAAGCACCGCATCTCCGTGCAACTCAAGCGCTTACAACAAGAGACGCGCTTCCTTGAGGTAGTAGAACTACCCCATAGGTGATAGGTTGAGGTTCCATTGTAAAATTTCTGGTTATGAAATTTCTTTTCTTATATTTTCTCTGTTACTTTATTATATATATATAATAGTAACCAACATATTTTCTATTTTAACTTCTATGCATAGGAAGAGCTTCAAGAGTTGGAGAAAACCGACAAGGTTTCTGCCGGATTACAAGAGTATGTAATGGAAGAAACTTTTAATGACTACTTTGATCAAAGGTCCAAACTTTTTCTCTATTGTACCAGCGATTGATACCAGTGAACTTTTCTGTTTCAGGTTGATATATAAAATTGAAAGCTGTCCGGATCCTCTACTTCCAATGTAACTACAAACAACTTTCCCTCATTATGGAAAAGGAACAGGAATGATTTTTATGTACCCTTTATAGAACAACAAGTTCCCTAATACCTTTCATAATAAAAAGGATATTTCAGGGAATTTTCGAAAACAGTAAAGAGGGGATAGTTGGGCATTTTTCAAGAAAAATTAGAAACACAGGTATATGAAGCATATAGATATTGGTCTCCTTCTCTCTGAGGGCATGTGGGGTTGTTTCTTCATTTTACTTTTTCGTATTTACATTTTTTAAGTATGCAATATAGTTTTCTCAATCTATTTCATATTGCTTTGAAATAAAAACATAATCTTGGTTACTCTGATATTGATTTTTCTGGCAGAACAAATGGACCGGCGAACCCAATATGGGACCAGTGGTTTGAGCGGCCTAAACAAAATCATAGATGCAGATGTTGGCTTTTCTGATGATTTGCTTTAAAACTGATCTACAGGGGAATACAATCCTAAAGCATGGCATATTCTGAACAGGAGTTTATATTTGTATAAATTATTTGACGAACTCTCATAAGTGCACTTATTAATTTATGAGTAGCTCTAATTTAGGTTATTGATGTTAATTATTTGTGATTTTGTCAGGCATGTAGGCCAAAAAATTCATTCTGTTATGATTCATAGCATAAGCCAAACTAAAACTGTATTAATTCATTTTTCTGATTCATTAATATAGTATTAATATTGTTACAACGATAAAAAAAAAAAAAAAAAAAATCAGAGCCTTTTATCCCAAACAAGTTGGGGTAGGCTAGAAATGATACCCCAATCTTGATCATTTCTTACGCTGGCTCGCCAAGCCTATCGCAAGTATGTAGGCTTCAACCCTGGACCTCTTAGAAGTCAGTCCAGTGCTCTTACCACTTGAGCTACTAGACCACATGCACTGACAAAATTCCATAGAAAAGTTGGTGCAGAAAGCAATTTGTATATATATATTCGTCAAATCTTTCTCTCTTTTTTTTTTTAACCTTTTCACTTTTCTAAAGAACAGACACCCTGGGAGTATTCACATCTGGTGCTTGCTGTGTGCCTGTGTAGTATGTACTATTAGGCTATTAGCTGGTTTTGTGCAAGCGCAATTAAACTGAACCCTTCCGCAGTTCCGTCTGAAATGTGAACTTTGTTGAATGCAAGGCTTCTTGACGAGGACCTTGCGTGAAAAAATATCTATTTTTACCTTTATGCTAGTTATTGGATATAGAGGTGTAATATTCAAATTTAATGCAACTCATTTGACTGTAGCCTGGTTGGTGCCTAGTTGTATCCAACTTTTGCTTACTTTAGTTGCGAAAGTTCTAGTTAATATTCTTAAATTTGTATTTAACTTGTGTTCAATTGCATATTCAGTGAAAATATGAACAGAACTTCCCCTAATGCCCTGTTAATTAGCCGTAATCTTCATGTTATATACATATTTTTGGACTTGACGCATGCAACACTGTATAGAAATTACTATATAGACTACAATACCTTACAGTAACACACAGGTCAGTTTCTTTGATCTAACTGCCAAAGCTAGTTTTAAGATTAAGTCTACATTCATTATTAATTATCAATTTGGTATCCAACAGGTACAAGGCAAAGAGGAACAACTCTGTGCACAGTAATACCCAATCCTTCGCTCATGTCGATGCTTTCCTTTGTGACTCCATCTGGCAAACTCCAATCAAAAGAGTACAATAGATTTGCAAGCATGAGCTCAACAGCTTTGTTGGAAAAATTCTTCCCGGGACAAATTCTTCTTCCCTCCCCAAATGGTATCCAATTGAACTCTTCTCCTTTGGGATCACTCATTTCATTTATGAATCTCTCTGGCTTGAACTCATCTGGACATGGCCAGTGACTAGGGTCCCTTGCAATTGTCCATGCATTTATTAAAACAGTTGTTTTAGCAGGTATGTCATAGTGGTCTAATTTGAAATGAGATGTTGTCTCTCTCGGTACCAGCAGAGGACTCGGAGGATGTAGTCGCATGGCCTCTTTCACTATACACTTGAGATAGTGAAGTTGATCAGTGTCACCTTCTTCAACCTTTCCTTTTGTTCCCACAATTCCCCTTACCTCAGCTTGTGCCTTCTTAAGCACTTCTGGATGCCTCATTAGTTCAGTCATTGCCCATTCAACAGTTGCAGCAGATGTGTCGGTCCCAGCAACAAAAACATTCTACAAAAATGTTTTTATTCACAGTTTATTATTATACATAGTCACACGGGTGTGTGCGAGCTAGTAAGGGAGCATAAATAGATCATATGGACTCGTGGATCTTTGTTGTATGACTCAAAAATCATATTTCTCATTGATAATATTAACATAACAAGATAGTTATAGCTCTTGAAATAAAAAATGCTTAATTTCATTTTGGGAAAATTCAAAATTCCAGTCATGTGATATTACTTAGTTACTCTTAATTTAAGGGTTTGTAACATGTTAAAAATTAATATAATGAGAAGTGCTTCATTCTGGTATTTTGCATGATGTCGACTTAATGAAGCATATGAAAAGATGCAAGTTGCTATAAAAAAGTGTGAATTGTGAAATTACCATAAGAACACCTTTAATTTGATCCAAGTTAATTCTCTTTTCATCGCGTTGTAAGCGTAGTAAAACATCAACAAAATCCTCGCCACAAGCATCACTCTTGTTTCGGTCAAGATGTTCATCAATGATTTTCTGGTAGAATCGGTCAAGCCTAGCAAATATCTGTTCCAGTCTCCGTTGCTTCCCAGTCAATACATCGACCCATCCAAGCATAGGCAAGTAATCAGCAAAAAAGAACAACATAAAATTTTCTTGTGCTTCCAACAACATACTTCGAAAATTATCTGCAACATTTTGGTACAGCCTCCCAAAAGCCAACCTGTATGACACAATGGTCATAAGTAAACATATGTAAACTGTAAGCTTCCTAGTAAAATTCTAAATGTTATCTGATTACCTGCAGCTTTCAAAATTACTTTGAAGCACATACACATTTATTTTCAATTTAATAAAAGATGCAAAGAAGTACTTCTGAAATGCTGAAAGCTTTCTCAGCGCAATTCTTGGTCTTTGTTTCTTTCTATTATTCTGTTTAGAATACCAATCATTCAACATCCATTATGGACAACACCATCCCTCTTGTTTGAGATCAGGATAGAACTAATTTGAACCATCCAATAAAAAAATTGACACGTAACCACTGCTCAACTGCACAACTTGCAGTATCAGTATGGATTAGGCAATCCTGGTGTTCAGCTTCATAGTGTCTCCAGTCAAAACAAACCACCAGTAAACTTGGCAGGTACAGGCACTTCCACACGTTCCACTGAGTTGCATAGTTGTAAACAATAACTATCCTAAAAAATGGAACATGATTTAACAATTTTCCAATTTTGTGTTAGCATTATGCATAATACCTGCAGATTATATTGGTTGAAAGTGCAAATATCTCCTCCGTCAAATCCACTTCACCGTTTTGACTTGCGCTTGCCTTAGAAGCTATGGCTATCATAGTTCGCTCCACCTCTTCTTGCCTTGCAAGTTGAAATGAACCAACGATCTTTGGTCCCAGCAGCTCCATCATGCAAATCTTGCGTAGATACCTCCACGAGTCTCCGTATACCGCGAACGCCACATCTGCTTTCCCATAAGAGAGTTTCTCCCATGCCACATGGTATGGCCTGCTACTTGAATACAAGTCATGGGTCCGAAATACCTGTAAAGAGTGTAAATTCAGGCGAAATAATAAAATCCTGTTCAACTGTACCAGTTAAGACTCAGGACTTTAATCCATGCTCATTTGGGTTTACCATATCCTTGTCCGTTGCCCTGAAGTCTGAAGTTTGTTACTACAATTTGAATTTGTAGCTCATGCTTCTGGAGGATGGGGGCTTAGCAGTATATATATAATTATATATAAAGCTTCTATTGAGGTAATTTGGTATACAAAATGAAACTACAAGCGAAGGAGGTTTGATCAAATATTGAAGTTTAATCATACAAACAAGTTTATGTTTTGACAAGAAAATAGTGCTACCTCTTTTGCCAGTGCAGCACAGGATACAACTACAGTTGGGACCTGGCCAAGCTGGAGGTACATGAGGGGCCCATATTGCAGGGAAAGATCATGGAGAGATCGGTGCAAGTTGGTCCCGAGCTGATGGAGGTTGCCGATAAGCGGCAGCTTCTTTGGGCCAGGTGGAAGGTTTAGTTGTTTATGGGTTGTTGATTCTTTATTGATCAATTTGTGGAGTATTAACAGAGAGAGTAATGGCAGGACGAAGAGCACCACTAGCATAGAAACTAACTGCAGAGCCATAGAGTTAGCTAGACAAACTTTGTATATCTATGCATGGGAGTATATTGAGATATAATATCTTTTTGTTTTTTTAATAATATATAATATCTTTTTGTGAGAAATAATTTAGGCTTCTCAATTATATTAATATTTAATTTTTGTCATTTCTTTCCCGAAAGTCTCCTTTCTAATTAAGAGGACGCATTTTTTTCAATGAAATGCTTAGCAGCCAATTTGCGCGCTGACTTCAACAAAATTAAGCAGGAAGCATCCGCACGCAGGTTAACGAAAAAAAAAGATTATTTTATTTTATTATTATTATTTTTTTTGGTGGATAAGGCCGTAGGCAAATGGCAAAAGAAGTCGGGAAACAGTATCTGTCACTAAGTCATTTATCTGCCACTGAAATGCATGTGGTCAATCAAACAAAATGACATATACCGGCTTATATTTATTGTATAATGTAGCTAGATGGGTCCAGTGTTGGAGTTATGCCTAAAAAATATCTGCCACAGAAATGCATGTGGTCAATCAAACAAAATGACATGTAGGTCCAGTGTTGGAGTTATGCGTACAAAATCAAATATTTTAATGATTTAATTTAGTTTATGTTATTAATTATATTAGATCATTTGTTACTTAAGTTATTATTTAAGTTATTATTGATAGATCATTAAGGTTGACAATTTGAATTGTAGATCTTTGTAGATCATTCATTGGAATGACAATAATATATCAAAAAATCCCTAATTTTGATAATTAACAAGCAATATTAATTGTCATGAAATATTAGTATGTAAGTTAAGTGATGATTAAGTTCTACAATTCATAGAAAGGTGTTACCAACTTAATTGCATATGTGTATCGGTGTATATTGGTTGAACATAACACAAAACTCGATCTAATAAAATAAATATATGGATTGTGTTATATGTCATTATTTATTTCATTATGTTTGATTATAAGTTTGAGATGGTTCAATTTTTCTACATGATAATTGGTTCGGTGAATATTGTCTAATGTTGATTCCTAATAAATACTGCAATGCGAACTCTATGTAAGTTCACATGAATTGTGTATGGAAAAGTTGTTCATCAAGAAAATTGTATGTCTCTCATTAGTAGACCTAATGAGTTATGATATCTACAAAAATGACAAGATCTTATCTTGGATTACATAGTGATATCGTATGATATAAGAATCAGACAATAGGAAATTCTATATTTCTTATGCATGATTGAAAATATTACAGTTGTATAGTATTTATTTATGTTAATTGAGAGCGTTGCTAGATACCCCTTGTGATTATTGAAAATAAACGGTAATTTATTTCCATGGCCAATATGACATAAATCCTCCAAGAGTCACAAAGTATGAAACTCTTAATCAACATTGCGTTAAGTTTAGTTAATTGTATTGGAGAATACATATATGATATGTTGAATAATTAAATATAAATGTCGTTACAATTAATTATTCAAGGAATCATATGAAACTAAATTAATGCTTTGTCTAATCCATTAATTATTGTCAAGTTGTTGACAATATTTTATCTCAACACAATTAATATAATTATGAAAATTATATTGATATAAATATACTATATGATTATATATATTATATGGGCCTTATTTTGATGCATAAATTAGAGAGAAAAATAAAATATGACACTTGAATTTTCTTAGCTCATATTTTGGACGAATTTAGAGGTGAGTTTTGACCCCTTTCTTAAGTCTAAAGTGGCTTGTGCAGGAGGTTAATTGACTAGCCAAAGTGACTTATAGAAAGAGTCATCGATAGTTTATAAATATATCATTCATCTAGATGAAAGTGGTTAGACAATTTTCATCTCCCTCTTCTTCCCTCCTAGACCGCCATTTTCATGGGTGGTTCGACCACCGTAATTTCTCTCTCTTGCATCAAATTAGGAAGCGAAATTTGGATTAGATTTTTCTCTTGTTAAGTTACTAGCATAAATTTTCAAAAAATTGATTAATCTTTGTGGATTTTTTGGCATTGCAAGAAGGAGAAAGATGAAGAAAGAGAAAGAAGCTGTCGCCTCCAATGCCATGGAATCGATACTATAAAAAAGATGTATCAATTCTAATTCAATTTCTAAATGTATGTTGTGTGAAATAACTTATTTCTCCTCGATTTTTAATTATTACGATTTATGATGTGTTTGAAAAAGTTTTGAGTTGCTCAATTAGCGACTACATCCAAAGTTGTGTGGCCTGTTTTAAAAAGTAGTAATAATAATAATAATGAAAATAAAATCTTCCCCGTGGCCTACACACACGTGACGTTATACTATTTACAAGAGCCTTTACAAGTAAACAGCATGATTGTTTCTTAGCCAAACCGAAAATTGTATCAAAATATTTATTAAAATTGGTTGGTCTGTTAAAGAGGTGTTTGCCTCGGGACCAATGACAATATTTATGAGGATTTTCTGTTTGAAAAAAATAAGAACATTTTTTTTTTTTCACTATTAGAACAATTTTGTTTAGTCCGTAAGGAAATTGCAATTTTGTTTGGATGGAGCATCGAGCTTTAATTTCTAAGGGTAGAATTTTTTTTTCATTTTTCATGAAGTGGAAGATATTTTAGATGAATATATCGATGGTCGAAATGGCTATTCATTTATTCAAGGCTCTTGGTATATGGTCTAATTAAGGACTGATATATATTCATAATTCCTGTTTTTAAGGTAAAATTAAGTAGGTGGGATGCAACTACCAAATTTTACAAAATTACGAGGCAAATTCGACAGCTGAATTTTTTTTAATGGACCTTAAATCAAGATCGATCATTTTGAATTATGAACTAAGTTGATTGAACATGATTCAAGTCCGATTTAAAATTTTAGCTCACCTTAAAATTACCAAATCATTACGCAAGTCCAAAAGAGGCTGAGAGAGAGAAGTTGGGGACTATATCCCATTTTTGTTTCAAAAATAATTTTTTTTAAAAGATTATCAAGTTTAAATTGTTTGCGTTGTTACTTGTAGGGGTGAAAACGGTCACCGTTTCGACCGTCCATGTGTATTTTCGTGGTTATCACACCCTCACATTCTAAGACGTTTAAGTGTAACTAATTAAGACAGTTTTTTTTTTTTAAACAAGCAAATCCCAGCAATCTCTTATACACAAGGAAACAAGCTAGATATCTTACATTATTGCTCAAACCTAAATTACAAACATAACAAGCTGAGGTTACTAGACCCAGCTAGTACCTTGCAGGAAGCTACAGTTTAATTTAAACTATTAAACATATTATACAAATTATTATTGTTTCTTCGCTCTCACATAGTACAAACCAGGGGGATCATCACATAACAACAATATAACAAGTCACATTTCATCACGCTTCCTCTTGCGAGAGGGGCGTGGGCTCAGGGACCATGTCGTCACTGGAGCTGGACGGACCAGGAAACTCGAAATTCAGATACACAAAAACTTCGGGAAGCTCCTCCAAAGAGATAAGGAGAGTGGCATCGCATTCTAGACTCGGTACATGGACTTTGAACTTAAGGAACGAACACTCAATCGTCGCGATAGCTGGCCTGGGCAAACTACGCGTTTCCTGGAACCCCCAAGTTAATGAGGCACAAGCAAAATAAACAGTGGATGAGAATAAAATATCTCAGTGCGGGTTTTAGTTCCAGTTACACGATTCTTTATACGAATCCAAGTATTGGGACTAATACCCAAATAATAAATTCCAAATTTAAATCCATAATATTTGTGAATCAAAATTCCATACCGACGGCACCAGACGGAATGGGCCGACTACTGGCATGCTGCAAATATGCAATATGCAATAGAACAAATCAAGTATAACCAAGCATACAAATTCACAGAATAACATACACTCTAGTTCTCAAGGCCTACAGAACAGAGAGAACTCTTCCCAAATCCAATGGTTATTTTACCATATGGCACAGAACAAGCAAAGGGAAATCCAGTAATAATAGCGCTAGTACTCTGGCCGGGTCAGGGGCCAAACCGAATAATACCGGTTGAGTGAGTTATAAACAGAGAGAGTTATGCTATGCTGACTGAGTTTTTGCATGATTTCATTTTCAAGACAAATCCGTCTATCTTGTGATAGAATAATATTCAAATTCCTTGAAACCATTCCAATCCTTTTTAAGTCTGAAAATATCTAATTTATTTATCAAGCGGGTATTTAAGTTCAGACTTAGTATTCTATTTCAAATCCATACGGATCATTATTCAACATGTAGTTTATTATTTTTGGACTTCTATTTGCTAAATGCACAAATAGAATGCAATTCCAAAAGATAATTCAACATGCTATGCATGAATTTAAAGTTACCAACTGTCCCGATTCTAATAAAGATTCTGTGTAATTCGCACCTTCAAAATTGACTTGAGTTGAGCCTCCGCTAGTTGATCATGTTCATAATTACAGATCAAGATCCGTTATTAACACATTAACGGTGTTTTAACAGACCGTTGGTTACTAGCGTTTAGGTGGTTCCAGTTCAAATTAACTAGTTGACTTATAAGTTGGTTCCAAGTGTTGGAGATATGTCCTAGAAGCCAATCTTTATCTGGCTACTTCTATAGTTTATGTTATTGATGATATTTGATCATTTGTTCCTTGATTTATTTATTGACAGTTCATTCAGGTTGAGGATCTGAATTGTGGATCACTGTGTCTCATTTATGACTAAATGACAATGATAAATCAAAACCTGTCCATAGTCTTGATAATTAACAGGGAACATTAATTATCATATAAGACTAGTATGCAAGTTAAGTGATAATTAAGTTCTACAAATCATAAGTAAGGAGTTACTAACTTAATTGCATATGTATATGTTACTGGAACATAGTACAGGACTTGACCCAATGAAATAAATATATGGATTGTGTTATGTGTCATTATTTATTTCATACGTGTTTGATTCTAAGTTTGAGATGGTTCAGTTTTTTCACATGAAGATAGGTTCTATAAATATCGTCTAACGCTGATTCCTGATAAGGGCTGCTATACGGACTTTATTTATGTTCTCTTGAATTGTGCGGGGAAAAACTATTCATCAAGACAACCGTATGTCCCTCATTAGTGTTAAGAAGTCTAAGTTTTCAAATTTTTATGCTAATTAACCATTTAATTAACAATCCAAACGACATAGACCTCGATGGATCTAGTCCAAGCATTCACACACAAGAGATTGAGAATAGGAATGCTACCTCTCTTTGTATCGCAACAAAGAGGCTCGAATCCGTCGATGTCGAGGTTGCACGCACCACCAAGTCGCCGGCGGCCTCGAGTCCACCAAGAGCTTAATCAAAATCTCAATAGTTGTGCTAGCAACGAGAGATTGAGTCTAAACCCTTCCTTCCTTTGCGAATTAATTCCTTTAATTAATTGTGGAAGAGGGAGGCTCAACACATGAGCAAAAGAGGGAGAGGAGGTGGTGGTGGTGCCGGCCAAAGAGGGAGAGGAGAGGTGGTGGTGGCGGCTACAAGAGAGGAGAGAGAATAGCTAGGGTTTGAGCCTCCAAGAGGGGTCTTATATAGAGCTCCAACCCTAGACCATAGTTCCCCAAAATTACACAAATTACCACTTCTACCTACCTCCTTGGCCGGCCACATTAAGGACCTATATGGGCCACTTAACCTCCTATATTGGGTCTCTAATTACTCTAATTAAAGCCTCTTTTATTTGCTCTTTAATTGGGCTATTCATTTCTAATTAAACGGCGACCCAATTAATTAATATAACCATATTATATTAAATGTGTTGAACCAAAATAATTATTAACCAATTAATAATTATATAGGGTTTAGATAATGCATTAATTTATTTCTATATGATCTATTTGACTTAATTAATTATAACGGTTCGCAACGGTATATAATTAATTAATCAACTTATCATATTTCCACAATACACATTATTGTGGATAAATAAATAATGCACCGTGTGATTATAACTCTATTTGTGTGACCCTTTGAGGATTTATGCTACGTTGGCCATGAAATTAAATCGCTATTTAATTCCAATAATCATAAGCGGTATCCAGCAACACGTTATGATTCCTAATTCGCATAAATAGTGTACTGATACAATATCTCAATCCTGCATAAGAAATAATAGTATTTCCTTGTCTGATTCTTATGTCACATGATATCATCGTATAATCCAAGATAGGAATGTGTCATTCTTGCAGATTATACATTTCTTGATCTAGAGATGACTGTATCAGTTGCTAGCAAACAATCCATCTCCATCAAGGGGCCCAAACAGATATCATCGCTCACTAAATAAATTAATGAGGGACATACGGTTTTCTTGATGAACAACTTTTCCCCGCACAATTCAAGAGAACATAAATAAAGTTCGTATAGCAGCCCTTATCAGGAATCAACGGTAGACGATATTTATTGAGCCTATCCTCATGTGGAAAAGTTGAACCATCTCAAACTTAGAATCAAACTCAAATGAAATAAATAATGACACATAACACAATCCATATATTTATTTCATTGGGTCGTGTCCTGTACTATGTTCCATAACATATACATATATAATTAAGTTGGCAACTCCTTACCTATGATTTGTAGAACTTAATCATCACTTAACTTGCATACTAATCTTATCCGATAATTAATATTCCTTGTTAATTATCAAGATTACGGACCTTTTAGATTTATTATTGTCATTTAATTATAAATGAACTACAGAGATCTACAATTCAGATCCTCAACCTGAATGATCTGTCAATAAATAAATCAAGGAATAAATGATCAAATATCATCAATAATATAAACCATAGAAGTAGCCATATAATGATTGGCTCCTATGACATAACTCTAACAATTAGTTTACCTAGTGAGCGATGATATCTACTGGGCCCCTTGATGGAGATGGATTGCTTGCTAGCAACTTGTGCAATCATCTCTAGATCAAGAAATGTATAATCTGCAAGAATGACACACTCCTATCTTGGATTATACAAGGATATCATGTGACATAAGAATCAAAACAATAAGATACTTATTTCTTATGCAGGATTGAAATGCTGTAATAGTACAGTGTTTATTTATGTGAATTAGGAATCATAACGTGTTGCTAAATACCGCTTATGATTATTGGAAATAAATAACGATTTATTTTCCATGGCCAACATAGCATAAATCCTCAAAGGGTCACACAAATAGGTTTTGACCATACATGCATTATTTATTTGGTTGCATTATTGAATGCAATAATATGATATGTTGATTGATTAATTATATATCGTTGCGAACTGTTATAATTAATCAAGTCAAACGGATCATATAGAAATAAATAAATGCATATTCTAATCCTTAAATAATTATCAAGGAGTTGATAATTAATTTTGTTCAACATAAATTAATCAAGGTAATTAATTTTGAGCTAACGGACCTATATTTAAATGGTAAATTAAAGGTTCAACTTGAGAGTAATTTATTGGGCCTCTAATTAAATGAATTAGAGATCAATTAATTGAATTGATAAAACCCAATATAGCCCATATATATGGCTGGCCATACAAGGGCATATTTGTCCATTAATTGTTGTGGAATGGTTGCTTTATAAGGAGCATTTTGGAGAGAGAAAAAGTAAGCCAACACACCATTTCTTTCTCTCTTCCTTCTTCTTCCTTGAGGCCAGCCATAACAAAGAGCAAAAATCTGGTTTTTGCAATTTTGTTTAGCTATCTCTCATACTAATTAAGCTCATGTGTTGAGCACCTCTTGCCTCCATACAATTAATTAGTTAATTAAGGCAAGGAAGGAAGGGATTAGGCTTAATCACGTGTCTACTAGCATAGACTTGTGATTTTGGTTAATACATTGGTGGACTCGAGGCCAAGCAAGGTGGTGGTGCCGGTGAACTCGTCATCGTCTCTAAGAGAAAGGATTCGAGCCTCGCGGATACGATTTCGCGAGATGTAAACCTCATACGCCCTCACGTAGTGTTAAAATTGCTCAAATAGCTAAATCCGTTTTTGCATGCTCGTTTTATAGTTATTAATAAGTAATAAAATTAAAATTGAGCGTTGCATGTCTTCCTAACACCAAGTCCATTAGTTCTTAATCTTAACTAACAGAATTATTATTATTATTACTTTAGTTACTTGCCCGATCGTCTCAACAAAATACAAGAGTTACTTAATTAAATTACAATCAAGCTCACAATCATAATCAGGAATTATCAAGTATTAATTACATCGAAATCAGAATCAGTCTTAACAGATACAAACAGAATTTATTTAAATTAAGCAACATTAAATAACAGAATCACAGAATAGCAAGTAACAAAGTAAATTTAAACAAAACAGTAATTGATTGTTTGATGGGGGATCAGATAGTCTGATTTATTTTCTTATTGCCACAGTATCTGTTCATTTATTCAGATATAATTTCATCATTTCCCGTATTAAATAATCCGACAATAATCAAGCTCAACAGATTCGCAATTAATTAGACTCTAAACGAAATCCGAAAGTCTAATTATAAGCCCACAAGAATTAATTTCAGATTAAACATAATCAAGCCCACAGAAGTAGAAGGCTCGAAGGAATTAAATTTTGGCCCAACAACTTTTTTTTTTGGCCCAGCACAAATTCCAGCCCAAAATCACAAATCCGCACAGCACCTGGCTGAGTCCAATCAGCCTGACCCAGCTGACTGGATTCCATCGTAACGGGTCCGACACAAGCTAGTCGGATTCAAATCCGACCCGATAAATTCAATTCTCAACCCAATCCGATATCCGACCGTTCATACTTTCACAAAAGCCCAAAATTAAGTCTTAGGCCCTTAATTCTTACATAAATATCCAGAATCTCATATATATCCATCATATGTCACAAATAAGCCCTCGAAAATTTGCATAATAGTCCTCAAAAATTATTTTTCTTTACAAACTCGTCCCTGGCACACGATATCTCACCAGAGAAGGTACCAATTCTCACTCTACTGTACCAGTAGCTGGTACAGTAGCACAACCACAACTATATACTTTCTACTAGCATGAACATGCATTCTACTTATGTCATAAGTAAAAAATTCATTAATTCATCTTGAACTACACTGTTTCAACAAATATAGCATAAATATACAGAAACTGAGTCTATTATCCTTTTAAATAGCTCCTAGCATGCATAAGTCCATATAGAACTATCCTTCATAAGTCCAACCTACATGCCTATGCCTCAAATATGGTACATATGTATTAATTTACCAAAATCTATATCACAGAAACCCTAATTAACCTCTGTCAGAACCTAACACAGCCTCAAATGCATGATTTTAATTTCAACAGCTAGCCTTAAGCATGGATATATGAATAACATGCACAATTCCATTCTAATAGCTCTAGTATTCCACAAAACAATGCATATATCACCCTCCTTAGTTGTAAAGATATAACATAATCCATCATTCTAAGGATAGTTAAGCCAACTATATGCTAAGAATACATGGAGTTACCTATGCAGCTAACAGTCCTTCAAATCAATTTACATGCTTCCTTAAGTCCATAAACACAACTAACAACTTAGACATGCATATGAGTGCGAGCATAAACCTTAATTAACCACTGCCAACTATGAATGCACCTTACATGCTTTTCATATCTAAGAACGAGTATAAACTCACACAACAGTTAATTAAAACACAATTCACAATTATCAGCAGCTATATATATGCTTACAATGCATTTATAAGATTATATCACTCTATTTTCAACTTTCCAAGTATAATTCCCAAGCTTACATGCATATGAGTCTACATAATTATATCAAAAGCATTTAAAATCACTGTTATATTCATTATACTTCATGACAGGCAACACTAGCATGACTTTACCAAATTGCATAAGCAACTACAGACTAACTCAAATGAGTGTCATATCCTCAGTTCCATCCATTCTCTTACTCTAAGCATATTGTTACTAAACAAAACTCTACAATATGCATGCAATTAACAGATCCAGAATCAGTCAAGTAATCACATAGGGCTATTGTGACATATTCAACAATAACTACTAATCAATGCTTTAACAGTCATCTAAAATAATCAACCTAAAACTCAATTCCAAATCTAACTTATAACTAAGCATCCAGCGCATATATCAAATAGTAAAGAATTTAATTCGCTGAGTTTAAAGCTTATACCTTCCTCAGAGCCTCGAGAATTTCTTCTCAGAAATTCCAACACAACCAAAGCCAAAACTAGTGTCAGGCTAATCAAGAAAAGAGCCAGTTCCATGCACAAATTAAACCCTAACAGAAACAAAGCTCACGGTTTAGAACATAGTCAAAATCAATCGATCAACTCAAGAAAATCGATAGAGATTAAAGAAACATCTCCTCTCTGAGCTTCCTCTTCCTCTCTTCCTCGTAAATTTTTACCCTAATTAAACCCTAACTCAAATCCCCTTTAAATAGAAATTACCTCATATGGCAGTCAAGAAAGAGGAGAGAGAGAGATGAAGTCCAGAAGAGGGAGAACACGACAAGCCTTCATTTACTGCTCAACAACTGCCATCGATCAACGAGGAGAGGAGATGGCCTCCTCGTGCCAACACAACACTGACTCGAGAGGTGCCAACCTCTGGTTGGGCAGGCTAGAGGCAGCCTCACACTTGACCACTCGCATCGCTACACATACACGCACACTGTGAGGAGCCACGCCGCCATGGCTCGAAGAGAAAAGAAAGGGAGAGGCGAAAAATTCGCCAAGTCAGAAGAGGAGACGAGGCAGAAGGAGGAAACTCCTCCGTCTCTTTTTTTTTATTAAATTTCCTTCAGATCTTCTGTGGCACAATCCATGTGGCCATTGATGTAGCAAATTTTCTGACAATCCTTTTTGTAAATTAGCTATTTCACTAATCTAATTAATTTGATCAATTCAGAAATCGGATTATTGTGGCAATTATACAGAAAATATCCAAAATTTAGATAGAATATTTCTATGTTTTCAAATCAGAGATCCCATCAAACTTTATTGTTATTAAATTAAATTATTTAATTTTTTTATCATATAATTCATGATTAATACTAATCACGATTAATCAAACAGATTAAGGACTTGGATTACCAATTAACAGTCACTAGTCTTACAGTGGTATTTTCGTGGTTTCGACCGTTTCATCCAAAACAAAACGGTTAACGAAATTGACCGTTTTCGTGGTCGTTTTAGACGTTATGCAGCCCTAGTTACTTGGTTTATTTTTTAGATTAACTTGGTTTTCAATTCATTTACCAAATCTACCCGAGGGCAGAGGCTCAGTGAGTAGGCCTGCTAATGGACCGAGCTGTCCATGGGCTAAACGGACGGAAGCCCTTTAATTTCAAATGGATCGAGCTTATTATAAACAGGGCTGAAAACTCGGCCCAGCCCTTCTGCATCATCTCTCTCAATCAAAGCTCGAGCTCACTCAACTTCGGCCCTCAGTCCCGACTCGAGCCGAAAAAATTAAAAGTAACGTTACTGTTCACACGAATTTCGATAATAACTGTAAAAAATTCGAAATTTTAAAAATAATGTTGTTGGATCGACATTCCGATTGCCGAAAATACAAACTGCTTGGATCGGCAATTGGAATGCCGATCCAAACCAAAAAACTCACGGCATTTTTTATTAAGTCAAAAAGTGATTTTGATTGAGTCAAAAAGTGAGTCAAAAGTGAGTAATTTTTTTAATATACAATTTATTTTTTAGCCCTCAAAATTTTTGTTATTACAAAATATATAATTTGTGATTAGAAATTAAACATAATTGAAATATCTATTATAAAAATATAAGTATATAATTAAATTATGCATGTTAAATACATAATATTGTATATGTTTATAATATTTATTTATACATATATATTATGTATCATATATTTTATATATTAAATACATATTATTGTATATAATTAAATTATGCATGTTGAATCCGCGCGAGCACCGAGGGGCTCTCCAGTTAGAACCCTAACGTCGACCACTACCTTCTCTTGCTCTCAACTGATCTATGATGTGAATTGTAGAACTGAAATTGAGTAGAAATAGTATATAGCTAATTGATATGTTAATGGATTGTGCACCATTCTTGACTGGATTTGCTTGTTACCAGTCCCAAAACCATTTACTCTCATCATAGTAGTTAATCTTGAATTTGTTGCTTCCGTGGCGTTTGTGAAGTCTTAAAGTTAAAAAGGCTGTACGAGCTTGGTACTAGTTCGATAACTCCCTCTTTAGCTTGCTTTTACGAGTTCCAAGTCCAATAACCATTTATGATTATTTCTGGAATCAGGGACCTAGATGTAAATTACTTTGAACTGTCTAAGAACTTGTATGTGCTAAATGCGAGTATTAAGGTCTAAAGTGTAATAAATTGTGAAAGTATTAAGGTCTAAAGTGTAATGAAATTGTGAAATAAAATGATCTTGGGTCTATCAGTAAAAGTTATAAGCTGGTGGGTTGGATTTGATAACAAAAGAATCCGTTCCAATATAAATTCATCCCTGTTTAAAGCTTTTTGGAGGATAGCTGTAATTAACACAAGTAGGTTCTTCAGAAGGAGAGAGAAGAAGAGCAGGCCCATTTATTTTTAGGATCGAGGGCCAATCTCGAATGGGTTCTCCCGGCTAGGTCCGTATATAATGAATAGGGTCGAATTTTTCAGGTACAAGTGAGGGCTGGGTCGAGATTGGACTCAAAATTCCTGATTAGGGGGCTGGGCCGGATATCCGGCTCGAACCAGCCCATTATCACCCCTATCAGTGAGGGGTACTGATCCGGACAGTAAATAAATTAATCCTGTTATAAATGGTATCGTATATTGATTGTCCATTTTCATTATTCCTATTAATTGTACGAGATCTTTAGTATTAATTAATAGATTTGTTTTTTGGCTTATAAATAGAGGATGTAAGTTGTATACTGGAATTGAATAATTGAGAATTAGAAATACACAAGAGAATTTACTCTCTCTTTTATCTTTGTCTCTTCCACTTTTCACTTTATTTTATAACACGTTATCAGCACGACTTGCTCGGGAGGAATCACACAGAAATTGCAACAAATTAATCGGTAGGTAAAAAGTTTATGAATCTGTTTAATTAAATAATTGCTAAAGTAAGTTACCTATGTTTTGACAGAACATAATATATATTTCTTAATTTCGTTTTTTTTTTTTTCGGAGATATTTAAATCTGTTTTTTTTTTTCCTTTCGAAAAACCTGAAGTTTTATATCTCAATAATAACCCGAAGTTATTGGATGAAAATAATCTGAAATTATTTTCAATTAAATTCTTCTAATTGCGTAGTCAAATATTTTTAATAACCAGAAGTTATTAAATATTATAACTTGAAGTTATAATCTATATGAATTATATTTTGTTTTATTTTCTATTCATTATGTTGTATTTTTATTAATTAATTTATTTATCATAACCCGAAGTTATGACATCAATAACCTGAAGTTATTTGTATTTTCTTTTGTAGTTCACATGGCAAATCTTACAAAACTTGAGTTTGCTGCTCTTGAAATTTCGGGCAAGAATTTTCTCCCATGGACTCTTGATGCTGAAATACATCTTACTGCAAATGGCTTACAAGAAACTATTAAAGATGCAAATAAAGCCTCCCCGCAGGAGTGTGCTAAAGCTATGATTTTTCTTCGTCACCACCTCCATGAAGATTTAAAAAATGAATATTTAACAGTGAAAAATCCATTAGAACTCTGGAAGAGTTTGAAAGAAAGATTTGACCATCAAAAATATATTTTATTACCAAAAGCTCGCTATGAATTGATTCATTTAAGGTTACAGGATTATAAATCTGTTGGAGAATATAATTCTGCAATGTTTCGGATAACCTCCGAACTAAAATTATGTGGTGAACCTATAAAAGAAGAAGACATGTTAGAAAAAACATTCTCCACATTTCATGCCTCAAATTTGCTCCTGCAGCAGCAATACCGAGAGCGAGGTTTCAAGAAATACTCTGAATTAGTATCATGTCTTCTTGTTGCAGAACAAAACAATGAGCTTTTAATGAAAAATCACCAAGCACGACCCACTGGTACAACTCCATTCCCTGAAGCGAATGTGATATCATCTAATAGAGGACGTGGTCGTGGTCGTAAGAATTTTTATGGACACGGTCGTGGTCGTGGGCGTGGTCGCAACAATACCTGGCGACGCGATGGTCAAAACAACAAGCCAAATGAGAATAATGTGGTGAAAAATGATAAAGAAAAACGTCCTGAAAATGTTTGTTATCGATGTGGCATGACAAATCATTGGTCTCGTACCTGTCGTACACCCAAGCATCTAGTATTGCTTTATCAAGCCTCAATCAAGAAAAAGGAGAAAAATGTTGAAGTTAATTTCACTGAAAACAATCCCGAAAATGGATTCCAAGCAAATACACATCTGGATGTATCAGATTTCTTCAATGATGTTGATGAAGAAATAAATGTTATTAAGGAAAACTAGAAGTTTTTTTATTATTATTATTATTATATATGTATGCGAATAAATTAGAGATGGTTTACTTAATTAGTTTAATTTTCCTTTTGTTTTTCATGTACGGCATTTTTGTATGCGGAATAAAGTTATTAGCTGTTTGTTTATCTTTTTTCTCTAGCATTGCTTGTTTAGTTTCCTCTCTCATCTACTTACCTAATTGTTTGGAATATACAGCCCGATAAAAGTTTACCCAAATAGTAAGAATTGACAAATAGAAACTTCCATTTTTCAATATAACCAAAAAGGGTAATTAGTCTGTACGGGAATAAATGATTTTTTTTTCTCTGTACGGTAATGAAAGTTAATGAATAAAATTCCTTTTTTTTATTTATTTTATTTATTTTATTTTAAGGATATGACTGACGCAATGATAAGTAAAGAAGATTCATGTCTAGTAGACAGCGGAACTACAAATACAATATTGAAAAGTAAGAAATATTTTCTACAACTACATCCTAATGAGATTAATATCCATACAATATCCGGTCCAAGTAATATTATTGAAGGCTCCGGAAGAGCATGTATTTTGTTACCTAAAGGAACAAAATTAATAATAGATGATGCATTTTATTCGAGTAGATCCAGAAGAAATCTACTAAGTTTTAAAGATATTCGAAAAAATGGTTATCACATTGAAACTACAAATGAGAAAAATTATGAATATCTTCATGTCATATCTATTAAAAATGGCCAGAAAAATATTATGGAGAAACTGCAAGCATTGTCTAATGGACTGTATGGTACGTATATAAGTACAGTAGAATCAAATATGGTAACTAACCAGAAGTTAGTTGATCCAAAATTATTTACACTATGGCATGATAGATTGGGTCATCCAGGAAATATAATGATGAGGAGAATAATTGAAAGTGCAAATGGGCATCCCCTAAAGGACCTGAAGATCCTGTTATCAAAAGAATTCACATGCCAAGCATGCTCTTTTGGAAAGCTAATTACTAGACCATCTCCAAATAAAGTTGGATCTGAAACTCCATCGTTTTTAGAAAGAATTCAAGGAGATATATGTGGACCAATTACACCACCATGTGGACCATTTAGATATTTTATGGTTTTAATTGACGCATCAACACGTTGGTCACATGTGTGTTTGCTATCAACAAGAAATGTTGCATTTGCTAGATTATTAGCACAAATTATCCAATTGAGAGCTAACTTTCCAGATTATCAAATTAAAAGAATCCGACTTGATAATGCAGGAGAATTTACATCCCAAGCTTTTAATGATTATTGCATGTCTATTGGGATTACTGTAGAACATTCAGTGGCACATGTTCATACACAAAACGGTCTCGCAGAATCGTTTATTAAAAGATTACAATTAATAGCTAGACCATTACTTATGAAATCTAGTTTACCGTCTTCTGCATGGGGACATGCCATATTACATGCTGCTGCACTAATTAGATTAAGACCAACTGCTGATCATAAGTATTCTCCCTTACAATTGGTCTCCGGAAGAGAACCAAATTTGTTTCATTTAAAGGTATTTGGTTGTGCAATATATGTTCCAATTTCCCCTCCACAACGCACAAAAATGGGACCTCAAAGAAGATTGGGAATTTATATTGGTTTTAACTCTCCTTCTATTGTTAAATATTTAGAACCATTAACGGGAGATGTTTTTACAGCAAGATTTGCTGACTGTCATTTTGATGAATCAATATTCCCAAATTTAGGGGAAGAAAAACAAAAGTTGGATAGACAAGTGACTTGGAATTCATCATTATCTTATCTTGATCCCAGAAGTGGTCAATGTGAACTTGAAATTCAAAAGATTATAAATTTACAAAGAATTGCAAATGAATTGCCTGACGCATTCACAGATATAAATAGAGTCACTAAATCACATATTCCAGCTATAAATGCACCTGCTCGAATAGATATTACAAAAATATCAAATGAATTCCATGAACGTAGAAAACGTGGAAGACCAATTGGTTCTAAGGATATAAATCCACGTAAAAGAAAAGAGCAGAATAAAGCAGTTGGTACAATCCCAGAAGAGATTTATAAGGTTCCAGAAGAAACTAAATCTCCAGAAGAGATTAATAAAATTCCAGAAGAAACTAAAACCCCAGAAGAGGTTGATGAAGTTCCAGAAGAAACTGAAGTACCAAATGATTATGAAATTTCTATAAATTATGTGAAAAATGGTACAACATTGAATAGGAATAAAACTCAAGTTGATGAAGTTTTTGCATTCGCTATGGCTTGTGATGTTTTAAGCGAAGAGGATAATGTGCCAAAAACTATAGATGAATGTAGACAAAGAAATGATTGGCCTAAATGGAAAGATGCTATACAAGCTGAGTTAAATTCACTTGATAAACGACAAGTATTTGGACCAGTAGTCCAGACGCCCAAAGATGTTAATCCTGTAGGTTACAAATGGGTATTTGTCATTAAAAGAAATGAGAAAAATGAGATTGTGAGATACAAGGCAAGGCTAGTGGCGCAAGGCTTTACACAAATATATGGAGTTGATTATGAAGAAACATATTCACCTGTAGTGGATGCGACAACTCTCAGATTTTTAATAGGTCTCACTATCACAGAAAATCTAAAAATGCAACTTATGGATGTTGTTACAGCATATCTATATGGTTCACTTGATAGTGACATATATATGAAAATCCCTGAAGGATTAAAAATGCCTGAAGCATATAAATCAAAGTCTAGAGAAATGTACTCTATAAAATTGAAAAAATCTTTATACGGACTAAAACAATCTGGACGAATGTGGTATAATCGACTTAGTGAATATCTTTTAAAAGAAGGATATAAAAATAATACAATTAGTCCGTGTGTTTTTATTAAAAAATCAAATCTTGGTTTTGCAATCGTTGCAGTGTATGTTGATGATTTAAACATTATAGGATCTCCTGAAGAGATTGAAAATACTGCAAAATTGTTGAAAAAGGAGTTTGAAATGAAAGACCTTGGTATAACTAAATTTTGTCTCGGTCTGCAGATCGAGCATTTAAAGAATGGAATATTTATCCATCAGTTAAATTATATTGAAAAATTACTAAAAAGGTTTAATATGGATAAATCTCATCCTTTGAAAATACCAATGGTCGTACGATCGTTAAATGTAGAAAATGATCCTTTTCGCCCCCAAGAAAATGATGAAGAAGTACTTGGTCCTGAAGTACCATACTTAAGTGCAATCGGAGCATTACTATATCTTGCAAATAATACCAGGCCTGATATTTCATTTGCTGTAAATTTACTATCAAGATATAGTTCCAAACCAACCCGAAGACATTGGAATGGAATTAAGGATATTTTTCGATATCTTTGCGGAACTCGAGATATGGGGCTATACTATGAAAAGGATATAAAATCTAATTTAGTTGGATATGCAGATGCAGGATATTTGTCAGACCCACATAAAGCACGATCTCAATCAGGATACGTATTTACTTATAGTGGAGCAGCGATTTCATGGCGATCGACAAAACAAACTCTAACTGCTACATCATCAAATCATGCTGAACTAATCGCTCTCTATGAAGCGAGTCGAGAATGTGTTTCGTTGAGATCAATAATTCAAAATATTCAAGAAGAATGTGGACTTCAAAACATTAAGAAAAATCCTACTCCAATATATGAAGATAATGCAGCTTGCATAGCACAAATTAGAGAAGGATATATCAAAGGAGACCGAACTAAACACATTGCACCGAAGTTTTTCTCGGCACATGATCTACAAAAGGATGGTATAATAGATGTTCAAAAAATTCAATCATGCAACAACTTGGCCGACTTATTCACTAAGTCTTTGCCAACAAGAATTTTTGAACAACTCAGAAAAAAGATAGGTCTACATCGACTAAAGGATATTCAATAATATCAAAATGAGGGGAAGTATTATACACGCTGTACTCTTTTTCCCTTATCCAAATTTTTTATCCCAATGGGTTTTTCTTGGTAAGGTTTTTAATGAGGCAGTATAAATGATCCAGAAGTATTATATTAATATTGATCCTGAAGTATCATATTACTTGTGTATAATGAAAGATGAACAAAGGGGAAGTGTTATAAATGGTATCGTATATTGATTGTCCATTTTCATTATTCCTATTAATTGTACGAGATCTTTAGTATTAATTAATAGATTTGTTTTTTGGCTTATAAATAGAGGATGTAAGTTGTATACTGGAATTGAATAATTGAGAATTAGAAATACACAAGAGAATTTACTCTCTCTTTTATCTTTGTCTCTTCCACTTTTCACTTTATTTTATAACAAATCCGAGCAACAAAATACTTAATAAATGACAACTATTTTTATTTTCTCCTTCGTATCAAATACCAAGCAGGCAAGTATTGAATCTCATCAACCACACTTGAATTTTTTATATCACCACTATTTTACTCAATCCCTTTTCTAACTATGAGAATTTTAATGTGGATTTAGAATGAAGGACAACGGCATAATTTACTCAACAAATAAATTTTAATGTGGATTAATTTAATAAAAAATTTAATTTGGATCAGGAATTTTAACATCACCGTCTTGCACATCCAAAGGTTTAATATTTTTACTCGATGAGTTAGTAGGAGTCTCAATCCTGTGATATTAACTAAACATGAATATTGTGGAACAAATTGGCTACCGGCGAAAGGGGATTATTAATTAATCAAAATTTGTTCTGATGAGTGAATAGAAATCATAACACAAGACAACATAGATTTTAGGAGACTAGAAAACATATACACCCAATGATTGGACAAATAAATTATCAAATATAAAAATATCTAGTAATTAATTATTCTATATTAATTTTTGAAGGCTATAATTAAAGAAAGTTATTAGATTATATTAGGAAACACAATAAATAATAAAATAAATAGGCTAACAGAATAAATAGGAGTATTTTAGTAATAAAATTTAAAAAATGTTGCTCAGATCGACTAGATTGTTTGTTGTCCGGATCAGCACTGAGAGAGTTATGTTATGTCGTGGATTCGTGGGTCGGGTCACCCAGTGGGCGATGTTTGTATTTTGGACTCGGTCCAAAAATTCGTGGTAGAACTTAAATCCACCGAGCGGTGGACCCCATCTACCCCGTATATGCCAGCAACGCAGTAATCACTAAGGTCTACTCATTAAATATTTTCCAAGCTGCTATCCTAACTCCCGCCAAAACGTATCAGATCTCCATTCTACCTCTCTTTCCCGCCATTCCGACAGAATTAAACCCTAACCCGGATCTATTCCTCTTTCTCTTTGTCGGAGTATTAGCCAGTCTTTCCTCTCTCTTTTCCCTCACTCTCTCTCTCAAACAAGCGCGCGCTTCCCGCTCCGTTGAATTTTGGCGAGAGAGAATGGAAATCAACGAAGAGGCCATGGCTGCTCACAAGCGAGCCTTTCTAGACTTCCTCGACCATGATGTAAGTCCGGGGTTTCTCACGATTTCGCTGAATCGATTGGATCTATTACACCTTGTTGTTTCACCTTCTTTGATGAACTTTTAGGTCGGGAAGAGGATGTATGAGAAGGCAATAGGAGCTGAATCCGAAAGGCGCCGACGCATCATCGTTGGCATGGATGACCTCCGCAACTTCAACCTTGACCTTGCCCGGAGGTAAATGCAAATATATATTTATTTCTTTTTCTATTTTGTAAGATAGTTTTTGGATTGTATCATCCAGTAAATTTTTGGCACCAATATCTTAACAGATTTGCTATTTGCACAAAGCCCCAATCTTTTCACGAAATAATTGTCTAATTGGCTTGCGTAGTGGATTAATTTGAGTCCTTATTGGGCATTATTTCAAACAGTTCATTCCGTACTGCTTAATTTTCTCAAATTTTTCTTATAAACCCTTCAAAATTTTATGAATTAATTCAGTTTTAAGGTCAGGTACCTAGAAGCAGAAGAAAGCCTTCTCTTTTTTCTCTTAATTACAGTTCCATCAACCAGTACATACTAATTTTTTTGGTTGTGTTCCAGGATAATACGCAACCCAGGGGAGTACATACAACCACTCTCTGATGCACTAACTGAAGTGACACGAAACAAACGGCCAAAGCATCTGAGGGAAGGCCAGCACCTCCTTGTGGGGTTTAGTGGGCCCTTCGGGTTCCATAAGGTTACACCAAGAGACCTCATGTCTTCTTTCATTGGTGCCATGGTCTGTGTTGAGGGGATCGTCACTAAATGTACTTCCTAACTATTTATTATAAACTAACTACTTTAAGGTACTTTATTTGTAGTTAATAATTAGTCTGGTTTTAGATCCCCAACTCACCACAAGACCCCCAACCCCCCTCCCAACCCCAAATCTCACCCCAAAAAACAAGCAGAATTTGGTGATATTAGTATATGCATATGACACTCAATACTTCTCTTATTTGGCCGATGCAAAAGAAAATTACAGGTACTCTTGACAAATTTGCCTCCGTATCTATTGATATTCAATATCATCCATAAATCCAAAATAATCCAAAATCAAATATAGAGGGCTTGAATGTTTATGCAGTGGATGCATTTGGTCGAGTTGGGATGAAAAGATCATGATTGATTTTGTCCTCTTTTATTAACTTAATCCTGATTTAGATTTTGCAAATAATTGAAACAACATATTGTTGGTTTTGAAAGATCAAAATGTCCTTGCAATTATGGAATTTATTGGTTCTAGTTTCTGAAAGGAAAAAGGAACCTTTCGGTTTAGTACTTTCACAAAATATGCTTATATTGTATTGCTTACATCGTTAATTTTGCATATTCTGCTCGCCTAGTATGTTTTATCAGCTAGGTATGTGTAAGTTTTGGTAGCCATCCAACCTTTACTTGTTTGTTTTTTTCCATTGAATTGCTAAGGATTATTTTCTCTTTATTCAATTACCTACAGTTCTGTAAAGACTATTAATGACAAGTTTTCTCCATATATTCTTTTTAATTTGTGAAGGTTCCCTTGTAAGGCCTAAGGTAGTAAAGAGCGTGCACTATTGCCCCGCCACACAGATGTTCATGTCACGAGAGTACAGAGATATAACATCTAATGTGGGTTTACCCACAGGATCTGTCTATCCAACAAGGGTAAATTTCTCTTGAACTGTTAGAGCTTTAGCTGTTAATAAAATATTTTTACTTGCATAAGTTAAACAATAAACCTTACAGAAGTTTCTATTATATTCTTGTCCTTTTGACAAAATAGAGCCGGCAATTAGCTAGCTTATCCAGAATTTCATGAAAATAATGAGTCAAATTAAGGATCACAAAAACTGTTGATCCTTAAAACTAGCATATGTGAACCAGGAAGGGTCATGAAGTACAGAAACAGAAAGTGAAGAAAAGTGCCATTTAAGAGAATGGCAATTAGATTGATTTTCTAGAGTGTCATTCTGTTGTTTCTCTAAGCCTGTCAATAACATCAGTTGATCCTCCTAGATAAGATTCAGATGTTTTTCACCGTTTCCTTATAGTTTCCACATTAAGGTCCATCAACTCCCTGCCTTACAAGGAGATTTCAACTGATTCATAGAAGTGCAAAAAAAAAAAAAAAAGGTTTAAAACTATGATAAAGTATCAGACGGTGGAGGTTCTCTTTGTTTGATATCATGTGCATTAAATGAACAATTGAAGATTGCATTACTATGCCACATATCCTTAAATCTGTATATTTTAAAATGGTTAGATGTCTGACAAAAAACAAAATCTGTCAGTTGAAAGAAAACACTGTCTAAATGTTATTTGTAAAATGAACCAGGACGATCATGGAAACTTGTTGGTGACCGAGTACGGGCTGTGTGAATACAAGGACCACCAGACTCTATCGATGCAAGAAGTCCCAGAGAACTCGGCACCAGGCCAGCTCCCAAGAACGATTGATGTAATTGTAGAGGATGATCTGATTGACTGTTGCAAACCAGGTGACCGTGTATCAATTGTGGGGATATACAAGGCAATAGCTGGGAAGAGCAAAGGAAGTATGAGTGGCGTTTTCAGGTTCCTTTTTTTCTGACTTCTGATCTTGTATGGAAATATATATTTAGCTTTAATTACGAGTTGACTAAATAACATTTTAATCAAAACACTGCTTTTCTAATACTTCAAATCTGGAATTTGTAATGCAAACACCATCAACTGCATATGAGAAGAGATCTCAAGGAATTTTAGAGAGAATTGTCAATGAGAAAATAAATTATTGTTCTTTGATTCCAAATTTTTTGAAATTAAATGCATTTGGGTCTTGACCTCCCTAATGCTCCTACCGTTGAGCTACTATGCTGCATGCAAGATAAATTATATTTGAAGGCAACTTAGCAATACAACTTTGTGTTTTTCCAAGGGCTTGTGGGACACCTCGAGTTGCGCCTTTTGGGATGCATTCCATTCAAGAATATGAGTCGTAAAGAATGTTGGGTTAATGGGTTCTTGCCCCTAGTCGAGGGTATATGAATTCCAAGTTTTCTACAGTTGAATCTGCAATTATCCTTTTGTACATACTTTGAATTGTGGGTTGTGCACACAGGACTGTTCTTATAGCGAACAATGTCTCCCTTATGAACAAAGAGGCAAATGCACCTTCCTACTCCACACAAGATGTGACCAAAATAAAAGAACTGTCCAGGAGAAATGACGTGTTTGACTTGCTTGCGAATTCACTTGCACCATCCATATACGGTCATTTGTGGATCAAGAAAGCGGTGATACTTCTAATGCTTGGTGGTGTGGAAAAAAACCTGAAGAATGGGACCCACTTGAGAGGGTATGTGATCTTCTTCAATCCATTTGTACTGATCGAAGGAGCTTACTATAATAATCAATATATGGTGTGTAGCTAGTATCATATCAATTTTAACCCCTTAGGGAGCCCCAGATCCATGCATAACATTCTCTTAACAATAATAAGCTCAGGAAAATTATTGCTGAAACTGAGATCAATTGATGAACCTTGTCAGTGTAGATATTGTGCTGGCCAACATATTCTTGTTCTGTGCAGGTAGTCAGTCTAGGAAATATCACCAAAATGTGGTATAATATCATGCTCTGAGACATAACGTCCTCTCCTCATCTCTCTCTCTCTCTCTCTGCAGTGATGTCAACATGATGATGGTTGGGGACCCTTCAGTTGCAAAATCTCAGCTTTTACGGGCAGTGATGAATATAAGCCCTCTAGCTATATCTACAACTGGACGTGGGTCCTCTGGTGTTGGTCTCACAGCTGCTGTAACTTCAGATCAAGAAACAGGTTACTTTTAGAATATAACTGTTGGTTTAACCAAGGAAGAACCAATGGAACTCTCATTTTTTCCTGGAGAATTAACCTCTTTTTATATTGCAGGAGAAAGAAGGTTGGAAGCAGGTGCCATGGTGCTTGCTGATCGAGGTGTTGTCTGTATTGATGAGTTTGATAAGATGAACGATATTGACCGTGTAGCCATACATGAGGTCATGGAGCAGCAAACAGTCACCATTGCGAAGGCTGGAATTCACGCATCTCTGAATGCAAGATGCAGTGTTGTTGCTGCAGCAAATCCAATTTATGGATCTGTGAGTCCTTGTTTCTGTCGATGTTTCATAATATGCAATGTACCATTCGAATCCCTGACTTAAAAAACAATTACATAACATTTTACCCCTTCAACTAGTGCAAATGTAAATTCGTTAATTTTTATAAAATATGATATGCTACAAATTATTTTGGCCCAGAATCCAAGTCAGTTTTCAACATTCCAAATATGTTGCTTTTGAGGCATGCTAATATTATTGAACTACATGCACAATTAAGAATTAAGGATGCTGATAATATTGTGTTGATTGTCAAAAAAATAATGAATAAGCTTGGAATTCATTGTGAAATTTTCCCACTGTATTTTTTAACCTTATATTTTTTCCCTCACATTGGTTCATGAATGACAGTATGACCGGTCACTCACTCCCACCAAAAACATTGGACTTCCTGATTCATTGCTCTCCCGTTTTGATTTGTTATTCATTGTGCTGGATCAAATGGATCCTGAGATTGACCGTCAGATTGCTGAGCATGTTTCACGAATGCATAGATACTGTGCGGATGATAGAGGTATTCTTTTGTTTCCTTCTTTCTTTGAAACCTCAACAATTGTATTCTACATTGTTTTTTTTCTCTTTTGATGATTTGTCCTTGTCATTTATTAGTTCACTCTACCTATTTACCGACTAAAATTGCTACCTTGTTATGGTAACTTGAACTGCTCAACAGGGTTACAATTTTTTAAGGAAAAAAAAAAGACACGCTAAAAGAATAAGGGACTTTGTCCTATTATTTGGTCATTGTGTCTAACATTAGGCAACCGTTCATGGAACAGGAGCTTTAGGCCGTGACAGAACTGGTAGATACACAGAAGAAGAAGAGGAAGGAGAAGCAAATGCATCGGTTTTTGTGAAGTACAATAGAGTGCTTCACGGACAGGAGAGGAAAAAGGGAAGGAAGTCAAAGAATGAGAGATTGACTGTTAAATTCTTGAAGAAGTACATTCACTATGCCAAGAACATGAACCAACCAACGCTTAATGATGAGGTACTTCTATCCACTTATTCTTTTATAACATTCTTATGAATGAGCTGGAATTTATGAATATTTTATTGTGCCTTCTGAAAGAGGCCAGCTAAAGTTCATTCACAAAGGGGTTTTGCTGATCAATCAACTTCTGCCAGCTATAGAATGGAAGCTTAGATGGAATCTATATTTGGATACTTGAGCTCACTGATTTCTTTGCTTTAACAGGCATGTGATCACATTGCTACCTCATATGCTGAGCTAAGAGATGCAAGTGCTAATTCAAAGGTAGCAATATTGCAATTGCTGCATTACTATAATAACATAGGTTTCCCTGCAAATGATTTAATGGCCTCAGTGACAAGATAATAGGATGATTTCCCCTAAGTGGTGCATTCAAATCCTCCAAGGCACAAAAACTATGGATGTGGGCTACATGATACATTCATTAAACATAGACAAGGTCCCAGGTAGCCAGTTTCAAAGGCATACTGGTCCTTGACAAAATGAGAAATCCATAAGTAAATCAGGAATCAGTAATATAAGAATGCAATTAGGAAGGACACAAATAAGTTCTCAGCAAATTAGCAGAATTATCTTTGTTTCTAAGAGTATATGTACGTACTTACCACCCATTTTGTTTAATTTTATTAGAGTGGAGGTGGTACACTACCAATCACAGCAAGAACTTTGGAGACAATGATTCGACTGTCAACTGCTCATGCCAAGATGAAGTTGAGAAAAGAGGTATATAACATAATAAATTATAATTTAGAATATAACACATGTTTATCACACTTTACTATGATTTTAAATTGCATCGACTTTTGTGTAATATAGGTTCTGAAGTCTGATGTGGAAGCAGCCCTACAAATTCTCAACTTTGCAATATACCACAAAGAGTTGACAGAAATGGAGGAGAGGGAGCAACAGAGAGAAATGGAGATGAAACAAAAAGCTGATCAAGATGCCAATGCTGATGGTGCTAACAACAATGCCAATGACGGTCCGGGGTAAGTCTCTTCTTTTCCTTTGTGTCCATCTCAATTCTCTAGTACCATGATAATTTGGTCCTGAGATCAATTTCAGATTTTGTTCTTTTAATTGTCTGGGTTGGGTCTTGTTGGCTGGGGTTAACTGTTTTTGGGCCTGCTTTAAAAAAAAATTGTTTTTGTGCCATTTCATTCGCAGCATGGCTTCAGGCCATTTCTGCTGAACTGGATTCGAAATTAATAATATTCACATAGTTTAAGGTAATCAGTTGCCATTGAGCCAACCATGATTTTACAACTTTGTGCGCATGACCACCTGTATTTATTCTGCATTTTTCTTGCAATTACTGGTATATTTGAATATAAATTTGGGCTCAACCAAACATTGTCTTCTCTATTAAGGTCGGGGCCAGAACCAATGGATGTGGATGCAAATAATGCAGAAGATGAAGAGATTTCATCAGACAGGTTGGCGTTTATACTATGGCTTGATATAGCAAAATAATTCCAGTGTTTTCCCCTTTTGGATTAAGCATTCTATTTTTATTGTTTCTTTGTATTATTCAGAATTAATACGTTCAAGACAATACTTGGCCACCACATAGTGACAAACAGGATGGATCGAATGACAATAGATGAAATCGAGCAAGTAGTTAACAGGGAGGCACCTTCCCGTTATACAAGGCGCCAAATCTCATCCATTCTGGAGGTATGAAAACTTAATAATAGGGAAAAAAAAAAATTAATCTATCATCTCTGGAACTTCAAGCTGAATAACTAACATTCATACATCTTTTTGTCACAGGAAATGCAAAACGAGAACAGAATAATGATAATCAATGAGAATGTTCATTTTATGTAACTAGTTGCAGCTATGGTTATTGGCTCCATTTATAATCTAGTCAACCATTTCCATATCCAGTTTGTGCACTTTTAATCCAGTCTTCTAACATTGCAATTTTCTTAATTGGAGTTGCCCTTTCTCGTCTTTGATTGTACTGTACATCTAATGTAACGAATAGTATTAAGAGAGTTTAGTGTATTGACTTGTGAGTTGTGACGCCTGAACTAATTTTGAACATTAATTTTATCTTGCTTTTCAATAGTGCTTTTTTGTTGGGTGTAGCATGAAGATGTACTATCAGTCTATCAAATTGCTTCTAATTGCTGCTTTTTCATTCTATTTGGACAACAGGAGCCAATTTCTCCACTTCTCGTTGACCAAGACATGATAACCGATCTCGTACTCATAAGAAACATTCAAGTGGTCTAATATTTTATCTTTGCTTAAGGATTAAGTTCAAATTTCATGATCCGGAATTTTAAATTTTATAAACACGGCGCTATATGATTGTAGGATCTAGAGACGTTGACTGACGTTTAAAGAAATTGCTTTCTATAGTCTAGCCATGTTAACATTTCTAATCATCAGATCCACAATTAATTAATAAAAGCGTGCCAAGAATTCATTCCGCTGCTAAGCAAGAGTACCACTAAATTTTATTTTAGACAAGTATAAATTATTTACAAAACTATAAACAACACGATTTCGTATTTGATCAAGACATCACGCCGCAAAGTGGCTTAGAATCCACGCGAAAATAGCATTGTATAGCAGAATAATTTATTTCGGAAAATTGGATCCAAGTATAATGATTGGGATTTGGGAGCTATTCTGTAATTACGAATGATGCTATTAAGGTAAATCGATGTCACATCATGGATATCATCTATGATGCAAGAGCAAGACGAACTACAGATGAAATCAATGTTATGATTTATGAGTTATGACCAAAAGCTACATCCTACATGTGACCCTTTTTGTTAGATTTATCCTTGCTCCCATAATTACATGTCAGCGTTTTTTTTTTCCCCTTTCTTTTTTCTTTCTTAACAGTGTATGGGTTCTTTGTTTGGAGCGTAACTGTACTTTCTGATCAATATAGAAAAAAATTCAAAATGGATATTCCCAATCGGTCCGGACATTTTTTGGAATTAATAAGCTCTTCACGACTCCGCTCGTCTAAAAATTACGTCACGTTAATTTACTTGGATATCCATGATATCTAATCAAGTAATTATTAAAAAAAATTATAAAATTTTAATGTGGTTTAAATTGTTTATTAAATTTGGTGCAATGTAGGATTGAACATTCATCGAACGATTTTGAAAAATTAACAGTTCAGTTTGATGAAGCTTGATGGATTTTATGATTTCAAATTGTACAAAATTTATCTAACTTATTTTTTTATACTTAAATTATTATTTATCAGATATGTATTACAGATGTTAAATTGTATAAATATTTAAAAATCAAGATAAAGAAGCTACAGTTCACAAACTGTTATAACGTCCTACTCCTGAGAAATTTTTCAACGGATGCGATGCGAGGTTCAGTGCGATGGCTAATATATATTGCGAGCCAGAATTTCAGGAAAAAAAAAATGGATTATTGTCTTGGTTTTCGTTCTCTGAGTCTTGTAGCAAGTTGGAAACCACATCCCGAGATCCAAGCCTTTTTATTATCATTGGGTTAAACTTGGTTCTGCCTTGAATGAATCACTACATGGTAATATAATTCTAGGTACGCTCATAGAATCTGAACACGATAGTTATCTCACTAATGTCTTTATGTCTAGGGTCAAACGCGTTTGACACTTGAGCCCATCAAACACGATTGAATTTCAATTTTCGATATTACAATAGCAAATTCGAAACGCTCAATTTATTCTTCTAATGAAATCTCCTTAGAGAACAAATTTTATAGTTTTTAAAAAATTTGTTTACTGTTTATTTGAAATTTTTAAAAAATTTCAATCTAATTAATTCTGGACCGTCTAATTTTAAAAAAAATCTGAACAAATAGTTAAAATTTTGAAAAATATTGTAAAATTTGATCTTCAAGATAATTTCAATATGAAGATTATATTGAGCATTTGAAATTTTAATAGTTGAAATTATGATAAGTTTGACTTTAGCATTACTTATTATTTCCGAATAAAAAAAGAAAAAAAAAATCAATGTGGAGGAGGGGAGAACCAAGTCGGACCCCGCATAGCCTGCGCAAATGAAGAGCCTTCTTGATTTTCTACTCCGTCTCTCTCTCTCTCTCGCTCGCTCGCTTTGAAATCTGAAAAAAAAATACTGAAGAATACAAAAGGCGAGAGAATCAAAGCGTAAAGAGAGAGAATCCCTTTTCGATGGGGTGCTCTTTCTCCGGGCTGAATGCGTTGTACGACGCCGTCAACGGCGGTGGCGACGTCTGGATCAACGACAACCGCTTTCGCATCTTACGTCAGCTCGGCGAAGGAGGGTTTGCTTTCGTTTACCTCGTCAAAGACGTCACCGCTTCCTCCTCTGGTGGTCCCTCTAGCAGCGTTGCCGCCAAATTCAAGTCGAAGCACCCTGACCATGTCTCAGGTATTTGTTTGGCTTGTTATATACACTTAATTTTTTAGTTCGAATTAGGCTCATTTTTTGTTTTTCTTTGGACAGAGGATGGCACGTATGCTGTGAAGAAGGTGCTGATACAGAGTAGAGAGCAACTGGATCTGGTCAGAGATGAGATCCGAGTTTCGTCTTTGTTTAAACATGAGAATTTGCTTCCTCTGCTCGATCATGCAATTATTGCTGTCAAGGTAAGTTTTTGTCCCTAAAATCAATCAATTCATCTCATATTAATAGCATTATGTACACAAACTTAGTCCTGAACCACAATTTCGGCAAAGAAAAATTGTTGCTTCTTTGGCATTTGATAGTCCAGATCGGTGGGTTAGGTCTAGTCAGGTTAGCTCGACGATCAAGGGAGGCAATGGTTTCTTGAATAATGAATTCTGCTAGTTTCTAGTGAGAATTATTGGTAATTGGAACTTTAGCATGTCATTTGATAACATAGAAAGTTGAGGATTCGGTGAACCAGATGGAAGCATGAGGTGCCTAACACAGACATAAAAAAAATCTCATTGCTAACAGAAAGCATACAGAAACAATGAGTATTGTTAAGTACCTCTCATGTGTATGTCGCAATAGGATCTAGGTTTATATCGATTCGCATGTTGATTTAGTATTGCTTGTCCAATGATCAAAATATAAATACTGCTATGCTGCATTTTTTGAATTGTATGCTTGATATTGGTAGGGTCCACAGGGTACCTGGAATCACGAGGCATATTTGCTGTTCCCAGTGCACTTGGGTGGGACGCTCTTTGACAATGCCATGGTTATGCAACCAAAAAAGGAATTCTACCCCACTCTGCTTGTTCTTCAGATATTTCGCCAGGTTATTTTCTTTATGCAATTTAGTGAGGAATATGTATTTTCAGTTCTTGATTCAGCAATATCACGTGTTCCAACAATGCTTGAAGTAGGATGCGTTTGTGAATTTTTCATTTTCAGTCTAGGCAAAGCTGTCCCAGTCTGGATTCGAGTTATTCTAGCATGGGGTTTTTATTAAGTTTGAACAAGCTTATCCCCACAAGGTATCAATGAAGTGCATGTTCTGTAGTAGGAATAAGGCTGCTTCCATCCTCGTCCTTTCTAAATTCTCCTGGTTCTAGAATAAAAAATGGAATATTTTAAAAAATTTCAGAAAAGACAAAATGGAACTAGCGGTTTGAGTGCTACTTATGTTTCCAACCTCTTACTAGACCATTGGAATGTTGGAAGTAGTTTTGTTAGCTTCTTATTTAGGTACCCATTAACAGGTTTGTGCAGGGTTAAAGCATATGCACAGCCATGATCCACCATATGCACACAACGATGTGAAACCTGGTAATGTTCTCATAACACATAGGAAAGGGCAGCCTCCTCTTGCCATCTTAATGGATTTTGGGAGTGCCCGACTCGCAAGAAGGGAAATACGCTCACGCTCTGAGGCTCTCCAACTGCAGGTACAACCCGCATCCCACATGGTTGTCCTTTTGATTATCGCTTCGAGTTTGAGATGCACACTTGAATGATTTAAGTGTGGAACTACTTTTTAAAATGATAAACTTCTATTATATTACTTTATGATCAGTTTGTTTCTATTATATCATATAAGTTCTGGAAATTTGATCATGTTGTTTGTTTTAACATAATTCTGTAATGTAGGAATGGGCAGCTGAGCACTGCTCTGCACCATACAGAGCTCCTGAGTTGTGGGATTGCCCTAGTCATGCTGATATAGACGAAAGAACAGATGTCTGGTCTCTTGGCTGTTCCTTGTATGCAATCATGTGAGTTCTCCTTGCACTTACTTTTGTTTCTACCATGATTTGGTTTCTTTAAACATTTTTCATCTGTCACAAATTTCATTCACATTGCAAATAAATTGATGACAAATTTACAAGAATTGTTCCTAATTGTTTTCAGTCATTAGTTGCTTTGGAATGATTATTAATATATAGTTTTGTGTCTGCTCGTGGTACTCATTGTACCTGACTGAACATATGGTAGTAAGCCTTCTTGTGCTTTACCTTTTCCTACCTGGAGCTTCTATTAGCATGTTTAAATAGCAAGAGAAAAGTAATAACATTATGATGTGTATTGTGTAAAAGTTTTGCTCCAAATTCAAAACTCCTACTATATAAATGACGGCAGCAGATGTGCTATTATTAACATCAGTAGGGTTTAGGGTTTCATATGATCAAAATCAGACAGTTCAGATCAGTAAAGAACCCCCCCCCCCCCCCACAAAAAAAAAAAAAACCTAAAAAACAAGTATATATGGCTCGTGGTGAATTATGCTGAGATACTGTACAGTAATGTTCTGCATTGTTCCCAACCATCCCGTATTTAGTCATATTTCTGGTTTAGTCAGATATATTCAATCACAGTTGTGTATTTTGTTTCTAATTTTCTGTTGGGTGCAGGTACAATGTTTCTCCTTTTGAGTATGCACTTGGTGAATCAGGAGGAAGCTTACAATTGGCAGTTGTGAATGCTCAGGTAAAATGGCCACCTGGACCTGACCCACCTTATCCGGAGGCACTTCATCAGTTTGTGGTATGGATGCTCCAGCCTCAGCCTTCTGTTCGGCCTCACATTGATGATGTCATCATCCATGTAGACAAGCTCTTGTCCAAATACTCTTCCTCTTGAATTTAGTTCTGGCAATTTGTTTATTTCTTGTATTACATTTTTACCTGTACCATAAGTCCATAAGTCTATTTTCACAACTGTACCGTTCAAATCTTTATCATTGTATACAAATAACATCTAGTAATAGTTGATTTACAGTTCGAAAATCATTGCACTATAATAGCCGTAGTTCTCTCTTTTCTTTTTTTAAGCTGATTTTTAACTTTTTGTTTTCTCTATTATCTAATGGAAGGCGTGTTTCATGGGATTAGAATTTCTGCAGAATTGTTCAGTTATGCCTTTAGGTGCCAATCAGGGCAGCCTGGTTATTTTTATTTAAAAAACTCTGTTATTTACCAGAACATGTAGTCCTCAAATAGTGCTCAGGGGAGAACACACATCTGGCAATCGTACAAGAATATGCAGACTTCGTCATAATGAGGTTTTTCCATGTATGGTCGTTTGGCAACACTATAAAATAGTGGAGTTAAGGATTAAAGTTGGTACTTTTGGAGTTAGTATTTGAGATTAAGTTAGTAAAATTCTTTGGAGGGCTTTGTACTAGCCATGTTGACCTCAAACTTGTTTGGCAATTATAGATTAACAAGTTAGTTTACTGGAAGTTAGGCTAAACTCATGCATGCCAAACGACCCTAGTTCAGCAGAACAGAAATCACGACAAGCAAAAAAAACAGAAACAATCGAACAAAGATATTATCATTCAATCAAATTAACATCCCAATTATCATGAGAAATGGCAAACTTGGTTAAATAAAATTTGCCACCATCTCGCTACAAAAGAATCAAGTGCCTTAATCTAATCACATAATGGCTCCTCAATTACATCTATTCACCCCCCAAAATTGCATATTTTATTGCCAATATACCCAAATGAGGGCTCCACAGCAATGGTACTCAGAAAGATTACATATTTCCAGAAACATATAGCAGTGTTAAAGAATATATATGGGTGATGACAATCTATATTAACACAACAAAAAGACAGCAAGGGGAGGAGTGGGGGGAATCAGTCCTCATGATTATCTTCATCTTCAGAATCTGCAAACAGAAAACAGCATATATTTATTAATGTTGTAAATCATATAAGACCAAATAAATAATGTCTTTTAAGAACCAAGTTAGTTGTGTTATCATGAAGACTAACTTACATAGTAGATTCTTTTCTTTTCTTTTGAAAATTGTTCTAACCTGGTTAAACTTTTTTTTTCTATATTAAGATTTTAATAGACTATATGGTGAACTTGTCAAGTCTGGTCAGATCAACAATATTAGAGCATAGCTAAGCTGAGATTTGATTGAATACTAAATTGCTGACAAAACATAGTTCTGTTCAGTTTGGAAAAAGCTGTATAATCATGGTAGAGACACAGGAGGTACATACCAGATCTGACATCATCACTGACATGGCCTCTTGATTTGATTTGTTTGACAACCATCCGAAACATCAAGACCCACCAATATATGTGAAGCACCAGCAAAGAAAACAGGAGTGTGTTGAATACATAATAGTATATTGGTCCATCAAATCGATGCTTCTTCTTGTCCAGTGTAAGCACAACCTCATAACTGACAAATAGAATTATAGACGAACAATCCAACATCACCATAGAATCAAAATACTATGTATATGGTATTATTCTTGACTCATCTCGATAGAGATCAGTTGATTCAAGGTGGTATATCAAAATGTATTTTTTGCTGGTAGCATCCAAAGATCATCTATGTACTGTTTTTCTCAGATCAGAAAAACCAACTTACTGTTTCTTTAATTTGGAAAATAACAGCAATTCCAGATTTATTTCCACATCAATGGTCACACACGTCATCCAGAAATTATATAAAATGCTTGTCATTGGTAAACCATACCTGGTACTTCTTAGAATCCAGAACGGATAATAGATGAGGCGAAGTAGCACCCAAGAGAGAACAAAAAGTTGAAAAGCAATATCAGCAACTGCCTCAAAGCCACTGTACTTTGACATCTTTCCTATCTCTAAAAACACGTCACTCGCATCATGAACAGCAAGCACAATTGAGCCAACACGAGCAAATCTGTCAAATATTGAAATTTTTAAGAGATTTCAATTCAACTATGACTGACTTTAGAGAAAGACACAAAAAGAATGAGCAACGAGACTTATTTAAAATAAGGGTGGACTGAAGGTTAATAGATATCTGATAGACAAACCTGAAGATGTACGACAGCACAATAAGAAAAGCTGTTGCCACATGGTGTCCCATTGACACTCCAAAGTCTGACCGCCTTGTTTCCCAAAACATGAGGGCAAAAATGGAGTATGTGTAAAATCCAGCCGCATACATGTAAACAGCTTTCAATTTAAATCTAGACAAAAAAAAAATTCAGGGGAGTCACAAAAGTGTTGGAATACCAGATTTTGGTAACACACTGGTAATCATGGCCTTGTTAGGGTAAAATGACTCCATGCCCTCTGCCACAGATGGCAGCAGTGTATAATACTTTTGCATGTGGACCATCCATTCAAAATCAGATAGCTCAAATTAGAAAAGAACCTAGAAAGTCAAAGTATGATCTGGGGCTTTTGATCTTGACTGGGTGGGCTACATGTATGGCAGCAGGAGTGTCGTCGCTTTTTATGGCAGCATATGCATATTAAGAATATCAACCGAACCAAGTAAAAATCAATCATTATGATATATATCAGCTTGCATTTTCTAAATTATTATTTTCATCTCTCTCAATTTGACATCTATATTTATATCAAGCATTCAAATATCATTGGTAGGTGTTAGAATCGTAATCAAAGAAAGGAAGAAAAATAAGGTTGATGTAACATACTTCATCTTTTGATCAGGCCAGGCCTGATCACCAGGCCCCACCCAGTAATACTTGGTGCTTCTGAACCATGGTTCATTGTAAGTGACGCTTAAAGATAACATTTCAGCTGAGAGAAAATAAATGCACTTCCAAGCTGACTCTTTAAATTTCTTTATCTTTTTTCTCCTATCGTCGTCCTCAATTTTGAGCTTTTGATACCCCTTTCCTAGTATGAACCTCCTTGCTATTTTCTATTAACACAACCAACAAATATTCATCATTTTTATACCAGAAAGGCCCTTGATTGAACACGAGGCATTTATAAACAATGATTATTATTGTTCAAATTTGGTGAGGTTATCCTATTGTATAATATAGAAAGTCAAAAGGTTCCAGACACTGTTTCTAATTGGTAGACTTCCTTTTTAGGTGATTAAGAATTTGAAGTTTATGTATTTTGCTTGTAAAATTACATAACCACCAAAAGAAACTTGGGCCAATTTAAGACAAATCCTGAGATAAATGTTGCAAAACAAGTTCTTTGAACTGCTGATAGATTGTGATGACAGTAAATGAGGGTAGTATTTTTTGAGATTCAAGTAATCATAAGTTAAATTTAAGCCATTTCTTCATAGTCATACAATCACACTCTTTAACTGACTCCATTTAATAGAGGAAAACAAAATCAATGTAGTAGAAGTCATGTTAAGGATAAGATTGTAAATATTACACAGTTGACCAGTCAAAGTTCTAGACATAGGTTAAGTTCATTGTATAGGCATGTGCCAGTACACAATTTCTAGAGAGAGAGGTTGGGAGAGAGACAGCCGGCTGGAGAAATGGAAATAGAGAAACTGAGCAATGGACAAAAAAGAAAAAAAAAGAAGTGTTTTACATTAATCTAATCTAATATATGGAAATATTAGGGGCTTTGACTGGTCAACTATGTAGTACTAAAAAAATCTCATCGTTATCAAACCAACAACCTAAGTTAGACTAAAGTAAAGAAACGAAGTAGCAAAATCAGGGCTGGTGAATTATCTGATAGCCGTAACCGATGAAAGAAGTATTTAAAGCTCTAATACTAATACTGGTTTTCCAATAGCATGAAACAGGAAATTCAATTAAAGTAGAAGCATAACAAGTGCATCCGATGTTAACATTTTGCAAATTGGTGATCCGTCAAGAACAACACCATCTGAATTGAAGCTCTATCGCTTGGATTATCTAATCATGCTAGATAAGTCCTTTCAGAGAAATCAAAACATACCTCGAAAACAAATCTATCGAGAAGGAATCGAACTGTGGGAAAGAAAACAACGAAGAAGGGAAGCGCAACGAAATCTCCGTAAAAAGGATAGGATTCTCTTTCCCAATCTATACTGGATAAAAGCCGCGCCACATCCATGCTTATCTGGATCTCAGCAAGTCAGATGGAGAGGAGAAGAGAGGAGAGAAGGGAAATATAAATGGAAGAAGGAGAGAGAAGAGAGAAGAGAATTCGAGATCCAGAGAAGTGGGATAATAAAACAGGCGGAGAATAAAATAGGAGGGAAGAAAGGGCGAAAGTCTCTCTCTCTCAGAGTTCCTCCCTGTATGGCAGGGAGACCATCCAACGGAGAGCAAGCACTGTGGATGCTCTCGGAGCACCACACAAGATAATGTTTCTCTTTTTGTCTTTTTTTTTTTTGACATTTCACACAAGAAAATTTGGACTGAAATTTACAAAACTTCAAAAATATTTTTCTGCAATGCCCCGAAATCCTAAATATTCTGAGGTGCGTTTAAATCTTGATAAGAAAAATCACGTTAAATAAAAAGGTGATATGTTTAAAGAAAATATCAGTGACGTACTAATAAATATTGTTCGGATTAGATAGTTTAGCAAAATTAATAACTTAAAAAGATGATGATATAACTTTTTTTATAGAATATATTGAACTACTAAAAATAGTGTTAATCTGATATTTTATATTTATAGTTTATTGTGATTTAGAACTTGTAATTCCTCCAATTATCGGTTGTTACAACAATTTTGCATCACATGCCATTGGAGAAATTGCAATTCAATGAAAAAGAGAAATATGAGAGACAATTAAAAATCTATGCTATCGAATAATCAAACTCGAAGTATATCCATATTTTTCAGTTTAATTAGTTGATTTCACCACAATGTCAATGCTAGTATAATAAAATTATGCATATCTTATTTTTATAACTTAAATTTCTATTATATGATGTAGCTTAATAAAAAAAAATCATTTATGGTCATCGTACTTGAGGAAGAAAAATAATGCTTCTTGATCCTGATATGAAATAACATCAAATTTTTGTACAATATATTTTTAAGTTGGCATTAATTAAAAGCCGGTGACTATCTTTTTAATTCAGATGTGAAATAAAATTAAATTTTTGTACAATATTTTTTTAAATTAAAATCTAGTGACCATCTTTTTAATAAAAAAAAAAAGTAGCACATGTCTCAACATCTGTCGTTCAAGCTGGTGCACCAAAAGCAGGCACGATTTTCTGTAACGGTTGTACTATGCGAAAAATTCTGCATTGGGATCGTCTCCGTTTCAGGCCCTGAAACTGGGCCCATTTTCAATTTATCCTGATCGATGTCCTCAGCTAAGAACAAGGTCAAGCCTGAAGATTGACCGACCAATGGCGGGCGTGGCGCTGCGTTTGGGGGCTTGGGGCCTTTGGGCATGGGACACAGCCACACAGGTCATATAACAAGATATTATGGTTCAATGACAACTGGAGAGGATATCCACATCCTACCGAACTGGAAGTGGGTCCTTACTAAAACCGTACTCCGTATTAATCCAGCTGTACTCCGTAGGAGTCGAGCATTTCACTTTTCAAGTAGTAGTGCTTACTTTTCAAAAAAGAAAATAATAAATCAAGTACTAGTGTTTATTCGTCCGGTTCATTTTATTCTAAGCTAAATTTTTCAAATAAAATATTTATTCAATTTGCATAAATGTGGATAAAACTGATCTAAAAATTTTATCCTACTGAATAACCGAACTATATATACCAAATTTAATTCCATTTTGTTCGGTTAAACCGAATTAGGACGAAATTTTAATTTATAACAATAAGTGAAAAAATATATATTTTATGTAATTTTTTGACATGACATATTATTTACTAGTTTTTGGCTCATTTTGTTTCTTTGGTTTATTTAATTCAATTTTCAAGTCAAATCATAAATTGACATTCAAATTTTGAAAACTTCCAAACCGAACTGAATCAAATTAATCGGAATTGCTTTTCTTCATCCCATCATTCCCGATGCGTTAATTTTTTCTATTTTTAGAAAACACATTAATAACTTCTCTTCCATTTTTGAAAGTCCAGGGGATGAGAGGATGAGGGCAGAGCGAATCAGAGGGGAGGGAAGGGGGGAGGGAGCGAAACAGAGAGGGATGGAAGGGATGATTTATTAACTATAACAATTATATATTTAACTAGAACAATTATATGTATTAACCAGAACAATTACTATATTAAATAGAACAGTTATATATATTAAGTAGAACATTTATATATATTAACTAGAACATTTGCTATATTAACTAAAACAATTATATATATCAATCAGAACAGTTATATGTGTTAACTAGAACAGTTATATATATTAACTAAAACAATTATATGTATTAACTAGAACGGTTATTATATTAATTAGAACATTTGTTCTTAGAACTAGAACAATTAGGGAGGGAGGATGGTGGGATAGGGGTAACTGTGACGTTCAGGGAAGGGGGGAGGAGCGAAACAAAAGGGAGGGGGAGGGAGCAAAACAGGAGGAGGAGGGATGAGCGCTGAATTAAATTTCAGAAATGGAAATGTGAGCGAAACAGAAGGGATGAGCGCTGGATTTTCCATAAATGGGAAAAAAAAAGAAAACGCGTCTCAAGGGGATGATGTGGGGATGATTCTCATTAATGAAGCATTATCCTCAATAATGATTTTTGGAGATGATGAGAATGATGAATTTTAGAAATGATCCTTATCAGTCCCGCAAATTAATTAAATTATATCGTTCGAAAAAAATTTAGTTCAATTAAAATCAAATTAAACCGTTTGGACGTCACTACAAGCAGCATATGTTGTTAGAAATCAGATCTCATGCGACATATATACTGTGCATCAAATAGTTGAATGGGCTAAACCTTCCTCATAACTACGTGACTAAGTTGCATGACTCGATGTACAAAATGCATTACAGTATGCTATACGAACTTAAGAAGTATATAATTTTAATGAACTTTTAAGTGCTTGCCTTTTGTGCTTTTTAAAACTCTCCTGACTTCTTTTGATTATTATTATTTTTTTTCTTTTAAGACCGACTCAGCAAGTGTTAAATAATAAATAATAATGCACCGGCTAAATATTTAAATCCTTGTACGAGGTGAGATCTATAGAATATATTTTTTTATATAAAAAATTGTCAACCTTTTATTTCGTCCTTAAAAAAATTGGCAAACATTAGGTTTGTTTGATACCATTCTAACTGCATGCATATATAAAACTGCTAGAAGTTACATCATTTCAATAGACATCAAGAGTTTAAAATGTAAAAAGTTATTGGTTTTATTTATTTTTAAGTTAGTATTATATAATGCATTAATGATTAATAAAATAAAGTTTAAATAATATATTTTTTAACAGCATGGTGATGTCTGATGTATGCTAGAGCGTTAAATTGTCAATATCTCGCTCCATTGATTTTTCTTTTTTTAATTTAGAAATTCACTCCACGGAATGAATTTACATGATCAAACTGGATGTCCTAAATAAAAAAGCTGTTAGTCGATATAAATTAAATATTTATTTACTCGATGACCAATCACCAATTTTTACAGACAATTTATAACCACTTACAACTAAACAAATTTCCATCGACAAGATCGTGAAAATATTCTACAGTAATTCGTATTGCATGTTCGTCGGATTTTTCATACGTGTAGTGCCTCAACGGCAGAGATATTACAGAAGTCTAGGTCATGTGGTCGTGTAGTAATGAATGAACTTCATTACATGTGTCATGCGAGTACCGAGTAATAAATATCAATGACTTTTTTAATATATAATATCTTCCGCTGCGAGTACCGAGTAATAAATATCAATGACTTTTTTAATATATAATATCTTCCGCTGAAGTTTCAGAGAACTCTCCATTCTACCTGGTCATCATAACGCCGTTTCACTTTATTAAGGGGGTGTTTGATTGTGTAGTAAGGGTTGCATAAGTTAAGGATGTTTAAGTGTTTATGTAATGTTATGTAATGGATGTTTGATTGTGTAGTAAGGATGAGTAACTTAATGCATGCAAATATTTATGTCAAAAGACTAAAATGTCCGTGTTGAATTATTTAATTTGAATTAGTATTATGTATTAATAATACGTTGTGATCTAATTATTGTTAATTATTAATTAATATAAAAATTAATTATTAATTATGATAATAGTTTATTTTTATTATTATGAGATATCAATAATTATTTTTAATTAAATATTACAAATATTATTAATTATTTAACAATAAAAATTTATTATTGATTAATTATTTTAATTAATTAATTATTATTAAGTCTTTATTATTAATAATTAATATTACTTGTTAAATATTATTAAATATTATTATTTAATTATTAATTATAATTAATAATTATTTAATTATTAATTATTAATTATTATTAAATCTTTAAATAAAAAAAAACGGGGCCTAAAACTTTAGTTGTGTACCCGTAAACACGCATTGATTTGAAAAAGAGATGAGAAGCGAATAGAAGGCGGCTGTGAACCGTCAATTTTTCAAAACGTCAGGTCAATGTTGACAATTAGAATTTACTCGATTAATTTCAAAATCAGAGGCGGAGGAATAGTCCCCCAAAATTAGTAACAGCTCAGCTGCAGCGTTGTAAGTCTATCCTTTGAGATGAAGCTATATTTTAAGTCCTTTTAGACTTGTAGTCTTGTACAAATGTTTAAATTTTTTAGTCGCCGTAGTTTTTTTTTTTTTTTTTTACTCATGGCGTATTACTGTCAATCACTAAATTAAATTTAATTCACAGTTCCGTCATAGTATAAAATGATTATCTAAGTTTAATTCATGTATGATAATAATTGCTTTCTGGCTTCATACTTTTTCTCTCTAATTATAAATACAAGATTTTCTTCTCTGTACATTGAAGTATAGATAACTTTTCAAGAACATTTTTTATAATCATTATGTGTCACAATAGCTCAATGGTAAAAGCACTAGCTCGTATTCAAGAGATGGAGAGTTCAAATCTCGCATACGTTTAATTTAGAAGTTGAATAGTTTTGACCTCCCTCTTTATTCTAAAGTAAAATACTTTTATTTACTGATTACAAGTCACGATAATTATTTACCAAAATACTCAACACCTAAAAGAAAAAGGAAAGATAAAATAGTGACTTTGTAGCAAGAATAGAATATCAGTGTGTTATTTTCTAATTAGAGCCGTTGATCGTTAATTTTCGTACAACTTAGATATTTTTGCACCTTAGTTGCTCTTATGATAAATATAAGTTTCTATGCACCGCCAAAAAAAAAAAAAAAAAAAAAAAAAGGTTCATTATTCAGAGATCACAGAATAAGAGGATACACCTTGAAAACAAACAGGACTACCCAGAATATACTAAATAATTAGATTAATTCCACCTAGCGTAAGAGAGTTATTATAAAATATTTTTCAAAAAATGAATTCGTATTATATATTACCTTTTAGGCAAAATTAGATATAACCCCTTGAAACATCTCCAATTAGAAATAACCCCCTCGAAACTTCAAATTTAGACATAACCCCTTTTAATCATCTCAAAAATAGATATAAATCCTTTTTAATCATTTTATATCTTTTAACAATATTTTTTAATAAAATAATGAACTGTATAATATTTGGACGAAAATACCCTCTCTTCCAGTCCAGGACTGACCTTTCATTCCCGCTTAATCTCTCGCTCACGTTAGACTGTTCCTCAAGTACTCCATCTCATACCCTCTCTCTTCTCTATCTCTCTCTTCTACACCAAATAACTATGGGGACAGAAGGATCAAATGAAGACTATTTCTCATCCTTGATTGTTCATCAAGTTATTTCCTCAACTGAAAATTTGCTGAACGGTGAAGAACCACGCCAGAAATTGAAGACCAGAAGAAAGGCAAAAGAGAGTATTTACGAAAGTTCAAGGTAAACTCTACATTGATTTATGATTTTGTAGTATTAAAATTTTTTTTTTTTTTTTTTTGCACACGGACTCTGATTCATCACCCTGTTACCTATTTGCACATCTATCAATGCACCTCCACCTGTTACCTATTTCCGTAAACAGCTATCCCATTATTGTTTTAACTTTTTTTTTTTTTTGCGTGAGTTAATTCTGCTATTTTACTGTTATTCTACTTTTAAAAATTGAAAACCATGCCTTTGTTGGTGAGCGCAAGGGTTTAAAAATTCAAAATTATAAATTTATAAGTTCATAGGAAAATGTATCAGTTTACTGGTAATTTATTTGTTTATGTAGCTTTTTGTATCAATTTACTTCTTTTTTTCAGCATAAAGGCATCCAGCTTCAAGCTAAAAGTGAAGTACGATGGATTGTTAAGGTCGATCAAAAATGGAAAAAAGAAAAAATATTGTTTTGGTCGGCAAAAAACCATTTATTTAGACCAACAGAGCTTTGGTTTTGATGAGTTGTTAGATGAAGTGAAAGATCTTTACCCTTTGGATGAGAATCTTAAGTTGTCAATGTATTTTTTGGATAGTTCTCAGTCATTTGTTGAAGTTGTAGATGATGAGAGTTTTAAGATTATGCTCACAACATGTAGAGGAGAAAAGGAAGCAATGATTTACACAACTAAGGAGGTACCATATGGTGGCAGTCAGGTATATGGTTGTTTGGAAGAAAATTTAGATGTTGACAATACAGAAGCTGAGAATTATGAAGAAGGGTCAGATTATTGTCATAGTGAGAATAGTTATCATAGCCGTCATAGTGAAATGGAGGATATAGATGATGATGGAGATGAAAATGAAACTGACCTTGAATATGAGGGTGAGTTTTATTCATACGATAAAGATGACCCTAAGATGGAGGTTGGTGCCAAGTTTCCTGATGTCACAGCTTTTAGGAGGGCTTTAAATCATTATGCAGTGGTCAAGCATTTTAAGTATAACTTTATAAAAAATGAACGAGCACGGGTGACAGCAAGATGTGAAAAAATTGAGTGTAGTTGGAGGATACATGCATCAGTTGGAGAAGATGGCATAACTTTTGTTGTGAAAACAATTAAACCAGAACACAATTGTTGTGAGGCTAATAAATCTGGAAACAAGCATGCAACACAGGGATGGATAGCTGACCGCATTATTGATGACCTTAAAAATGAGGGAGATATATCAGTAAAGGAATTGAAAGAAAGGCTTGAGAGAAAGTTTGGCCTTATGTTGCCATACCATAGGGTCTGGGATGGAAAAGAATTAGCAATACAAGAGATATATGGAAAGTGGAGTGATTCTTTTTTTCAAATAGGAGCTTTGAAGAAGGAGATAATGAACCGAAATCCCGAGAGTATTGTGGAATTTGAAACAGAACTTGTAGAAGGGAACCAACATTTCCAACGATTTTTTGTTGCTCTTGGTTCTTGTGTAACCGGATTTCTTAAAGGATGCAGACCTTACATTGCTCTTGATGCGTGCCATTTAAAAGGCAAGTGGAAGGGAGTAGTTGCAGCTGCCACTGCCATCGATGGGAATAACTATATGTTTCCAGTTGCTTTTGGCGTTATGGAGGGTGAAAATGAAAATTCATGGGAATGGTTTTTAAGAGCATTGCACAAAGCAATAAAGATGCTGCAAGGTCTTGTCATATCGTCTGACATGCAGAAAGGGTTACAAAATGCCCTTGTAAAAGTGTATCCATTAGCCGAGCATAGGGAATGTATGAGACATCTCTTTAGCAACTTTAAGAAACATTTCCATGGAGATCTTTTCAAGTTCGGACTTTGGGGCGCTGCACGAACATACTCCCCTACACGTTTTGATGCTTTAATAAATGAGCTGAATGTAGAGTGCCCTGCAGCCATCCAATACCTAAACACTGAGCACACAAATATATGGAGTAGAAGCAAATTTGGAACAATAGCAAAATGTGATTATCTCACCAACAATATTGCAGAAACATTCAATTCATGGATATCTGAAGAGCGAAATAAGCCAATCATAGATCTGATTGATTCAATAAGAAACAAGATTATGGTGAAGTTTGACCAAAGGAGAAGAGCAGCAAGCAAATGGAAAGGCCCGCTAGTACCAAAGGTGACTGATGAGATAAAGCATATTTGTCAGGTACGTTAAACAATTTTTTTCTCAAATATAAATATTGTTATGAACAAATGCTTAAATACTGACTTGAGCTTCTTATAAGTTTAAGAATACATATTTGAAAGTGTTGGAACTTCTCGTCAGTAACATGAACCAGCACTTTATATAGGCTATCTTACAATTTTGAATCATCTAACAAGTCTGTACTACTATATCTAAATACTTTCCTTTTTTTTAATTTTTTTTAGAGCTTGAATTTATATGATGTGCATAGAAGTACGGATTCTTGTGCTGAAGTACAAAAGGATGGATTCCGATGGACGGTCAATTTAGATGAGCATCATTGTAGTTGTAGAGGATGGCAAATTAGAGGGATTCCTTGTAAGCATGCAGCGGCATTCATAGCCTCGCTTAGAAATGCTAAATGGGAACACTATGTTCATTCATTTTTTACAGTTGATCGATTTAAGATGGCTTATGCTACTGGTGTGGCTCCAATGCCGAGCAAAAATGAATGGGAGAAGGTCGACTTAGGTTTCAAGCTACACCCACCAACACTTAAACGTCCCCCAGGAAGACCTCGAAAGAATCGTATTAGGCCATCAGATGAACCAAAGAAGAATTCTCATAAATGCACACGTTGTCATTTTTATGGTCATCATAAGACCACATGCAAGAATGCTGTTCCGTCACAAGAAAGTGAAACTGATAGGTTTGTTATTTATGGTCATTACAAATCTTATAGGTTTTTATTTTATTGATCAAGCTGCATGTTGAATATTACTCCACTAATATAATATTATAATCTTTCTTGTAGGGGTGTAAATGATGGCAAACGTAGATCAAAGAAGAGGGCATGTCCATCAAGCATTTTTAGGATTCTACAAGAAGATGAAAACTAGATTAACAAATTGTATTAGTTAAGTAATTAACAATGCTTTGTTAACTACTGGACAAAGATAGTATTAGTTTTTAAGATTTTATTTCAGCAATTTTAGATTGGGAATCAAAGACTTTCATTTTGTTTGCTGCTTCTTGTTAGATACTGATATAGATGGTATTGTACCAGTAAAAGCATTGTTAGATTGGGAAGTACTTTGATCAAATCAGAAACGAAATTGTTAGCTGGGGAAATGAAGTTTTTTTAACCTTCTAAATTTTGTATTTTATTGCTACTGTTTTCTAATTTTGCTATCACTTGTTTCACTGATTTTCTTTTAACGAACCACTGGACTTTTTTTACAATGCATTTATATGACATTCTGAAGCAACCGCACTGGTTTTTTGTGGTTCACAACTTTAGATATTTTACAATATCAAAATCGTTCAAAGAAATAGTTCTATTGAGCATCATGTGTAGTTTCTTTACAAGAAGTTTGATACTGAGTTACATCAATAAATGCCCATTTATCTTAACCTATACATATCTTTGTTCTGTACCAGTAAACTGGTATCCACAGTTCCACACCCCTTTTTATTTAAATGAAGAGGTATGGCGCTTTAAGTGTGACTGTCCGAAGGGAACTTGCACAAAGCCGCATACATGGCTGATGCTGGTACGTACCATGGAGGGGTAGTATTGTATCGGGTTGTACTGTATCAGCCCCAAGAGGAGACGGAGTATTTAAGGAAAAGCGTGGCGTGAGCGAGAGATCAAAGCAGGAAGATGAAAGGTCATAAACTGGGAGAGAGGGCATTTTCGTCCAAATATTGTACAGTTCATTATTTTGTTAAAAAATATTGTTAAAATATATAAAAATGATTAAAAAGGGTTTATATCTATTTTTGAGATGATTAAAAGGAGTTATATCTAAATTTGAAGTTTCGAGGGAGTTATTTCTAATTGGAGATGTTTCAAGGGGGTTATATCTAATTTTGCCTACCTTTTAAGTAATATTTCGTTTTCAAGTAAACTTGTATAACTATCACTATTACTTAGTAATAGCATCATACTAAGGTTGTAAAAGTTTCAATTTAAGGATGTATCTTACCCCTTATATATGATCTGCATTATTGATATTTGTACTTTTGATTGAATATGCGACGAAGATGCTAACTTAAAATGATAGTCCAAGGCTTTCGTTTCAAATGGAAAAAAAATATAAGTGTGCATTTATTTTTCAAAAATAAGAAAATAAATTTTGGACAATATTTAACAAATGAAAAATAGGAAAATCTATTACATATCCAGGGGTGAGTCCACATTCAACCAATGGGTGACGTGTCACCCATATTTAAAAAAAAATGTTATTAAAGCTGAATATTTATAGTTATAAAATATAATTTTGTCATAGTATCATCCTATTTTATCCTATTTGACCCCATAAATATTTATGTAAATTTTTTTATTTTTTTAAGATAAATTGGAGGTCTAAGCCACCCAACTTATTTTTTTTAAATTAAATGCCTATGAAAGACCCCCTAGCTGGGTTTCGAACCCGCAACCTTTCACTCAAGGTGCATTGCTCTTTGCAACTAGACCAAGAGTTGGTTATTGTAAATTTTATTATTGAACCCATGCATAATAAATTTTAATTTCTATGGTTAAAAACTGGAATGCTGCTACTATTTTTAGTAGTTGATTTATTATGAACTCCATTGTAAAAAATTCTGTCCTCGCCACTGTACATATCCAATTACAAATCTCTATATTTTTTCTAGATAATTTTATTCGATATTCAACTTTACGTAAAAATGAAAAATCAATATAATAAGTCAAAACATGTCCATTATGATGCGGCCCATTGGTTGGGCGCATTTTCTAGTTTGTTCAAATCAAGTTATTGTGGTTCATTTAAATAAAAAGTTAACATAGTTTAATGATCTAATTCTTTCACCACTGTCACGGTAACAAGAGTAATTAGTGATGTAATTGTTATGCTTTTGACAATTCATATATCATATCATAAAAATTTTAATGATCGCCAGAAACACTTAGTCTAAGAATCATGGCATTTTTTTATTGTTTTGGCAATAAAATTTTCTCATAATTTTTTTGTCAAATTTGTTCTCGAGATATAAGTACCGAAGGTCCATAAGAAAATTAGATCTATTTATTTGAAATAAACGAACAATGTGAACTTATTTTAAGGTCTATTATTGATGACAGCTCGTTTGGGATTTGATTGCTTGTATTAGCTGCTTGTTTGAGTTTTTTAGTATTGGACTCGTGATGGAGACTCTACTATCGAGGGTTGATCCATGTTTCAACGGTGGATGTTTCGTTTTTATATTTGACAGACTTGTCTAGCTTAATATTTTATTTTTGAGATAATCTAACTGAATTAATGAAAAGTTGAAAGCTCTGTTTCAGTGGTGAATTAACTGAATTACTTTTGGTTCAAAAATTGTTGACAGCTGCTTATTCCCTGTGTAATTGTGTTGCAAACTCACAGCATGACATCCAAAACCTTGAATTTCATATATCATGCTAGAATCAAACGTGCTTGACGTCAAACCCGATTCTAAGCTCAATTATTAAAATTTTAAATGATTAATCCGAACTGCTCAATATGATTTTTGTATTAAAATATTATTTGAGATCAAATTTTACAATTTTTTTTTTCAAATTTTTAACTATTGTTTTTCAGATTTTTTAAATTAGATGGTCCAAAACTAATTACATTGAGAATTTTCTAAAATTCAAAATAAATATTAAAAAATTTCTAAAAAATATGGAATTTGGTTTCCATGAAGATTACATTATAGAGAACATACTAAGCGGTTCGAATTGGCCATTGTAATATAAAAAATTGAGATTCCATCGCGTTTGATGGCTTTAAGTGTCAAACGTGTTTGACTCTAGCATTACTGATTACTCTCTGTTTAATTATACAAAATCTCCACTCAAAAAATTGATATTAAGATTGGTCGTAAATTAAGCATCGTTTCTAACTATTCGATTATGTTAATTTTTTTTAATTTTGTGTAAATAAATCTGACAAATTCCTTTTTTCCGAATAAAGGAGTCATTCGATAAAAGTATTTCACATTTTCACCGTACACCTTCAACTTGTTTATTATCCATGTCAAATTAAATTGAATAAACAGGAAGGCGCGCAACGAATACTCCTGCAGGCAAAATCTCCTCTGATTAGACAGGGTCAGATTTTTCCAGCGACTGGCTTATCTGCTACACGTGCTATCGTACATCTTACCATACATAGCTGTTAGCTGTTTCCTATTGTAGGAAAAGTGTCAATCTTGTCACCTGTTGATCTGAATATGGACGACCCTTGAGGGATCCAAATCCTGTGTCGCGCGATATACCGTGTAGCGCAAAAAACGACAAAAATTTTTATGGTGACATGGGTAGCGCACTAGCGCACAATAATCAAATAATCCAAATCAAAAAAAAAAAAAAAGCGCACAATAATCAGATCGCTTAATCAAATATTATGGTGCAGCGCACAACACCCCATACTTGCCTCCTCCCAACCTCCCCTGTCTATGCCACCTCGCCGCCGCCACTCTTCACCGCATCGCTATTCCTTCTCAACCTCCTCCTCCACCCAATTCTTTGAATTAGTTTTCAGATGGCATCACTGGGAAATCAATTTCGATCTAAGGCATCCGAGGTTTCTCGATCTATGTCGAAAGCATGGATGCGCAATAAGGATTTTAGGATTTTGGAACGGAATCAACCAAATAATTTATAAACTGTGGATTATCACCATCTGAGCGCTACAGTTTTACTCCTCTCGTCTCGTTCGAGTGCATATATCTTGCTTGTTATTCTCTCTGATCTCCTTTCTTAATTTTTCAAACCATTGCACAATGTTCTGAAGCTTTATTTTTCGAAGAACAAAAAAAAAAAAAATGGAGTAGTCGCTGGAAGAGAAGGATAGCTGGATAGGTACCACGTGACTCAGATTTTTCCATGGCCAATGGAATAACGTATAATATATAACATGTTACATTGTTACGTGCCATATATGAGTGGTTTGATATTTTGAATATTTATCAAAATTAGGTTCATTATTAAATTTTCTTTTGAATTGAATATTTAAATATAATGAAACTATTAGATTTTGAACTGATTATGGTAATATATATGTCAGGATAAGATATTTTCTTGAAAATAAAATAAGTTAAAATAACAAAATATTAAAACATAAAATCAAGTAAAATGTAAAAATAACACAAGTTTGGAATGTTATATAATTACGATTTGAACATAAATCTAACTTTTGTTAATAAAATCAAATATATATTTTTCTTTTGCATTAATTAAAATTTATGATTCAATAATTAATAAAACCATGTGATTTGAAAAGCAAATATACAATTTCTTTCTTTTATTTTAATTTTTCCGATTTTTATTGTTATCACTTTAATCCGTATTTAATTTTTCCAAATATAGGGCTTAATAAAAATCAAACGAAATGAAAATCTGTAGCAAATGCAAATGCTGCAAATTGGAGGCCTTATATAATTGTTGTAACAATTTGGTTCGGGGTCAAACGCGTTGTAGACCAAAATGTGTGGTGGAGCTAGAGGTGTCAAACGTGCTGAAACGGAACGGAACACACCAGTTCCGTTTCTGGTAACGTAACTCATATCAGTTTCGTTTCCGTTCCGTTTCGTAAAACGGAACAGTTTTCCGTTCCGTTAGCTGTTCCGTTCTCCATTTTTCACTGATTTCAGCCATTTTCCATTGATTTCATCCTAGTTTTTGGTAAACGGAACACTAACGTGTACCGGTACCAGTTCCGTTTCCATTCCGTTTTCAGAAACGAAACAAAAAATCCTTCCGTTAGCTGTTCCGTTCGGACGGAACGGAACGGAAACGTGCGAAACGGCACACTTTTGACACCTCTAGGTGGAGCAAAATTGGTCAAACAAGGAAGGCAGCCAGTCAAAGTGTCAAAGGAGTCGGTAGTGCTTGGAGTAAAAATGTGATGAATAATTGAATATTGTTGTGCGCTAGCTAGTAGCTACATACACCATAATATCACTCCTTAAGATATCTAATTCTGATTGTTGTGCGCTAGTGGACTGCACCATAAAAAATTTTATCGTTTTGCGCGCTACACGGTATATCGCGCGACACAGGATTTGGATCCGACGTGGATTGAGAGCAAATTCTGATTTTAAAGATGTGCAGGGGCTTTGGAATATTGAAGACAAGACAAGAAAGTGGGTAAATGATATCACAGAAGTGCCAAATTTTACATAGGAGGTTCTTTTTGAAAATAGAGGGAGTGAGTTTCTGTTTCAAGAGGGAAGAAGTGGTGTAATTAGAGATGATTCTCCTGGAGCATTGGAATTTGTTTCTCCATCTCAAGCCGGTAAAAGGAGTGCAACTGGTGATCTCAAGAAGGAACTGCTAACCTATGCTGAGGATGGTAACATCAACCGAACCAACAAGTCTTTAAACTTCAAACGGGCCAGGGAGGCGCACCCAAACTCGCCTCCACAGGCGCGGAAAAGAAGGTTATGTGCCAGGCTTTTGCATGCTACTAGGTGTGAAGTTGCTTTTTTGACTGAGACGAAATGCTCTAAACAAAAGATGGATGACTTTGTAAGAAATCTCCCCCTTACAAATTTTTTTGATATACCTGCTGTAGGTAGATCGGGTAGAATTTGTTTCTTATGGAGTGAGATTGTTGACATTAAAATTTTCTCATATACTAGGCATTATATAGCGCTATGGGTTACACAAAGAGGGAAAAGGGATTGGCTTCTAATAGGAATTTATGGGGACACCCATCATAATAAAAATCCCTTAATTTGGAGAGATATACAGAGGTTAGCATCACATGCACATTTGGTATGTGTTACGGGAGATTTTAATGCAGTTCTCAGTGCAGAGGACAAATTTGGTGGTAATTCTTATTTAAATTCAAACAATAGGGCCTTTGCAGATTTCGTTCATGATACTGGGTTGGTTGATTTGGGATTTAAAGGCCCTGCTTATACCTGGACAAATAGACAAAATGTTTCAACTGCAATTCATGAAAGACTAGATAGAGTTTTAGCCTCACCCCCTTGGATAGAAGAGTTCTATCATGCTTAAGTAAATCACCTCCCTAGGATTTACAGTGATCATGCCCCCCATCTTGTTAAATACAGAAAAAATCAAAATAATTTAAAATTTTTTAGGGTTGAAAATTGGTGGTGGACTGAGAGGGGTTTTAAAAATTACTGCACGGACAATTGGAATAGTTTACATGGGTTAACATGGCAGGATAAATGGACAAGGTTTAGACATGGTCTTTTTAAATGGGCCAAGAAGGTTGATAACCCACAGAACAGATTGCATAAAATAGAAAATAAGATTCAAGAGTTTCAAAAATTACACCCTTACAGCACCCACAAACAGAATCTGAATTACAAAAAGAATATGAATTGGTGGAGGATCAAGTAGAGGAGTATTGGAAGCAGAGGTCAAGGTTAAATTGGCAGATTCATGGGGATAAAAACACCAAATTTTTCCACATGGTGGCAACAAATAGGAGAAGGAATAATTTAATAGTTAAAATTCAAAATGACCAGGAGTAGGAAGTGACTGAGGAAAGGGCAATGAGGGGGGGGGGGGGTTTGTACACTATTTAAAAAATTTGTTTAATGATTTCTCTAAATTGTATGTGCAACAAATTCACAATTTTCTATTACAAACACTGAATATAAATCAAGTGGAAAAAATCCCTGACTGGGCAGTAAACAATATACAAAAAGTGCCTGACTTGATAGAGATCACTCATATCCTTTTCAAAATGGGGCCAGATAAGGCACCCGGACCGGATGGCGTTAATACTAGATTTTTGCAGAATAATTGGGATATTTTGAGAAATGATGTATGTGATATTATACAAAGAATTTTTTTGCAAGGTGTTATTCCTAATGATTGGTTAAAGTCCATTATTATTCTCATACCAAAAAAGGATGACCCACATACACCAAAGGATTTTAGACCAATTACTTTGGGAAACACTTTGTATAGATTGCTAATGAAGATCATAGCTGAGAGGATTAAACCTTTTGTATCATCAATAATCAGTGAGAATCAGGCTGCTTTTGTTAAAGGGAGGGGAGTGCATGACAATATCATTCTGACAAGGGAAATTCTGCGTACTTTCAATCAAAAGAATTTCAATCAAAATTGTTTTATGTTGAAGGCAGATATGAATAAGGCTTTTGATTCAATCAGATGGAATTTCATTAAGCAGTGCTTGTTTATATAAATTTTCCACAAAATTTGATAACACTGATTTTGAATTGTGTAAGAGGAGGAAGGGTCACTCTTAATGTAAATGGGAAGAGAGATGGTTTTATCATACCACAAAGAAGGCTAAGACAAGGATGTCCAATGTCTCCTTTTCTTTTTATTATTAGGATGGAAGTGCTGACTAAACTTTTTAATACAAAATTAATGGAAGGATCTATTAGAGGGATAAAATTGACAAATACTGCACCTGTTTTAACCCACGTTTTGTTTGCTAATGACCTATTGATTTTTGGCCAAGCTGATACTCAAGAGATACAGTCTTATTTGCAAATCATGAATACATTCACTTTTTATTCAGGTCTGGTTGTGAATCCTGCCAAGTCAAAAATGTGGTTTAGTTCAAATTGCCCCAACCATTTGAGAGACCTATGTATTAATATGTGGGGGGCAACATAGGTTCAGGGTGAGGAGAAATATTTAGGGGTACATTTGTCTCAAGAAAAGTCTTTTTTTAAATCTAGTGCATAGAGACATAATTGACAAAACGAATAGGAGGTTGGCTGGCTGGAAATTGAATTCTTTATCTTTGGCAGGAAGAATGGTTCTTTTGAAATCTGTTTTCTTTTCACTGTCAATTTTTTATATGCTTTCTTGTTTGATTCAGATGAGGACAGTTGACGAGGTGCAGAAAATTATGAGGAAATTTCTTTGGGGAAAACATGATAAGGCAAGATATCTTTCCTTCATTTTATGGGAAAAGGTATGTCAACCAATTCAATTTGGAGGCCTGGGCATAAGAGATATTAAGGTGTTTAATAGGGCCATCTTTTTAAAAATAACCTGGGAATTAGATTCCAAAAAGAATAAATTGTGGGTCAAACTGGTGGAGGCCAAATATTATTCTAGAGTGAGGTTTTGGAGGGCAAAAAATAAACATGGGGTCAGCATTTTTTGGAGACAAATTTTAAATATAAGGGATGAATTGAAAGGTCAAGTTTTGTGGAGGGTGGGAGATGGGAAAAAAATACTGGCAAAAAAAAGACCCTTGGTTTCAGGTAGAACATCAAAATGCTTTAGGTCAGAATATCAGGGTGAAAGATTTCATACTACCTGAAACAATGCAGTGGAATATTGATTTGTTAGGGCACATATTTGGACAACCTTTGGTGCAATATATTGTGTCAAATGTGAATATTCATAGAAATGTCAAAGATACCCTCCTCTGGTTACCTAGTAGAACAGGAAAATTCAATACAAAGCTTGCCTATATTAGAATTATGCAGAATGAAGGCCAAAATATACATCATTCTCCACTCACACCAAATGAATGGGAAAGTTTGTGGAAATATAAATTACCACCGAGGATTATAACTTTTTTGTGGAGAGTTATACATGATGCCCTGCCGACTGGGAAGAAATTAAATAGGATTATTCAAACAGTTCCACCTAATTGTATAAGATGTGGGGAAGAAATTGAGGATATAGATAATTTGTTGTTCTATTGTCTTTCCTCAAGAGCTGTGTGGTTTGGTTCTAGATTGGCAATCAGAGTAGAAAATTTGCCACATCATATGATTTTCAAGATAAAAAATGCCATCTCCACATATAATGAGGATAGTTATAAAATGTTTTTTACTTTGATGTGGCAAATTTGGAAGTCTAGATGTGACTTATATTTTAAAGTCCAGGATTTTGATTTCAGCAAAATTATTGTAAGGGCTGAGGGGATGATCTACAATAAATTAAATAATCAGTCAATAACTGTGAGAGAGGCTTGTAAGAATATTAAACTGTTGATTAAGAATGATACAGCTTTGATATTGATGATGGTTCTTGGGATACAAAAAGGAGAATGGGAGCGGCTGCAGTGTGTTATGATTCAAACGGGAAGTATTTTCGCTCTTTTGTTAAGAATGGTTATACTGATGATGCTTTCTTGGATGAAGCAATTTCTATGCTTCATGGCTTACATTTTGCTAAAACTTTGCTTTCCGTTTTTGGAAAAATTGATATTTTTACTGATTCAAAGATAATTGTTCAATGCCTTAATAATCGAAATTTACAGGATATTTCTTCTTGGCGTGCTGAGGGCATATTGAAACAATGCATTGATCAGTTGATGGCGCTGCGAGCAGTTCAAGTCAGGCATGCAAGAAGACAGGCCACACAGCCTGCTCATCAATTGGCGAATCAAGCAAGGAAAGGGTGTCATTGGCAGCATCGTCTTAGTGAGGAGTTTGACTTTGCACCAGGGTGTTTTGTGTGGGAGCCGGCATGAAGACTATTTAGTATAAATTTTTGTACACTTTTTGTTAGGAAGGGCACTATTATCTTTTTGTTGTAAGATATTACCCAAGAACGAAATTACCTGCCCAGAATTAGTTTTTTCGAAAACTTTAGATATATCAGTTTCAACTTTAGGGGCTGCATTATGGGGCAGTCGTGGACTCGTGGGGCACATTTAAGAAAGACAATGTGTAATGTTTTTAATGATTATTGATAATGCAAAGCCTACGGGCTGTTTGGATTTCAAAAAAAAAAAAAAAAGAATATGGACTACCGGTTTTTTCTTTTTTCTTTTTTGAGAATTCTCCCGTAGGAAATATGGACGACCGTTACCAGTTGATTTTCTTTTTATCTTTTTTTTTTTTGAATAATTGATTTTCTTCTTTAATTACCGTTATGAATTTCCATTCATTGGCCAACGTTGTACTATATTGCGCGTTGGGCACAAGAAAAATTGCATTGGATTTTGTTCGTATAAAAAAATAATAATAATAAAATAATTTGCAAAAGAAAAGAATGCACAGGATCCTTTAGAATTTAAGTGTAAATTATATACAGAGGGATGATTCAATCAAAGCGCTTTGACCGGAGTCTCGGTTAAATCCGATCAGATCTGAATTTTGAAAGTTTAAATGACCGATCCAAACTGTCAAATATGATTTCCATAACTAATGCCGACCAAATTTTTCATTTTTTTCAAATTTTTAAGTATTTGTTTCGGATTTTTAAAAACAGCAATTTTTATAGGGTTCAGAACAAATTAGATTAACAATTTTCTAAAATCTAAAAAAAATACTTAAAAATAAAAAAAAAATGTAAAATTTGATGTGCAAGGAGATTTCAATGTGGAGATCATATTGAACGGTTTGGATCGGTCATTTGAAATTTCAAAATTGAGATCTGAGGGGGTTTAACCGGGACTCCGGTCAAAGCGCTTTGATTGAAGGCTTTCTCGCTATATATATATTATGAACTATTTTGTCCGAGGTTTTAAATTGCTATGAAATTTTTAAGATATTTATTTAAATTTGATAATCTCGTCAGCTTTTTCAACAAAAACTAAAAAAAATTAACAAATTTGGATGATTTTTTTTTTTTTTTTTGCGTTAAAAACTTTAATGAAGTGGCTGATAAATATCAAATTAAGTTATGTAACGAAAAAGGGATAACTCGTTGTTCTACGACAACAATTAAATTTAAAACTAAGTTCAGTGGCCTTCGACAATGATGGGGCTATGTGCGCATGAAAAGCGTGTATTCATAAACTTTTTTCCATTTCAATGTTTGTATGGAATAATAATTTACATTGATTCGTTACTCTTCTGGAAGCAATTTTATGTTTGATACAATATTAAGAGTGTACATTGGGGTCAGGTTGATGAAATTTTATTGATTTATTTGACTCAATCCACAATTGTCACGTTGCAACACTTCTAATTGTAACCAATCATCTTAATTTTAAAAAACATCCAGCTAATTTTTTTCAGACATCTAATTTGCAGATTTAATAATAAAAGTATCAAAGATACAAAAATCAGTAACAATTTAATGATGCGCATAAGCTATCCAGCACAAATTAAGAAAATGGAATTCTTAATTATAATCTAGGAAATAACATTATTCACACAATAGTTCGATATATAATCCAATGCAATATAATTAGCACCACTGTAATAATATATTTCCTTCAATAAAATGTTTAATTTAATAATAAAATAGCAAATTATTCTTAGAAAAAAAGGATAAATAATTTGGATACCTCTGTAAGTAGAATTCATTTCGAATAAAACATTGATTAAAAAAATTCCTTAAAAATTATGAAGGCCCAAAGTCGGATCTGCCTATGGGCTTGAAATGGTGAAAAAAAGGCCGGGGTCGGATCAGCTAATGAGTATTCTTTCTGATAAAATCCATAATCAAAATTTGTTAGGTGTTAATTTAATCTAACAATCTAGGGCGTATTTGGATCGTTGAGAATAACACTGGAAAGAACTCTTCCAGGAAGAAGAAATTGGAAGAACTATTTTAGGGAGAGTGTTATTCCGGGAAGAAAAATATATTGTTTGGATGGTGAGTCAATAATAAAAATGAAAGAAAAGAATTAAATAATCATTTATTTTGCGCATTTGAATGTGATTTTTTTTTCTGAGCTGGAAGAACAATTCTGAAAATAAATGCTTCTTCCTTTATTCTTCTAACGCGATTGAATGTGATTTTTTTCCGGTAAGAAGCCTACTTCTCAACCATTCAAACACAAACCTAATGAGTAATGTTCTAGTTCCATCAAATGTCACAACTTTATATTGTATTAATACTTAAACATAAAAAAATGCAAACGATGAATCTAAACCATTGATCCTGTTCAATTTAATGTGTGATGAATTTTCATTTAAATTTTGTAAAACTTAGAGTTTATTTGATACTCAATCAAGATGTCAAACAAATGAACTATTAGAATTAATTAGTCATATTTAACAAGATTCGTTTATTTTTAATCTCTTGATCAAGTACCAAATAAACACTAAATTTTACAAAATTTATATAAAAACACATCGCTAGTTAAATGAAACCAGATCAACAGTTTGGATTCAGCATTTAAATTTTTAAATTTTTAAATATTAATAAAAAAAATGACTTAGGTATTTGGTGACGCCACGAAATGGTGGCACTAGTCAGCATAAATCCGTGCCCGGTTCTACGTCCCTGACAATATTTTCACGCACAATATTATTTTTGGGTGTGCTTGGATTGTTGGAGAAATATTATAAATTAGTTATTTAAGGTTGAGAATATTATTTAAGAATAAGAATAAATTTATTTTGAGAATAAAAAATTTATGTGAATGATGTGTTGAGGACAAAAATAATTATTTGGATAATATTCTCTTTTCTTCATGGCATGTTTATTGTTACTTAATAATTTTCATTTCATACCTTAATATATTTTTAGAACTAATATCACGTATTAGACGTTAATCAGTTTTTATTCAGAATTTTCTTCCAACAAAATGTTAAAATAGTCGATCTATTGTTGATTCGGAATAAGCACTTAATTTGAGTCAGTTTGGACCACTTTTTAATCTTAATTAAATAGTTCATCTGAATTAAGACCTTATTCTTGCTCATGCAAACGCACTTTATGAGTTGAAAACATTATATCCGACTATAATAAATCGAATCGATGAGATAGACGAAATCCGAGCAACACGATCTATTTACCCTTGGATCTAACCACCCGCATGCTCCGTCTAATTGGATATTCAAAAAGATATTAACATTTTTTTGTCAGAATTAACTCAGCTGACAAGGCTTACTTAGCGACATGCCAACCAGAAGACCCACATATGCTTAACAGAAATTACAGGTCGGCACAGGATCATGCAATCTTTCTGATTTTTTGGACTTTTTTCTATTATTAAAAACAAATAATGAGATTTGTCTCAAACGGTCACGAAAAATCCAAACTGCATAAACTTTCTTAATATTTAAAACTTATAAGAACTAATTTTTATATTTTTAAATTTTTTTACTGATTTTTTAGATCTTTTAAAATCATTGTTAATGAAAGGTCAATAATTTTTATATCAGAGATTTCTAAAAGATGAAAAATGATAAAAAAATTTGAAAAATATACTTTTTTTAAGAAAAATTCAATATATAGAATAAATTAAAATTTTTGGATTGATTTTTTTAAAATTCAAAATGTGAGAACGATGTACGAGACGAATTTGTACGTCCGATGTACTGATCTCTAGACTCTAGCATTTTTAGTTTGTGATATTACGTTAAATAATTTAAATGTTCTCTGATTTAGGATCTTCACGAACCTTCCGATTTTGTTCAAAAAATTACCGGCATGTACAGAACATCATCGAATTAATTACCAGCATATTATTCTTCTTCTTAAACGAATTTGGACACCGGACAAGGATGAACATTTGCATGACAGATGGATCATCCTTAGTATAAGCACATAAATCGGATGGATCGGGGCCCGCCATGAGTCCATCAGAACTGCCATACTGTGTTCTTTTTACGCAAGTCATTGATTGCTATTTAATATTTTAATAACGGCACATTGTGGGACAGAATGAAACTTGTATTTCATATGAAAAATTTAGTAAACAACATTTTATTCTTGTATTATTCTGAACAATGGTGTTGTTCTGAAGTTTAATTATTAATTTATTATTAAATGTGAATGTGCTGTTTGAAAAGAAATATATTGAATCAATTCTGTACTTTTCTAAAGAAATATTGAAATATCATGGAAGAAGAAGAGTATTACCTTCCAATATTATTTATATTTCAGTCAAACACACTAATTATTTTGAGCAGCACATTTTATGATCCTGTAATAATCCAATTCCAAATGACCTCTATCACATAGAAAAATCTGGTAAGACTGTTAAACGTGACGGTAGGCAATCACATTGCTTATATATACCCCCAAAAAAAAAAACAAAAAAAAAAACATACAAATCTAGATGTAGGTTAGGTTTATCATTCTGAATGTTTAGATTACTGTTAATACTTTCAAAGTTCTCTTCTACATCAATAACTTGCAACACTGCATGATATGATTGTGCGTTTGAAATCCGATTGTATTTGAACTTGGGGGATACGTATTGTCTATAAACTTTCAATACCCAATCAAAATGTTATACAACAAATCGACGATACGCAAATTATAGAGAACCTGAATTTAGTCTAGCTATCAATGACAATACAATTTGAGTGAAAGTTGTGGGTTTAAAATCTAATTAAAAGAATTTTTTTTGTAATACTTAATGTAAAATCCGACCTCACCTTTGTATGAAAAACTGAAAAATATTATGGCACTACAAGAAAGATGGCCTTTATATAGATTTTTATAGCTAGACTTTTTTTATTTATGTTGGACATTATTCTATTGCTAGATTTACTTGATGCACTAAATCTAAATTTTTTTTAGCAAGACTCAATTTTCTATTAATATTTCCTTAAAAATCTAGCAATTTATTTTTGCTACATTAGATATTACAAGATTCGGAAAAGTTTATCAAAAATAAATTGCTAGAATTGTACGGAGCTATTAATAGAAAATTGAGTCTTGCTTAAAAAAATTGTTAGATTTATTGCATCAAATAAATCTAACAATAGAACAAGGTCCAACATAAATAAAAAAGTATAGCTATAAAAATCTATGTAAAGACCATCTTTCTTATAGTGTGGTAACATTGAATCGTAAGTAAAATATAATTCACGTAAAGTGTAGAATTCTCAAAATTAAATACTGTCCAAATTTTAACTTGTTAAATAAAACAACTTGCTCATTGAAAGAGCACATACTCGTCTGAAAAAAAAAAAAATCAAAATAATATCCGTTTTTGTAAGAATTTTCAAAAGCGAAGCCAAAATGTGATCCAAACATGAAATAACTAATATTACTATCAATCAAGATTCGAAGTGAGACAGATAAATAAGAACCTCACAATAGCGACTATGGAATTAAGAGAGTCGATTGCACAAGCCTCCGAAATGCATCCAAGGACCAAACATCTAAAGTTCCAAGCGAAGCAATTGAACGGCCTTAATAATGGAAGTGGTATTTTCCGAGTTACGCTGCTCTAAATTTTCTCTGGTTCGGAGACTTGAAGTTGCGACTTTAAAGCAGGCACCAAATGAAAAGTTTGAGGTTTCTCAAAAAAAAAAAAAAGTAAAAAGTTTGAGCACTGGCATATTTATTTAAAAAATTTTGAAGTAAATCACAAATTTTATTAAAATTTTAAAAACTCTGTTAAACCAGGGTATGCATAAGTTTATCGCATTATTTTGTTTTGTATTGTTTTCAAAAAGCTTGAAACAGGACAGTACGCAAGTATCCTAATGCAGAAACGAAAAGGGAACATGAATGGATATTTATGGACATAAATGCATAATTTTTTTTATGATGCTATAATAATTAAAGTTATCACATCATTATAAAAAAATAAAATAAATAAACGGTATTGGTAGTCTGGTATCACTGAGGTTTCAGTAATATCATGATGTAATAAACTAAAAGCAAACGTTTTAGGGGCTGTTTGGATCACACGGGAAAAGGAGGAATTTCATATTCCTAGACATAAATTTATTATAAACAATTCAAATTTTTCACAAAATTACACACTTCTCAATACTTTCCGCCTAGGAATAATCTATTCCTCTTATTCCTAAGCGATCCAAACGGCCCCTTAGTTACTACTTAAGGCCTCGTTTGGATTGCTTAGGAATAGCTTCTTCTTAGAAATAGCTTATTCCTAAGCAATATTTTTTTCTTAAAGTTACACACTTTTCAATGTTTTCTTTCTAAAATTCTTATTCCTTTCTTATTCCCATACGATCCAAACAAGCTCTAAGAATTTTTAATCTAGCAAAAAAAAAAAAAAAAAAAAAAACCATAACGGAAAACAAAGGAATCCAACGGGAGAGTTGTGAAACATTTCTCTTATTGAAAAGATGGATGAAACAAGACCCAGAACTAAAAAGGGTTGGAAGACGTGTGAAAGACAGCTGGGATGACTTGTACATTAAACTCTCCTATTTAAAGGGAGATTTAAAGAAAGATTGTGACATTTCAGATTTTCAGACCAAAAGATCTCCTGTCCACCTCTATCATTCCCCAAATGGGTTGTCAGTCCATTCAAGAATCAAAACTGAACTGCTGTCCTGCTCCTAGTGGGTAGGTATAAGGTATTCAATCACACTTCATCTAGGCTTTCTCCTTTGTTTTTTTCTCCCTTTCCAAATACAAATAATAGGAACTAGGAAGGCATTTGTTGCCATTGTTCAGAGATGGAGTCTCTGGTGGAGGCATCTGAGATTACAGGAGAAGGGGAGGGTTGTAGCAGCACAGAGTCAGGTTGGACACTTTATTTGGCATCTCCCTTGCATGATGATGGCAATGTGCATGACGATGATGATGGTGGTGGTGGTGGTGAGGTGGACAGTGATGTTAGTGCCGAATTCCATGACAGCACTGGTGAGAGCATAGCAGAGGAGGATGATTCTCTGGCTTCTGATGCGTCTACAGGAAATATTGAGAAAAATGGTACAACATTGTTGGACGATCATGTCAACCGTCGACATCATGATGGTTATCATGGCACTGATGATGGTTACAGTGACCACTCCACCAATGTCAAGGAGAAAGTTCAAAAAATGGAGAGAAGGGAAGGAAGGAGATGTTTTGGGGGCTTATTTAAGAGCAGTAATGGATCTTCTAGTAGCCGCAGTTATAAGAATTGGAAAACAAAACTTAGCTGGTAAATTATTTTGCATAGTTTCCTAATTGTTATTTTGTTGGTAAACAAAACTTAGCTGTTCTAACTTCTAAGGACAATGTAGGAACTAGCAAATCTCTTTCAGGTTATTTTTACCCTTTACCTTTTGTATGACTTTAGTAAATTATTTATTCATCATATGCCTTGTGCTTAACATCTGTGTTCTGTTTTGTAAGTACTATATAGCTGGTCTCAGGATAATATTATAATAAGGGCTCATAAAGCATACTTCTTATCTTCGTTTATCAGTGAAAGAACTATGTATTTTTTTCATGATAGAAACATGGGCATATTTTAGTTATTCACATTTGCTTGCGACAACCGATATTTTTATCATAAAAAAAACAGCCCATATTTTTTTTATTTGATGTTTACGCACTCGTAATTTGGCGACCTCAAAATCGACCAGAGAACTGATGACGACTTATTATTTCAGAAAGAGTGAGAAGAGCGTTATTTCGGAAAGAAGAAATTTTGTTTGGATGATTTTTTTTTTTTTGGAAATTAGTCTTTTTCAGGAATAGCTTTTATTCTCATCCATCCAAATAAGACCTTATTAGAATAGTTAAAACAATAAATGCAGTTCATTAAATTAGATTTGTCATATAAGAAATTATAGTTGATGTAATTTGAAATTGTTTAATTAATTCTATTGATTTGGCTATCAATTTATTATGAGTTGAGTGACAATATTTGTATCTCACACGTTACACCATTAATATGTAAAGACTGGTGTGTTTGGATGGAGTAGAATAAGGCTTGAATAAGAATAAGCTCCAAATTCCTTATTTTTGTGCAACACAAACAACACAAGAATAAGGAATTTGGGCCCTTATTCTTATACTAACAAAACTATGGTATTAGAATAAGAATAAGAATTGGCACGAGATTCTAAAAATTTCTTATTCTTATTCTTATTCGGCCTCCATCTGTAAACACATATTTCATTTCTTTAATGGCCACTATTCATACTTAAATTAAGCATTTAAATTCGACATTGTGGTATTGCTTTCATAAAGTTCGATTGACGCTATTTAAATTAAGCTAGACGGTCTTTTTATTTTTTAGGACTTGGGCATTTCTGTTCAGGAAGGTTATTTTCCCTTTAGTCATAAAGCTTATGATCATTTTTCCCAGACAGAGAAGGAAAGCAAAAAAAGCCAACTCAACCGAGTCCAAATCCTGTGGCGCGCGACACAGTGTGTAGCGCGGCACAGGACCGTCCGATCAGATCTGGATGGATGAGGGAGCCCTGTGCATGTAACCAGATTGTAAGGCCCGAAAAAAATGAACCGTCGAGATCTGATCGGACGGTCCGTGTCGCGCGCTACAAGCTGTGTCGCGCGCCACAGGAATCGGATCCAACTCAACCGACCTGCACCTAAAAAAATGGAACGGAATAATTAAGCTAGCACTACTTTCCAATGAAAAACAAAAATTCGAGTTCTAAGATGACAAAAGGTGAACAGCCAACAAGTATCTAAAACATGGCCAGTCTATTCTGGGCTGGCAGAGCAGGAAAAAGAACCAGCGTATGCTCTTTAAAACAAGTGACTCAAACCTCTTGTGCATATGAGGTGTCATTGAAATGTGGATGCCTCAAGAGCTAATAAAATTGGCCTTGAAACATGAATGTAAGTTTTTTTTTTTTTATATGTAGCACCAATATTAAATTTAGCACCTTAATTCCAACTCCGACGGATCCATATATAATAAAATTATATGTAGCACCATGCCACCAAATATGCAGACTGCAATATCATTCAACATTTAACCGAAAAGAGCGTATGCAATAGCTAGTAGTTTGGTACAAGAGAAATAACATTGAAAATTTAATGGAGGGCGGAGTTTGTTTGACAAAATACAACGGCCCCTTTACATTTGCATCGGAGTTTTAAACACCTCCTTTCATTTTTAAATTTTAAAAAATATTGTCATGTATGTTCCATAAAAAATGCAAATAAATTTTTTTTTATTTAAAAACAGAAACTTTCAAACATATCCTGTTATTAAAAAAAAAAAATGCTCTTAGCAATCCTTATTATCAGTACTTCCATATTTAACTAGCATAAATCAATGTAAATTTAAGACGTTCAATGGTGGGTCAATATTTTCAGCCCTTTATATTTTACAAGAATGTCTGGTTTAAAAGACAAGAAATCAAAATCTCAAATGGATCAGTTCGTTCTGCGCACAAGCCATGAAATAATAACTAAAGTTAATATCGAGTGTTGCGCGATCAATATTTATTTCTGTTTATTACAAATAATTCATAAGTTTTTTATTTTGTAGGATGGTCAAATTTTAGATCAAAATTTTTTCAAAGCGTGCATGTATTTTATTTTTATAAACCTTAAAGACAAATTTCTGAAATATACCTCTTTTAAAAAAATTTTGGAGTCAGATGTAAATGAAACATAATAGCTTTTATCGTATTTCAGTCGATAAATAATCAATTAAAATTTATTTTATTATTATTTTTTTTACAATGTAATGGATTTTGTATTGAGGTTTTTAAAATAATTACATTTTCTTGTTTATTGGGTTTACTGTAAATCTGGATCTTGTAAGTTTATATAATTTTGATAATTTTTTTAATATGTATGAAAATATTAATAAAAAAAATCCTTACCGAATATGATATAAGAAACTATTATTAGTGATCATCATTAACAATAATCAGAATAATACTCATGGTTAATTATTGTAATCATCTTTATTATCTTTATAACAATAACACTATGAATATTTAATTGTTATTACTTATTAGTATGATATAATAATAATTATTAAAAATATCATATAATTTTTTTTTCCTTGAGAGCGATAATATTACCATTATCTTATTAAGATTAATAGTTTTATGTTAGGATAAAAAATGTTATATAATTGTCATTAATGTTTTTTATTATATTATCATCACTATAATTGCGATAGTATTAAGATTATTATTTATTATAATCATCTATTAGTTTTAGTAATAATCAAAGTTTTAAAATGCAATTTATGCAGTTTGACGGTTGGATGGCGATTTAGCGTTTATCGGTGATAAAACGGTAAAAAAAGGTTTATGCGGTGATAAAACGGTAGTGCGGTATGAACCAAAACTAAGATAAAACGGTAATAAAACGGAAAAAATGGAGTTTTTTAAAAGCTTGGTAGTAATGATTCTTTACTTTTCAATAGAGTGAACAAAAAGACGCCTTCAATTTCGTATGCTAAAAAAAAAATGAATAAAGGAGAATGTTCTAGCCATATCCTGTGTCGTGCGGCACCGTCCAACGCACAGGATTTGGATCGTTTGCGAAATCTTACGGTCTTAAATCTTTCCTCTCCGCTCCCACGCGATATCGCCTTATCGGATTTTATTTTCGGGTCCTCTCCTTCGGGTATCGTCTCTCTTGCTCCAGAAAAGAAAAATCGAAAAACAAATTGAAGTCAGACGAAACTGATCGAGGTATAAACCAAGGTCAAACAAATAAACTTTTTACTCGACTAGTCGTTTATAGCAAAGTAAAGGTGTCGATCCCACAGAGATGGGTATGATTACTATTCTTATTGGTTCGCTAAATCTAGACAATAAAATTTTTAGAAAAGTTCTCGAATCAAATAAATAGAGGTGAAATAAAGAATGCAAGTGCTAAAATAGAAAGTAATGCAAAACAATTCAAATAAATATTTTTGGGGGTTTTTAACAGTTTAATATATGATGAGAAACGTGCCTTAGGGTTCGATCTCACTTAGGATTGGTCACAGGGTCGCGAAACATACCGCTGTCGCGGTTCTGTCCCACCAATTCGGTCCGAATTCCACTGCGAGAATGCTGGAATTTACTCGATTGTTGATCTGTTCAAGCCAAAGGTCCATCTAGCCATACCTAAACTCCCTAACCCTCTACTTTCGCCTATTGGGTACGGTATTTGGTACGGAAACTAGTGTTAACCTTCATCAAATGCATTGCACCTCAACTTTCGTTTGTCGGTGGACTTATTCGAGATTACTAGTTGGTTTTCTACGAGATATCTAAATTAGGCCGTCGCCTAATTAGAAGGGTTTACTTTTGGTTACTAACTGGTTGACTTTCGTCCTTGACCTACCTCGAATTGGTTATAAATTGGGATTGTAGTCCTAACAAGTGCGGCCGAACAAATGTCAAGCAATGCAAAGAATAATCAACTCAAAAACACAAGCAGGTCATTAAAATTTTCAAGTAGTAATTGACTTCGTCCATCAACAAAATGAGTAAATTAAGCAAACCAAACCCTAGGCTATATCTACCCCTAAAGCAACAAGAGATTAGCCTAGCATACTACTTAAATCCATGCAAATAACAGTAGATAAATTCAAACAAGCCATAAAATCAGAATTTAGAGAGAAATATGAAATATACAATAAATATCCAAGTTTCTTAGGTTATCAACTGCTGCCGTCGCACTAGAGAGCACCTTAGATCCTTTAGAACTCGTTGCTACAGCCGGAAACAGGTCCAAATGCCTTCCCTTCTGCCCTAGCCGTCCAGAAAATGGGAGAGAAGACCAGATCCAGATCTGCTGGAGAGAGAAAGGTGAATGTGGAATGAAAGATCGCCCCCTCCCAAGATGGAAGGCGCCTAATAAACTCTCCTCTGGCCCCTAGACAGCTGGTGCACGCTCTCCCTTCATCTAGGCCGAAATTGAGGCCTTTCCATAAGAGAAAACGCCTCAGAATTCAACCAGAAAACCTTCCCTGTTAAGCAATTCGGACCGAATTGACTGCAATTCGGACCGAATTGACTGCAATTCGGACCGAATTGATGCTGCTGGAATTTCTGCGCATGTGAATTCGGTCCGAATTGAGAGGAATTCGGTCCGAATTGAGAGGAATTCAGTCCGAATTGATGGAGCTGACTTGGCTGAGTTGTAATTCGCGTGGCCTTGTATCTGGGCAATGCATCGGGTCGAGTCGGGATTTGATCTTTGGCTAGGAATGAGTCGTCTAGCCGTCTATTCTGCTGTTTCCTTGCTATTTCTTTCGAGTTCCTGCAAATATAAAACAAAAGCGCAACGGCAGTGCCAAATCTGACGAACAAAGATAAAAACAAGGAAAAATAGCAGTTTTAGTCCAAATTTCGATGTAAAGTCTGGTCAAAATATCGATATAAATATGAGATATCAAATCCCCCCAAACTTAAAGCTTGCTTGTCCCCAAGCAAAAATCTAAACCTAGAAGAATTGACAGGACTTTAGACTCAATCGAAATTAAGAATGGAGTTGGAGAATTTATCAAGTGCGCAGTTCAAATCAGTTTTGGTTCTCGTTTTCGACAGTTGTTCAAATTGAATTTTTCAAACAAGGGTTAAGTTTGTTTCATTCCGATTCGTGCAGCTCTTGGCCCTTAGAAAATTTAGATTGAGAATCACGGACCCTAACTTTTCTTCGTTTAACCATAATGCAAACCCAAGTTTATTCGCCCGTTCGTTTTCACGATTCACAAAAATTTGTAAAAAATTTTTGTCAAAGTAAAAAATCCTATAGTGAACTCTTCCAAACTCAATTTTCATTATTCACCAATTTCGAATTGTGCAAGTCGAGTCGTGGGGCTTTGCACCCTAGAGGATTTGATGCGAGTCATTGACCTTGTGAAATTGCTACTGGTACATGTCGCACCAGGGAGGTCGGTCCGGTTTTTACGCATTTTTCGCTACGGACCACTACGGACTTCAAGCAGATTTTTGTTTCTGTGAAGTACCTTAAGCCTCCTAAATTTGTGGTTAAGTTGGTGGAAAAAGGTCTCGACGCGTCCTCGTTTTCACAACCATTTGGATTTTTGTCACTTTAAATTTTGCTCGTTGGTGATTCAAGCGTTAAAAGCAAATTCAAGCCAGAAAAAGTTCACCTTATAATTTTCAAAATTGACAAAACTCCTTTTTGAACAAAAGTTTACGATTCACGAATCAGTTCACTCGGCGAAAAGCTTCAGTTTTGACTAACTCAAGTTTAAACAGTTTTAAGCGACCGAATTTCGGATCCAATCAAACACAATTTTAAAGCTCTTTGGTCTATTGGTACACAAGTTGGTTTAAAACGTCTCAACAATCAAGAGTTTTTGAAATTCAAAAGAACATTTGTGAAAAATAAAAACCACCGGATTTTTAACGTAAATTTTCAGCAAAAACAATCTAACAATGCATTAAATTAACTCTCCAACACTTCAGAAACAGTTTGAGAACAGTTGCGACTAAATTCAGAAAAATGATGTGCAATTCGGACCGAATTGGAGTGAATTCGGACCGAATTCAAGATTCTGTTTTGCAAAAAATTTTCAGAAACAAGGGATTTCAGGATTTTTCAATAAGTTTCGTGCTTGTTTCGTTTTTCCTTCTCTCCCCCCCCCAAACTTAAAACACTGCATTGTCCTCAATGCATCACAGAGAAAAATAAAGAGGAGGAAAGAGGAAACTAACCGGATAAGAAGGTGGAGAAATCGTGCCCGCCTGAGAGGCGTGCGGGCTCATCACCGGAAAGTCTAGCGGACCGGTGAAGATGCTGAATGGATCAACGTCCTGCTGCAGATAGTATGGTTGTGGCTCTTCACATGCCTTGCCAATAGCCATGGTCATAGCGGAATGCCCAATCTTCTTGGTTGTGCTCTATGACATCCACACGCTCGTTGAGACGAGCGATTCCTTCCGCATTTTGACTCCCCAAGCGCCTCGCCTCGCGAGCGTCCTCGCTAGTGGAGAGTGAGAGGTTGTAGAACTGAGTGAACCATGCGGGTTGCTCTTGTGGAATGCCATGTGGGGTGGGCATTTGTGGTTCCTCGTCCATGTGGACCGGTTCGCCTTCATCCTGGGCCGCCTCATGAGCGTCGGCCGGTGCCGCTGGCTCGTATTCGTGCACAAGTCATGTGTTTGGTCGATAGTCGACCGCGACGGCATATGGCAAGTATAGGTCATTGCGACCCTCCATGTGGAGCTTGTACCAGATTACACCATTTTCTTTCACAATTTTAATAAAGTGGACTCCGGCGAACCACTTTAAAGTCATGATTTTGAGACTATTGCAAGACTCGCTAATGTCGAGTTGAATGTCACGCATCCGTACAATTAGCGTGACATAAGCTCCCATGGTCACATTGCCTCCACTCATTCCCTTTGCGCGCGTCTCAAACCAGTGGTGGGTCATGAGCCTAGTCAGGTTGGGTTTGGTTTCGGATCCGATCCAACAAGGTACCCCCCTAAACTTAAATTTCAGCCGTGGGCTTTTATCACTTCAACCTCCCTTTTGGGCCGACAGAAAAATTCAAAAGTGGGCCTCTTTATCTTCATTTGCTGGGCCTCAATAGAAATTCATTTGTTGTTGTGCTATTCGGACCGAATTACTCTTCTGAAATTTCACACTGTAATGCAGAATAAATTAAGAGTTAAGTCCCTCCGTCAGAACTGAGAAAAATAAATAAATGCATAAATGAAAATAAAGGAAGGGATAAGAGATTAAACAACTAAAATTCGAAATAAATTATTTTTTGTATTTTCGCAGTTTTTCAAGTGTTTTTGTTGTTTTCTCGGTTTTTTTTTAATAGTAAATAAAATAAAGTAAAATACGATAAAATTAAAATAAAATAAAAGAGAGAAGAATTCTTGGGTTGCCTCCCAAGAAGCGCTTGTTTTAGGTCGTTAGCTTGACCACCAATTGTCTCAATTCGTGGCGGGCGGGTCGAGAAGCGAAACAACCATCACTTCTCCCTTGTCATGATGGACGATGTAATGTTTGAGGCGCTGCCCGTTGACCTTGAAGGGTTCAGAATTTTTATCGCAAATGTCTACCGCTCCAAATGGGTAGACCTTGACTACTCAAAACGGACTGGACCACCGTGACTTGAGCTTCCCTGGGAAGAGCTTGAGTCTAGAGTTGAATAACAACACCAAGTCGCCTTCCTTGAACTCCCGTCTCGAGATATTCCTGTCATGCAACAACTTCGTCTTTTCTTTGTATAATTTCGCATTTTCATAGGAATGAAAACGTACCTCATCCATTTCATGTAAATCGAGAATCCTCTTTTGACCCGCCGCATGCAAGTCCATGTTGAGTGTGCGAATTGCCCAAAGCGCCTTATGTTCAATCTCAACTGGCAAGTGACAAGGCTTGCCATACACCAATTTGAAAGGACTCATGCTGATTGGCGTCTTGAAAGCGGTCCTGTACGCCCAAAGCGCGTCGTCCAGTTTCATGGCCCAGTCCTTGCGTGTCCTCGCCACCGTCTTTTCGAGAATACTCTTGATTTCTCTATTCGAAACATCAACCTGACCACTTGTTCGAGGGTGGTAGGGAGTCGCCACCTTGTGCGTAACACCGTGTTTCTTCAAGAGATTGTCGAATTAGCGATTGATGAAGTGCTTGCCTCCATCGCTTATCACTGCCCTGGGGACACCAAAACGAGGAAAGATTACCTTAGAGAAGAGCTTGATGACCGAGTTCGCATCGGCTGCCTTGCACGCGATTGCCTCGACCCACTTGGACACGTAATCGACCGCCACCAAGATGTACTCGTTCCCATAGGAGGATGGGAATGGACCCACGAAGTCGACGCCCCAAACATCAAAGATTTCCACTTCGAGGATCGGGTTGAGGGGCATCTCGCTGCGCTTGGATATGTTTCCGGTCCTCTGACACTGATCACAAGACAAAACAAAAGAACGAGCATCTTTAAACAAGGTAGGCCAATAAAAACCAGATTGCAATAACTTAGCGGCCTTCTTGGAGAATGACGCGTGTCCGCCATAAGCTGAGGAATGGCAATGGGAGAGAACGGGTCGAACTTCTTCATAAGGAATGCATCGTCGATAGATATCATCAATGCTGAGTCTAAACAAGTAGGGCTCCTCCCAGAAATAGTACTTGGCGTCTGACTTGAGCTTCTTTCTTTGTTGGTAGGTCATTTCGGGAGGTAACGCACCGCTCGCCAAGTAATTTGCCAAGTCTGCGTACCAGGGTGCTCCCAATTCGGACCGAATTGCCTGGAATTCGGACCGAATTGCGCCCTGTTTGTGCTGTCTGTCAATTCCAGCAGCCTCAATTCGGTCCGAATTGGATGGAATTCGGTCCGAATTGACTGCCACTGCCATCAACTGCTCGTCTGGGAACGACTCGTTGATTGGTATGCCATCCCCTTCGCTTTACTCATTGTGTAGCCTTGACAAATGGTCGGCCACCGAGTTTTCTGAGCCTTTCTTGTCCTTAATTTCAAGGTCGAACTCCTGGAGAAGAAGAATCTATCTTATCAACCTTGGTTTGGCATCCTTTTTGCTCAAGAGATATCGGATGGCCGCGTGATCGGTGAACACGATAACCTTGGACCCCACAAAATAGGATCTGAACTTGTCAAGGGGCCCAAACAGATATCATCGCTCACTAAGTAAATTAATGAGGGACATACGGTTTTCTTGATGAACAACTTTTCCCCGCACAATTCAAGAGAACATAAATAAAGTCCGTATAGCAGCCCTTATCAGGAATCAACGGTAGACGATATTTATTGAACCTATCCTCATGTGGAAAAGTTGAACCATCTCAAACTTAGAATCAAACTCAAACGAAATAAATAATGACACATAACACAATCCATATATTTATGTCATTGGGCATGAGACTCACGCTTGCTCCGTTGTCACACAAGGCTGTCCCGATCTTCGCCCTTCCAATGGTGCAAGGTATGGTGAATTTGCCTGGGTCGTCCATCTTGGGAGGCATCTTGTGCTGAAGCGCCATGCTGCATTGCTCGGTTAATTCTACGCTTTTGAGTTCCTCCAAAAGAAATTTAAGAGTAATGAGGTCTTTCAGGAATTTTGCATAAGATGGAATGTGAGTAATCGCATCAGTAAAGGGAATAGTGATTTGTAAACCCTTGATTACCTCATAAAAACTCCTGAACTGAGCTGTGTGAACTTTTTCGTCATCCCTCGAAGAATGAAAGGGTTTCCTCGAGAAATTGGAATAAGCCTTAGATTCACCCCCCTTAAGGTTCGATCTCTGTACTGAGTATCTCTTGACGACAAGAGAACCTGAACAAGAGTCGCTTCTTACGAGGGTTTATTAATTTCGCGGGTCCTTTCTTTCCAGTAGGCGCAAGCCCCTACTGTTAATTACCCCGTAGTTGCCTACGGGAACCTCTGATTAAGGGATCTAAAGAATTGTATGTAATAGGCTAGGAAAATCGTTTCTAAATGATTTTGTGTTTAACTGGGATATTTATTGCTTTTGGCTTAAACCAGACTCAATTGATGGTACCAGACCTAATTGACGGGACTCAATTGAGGACACTTGAATAATTCTAGATTTTCATTTGGAACAGATTTGGTTTCTTATGTCGGAGTGTGGTTTTCAGTCCTGAGGCTATTTTGGGCCTTTGTAGGATTTGGATTTTGATTTTGAGTGTATCAAGACTATTTTGGGTCATTTGGATTTGGATTTGGTTAGGTTGTTTAAGGCTATTTTGGGCCTTTGTGATTTTGGATTTCTTGAGGCTATTTTGGGCCATTTGAATTTGGATTCGGTTTGGGTTGTTTAAGGCTATTTTGGGCTTTTGTAGAATATGGATTTGATTTGGGTTTCATAAGGCTATTTTGGGCCTTTGTAGGATTTGATTTGAGTTTCTCGGGACTATTTTGGGTCACTTGTGAGAAAGGGTTTCCGGGACTATTTTGGGTCGTTTGTGGAAACCTAATTTTGGTTTCTCGGGGCTATTTTGGACCACTTGTGAAAATTTGAGTTTTGACAATCCTTGGGACTATTTTGGGTCGCTTGTAAGGATTGGTTTCCGAGACTATTTTGGGTCACTTGTGGAAACAAAACTTGAGAGTTCTCGGAGCTATTTTGGGCCACTTGTGAGAATAAGGATTTGAGTTTCAGGGTTTTCAGCTTTTGGACTCGCTTGAAGTTGATCTTGATTTGCTGAAGAGCTTTCTTTCCTTAGGTGAAGAGGTTTTGGTCTTGACTTTGGGTTCGTGTTTGACTTTTGATTTTATGAAGTCTCTCATTGGGTTTTACAATTTTCACAATTTGATTTTATTTTTATTTTTAATTTTAGACTTTTGGAATTTCTTTTTATATTTTTAATTATGTTTATTTTTGAAAATATTTGATATTTGACATATTTCTTTTTTGAAATTATTTATATTTTGTGATTATCTAATTTTTATTCTTGTAAATTTATTGGGAGAGCTTTAATAAATTTTGACTTCATTTTAGAATTTTACAAAATTTGTTTAATATCACTTTAAAGATTTTATATTTTTGTTTAATTATTGGAAATGCTTCAAAATATAAAAGACCATTAATTTAGCAAATTTTTACATCAAAATATCAGTGAGTTTAGTTATTTGAATTTTTATAATTTTATGGACATTTTATTTTAATTTATCTGAATTTCTCATTATTATTTTAGAATTTTATGAAATTCATTTAATTTTTTTGAAAATAATTCAAAAATAGAAAAGACCAATAAATTGACAGATTTTTATATCAAAATATCAGTGAATATGGTTTATTTAGATTTTTATAATTTTATGAATATTTTATTTGTATTTTTCTGAGTTGTATACTATTTTTAATGAATTTTTAAAGTTTCTGCTGATTTGGCGAATTCTGATTGGGCCACGTCATCAAGAGAGTCTAAGGTGTTTGCTGACTGGACTTGGTAGGGTGGCGAGCAACTTTCGTTGGGCTTCGATTAATTTCCATCTTTGGGCCTTTTCTTTTATCAGGCTTGGTTCTTAATGGGCCGTTATTTTTAAATTTTATTCTTTATCTTTTAAACGAATTTCGTGAAATGGGTGTCCGACAACTCCTATGACCCGTTTGCCATAGAAGATCTGGCAAAGAGAGGCGCTGAGTTCGAACGGAAGATGCGCGCTTCAATGGCTCACGGGCTTACATCCGATAGCGATTTCGACCACCGAAATTTCAGGGAAAGAGCTTGGCAGCATCGTGAGACCGAGGAGACAACAATGGTGATCTCCGTTTTCATTGCGTCGTCTTAGACAATTACTAATAGACGATTCTTCATTTTAGTCCTTACAGTTTTTGTTTTAACGTTTTTCGACGATTTCTGCGACCAAAATCGGTGAGACTGATCTCGTTAGAATCACGTCAGAGGAAAGATCGAGAGGGCACATTCGATTAGTGTTGTGTTGCCTTAATTTAGCGAGAGCACTAAGTACTGGCACGGTTGAGGAGTGAGTTGGTACCGTCATGGGTACAGGGAAGGGTTCACATGAAGGCTTATGATTTCGAATTTGCAAAATTAACACCTAACTAACCCCGGTACCAATTGTATCATTCTGAATTCCTATCTCTTAACTTGTTTTAAAGTGACTACCAACCGCCCTTACTAATTACATTTCCTTTAATAATGGGGTAATGCCTATTCCTAAACCTGATGCCACGAATTGGGGTGTTACTTAAACCACCTGTATGGCATCCTTTATTTGAGTTTATTTGCAAAGTGCAGTGGTACAGAACATGTTTTATACGAGTCATGATATATATTACTAAAATGTCACATACATTCAACAGAGGCAAAAACACTTTCTAAATCATGTGCTGCTTATCCAACTAAGATAACTCTTTTATGGTGAGGCATACAAGAACATGAAAGTCTGGTTAAATTCCGTTACTTTTACCTATTTTAATGACAAGGCCAGATGTTTATACGACAGGGAAGGGGAGGCTGATACAGGTGAGAAGTGAATGGTACCGAAAAGGCACAAAATGATTTTAGATGCAATTACCGCCACAACACCTCTTGATTGGTCATAGTTACTATACTTTTTATGTTAATTTGGGGCTTGCACTTTGACTTACACGTGCTGACCTTTATGGAATTAGAACTCCTGTTCAATTCGGTTGGTTGCATCACACTAAATCATATTTCTACTTCAAATAGTAAACCACATAAGGTCTTGAACAAATTCTAGAGCCCCTTCCCTTTGGCTTAATTTCGATTCCTAGCAAGTGTTTGTGGAAATGCCCAAGCCTAAGACCTTGCTACCCTATCACTAAAACCACCTAATTGACTAGCCAGCTTCAGATAGAAAAGGAGACCCCCTGAATTCTTCGATTTGAGCTCTTTATATAGGCGCTTGATTAGGGCACTCTTCTAAATCCGTGGCATATTTTCATCGCTTGATTTCGATCCAACGGCTGAAAATGGGCTGCGCCTAGGGCATGGTTTCAAAAAACCATGGGCTGGGATGCATGGTTTCCGGTTTCTGGGTTCCAAGAAGGGCCACGTCACCATTTTTGCGTTTTTCACCCGGCTGCTACAGTAAAATCGTGGCTGTCCATCTCTTCTTCTTTTTACCAAGGTAGAAGAAGACTCTTCATTTGGGTCCCACTTGTCATGTTTAATGAGAGAGAGTGAGATGGGTAGACTAGGTTCATGGTACACCAATCAATTTCTTTTGAATTTCTGCGCATGGTTCACATAGAATGGGTGCACCCGACCATATATATAAGGGATGGTAATTTTTCTGGGGGTGGCAGCGACATCTCTGGCCCCCCCTTCTGATTTTTCATTGATTTAACATATTTTTCCTTAATGCCAATCCTAAATAAATTATTCGGAGGCCTTCCCTTGGGTATTTCTGCATGAAATTTTATGGGTGAACTCACAAAAATATAAGGAATTTAATGGTTCAAAGGGTTTTGCGAAATTCCTTACAGATATTTTTCTGGAATTTTGTGGATTTTCGGGGTTTCTTTGTAAATTTTGGGGTTTCTATTGATATTTTTGGGATTTCAAAATCATGATAATTCATCATAATTGTTAGGAAATTTTTGGGTAAATTTTGGGAATTTTTGAAGTTTGTTTTGTATTTTTCGCAATTTGAACTTGATTTTTCGCAATTTGCAATTTAAATTTTGGTTTTCGCTATTTGAATTTGGTTTTAGCAATTTGGATTTAGCAGTTTGGATTTGGTTTTCAGGGTTATTTTTTTAGGGTCAAACATGAGCGTTTACCTTTGTCTTGGCCAATCTTTGAGGAAACGGGGCCCTTACAGACTGATTAGGAGCCATCTGCAGCGAATTCGGAGAAGATGCAGTATTGTCGCCCTTCAATTCGGTCCGAATTGGTGTCAATTCGGTCCGAATTGAGTCCTCTGGAATTTCCTGAGTTGCTATTCGGTCCGAATTAGCTGGAATTTGGTCCGAATTAGGTGCAGATTCGACTGCTGGAGCACCGGTCGGTCCGGTTTCTTCGGGCATTGGCGGGTCTTTGTACTGGGTACCGCTCCTTAGTACATGCACTGCCTTAATCTCTCCCCAAGGGTTTGGTTCGGGTTGACTCAGGAGTTTTCCTTGTTGGCGGGTGTTTTGAGAGGCAAAGAACCCTTCAATCATCTTTTCCACCCGCGAGGCAGCTCCAGATTCCTTCTCGAGCTTGGCCATCCCTTCAAGAATTGTCTCATTCAGGGCTTTTTGAGTCTCCATGAATTGCTCGACTTGAGGAGCAATATAAGGCTTCCGCTGAAAGTTCTGCCCTCGGTCATTGTTGAATGGGAGACCTCTGTTTTGAGCAGGTTGCGGTGGGTTTCCTGTGCGGTTCGTGTGTATTTTCCTTGGAACAAATGTGCGGGTTTGGTTGTTGTTTTGACTACCACCCGCTCCACAGTCCTCCATCGCACCTTGGTACCAATTGTGGACCTCCTCGAAAGAGTTGACTTGCTCGGGCTCTCCATCACCATATTGGAGTGGGCAATCCGGAGACTTATGCCCTTCTTCTCCACACACTCCGCATTCCTTGGACAGCAAGTGCGTGCCATTGATCGATTGCATCTTAGCGAGTTCGGCTTCTAGCTGTGCAATCTTGTCTCGAGTGTCCTTGATCTCCTTCACCTCGTGTCTCACCAGGTTGCTCCTCAATGGATTTGGTGCCGGCCAGTTGTATTGCAAGGCGCACCTCTCAATGGCCGCACGTGCTTGCTCCGCGTCGAGTTGCGTAAAACTCCCACCTGAAAGAGCATCAACATTCACTTTAATACTATCATAGAGACCATTGAAAAATGAGTGAATCGACAACCAATCTTGGATGCCGTGGTTGGGGCAAGAGTTTTCTAAGTCTCTAAACCGCTCTCACGCTTCCCTAAACGATTCATCCCCCCTTTGTTTGAAATTTGTGATTTCCCTTCTAATTTCAAAAGCCCTTTTTGCAGGAAAGTATCACTCAAGAAAATTTGTGCCATTGTTGTCCAACTATCGATTGACCCTCTTTTCAGTGTGTTATACCATTTCTTTGCCCTGTCCTTAAGGGAAAAGTGAAATAAGAGGAGCCTAATCGAATCCTAAGAAACCCCATTAAATTTCAAAAGTTTAGTGCAATCAAGAAAAGCTTGGAGATGAGCATGTGGGTCCTCTTGGTCAAGCCCATAATATGGATTTTGTTGCACAAGTGCAACGTGCGCGGGATTGATCTGCATGTTGTTGGCCGCTATCCCTCTAACAACGATCGGTCCATCCACATCTTCGACTCAGGGGCCGAGTGTTCGCGAAGCGACTTGTTGGGCCCTTGAGCTTCGTTGTTTGGTTTCACTGGATTGTGTATGCTATGATCGTCGTTGTGGTTTGCTAGACGCTTTTCCTCGAAGATCAGTCTTTCATTCTCGAGGTTGAGTCGGTCTTGCACGATCCTCTGCTGCTCCGCCACTAACTCGAGGCGCAAGGCCTCAAGTCGTCGAGCCTCATCAGTCAATTCAGCCATTGGTGTGTTCGCTTGCTTCTTTGTGCGTGTCCTTTCTGGTTCGATTGGGTTGGAACTCGAAGCTTCGTTAGAATTGTCTCCCTTTCCTCTGAGCCAATAGTCGTGAGGTTCCTTGGGTTGAGAATTCTTCGATCCACGAGCCAGCGTTGCTCTTCACACAAGAAAGGAAAAACAAACACACAAGTGAGTAAAGGATAAAAACAAATCTAGTCTCTAACTACTACAATAAGAAATAATATCATAACGCCATCCCCGGCAACGGCGCCATTTTGATCGAGGTATAAACCAAGGTCAAACAAATAAACCTTTTACTCGACTAGTCGTTTATAGCAAAGTAAAGGTGTCGATCCCACATAAATGGGTATGATTACTATTCTTATTGGTTCGCTAAATCTAGACAATAAAATTTTTGAAAAAGTTCTCGAATCAAATAAATAGAGGTGAAATAAAGAATGCAAGTGCTAAAGTAGAAAGTAATGCAAAACAATTCAAATAAATATTTTTGGGGGTTTTTAACAGTTTAATATATGATGAGAAACGTGCCTTAGGGTTCGATCTCACTTAGGATTGGTCACAGGGTCGCGAAACATACCGCTGTCGCGGTTCTGTCCCACCAATTCGGTCCGAATTCCACTGCGTGAATGCTGGAATTTACTCGATTGTTGATCTGTTCAAGCCAAAGGTCCATCTAGCCATACCTAAACTCCCTAACCCTCTGCTTTCGCCTATTGGGTACGGTATTTGGTACGGAAACTAGTGTTAACCTTCATCGAATGCATTGCACCTCAACTTTCGTTTGTCGGTGGACTTATTCGAGATTACTAGTTGGTTTTCTACGAGATATCTAAATTAGGCCGTCGCCTAATTAGAAGGGTTTACTTTTGGTTACTAACTGGTTGACTTTCGTCCTTGACCTACCTCGAATTGGTTATAAATTGGGATTGTAGTCCTAACAAGTGCGGCCGAACAAATGTCAAGCAATGCAAAGAATAATCAACTCAAAAACACAAGCAGGTCATTAAAATTTCCAAGTAGTAATTGACTTCGTCCATCAACAAAATGAGTAAATTAAGCAAACCAAACCCTAGGCTATATCTACCCCTAAAGCAACAAGAGATTAGCCTAGCATACTACTTAAATCCATGCAAATAACAGTAGATAAATTCAAACAAGCCATAAAATCAGAATTTAGAGAGAAATATGAAAGATACAACAAATATCCAAGTTTCTTAGGTTATCAACTGCTGCCGTCGCACTAGAGAGCACCTTAGATCCTTTAGAACTCGTTGCTACAGCCGGAAACAGGTCCAAATACCTTCCCTTCTGCCCTAGCCGTCCAGAAAATGGGAGAGAAGACCAGATCCAGATCTGCTGGAGAGAGAAATGTGAATGTGGAATGAAAGATCGCCCCCTCCCAAGATGGAAGGCGCCTAATAAACTCTCCTCTGGCCCCTAGACAGCTGGTGCACGCTCTCCCTTCATCTAGGCCGAAATTGAGGCCTTTCCATAAGAGAAAACGCCTCAGAATTCAACCAGAAAACCTTCCCTGTTAAGCAATTCGGACCGAATTGACTGCAATTCGGACCGAATTGATGCTGCTGGAATTTCTGCGCATGTGAATTCGGTCCAAATTGAGAGGAATTCGGTCCGAATTGATGGAGCTGACTTGGCTGAGTTGTAATTCGCGTGGCCTTGTGTCTGGGCAATGCATCGGGTCGAGTCGGGATTTGATCTTTGGCTAGGAATGAGTCGTCTAGCCGTCTATTCTGCTGTTTCCTTGCTATTTCTTTCGAGTTCCTGCAAATATAAAACAAAAGCGCAACGGCAGTGCCAAATCTGGCGAACAAAGATAAAAACAAGGAAAAATAGCAGTTTTAGTCCAAATTTCGATGTAAAGTCTGGTCAAAATATCGATATAAATATGAGATATCAAAAACCTAACCTATTCTCTCCTCTTGTCTCTCTCTTTCTCCCCTTACAGCGTGTTTGGTTTTGGGAAAAAGGATGGAAAGGAAAGAAAAATATAAAAAGGAAAGGAACGGAAAATGATGGAATGGAAAATTATTTACATCAATTTGTTTGGATAATTATTGGAAGGAAAGGAAAATAATTACCCTTCTTTTATTTCTCCTGTTTGGATGATTAAATTAAAAGGAGGTAAAAATATGACTAGTTAATTACAAATGACCATTTTGACCTTGTTATCAAGGAATCGACTTTTGCTAGTACCGATTAGTGGTACTAAAATATAAGAGGACTCTGTATTGTAATTTATACTTAAAACCAATCTACGATTCCCCGAATGATTAATTGGGTACTGTAATATGTTCTTTATAATAAGGCATGCACCATGAGAATATCATTTGGATGTTGACTATTTTTTTTTTAATATATCACGGGTCATGCTCAATGCCTTTTTCATTAATAGGTACGGACTGGTACAAAGCATACCAGCAGGCAATTGCACTACCAGATATATTACATCTGATTGAACAAGCATCTAGTGCTAAATAAACCCTCAAACAAGCATCTGATTCAACTTCTGAACCTTTATTATTATTATCTAATAAGCATGAAAAGTGAAAATCAACATTCAAATCAAAATCAAAAGTAAAAAATGAAAATTACCAGAGCAAAGCAAACCCTAGCTGTTGGAAAAGGCAGAAAGGTGCGCATATTTATAGGAGTCGACGACAATTTCTTGCGCGGAGAGGAATTGCGCACCAAATCTTCAATAATCTCTGGCTCAGATCGCGCGTCAAATCTTCAATAATCTTCTATCTGGCTCAGATCGCGGCAAATAGAGAAGGAATCGCTCCAAAAATGGAAAAATCGCGAGGGCATCGTGGTCCAGCGAAATTTTTTCGATAATCTCCGATTTTCTTTTTCTTCTGTTACACCCCGAATTGGGGGGGAAGATTTTCGCGTAGGAAGGAAAAAAATCGAAGGAAAGATTTCCGTCGGTTAAATTTTTAACTTCGTAAAAATGAGAAACCAAATGGGGTAAATCGGAAATTTCCCTTCCCTTCCGATATTTCCCCTTCTTTTTCCGAAAACCAAACAGGCCGTTAGTTTTCATACTCGGTCTTTCACATGAGCGCCAACACCAATGCAGTGACCTTAGGTCCTTAGCATGACAGGAGTAGATGAATTTTCAAATTTAGATTTTCTCCAATGTCTCATGCCCACTTGTACATCGTATACTTTTTTTTTTTTAAATTTAGATTTAATTAAAAAAACTTAATGCGAGAATTATTATTTTTATCAATTGTACATGCTCAATATAAAAACAACATTGAATAAGAAATAGTAACGGAGAAACCCAACTTGGTTTGACGAAGAATAGAGATAGAACAGAGAGCTGACAAAAAAAAAAATAATAACGGAGATGTGCAATTTCAATATTACCTTTTATACTTTTAACGGATGTGATTAATTTGATTGAAAAGGCGGACTGAAACCGGGCCTAAGTGGTATATATCAATGTTTTAAACACCGTACTGGATGTCAAACCGGTGGAACAGGCGGTATGGGGTATATCGGTTTTACCGGTTTGAAAAACCGGATATATATAAAACGTTGCGTGTTACACCACAAGTGTTTGTTTGGTCTGGTGGGATTGCTCAAGACGTCAGTAGGTGTTGAACCGGCCGGTCCGGCACAAGAATATACCCGGTTTAACCGATATTAATCCGGTTTTTCCCGGTTCTTTAGCTATATGGTATTTAAGCGTAACCCTACCGGGTCCAGGTCCCGTTCACGGTTTACCCGGTTGAACCGGCCGGTCCGGTAGGGTATTTTAAACGCTGGTATATATCCATCGCAGAATCGCCCAAATATAATCAACAAGAGATGAGAGTAGAGATTATTATTACTATATTAATAATAGGGTGATTTAGGATTATGTCACTGTAAAAGTTATAGAGGAATTCTATCACTGAATAAAAAGTTATTTTTATGCCATTACTAAATGACAAAATCAGATTTATACTATCAGTTAATTAATTTGACCATCATGCCTTTTTAAATATGCCAGTATAAAATTTTAAAATTAGAAATATGCCATCGTAAAACATCAAAACTAGAAATATGTCATCGTAAAGTAAACAATTGATTTAATGCCAACAAGAAAATATATACAAATTTCAAAATTCAAAAAGTTTTAAATTTTAAAATTTAAAATTTTGAAAATTTTGAATTCGAAACTTTGAATTTTAAATCCAAAATTTAAAAAAAATGTAAAATTTCAAAATATAAAAGTTTCAAAATTTATTTCATGTCTTTAAGTTTCTTTTTCATTTCTTAATGATTTATTCTAATGAGGGTATTTTGGATATTTTTAAAAAGTTAGAGTGGCATTTCTCTAATTTGAGTGGTATATCTCTAATTTTGATAGAAAGTAATGACATAAAACTAATTTTATAGTGATATAAAATTAATTTACAATTTAAGAGTGACATTCTCTAATTATCAATTCTTTATAGCGGCATATATCTAACAATAATAATAATAATAATAATAATAATAATTATTATTATTATTATTATTATTATTATTATTATTATTATATTCAATTATATAATAATTCGCACCTAGAAAGTGCTAGATACAGACGGATTTTTAAATTATTTTAGATGATTTGGCACCCTTTCAATACAATTGAGTTTAGTTGGCACTCTTTGGACATGATGGCGCATCTTTACTATATGCTAGATTAATATAATAATTTATTATTTTTATTATGATAAACATTTCAATTATTACATTAATAATTATTATGCTATTATGACAATTATTAATAATTATTATATTATTTATTTATAAATAAATATTATGATAATAATGATGATGAATGTTATCATTATTATTATTTTTTATTATGATAATTTTGATTATTAATAAAAGAAAAAAATACAAATCATTATTATAGAGGTAGTTTATAATGTTTATTGTGCACTATGATGCATAGTCCTTTCTATGCATCATGGTCTTTTTCGTTGGTATGTTTATAAGTTGAAAAATATAATTTAACAACACTAATCTATATATTGAAATATCCTAGCAAACCAAATTTTATAATTTTTGAAATTTTATTACTATTTTTTTTAAAACCAGTCATTTTTTAAAACAAACTACTATTTAGAACATTCCAAACTTCGCATGTTTTTAAAAATTTGAAAAAACTAATAAAATTTTAAAATAATAAAATTTGATTTTCTAGGAGATTTAAAAATGTATATTAGATTGGTTAAATTATATTTGTCAATTTTTAAAAATACCGATGAAAAAGACGGCGATAAATAGAAGGCATATGCATCATAGTGCATATTAAACTTCCTCATTTTTATATTTATCTTCTTATATTTTTGTTCTCAAAAAAATCATCCAAACAGGGCCTTGTTCATGAACAAAGTATACATCATAATTTTTATTCACAATTCTTATTTAAGGTCAAGCTATTAATCCTTGTTCAGTTCACTTCTAAACACAACGAGAGCTTAACATGCCTAGTCTTTAATTAGGGTTCCTTGGATTAAATATATTTTGAAGTTAGAGCTTCAATAGGTCCCGGATTATAGTCCTAAGTCCCTTTAAAATAAATTTAATTTTTTTGGGATTAGAGTCCTTAATTGTAAGCTTCAAGAGGTTTGAAATTATAGCCACTCAAAATAAATTAAGCAAATACTTCTTGCAACTATCTTACCTGCCTTCTTTGGGTGGTTCGAGTACAAGGGCATAAGGCTACATGAAATCAATTAAGGACCAGGAGCAAACGGCAAATGTTGCCAATGCAATGCGCGCAAATGCAAATGGATCACCCACAAATGAGCTTAAACGAGCATGTGGAGGTTAAAATTATCCATTTGTTGTACCAAACATTTATATGATAATCATTGGAAAAATATGTCGTTATTATGTCTTATTAGCTACCTAGAAAATAACATGATACCAGCTGTCTAACTATTTTTATTATTTAGTTTTTCATTGGATCATGCGAACAAATGTTAAGAAAAACAAAATTAGAAAATCCGTAATCCAACCATAAACTAGGCCTATTGCCTTGCCATGCATTCAAAAGGGTGAAAAGTGTTGGTGCCATGACAGCTGCCTCTATCACTAGCCATGACAGTATACTGTATCATGCAGATTACCAAGGTCCTTTGTATATGTTGTCTTAGTTGAAATAATTAAAACTGCTAAGTAAGATTCTGCAGGAGTAAATGCTGAAATGCAGACATATCTTGTCTTAGTTGAATTGAAATAAATAAAAGGTCACGGTAAGATGCAAAATAATACATACAAATTGCTATGGAAATTTTAATGCGAAGATTTAATTGATATAAGATCATAAGAATTAATTAAGATTTAAGAAACAAATTTCGATGGTAATAATTAAACGTAGGCCTGGTACAGAGGTTTGACTGTACCAGTTTAATTAGTTTGTTTCTGTAATGGGCTAATTTATTATTATTATTTTTGTGTAAGATTCATTTTTAAGGAAACGGGCGGACCTATTTATATATATATTTGTATCAGTCATAAATGCGACAATAATGAAATCCCGATTCTCTAATCGGAACTCTATTAATTAGACTATATACTAGATGAGGGGAGGCGGTTTCGCCGCCATTTGATAAATTTTGATGGCTAAATCTATCAATATATAAAGAAATATATATTTTCAATATATCTATTTTATATATGAAGAACTATCTTAGATGATTGGTACAACTATTTTTAATATATTTAACCAAAAAATATTTTTAATTAAAAGCCAATGCAGTCACGGTTTTTAATTAAGAAGGGTAAACTTCTAGAATATATTCAGATTGATCGATCAACGAAAATTAAAGGGCTCAGATTGCATGTCGTATGAGGGAATAATTTTTTTTCTATAGATTAAACATGAACTACCTTAGACTTCCAAATATATCTACCTTAGATTTCCAAATATATTTAATTATAATTTTAATTTATATAAATAACAGTGTAAAAAAATTGATCCTATTTTTTACCGCATTTTAAATTTTAAAATGCGGCCACGGGTTTTAATTTATATATATATATATATATATATATCTTAGATTACTTCTGATAATGCAAATGAGCTACCGCTCCTCATGTGTCCGGTGGCTTGGCCCACATGGACACCCTATGTTTTTCTTTTTATTTAATGGAATGTTAAGCTTAGAACAAATTTATTTAGCCTGATTAATTATAACCGTTTATAATTTCTCTTAATTTTAACTACACATTTAACCTCAAGCTACTGAGTTATTGTACCAGTTAGTTCCGAGAAACTAAAAAGAAAAAAGTTGATCCAACAGTTTGGCAGTATGATGGGCTGTACGTAGCGCCTATTGACAAGACCCAGAACTAAAATGGGCTGCAGGTGCAGGGCTGGAATAGGTGTAAGAGACAGCTGAGGTGACCGGTACGTCAACCTTCCTATTTAAAGGGAGATTTCAATGAAAGATCGACTGTGACACTTTACCCCAAATTAATGATCTCCTGCAGCCTCTTTCACCCCTCAAAAGAAATGGGTTGTCAGACCATTCAAAACCAAACCGCTCTCTTTCTCCCATGTTGCACATCGGTGCTATATCATACTTTGTTTTCTTCATCTCCCTTTTAGATAAGCTAGCTTTCTACTGCGTCTGTGCAGGTACGAAGGTCTAGCATCTCTCCTTTTCTTTCCATATGGAGACTCCAGAAGAGTTATCTGACATAACGGATGGGGAGGGGTGTAGTCGCACCCGCACCGAGTCTGGCTGGACGATGTACTTATTGTCTTCCACGAGTGATGGCGACGATACTGACAGCAAGAGTTCCTTGGCTTCTGATGCATCTACAGGACATACTCAGACAGATAAGATGATGCGTTATCATGCCAATCATTATGATGATGACGATGATGGTGAAGACGTTGGTCATAGTAAGCTCTCCTCCTATGTTAAAGGAAAAGTAGAAAAAAAAACTGAAAAAAGCACTGAAAAGAATTGGTTCAAGGGTTTGTTTAAGAAAGATGGTTCTTCTAGCAACGGTGGTCCTAAGAATAAGAAAGCTAACTTCAAGTGTGGTAGATAATTGGAAAGCTCTCCTGACCTTATTTTGGCACATGAAGGCTATTCTAAAATTGAGAATTATTTTGAATGGGTATAGCTTGTAGACTATGTATAGTCAATAACTGAATATTTATATTTTCAATAAGTTCCAAGTGTATTACCTCTATAGCATGTATACAGCCAATGTTGGCTTCATGCTTTTTATTTTTCACACTTTTCATAAAAAGATTTAATAATAAATTTTCTTATTTATAATTTTTGTTCATGATTTGTTCTTTGGCAATCGAGAACTATGATGCAGAAACTATGAAATCTTACAGAGATTATTATTAGTAGTTTTCTTTCTCCGACATTTGCGCACAACTACCCTAAACTACATATTGATTAATAAACTCTTCCCGACTATTGGAACAACAGTAAAATTAGCAATTGACGGCCCAGATAAGAATCATGATAGAAAATAGATGACCCAGATGAAAAGACTAGTTCAGCGCAGTTAAGCCACTGATTCATATATGTTGAGTAGAGGCGGGTGCTATAATGAAACTTATTCTTTATTATCACTCAAACTATTATTGCAACCTCTACTTCTCAACTATTATACCTTCAAAAATACAACTCTATCTTCTTAACTATTCCTACACCTCCTAACTACTACACTCTAAATATCACTCTTATAAGATGACTTTGATTTTTGCTTTGCTTTGGCTTGGATTGCCCTTTGCTTTAGATGGCAAAATGAATAACATGACCACCTATTTATACTACTTAAATGGATAATTCTAGATCTTAAGATATTTTTCTAAGTTTCTAGAATTATCTCTTATGATATCTAGTTCCTAGAATAATCTATCTAATTTCTAAAGTTATCTAAGCAAAATATCTAACTAGGATATTTTGCTATGTTTCTAGATTTTTCTCATTCAAGAGATTTATGGAGTCTTCTAGAAAATTTTTGAATTTGGGATTGGACTCAATGTTGTTATTCTTAACAATATACATGTGTCTGCAGTCAGTTATATCTCTCATGTTTTTGGTTAAAACTTTCTCTAAGATGACTTAGTTAATTTATCCTAAGATCATAAGAAAGAACCAAAAGAACTTGAATTTGTCAAATCTGGGTATCAATGGTAATTTTTAGCACTTAATTTGTTCATTGAGAAAGATTCACTTTCTTTTATCTTTATACTGTCTCAAAAATTTTCCATTCTATTGCCACAACTTTGTTTTTTTTCCCCTCTTTTCCAATTTTTGTGCCAATTTCTACTGACATATATTTTTAATCGACGTTTAGAACAAAAGTATTTCAGGTGTTGTATGAATTGCATTGGATCGTCCAACTAAAAAAACTAAAAGGCTTTCAATACATCAGGGTGTCGCCAATTTTATTAGGTTTAGATGACACTTCATTTCAGTTGGCAGTCTCTAGGTAATTTACCTGTGTGATATCACTTTGGTATTATGTGGACTTGAGTGCAATGTGAGATAGAAAAGTAAACTTTTCTATGAAATTTCGGCTGCACAATTTTTTTTAAGAATTATTTAACAAATATTCAGCTCGGCCCGTGCATCATAATTTTGAATATTTGCTTGTTGCATCATCTGGTTAACTATTATGCTGATTGCCAATCTCAACCTCACTGCAAATTAAAAAAAAAAATGTCTCAACTGACCCACAGATAAGTACAAAGTTGAAAGAAATAATTGAACAGAAACATTTATTAATGAAAGAAGACAAACTTGTGTACTAAGATAAAAAGAGGTGAATTCTCTACAATTGGGCATCATTGAATCATACAGTCTATTCTCGGTTGGCAAAAGCAGGAATAAAGATGCAATAGCTCTTCAAAACTGGAACTTGACCTCTCACACGTGGAGTATCCTTTAATGAGATGCACAAACAGCTAATGGAATACAACATTTCATCCAACCTGACAATAACTCATTTTATATTATATCTCAAACTAATATAGTGTATATTGATATATAATACTAAAGTTCATTACGTCTTAAATTGTGTACTCTTTATGAAATAATATTATCAAGTATATTTCTATTAGAATATTTAGAATTTTATTTAGCTTTCAATTAGTGAAATGAGTTTACAAAATTTGAGAAGATTATGAACTAAAAGGGAAAACACTAGCTGGCAATGATTCACAGTGAACTAGAGTTTTGACAAGACTAGGAGAGTTGAGTACTTGACATATATTAATATATAAGCAAAACCTGATCCACCAATTGGTACTTCTATATCATAACAAATTATTCCGAGCAAAAAGACTGGGTTCTTCGTCAACAAAGCTTCTCTTTATGCTTACAACTTACAAGGTACATTATTTCTTTTCCATCTAGCTAGCTCGGAATGCGCAATTGCGCATGCATTGAAAATCGTACACCTAGAGCAAGAACTCCCGAAAGGATGTTGTGCGTGCATATGAGCTCTCACCTATGCCAATAAGTTTAGAGTAAGCATGTGGGCAGTTAAATATCTATCTGTTATACCTAACAATTGCACCATAATCATTAGGAAAATGGCATTATTAGTAATATTAGGTCTAGTTAGCTGCTAAGAAAACAACATAATACCAGCTCCGTGCAGTTAATTTGTTGTTTAGTTCTAACGTGTACGTGGGACCATGCGAACCAAGAGCAAACAAAAGAGGAATAATGATGTTACCGCATAGTATTGTCAATTTAATTAGCTAATGTTGACAATAGCTGATTTATCATTACATTATATAAATTCCTTTTCACCTTACTCAGAAATAGATTCTGTAAATGGTATCTGATTGACTGATTTTGATGATTGGAATTCAGATAAAGTACACTAAAAGATTTCCTTTATAATTTGAGTTGGAGAGCAACCATACTATTGTGAGCTGCCTTGCCTGGGATTTTAGCCAGAAACTGTTAAGGTACAGTTTCTGAAATGAAACTTAACCTTTAGATGAAATTTGGAATCATACAAAGTGCACAACCTCAAATTCAATAATCTTCTTAAATCAGACCATGTCCGTTTCCAACATGGCTTTGATGGAAATCGGAATTCAGGAAAGTACATAACCTCAATAATCTTTTTAAATCATACCATGTTCGTGTCGAACACATATTGAACATGTCCATGTGCGTACTATATAGTTAAAAATAAATCAAGTAATAAACACTAGAAAAAGTTTCATGCTAAAAACTATCCTTGGTTGTTCAGCGATAGAAAATTTTGTCCCTGTTGGTATAAGCGTGATAATTGAAAAACCATAGTTGGTATTTCAAAACAGCCGTAGGCCAGGTAATGACAATTTTAGCTCCCACAACATAACCCTGTTTTCTGTCAGACCTGGATACACAAAATTAAAATAAGAGGTGGATGTACACTGTTACATCTTCATTGAATCATGCCATCTTGTAGCAAAACTCAATTTGTGTTATACTTATACACTTACAAAACAATGTTCCATCAACAGATATATTAGCCGCCAGTACCAGCTACGTACATAACAAACTCCGTTTGTTGCTCTCTGCAAAAACTCAGTAGTTTCAGCTATGCACATTTCAAATTCAAAACGTATTTTATGGGGCTGAAACAAAGAAGAAAGTCACTTATCTTGAGGAACGTAACAAGGACTAGGGCTTATTCTATCGACTGATTTATTAGTCAAAGGAAACAGCTACAAGTAAATTATTACAGTAATCACTACATGCGACTCTTTCTGCTGCAATTCTTGACCGAGAAGAGCTTTAGCAGTCCTAACTTTAATTTATACGAACAAAACTTCTCATCTCTCATGCAGAATAAAGAGATGATCCCTGCATTGAACCTACCAATCCTGCAATGCAAAAATTGCAAATGCATTGATATTAGGCTAAGTTTCTGAAAAAAAATGTTCAGATCACAGGGAACTACAGCTAATACATTTAACAAAACATTTATATGCATGCGGCTTCGATCTCGCAAAGTCGCCAAGCACCAAAAAGGACTATGGAATAATTACAATACTATCAATACCAACAGCCACTGCCATACTTAACGGCACACTATTTGTAGCTTTATTGCTAACTTTGTGCCTACGCATGCCTGCATTCCAGAATGTGTATTTCAAGGATCAATAACCTTAATTATGAAATGCAGAAGCCTGTTACTGTCTCTCTAGTATGTAATGACAGAGTTGGTTGACAATGATTGGATTCCACTATGTAAATAGGTACTATCTTACAATAAGACCACAATTGGAACCTAAGATCAAATCAAGCTTTCTACTCCAATGAATTTCCAATTCGGTTTATAATTCAGGCCTCTAAGTCTCAGATATATTTATTTATCACTAAATACTCGCAACTTATTTGCATGCCGTAGCTAAATTGGAGAAAGGAAAATGCAGGAAAAGAAACCCATTAAACCAAAAAGAAAAAGTATTCCTCTTGTACGCTTCAAAATGTAAACAATCTGTGCACACCAGGTGCTCGACGGAATGCCTGAGAGAAGTGAATTTCCTGTTTGGCTAATTAGCAAAGGTCCTTAGAATATCAATACAAACCATTCGAACGAGACACTACAAGCATTGAAAATTATGAATTCAGTGACGACAAAGAGATAAAATCACCATAGCTAAGATTTGGAATGGTGGAGGAAAGCGGTTGTGCAGAGAATTGCAGCGATGAAGGCGAAGAAAGCAAAGACGACCATGAGAGAGATGCCAGCGACAGTCAGATCGAGCATCACTTGCGCCAGACGCAGAATCACCATCTTCACCCCTCTTCTCTTTTTCTCTATCTCTCGGTACTTGTGCCTCAGGCCCTCATCCAAAGAGGATGAAGCAACAAATTAAAAGAGGCTGGATTGGATTATATTACATTACATTAATAAATTTTATAACGGTCCGTGAGAAACGGGGAGGTGCAGGCGCGCTGTGCCTGTGCACCGCTCGAGGCGTGTGCTGGCTTCAGCTTTTGGTAATTTGGTTACCTACGGCGCCATTTGTTCTCTCTCTCTCTCGGTTTGTCTTTGCTGTCACGACCTCGCTAACGGAACATGGAAATGAGATTTGTCCTGTTCTGGCATGTGTCGGAATTTTCGATGACTCCATTCTAATTTTTTTTTAGTGCTATAAGGGCGGAGGGATCCATGAGTAGGGGGTTGGATCTGAAATGTATACTGGGCTGGGTTTTATAATTTGGACTAGTCTAGGCCCAGATCGGATTTTCAATGTATTTCCTAACACTTCCACAAACATGGCATTTTTTTTTTTTTTTTGTCAATTTCAAAACAAACTTTGAACACCGGATTTAGGCTCCAAAATTTTAAAATGACCGGTTTGAATAAAAATTCAAATTAAAAAGGTGTAATTTTTTTTTAAGATATAAAAAGGTCTAAATTAATAAAGTTCAAAGATCAATTACAAATTTCACAAAATATGGAATTTCATAAGCTATCGTAGGACTGAACAAGTAAGCATCTTTCTTCATTTCCCATAGTAAAACTATAAATTGAAAAAAAAAAAAATTAATTGTAGTCGTGCAATGTTTCATAAATTCTGCAACTGTACAGCATGTAGGACACAAGATTGGGAAAATATTCAAACGAGCGTCCTTTTTCATCAAATTTTTCTTTGCACGAGACAGAATCAGCACAATATATATTAAAGAAGTATCCACTTCATCAGCCCTTAACAGCCGATATGTTGCATAACTGTTGTGCTCACTACTGTTGATGTTTCTTGAGCCAAGCTGCTCCATTGCAGAACATACGCATCAATTGATTGTTAAGTCACAAAGCCAGACCTGAATTGTAGTCAACTAACGAGCTAAGCAAATGTGATAAGGGTAACAGAAAAAAATTATGCAAATTATAAAACAAGAAAAACCTGAACGGGGTGGCATCATCATTTTAGGTATCATCATGTTAGGGTTAGGAAGAAGCTGGGGTAACTGAATTGGCTCAATTTTCTTCTCAACTACTGCCAGATCAGATGTCAGAAATGTCTTTGCCACAGATGATGCATGCAGTATGCAACATCTTACTACCTGTTCCATTTTGCAAAATACATTGCACCAAAAATGTAAGCATTTTCAACATGTCATTCAATTTGAAGCAAAGGAACATGCCATGAAGATCAGAAACAAAATTTTCTGACCAATGCAAGGGAATTATTGGAACTTCCAAGAAATCTTCAAATAGAAAAGAGATTAAAGAAGTAATTTCAACAAAATTAATGGTCCCTTTTCCCCACAGTTACCTTTGTTGGGTCTAATATGCCAGCAGCAATCAAGTCCTCGTAACAATTGTTAGCGGCATTATATCCATAAGTCAAATTACTGTTTGCCAAAATCTACAAAATATGATACAATTCATGAACCTGTCAACTCATGTAATGAAACTGAAAAAAGTGAATTGGTTAAATGAAATAAACATAGCTTAACAAACCTTGTCCACTACAAAGTTACCATTCTTGCCAGAATTTTCTACAATTAATTTTGATGGGTATCTTAAAGCCCGTTTGAAAATATCAGCACCTATCTGCATAATATGTGTCGATGATGATCATATATCAAGCAACATTGCACAATTATCTTTAAGAAAAACTAACTAAATATTCAATATATGGAAATAAAAGGCAAGTACTTCAGAAATAGAAACAGTCACCTAAAATTTATAGGAAGATACAATAATGAAATTTTCTGGAGGCTACTACACCACCAAATACATGAGCTTTGAGTTGTAAATTAAGAAACATCGCAAAATTTATACCTTTTGTTCTTCGTTATCTAATCTTTCTTTTATCTCATCCACTTTTAAAGATAATCTCAATAAGCTACATCCACCCCCCACAACAACACCTTCCTCAATAGCTGCCTACAAATCATATAATCTATGTTAAAGGTGGTATTATTTACACGAGTAAAAGTAACTTCTTTCCTACCTTGGTTGCATTCAATGCATCTTCAATCCTCAATTTCTTATCTTTGAGCTCCACTACTGTTTGTGCACCAACCTAAAAGTTGAATTAACCACATTTTTAAAAATGTAACATAGACAGTTCTAATATAGTTGATTGAAAATTTTTTACAAGTCACAGGTCATACCTGAATAATTGCAATTCCATCACTTAACCTTGCAATCCTCTCATTCAATATTTTCTTTTGGAACTTCTCTTTTGAATTCTAAGGAACATGATGTCAAAATTAAGATAGTTTCATTTAACTGATCTGACTTAGTTATCATACATCAAAATACTATTTCTAGCTTACACATGATATATATTACCACATACCTCAACTAGACACCTTAGCGATGCAATCCTATCTTTAGCTGCATTTTGTGTACTTCCATCAGTAACAATGAGGGTAGATTCCTTTGTAATGACAATCTTAGCAGCAGAACCCAATTGCTCTTTCCGTACCCTCTCAAGAGTCAACCCAATCTCATCCCGCACAACTCTACCTTCATAACAAAGTTTAGGAAATAACTTTTCCCATTTGTCCATGTAATTATTTTCGCATCAATTTGTCATTGTTTTTAACTCTTCTTTATATAAATCTTAAGAGTTATGGTTTGACGGAGATCAGGAAAACACAAATGAGATGACAAAAGATCAATCCAAGGAAAAGGAATTCAAAGGAGATGAGAAAATTACATTTGCAGGCTCAAAGTGGAAGTCTAAATAGCACATCATATAGGGATTTTGAACGAGGGTTAAGCCTGTCAACATAACATAAAAATTCTACCACACTTTGGTGATCATTAAACTACGGGAATTTTCAGAACTATTTGGCAATTAAAAGAGGATTCATGTTTGTACCTCCAGTTAAGATTGCCAGATCATCTAAGTAGTCGCTCTTGCGGGCACCAAATGCAGGGGCTTTGATGACTGCTATTTTGATAGTACCCTTTAATTTGTTCTTAATTAGAAGACCCAGGGCATCTGATTCTACGTCCTCAGCTATTATCAGAAGAGGGAACTTTTCTTTAACAGCAGCGTCTAGTATCTTATTAATTTTAAACATCTCTTTTACATCACTGATCTTTTTATCCACCAATAATATCTGCAGAAAGGAAAAAGGACTAGAATTTTTTATCATTAAAAGAACTCAACAAATATAGTTTTGCAACAGAGAAAATTTAAATTCATCGGACCAGATTTAAACAAAAAAAGTGAAAAGAGTGAAAGAAAACATAACAGTAAAAGTAGACTAATGAACTCAAACAGATTTAAAGTTGACTAATGAACTCAGAAATTTCAACAGGAAACATAACAATTACCAACATAACCAACAGATGTATAAACAAAAAAAGAGTGAAATATATACCCTCAAAAGTAAACTAACTTCCATGCTAATAGAATTTGGAAAAGGGAAAATCATATGGTTTTATAGGTCTAAATAGCAAATACCATTTTTGAAGGTAGAATGGAAAAGAAAGTTGGTAAATGCAGAGAAGCCCAAATAATATTGCATTTCCATAATACCAGAATACCTTGCAGTCTGTAAACTCAACTTGCATATTTGTGCGATCTGTGACAAAATATGGAGAGAGATAGCCACGGTCGAATTGCATCCCTTCAACTATCTCAAGATTGTTCTCGGTCAATCTCCCATTTTCAATTCGAATGAATCCATTTCTACCTACTCTATTAAAAGCTTCAGCAATCATTCTTCCTATCTCCTGATCATTTCCCGCACTGACAGTTGCAACCGATTCAATTTCGTTGTCTAATATCTGACACATAAAAAGTAGTCCCTTGATTAGGCACCAAAGCAGCCAAGTTCAATAAAAGTTTCTATGTATATGCTTATAGGTGAGGCTCAAACTATTGTAGGATTTCATGAAAGCCCCTACAAGCAATCAAAATGTCAAATTTGTAGTAAACGCCAAAAACATCACCAAAAATACAATAAACAGTTCATGATTGAACAAATTAAATAGAAAGATGTTGTTTAAACCTCTCTTGACATAAATCTGAGTTCAGAGACCAAAGCTTGTGCAGTCTTCTCCATACCTCGTGCAATTTTAACTGGATTCATTCCGGCTGCTAGTACCTAATTCTTGGAGATAAGCAATGAGAAATTAAACTACCAACACAACATTAACAAGCACTGGTAACCAACTAGTGCACTATGCTTAGGCTGACAGAGTAGGTGGTTCTTTATATGGCCACCTGACTTGAAAACATCTCAATTATGCACAATTACATCCTCTTGACAAGAAGGTGAGTTGCTCACAAAACTTGGTTATTGTTTAAATAGTTGACAATAGAAGTAGTACCTTCATTCCTTCTGCAATTAAACCCTGAGCAAGAATGATAGAGGTGGTGCAGCCATCACCAGCAATAGCATTTGTCTTTGCACCGGCTTGTCTGACCAACTTAACACCTAGATTCTCCATTGGATCATCCAATTCAATCTTACATGAATTTATTAATTAACAAAATGATTTAATTAGAGACAGCACCACACCCTAAAACGTTCCAAATAAAGATTATAATCATACGGGATTAAAACAAAATGGTAAAAAGCATGAAGTTGTTACCTCTCTAAGCACAGTTTCACCATCTTTGACAATCTTAGGAGGTCCATAAGGGTTTTGTAAGACCACATTTCTGCCCCTAGGCCCTAGTGTTACCCCAAGTAGCCGTGCTACAAGGTCCACTCCAACCTGCACCAAGTTCATTTAACCCAGAGTGAAACCAAACTCAATTACAATAAGAAATGAGATGGAAGGGAGAGGTCAGGTCCAGTCACACCTGGAGCTTTTTGGTGGCGGAGAGGTCGTGGTTGAAATGAAGGTCCTTGTAGATGGGTTTAGGGGGCTGCTTGGGAGGGAAGGGAAGCTGTGGAGGCATCGAGAGTGCACTTGGCGCTGGAGATGACGCCATTTTTGTTAGCCAATTTGTTTGGTGCGAGTCAGAGAGAGCGAAGATTGTGCCTTTTCTTTTCCTTCCACCTAGAATTGAATTGAAGTGTTTTGTGTTACACTTACAGGATAAGGTGCTTGCTGTTCAGTTATCGGAGTAGAAGATGCCCCAATTATAATCCGCGCCAAAATATCTCCTTCGAACGGTCGAACCTCCCCTAATTAGTTTTGTCCCGTTGCATGAAATTCCCAAGATATTTAGCAATCCAGATCTCTGGTCGTTTGCTAAAAAACGACCATTGGTCGTTTCTGAAGCTGAGCCGTCCGATCAAAAGGGACGGTCAGATCTCAATTCCGTCCCAAAAATAAAAAAAAAGAAAAATGCGTATAATACGCTTCTCATTGCAATCCGGATCCTCTCCTCCGTCTCTCTCCTTTTTCTGAACTGAAAGTCTTCATTCTCTCTCGCTTCCAGGTCAAGGACGCCATCCGCACAATCATCCAGCTGGAAGCGACAGGGTAGTCGTCGTTGATGCCGCTGGTGTCGCCTAATGGGTCGCAAGACCAACCGAGACTGAGGCGGGGAAGGAAGGTCCAGAGATGGCGCCAGGAGGCAGGATCTAGCCAGAGCCGATGTGCGGATGGCGTCCTTGACCTGGAGGCGAGAGAGAATGAAGACTTTCAGTTCAGAAAAATGAGAGAGACGGAGGAGAGGATCCGGACTGCGATGAGAAGCGTATTATACGCGTTTTTTTTTTTTTTTTTTGGGACGGAATTGAGATCTGACCGTCCCTTTTGATCGGACGGCTCAGCTTCAGAAACGACCAGTGGTCGTTTTTTAGCAAACGACCAGAGGATCCGGTCCGGATTGAGATATTTAGTATTTGCAGTATCGACAACTGATTTGTCATCCATTTCAGTTAGTTAGATCATAGATGGCATCGGGCATTATATAATTTATTTATTTTTTTTCACTGGTATCAATTTATACTTTTTTAAGAAGGTTTTACTGCAAAATTTATAAGAAAGAAAAAGGACATAGGCGTTCTGATATTTATTTTCTAATATTGTTTTTGTGGTTTGATTTAATGGGTGCGTGCCACTATTTTTAAGAAAGAAAAAGTTATTTCTAAGCACGCATTTGTATTTTTAAATCTATTTAATTCTCTTAAATATAAAATTTATATTATAAATGTATGTTCTTCATTATTTCTAGGGAATATATATTGAGAGTGTTTTGCAAAGTGGGAGTGTATATTCTCTCAAATAATGAAGAATATACATTTATAATATGATGAAACGTCATGGCACGTCCCAGTTTGCAAAACACTCCCATTTTTTTTAAGTGAAAAACCATGGTATCCTTAAAGTATATTTTATTCTTAAATGAAACGTAGGGTATTATAGTTTTTTCACGTGAATTAATCCTCATATTATAAAGGGTATTTTATTCTTCATGGTACCCATTTTCCTATGATCAATAACATCTTTTTTTCTATGGAAATTAATTTCGGCCGATGGATGATCAATCAACGGTGAGGTCCTTCATTAAATAACGTCTTCTCTCATTCCCTGAGGAGTGTGGACTGACTGTGGTCAACAATCAGCATCACATGTTCAGATTATTTGTGATAAAATTGTATGGCTCAAAATGTGTCGACCCGTTATATGATGTGTGGGACTATCCTGCTTTACCTAACGTACCAAGACTTCATGGGATAAGCCACGGTACCTGTTAACCCATGCGGGAGGACCCCAGAGCGAATATTCATTTGGGAATAAAAAAAATGCGTTCGATCAGACTGAGCATGGTGTATCCGTGTACCGTGTATGGAATTCAACGAGGGTGGATGAACCACTGTAACCTGTGTTTGACTGTTTGTGTGTGTTATAGGGTTCTCCAAAATGACACGACACGAGTATAGAATTGGCACGACACGATCGTTGGCAATCTTGAAAAATTAACACGATTTGACACGACACGACTAACACGCAACACGACACGAACACGAACTAACACGACACGACAACACGAATTTAATTTTTAACATTACCAAAAATAGCATTATAAACATACTTTTTCTTTTAAATTGTTTTCCTAAAAAATATTTAAATTAATTTTATATTAAAATTCAAATTATAACCTTACTTTCTTTTTTAACGTCTATTTACTTTTTTAAAATATTTTATTTTTTTAATCTGTTCAAATAATAAAGAAATGAGTTAGAAAAAAAATAAAATCATCAATTAATCTTTTAACAAAAATATTAGGACAATTTTGTACTGATATATATACTGAATTTTTAGAATAGTCAAATAAACTACAGTAATATTTTTTTCTTCATTTTAATATTTTAATAGTTTTTAATAAATTATTATAAAAATAAAGAAAAGTTTCTGATACGATTTGACACAATTAACACGACGTGTCAATACGACACGACACGATCGTGCTAGTCGTGTCGTGTCAGAATGTGCGTCGTGTTGTCTTTTTTCACCACTCAGCACGACACGACACGACACGATTAAAAAAATAGTCCGTGTCAACACGACACGACACGAGACTCTAACACGATCGTGTTTGACACAACACGACACGACACGCACGATTGGAGAACACTAGTGTGTTATTACTGACTTTGCAATATACTCAGATTTCCTCTTTTGGTCCACCAATATAAGTAATGCTCCTGTTGTTCGCATGCTAATGGGAACTCTACCGAATAGGGTGCGTTTCAGTACTAACCCAAAATTAGTACAACTAACCTCAACTCACCAAATGGATTGAGGTTAGTTAAAATTAGCACTAACTTTGTTCTAACTGCTAACCCTCTAACTCTCCCCATAGATATGTTAGTGATTTTTGTTGGAGTTATGTCCTAGAAGTCAATAGTTTAATGACTTATTTTAGTTTATGTTATTGATGATATTTGATCATTTGTTCCTAAGATTTATTATTGACAGATCATTCAGGTTGAGGATCTGAATTGTGGATCTCTGTGTTTCATTTTTAATTAAATGACAATAATAAATCAAAATCGTCCGTAATCTTGATAATTAACAAGAAATATTAATTATCATAAAAGATTTGTATGTAAGTTAAGTGATGATTAAGTTCTATAAATCATAGGTAAGGAGTTACCAACTTAATTGCATATGTGTATATTACTGGAACATAACACATGACTTGACCCAATGAAATAAATATATGGATTGTGTTATGTGTCATTATTTATTTCATACGTTGTTTGATTCTGAGTTTGAGATGGTTCAACTTTTCCATATGAGAATAGATTCAATGAATATCGTCTAACGTTGATTCTTGATAAGGACTGCTATACGGATTTTATTTATGTTATCTTGAATTGTACAGGAAAAAAATATTCATCAAGACAACCGTATATCTCTCGTTAGTATACTTAGTGAGTGATGATATCTATTGGGCCCCTTGATGGAGTTGGATAGTATGCATGCAAATTAAACGATCAACTCTAGATCAAGAAATGTATAATCTGCAAGAATGACACATTCTTATCTTGGATTATACATTGATATTATGTGACATGAGAATCAAAACAAGAAAATTTTCTATTTTTTCTGCAGGATTGAAATATTATAAAACTATAATATTTATTTATGTTAATTGAGAATCACAATGTGTTGCTAGATACCACTTGTGATTATTGAAAATAAACAGTAATTTATTTCTATGGTCAATATGACATAAATCCTCCAAGGATCACACAGTATAAAGCTCTTAATCAGCACTGCATTAAGTTTAGTTTATTGTATTGGAGAATACATATATGATATGTTGAATGATTAATTGTAAATATCGTTATAATTAATTATTCAAAAACGGATTTTCAATATGCATATGAGTAAAAACATATTTTCCTTAGCAAAGCATAAAACCATATAGAATCACAGGCATTCATGCACAATTTAGTAATCACTTAAACTTTAACAAAAATCCAACGTAAATCCGCACCTGAATAGCGAGCTTAATCGTAGTTCCTCGATACCCTATGATAATTCATGTGCTTGACGATCATCTTATCCGGATTCTCCTGCTTGACGGTCTTTTAGACTTGGTAGTCTTGTGTTAAGTGATTCTAGATTTATTCCCTAATAAAAACAGGTGACTGCCTTACTAACCGTTTAGCAGCTACGTAGAATACTTAGAGTAACCCTAAAAATCTATTCCTAGACGGTTCTTGGATTACCATATTGACGGTATAGTTTAACTAGACTGATTGGGATTTGGATGATTAAGTTCAGATTCTTTATTAAGGGAATTCTATTTTGAAATATATTATTATATAATTAAATCTAGCTTGTCATTGACTGCTTTTATTTTTCTTATTAGATTAACGTTACAAAATTTACCCATCTCGTGGAATTGAAACACTTTATGTATTTTATTTTAATTTGGGTTAAGATAGTCTTAATTAATATTGTAGCATGTGTTTATACGATTTATTATTGGACAATTTCGTCGTTCCCCAAAAACCAATAATTTAATTAAAGAAATTCCTACTTGGTAGATTAACTTTTCTTCAACCAAGTTAACTATTATCATTATTATTGTTGTTGTTGTTGTTATTATTATAGAATATGATAATTAAAACTTACAACATTACTCAATTTCGATATTATTTTTTTCTTAGTCTCAAGAGTTTTTTTGTAATTTTAATTTAGCTAAGCCAGCCATTAAGCGATCAGTAACACTATTATATCATTGACTAAATTCTAGTTTTACTTTCATGAGTGGCAATGATTAATTTCAGTCTTTTAGCCGTCAAATAATTAAAGGCATATTTAATTTGACTAAGTCCTTTTTACACACATCTAATTTTATTCGATATAAAGGCCGACTATTACTTATATTAAGCTAGGAAATGATACCGTCAAATAATTACTTAAGCTAAACATTATCTCAATAAATTATTGATAGCCTATTTTGGTTAGTTATGCGAGTCCATTATAAATTTACTGTTTGATGATTCATATTCTAATTCTATTTTATTGATGTGCCAACTATTGGTCTTTGCTCGATCAACCAAAAAAATGAAGGTGACCGAGTACTTGATGTTACCAATAGATAAATCATAAAAGCAAAGTTAATTCTAGTTACGTTCACAATTTAGTTTCAGTCATTGTTTTATTTCAAAATCTTATAATTAAATTCAATTCTAATATACACCAACGGAAAGACTATAGAAGGGTACACACGGGCAATGTATAGGAGCGATCAAGGCACAACCAATAAGCACTTACTCAAACAGAGAGAAGAAAACTGAAAGAGTACACGACTAATTCCAGTAAGTAGCTAACACAGCATGGTACGGGTTCAGGTTTACACCCCATAAATGAACGATTCAGTAACAATTTTAGATCCGAAACCCACTAAAGAAATCAAGGTATTCACTTCAGTCCCATGAACTTTTGCTGGTAGTTTACACAACTCCTTACCTTTACAAATCAGCCCCTAAAGTTTATTGAACAGCCCCTAGAAAATTACAGATCAGTCCCTTGGCCATACAAATCAGTCCCTGGACCCAAAGTTCCCATACCAGTGCCTAACTTTCCTATCGTACCAACTGGTACAGAGCTCGTACGATCTTCCCACGTTCACATGTGGACCAACACAGATACTAGAACGATTTTAAAATACACAAATGAATTGGGTACCAACTTATCACATTAATTCGGATCAACACAGAGAAAGAAGTCGGAAATTGAGAAAATACCTCAAATAATAGGTATGGCAGCAAATCGAGACCACTCTTGATTTCGTTGCCCTTTTCTCAACCTTCCCTGCCTTACGTCTCTTTACTAAACACCATTAATTTAACTCAATTTAGAGAAAAGTAGAAACTTATGAAATAATCCAAAAAAGGAAGAACACAAAGAAGGGTACATATTTATAGGCGAGATAACCACAGAGATTGATCAACGTGGCACATACTCATCGCCCAAAATCGATACACGTGGTCAGGAGATAAGTTTGGAGGAGTGGGTCCCTTTGTCAGGTTGGCTACAAGAGATAAGGAGAATCCTCAAGAGGAAATCGTACGATCTCAATCAAACGGAGGGGTTTCTTCTTAACAAGCTCGGTCCAATCAGAGAGAAGGGAAACGGATGAGGTCGGGAAAAGAGATAAGAACGAAGGAAGCTTAGGAAGAAGATGAACTTCAGATCGGACGGTCCAAGTCAAAGAGACATCTAAAAAGATTAATTTAGAGACTAGGACTGAGGAAACTTATTATTTCATGTAATAAAAATTTAGAGCTCAAAGTCTTCAATTTATTTTGGTTAATTTCGTAAGATTTTAGGCACTTAATTTGTTCGTATCCTTGGTTTAGGATTTCAATTGCAATTAACAAGATTTTCGCTTTAATTTATATTTAGCAAATGACAAAATTCATTAATTTTTATATGACAAGATTTTATTGCTAATTTCCTACAACGATTCAAATTATTTATTTTGGTCGTTAATGAAAATTCATAGTGTTACATAATTGTAATAATTAATAATAATAATAATAATAAATAAAATAATAATTTTTATAATTAAATAATTGTAATTGATAATAATTAATCATAATTAATAATTAGTAATTGAGAATGACTAATAATAATTAATATTAATTAATAACTAATTGTAATAATTGTAATAAATAATAATTAATAATATTTATTGTACTGATAATTATATAAATTTAAATAATCCTTATTATAAAAATTATAATAATAATTAATAAGTAATTATGGTTTATTTTTATAATTAATCATTAATAAAAATATTTTATTAAAATTAATTATTATTAATAACTATTAATTAATAATAATTATAACACTAATGGTTAGTAACTTTAAAGTACTAATCTTAAGGTACCACAACAAACAAAAATTATTATTAAGGTTAGTGAATGTTGTTTTCCGCGGTATGTTGAGGTTAGTATTTTAAGGTTAGTAACTATTAGTGGTGTAATTATTATTAACTATTATTAATTAGTAGTTATTAATAACTATTAATTTTATTAAAAATTATTATTATTAATTATTAACCATTAATTATAAAAATAAACCATTATTAATTATTATAATAACTATTATTAAATATCTTTATTATTATAATTTTACATTAAGGATTATTTAAATTTATACAATTATTATTAATTATTAATTATTATTACTATAACTATTATCAATTATTAATTATTATAAATATTACCATAATTATTAATATTATTTTTTTTTGAAGTTTTAATTACTTTCATTATTATATTAGTTGTTAACTATTATTAATCCTCATTAATTATTAATAAATAATTAATATTATAATAACTATTATTAATTATTATAAATATTACCCTAATTATTAATTAATTATTAATTATTATTATTATTACTTATTTTGAATTATTAATTATTAATTACTTTAATTATTATTATATTAACCATTATTAATTATTAATTACTAATTATTATTAATTATTAGTTACTAATTATTATTAATCATCATTAATTATTAATTAGTATTTATCATTAATTATTAATTATTAATTAATATTAATTATTATTAACTAATAATAATTATTAGTGCTTATATTAAGGATTATTTAAATGTATATAATCCTTATTAAAAAAATTAAAAGAACAACTTTAACATTTTCTCTCTCCACGTGAATGCAAGGGGAAATGCCCACTCACCATTTTGCATGGTTAGTAGGGTAGTGAAAAGTTAGCACCTAACCTAACTAACCTTGATTCATTTGGCATCTAAAATTGGTAAAGTTGGCAAGGTTAGTTTGCTACCCTTAGGGCCTGCTCCAAAAGGATTTAACGGAAGCTAAGGAAAGGTAGAAGAACCGAGATACCCTGCTCCAATGGCTGCAGCTGGATGAACCGACGGAAACTCAACTAAACCACAACCCCTGAACAGCCAATTGACGGAGAAGACCTGTTACCCCCAAAATCGGGGAGTAACGAAGAACCACATGAGAACCAAACTTTTTGCCTAAATTGCCCTTGCGATTTTCTTTCTCTGGCATCGAACCCCACCAAATTCATCGTTCCCTCGCAAAATTTGGTGAACTGTTGATATTCCCTCGCAAATTTTGTGTTATCCCGCCAAATCTGTAACTTTTTGAGGTAAAATATCTCTTTGTATATAAAGCATATTGATCGAGGTGTAAACCTAGGTCAAACAAATTAACATTTTACTCGACTAGTCGTTTGTAGTAAAGTAAAGGTGTCGATCATACAGAGATGGATATGAATACTATTCCTATTGGTTCGCTAAATCTAGACAATAAAATTTTAGAAAAGTTCTGGTATCTCAATTCGAATAAATGAAGGAAGAATAAAGAATGCAATTGCTAATAAGAAAATAATGCTAAACAATTCAAATAAATATTTTTTGGGGTTTTCAACAGTTTAATATATTATGAGAAATGTGCCTTAAGGTTCGATTTCACTTAGGATTGGTCACAGGGTTGCGAAACATAGCGCTGTCGCGTTTCTGTTCCACCAATTCGGTCCGAATTCCACTGTGTAAATGTCGTAATCTACTCATTTGTTGATCTGTTCAAGCCAAAGGTCCATCCAGCCATACCTAAACTCCCTAACCCTCTGCTTTCGCCTATTGGGTACGGTATTTGGTATAAGAACTAGTGTTAACCTTCATCGAATACATTGTACCTCAACTTTTGTTTGTCAGTGGACTTATTCGAGTTTAATAATTGGTTTTCTACGAGATATCTAACTTAGACCGTCGCCTAATTAGAAGTGTTTACTTTTGGTTACTAATTGGTCGACTTTCGTCCTTGACCTACCTCGAATACTTGTGCAAAACTTGGTTATTATTTGGGATTGTAGTCCTAACAAATGCGGCCGAACAAGTGTCAAGCAATACAAACAATAATCAATTCAAAAACACAAGTAATCCATTAAAAGTTCCAAGAAGTAATTGGCTTCATCCATCAACCAAATGAGTAAATCAAGCAAACCAATTTCTAGGCTACATCTATCCGTAAAGCAACAAGTCTTTAGCCTAGCATACTACCACAAATAATGCAAATAACAGTAGATAATTCATAATAAGACATAATAACAGAATTTAGAAAAAAGTATGAGAGATACAACAAATATCCCAAATCTCAAGTTATAAACCGCTGCCGTCGCGCTAGAAATCACCTCAAGACCTTCGGAACTCGTTGTACCAGCAAGAGTAGTACCGAATCTCCCTTCTTCCCCTGCTCAAACCACCCAAGAAAAGAGAAAACTCAGATCTGGAGCTGCTGGAGAGAGAAAAAGAAAAGTGGAATGAAAGATGGCCCTCTCCAAAGATGGAAGGCGCCTAATATGCTCCTGCCTAGCTCCTGGACAGCTGGTGCACGTTTTTCCATCATCCAAGCCGAATTTGAGGCCTTTCCATAGGAGAAAACGCCTCCAGAACACAAAAAAAACCTTCCCTGTTAAGGAATTCGGACCGAATTGAGAGGAATTCAGACCGAATTGAAGTCACTGGATTTATCTCGGACAGGAATTTGGTCCGAATTGAGAGGAATTCGGACCGAATTGAAGAGGCCGGCTGGGCTCGTGTCTGGGCAGTGCATTGGGTCGAGTCGGGACTTGATCTTAGGCTAGGAATGAGTCGTCTAGCCAACTATTCTGCTGTTTCCTTGCTGTTTCTTTCGAGTTCCTGTAAGGATAAAACAAAAACGCAACGGCAGTGCCAAATCTGACGAACAAAAATAAAAACAAGAAAAAAATAGTAGTTTTAGTCACAATTTCGATGTAAAATCTGGTCAAAATATCGATATAAATATGAGATATCACATATACTCAGAATCTCCTTTCGTCCAACAAAAGAAAGAAGCTAGAGGTTGTGCGCAGAAGTTTTGACATTCCCTTTTCAAGGTATTGATTTTTCTGTAAGAATTTCTTTTCTCCTTTATCAATATTCTGAAGCTCATTTATTTAGCTTGTTACCTTCGTGCCTTTTTCTATTAACAATATCCAGTATAGATGTACAATACTGAAGCTTGTTACCTTCGTGCCTTTTCCAATTTACTGGTTTTAGTTACTGAGTTTTGAATTTACTTACCAGTTCTTTAGCTTTTAGGTTGTTTGTGCTTTCATTTACTGACTATAGGTAGATACAGTTTATTTTCTCCATTTGATTTTGTATGCAATTTTTGGATTAATGAAGGCTTGCCCACGGGTATGTTAAATATACCATTTGACTATATCTAGTATAGATGTGTATATAGGCAGAAAGGATATGTAAGAAATGAAGTTGTTAAATATACCAGTAACTGACCCACTGTAGATACGTATATAGGCATTGCTTTAGAGAAATAAATGCATGTATTTCTTACATCTTATATAGGCATAAAGAGGGAGTTAAATATACCAGTAAGTAATCCTAATTACATCATTTTTCTGAAACTCACAAATTAATTAAAATTTGTGTAGATGACTAACCAAGATAATGAAAGAAGGAAGTTGGTTTTATTGGTGAAGCACTTACATAATTTGGCTTTTGCTTACCTTACTGGATTCATATATCAGATAGCATTAAATAAAATAGAAAATAGTACAACTCAAGTGTCTGATGAAGAAGAAGATGGTGATAACGATAATGATGATGAAGAAGAAAATGAGCAAACAATTCAAATTGCACGAGATACACTACTATCAATGATATCTCTTATTTTTATACTCATTTTGACCATGCTTAGCATCAAAATTACACTCAAACCAATGCAATTATTTCATAATTAACTGTGATTTCCAGGATATTGGTACTGCCGCCGCTTCTTATTTATTTTGTAGAATTTTCATGGAAATTGAAGACGAGACACGACAAGCAAGAAGGATTTGAGCTTAGCCCATAGCTAGACGACTCATTCCTGGCTCACAGACGCATGAAATAGACCCGGGAAGATCCACAAGCATCAAGGCAGATCAAATTCCTCACGAAGGCCCAAGTTTCAGCCCATATCTCGAGACCAGAGCGACATTTCGGTCCGAAATCCACAGATTTTGGTCCGAAATTTATATATGGAAGGTGAAATTTGGTAATTCGGCAAGAAAGGAAAGGCTCTCTCTTACCCTAGCCGCCTCCTGGACTTTCCCTGGGTATTTCTAGGCACGAATTTCGGCCAGAGAGGCATCCTACTTTCTCCCACATACTTTCCCACCTCTTGCACAAGTGTTTTTGGCTATTTCCACGCGAACCACCACGAAGGCAGTAGCTTTGGGTGCGACGGCACCAAGGCAAGCAGCTCTCCATCGATTTGCTACCCTAGAAGAAGAAATGAAGCTAAAGAACAATTCGGTTTATTCTTACATGCTTTTATCTTTGAATTCCATGGGCTTGTATCTTACTTTTTACATAATATTTTTTTGTTGTCTCATAAATATGTTAGGCTAAATTTCATTATGTCTTAGGATTAGGTAGTAATTTAATTTGGTATTTGTGATGACTTGATACGATTAGGTATTTTCTATGTGATTTTGATGTGTTGAGAATTATTATTTATGCTTAGTTAAATTATTTGTTTGCTTGATGTTTACCTATGGATGAATCGCGACGTCTTTAGGGCATTAAACAAGACTAAACACATAATTTATTAAGTAATTGAGGTAAGCCAAACACTCGAAAGAGAAGGTTAACTTACGACCGATAGGTGTAGTTTCTAAATGATCCGAAAGGACTTAGATACCTCTAGAAATCCAACACAAAGAACTTAATTGACTAAACTCTGACATGAAAGTTTAGGACTAGTCAATTACGTGGTAAAAATCGAGTTCCAAATCAAGTCTAAAACCAAAATTGCAACGGCTGAGGTTAGGACTTAGGTCTGGTCGATAAGTAACCTTCACACAACCTTATCTAAAAATATCAAGTCAAAACAGAGAATCTGGAGTGAATTTCGGTACGATGATCTATAAATTTCGGTCCGAAATCCTGTCTGTTTCGTGCGAAAGCACCTGACAACAACGCTCCAGAGCCAAATTAAATGAACCCGAAATCTTAGGACATTTTCTTGCATCTGTTTGAATCCAGAAAACATAAAAAATCAACCCAAAAAAATATTTTGTAATTTATCTCTTCAATTTTAATTGCTATTTAATATTGTCTTTTTAATTCAAAACCTCCATAAAAATTATCTTGTCTAGCTTTTAAGAACGATTAAGTCCGGTAATCATTTTTACCGTCCCTTGGGTTCGACCCTTAGCTTTACTCCAACGACTAGTAGGGTAGAAACGAGGTATAAATTCATTTGGTACCTAGGTTCTGAAACCTCTATCAATCAAATCTTGTTAAGAGTGAGAAATGCCGAGACATAATTAGAATGGATCCTAGAGCATTTTTCATACTATGTCGTAAATTAGAAGCTCAAGGTGGTCTTAAAGCTACCCGACAACTTACTGTCCAAGAACAAGTTGCTAGGTTTCTCTACATACTAGGACATAACACCAAACATCGTGTGATGAGCTTCTTTTTTCCATCGAGGAAGATCCACGATAAGTCGTGACTTTCATAGAGTAATCAATGCCTTGATAGAATTAGAGGCTACACATTTCAAGCAACCAGATGGATCAACAACTCCATCAGAAATTACCAACAACAGTAGATTCTTTCCTTATTTCAAGGTATACCACTTTATGTACATACAAATCCAATTAAAATCAGAACCTTACTTAATAGTGTCAAAATAAAATTCTGAACCATGATTTCTCATAATAGGATTGTGTCGGTGCAATAAATGGCACGCATTTTAGGATAAAAGTCAATTCTAAGGAGGCTCCTAAATACCGTGGTAGAAAAGATATCCCAACTATGAATGTGCTGGCTGCATGTACCCCTAATCTAAAGTTTACATATGTGTTAGTAGGGTGGGCCGGTACAGCATCTGATTCGAAAATTATGAAGAATACACTAAGAACAAGAAATCCTCTAATAGTTCCAGAAGGTAAATACAAATAAAAAAGATTATGCAAAATATACATAAAATTCATACTATATAAATTATATAACTGATACAGATCCATGCTGGAATAAGGTATGGAATTACTATTAGTAAAAGGATATTTTTGAAAAGGGCATAAGCTGGAATTGTATGGATATCCTTCATGAGTAGTAAATGAGCTTAGTCCTGAAGTTCATATGATAGTTGATTGCTTGAAGCCACTAATCGTACAAGAGAGCCACATTTGTAAAAATTGTTTGGATACAAATTAAATTTACTGGCAATGTAATGGTAAAGAAAAAAAAAACAAACCAGTCCCATTTAAATCAAATGCAACGGAACAAACCAAATGCAGCCTATTTGTCAGGGAGACCAAACCAGATTAATCCCAATTTATATTGGTCAAAAGCGATGAAGGTCTATAGTATTTTTTTCCTTATTAACTTTTTATGTGGCGATATTGTCAGGGAGACAAAACCAGATTAATTTTTTTTTCCCTTAACATATTAGACATTTATCTGGACTGTCCATTTATCTGGAACAATCTGTACTCATTTATAATTTGACTGCTATGTTCATAGTCTCATCCAAAAGCTAAAGTATGGATGACCAAACCCGCACGTAATTACAAGACACTAGAAGATTTATTTGGTGATGATCGTGCTATTGAAGAAGATGTTGAAATTGCAGCTGAAATCAGAGAGAGAAATGCTCGTTTGAATGATATAGAAAGTGGATTACAAGTAGATGAGACTATTGATGAAATTGACTTTCTAGTTTCACAAAATCAAGCAACTATAGGAAGATATGATGTGGATCCTTGTGTGGACTTTTTCGTCATCCCTCGAAGAATGAAAGGGTTTCCTCGAGAAATTGGAATAAGTCTTAGATTCACCCCCCTTAAGGTTCGATCTCTGCGCCGAGTATCTCTTGACAACAAGAGAACCTGAACAAGAGTCGCTTCTTACGAGGGTTTATTAATTTCGCGGGTCCTTTCTTTCCAGCAGGCGCAAGCCCCTACTGTTAATTACCCCGTAGTTGCCTACGGGAACCTCTGATTAAGGGATCTAAAGAATTATATGCAATAGGCTAGGAAAATCGTCTCTAAAATGATTTTTGTGTTTAGATGGGGCCTCTATTATTTTTAGTTTAAATCGGACTTAATTGATGGTACCAAACCTAATTGACGGGACCTAATTGAGGACGCTTGATTAATTCTAGATTTTCGTTTGGAACAGATTTGGTTTCTTATGTCGGAGTGTGGTTTTCAGTCCTGAGGCTATTTTGGGCCTTTTTAGGATTTGGATTTTGATTTTATCAAGGCTATTTTGGGCCATTTGGTTTGGGTCGTTTAAGGCTATTTTGGGCCTTTGTGAAATTTGAAATTGATTTTGGTTTCGTATGGCTATTTTGGGCCTTTTTGGATTTGATTTGAGTTTGGGTTGTTTAAGGCTAGTTCGGGCCTTTGTAGAATATGGATTTGATTTGGGTTTCATAAGGCTATTTTGGGCCTTTATAGGATTTGATTTGAGTTTGGGTTGTTTAAGGCTATTTTGGGCCTTTGTAGAATATGGATTTGATTTGGGTTTCATAAGGCTATTTTGGGCCTTTATAGGATTTGATTTGAGTTTCTCGGGACTATTTTGGGTCACTTGTGAGAAAAAGTTTCCGGGACTATTTTGGGTCGCTTGTGGAAACAGAATTTTGGTTTCTCGGGGCTATTTTGGGCCACTTGTGAAATCTTGAGTTTTGACAATCCTTGGGATTATTTTGGGTCGCTTGTAAGGATTGATTTCCGGGACTATTTTGGGTCACTTATGGAAACAAAGTTTTGAGTTCTCGAGACTATTTTGGATTACTTGTGAGAATAAGGATTTGAGTTTCGGGGTTTTCGGCTTTTGAATTTGGATTTCAAAGTTTTTGTCTTTTGGGTTTGAGTTTCATGGTTTCTGAATTTTGAGTTTTAGGGTTTCTGGCTTTTGGACTCGCTTAAAGTTGATCTTGATCTGCTGAAGAGCTTTCTTTTCTCTAGTGAAGAGGTTTCGGCTTTGGCTTTGGGATTCGTGTTTTGACTTTTAATTTTCTGAAATTTCTCTTTGGGTTTTACAGTTTTCACCGTTTGATTTTATTTCTATTTTTAATTCTAGACTTTTAGAATTTCTTTCTATATTTTTAAATATATTTATTTTTGAAAATATTTGACATTTGACATATTTCTTTTTGAAATTACTTATATTTTGTGATTATCTAACTTTTATGCTTGAAAATTTATTAATAAATTTTGACTTCATTTTAGAATTTTACAAAATTTGTTTAATAAATTTTAGAGATTTGATATTTTTGTTTAATATTGGAAATGCTTCAAAAATACAAAAGACCATTAATTTATCAAAATATCAGTGAGTTTAGTTGTTTGAATTTTTTTATAATTTTATAGATATTTTATTTTAATTTATCTGAATTTCTCATTATTATTTTAGAATTTTATGAAATTCATTTAATTTTTGAAAATACTTCAAAATAGAAAAGACCAATAAATTGACAGATTTTAATATCAAAATATTAGTGAATTTGGTTTATTTAGATTTTTAGAAATTTTTGGATATTTTATTTGAATTTTTCTGAGTTTTCTACTATTTTTAATGAATTTTTGAAGTTTTCTGATTATTTGTAATTTTCTGATTGGTCCACGTCAGCAGAAGAGCTGAAATGGCAGCTGACGAAGCTTGCTGACGTGTCGAGGCGCGAAATGAAGTTTGAACGAGCGCTGACCCCCCTTGATTGGCTTGTGTAACGGGTTGTTTTCGCGTTAGTGACTCACTACACGAGGAGTCGACCACAGAGGATGACACGACCCGCGGGTTTAGACCCGTCTCCTTCGACAGGAAATGGTTTTTTGCAGAAAAGCCCTCGGTTCTTCTCCGGCGGAATTACGGTGACTCCGGCCACCACTTCAGTCGAGGCTAGGTTCTATGGAATCACGAGATTGAGGAGAACATATTTATGCAATCAATTGGAGCTGTGGAGGCTTGAACTTCCTTGCAACACCTGAGGATCTCCGGGCCGCCATTAATGGCATTTAGAACTTCCCAGCCATCGTTTTCTGCCAGCTACAGGTTGTACGCACTTATGGAGATGCCGTGAGGACTACAGTGTGTTCAAATTTCCATGGGGAGACTTGGAAGAAGGTTCTTTTCACTGAGGCAATTCGGCTTGAGTTTGAGCCGAAATGAAGCTCTGCTGTGGGGCCCACACGACCATCTTCTCATGCCAGAAACTATTTGAATGGATTCAGGAGGTCAAATATACCATGTCCATGTATTTATTTCAACTTGAATCGCCATGGTTGGGTTCGAGAGGCACTAGGGCAGAAGAGGCACTTTTTAAACATTTTCATTCAATTTGAATTTTGCATGTGAGTTGATTTGCAGCAACAAGGTTTGATTTGATGCCTAATTTAGGTCAATTTGAGTTTGCTTTGTGTGTCCAAACTTGTATCAGATGCAAGAGCAAGTCAATTGACATTTAGTATAACTTGCAATTTTCAGATTTAAACAATTTAGCCACTGTTTTGATGTGATTTCTGTTTGAGTTACCCAAAATGCAGGGAAATCACTTGCAGGGGGTTATAAGGCATCATGAGAAGTGTTCTTCAGCAGTTTAAAATCCTTTTGAAAAGTACTAATGTCTTTATGTAATTTTCTGTCCCCTTTGAAAATATATCATAAAACACTTATATATTTATTCAAAAATTCTAGGAATCTGTAGAAACAACCTTTAACATGTTTATGAATTTCTTGCGTAAACCTTTTTTTAGAAAAAACTCAAGATTTCTTTGAAACTGACAATTTATTTAGAAAATACCCCTGCTGCCTTTATTATTATGTATAAAATCATGTAAAATTCCCAAAATGGAAAATATCACTCCCTGCTGTTTAATAAGTCTTGTACCTGCTGTCCATGCATATTTTCATGTTTTTATGCAAATAAAACCTCAACTTCTGCCTATTTTTCCTTGCTGGCCAGATCTGGGCATATATGCATTTTTTTTTATTTTATGAAAATGTAAGGTTGGCTTAGAGAATGCAGAGTTCATACTACATTATATCTCTAACTCTTGAATTTTGGATAATTTCATAAATAAGGGGCTGGTTAGGATTGGTATACCATTTATTCATCATTTTTTTTTTACTATGTTTTTTTTTTTTTGCTTTGCCCATCCTTTGAGCATGGCTAGGCCAGAGCTAGGCTCTGGACCTGTGCCAAGTCAAGCTAAGACTGCCATGAGAGACTTAAGCTAAGCTAAAGACCTCCACATGACAGCCATGGTGTGTTCCTTTTTATTGAACAAGGTGACATCCCATGAAGCTAGGAGCTAGGCTCCAGACCTTCATGAGATATCCTAGAACCATCCCAGGGCCGTCACTGAAGCTATACTTCAGACCATGGCTCCAAGGGACTGTGATGCTATAGTTCAAACACACCATTGCTTGGTGGTTGAATTGAAGAAAGAGAGAAGACAAGATATCAAATTGGCATTTCAATTTGGTTTATTTGATCTATATACAGAAGTTTACAAACCTAAATCGCTTAATTTCACTTCTTTTCTCCTTTTCACAGATGTTTGACGAATTGCCTAATACAACTCAATACCCCTTGATGCTAATTGAGAAACTTGTAACAGTCTAAACCTAGCCCTCGCCTCCAGCCGCTCTCCCCCCTCTTTTTTTTTGCTCTAATTGTAGTTTTTATAGGCAATGGATTAGGGCAACACCTTTTAGCCGTGAGCAATCCTCCTCTCTTGATTTCAATCCAATGGATAGGAATGGGCTGCGTCTAGGGTTTAGTCTTGGTAAACCAGGGGCTAGGAAATCTGGTTTTTTGGTTTGTGGACGGAGAGAAGGCCACATCGACGAATTTCACGATTTTTACCCGACGTGCGCGGTAAAACCGAGCTTCACCTCTTCTGTTTCTTTTCTTTTCTTTTACCAACGAAGAAGAAGACCCCTTGAGGGTAAGAGCACTCGTTTCACTGTGAACCGTATACACTCTTTTAAATTTCTGAACGTGGTCCACAAAGAACGGGTGCATGCAACTTTTGAACGGAATAGTAAAAATTTTTAAAACAGCGTCCTCTTTGATTCAGCCCAGATCCCCTCCAATGGATGCACGCGCAAAGGGCTTTCGATTTTTCTGGGATTTTCCTTTAATTTCCTTTATTTAACATATATTTCCATGCTGCCAATCCTAAATAAATTATTTAGGGACCTTCCCTTGGGTATTTTTGGACAAAATTTTATGGGTAGACTCACAAAAATATAAGGAATTTAGTGGTTCAAATGGTTTTGCTAAATTCCTCACAGATTTATTATAGTAATTTTGTAGAATTTTGGGGTTTCTTTGCAAATTGTGGAGTTTCTGTTGATATTTTTGGAATTGTAAAATCATGATAATTCATCATAATTCTTAGGGGATTTTTGGGTAATTTTTGGGAATTTTTGGAGTTTGTTTTGTATTTTTCGCAATTTGAACTTGATTTTTCGCAATTTGCAATTTGAATTTTGGTTTTCGCTATTTGAATTTGGTTTTAGCAATTTGGATTTAGCAGTTTGGATTTGGTTTTCAGGGTTATATTTTTTTAGGGTCAAACAAATGCCCCCACCGAAGCATGTTGTGAGGGTCTTGGGCAGAACGACGTGCTTTGGTGGTCCCTTCTTGACCCCCTGTTCTTTGTCGTGGTTTGGTTTCTTTAACACTTGTCAATCTTGTGTTTGATTGGGCTTCCGAGCTCAAGACCTTCTTATAAACTTTTGAAGTGAGGAGTCATCTTACTCCCGCCTCGTTTCTCTTGTTTTGGAATGTGGGTATTTTGGCCCACCTTTGACTTTTTCTTTCTTTCTGTTTTTCTTCATTCAGGACTAAGGCACCCATAAGTCCGCACCACAATTTAGGTCGGGGTATTTTGGCCCACACCTATATTTCCTTGAGTTTGGATTTACACGGGCCTTGTCCCTGTTTTGATTTTCCCTTCAGAATGTCGGCCTTGAAGCATTTCAGTTCCTTCAACACTTGACTTCACTTTATATTCTTTCATGTTGTCTCTTATCCCCTTAATTTGTATCAGGTTTGGTTGATCATCGGCTCTTGTCCCAGTTTGGTTGTTTATCAGCTCTTATTGTTTCTCTGCCCCGGTGTGGGCATTTGTTCCAGTGTCATCTCTGGTGTCTTATTTAGAGTTCAAGACACAGAACTTTTATTCATCCTTTTTATCGGTGAGATGAACAGGCACCTAGTACCTTGTTCAAAGCACAAAGCACAACGCTTAGGGTAAAATTTCACCATTCCATGTATTCAGAAACCACACAGGCTTCCTCAACACTGCTATCCTTTTCTTGGTTGGTGTGATAGGTCACCGCCTTGTGTCTTAATTTACAGTTCAAGACACGGAACTTTTGTTCATCCTTTTGTTCGGTGAGATGAACAAGCACCTAGTACATTGTTTAAAGTACAAAGCACAAAACTTAGGGACGTTTCTTTCTTAAATGTAGGCCTTTTGTAAAGGAGATGTCCTATGAATGTCCAGAAGGACAAAGACATTCCTTCGAATTCAGGCCCGGCGGGACAAGGTATGGACATGGTTTTATTTCTTTTGGGTTTTATCATACTTGTTTTTTTTTTATTCGGATTTTTTTTAGGTTAAGAATTTTTTTTTTAATTTGTGTTTACCTTATTTCTTTAGGGCCTTGCAGAGGAATGTTCCATAATATTCAAAAGAACGGAACATCCTTTTCAAGCTTTAGCCCGGCGGGACGTGAGACTTGCTTTTTGGATTTCGGTTGTTTGTTGTGACTTTGGAATTTTAGGTCTTGAGGGTCTTGTTCAAGACTTTATTGGATTTTCTACATATATTATTTTTGTTTAGTAGGTTTTTGGTTGTCATGGTTTTTATTGGAGTTTTGGGTTTTATTGGTTTTTATCGTCATGGTTTTTTATTTGGAGTTTTGGGTTTTGGATTTTTCAATAAGGATTTGGTTAAGGTTTTGGAGTTTTGTTTTATTTGGAGTCATCAAAAGTTTTGTTGGTTTTATTTGGGATTTTATTAAGGGTTTTATTGGCTTGGTTTTCTATATGTTTTGGACTTAATAGGCTTAGTAGTTTTTGGCATAGTTTTTTTTTATTGAGGTTTTGGGAATTTTTAGACTTGGCTTTTTTATTTAAGAGTAGATAGACATTTTGGCTTTGGTTGTTGTTGTTTGTTTTTTTTTTTTGTTGGAAGATGTGGGTTTAGGTGTAATACTTCCTAAGGTGGCGGCCATTGATGGAAGGTATCGAAACTTCTTCTGGGGGCGACTTAAATCCCAATCCTTTTGTGCGCTTCCATTTTCCGTCTACACCCTTCACCCATCGAGATTCCTCGCTCCAAAGATCTTGGAAAACTTTAGCCTTCTGTTTAGAGATCGGGTCCAAACAATGAGTTTTTTCAAAGAGGGGTATTAACTTCTTATTGTAGTAACCCATTATTTCTATCCTTTCACATTCATTTTCTTCTTCTTTCAACCACTTCTCCCAATTGTTGGAATCGGGCACATTACCAGATGTGTCTATATTCTCCGCCTTGTAGAACAAGATTTCTTTATGAACCACCAATTTTCCTTGGACCATTTCTGTTTTAGGTGGTACATAAAAGGTTTCTAATTTTTTGACCTGGTTCACTTCTTTTGGTGTTAACTCTTTAAAGCAACCAAAGGGAATTTGTTCAATAGCCATCGAGTCTTCCTTTTCATTGAACTCCTCTTTATCTGAGCCAATATCATATACATGGATTACATTCCTTTGTTTTGGTTTTTGTTCACCGTCCTGACACAGTTTTTCTTTTTTACTTTCACTTTCATCTTCTTCATCAGATGACCTTATATAAAATGGAGTCTTCACAACACATGAAGTTTTAAGCCTTTCTTTCAATCTTATTTTCTTATCACACTCTTTCTGATTTTCTACTCTTGGCCTCAAATCTGGAGAAGTACTCCTTTGAGAGGCTGGAGTATAAAATCGATCTATTTCTTCCAATTCCACTTCATGTGCTTCATAATGTTGTGCATCTCCTTTGATGATTTTTTGCCCACCATCGTTTATGTATTTGATGCACTGGTGGAGGGTGGATGGCACAAGATGATTTTCATGTAACCATGGTCTGCCTAGCAAAGCCCTGTAGGAGGTATCGGCATCGATTACATAGAATTTAATCAAAGTTTCAAGCTCTCCAAATTTCATGGGAAGGGCAATTGCCCCCAATGCCCGCTCGGAGTTTTGGTTGAACCCATGGATAAAGACATTCTCATCTGAGAGTTGACTTCCTCCTAAAGCTAATTGTTTCAATGATTTAAGTGGCAAGATATTAATAGAAGATCCGGGGTCCACCAACATTCGATTTAACTGACTTCCATTGGTTTGGCCTGTAATGTAGAGTGGCTTGTTGTGACGAGCCGTCCCCATCATTAGGTCTGTATCTGTGAATGTGATTTGGCTTTGTGGCTCTACATATAGGGCCTCAGTCATGTGCTTTTCTGCTAAGTAAGCTTGAAATTTCTCGGGCTCTTCCAATACTTCCATCATTGTTTCTCTTAATTCCTTTGACATCATCAACGCCTCAAACACACTGATTAGTGCGGGCGTGCGCCTTAAATGAGCCAAGATATTGTATTCCCCAACAGTTTCTTTTGTTTTTTGACTTGGCCCCGCTTCATTACTTACTTCTCGGCCTTTGTTTTTTTCTCCTCCTTTTTCATTTTCTTTGGATGCTTGCCTTTCAGGGATATTTGTACCTGATCGCAAGTTCACATGGCAGTCTTTTTCTTCAAACATGCCTTTAGCAAAGAGGCCTCCATATGGTGCCTCATCTTCATCTTCAGCGTCATAATAATAGGTATCAAATTCCTCTTCTTCTTTTTCCTCTTCTTTTTCCTTCTTTATTTGTTCCATTTTTCCTTCTTCCTCTTTTGCATCTTTTTTCTCATTTTTCTCAACACTTTCCTGGTTTCCAATTTTCTTCTCACTTAATCTTGATACCTTCTGCACATAATATTTTTCTTGATCAGATTCTTCATCCACTATCACTATGACGTTGCACTCCACGTTGCGACTTGAATTGCCTCTTTGTGCTACTGCATTTGCTTTTACATGTGGAGCTGGCTCTTGTTTAAAGCTCTCAGGCAAGATCAAATCCCCTTCTTTAATCATCTTTTCTGCAATGTTCTTAAAGACATAACAATCGCTTGTGGGGTGACCCAAGACTCGATGGAAAGCACAATACTTTGGGTCATTTGTCTTGTTTTGCTCATCAGGCCTTTTACAGTATGGTAACTCTATGGCTTTTCCATTCAACAATTGTTTGAGCAACGCTGCCGTTTTCTCTTTCTTAAATGAATATGGTTTGCTCAAGCGCTCCGACAAAGTTACTTGGGGTTGGTTACTTCCATTGTTATTGTTATTGACATTCCCTTTATTGTTCTTATAGCCACCGCCTCCTTAGCTAGTTGACGTCTCGTTGGCTCCCACTATTTTAATAGGAACTTGCCCCTTAATCTTTTGTTCACCTTTGTTGTATGAGGTTTGTGTCTCTTTAGGCGGGCCGATATGCACAACTCTTGCAACCCGAGTCACTAAATCCTCATAAGTGTAGATATCGCTCCCTGAGAGCGGTCTACGGATCCAATCATCCAAATTTCTTATTAGAAACTCGACAGCCTCTCTTTCTGGCATTTGGTGAGTGCATCGTATATTCATATTTCTCCATCTGTTGATGTAGTCAAGCGGCGATTCACTCGACCTTGGTTTTTCACAAGCAACATCAGCCATAGAAATTCTTTGCATCACCATGGCGAACTTTGCTCGAAAGAGATCTTCCATTTCATCCCAAGTTTCGATTGAGTCATTCTCCAATGAAGAATACCACTCAAAAGCGGCACCTGTAAGACTCTGGGAGAACTGTTTTAGTAACAAAGCTTCATCATGGGCTGTATTGCCACATGCATTTCTGAATTGTACCAAATGTTGATCAGGCGTGATACCTTCCCTTCCTGTGCCATCAAAGAGGTTGAATTTTGGGACTTGGTATCCTGAAGGATAAGGAATCTGTTCGTACTCCCTTGGATACGGCCTTCCACATCTCTTGCGAAAATTAACCAAACGGCCCGCTCCTGATGCTTGGAGTTGTTGATTTATCATTTCTTGGATGATTTGCTTTGTTGAATCTGACTTTCTTGCCCCTGTCCGAGACCTTGCCCCAGGGATTTCATCATCGTCAGATTCGTATCTGGTCTTGCTTCTCCTTTCTTTGGAGTGTTTTCTGTGATACCTTTCTTCTTCTTCTTCTGATGATTCGTACTTATTTTTGTTCTTCTTTTCTTTAGAAGGCTTTCTCCGACTCTTCTCTTCTTCTTCATCAGAAGTCCCATACTTGCTCTTACTCTTCCTTTCTTTTGGAGCTTTCTTCTTGCTTCTTTCCTCCTCTTCATCAGAAAGCTCGTATTTGCTTTTGTTCTTTTTTTCTTTGAGAACTTTCTTCTTGTGATTGTCTTCTCCTTCTTCTTCTGAGGAAGGATATTCTCTATCAAGCTCCCCGAGTAAATTTTTCTTCTCTATAAATTTATACATTTTCTTAAGTATTTCTCTTTCTTTTTCTCTTTCGCTCATCAATTCCGACATTTTCCTTTCATTCTTTTCCAACATGCTCATTAATCGAGCATTTTCTCCTTCAACCCATCGGCTTTTATCACCACCATCTTCTTGATCAATCATTACTGGCTCATCTTCTTTTTCATTATAATGATCATTGTGACTTGAAGATGTTAGATCATGTTTATCTTTGCTATTCTTTTTGACTAAAGGAATTTCTTCATCACTAGCCATATTCACAAATGCATGCATCTCATGCTCTTCACTTATTCTAATCATGTTTACATGGGCATGCACTATCGGCTCCCTTTCTCGCCACACTAAACGCCTTCTTTTGCCTTGTGGTTCTTGGTTAGTCATCTCAATCACGAATCGAGTCCTATCTTTGGGTACCCACATCTTCTTAGCACCTTCTTCATTTTTCAAAGGTCTCAATCGTTCTTTAACCGGGGTTGTCGCTTTTTCCTTTCCTTTGTGCCCCAGTCTTTCCTTTACTGGAGTTGATTCTCTTCTTCGCCCCTTCGGCCCTAATCTCTCATGGACCGATGTTTGAGGAAAGATAAGCCTTTCCTTCACAGACTGTCTAGTTTGAGGATTTCTGCCCCGGAACTGGACCTGGTATTCTGAAGGGAATTCCTCCATTGTTTTCAGTACAGCGACTGGAGAGTTTTTTCGAATCAGTCGGAGTGGAGCAAACGGATTACTGACCGGGAGGTTGAGTCTTGTGTCTAATTCATTCTTGTAAGCCCTTTGAACTTTCCTAATAGTCCTTGTGCCTTGGGAGACCGGCATATAGACCTTCCTCACCGCCGTTTTCTTTTGAGGGGACCGGTGGTCAAACTGGCGTCTTTTGTGACTTAGGCTTGGGTGGACCCCCTTTTGAGGAATGAAAGCCCATTCTTCCTCTTTGGAATTAATCTCAACAGGAATTTCAGGGACTGGGGAGACTACCATTGGCTTATTCGGTGGTTCCTCAGTGACATTGGCAAGTTGGAAACTTCCATCATTTACTTGGACTATAGGCACATAGGAGTACCCATATGGCATGTTGCCGAGCATGAACTCGTGTTGGAAGCAGATCGGAACTGCCCCAATCGTGAACACTCCTTCGGGTTTGCTCATATCAACCGTTGTGCATGCCATTTTCTGCAAGAAAAGAGCTCCACATGTTATCGTTAGAAATATTTATTTGCAATTTCAAACAATTGAAGAAACAAAAATTTATATATATTTTTTATTATTATTATTATTTTCTTTTTCCCCTTTTTTTATTTTAACTTTTTAATATTATTTTTATTTATTATTATTTCTTTGTTTTATGTATATATATATATATATTTATCAATTTTTCTAGCCTTTACATTATAGTCTTTAGAGCCCAAAGATGAGAGGAGAAAGAGGTCCCACCGGGCGTGCCAGATAATCTGTGTGGACTTTTTCGTCATCCCTCGAAGAATGAAAGGGTTTCCTCGAGAAATTGGAATAAGTCTTAGATTCACCCCCCTTAAGGTTCGATCTCTGCGCCGAGTATCTCTTGACAACAAGAGAACCTGAACAAGAGTCGCTTCTTACGAGGGTTTATTAATTTCGCGGGTCCTTTCTTTCCAGCAGGCGCAAGCCCCTACTGTTAATTACCCCGTAGTTGCCTACGGGAACCTCTGATTAAGGGATCTAAAGAATTATATGCAATAGGCTAGGAAAATCGTCTCTAAAATGATTTTTGTGTTTAGATGGGGCCTCTATTATTTTTAGTTTAAATCGGACTTAATTGATGGTACCAAACCTAATTGACGGGACCTAATTGAGGACGCTTGATTAATTCTAGATTTTCGTTTGGAACAGATTTGGTTTCTTATGTCGGAGTGTGGTTTTCAGTCCTGAGGCTATTTTGGGCCTTTTTAGGATTTGGATTTTGATTTTATCAAGGCTATTTTGGGCCATTTGGATCTGGATTTGGTTTGGGTCGTTTAAGGCTATTTTGGGCCTTTGTGAAATTTGAAATTGATTTTGGTTTCGTATGGCTATTTTGGGCCTTTTTGGATTTGATTTGAGTTTGGGTTGTTTAAGGCTAGTTCGGGCCTTTGTAGAATATGGATTTGATTTGGGTTTCATAAGGCTATTTTGGGCCTTTATAGGATTTGATTTGAGTTTGGGTTGTTTAAGGCTATTTTGGGCCTTTGTAGAATATGGATTTGATTTGGGTTTCATAAGGCTATTTTGGGCCTTTATAGGATTTGATTTGAGTTTCTCGGGACTATTTTGGGTCACTTGTGAGAAAAAGTTTCCGGGACTATTTTGGGTCGCTTGTGGAAACAGAATTTTGGTTTCTCGGGGCTATTTTGGGCCACTTGTGAAATCTTGAGTTTTGACAATCCTTGGGATTATTTTGGGTCGCTTGTAAGGATTGATTTCCGGGACTATTTTGGGTCACTTATGGAAACAAAGTTTTGAGTTCTCGAGACTATTTTGGATTACTTGTGAGAATAAGGATTTGAGTTTCGGGGTTTTCGGCTTTTGAATTTGGATTTCAAAGTTTTTGTCTTTTGGGTTTGAGTTTCATGGTTTCTGAATTTTGAGTTTTAGGGTTTCTGGCTTTTGGACTCGCTTAAAGTTGATCTTGATCTGCTGAAGAGCTTTCTTTTCTCTAGTGAAGAGGTTTCGGCTTTGGCTTTGGGATTCGTGTTTTGACTTTTAATTTTCTGAAATTTCTCTTTGGGTTTTACAGTTTTCACCGTTTGATTTTATTTCTATTTTTAATTCTAGACTTTTAGAATTTCTTTCTATATTTTTAATTATATTTATTTTTGAAAATATTTGACATTTGACATATTTCTTTTTGAAATTACTTATATTTTGTGATTATCTAACTTTTATGCTTGAAAATTTATTAATAAATTTTGACTTCATTTTAGAATTTTACAAAATTTGTTTAATAAATTTTAGAGATTTGATATTTTTGTTTAATATTGGAAATGCTTCAAAAATACAAAAGACCATTAATTTATCAAAATATCAGTGAGTTTAGTTGTTTGAATTTTTTTATAATTTTATAGATATTTTATTTTAATTTATCTGAATTTCTCATTATTATTTTAGAATTTTATGAAATTCATTTAATTTTTGAAAATACTTCAAAATAGAAAAGACCAATAAATTGACAGATTTTAATATCAAAATATCAGTGAATTTGGTTTATTTAGATTTTTAGAAATTTTTGGATATTTTATTTGAATTTTTCTGAGTTTTCTACTATTTTTAATGAATTTTTGAAGTTTTCTGATTATTTGTAATTTTCTGATTGGTCCACGTCAGCAGAAGAGCTAAAATGGCAGCTGACGAAGCTTGCTGACGTGTCGAGGCGCGAAATGAAGTTTGAACGAGCGCTGACCCCCCTTGATTGGCTTGTGTAACGGGTTGTTTTCGCGTTAGTGACTCACTACACGAGGAGTCGACCACAGAGGATGACACGACCCGCGGGTTTAGACCCGTCTCCTTCGACAGGAAATGGTTTTTTGCAGAAAAGCCCTCGGTTCTTCTCCGGCGGAATTACGGTGACTCCGGCCACCACTTCAGTCGAGGCTAGGTTCTATGGAATCACGAGATTGAGGAGAACATATTTATGCAATCAATTGGAGCTGTGGAGGCTTGAACTTCCTTGCAACACCTGAGGATCTCCGGGCCGCCATTAATGGCATTTAGAACTTCCCAGCCATCGTTTTCTGCCAGCTACAGGTTGTACGCACTTATGGAGATGCCGTGAGGACTACAGTGTGTTCAAATTTCCATGGGGAGACTTGGAAGAAGGTTCTTTTCACTGAGGCAATTCGGCTTGAGTTTGAGCCGAAATGAAGCTCTGCTGTGGGGCCCACACGACCATCTTCTCATGCCAGAAACTATTTGAATGGATTCAGGAGGTCAAATATACCATGTCCATGTATTTATTTCAACTTGAATCGCCATGGTTGGGTTCGAGAGGCACTAGGGCAGAAGAGGCACTTTTTAAACATTTTCATTCAATTTGAATTTTGCATGTGAGTTGATTTGCAGCAACAAGGTTTGATTTGATGCCTAATTTAGGTCAATTTGAGTTTGCTTTGTGTGTCCAAACTTGTATCAGATGCAAGAGCAAGTCAATTGACATTTAGTATAACTTGCAATTTTCAGATTTAAACAATTTAGCCACTGTTTTGATGTGATTTCTGTTTGAGTTACCCAAAATGCAGGGAAATCACTTGCAGGGGGTTATAAGGCATCATGAGAAGTGTTCTTCAGCAGTTTAAAATCCTTTTGAAAAGTACTAATGTCTTTATGTAATTTTCTGTCCCCTTTGAAAATATATCATAAAACACTTATATATTTATTCAAAAATTCTAGGAATCTGTAGAAACAACCTTTAACATGTTTATGAATTTCTTGCGTAAACCTTTTTTTAGAAAAAACTCAAGATTTCTTTGAAACTGACAATTTATTTAGAAAATACCCCTGCTGCCTTTATTATTATGTATAAAATCATGTAAAATTCCCAAAATGGAAAATATCACTCCCTGCTGTTTAATAAGTCTTGTACCTGCTGTCCATGCATATTTTCATGTTTTTATGCAAATAAAACCTCAACTTCTGCCTATTTTTCCTTGCTGGCCAGATCTGGGCATATATGCATTTTTTTTTATTTTATGAAAATGTAAGGTTGGCTTAGAGAATGCAGAGTTCATACTACATTATATCTCTAACTCTTGAATTTTGGATAATTTCATAAATAAGGGGCTGGTTAGGATTGGTATACCATTTATTCATCATTTTTTTTTTACTATGTTTTTTTTTTTTGCTTTGCCCATCCTTTGAGCATGGCTAGGCCAGAGCTAGGCTCTGGACCTGTGCCAAGTCAAGCTAAGACTGCCATGAGAGACTTAAGCTAAGCTAAAGACCTCCACATGACAGCCATGGTGTGTTCCTTTTTATTGAACAAGGTGACATCCCATGAAGCTAGGAGCTAGGCTCCAGACCTTCATGAGATATCCTAGAACCATCCCAGGGCCGTCACTGAAGCTATACTTCAGACCATGGCTCCAAGGGACTGTGATGCTATAGTTCAAACACACCATTGCTTGGTGGTTGAATTGAAGAAAGAGAGAAGACAAGATATCAAATTGGCATTTCAATTTGGTTTATTTGATCTATATACAGAAGTTTACAAACCTAAATCGCTTAATTTCACTTCTTTTCTCCTTTTCACAGATGTTTGACGAATTGCCTAATACAACTCAATACCCCTTGATGCTAATTGAGAAACTTGTAACAGTCTAAACCTAGCCCTCGCCTCCAGCCGCTCTCCCCCCTCTTTTTTTTTGCTCTAATTGTAGTTTTTATAGGCAATGGATTAGGGCAACACCTTTTAGCCGTGAGCAATCCTCCTCTCTTGATTTCAATCCAATGGATAGGAATGGGCTGCGTCTAGGGTTTAGTCTTGGTAAACCAGGGGCTAGGAAATCTGGTTTTTTGGTTTGTGGACGGAGAGAAGGCCACATCGACGAATTTCACGATTTTTACCCGACGTGCGCGGTAAAACCGAGCTTCACCTCTTCTGTTTCTTTTCTTTTCTTTTACCAACGAAGAAGAAGACCCCTTGAGGGTAAGAGCACTCGTTTCACTGTGAACCGTATACACTCTTTTAAATTTCTGAACGTGGTCCACAAAGAACGGGTGCATGCAACTTTTGAACGGAATAGTAAAAATTTTTAAACCAGCGTCCTCTTTGATTCAGCCCAGATCCCCTCCAATGGATGCACGCGCAAAGGGCTTTCGATTTTTCTGGGATTTTCCTTTAATTTCCTTTATTTAACATATATTTCCATGCTGCCAATCCTAAATAAATTATTTAGGGACCTTCCCTTGGGTATTTTTGGACAAAATTTTATGGGTAGACTCACAAAAATATAAGGAATTTAGTGGTTCAAATGGTTTTGCTAAATTCCTCACAGATTTATTATAGTAATTTTGTAGAATTTTGGGGTTTCTTTGCAAATTGTGGAGTTTCTGTTGATATTTTTGGAATTGTAAAATCATGATAATTCATCATAATTCTTAGGAGATTTTTGGGTAATTTTTGGGAATTTTTGGAGTTTGTTTTGTATTTTTCGCAATTTGAACTTGATTTTTCGCAATTTGCAATTTGAATTTTGGTTTTCGCTATTTGAATTTGGTTTTAGCAATTTGGATTTAGCAGTTTGGATTTGGTTTTCAGGGTTATATTTTTTTAGGGTCAAACAATCCTGAATCGCCACTGCTTAACAAGAGTAGTGGAGAAGAAAGCACTTCAAAAAAGAAGCAAAAGATCAGAAGATCAAAGGATGTTGAAACTGCCAATTTGAATGAATCTTTTAAAATATTTGCTAATGCAATTAAGGAGTCAACTGCTGACTTGAGAAGACTTAAACAAAGGCTTCCAATTCCAGAGAGTGAGATATGAAAATATCTAGAAAACTTCAGCTTGAGGACGAAAAGATTGAAGATGCTGCATATCTATATCTTACCAAGGAACCAGCTAGGCTAGGAGCATTTATTGGGTGTCCAAGTCATAGACGTAAGACTATCCTCCTAACAATGCTGCATGATGCTGCAGTTATGTAAATACTGACTCATAGTTGTAGAAGTTTTGTCACACCCCAAACCAAGCCGTAATCTGGGGAGGACAGTCCCGCCACGCATGCACACTCTACTGTACACACGTAAGGAAAAAAAAAACAGTGTCACAGAACAAAATAATCCACAAATAGCATCACATAATAATGGAAGTATTGTTCATACACAAAAGGACTGGTTATAATATATACATAACAAAATCACCAGTTAAAAGATAAACAACACTCTAATATAATAATATAAATGACTACTCCAGCTGGGCTTGGTCTTCAAAAACAACTTCTTCCACTGTGTCTACCAAACCTGAACCTGCACCACAAGCAATTATATGGGCTGAGTACGCGAATACTCAGTGTGACAAAAGTAGCCAACAAGGTCTTGGTTAATTTCTAGTTAGAACTAAACCACTAAGTTAAACACTTTTAATTTCCTAATTGCAATTCTACGTGTATTTATGTACATGGTAGAATACTATTCTACATGCGATGACATGCCAAGAAATCTGAAAAATATCTAGAGAAGTAGAGGAGATATAATAGCATACTAATATACGGATATATAAATATAATATGATACGAGAATCAAACACCCACACTCAACGGTCCAATCATAAGTCACATAAAATATAAATCAATCTCACAAATCCCAATATGACAGAACCGTGCCTACAGAACAACCGGAGCCCGAAGCCAGCTCGTCTTGACCTTAAAGGAAGCTCCTACATCAAATCCGGGCCAAAGGAAATGAGCAGTAATACGCGGTACCCGTAAACTGACGCATGGAGAGACGAGAAGAAGTCTGGTAATAATGGCACATATCCATGGTCCAAGTCAAGTCAAACAGGAGATATAATGCTATAGTGCAACACAAATAACCATTGAGTGACTGCAGTACCGCCTGACGGTCGGTCTGCTGAGTGATCATCAGAAACGCGTTACCCGTAATCGCTATCATAAGGAGACCACCGGCAATGGCTGGGGTGCAATCTCCCGATAATGGAGACCGCAGGCAAAACGCCCTTATCTCACTCGGTCTCGCTATCCTGATCCATACTAGATGCAAGTGTTGATTTAAGCACTTTTAAGTTTATTAATCACATTATTAATATGAATGCATCTCCTATATATGCAATACTAATCTTTAATTAATGGCATGCGCTTAACTGTTTACTTAATGTCAATGACATGATATGCACACAATTAGTTAATGATTTAATTACTAAACTAAATATTAAACAAAACCTAAGGCATCCAGAAGTCATAAAAAGACTGCCACACCTGGAAAAGTCAGAGATGAAGCGACTACTCCTCCGGATGGTCGGTGAAGTCTTGACCGGCCTCTACTGCCACATGTTAATTTAAGCAAGTGTTGATCCATACTAGATGCAAGTGTTGATTTAAGCACTTTTAAGTTTATTAATCACATTATTAATATGAATGCATCTCCTATATATGCAATACTAATCTTTAATTAATGGTATGCGCTTAACTGTTTACTTAATGTCAATGACATGATATGCACACAATTAGTTAATGATTTAATTACTAAACTAAATATTAAACAAAACCTAAGGCATCCAAAAGTCATAAAAATACTGCCACACCTGGAAAAGTCAGAGATGAAGCGACTACTCCTCCGGATGGTCGGTGAAGTCCTGACCGGCCTCTACTGCCACATGTTATCAAAGTGCTCAATTTTCAATTTTAGTTACTAATTAACTTAATTATCCATCAAGCACAAAGGATCTTGCCAAGCAATCTACACACAACATGAGAGAAGGGAAGGAATCGTTTACCTCTCGCGAAATCGTATTCGCGAGGCTCGATCCATATCTCTAGGAATTGATGGCGTGCCTTCTCCACCACCACCACCGTCGAGCCGCCGGTCTCGAGTCCACCAAGGAGATTAACCACGTTTTCAAGGCATGTGCTAGTACGCCCAAGAACAAGCCTAATCCCATTAATTTTCTCTCTTCTATCTACTAATTACTTTAATTAAGTGGAGAGATGATAGCTCAACACATGAGCAAAATAAGGAGAGAGGAAGAGAGCAAGAGAAAGAGAAAATTTCAGAAATTTTCTCCTCTTGAAAATGGCGGCTAAGGAAGGAAGAAAGAGTGGAGAGAGAAAGTTAGGTGGAGGCTCTCATAAGTGGTCCTTATATAGAGCACAAAACCTAATTGATCTCTTGCATAATTACAACTATGTCACTCCTACCTACTACCATTATGGGCCGGCCATATAAATGGCCTTTATGGGCCACCTCACTTCTTTAATTTAGTCCTTAATTCATTTAATTAAGGCCTCTCATATTTGCTCTTTAATTGGACTATTCATTTACTATTAAATGATGGCCCAGTTAATTAATATAACTTTTTATATTAAAAAAATGTTGAACTAAAATTAATTATTAACTTATTAATAATTATTTTGGAATTAGTTAATGCATTAATTTATTTCTATATGATCTCCTTGACTTAATTAATTATAACGGTTCGCAATGGTATATAATTAATTAATCAACTTATCATATTTTCGCAATACACTGCTGCATATAAATAAATAATGCACTGTGTGATTAATGTCCTATTTGTGTGACCCTTTGAGGATTTATGCTACGTTGGCCATGGAATTAAATCGCTATTTAATTCCAATAATCATAAGCGGTATCTAGCAACACGTTATGATCCCCAATTCGCATAAATAATGTACTGCTACAATATCTCAATCCTGCATAAGAAATAAAAGTATCTCCTTGTCTGATTCTTATGTCACATGATATCACTGTATAATCCAAGATATGAATGTGTCATTCTTGCAGATTATACATTTCTTGATCTAGAGTTGATTGTATAAATTGGCCAAACAATCCAACTCCATCAAGGGGCCCAAACAGATATCATCACTCACTAGGTATACTAATGAGGGACATACGATTTTCTTGATGAACAATTTTTTCCCGCACAATTCAAGAGAGCATAAATAAAGTCCGTATAGCAGCCCTTATCAGGAATCAACGGTAGACGATATTTATTGAACCTATCCTCATGTGGAAAAGTTGAACCATCTCAAACTTAGAATCAAACTCATATGAAATAAACAATGACACATAACACAATCCATATGTTTATTTCATTGGGTCAAGTCCTGTACTATGTTCTAATAACATACACATATGCAATTAAGTTAGTAACTCCTTACCTATGATTTGTAGAACTTAATCATCACTTAACTTGCATACTAATTTTTTATGATAATTAATGTTCCTTGTTAATTATCAAGATTACGGACGATTTAGATTTATTACTGTCATTCTAATGAATGATCCACAGAGATCTACAATTCAGATCCTCAACCTGAATGATCTGTCAGTAATAAACTCTAGGAACAAATGATTAAATATCATCAATAACATAAACTAAGAAATTAAGTCATTAAATATTGACTTCTAGGACACAACTCCAACACCACATACTCGGGGTAGTAGTCGTCTGCAGGTCCTGAGTACTCCTGCTACTCACCTGAGCGAAAGACTAACTAATTAGAACGGCACTTACTCGAAAACACTCAACTAACGATCACTAAGTTAACCTTCTATTTGGATTAGGTTCTGGTTTACTGATAAAGGATTCTGTTTTAAAATATATTAATTTAAGTAGTTAATTTCTAGAAATAATTTGACAAAGTTCTGTCTGAAACTGGTTGTGAAGAAATGCTAACCTAAAAGACATTTTTAGAAATAATTTGCTATAGTTTGTTTTATAAAATTAGAATGTAGGAAAGTCTGATAATAATATAAATACATATAGAATTTAATTTGTTAAGGTTTGGTTTGTAAAATTAATGTGTAGATAAACGTAGGTGACGAATCCTACAAGTCTTTACTACAACGATTATAGACGCGTCACGTTAATTTGATTTTGAAATCATTTAACAAGTTTAATAATTTTTTCTAACAGTGTTTTGATTAAGTATGAAATTATTCTAGATTAAATTCCTAAATTAAACCAACCATAAAGATAAAACTTAAATTAGGAAATAAGAAAAATAAACTCAATTTAAATGATTTGGTTTTGGGATCATATATTGTCCGATTATATCATAGTATCCGTAAAGTTTGTTTTGCGGACATTTTAATCATCTCCCATTTAAAAGCCAACAAATCTAATTTCGAATCCGACATAAATATTTCTCGGCCAAAATCTCATATTTTGATATTCCAACTATTTAATCAAGCAATCAATTAGTTCTAGTTTTATTTCTCAAAATCCAAACTTAATTAAATCCATAACTAAGCTTAAATAACAGAAACATAATTTGGGCCACGCAAAAACAATATAACAGGGCCCAAAGAAATCCACACGGTTTAAAACCGAGAAGCAAGCCCAAAGAGAGAACAGGCCAGACGGGCCCAGAGGAGAAACACACAAGCCCACACGGAAACAAGGATCCAATCGGATCCGGATACAAATGGGTTACGGGGATCAAATCCGAAACCCAAACCAGCAAACACAATCCGACCCAACAAGCACAGAAATTTTACACTAAAGACCTCAAATCAATTTTATTTGTTTAAAATTTACCTAACAGACCCTAATAACAGTTTTTATACTTTAAAGACCCATATGCAGTTCAAAGTAATTTACAATTTAGTCCCTAGTAGATAAATTACTTCATGGAATGGTCCCTATCCTAAAGAAACTCATACTAGACTGGTACAAGGCCTGATACCAGCCCTGTACCGTGCACCAGAGGCATCAAACAGCTCACACAAGGCTCAGAAGGGCCTCACAACACAAACACAAGTCTAAACAGCTAATATTAACAATTAAACAGGTGTTTAAGTGTTCCTAACAGACCAAAAACAAGTCATTTGAGACGACAAGCACATAACAGAGCAAGTAATAGCCTCTACAAACAGTTTTACCGATGTCTAAACCCACAATCAACAAGCATACATTCAAATTTGAGGCATTCAACGCATAACAGATCAGAGACAAGCATTAACGCTCTTAACAGATTAGATTGAGCCAACACAACACAAAACATATCACAAGCTCAGATTCACAATTCAAATTTGAGGCATCAATCAACATCTCACATTCAAATATCACAATGCCTCAATCAACAACACATTCAAGCCAACAGAAACAATGGAACAAAGGAAAGATGGGTTACCAACCGAGAAGGGAAAAAGGGAAGCAAGCTCAACCAGCACCACTGCGCCCCTCACCGCCAGCGCCGCCACCACCTAGCCTCGTCGATCGCCGCCGTCTCCACTCCAATCGCTAGCCTCCACCTCTCTCTCTCTCTCTCTTGCTCTTTTTCCTTTCTTTGTATCTGTTCTGTGTTGGGTCTGAGCAGAGAGAGAGGAGAGGGGTGACATTTAATGGGGATTGGAATGGAGAGGAGGAGGAGGTCGAGCTGCTGAGGTGGCAGAGGGAGAGAGGGCAAGATGGGCGGTGGTAGGATTTAGGTCAAGGGGTTTTCTCGGTATGGGAGAAATTAGTGGAGACAAGTGTCAGGTGGGGCTCCAATCTGATTGGAGGAGAGGTAAAGGCGGGGAAAAAGGAGAGAGGACCAGGCGATATTTTGCCGAGTGGAAGAGGGCTCGAGTGGGGGCTGAGCTCTCAGCTAATAGCAAGAGAGGGAGAGAGTGGGGGAGAGGGAAGTCGAGTGGGGTCGAGGTCTCCTGTCAGAGGCGAGAGAGAGAGAGAGGGAAAAGCGGATTGGTCGAGAGATTTCTCCGATTGGAGAAGCGAAAGATGAGAAGCGAAAAAGAGGGGAACGGGTGGAGAGATGACCCGTCTCGGTAGAAGAGGAGGGAGAGGAGAAAAGAGAGGGATGAGGGATCAATCGGACGACTCAGAAAAATCAGAGAATTTAGGACTCAATCCAACGGTTCAGATCAAAGAAATTTTAGTAAATTGAATTGACCAACTGTATAAATCGAATTTTGACACCATTTCAGCTCATAATAATTTTGTAAAAATAGTTATTTGAATTTTTCCATCATATAAAATAAGCATTTGATTTAAATAGATCTTCTGAAAATTTTTATACATGGCCGAAAATTAAATTTTTAAATCGGATTTGAAACGAAATCGGCTTCTAAATTTAATGGGAGTTGATAATCCGCTAATTAACTGAGTGTGATTATTATTAATATTTATTTATATTTATTTATTTGCTTGAAGATTTTTAAATAATTACATTAACTCATAAATTAAATTCCTGGGTTTTTACAAGTTTCCACTTTTGGTGAATATTTTGAGAGGAAACTTAGTTGGGAATATTAGAAAAGCATATAGCTATTTTGGTTGTAAGTTGGGACTGTCATCTTTTTGTGATTAACAGTAAAACAGAAAGTAGAATCTTTCAAAAGCATATAGTCGTTTATGTTGTAACTTCTAGGTCTAGTTGTTATGGTTGGTTGTAAGATGGAATGTTATCTAGTGTCACTTCAAGAAATATTAGGTGCATCATATGGTTTCTTCTTATTAATCTCTGGTTTGGGAGAAATCAATAGAAAATGTGATACGAAAATCCAAAGGATACTGGTACAATTCATGTACTGGTACAGTTTTTTTTATAGTAAAGAGAGTGATTATTGTCTTGGCTCATTTATTTCTTAGGTAAGCAATAATGCGTTGAGGGTGGTACAGGTACATGCATAGGCGTTAGTAGATGTTGCTTAGTCTAATTTACAGGTTTTTGCACTATTTTGGTTGCGCCAGCTTTTGAAGGAGGAAGTAAACACCTCTTGGCTATTGGATTAATTTGAAATTTTAGAAAATCGTTAATCTAATTAGTTCTGAACCGTTCAAAAACAACATTTTTTAAAAATCCGAAAAAAAATACTCACAAATTTCAAAAAAATATAAAATTTGGTCTGCATGGAGATTTCAATAGGGAGATCGTATTAGACGGTTTGGATCGGTCATTTTAAACTAGATTTAGGAGCTTTGAGCGTGACTCACCGACCCTTTGGTGAGTTGCAACTCACCATAACAAAACTCAATATAAACTATATATTTACTGATATTAAATAAAAAATGGTTATAAAATTATATTTAATTTATACTTAGCCAAAGTCTAATAACTTGAATGCCATTCCACAAAAGTAAAGTCAGATAATTTGACAGTAGAAAAAAAAAAAGGCTCAACTTTATAGCCAAAAGCTGCATTCTTTCTTTTATTATTGTTAAAATTTTGTTTTTATACTGCTAAGAACTTCAAGGACAAACAAAAATATATTCTGGACAAAAGTAACATAGCCAAATTAGTGTGTAATGATTTCCATATTACAGAATATGTAATTAGTTGGAAAAGAAAAGGCTTAAACTCTGACTAAAATGACACAACAAAACGAATTAGAAAATAAGATTCCAAATGTAAAAAGATCATAACTTTAAGCTCAATTGTTGCTATTGATACCTTCGCAAATAACTCCAAAACTATGGCCAAATGGAATTGTTACTGTAATTATCATGTGGTCTTCAAATCATCCTCTATGGTCCTAAAACCAAAGAGATGCTCAACAAAAAAAATCCTTCCTCAGCGAAGAATTCCTCGAAGAAGTAGCAAATGGAAGCTGTCATCTAAACTTAGCTATTTAATTATCTTATATTATTTTTAATTATTTAGGGAGAAATTTAAAACAAAAATTTTCTCTTTTTCAATATAAACATGAATTCTAAACTTCTAATACTTATGTGGTGAGAAGTTCTGATTATGCATATAGTTGACAATACTCATCGAGAAAAAAGGCAGCTCGCTTGAGAGGCTATGCTACTCTTTAAATGATAAATATTTTCTTCAATAAGATCATATAGTATCTTTTCAATTGTGTCAGCTCCATGAAGCAGGAGAATACCAAGAAACTAATATTCAAACACAAATCCTAAATTTTATCTTTTGTGCAAAACATTTGGTTATGCTTTGATTAATCAAATATTGAATAACATCTTTTTTCTTATATAAAAAAAAGGACTCTGATCAATTACAACTAATTTCTCCAGTCGGTCTAATTACATTGAATCGCTGGTTGCTTCTCTGCATTTGTCTCATGTCTTCTATGCCATTGATTGAGATTTGAGGCACATTCAAGTTGAAAGAACGATAAAATTAATGAAACAAAGGAAATAATAAGTAATCCTGAATCGATAATTATAAATAATATGAAAATAGCAATGAAATGAGTAAAAAAAATTACAATACGTCTTCAATTGAGCAAAAGGTGTCGATCTTGCAGGTCTCTACATGCTTGTCTTACCAGCAAGTCAAATTAGCGAAAGCCATGCATGAATGTACCCGTGCTTAGTTTCCTGAGAATGCAAATAACCATGCCAAAAAATTAAGAACAAAAATTCAGAAAGATCACTACCAACAAATTCTGAAGAACCACTACTTAAGAGTTTTTCTTCTTAAAATAAAAAATAGAAGAACCACCTCTTGTTATTGTAATTCTTTGTACGTAAAAGCATTTAGTACTTGCACGACTGTCGTGAAGCTACCCACACATTTGGTGGCGCATCCAAACCGGCACACTTTCTATGTGGCCCTTCTAGTCAACAAACAGTGTTGCTGATTTCCATGTCAGAAGCTCAAACAAAAGATGAAACAACTCTTGCACAGAAAGATGAAGCAATCTGAAATTTAAAGATGACCAGATGATCACCATGTCAGAAACTTGCAGCTTCAGATAGGTAGGTAGGGAGAGAGAGAGAGTGAGAGAGAGAGAGAGAGATATACCTGAAGCACAACTCTCAATGACACATCGAAGAAACTAAAATCTGGGTAAGGCATGTCACAACAATAAATTTCCGTAGGCAAATGCTGAAGCTGTAGACATCACACTTTCTGCCGTAAGGTTTTCCCTCCATAACCTGTGATGTACAATACAAAATAAGGATAAAAGCAAGCTACTTGAACCGAGTATCACATGTGCACTCTACAAATGTGCTTTGGCTAAAATCAACCAATACATACCAGATTGGTAGAACAACACTAATATTAAAATGTTTCAAAAGTTATAAAGCACGGTAGAAGCTGGCTCAAATTAATCTATAATGAGGTCAAATTGTAGAAGCACTTGTACAGTCCATAGCTATGACCAGGGAGATAAATTGTTGAATTCGCACTTCATTATTCAGGGTTACTCTAATATTAATAGGGATTAATTTGAGCTCTAGTTTAAAAGCGGTAATTTTGCGAGCATGGTACCGCCAGTCACATCTGTGGCCCAAAAGAACAACGAAAAAGGGGAAAAAAAAAGACAGGAAAATAGAGGGAGATACCTCAAAGTTATATAGCCAATGGCACCAGTCATGTCTTTTGGATTCTGAGCTTCAACACATGCAATACCAAAATCAGCAAGCTTGAGATTTCTTTGGTTGTCTATTAACATATTCTCGCTTTTGACATCCCTATGCACTATGTTCCTAGTGTGCAAATAACTCAACCTAAAAGAGAACAGGTCGAGAAAGAAAAAAATAAGAAGGAATATGAAATCGTAGATTTCAGAAAGCTAGTAAACCATCTATCATGTTTTGTGCCTGAATCTAAGTAAATTTTAGCAAGAATGCATTTGTATTGGACCCTACGGAACCAGCACCAAAGGATAAAACTGTTTGTAAAATACTTTGAGACATTTAGCTTTTCCAAATAGTGCCATACATACCTCATATTAAGTAACAACAAAGGAGATGTTCAGATTAGGGTTAAAACAAAAAGCACTTACCCTCTGGCAAGATCCAAGGCAAGCTGCACAACAACCCTGTAGGCAAGTTTTCAATGGTTGTTTTAGATAAGATACTGTTTCAGTGCACCGTGCTGTATATACTCGACCACTACACAACAAGCTCTTGCTGGGAGGTTTGTGCTTCAGCCTGTACCAGTTGAGCTGTTCCCCAATAATCTCAGGTCAGTTGTCCCCGTTAATGCACCAACAAACTGCATCCAGGTGTAAAACATGCAAAAAAAAATTGGTCACTATCCGGGCATCTTTGAATTTATTTCTGAACATATTTCTCTTATAAATTGCACATAAATTGCTTTGACATTAATTTGTTTATTTCACTTTTATAATCCTCTTACTCTAATTTAACTGCATCATGAATATTTTAAAGTTGGTGATATAAGTTACAAAAATCAACAGAAGCACACACTTAATCAGGTGAAAGTTAATTTACATCCAAAGTAAAACCTAGATCCAAACAAATTAAAGAAAATTACCACATAAGGAGATAGTGAGACAGCAGGGTTCTGATGAACAGCTGAGGTATCTCCACAATTGGCAACCAAAATGAAATAAATTATTGAGAAAGAGCTGCTCTCCTCTCTTTCAGCTGAGGTATCTCCACAATAGCTGAGGTACCTCCTTCCTATGAGTTCCGTGGCTAGACCTGCTCTCCTCTCTTTCACCCAGTTCGCTCCCTCTCTACTTTTGCTTTTTCCTTTTCTAAAGCCTTGTCACTAATTTTTCCACAGTGTGGCAGGTATAAGCATTGACGGAGACTGGCGGCAGAGCCAAAGGTCCACAATGCCGACTTGATTGACCCTCTCTCGAGCGTGAACTGCCTTCTCGCCTCTCCCCATGTAATCCGGTAGGTCTCTCTCTCTTTCAATTTTTCAATTTTTCTCCCCTTCGTCTCTTTCTCTTCTCCATTTGCGCGTTTTGCGAGGTTAACTCCTCTAACTGCTGTGACTCAGGAATCGGAAAGGAAGAGGGGTGAGGGGCTTAGAGAGGAAGGTGGATTTCGGTTCAAGGAGAAGAGAAGGGGTTGATGGAGGCGATTGGATAGGGATAGAGAAGAGTTTCAGATCGGAAATGAGGCGCAGAGCAGAAACAGGGCAAGAAAAGAAGGAGATCGCTGGGCAGAGCCACTATCAAAAAATCGGAACGGCATTAAATGAGGTAGACCAATAGAGCAATACACACTGATCAGATTCAGACAAGGAACGGTGCATATTAATAACACAACACCAGGCGCACTAAAACATATGCAGCACCGCCCCCTCTTATATGGAAATCCAGACGCTGGATTTCGGACGGACAGACCAGATAATTCGAGCCTCAAATTGACAAATGGCACTGTTCATATCTTTTACGCAGGTGACGTCACCATTTCAGGCCTGAGAATCAATCCAGACCATCCGATCTTTGATCCAAGGGCTGAGGCGAATTTGAGTTTGTAATCATTAGAATTCACTATTCACATCGCGTCATAGGCAACCAAGGATTAGTAGGTTTTAATGAGTGTATGACGTGACGCTGTAAGATATGAAAGAAAACTTATTATTATTTATTGTTTTATTAAAATAGGAATATCAACTATATATACAGGATATATAACACGATTTTAAAAGTATCAGTATACTAGGGTCATTTGTTTATCGAATATTAAAATGAAGTATTGTTGTGCGTGGTCTTTTTATTTTGGCTAGCCGAGATATTAAAATGAAGTTTGATGGCAATGCACCAATACATCAAGCATTCAACTCGGTACCGGTCTAGTACTAGTCAGTGTAAAGAGAACTTCATATAATATGTATCAGGATATGCACTTGTAAAGAGAACTCAGTACCAAGTAATTAACCATGTATGCACTTTAAGTTGCAGCACTGGAACAAAGCACATATGTACAGGTTATCTTCTGTCATTTCTAGCATTTGATATGCATGTTCAAATACCTGTTAGTATCACATTCAATAACAAACTTAAAATTGAACATTGTTACATACAAAATCACTTGAAATTAATATTGAACAAAATTTACTTGATCTATCACTTGAAATTAAAACTAAAAAGTACATAGACAAGTAGAATATGTACGCTGGATTTAAACAAAAGAGGAGAGATGCTGGCAAGGCACCTACCGAGTCCTTCAATATCAAATTTGAGAGTTTGAAATAGAAAAGGTGATTGATATAATAAAAGTTATAATAGAAAATAGGAAAAGTGAGTTGTACAGGGAGGTGCCTGAGCATGAAAAAGTATTATGAGTATCAATTTTGATCTGATATCTTTTATTTATAGTTGGAATGATACAACCGGACTCACTATTCTTTATTTATAATTGAAATGATACAATTTGACTCACCAAAGGCCAAGCAATAAAATCAGTGCTAGGTACTATGGTAATTGGTGTACAATCAGTGCTAGGTACTATCATATAAAATTTCATTTATTTGTCAGATTAATGAACAGACGTATGGTTAATGATGGTAAATTGGTGTTCAATTTAACATCCAGGAAATTATCCACATAAAATAAAAATCAGTGCTAGGTACTATCGTAATTTGTAGAGGAGAAAAAGGTAGAATGAAAATTAAGGTACCTCTTATCAACAAGGTTAGTCTTGTTACCAATCAATGAATAGAAGTTTTGAATTAGATGACCATTTGAGAAAAATTACTTGTAATTGTCCGATGGATGGTGGAGGGCTAGGTATTGTGAAGCTTGAAGCTTGAAGTTTGAAGTTTGAAGCTTGAAGCATCTTTTAGTTTCCAAATGGATGATTTATTGATGTCCTTTTCCTTCTTCCCCCTTGTTGTTTCCTTCGGTGACTAGTGCAATCCAAACAAAATAGATAGTTAGTTAATTTTAATTCTACAAAACTCACCTTGTTCTTTCCATAGAGAATCAAAATTCAAGAGTCAATAGCGACTCTGAATACTGATAAAATTCATTAATCGTTTCACAACAGAGAAATTAACAAGGTTATCAAGGGGTACCTCTGTGCGTACCTAGCTGAGGCACTCCGTTGATCGCTCTACACCTTGTCATAGTCACCAGTACCACTCTGCACAGAGAAATTAACAAGGTTATCAAGGGATAAAATTGGATGAAGGAAGTTCTTAGACTAAACTGGGAAGTAGAAGTGGTGACCTGTGAGAGAGGCAGAAGCGTCCCATTTGGTAAGGCGAGAAGAGAGAGAACAAAGTTCAAATTAACAAAGTTCATAGGAAAAAAAAGCACTTCTACGCCAAAATAACAAAGTTCAAATTAACACTAGAGAGAGAGAACCTCAAAGAGGGGTAGAGAATGCGAGAGAATCTGGCTATGACGAGTGAATTTGATCGTCAGAGATACTCGCTAGTGCTCTCGTCGCTCTCGAGCTCGAGTAAGAAGGGGCTGAAGCCTGAAGCTGTTCCTCTCAACAAAGTTTTGGAGTCGTATCCTCTGGACGGAATTCTGATCATATATGTATAAAACAGACCTGACGGAAAGGAGAATGCGAATGGGTGAGAGATGAAGAGGTTTTGGCGGAAGTTGTCTCTACTGCAAATGGGTGAGAGACGAAGAGGTTTTGGCAGAGTTGGATTGAGACGGAGAGGTTTTGGCGAGAATAAGAGAGAAAATTGGAGACGGTCATGGAATTTTTTTTTTTTTTTTAGTACACAGAAAGGAAGGGGACTCGGGCAGGATCAGTATCCTCTGCCCAACTGGGCACTCTGCCCATCTAATCACGACTGTCCGATCTAATCTTGACGGTTAACTTTTTTCGGGCCTATCAATCTGGTATTAATCACGGGGCATCCATAATTGATCGGACGGTTGTGATGAGATGGGCAGAGTGTCCAGCTGGGCAGAGGATGTGATTCCGACTCGGGCAAAGGGGACAAGGGTCGAGAGACGGCCTTATCTCTGCGCGCCGTTGGATTAAATCCAACGTTCCAGATAGGAGGTGGGCACTCTACTAACCTTTTAAAGGTTGGTAGAGGATACGATTCCAACTCCATCTCAACCATCGGATTTAATCCAAGCACGAATCCTAAATTGATCGAACGGATAAAAAATGGATGGCACAAACCCTTCTGTGCTATCGATGGCACATTAGCCCCTCTCTCTCTATATTTAGTGCACACATACATCAAAACGTCAAAATGTAGGAAAAACGTTATACGATAAGGTACATTCAAACAAACTACTTTGGCGAATCATATACGTACTTAAGGGGGATAAAGCAGGACATAGGTAATGCTATATTGTGTGACAAAATTTGCATGCCTATGTTATTGTTGTCTAGTATTAGGGAGTTTGGCACAACGAACAATCTAACATATGTTCTTTTATTCAGAAGTGCTTAGGATGTGAGAAGCCCTCCTTATAATTCTGTTGCCACTTCTCTTGAATGATTAATATATCGCAAAAGGAGATTAGTAGCTTGTTCTTCCAAGTTCCAAACCCTGCATTAATATAAAGAAAGAGAGGCAAAAGATCAAACACCTTGCGAGCACATGAAGCAAGCAACTAATTAAAATCATCCCAAATGGTGCTTGGCAAGACCATAACAGCGCTTAGCGATCCTGACACAATCCAACCGATGGAAGGTCTCCATGTTGGGATCTATCTCCACTAACACATCTCTGACGGTGATCTGGAGCGTCCCTCTGTACACAGTAATCCTGCCTCTGACTCTCAGCTGCTCGCCCAGCCGCACCCGCCGGGCCTGAAGGCGCAGGATCTCGGGCGTGGGATCGTGATCGGAGGGCGGGAGGCGAGGGTTGAGCCAGAGGATGCAAGGGACGCAGCCGGTGCCGTCGTCGAGGAGGAACTTGAAGAAGCGGGGCTTGGCTTCGAGAGAGACCACGATGCCGAGGATCTCAGCGCGTGAGATGGAACTAGGGCAGCGACGTGGGAGGGAGAAAGATGGAGGAGAGGTGGGATGCACTGTCACAGACAGGAGCTCCGCCGCTAGCAGCTTCGCGTGCGTCATGCTGGAGCTCCCTCCCGTGGCCATCGGAATGCTTGCCGCTTGTTTTTTTTTTTTTTTTCTTTTTGTCTTTTTCTTTTTCTTTATTTGAAAAGGTACCTTCACCTTTTTTTAAAAAAAAAAAAATTAAAACCCATATGCATTATAATATGTGTTAGAACTACATAATAAAATACAACAAAAAACTACATCCCTATTCAAAAGTACGGTTTTACTGCCCATGCCCCATGATGTAGAGCATACCACGATTTTTTACTAACGATAATTCCCTTATATACGAACAAAAAATCGGGAAATAGACATACTAGTTTTTAACAATTTTCCTCTAAAAACAACTGCATTCCACCTCCTTGCTTCATTTCATTTACTAATTTATGTGCCCCTTCCACATCATTTTTCTTTGCAAATTTGATCCTTGTTTAAGTTAAACTATAATCTGATTTATCATTCATTGTAAGCAAGCTTTTAAAAAACTCCGTTTTTTCCGTTTTATCGCCGTTTTATCTTAGTTTTGGTTCATACCGCGCTACCGTTTTATCCGTTTTATCACCGCATAAACCGTTTTTTTTACCGTTTTATCACCGATAAATGTTAAATCACCACCCAACCGTCAAACCGCATAAATCACATTTTAAAACCTTGATTGTAAGTCATGCATAATAAGTAGATAAATTATGCGAGGAATAAAATGACATATATATCGATCCAAATTTAATACGCGTCATATTTATATGATGAGGGTTCTAGCGCCCACAATTTGAATGCCCCCAAATGCTCCAAAACTCACTTTTTGATTATTTTTTCAAAATATAAAATTTAAACTTAGAATCCAAACCGTTGATCTTATTCAATATAACGAGTGATACATTGTCATATAAATTTTATAAAATTTGAAGTTTATTTGATACTTAATCAAGAGACTAAAATCAACATATTAGAATTAATCTATCATATTTAACTAGACTTGTTCAATATTAAATCTCTTGATCAAGTATCAAATAAATTTCAAAATTTATAAAACTTATATGAAAATGCATCGCTTGTTATATCGAATAAGATCAACTGTTTGGATTTTATATATTTTGAAAAAGTAATCAAAAAGTGAATTTTGGGACATTTGGGGCATTCAAATGGTAGAATAATCCACAATTTCATTGTTTAATTTGAAGTATTATTTTAAAATATTTTAAAGATATGTTCGACTAATTGGATGACTTTTTTTTTTTTATATGGGCTGGAATCTAGATCATTCATTCAAGATGATGAACGACCTTGATTGATTAGGACTCGAATGGCCATTGAAAAACCCATCTGCGGCAGAATAAGAAAAAGAACTAAGTCTCTCAAAACTAAAGACTAAATGTTGAAATTTTATGTGGCTTATTGAATGTAAACAGAGTTAATTTAATAATCTAAAAAGTGAATTAAAATTTAATAAAAAAATTTTATTGACCAAATTTATTATGTCTTGATATCTTTAGCTGTCTCTGTAAAATACATTCATATTTTGTAATATTAGAGACATATTTTTTTAAAACACAGAAGAGAGTGAAAAAGTGTCCAAATTTCCATCATTTTGCGTGAGAAAAGTTATTGAAAATTAGCCTACACACAACAGAAAAGAAAAAAAACACACGAGCTATAACAAAATAAAAAAAAATAATAAATCTAGTTTTTAGTTACTAAAATAAGAAATTAATATCATAACACCGTCCCCGGCAATAGCGCTATTACATGACCTTGGTTTTTGGACAAGTAAAAATAAAAATCTTGTTATACCTAATTAAATCGTACGCTTGCAACTTAATTAGGTAGAAACTAGATTTATTTTAAAGCTTATCTTTACCCAAACTAGTATTAATCTCTACTTATTTAGTGTTTTTTGGAGTCTATGATAATTTGTTTCTTTTTATAATGATGGAGAAATCTCATCAATGTACCTACAAATGATTTGTGTATATAATTTTTAATTGAAATGGTTTTTCAAGTCAATTTTAGTTTTTGTAAGAGATATATGCTAGTATGGTTCAGTCAATCAGTCTTAAGGTATGTGTGGGTACTAATTGAGTATTGTTTTTATTTTTATTTGAACAATGTTTAAATTTTTTGCTTTGTTTTAATGAAAGTGGTAGAGTCAAAAGTACTTTTATTTAAAGAAAATGTTATATGCAAATTAAAGAGCAACTACGAACCAAATTAAAGAACTTTGCACATTGCGTTGTTTAATATTAATGGCAAGTCAGTTGAAAAAAGAAAAAAAAGGAAAAAATATATAATTGAGTAGCGCTAAAGTCCAATGCGTTGGACAACCCTTTTCGTTCAACGCGTTCATTTTCAAAATTTTGTATTACAACAATTGATCTAAACCATTTAATATTCCCATTGAATTTTAATACAAAGCAAATTGCGCATAATTTATTATTATTTTTTTTACTTTTTAATTTTTATTTCTACTCCTTATAAACGCATAGATCCAAGAGGAGTTACACGCTAGATCATTTTGTTTCTTTATTTGTCCACTTATGAGGCCATCTTTTTCTAGTAGTAAATAATAGATCTAAAAAATTATGAACCATTAAAAAAATACTTTTAAAAATATAAATATTAATAAATTAAAAAAGATAAATTTAGTTTCATACTAAATTTTAATATAGAATTCATATTAAAGAATTTAAATTGGTCATTTAAACCTCGAAATTGAAGAACAAACGTCTTAGATGAAGGAAATATGTCTAATAGACTTTAACCTTTATTATCATAATCAGTTCCATCTTTATTCTCCACACACCATTCAAATAATCTCTCTCTCATAAATAAGTCATTCTCCGTCAAATTTTTTTTCTATTCTATGGTCTCATACATATTTTCATTTATTCAATTATTCAGACGCACCCCTAAATTCCCCCCTGAACATAGCGGCGGATACGGATAAGGACACGTAGTCAACTCGCAAGTCTCAATCGAAATATTTTCGTCCCACTGACAAGTGGTGGCCGCACACGCTTATACCACTATGGACCCACTGTCAGGGGTTACAAGCTTCCCCAGAAGCCCAGAACCTCGGTAGTTCGCTCGTTCCTCGGCCATGGCTTCTGCGGTAGATTCGTCAGAAGTAAAACCCACTGTTGCTAGCGAATCCCAGAGAAACCTCCCTGACAAATGCCAGGTCTCTCTCTCTCTCTCTCTCTCTCTCTCTCCATCCCTGACAGGTGGATCCTTCCCTGATTATAAAGCTTTCTATGTCGATTCACTATCTGCTTTTAATTGTTTCAGGAGGATGATGAAGCTTCTCCGACTGCGAAATTTCAGGTGATGCCTGATTTAATTGGCGAAAACGATGAGTCATCGTGAGTTTCTGTTTCTTCACTCTGCTGATTTTCGCTTAATTATTGATTGATCTCTAGTCGTAATGGCAACACTATTGTTGATGATTGTAGGGAGGACGAGGATAAAACGGAGAGACGGAAAAAATTCAGGAGATATCAGGCTGAAGATGCTCAGCATTTGAAGACTAAGTACTTCTCCAATAAGACCTTCGCCGGAGGTACCCAACTAAATATGAGATCTCTTCTAATTGACAGAAGAACTAAAAATGAGATCTAAAATTTTTACTAATTTTAGAAAACCCAATATAAACTTAATATGAGATCTCTTCTAATTGCTCAAAAGCTTGAGTTTTAGTGAATATAATCGTACTTTGTTGTTTTGAACTACTTGCAGATAATGTATATGAAGAAGAAACAAAAATTGAAGACAAAACAATTAGGTGTAGCAGGTAAGAAATTTTTACGCTCTAATTAGCCTTATGTTACCCAAATAGGATCAAATTTATAGATAGTGGCCATTGCATGTTGCGACCCTGGCATGAGCTTTTCTGAGGGTAAGTGTCCCAGTATGGTTCTATCTAATTACACTACAATACTACAGTCGAGGCTCTCTATAGTTGATCTTCTTCCAGTAACCAAATTAAAAAGAGAGTGACTTATTAAATCAGGTGATAGAGCTTATCTTTTGGTCATACACTCATACTGCTTCTGAGCACCATTGTCTGGTCTGAGATCCATGTAATGTCGTACTCATACCAATTCCTTCACCATCATACCAGGAAAGGATTTATTAATGTGTGTGTGTTACTAATACAGATTGGAAAATCAATGAAATTGCATTGTGGACAACAAAATTGTTGAAGTCAGTACCGATGGAGAGTCTAAAAGAAAAGTCTTATTGACCCAACCCACTTTGGAAATTAAGATCAACATTTGTAGCGATTTGTTGAGGATTCTCGAACTATGGAGATAATACCCACTACCGACTTACCATGTTGTTTTATGTTGAAAATATGTGATGAATCTAGATGATTCTTGGACTGACATTGAAGTCCTATAAATAGTTGCCAAAGTTAAGGAGATGTAGTCAGTTATTAGAGATGTAGTCTTGTAAGGTGTGTTGTAGTAGTAAAAGTATGGTTATCTTGTAGAGTATTGTAGAGAGTATTAATGTAGAAGTTGTATAATTGTATTAATAATTTGAGTAGTAGTAAAAGAATTATGTTTGTGAGTATTATTAGTCAACAAAAATCATTGCTAAAGATGAACTTTAGAAACAGAACTGAGATTAACTGTTATGGGTTATATCAGGAAAGGATTTATTAATGTGTGGTTGTTACTGGTACAAACTGGAAAATAAATAAATTTGCATTGTGAACAACAAAATCATTGCTAAAGATGAACTTGAGAAACAAAACTGAGAGTAACGGTTATGGGTTCTGACTTCTGACATGTAGGTGGCCGTGCACAAATGCATTTGCTAACCCAGCAAAGCATTTTGAAAAGAAGCAGAAGCTAGAAGAATCTTCTGCAGTACCAGCATCAGGGGTAGAGACCTCTACATCTACTACACCTACCAAGAAAACACCTTCTAAGAAGACCCCTTAGATGATCTAATAATTGAAATTAATAGAGAAGTTCTAATTCATTCTTCGGAAATTATTTGTTTCTGTTGTGTCACTAAGCTTGTATTTGTCTCTGTTAAATTTCTGTGATTTTCAAACATGAAACTGATAGGAGTTAATTTATTATTTTATTATTATCTCTTTTTCTTCTCTTAACTGAAACTGATGTAGAAAGAGTAATCATAAACATGGTTGGATAACAGGTTATATGTATAGTTCATGAAACTGATTGAAAAAATATATTAATTTTGTATTATAAAAAAAAAATTGAAATGTAGAGACTTGGGGGTCCTGTCTTGATGGGAGTTATTGTAGTTCATCCAACTCCAGCTCAGTTGCGTACCAGGCTATATCGCCGGCGAACAACTGGGATGTGCTGTTTTACATAATATGAAGTTCAAATAGAACCTCTATGTATGGATTCAGATCTAATCTCTGCATCCCGAAAATATCAATTGACAAAAATTGAATTCTTCATGCATTATAACATTTAGGAGATGGGAAAAAACTGCATATTATAATGGTTGTCTCACAATGCACTTAAGGTACAATTTTCATAGCCGATTCCTTTTTATCCTGAAACTCTGGTCCACAAAAGAAGGTTTTTATTCTAAACAATAGGACAATAAAGTTGGTGACATAAAAATTTAGAGACCGTATGACAACTTCTGGTACCTAGTTATCTCAATTTGAGCTTTTATCAGCATAAAAGGTATATGATTGGCAATATCATGATCAAAAGCCGCTTTTCCTGTTTCTTATTTCTTTATAAAGAAAGAGATGTTAGTTTAATGGGAGTTTCTGTAGACAAAGAAACATGTTGAATCGCATTGTTGCTGAAAACAAAATCAGGAAGGCACTATTCTATATCGCATCCCCACATGAAAGGTTCAGAGAATATTTTTTTTGTACCAATCTCTCTTTCTAATTCCAACTTTTATTTGATAAGGAGCTTTCATAATTCCTTCTCTTTCTCTATCGAAAAGATCCCACTGTTTCTCAATGTATGTTTTCGGTATGCACCTTTTATTTTCATGCTATTGATATGGTCAAAAGACTCAAAACATGCATAAAATAAGAATTATATGATAGTACAATCACGGTAGCTATATTCAAGAAACAAAGAGAAGTTTTGCATGTACTCAGTGTCCAAAATGTTTTAGTAACTAAGTTTTTGTTGGATAGTTTACGTTCATTTGAGTGAATAGTTGTTTTTTTCATTGTGATTTTTCCTAGGTAGTCACTACCTAGCTTGTCAAAAAAACAAAAATTGCTATTATTTTGCTTTAGCAAATTATGAAATGAGATTAAATTGAGGATCTAATTGATCAACCATTCTGCACTTTCAAGCAAATAATTTCTAAAAGAAAACACAGCAATCGAACTTTTGGTTTTTTTCTTTTCTATCTTTCTTTTTATTAATTTAAAGTGACCTTCTCTTTTAAATTACTGTTGGACTATGACATCAGCGGTTGCTTAGTGATGGAAATCCTTTATGCTCTGTTTTCGTACACCTGACACTGATTTCATTAAATTTACACAATAACCCTTTGCATCATCCGTATCCTTTTCTTTTAATTATTTTCTTCCTTTTTTTAGTATCTGTGATTCTTGTGAAGTTAATTTTATTCAATGTATATTTTAATAAAAATTAAGTTCATTTGTAATCCTGAAAACCAGATTTTCCCTTGTACAGAAATCTATCAAAGCAGGGTGCCAATTTAGAGGAGTGCAACGGATTCTCTTTTTTGTGGTACCAATTTGGTACTAAACTGATCAAAACTAAAAGTTAGCAATTCCTTGATTTAGACACATGTTCCCTGCACAGCTCCTTGATATATGATGTTTTAACATTTACTAGGAAAAGTTCTCATTCCAAAAGGCAAGTTGCTCAAATTACTATTATCCGTTTATACATGTACTGGGTTCAATTAGTAGGCTTCCATTCTACTTACGAAATTACCATTCATCACCCACACGGAAAAAGAAGGCGATAAATAGCAAAATTACAATAGCCCTAAAGGCAAAAGGGGAGAAAAATGAGGAAAAAGAAAAAAAAAAAAATACAAACAGTATATATATCTCAATAGCATTCAGCTAGTCATACATAAAATTCAATCGTAATTTCACTTTAAACCCTTCAGACCTCACTAGTCACTACCATCAAAATTGCTCTGCTCTTTAAGCATATCAAGCTTCTTTTCCAGCTCCGACCGCTCTTCCCGAAGCCGTGAATTCTCGTGAATAATCTCTTTACAGTCCCTCATCTTTTTGTTCAATTCATCTAGAAGCTCCATATTCCTACCGCGTAGTTGCAACACTTGCGACCTCAGCTCAGTGAGCTGTCTCTGTTTCCTCATGCGGGACCGTCTCGCAGACTCCCTATTGGATATCATCCTTCGCCTTCGCCTCTCTTCTACGATACTAGCATCTTGTTGGAGATTATGTGTTTCTTCTTCAAAGGATGTGGAGCAGTTGCTGAAGCTGCCCAAAGGAAATGAGAAGCCAAATAAGGGATCAAAGAGATTTGAGAAATTTTGGGGCATGTGGCATTGATAGTTGAAGGGGAGAGGAGTGTTGTTAGAGAAGTATGGAATGCTTGCTACTTCACCAGGAAGCATGATTAATGCTTTTGTAATCCTTTACTGCTAATAGAGGCCTTGAGTGAAGGGGGAATGTGGTATGGGGTTTTTATAGGGGGCAGGTAAGTTTTGGGTTCTTTGCTTTTTTTTTTGTTTATTATTATTATTTTTTTTTGTAAATGGAGACAGCCATGAAACCGAAATGGATACGGTTAAAATCTGTCACACATTCTTAATAGAAAAATTGTAGGATTATGTACATGATTTTTTTTTATTATGTTTTGTATCCTTTAATAAAGTTTTTCTTTAAGAATTAAAGTACATGAAGTTGACATTTATTGATAAACTAGTATACATTAAACTCCATTAATACAAAGTTGTTGATTGAGATAAATTTATGTATAATTAATCAACTTATAACTTTTTTCTGACATGTTATATATGACACCCTTTATTAATTATCTAAAAAAAATAAAAGATGTACTCGAATTTTCAATCATTTTTTATGACATATAGAATCACAAAATATTACTCAACTTTGATCTTATTTGATACATACTCAAAGAATAAAAAGATTGATGTACTATAATTAACTACAAATAAGGCCTTAATTTTTATACTTACATGCATATAGGTCCTACACTAAACGAACTCTAAATATAATATTATTTTTTATGCACATCCGTTACTTGTGATATTCAATGAGATCAAAATTTTCTGTCATTGAGAATTGTCAAATCAAATTATAGATAGATGAGAGGCGTTTTCATTACGTATATATCATCAAATAACATAAATATATTAATTGTTAGTTTTTCTTACATTAGCAGTTTATCTATCTAGACGACTTGAGACTTCTAGTAGAATAGCATAAAACGTCTGATATATATTTTTACACTAAAATTGTACATAACATTATCAACGTTTGTTATGGTTCATTCACTATATATTATCTTAATTTGTCGATAGTATAAAACAAAAATGCACGTGTTTCATTTAGCATTTAGATGGGGTGTCTTTCAAATTGTCAAATCAACAATAGAAGGTGCTTTTGAATATTATCAAGTTTTGAATATTAACAAGACCACTCTTGATTATCTAGTGTCATAACATATCAATAACTCGGTGGCGTGATCAAACGAGTTGCGATTTCTCATGCAAAATAATTCAGAGACAATCTAACACTATATGCCCATGACCCCCCAGGACGAGATCCTCCGAATAGCCGTCTACTCGTCTGGTGAATGTTTTTAATTCTTGCCCGTTCAATCAATAATGGATGTCTCGTAATTAATACCAGATTCGTCAAGATTCGTGTGGCCCGTAAAAATCTACTCGTTAAGATTAAATCGGAGGGCCCTTACTAAAAGACATCCCCTGGATGTTTTTTTTTAAAAAAAAAAATCATGGCTGGCATATGATGAAATACAGCAACTACGTACAAGCTTTGTTAACTGATCACAAAATGTTCTGGAAAAGGAGAAAATTAACTAGCTGGAAGGCAAACTGGATCTAGGTAGGGCTGTACAATGGACGGATTCTCAAATTTTTATCACTATTTCAATCCAACCCAATTATATCGGGTTAAAAAATTTCTTTAGTTAACCCACCCGTAACCCAACCCAACCCATAAAACTTTTTATCGACGGGTTTTCACGGGTTTCCGGGTTAAACGGGTTATGATTTCTAGTATGCTTAAATTAGAATCGATATGATACATATGATTCGAAAGCTTCAATAAGGATTGAAGCCGAGTATATCGTAGACAAATTTTAAATTTCATACACTAAATATCCTTTTTAATATTTATTAAAAAAAACTCACTTGACAAACGTCTAACATCACAAGCCGAGTGGATTTAACAATTCTAGTGAAATAATTAGTTATGTACTCGAATTCCGAACCAATAAAATACAGGAGACTTAATTTTGATTAAAAAATGCATTCCAAATTTCCAATGCCTATGGTAATTGTGTCTCTCTGTCAGGAGACGAGGCGTCTCTCATATTGGAATTAAGAAAAAAATAAATACCAACTGTGTTAATGCAATAAAGATCAGATCATATCAATAAAAATAAAACGGGTCGGGTTTGTACCCGGATTATCAAGAAAAAAACATGACCCGACCCAGTTATACCGGGTTAGTAAATTTAAAACCCAAACCAACCCGAATCATGTTTGAACCCGTTAAAATACGGGTCGGGTTGGACGGATTAAACGGGTCGGACGGGTTTTTACTTTTTTTGTACAGCCCTAGATCTAGGTTGGTCCAGTATGCGAAGCAGCTTAACAGGGCCCTTTGAACTTTAAAATAGTTTGTTTAAGGCTAGTAGTTGTTAGAGATAACTCTCGTGTTATTCCTTTTAACTGTACATATGGATTGATTTGCACGAGATATTGGAATATTTAAGAGAAATGAAAAGTGATAATTCTTTGCTTTATTTTTTTAGTGTAATGATGTATCAATCTTTCTGCAGAAGTTGGTGATCTCACGTTACGAGTTATATCTTATATAATAAGAGGGTCGGTTCGAATCCCATAAATCTGCCTTTGTTTTTTATTTAGAACATTCGATGCTTATTCTTCCAGAAATTAAGATGGATAATCACTTTAGCACGATACTAACATTAGCCTTTTCTCCTCATTTTATCAAATATCAGTCTCCAGGATCATATGAGAATGGCTAACGTGTCATTGATGACACGGAGGGTCCCGTGCCATCAAGTCATTTTTCGAGATCCAAAATTTAAATGGTCAATCCGAACCGTTCAAGTTGTTCTCCATATTGAAATATCCTTAGAGACCAAATTTTATATTTTTTCGAATTTTTTTGCTATTTATTATGATATTTTTAAAAACATTATGATTAGAGTATTTCAGACCCTCCAATTTGAAAATATCATAATAAATAGCAAAAAATTTTGAAAAAATGTAAAATTTGGTCTCCAAGGGTATTTCAATATTGTGATCAACTTGAACGGTTTGGATCGGCCGTTTGAATTTTGGATCTTGAAAAACGAGTCGATAGAAAATCGATGGCACGTGCCATCGATGGTGCGTTAGCCATTATATATATATATATTTCTAACGGTAAGGATCTGTAATTAATATATAAAACATATTAGTAAATGGGGAAAAAAATTAGGTCTCTATAGTGCGTTTGGATTGCTTGAGAATAGGAAAAAAAAACTTATTCTTAAATAGTTAAAAGTAAGCAAGTTTAAATCGAGAATATTTTTTTTATAATTGTTCTGAATCTGAAATAAACTTTTAACCGGAATTAGGTTGAACCAGTACTTTTTAAATCAGAATTAAATTATTATCAGGGACCATATTTTAATCTACATTAATCAATCCCAATAAGTTCGGATTAAAAATTTACTGTAGATTTGAAAACCACTTAAATATGATACTCTTGATCCAAAAATGTTATTTTTAACCATTTATGAATAATATTTTTTAATCTCGAGTAACTAATTCTAATTTTATTTTAAAGCTATCCAATTCACCTTTTGTAATTAACGAGAGAATTAGAGGTTCGCTCATGATTATCGGATTATCCCTAACTTGTTTGTCAAAAAATGTTCATTATGTGTTATCTAGACCTTTTTCTTTTCAGCGGAAGCTTGCTTTTCTTTTCAGCGGAAGCATGCTTTTCTTTCCCGGCGAAAAATAGTCCAGACATATTTTTATTTGCAGAAGAATTGCTTATAAGTCTCTTATTTTATTTATTAAGTACTTGCTTTCATGTGGATTTGTTACTCCAAAGTTCCAATTCTATATAAAATAGTGTTTAAAAAAAAACAATAAATCAATACCACATTCTTGATTGTATCTGCATTTGGGCTTGGATAGATATATCAAAAAAATTTGGATTTTTTTGTACTAAATGTAAATGTAATAAAAGATTTGATGGATAATTTAACAATTTTCTCAAAATTTCTTATATTGTTCTTTTGGTAGTGTTGTTTTACTTTCGATTTAACTTAAAATAGAATGCATGTATTCACATTGCATCGGACATTTCATTAAAATAACTAGACCAATAGCATCTTACTATTGATGAAGGAATTAAATTAATTAAGGAATGAACAAGATGCTCAAGAAACAATTAAGATTAATTAAGTGCTATCGTTTCTCATGATGGAGATTGAAAGCATCAAACGAAGTACCTCAAGATATAGGTACTTCACCATTATCTCGATAGAATTATACAAGTTTATATAGTTTATTAGTTTACCAGCTTCAGTTTTTTTTTTTAAGAAATAGGAAGGTCATTTTCATTCAAGTTTTTTTGAAATTAATAGCGAACTTTTGACCTCTTAAAAATCAGTCTACTGTTCTTATCATTGAACTACTTGCCAACATTTTTTTTCCTTGAGGTTTGATATATAGAAAAATAACACTCAATTCTTCATTTTATTTTCTCGGCTTATTTTTGTTTGTTTTTTTTTTTCCCTAGTCTATCGCTCTTTGTATTTTTCCCTTTTTAGTCTCTGTTCAATTGTTTGTATATTTTGCAACTTCACCGCTTTGATTTAAGAGAAAAATATTATTTTAAATACCGTACCGGTCGAGATACAATTAGTGTGTAGGTTATACAAAATAATTTTACTGATCTAGTGTAAGTATGCATGCTATTGAGGGTCAAGTTATAGGTTTGAATCACGGAATGCAAAGAAATTTGTTTCAATTTATTTATACTATGTAAAAGGTTCGTGGTCTCTTCACTGGTTATATTTCCGGGTTCATAGTTTATAGGTCTAAAAATCCGGTTCATTAGTCTAAACAGGTGTTGGTCCAGTTAGTTGTTCAATTTACAGCTATTATTTACTAAATCGGCTATCCGGTTAACTGATTTCCCCCAGTTTATTCGGTTTTCTCTGGTTCATTCACAACCCAGTTCTGGATGCTAACTCTATCGTACCACGGTCCAGTTTCTGATTTATCCAGTTGAACCAGCCGGTCCGTTAGGATATCTAAATTAATAGAAAAAAATAGTGTTTTTTAATAAAAATAAATTAATTAGAATTTACTAAAGTTCATCAAAAGACTTCTTTTTAGTCTACTATAGTTAAAGTTAAAACCATAAGTTTACCATATTTTAGTGCATGAAACATCATCTTAGGTTCGTTTATAGCCAAATAACTTAATAAAACTAAGTCGATGCCTAGATTCTAAAGTAAACTTTGGTTGGTTGAGCGATTTATTCTCTGTAGACTCTAGTCGTCTTCTACGTCAACCGTCGTAGTTGTCATTATTTTTATTGTTAAAGAAGTATTTGTTTTCCAACATTTTATTTGGTTTGTCATATATCTATTAGCAATTTGACATAGCCGAGAGCATGCTATGAGGAAGAGGGATGCATGTATAACATAAATCCTAAATTTGAGATTTGCAAGGAGTCTAGGACCATGATATTATATTCTTTAAAAGAACAAAATTATAGGATCATCATACCTAATTTTTCCTAGGAATGTGGTAATGTTTCTACTTTTCTATATTTTTACCTATAGAAGATTCTTTTTCACAAGTGATTGGCAATTAAATCATAATCCACGATTTATGATATTTCACGATTATGGATTGAGATTAGAGATGTCAAAAAGCCAATGTTATAAACTTAGGATCTGCTCAAGAAGGGAGTGAGAGGAGATCGATGGAATGGAGTGAGATTAGTAACATGCTCTAGAATGAAAATTTTGTAATGAAAAAGGAGGTAAATGGATGGGAGAGGAGGGAAACTCTATATATAATTGCTGTCATTTTTGTCACTCCAAATTTAGAGACTAAAATTTTGTTCTCCACCTCTCTCCCATTCCATTATGATTTCTGGAGCAAATTATTTTCTACCATTGTCCTAATTATCATTAGGGGACGGAGAAATTTACAATTCAATCTAAAAAAGTGCTAATATAATTTTTGACTGTGATATCTCTCTAACCCAATTAAAAGAAAAAGAAAAAAAATGAGAGAACAAAAAATGCAAACACAAAATTAGAAAGCATCGAGTAAACTGAAAAGAAAGAAAAATACAAAATGAATAACAATTATTGTAGTTGTACCCAATTATCACCGTTGTTTTCATTGTTGTCATTAATGTTGCGGCCACTATTACTATAATTGTTATTCAATGAAAACAACGGTGTGAGAAATCATTGAATCAGAAACAACAGTAATTATTATTATTATTAAATATAGTAGTAGTAATAGTAATAGTGGCTTGCAACATTAATGACAACAGAAAAATACTGTTTAATAATAATAATAATAATAATTACTGCTGTTTCTGATTCAACGATTTCTGTTGAAATTTGAAGGAAAAAAGTTTGATGAATGACCCCATTCTTATTCATCAATTTTCTCTCATACATTTGGTTGTTTTCCGGTTTTCGCCTTTAATAAATAATAAAAAATAATTTTAAAATAACACAATTTCTTATAAAATTAATATTTAGTTATTTTAGACTCCGTTGATATTTTCTTAAACTAATAAAGATATATATACCAAAAACAATACAATATATCGCATAAATGAATTATGCAGAAAAACACCATTCGTTAATATAATTTTGAGAATTATCAAGTTCTTGCTAAAGATAAAGTGAGAATCAAGCATACGATCATTGACAAAAGTATAATAAAATCACTATGAATTTCAGTTTATTTACATCATTTTATACCATTTGGAATTAAGCACCCAAAATAAAACTCAACTCAAGAATTTAACTCAACTCAAGAAAATTCTGATATAATTAATCTAATTCAAGTTTTGGAGAATTTGTAATAGGCTAACAACAATGCAAATTCATATCATCTGCAGAACTTTTGAGGTTCATATATCCTCTGCAGACCTTTTGAGGTTAGCAGAGCGCATATTTTTAATTCGAACCGTCCGATCGATGATGGGTGCTCCGTGATTAATATCATGTCCGTCGAGATTCTTGCGGTCTGTAAAAATCTGACCGTCGAGATTAGATCGGATGGTTCAGATAAAAAATCTGCAGTCTGCAGAGGATAGCAGTCCGACAACAATGATATGAGATAGCATAGTGTGCTCCCCAAAAGAGATCCTAAATCACTGTTGTTTATTTCTGATCAAACGATTGAGGTGAAAGGAAGGCCACAAAATTCCCGGCTCCCATTTTTATTCTTTCTGATTGGTTGATGGCCAGTGACAACTGACAACAACTCCGTAGCTCGCCTTTAGCAGAAAAAGGTGAAAACAACATAAACCTCAAGAAAGAGACAAATAAACTTTCAACCCAAAACATATTTAGACCTTTATTACAACAGAAAATTAACAGATTGTCACTTAGTTTTACCTTTCTGTCACAAAAAAAAAAAAAAAAAGATTGTAACTTTGTAAGAACAGTAAAATTGACGTTGCCATCTGCCCAACTCTTAATATCGTTGCAAATGGGAAGGCAAAGTGTTATGGTATTGTGAGATTATCTTGCAAAAGAAATTATGCGAAATACGAACAACCTGACGTTGCAAAAAATATGAATCAGCTTGTAAGAACTATGCATACTTGATTATAGCATCGGTGAATTTAGAAAAGTTTTCAATAGTGTCGGCAAAATATGAGGACTTTTTCAAATGCCAATATTATTATAAGAAATATATAAAAAAGGTATGATTTTGTTGAAGAGAAAAATGCTTGAGTTCAACGAAAAACATTGTCATTGGATATTAAAAACTTAAAATAGAAGCTAAGATTTTATATCTTTTAAATTTTAATTTTTTTATTTTTAAGAACCATTGTTATTGGATGACCATAATTTTTATATCATGGACTTTTAATAATTCGAAAAAATAGTAAAATTTTTGAAAATTATAAAATGTGATTATTTATAAGTTCTCAATATATAGATCAAATCAAATATTTCAGATCAGTTATTCATGTATAATTTAAAAAAAAAAAATAGGTACAATGTCTTTCATTTTATTTATGTAGATCCGTCCATATATGGGCAATAAGAAACCGTTGTTAGATTTTGATATCTGTTGATGTATGATGTATCGTTAGGAGGAGTCGATGTCTTTTCAAGAAATTAATGATACAGAATTTTAGGCTAACATTTCTGCAAAGTTTATCCAAAAGCCAAGTTGATATTTACAATTGCATATTTATAATGAACTAGGATCAATATCCTGATTATGCTATCACTTTGCTGTTGGGAATCAGATTCTATGGGGGAGGTAAAGCACAAGAACTATCATACAAGAATAAAGGATTGATTTCATGTTAAAAATGACTTCATGCATGACTTACATTTTAATTTTTTTTTTTGTTCTTTTAATTTTTAACTGAAAGCACAGCAGCGTGGCAAATTCTTGTCGACTAGTGCTTCCTATCAAATCAACACATGCCTAGAGTTACAAATAAGTAAATTGTTCATTATACTTCAGAAAATGAGCCGACAATTCCTTTTCTAAATTAAAATTTTGTTAGAAATTAGAGATAATTAATCTGTTCCAAAGCGTAGTAAAAACATTTAAACTTCTGGGGGTCGTTTGGATGGGCTAGGAATAGCTTCTTCCTAGACATAAATCTCTCTCACAAAGTTACACACTTTCCAACGTTTTATCCCTAAGATCCTTATTCCTTCCTTATTCCCATACGATCCAAATGAGCCCCTGAGTATTATATCTTAAAAATATATACATAAATATCTATGTAACGTTAATCATGTGCCCCTAAATATATCTTCCGAATCATATTCTGAATAAATGCTTATTACCCTTGGTTTTACTTCTTTATTATGGGATTTTAGCCCAAATTTGTTTCAGATATTTCGTGAAGTGAGTTGATATCATTCTTTCTCGATCAACATAGTGACATACATATATATATATATATATATATATATATATATATATTAATGTTCCACATTCGGCTCCATGCACATTACCACGGGAAATCAATGAAACCTTTATAGAGCGGCTCCTGTTTCAGGCAGAGGTGACGCCAGCGAAGTAGTCAATTTCTTGTAAAGCAATGGAAACAATTTATTTGCCAAAGAAATGAAAAGATAAAATTTTTTATTTTATAGAATGTAGTGGGTGTAGTGTGATTCAATGTGGTGGTCCCCTTTATGACCTATAATGAGATGAACAACTTGAGGAAAGGAGCACTCATCAGAATAGAATTTTCTTTTTAATTATTTGTGCGCGAGTGTGGTCAATTAAAAGATGGGAAAATTGGATTCTGAAATTTTTTTGTCATATCACTTGTACGTGGTAATAGAAAAAAATATATATACCCCAAGATAAACAGTTCCTCCAAGTAGGGCTGTATATGAGCTGAGTTTGAGCGAGTTGGGGACAACTCAAACTCAGCTCAGTTGTAACTCGAGTTGAGTTGAGCTGAGTTAGAAATACTTTCGAGCTTTTTAAGCTAGCTCAAACTCGGCTCGTTCCCAACTCGAGCTAGCTCGTGGGCTCACAAGCTAGCTTGAAATAAACATATATCCTTCAAATTTTTATTTATTTAATTCATATGTTATTCTAGTATTAAATTTTTTTGACATATACAATATTGTAAACAATAAAATTATTGTTTTTCATATTTTTTCTATTGATTTGAAACAAAATATATCTTGAAACTCAATCTATCATATATGTAATATTATTTAAAATATAAATATATAAGAAGAAAATTCTTGTTATTAATTATAAAATTTTAATACCCATACATTATGTTGATAATATATATCTGAAATATAAATTTATTATGTCACGAGTCAGCTCACGAGTTGCGAGCTGAGTTGACCTCAACTCAAACTCGACTCGTCAACCAACCGAGTTAGTTCAGCTCGAGTTCTACCAACTCGAGTTCCGTTGGCTCGAGTTAAAATCGAGCTTTTTCTGAGTCGAGTTCGAGTTAGCTCACGAGTTACGAGTTTTTTGCTCACCCCTACCTCCAAGCAACAAACGGTTTCTAAATTTAAAAAAAGGTAATATGCGGGCGGTAGAGACGTAGAATAATGTATATAGATGTATGTCAGAAACATATTTTAACTACTAGTTCACAAAACAAGTTTAACTTACAGGTTCCATGGTGTTGAATGAAATACCAAATGATGACTACTCAAATACATGAAATATAATACACAATAAATGTGAAACTACTACTATGTCTATATTTATTCTTAGTTTTTTTTTTTTTTTTTTTTTTTTTTTTTTTACTTAATTTGAGAAAGTTGTCGATGTTACCGAAGTACAAGCATTTATCTTGAATACTCTAGCATAGTTTTTCCTACTGGTGGACATGATAACCTTGTTATTTAAGTGTGCGAAAAAGAATTAAAGTATATGATGCGAACTAAATTGATGTCGGACAGAATATACAAATCTAAAATTTATAGATAACATAAAAATTCATTACTTCTAATGAGTTATTTTAGACTTCAGATATTAAATTCTACTATTCTACCACTATTGTATATACAAAGTAGGAGCTCTGCCTTAATTTTCGTTTCAGCTTGTTAGGCGTAAGCTAACGTTCGAGCAAGAAAAACGAATTAAAAAAGAAAGGGGAAAAAAAAAAAAAGGCATGGGAGATTCGGAGGTCGGTATTGCTTTGTTCTTTGTCATATCGGCCGAATACTTATTCCCTTCTCTTTTCTTGTTAAGATATATTTCCTCATACCATGATGATGAAACCAAAAAAAAAAAAAAACCTCACTAGAGTCATCCTCATGCAACTTGCTCGTCAACTGTTGCAAATCATCTATTGGTCGTTCGTGTGGCAAATAATTCCTAGAGTTGCACAAGAAAACTGCTCACAAAGAAATTTCAATAATTATACAAGAAAATAGAACGAGTTACTTCTGAAAACATCGATATGTTTTAATACCAAAAATTTTATTGTCCCACAAATATCGCAATCCTACATTTTAATTTATATTTAAATATTTAAAACTCGAATATCGAATTCTAATTGTTGGCCTTGCTCATTTTCATAAAAAAATGTATTAGGATAAAATTCAATAATGTTTTTTTTATTTAATTTTATATGAGATCAAGATGTCAAAATATAAATGTACTGAAAATAATCTATTATAGTTAATTAGCTAGCTTTGCGTTATTTTATAACTTGATTTTTGTATAAAATGAATTTTAAAAATTATAAAAAAATTATTTAGATAATCTCTTATATATACAAAAATTTAAAATTAGCTAACATTTTGAATTTGACATACAAAGTTCAAATTTCATTATATATAAAGGGTGTGTTTGGAAGTGTGATGAATAAGAATAGAATAGTTTGTTCAAAAACAACCGTGGTGAATAAGAAATGGTGAAGAATTGCTTATTCATGTAATTCTCGATGTTGTTTGGATGCTTAGCTAAGAATAAGCACAAGAGAAAAATATAAAATAATAATTTGTTGTTTATATTTTTTCAACTAACTTCTATGCAACAATTCTTTCCAGCTTATTTTGGCACCACCTCAATGCAGCTTTCTAATATGTATCAGTTATAAATCAAGCCACTATAAAAGCTTATAAATTAATAATATTTATTCATGAAATAAAGAACAAAAGACAAAAAAAAAAAAAAACAGTGTGTGATGAAAGTACGTACTGACCAATATATCAATACTAACCAATCAATTTTTTTTAAAAAAAAAATAAAAGACCTACAGAAGCTACTTACAATCCAGTACCAAATTAACAACAGTAATGAAAGTTCAATTGTTGTAGATGATAAATAGCTAAAAATGATAGATAATGGACTAATGGCGTACTGTGATTTTGCTTGCTAAGACAAAAAAAAAAAAAAATTAAACTAAGCTGCCTTTTAAATGGACTAATGGCGCCATGTTGGTTAGTACCGGCAATAATTAGAGAAGAGAGAGGCAACGGTTGGGAAATGTGAAAAATAGTTTCTCTCTCCGAATCTCCATTATTTAAGATGGTGAAAGAATATTATAATATTTTTAGTGGGCCATGGGAGAGCAATTTCGAGCTAGTTCCAGCATTTTCTTGGAACTAGAATAAGGAAGAGAACAAGCAATTCTCCTTGTTCTGAGGTATGTTTGGTGACACTTAGAATTGCTAGTTCTGAATAACACCTTATTCAGAGGGTTCCAAACACGCCCAAAAAAATTACAGTATTATGTGGCTTTAAAAAAAGGAAAAAGAAAACTCATGTCATTTGAACATTCCTCTTATATCGCCTGAGGATACGAAACTTTGTTCCATACCTTAAACCCTAATATACCTATTTATATGGATACTTGTTTGCTAACGTGACATGAAGCTGAAACAGGAAATTTTTTTAATGAAAAAAATTTGAGCTGCTTGACTTAAAAGAAAAAAAAATTGAAAGTTTAGTAACATTCAAAAGAATCAATCAAACAGTTGTTTCAATATATAGATTTATTATATAATAGCAGATATAATAATTAGTTTTTTACAAGTAACACAGATGAAATAATCAACTTTTTAAAAATTATAATAAAGTAGATATATGTTATTTCAGAAAAGAAATTGCTGGACAAATGGTATACGTGTGCTAGCGACAATTTATGATGAACAATTTGTAGCGGAAAATATTCGTGAGCATATATGTTAAATTTGTAGCATATACAATTATTAGGATGGAAGAAGAATGGAATAACATGATGTAACGACGGTTGATGTAAAAAAATCCGCCGTGCTGCACGATGGGAATTGAGAGACAAATACCTGTCTCTATTCCTATTTTCTTTTCACAATTCCCCCTATATAAGTAGCTGCATTTTTGCATTAGGATCCTCTCCAATTGCACAAATATAACAAAATAGTTATATTACGAAAGGAGTTCTCTGATTAGGCACAGTTTGAACCGTTTGATAACAAATAGAGACTCCAGATTTATAAGAGACTCTTGATTTCGAACTCTTACACTTGGAGAGAAGCCACAATCATCAAAGCATATTAAACCCGCAGCTGGAAGCTAGCTTTGCATCTAAACTTTTGTTTTCTCTATTGAACAAGATAGGCGCGCATCACCTACATATCTTTGTAAAATATATGTTCGCTCGGCGATTCGTTAAAAAACGGTATGATATGGATGTGATGAGAATCACAGTTCGATAAGGAATCAAATCGTTATCCTATAATCGTACAAGAAAACTTGAGGCCATTTTTTCTGCATAATTGATAATTTTAGAAATAATTTAAGAATTATTTGAGGGATACAGTAAAATAAAGTAAAAATTTTAAAAAAAATAGGCAAAGACGGAAATGTTATGTTTATAAAGTATGCAGATCTTGCTTCTATTTTTTTTTTTGAAATACTAGAATTTAATATATGGGACTGATGTAGTCCTTCCAATATAATCGTTTTCACGTTTCAAATTTTAAACGATTGATCTGAATCGTTCAATTTAATCTCCATATTAAAAACTTATAATAAACAAAATTGTATATTATTTTCAAAACTTTTTACTATTTTTCAGTATTTTTCAAAATTATTGTTATTGGAGGGTCCATAATACATGTTTGTATCAAGAATTTTTTAAAATGTCAAAAAAAATAGTAAAAAAATTTGGAAAAATATAAAATTTGATTTCTTATAAGTTTTCAATATGTAAAAAAAATTGAATGGTTCGGATCGATCATTCGAAATTTAAAACAAGAGAACGAACGTATTAAATTGTCATAACTTTCTCACAGGAAGTTGAATTTAGGTGTTCAGAAATAATTTCGATTCTAGTAAATATTTACAATTTAAATATCAGATTTATATTTTTAATTTAATTGTTGTTAAGGAAATTGAAATAAATTGAAAGAAAATGTAGGATGATTGTAAAATATTTTTTTTCATTTTTAGAAAACGCGTTAATAACTTATCTTTTCCATTTTCGAAAGTCCAGGGAATAAGAGGATGAGCGCTGGGGGAGGATGAGGACAGAATGTTATTTCAAAAAAATAAGATAATTAATATTTTCTTCACTGGACATAACGTTATTTTCAAACAAAATTTACAGAACAATTACTATATGAAATAGAACAATTATATATATATTAACTAGAACAATTACTATATTAAATAGAACAATTATATATATTAACTAGAACAGTTATATCTATTAACGAAAATGATTTCTATATTAACTAGAACAATTACTATCGTTGTCCCTAATTAATGGCCTAGAAGGGGGTGAATAGGCACAATTTTTTAAGTTCTTAAACCGATTTAGTCAATTTTGTAACAAATCAACAATTCAATTCAATACGCCACAGACAATACAAATAGCAATAAAGTAAAGGGAAAAGGGAAGAGAAATTGAACACTCGGTATGATTACGGAGTTCCGACCCGCTAGATAAAGCTAGCCTTAGTCGTACATCTCCGGGAGTTTCGCTACCACGAAAGGGTGCGCTCCGTTTAATTCCACCACGAACGTGTCTACAACTTCGAACCGAATCACCTCGTCACAAGAAACTCGAGGTGGATCGGCCTAACTTCTAATCTAATCACAATTAATCACTAAGGATTGAGGCTCTCAATCAAAACTCTCAAAATATGGCTAATAGCAATATGGGCTTGATTAAGGCACACTAATCTCAAGGATTTAGCTAAGTAAATGCTCACATATCAAAAGAGAATCAAAGTCAGGTGTTTGGAGCTCAAAGGCAAGTATTTAGCAAGGTGTTTAAATGATGAAAATCAGCCCAAGGGGGTCTGATATTTATAGAGGGCGCCAAGAATTCCAAACCTGTCAAATTACCAACTTTGCGTTACACAACGCTACATAGCGTTACACAACGGATGAATATAGTCGTTAAATAAAACAAAATTTAACAAACCCGTTAGAGTGTGTCAGTAGTGTTACACAACGCTACCATGCGTTGTTCAACGCTTAGAACAGTGAAAGTCCAAAGTTCAAAAAGTTTGTCAGAAGCGTTACACAATGCTAAGTTCCGTTATGTAATGCTACAAAAGTTTTCCGTTATGTGTCACAAGTCAAGCGTTATACAACGTATGGAAGAACGACCACAAAAAGACAAAAATTCATCCGTTACATAACGCAAGTTCAGATTTATGTACACGCTTCATTTTTATTCCGTCGTGTAACGGAAGTTGGCGTTACACAACGCTTAGTTTAGAGAAGGAGTAAATTGTCAGCTGACTTGGTCAAAGCGTTGTGTAACGCAACCAATCGTTGCACAACGCTTGACCATGCATTACACACCAGAAAGGAGCGTTGTGTAACGCATAAGTGCTGATTTCATAGAACTGTAAAGAAGAAGTTGCTCTATAATGTTGTACAACGCCAAGAAGCGTTGTATGACGCTAGAACCAGATTTTGAGCATTTTACTTAGAAAATAAATGAGATTAGTTTAGAAAATATACCAAACTAAAACTAGACACTTTAACTAATCCTTTGATGTCTTGTTTAGCTCTGGTACTTGTGCAACAAGGTGTTTTGCTATCTTATTCCATATAAAATCTAAACAAATACTTAGAGGAAATATTAGTATGTTTTTGTGTTGTTTTATAAATCGACAAATCAAGTAAATAAGAAATTGTTTGAAACAACAACTATATTAACTAGAATATTTTTCTCAGAACTAGAACATTTGTTCTCAAAACTAGAACAATTAGGAGGGAGGGGGTGGGACGGGGGTAAGTGTGACGTTGAGGGAAGGGGAGGGAGCGAAACAAAAGGGAGGGGGGGAAGAGTGAAACAGAGGGGAGGGAGGGATGAGCGCTGGATTTTCAAAAACGAAAATGGTAGTTACGATAGATTTTCAAAAATATAAACGCGTTTTCAGAGATGATGGGGGATGATGGAATCTGGAATGATACTTATCAGCCCCGTTTAAAAATATTTTTAACAGTTTTTAGTAATTTTTTAGGAGAGAAAAAAAGTTAAGTTTCACATGATGTGCCAACAATACCATGCTAGAATGCATGTTGTGTCATGTCAGAATAAGTGTTGTGTCTTACTCTACTCAGTACAACATAACGCGACACGATACAAATAAAAATATGTCTCCAACACGATACGACAGAAGACCTAACATGACATCGGACGCATGATTAGAAAATCCTACTTAATTAAAAGTTGCAAAAAAATATTAAAACTAGAAAAAAAATAGTATTAAAGAAAATAAAAAAAAAGTCCCATTTTGGCATCCATAGCTGATAGCCCAAGACCTGGATCACTTCTGATACATTTTTCAGCGCACCCAATAGATTTTTAACCAACAAATGGACGAGATTTGGTCCGGTCTCCGGAAACACTCGAGTTATTTCATTATTTGTGCTACTAAAGGATTGATACACAAATTGGATGATCATGGATGTTCATGGTGTTGGACTGTTGGTATAAAGGTATGAAAAAACCGATGGCGCTGGCACTCCAACATCAAGAAAAAGATTCTCAAGAGGTTTACCAAGTCAAACAACAGGAATCACAATACGGTTCCGTATGTTGTATACAATAATATTATTCTTTAGCTCTGCTTATGCGTAATTTGTAAGCACTAAGCAGTTGCTCCGAAGTACGGAAAAAAAGACTAAAAGCTAGAAATTAAATGTTTGCACGTCAAAATACAAGCACAAAAATCCTCCAACGTTTTTTCTTAATTCTAAAATACATTTGCAATTTTTTTCCCCTTAATTTTGCATCAAATACAAGTTTCTTGAACATTTTTTTTTACTTAATTTGAATTATTTTCCATGTTTTTCCTTATTTTTTTTCCCCAACAACCAGTTTAAATTCCCCAAAAAAAAAAAGAAAAAGAACATTCACACATGACCAGTCGCGTCACGGCACGTCTCACATGTAAAGTTGTGACGTTACGATGTGATTATATGTGACATGATAATTTCGATTAATACACGTATATTCATTTAGTTACAAAAAGAAAAAAAAAAAAAAAAAAAAAACCCTGTTTCAGGTCCTCCAGATCTTTGCAAATATTTCATCTGTACTAAGATTTTTGTACCAAAAATATCTATATAATCATAGTAGTGCCACTGTTACAAAGAATTGATCATGCCGACATCATGAATAAACAGACATTTCATGCAATCAATGAATAAAATTGCTAACTCGAATTGAACTTGTCTAGTAACACAAACCAGAAACAATCAGTGCGGTTGTCCTTTTGATCAGCATACATAATGTAGCAATCATGTATAGGGTATCCTCTAATTCCCACCAATAGTAGCTTGACAGCGTTCGGATAGAATGGCCACTTCTAACATTTCTAAGGGACATTATAACTACTGTTCTTTTTCTTATTTGTTAGGCACCTAAACCTGCCTTCTACTAGGGAAACTGATTGATGTCTTGATAAGAAACAACAGAATCTTTGACCCATTTATTAAAGCATATGGCATTTTGAGATATTCAGTTTAAATTGTAAAATGGGTAAAAGAAAAGCAGGTTCACTGTTATTTACTTTGCTTAACACAGAAAATTTCACAAGTGAATTGTTTAGTGGCCTTTCCTAATTACTCTTTTGCTTTTTTGGTCAAGCTAAATATAGCTAGGTCATGTAAAATTTCTTTTCTGTAAAGGCCAACTGATTGATGTTCTGATTTTTTTTTAATAATAGAATCTTTGACCAAACCATATTCGTGTGAGAAATGGAATTTGGAGATTCGCATCTAACTAATATAAAAATTCAATAGCAGAATTTAGGATTGTAATTCACCCAAATTACTGGTAATTTTTTTTCCCAGGGCATCAAACAGAACATCTGAGAAGTCAAACATTAAGGCATATTTCTGATAGTTCATTTTTTGCATAAACCTCTGTTCAACTAATTTTATTTTTCCTTTGCTTACAGAGATGATTAGCATAGAAGCGGTATGTGAACTAGATATCATGTTGATAATTGTGGTTGTTTTTCCCCTATCGTTCTCCTTTTTGTTTAGTTGGTTTTTGCGTCAAGTTGGTAAAAGCTAGTCCATTGACACCAGATTACTGTGTCATTCAACACCTTTTTGAAACAAAATGGTAAAAAAATTTAAAATATGTCAGTTCTTGTTATTGTTTGAAACTTGTGAATGAACTTGAAAAGGAGGAAATGGAAATAATTGGAAAGGAGCAAGAGGTGAACTACAAGAACCATACTTTAATTAGTAGTTAATTAAAAAAAAAAGTATAGAAGTATAATCCATTGTAGAATGCTTATTCATTTTATTCCTTTTATACCAATTCATTCTGACATCAAAAACTTTCAGCAGAAAAATGTTTTATTTAGAGGCTAGAGGGTATAAAATATCCACGCTTGTGCAGAAATTATAAAATAGCTTTGCTTTGACCCACTATTGCTCAACGTTTGTTTCTCAATCTTCGAAATTTCCCATAATTACGAAAACATGAAGAGAGTGTTATTTGATTGTGAGTAAAAATTGACAGCTGGTACAAAAATAGTTGTTACTCAATAGAAAACAACTTTTGCTATGGAATACATTATAGAGAAATGCAGAGTCTAATATATGAGACAGATGGTGTCTGTCCAATATGATCGTTCTCACGTTTTATATTTCAAATGACAGATCCGAACTGTTCAATATGTTCTCTATATTAAAAACTTATAAAAAAAAACCATATTTTACATTATTTTCAAAATTTTTACTATTTTTTTGATATTTTAGAAAATCGTTGCTAATGGACGATCCACAATTTTCATATCATGAATTTTCTTAAATACGAAAAAAATAGTAAAAAATATAAAAAAATATAAAAAATTAGTTTCTTATAAGTTCTCAATATGAAGAACATACTGAACGGTTCGGATCTGTCATTTGAAATATAAAACGTGAGAACAATTGTATTGGACGGACGTCATCCGTCCCATATATTGGACTAGTATTTCTCTACATTATATTTGGCAGTCTCACCTGTAGATTTGAGCGTTATGCAATATTGCAGGAGCTTTTGTATCACTGATTCCAATATTATATATCTTAGTTCATGATTAATTTGCAAACTTCAAAACCCTTGCTGCCATGAAGGGGCGCTTAAGGTGGGACCAAGGGTGAAAAAGCTAGCAAGTGACAATATAAAGCATAGTGAAATCAAGTAATGCTTGGTGCTAAATGCACCATAAATCACCATTGCCAGTCACATCTTTTCCTAATTGCTTCTCCAAACAAAACTTGAGGCCCCCTGATTAACGATCGATATTAAATTTATGTAAAGTTGGTAAAGAGTAAAATCCTTGAGAGATTTAACAAAAAGTTGATGTTAAATGAATCTCTTTAATACTAAAACTGCTAACTATTTAGAACACACCCTACGATTTTTAATTAATTACTGAATATCAAATCGCTTAGGAAAAGAATTATTTTTCTATTTAATCTTCTCTTTCTAACGTTGTTTATCTCACTCTTCTCAGGATTTCATCTTTATTTTGTAATAATAATACTATTATTAGTGAAGGGGAAGAATTCATGCATGGGGCTGCCTGTTGATACTTTTTAAGGATCTTCTTAGATTCCTTAGCTTTGTTTTAGTTTTTGACTTATCTCTATGATCATGTTATAAAGAAGGACATCATTAATGGGTGGTCTCACATAATTAAGATGTTCAAGTGCATCACAACTTGTCAATAGAGTCAACGAAATGTATCTATGTACGGTACAGGGTGTCTCCACTTATGATTGAATGTGGTTTTGCTGGCAACTTAGTGTAAGTTATTCAATTAAATATTAAAAAAACTCATTATTTTATATGCAATTCATTTGTTTTATTTACTATTTTGTTTTCTTTTTTCTTTGTTCCACGTTTGCTAGTTTTCAATTATACTTCAATCGTTCGTACATCGATTACCTTTCAACATTTAAATAATGCCCACTTTATGACAGGAACTGGATTGGAGATGATAACCCATACGCCATTAATTAGAGTTTGAACCGGAAGTGATTAATACTTAATAATCCGGAAGCAGAAATGCATGAATTACAAAATGAATCTTTGTAAGCGTTATTAAGATCGAAGGAACTATACTTTCCTGAACAAATGCCAATTTAATCTTTTTTAATTAGACCTAAAGGTACTTTTTTTTAAGGTCTTACAAACTTTTGCACGCCTGTTGAGTTTGCTTGCGTAGTCGCATTAATTAAGGTCATGATGCACTAACAATGTGGATAATAAATGCAATTAGGCTTTATTAAACTAATCAAGTTGAAATGAAGAGACCAATTATTTGAGAGGTTAAATTCACTTGGAAGAGACTAATTTGAGTACCACTATAGAAAGTCGATGTCAAGTCGATGTGTAAGGAAACTGCAAGTTGCCGCGTGACGAGAGACTTGATTCTTTTGCTGCCGCCTCCTAGTGTCGACTCCGAGACGCCTCTTTTTAACTTTTTCGTCATTTTCTGTAGCTCTTTTAAGAGAAAATCTTGCAAACTTATACCTAATAACCTTTACACACCCAACAATAAGCTGGAGTGCGTACGACTAATAGATAGATATAAGCCTTTGAGGACAAATTAATTAAGTGCGTATTTAGGTTAGCAGTACCTTTTGTTAGCTTGGCCTCATTTCAGTTGGCATTATCAGTAAGTAAAAAATCTGGCCAGAAAAAAAAACAATTAAATACGATATTTTTTTTTTTTGGTGATTAATTACGAAATTTACATGTTGACCCTTAAAAGAAAGAAGTTCTTTGTTTTTAGTAATGAAGTTTAGGTAACTGATTCGAAGAAAACATCTGAAAGCTATGCTTTTGGATAATTGGTGCCATCACCTATGTTATTAATTTTATCATGTGACAATTAAAAATTAAGTTCGCCTATGTTTGTAAGGGTACTTGACTACTTGTTGATACCATAATGATGAATTTATAAATTAAAACTACTTTAGATGACCAAGAGTCTGAGATCATACGTAGGTTGATATTTATATTGGAAAGCTTTTACTCTTTGCAAGAAAATATACAAGGCTTATAAGATAAGCTTGAAGGCACTTTTCTAGATTAGCTTAATGGCCTTGGTCCTTTGCCTCAAGTTAGGTTTAGCATTCACAAAAAAAATTATTTCAACAAGCGTAATACAAAATCTCATTCTTCTACTTTTCACGTCTTAAAGCACAGTGCACTATGATGAACCCTTTATTTAAACACACTATTACAAGAGCTGTTTAATATATTATATAGCAATGAAGCACTCCGCAAATGCAAGGAAACTTATCCATTTACTTTTTCAGATTATGGAAGAGAGAAAAGTGTAAGCCCAAATTTGACCCTTAATACAAGGCCTAGATTTTATTGGGCTCAGTGTACAGTGTATTTATAGGCTTGTTAGAACCTTTGCAAATGGGTCTCAGCCTCTCGGCTGTCTCGGCTAAGTTGAACCGTCATCAGGTTCAGGTCGACGTTGGACTCAAAGGCAACTTGTATTACTGGTTGGGTTGTCTGATTACCTGGAGTCCTGGTCAGTCAAGTTCAAGGATATATCAAATTTGGGGCATTGAAATAGTACAACAGGTTACTTGTGGATTTCAGTTTAATCTACTCTTAATTTGAGTTTTGGGATGCTTGGTATTCACATTGTGTCATATCTAGATGTGGATCAGTTTAATTTGAGAGTTTGATTCAGTTTTTCTTCGGTTAGATCGAGTCAGTTCGGGTATAATTCTGCCTTTGGTTAGATTGAGTCATGTCCCAGTGGTTTGGGCTTTGGTCAGATATGCTTTGACATGCTCAGTCATGTTTCTGAATCGAATCTCAAAATGTTTCCTGTCCGGTCAGGTTTTCATTGTTTATATTTCAATATAATCCCGGTTATCCTGGGTATTTTCTTTTAAATAAGGTTGGATTGGGTTTAGATCATTCGAATTTCAACATCTCTACTACTTATAAAAGCACCCATAAAAAAAGAGTAAACATGTCATATAAAAAGAGTAAACATGTCAGATAAAAAGTGTAAACAATCTCTAGCATAAAATATGGATTATTGATTTTGTTAATCTAATATGATCTGTGGCTCAGATTTAAATATCAGATAAAGAGCTGCATTTTTTACTGAAAGAGCCAATGTCGCTGGGTGGTATTTCTATTGTATTGTTCGCTGAAGAACGCGGGTTCGATTCCTCTTCGCGTTTATTTCTCATGCGTTAACTTCTATTTTTTAGTTTTTAATTCATGTGTCCCCGCTCCCCAGACCCTTCCCCACTATCTCTTCTCTCTCATCTGTCGGAAAAGGAAATATCAAAGGATATGCTGCTCAAATCCTCTCCCCATCCCTTCCGATTACAAAAAGAAAAAAAAAAAAGTTCGGCGCCTCCACAATCCACACCCCTAATTCTCCGCCTCTTTCTTGTTTCCTCATATGTGCGGCGCCTCTAAACAAACCTGAAAATCAGATTGAACAAAATCAAATCGCTAGGGTTTTCTCGCCTCCGCCAGAATTCAAGCTTCCTTTTCTGTAAACAATTTCAAAAATTCGTTTGGCGCTCTCAAGCGACGAAGCATGGAAATATTTTTTTCCTTTTTGCCGCTCGATGGATTTTGAAATTCGGAAAAATTCCCCTATATATTCCTTCGTTCTTGGTTGTTTCTCATCGGTTCTTGATTTCAACAGGTGAACATGAAAATGTCAATTAATACTATTTCTTTTCATCATCTCTCTCTATTCAATCAATTAATTTGGTTCATTTTGGTTTTCTTTTTTTTGTTCCAGCAAATTTCGGTATAAGAGGAAGAACTGAGGTGCTTGATTACTGCTTCTGTAAGTGCTATTTTACTCTAACCTAGATCACTTAATTTTTTTTTTGTTTGGAATTTCTGGTTAATACATATTGTTTTTTTTTTCCGATTGCAATGTGTTGTTCATGTGAGACCTTGGTTGATCCCCATTGTGATTTTAAACTTATTATGCTTGAATTATTGTTCCATTTTCATTTTCACCTTTTGAATAATTGTTCCAGTTTCTGTTCAATTTACTAATGGGCATAACTCTTTTTGCTATTTGTAGGTTTTGCAAGGGCTAGAAGTTAAAAGAGAGGCACTATCATAAAGGTAATGCTTGAATTTCTGATTTGATTTTTTGGTCAATTGTCAATTTTCTTTTGATAATTTTTCATCAGATAATAATTATTTCTTGTTCATCAATGGTATCGGTCAGCTTATCGGGTTGTGGATCTTTTGGTTGAACTTTTTAGTTGATTTACCCGATTTTTGTTGTATTAATATCCTTTTTTTTTTGGTCGCTTGAAACATCAATTGGATTTACAGTAAATATCAGCATAACTAATTATGGTCAATTGATGGTTAATTGCACAAAAAAACTATAGATTAAGGCTATACTGGACCAAATTGAAGCTTACAAGCTCAACTGTGTGTTCAGTGATACTTAATTATATTAGCACATTAGTAATTGTGGTTAAATTGGGTCAAACTAAAGCTCAATTGAAAAACTACAATGCAAACCAGTCAATTGCATGTTTATAACTTACACTGTGCTTATTTATCTCAATTGGAATTGTAGTTTTCTGTTTCTATCTAATCTTCAAATGTCTGCCACACATTCTTGATTTACCTATCAGCATGGAACCAATGGTTACGCTTGATCAGATTAGAAACTCACGTCTGTTGAGGACTCAAGGAAATCTAATATGTACCCAACATTTTGTGGTTAATAAATTTTTTGTAGCCCTTTTATTTGCAATTTGACATAGCCATATAATGTTTTTTCCTTTTCATGTTTATATTATAGTACTGACATTCTAATAACATAGCATCTAATGTCTAATTGTCTTATTTAAATCTCCATTATGTTAATGAATAACTGTTTCTTGATTGTAGGTGTTAAATAAAATGGGGGATGCACTCAAACATATCCGGCGCACGCACGCGATAAGGGACACAAATGCTATAACTAACACCAATGAGTCCATGCCTTTTATGGTAATTATAATTTGATATTTTAAAACAGAAACAATTATCAATTCTCTAATCTCTAAATAATACTAGGATCTTATTATTGTTTATTATTCTGTTTATTATTCATCTATATAATTTTAAATTTGTGGTTATCTAGGTTCAACCAGTTAATCAATTTCAAACCGTGAATCTAATAAATGGACAAGGTGGAACTCATCCTTTACATATCAATGGAGTTGGGATGGTTCAGCATGCATCACCAAGGTAGCTATTATTGTCATCTTTTGACATGAAACAAGCAAGCCCATTCTTATTTAGAGATTAGCTTATGTAAAGTATTAATAGATGGGCTAAAGAGAATGCCAGAGCTAGCATTGAGTAAAGCAAATATACTTGCATTTTCATTGAGCTTTTTAGGATTTGGTTCTCTCTTTCTGTATGTAACGTCAATTTGTATGTTGATCTGGATGCTGGTTTCAATGGTCATATCACCAAATACCCAATGCATTTCACTGATGACGTCGATATTGATGTCATTGGAAGTATTTTAACATAATGAAAATCTAGCTACAAAAATGTTTTGAGTCTAAATTCTGATCCAATGAATTTCAGTCAAAATGTTAGAGGTGCGTCTCAGCCCTTGCAATCCAATGGACGTAGAATGCTTCAAGATGTATCACCAAACCCAAGGTATGTTCCTCACCAGTGTTAGCTGAATTTCGAATTGTTGAAGGGGAGAATGGGTTGATTGGAAGATCCGAATTGTGCCAACTAGGATTTGGAAGCAGTGGAGAAAGACCCAAGTAGAGATTTTGGTCTATTTCTTCTCCATTAAAGTCCATTCTATTCCTACACTAGAAACAATTGTTGTAATTAATTTTTCTAAAAAAAGGTGAATGAGAAAACATGTTTCACTGATATGAAAAAAATCACACAACATACAAATATTCAAATGGTTCCAGTACCTATCTACCACCCTATATCAAAAAACCCAAAATGCCCTTGCTAAAACTTTATCACCTGTTCCACACTGGTTAGTCTACCAGTAAGCATCAAAATCAGATATAATGATCCTAATCCATGTCGCACCCCCCCCCCCAATTACCCATGTCTTTCACCCATCTCTCCATTCTGGTACCACAACCTGGTACCATGAATTCTGACAGCACAAACTAATTTCCTCACATTCAGTCACATGTAAAGGTTCAAGAGTGTTAGCTGAATTTCTATTAGTCTTTTCTAGCTTTTCGTTTCATTAATGTTTTCATATATTTTTAGGGCTAGGAGATTTGCACTTAACTTCGATCAAGTGGCGCAGAAATTCAATGTGCCAATAGATAAAGCTGCAAAAGAGTTTCAATTATCCATGTCTACGTTAAAGCTGCGTTGTCGCGAGCTAGGATTTGAAAAATGGCCTTATCCGAAATTGAAAAGTTTGAGGAATTTGGTGAACAATTTGACAAAATATCGAGTTCAAGACTTTCAAAATATTGTGGAAGAAATTTTGGAAGAAATTGTTTCCATCAAAGAGAACCCATCCCTAGATATCAAGGGCGAAACTAAAATTCTGAGACAACAAATGTATGAGCTGAAAAGAAAGAAGTGCCGAAAGATTGACGCGAGTGCTTCTTAGTGATATGTTGCCAAGTAAAGATGGTTTGAAAATTGATATTTAAATCAAATTATATGTAAATAGTTATTGTCAGTTTATTGAGTTAGTTTATTTATTTTTCTATTTTTCTAGAGTATTCCAGTTGGAGAAGATATTTTTCAAGATGGTAAACATTTGAGACCAGCTAATTTTATCATCGATATGAGATGCTTTATTTATTTATTTTAAGTAGACATGAGAATTACATATACTTTTAGCAACCACATATCTGGCTATGCATGTTAATTAAACTATTTATCAGAGCACCTCAGAAGCCTCCTGTGAACATATCATTTAATCATAAGTGTTATTTGGAAATTTTAGGTACAACCAAAGCTTAAGATCCAATGACAACACAAAATCTTACTCGTGCTAATTAACAACAAGATATAGATGTGTGCAGTGAATATTTATGCTAATCACACAAAATCCTACAATAAAACAAAGCAGTATCTTTCATCCGATATTAGCCAAACTATTATTTCATTGTTTACAGTGATTCTTCCTTTTTGGTCTAGCAAAACACGACTATGTTATCCTTTTTGTTAGCTATATATCAACATCCATCAAAAGCTATATACGACCATAAATGCCTAGCCTTAGTTTTCATAAGGAATTCATTATTGGTCATAGAACTGTTTGAGGTGTTACCGGTACTGGTACAGTGTTAATGGTATGGTGCATTTTGTGAAGATCTAGCGTTTCAATCAACATAAATAATGAAGAGAGAAAAGGCAAGACATAAGTGTTTCAGATATTGGGCTGGCACATCTTACTCTTTTTGCCCATAATCTAAATCAGACAAAATGAATGGAGATCATTTCCATGTAATTACCATTAGATTAAATCTTCAGAAAGCATCAAATTTCTATTAAAGTCTTTGATTTTGGGACTCAATGATATGAGATGACGTTATCTTTTGTTTCCTTTGTTGATAATTGGCAGTTAATTGACTTATATCTATCATTATTTTCTTATTATAAATTTGTATCCTGAAATCATTTCCCATAAATATGCATTCGAATAGATTACATTTTTTAGATTTAATTTAATTAAGTAAAATTACTGGCCAATCCCATTATTATAAATTCCATAAATTTGATACATAATTCAAAGTCGTTATAATCTTAAATATTTTCTTGTATTAATTTCAAGAATTATTATTGTAATTGCAATTAGGCAAATAATTATGCGTCAATATGTCAATATGTCAAAAAAATTACTGTATATGTTTACCCTCATAAAAGATGCAAACCAAGGATATGCGTCAATATGTCAAAAAAATTACTGTATGATCGAGCATTATATAAGTTTGATAATTTAATACAAAATTTTCAATAATTTTATTTATTGAAAAAAATGTCTATTTTCTCGCTTGACAGCTGCAGTCAATATTTGGAAAAAAAAAAAAATCCATGTTCATCAAACTATATTTTTCTTGTTCGTGATGAGCTGTTGTAGGAACAAATTGTGCAAGGCCAACCTAACCTAGCAGATCAAGTGTTTTAGTTAAAACTAGAGGATCTCAAGAAATATTTGTTTAAATCGATAAATATCGATGCTATCTTCAACGCCGATCATGATAACGTTGATCTTAAATATTAAAAATGGACAACATATCCATGCATGTTAAATAATATGTTCATATATTAAAATCCGCCCATACATTGAATGGGCTCTGCTGCTAGTAATAGTTAAAGGCAGTTGATTGCATAATAATAATTTACACATAACAGGTGGCTATTTTGGTCAAGTACTAAAACAAACAGTTAAATATGCTCCAAATAAACTCAAATTTAAACTTGTGTCGTTGAAACACAGACAAATAAGTCCTAACATACCCAAGGTACAAGTGTGACCGTTAAATGCTCTTGGGGTTTTATATGATTGGTACAGGTATATTCCTAGCTTTCTCCCCGCTTGAAGGCAACATCTTACAAGCTATCACTTTTAATAAAAGAAAGCAACGTAATATCTAATTTATAGTGTGTCAATTAATGTAGCTATAGGAGTACATAACGTAAAGAGAATTATTCTTTTAATCAGGTTAAGTGCTGATGCAGCTTTCCAAGATTTGTACTTAAATAACTATTGCTTTAATTAAGAAATAACACAGAGCAAACCTATAGGGACCAGATTAAAACGAAGCATTAGTCATACCAGTACGCGACAGGAACGGAGGTACATTTTGGTTCAGTATGGAAATAAAAATTTCACATCTCATTTTTAAGCTGCTCCGTCGAAATGGAGATTCATGGACTTTGAAAATAAGGTGGCACCACCAAAAAAAAAAAAAAAAAACAAAAAACAAAACAAAAAAGATGCAGTGCAAAAACAATCGTCTTTCTGTAAATCTGTCATAAATAGGACTACTGTAATTTGTAAATCTGTCTTGAATAAAAACAATTATTTTGTTAATTAGACGAATATGTTCTAGTAACTAGTAAGGGGCCTCGTTTTGGCAGCTGTCTGGTTGCCTCAACAAACCAGTGATTGTTAAGGCTTCTACAAATGGCACAAGCATACTGGTAATTGGGCTGGTTCAGTGCTCCTCAATGCAGAGTAAGTTGTTTCAGGCAGGTTCATGCAATTGCTTACCAGAACATCCTCCACATTATATCCTGAAACAACAACTGTGCATTAATATTAGATTTCCTTCTGTCCAGCAACTTTTATTACCAAATCTGACCAGCAACACAGTTTTGATCCATAGATGGATGAGCAGTTTATGGTTGTAATGACATGCTAATAGATTAATATTGTATAGGAGTTTGAAGTTTCGATTTAGAAGTCATGGAACCTTTTCAAGGAGCAAGTTCACCACCTTAATTTCTGCAACAACAGCAAATTACGTTTGTGATAACCTGGTATTATGATAGTCATGAATAAAGAATGGAGGAGAGATTCTTTATCTTCACCAACCCATCCTTTAAGACTAAACTTTGATGAGTAGAAAATAAAGAAGTTTAGGTAAGACTAAAACATCAATCCAACAAGTTCCCTTCCTAACAGCAAGTTACATGGTACACAACCAACTGTGCTTGAAACTCTGTTGCAACTGACAAAATTTAAGAAGCCAATCCTTTCATAGGTTGTTTTGGAATTTTGTATTCATTGGAAATTCACAGATTAAACAAAGATCATGAATTTTTATAAATAACTGTCTATTGGAGTCAGCAATACAAAATTAAATATATTATAATACAAACATGCAATTGTAACAATTTTTAAGGTACAAAATCACTAAAAGGCAAAGAAAAGGAGCAAGTTTCCAAGAATAAAAAAGGATAACAAGGAAAAACCATAGAAATTAAAGCAACTTTGATGAGCATTTCAACTAATACAATCTCACATATTCAGCCTCTTATATACTCTTAAAAATTGTTTGCAAACAGCCTCACCAATCTACATTATCACAACGATACAATGATGTCATACAAAGTACTTCAGCTTTACCCCCCCCCCCCCCCCCAAAAATATCCTATGAGACTACAAAATTAAACCCTCAACTGAAATTAAAATTTGCACAATGCTCCCTGTTTGTGAAGACAAAAAAGATGTTCAACCGAAATACCATATACACTCACCTCTCTCAAGCTAATCCAAAACCACTTCTTCACAAAGTATCACAAAACATAATTCATCTCTGAATCCAAACTTGAATTCAGATTTGTAGTAACCCTTTGTGCCTTCCAATCCTCATACTCAGGATCATCTGTGGGCAACTCATGTCTACAAAGGGGGCATGTATTTCTGACACTGAGCCATGGCAAAATGCATTCCTCATGGTAATTATGCATACAAGGAAGCCTCTTAACCTTCTCATGTAACACAATCGAATCTCGACAAACTGCACACTGAATTTCATCTTTGGACAACTCGTCCTTTGTCAGATAAATCGAAGGTAGGTTTTCAATTATCGACTTAGCGGCCGGAGGTGTAGATTTCAAGAAAGAATCATGATCTGAGAGGTGACTTACAACAACATCGTACGTTTCAAAATCCGATGCGTACACAAATGCCTCATGATCTTCCACCAAATACGAATCCGTATCCTCTGGATCTAGGCTAGTTCGACCGAGACTGTTGGAGGGCATGAGCACCTCCCATCCAAGATCGTTGTTGTTGCCATCGACCTCCTCCCATTCGAAATCTTCAGGTTGGATCGGATCTCTCCGTTGCGAGTCCTCAAGCTGGAGACAATCCCAGCGAATCGTGTAGCTCGGATCCGAGTTGGGATCGGACCCAATAGCGATGATCTGTTCGTCGGAGAAGGGTTCGAGCTCGGAATCGGCAGGAAGGGCTCTGGAGAATTCGACGGAGTCGGATGAGGAGGAGGAGGAACCCGACAAGGAGAAGCGACGAGAGACGAAGAAGTCGTCGGAGGCCCAGTCCATGGTTAGGAGGGAGGTGGGAGGAGGTGACGCCGCCATTGGAGTAGAGGCGTCAGAATCGGAGAATCGTTGGGGAAGAAAGAGCGGTCGACCAACGAAGAAAGAGCGGTCGACTCGGAGAAGAGAAGAAAGATCTTCCCTGTGGAGATATTGGGGCTCCGACGGATATAGAAGAGAAAAACAGGCTTGACGAGTATAGGCCAGATCCTCTACAATTATTTTAGTGGAATTCTTGGTCAATTTTTTATGTTGGTTTGCTGAGGCGGACCCAATTGTATACTTTGGTGCTGTTTGTATGTTCACTAGACGAATGTTAAATGTGCTCGTGTAAGTATAGTAGAGAAATTATATTTAGTAGACCTTATTTTTCTTATGATGAGTTTTGTAGTTATTTTTAACGCACCATTAAAACAACGTGCTACTTTAATATCAATGACCAAATGTCAATAAAAAGAAATAACGTAATCTAGATATTTATTTTAGATCTAATCCTTATAATTAGATTGAGAAATAAAAAAAAGACAAAATAAAGTAAAATAAGAAACGGAGAACACCCAAATTCTTAAACAGTTAAGAATATATAGACAGATGGGGAGAACCAGCTCTTGGTCTAGTGGCAAAGAGCAATGCATCTCAAGTGAGAGGTCGCAGGTTCGAAATCCGGCTGAGGGGTCTTTATAGATATTTAATTTAAAAATAAGTTGGGAGGCTTGACCCCAATTTATTTTCAAAAAAATAGACAGATGGGGGGGGGATAACACTGCTATAAAAGGAAAATAATTATCATATCAGCAACTCCTCTAGAAAGTAAAGAAACGTGGACCTAATTTTTGGATGCTTGCTACACGTTTGACAGTCTGCACCGCCACAGATAATCCCAAGTTCATGACAGGGAAAGGAAGGTTAAGACTGTTGCAGGCTGAGGTGAGATGAGGAGAATGCCAGGCTGTGTTAAAGTGACATTTGGGCGGTATATGATGCTCTAATGAAAACACAAGGGATATAATTAGTGGAGAACTATTATTATACAATAAAGTTCTGGTTGAATGGCAGATCACACGTTTTCCTTGTGAATTGCTGGTGCTCAGTTTCTTTTCTATCTGATTATATTTTCAGTTTAGTGGACTGTTAGTTACTCGGGCTGGTTTATCGTGCGAAATGCATGAAGCATGCCAAATTATATACAGCAAAAGCATGTACAAACTTTTGAGCAAACGAATTTAATTTTAATGTATAATTAAATTCACTATTTGACTGGAACATTCATAATTTGTGTTTATTTTTTTATCATTATAATTCCTACTCCAACATGGTTGGAAGTTTTCAATAAAATTAATAACTTTGAAGTAGTTCAGTAGTTGTATCAGTCCGTATATCCCTTTCTTGGTATTTTTGTTATACTAGCGAGAGAGTAATGTGACCTACTTAACAGTGACCTTCCGATTTATACTTATCAGGAACATGTAAGCATTCCGGAAGATGTTTTTTTTAAAAAAATATATATAAAAAGAGAGAGGATTGCTAGAGTGCTACGCGTAGCATGGATGGATTCGTGCTACACATTTAAATCTCAAATTTTATGCTTCAAACAATTGATCCGAACCACTCAATGTTTTCTCCATATTGAAAATTCATTAGAGACCCAATTTTATATTTTTTTTTCTAATTTTTTATTATATTTTTGGATTTTAAAAATGGTAATTATTGGAGGGCTCAAAACTAATTAGATCGATAAATTTTTAAAATTTCAATAAAAAAATAAAAAAAATTATAAATTTGATTTCCTATAAGTTTTCAATATGAATATGAGATCGAACGAATTGGATCGGTCATTTTATAGTATAAAAAATTGAGAACAAATTCGTAGGACGAGACCTATGTGTGCTAGCATAACATTCTAGCATTCCTCTTTCTATATATATATTCCAGAAGATGTTATTGCAACATTTAAAATTAAAACATGACCTTTCTAATTAGTCACTACCTAGCTTGTCAAAAAAAATATATAAAATAATTAAAACATGACCTAGGATACGTTATTGGTACCACCAACCATAATACATTTGCGTATTCCATGAAGTAATGTTGACAAACTCACATCTTAAAAACAAAAAACAGAGAATTTCGATCTACTATTCATAAACGACCCAATATTTTTATTTTTAGACATCTGAGTCGACCAAAAGCAAATTTTCGAAATCTAAGATGGACCCAAATTTTTTTTATTCTTGAACACCCAAATTTTTATTTTTAAACACGCAATAAAATCTATACATGCTTTTCTAAAAAATAAAATCTTAAAATGGCGTCCTCCCATCTATTTGGATTAATAAACACCGGTGTCTCTGTTATTTAAGTCTCTTCCCCCAATCAAGCAAAGAAATTAATTAGTAGCACGCTCAGGAATTTAATCATCCACATATTTACAATTGTACGTCACAGTAGCAGCAACAGCAACTCTATTAGAAACCAAGTCATCTTCTGTCATTCCAAGTATAGTTTTTATTTCATTTCCAGTAAGAACCCCAGAAAAACTTAGGATAAACCTTAGTCTGGTGATCCAGTCCTGGCAATACATCTATAATTATATTTGCTTCTGCAACTTACGGCCACAAATAAAAATCGAAGAACCCAGCCCACAAATCAACTAACTTATCAAATAACACATGCAAAATTCGGTAATTAACAAGTCCTACAAAACTTCTGAAGTATCAACATTAGTCCTTCCATGGATCATTCTCTGTCCTGACCTCAGAAGGCTCCACTACTTCAGCCTCTGCGGTTTCTGCTGAAGTCGAGTCTCCTTCCTCAGCAGCTTCGGCTTCACCAGCATCCTCTTCAGATCTACCCCATCTCCCACCAAGTGCGATTGCCATCATCTCATAAATCTTGTTTCCAAGTTCTGCTGGGCTATCAGGCTGCGATTCATGTTTTTGCAAAAAAGATTTTCAGTAGTGAGAACAATTCTTTGATTTTGCTGAATAACTAGCAGTTCACAATGTTTTCCATTTTTGTTTTCCTTATTGATGATTAAGTTTTCATTACAACATTAGTTGCACATATTTGGTTTGTTCACAAATTTTAATCATCTTATAAACAATTGAATACTTTGGGCCTAAAGTTCAGCCCTCTAGAAAAGAAAGAAAAGATCCAAAATGCACATACAGTGTATCCACTAGAGACCAATGCAGTTTCATACAGAAGATCGACAGCCCGCTTGGCTTCTGTGCTGTCAGGGTCATTCTTGCATGCAGCCTGAAAAATTGTTTTCCCAATTAGTGATTACATAAAAAGAACAAGTCAAATTTCGTTCTCGTTTCTAATCTTACATTCAAATCCTTGATGATAGGATGGTCAGGGTTGATTTCAAAAATTCTCCTTCCTCTCATGAACTCCAGGCTCGATGTATCCCCAAGTGTCTGTGCTTTCATGAGCCTGTTTAAACCAAAAGGTATTAGATACTCTTATAATTTAAAATTATCAAGTAACAAATATGAGAAAAAATGAAGGACAGAAAGTGCACCTTTCCATGTTAGCTGACCAGCCAAACTTGCCAGATACAAGGACACACGGTGAAGCGCTAAGGCGCTTTGAGATTTCAACTTTGGCCACTTTATCCCCAAGCTGTTGCTTAATCCAGTCACAAAGGAGGTTGAACTCCTGCTTGTTTTCTCTGTCCTTTACCTCATCAACATCACCTAAAGCACGATGACATTAAATTAGCACATCAGAAGCATGGTAACCTAAACCTAAAATATTAGCAAGTGCATGCAAAGTGCAAAGTGAACTTACTCAAATCAAGATCTTCCTTGCTAATGTCAACAAACTTTTTCTCTTTGTAGGTCTGTAGGTTCTGAATTGCAACCTCATCTATAGGTTCCACAAGGTAGAGAACCTAAATATTGTAACAAGAAAGACTTAGGGACAATATGTTCCAATAACAGGAAATTTCACACTGTTTGGTTAACAAGAGGTGAAGGGGAAAGAAATGAGATGGAAAGAATGTATGTTACTATATTTCAATTCTCTAGCTTGGTTGGTCTTGTCCCTCCTTTACACCCCACATTTGAAGTATAAAAGTGTAACCACCATTAACCTTACCATCCTATTAAACATCCAACCAAACAAAATAATTCATATATAGTTTCTTTCCCTCCCCTTCCCTCCCTCACTTCATGCTCCATCCAATCAAGGCAGAATCATCTCTTTAAGCATTATCCAGCAATTGCAGCAATTATCTTCTCAAATATTCATACAATATATGAAATAACGAAAGAATCTAGCTTGTTCTAAAAGCAATCAAGCTGGAATGGCCTTTAGCCTATTGGCTTTGGTTGCCAAAAAGAACATCCAAATAACTCCAAACTGTTTAAATACTTATTTAGGCCTAAAGAAATCAAAGAAACTAATAATAATCTGCTAGGCTTATTATTTTCACAGATGATCATCCAAGGCCACTAGAACTTTAAAGAATTGTACCTCAATGTCCTTTTGAATAAGTTTCTCCAAAAATGGGGCAGATTTAGCACTTTTGAGACTGTCACTGGCAAGGTAATAGATGGCATTTTGATTCTCCGGCATGTTCTCTACGTACTGATCCAAGCTTATCATTTCTTCATCACTTTTTGAGGAGTAAAATCGCAAAAGAGGGGCCAGGCGTTTGTGGTTTCCAGAGTCTTCAATGCAACCAAGTTTCATTAGTTTTCCAAAGTTCTCCCAGAACTTCTTGTAATCCTAGATAAGCAGAATATGGAGAAACTAAATTCATGTTGAAATAAAACAATAGAAAAACTGAAATACTAGAAAAAAGGATCCACAAATGATTCAAGTTAATTATTTTTAGCTTTAGAACTCCATAATAATAACAGACAATCACAGAATAATGTAATGCAAACAAAGTATAAAAAATTAAAATAAACCAAAACTTTTACCTCCTTATCCTCTTGTTCAGAAAGCTCTTGAATCATATCAAATGTCTTCCTCACTAGCCTTTTGCGCATAATCCTCACCTGGGTTAAAAATAAAAATAAAAAATGAAGCAACTCATTTTTCCCGTAGCACATGAAAAAGCTACATCAAATTGAGTACTATTAATTATTTTCATAGAACTTACAATTCGGCTTTCTTGGAGAATTTCACGGGAAACATTGAGAGGGAGATCGTTCGAGTCAACTACACCTTTTACAAAACTCAAGTACCTAGGAAACTGCATAAATCATAGGACAAATGAGCAGAAATCTACTTGCCACAACCAAAGCCAAACATGACACAAAGATAATAAGATAATAGATAATATCATGTGTACCAGCTCTCCATCAAAATCATCAGAGATGAAAACTCGTTTCACATAGAGACGAATATTCTTTGTTTTGGGATTAACAATGTCTTCATTGTTGAGAGGAGCCATTCCAGGTATGAATAGAACACTCTTGAATTCCACCTCTCCCTGAAAAAAAAAAAAAAAAAAAAACTTGTTAAATAGTTACAAAAGTACACTTTGGAACTCAGAGTCGTACATAATTAGGGAACATTACGGAAAGATGCTCACTTCAGTAGTAAAGTGTGTGTAGGAAACAGGCTCCAAAAAATCATTAAATGTCTTCTTATAGAATTCATGGTATTCATCTTTCTCAATCTCCTTTGGGTTCCTCATCTGCATGGCAATTTAATGATTAGATATTTCTAAAATTATCCAAAAACAGATTAAAAAATTATTTAACACATTTGTCCATTGCAAATATAGCTTACCCATATAGGCTTTGTCTCATTAGTCAGTTCCCAGTCCCAGTACTTCTCAGTGATAGTTTTTGTCTTTTTCTTTTTTTCACCCTGGAATAAAGGAAATGCAAACAACAAAGTTAACATAACAAAACTTCAACTAAGTAGAAAACCATTTAATAGAAACGGCTAATAATAATGTTGGGCACAATTTAACCTCCTCTTTTGGCGCTTCTTCTCCCTCCTGAGGTGGCTCCTCCTCCTCAACCTGTCACAAATAGAGAGGAACAAAGATTATACAACAGAAAAAGGATTCTAGCTCCATGATTAATTCAACATAAAAATGAAAAAGAATTGAATATTCTTTTTATTTTTAAAAAGAAATAAAAAAAAAATATTAACCTCTTTGGTTCGTGATTTCTCCTGGTAAGTGTAGATAGGGAAGGAGACAAACTGGGAGTAGTTCTTGACCAATCCCTCTATCCTCTTGGGATCTGAAAACTCGAATTTATCATCAGGCTGTAGAAAAATAGTGTCAGTAACAGAAAAAACTAAAACAAAATTGGATACATGAACTTATTTAAAAAACTATTTAATACCCTCAAAAAGAGAGTTATTTGAGTCCCACGAGGTATCATCTTTTCAGGATCAGTCTCTTCTCTGATAACATATGAGCTACTATCAGCAGCAGCCTCCCATACATACTGCTTGTCTGATTTGGGGCTCTTTGTCGACACCACTACCTGTCCAAATGCAAATTAAATTGTTTATATATACACAAATCCTAAATAATTCAGAAAATTGACATCCGCAATAAATGAAACACTTGTCTGAGGCTGCACCTTCTCTGCAACGAGAAAAGCTGAATAAAATCCAACACCAAATTGACCGATCAGACCATTATCAGCACCAAGATCCTTATTCTCCTGCAAGATATTCAAATGTACAGTTCGAATCATCCCTTTTGGATTATAAATAATTAATATTATTATATTATCAAGTCAAATAGGGACAATAAATAGGACAGTTCTCACCTTAAGAGCCTTCAAGAATTTGGATGTTCCACTCTGGGCAATGGTGCCAAGGCAATCAACAAGCTCTTCTTTTGTCATTCCAATACCAGTGTCACTAGATTTAACAAATTTACAAGTACATAGATATCTATTAGATATAGTACTTAAATTAAACAAAACAAAGATAACTTTTTTTTAGGAATAGAATTTTTACCTTATAGTGATAGTGCCATTATCCGGGTCGGGTTTAATGCGTATCTCCAAATCACCGCCCTCATTAAGCAAAGATGAGTCAGTGACACTGAGAAATCTCAGCTTATCCAGAGCATCACTTGCATTACTGGAGGACAAAAGAAACAGAACCAGAGAAAATGTTTAGGAGAAGTTATGCAGCATCAGTTTGGTTCATATAAAAAGATAATGAAAAGTTGATACAAGTATTGTTACCAACCTTACTAGTTCCCTGAGAAATACTTCCTTGTGGCTATATAAACTATGTACAATCAAATCTAGAAGCCGGCTAACCTGCATTTTCACAAGCACCATAAAATCAAAAGAAATTTGAGCTAGTCACACCTAATCTTTTGAGATTTTGTTTTTTTTTTTTTTTATAGTCCTTCTAGACTAGTATATTTCTCTATACTTCTCAGCATATTAATTTGAGCAAGTTACAATGAAGTACTGCCTTCAATTTTCAATTCTACAGACTACAATCGCAGTACTCTCCAAGAGTAGCAATCATTTGAATTAACCATACTACACCAATTTTAGACAAAAAAAAAAAAAAAGGGTACAAACAAACCTCAGCTTGATACTCATATTTCTCTCCTGAAGCCTCTTCAGCCCCTTTCTCTGCCACGGCGGCCTCGCACTTCACCACCAATTGGCTCCGTCTTTTCTCAGCTTTCCATCTCAATCCATTAGCTGAAGAAAGCGAAATTCTAGTTCTGGTACTGACACTTTGGGGCAATAACCAGCTACCAAGTCCGGCTCTTCTCAATCCAAATCGAGGAGAAGAGAGGTGAATAGCTGAGACAGAGGAGGTGCCTAAGCTTCTCCCGCTTAGAACTGGCGCCATTGTTGCAGAATTTAAGAAGATTCGAACCAAACAATGGTGTGATGCACTTCAATTGGTATTGGATAAGGTGTGGAACTAGTAAAACCCTAGGCACGTAACAAGGTTTAAGAAGGAAAAACTGAGCGAGGGGGACGGGTGTGTTCCGTGTGTGGAGTTCCTTCTAGAGAGTTCGAAACAAAGAGTACATAAAACTGGCTCTTTCCGTACGAAAAGATCCAACTTGACTAGATTATGGACCCAACTAATAAGAGATTATTATATTTCGTTGTTGTTGGCATAATCCAAGTGCAAGCGCTCTTGAGTTCATTATCTCCCAATCTCCTCCACACAAAATCTCAGCAGCGAATTATGAACGGTGGATGGTGCCGTTTAAATTGATCATGCGAAACGTATGGCATTGGCAAGGCAAGACTCTCAGGGATCGAAATCCTCTACTGTCGTTTAAACGACAGTAGAGTGCTGTCCAATGACAGTTTAATTAATATTTTAAAATTTTAAAATTTAAATGTTTAATTCAAATCGTTGATCTTGTTAAATTTTATGGGTGATGCGTTTTTATATAAGTTTCATAAAATTTGGAGTTGATTTGATACTCCATTAAATAACTAAACTATGAACGCATTAGAATTAATCAGAGATAGTTAACCAAATTCGTTCATTTGTTGACCACCTGATCTAATATAAAATTAACTCCAAAATTTATAAAACTTACATAAAAATACATCGCTTGTTAAATTGAACAAGAACAACGGTTTAGAATGAGCATTCGAAGTTTAAAACTTTTAAATATTGATAAAAATGTGCATGGACAGCACTCTACTGTCGTTTAAACGACAATAGAGGATTTCGATCCAGACTCTCAGGATACTCGACTAAGCTTGTCATTTTTTTTTGTTTGTTTGAAGGAAAAGAACTCAGATTTTCTTTGCAATATGTATGCCACAAAATATTCAGGGGTCGTTTGGATGGGTTAGGAATAGCCAATTCCTAGGAAGGAATAAGGATTTTCGTTGGGAAGTGTGTAACTTTATGAAGAGTTTGAATTGTTTATAATAAATTTGGCATATTTTATGCCCGGAATTTACAATTCTTGCAAATCCCGGCTTCATCCAAACGGGGCCTCAAGTAGGATCAAAATTATTCAAGAGCAACAGCCTGGTAAACAAAGACGCAGCATTCGCAATATTGAGTGAATAACAATCACATTTGTTTCTTCAATTATTATGCTCAGTTATTTTATTTTATACTAGAGAAACATATATCAACATTTTTTTTACTTCTTTTATAATCGTGCTTACGTTTTACCTACCATGGTCGGTCCCAAACCAAAAACAAAAAAAAAGATGGGACACTTTTAAATTTGACCATATCAAATTCTCTTAATTATAATTTAATTATAGTTTGTTAGACAAATGCAACCCTAAACTTGTAACACATATCACTTAAAATACACATTACATCCCTACATATTTTGATAAATTATATAATATAATACTAACCTATTGGATTTAACTACATTTTACAATTTTTGCAAAGTACTTTAAATTTATAGAATTAACCTAAATTAGCAAAATAACTATAGACTGAAATTGGAGGGCCTGAAATTAAAGTACTTTGCAAAAATTGTAAAATGTAGTTAAATCCAATAGGTTAGTATTATATTATATAATTTATCAAAATATGGAGGGATGTAATGTGTATTTTAAGTTGATCAATATTTTATCGATGAAATCATTTTTGTCAATTTGGGCCCACTAGGGTCCTGTGCCATCGAGTCGTTTTTCGAGATCCAAAATTCAAATGCTCAATCCGAACCGTTCAAGTTGATCACCATATTGAAATACCCTTGAAGACCCAATTTTACATTTTTTCGAATTTTTTTGCTATTTATTATGATATTTTCAAAAACATTATAATTGGAGTATTTCAGACCCTCTAATTTGAAAATATCATAATAAATAGCAATTATGCGACAACCAACACACACACACACAATTTAAATAATCAATAAAAACAAAAAAATACAAACAAAATGCAAAAGAAATTCAATATTTTATCGATGAAATCATTTTTGTCAATTTGGGCCCAGTAGTTGAATGAACTTGAAAAAATTTGAATGAGAATGAGGCGTTAATTCTTGCGGTGTATTAGATCGATCAGATATGCACTTTATATGCAAAAATTGTAATCAGAAAAGAAGAGTTCGGCTAGAGGGAAAAATAGACTTATCTAGTAAGAATTAAAGTTTCGATCAGCACTATCTTGAATTAAAATATCTTTAATCTTTAATCTTACACGCAAAAATTATATTCTCTAAATTCGCTATACCCATAATCGAACAAAATAAATGAATATATTAATTTTATTTGAATGGTTTATATTTTATAAAATTGAGAGGATCTAATGCTGGTGTCAGTCGATGCAACCGTTGTATAAGTAGCTCCGTTTACGATCTCATCACGCTTATGTCAATTACCTTGCCTTTCTTCTTCAATTCCTTTAAAATTTTCCTCCACTTCATCTTGTTTTTCCCTTCTTGACAAAGAAAGCTGTTGCAAATTTAACTAATGCAACAGACATCGTTTCACAATACTTCTTATCTTTGCATGTCAAAATCCTCAATGCTCCGAAGGACAAATTTTATCAGCATTTTAATGATCCTGATAACAAAATCACAGATACTCTTATATCTTAAACTCCCAAAAACCAAAATGGCACGGCATTGGTTACCTATCTCACCTCTACGTGGTGACTAACTTTGAAAATAATTCCCAAAAATAATAGCCCAAGTTTACTATAACAAACATAATGTTCATCCACAAAGCCAAGCCAACAGAACACAGGAACTCGTCGGAAAACCAACAATCTCCATAGACTAATTCTTGTATTTCAATTTTGAAGGATCTTCTGTCAAACAGTCAACATTGCATAAGCCCACCGCTCTAATCATAAATCTGCATAAATAAACAATTCATATGATTATTTTTTTGTGAAAATGGTACAAATGTGAGCATGCCAGATTCCAATATGTAACAAGTACTGGTGTGAACCAGTGTGCACACCAGTACATGCTGTGCTAAATTTACATGATTGGGGGTATAAATTTATTATATATTGTCCAGGCAACTAAGGCCCAATTGAAACAGAGTGGTCTACTGGCATTTCATCAGGCCTTGATGGCAAATTTGCTTAATATAACAAAGCATAAATTCAAGAGTGCTGTCAAACTCTGCCCAGTAAATAAAGGATAAATATCATCAATATCCCACTCATATTTATTACCAGATTCAAAGCCCTGATTCCCACTCTTTTCCTGGTTGTATTGGACACAGAAGAAAGAGGTTAGGTATGGTGTTCTTTCCACTGAATTGGTAGGGAGGATAATCAAATTAGACTAATTAATATTTATATTTTGAAAGGACTGCATGCCATTTCTTGTTTGAAAGGTACATATGATATTTTAATATTCTTTTGCAAATTTATCAATGGAAATATCAACATAGCTAATTGAAGTGTAAACCTACCGATCAATACTCTTTCTTGGTTTGTTCGCAACGCCATCTCCACTATTTTCACAGAGGTCAACACTCTTCCTCATTCTGTGTCTTCCATCAGTACTATGCCTTGGCCTCTCTCTATAACCTGTGCTCATCCTTCCCCGCTCTCTCCTATCAAAACTGACAACCTTCCTTGATATATCTGACCTGTCAGAGCTGGTACGTGCCTTTTCAAACAATTCCAAGGTACCTGAACTGGCCTCAGTTTTAGCAAAGTCAGACGGCATCATTTCTATGGCTTTTACAAAATATTCTAGGTGTTTTAAGTATTCTGGGTATGTTTCAAGGTCACAATGGTTTCCGTCTTCTATCCATAGAGGCTCATACTTTTGTTGACATAATTCATATAGCTGCTTCCCATGCGACCAATCAATTGTATCATCTTTTTTTCCCTGTGTGGGATCAACAAAATAACAGTAAGGTTATTCTTAAACAAGCATTATGCTACTCTTATTTCTGATGTTTCATGGAAGTTCAAATATAAAAGATGAAAATCTTACATGGATTATCAATACAGGACATCTGACTCGAGTTATCTTATCAACATTCTGCAGCATATTGGAATTTAATGAACAATAAGTATATATGAAAATTTTAACAAACAATTAAAATAAACAGCACTTATACTGATCCAGCAGTTAGCATACTTTATTTAAAGTTCAAGGCCAGTTTGATTTTATTATTATTATCATTATTTGTTTTGGTAAGTCAAGGACTACTTTAATGTTAAAGAAAGCTTACAGACCAATTGATTTATTTTGGAAAGTCCAAAAATCAAAACTTGAATTTTATAATTAATAGACAAGAACTATATTAAATCTTTCAGATAGGAACCACAATAGTGTCCTTAAAAATCCGTTATTGGTTGTTATTGACTAATGTCTTCTCATTGGAAAATATCTTAATTTGCTCGTACAAAATATGGAAAATTGAAGCAACATAGTAGACAACTATCAAATATGCTTCTCTTGAGACTTACAGTTTACCAGAATAGATAACATCATCTTAAAACACATTAATCTTTTAGAGAGTTAGTGGTGTTCATATATGAGCAGTAAAATGGGTTACATGCAACCTATCGAGCTTTCATTACAGAGTTGCAGCTTATCAGAAAAAGCTATTGTAAAGTACTACTGTTTAAGCACTTTATTTTAAGCTAAACTTAATGTAATTCTATTAGGACATCAATTTTTATCAGAATATTGTTTTATGAAGCATTGTTGTCTTAAGTATGTTACTCATTTTCTACCAGAACTAGCGTGCATCTATTATGGACTTGCAGTTTACCAGAATATTATTTGTAAAAGACTATTGTGCAAGCACTTTCCTCCTTTTCTGCTAGAAAGTTAATGGTATTACCGTTGTTTAAGAGGCTCTTTTGTTTTTCTTCTAGAAAGTTATAGTGATGATTCTTGTTAATCTGAGGGCAATGTGGATTACATTAGGGTTTTGGGGCAATCTTGCCTTTTTCCATTTCTTCATAGTGAGTAGTGTGTGTGTGTGGGGATGTGGTGGGGGGGGGGGGGGGGTTTACCTTGTATATGTCAAACCAGAGGGTATGCTTGACAGGGTACATAACACGTAGGCCAGATAGCAGGGGGCTCTGTAGAATAACTGCTTTGACGCATGTTAAACGGGCTGCCAAGTCCAAAGTGGGCCCAGTACCAATAGATTGGCCGAATAAAATGATATTTTCTGGTCTGGCACCATAATTCTCTACAAGGCATTTGTACGCAGCCTCTATATCTGCATATGTGTTTTCCTCACTTGGCTGAGAGACAGAAAAATGACCGTGAGATATTAAATTTTAACTGTCTCTGGGCACTTCAAATATTCATTAATTTTAATGAAATAGCAAAGGGATAATTTCAACCTTTCCAGAGGATCGGCCATATCCTGAATAATCATACCTGCAACAAGTAGGAAGCAATAATTCAATACCAAAATGCTGTTACTGAAAAGGCCAAGAGGAAATAAATCTTGCTGAAAGTTACTACCTATATTTTCTTTCAAAAAATTTACATAGGCGGACATTTAAATTCTTCAAAAAAGAATTGACATTGTGTTACTAACATCAACAATTATCTACAAATTAGAACATTTGAAGTACATGAGGAACCCACACCTGCATTATTCCCATGAATGCTAGCTTAGAATTATTTCTCTGAGATAAAAGTTTGGCTGCTAAAATGCAGAATTGGGAAAGAGAAAATCTCCTCAAACTTTATTCGCTCTACCATATTTATGTATGTATTAAAGTGTTCAATTTTGTAAATTTTTTATCATGCTTAGAGTGAAATTTATGCAATTTTGATAAATTACCATAAAGTGCATCCATTTATATATCAGAAAATAGCTATAAATACAGTGGCTGACAAGTTTAACAGAAAGAGAGCATATTGGTGGGACTTCTCAAAGGTTGTTGGCGCATGTAATTGCATTAAAAACCTCATTTTAGCCAGGGCATAGGCATTCCCTCCCAAAGAAAACCTACAATAAAAAAATTTAAAAGAAAGCTTCCCCTAAATTAATTAGAAAAAGAAACTTACGCCAGTAAATTAACACGAAGATGATTACTAAGATCGACAAATGAACCATATATCACGCCAAGATCAGCAGCATTTCCATGCGAATGAAGGAATGTAACCTTCGCTTTCTTGTTTCTAATATACATCACCACTATCTCGTTCCCTCTACTTGTCAAAACTCTCCTCGCCTCTACCTCCTCTCTTCCGATCGGTACACCAGTAAGCACCACCTTCTCGGGCGGCACCACCACTCCCTCCGCCGCCTCCGGTGGCCCTGACACACCGTACGTAGGTGGGTCCGGAGGGAAGAAGGCGAGCTTCGCTGCCATGTTCGACGTCACTCCTCCCATTGATGGCTCGAGGCGAGAGAGAACGGAGGTCGAATGGAGAAGAGAAGTGGAAAGCAAAATGCATGGTTTATACTTTATAGTTAGTGAATTCGTTTTCTTTTAGAAGAAAGGCGCAAAAAGGCAAGAAGGAAAAAATAATTAAAGGGAAAAAAGTTATGATCTTTTCTATTTTAGAAGAGAAGAAAATGGAAGGATCGAAAAGGATTGAGAAAGTGGCGGGACTACATGAGGAAATCCCGGCGTGTGCCTCTTTCTGTCTAAGCTGGATGGGTCAGGGCTTGGGCAATTTTGGTAATAGGGAAAAGGAGAACGGGCAATTGCTCGGGCAGTCTGGTCAGGACGAGCATAATTTTCAATTTTGTGAAGGGGCTGAGTAATTTGGAGTCGTCAAGTTTATTCTCTCTCTTTTTCTTTTTTTGAAAGGATAATAAACAGCCCGTAGGCATAACTTATGCTAAGTAAAAAAAAATTTATTCAGTTTTAAAAGAACAGAATTTCTTTTTGATTGAATAAGTAGTTTGTTTTTTTCAGTTAGTTAATTCGATTCGGCGTAGTGAAAATTCGGGAAATTTAGATTTTCATTTGTATTTAATTCAATCCTGATAATTGAAATTTAAATGAATCAAACAAATTACTTAAATACTAGTAAACTTATTATTTAATTTATTAAGTTAATGCATGTATTAATGGTTTATTAATTAATTTCTTCAAACGAATTGGGTGTAAGTAGTAACGGAATTAAAGTTCAGTTTATAATAATAATCTGTATTTGAAATGATTGGTCGGTTCTCGGTTTATATTTTATGCAAACCGAATAAAATTTGGTTCGATACACTTACTTCGGTTTGAAGTAAACTAGTGGTCTTTTCGCGCGTTGCGCGAACTATTTTTAAAAATTTTATATCAATCGTTGAATTTTCTAAATTATCAGCATGTTTTATCTAAGGTATTAACATATCTTGTATTTTTAAAGGAAAACATAAAAAACTATCTAAAGTATTTATTTCGCTTCTATCTTGTCATTATAATTTTGAAAACGTATAATAAAAAATATAAAATTCGACACCATTGGAATTTCTATAAATTTATAAGTAATCACTTTTTACATAGAATTTAATCAGATTTAGAAAATTTAATAGAGATTAAGAATTTCAAACAATCAAAGAATAAAACCGTAATAGAGATTAAATTTTATGAGATTTAGAAAATAATTTTAAAAATTGTATAGCTCTATAATCAGAAAATTAAATATTAGGAGATTCCTTATATATCTGTGAGCAAGCATATAAATTTTTATAGCCAAACGATTTTTTTAATCCCTCCAAACAATTAAAAAATAAAACATATTTTTTCTCAAATCGGAAAATGGAGCCGTCCATTGTTGAATGGAATGGAGAGTGAGAGGCGCATTCCAATGCCCATGCACATGGGATGGCAGCCAAGAGAGAGAGAGTGAGGTGTCCAGATCTTCTGCGACCATCTTCATTTATTTATACTTGACTATGTGGCCATATACTCAACCTATGCAACAAACGATCCGACAGTGAAGAGAGAGAGAGAGGCGTCCGGATCTTCTACGACCATCTTCATTTATTTGTGCTCGACAATATAACCACACCTTTAGCCGTTGCAACAAAGGATCCGGACCGAATTACTGTCCGGAGAACTGTTGGCCAACAGTTCTTTCGGATCCGGATGTAATTCTGTGCTTTAATATATGTTTTGATTTTGATTTGATGATTTTGATTGACCGAATGAAATTAAATGATTTCTGTGTTTAAGGCTGTGCTCCACAAATTCAAAATCCCCCAAACTAGAGCACAGCCTAAAAGTTTTCAGGACATTAACTGCGGGACAATAATTTGAATCGCCGTACAAGTCCAAAAGTTTTGGGCTTAGACCCACTTAACTAAAAGGAGATTTTTGGGCCCAACAGCAGATAAGAGGCAGTATATGTTTTCAATTTCATAACAACAGTCAACAGTAACAGTACTGAATACATACGAGATTTTTGCATCCTGGAATTACATAAAACTAGATAAATTCAAGCATAAAAACAAAAAAAATAATCTCACATGAATTATTACTACGAAAGAATTTGCAACAGCATATATGCTAATCTAATCAATATCTATTTTCACTTGAACAAATTTTATTGCTTTGTCATTTGTTTCTATAACTGGGCAAGCTTTGAGCCGCTAATGGGGTGGCAACTTGTCGCGCTTTCACCATAGCATTCTGCAGCAATAATTGCATTAACAGCTTGTGTAGGATGAAATGAATCCCAAAACACATACTTGTCACTTTCTGCGCATGGTTTTTGTAGGGCTAGACATGTTAATCCGCCTCCATACAGTCCATTACCACAACAAGCTTGATTAGCCTCAGTGAATCCTGATTATTAATATTCACAAAATTCAGGTATCAAGTTTCAGATTTATACTGGGCAGAAAAGCTTGTTCAACATTTAAATTTAACATATTAAGGAAACATATACAAAATTAATGGCCTAGATTAGTTAGAAGGATTGCCTGATGGCCTTTCATGTCATCATGGTTCAATGGCTCTGTAGTTCCATTTCGAGGATCAATATATTCAAGACATTATTGTTAACTTGTGTTTAACCTGGACTAATGGTAGAAACACAAAAGAAGATATTTATGGTTCTCATTTATTTTGGTTTTATTAACGGAGAACTGGCATTCACATGAAATTTTGCTACGACCCTGAAAAACAGGTTCAGAAAATACTGAGATGTCATCAACTCATAATATCTCAGTATTAATACTATTACCTCAGGTATGCATTGTATTAATTTGAATAAACAAAAGCCATAGAGTATGAACTAACCGTATGTCGATGGACTATTGATTATTTCAATGAATGGGCTATATACATCCTCGTACACAAAAAAAGAACCAGAAAGAGTAGAATTGAGCGTGTTGAGAAGTTGAACCAGATAACTGTTGTAAGTCATAGCCAAGTCATTGACTGAGTCGACACATTGCCCTGTGATGCTCTTGTTTGAAGATAGTTGACTTGGTATGCACCCAAGTGGCCCCAAACCTATCACCACAAATTTTCTAGCTCCTATCCGGTACAAACTCTGTACAATATATCGAAAACAAAAATAAGGAGAACTTTTTGTCAAATGCTCTGAATATTAATTGGTTAATATATAGGTCCTTAGTTCAAGATAGTATCTTTTAATTATATAAAATTCAAATTCGATAAGTATTTTCAAGCAATTCCAACAATGGAAGTCGTTTCTTTTCCTTCAAAGAAAATAAAAAGAACTACAAGACTAAGCTATCAATTCAGAAAAGGTAATCACCTCCAATTGTAGACTGAGATTGTCAATTAATAGTTTAGCAAATGAGTCGCCGGAGTATATCTTACTACTGGGGTACAGAAGAGGCAAAAGATAGTTGTCTATGTAGTCATTGCTTCCGATGTTAATTATGAAAAGAGAGTCTGCAATGTATTTTGATAACGCCTCTTGATTTTGGATTAGGAGAGCTGAGTATAGTTTCATCGTGGTTACAAATGATGCAATTTGATCATTAAACGTTACCCTACTTCCCTGCAACGCATATATAATAATGATAATGATAATGATTGCACCAGTTGCATTACGGGTAACAACATTAGTATCACATTTATCCTGAAACTCTAAATAGTAATAAAATAAAAACATATCCAACGGAGCTATACTACATGTGCATGCATGTCTTAGTAAGTTAGTAATGTCTAGACTAAGGTTACTATAGACAACACATGTTAATGGATCTTATTGTACTAAAATTGATTACTGTTTTGCTGTTTATCCATTGATGGATAAGTTAATACGTACAGAAAAAAAAAATTAAACACCACAAGCTTTAGATGTGTTACAAGAAAAGAACATTTAAAAATGATAAAAGGTTACATAATGCCTTCCGGTTTCTTCAAGTATTCCGGCCGCAGCTGAAGCATAGTTCATGCCTCCCAAAGTCAAATTACTAGAGGATAGACTCAAATATGGTGGAGGAGATTTCAATCCCAAGTACCTAGCTACAACATGTTCAGAAACAGATGATCAGAGCTGCTGCCTATGCGAGTGACCATGAGAAGATCATGGAAAAAATCACCTAATTTGATGGATAAGTTAAGGATTTGCCCTCTTTGTTCTGTTTTGAACATTTACTTTAACATATAGTGCTTCTTCAAGGACACTGCCTCAAAACATAGAGAACAAAAAATATGCATCCTGATCCAACGTGAACAGAATTCATACCTGCATAATCTGCAACTGTGAGACCATTAGAAAATCGGCCAGTAGGCCCCCCAATATCAATGCCGTATGGGGGATAATTTGCGCGTGCCAGAGTAGGAATGTAATTGTTATTTCCGTTATCTACCAATGAATCTCCAAATATGAACAAAGCCGGTGCTTTCGCACTCTCTGTTATCACAAAAAATTGTCCCAAAAAAACCATCAGTGACAGTAAAGGCAAAAGGTTGTTCCTTTCTTTTCCCTCCATTTCTCATAAGAACTTTGTGTGTTCAATGTGCATAACAAGTGAACATAAGGTAGTTAAGAGGATTCATCAGGGTTTTGCGTGACTGTTCTCATTTTTGTCGTTCTTAACAAAAGTTTGGCAATGCATTAAAGGAATGAGAATGAGGTAGTTGCATCTCAATAATGACCGTTTCCATGGCCCTGAGGAAGGTTGGCTTCCCCTATAATATGAGATTTAATTGCTATTTTGGGCCTCCCCTATAATATAAAATTTGATAATATATGAGATATATCGTTATATTAGGCCTCTCCTAGAACTTCTGAAATTTCTCTATTAGCAAATCAGTCGTTAAAAAAAATTAAAGAATATTACAAAATCAGTCTCACATGCTGTAATTTAGACTGAACACTTATAAAAACTATTTTACTATTTACTTAATAAATCATATCAAACTTAATATATTCTTATGGATTTCAACAGTTTAATTATTGCCTCCCACCCTTCCAAATTTCTGGTTCGGCCCACGGTTTCACTATTTCAATAGTCAATACTAACCTAAAAAGGAGTTGGTTAATTTGTATGATCGATTCAGTAAACATTCATCCTTGCACAATTTTAATTATTGCCAAGAAATCAATGTTGCAGAATGGCGAAATATTAATTGAAGTGTGTGTATATATAGTACATGTTAATAGTGTTTGCTTGTACTGCCTAAACTAGTATTATTTCTAATCATTCCATGCATAGTTTGTTAGAGTTATGTCCTAGGAGCCAATTATTAAATGGCCACTTCTATGGTTTATGTGATTGATGATATTTTATCATTTATTCCTTGATTTATTAATTGACAGATCATTCAGGTTGAGGATCTGAATTGTGGATCTCTGTAGTTCATTTATAATTAAATGACAATAATAAATCTAAAAGGTCCGTAATCTTGATAATTAACAAGGAATATTAATTATCGGATAAGATTAGTATGCAAGTTAAGTGATGATTAAGTTCTACAGATCATAGGTAAGGAGTTGCCAACTTAATTGCATATGTATATGTTATAGAACATAGTACAGGACGCGACCCAGTGAAATAAATATATGGATTGTGTTATGTGTCATTATTTATTTCATTTGAGTTTGATTCTAAGTTTGAGATGGTTCAGCTTTTCCACATGAGGATAGGTTCAATAAATATCGTCTACCGTTGATTCCTGATAAGGGCTGCTATACGGACTTTATTTATGTTCTCTTGAATTGTGCGGGGAAAAGTTGTTCATCAAGAAAACCGTATGTCCCTCATTAATTAACTTAGTGAGCGATGATATCTGTTTGGGCCCCTTGATGGAGATGGATTGTTTGCTAGCAACTGATACAGTCATCTCTAGATCAAGAAACGTATAATCTGCAAGAATGACACATTCCTATCTTGGATTATACGATGATATCATGTGACATAAGAATCAGACAAGGAAATACTATTATTTCTTATGCAGGATTAAAAATATTGTAGCAGTACACTATTTATGCGAATTGGGAATCATAACGTGTTGCTAGATACCGCTTATGATTATTGGAAATAAATAGCGATTTATTTTCCATGTCCAACAGAGCATAAATCCTCAAAGGGTCACACAAATAGGTTTTGACCATGCGTGCATTATTTATTTGGTTGTATTAAGGAATGCAACAATATGATATGTTGACTGATTAATTATGTACTATTGCGAACCGTCATAATTAATTAATTAAGTCAAACGGATTATATAGAAATAAATTAATGCATATTCTAATCCTTAAATAATTATCAAAGTGTTGATAATTAATTTGTTCAACATGAATTAATTAAAGTAATTAATTTGAGCTAACGGGCCTATATTTAAATTGTAAATTAAAGGTCCAACTTGAGAGCAATTAATTGGGCCACTAATTAATTGAATTAGAGGACCAATTAAATAATTAATGGAGCCCATTTAGGCCCATTTTATGGCTGCCCTAGTGATGGCATAGTTGTAAATTAGTTACAACTTTTTGGGAGAGTGGTTGGTCTATAAAAGGACCACTTTGGGAGCCAAAACCCTAGCCACCTTGCCTTTTTCTCTCTCCCTAATATTTTGGACGAAAATTAAAGGAAAAATTTCAGAATTTTTTCCTCTCCACCATTGCTCTCTTAAGCTCATGTGTTGAGCACCTCTTGCCTCCATCCAATTAAATAGTTAATTAAGGCAAAGGGAAGGAAGGGATTAGGCTTAACCTCTCATCTACTAGCATAGATCGAGGTTTTGGTTAATACCTTGGTGGACTTGAGGCCGAGACACGCGTGGTGGTGCGCACAACCTCGACTCGACGGATTCGAGCCTTGCGATTACAAGTTCGCAAGAGGTAGCCATTTTTCCCTCTTTCTCTTGTGTGTTTGGATGGCTTTTGCACTAGATCTCCTTTGCACTTAGTTTAATTAGGATTAATTAAGAGTAATTAGTCTAAAAATTAAATTTGTGCACTTCCTAACATAGTTATACAGCCCAACCTGGCTCGGAGGCATAATCATCCATGGCCAGTACTCAAAGTACAAATGTTTAATTAGATGGGCCTTTAATCGACAGTGTCATCTTCCATTGGATGATATGGACGGACTTTAAAAAAAAAATTAAATAAGATCTGATATTATATCAAATATTGATATTAATAATAACTGCATATTAATATATGGAATCAATAAGGAAATAATTCTCACTTTTTCAAGGAGATCAAAATTTAGTTATGTTTTCTGTTTGGAACATATATATATTGCATTATATATACACACACATGTAATTTTTACTTAAAAAAAATGAAAGATATCGTCCTTTTTTATTATTATTAACGAAACCACCTTTGTACTTCTTGTCTTTGAACCAGGTAGCTGCGGGATTGCTAAGTGCATGCTTAGAATTTGATATATAGTAAGAATATTCGTTCTCTAAATAATTCACACTAGCTAGGACTTTCAGATCGGCAAGTTCTGTGGGCAAGTGTGTTTTTCTCGGAATAAACAGATTATATCTAAATGACCATATATAATTTATTTCAAAGTTTATTTATTTATCAGCGTGTATAAAATGTTTCTTCTGCTTATATTTGTGTTTTTTATATATGTACATTTGGCCATTTTCTTTAGTGAGAAGAGTTAGAGCGACCCTCTACTAACTTCTTTAAAAATTTGCCCTGGAACATATACATTCTGAATCACTTGTGCCTCAACTACGCCGCCTTGGACAGCTTCTTTGTATACTCGTCAATCTCCTCACAACGTACACATCCTTTGCTTTCTTCTCTTTGGTCTTGCAACTTCAAGCATTTTCCTCGGATCAATCGATCTCTCTCTCATGTCCCTCACCATTCTCCTCATTCTCTCCGGCACATCACTCCTCCTCTCTCCACTTAGAACCCACGTTACACACTCTCATTTCCTCTAGCTCTCCAATCAGATCGATAAATAAAAAGGAAAAAAAGATAGATTTGGTACCCTCTCCTCCTCGCGTAGGTGCTGCCCAACAAGTAATAATTTGGTAAATATATCTATAATTCAAAAAAAAAGGGGAAAAATGGTAGATATATATATCTTACTAATTTTTTTATGGACTTCTAGCTGTGAACATAATGACAAGTTTACATATGTAATCTAGTTGTGGAATTTTGAATTTTTCTTTTCAGTAAAGGAAATCATTAGCTGTGTCCTGAAGATAAGTTGTCCATATACTATGTATCCTTGTTTAAATTGTGCCGAGGAGTGAGGAGCCCATGGCATTGAGATTTTAATAGACTATATAATGAGAATATAATACAGCAGGATTTGATTATAATTGTATTTGAGGGCATTTTTGTCCATAGCATGTTATAAAAGTTTTTCCAAGAAAAACACCAGATTGCCCAAAGCACTTCCCATGTCCACTTTTTTTTTTTTTTTTTTTTTTTTTGTGTAAGCTCCTCTCCAGGATCGAATCAATTGTTTTAAGGTTCATGGTAAATTTGGCCCATTTATTTTAAACCGAACATGACATCTTGCCATTTAAATCAAATATAGTTGAGGAATAGAAAAAACTGTATAGCCCATTTGAAATCAAATGATTTGATACCATTTTTTTTATTTTATGCATATAAATAAGGGAAAAATTTTAACAGATTATGTCTTGCTTCCAATTAATTAGAAAAACAAATGGTATTATAGAGAAAAGTTCAATTTAATATTGAGTATCATGAATAGTACATCCATTTATCATCACAAGTCTGCGGTCCTAAATAATATATTATATGTGTCAATATTATCAAATCGCGCGGGTGACAAATATCTTCCATCCTTGCTTTCTTTTTTGATGCGCAGGATAATTTTCTTCATACTTAAAAATCCTTGTTTTGAACTTTTTAATGTTTTTTTTTCCAGCTGCAAGAATTAATAAAATAAAAAATAAGAAGAGAAACAAATAAAATTAGCAGTCAAAGTTTGAGCGATATGGTCAAGAGTTACAGCTCAGCTACTACAGAATTGTATACTCGCATTCAACTTTTGTCTGACAAGGGCCAAGGGGTTCTCGTTCCGGCCAATGTGTACGGAGTTCCCTTACTTTGTACCTTTTTGCCTTTTATGGCGGCGACTCCATAGATGATAGATCGATAGTCGGTCGGTCTGACGGTCTTGTGTCCGTATCGCGTCCTTATGCGCCTAGCTCAAGATTGTAATTTGCAGGGTAGTATGGGACAAGATATATTTTGAGGTAATTAAATGTATACAAATTGTAATTTGCGGGGGAGTATGGGACAATATTTTACAGTAATCGAATATAAAAAAATGATATTGTTTTCTTTGTTAGATAGTAAAGGAGATATTTTTTAGTTGCAAAGGAAGGAAACCTGGCCAATTTGTTTATAAGTTATAACGAAAGAGTAACCTCAAAATGAAATGAATAGATGAAAATAAACAAAATGCAGTTTAAATGGGAAAATATTAATATTTGATGCTTATAGAAAAGTTGAAAGTTTAAAAGTTTGAATGGACATGTGAGCATGCAATTAACGTAAAAAATATAATATGGTAGAATTTTGTGATATGATCTACATTATTTTCTTCACTTACATAAAATTCTTTGCAGCCTTTGGAAAAACTTTCCTTAACAGATTGACAAAAATTATTTAAAAAAAAAATATTTTGGTCCTTTGAAATTTTTTTTTAATTATGTGACCTTCCTACTTATTTTCGATTTAGCATCTTTATATTCCAAAACTTTCCTTAACGGACACTGACAAAATTATTAAAAAAAATTGGTCCTTTGAAAAAACTTTTTAATTATGTGACCTTCCTACATATTTTCTCCCTAGCATCTTTATAGTTATAGAGCACGTACCTATTTGTAATTTAATAGGGTATTAGTTTAGAACAACGAAGAAGAGCAGTAACAAATATTAGTGCCTTTTAGTCTGCCAACGCAAGACGAGACAACAAGAGTTCATGATTTCAAGAAGCAAGCACGTGTGACAGCACAACATGTGGACGGAACCGACTTCGCAGTGCAACTGCATGCGATCCCTCCACGACGGCTTTATTGGAAATTCGGTTCCCAACTTCCCAGTTCCCATTGGCCTCGTGTTCCTAGCCTGCCATCTGCACAACCTAGGGAATGGAGATACAAATATACAATACCAACGGTTTGGTCTCCATCGGTACCCGTATTAGCTATTGGCGTACTGGTCCTGTGGCTTGGATACATTATACATAGCCGCGTTACGAGAAGTAGAGAGTTTGACAATGTGTTCATATGACAGAATGTTAATTGAGATGTGAAACTATATTATGCAGATGATCTTTGGTTTTTTTTTTTTTCCTTTGGTAATTTAGGCATATAAAAATTTAATTACATGTTACCATGCTGTGCAATTAGATTTGCCATGTCAGGTGTTGCAAAAAAAAGTTCAACATGCATGGCATGGCATGACGCAAGATAAGACACGTTTGACAACACATGACATGATACGACACATCTCCTCGTTAATTTATATTTTTTTCAGTTTTTGATTAATTAGTATTTAAAAATGAATAACCAATGCGAAAGGGAAGTGTGGCTAAACCTGATTGGGCAATGCCTCCCACATATCGCCGTAGAGATATGGGTGATGTCTGGTCACTCCCACATATCGCCGTAGAGATATAGGTGATGTCTAGTCATTGGTTGATAGTGAATGATGAAGAAAAACATGATATTTCAATACAATTTTTTCAAATATTTTAATTCGTTTTCTCTTTTTTCCGACCAAACGGAAATTTAAAAACTATGAATCTATGATACGAGTTGGCACAACAGTATGGCACAGCAAAAAAATTTATATAATTATAAATTATTCATATATGTTTCATATGACTGTTATAATTTTATTAAACGTTTACTGTTGGAGCTATAAAAACTTTTTCATTCGGAAAATATAAATGTCGAGTATATGTTTGAATATATAAATAAGATCAACAGACTAAGTACAGATTATGATAAGAAAAAAACAATAAGAAAGACAGTTTTTGAATAACTATTTATTCAGCTGAAAGAGAGCAAATGGGGCTAATTGGAACCCATTTTTCTTCAAAATATACTTTTCTTAAAGATTTTATTTTATATTTTTTGGGAAATCAATAGTTGAGATTATAATTGACTTCCATATAATTGAAAAGTTTAACACAGCGAACCGCTCTGTTCCCATGCCAAAGAAAAGGTTTCAGGAGTTCAGGTTTCAGCCGCCGCACATGTTACAATTATAAATGCGATATTACAACCCATTCTGCATATATCAGAAAAAGTACAACAAAAGGAGTGGAATATCCCACCCTGCAGTTTGAATATTGACTGGATTGAGAGTATCCGCAATTTCTTTCAACATCTGATGCATTACTACACGAGAACAAAAAAGCCAATAATAGTTCCAGACTTCCAGTACTGGCGGTTCAATTGATACTGAGTTCAGGGTAGCTATACGCGTAGCCGTCATAAGAGCATTGCAATTTATTTATTAGCACCAATGAATGTGGTTAATTGTACTTTGGGTACGTATTACCGACAATAACTGACAGAAGATCAGGTGGGAATCTTATTAATTACATAATCATGGGAAGCCAATCAAACCATTCCCTAATTAATTTCTTTTAGGCGACTAAATGTGCCATCGAATCTACGGTGAACCTTGGATTCTTAGTTTCTTACTGAGCACCAATTTTGACCTATCGAAGGGAAATAAACTAAAATCTATTAGCTATACTCCCTTGTTGTAAGACCTCAAAAATCATCAATCTATTTAACAATGAAATAAAGTGAAATCTACAAGCTATAATCCCTACCTGTGAATGTGATACCTCAAAAACCACTTGAATGGAGAAACCAACAGAATTGTTAAATCCCACTAGGAACTTGTATAAGAAACTGTGCTTGAGCCACGTTATGTACTTAACCCACATATTTATGCAAACTTTTGCTATTAGTCTACGTGCATCAAGCCAGCATAATTACTTGGAACTCCCAAAGAAGTGTTGCTAATATTTGGGATTTTGGGTCTACTGTCGTTGGTTTAATTAAACAAACCAAAAAGGTTTTCCTAGAATAATGTGGTCCTTACTGCACGCAAAAGTATTGCCAGACTAGCTACTAGCTAGGTTCCTAGAATTCTAAACATCTTATAAATTGATTAAATATCTTGAATTTCTTCTGATAATCATTTTTTATTGTGCCAATATACGCTAGCTATCAGATGCCAACAATGTATATTTCATAAATTGATAAATATCTTGAAATTCTGCTCATAATGTTTTAAGTTACCAATATACTCAATCACAGCATGTGTAATTATTAACTAATTTAAGACTAACTGATGTTAGTTTGGTAAAAGAAAAATTATTGTGACTAACTGATCTGAAATCTTGCTTCCCATGAAAAGTACATGCATATCAAATGAAATTACGAAGTATTTTCCAAGTAAATTTATCAGACATAGTTGTCAGCCAAATGTGCAGAAAAGCCCTCCATCCTTTAAAAAGAAGATATAATTTTTTGAGCCAACTGTATCCCCTCATTTTCTCCACCATTTTTGCCAACTTGCCATTTTGCTGGTATGGCGTCCTGGTGTGGTAATGGCATCCAATTTCACTGGTGGTACTCAAACCATATTTACTGAACTTTAGATTTTGGTTGTTCTTATAACAAATATTTTTACTGGTACGTCATGTAGCTTCAGCATATCACAAGTCCTACAATTGCTTTCTTAGTTTCCTGAGCTCAAATTTAAAATAGACCACTCTCAGAAATGACTTCGTATTTTTCTATTGTGACGGATGTCAGCGCCAGATATACTCCTTTGGTTTGCATCCTGATAGGTTGCTAGAGTGTATATAAACAACATCACTATGAATTAAGGATGCAATCCACGGTGGAAAATCGATATTCTTTATTAATATAGTATTCTTTAGAAATAAAATCTGATTAATTTTCCAGTCTTATTTGCGTTAAATCTGATTTTATCGTCCTCCCCTCCGGGGCTGTTCCGGAAACAATGCGCCAGCTCTCGTTTAAGACGTGCAGTTATTGCCACCCGACCCTCAAAAATATCTGATTTTATCGAGACTGTGATGCACTATACTATTATACTCAAAATATCTGATTTTATCGAGACTGGAAACAACTGTGATGCACTATACTATTACTCAAATTGTCAAGATGTTTTGTGCAAAACTCAACAATTACTTGGTGCACTGAAGCATTTTAAACCAAACCATGTGAAAATTCTGTATTTAAGGGTAATTAAAACATTGGACTCCGTTTAGTAGGACCACTACCTAGAAGTACGTTCTACTAGATAGTTTTATATTATTATATTAATTTACTGAAATACAGTTACACGTACACATGAACTAACAGAGAAGTTAGACCGGCTTGTTAACTAGATCTTTGTTTTGACTTTCTATATTTCAGTTTGAACTAAGTTTGAACACCTTTATATAAAGCCAACTTCCCTTTCTCTTTTGTTTTCCCCTTCCCTCTTATTTTGTTTATTTATAGCTAGCTCTCATTTGCAACCTAAACTTCTATTCTCATGGCACATATAGCAGCAACCACTGTTTTTATAATACTTCTACTCTGTTCAGCTTCACTTTGTAATTCTGCTAGTACCGGAAACAATGGTAGGTTTTCAATCATATCTTCTATCGAAAATATATTCTGAAACATTTATACAGTCATTCTATGCATTCTTCAAAATGCATATAAACCTACATTTAATTCCTTGCAGTAACGACAACATCTAAATCAAGTAGCGACAATCAAGATTATGCAAAAGTTAACAAGGTCAGTTATATTTATCTTGAAAATGGTCCATGCTTTTGATATTGTTGTAAAGAAGTGCAGATTTTCATTCTTTTTCCCCCTTTTATAATCCTTTTATCTGTACTTGGTTGTAGGAGGTGGAAAAGGAGTTGAAAGAGTATCAGAAAGGAAGAAAAATGGGAGGTTTTGAAGTGAAAAAGGATTCAGCAGAGACAGGTGCAAACCTCTCTAATGGAAATAATAAGCATGGAATGAAGAGAGACTTAAGTACATTTAAAGGAGGCTCAGGAAAAGCCAGTTTTTTTGGCTTTGTGAGTTCTGACTATCGCCAACCTAAAACGCATACCCCAGTCCACAACTGAAACGCAGAGCCTCTGAAATTAAAACACTCAAGCTTTGGTTCTGTTTTTTTATATATATATAATATATGTTTTGTTTTGCAATTTTGTTATGTTATAGCGACTAAGGCTAGAGACGCTCTCTCCAGTTGTACTTGATGTTTCCTTACTAAAGAAAACATTCACTTAATAGATCTACGGTTGTAAATTTTGTTTAACAGTTTCTTAAACCATTTTGCAATTTCAAACAATAGTTTTTTTTTTTTAGGACGTGTTACCTCTTATTTAAGTCTTTGCTGCTAAAAAAAGTTACTCCTACATAATATATAAAAGAAAATTAAATATGAAATAATATAATTAGTGGTAGGCTTCATGTAATGGACGCAGAGGGTGGAGAGCAGACATAACAAAAAGTTATATATATAACAGGGCTACTCCAATATTTAATCGTGTGCACTACATTTTATCAATATGCAATTTGAATATTTAGTTGCTTGCATGCAGGTAAGATAACTGAGACAGAATCGAAGCTAGTGGGTTCTTCAACTAAAGATGTGGGGAAAAAGGTCTTTTTCTGATCTCTCATTGATCACTAAGTTTTTTTTTTTTTAAATTAAAATAGTACTTCTTGTCTTAAAATGTAAATTATAAAAAGCACATGAATAACGAGTTAGACTAGATACATAGAAGCGACATCAGGGCACTAAATTTCCTCTTATCATCATAATAAATTGCAGAAAACAACGTTAATTAAATGAGTCGAGACTCATGCTAATATCATGTCATAAATATTCCTCTTGATTCAGGATACAACAAACAAAACAGTGCGTTCAGATTTACGGGATGAACCTGGTGCCTATCAAAACTTGGAAGCACATCATAAGCACAATCTAGTCAAGGAGATGTTCAACATGCTCGGAAAAGACTACAATAAAGCTCCACGCCGTCGTGGACCAATCAATAATGCATCTCCCTTACACGAAGAAGAACCCTAAATAATTAAGAACTTAACTGGAATTATAGGACTAAGCTATTAATATACTTATATACATACGCTGTGTAAAACTGAGAAGTTTAGGTCGAAATAGATAGTTTGGTGTAAAAATAGAATAATGCTTTCAAGCTTTCTTAGTCCAGTTTTGGGTCTAGCAACGGTGCATACTTTAGATGGACAGTTTTGGCTTATTTATGTAGCTTGGAACATGTAAAACATCCCTAATGTACCTAATGTATTAACTGTAATATTTCATTAGATTAAAATAATCTGCAATTTCATTTTTGCAATTTCATTTTTCTATAATATTGCATCAAAAAAAATGGCGAGCCAAGAAAGCTCACAACTGACTCTAAGAGATGAGGCTCTGTTTGGATCATATGAGATTAAAGATAGGATTAGTTATTCAGGATTAAAAATTTTAATCCTAAATTATTGAGAATAAGCTTATTCTCAGAATAAGACTTTTTGTTTGGATGATGAAAGAAAAAAATTGAGCTATGGACCAAATGAGCTGTTTCCCATCCTTCCAAAATTTTAATCTCACTTTCTTATTCCAACATTTTGTTGGATTAGTTAATCCCTCTCTGATTTGGAGTAAACTCTTAATCCTAAACTATTTGGATTGATTATTAATCCAGAATAGCTATTTATACTCCAGAATAATGTCTTATTCCTATCCATCCCAACACAGTTAGGGAATAATCCAATTTCACAATTAAAAACTTTTACTAGCGGAAAAAGATGATGTCCTGCTTCACATCTCTGGAACACCTCACTGAAATGAATCACATCAATAGCCACAAAAATATTAGAAATGAATCACATCAAAATCATTTACCACTAATCTAAATCTATGTATTCCTAAAAATTTATCCACATGTAAAATCGGGATGGTCCAGATCTCATGACTAGCCATTTCACAAATTAGTATACCCAGACAAATTCTCCCATAAGCGCCCATGACGGCCCACCTACCCTATCCAGTAATGTATTATATAATTAATGAATTAATCCCATGTTTATGCATGATCGAACAATGCTATTCTCCTTTTTTTTAATTAACTGTCAGAATGCATTTTACTAGGTTATATAATGCGTGGCATGTCCCCGGGTAGGGGTGCATAACGTCTAAAACGACCACGAAAATGGGGTGTTGCGTTAACCGTTTCGTTTTGAACGAAACGATCGAAATCACGAAAATACCATAAAAATACACATGGACGAAACTGACTACGTGTTGCGTTAACCGTTTCGTTTTTGAAACGCAACTAAAATCTTTAACCGTTTGGACGAAACGAAACGAAAGAACGGTTAAAACAGTCGCCGTTTTCACCCCTACTCGTAACTCGTAAACCCTGTGTGGAATTGGGGCTCTGGAAGATGCATGCGCACCAAGCCCAGAGTAGTGTGCCTCAAAAACAATTTCTGGGCTAAAAGCCATTTGGGCCATTCAAGCGGGGAATAACCCCCTGTCAGAAATCAAACACATATTTGCAATATCAACCACCATCTACAAGAATTAATTCACAGTTCCATATTACCAGAGAATTAATTCGCACTTCCATCTCCTGTTTTCAGTTCTCAATCTCGCCATTTTAATATGATTATATGCTTTGGTAATATGGTATGAAGCTCAAATACAGATCTGTCATACTTATTGGGTTTTTTCTTTTGATGTACTATGGCTGCTAGTTCAGGAAAACTATAATACCGGCATTGCATGAAAAGACATCATGTAAATAGCTAGTGAGGACAAGACACTATTTATCATAATCAATTTATCACCATATGATAACGAGGACTCTTGCCAATCTTGTATAATTTTTTATGATATTTATCGACAATAGTTTGCCAATATTTAGGACCAATAGATTTCCAATATATAGGTATGCTCAAATAGAGTCTTGTCCAATCTGCTATCTTGCAGCTAAAAATACTAGCTAAGTGTGTGAAGGTTTGTCAATCTCTAGATTTATAGGAAAACCTTCACATTTATTATAATTAACATTAATACCAGTGAGAGCTTCAAATCCTAGAAAAGTTCATTTAACAGATTGAATCAAAAGAGCATCTACTTGACAAAAAAATGATAGTATAGTCAGCATAGCATAGTGTAGGTTTATTTTCATTATCAATTGCCTGCCCTAGTCCTTTTATCTTACCATGTGCCCAACCTCTTTTCAAAATTTTATTCAAATAATCTGCAACTAAATTGAATAAAAGATGAGACAACGGATCTCCTTGTTTTAATCCTCTTTTGACTTGAAAATAAGATGTAAAATTACCATTCACATTTATACATATCTGCCCGGCCCTATGTAAAAGAGCTCTAATCCATTGTATCCATCTAGAGTGAAACCTCCTGGACTCCAACATTTCCTCAAGAAAAGACCAGCTTACTATATCATATGTCTTTTCTAAATCAATTTTCAATAACATACCCTCTTGTTTACTAATATTTTGTTTGATGCACTATCTCTAAAGCACAAAGCACATTATCTATTATGAATCTATTTTTCATAAAGGCTCCCTGAGACCTATCAAGCAATTTGTTTATCGATAGTTATAATCTTGCAATTAAAACTTTTGTGAGCAATTGGTCAAACAAATTAGTCTAAATTGTTTTATTTCCTCAGCATCTCTTATCTTTGGAATGAGGGACACCATAACTTTGTTGAATTTGGACACATCTAAGTCCCCATTATGGAAGTCACGGAACAGTGCCATTATATCTATTTTTAGCATTGACCAAAACTATTGATAGAAATGAAAAGACATATATCTGGACCAGGTGATTTATCACCTTTGGACAAAAAGAAAAAGAAAGGTTCTTTCACTTCTTCTGCTAGACCCAGCTTCACTAATTTTTTTTTTAATAAAAAAGTCTTTTTTAGGATAGTTTCAATTCCCCCTGCCTGTTATTTGGCTTACTATCCCCTTTGCTGAAAAGTTTTCCTAGGGTCTGGTTTTCTTTTAATGGCATTAATTCATCATGCTTCAACTGCACTGTGATCTCCTCATGCGTCTCCTTCAAGGCTCCGACTACTTCAGCAGGCAGTCAGGCACCATAACTTGTACTTTAGTGAATTGTTAGTTGTGCTAGCTAGTGTTGTATGTTTCAAGATCAGGGGTGCTTTGCATGTAGAACCTTGTTGCTTCACCTTTTTTTTTTTTTTTTTTTGGAATTTCGCCTAGACAACCTCTGTCCAAAATTCCGAAAAAAAAATGTTTACTTGATTAGGAAGAGATTCAATCATCAAAGTGAAATTCTCTATTTAGAGTTCACTAAATTAAAAATTACGCAGTTCAAATGATTCAAATTGTTAAATAACTAGATTCTTTCGTCACAGCTCCGCCGCGACAAACATCGTTTGATAATTTTTTTTTGCAAATTAAACAAGTTGTCTTTATTTAAATAACATCATCATCTTTTAGAACGATTTATATTCAATTATTTCATCTTCGTGGAAAAAACAAAAGGCACAATAGTCAGAAATTGCTCAAAATATTATGAAAAAATCTACAAGCAAATATAGACTTATTTATGAAAATACATCCCTATAAACTCCAATCTTACCTTTCTTTGAGCTGCAACTCACATGTAATTGCAATTTCTTAATCAAACATGATTTACATTTTCTTAAGTACAATGTATATATCGATAGTCACTTTTCTTAATCTAATTTATTATTGTCTTCCCTGCAACCATGCCATTTTAATAACAAAAAATTAAAAACCTTCAAAAGATTATACCGGGAAAAAGATGCCTTCCTCGAAAGTCATATATTAGTCTTTATTTATTTCTGTCAATACAGAAAAGTAATGAGGAGACAACAGAATAAAATGACATAAAGACTGGAGTAACATTAAATTTCATGAATCATATATAGTAATTTGAACATGATAGTACAAATGTAATATTGTGGCTCTCATTTAATTCGATGAACTAAGTGTGCGAGCTTTTTCGTCATCTCTCGAAGAATGAAACGGATTTCCTCAAGAAAGGGAATAAGCCTTAGATTCACCTCCCTTAAGGTTCGATCTCCGTATCATGTATCCCTTGACGACAAGAGAACCAGAACAAGAGTCGGTTCTTACGAAAGTTTATTATTTTTCGGTGGTCCTTTCTTTCCAATAGGCGCAAGCCCCTATTATTAATTACCCCGTGGTTTTCCACGAGAACCTCTAATTAAGGGATCTAAAGAATTATATATAACATGCTAGAAAAATCATTTCTAAAATGATTTTTGTGTTTATGTGGGGATTTATTTCTTTTGGCTTGGACTGGACTCAATCGATGGTACCAGACCTAATTGACGGGACCCAATTGAGGACACTTGAATATTTAATGATTTTTAATTTAGACTTTTGTTCGGAAAGAGTTTGACTAAGACTATTTTGGGCTTTGGATTCTGGTTCTGAATCACTTGAGATCCATCTTGATTTGTTGAAGAGCTTCCTTCTTTAAATGAAGAGATTTTGGCTTTGACTTTGGTTCGTGTTTTGACTTTTAAGTTTCTGAAGTTTCTCTTTGGGTTTTTATCATTTTCTTAATTTTATATTTATTTTTTTTATTTTATACTTTTAAAATTTCTTTTTATATTTTTAATAATGCTTATTTTTTAAAGTAACTGACAACTGACATACTCCTTTTTAAAATTATTTATGTTTTTGTAATTATTTGAACTTTTATTTTTTTTGGAAAATTTACTAGAAGGGCTTTAATGAGCTTGGAAATCATTTTAGAATTTTATGAAATTTGTTTAATATTATTTTGGAATTTTATAAAATCTTTTTAATATTAGAAACGCTTCAAAAATACAAAAGACCTATAATTTGGCTATTTAAAGTGAATTTGGTTTATTTATATTTTTTAAAATTTTTGGATATTTTATTTGAATTTTTCTGAGTTTCTTACTATTTATAATGAATTTTCAAAGTTTCTGAACAAATGGAATTTTCTGATTGGGCCACATCATCTAATTGGGCTGAGGTGGCGATTGACAGGGCCCAATCTGGCGCTGATTTCGTGTTGACGTGGTGAAGAGAGAGAACAGAGGTTTAGGCGCTGGTTTCGTGTAGCGGGTTCTTGACAAGTCATGTGACCCATTAGCCGCAGAAGATCTGCATGATTTTGGCGCTGAGTCTTTTGAGGGAGAATATAATTTTTCAGAGAGGCCCCTCTTTTATTTCCTTTTTATTGCCGAGTTTCTCTGACGGGCCTCCGATGATCTAGGCCACCATTGATGGTGAAATTGAGCTCGTTGGACTCGTGATATCAAGGGGAGTTCAAATCTGACTTCCATTTTTGTCGCGTCGTCTTAATTTGATGAGGAAGCTGCAAGTTGGCTGCGTCAGTTTTAGATTTTTTATTCGATTTTACCCCTTCACTTTTAAGTATGAGTTTTCCGACGATCGGAGCAGCCGCAGGTGATCAGACATAGTCAGTTAGGATCGTGGTAGTGGGGAGAGTACGAGGGTGTTCTTGGTTTGTGTTGCGTCGACCCAATTTAGTGGGACCACGTTGAGTTTGGTACGGTAAGAGAGTGAGTTTGGTTCCAGTTAGTACAAAAGAGGAGATGAGGTTTAGTTGTGCTGAGAGATGTTGTTTTGGCTTCGTGGGAGAGAGGAAAGGAGGTTTAGGGTTTCAATTGGACACATGTTTGCTTAATTCAGTGAGCTTTGAATTTGCAATTTGAGCTATAATGAAACTGATAAACATCGATCACACTACTTGTTTGATACTAAAGTGACCATTGTATTTTATATCTAAACTCACTTAGATTAAATGTCATTGACTTCTCTTTGTGTGGTCAGGTACAGTGGTACAGAGGCAAAGGAAATGTGACGGATGGAAAACCTGGTGTTCCAACGATTACTCACCTGCTCCATACTTTACATTTGTCTTTTAATTAAAGTTGAATAGAACTCATGTGATTCTCATACTATGTTACCAACCTAATAGCTTGTGCGCTACAGCACTTAGTTATATACAAACAAGAAGTTAAAGAAATTATGACATGGCCAATCTTGCTTTATTCATAGAACATTTTGAATTTTCAGATATTGATAAGAATGCATTGAATTTACTGTTTCAAGTCACATACTTATCTCCCATTAAATCAATTATAATTTCCATTTCATGCTACTTATTTTGAGACAACTATCAAATAAACATTGCTGTCTCCTAAAACCTGGTTTTGATATGCTATTCACTTAAAATGTTTTAACTGTGTCAGAAACTATATACAGAGGGGTGTCTTTTGCATAATTAACCTTAAGGTTATCACCAGTCACAGATAATTAAGTCTCAACTAAAAGGGGTTCTAATTTGCAAAACGACTTTTATTTAAGTATGTGCTTAAATGTGCAAGAACCTAACTAAATTGTTTTAGAATTTTCTCTTTATTCACTTAAGTCCAGAACCAAATGAAGAAGTTGATTTTACAAGAATTTGGTAGCATAACATTTAACATCACAGATTATTCAAAGACTCCATAATTTGAGCTATTTGAGCTCAAATCATAGAAATCCAACCTAGAACTGAGGAACCCTCAGCTTAGACTATAATTTGCGCCTAACATGAGGAATCCTAAAGTTAGGCAACCTCTCCTCAGTCTATTTCTGAGGAAACCTCAGTATAGACCATGGGAGGAGAGGTGAGGAGTTGAAAAGTGAAGGGAGACAAGCAAGACAACAAATTGGTGTTTCAAATCAACTTCTTTAATTCTCACACAGAAATTTACAAACTGAAATTCCCTAATTCTACCTTTCTCTTTCCTCTCTCCACTGTTTGATGAAATGTCACTCTCTCTCTCCCTAGCTACCTATCTTTACAGAACTCTCTTTTGATTTCTAGCCTGGGGGGGTCTGATGGCTGCGTGGAGGCTCCTTTCCTCTATTGAAATCAGGGGTTTATATAGGCTGTGCGTTAAGGCAACTCTCCTTAGCCTTGACTTGGTCTCCATCTTCTGATTTTAATCCAATGGTTAAAGCAGGTTCTTGGGGAGAAAGCATGCATGATGTTCTTCTTTGGCGTTGAGACTAGCCACGTCTCCAGATAAAGCATGGAGAGGAGGTGGCCTCGACATTTTCTTTTTTTTTACCTACTTGAGTGTTCTAAATACGTGACGTGCCGTGTCGTGTCGTGTCAAACACGTCGTGTTCGGATCATCTCTCGTGTCATGTCGTGTCTAAATATTTCACGTGCCGTGATGTGCCATGTCTAAATCCTAAGAGATGGACACGACACGCCTAAGGACACGCCACGCCTCGTGTCCCCGTGTCGTGCCGTGCCGTGACATGTTCAGAAACGTTTAACTTTCTGACATTAATGTAATTTGTTTATGAAATTTAAAAATTATGTTTAAGAAAATACGTCAAAAATTAAAAAAGTAGACATGCTTTACCATTGAATTAAAATATAGATTAATTTTTAACACTAGATTAATATTTTGAACAACTTCTTATCGGACTTAAGTAATTATTTTACTAAAAAATAAACTAAACTCATGAAAAGGTACATGACTATTTTCAATGTCTTCTAAGAGAGCACACCGATCAACAAAGTATTTTGACTTTGCACCTTCAAGCCTATGCAAATTTCAACGCCAAATTGTTGCTAGTCTGATCCGTTTAAACAGCAGGAGAGAAATGAATATTGTGAATTTGAGAGTACAAGAGCCGTAAAAAATTATTTCAATTTTTTGAGACAATGAATAATTTATAGTATCCTTATCAAAATAATACAAGATATGACAAAAATTATTTGATTTTTTTCAAGACAAATCACAAATAGATTTCTATTTTTAATTTGCGCATGATTCTAGACCATTCTACTTTTGTTTGTGATTTAATTATTGAATTATATCGTAATCTTTTGATTTCCAATTCTAACGATTAGAAAGTACTTTATTTGGAAATAAGTCTATTAATAATCATTGATTTATGATTAAATGTATCTTTGACAATATTTATGGGAAAAAAAAAATATAATAGTATGTACATAATTGAGAAATCCATTGGATTTCTATAACGCTTAATGTGTGTCTCCTTTTCGTGTTTGGCGTGTTTGTAATACGTGTCGTGTCTTTCGTCTCATGTCGTGTCGTGCCGTGTCCGGACAATTCGCGTGCCGTGTCGTGTCGTGTCTATTTCATCAAAGTTGGACACGACACGCTTTAGAACATGTTCAGATTTATTTTGGGGATTTCTTTATAAATTGTGGGATATATGTTGGTATTTTTGGGGTTTTGGGATCATGATAATTCATCATAATTTTTAGGAAAATTTTGGGTAATTTTTGGAGATTTTTGGAGTATGTTTGATATTTTTTATAGATTTTTGAAGTTCCTTACAAATTGGTCTATTTCTCCAATCGCGAAAATTTATGGTCAAACACTAAGCATAACCAAGTTTGGAAATCTTAAAAGGAATGTCATATTCACATGACAGCGCATTGAAAACACCCACATGACAAACTTTGTGTAACAGATCAAATTAAATATATAAATCGACTAATAGTCATTCAGTTGCCTACAAAAGGATTGGCCACATTAAATCTCGGAATTAGACACATGAACGCAGAACACCCAAATCGAAAGAGACCAAGAGGATGCGGATCCCACCTCTCATTATGATTATCGGAAGAGATGTTGTAACTGGGGGGGTGAGCAAAAAACTCGCAACTCGTGAGCTAACTCGAACTCGACTCAGAAAAGCTCAGTTGTAACTCGAGCCAACGGAACTCGAATTGACATAACTCGAGCTGAACTAACTCGTTTAGTTTACGAGTCGAGTTTTAGTTGAGGTCAACTCAGCTCGCAACTCGTGAGCCGACTCGTCAAATAATAAATTTATATTTTACATGTGTATTATCAACATAATTTATGAGTATTAAAAATTTATAAATTAATTATAATAATTTTCTACTTATATATTTTTATTTTAAATAATATTACATATGATAGACTGAGTTTCAAGACATATTTTATTTCAAATCAATAGAAAAAATATAAAAGATAATAATTTTATTGTTTACACTATTGTATATGTCAATAAATTTTAATACTAGAATAACATATGAAGTAAATAAATAAAAATTTGAAGGATATACGTTTATTTCATGCTAGCTCGTGAGCCCACAAGCTGGCTCGAGTTGAGGACGAGTCGAGTTTGAGCCAGTTTAAAAAGCTCAAAAGTATTTCTAACTCGGCTCAACTCAACTCGAGTTATAGTCGAGCTGAGTTTGAATTGTTATCAACTCGCTCAAACTCAGCTCGTATATAACCAATTTAGACAGCATAGGATGCACCCAAATCGAATAGAAGAGCTCCCACCTGTAAGAGTCGCGTATGTCCGCCTTTATGTAACCAATAACCCTTTGTACAATCAGAAGGACGCGCCACACAAACAAATGTACATAAAGAATATAAAAAATATAGATGCACACTGTTCATTAGACATTGAGGATATATGGTTTTTTTTAATAATTAGAGCCATTTTATAGAAAACAGAGATATTAAAATTCATAATGAATATTTCAGATTCTAGTTAACTCGTGTCAATGTAAATCAGTCTAAACTCTAAACCGAAAAAAAAAAATGTATATTTATTTTCAGAGACACTGCGCTTGACGTGCAATTTATTTTTAATCACGAAATTTCCAATTATATTTATTTCTTTGAATTTGATCACTTTATCATTTTTTCCATCCAAAATCCTAATTTAAAAGTGACGTGGCACCTGCATGACTCTATCTATTAGCGTTGGATTGCTATGAAATGAAATTTTCCAATTATCATTTACAATAGATGTGAGCGATGTATGATACAAACTTAAATAGCCAGGGACTATGGTCCAATTTCTATGCTAGGAGAAGCTTAGACCCATAGCAACTCTTAAGTCTTAACCAATGAAGTACTGAATTGCTTTTGTATTTAGTGTGTTGACTGTTGTTTGTTGACCGAGTCGGTTCATTATCTAGCATATCTGGTACAAATAGTGAAATAGTTCTTTCATTTTTACCTTTTTCTTTTTCTTCTTTTTTTTTTTTTTGTAATGAGTTTACACATTATATGTGCTCTTGCAAAGTAAGTTTCATGCATAAGGTAATCGGCAGCCACTGCTCAGTTTATCAAAGAAATAAAAAAGAACTTTCACGCATGTGGTGTGCACGGTATGAGAATGTATAATTTGAAAGTTTTCTTCCTTACTATGTGGCATTAAATCTAAACTAGCGGGGTCTCGCGCGTTACGCGATTTATTTTTTTATGATTTGGATCAATAAAATAGCATATTGTTGGATCAAATATGCGAAATATTGAAGGATAGAAAATTAAAAATTTAGAGTAAGTATTTTGAACATCTAAAGAATCATTTGATGGAAAAAAAAAGCCAAGAAAGTCTTTTAAAAATTACAAAGGAAAAAATGATTTGGATCAATAAAATAGCATATTGTTGGAACAAATATGCGAAATATTTAAAGGACAGAAAATTAAAAATTTAGAGTAAGTATTTTGAGTATCTAAATAATCATTTGATGAAAAGAAAAGCCAAGAAAGTGTTTTAAAAATTACAAAGGAAAAAAATAAGATTATTCTGATTTTTCTAAAAGTATTAAAATCATATGAGAATAAAATTACAAAGGGAAAAAATAAAATTATTCTGATTTTAGTTTATGTTATCGAAAATAGGATAAGGGAAATCATAGAAAAATAGTATAAATGTAATGTTCAGATGAATATGATGGGCCGTCTATTCCGAATTTGGTAAAATTTTATGATTTGCATCAATAAAATAGGATATTGTTTGAAAAAAAATTTGTAAAATATTTAAAGCATAGAAAAAAAAATTAGAGTAAATATTCCGAGCATCTAAATAAATATTGGATGAAAAAATAATTTAAGAAAGGCCTTTAAAAATTACAAAGAAAAAGAATAAAATTATTGTGATTTTTCTAAAAGTACTAAAATCATATAAGATATTTTAAACATCGAAAAAATATATAATTTTAATTGTATTGACATTTATTGGGGAAAGGTGTAAGGAGGTTTACCTGTGAGCTTTTAATGATGGTCAAAATCAGTATTGACATTTTTCTAAAAGTTGGCTTTATCAAAATCAGGGACGGGTTAGGTATAGCTAAACGTGTTAATTTATTATGGGGCTTTGTTTGGTTTGAGAAAATAGTGGGAGAATGGAAATCCTTTTTAGTTATAGTGACCAATATATAAGGAACAATATATTTGATACTGAATTCTTTTCATTCTATTTTCTTCTCGAGTTGAAACGCATTTCTTTTAGTTTTATTTAATTTCGATTGTATTTGCAATTTTGATTAAATCTAATAACCATAAATTGCCTCCACACAGAATGCAAGAAAATTTGATTATGGTGACCAATGGGTTTATTTTTCTTTAATTTTTCCTACGAATTAAATTAAGTATTAAATAAGCATTTGTTTTTGGAATGAAACAATTGGCTGGGAAAGGTCTTTCGTGTGTCGTGTCTATTATGAGAGAGAAAAAGTGGGACCATCCGACCACGTGGGATGAGTGTTTCTTTAGATTTCCTGCGGCTCAATTTTAATGATGGTCACGTGGTAGAACAGCAGCGGGGAGAGAGTGTCCACGTGGGAGAAGATCCGCATCCAATAAATGCTGGTGGCCCCGCCGGTCAGCCACATTGTTAATAAACAGTACTAGTAACGGATCGGATCTAAATACCGCGGATTAATACATGTATGTATATGTATATGTATTGATTGATTTGAGAAACATTTATATCGATGTATACAAATATGCATGAAGATATTGGAGACAATCTAATAAATTTGAGAACTCAATCTCCACCATAACATAGCATTGTAGATTTTATAATTAATATAGACCACACTATTTGAAATCAAAACTTTCATTTAAAATTTTTGGTTCCTTGTATACTTAATTTCTCCTATTTTATGTTTTCTTGGACAAAAGAGTATCCATATCATTATGATCATGAAAATAATGATTGTGATGATTTTATAAAGTTATCTTTGTTTTTATTGTTTCAATTATTTTCATCACCATTATTATTTATAAACATATTAATATTAATAAAAAAAATAATGGATTCAATCAATGAGTTTGACCGAAGTTCTACAAATTCCATTAGATCTCAACTTTGAAAGTTCAAATGGTCAATCTGAATGGTTCAGCATGATCTCCAAATTGAAATCTCCTTGCAGGTCAAATTTTACAGATTTTTCAAATTTTTAGCTATTTTTTGTATTTAAAAAAAATTACTATATTTGGAGGGTCTAGAACTCTTTAGATTGATGATGTTCTAAAATTTCAAAAAAAATAGTAAATAAATTTAGAAAAATATAAAATTTGGTCTGTAAAGATATTTCAATATGGTGATTACATTGAACAGTTTGGATCGGTCATTTGAACTTTCAAAATTGAGATCTAACGATATTTAATTGGGAGTCCGCTCAAGCATATTTCGTTGAATCCATTTTCTTAATTATAATATTTTTTTATCATATAAACTTTTGTTTTAAAATATGAGGCAGTTTATGGTGCTATGTGATGCATGGGCCTTTCTATGCATCACGGCCTCTTTCACCGATATTTTTGCAAATCGATAAATTTAATTTAACCAATCCAATCTACATATTGAAATCTCCTAGCAAACCAAATTTTATAATTTTTAAAATTTCATTACTATCTTTTTTTAGTTTTTTAAACATGTCATTTTTGGAATGTTCTAAATAGTAGTTTGTTTCCAAAAATGGTATGTTTGAAAAAAAAATTTAAAAAATAGTAATAAAATTTCAAAAATCTAAATTTTGTTTTGGTAGGAGATTTTAATATGTAGATCAGAATGGTTAAATTAGATTTATTCATTTGCAAACATATGGTGAAAAAGGCTGTGATATATAAAAAAACCTATGCATCATAGTGCATATAAAATTTTTCCATAAAATATTCAAAAAAAAATTCTGCATTCTAAAATCTCACATATCAAATGTGTCAACCTCAAAGTAATGTAATAAAATAAAAGTATTATTCTGAAATACGTAAATTTTGTTCATTTCTATTAATTTTTTTCTCCTTGTTCAACAGAAAAATTCCCATCTGCTTAAATAAATTGTCTGTCATAAAATTAAAATATTTCCACGCAATTAGAGCTGCTTATCATATATTTTTGCATAATTCAAAATAAACTTATCTCCAAAATAAATTATATCATTCCTTACGGGTCAAAATCCGAAGTAGACAATTTATTTCTGCGTGCCATCGAATCTCTTCCATTTAAGTCTGTCAGCGGTTGCAGATATACCTAACTGGCGCTTAGTTAGGCCAATAGGGGTGTACACAAGAATTAAAATTATTTCAGTCACTAGCCAAACTTCTAGAAACTATCATCTATACACTTACCTACTATCCGCGACCAGTGTGGAGTGTCGAGTGGCAGATGGCCTTTTTCTTTTCCTTTTTGAACAACTGATAGCTTCATTATTATTGTTCTTCCTAGTTTGAATCCATAGTCACGCCTACCAATATTTACCTCCACAATGGATCAAATTCTCTTGAAAATTACCACCAGTGCCTTCCATATAATGAGCCAAAATGTAAAAATGTAAAAAGCCGAATGATCCAAATTCAGATCCGCTGTCGCGCGACAGCGGCTGTAGCGCGGCATGCTGGCCGTCTGATCAAGATCCAATGGACAAGGGAGCCCCGTGCATGTAACCTAGATTGATAGGCCCGTAAAAAATTAACCATCCAATCAATATCAGACGGCTCGTACGTGCGCTACAGCCGCTGTCGCGCAACAGCAAATTCGGATTCGAATGATCCATTACACCTCGTGCACGGATAGATCGCCAGAGAAAAATTTAGTTCTAGACAATGACAGGGGAAAGACTGGAGCACAACGCTGTCAACGTATAGACGTTAGACGATAAACAAAACATAAGTTGACAGATTACAGATAGAGAATATCTGCCTTTTGGACATTCAATGGTTCACATGTGGAAGTTGTTCTCCGAATTTGTCTCCCTGAACAAACAATTAAGAGAGACGGAAATCTTAGCGCCGCGCCCTGTTCTCAAAACAAAAATTAGAGAGGAAGAGACGAACTTGGGCTCCATCAATGGCGCAAAATGGCAACAAAACCCAAAATTTACAATCAGCTTCGGTTCCACATGTATTAGTAATCCCGTTCCCTTCCCAAGGCCACCTTCTCCCTCTCCTCGACTTGGTGTACCACCTCTCCATGCGCCGCCTTTCTCTAACCATCGCTGTAACACCAGCCAACCTTCCCCTTCTCTCCCCTCTCCTTGCAAAATCGCCTCCTAATTCTGTGGAAACCATAGTTCTTCCCTTCCCTTCCCATCCATCCATACCTCATGGTGTAGAGAACGCAAAAGACCTCCCTTCATTACCTCAGTTCCATGCCTTCATGCACACTCTCGTCGGGCTAATGGATCCCTTGCTCTCCTGGGCCCGGACCCACCCGAAACCTGTTTCAGCCATTATCTCTGATTCGTTTCTCGGTTGGACCCAGAACCTCGCGGCCGAATTAGACATCCCTCGAATTGTATTTTCTTCGAATGGGTTGCTTTTTACGGCCATCTCGCACTACCTTTGGTTGAGGATGCCGACACGACCTGATCAGAATGATGATAATTACCCGGTATCATTTGAAGAAGTGGCGAATTCACCCGTTTATCCATGGCGCCATCTGTCATGGTTGTACCGAACATATGTGGAAGGTGATCCTGATTCTGAGTTCATCAAAGAAAATTTTTTGCTGAACTTAAAGAGTGAGTTTGTGGTGTCAAACTCATTTGAGGCATTGGAAGGAGAAGAGTTTCGGCAAAGTGTTCAGACTTTGGGTTTCGAACAGGTTTGGTCGGTGGGGCCGTTAGCCCCTACGACTGGTGCCAGTGACAGAGGTGGCATTGCCTCCAGGTCTGCTGGTGAAGTGATGACATGGCTTGACAGATGCCCCAATGGTTCGGTGCTCTATATTTGTTTTGGGACACAGATGGATCTTTCAATTGAGCAGGGAGCAGCTCTGGCCGCAGCGCTTGAGTTGAGCGGGGTTCGGTTTATTTGGGTCAATAAAGGGGCCAGTGCGGTGCCGGATGGGTTTGAGAAAAGAACTGCTGACAGAGGTAATTTGTTGGTTCTTAATTTTGAGTTAACTAAGTTTCAAAATAAATATTCCAAGAAGTTGGGATTAATTATCGTAATTAGGAACTTGTGATGCATGATTATGATAGCCATATTGAATTCATGTCCGCCCAAGGCCAATTGTTGTTTGCTAATGTTGCATATCTGATATTTCAATCCGCACAACACCCATCAGAGGAATGTTCTATGTAATGATAACTTAATGTATACAATTTCTGATTCATGTTGCTAACTAGTCAAGTCTTATTTTTACTGATAGGAAGGGTAATAGGGGGGTGGGCCCCGCAATTGGCGATATTGAACCATGCGGCAGTTGGTTGGTTCTTGACACACTGCGGGTGGAACTCGGTGCTGGAAGCAATCACAGCAGGGGTGGCCATGCTGACGTGGCCAATGGCAGCAGACCAATTCTGCAATGCCCGGCTTCTGATAGAGTCAGCGAAGGTGGCAGTGCCGGCAGTCGAGGGCATGAAGATAGTACCCGATGCCAAGGAATTAGGCGGCATTTTGACAAATACAGTTGGTGAAGGAGGGAAGGAAATTAGAGAGAGGGCTAAAGAGCTCAGTACAAAGGCCGTTGAGGCAGTAAGAGAAGGCGGCAGCTCGTGGCAAGAGCTGGAAGATCTGGTGGAGGAGATTTATAAGATTAGCAGTAAAGTTAATTGACTTGAGCTATAGTAGTGAAGGAAAGTGCTTATGGTTTGATAGAGATCAGGGATAAATAATTTTGAAGAAATAGAAATAATTTCTATGCTGTTGTGAGAGCAAATATAGATGTTGTATAATATATTGTGTTCGGTGCAAATATAGATGTTGTATAATATATTGTGTTCGGTGGCTGATTTTTTATTGCTGATTCTGATTGCGAAGTAATCTTTACGCGTAATAAAGATGTGTGGACGAACTCAAAGGGTACTGCAATTAAAAGATGGCCATTTTAACATATATTTTGTAGGTGCCCGTTAATAAATATCTCGCCAAAAGATGTAATTAAGTGAATACATTAATGGGAGAGATTGAAATAGTGTCTATCTTAAAATATATTCCATGTGACGTCATTTAAAAGATGTCTCGTCAAAGGATGCAATAAAATGCAAATAATACAATTCTGAATATAATTTGAGCATTGCAATCGTTTCTGGATTCATTTTATGTAATTTAATTTACATTTAAACTCTTTATACTGTCCAGACTAAGATTCATATCTTATTTATTAAAAAAGAATGGATTATACATGGTAATTAGGCATATAAAATTTAAATAATGCAATTCTAAGTATCGTTTGAGCATTTCAATCGTTTCTGGATTCATTCTAAGTCATTTCATTACAATAATCTATATTTAAACTCTCTATACTGTCTAGAATATGATTCATATCTTATTTATTCAAAAAGATTGGATTATACATGATAATTACGCATATAAAGTACAAATAATGCAATTCTGATCATCATTTGAGCATTTCAATCGTTTCTGGATTCATTCTAAGTCATTTATTATCAATAATCTACATTTAAACTCTTTATACTGTCTAGAATATGATTTATAACTTATTTATTCAAAAAGATTGGATTATACATGGTAATTACGCATATAAAATGCAAATAATGCTATTCTAAGTATCATTTGAGCATTTCAATCATTTATTGATACATTTTAACTCATTTTATCATAATAATCTACATTTAAACTCTTTATACTGCCTAGAATATGATTCATATCTTATTAATAAAAAGATTGGATTATACTTGTAATTTAGCCTAGAAAGTGCAAATAATAAAATTCTGATTATCATTTGAGGATTACAATCGTTTTTGGATTCATTCTAAATAATTTTATCACAATAATCTGCATTTAAACTCTTTATACAGTCTAGATTATGATTCATATTTTATTTATTCAAAAAGATTGGATTATACATGGTAATTACGCATATAAAATGCAAATAATGCTATTCTAAGTATCATTGAGCATTTCAATCATTTCTGGATTCATTCTAAGTCATTTCATCTTAATAATCTACATTTAAACTCTTTATACTGTCTAGAATGTGATTCATATCTTATTTATTCAAAAATATTAGATTATACATAATAATTACGCTTATAAAGTGCAAATAATGCAATTCTAAGTATCATTTGAGCATTTCAATTGTTTCTGGATTTATTCTTAGTCATTTATTCGCAATAATCTACATTTAAACTCTTTATTCTTGATTATTGTGATGAAATGACTTAGAATAAATCCAGAAACGATTGAAATGCTCAAATGATACTCAAAATTGTATTATTTGCACTTTATATGAGTAATTACCATGTATAATCCAATCTTTTCTAGATATGAATCATATTTTTGACAATATAAAGAGTTTAAATGTAGATTATTATGAATAAATGACTAAGAATGAATCCAGAAATGATTGAAATACTCAAATGATACTTAGAATAGTATTTTTTGCATTTTATATGAGTAATTACCATGTATAATCCAATCTTTTCTAATAAATAAGATATGAATCACATTATGAGTATCATTTGAGCATTTCAATTGTTTCTAGATTCAGTCTAAGTCATGTCATCACAATAATCTACATTTCAACACTTTATACTTTCTCGAATATGATTAATGTCATATTTATTCAAAAAGATTGGGTTATACATGGTAATTATGCATGTAAAGTGCAAATAATGCAATTCTGAGTATCATTTGAGTATTCAAATCATTTCTGGATTCATTATAAGTCATTTCATCACAATAATCTACATTTAAAATCTTTATACTGTCCAGAAAATGATTCGTATCTTATTTATTCAAAATAATTAGATTATACATGATAATTACGCATATAAAGTGCAAATAATGCAATTCTGAGTATCATTTGAGCATTTTAATCATTTCTGGATTTATTCTAAGTCATTGCATCACAATAATCTACATTTAAACACTTTATAGTGCCTAGAATATGATTCGTATCTTATTTATTCAAAAAGATTGAATTATACATGTTAATTACACATATAAATTACACATATAAGGCAATTATGAGTATCATTTCAGCATTTCAATCGTTTCTGGATTCATTCTAAGTAATTTCATCACAATAATCAAGAATAAAGAGTTTAAATGTAGATTATTGCGAATAAATGACTAAGAATAAATTCAGAAACAATTGAAATGCTCAAATGATACTTAGAATTGCATTATTTGCACTTTATAAGCGTAATTATTATGTATAATCTAATATTTTTGAATAAATAAGATATGAATCACATTCTAGACAGTATAAAGAGTTTAAATGTAGATTATTAAGATGAAATGACTTAGAATGAATCCAGAAATGATTGAAATGCTCAATGATACTTAGAATAGCATTATTTGCATTTTATATGCGTAATTACCATGTATAATCCAATCTTTTTGAATAAATAAAATATGAATCATAATCTAGACTGTATAAAGAGTTTAAATGCAGATTATTGTGATAAAATTACTTAGAATGAATCCAAAAACGATTGTAATCCTCAAATGATAATCAGAATTTTATTATTTGCACTTTCTAGGCTAAATTACAAGTATAATCCAATCTTTTTATTAATAAGATATGAATCATATTCTAGGCAGTATAAAGAGTTTAAATGTAGATTATTATGATAAAATGAGTTAAAATGTATCAATAAATGATTGAAATGCTCAAATGATACTTAGAATAGCATTATTTGCATTTTATATGCGTAATTACCATGTATAATCCAATCTTTTTGAATAAATAAGTTATAAATCATATTCTAGACAGTATAAAGAGTTTAAATGTAGATTATTGATAATAAATGACTTAGAATGAATCCAGAAACGATTGAAATGCTCAAATGATGATCAGAATTGCATTATTTGTACTTTATATGCGTAATTACCATGTATAATCCAATCTTTTTGAATAAATAAGATATGAATCATATTCTAGACAGTATAAAGAGTTTAAATGTAGATTATTGTAATGAAATGACTTAGAATGAATCCAGAAACGATTGAAATGCTCAAATGATACTTAGAATTGCATTATTTGCACTTTATATGCGTTATTACCATGTATAATCCAATCTTTTTGAATAAATAACATATAAATAGAATTGTAGACAGTATAAAGAGTTTAAATGTTGATTATTGTGATTAAATGACTTAGAATGAATCCAGAAACGATTGGAATGCCCAATTGTTGCTCGTAATTGCATTATTTGCGTTTTATAAGCGTAATTACCTTATATAATGCAATCTTTTTGAATAAATAACAAATGAATTCAGAAACGATTGAAAGGCCTAAAAGATTCTCAGAATTACATTATTTGCACTTTATATGCGTTATTACCATGTATAATCCAATATGTTTGAATAAATAATGAATGAATTGTATGCTAGACAGTATAAAGAGTTTAAATGTTGATTATTGTGAAAAAATGACTTAGAAAGAATCTAGAAAGGATTGAAATGCTCAAATGATGCTCAGAATTGCATTATTTGCATTTTATATATGTAATTATCATGTATAATCCAATCTTTTTGATTAAATAACATATGAATAGAATTCTAGACGGTATAAAGAGTTTAAATGTTGATTACTGTGATTAAATGACTTAGAATGAATCCAGAAACTATTGAAATGCTCAAATAATGCTCAGAATTGCATTATTTGCACTTTATATGCGTAATTACCATGTATAATCCAATATTTTTGAATAAGTAACATATGAATGGAATTCTAGACGGTATAAAGAGTTTAAATGTTGATTATTGTGATTAAATGTCTTAGAATGAATCATGAAACGATTGGAATGCCCAAATGATGCTCAGAATTACATTATTTGCAGTTTTATATGCGTAATTACGATGTATAATCCAATATTTTTGAATAAAGAACGCATTAATCGTATTCTAGATAGTATAAAGAGTTTAAATATTGATTATTGTGATTAAATGACTTACAATGAATCCAGAAACGATTGGAATGCTCAAATGATGCTCAGAATTGCATTATTTGCAATTTATATGCGTAATTACCTTGTATAATCCAATATTTTTGAATAAATAGCATATGAATCATATTCTAGACAGTACGAAGAGTTTAAATATAGATTATTATGACGAAATGACTTAGAATTATTCCAAAAACGATTGAATTGCTCAAATGATGCTCAGAATTGAATTATTTGCATTTTATATGCGTAATTACCATATATAATCCAATATTTTTGAGGTAATAACGCATATAAATTGCAAATAATGTAATTCTGAGAATCTTTTGAGCCTTTCAATCGTTTCTGAATTCATTTGTTATTTATACAAAAAGATTGTATTATATAAGGTAATTACGCTTCTAAAACACAAATAATGCAATTCCGAGCATAAATTGGGCATTCCGATTGTTTCTAGATTTATTGTAAGTCATTTAATCACAATAATCAACATTTAAACTCTTTATACTGTCTAGAATTCGATTTATATGTTATTTATTCAAAAAGATTGGATTATACATGCTAATTACGCATATAAAGTGCAAACAATGCAATTCTGAGCATTTCAATCGTTTATGGATTCATTCTAAGTCATTTTATCACAATAATCAACATTTAAACTCTTTATCCTGTCTAGAATACGATTCATGCGTTATTTATTCAAAAATATTAGATTATACATGGTAATTACGCAAATAAAATTGCAAATAATGTAATTCTGAGCATCATTTGGGCATTCCAATCATTTCTGGATTCATTCTAAGTCATTTAATCACAATAATCAACATTTATACTCTTTATACTGTCTAGAATTCCATTCATATGTTATTTATTCAAAAATATTGGATTATACATGGTAATTACGCATATAAAGTGCAAATAATGCAATTCTTAGCATCATTTGAGCATTTCAATCATTTATGGATTCATTCTAAGTCATATCACCCCAATAATCTACATTTGAACACTTTATACTGTCTAAAATATGATTCATGTGATATTTATTCAAAAATATTGGATTATAGATAGTAATTACGCATATAAAGTGCAAATAATACAATTCTGAGCATCATTTGAGCTTTTCAATCGTTTTTGTATTTATTCTAAGTCATTTAATCACAATAATCTACATTTAAACTCTTTATACTATCTAGAATACAATTCATGCGTTATTTATTCAAAAATTTCGGATTATACATGGTAATTACGTATTTAAAGTGCAAATAATGCAATTTTGAGTATCATTTGAGCATTTCAATCATTTTTGGATTAATTATTAGTCATTTCATAAAAAAATCTACATTTAAACTCTTCATACTGTTTAGAATACGATTCATACATTATTTATTCCAAAAGATTGGATTATACATGGTAATTACGCATATAAAGTGCAAATAATGCAATTCTGAGCATCATTGGAGCATTTCAATCGTTTCTGGATTCATTCCAAGTCATTTTATCACAATAATAAACATTTCAACTCTTTATACTGTCAAGAATACGATTCATGCGTTATTTACTCAAAAATATAGGATTATATATGGTAATTACGCATATAAAGTGCAAATAATGTAATTCTGAGCATCATTTGTACATTTAAATAGTTTCTGGATTTATTGTAAGTCATTTTGTCATAATAATCTAAATTTAAACTCTTCGTACTGTCAAAAATATGATTCATTTGTTATTTATTGAAAAAATTGTATTATACATAATAATTACACATATACAATGCAAATAATGCAATTCTGAGCACCATTTGGTCATTCCAATCGTTTCTGGATTCATTCTAAGTCATTTTATCAGAATAATCAACATTTAAACTCTTTATACTGTCTTGAATACGATTCATGCGTTATTTATTCAAAAATAATGGATTATACATAGTAATTACACAAATAAAGTGCAAATAATGTAATTCTGAGAATTATTTGAGCATTTCAATCGTTTCTGGATTCATTGTAAGTCATTTTGACATAATAATCTACATTTAAACTCTTCGTACTGTCTAGAATATGATTCATTTGTTATTTATTAAAAAATATTATTTTGTACTTGGTAATTATCCAAATAATGCAATTCTGAGCATCATTTGGTAATTCCAATTGTTTCTGGATTCATTCTAAGTCATTTAATCACAATAATCAACATTTAAACTCGTTATACTGTCTATAATTTGATTCATATATTATTTATTCAAAAAGATTGGATTATACATGATAATTACGCTTCAATTCTGAGTATTATTTGAGCATTTCAATCGTTTCTGGATTCATTCTAAGTCATTTTATCACAATAATCAACATTTAAACTCTTTATACTGTCTAGAATACATTCATGCGTTATTTAGTTAAAAATATTGGCTTATACATGGTAATTACGCATATAAAACTGTAAATAATGTAATTCTGAGTATCATTTGAGCATTTCAATCGTTTATCGATTCGTTATATGTTATTTCATCAAAATAATCTACATTAAAACTTTTTATACTGTTTAGAATACGATTGACAAATTATTTATTCAAAAAGATTGGATTATACATGGTAATTACGCATATAAAGTGTAAATAATGCAATTCTGTGTATTATTTGAGCATTTCAATTGTTTCTGGATTCATTCTAAGTCAGTTTATCACAATAATCATTATTTAAACTCTTTATACTGTCTAGAATACGATTCATGCTTTATTTATTCAAAAATATTGGATTATACATGGTAATAACGCATATAAAGTGAAAATAATGTAATTCTGAGAATCATTTGAGCATTTCAATCGTTTCTGGATTCATTCTAAGTCATCTCACCACAATAATCTACGTTTGAACTCTTTATACTGTCTAAAATATGATTCATGTGATATTTATTGAAAAATATTGGATAATAGATAGTAATTACGCATAAAAATTGCAAATAATGCAATTCTGAGCATCTTTTGAGCATTTCAATCGTTTCTGCTTTTATTCTATGTCATTTCATCACAATAATCTACAATTAAACTCTTTATACTGTCTAGAATATGATTCATGCATTATTTATTCAAAAAGATTGGATTATACATGATAATTACGCATATAAAGTGCCAATAATGCTATTTTGAGCATCATCTTAGCATTTCAATCGTTTCTGGATTCATTATTAGTCATTTCATCACAAAATCTACATTTAAACTCTTTATACTGTTTAGAATATGATTCATTCGTTATTTATTCAAAAAGATTGGATTATACATGGTAATTACTCATGTAAAGTTCAAAAAATTCAATTCTGAGCATCATTTGTGCATTTCAATCGTTTCTGGATTCAGTCTAAGTCACTTTATTACAATAATCAACATTTAAACTCTTTATAATGTCTAGAATACGATTCATGCGTTATTTACTCAAAAATATTGGATTATATATGGTAATTACGCATATAAAATGCAAATAATGCAATTCTGAGCATCATTTGTGCATTTAAATCGTTTCTGGATTCATTGTAAGTCATTTCGTCATAATAATCTATATTTAAACTCTTCGTACTGTCTAGAATATGATTCATTTGTTATTTATTGAAATATTTGTATTATACATGGTAATTACGCATATAAAATGCAAATCATGCAATTCTGAGCATCATTTGGTCATTCCAATCGTTTCTGGATTCATTCTAAGTCATTTAATCACAGTAATCAACATTTAAACTCTGTATACTGTCTATAATTTGATTCATGTGTTATTTATTCAAAAAGATTGGATTATACATGATAATTACGCATATAAAGTGCAAATAATGCAATTCTGATCATCGTTTGAGCATTTCAATCTTTTCTGGATTCATTTTAAGTCATTTTATCACAATAATCAACATTTAAACTCTTTATACTGTCTAGAATAAGATTCATGAGTTATTTATTCAATAATACTGTATTATACATGTTAATTACGCATATAAATTGCAAATAATGTATTTCTGAGCATCAATTGAGCATTTCAATCGTTTCTGGATTCATTATAAGTTATTTCATCAAAATAATCTACATTCAGACACTTTATACTGTTTAGAATACGATTTCATATATTATTTATTCAAAAAGATTGGATTATACATGGTAATTACGCATATAAAGTGCAAATAATGTAATTCTGAGCTTCATTTGAGCATTTCAAACGTTTCTGGATTAATTCTAAGTCATTTAATCACAATAATCTACATTTAAACTCTTTATACTTTCTAAAATATGATTCTCGCGTTATTTATTCAAAAATTATTGATTAAACATAATTATTACGCATATAAATTGCAAATAATGTAATTCTGAGCATCATTTGAGCATTTCAATCGTTTCTGAATTCATTATAAGTCATTTACTCACAATAATCAACATTTAAACTCTTTATACTGTTTTGAATACGTTTTCATATATTATTTATTCGAAAAGAATGGATTATACATGGTAATTACGCATATAAAGTGCAAATAATGCAATTCTAAGCATCATTTGAGTGTTTCTATCGTTTTTGGATTCATTCTAAGTCATTTCATCACAAAAATCAACATTTAAACTCTTTACACTGTCTAGAATATGATTCAAGTGTTATTTATTCAAAAAAATTTTATTATACATATTAATTACGCATATAAAGTGCCAATAATTCAATTCTGAGCATCATTTGAGCAATTTAATCGTTTCTGGATTCATTATAATTCATTTCATCACAATAATCCACATTTAAATTCTTTATACTGTTTAGAATACGATTCATATATTAATTATTCAAAAAGATTGGATTATACATGGTAATTACGCATATAAATTGCAAATAATGCAATTCTGAGCATAATTTGAGCATTTCAATCGTTTCTGGATTCATTCTAATTCATTTCATCACAAAAATATTCTAATCCAAAAATATTGGATTTTACATGGTAATTACCCATATAAAGTGCAAATAATGCAATTTTGAGTATCATTTGAGTATTTCAATCATTTCTGGATTCATTCTTAGTCATTTCATGACAATAATCTACATTTAAACTTTTTATATTATCTAGAATATGATTCATGTCTTATTTATTCAAAAAGATTGGATTATACACTGTAATTACGCATATAAATTGCAAATAATGCAATTCTGAATATCATTTGAGCATTTCAATCTTTTCTGGATTAATTATAAGTCATTTCATCACAATAATCAACATTTAAACTCTTTATACTGTCTAGAATATGATTCATCTCTAATTTATTCAAAAATATTAGATTATACATCGTAATTACGCATATAAAATGCAAATAATGCAATTCTTACTATCATTTGAGCATTTCAATCGTCTCTGGATTCATTCTAAGTTATTTCATCACAATAATCTTAAACTCTATATATTGTCCATACTAAGATTCATATCTTATTTATTGAAAAAGATTAGATTATACAAGGTAATTACGCATATAAAGTGCAAATAATGCAATTCTGAGTATTATTTAAGCATTTCAATCATTTCTGGATTCATTGTAAGTCATTTCATCACAATAATCTATATTTAAACTCTTTATACTATCTATAATATGATTCATATATTATTTATTCAAAAAGATTGGATTGTACATGGTAATTTAGCAAAGAAAGTGAAAATATTACAATTCTGAGTATCATTTGAGCATTTCAATCGTTTCTTGATTTATTCTTCTTTATTTCATCACAATAACCTACATTTAAAATCTTTACACTCTCCAGATTTAGATTCATATCTTATTTATTCAAAAAGATTGAATTATACATGGTAATTACGTATATAAAGTGCTATTAATGTAATTTTGAGTATCATTTGAGAATTTCAATCGTGTCTGGATTCATTATAAATCATTTCATCACAATAATATATGTATAATCATATCTTTTCGAGGAAATTAGATATTAATCATATTCTAGACCTATTGAGAGGTTAAATGAAGATTATTGTGATTGAATCACTTGGAATGAATGCAGAAACGGTTGAAATGCTCAAATGATACTCAAAATATGCTTTATTTGCATTTTATATGCTAAATTACTCGGTATAATCCTATCTTTTTTACTCGGTATTAATCATATTCTAGACCGTACATAGAGTTTAAATGTAGATTATTGTGATGAAATAACTAAGAATGAATTCAGAAAAAGTTGAAATGAAATGATCCTCATAATATGCATTATATTTACTTTAGTGGCATAATAACGATTTATAATCCTACCTTTTTTAATAAATAAAATTTTAATTATATTCTAGACTAAATAGAGAGGTTTAATGAAGATTATCGTGACGAAATGACTTAGAATGACCGCAGAAACAGTAGAAATTCTCAAATGACACTCAGAATAAGCATTATTTGCACGTTATATGCGTAATTACTATGTATAATCCAATCTTTTCGAATAAATTAGATATGAATCATATTCTAGACCATATTGAGAGGTGAAAAGAAGATTATTATGTTTAAATCACTTAGAATGATTGCAGAAACATTTTAAATGCTTAAATGATACTCAGAATATGCATTATTTGCACTTTATATGCAAAATTACTTGGTATAATCCAATCCTTTTGAATATATGTAAGATCTTAATCATATTCTAGACCAAACAGAGTGTTCAAATTTAGATTATTGTGACGAAATGATTAAGGATGAATTCAAAAACAATTGAAATGAAACGATACTCAGAATATATATTATATTCATATTATAGGCGTAATAACGATGTATAATCCAATCTTTTTTAATAAGTAGCATCTGAATCATATTCTAGACCGTATGGAGAGTTCAAATGTAGATTATTGTGTTCATTTATTGAAATGACTTAGAATGAATGCAGAAACGATTGAAATGCTCAAATGTACTCAGAATAAGCATTATTTGTACTTTATATGTGTAATTTTTATGTATAATCCGATCTTTTTGAATAAGTAAGATGTGAATCATATTCTAAACAGTATAAAGAGTTTAAATGTAGATTATTGTGATGAAATGACTTAGAATGAATCCAGAAACGATTGAAATGGTCAAATGATACTCAGAATTGCATTATTTGCACTTTATATGCGTAATTACCATGTATAATCCAATCTTTTTGTATAAATAAGATATGAATAATATTCTAGACAGCATAAAGAGTTTGAATGTAAATTATTGTGATGAAATGACTTACAATGAATGCAGAAATGGTTGAAATGCTCAAATGATACTCAAAATATACATTATTTGCACTTTATATGCAAAATTACTTGGTATAATCCAATCTTTTTTTATGTGTAAGATCTTAGGCATATTCTAAACTGTATAGAAAGTTTAAATGTAGATTATTATGATGAAATGACTAAAAATGAATTCAGAAACAATTGAAATGAAATGATACTCAGAATATGCATTATTTTCATTTTATAGGCGTAATAACGTTTCATAATCCAATCTTTTTTAATAAGTAAGATCTGAATCATATTCTAAACCGTATAAAGAGATCAAATGTAGATTATTTTATTGAAATAACTTAAAATGAATGCAGAAATGATTGAAATGCTCAAATGTACTCAGAATATGCATTATTTGCACTTTCTATATGTAATTACTATGTATAATCCAATATTTTTTTAATAAATACGATTTAAATCATATTCTAGACCATATAAAGAGGTACAAGAAAGATTATCGTGATGAAATGACTTGGAATGAATACAGAAATGATTGAAATACTCAAATGACACTCAGAATATGCATTATTTGCACTTTATTGGCCCTATTTGGATGGGCAAGAAGAAGGCTTCTTCCTGGAAGAGCCATCTTCCGGAAGAAAATTTTCATCCAAACAAAATAAGAAAAGGCCGGAAGAACTTCTTCCACCTAAATCGGAAGAGGCCGGAAGAATAAAATGAGAAGAAGAAAATAACACTCTTCCATTTTTTATTTCTAACTCACCATCCAAACAACATTTCTTCTTCCAGGAATAACACTCTTCTCACTCTTTCCGAAATAACACTCTTCCCAATGTTTCTTCCTAAAATCCTTCTTCCTTCCTTATTCCTAACTCATCCAAACAAGGCGTATATGCGTAATTACTATGTATAATCCAATCTTTTCGAATAAATTAGATATGAATCATATTCTAGACCGTATAGAGAGGTTATATCTAGATTATTGTGATGAAATGACTTAGAATGAATGCAGAAATGGTTAAAATGCTCAAATGATACTCAGAATATGCATTATTTGCAATTTATATGCAAAATTACTTGGTATAATCCAATCTTTTTGAATATGTAAGATCATAATCATATTCTGGACCATATATAGTGTTCAAATATAGATTTTTGTGATGAAATGACTAAGATTGAATTCATAAACAGTTGAAATGAAATGATACTTAGAATATTCATAATATTCATTTTATAGGTGTAATAACGATGTATAATCCAATCTTTTTGAATAAGTGAGATCTAAATCATATCTTAGACCATATAGAGAGTTCAAATGTAGATTATTGTGTTGAAATGACTTAAAATGAATGCATAAATGATTGAAATGCTCCAATGTACTTAGAATAAACATTATTTGCACTTTCTATGCGTAATTACTATGTATAATCCAATATTTTTGAATAAATAAGATTCGAATCATATTCTAGACCGTATACAAAAGTAAAATGAAGATTATCGTGATGAAATGACTGAGAACGAATGCATAAACGATTGAAATGCTCAAATGACACTTATAATTGTTAGAAAGTGTTGTCAATGCACAAATTTAATTTTTAATGCACTTAATTACCATTAATTAAGCTAACAACATAAGAGGAACTAGTCTCAAGCAATTAACACATCCACATGAGAAAAGGGAAGGCGATTTTACCTCTTCTTGTATCGTAACAAGAAGGAGATTCCAACGGCACTTGAAATCGGTGGCGTGCTACGGCTTTCTTCCTTCTTCTCCAACGGTTGACCTCGAGTCTACCAAGAGATTAACCACAACCTCCTTAATTGTGCTAGCAATTAGAGGTCAAGGCTAATCCCTTCATTCCTTAGCTTTCAATTAATCAAATTAATGGTGGAAGGAGGTTGCTCAACACATGAGCTAAAGGGATGAGAGGAAAGAGCAAAGGAAATTCTGAAATTTCCTTTTCCTTTGTGGATTTCGGCCAAGAGAGGAGGAAGAGAGAGAAAAAGGGTGGAGGCTAGGGTTCGCTCCCAAACTTGACCCCTTTATATAGAGCTCTCTAGACCTAACTCAATCTTTTGGATGGACAAAAATGCCCCTTTGCTGGCCGAAAATTAGATGGGCTTGCAACCCAACAACACTTGTTAGTTTGGCCCATAACTCTATTCCATTTATTGCTCCTTCATCCATTCTTAAATCGGACTTTTAATTAACTAGTTAAATAAAATCCAATTAGCTCAAATAAATTAAAGTGAGTTGAACAACATTAATTATTAACTTATTAATAATTATTTTGGGATTAGCTAGTGCCCTAATTTATTTCTATATGATCCATTTGACTTAATTAATTATAACGGTTCGCAACGGTATATAATTAATTAATCAACTTATCATATTTTTGCAATACTCACTGTTGCGAATAAATAAATAATGCACCGTGTGGTTATAGCTCTATTTGTGTAACCCTTTGAGGATTTATTCTATGTTGGCCATGGAATTAAATCGTTTATTTAATTTCAATAATCATAAGCGGTATCTAGCAACACTTTATGATTCCCAATTCGCATAAATAATGTACTGCTACAATATCTCAATCCTGCATAAGAAATAAAAGCATTTCCTTGTCTGATTCTTATGCCACGTAATATCATCGTATAATCCAAGATAGAAATGTGTCATTCTTGCAGATTATACGTTTCTTGATCTAGAGATAATTGTATCAAGTTGCTAGCAAACAATCTATCTCCATCAAGGGGCCCAAACAGATATCATCACTCACTAAATAAATTAATGAGGGACATACGGTTTTCTTGATGAACAGCTTTTCCCCGCACAATTCAAGAGAGCATAAATAAAGTCCGTCTAGCAGCCTTTATCAGGAATCAACGTTAGACGATATTTATAGAACCTATCCTCATGTGGAAAAGCTGAACCATCTCAAACTTAGAATCAAACTCAATTGAAATAAAGAATGACACATAACACAATCCATATATTTATTTCATTAGGTCATGTCATGTACTATGTTCCGTAACATATATATATGCAATTAAGTTGACAACTCCTTACCTATGATTTGTAGAATTTAATCATCTCTTAACTTGCATACTAATCTTAGTTGATAATTAATGTTCCTTGTTAATTATCAAGATTATGGATCTTTTAGATTTATTATTGTCATTTAATCATAAATGAACTACAGAGATCTACAATTCAGATCATCAACCTGAATAATCTGTCAATAAATAAATCAAGGAACAAATAATCAAACATCATCAATAACATAAACCACAGAAGTAGCCATATAATGATTGACTTTTAGGACATAACTCTAACAATCTCCCACTTGGCCTAGAGTCAATCAACAGTGACTTCTAGCCAGTGCATAGTACTCAATGCAATATCAAAATATATACATGTCTCATACTAAAGTCTCAAAAGTAAAAGATACAACTCAAAACCACTGCATGCGCTAATCCCCATGGAACCCAATCATTTAATGTTGGAATGCCAATAAAAATTCCAATTATGAAATACAATAGATGTGAAAAATTAAGGATACATCTTTTTTTAGCCAGAGTATGATCGAGAAATTGTTCTTTTATAAGAAGCTTGGATCCATACTAATTACTAACTATGAGAAATGTCCTTTTAGCTCAACTTGATTAAGAAAATCCTGACAGATAGGGTTCTGAATTGATTTTGTTTAGTATGCTGACTATTGGCCGTTGAGCGAGTTGGTTTATTAATTATAATATGATATAATAATATAATAACTAGTACAATCAGCGAAATTGTTATTTGTTCACACTTCACACGTGATGTGCGTTCTTACAGGACAACTTTCATGCATGTGGTGTGCACTGGTTTCTCATTCCATATTACTTTTAAATTAAGTATGTATAGTTGATGAAAAATAATATTAATATAATTCTTTTAGGGAAATTTTTTAACAAAGACAAATTTACCCTTAACTATTTTAAATAGAACAAAGCAAGTCTATTTATTTTTAATAAGAGCACAGCTATATATAGCGGCACTGACATTGCTGCTATAACGCAACCGAATTCTTTTTTTTTCGTTTTACTTTGCCTATAGCGGCAATGCTAATGCCGCTATATGACTTCTTCTTTTTTTTCGTTTTACTTATGCTTTTTAATGTCGGCCAGATTTTTTTTATTTTTCGTTTTACTTTGAATAAATTTTAATGTAATTTTACATAATTTTTACATATATGTAAAATTAATATTTTTAAAATTGTTCAATTTTACTTGTATGTAGGGTTCTTCAAAATTACACGACACGATCGTGTTGGCACGACACGACATGCGTATTGGTACGACACGACACGACACGAGTACGGAATTGGCATGGCACGATCGTGTTATCGTGTCATGTTGGCAATCTTGAAAAATTAACACGATTTGACACGACACGACTAACACGCAACACGACACGAACACGACACGAACATGGCACGACAACACGAATTTAATTTTTAACATTACCAAAAATAACATCATAAACATACTTCTTTTTTTAAATTGTTTTCCTAAAAAAATATTTAAATTGATTTTATATTAAAATTCAAATTATAACCGTACTTTCTTTTTTAACGTATATTTACTTTTTTAAAACATTTTATTTTTTTTAATCTGTTCAAACAATAAAGAAATGAGCTAGCAAAAAAATAAAATCATCAATTATTTTTTTAACAAAAATATTTTTGACAATTTTGTACTGATATATATACTGAATTGGTAGAATAGTCAAATAAAATGCAATGGCTCGTAGAATAATCAAAAATCGAAAACACTTATATCGGTATACAAATGGGCATGAAGATATTGGAGAAAATCTAAATTTGAGAATTCATCGCCTTCTTATTAATTACCTTCCTCGAGTTGCTGGTATTAGCGCTCATACAAGACGCTATGGTTCGAACTTCGAAGGCCAAGGGATCTGGTTTTATTTATTTAAATCAAATAATATTATTGTTAAATTAATGCAAGGGATGCAATTTAAATTAACGTTATGGTTCGTAGGCTTCAATTTATTTATTTCAAATTAATGCAAGGCTGCAACAATTTTTTTTACTTTATTTTAAAAATCTTTATGTCGCAGTGCTCTTACCACTAAGACGACGCTGGGTGACATGCTTTTAAGAGAGGTTTTATTTTTATGTTGATCGTATATGTTTCAATTTAATAATGTAAATGTTTGATTGATTTTCATTTTTCATTCATTTTAATCTTCTTTGGAATATTTGTAATTGTATGTTCTCCTTATTATTCGTTTTTTTTTTGGGGATTTAGGTACAGTTTATGCGAATTATATATATTTTTTAGAAAAAGACCCGTAAACTAAATATTTCATTAATAAAAATCTTACAACCAATATTACATATTCATATACACTTCTTTAATTTATGACATCATACAATATCAATCCAAACGACCTAACCTATTAATACACATGTAAAAACACACATAAGCAAATAAACTATAACTAGGTGGGGAAGCGCGGCTTCGCCGCGCCTTAGAGGATTTTTTATAATTAACAAATGTGATATTCTGTCTGAATTATCTAAATTTATTTTTATTGATGTCTTCAAATTTGTTTTTTTATATTGAGAATTTTGTAAATTTTTTCTTTCAAATTTCTTAATTTATTAAAGTAAAACAATTTTTTTTAAATGATAAAATTTTCATATTCGTCTTTACATCAGCATCTTTACAAATTTGATATATAGTTCATCTTTATTATGGGTGTGTTTGGAAGTGGAGTGAATAAGAATGAATAAGGTTTTGAATAAGATTTCTCTCTCCTCTCTCATCTTATTCCGAATAAGTATCTAATTCCACCATATAGATGATATTAGAATAAGGGGATGAATAAGCCCTTATTCGGAATAAGGCTTATTCAAAACACGTTTGGTTTCATCCCGAATAAGCCTTATTCGGAATAAGGCTTATTCAACCTTTGCCAAACACACCCATGTTATTATAATTTAGTTATTTTCATCTTTAGATACATAGTTTAGGTATGTTCATTTTAGAGGGATAATTTAGTTATGTTCCAAATAAGATGACAATTATAGAGAAAAGGCATAGAAACTATGATTAAGGCTATTGCTACTTTGATGGCTCTAGGAATTGATATTGAAGGTTAGTAAGCAGAGAATTTTTTTGTCTTTCCAGATTTTATAATAAGCAAAGGCATATAAATTTTTGCACAAAAGACGTCAATCCAAATGAAGGCATACTTTAAAGTTTGCACAAAGTATCTTTTTAACAAAATTTTCAAACAAACTTTAAATCATCTTTTTAATAAACTCAAACAATTGTCGGCATGATAGGATAATGTATGTCAAATGGAGTAGCTACAAAAACTTCCAAGGTGCATTATTGTCTAATCGGTGATCTTTCCAAGAATGAGACCAAGTCGAACTGGCATTGAAACCCTAAACATCTCCCGTGTAATCGAAAAGGGTATAAGTTTTATATGATTAACTTATTTTAAATTGTTTATTTAGATAATTAATAACAATTTTCATAGAGAGAGTAATGAAAATGATTTTATTACTTTTACCTAACAAAGAAAAGATTTGTCTGATGACAATATTCTTGGTGTATCCTGCATATGAGTCATCTTGGTTTGTGATGAGAATTTTTAATCCATCTGCTGAGGTTGTTCTTGATAAAGCAACATATAGTTGACCATGGCTAAAGACATGCTCACATAAATAAAGACCAATCATATCCAACGATTGTTTTTAATGTCCCTACAATGACTGCTTGTTACATTGTGTTATTGTACAGTCAAAAGAAATTTCAACATACAATCTTCAAAGAAGTGGCAAATTTCAGCAAGTCGATGAAGAGACCAAGAGGAAGCTCACTGAGATCATTGTAATGGTGGAACTCTGGAACGTCAACACATACTGCGATTATTTTGTCATATCTTTCTCCCTGTGTAAATAAGAACAACACCAATAATAAGATTGCCATAGTTCTTGTATCCAATAACATAGAGTGAATTCTAACTCAACCAATTTGAGTTCTTACTGTCCAAAAGAAACGCATAAATTCTAGAATAGTTGCTCATAATTTAAGGTGCGTTAAAAATTCGTCTCAAAGAAACATAATAAATCACTATTTATCATTTTTCACAATCCAGACATGCCTCCTTATAAGACAAATACAAATTATTTTATAAGAGAGATATGAATTATTTTTTATACATCCAAATTATAAACACACAATATATTCTCTTAAACTTATATAGAAGTTTTTTGACACATCGAGAGGCAATAATTTTCTTCACTTGCTTTCTTATTCTTATACTGTTGGAAAGAAAAAAAAATTTAACAAATAAGGTTTGAGAAATGAAATTAATTGTGATATTTGGCAGCTAATGCATCATATAAAGTGATAGAGGTGGATGTAGTAAAAGGAATGCAACACTAATTTAATTTTCAGATTTGTAATGACAGCAAGAAAAATACATCTATAAATTTCTGCTCTAATCACTGCTTGCAATATAAAAAGAGGAAGACTTAAGTGGTTAGTGGCATTAGGTCTCCTGCTTATACACCATTATAGGGAAGGGGAAAAAATGAAAAAGCACCATTAAGCAGTAACAAAAACCAAACCTGAAATTCCTCTTCAGAGAGGTCGTCTGGGGTTGAGTTGGCCAAGGAGTTTAACAAATCCCTTTTTATGGTCAGATAATTCAGGACGACGGACTGAGCCATTCTGAATCTGGTATAAAAGAGGAAGACTTAATTGGTTAGTAAATTTGACTAAATGACCTAATGATATTCCAGCATTTTCAAATAAATCGAAAAAGATCGATCAAATAAAACCAAAGGAAACAAATTGATCCAGAATAGGGAAGAAAAATATACCCACTTGGAGAAATCTTAGGAAATCGGTGATATTGAGTTGGAGTTGCAATAGTAACATGATTCAAGGTAGTCCCAGACTCCCATCATCGGCACACTGCAGCATATCTAAATTTATGCAAAAAATATAGAAATTAATAGATTTCTTCAAAATTATCTTTCTTTTCATATGTAATTGAACCGATAGACTAAATATTTAAAAAAAAAATACTGTTTCATACCCTTCAAAAAGCTTGCATATATGTGAAAACGTGCATGTGGCTGTGTGTGAGAGAGAGAGAGAGAGAGCTAACTTTGATAGGTCAATGAATTTTCATAATCCCGTACATTACATTTTTTGTTACCAGTAGTTGGCAATGAATTTTGCGTGAAGCCTTCCTCGAATCCTATTAATCAATATCGATATCGACCTCAAAGCACATTCAGAATATTATAAAAAATAAATAAAATAATAGACCGAAGCCAATTTTTTATTTGCAAAAGAGCTAACCAAAACATAATATAAATAGGAAACATCAATTCTTATGTTCAGTCCAGACTTACCAGAGGCCAAGCACACATTTGGAAGATGAAACAACACTGGTAAAAGCATCCAGCATAGAGATAAAAGATTCTTTTAAGTTTTCCTTACGAAATTCCTCTAGCTATTTTATTTTCATGTGCACTTAGATTCTTAGTAAGAAAATGTATATACATATAAGAGAGGATGACAGTGATCGAGGGTAAAATTGGAAGTTCTAAGTAATAATTTATTTTTAACAAAATCTATTAAGGTTGCATAAAAAAAGTAAGTTCAATTAGAATAACCTAATATAGAGCAGCAATAATCACAATTTCACTTTTAAAACTATTGCGACTCACAATGCTCTCTGATATTCTTATTGATTTACTGGCTTTGAATTCATACTCACATATAATATAGTGAGGTGATTTGTTTCAAAAAAGAAGTATTTGCTAACATTTCATGATAGTCATACTTTTTAAAAGAGCAACTTTGTTAATTTGATATATATCATGATGCTTTTAATATCCAACAAATTCATTCATAACCTGTATTAAAGTAATTTTAAGAAAGATCGGAGGAAATATAAAGCTTCAAAGAAAAATGAGTTTGTGATTTTAGTTTAGTTAAGGTATAAGTGGAGAGGGGCAAAGAGAAAAGGAGTTTAACCTGATTAACTTCAGTTGACATGTCCAACTAATATACAGGACCATAATACCCACATATATCATCACAATCCCGACTTATACAAAAGGTACTATTTCTTCGTCGGGCTCCTGAACATGTGGCTGTCGGTTTACCGCTCCTCTCAATTTCTCACCACCTCATGATGCTCCTTTTCATCAAACTCTCTAAAAAAAAACAAACATTGGAGTATTATAATGTATTATCTATTTATCTTTTACTAAAATTTCAGAATTAGAATTACAAAAAGCTTAAACTGATTATTGTTCCACATGTTATTTCTCTCCTAATAAAGAAACTCATGTCGTATTTCCTAACAGTTATGTTGTTAGTGCAAGAAAATTAAAAACACAGTCAGTTTTTCATAAAAGTAATTGTAACTTTATCAAATCTAATCTTATACTTTGATCAACTAATTAAAATGCACAAGAAAAATTGGAACAGATAAAAAAGGATCATCTAGATCATCAAGATTGCTTATATATGATTGTAATAGATTAACTATATGGTTATTAATATGGTTGTGTGTTGTACCAGTCGGTGACAGTCCTCTCGTCTATGCTGGTACCTTATTTGTAAAACAAAGATCAATGATTCTTCTTAACTGTCACCTGAAGCTTATCCTTCTAAGCAGTTGTAATACCTACACTTTATTAAGAATATATTTTACTGATAGATTGCTAGTAATCTTTGAAAATAAAAAGCATTTGAACAAATGCAAGGCCTTAAACCAAAAGCATTTGAACTTCATAATAACCAACCTACTGATAAATTGAAAAAGTCAAAATATTCACAACAGTATAAAGTTAGATCAAATCCTGTTGTATCTTAAGTAAAAATTTTGTAAGTTTTACTTATCAAACTGATGTTGCGTCATAAAGTAATTTTGATCCCATAAACCATAGGGATTGATCTACATTATGCCATCACTAAAGCTAGGCGATCAAAGAAAATACAAACCTCTTGACTTTGCTCTTCCGGCAGCTTTCTTTAACCATTTTTAATGTTTCCAGTAAGCCAATTACTTCATCATGGAAGGGGTCTTGCGCCACAATGTGGTTGTACCCAACAGTACTGGCATGCCCATCTTTATACAAAATAAATATCGTGCCAGCACAACTTGATTACCTCCCACGAAGCATATATAATCACCAGGCACTGTCCCCTCACGATGTCATAGCCCAGCATGTCCTGTTGGTCTTTTACAATTATGACATGTGAGCGAGGGATTCGAAGCTAGACATTGCTCAAAAGTGCAACCCAGTAAAGAAAATTAAAAAAATTAGTCCCCATAAGATGAACAGTAAAACACCATTACCATGTTTTTCAAATTTGTATGTTCAGCAATTTGTATGTTCTACTGATATTGGTGGGTACAACCACATTGTGGCGCAAGACCCCTTCCATGATGAAGTAATTGGATTACTGGAAACATTAAAAATGGTTAGACATTGCTCAAAAGTGCAACCCAGTAAAGAAAATTAAAAAAATTAGTCCCCATAAGATGAACAGTAAAACACCATTACCATGTTTTTCAAATTTGTATGTTCAGCAATTTGTATGTTCTACTGATATTGGTGATAATGGTGAAGGGAATGTCTAGAGGCTAGGGTTTAGCACATCTTAGATGCCAATGTGGGACTCAAGACCTTCCGATCTACATGCCATTTGGTTGGGTTTAGCACTGCCATGCGAGTAGAGAAAATTAGAAGGAAATTAGGAGGTGCATCGTCAGGAGAAGGTGGGGTAGGCTTGGAAGAGGAGGCGGAGAAGCGACATGACAGGCGGGTAGAGGAGGGGCTTGCGGTGTGACGGGGTTGGCGAATCAACTAATAGGAAGTAGAAAAAGAGCCATGGGCCATGGCAGAGGAGGAAGGGTAGAGGAGGGGCTTCGGGAGAAGGTGGAGGTGCGAAGGAGGCTGCAGGTGAAGGTGGATGAGCCATGGCAGAAGAAGAGGCGATGATGGATCCAGGGGGAGAGGAACGCGTGGAGTAGTAGTTGGGGAGAGGGCCGCAGTTTGTGGAGGATAAGGTGAGGTGAATTTTACCGAAAAAGATTAGATCATCAGATCGAAAAAAATTTGAACGGCTCAGATTAATTTCGGAAAGGAACTAATGCGGACGAATAATGCGGTCACGGGAATTAATATATATCTTAGATTACATCACACAATTATTGAAAATTAAAAGAAAAAAAAATGAAGATTCGAAAGACTTTCAGCATCGAATATCTTCTTCTTCATAGACATCTTGTTCTTTATGTCACTTCAGCGTCGAATAAGAATAATCATTTCGTGGTTGTTAAGAAACATGACAAAACAACCACTAAACCATAATATAATCATGAATGATATATTATCAAATTGTTCATGTAAGAAAAGGAGAGAATATCAGAAAAGAATGATAGAAAGGCGAGAAGTCAAAACTAGCATCATAGTTAATAACGACTTGGCACGACACGACTCTACACGCAACACGACACAACACGACAACACTAATTTAATTTTTAACATTAACAAAACTAGCATCATAGTTAATAACTCATAAATACTACCTCTTTTAAATAGTTTTTTAAAACGATTATTTAAACTAGATATGGCAGTCGCAGTAAAGCTGCGCTATATTTTTTTATATGACAATAATTCAGCATGAACTACCTTAGCTTCATCGTGCTATGTTTTTTAAATGATAATAATTCAACATGAATTATCTTAAAATAATGATCGACACAACTATTTTTAATATATATTTAATAAAAAAATAAAACTATTTTTAATTATAGGAAATAGAAAACTATATTTATCTAATGTAAAAAAACGGTCAAAAATAGAAAAAAAATTACGGGATTTAATTAATATCTTAGATTACTTTTATATCAATGCTCAATTTGTAATTGTACTTCCTTCTTTTTAACGTCTATTTAAATATCTTTTAATATTTTGTTTTTTTAATCCGTCCAAACAACAAATAAATGCATTCGGGAAAAAAAATTATCAATTAATATTTTGACAAAAATACCCCACAATTTTGTAATGGTATATATATTGATTTGGTAAAAGAGTCAAATAAGCTATAACATTATTTTTTTCTCCGTTTTAATACTTTAATAATTTTAAAATATTTTTATAAAAAATTCTCACATAATTTGACACAACTAACACAACGAATCAACACGACACGATTGACACAATCAGAATGTGTATCATGTATTCATGTTAGTTCTTCTCATCGCTTAGCACAACACGACAAAATTAAAATATAACTTGTGTCAACCCGACGCGAAACTCTTAACTGTTGTATGTATTTGACACAAAACACGTGCGATTGGATAACACTACGTACTGCACCGTATTAGATCCGTTTATTAAAAAAAACCCGATCCGATTAGCAAGTGGCAACTCGAGTTCCTCCCGAGTCCCGACTAACTCTGCCACACTCGCGCCACCAAAGTGGCGGCGTACGATGCTGCGAACAAAATACTTCCCTTTCTCTCTCCGATCTCTTCACTCTCTCTTCCTCGCCTCGTCTTGTTTTGCTTCTTCTTCTTCTCAATGCAAAAGAAGAAGCCTCAATCCGCCTTCCTTACACCCACCAGAACCTCCAAAGAAGGTTCCTCACACTGTATCCGCTCACGGACGGAGCTGGGATGATCCATACCACTGGATGCGCAACACGGACGACCAGGATTTGCTACGCTATCTCAAGCGAGAGAATGACTACGCGGAGGCCTACATGGCCGACACTTGTGGTCTCAGGAGGAGATTGATTGCTGAGATGAAAGTTCGGATGCCTGCCACGGTGGCCACACCTCCCGAACCGTGGGGAACATGGTACATTGGCTGACACTTGGTTTTAATACGAAGCATTTATCGAATTAATTTTAACTAAATTCTAAATTTTTTGAATCAGGGAATACTTTCAGTACATACCAGAGGGAAAGGAGTATCCAGTGTTATGTAGAAAGCCCAGGGTTCAGACAGGATTGGTTAAATCAGCACTAAATTACATTTATGCCCTTGGAAAGGAGCAAATTTTGCTAGATTGGAACCAAGTTGCTGAAGAGTATGGTATGCATTATACTTCTTTCTTTCAGCTTAGGCACCAGTAAGCTTACCTCGCAGAAGTAATCCACAGTTCAACCTAATTCTGTTTTGATAATTAAGCATTAAATTGAGTTGCATGTTTAGAGACTGAAAATTTTCTAGATGAGATTTTCTGGAAGTTGGCAATTGACTCTGATTTATAGTTGTTTTTTTAAGTTAATTTTGCGAGTTGTTAAAGCTATTGTCCCAAAGGGTGTAAATTTTGGCAATTCTTAAATAAAAAATACAGTTAGAAACAATTTTCTCCAAATTACAGCTAAACATCAATTAGCTCTGATTTCTGCAATTATTTTAGGCACAAATAAGCTTAACTGCAAAAGTTAGCCACAGTTCAACCAAATTCTGTTTTGATAATTAAGCATTAATATTGGATTACATGCTTAACTCATAAACTAAAAATATTTCCTGATAAAATTTTCTGTAAAATTTGGTTCAAAATTTGAATTGCCATTTTCTTTTAACTTGCTTTGAATCTTTTTTGTAGGCTATGTTCATATTGGCAGTTGTCGAATTTCACCCGATCACAAGTTCCTCGCATATACACTCGACTCATCTGGCAGTGAATTTTTCTCGCTTCATATAAAGTGTCTTCGAACTAACCGAATAGTTTATTCGAGTTCAACAGACAAAGGTGTTGTTAGCTTAGCATGGACTGGAGACAGTAGGTTTTTGGTTTACACTATATGCGATCAGACTCAGCGTCCCTATCAGTATATCCTTCTCTTTTGTCAAAATGTAATAATAATAATTAATAGCTGCAGCAATAGCAGCAAGAGCATAACAGCTCAACATAAAACATTTCTACTTGTAATCTTGATATGCTAATTTGGGCATCTATTATAATTTGATAGGGTCTTTTGCCACAAAGTTGGATCAGGAGAAGAAGATTTTCTGATATTTACTGAACATGATAGAAGTTGTTGTGTGGATATTACAAGCACGAAGGATTTCAAGTACATAACCATCAACTCGAACTCCAGAACTTCATCTGAGGAAGGTCACTTTCCAAATTCAATCCTCAGATTTTAATTTTCAAAACCCTTTATCATTTTGTGTTTTGATCGAGATATAATTTTATATGATATAACAGGTTTACATAATTGATTCTGCTAATCTCAGAGCTGGTAAGAGCAGGGTTAGGAAGCGAGTGACTGGTGTGCAGTATTTCTTGGAGCATCATGATGGCTATTTTTACATTCTCACTAATTATCCTACTGAATCAGTGGAATTAGCACATAATGATGGTTATTATCTGGCTAGATGCATCGCTGAAGGGTCCATGTTGAACAAATGGGAGGTAATTATTAATGTTTGCAAACCGAAAAAGAAAGGACATATGAGACACTGATGGTGTTAGATATAAAATAAAACAAATGAACTCTTTGACCAATATTCAATAATCTACAACTCTTGTTAAGCTTGGAGTTTTGGTTATTTTAGATTAGTTTTCATTATAATGAGCTCTCCTTCTGATGAAATTTCACTCTTAGTTTCTTGGTCTACATTTTATTTTGTCTCATTCCTCTAGATCCCAACAACAATTCTTTGTGGGTACCAATTGATGAACAATAACATTGTCAACTGGAACAGCAGATTTGTCCAATAAAGAATTATCACGGAAAAATGAGGTTTCATGAGATTATATGTGAAATTCCAAATTGTAAGTCTGTTTTGAGAATAAGGATAAATATAATCGCACAATAGCTGTGGTGAGATAAAATGAAGACTTCTCCAATCTCTTGAAAACTAAAAGCAATTCAGTGAATGTTGCTTCTACAAAGCAAAAGAGTCGTGTTCATTTGATAATGGTTTATCTTCTCATTGCAAATCTTGATAACAATTCAAAAATAAAAAACTTAAGTTTGGTATCCAACGCTATAGACTGATCTATGAGGCAGATCATCTCCATAAATAATTATGAAATTTTGTGCATGTCATTACCAAATGATACTCAAATGGCATAATTTATATTGCTAGGCTAGTTTTATGTGAAATAATGTATAAAGGTACATGCTTATTTTTCAACCTCATTTGGATTGATTTGAGAAATATTGTCAGAATTTTAATAAATTGTTATCAAGCTATGTAGCACGGACATTCTTAAATCATGATGTGTCCATGCCGAGCACAACACCTCTATTCATGTCTTAATAGAAATTTCTTTGAATATTATGTGTTGTATTATATCAGGTTGTGTTAGAAACTCATGTCCGCATGTTTGCTACGTAGTTGTGAAGTGATCCTTCCGCTACATTTGATTCTCATGTTCCCTCCTTCATAATTTACATGTTAATTCTCAGGTTCTTTTAGTGCCAGAAGAGGGCACCATTCTTCAGGATATGGATATGTTTCATGAGCATCTTGTTATTTTTCTTCACAAAGAGGGGCTTCCATTGTTTTGTTCTATTGACATGCCAATTGATCCTAATTTCCAGGTAACTTAGTTAGCCAGATGATTTTTCTACATTCTGGGGATATTTTTTTTAGAAGTCTCTTGATAATTTGCATATTAATCAGGGTCCAAAGAAGGTGGAAGAATTTGACCCATGGTTCTTCCCAGTGCCAACTACCTTATGCAACGTCACACCAGGCTCAAACCATGATTTCATGTCCCCAGTTTATCGTGCTGTTGTATCATCGCCAGTGGTATTGCTTTCTATCTCTGCATGCCTATTTTTAATATATATTATTTTTCTGTATGGCCTCTTTGTCTGCCAAGTATTTCAACTTTAGCTAGCATACAGGCATTGGTGCTGTAGTGTATGTCAGCTTCCATGATTTTGTAATTTGCTTTCCAAAACCTCAAGCTTCCAAGTCAATCCATCAAACTAACTGTTAATCAGAACCTATGCCTCACTTTACCCTCTATTGCGTAATATTATTTCCTGCAATAATTGGAAAAGATTATTTCCATCCACAAACAGTTTTTTCTCAGTATTTTGGCCTTATCTTGCATTTATACTGTTCTATTCAGATGCCAGATCTAACTGTTGATTATGACATGAAAAAGAGAGAAATTACCATCTTACAACAAGATAATGTCAAGGGCGTAAGTGAAAACAGTAATCCAACTAGCACCCACCTGAAAAAGTTAGAATCAAAGAATTTGAAAACTTGGAAGGATCTTTCTGAGAAATTTCATTGTGAGAGAAGACTGGTTATGTCTCATGACGGAGTTTCAGTGCCTTTAACAATTATTTTTTCGGGTGGCAAAGATATCAATAATGGCACAGCAGGTATTTTACATGGTTATGGTGCATATGGAGAGGTATTAGATAAAAGTTGGTGTGCTGATCGATTGAGCCTACTTGACCGTGGCTGGGTCATGGCATTTGCTGATGTAAGGTACAAAAACACAGTTATTTTTCAAGTAAACCCGTTATTCTCATTATAGATTTAGCTTAGTTAATGACCACAACAGACAGTTCTAAGAATTAAGGGGGATTACGAAGAAATTTTTCAATCAGATACTGTAAGACCATATTTATTTTTTCAGTAGTAAGCTCACTTACACCGCTTCAATTTATCGGATGATACTATGTTACAGGGGCGGTGGGGGAGATCCGTCGTGGCACCAAGCAGGAACCAAGACGAATAAAATGAACTCAATCTATGATTTCGCTGAATGTGCAAAATATTTAGTTAGAGAAGGTTTTGTTCACCAAAATCGTCTCGGTGCTATTGGTGTCAGTGCCGGGGGCCTTCTTGTTGGTGCAACCATCAATTTGCATCCACATTTATTTTCTGCTGCTATCCTAAAGGTACTCTTTATTCAAATAGGAATTTTTGTTGCACAAAAGTTAGTCTCAAGGATGATAATATAAGATTTAATGATTTTTAATCAGGTACCATTTCTAGATATAAGCAACACGATGTTGGATCCAAGCTTGCCCCTCACAATATTGGACTATGATGAGTTTGGCTACCCAAAAGTGAAGACTGAATTTGAGGCAATTTGTAGTGTTTCTCCTTACGGCAATTTGTCACCTGGTTCATGTTACCCCCCAGTTCTAGTAACAGCCTCCTTTCATGACTCTAGGTAAACCTTTATTCTACAGCTTTTTCATATATAAAGCGGTTTTCTTTTTCTTACACAAAATTGTTTCACTATTTTTTTGGTTTAGAGTTGGGGTGTGGGAAGCAGCTAAATGGGTTGCAAAGGCAAGGGATATCACATGCACCTCCTTCTCTAGTTCAATTATTCTTAAAACTAACATGACAAGCGGCCATTTTGGCGAAGGAGGCCGATATTTACAATGTGAAGATACAGCTTTGGAGTATGCTTTCCTCATAAAGGCACTTGGAGAGTGAATGTATCAATTCTGACTCATGACTACCTTGTGAAGACTGCCTCCTTTGGGTCTGTGTTTTGTCACAAAAGTCTATTTAGGTACCTTTTTTCTTTTATTCAATTAATCAAGTTCTTGTGGATAATTGCACCTGCTGCTGTCATTCTAACTTGTAAACATGTTCTTTCTAATCCTGTTTACCAGTATAATACAAGGATGGGATTCTAGATTTTAAACGTAATTACCCCTTTTTTTTTCTCCAGGTAATGTATGTGGATCATGTTAGGTTGGGTCTGGGCTTTATATGTGTAACATTTGAAATTCTTGAGATTCTTTTGGTAACTTGTAGGTCATTTTCATATTAAACATATGCATATTTTGATATGCTCCACCAATTGGCTAATTCTTCCGCACAGGAAGTGTGTGGGACAACTTTCCCAGGAAACAGTGTATGATGGAAATAAGGTAAAGAGCCTCTTTAAAAGAGGGGAGAGACTATAAGATAAATTTTGTATTTTAAGTTCTACTGAAACTTTGCACCGTTGTCTCATAAATCATTATAACATCCTCTGCTGCCTTTTCAGCTTTGCTTGCCCAACTTTTGTCAGAGTTTCCACGTGTTTTATTTCTTCACAGTTCATACTTACAATATGCGCTAAGTTTGATTCGGATTAAATTATCATAATCAAGCCACTGTATCCAAGGCACTGCTTGAATTGCTAATAATTTTCAGCATTGCTTGAATTAAGCAAAATTGGAGTGCAAATTGAACGGTATTGCATGATCTAAATCGTGATTAGAAGTCTTCGATTTCAGTAGGGATTTTGGTGGAACTTGAGACACAAACAAAGCTCCTGTTGCTTTACTGACAAATAATCTGTGATTCTGTTCCCTAGAACAGAATTGCATCTCAGAAGTTTGGTGTCTAGTTGCATGTGATGAAAGAATCTTGGAACAGAACAAATCGTATGGAGCAGCTAATGAACATTCAGAAGTCAGAAGACTTGTTCCAAAATTTCTTTCAAGGAAATGGATAAGGGAAACCATTTGGTTATATTTTTATCAATAAAAATTATGGGTAACCCAGCAGTCCCTGCTTATTAAGTTATTGCATAGTTATGACCAACAGCTTAGAATTTGTTCACGATGGATTCATGTTACTAGGTGTATTCGTTACTTGTCCCTCAAAGTGTAGTTTTCGACTTTGCGTAGCATTTAGTATGGAAATGAGAAACTCTTAGCTGACAAAATCATGTAATCATCGTCTAAGACACTGGTGCTAATATTGATCTGATGCGTAATTGTTTATGTGCTAGAGGTTTATCTGGTACAATGTGCTATAATAAACTTTGATATCAGAAGTATATAATATATGTGAGTTATAATCTATGGAGATGAATTACAAATCATATGAAAGGTAAAATTAATTATATATAAATCTGGTTAAATTTAAATTCATGGAGCTTTTGCGTTTTCTGACCCATCATAAGTCGAGCGCACACAATAAAAAAACACACCGAAATGCATCCATGGTTGAGCATAACTTAATATCCTAGAAACACAATTTTCTTTCATGCAAAACTTCACACGATCGAGCGACACTGGAAATGTTACTAAGAACCTAGGCTCAAATAAAAGAGGCATCAAAGCTGACTGAGTTTGTTCTTTGCAATTGGTTTGGGTGGAAGGTGAGGCGCTTGATGGAACCTTCTTGGATTAAGATGGTCATTGAAGGATAGTTATGAAATATGCATGTAAATAAACATGAGTAATGCTCAATCGTGTTTGACGTCAAATACGATTCGAACGTCAATTGTTAAAATTTAAAATGGCTGATCGAACCACTCAATATGATCTATATATTAAAATTTCTTTAAAAACCAAAATTTATAATTTTTTTATTTCTTAACTATTTTTTCAAATTTTTAAAATTAGAGGGTCCATAACTAAATAGATTAAGAATTTTCTAAAATTTCAGAAAAATAGTAAAAGAATTAGAAAAAAATATAAAATTTGGTGTCCAAACAGATTTAATTATGGTGAAAAAAATCGAGCGATTCGAATCTGTAGTTGTAATCTCAAAAATTGAAATTTGATCATACTTAACAAGTGCATCTATCAAACATGTTTGACTCTAGCAACTCTCAATAAATATTATTCATAAAATTTTCTTTTCCTATTTTTTTTTCCTTCCTCTATCCTCATCCAAATAAAATTCTAGAAGAATACCATGTTACCCACGGCATTAGGCATATCACCCCGATAATGACCTGTGATTCTGCGACATCCTTTTTGTTGACTCACAGAAAACTTATTATTGGGATAAGAGAGGTGGCACCTTACTTTCCATCTCCGCTCAACATATTAGATTATTACTAGTCAAAAGTCAAAACAAAAGAAAAAGAAAAATGAAAAGACAAGAAACAACATCTTTAATCTTAAATAGCCACATATGTGCTCAGCTCATGGCCTAAAGTTACTGTAGATTAGAATTTCTATGTTCTTACTCTCTTTTACAAGAGTAAACTCTGTAGGCTTGAGTTTACGGTGTATTATGTGCTATGGGGCCGTTTGGATCGCTTAGGAATAAGAGGAATAGTCTATTCTTAGGCAGAAAATATTAGGAAGTGTGTAACTTTGTAAGAGAGATTTATGTCTAGAAATAGCTATTTCTAGAAAGAAGCTATTCCTAGCCCCATCCAAACGGTCCCATAGTATGAATTAATTTGGAGAACCAGAAAAAATTCTAACAATTTCCCCAATTTAAAATTTTTTCATCAACTTTGATAATATATATAAGTAATTATGTACACAAACAATGAATGATTGGGGGAAAAAAAAAAGGAATAATCTTGCTTCGGAGCAAAAGTATAATGATGCGTTCTAACCAAGCTGGTCCCCTAATGCTGGTGGTTGGTGATTTCATCGCTAATTCCAAAATCATAAAATATGATTTATTATAGCACTTGGTGCTTCAAGGCACATGTCTTAGCAAATTAGCATAACAATGTTTCACCGGTTCTTCTGTAGTTGTAAAATATGTTGTTTTCTGTATAGATGGTTTACAATACCAACAAAAAACATAGTAAATGAGTGGCACCTGGTTATTTCAGTATTTTCTTTTTCTAATTAAAATAGACTTATCCGAATCTGCACTAATAGCCAACAAATTAGAAGACTGAATATTCATCAACGGATGGAGATTTACGTTCCATGTAAAAAAAAAAAAAAACGTAAAAGCATAACGAAAAAGAATAGACTCGTTCGATATCAATACATATAAGATTTAGGCCAAGCAATATTATTGTTAAGAGCTAATTATTCTTTGCATTATTTCGAGGTCCCGTAATGATCACTTTTTCCAGACTAAGGAGCATGATTAGGGTGTTTAGTTGGCTTAAGCAATATTCTATGTAGTGTAGTTGCTCTGACCTTATCACAAAATAATGGACCATTATTTTATGTATTTCTTGAATGACAATCAAAGCGGAGTAATTTTGTTACCTTATCACAAAATAATGGACCTTATCACTAGATATAGAAGTACGGTCCTCTAGATCAGGACTTACATTTGTTGAATTTTTTTTTTTCACAAAAAAAAAGAGGAGTAATTTTTTCATAAGTTTGCGGTACATTTATTCAATCACGTTATATTAAAAAATATTAAATAAAAATACATTTTAGATGTTTTTTAATACGTTTGGGACTTTTATTTTATTATTAAATATACAAATTAGCTATGCAGATTGGCCATTGTAATTTTGAAAATTGAAATTCGATCGAGATTGACAGTGTTAAACGCGTTTGACTCTAACATTACTCAAATAAAAGATTAGAAAAATCAAATTGCGAGTTAGAAAATCTTGCTACTACTCAATCATCTAGCTGCGCTTTCGCTATTGCTCTCAAATTCATTTGTAGAAATTCGTTATATATGCATGATGTAGTCGCTTTTTGTTGAGATTTTTATTTTAAAAGTACATTGAGGCATACCAATTTTCAAGCAGCGCATCTCATTTAAAAATGAGTAAACTTGAACCTGATTTTAAAAGTAGTTCTAATAATTAATATAAAAATGATATGTTTTATAAAAGTTTTTCTGACAAGTACTCTATATAGGTTTATTCTTTTCGCTACAACTGGTTATTCTTTTCGCTGAAATTAGAGGGGTATAGGACTAATTTTCCCTTATTATTTTTCCCGAGATTGTTAGCTGGGTCTATCCAGTGTTGACAAACAAGGAATCATGCATGTTGATTTGGCCAAAACGTATATTTTAGTCTTAAACGAAATAAAGAATTTATTAGAAATAATATATCAAAACAGCCAATATATAGTCAAGCAGTCAACGAGTTAAAAAGAACAATTAATCTAATAATATATCAAAACAGCCAATATATAGTCAAGCAGTCAACGAGTTAAAAAGAACAATTAAGTCTGTTGTGTTGGAGCCTTGGAGGATTTGTAATCGTGTCAGTGCTATTAATATATCGTTGATGAGTCAATAATTAATATATAGATTTAGTTTTAAACGATTGAGATAGGTATTCAATTCAAATGTTTAGTTATCGTAAATCATTTATTTTGAGTCTCTTTGATTATAATCACCGTATAATTTAATATTTCAAATTAAATGGTGTCCTATCACCTTTTTATTAATTATGTGACGTAAACATTTGACTTTTATATTATTAGATGATTATAATATTGAGAATATCTATTGTGAATCATGATGCATAGAGGGCTCCATGCACCATGACCGTTTGATCGGTGATTTTGCAAATTGACAAATCTAAATTAACAAGTCCAATCTATATATTGAAATCTCATGGCAAAAAAAATTGAGGTAGACTAAAATCAGTCGCGACTGACGTATGAGACCATCAGCTATAATGAAATCTCAATTTTTGAGATTCTAACAGTCGATCCAAATCATTCAATGTGTTCTCCATATTTAAATCTTGTTGGAGACCAATTTTTACATTTTTATGAAATTTTTTAGTATTTTTTTGGTATTTTACAAAATTTTTAATCTAAACAATTTTAGAACCTTCAATAATAACAATGATTTTTAAAAACTCAAAAAACTAATAAAAATATTCAGAAAAATGTAAAATTTGGTCTCCAATGAGATTCCAATATGGACAACACATTGAACGGTTCGGATTAGCCATTAGAACCTCAACAGTTGAGATATAATCGCGGCTGACGGGTCCATCCGTCAGTCGTGGCTAATTTTAGTCTACCTCAACAAAATTTTACAATTTTTTTAAATTTTTTACTATTTATTTCGAATTTTTTAAAGCTTGCTATTTTTTGCTACAAATTAGTGTATTTATCGCACTGCTAGTGTGATGCCTACAGGATGCCCAAACCACAGAAAATCTTCCCTGGACATTCTATCCTAGACGATTGAAGTTGCAGCGCTCCATGATACAGTTAATTACAAATAATTTTGAAATTTGGACCTTATCTTGAATGAAAGTTGACGCGGGCGTCATGCAAGTCAGAGATGCATCCAATGGTCCAATAAGAAAATGGGTTTCGCCAAAATATTAAAATAACAAGCAAAATAAAAGCAGGATATTATCTTAATTAAATATCCAGTCTGGTGTTTACCAAAAACCCGCCGGGTTAGACCCGCCCCGCCCCAAACCCGCCCCATGGACCGGACCGCCCCATGGACCGGACCGCCCCATGGACCGGACCGCCCCATGGACCGGACCGCCCCGGACCGTCCATGGACCGCCATGGACCGAAGGGTTAGACCGGGGCGGGTCTACGGCGGGTTTGGGCCGTCATTTTTAAAACAACCCGTCTTAACCCGTCCTGTCTTAACCCGTGGACCGGACCGCCCCGCCCCGTCAACCCGTCTTAAACCCGTGCTAAACCGTCTTAACCATCCAATAATTATATTTGAATTTTTTCATTTAATAAAAAAATTAGAAATCAAATATAAGAAAACAAAAAAATAAAATAAAAAACAGAAAATATAAGTAAAAAAATAAAGAAAAAACGCAAAAGTAAAAAATAAAAATAATTAACGAAAAATAAAAAAACAGAAAAAAAAATATTGAACAAACAAAAAAAACGCAAAAAAAAAACAGCAAAAAAATAAACGAAAAAAAAAAAACAGCAATAAAATAAATAAAAAACCCGTGGACCGGACCGGACCGGACCGTCATAACCCGTGCGGGTTACAAGGGGCGGGTTTAGGAAGGGTTAGGGCCAAAGTTTCTAGAATGGACCGTCCTAACCCGCCCCGTCTTAACCCGTGGACCGTCCCTAACCCGCCCCGTTCTAACCCGTAGACCGCCGCGGGTTGGACCGCCCCGCCCCGCCCCGCCCCGTTTGGTAAACCCTAATCCAGTCACATTTACCTTCTCTGACGCACAGGACTCCTCCAGATCTAGTGTTCAGTAAAGACATGCTCTCCCTGTGGCCTATCTCTGACAAGTAGATTCATTGACACTTGAACAAGCCACACGGTATGAAGATATTTACTCGCCACAGAGGATTGAAGATTGTACTGATAATATTTGAATATTAGAGGGGTCCTCATATGCCGCCAAACTGCCAATGCACAGCACAATCCCATTTTAGAATCTTTTTTGGTACTTTAGATTGTACTGCTGCTAATATTTCAATGCTCTAGAATAATCATAGAGGTTGAAGCATTATTATCTTTGGTAATTGACAACTTAACTGATGAACTTAAAATTTAGCTTTCCGTATGCACTATTACAAATGCAAGCAGAATTTGCATAGGGTCAATGTCATGTAGCTCACTTTTATCAAAATTGAAATTGGTTTCCACGAAAAAAAAATGATTAGTAAAGTTTGTGCAGAATAAAGTAAAGTAGACGGTCAATGAAATGAAATAAATATAACCAAAAAGAGACACCATCACACCAATAAAGAGTTGCCCACATTAAAATGGAATACACTGCTTGAAAATTGGTATCTTTTAGATCATAAATAGGAGCTTCTTCAAAAATGGTGCATTTACATTTTGTAGTTGGGACAATTAAAAAATATGACACACGGCGACAAAATTAATATAACGTGGAGGTTTTTCTTTAAATATTTATATTTGTTTGAAGAGAAATGCTAGTGTCCAATATATAGGACGGATGGGTCCGTCCAATATGATAGTTTTCACGTTTTTAAATTTCAAATGACCGATCCGAACCGTTCAATATGTTCTCTATATTGAAAACTTACAAGAAACCAATTTTTACATTTTTTTCGAAATTTTTTACTATTTTTTTGGTATTTTTGAAAATTCATGATATAAACATTACAGATCCTCCAATAACAACGATTTTTTAAAATACCAAAAAATAGTAAAAAATTTCGAAAAAATGTAAAAATTGGTTTCTTATAAGTTTTCAATATGGAGAACATATTGAGCGGTTCGGATCGGTTATTTGAAATTTAAAAATGTGAAAACGGTCGTATTGGACGGAGCCCATCCGTCCAATATATTGGACTCTAGCATTTCTCTTGTTTGAAATATATTGTTGTAGTCTTGATTATTGTTGTTATATAACATCTATAGGTGAATATATTATTTTATGTGCTGTTTAGATAAAAGGTAATTAAAAGATGGTAGGAGAAAGAAAGAACATGTTATAAAGTAATATAGTTTGGTTGGATATTTAGTATAAAAATAAAATTTATAGACATTTGTTAACCTTTCGTGAATTTTCTAAATTTATGGTTTGTTGCTTTCTAAATTAGAGCGATAACAAAGTTTATTCTAGTCAAGACCAACCAAAAAAGATATTGGAAAAGTATTACAAAATTTTTTTCCGAATGTTATTCTCAACAAATAACGATTTTGTTGTACAATTTAAAAACTTTTATTTAAAGAAAACGAAAAATTAAATATCATCTTAATTCTTAAAATATATGCATTTATTATTGTTTGATAAGAATATAAGATAATATTTTTAAAGAATAATTCTCTTATACGAGGGAATGCAGCTAGCACTGTTTGCTGACTACTTGTGGTGATCCGATTTGTGGTGAGGTGGTATAAATTCTCCAACAAAGTCCAAACTCGAGAGATTTTCTCATTTTATATTGTACAATTTATGCGTAAACTCGGTTCCATTTTACATGCAGTGAGATTCACTCTTTTTATATTGTATAAATTTGCACTCACTCTTTTTATATTGTATAAATTTACTAAGAATAAAATTAATATTTTATTCGGAGTAAAAAAAATAATATTCTTACACGATAAAAAATAATTCTTTTTAGAATTAGAATGCTATTTCTACGTGGTCCAAATTTTAGAATAAATTTTTATTTCTAATGGGTTTAGATCATCTTCTTAATCCGGATCGAAAAAATAATTCCAACAATTTTTTAATCCAGATATAGAAGATAATTCAAACACACTCGGACTAAAATTTATTTCGGATGTTAAACAACTTAGAAATAGCATTTTAAATTATAAAGAAATATTCTCAATCGTTTAGGAATAACATATTTTACTCCAAACTAGCAAATGAGCCCACCTGACTGTGTGGGAAAAAAAAAGAAATTTGAGGCTATTTTGTTAGATGACGATTTTGGTATGGTGAAAGAGGGTTGATTTGTTTTTCTCTTTCCTTTACCGTGAGCACGAATTAAGAAAGAATAAGAAAGGAAAAACCATCCGAGCAGATGTTAACACGGTCTAAACGAAAGGTTTAAATCTTTTTTATCTCCTTATTAAATCTACACCACTGATCTGATAAAATCATAAAAATAGACGATCCATATTGCATCGGGTAAATATTTGTTTACTCCTTTCGGTTCAAATTTTGGATAGATCTTTCTCTGCGTGCTTTTATAAGTAATAAAGATAAAGATAATTAATTATAGTTTTATTCTTAAGCGATCCAAACCTATAGAGTTTAAACTGGAAATTCGACATTTTAGGTACAGTTTATGCCGCGTATTTTAATCATATTTATTACAAAAATTATAAGACTCAACGTGTATTACCATTAATTATGATTTGAAATATTGATTACTGATGTGCAATCAAAACGGTTCTCAAATTACATGAAAATTGGTAGTTGGACTATTTATGCGCGTAATAATATTTTTTAGGCAAATTCACAGTTGTGATTGATCATGGCTTAAGCCCGGTTGAAAATTTTCGTCCGCCACAAAATGCTCCACATTATTAATAATAAAAAAATTGAAAATAACAAAATATATTGTCAAAAAGTTTTAAAACAACTATTGTAAAGTAATATATTTCGTTCATATTGCATGCAGATGTACTCGTTATTATTTATTTATTATTATTATTTTTTTTGAAGAACACTCATTACTAAATTTAGACCTATATAAAAAACTGTGGTATGCTTCTCTTGCATCGTAGATTTAATTCTCATAGCAACGCGCTCTTTTTTCTTATTATTATTATATTATCGAGCAACGCGTTTGGAATTTACTATGTTTACGTTGCTCCAAGTCCAAGCTGCGTGTTTTAAAAAAAAAAAAAACAAATAACAAAAAGAGGAAATCTGAGCAGTGAAAATTGACCGGTGGCCGGTGGGAGCTGGTTTTTTCACGGGACACAGCACATCTCATGCGCTCGCACCGCAAAATTAACGGCTCCAAACGGTGGGTGTCACGGAGATCTGTAAACACAAGCCGCTAAATTTGAGCCGTCAGATCAATTCGAGGAGTTTCATGATCAAGATCGTGTTAAATTCCGCGTATCCCAATCAGGCAATCATTCTCGTGCTTAGCTGTCAGTGCTTCTGCACAGCCGAGAGGCCCGAGACGGCTCTCTGCATCAAGACACTTGGCGGAGGCATGTGGGGCCTACAAATTCACTTATTTTCTTTTTATTACACGTTTTTGCGAAATCATCCCCACTTTTTTAACTTTTTTGAATTACGCATTTCTAAGTGAAAATGAGATAAAGTGTTCTCACTTTAAATGTTTATAAAAAAAATTTCAGTCGAAATCTGCAACTTTTACTGAAGAAATATTTTTCCAAATATTAGTTAAAAAAAGTAGTTTTGTTTTCTACATTCTCTGATTCTAGATATAAAGTAGTATGAATTAATCCAAATTCTTGATATAAAATTTACTCTGAAACATAAATAATAGTAAAATTATAAAGAAAATTTTAATAGAAATAAATTTTTGGGTTTAATTGTCATTTGAGACTCAAAATTAGTCACATCCAGTAAAGTAAGACTTTTGGCTTTTGGGTAATTGTCGTACATAGAAAAGTCCAAGGTAATTCAGCAATTGTCAAAAATAAAAGTTTGAGGGGTAATTTGTCGCTAATAAAAAAAAATGAGGTTTCTTGGCATTATCACATAAAAATACATAATTTTGTAGAATTTGTCAGTAATTGGAGGCGAAAAGTTCACAATTTCTAGAGGCTCGCTGTGGTTTTTCTTTTCTTTTTTGGCGGACGCACTAATCATTCGTTATTTTAGCTTAATTTCAATATTTTCACAATGATCAAGCTGAGTTGCTAAATATGCTTATATGCTGACAAATTAAAATTTATATTTAATCAAGTTTCTTATATTTTTAAACAAGAAATATTATTTGTTGTAAGCATTGGGACCATTCAAGTTATGTTACCTTTTTATTACAAAAAGAAGTCACGTCTAACAAACAGTAAACTTCATTGATTTTTTTTATTATATTTTATATGCACATCACATTTAAAAACCTACGTCTTATTATGCAAATGTTGCTGTCGTACGGAGAATATAATATATCATATGGAGATAATAGATATAATCATAATGGAAAGTATACGTACATTTTCATTGAACATAATGTTCTACTCCAAGCATACAATAAATTATTGTTTGGATGTGCAAGAATAAGGATTCAGATAAGAATAAGGTCCAAATTTTTTATTCTTGTGAAACCCAAACAACACAAGAATAAAAATTTGGATGAATAAGGAATTTGGACCCTTATTCATATTCTAACAAAACCATGGAATTAGAATAAAGAATTTGGATAAGCACGCATTTTGAGATCCTAATTCTTATTTCTTATTTAACCCCTCGTCCAAACAAATGAGATGAACAATTGAACCTCACATGTGACATTGTTTTTTACTGCCTTTTTTAATTACTGTCTAACTTTGTTGTATTTCCTCCTAATAATACAGAAATATAACAATCAAATATTCTTTCATCCAATATTCAAAATTATTAAGACTCATTGAATATGCAATTAAAAATTTGGAAATATAGATTTCATCACCTCAGTGTAAGAAAATTAATTTGTAACGAAAAGAAACTAATTCAAGCTTGTGCATGCATAGCGTATAGGAAGCTCATTCAGTCATTCAGCTATATATATGTTCAATCTTTTATAATATTCTGGAGTAAGATCAGTTATTATTTGATACCAATTAGTGATTTCATTCCAAAAACGTTTTAAAAATGAAAAAAAAAATTAAGCCTAAATAAAATAGCGTGCCATAAGATGCAGAGTTTTGTTGGAATCATCCTTAAAAACTATTATAATAATGTTTCATTATTATCAAGGGGCATTTGTGTAAAGTGAGAAAATACATGATTAGGGAAATTATAAACAAAATTGATTGGCTGTAACATCTTTTGGACCAAGCGTCGCAATCAACCTAACAATGCGTTAATGCGTTAAAAACTGTAGAGAGAGAAAGGGTACGGACAGGTCGCCTTGCATTTGCATATACGGCACCGACGCCAGCGGAGCGAGAAAGAGAGCACTTAGTTTATACAGAGCTCTGAGAAGAGAGGAGAGAGAAGAAGCACTTCATTATTTACAAACAAAAAAAAGAGCAAATAAATTTCGTGGGGGGTAAACGAAAAAATAAATAAATAAAGATACCCAAGCGCTAATTTCGCCAAATGTTTCCTTAATTCCTTGTATGAATCTTTCCTGCAACCTCCCAAAATCCAGCTATTTTGGAATTCCTCCCCAAGCGACAGCCTTTTTTTTTTTTCTTTTCTTTTTCTCAATCTCTTCCTTTCTCTATCGAAGAAAAAGGTGCGAAATCTGACCTGACCGAGTTCAAACCTTTCGAAACTAGCTTCGAATTGGAGCTAAACCAAGTTCCGAATCGTTGCTAACGCGTGATTTTGGTCGCGTTTTTCTGGTTTCCTGGTGAACCCAGTGGAGAAAGATTGAATCTTTTTTTGTTATTTTGCGCTGAAGAATTCGGCTGCATTGCGCAAAATTGGAGGGTTTGTTGAGATTTTTCCTCTTTATGGGCGTAAAGGGGGCTTTGCTTGGAGGAGGCAATAGCAAGAGATCTGACAAGGCCAGATCGAAGATGATGAAGGTGTGGATATTACGAGCTAGTACGACGATTCTCCTGTGGACTTGCGTGGTGCAACTAACTGCGATTGGAGAGACATGGGGCCCTCGAGTTTTGAAAGGATGGCCTTCTTGTTTTACGCCCTCGATTCCTCCCTTTCCAGTGAACTCTAATGGCGAATCAACAGAGGTTGGTGGCGCTTCTGTTGTCGCCGAGAAGTTTGTGTTTCCGCCTAAAAGTGAGTTCTTTTGAAACTTCTTTGAACAGGAACCATGTTTGGTGATGTAGACATGTAGTGCCTTTTTTCCGATTTTGTTAATTTACTTGACAATATGTTCCATACATAATACTGCTTCGCATTTGTTTTGAAGGTTTTAATTAAGCTGGTAGATTCGGTCATTTTTTTTGTAGGAGTTAGTTGAGCTACTTTTTGTGTGTATTTTGATCCTGGAACTGATGAGTTTTGTTTTAATCTTTATTTTCTTCCTTCGTCATGCAATTTCCCTTTTATAACTGTTTTTAAGACTTTTCTTTTGTTGATTTAATTGAAAGACACTTGGAAAGTCCCTTTTTGCGGAATTCATTGAGTTGGGTTGGTTTTATGCCAGTTTAGGCTCTCCGTCTGAACTGAAGTTAGTATACATTTGGCTCAGCCTTTTGCATAAAACTTAAACAATTGATTAAGATTTTGACTTTGTCAGTTTGTCCATAAAAGAAATATTTTACTTGGTCAAATCGAAATGTGTCATGTATAATCAATGTGATTATTAATATCATACAATTTCCCCTTCCCTTACAGGTCCTGTTGCATTTTTTATATTGAAGTCCCTTTCCAGTTTGGTGCTGTTTCATGTGCAAATGTAACAAGTTCATTGTCATTTTTTCTGAAGATAAATGATGGTTCTTATAATTCAGACAATCAATTGATAGCTTTTCTGGTGTTATATATTGGATTGTTCTTTAGTTAACTACTCTTGCTGAGTTTGTATTGCCAATTGTACACTGGGTCTCGTTATTATTTATGTTCTTTTCATAGAATAAATTTTCACTTTTTGCAAACAGGAATATATAAGAACAATGGATACTTAATGGTCTCGTGCAACGGTGGCCTCAATCAGATGCGAGGTGCGGTAAGTACTTCTTTGAATGTTCTCTTTAATGATCTGCTTTTGAAAAGAAAAAATGCCAATTAAGTTCTGATGTTAAAACTTTTGGTTGTTTTCATTAAACAGATTTGTGATATGGTTGCTATTGCTAGATATTTGAATGTGACTTTAATTGTTCCAGAATTAGATAAAACTTCATTCTGGGCTGATCCTAGGTAATCTACATGTTCTTTGCTTCTGTACTTTACCCTCTTTATCAAATTTTTTTTTTAATTTTAGTCTGAAAATTACCAATCCTTTTCTTCTGCCAGTGAGTTTCAAGATATATTTGATGTGGATCATTTCATAAATTCACTGAGAGATGAGGTTAGAATACTAAAGGTATTACCACCAAGGTTAAAACGAAGAGTTGAACTGGGGATGTTTCACTCAATGCCTCCAGTTAGTTGGTCGGACATCTCCTATTATCATAATCAGGTTTGAAATTTTATATCTCGATATTTATTTAAATTTTCAAATTAATGCGAATGCCATTAAGTATCTTTGGAGCCACTTTCAATACCAATTTAAAGAGTTATTATATTCATGCTCGGTTACATTTTATGCCTAGCCTTTTTCCATTTTGAAAATACTAATGTGAGAGCCACATGCCTATAACAGTTAGTGATAGCCCTTGCCTCTCATCTGAGGTTTGAAGTGTCCTAGGGCTAAAGAGAAGGCCTTTCTTACAAAAAGACGTGTTTAATATGTGAAATCAGTTGACTTTTTCTATAAATTTGGAGGACACTCATACAGAGTTATTTGTGGAATTTGGGATTGAAAAACACAGATTCTGCCATTGTTTCACAAGTACAAGGTAATGCACCTGAATAGAACAGATGCACGGTTGGCTAATAATGGACTGCCAGTTGAAATACAAAAGTTGAGGTGCCGAGTCAATTATGCTGCCTTGAGATTCACATCCCAGATAGAGGAGTTGGGAAGAAGGGTGATAAAAATTTTACGTGCAAATGGTCCCTTTCTTGTGCTCCATTTACGGTATGAGATGGATATGTTGGCCTTTTCAGGCTGTACACAAGGTTGCTCAACTGAAGAGGCCCAAGAACTTACTAGAATGAGGTAATGTATTTTTCTTTTAATCTTTTTCTCTATTTCTATTTGAATCATATTTACAAAAGAACTTTTTACAGAAGGCTGCATTCAGTTATATTCAGTTATAGTTAGTATTGTTTCTTTTTATGATGATTTTGGTCTTCTATTTGTGGACCTCCGGGAAATTAAAATATTCAATTTTTCTCAGCAAAGGAAGATATTGTTGCAAAAGTGAATGTGCTTCCTGGACTGATGGCTGAACCGAATAAATTACCCAAGGACCTCTGCACAAAGAATAGAGTTATCATTTGTTGAATTTATGATAGTTGATGACAAATAAAGTGTGCCAAAAGTTTCTTTAGGCTATAACATTGTGATTTTTAGTTTAGTGCCTGAGTATCTACTTTGTTTCAATGTTGAATAGATATGCATATCCTTGGTGGAAAGAGAAAGTAATAGACTCCGATGCAAAAAGGAGAGATGGGTTGTGCCCCTTGACTCCTGAGGAAACAACCCTTGTTCTACGAGCTCTAGATATCGACCAGAGCATGCAGATTTACATAGCCGCTGGAGAGATTTATGGTGGGTCTCGCAGGATGGCCGCTCTCGCTACTGCCTTCCCCAATGTGGTAAGTGTTCAATTTTACCCTGTGGTCCATCATACTTCCCAAAAGCTACCCTTCTTTCATTTTAGCAGAAACGAACATTGATGGAAGCTATTTTGGCCCCGCTATTTTACAAAAGCAAGAATTTTTTCCTTTGTGTTTTGGGGAAGGGGGGGTTGGGTTGATTTTGCATTTTTTGTGCTTGTGGGGCTGGGTTAGTTGATATGCATGATACTTATGTTTTAGCCTAGTTATTGATCATTCTTTTTTAAGGTTAACAAGTATGAGATTAATTTCCTCATACTAATGTTTATGAAATATGAAAAAATCTTTAGGTGAGAAAGGAAGTTTTATTGGAGGCAGATGATCTGAGATACTTTCAGAACCATTCATCTCAAATGGCAGCATTAGATTACATGGTTTCTCTTGAGAGCGACATCTTTGTGCCCACATATGATGGTAACATGGCCAAAGTCGTGGAAGGCCATCGGAGGTGCTTTTTCATGTCACCTCTTTGTAACTTCAGATTTTGCATAATTTCCCTCGCATAAATGCCATTATTAACAAATTTGAATCTTATATTGAAACAGGTACCTCGGTTATAGAAAGACAATTTTGCTGGATAGAAAGCTAATAGTCGAACTGGTTGATCAATATACAAACGGTACACTCGGATGGGACGAGTTCTCTTCTTCGATTAAGGCTGCACATGTTAGCCGCATGGGCTCGCCTTCTAGAAGGCTAGTGATTCCTGATAGACCAAAAGAAGAGGATTATTTCTATTCCAACCCCTATGAGTGCTTGCCTCAATCCATCCATCAATTGACTTCTATATAGATAAAAGTTCATAGTTTTTATTTTTTTTTCTCTTTACATTGCCATTCTTTTACAAGAAATACGGTGTTTCTTTATACGGGTCAGTGTTTCAGCCAGACCCGAGATTGGGCCACACGAGGGGATACGCATGCCCTTGAGATGAACAAAGGGAAGAAGAATGTGTTGTTGTACTAGTTATTCTTTGTAAAATGCGGCTGGGCATAGAATGTATTGTGGTAAGTTAAGAATTGGGATAGGTCCAATATTTTCGACTAATAAAAGGCCATGTTGTATAGAGATGAGAGAAGGTTTTGTGTACGGGGCTGGGATGGCGTGGGATAGAGATAAGTGGAAATGTCCATTGTTGCCAGTTATACGGGTAAAAAAAAAATGAGAATTATGCACATATATATATATTTATCTGATGAAGTTTGATTGAGTCTCTCAATGCGAGTAACTCCATTTTTCTTGTTGGATATAAGAATACATTCTGATGACAGCAAAGAAGTGCTATAGATCAATTTTTTTCTGTTTGGATCGATTTTGCGTTATTTTCTAGTGTTGCATTAACTAGTACCATTTATATTTTCCCAGTACAAAACATCTAGGTTGATTGATGTCCCTTGGTAGCTAAATCTACTCCTTGAAGTTGGATTATATATGCTTGAGCACACTTTGCATACACTTATATCTATCAACATTAGCATCCTCTGCAAATAATTTCATAATTGGATGGAGATTGCATTACTTTGTCCTGCTGAGACTTTCATTTTTCTTTTACTTTTTCTATCCTGTTGTCTTGCAAATACTGCTCAAGACAGTCCCCTGTTTTCATAAATAAAATAACAAACATCGTTTTATCGAAAAAGAGGGTCTGGTCTGTGAGGCTTAAAGGGTATTGAAGGTTGAAAAAATGTCTGTACGAAACGATATCAATTTGACAAGGAAAATAAAATGATGTCAATCATTGGTGGACATCAGAATTGGACAAAGAGAATTAATTATGTACATCTTCATTAAATTGTGCTTGCTACATTACATCTCTCATCTTTTTCCATCCATTTCAAGTCAACAGCGGTCCTGCTAGACGACATTATTGGAAGTACATTCTTACATCAATGTATCTATGATTAGATTTATATAAGATATTTTGGAATTTAATTCGAATCATCAGTATCATAATTGGGTGTGTTTGAATGCATAAGAATAAGGAATCCGATAAAAATAAGCTTCAAATTTTTTATTCTCGTGAAACATAAATAACACAAGAATAAGAAATTTGGGCTTATTCGGATTCTTATTCATAGTCTAAAAAAATCATGGAATATGAATAAAAAATATGGATAGACACACATTTCTAAATTCTTATTCTTATTTCTTATTCATGGCAATATGAATAGTAACTTTTTATTTCTACCGATTCACCCTTCATTGCTAGAAAGTTCTTGTGATAGTGACAGTGGGGAAACAATTTTTTTTTTGGGAAAATTTTTTCTGTACCCCTCATAATTGAGAAAATGGAGGATTTACCCCCCAAAAGTACATACTTCTGATTTTGCCCCCCTAAAAGATGGATTTCTTTTGTTTCTGCCCCAATCTTTATTTTTATGATTTTTTTAACATTAAAATAATAAAAACAAAAATGTCGGACCATTATACCCTTGATCGGCTGAACCCAGACAATCGATTGGGATCGATTAGATCTAGTCAAATTCCTTTCTCGTGAACACTAAGACCCAGTCGATTGGGATCGATTGGATCTAAACCCAGTTACTCACTCAGTCCATCTTCGTCTCTTCTTCTCTCTGCTAGCGATGAACCCTAAACCTAGAATTTGCACCAACCAAACCCAGTCGGCCTTCGTCACAGTGGTAGTGCCTTCCGCCATACTCTCCGCCTGACTCGCTCTTGCACTTCGCCACACAGTCGGCCTTCTTCTCTCTGCTTTCACTCCGTATTCGCACTAACTGTTGCCTTTTCCTCTTAGCATCTATCTTTCTCTCTCTTCATCCGTTGCTCTCTTCGCTTAGCATCCGCCAGAGGTTCGTCTCTTTTTCTTCATCTTTTGTTTCCATTGTGATGTTCTTTGGATTTTGTTGTGCGATTCTGGTCTGTGATTTTGGGTTCTACTATTTTGGTTTACAACTTTAGTATGCGATTTGACTTTAGTATGCTATTTTGGGTTAATGCATTAGTATGCTATTTTGGTTTGCAACTTTAGTATGCAATTTTGGGTTCTGCTATTTTGGTTTCCACATATTTCTAGCCATACACAATGAGTGACAGTGACATAGAAATCAGACTAATGACTACTCGGACTTAGAAAAAATTTTAGCTGATGGTAAAATCAAAATCATAAATTCAATGCCATTGACGATTTAAAATTTTATTGATTATTGGACAATTCTGTTTTCTATCAAATTAAGATGCAGATCACAATCTGATGAAGCTTTTGCCTTTGCAACTGGAGTAGTTATGTAGTCTTGATGCCTACCAAATTAAAGATGCAGATCAACAAACGGATCCCTTTGCCTGCCAGTGCCTTTTTTTTTTTGTGATTCTATTTGTTGTGAAAAATTTATGTAACTGGTACATTTTGTTTTTGGTTTGTTTGGAAACTATTGCTTCAAGGTAAATAACAATGGTTTATTTATTTGATTGTGGGTTACAATAAACAATTCTGTATCTTGAGATATTGGGGTCTGATTTCAATATATGCTGATTTAAGTGAAAGATTCAGTGAACAAAAGTGGTATTTATCGCTGAAAAATTGGTCATTCTTCTTTTTTTAATTTAAGTTTCATGTTAATGGAAACATGTGGCTATTTATTGCTTGGGAAAAGATGCAGTGTACCAGTGTACCAATGTACCAATGCATAGATTGAAAAGCACTAATGTGCTAAACCAGCGAAAAAAAATCAAGAAGGCCATTAATTTGGTGAGGATGCCTGTGATCTGGTACACACCAGTGATCAGTACAAGGATTATTTCCTGGATTTTCATACCAGATCTATATTCCTTCACTTATTTACATTATGTTCGTATGCATGTGTACAACTCCAGCTATCAAGCAGTTACACGAATACATTTAAAGTGTTACAATTTAATGCAATATTGAATATAATAGCGATAGTAATTTATGCCCAAGTTGATTAGATATAATTTTGCAAAAGCTCTCTGAATAAGCATTCCATCCAACATTAATTCATTCTAACAAATAGGAACTTGATTAGATGTATAAATTTTGATGAAGTTGAGCTACACACAAGTAAGTTTACCGATAAATTTGCACTTCGTCAAACAGTATACCAATAAGTTTGCACTTCATCAAATTAATGGTAAAATTGGGTTGGAAGCGAATTATTTTGACTCACTAAAAAAATTAATTGTAAAATTCAATTCCAAAACAAATTAATACCGTAATTTTTTTCTACAAAACTATATTTAGACAACAATTGCATCCAGGCCCTCTTAGGATACATAAATTCCAAACACAAAACTATAACGACTCTGATCAAATAAAATATTTAGACAACCGCATTGGCATCACTTGCAACTGGTCCAAATGAAAGCAGATCCTGTATTAAAAAACGACATAGTAAATTAGAATTAGCACAACTGTTTCCCAGTTACTCCATTGTTGCATACATTTTACTGTTCCACAACTAACCAATGTGACTCCTTGCAAAACAAGTGAAATAAAAAATGGAACAGATCTATAAAAACAACTGATTTACAATTTGAGAATTTGAATTATAAAAGATTGGTGTACTGGTATATCCATAAAAAATACACTTGCAATTTAACATGAAAAAGGTATGTTGAGAGGTTGTTAATACAATCAGATAGAAATTTATTGTACCAGTATATCCAGGTCAAAAATTTTCATTATTTGGAATGGATCAAGGACTATTATGACAAAAATTAACCAACTAATGTGCTATACAATTTAATCAACACGTATAGAGAATATACTTACTACTGAACACTATCAACTCGAGTGGAATAGAAATCAATCTGGGAGCTTTCCCCTTTCAATTGAACCCAAGGAATTTCATAGATTTTCAAATGCATCGATACTCATTAGTCAGCTATGATAGTGTTTGTTCTTCCAGCAACAGAGTTCATCGTAACGTTTCGCTCTGATCTCTACTGCTGAAACTGAAAGTAGGCACCGAGAAGAAATCCTCTTCTGGCCGATCCTCCACTTCCACTGGCAGTATTTGCTTCAAATGACAGTATTTGCTCCTTATACAAATGACGGAGGCTCAGCGACTGAGTTGGACTGTTTCAGCGACGAAGGTGCCCGAGGGTTTGGAACGGATAGGGGACGAAAGGCGGTGGAGGGTTTACAGGGGGAAGGAAGAAGAGAAGAAGAGAAGTCGATTGGTTCGGCGACTGAGAGAGAAAGGTAGACTGGTTTACAGTGAAAAGGAAGATGAGAAGATGAGAAGAGACGAAGAGGAGAAGTGGATTGGTTCAGCGATTTGGTGAGACATGTGAGAGAAGGAGAATTTTAGGGTTCGTGCGAGAGGGAGAAGATGTATTCTACGTTTAATCCAGATGACCTGATCGATTTGGTTCGTAATCGACTCGACCGAGTCAACGGGGGTATAATGGTCTCATTTTTTCAGTTTTGTTATTTAATTAATATTTTTAATAGTAAAAATTATAAATGGGCAAATAGAGAAAGAATTTCAACTTTTGGGGGGCAAAATCAGAACATTTTACTTTCGGGGGGCAAATTCTCCATTTCCACAGTTTTGAGAGGCACAGAAAAAATTTTCCCTTTTTTTTTTTAATCCTGAAGCATGTTCTTACCTTTCTTTCATTAACTTAGTTCTAAAAGTTACATCAAAATGAGGAATGTAGTTGTGAGTGCGAAACATAACAGAAATATCTCTATTAAATATGGCATGATTAATTTAAAGAGGTCTGAGCTGTTATGATTAATATGTACGCAAATTGTCGGGAAGCAGCGAATTAATACAATGAATGGGCCAAACCTCAAGGCGGACTGTACTATTAAAAAATTACATAATGCTTAAATATAAGCTGAATTCTGAAAACCAGGTCCTATATTTTCTGAAACCTAAGCAATTGTTGTGGTTCCAAATGCTTTATTCCTACGTCAATCATTCATTTGTTTTAGGAAGAAATTAAGATGGTATATATACACAATATCTGTTTAAAATAAATTACTCCTCTTTTTCCCAAAAAAAAAAAGATCAACTGCTTGCATGACTAGACAAATAGAGGCCGCATTTTAATTTTTCTGTTACAAAATAACAATCGTTTTATATCACTGTTCCACTAGAGTAAAGGGGGGGAAATATTCTCACTGTTCCACAAAAAAAAAGGATAAAAAAATAAGTAAAAGACCAAGTTTATAGCTTTTTTTTTTAAAGTTGGTTGTGAGGTCTCATAAAGAAAAATAAAGAAAATGAAAGAGTTATAGGACATTTCCTTTTAAAACTAGTTTTGATTGATGACGTCTCTTGTATTAAAAAAACAGTACCTCTTATCTAATTCCGCCATGGGCTAAAACCAAGTGTTGTCAGGCTGACGTTTAATAGAGAACAAGATTGGAAATATGCGTAGATAAAGTAGTAATGCGCTTTCTAATTTTATTTTCTTTTATTCCGTTGAGATTTCAACAACTTTGTCTTATTATTATTTTTATGTTTTAAACTAATTTCTAGCACTTTTGTCGTTAGTGGAGAGAGATGATGTGGGTCATGTGACAAAGAAATGTAAAACTAGTCACGGGACGGTACTACTAATACGTTTAAATTTGGCCTTGTCTTCGTTGAAACCCAACCTCTAAATAAATTCCACCTCATTTTTGTACTCAAATTTTGCATCTCTTTTTGTGATTAGTGGTGATTTGTCAAAATCATTCGACCACTTCACCTACCAGTCTACTACGCGTGGGTTTCAGGCGGTGGCTTCTCTTACACTTTATCATCCCACTTGAAACACTTTAGACCCTTTTTTGTAATGTTATTGAATCAATCCATGGTCTGATAAGGGTGTTAGTTGTATTAATATTAATTAATTAGATAAACTTGGAAAGAATTAGGAAAGCGGGTTTTGGTTCTATTAATTATTAGAAAAATGTGTCAACGAATAAAAAAAAGGATAGGGGAAGTTAAATCTATTTTCGGTATTGACTGTGTTTCTTATTAAATAAGAAACCCATAAGACATACAAACTTGATATTGAAGTAAGCAGTAATATTTTAAGAACGATTGACAGTGTTAAGTAAACAAAAATGAAAAAAAATAAATAAATCTTACAGATTCTAAAAATCAGAATAAAAATTAACAGATTTAGAAATTATGTACTATATTTATCAAAAACTAAATTTAAGTCGCTGTAATAATTTATAGTAAAATGATCCACAATTATCATATCTATGAACGATAACTAAATCAAGTTGTCCATTAATTTCTGCATAAAACTTAACCGTATCAGTACCTGTTCCTAGTTCTTAAACCCTCTCTTCCCTCCTGATATATGTTATTTTGTTAGGTTATGTTTTGATTCTTGTCTAGAAACAATAATAGTAACATGATATGAACTCTGTGGTATCCTTATATCCTACCAAGCAAAGTTGAATATTAGGCCTAACTATGTGTGCTAATAACTAATTATAGTAATGTTGTTATTGCTACAGCTGTATGACCATATGTGCTCATTAATGTAGGGATTTTAAAGAGTAGGAATGAAGCTAGCTGACAGCGTTCTTTCTGTTAGCCATTAATTGAGCACCTCATTAATATGTTACTTAAGAAGTAAATTTCTGTAAAAAATATGCGAACAATAATTTTGTTTCTCGTAATTGCAGTAGGCTTCTTAACTTCGTTATTTTCCTTCCAATGCAAGCTATATATGGTGTCAGTAATTTTGTTAGAAGCAAAAATACAATGTAAGGTTGACTCTTTTGTTGTTTGGATTCGCACAGTATCCAATTTCGCACTGGAACTTGCCAGACATGCAATAAATGTGTAGTAGAAGACTTACCATCAGGGGCGGATCTAGCACTGGGGCGGCTGGGGCTAGAGCCCCACCTACCACTGTGGATAATGTATGGCATATACTCATAAGAGGGCAACATGTCATTGTCATCTACTTCATTTGCTATGAACAAATTCAAATTGCAATTTTTCTTTTGATGTATTTTGAGTGGTTCATCTATTTTTTTTTATAATATGGCTTTAAACTATATTTTTAGTATTGTATGAGATGGATATACGATGAATTTATATTGGTCCAATGTTCTTATAAACTCAGCTCCACTTAAATATTTTTTCTAGATCCGCCACTGCTTACCATGTCCTTAGTCTTGTTGTTTTCTTTTCAAGCATGACAAAGAAAAATCACATTGCACAAATCTGTTCCTTGGGCTGTACAGAAAAGGGAAAAAAAAAAAAAATCCAATCCGCTTAACTCTGCCAGTCCGTTCAATTCAACTCAGTTTTTATCGGATGTTGTCAGAGTTGGGTTAAGTGCCGATTTGGACTTTGGCTAAAAATACTAATTAAAATGACAAAGATCATTAAGTATTTATCAATGAAATGATTTTAGGTACACTACCAATATCATTATTATTCACCTAGCTGTTTATTCAACTAAAACTTTAATATTTACAATAAATATTTATCAGTGAAGCAATTTTTTGTCTATTTGTTAATTTCATGTATCTTTGTCATTTTAGTATTTATCTATTGTCATGTTCTTACTATGTTAAGTATCTCTGTAACAAATATAAAACTAAAATAAATACATAATAGAGCATTCATTCAAAATTATACTCCGTTTAATCCGTGTGTCCCACAAAATATTTTGTAAAAAAATTAGATGGGTTGATTTGAAACTATTTCTAACCCAATATGGATTGTGTTCATGTTTTGAATAAAATCGGTTAACCCAGCCGTCGTACATCCCTATCCATATAATGCAAAAATCGAATATAAGAACTGATGATGTAGATCCCTCGTTTAAGCAAAAATTATTTCGCTTCAACAAACAGGAATTACTGGCATCGGTACATACCAGCAAATCAGCAATGTACCTCCTTTTCGGCGGATTCGCTCCATAACACAGCCAGCAAGATAGGCTAAATCAGCAATGGGCCTGCTAGGCAGAAACAGCTAGGCCCAAGTCAGATAACTTCTAATCAATTGATTTGTGAACATGTGCGTTAGGTTTGTGAACGAAATGGTCCATGTCTCCATGAAATGGATAACAGAACGGATTTTTTAATTAATAATTAGTTTCTTATTTTTTATTTTAAAAATAAATATTATATTAAATTAATTTTAAAAATAATTTTATAACTTCGGGGTTCAAAATCCCGAAGTGACCCGGTGACCCATTTCGGGGTTTGAAACTCCGAAGTTATGATGTGGAAAATTTTTTTAGTACTTAAATTAATTTATTATTAGATAAATAGAAAAAATATATAAATTATGTCAAAAAATTAAGAACAATATGATAAAGATAGAAAAGAGTTTTGATTATTTTTTTTTATAATTTTTTTAAAAATTCTTTAATATTAAAATTTAACTTATCATTAGATAAATAAAAATAGACAAACTATGTCAAAAAAATAATCTAGAAAATCCATAAAATTTTAATATTTATTCTAAATTTTTAATATATTTTTTGTTTTTTGCATAGTTTATCTAATTTTTATTTATGCAATAATAATAAATTAAATTTGTTAAATATTAAAATATTTAAAAAATAAATTTATTTTTTTCTAATTTTAATATATTTTTCTGGAGTTTTTCACATTATTTATCTATTTTTTAATTTATTTTATGATAAATTAAATTTAAATATTAAAAAATAAAAAAAAATTGCCACATCATAACATCAGGGTTTCAAACTCCGAAATGGGTCACCGGGTCACTTCGGGGTTTTGAACCCCGAAGAACCAATATTATTTATAAAATTTAATTATTATGATATTTATTTTTAAAATAAAAAAATGTAACTATATTTATTTAGAGAAAAATCGAATAACAGAATGAAGGGAAACAATTAAATAATTGTATCCAAATGGGGCCTTGAAAGTAAGAGGAGGTGAATGGGGAGGGGCAAGAGGGCAGTTGTGCTTTCACTGCTCGAAGGATGAACCTGCTCAAGAACACCAAAACTTCAGTGGAAATCAATGGAAATGAGGGGAAAAGAGAAGAATCATTCTTCAAATATTCGATCAGTTTTGTCACCCCAAATTTGGTGATTAAGTTTTAATTTCTCTCTCTTTTTCATCTCCTTCCATTCCATTCCACACTAAATCTGGAGCAGACTAAGTATCATTATATAGTAGATGAGTCATGAGTGCTGTTACAATGCACCTTGTCCTTTCTTTATTTCTTACCATCATTAACAATGAGTCCTCATGTGCCAGTGAAAACAATACAACATACAAAGTAGGACAAATCAGAGAGCTTAACAAAGAACGTTTTTTTTTTTTTTTTTTAACCCAGAGTGCTAATTCAATATACACTTTTAACTCAATGAAAAACTATACAGTAATGCATGGTCAGAAACTATATATCCCTTTTAAATTAAAGCATACTATAAATTTTGAAATTTGTTTACAGGGGCACACCAAAGTTATAGAAGATCCTATGATATGGTATCATTGTGAAGAAAGCAAAATGTTTTCAAAGAATAAGCTTTTCTTAATAAGCAACTTCAATTTAGCCAATGCCAAACTGTGCTTGTACATAAATAACTACATACAGTCGACCTCTAAACAATCGTGTTGTATTTTACATGAATAATACAAAAATAGGAAACTGATCATATCATGGCTGTTAATTCTTCTACCTTCCAAGAAAGCCTTTTCAGAGAAGAGCTAGAGGAGCTTCTCATGTGAATGGAAGCCTTGGAAGAAAAAGCAGCTTCACTATGCAATGGAGGCATCTCTCTCTCTCCCTCTCCAAATGACAAATCAAAAGAATGGCTTGTGCAGCATAACCAAATGGCACTACTGACAGAGAAATTATATTATACATTCTTGAAAAGGACTAAATAGCAATATCATAAATTATAATTCACAAAATATCAAGACGAAGAATTGGTAGGTATATTTGATCAGCTATTGTTATCAGACTTGCGTCTCTTTAGTGCATGCAAAGTTGGCTGGCCTTTTGCGTGATTATCAGATGTTGCATCTTTATGCTCCTACAGGTAATAAAACAAAACATTCATCAGCTTTTTATGATGCAAAAAAGATCTTCATGTAACATCCAAGTGTTAATAACTCAAATTTCCTTTTCCAAAAAAAAAAAAAACTCAAATTCTACTCAAGCATCTAGGAAATTATAACTCAACAAATCAGGCTTGGACAACTCGAAACCAGTTTTTGTACAAGACCATTCAGGTTTGGTACATAAATGGACCTGCATTATACAAGCGGGTATCTATCCAACAGTGCCATACCAAAATTAAAAACAAATTCAAGATACTGAAGTAGAATTACCAAGTGACTAATAAAAAATAATAGCGAGGCATAATGTCTGGTTAAATATAGAGGTTTACTAATAACAATAACCCGAACATCCCCAGAGAACAAAATAGAAATCCATAACAGTAACAAAGAAGCAGTATCCTTGGACCAAAAAGGCCTTATTTGGTCACAATAACCATGCAAGATAGGACAGGTGATAGCATTTTGGTAGGAAAACTATTTCCTCAAAAGTAGCAGTAACAATAACAATCATAAAAAATGAGATACCTGAGAAGTGGAGGCGGGTACCAGTTGTGCCAGCTCGCTGGTTGGAAGCACGTTTACCGAGATTAATCTGAACAGATATACTGGCCTGAGAGAGGTCTATTCCGGAGCTTTGAAGTGCTTGACTAAGTACAGTTAACAGTCTGTTGCATGTCAATAAGAGAAAATTTAGTTTAAGGAACTATCAATTTAGATCAATTTTTTTTTTTTTGTTGGGGGGGGGGGGGGGGGGGGGGGTTGGAAATAAGTGCATACTCCTGAGAGTAGTTAGAAGAGAGGCTAATGGTTCCCTCATCAATAGTCAACTCTTCATGTTCAGTTATCATTTCTCTACTAGCTGAGCATTCTTCTGCTGCTGCTGGTTTCAACCATTGAGATGGTGCACGTACCTGTGCTGGAGTCTCAGATGTAGCATTCTCAAAATCTAATTAAACAAATTACATTGATTAGTAAGAACCTTCAAGGCAGTCCCAGGAACTTAGTTCCTCCATAAAGCTGGTCAAAAGAAAAACAAATATGCAACCCCCCACGCCCCCTTAAAAATAAATAAATAAAATACAAAAAAAAAGACACATGCACAGTACAAGAAACCCCCTAACCCAAACTCTTTTAAGTTCCAATGGAAAGGAAAACGACTTACGCGAATAACTTTTGGAAGTTTCTGATGATTTGAAGGGAAAACCACCTACTGTACTAGCCTCCATAGGGCTAGGCGCAGCAGAGTCCGTGGCAGCTCCGCCTGCAGGAAATGTGAATGCAGGGCGGCTAGCACCATTCTTCATGATCTGAGTAGGATCTGGCATTGCATCACCGTTTATACTTTTATTCTAGATAAACAAAGAAGGATTACAGATTAATCCTTTGGTTTCCGATAAAAAGAAGTATCTGAACAATTAGCAACTGTGAAGTCAAATTGAAGCTCACCTCAGCGTTTTTCCAAAATGATCTGAAGTAGGCATTTGCCTGTAAAGCATTAAACATGAACAACCAAATGTAAATTAATAAGCCTATGCAAATAAGTAAGAATTGAATAGTAAAATGCAGAAGGTAACAAAAACTAAATCTGACCAAAAGAAATATCCTACATCCTTTTCCCAGCAATTGCTGTAGAAAGTTGCCTTAGCAATTTTTACTCTTTTAAAAGTTTGCACTCTTTGATGCAGATCTATTATCATTCTAAAATTAAGTTTATGACAGCTGTCAGGTAAAATCAATAAAAAATAATGCTTACCCATGGCATTAGCTTTGAATTATCCTGGTTCCAGTCTGGGAATGTTGCCTCATACTTTTGGACCTTCTCTTGCAAAAACCGAATATACTCGATGACCTAACAAACAATGTTCATTTAAACATCAGCAATCTTAACACACAACATGACAACAATAATAGCACTCCCCTGACCATACACAAGAATAAATAAGCAATACCTCGAGAAGAAAAGACGCTTTGTCCCTCTTTTGATCACTATGTGGTATTAATTCCCTAAGAATCTGAAATCTGCAGTACAATTCATTACATACATTAGTTGAAAATTGTGAAATAATTGAATCAAAATAGCCTTAATTACATAACTTCAGTCCAACAACACAATCTTCACCAACATAATTACCTACTTTTACAGGGGCCACGAATGCCAGGCATTAATTTCAACTAAAAGCAACCTGATGATATCAATGTATATCTCAATAATTTTTTGTTCTATATGAATTAACAACATACTAAATTCCAGCTACAATTCTACAATCAATGTCCGATATTGTTCAATTCATGCAGCATTAAATGCTTGTAAGAATCTAACTTCTTACAATTGTCTCCACATAACTTATCGGGAAAAAAAAAAAAGGCATACATCAATTAGACTAGAGCATAAACGAGCACTCTATAGAAAGGGAAAACAAACATAAATGTAAAAGTTTCCCATACCTATCATTAATTTTGCTTCTCCTCCTCTGCTCAGTAGCTGAATGCTTTGATCTCGGCGTGTTCGGTCTCTGATCGCTGCCGCTACCACTCCCCTTTCCATCCGTTCTCACAGTCAACTCTAACAAAACAGAGAGCGAAACAAATTTCAAATCTTCAACGACATATTCCAATTTTCCTAAACAAAAATGCATTGCTCAATTCAACACCAAAACACACAATATTAATTAAGCAAACCAACCTTTGAGCGAAGAAGAGGCTTCTCTCCTGAACTCCTCCACATCGTTATCGTCGTCGTCGAATCCTCTACTGGATTGTGAGACTGCGTCCATGTACCCCTTTCTCTCAGTTGCTTGATTGTGCCTGAGCTCCATAAATGAAACAAACAAATAATAAGAAAAAAAATTCTAAAATAGAAGTTCTCAAGTGGAGAAGAAATACATGAACTTGAATAACGAACCTTGTGGCGGAGGAGGTGGGAGCGCCGCTGGCGCGGCCGACGTAAGGCAGCGACCAATGCCCGCCTACAAACAACCAAAAGGGAAAGGGAACAAGAAAAAAAAAATGTAAAAACAACGCCAGAGTCGGGGGTCTACTTGATAATTTTTTAAAACTAAAAGGTGCGAAATTAAAAAAAAAAATAGTGAACTGGCGCTAGGAGGAGTTAAGTTCAACGCTTAGGATGGTCCTTTTAAGCCACTTTTTGAGTTTTTTTTTTTCTTTTTTTTCCATTTATCGTCGTTTCGGTTCGGGTATGACGGATCTGGATCCGAGATCCGGAACCGGCGGCGATTTAATTATGGTTAAGAGAGGAGATTGAAGTCCGGTGCATAACGGAAAATGTGGTCGGTTTTAAATGAGGGACTGGGAAGTGGGACCAGGAAGAGAGAGTTGCGACCGGACAATACGGTGAAAGAATGGAATGGCGTGCGGTGCTAAGATCGATCTCTCTTGTCAGTCGTCACTGCGGGACCGCGTGAAGTCACGTGGATATCACGTGTGCTGCGTGTGACAACCACCTGACTTGCGTACCAGACAACAGCTACTTCGAAGTCATAAACGGTTATAACCTTGTATAATCATCTCCAGTTTTTTTAATAATAAATCTCCAGTTTCACCTCCGTTAAAATAAATTTTAAATCCTCAAAATTCAAGCTTGATATATAGAAAATTACAGATAAAATAAATTTTTTATATTTTTTATTTAAACAAGTAGAGCTTTTTAATACTCTACCACTTTCATCCATCAAAGCTAACAAAAAAAGATAAATAATTTTACAAAAAAGAAATTAAATTAAATGAATTTTTTTTAAAATGGGCAACCAAAATGCTTGACATTAATAATTGAATTGAACAACTTTTACGCTAATAATTTATTTATTAGCAGGATAGACATAATAATTTCAAAAGTTGACTTGACTATACAGACTAAATCTCTTCTGAAATCTGATAGATATTGATGCCAGAAAACAAAAGTGCCTGGACCATGATGAAGACTGGTCGTCCAGTGCCACCTCATCCAGTCATGCATCCATTCCTCGCTCCCTCTCATTTCTTTACCTCGACGATTTTCAATTTTCCCTTCCCCGTGAAACAAGTACAGATTACACTTAGAGAGAGACGAAAACAAACAACACCTACTCACGTTGTACAACCCAAGACACCTCAACTCGCGACTTCCCTCAACAGAAAGAAATGTCTCATCACGTGCTCACCTCAACCCAATCCAATCCAATCCAAACCTAGCTAGCTAGTAGCTAGTCCTAGATATATGATCAGATACCCATACCCGCTTGTTTAATTAAGTGAAAATTTTACAAATATTGTTTTGATCTTTAAGTTTTAACTAACACGAGATCTTAAACTTTACCTCTGGAAGCGGATTCTCTTGAAGCAGATTCACTCCAAACAGAGAAAGGCGCACCGGCGAAACGGGCGTAACCACCTGCGGTATCGGGTTCGGGTTTGCTAACTGGAGCGCAACTTACCAGTTCCGGTTTCACTACCGGTCTTGCACCCCCGTCCGCCACGTGGCAGATGCTGAACGTGCCGATGCCTCCAGGAAGGACGTGCTCCGTGGGGCCCTTTCCTGCCACGTCAAGAGGCGGGTTCTCCCCCTTCTCTTCTCCAGCTCCTCTCTCCAACGGTTGAAGAAAATCGTGGGTTTTCAGAAAGAACCCTAGAAATAAAAAATTAATAATAATAGAAGATTAGAGAGAGTGATTAGATTAGCGATGGAGATTGGAGAGGTTGGCAAGTGGTGGGACCCAGACAGAGAGGAAACGGACAAGGGAGTGATGGAACCGATGCACGTGATTAATAAAGAAAAAGTTATTAAGATAAGAAGCCTAAGCTGTAGAGTCTACAAAACTAGATTAGATCATTAGAGATTAGAAAATAGAAAAGAGTTCACGGATTATGCACTACTAGAGCTATCTATCCTCCTCTCCTTTTCTTCACCAGAGACTTTCTTCTTCTTTTTATTTATTTTTTTTACTTTTAACCGCCAAGTGGTAAATTGGAAACCTGAGGCTGATGTTTTTTAACTTCTACCAACCACCTCTTGCTAAATTGGGCAAGTTTCTGTCCCTACGATTTTGCACCTTGGTGCAGCGGCGTTTTATTTATTTATTTTACCGTGAGAGAAGGAGAAGAAAAAAGATCTCAACTCTAACTAGATATTTTAATTGCACTTGTTCTTCGTGGATCAAAACATGTCAATTTAGTGAAATATAAAATTAAATAAGAAACTGTTTGAAGAAGAGATGAAACAAACAAGTACCTTGAGAAGGAGGTCTTGGATCCTGGTGTTGGAAAGAAGAATCCTTGGTGTAAAGAGAGAGGAAATCGTGAGTGGCTTTGTTTCCTGAAAATTAATCGGAATTATAAACTTCTGTTAGTAAATTTTTCACATAAAACAAATTATTTTGCTAAACAAACCTCCGAAAGATAAAAATTCGCTGCTCTTATTAATTGTGCGCTAGCGAAGATTTAATTGTACCTTGAAGCTCCATCGTTCGTTCTTGAAAGTTCCACTCTTCTCTCTAGAAATCGACAGAATTCCCTTTGTTTCCTTCCTTCTTCCAGTTGAAGAATTCACCTCCGTTGAAATGAACGGAGATGGTTCTTCCAAAATTTCAGATCCAAGCACTCGATTCAATGTGGTGCAAGTGCAATTTGAACTGAATTACTTAATGCCACCACTTCGGTACTCGAGAGAGAAAATTGAACTCAGAAACCTCTAGCGCTCTCTCTCTCTCTGTCTAAATTTCTCTGTCTCACGGCGGTGGTGAAGACAGGTAGGCGGGCCTCTCTCTTAGATCCTTTTATACTCCTCCCTAGTCCCACCCTTTTGCTTGCTTCTCTCCCTTTTATTTATTCTCCTCTCTCTCTCTCTCTCCCACTTTCGCTAAATACTTTTTCGTGACCCGAAAGACGCCGTTTACTTACTTAACGGCGTGACGTTTAATCCACTGTCACTCCCAGCCGTTCGATTGGGAGGAGAGATCACGTGCCGTACGACGGTTGACCGTGGTTTGAGACTTTGAGTTGGGACAGAGTAATAATAAGCGGATATAAATAAATAAACAAAAGAAAGAGCCGACAGAGAAAAGGAAAAGAACAGGCACTAATCCCGATTAAAAAGTTAAAACTAGGGGTGTTACGAGTTTAAAAGGGATTAATTAATTAATTGTTTTATTTAATAAAGTTGGAGAAAGGAGATGGAGAGTTCGCGTCAGAGGATGTTTGGATTGGGCCAGAGAGGAGATCACGTGATGGGCCGCCGCGGCTGATATTTTATTTTATTTTTAATAATTTATTACAAAGAAATAATACAAGTATGTGGAATGTGATGGTGGGGCCCAGGAGCCACTCCTTGGTGCACATGAGCGAGAATTGCGGGTATCTCATCTCATGGGAAGGCTCTCATGTGCATGAGATTCCTCCCATTTATTTCCACCCACTTTTTCCTTTTCTTTTCTTTTCTTTTCTTTTCGGAAATAATAAAATCTTTACGGAAAATAGTAGCAAATCTCAGTACAATTTTTCAGCTTTTTCACTCAGGTACTTTAAATACAAACAAGGGAGAAATAAGCATGTGTTTGAAAAAAAATAATTATTAAAATTTAAAAACAGTGACATCCAGATAATTATTATGATGTCAAAATGGAAGAAAAATTATCTTTTACTTTTACTTTTCTGTCATGAATAAGCGGAAGGTGTATATTCAGTTATGTAGTGCGCAAAACATTTTTAACTGGACAATTTTGTGATAAATTAATTTATTCATATGAGCTGAAAATTGTATCATTTATTTTAAAAGATGAATGGCTATAATTGTTCAAATGTCAAATAAGATTAAAAAAATGGTTCATTTCTATGTCTCTTTTTAAACAAACATATATAAATTTACTTGAAGAACGCGCGCAGCAAATTAATAATCTCTGGTCAAATACCGAGCTGTTAAATATTAATAATAAATGAACGACTGAAAAATAAAGCTCCCAAAAATTAAATATACTTCAATATCTATTATCTTTATCAAAATCGATATATTGTTGGAACCAGCAGCCTACTGCCGCAGTTACACATGCATCTCCGTGTTTGAGGCTTTTGAACGAACAATAAATACATGGCCTGAACTGACACAAGTCCAGTTAAATTTTCATTAAATAAGGAGCATGTCCGTAACAGTAATGTAGTTCTTTTTATCTGGATGGGGGTATTTTCTTTTACGCCATAACATAAAAATGGTCACACTCGCCACAGTATGTTATGAAGCACTGTACTGAGCAGGTAAAAACAGAAAAGGGTCGAGATATGGCCAAGAGGAACCAACAAAACAAAGTACATGTAAATTTATACCGGGATCAGACATGCCTGAATCCTCTTTGGCACCAAGAGTTGGTTTCTCGTGTGCCTTGTTACTATATTATTTTATTTTTGTTGTGTTGAGGAATAGTTTAAATTTTGAACCGTATGTTTTAAATATTGTTGGGGGATATGTAGATTTGAACGGTATATTTCATATTTTTATATCAAATATTTTAAATAATAATAATAATAAGGCTCTACTCTTCGAATAAAAAAGCAGCAAAAATTGCTTGTGCGGTGACTTCTCTAAACAAAAAATATAGCAGGGTGAGTCTTCTACGTGCAATGTGCATGACATGTGCTACTACTATAATATTATGACAAAACATGTTGTCTATTTGGCTATTAAATTCGATCAATTTTCTTAAATCAATTCACAGTAGAAATACATTAAAAAAAATGTGAACCGTATTTATTTTTGTTGTGCACTCAAAAGAGTATAACGAAGCTTGAATTCTCTGTTTCACTCTTCTTAAAAAGATATTCTGTTGTGACTCATGAAAGAGCCATCACATAAGCTTTTATCGTTTACCATGCACAATGTTAGATGCTAACTGGCTTATTTAATATTCAAGCGCCAAAATATATACCAAATTACAACCGTAGGAGTTTTCTTTTTATAAATTCAAGTTAAATTTAGACATCTAATTTTTATTATCCACACAGAAAATACTGCCTTCATTAGCTGTCCATACAAAATAATTTTCTTAATCTCAAATAGCCACGATTGTCACTTAAAAATTATTCCGACGGTTTGCAAACCACAATCTGTGATCGTGAATAAAGGAGACCAACAGTGAGACTTGCTCATAAATTCTTTTAATTTCTTTATTGGCTTTATTCTTTTTTGTGGTTCCTACAAATAAATAAAACTGTCAGAAATTAAATCCGAATATCCGACGACAAAAATAAAAAAATCTAAAAATCCCAAAGGTTTATTACTTCCAGCCAAACGAACTGTTTGTCCTATTGATCCAATATGAATCGTTGGATTCATATTGGACGGTTCATAACAGACTAACCAGATCCAGCTTGTCACTTGTTCAGATGGATCTATATAATCAGAAAGGGGAAGAAGATCATGTGTGCATGTGCATAGAAATTGCTGCAATAAATGATCTCCGTCTTTACAAAACTCAAAAACAGAAAACAAATAAAACCATTGAAGATAAGGAAGGGTATTTGATTGTGCACTGTATAATACAGATACCATGTCATGTCATGTGCCTAGCTAGGTCTCATCTCATTTGGCGTGCTTGTGAGCCCTACTCTAGCTTAGGACCATAACTTATTATCCTTCTAACGGTGGAGTACTGGCGTTGCATTATGCATATATAGCCGTTGTCAATTCTCTTTCTCATGTTAGATTCAGGTGAACATAAGATATTTAATTAATATTTTTGTATTTCACAGCAACTCAAGTACTCAACAGCAGGGTAGAAGTAAAAAACTGAATTCGGAGAGGTTTATTTTTTTTCTTGATTAATGTATCCAGCTATTATACCTGAAGTTGTGTCATATATATATATTTTAATTTGAATTACAAGGATATTAAATCACAAAGTCCGTTTTAATACCATCATAGAAACCACTGCTCTCTAGCAAAGAGAATCTGGCCGAAAATCGCACTTAATTCCACCTCTGGTTAGGACGTGGGAAAAAATGGCCATATGATGTACAAGCCAATATATCCAAAAGTATTCTAAAAATAACTGCAAGTGCACGATAATTCGTTAATACAGTTGAGGTCGAATCTAAAGAGACGGATTATGAGTATTAAATCTTACTTATTTACAAAATCTAGACAATAAAATAAAGGATTTTGACTTAATCAACAGTAGCATTTTTTTATGTTTTTGGTTGTAAAATATGGTCTAAAAATGACTTAGGGATTCAGTTTCCACCTTGGCCAGGCTTCAGGCTGTGTACATTGGTCGCTCTCACGCCACAACGTTGACTCGCGAGTGCCAGAAAACTTTGTGTGACCGCACAGGGCTTGTTCGGTCGCACGGGATTTTCTGGGTCATGCGTCGTGCGCCGATTCATGTCGATTTACATCAATTTTGTAGTGAATTGACTCCATGTGCCTACAAAACAAAATATAAGCCAAGTAGTACCTAATTCCTACAAAATTAAACTAAAAACACATAAAATCAAGAATTTTAAGTCGTGATTTTGATTAAAGTCCTTCCTAAAATCATATATAAATATGTGATATCAGTTTATCCACACTACAATAAATATTATACATATAATTAACTTCACATGCACGAGATTATATCATTAAGTTGTTATAATTAATCGATGCAAACTTCAAATAACCGTAAAACCCTCCTATACGGGGATCTACTTGTCAATAATGATGTCACATAGTTCTATTTATTAAACAACATACATATATTAATTTCATGTGCTATATATATTTTCTTTTCCAAAAATATCTATATTTGATCCACATAAAAGTATACAAAAATAGGGAACTAATTTATCATTCTGGTTTGAGCCCATATCAATCGTTGATTCGTCGTCCTTCATAATTCTAAAAAAAAAAAAACAATTTGATATTTCCGCCCATATAAAAAGTTTGTTCGTTGCGTAATTTGCCTGAAAATTATATCATTATTAAATTTCATAATAGTAATTTTTGTTATTTCGATCAATTTATCATATTAACATAAATATTTGTAATGATTACTCATCGAAATTTTTTTGCCTCAACCCACTTACCATTCCATCGCTACTATGTCAAAATAGTACATCAATGAAAAATTAGAACAGTACTTTGTGATAGAAATTCGAATGTGGAGTCCACTATAGATTGTCAATCGTTATCCTAGAAATAAATGGTTCAATTCCTTCTGAATTTGCAAGAGGAAAAAATTATATTTCACATACTGAATTTTATCTCTGTAAATAAATTTTCTTATTTTCAAAATTTAATAATAAGAAATCTGAAGGCGAGATCCAATGAGCTGAATGGCAGCAATATATCTTTAACAGCTGTCTAAATATAATCATAATTAACAAACAAAGTAAACATGACGCAGTCAACGGAAATAATATATTAAATTTTGCTAATGGAATCATTTGTCAAATAAAAGAGATAATCAGATTTTTTTTAAGAAAAAGGTTAATCTGATTTTAACTTTGTTGTATAAATAAATTTAATATTTCTTTGTCAAACCGGGACCCTTATAATAAAGCAGGCCGAAAGAAATATGACAAATTTCATAATCTGGCTTCTTATAAGCTTGCATGATGTGTCACAAGACTCACAACTCACAAGTATCTCAGAATCCGTATCTGCTCCCGTGCAGGACGGTGCAGCGCACCCATCTGCACCGTCCGATCTGATCTGGACGGTTCGGGTCTATCAATCTGTATTATGCACGGGACACCCTTAACCATGAAGATCAGATCGGACGGTGCAGATAGTGCGCTGAACCGTCCCGCGCGGGAGGAGATCTCATTTGAGTATCTCATGCTCGGAGAAAGCTCGTCCACTTGTGAAGCACGTGCGAAGTTCAACAAAATGCATCATGCATGTACTTCAAAGTTGCGTCCGAGACTAGCACTCTTTCCAAATGGAAAAGTTACTGTTTTGAATTGTTTAGAGACATGATGGTCAATTAGACTTCAATATTAAAGCTCTTGAGTGCAATTACTTGTTCTCGTGATGAGTGGTGACTTCTTTTTGGGTTCACTAATTCGACTTGTGGAGGGAAAATTTAAATTTCTACCATAAAATATTAAAAAAAAAGGCTCGTTGGATAAATTAAGTGCTCCCACTTTATGTTTTACGGCATCAATCGCGAGACATTTATTTACATTAATCGACGACTGACAGATTTATGCAATTGTCTTGTCCTTGTGTCCCTGACCCTGCACCAAAAAATAAATAAATAAGTTGCAAATTACCCAAGTTTACCCCATTACTAAGAACGTGTTAGTTCATAAACGGCATCTTCGTTTGTGACATTTTTAATTCCATAAGCAATCACTGAAGTTTAGATACGGAACATTTCTTTTTTTGCATTTAAAAGCCATAGGCAGATAATTAATGCAACACATTGAGCGATAAAAGTACACGCAATTAAAGGATGTCTTGCTACAAATATAATTTACTTAAAAAAAATAATACGAGGGTCAGAACTCAGAAATTACTACTAACACAGATCATTGTATTTGGGGGCGACGAAAATCAAAATCAGACCGTCAACTAGGTTAAAAGGTCATGTAGATGTGTAAACTTTAATTTACAAAATTGATTTTAGATTATTTTAAAATAAAAAACCAAGTTAGCTCCTAGTCTTCGTTTTGAAAAACTTAAGTATTACACGTGCTATAAAGAATCAATCTGATCTAGAATTTAACTGGAAAAAAGAAATTCATATAAAACTTAATTAGTTCATTTTCATTTTCTTTTTCCGAAAATTTCAAGGTCAACTTATGCGACAGTTCAAAAAGGCAAGGTGTAAATAAAAATTCTACTACTGACTGTGATTCTCCAGCTCAAGGATCGAGTTATTTTAGTTAAAACTTAAAGATAAATTTAACAAAAATAAAATTCACATGCCGACTGATGACACGATTTCGTACCTTGATAATTGCACAAAATCGATCCGGTTTTATTATTAAAATTTTTATTTTCTTATTTATAAATTTTATAGTAATTCCTTACGAGAAGATATTGCCGAAGCCCTTATTGCAGGTCAAATATTGATCTTTTTACGAAAACGATGGAATTTTGCCGAGAAAAGAAGCTTAGTAGACTTTCAAGACTAATCCCTGTAGACCGTAGAAGCAAGCTGTAGAGAAGTTGACAGAGCCGTAGAATGCACAACCTTTGAAAATTTGCGGACTGCAGAGCATACATTGCAGACCGCAGAACTATTTCTGGAAAGTAATTTTTCAGCACTTTCTCGACGGTTATTTTTTAAGGTCGGTTTTTTAGCATGATTTCCCACATTTAACACGACCTTACTCGGCGGAAACCACTTGAAGTTGTCTATATAAACCATGCAACTTAATAGAACACATCAGACAGAGGAGACGCAATTTCTCTCGAGTTTTGAGGAAACAAAAGCGAGAACAGCGCATAATTCCATATCAGCGGCATGTTACAAGCAAGAGTAATCCTGCGAACTGCGATAGAGGAGATCGGCAGGTAGAGAAGAGGCATTTGTAGAGAATTTCGATTGTATATTCAATTCTATGTCTTTTTATTTGCTTTGTTTGATTTTACTCTTTGTTTCTATGCATTGATAAACATTTATTCTAGGGCTAAGCTGTATCTTTGTATGTTTAGACTTGTTTTACTTGCTTCGTTAGATTTATTATTGATTTCTATGCTTTTTACTTGTGTTATGCTTAATTGTTTCAAATTGCTTGATTATTTTAAGTACCTGATTAGAGAAAAAATCTTGTCTAGTTTTGGTCATGCTTGAATTGATTAAGAATTGTCACTGCAAACAAGTAGGGGTCGTAGGTTAGTCTCCAGAGAGAAATTTCCTCTTTTACTTATGGATCGAAAGGAGTTAATAAATACCCTAAAAATCACAAGTAAAGCTCAATCGTCCTTAGCTAGTATCGAGAGAGAAGATTTAGGGTTGTTTAGAAATTTGACTTGACCACTTAAACCAAGGATCGAGAGGTGAAATTTGAGAACTTAGGATTGAATTAGAAAGTTCACATATAATGAAATAATAATGAATTAAGCAGTATTCAATCTAACTCAATAGTGAATTGCAAGAGAGATCTTTGCGAGAATCAAATGAGTTAGACTAAATATGCAATGTAGTATACCAAAACCCCTAAAAGTTTAACTTCTAGTTTTAGAACCTCATACTCGAAAACAATTTGTATCTCTTTTAAAACCCAAAAAGAATTTGTATATCTTGTGTCCAATCAATTGAACTGAGTAACACTAATAGTCGTAACACCATCCCTATGAGTTCGACCTCGACTATACTTAACATAGATTGTACGCTGGCGACTGATATTGAGTAGAATTGAGTATAAATTTATTAGCACTAATTTCAAATCACTGACTTAATTGTTTTTTTATAAAAATTCAAGAAAATTGAACGTACCTTTTTCTTTTCTTTTTTAAGTGTTCAATCGATACATATTATTATAGTCCAACGTTTGAAAACGTCACAATAAGAATTTCATGTGTTCAGTATATTCAATAAAACTTCGTCAATTGGTCCACGAAAGTACATTTGTTAATTGTAGACCAACCAAAAGCAAGTTTCACGTAATTGTCTGATTACAACTAAAATAATACCAATTGAAGAATTAAGTACCATGTTTATACGGAAACATATTCAAGGAAAAAGAAAAGACCTCTAGCTTGGTGGCTGATGCATGAAAAAGCATGTTTATGCAACAGTAAAAAGGATATAATGGTGATCAAAATATACGAGCATGGAAGTAGAATGAGATAAAAATTGATAGTCTTTTCATCTTTTTATAGACCCCACGAACGAACAAATGAACAAGAGTGGCAGAGAGAAAAGTAACCCACGTGTGAACTGGAAACCAGTCGCACGTGCGAACAGTGCTGAGATGTCTATGTCGCAGCATCGCAGCAGTCAAAAATTCGTAGCTCCCACTCGATACGCACTTAAAAAAAGCAATGTCACTTTATCATTTTCACATCCTACCGACCTTCTCTTTTCCTCTCCAATGGCAGTGCGAGTGCCTGTTGTTGCTTTTTTTTTTTTATATAAAATACGGATTTCCATCTTCCACGTATTTCATCGTTTCATCGTCCGAAGTCTTTATTAATTATCTAACGCGTCTTCATTAATAGGAAAGTCCATGTGAAAAAATTTTCCAGCATCCACAGACCAACTAGAACAATTAGCTTGTTAAAAATTCGAACGTCTACGCAACGGAAGTTAGATTTTTAGGTTTGAGGAAGCACGATTCAAGTGCAACTAAATTCTTGACTTCACATGCCCTCGACTCGAAAATATTCAACTCCCCAACTTGAAGAGCCTTTCAGACCTAACTTAGGCTTTTCTTCTTGACCCGCCATGGACCACATCTTGATTGATACCAAAGATCTCTCTCAATTTTGCTCTCCCCATGAGAGAGATATTTGGTTACACATGCAACCCACTTTATTTGACCCGCTTAGAGCCACCTTTTGGACTCGACTTGGGCCCTCTTGCCTGATCAGATTTTAACCACCATTATGACCCGGTATAGACCATCTCCTTGGACCCAACTTGGACCACATTCATTGCTTCAAATCTGACCACTTTGACACCCATTCGGCCATCCATTCGGTCGAACACCCAGCTAAATGGACCTATGATGGATCATTTGACCTGTTCTGGGTTTCCGATTTGGACCCGACTCGAGTCACAACCAATACTTACGACCAATTGACATGCGACAAATTATTTGGCCTACCATTCGGCCGAACATACAATCGAACAAGCCTTAAATCCAACTAGAATTACCTTGTTGACTCGACATGAGCCTTCAATCAGACCCGACTTGGGCCACCTTGATGTTCTTACTTTGGTTATGTCATCCATTGTCATATTTTTTTCATACCCAAACCATACAACCAACCATACGACAAAATCAAGTCTAAACAATCCACAACAAATTTATTTACTCTAGATAAACCATGGTCACACAACCAACCAACATCTATTCACCTTGTTGATTCAATCTCCCAGAAAAATAAATAAGATACCTTACGCTTACGCACTTAGGAGTCTCCACGCTTACGCTTGCGAGGAAGGCTTCTGCTTTGGCACCATGTCATCGCTAGGGCTGCTCGAACTAGGAGTTTCAAAATACAAGTACACATACACATCGGGCAGGGCTTCAAGACTAATGAGGAGAGTGGCATCGGCATCTACACTACGAACACGGATCCTAAACTTGAGAAACGTGCACTCGATCGTGGCGATCACGGACCTAGGCAGGCTGCGCGTGTCGCACCCCAGAAGCTAAGTGTGACGGTTCCCTTGCCACAAGAGAGAATTAATCTTCTTGTAAGGCTAACAGATAGAGGATGAAATTTTTTTTTCTAGATGACCTATTCTATTTTCTTGATTTTGGTCCCAGGTTTACACATTCACACACAAAGTTTATTATTCAAACTAAAAAGTTTTACAAGCAGTGATAGCAAACAAAACATGTTTTAAGCCTGGATTTATTCTTACCACTAACCTATAATCTTACCAGCCGTATTATACAATAAGAAGTGCTAGTAGATTCACACCAATTGTCCTATTCTAGGCATAACATAAAATACTTACATATTTACAATAAAGTTTGTCTTTAAAAAGGCACCACAACATCTGGGCAGGTAAGGCAGACTCACATAAACCGTACTCTAAAGGACACTAACAAAACAACAGAACACCAACACCAGAGGGAGCATCACAATCCTCCTGACGAGTGTATCTATAACTCATCATATTTCCTCTTGCGGGTCCGGTTGAGGTTCCCACTCGGGCACCACTCCATCAGGCAGAGTACCAGGACCAGGAAACTCAAAATAAACATAAGCAAATATCTCCGGTAGGTTATCAAAGGAGAGTAAGATAGCGACATTACACTGCAAGCTGGACACAAACAACTCGAGTTTAACAAAGAAACACTCGATGGTCGCAATAGCTCGGGGTCTAATAAACCTGCGACGCTCCTGGAACCCGTCAAATGAGGCACATACAAAAAGAAACAACAAACGGATGAGAATAAATTCTCAGTGTGAGTTTTAGTTCCAGTACGCAGATCTTGGTAATATCCGAGCGTAGGACTAATCATCGTTTAAATAAATTAAATACAGAATTAACAGAATAAGCAGAAATAGATTAATGCCGTTGGTACAAGCCTGAACGGTCCTAATACTGGCATGCTGCGATATAATGCAAACATAACAGATTTAAGCATATTTATCACAGAATTTTAGTTGGAAATTTTCACACTTAAGTTCTCAAGGCCCGCAGATACAGAGAGAACCCTTCCCAAACCATTGATTAAAATCATATGGCATAGAACCAACAGAGGGAATTATCCAGAGATAGTAGCGCTAATAGCCTGGCCGGGTCGGTGGCCAAACCGAATCACTGATTGGTGAAATTATCCATAAATCAAAAGATATGCTTAATGCAGATCATTAGGGAATGGTTATAAGAATATTTAATTCTTAATCATGTTTAGTCAGATAAGAAAATTCAACCATCCCGTAATAAGTCCAACTGTTATAATAACTCAACTGGATTATGAAGTCGGACTTTTCAATTTCAACTATTCAAGAGGTTTGTGTAAATCAAAATGCAGTTTCATTTATTTAGGGTTTCTATGTCTATATGACAAATAGAATGCATAGTTTAAATTGATTCAACATGTTATGTATGGAATTTAAAAATACCGACTATCCAGATTTTACAAAAAAACCGCGTATCCGCATCTTCACACAGCTCAGGGGGATCCAAGTCACAGGTGTTGCCTGTTCACAATTATAGATCAAGGTCCGTTACCAATAGTTTAACAGTTCTATAATCTTTTTGGTGAACTAATTTATAAGCCTGGTTTGCTACCATTATTAATTGACAGTTACAGTTCCAAGTTTCACAAGTTAATTTAAAATAATTATATTAGTTACTTGCCCAATAGTCATTAATTAATAATAATTATTATTATATATAAAAAATCAACAGAAACTCAGAAACTCATAAAAAGAATGTTTATTTATTTTGTGGGATCAGAGTTGTCTGAGTATTGCCATAGTATCCATTCTCTTTTAAAAGTCAGACGTTTGATCACTTCCCTAAAGCGCCCACGAATTAGACTATGTACATTGAATTCAAATCGTATAGTCTAATGTTAAATGAAGCTCAACAGAATCCGAATAATTAGTTGCCTAATTATTTCTTAATTAAGTCTAATTTATCCGAAACTTAATTATTAAAGCCTACAGAAATTTAATCCAAAGCCCACCGAAATTAGGTCCAAACAACAGCCCAATTTTTTTTCGTTTTCTCTTCTAATCTCGGCCCACAACTTCGGCCCAATAAAATTCCAGCGCCTCTAATCCAAATCAGTCGACCTGACCCAGTCGACTGAATCAGATTCCACAACGGGTCCGTAAAAACCCAGTAGGATTCAAACCCGACAGGCAATAAAATCCAATAAGCCTCGCAGAAATGCATTCAAGTCCTCATAACACCAAAAATCCAGCAATTTAATACACAACAGTCCACAGAAAATTGTATATATTCCACAAGTCATAAACAAGCCCTTCGAATTTTACAGAAAAGCCCTCCAACTTTAATTTTCCAGCACACATACCCCTGAATCAAATAATCAAAGTGCCAAATTACAAAATTAGCCAACCAGAGCAACTTGCAAGCCTCAGAAAAATTGATTTGACCATGACAATGCATCATAGGCTTAAATATGCCATGTTTATGTTGGAGTTGTGTCCTAAAAGTCAATATTTAATGACTTAATTTCTTAGTTTATGTTATTGATGATATTTGATCATTTGTTCCTAGAGTTTATTACTGATATATCATTCATATTGAGGATCTGAATTGTAGATCTCTGTGGATCATTCATTAGAATGACAGTAATAAATCTAAATCGTCTGTAATCTTGATAATTAACAAGGAACATTAATTATCATAAAAGATTAGTATGCAAGTTAAGTGATGATTAAGTTCTACAAATCATAGGTAAGGTGTTACCAACTTAATTGCATATGTGTATGTATTAGAACATAGTACAGGACATGACCCAATGAAATAAACATATGGATTGTGTTGTGTGTCATTGTTTATTTCATATGAGTCTGATTCTAAGTTTGAGATAGTTCAACTTTTCCACATGACAATAGGTTCAATAAATATCGTCTACCGTTGATTTCTGATAAGGACTGCTATACGGACTTTATTTATGTTCTCTTGAATTGTGCGGGGAAAAGTTGTTCATCAAGAAAACCGTATGTCCCTCATTAGTATACCTAGTGAGTGATGATATCTGTTTGGGCCCCTTGATGGAGTTGGATTGTTTGGCCAACTTGTACAATCAACTCTAGATCAAGAAATGTATAATCTGCAAGAATGACACATTCCTATCTTGGATTATACAGTGATATCATGTGACATAAGAATCAGACAAGGAGATACTTTTATTTCTTATGCAGGATTGAGATGTTGTAGCAGTACATTATTTATGCGAATTGGGAATCATAACGTGTTGCTAGATACCGCTTATGATATTTGGAATTAAATAGCGATTTAATTCCATGACCAACGTAGCATAAATCCTCAAAGGGTCACACAAATAGGACTTTAATCACACAGTGCATTATTTATTTATTCGCAGCAGTGTATTGCGAAAATATGATAAGTTGATTAATTAATTATATACCGTTGCGAACCGTTGTAATTAATTAAGTCAAGGAGATCATATAGAAATAAATTAATGTATTAACTAATCCCAAAATAATTATTAATAAGTTAATAATTAATTTTGTTCAACACAATTTAATTATAGGAATTAAATAGAGCTTATGGACCTTTATTTAATTAGTAAATTAAAGGTCCGATTTGAGTACAAGAGAAAAGTCTATTAATTAATTGAATTAGTGGACATTTAACACACCACAAAATAGGCTTGATAGCCCATACAGTGGCTGCCCTAATAGGGACAAAAAGGTCCCTAAAGTTTGTGGAGTGGTTGGTCTATAAAAAGAGATCATTTGGAGAGAGAAACCCTAGTCACCATAGCCTTTTCTCTCCCTCTTCCTCCTAGAACGAAAATTAGAGAGAAAATTTCAGAATTTTCATCTCTTTCTCTTGCTCTTTTCCACCTCTTCTAGCTCATGTGTTGAGATTTCTCCCTTCTCCATTAATTAAACTAGTTAATTGACAAATGTAGAAGATAGAAAACCTTGGGGATTAGTTGCTCTCATCTTCCTTGCTAGCACAAGTTGAAAGAGGAGGTGATTAAACTTCTTGGTGGACTCGAGGCGGCCGTCGACGGAGGAGAAGGCGAAGGAGAGTACGCCATCAACTTCCATGCATTGGTCGAGCCTCGCGGATAAGATTCCGCGAGAGGTAATCGATTCCTTCCATTTTCTCATGTGTGTGTTGATTGCTTAGCAAGATCCTTTGTGCTTGATGTTTAATTAAGTTAATTAGTAACTAAAATTGAAAATTGAGCACTTTCTAACAGTTTACACATCAAATTTCCAATTTATCCTTCAATATGACTATGCATAGCCACTAACTCAACAGATTGCATGCTATTTAGTCTAAAACCTCTTAAATATGCATTTAAATGCACCTTAAACCTCAATTCATGCCACAGTATGGATAACCAACAATTACACAATTTAAATTTGTATTTATTTAGCCTACCACACCAGAAATGCCACACTTTATACTCAACAGTATAAATATACCATGCAATTACACCATTTACCCTTCATATTCCTAGTATACCACTGCAGTATGCTTGGAAATACATACTTAAACAACAAATTAGCCTTCATAGCTTCAATTAAGCATACAAATGCTGATATGCATATGAAATGCACAAGTAACACATATACATGTATAAAGCCACTGTTAACAGTTCTAATTATATGCCTATATGCTTAGTTCACTTAAAGTAAACCAAGGATATGCAACAGTAACACAAACAATGCACATAGCCACTGTTTAACGGTCTCAATTATGCATCTATATGCTCAAATTGCTTTAAATCACTTTATACCGCTGGTGTATAGCAGTAATGCAATCACATGCTATGAAATCCGTTTTCTTCATCAAATGATGTCTAATTACAAGTACTGAGAGTAGCATTTCTCTTCATAACTGACCATGCACTGCTATATATCACTATACATGCAAAAATTACATTTATTCTCCACTGAAACCATTGCTGAACATACTTAACATGCTACATGATTTTAGACTCCAATTCTAGTTTTACTTCACACCTTTCCACTGTTTCATGCATAACAAAACTGACATTCAAATTATAACTACAGCAAATGAGCTATAGACTAAATTCATGCCATAAACCATGCCAACATGCAACAATTTACAAGCTTGCTCAGAATTTACTCAGTTGCTAATTATTAACAGAATATCACTCACAATTAGTTCTAGCTACTACTCAATTAATTAATTCAAGTACTTAACCCAACATCACAGAATAGATTATACACCATGGCATCACAGAAAATTCATCACAGTAAAAAGAAGAAGAGAGAAATTATACCTATCTCGTGTGATTTGAAAAATCGCCTAAAAAATTCCAACAATACCGAAACAACGATCAGAGATAGACTAATGAGAAACAAAGCCCAATCCATGCATATTCAAATCCCTAACAGCAAAACCCTAAGAATTAGGATTCTCAAATTCAAACGAAATTGATTCAATTAATAAAAAAAATAGATTGAGAGAGAACGATTATACCTCCTCGTGCTTCTAATTTTCTCTCTTCAACTCCAATGTAGACCCAAATAAAATTTCCTTTTCCGACCCAATATAAAGAGGATTACCTCAGTTCAAAGGAAGAAGAGGAAGAGAGAGGAACGAAGCAGAGGCAGGTATCGAGCCACGTCAGTTCAAACAAACCGACTAACAGCTGCAATCGATCAACGAGCAAGAGGCAAGCTCTTCTCGTGCGCATCGTGCAAGTCAACAGGGACCAAGAGGAGGTGCCATCCTCTGATGGGAATGGGCAAAGGCATCCACATCTCTCGACAAATCAGGGGGAGCCACAAGGAAACGAAGGCACGAGCTCGAGCAGAGCTCGAAGAAATCGAAACGAGACAGATCAGTCGGAGGAGACGAGGCAGAAGGAGAAAGCTCCTCGTAGCCTCTCTTTCTTTTAATAATCACCATGAGATTTCCTATGACAGAATTCATGTTGCCTTTGGTGTAATGGGTCACTGATAGTTATTTAATTAAATTAGCTATTTCACCTATTAATTAATTTACTCAAATTCAGAAATCAGATAATTATGGCAATCACAAAGAAATACTCAGAAAATTTCAAAGATCATTCCCACAATTTCAGATTAGAAATTCTATCAAATTTTACTGTTACTTTAATTTATTTCATTTAATTTCTTGATCATATAATTTAATTAAACCAGATTAATCCTAATTCAGATAACTTGAAACTTGATTACTTTCTAATTAATCAGAATTATGACATCGCGTCTCCTGGAACCCTCAATTTAATGAGGCACAAGCAAACAAACAATATATTAGAAATAATTCTCGGTGTGGGTTTTAGTTCCAGTTACACGGTTCTTTATACGGATCCGAGCACAGGAATTAATCTCCAAAATAATAATTTAACATAGATGCAAATTTAATTCATACTGAAGGCACCAGATGGAATGGGCCTATCACTGGCATACTGCAAATATGCAATATGTAACAGAGAAAAATCAAGCATAACCAAGCATATCATTCAACAGAATAACATACACTCCAGTTCTCAAGGCCTACAGATTCAAGGAGAACAGTTCCCAAACCATTGATTCCAAATCACTTGGTACAAAACAAGCAGAGGGAATATCTAGTAGCAATAGTGCTAGTACCCTGGCCGGGTCGGTGGCCAAACCGAAATAACACCGATTGAGTGAGTTATAACATATAAAGGATGTTATGCTGACTGATTTTTATATGGTTTCATTTTCAAGTCAAGTCTGTCTATCATTTGATAGAATAATATTTCAAATTCCTTGAAACCATTCCAGTCCATTTTAAGTCTAAATTATTCCAATTCACAATTCAAGCGGATAATTCAAAATCAGACTTATTCAATTTCAAATCAGCAAATGGCATATAAAATCAACATGCAATTTAGTTCTTTTGGGGTAACTATTTTCTAAATGCGCAATAGAATGCATTTTTCAAATGAATTCACAACATGCTATGCATGAAATTTAAAGTTACCGACTGTCCAGATTCTAATAAAGAGTCCGTGTAAATCCACACCTTCAAAATCAGGCTGGGGCGAAGCTCCGCTAGCGGGTCATGTTTATAATTATAGATCAAGATCCGTTAATATCAGTTTAACGGTGTTCTATAATCCGTTGAGTGGACCAACATTAAGCAGGTGCTGGTTCTTAACTGGTTAATCGATAAGTTGATTTCAAGTCCTTTACTTAATTACTTTAGTTACTTGCCCAAACGTTTTAATCATATCAATACTGTCATTTAGTTGCTTGTCCAGATCAACAGAATCGTAATTATTATCTAGTAATAATTATATCGAAATCAGAATCAGTCTCATAATACAGAATTACACATTTCAAGCAACAACTAACAGTAAATCTAAAATCAAGAAATAGCTAAACACAAAAATACAAGTTAAGTATAATTTGTGGGATCAGAATAGTTTGTATTATTTTATTTGCCAGAGTATCTGTTCGTTAAGCAGAGTTAATCTCATCATCTCCTTAAAATCCGACTATCGAAATTAGACTAATATTAATGGGTCTAAGTCTTCTAGTCTAATGTTTATCAAGCTCAACAGATTCGCAGTTAATTAGACTTTAATTAAATCCGAAAGTCTAATTATTCAAAATCCCAACAAAAAAATTCGAAAACCAATTAGTTTCGGCCCGCGCAAAAGCCCAACAGAATTAAATTTCGGCCTGTCACAATAAAGAGAGCTCAAAGGATTTAAATCCGGCCCAACTTCAATTAAAATTTTCTCGGCCCAACAGCTCAGCCCAAAATACAAAATCCAACGCAACACTTGATTGAACCCAGTCAGTCCATAACGGGTCCGACAAGGGTCTATTGGATCCATATCCGATCCGATTGGCTTTTAATCACATCCGATCCATTAACTCAACTGATATTTTCACTAAAGCCCAGAATTTAGTTCCAAGCCCCTAATTTTTACATAACAGCCTATAAACATTCATAAATCCATCGCATGTCACAGTTAAGTCCTTAAAACTTTACACAAAAGCCCTCAGAAATCACTTTTCCATTCAAATTCAATCCTAAGCCTGCGATAGTGTACCAGAAAGGTACCAAGCGCCTAGTAAATGTACCAGTGACTGGTACAAAGGCATAGCTAGCCTACTCTCAAATACATATGCATCCTAGACACAAAATATAACCCAAATAAGTTATACTTTTCTCAGAATGTAGTAATTATACTATATATGCATATTATGATCAATATACATGCACAATAATGCAACTAAGCTATATCTTTTCCTTTAAATAGTTTCATCTAGTCCTACTACACAATTTATGCATAAAAATGCATATCAGGTCTCAAATGCACAATACAACTTAAATCTTCAAGAAAAAAAATACCAAATTGCTTTTATCAAAATACAGAAATGCTAACTTTGTTACTCAAGTCCCAGTGTATACCTTTAAAATGCCTTAAATGCACAATTAACCACTGAAATCTATTAAAATATCATGACAATAACTAACTAGAACACATGCACATGCTATACAACTCACATAGCAGACACCTAAAACATGCTCAAACTTCACAAGATATCACTAGCATAGAATTCATCACATCATCATATGTGAGTCTGTCTTAAAAAGACAATGACTCCATTAACAGTTAGGTCACACACACATATACCTATCACACGTATATGAATATCCATTCTACAACTCTTGTTTACTTCCTACGATTTCAATCAATTTCCTCAGTATCCACATAGCACAATTTAACACAACATTAGCTAACCTTAAAGAGGATATATCAGAACAGTGAAAATATACCTTGCTCTCGAGGTGAAGTAAAGTGTTTCAAACCCTCAAGTAATACCAAAGTTAGAATCAAGGCCAATCCAATCAGGAATAAGAACAAGTCCATACACCTAATCACTCAAGAAGTCAAACAAAAATCAATGCAAATTTGACATGCTCAATATCACATTATGAAATTAAACCAAGAAATCGATAGAATTTACCTTCCAGGCACTCTTAATTCCCTCTCTCCTCTTTCGAGTTTCAAATCGAGAGCAAACACAAACAAAAATCCTAACTTAGTTTCCAATTAATAGAAATTACCACGAGACAGTGACAAAATAGAGAAAGCAGAGAGAGAGAACATATGCCATGGAAGGAGAGAGCCACGTCGCTTCGCATTAATACGTTTAACAGTCGCAAGTAGCACAAGGAGAAGAAGGGGCCTCCTCGTGACAGAGCTCAAGGTCGGAAATGAGGTGCCAACCCCTGAGTGGACGACTCAAAGGCAACCACAAGCTCACCCACTCACATCGCAACGCATAGGAGAGCACCACGCTCGTGTGGGCTCAAGGCACAGAGAAATTACGGAGGAACGAGAGCCAGATCAGAAAGAGAGACGAGGCAGAAGAAGAAGGAGACTCGTCTCCTCTCTCTCTCTCTCTCTCTCTCTTATTTTATTAAAATCCCCCTAATTCTCTATGACCAAATCATTGTGGCCTTCTGTGTCGCACAAGTCTAACAATTAGTTTTGTAAATTAGCTATTTCACTAATTAAATCAATTTGATCTATCCAGAAGTCAGATTGTCGTGGCAATTATACAGAAATTATTCTTAATTTTTATAGAACATTTCTATGTTCTCAGATTACTGATCCCAACAAATTTTACAGTTGATAAATTAATTTATTTAATTCTTGATCATATAATTTATGATTAATACTAATCATGATCATTCAAACAGAATCAGGACTTGATTTACCAACTAACGGTCACTAATCTTGCAGGACGATTTAGATTTATTATTGTCATTTAATGAAAAATGAAACACAGAGATCCACAATTCAGACCCTCAACCTGAATGATCTGGCAAAAATAAACTCTAGGAACAAATGATCAATTATCATCAATAACATAAACTAAATTAAGTCATTAAATATTGACTTCTAGAACATAACTCCAATAATCAGCCCCATATAAAATACTATACCTACTATTTCTCAAAGTATATATTAATTTCAATAATGAATTTTCAGGCATAATTTGTAATTGCCTGTACTTTGGAATTAAATTGAAGTTATAATCTCACCGTTTTTGTTTTTGCATTGCTTGGTCAAAATGAATAGAATGCATTACTAGATTCAAGATACATCAACTATATATACAACAATAATTATTTTTTAAACAAGCTATACCGACGTTTAGTGTTCCAAACAAAATATGGTGTACGTCTAAAAACGGTACAGTACGGCATGACATGGATGCGGTATGACTGTACGCACGAATATGATACGTCATGACATGAGAACTTAGACGTGTTGTGTCCTGAAGCACATCGCGTCCTACTTTGATGAGATAGACATGAACCACGAAATGTCTAGATATGACGCATCACGACATGAAACACGGCAGGTATCACATAAGACGTAGCACGGCATGACACTATAAAATAACAAATATTATTCATATCAAAATTAAAATAAATTAAATGTAAAACAAATTTATTTTCATAATTTTTGACATATTTTATCAAACATAATTTAAATTCCGTAAACAAATTAATATTTTATATTAAAAATTTAAACATAGTGAAAAAACAAAAGGGTGGGGCAGGATTTCAAATGAACGAATTTAATGGGTTTAGTAGAAGTACCGAAACATATCGGGTTGAGAAAGGGGGCTAACAAGGACTAGGTTAGACGGGTTTGTTTTTTCAGTCAAGAAGACCGTCCCTTTAAAAATTCGGCTCTTCCAGATCATTGACCCTTTTACTTCTAGAATAGTACCATCACTCAATTTTTTTAATATATTTTTATGCTATACTGTCTAGGTTGAACCAGGTCAGGTCTGGCCCTTCAAAATTAGATCCAACCACTTCAAAATCGAATCTTTATAGGTCCTTGCAAGCATTTGAAAGGGCCGGTTTATATTGGATTTCAAGATGGATTTGTTGACTATCACTAGATAAATATGATTGAATACGTCACGACACAACACGTTTAAGATAGACACGGCAGAGCACGGGATCATTAAGCATAACATATTTTTAGACGTGTCGTGTCCAGATGGCTGAAAATATTCTGACACCACAGTGGCATAGTCTAAGCAAATTTACAATTTTACTGGAGAGTAATTTTGACGGTTTAGGACATAAAGCCAATCAGCATTTTGCACATGGACGCACTGTGGCTATATAGACTAATTCAATGTAAGTCTTCGTTTGTATTTAGTTTAGCAGTGATAAAATTTGTGAGATTGTCCAAGCATTTTCTTTTGTTCAAGAACCAGCACGAGTCCATGTTTTGTGACTTATCTTTATTATAGTTTTTTTATCTGTATTATATTGCCAAATTATAATATAGTAATAATAATAATAATAACAATATAATGACGATGATGATAATAGTAATAATATAAATTCTGCAGCGGAAAAAAAAATTTGCACTGAAAAATAAATTATCTCTTAAAATTATAAACGACTATGATCAATTAGGATTCAAATCGAACTTTAGAAAACTGATCATTTATAGCACAACGTCTCTAAAGACGATGACGATAATTCTTTAATGAATATTTCGAAAAAAAAATTCCGCAGAATATCTATATTTTATATTTATTACATGGACAGACGAGAAAAAGAAAATCTGAATGGGATGCAAAATGCATCCAGGCAACAGAACAGATTGAAAAAAGCAGCACAAGGAACCATCATTTGTTATATTTTAGCTAGTCGATAGCTGAGATTGGTGCTTGGCGGTGGCCTTTTTCGTTCCTATTCATATATTTGGGGTTCGGACACTTGCCGAGTAAGTAAGGTGGAGTAAGTCATTTAATTCATTTTTACTCTTCCAAACATGATTTCACTCCAAATATTATTTCAATTTGATGGAGTAGTGTGGAGTAAATTACTCTATGGAGTAAAGTAACTCCATATGAATCAAGAGATAGTTATCATTATTAAATTATCCTTACTCCTTATTTACTCTACATTTTCTAACCAAATATGATATAAATTTAGAGTAGAGTGGATTAACTATTTACTCCTTAAACTACTCCTCGGTTTACTCCTCTATCAAACATGGCCTTAAAGATTAAGTTTATGGCTTTCAGGATTACAACCAACATTTTTCTATAATCAATTTTCAGTATAAATGATCAGTTTTCTAAATTTTTATAACATTTTTCTATAATCACTTATTTAGTATATATTTTTTTTATAACATATTTGTTTGATACTATAAATGATAATGTTCAGATTAAAATTTGAAAATTACTTTATATTCTCTATGATAGCATAAATTTATTAAGTCTATTTAATATTCAGTTAGCCATTCATTAAAAAACTGTAATAATTTAGTCGTTACATAATTTAAACTTTTTGACAGAGTTCTAAATGACTTCTATGTTAACCAATTTTCAGTTCGTGCAATAGTTTTCAAGCCACCAAATAAATATATTAATATACTGATGGAGGTGTAAATTTAACTGACCAAGAATAACGTGCTGAAATTCCAAGTATAAGATTTAAGCTATCTTTTACGAACAATAATGTAAACTCAAGCCATTACAGAAATTGACACATGATTTTAGCGCGGTTCGATGCTATTTGTATCTACATCCACGACACACTTACACCCTCACTTTTTCATTTTTTTTTCAATAAGTTTACTACAAGACAAGAAGTTAAAGAGGATAATTGGGGAAGAACAGACATCCTTTATAGAAATATAGGCATGCCTTATTATTTTGTTTCCACATCAACCATAATTAAAAAAAATAATATAATTATAAAATCTGATCAATCTGTCCCCATTTCCATGCCTTATTATTTGGACCGATCTATGCCACTTTCCAACACTCCCTCAAGTTGGTAGGTAGATATATATCTCGCATGCCCAACTTGCCAATTGTCCTGTAGAAAATGGTACCGGACGTCCCTTTTGTCAACATGTCTGCAAGTTGTTCTTCAGACCTTACATGTGGATTGCTAATGACTATCTCTTCTAGATTTTGTCGGATAAAGTGTCGATCCACCTCGATGTGCTTTGTTAGGTCATGTTGCACTGGATTTTGAGATATAGCAATAGTAGTCTTGTTACCGCAGAACAATTTTATCCTCTCTTTTCCATCGAAGCCTTTAGAAGTGTTCAAGAAGATGCTCTTGGTATTGAACCGTAGAACTCTAAATAAAATAAATATATATCTCTAAAATGTTCACAGGTCTTGGATATTAGCAGGAACACTAATATGCCATACAAGACTGTCGTGTTGATTAAAAGTACGTTGTAGTTCTGTAAACGTTGATAAGGGATTATCATTTAATAACACGAGTATATGAAAAGTTTCATATATTGAACAGACCTAATTGATAAAAATATTATATGGATTGTGTTTGTGTCATTAATATTTTATCATATCATTCTAAGATTGATATGATATATTTTTCACATAAGGAATATGCAACGTGATTATTATTTAAAGTCATTTGAAGCAAGTGGTGATAAAAGTAATAGTTCTTTATATATAACTTGTGTAGGAGGAAAAAATATATGTCAATGAGTAATTGCCACTCATTAATCGAGGAATGATATTATAAAGGGCCCCTTGGTAAAGTAAGATTATAAATGGATCCAATATAACTGAAGTGTTGTTATAATTATATAATCCTACTTATTGGAGACCAAAAAAAGATTATAATACGAGGATGACACAATCCTACTTTGTATAATAATCATAATATCATATGCCAAGGAATAGACACAAGTAATGTTAACAACATTACTAAAAGGATCGTGTTTCGTAAAAGGATTTGCTAAACATCTATATTATTTGGGTAGCTGTATTGTTTGCTAGAGTAACGCTTACAGTTTATGGAATAAAACATTTTATTCCATTGCCAACATAATATGGATCCTCAATATAGGTCACACCAACTGAATAGGAAACAAGAAATATATTTTCTATGTACAAGGTTTCATGTTGTATGAAATAAAGTACAAATAGAAAATTATATCACATGACGTAATTAACTAGCAAGGAATAAATTTATTGATATGTGCATATTATGACGATAATATAAGTTTCACATACTATAATAATATATGAATATTATTATGGAGTGCATAAATTTATTTAAAGACCAAGCTCAATTATTTTAACAAATGAATAGAGAAAGAAGGTCTTAAATTTGGATCAGAATTTGAGCCAACTTTAAACTGAAAATAGCATAGAAAATGATAACCAATTTAGGCAAATGATATTTGAAAATTGTAGCCTTGAAGTGTAGAATCCAATGGTTCAAGTTTCATGTCGTTTGGAGTTTCCTACAGAGAGTTATCAACGTTTTAGTGCTGCAACATCAGAAATTAAAGTGTTGTTTTAATTTTTGGTTAGTGGCTTTAAATGCTATACAAATTTGAGAGGTTTTATTCTGATGTTTTTATGCAAAAACATATCAGAAAATTGAGAACACATGTTAGTCTTCATATGTTGAAGCTTTGTTCTTTTCTTCTTCTAAATATTTGTTAAAATATTCTATCGATCAAGATACGGGTGACGGAGCTAGGTGTTGACGAGGAGTTCTCTAGCACGAATTCAACTATCGTTCTTGTTTCAGATTCAAGGTGAACCGAAGAGGAATAAAGCTTCATTAGAGACCATAGGTATGACTCAATAATCCTTCTTGTAGGAATATATGTGATTGTGATGCAAATGAAATAAAGGAAAGTTAGCGATAATAAGAACGATCCTAGATGTTATCGGTTAATAAATTTTTTTTAAAATTACCCGATTCGCATCATGAAATCCTTCACTTTCAACACTCTTTTCAACCACAATAATTCTTGTAGTCTCTTAGCAATTCCTTTAAACTTGGCCTCAGCACTTGATAGGGCCACTACCTTCTATTTTTTTTACTTCGTCAAGTTACCAAATTTTCACCCACAAAGGTAAAGTAACCATATGTAGATTTTCTGTCAGTCACATCTCTTGTCCAGTCAGAATCTGTATAACCATCGACTTGAAGATGTCCATTGCTTTTAAAGAAGATGCATATTCTAGGAGATCTCTTGAGATATCTAAGAATCCACATCACGGTTTCCATATGCTTCTCACTAGGAGCATGCATAAACTGACTCACCACAGACACAATGTAGGCAATATCTGGTCGTGTATGTGATTAAATAAGTCTACCTACCAATATCTAGTACTGTTCCTTATTTGTTGGTGCCTGATCAGGACATACTCCTAATTTATTGTTCTGTCTGGCCAGTGTACCAACAGGTTTGTAATCCAACGTCTGTGCCACTTTAATTTCAAAGAAATACTTCAAGCCACCCAGGTTCTTCATCCAAATTCCTTGGATAACTTCTTTTTCTATATCTTGGATCCCTTCAACATCATCACTTATTATTATCATGTCGTCACCATAAATTATCAAAATTACAATTTTTTTTAAAGAAGATCAAAGTATGTTGTGCATCACTCTAGGTGTAACCATATCCTTTCATGGCATTGCAAAATCTTCCAAACCAGTCTCTTGGTGATTGTTTCAGACCATAAAGTGTTTTCTTCAGTTCGCATACAAGTGGTTGTGTGCTTGAGTGACCATACTCTGGCGGGACGCCTATATAGATTTCTTCATCTATATCACCATGAAGAAAAATATTCTTTACATCAAACTGGTGCAGAGGCCAATCTTAGTTCGCTACAATTGATAACAACATTCTAACAGCGTTAAGCTTGGCTATAGGTGAAAAAATTTCTTGATAATCTACCCCATATGTCTAAGAGTATTCTTTCGTAATTAGCCTAACTTTGTATTTGTCAATTGCTCCAGTGGACCCAAATTTGATTGTGAATATCCATTTGAAACCTACCGTTTTCCTTTCTTTTGGCCTGCTTACCAATTTCCCAAGTATCATTCTTTTTAAGAGCGTCCATTTCTATCTTCATTGCATCCACCCACTTTGGATCACTCAAGGCTTCTTCTAGATTTTTTTGGAATATGAACTGAAGAAAATGACTTATCAAACTCTTTCTTAGAATCTAACATGTGGGTCATGGTTATAAAATTGACCATCGCATACCTGCCTCCACCACTTTCATCCAATCTATATCTCTTCGAAGGTCTACCTCTGTTAAATCTGTAAGACAACTGATAACCATGATTAGTAGTAACAGGTTCAGAGACACTTACCTCCAACTAAAGAGTCTAGTCATGTGGTGACGGAGAGGACTTTATTATTTCTTCATCACACGCTTCAATACTCTGATCATATGGACCTGAATTTGGATCAATCGGATCTGTTTCCATATCTGAAGAGCTAGAACTCAGAACGAGTGGGTCACCACTCGGACCTAGTGTTTTTGTGACTAGGTCCAAAGAGCCTCTACTCGAACCGAGTGAGTCGCCACTCGGACCAAGTGAACCATGTAGATCGTCACGTACGTTGTCATCGTGACTTAGTGTAGCACTACTCAAACCGATTGAATCCACATTCGGACCGAGTACATCTAACCATGATTCATTATGTAACAAAATCTTCCCCTGAGAATGAGTCTTGTCCTGTACAAAATACCCTTCATTTTCAATAAAGGTTACATCCATTGCGGTGTACAATTTCCTTGACACAAGGTTCATACACCTATATCTCTTTCGATGTTGACCATAGCCTAGAAAAACACACTTTTGTGCATAGGATTCTAACTTTAACCTTTGACGTTTTGGTACATAAACATAGGCTATACACCCAAATACCATCAAGGAATAATAAGGACCAAGGGGATTAAGGTGTATTTTGAGAGTACCTATAATGGTGTTTGAAAGTCAAGTACCACAGAATGCAATCTATTCATTAAGTAAAATGTAGATGTGACTACATTATCCCAATAAGAATGTGAAATATTATTTTCTAACATTATTGTCTGAGATATGCCATTTTGTTGTGGGGTTCCAATATAACTAGTTTCATGTATAATTCTATTGGTGTTAAAAAATTCTCAAGTGTGTTGTTGGTAAATTCTCGTCCATTATCACTTCTGAACACTTTAACATTCTTGTTAAATTGATTTTTGACCATCTTATTGAAGGACTTAATAGCTAAGTGCACCTCAGCTTTATGTTTCACTAAATTAATCTATGTTATTCTAGTACAATTATAAACAAGCAACACAAACTATTTTTTTTTCACGAAGGATTCAACCGGGGATGGCCCCCACACATCAGAGTGAATCAGGTCGAAAAGAGTGGTATTGTTATTATTGAATTTTTTAGCAAAATGATCTCGATGACTCTTAGATTTAATACATAACTCATGATCCAAAAGATTCATTCTCAAATTCAGAAAATAAACTTGAGTAAAGTTTCTTTAGGTACCCAAAGGAAAGATGCCCTAATCGTTTGTGCCACATCCAATTCGAAACCTTCTTACTTAAACTCGTGTCAGCATATAGGTGAGCTGTTTCAGTAGCCAAGTCTTTCTAATGATACAACCCTCCGCTTTTAGTACCACAACTAATAATCTCCTTCGTCATGAAATCCTGAAATAGACAAAATCTGAGATACATGAGTACAACACAATTAAACTCTTCACACAACTAACCCATAGACAATATTCTTGATGAAAGAGAATAAACTAATAAAGTATTTGAGAGGGTTAAAGATGGGAAGAGTTGAACATCTTCAGCCTCTGTGACTGGATAAATTTTTCCATTTGGATTGACAATCTCAGTCCTCCTTGGTTGAGATTCTCTTATCAATTTGTCCTTGTTGTAAATCATATGATCAGTTGCCCCTTAATCTATAATCCAAGAGTTGCTTAGGTTTTGGATAAGGACCATGGCATCTGGAGTTTGAGTAGTTGGTGCTAAGGGGTTTAGGATCATTCTCGGTAGGATTCATGATTGAAGGTAAAGTTTAATTGTGCTAATTTCTTGCACAGGGAAAGAGGTCGACTCTGCTGTACTTTGCACAGGAAAAAGATCAGTTTAATACTTAATCGCCGCTCTTATATCATGTAAACTCAAGCAATCATAGAAATTGACACACGATTTTAACGTGGTTCGATACAATTTCTACTTACGTCCACGACACACGCATACCCCCTCACTTTTCCAATAAGTTTAGACAATAGAAGACGATAATCAAGAAAGAAGAAGAGAGACGGTCTTTATAGAAATATAAGCATGCCTTATTATTTTGTTTCCATATCTATCATAATTTAAAAAATTATATAATTATAAAATCTGATCAAATCGTCCTCCAATTCCATGCCTTATTATTCCAACCGATCTGTGGCATTTTCCAACAAATAATAAAAAAAAAATTATTGCAATGCTATACGCCTGTCACGTGATTAATCCATTTTTTGCAATTGCAGCCGATGCCTTATGCAAACTTGATGTTGATACTATTGTACATCAATATTTAGTTAGTGCAAACTGTGATTTATAAATGCATAATTCGGGAAAAAATTTGAGAATCATCGAAATGCCTTGAAATTAACTACTATACTGCAAAGCATTATTAATGTAATTGTGTTGCACCAACAATAATTAAGTAATCCAGTGGCTAATTTTACTCACTATAATTTTGAAAAGCCTTGCGTAGAACGAAACTGATGAGATATGTTAAAAGCAACTGTGACTATAATTCATGATTCGCTGACACCAGATCTCTGAAAAGAGCAAATAAAAAATCAATTGACCTTCTGGCTTTTCGAATTAAAGAGAGGCAGGAGCATATCCTCGCTCAGAAACAATTTCAGTACCAATCATATCTTGAAATATTTGCCGCATTATTTCAAATACCTAATTAGTTTCCTATCCACGCATCTAGATCCCAATTTTTTTTTTCCCCTTCAATTTGCCTGTTACGCTCCTCCCATGCCAACTCCAACTAAGCACCTAAGGTTGTCGGTGTTTGTTGATAGTATAAAACACTTTTTCGAGCCATGCATAACATGTTTGCACCACCACCATGTCTCATTTTATAGTAAGCAGCCTCACATGTCTCCCTTATGTCCAACTTCTCATATAAATTAATTATTATTTTGAAAATAATTTAGACTAGCATTTTTACGTAAGTTTCGAAGCCACCCCCCTCCACCGAGTCAACATGAGCTCATAAATTGGATTTTCCAATTAACTTACTACGCTAAAAAATGAATAATTAATTTTGTTTAATTAAATTCTCTCTTATTATTATTATTATTCTTTTTTTTTATGACAGATAGAGCAACTAAATTTCAAACAAGATACATGAAATTAGACAGACGAAAGTTATCTAATGCTAAAAGAAATTAATCCTACAATCATATATTTTAGAACTGCATTTACTATACCTTAATTAAAAAATTGCGAAGAAAAGTTATAACAAATTATGGGTGGATCTAACTTTGTTTATTTACTGTTGTGCATAGCTGGAAGGAAAAGATTTATTTTTTCCATTGGTTCAAGTTGATTGAATTAAATTGGTATTTCCTAGAAAAAAGCATTGTAGATATCAAAGCTCGCCAGTTGTTAAATCTAATTAGAAAGTATACAGTGACTCTTAACAATCATAGAGTCACATGACTCCTACATGTCCAAAGTCTCTATAGCTACAATAAGGCAACATATGGAAAACACATATTTTTTATCGTGAAGACAATTATTGTCTAGTTATCTTTTGACGCTTTGTGCATTTTATATTTTGCCTTTAAACAAAGGAAGGGAGATATATAATTTCTTGACATGCAAACCACTACTTAAATATATCCTACGTTTACTTTGTAAATGCCGACCGCTACCTACACCTCACTAGCATATTTTGTGCTGATCAGAAGTAGCACAGCTAGCGTACCAAAATTTGCGCAATACTTATATAGATATTGTAAACACAGACGTACTTTTGGATGGTGTTGCCGTGTTGGTCGAGTAGTAGTAGTACTAATGGGCTCGTTTGGATGGAGCTAGAAATAACTTATTTCTAGACATAAAACTCTTAATAATAATAATAATAATAATGTTTAATCTTATTTGAACCTAGTCAATCACAAAAGTTCATAATTTTACATAAATAATGAGTTTTCAACCTATATAAAATAATTTGTCACTAATTTGTCATAATAAGGCATTGTCAGGACTAATTTTTTCAGTATTTTTGAACCCTCATAAATCACAACCATTCATAATTTGGGGAAAAAAATGTCTGTATTTTATATAAAAATAGTTCCCCGCTGCAGAGTTTGCGTATTGCGTATTTTATATAATAATTATTATTATTGTATAATACATATTTTTAAAAGCATTATGTGACGCGTAGGTTATACTTTCAAATTTTTTTGTTCTTTGTGTGTGGGTTCTTTCTTTTTTTTTTTTTTTTTGGTTTACAGATCGTAGGAAGGTTTCATTAATGATGAGAGATATATATAAAGGCATGCATGCATGACAGAGATGAAGATTCCAATCAAATTAAAACAGCAATGCACATGCATGATCACCAGCAGGAAGGTTCCTATCCCATTAGACACAAACCAACAAGCTAATTCTAAAATATTTATCTAATCATAGAGTCTTTATCTAGGCATAATTTAATAAGGCGTTAAGTAAACTTTGTTACTGTCTGCTCTGATAATAGACATTCTTCCCCCACTCATCTTTAAGGTATCAGCTTAGGGATCAGTAAAGTATTATAACCTTAAATGAAAAATAATCCAACAAATTAAGCTGCATGTTTTCATTGATCTCGCCAGAGTTTATAATTAGGCCATTTGTTACACGCGTCAGTGTTCGGTTGGTGGATCTTTATCGGCTGTCACGTGAGGAGAAAAAATTAAAGCTCTCTCCTACCGCCCGGATCACGTGGCCAACTCACGCCGGGCGCTCTGTGGGCCCAGCGAATGGGACGGACAACCTGTGAACCGGGTTTATTTAAGTACGAAAAGTGCGGCTTTAATGGCTCCACATCTGAGTGGAAGCAATCCATGCCACCCCTACAAAATTTAAGTTCTGTACCTGTTTTGAGATTTGAGTTTGTATCACTCTTTGACTCTTTGTTTATTTGTTTACATAAATTTTCTTGTACATTTTAAATAGATTTCGTCGATCCATAATGCTAAATTAATACAGTTTAATTGTAAATTTTGAAAGGTTATATATGCCAAATATGTAAAATCAAATTAGGAATTCCCGTTGAGAGCATATGTTTTGTATTAAAATCTCTCTAAATAATATCAAATGAAGAATCCAAAATCTTGCAATATTTATAGTTAAAATTTTGTTTATGTCATACTAAATTTTTTTTGGTAGTTTAAATTGAAATTTGCAAAATCTAATGCAAAGGAATCATTTTATACAAAAAGTTATCATTTTTTTTCTGACTATATTTTTTCTAGCATATTGTAGATAATTAAATTTGGCATTAGCCCAAAAATCTCGCATCGATTCCTCTGCTTACCATTATTTTGGTTTCCTTATACTGCTTGAGTATAAAATCGTAGCTGAAATTTTCTGAATTTTATTAGAAACTTAGCATTATAGATGTAAGAATTAAAAAGCTACAGTACAATGTTAATATTTTACGAGATAAAAATTATTCAAATTATTTTTCTCTATGTCTTAATATTTGAGTAAAAGTACCACTCAGACAAAATTTTATGTAGGATACAATACTTTACTATATTAAAGTACTTCACTGATTTTTTTTTCAATGTCAGATTAAAATAATTGAAAATTTAAATATTTGAATGCAAAATGAGCTCTTTATTGAAAAATCCAAAATGATAGTTAAATAAATTCTAAATATACTAAATATTTGAACCCTATAAGATTTCAACGTGGAGCATAAATCCAGTGCTTTGAATAACTTTCAAGCATAAAAAAATGTGACTAGAAAATATATATATTTAAAAAAAAATAAGACTATTTATATTTTAACTGAAATACAAATGCCATCTATGTACAATTGTTTGTGTTAATCTAAAACAGTGGTGTTGGTACTAAAATGTGGTCCAGGTGCATACATTCATAGAAAGACAAAGAAAGTAAAGCAACGTCACTGTCGTGAGGTGAGGTGAGGAGGCACGTGAGCGGAGGAGCAGTTGGCTCTCACGTGCATAGATCCTTCTGCTGTCTCCGACGTGACACGTGTCTGCGCGTGTTCCTTCGACGTGGGCCATACCTGGCCGCTAGGTCTTTTGTCACGTCCCGCAACCTATTCAACTGTAACGGCCCTGTTTACTAAACTGACGTCGTTAAGTCAAATTAACGGAGGATATCTAAAGTTTGTTTTTTCGTGGTCCAGGCTGGACCAAAAATCCAAAATATATATAAACATCTGTCTGTTTATTTTAATCTTCATTAATGGCAAAATTAGCAGTTCCCAGCCACAAATTTTGTTTGAGTGCTTCGCCGCCTCCTTTGTCAAGTCCTTATTTTTACTTTTTTTTTTTTAGTTCTAGTCAAGTATTAAAGTGGTAAACATAGACAGGTGTGGATCTAGGGGTGGCGGGCATAAGCCTGGCCTAAGCCGAGAAAAAAAAATATCAGTGTAAAATGTTAAAAACATCGTGCTAATTTTGATATTTTATATACCCGGCCTACTTTAATATTAAAATCCAAGTAACAAAAGGACAATTGAAGTCGGATGTCGACAATTCGGCTTATCTTATCTTACAATCTTGGTTCCGCCCCTGAACATAGGAGTCTTCTTTTTGTCATATGGCCACTGGTAAATGCCATTTTAGAAGGGCGAAGTCAGGTACAAAATCAAACTGGAATTAATTCATAATAATTGTTTACAGTAATTTCTCTTTTTTTATTTTATTTTGATTGTAATTTCTTTTTTTCCTTTTAATAAATTTTGTTGGTTGGCTCTCGCCAACTAACCTTAAAAAAAAAACGTTTACAGTAATTTTAATGAGGCAGGAATCATTTATTTTGACAAGCGTAAAATATAAGATATAGATTTAAAATACAGCATTGTAAACAAGGTCTATATGATAAGTGCACAATTTTTATAAATACAAAGACGTATAATATGTATTTTACCATAGATGAATTAATTTGAATTTTAAACAATCTATCTTAAAAAATAATGGTCTTCGGTGCAACATTAGACAATAAGGCAATACACGCATTGTTTGAAATTAATTGTTTACACTCTTACATGTCGAAGAAAACAATATGCTAAGAAAAACATTTTACTTTTTTTTTTTAAACAACTAAGAAAATTTCTTTCTATCTTTCTATTTTATTTTAGTTTCCCTTAAAACTCTTTGTTAAGATAATCATCATTAAGTGAATTTTCTATATTATTATTATTTTATATTTCTGATGTTGTTGTTCGATCATCATCATTCTTTTTTTTTTTTTTTTTGAATTTAAAGCCCTTGGGCATCATCATTCTTTTCATAAATAGTTGTTCGATCAAGTTGTGATTTGATGCAGTACTCTTGCAATGTCACAAATAAAACGTTCCTTCTTGTAGTGAGTAATTTTCATGGCTTAATACTGCATATGCGGTTGCGTGCACAGGTGTTTATAGCCGTGTAATCCGCAGCGAATTGTACGCAGAAATACTTCTCCACGCGGTGGTCCCCCGAAATGAAAAAAATCTGCAATTAAACATTTTGCGCGTCATTTTCTGCATCCCTTCCTATGATCTTTCACTCCTTTGATCGTGCTTATTTCCCTGTTACTTCCAATGTAACACGTTATATGCTCATTTACGACTCGTTTTAGTTTCTATAAGATAGGTTCAGCCTCAGAATATCTTTATTGGGTCTTCCCCTCTACCGTCCTCTAGTTTTATGCATCTCCAACTTATACCACTTGTATGCACTCTGAATTTTACAGCTTCATGATATTGATCGGACGGGTGGTTGTTATAGTTCGAAATAAAGAGGCGATATTGATAGGATCTATTGCTGTAGCTACAGTCTTGATAACATCAGAGGTGGATTTAATCACATGAATGGGAGACAATATTTATTTTCTAAATCTATAATTTATGATCGCATAGTGCTTTTAATGCAATATATGAATTTCTTGTAAGAAAACTCATATTTGACTTCCATATAATTTTAAAAATTATTTATTATTGACCGTATAGTTATAGTTTAAAACTTTGATATGATAATTATATTTACAGTTTTATTTGATAAAGCATGTATGAAGCGCTCCTGTATAAAAATATATATACATTCAATCAAACTCTCCACATCTATAATATTTAAGGCTTCAGAAGGAAAACATATTTCTTTCAGAACTTTTGCTATAGAAAAAATAAAAAACTACGAGAAAATTCTTCAAAAGATTTTTTCTGTTTCGTTTAACAATCTTTAGGTGTTTTTTGCAATCATATTACAGTTTTATAATATGCTATTAAAGAACCTTTAAAATCCTCAACATTTATATAAAAACAAGTAGAAATTTAATAAACTCATTTATGTCAAAACCAAAAAAAAAAAATGTAACAATATTTTGTTGAGTTTAGATAAATACTGATTATAAAAAGAAATGGAGCCGTAAAGCACGATATCACTTCAAAGGATTTTCAATATCAAAACTCGAACTCTTATAATAAACTGCAACATAAAAAAAAATGGTGAAATTAAATGTGCTCAGAGACAGAGTTAAAGCTCAAACAAAAAGCGCCAAAAAAGAGAAACAAAGGCACGTGCAAGGAAGGCGCTGCTAGCGCAAGCTTGTGAGTAGTCACGTGGGGGAAGAGACGGAGCGCATGTGGTTCGTTCGGTCTTGACCTGTCCCATCACGCCGCGTGCGGGTGGTGGCCCACTGTCAGATAACCAGAACCCCTCACGTGACCCGATCTCTTTTCCTTTCCTTTCCTTTCCTTTCATCGGTTCCGATACGAAGGGCTCCGCTTGGATTGGCCCCTACACGACTACACCCTCTCAAAGGCATGTTTTATCAAGGGGCCCACTGCCCACAGACAGTTCTCTGACTCAGATTTTTGTTCTGTTCATCTTTATCCTGTTTTTGAGGTCTCTAGCAAATTTCACAAGCGTAAAATATTTTTGGGCCTCAGAGATAATTTATTAATTTCTTATAAGTGGTCCCTCTTTTGTATAATTTTTTAAAAATGCACTTGAAATAAATTTAGACCTGGCTCCACCATTTTTGCAACGGGCTTTTGTGTGTAATTTTGGGCCTAATGAAAAGAAATTTGGAGATGAAACTGGAATTATGAACTAGGCCTTTAACACTGAAGAAGATCCATGATGTAATATGACATCTTGAAAGAAAAAATGCCAAAAATTTGAAACATGAAAAAGGCAAAAAAAAAAAAAAAAAAAAGGAAGACCACCACGCGACACGTGTGCGAACAAACAATACCACGTTTCACATTCCCATCCTCTGTGGCTTCCACCTGTCAACTAAACCGTCAGCAAGCAAATAGAAACCCCTCTCTCTCTCTCTCCAACTCAGATGACTGATACTGATGTCTTCTTCTCAGACACAGAGCCATCATGGGTCCATGTTGGAGCCATGTAAGCTCACTCTTTTGCTCTCTCTTTTCGTTTCAACCCTCCCTTCCCTGTTTCTCTCTCTTATTATCTTCTCCATCGTCGCTTTCTTCCTGTTTCTACCCATAGTTTGCACACTATGCACCATCTATCTTCTTACATGCATCCTCTCTCGTTTGCCTATTTCACTTGATGAAATGTGTGCACCTAAAGTTGATCCAATTGAAGACCAGAAACAAGAGTGCATTGAATTGGATAGTTCTGAGATACCCCGGTTAGATGAGTTGTCATCGACGACCTCTTCGACTGAAGAACAAGAGAAGCTTATGAAGGAATTAGCTGAGATGGACCACGATGAGTTTTCTCGGCTTCTAGAGCGATTTGGTTCGGTTCAAAGTGATGGGTTTATGAGTGTAAGTTTTTTGTTTGTTGTTAATTTACCATTTAATAGTGTATAATTTGAAGGTAAAATTCATGTATTGACAATGAAATTAACTATGTATTGACTAGTATCATAGAAAATTTCTAGATTTATTAGTATTGACATGTTGCATAAGTAATTTAACTCAAGAGTGTTTAATATGATATATATAATATAAATCATAGTATTTGAAGAATACTGATCAAATTGATTCTAGTTTTTGTCATTCATTTAGAATGAAATTCTCAACCATCTGTACTTAATGGCATCATATGAAACATTAAATTATACTTATCTTATTAACATTTTCATGTGTTAGCATTGTCTTATATTAACACCACAAATTTGAATTCTTGTTTTCTAGCTTTGTACATTTTTTTTAGAAAAAAAATCGTCAAATTTACTACATAGAGGCACACTTGTCTGATTTGAATCTATTTAGATATCATGTTAAGCAGAAAGCAAATTTAAAGAGACAATTCCGATTTTAACTTCCGTCCATCGAGGACTAATGTCAACTTGTCACATTAGCCCAAGAAAAATGGCCGTTAGAGGGGTAATCTGATGCTGCTTGTGAGAATGATGACATGTTGATTTTGTGCAACTTATTACAATATCATAATAAAATTGTTGTTGTTGGGGGGGGGGGGGGTTTCCATAATAAATGTAGTTTCAAATACAAATAAATTTCTTCCTTTTACCACTAATTATTTTCTTGCAGTTTTACGAAGTTCTATCATTTTGGAGAAGCATGGAGAGAACCTGTCGGCAAAAAGTGGCATCAGGACTAACCAATACTTAGGTCTTTTATCGTAGATATTGTTTGTGAATTGTGAGAGGTGTGCTATAATGTACTATAACATAGTTATTACTCAAGGAGTCTAGGCAGCGAAACTCCTCTTCTTCTTCTTCTTCTTCTTGTTTTTATGTATTTGTTTTTTTCCCTTCTTTCGTCTTATATAGTGTGTTATGTTATTTTATTTTATTTATTTTTTGTGTGTGTGAGACTAAGTGCAATGTATAAATTAGATTTATTTTGCTTCGCTGCTGCATCTGCCTCTAAATTTGTTCTTCTTGTTGGTTCCAAGTTGCTTACACTGTACCGGAAAGTTTGTGCTTGTACCGCCAGGTGTCTCCATCCTATTTGGGTTGCCTATTTGGAATGAGGCCGAAACTAGTTTTATACCCCTTGAAATAGCCCATTTTTCTCAGCCTACTTCATAAGCTACGCCAAGCTTAAATCCATAAGAACATAGTCCGCTCAAAGTTGGGTTAATGGGTTTCAAGTTCGAATACAGACGTTTTTTTCCGAAAAAATTAAAACTAAGTTTACTTTCACACGAATTTCGAAAATAAAAAAAAAATTTAAAATTTAAAACTAATATTTTAGGATCGGATTCCTGAAATCCGATCATAGAAATCGCTTGGATCGGATTCCTAGAATCCGATCCACCATGTTTCGTTTCCAACCGCAAAAGCCGAAAGATATGGCACTTTGTTACATTTTTTAATTTATAATTTTGCTTTTTAGCCCTCAATTTTTTTGTTATTACAAAATATATAATTAGTGATTAGAAATTAAAAATAATTTAAACATCTATTATAAAATATATAAGTACACAATTAAATTATGCATGTTAAATACACAATATTGTATATGTGTATAATACTTATTTATACATATATATTATGTATCATATATTTTATATATCAAATACATATTATTGTATATAATTAAATTATGCATGTTGAATAGTTATACATATTATTGTATATAATTAAAATATATGATGCATAATATATATGTATAAAGCTATTCAACATGCATAATTTAAATCATATATTTATACATATTATTGTATATAATTAAAATATATGATACATAATATATTTATATATATATATATTTATTTATACATTAAAAATCTTTTATATATTTATATTTACATTTAATGTATAACAAAAAAATTTTATTTGACTATATTGTAAAAATAACAGTTTTAGGGTCATCGGCGAATAAAATTTTTAATGTAGTCCATACAAATTTTTAATGCAGTTTTAGGATCATATATTTTAATTATATACAATAATATATATAAATATATGATTTAAATTATGCGTGTTGAATAGCTTTATACATATATATTATGCATCATATATTTTAATTATATACAATAATATGTATAACTATTCAACATGCATAATTTAATTATATACAATAATATGTATTTGATATATAAAATATATGATACATAATATATATGTATAAATAAGTATTATACACATATACAATATTATGTATTTAACATGCATAATTTAATTATGTACTTATATTTTTATAATAGATGTTTAAATTATGTTTAATTTCTAATCACTAATTATATATTTTGTAATAACAAAAAAATTGAGGGCTAAAAAGCAAAATTGCAAATTAAAAAATGTAACAGAGTGCCATATCCTTTTGGCTTTTGCTATTGGAAACGAAACATGGTGGATCGGATTCCACGAATCTTATCCAAGCGATTTCTATGATTGGATTCTAGGAACCGATCCTGCAACATTAGTTTTAAAATTTAAATTTTTTTCATTTATTTTTGAAATTCGTGTGAACAGTAAACTTAATTTTAATTTTTCTGCGTTTTTTTATAAGAGAGTTGCCTATTTGTAATTTGTAAATGGATATATGAAACGGGTAAAAACTGAAAGGCTAAAAGAAATTTCTGTCTTCGATTTTCTGCATCCCATTATAGTTGTAATAAAGAACACATAAAACATATTGGCCATGTTTGGTAGAGGAGTAAACCGTAGAGTAGCTTAAGGAGGAGTAAATTATTAATTCACTCTACTCTTTCAATTTTATATCATGTGTTGGTATGAAATGATGGAGTAAATATGGAGTAAGACTAACTAAATAATGATAATTATTTCTTGATTCATGTGGAGTAACTTTACTCTATCTAAAATGGTATGGTAGAGTAATTTACTCCTCTCACTTCACACTATTCCACCAAATTTAAATCATGTTTGGAAAAATAAAAGTAGATTAAATGAGTTACTCCACATTTAAGCCGTCCACTACATGTCACAAGACTCGCTGTGCAAACATCATCTCCGGTCATGAGGGTGAATTTAAACAAATACTTGGGATTATAACGATTTTCGGATGGATTAGTAAAATAAATCCGTGTTTCTGATTTTTTTTTTTAAATTAACGTTTAATTTTCACCCATCCAAACACACCAAGATTGCTCAGCTATAGTTGGGCCAGGCCTGGTTTTCTACTGTCACTATTTGTCTGATATGTTACAAATATTTGATCCAAAATTTTTTTATTAGCTTTCTTCAGCTACAACTTTTTAAAATATCCGTAGATTTTTGTCACTAATCTTGTCTTTTCCAGAAGTTACCCATATATACGTCATTGAACAATCTGAATCCTTTGATCATTAACCACAGAATTCCACAGACCCTCCTTCCTCTCTCCTCTCTTGGGTTGAATACATACGTAATCCAAAGATGCAAAGGCATCCCTTAGGATGAGTAACACTAGAAAAGGAAGTGGATATTTTGAGGACGAAATATATTTAGATGTCCATCAGCCCAATTAAGACATTATTCTCGTTCAATTGTCTGATGCAAACTATGATTATATCTCAAAAACCAGCTTTTGGTCTAATGACAAAGAACAATGCACCTTGAGTGAAAGGTCGCAGGTTCGAAACCTGGCTGGAAGGTCTTCCATAGACATTAATTTAATTTAAAAATAAGTTGGATGGCTTAGACCCCCAATTTATTTTAAAAAAAAAACTATGATTAAATCTCCATTAACTAAATCACTAACGACCGAGAAATATATTTTTGTTGAAACTAAAAAATAATTTTCTTCAATTGCCGGTGTTGAAAAAAAATTATTTTATTATTTTTTTAGTTTGACCTCAGAATTTCGAAACTTAATTTCAAAATAATATTTTATTTAAATTTCATTTTCAATACTTTTTAAAAGTAAGAAAATATAATAGTTAGAGAAAAAGGGTAAATAATATAATTTATAATATCTGTTCTTTGCCTGATATAAAATTTTCAAATGTCGTTTGCGTAATGGAAAATAAAATAAAAAATATTGTACAAATATATATAGAGTTTTGCTATGGTGAGTTGCAACTCACCAAAAGGTCGGTGAGTTGCGATCAAAACTCATAATCTAGTTTAAAACGACTGATCCAAACCGTCCAATATGATCTCTCTATTGAAATCTCCATACAAACCAAATTTTATATTTTTTTTAAATTTTTAAGTATTTTTTTCGGATTTTTAAAAACTACTGTTTTTGAACGGTTCAGAACTAATTAGATTAACGATTTTTTGAAATTTCAAAAAAAACTTAAAAATTTTGAAAAAATGTAAAATTTGGTCTGCATGGAGATTTCAATAGGAAGATCATATTAGACGGTTTGGATCGGTTCTTTTTGAATTAGATATAGGAATTTTGATCGCAACTCACCATAGCAAAACTCTCTCTCTCTCTCTCTCTCTATATATATATTTGGTTGAAACGATATATGTAATGTGAATGAAAGCGGACAAAAATGTTGGTTATGATGATTGTCACAAAATACTTCTCAAATTAAATTTTTCATAAACTGATTCTCACAACTGTTAAACGAAACAATAAAAAAAGAATGGAAGAGATTAATAAGTTTGGAGGTAAATGAGCGATATCAAGAACAAGAAATTGATTGTTTGAAGTGACGCTCATTCACCGAAAGTCTAAAACGACGGAAGGAATTAAAAAAATAAATATTAAATAAGATAAGGAAAAAACAAACATGGTGCGACATGAAAACAGTCTATGATGTCAATATTATGTCCTCTCAGACTGTATAACATCATACAATAATTACATCTACTAAACTTACAACAGTGTTGCTACACCGTGCAAGCCACAGAAGAACAGTATTGAGTACAAGAAGCCAAAAGTGGGACCCATGGAGTAGTGGGTAGGCAATACTGAGCAACTTATAAAAATAAATTTATTACATATATTTATTTTTAAATTTATTATAGTACTGGGCCACCATGTGCAACTCACGCGAGTCAGGTGCCGACTGTTGAGGCTTATTATTATTTTCTCTCGATTTAATTACACGCCTGCTCCTCCTTATCACTATGACCACGTGGCCCCACATCTGCGGCTCAAAGCTCAACAAACCAACGGCCTTGATCCTACTAAAGCCTGTGGTCCCCGAGTTTGGAAGTAGATTTTATTAAAAGGTTAAATTAACAAACTGCCTAACGTAAATGTCCTAAACGAGAGGGGCACTTAAAAAGTTCATAAAATTTTGCATAGATATCCCAAAAATTTTATAAATTTCTAACTACAAGACCTTTAATTAAAAGTTCCACAAATTATCTAACAGGGACATCATAGGGTAAGATGTTTTTTTTTATATACGGAACCCCGCATGACAAACGAAAATTGACACAATATACAACTAATACAAGTTATGTTCGAGTCGAGTTGAGGTTTGAAATCAGCTCAACTTGTAATTAGAGTTGGTTCAAATCGAAATACCATTACACTTTCAATTTTTTTGAGCCAGTTCGAACTTCAACTCTAACTGGTTCGTTAGTGACGTACTAGCTTGAAATAAAACTGTATATAATTTAATAAATTAATTAATCTATATATAGGGTGTGTTTGGATTGCTTAAGCATAAAATTAGGATTAGTTATTCAGAGTTAAAAATTTTAATCCTAAATGATTAAGAATAAAACTTTTGAGATCTAAAATGCTATATTTAAGTGGTGCAACATTCAGAATAATTTTTTTCCTAATGTGTTTGGATTAAGAAATTGTTGGGATCATTTTTTAATCCGAATTAAAAGGATGATTCAAATACCTTAGGAATAAAAATTATTTTGAATATTGAACCACTTATAAATAACACTCTAGATCTCCAAAAAACTTACTCTTGATCATTTAGGAATAATATTTTTTACTTCAAATAACTAATCCCAATTTTATTCTTAGTCGATCCAAAGCCCCCTATATAATATTAAGTTATTAAAATCGATTGATATATAAAATATTATAGATGAGAAAATTGTTGTTTTTTTTTTCCTGTTAATTTGAAGCAAAATGTCTTCGAACTCAACCTGATTTATGTTGAAATTGGATGAAACAAAAAAATAATAATAATAAATTTTTATATAGTCTTTTTGTAGTCTTATTATGAGTTTTTACAACAACAAAAAAAATTGAATTGAGCTCAATTCAAACTCCACTCGTGGGTTAACCGAGCTGATTTCAAATTCTACTAACTCGAGTTACAATCGAGCTTTTATAGACTAAGTTCGAGTGAGTCACGAGCTATAAGTCACTTTTGATAAAAAAAAAATTAAAAATAAAATTCATTAGATTTGAGCTCTCTGAATAATATCCTTCGAAATTATGAATATTCTAGAAGATTATCCTCTTTAGATACGCTTATGCTGCGTTAGAATGAAAAGAAAATTATTATATATTTTTAATTATACAGATTATTTAGACCGATGTCATTTTCATGCGATACAGATAATCAATAATAAGCTAGCAGTAGACCCATGGTTAACGTTTTACAAATCTGTAGAATTGTACTTGAAATAATTAAATGTTTACTGAACATTGCATTAAAATAAGTTTATGCATGTTGTGGTCACTTCCGTGATCACTCAAAAGTTTATTCTTACAACGGGCCCCTTAATACGTGCAACTTGACAGTGGATCCATTATTTTATGCCTGTAAATGTATCCAATTTTTAATTAATCGATTATATCGAGTTTAGTCTCATTTATTTATTCAGTACCATTCATGTGTTATTTAATTTTTTTTCCCAATCCAGTCAAGTAACCAATCAAAACTAAACAAAGCCTTTTACAGCAGCCACTTGACACTTGTGTATTGAACTCTGACCTTCCTCCCAATCTCCCATTGCATGTGCGTCTCAATCAACTTCTGACATGCACAGTTTATAGTTCAAATTAGGCACTCAATTCTATATTTATTAATGAATTTGTTCCTGTGGGCTACAAATAATTTAAATTAGCAGATTATTCCGGTACTATGGGTAAAGCGAATATTTTCGAGTTCCAAAGAGATCATATTGGCTGGGGATCTGAGAGAATTGATATTGTTTCTTTTTGCATGTTGTAGTATGTTTATTTTACGATGAAATTGGCATTGGAGATAATTTGTTAGCCTCCAATGGCAAAAGAAAGAAAAAAAAAAAGGCATAAAGAAGACAAACACTTTCTCATCTCGGCACCGGTAATCCGGTACTCTTCGGATGCGTAATGTGTTTAGATGGATGAAGTGTGGTCGTTAATTTGAATTAGCGACTATTTCAGAATTCGAATTTGTCACCAACACAAAAATATAATTTTGTTTTTTTTTTGAGGAATAGCAATCAAAAGGTTTGATTGCCAACAAAGTTGTTTTGTTAATTATTAGTTTCAAAATTAAAATAGCATTCATCCAAAAGTTCACACTCGTATCTTTTTTTTTTTTTAAATTGTCGGCTGGCACATTGGTCATGAAAAGGAATAATGAAGGAAAAAACTTCTTAAGAAAGTCATTTCTGTATTGCTTTAGCCTAGAATAATAAATTTGTAAGCTATTTTCATATCTCAATTTTGTGGGTTGATAGAGCCTACAATTTATAGGCCCGGTCCAATAAACAAGGAAGAGTGAATGCATCCTCCTTACTCTAGGGCATAGGTGACACGGAGAAACAGTTATGATACAACCTCTAACAATGTGGTTACGTACGGAGAGAGTGTGCCAGAGGGACCTACTCGGTAAGACGCAACAGAAAGTATGGATCTATCTCGCCAATGCACCTCCCCAAGTGAAGGAGTTGTAGTTTTGTAACTCTACAGAGGAGAATGCCTCGCTACTCACCTTGCTTGCACACCTTGCACTAGCAGAGGCGGGCCCATAACTGATGAGGACCAAAAGAAACATTTGTTACTAGCTTTTGGCACAGATGACGTCATAGGAGACGGTCGTTACCGGCCTCTAACACGATGACATCAGTCAAAGACTCCCCTAAACGCCTAGGGGGCGTCATTTTTTTAATTAGAGTTTCTCATTTCTTAGCTTACAAAATTCATGTAAAACTCATGTAACCCAATCCATGAATGAAAAAAAATTGATTTCTCACTATTTTCAAACCTATCTTATAAATCCCAATCACTCTCCCACATAGGATTATATCATGGGCAATTAATTCGGCACTGAACAAATATTTTAAACGGAACTTTAAATCCTGATAATTTATCTCTATTCATAATTTTAAACAAGTAATCTAAAGATTTAAGTCAAGCAATGTTACTTTAAAAACAATAATTGTCGCGATCTATTTATGATATCCAATGTATATTAGTCCCATTTCCTCGATGTAAGGGCCTATTTTATTAGCATCGATCTGCATGAATTATCACCAATTTTTCCGAGATTATTATAATCAACAATTTGTACCTCTAAAATTTTAATACAAACCAAGAATTTTTTTTTTAATAAGAACCAAACAATTAACCGTTTATAAAACGCGTCTTTCTCTCTCCAATTTAGCATGTTTTATAAACGGATAAATAGGCCGCACTCATTAGATAAACGCTTCATAACTTTTCTGACATGGCCGACATAGTAGCGCGTTTTATAAATGGGTAATAAGGCTAATTATCCGTTTTATAACCGGGTAATTAGGCAAAAAAAAGTTCTATATAACCATGTGCATTTTGTCTTCAGAATCGCACCTCATCAATCACAAAACACAGCGTGATAGAGAAGAAGAGGAGAGAAAAAAAAATAGATGGCACGATTGAAAATATTAGTTGGTATGAAATTAATAGCCGTAAGGGTTGTGTGCGGCACAATTATTTAGCGATACAGGGTCGCACACAATTATTATGGCTATTAATATTCCATCAACTTTAAATAAAATATTTCGGAGTGAAATTTGTTATTATGTGTAGAGGACGGGACTACTGTTTGAGTCACCCTTAGCAATAGATCTTCTACAAATTTAGGTTGTGTGGTTCAAAATTTTAATGTATTGTAATTTTGTGTGGTTCAAAATTTTAATGTATTGTAATTTTGATTATGTGTTTGTTTTAATAGACTGTAATTTATATCTTCTTATGGACTTTAAGTTGTATTGATTTTTCGGATTGTGTGGTTTAAATTAATATTTTGAAGTCTCCTAATATCAATTATTATAAATTTACACAATAAAAATGTTCATAAATATAATTAAAAATGACTTAAATATAATTAACACACATAAATATAATTATTACAAACACCAAATTAAAAATGTTCATAAATATAATTAACACATATAATATACAAAACAAACGTTCATATATGAAACACCAAATTAAAACAGATAATCATAAAACAACTAATAAAACACTAAAATACAACACATGATAATAAAACACAATAATAAAACACCAAATAATTACTGCATGCGATATATGTCATTTCCATTTAAAGCATGATTTTGAAAACCGGGGGGGACAAGCTTGTTGCAAAGGCAACCATACAACAACTCTGTCATTTCCATCTGCACGAAGGACGCGGTAACCTCCGTCCCTCTTAACTAAGTCAGTCCAGTGATTCGACCCTCTGACAAGAAATACATCTCGTGCAAAAGCCTTCACGTAAAATTTATCGTGAGGGTATTGACAATATACTTGCATAAGAACATCTCGTTTTGTCGTTTGTCCATCTCCTTCGAGAAGCACACCGGTAGAAACATGACGCGGTTTAGTAGCCATCTTCTTCTTCTCTTTTTTTTTTCTTTCTTCTTTTCTTCTCTTTTTTTCTCTTCTCTGCGTCTGATATTCTTCAGCTCGGTGGAGAAGAAAGGAAAGTTGATAGCGCGCATATAAATAAACCATATTTACCCATTTATAAAACGCGTTAATAGCCTATTAACGCGTTTTATAAACGGGTAGATAGGGTTTATTTAATGGAATTTAATTCAATTGTCAATTTGTTAGGCAGACTGGACGGGAAGCTTTTCAGAGCCTATTTACCCGTTTATAAAACGCGTTAAAAGTCTATTTATGCGTTTTATAAACGGGTAAATAGGTTGTCTTTTGCTTTTTCTTTCTCCACCTTGAACCGCGCAGAAAGTTATAAATTTTTGCATGCAAACTCCAAACAAAATTTTAAGTTACATTTTTTAAGATATATTTTTAAGTTACATTTTTTTTTAATTAGTTAGATTTTTAAAAATATTTTTTATTAATTATAATTTTTAGTTAGATTTTTTTTCATTTTGAAGTTACATTTTTTTATTAGTTAGATTTTTAGAAATACTTTTGAATAATTATAATTTTTAGTTAGATTTTTTTTTCATTTTTAAGTTACATTTTTTTTATTAGTTAGATTTTTAGAAATATGTTTGAATAATTATAATTTTTAGTTAGATTTTTTTTTCATTTTTAAGTTACATTTTTTTTAAATTACATTTATTAGTTAGATTTTTATTTATAATTTATAGTTAGATTTTTATTTTCATTCTTAATCATAAAGAAAATAAGAAATCACTAATATAGAAAAAATAATAATTCTCATTAATGATAATTGCACATTACAATTGAAAAAAAAATTACAACTTTTCTTCATTACAAGTTACAATACTCAATTTGGATAAAACACCATCTATGCGCCTATTTAAACTTCATCAAAACACTGTAGCGAGGAAGCTTCCCTCTTGGCCTCTTTTTTGGGAATGCGTTCAACCCAAGAGCAAAGGTTATAGGCGCTATATTTGTAGAGGAACTAACTTTTCAACTGCAAACAACAGTCATCGAGTTCTTTCCTAGTTTGGGGTGGCAGAACTCGGTAGTGGAAGACCCAAAGCCGTTGGCTGTGGAATGTTGTTTTGGCTCAGATGATTATTGACAACTTCGAGCTGTCCATCTGGGCCAACTCTGCACATAATAACAAATTCTACGTCGAAATTTATTTTTTAGAGTTGGTGGAATATTAATAGCCATAAGGATTGTGTGCGACCCTGTATCGCTAAATAGTTGTGCCGCACACAACCCTTATGGCTATTAATTTCACACCAACTAACATTTTTAATGGATTCTATTTTTTCTAATGTTTTGATTTTTGAGAGAGATAGAGAAAGGGGGAAGATTGTGAGGTTTGAGGCCTCGCAGGGGGTGTTTTATAGATGCTAATAATGCATTTATAAATTCACAAAGTTATTAAAAAATAAAAAAAAACTGACTGAAATGACAGAATTTTCCTATTTACCCTTTTATAAAATGCGTTAATAGCCTTTTAACGCATTTTATAAACGAGTAAATAGGGAATTAATTATACAGCCATCTGACAGACTCTGTTGAGCGGAAACTTTTTCAGCTATATATAACAGCTATATTAGCGCGTTTATAAAACGGGTAAATAGCTAACTATTCGTTTTATAAACGCATTATAAGGGTGCAATATTATTATATATTGTTAATGCCTTCTGTGTCTATTTTCTTCGCCGCTCAAAAAAAAAGATAGTAGAAGAGAAAAAAGGAAGAAAAAGATGGAGAGAAGAAAAAAAAAAAAAAGGAAGTTGTGTGTTGTAGTACTTGTAGTAGAATAATTTGTTTATGAATATGTGATACAATCATAATTGATATGTGTTATATTCCATGAAAACAAACATACGATCAAAATTACAATACATAAAATTTTAAAAACTACGATCCATATTACAATACATAAAATTTAAATTAAAAGTACAATCCGTGAAACATTCAATCCCAAAATTACAATACATAAAATTTTAATAAAAACTAAAAATCATGAAACAAACAGAAACAATTATTACAGATGGTTTAATTTTTTTTCCTTCGAAAAGAAAACGCAGTACGGAATTTCGCCCCAAATCCTCTTCCTCCTCTATCCCCAGACGTAGTAGCTCTGTCTGTTGCACTGGTCGAAAATCTAGCTGACTCAGTTCTCGTACTCCCAGTTGCGACATGGATGGCCCGTGGATCAATGCTGATTGAATTTCGCCGTGGTTGCACATATCCTTGGTCCTCTCGATTGTTGATGGTTCGTGGATCAACATGCAATGACCTTCGTCTTGGATGAATAGTCATTTCAACAATCGGAACAAAAGGCTCAAAGGTCACTCTCCTACTTGGACTATTGGTCCTTGTTGGTGGTCTGCTAGTGTGTCGACCAGATTGCAATGCACCCATTGGATATTGTGGTTGTCGTTGGTAGTGAAAGGCAAAAGGGCCGGGCCGGATTTCAAAGGACCGGATTTGGCGGGTTTGGTAGAAGGGGCGGGTTGGACCGGGTTAAAAAAAAGGGTCGAGATGGGACGGGTTAGACGGGTTTGTTTTTTGAAACATGAGACCGGCCTTTCTAGGTCCTTGGCCCTTCTAGTCCTTCTAAAATAATACCAACATTTAATTTTTTAATAGTTTTTTAATCTTTATCGTTCCATCATGATCAAATAGTCATTACGATTGAAGGACTAGGTTGGATTCGGCCCTTCAACATCCGTCTTTGAAAAAAATTAGACCCGGCCCTTTCAAAATCCGGCCCTTCTAGACCCTTGTCCGTCGAAGGCCCTTCGAAGGGCCGGTCCGGTCCGAATTTTAGGACGGTCTTCCAAAGGACGGGCCAAGGGCTAAGGATTTTTGAACTATCACTAGCCGTTGGGGTGGTTGCGGCTGTTGACTTGTTGAAGCTTGACTTCTTTTTTGTTTTTTTTTTTTGGACCTTTACCTTTCATGCCTTCCATTATGTCCATCCACATCTCAGCACGAATTACTTTGTGCCTTCCGCGATTTATCAAACTCTTGTCTGGTACAATTGTCGGACCATCGTACCGTGACCATTCATCCTCATCTTTATAACAGTGAAATTTCCTAACCGACCATATCATGTGCTGATTCTATAGACTGTAGCGATGATCCACAAACTGATCTACATTGTAATTTGTCTCCCTACAAACAGCAATGAGGTGTGCACAAGGTATACCAGTGAGTTGTGGTTTTTGGCATTCGCATGTGGTACCAGTATATGGCAACTGCACATCGGTGGGCTCTATATGAGGTGGAATTAGGACAGTGTAGTGCTCGTACTCGTACCCTTAACCATCACGATAAGCCTGGCTAGTGATAGTCCAAAAATCCTTGGCCCTTGGCCCGCCCTTTGGAAGACCGTCCTAAAATTCGGACCGGACCGGCCCTTCGAAGGGCCTTCGACGGACAAGGGTCTAGAAGGGCTGGATTTTGAAAGGGCCGGGTCTAATTTTTTTCAAAGACGGATGTTGAAGGGCCGGATTTTGAAGGGCCGAATCCAACCTAGTCTTTCAATCGTAATGACTATCTGATCATGATGGGACGATAGAGATTAAAAAACTATTAAAAAATTAAATGTTGGTATTATTTTAGAAGGACTAAAAGGGCCAAGGACCTAGAAAGGCCGGGTTTTCGAAGGGCCAGTCTCATGTTTCAAAAAACAAACCCGTCTAACCCGTCCCATCTCGACCCTTTTTTTTAACCCGGTCCAACCCGGCCCTTCTACCAAACCCGCCAAATTCGGTCCTTTGAAATCCGGCCCGGCCCTTTTGCCTTTCACTAACCCTGGCGAATTTTGACTCTAAATTCTCCAAGGTCAAATCTCAGCACAAAAGTGCTCATCTCCTCTATCAATGCAAGAAACATTTCAAGTTACTAAAATGTTATATTAAAATGGATGAAAAAATAAAATAATTAATTTAATGTACTTACGTGATTTTGTATCGTGCTTGATTAATTTATTCTTTATTTCTTTTGGCCATTTTTCTCCTACACTCAACCTTTCAAGTGTTTCTTGTTCATCCAGTTGGCACATTTATACCACGTGCCTTCCACAATTGCTGTCATTGGTAATCTTCGCTCTATTCTAAAAATATTATTTATACTCTCCGATCCATTACTCGTCATTAGACCCCATTGATGCCCTTTGTCAAAGCTCGGAGCCCATTTATATAATTTGGGCAGCTCGTTTTCGTCTGCTTCATTATGTTTACCACAATTTCTTAAATACCGATATGCCTTCTCGTTTGTATCCTTCAATTCTTGACATTTCTATCTAAAACGCCTAGGGTTTTTCTTATTTGCAAGCCTACACTTGAAATTTTTTTCAAGTTTTCATGTTCCAACCCGCCAGTCTCTTTCCATAAGTTTTCGGTAACGTGTTGCATGCAGTAACGATGAATTGTTACTGCATGCGGACCTTGTGCTTTCCAACCGTACTCTATGGAAGCAAATACTGCTTTTATTGTCTTGTGACGGTCAGATATGACACAATACCTAGTGTTCGGTCGTACAACCTCCCATCTAACCCAAGACATGAACCATCCCCAAGAATCCTTATCTTCTTTCTCGGACAATCCGAATGCAACCGGAATTAAACGATTTTCTGGATCATAACCACACACCGTAAACAACCTACCTTTGTATCGGCTCGCTAAAAAACTAGCATCAATTGAGATAACGGGTCTGGCATATTTCAGTGCTTCTATGCACGGACCATAAGCCCAGGCCGCCATCTTGAAGAGGTTCACGTTGGGAAAGCCTGTAGGCCAAGAAATGATCGTGTACTTCGTCCCTGAGGTCGTCGCCTTGATTGTCTCGAGAAGCCGTGGAAGTTTATTGTAGGCCCCTTCTCAAGACCCAAACAATTGCTCGAGTGCTCGCTCCCTCCCACGCCATAGTTTATTATATGTGGGTTCAATACGTGGATATCTAGTCCTTATAAGACCTCCTATATCATCTACAGTTTTAGCTAGATTTTTTTTAACTCATCTCTGACATGTTCAGCAATTAGGCTAGCCGTAAGGTTTTCGTGACCTCTTTCGCCGGGCGGTCTACAACAACTATACTCATTTAGATTGGTAGAAATCTTCCAATTGGTATTATAACTTTCAGGTCTACCATACAATCGCCACTTACAATTTTATTTTTGCATACAAACCATTATAATTTTTTATTTATTACTAGATTCGGTTCTGACTTCAACATTTCTTTTACAAGTAGCATTACAAACGGCTAGAATTAATTGTTTTTTTGGAACCAAATCTTTTACCAGGAGCGAGTTCGCCTTCCGGCCCTAAATTAGGCTCCGGCCTACCAACATACTCAAACATTGATATATCACACAATTCACTTACAGGATGGTGCAAGTCCGTCCTTCCTGAAATGTACGGCTGATCACAGTTTGCATAAAAAGGCAATTCTCTCTCCGAGAAGTGCTCCACATCGGTATATTCTTCTCCGGTAGGAAGTTCAGAGTAACTCGTTGGACCTTCTTCATCGTCATCGACCACCTCTACATCATCGCCTGATGTGTTGCTCTCTTCCACATGTCGAGTTGAACCATAACTCTGGTTTCCAACAGGAACAAACTGCTCGCCAGTGTATTGCTGACAAAACTCAAGATTCAATGTAGTGTTTGGCTCGCTGCTGCTGGGTTCATCAAGAGGTGCTACGTTCAGATTTGGTCCCGTGCCGTATACGGGAATGAAATCAACATACAACTCAATAATGGGTAATCCTCTCCTCTCGAATGCTTCGTGGTAAAAATATCGCCATTCATCTTCAGAATTGACGGGAAGAAATAGAGATTCATATCTCCCATTCACTATATCATTATAACGACCATTGATATTGAAAGTGTATTGGGTTTCTAAAATCGGGAGATAGTTGTATAGTTCATTTCAAATAACAGCAAATGTGGTTTGCGGACTACAATTTGTGGAAAAAGCAACCAGCAAAAGTTGGAGATTGGTTGACATATATGGTAATTGTAGACATTTCTGGAATTTATTTAGAGGTTTAGGTTTAAAGGGAGGAGAATTTGATTTAAGGATATTGGACGATTTCATTTTTGCGATAAGGGCTAGTATTATATAACTTGTACTAACGCGGTCATAAATTCACAAATTTATTGACAGAAAGTTTTTGAAATGACAAAAGTTAGACTGAAATGACATAAATTTTGATCGAAGTTGAAAGGTGCATTAAACAGGTGTAATAACTCGTTTATAAATCGGGTAATTAGCCTTATTACCCGTTTTATAAACGCGTTAATACAGCGCCAATTTCGTTCCGAAATTAGAAACGAGTGCAGCCTATTTACCCGTTTATAAAACGCGTAAAATGGCTAATTACCCGTTTATAAAACGTGCTAAATTGGAGAGAGAAAGACGCGTTTTATAAACGGGTAATTACTTAGTTCTTATTAAAAAAAAAATCTTGATTTGTATTAAAATTTTAGAGGTAAAAATTCTCTATTATAATAATCACGGCCAATTTTTGCCTTTAATATCCTCTTCTGCACTGACAAAGTTCTCGGAAGGCTCTAAAGACATTACTTTTTATAAAAATGAAACTTGACAAGTCAAAAGTGACTTTAGTCTTTTCCGGGGTACCTTTTTTTGTTTATGACCTTCCGGGGTACCTTGGCATAGCATTCTTACATATGTCAATTACACAACAAGAAACAAGAGAATAATAGATCAATTCATCATGCATCCACGTCTATAATTTTGTAAACGCATTACTTTCACTCTTTCAGGAGACACAAGAAAGAAGGGAATCACTTTATATAAAATGAAATTAAAGAAAGACTAAAATACCGTGCGCTTTTGGCACAAAAGTATCCACGTTGGATAACTAAGTACAAGTGTTCGAGGCCAGCTGATTTCTTTTTCCAATTCTTTTCTTTGTATTCAATTTATGCATCTTTTTTTTCTTATCCTCGACATGCGACGAATTAAGACCCTTTCAAGCACCGAATTATCATAGAAAGCTCCTATGACATGTTTGAGGAGTGGAGCCACGTTTGGTGCTTTTGTTAATTGTTGTGTTATTTCCGAACCAAACGGATCTATAATATTCTTCTGTGGCCAATTCTCTTCAGAAATACGCATAACGGGTCGGTTGTATCTCATGGTTTATGAACTTTCTCAAATGATAAATAAAAAAGCGACGTTATTAATAAGTTTGATCATATATATGTTGGTTAAAAAGTTGCAAATAAATACCACTTTTTAGCATTGCTACCAAAATTTAACTCATGTAAGGGGAAGTGAACCCGCTACATGAAACGACACAAAAAGGTTTCATGCAGTATTGCAATGTGATTACATCCGAATAATAACTACCCTCCCTAATCCCTATAACAAAGCCTAAGCTAATCATCCAAAAAATTCTTGTTCTTGTTTCAATGTAATACCTATCCTTTAATCTAATCCATCCACGTTGGCCGCTCTCAATTACTATCACAGTATATGTCCCCACTAACACTTTACTTTCTATAAAGATACATTGTTGTTATTTGTTAACGTATCAATTCAGCAAAACCCAATTTCTTCATTGCCTTTCATGTCTGACCTCATGATTCTCCTGACCCACAATCTCACTTGCGTTAATCCAATGGTAAAAAATGTACTTGGGTTAATTAAGTGAAATAGATTTGTTTTCTGCTTTTTTTTATTAATTTTTTTGGTTTGTCTTTTGCCAATATTATAAATGATTGGATGATTCGATCAAGCCATCAAGGTGTCTAAAATTTTGATGGCGCATACTATAATTACTTTGCATTCTTCAACAACTTATTAATTGTTGTATAATACTAGCTGAGAGTTCATGGCGAAATGGTGGATATTGAATTTTGAAACCTCATGATGATTATTTATGTGGTGAAAAGGTTGTGATTTTTATGAGGTCAATTCACAACCGCAAATTTAGGATGGTGGAAAAGCATATCATTTTCGCCAGAACACATCTAAAAACGACGTCTTTCTCTCAAAGAAAAATCATAATTTGAAAGTGATCTTCATTTCGCAATTGATGATATTATATAATAATATAAATTAAACAATTAAGGAAAAAAAATGTTTATGGCTATTGAATTTTGATCATAATTATTATCTTTTTGTTGAAAGATTATTATAGTTTTAATTTTTTTAAAATGTTAGTGCAGATCATCATCATTATCACCTGTTGCTACAACAAGTCTAATAACACGGTACTTAAACAAAAAATATCATCAAGATTTAATGTAGTGATTCTCGGTTTATATATGTAATAATAGTTTGATTAGGCTACGAAGAATATGCGAGATTATATGCTTAGTTTATGGCAAAAAGCACGAGTACAGTGAAAACGATAATTCATATCGATTCCCCCATTTTTTAAAATAGTAAATATTATTAATAGTACAACTCTTGACCAAAACCTTAATTTTAAGTAAAAACATGCAATAATATATTGAAAAGTTTCACCACAGTGCAGTGTATTAAAATAAAATAACTAGCTCGTTACAATTGTAAATATGTCATATGATCACGCAATAATTATATAAGAAATAATTGCTAGAAACACAACATACAACGCACTCTCGACCATGCCGTAAGTTGGACCTTCGGACAACTATCACAATTATAAGAGAACTTTTCTATAGTAGAAAAAAAAAAGTTAGAAAGCAATGGCAAAGAACAAAAAAAATGGCGTTGAATTTTGAACTATACAGTATACACGACCAATTTTCTTGTGTAACTCATCTCGCGGATGAACTGTTTTGCACAAAAATCTGAGTTAATACTATTGCTATTAAAAATTAAGAATAGTAAAACTCATATTACATAAGTACTTGATTTTAAATAAAGAGTATTGCTATTAAAAATTAAGAATAGTAAAACTCATATTACATAAGTACTTGATTTTAAATAAAGAGTAATGCTAGAATCAAACATATAGAACGTCCAACACGATCCGAAAAGTCGATTGTTAAAATTTCAAACGGCCAATTCGAACCGCTCAATATGATCTCTATATTAAAATATCCTTAAAAATCAAATTTTATATTTTTTCAAATTTTCTAACTATTTTTTTCGAATTTTCAAAATTGGAGGGTTCATAACTTTTTAGACTGAGCATATTAAAAAATTTCAAAAAATAGTAAAAAAATTGAAAAAAAACATAAAATTTGGTCCCAACAGAGATTTTATTATGGAGAACAATTTTAACGGTTCGAATCACCATTTTAAACTCGAAAATTGAAATTTTATCATGTGCCTTGTCCATCGTGTTGGACACTAGCCACTTTCTTAAATAAATCACCTGTGCTGTCATCATGAAAGTAGAAAGAAAAAAAAAAATTATGCTTTTTAAAAAAAAAAATGATTTCAAGATTAAAAAAATCCATACTGAAATTCCCAAAATGGCCTCATATCCTTATTTAATTTCCTCGCCGTTTGTAGGCAGCCGGTTCAGCGGCTTAAATGAGGAAAAGGACAAGCAACTTCTTGAATTTCCTAAAGTACCCTCCAGTTTCAGCGGATTACATTCATTCGCTAACCTTTTCCGGAGGGATTCTACTTGATTAATATATACATCTAAGGCTATTACAGTAAATTCACTATGACGGTGATGGGGTATGGTGATTTTGTTGCCTCCATTGGACCGGCAGCAACCAATAGTAAAGGGTGAGAAAATCACGCAGTAAATAATATCACTACGGTGTACGAACCAATGAGGCATCTCCAGGTCGTCATCGAGCACGCCTTACCACAAGGGACAGGTGGATCAATCTCAGCCTTTTATTTACTTGTGCCTTTTAATTCAACGGTGGATCATTGGTTTTTCTAGAGTCTTCTTTTCCAAGGGGTGGGAAGGAACAACGTGAGCGAGAGGGGATGGGAAAAGAAAAGTAACTCTGGCATATTTTTGGATTGCCCCCTGGTAAAATGTCAATGCTATATTTTTATTTCAGATTGGACGTAGACGTTGACGCCTTGAAGGGATAGGGATGTGGATATTTTGTTATTTATTAAATATTTAAAATTTACTATGTGCTTACCGAATGTTGTCTAGTTGATCATGGACTCACTGGAGTAAACATCAAACTATGGAACAGAAGTTTCTTAGAAGCAAGACGTATGCGTTCAAGCAAACGAAAAAATGTATTTTTTTTTTTCCAATTTCAACGTGACCACTGGACTTTGACATATACCACAGTGACAGGTTTTAAGAGTATTTAGCTGTTTTAAGTGTTGCTTTGTGCTCCCAATTTTTTTTTTATGTTCTAAACGTGGAAAAATCATAAATCAAAACAATATATTTAGAAATTGCGCTTGAATAACATTTTAATTGGTGAATATGAATAAATTTAGATAATTAGATGAATAAGATCGATTTAACACAAAGAATAACAACAAACTAGCAATCAAGTTCCATTATATGAAAATACAGGATTTGATTTTTGACAATTGTGCATGCTCTTTGATTTTGACAATTTTGCATGTTCTCCTTAATGTTTTTCTCCCTTTTGCATCGGGATTTTTTTTTTCCACCAAAAGTATACGAAGAAAACATAAGTACTTGCAAGAATTAATATATTAGATATAAAAAAATTAGTATACATTGTGAATAAGTACTTGATAAAAATACATTTTAGGATACGGCATAGAAGATTAGGAATCTTGATTTAATTGAGGTTGTCATTATTACATACTAGCAGCTTAAATCTCTCTTTGATATACACGTATACCCTCTAGCTTTTTGTACTTGACAAGCAAGAAACCAAAATCATAAACATTAATTACTATTCAATTCTTAATTTACTCTTCGACTAGAACTGTCACTCACCACGTGGACTTACATCTCAAATTTACATTTAAAAAAAACTGTTTATTTTCTAATTTTATATTTCATAAATTACATAACTAAACTGAAAATTTCTGACCGCTAGCAGTTTTCATCCGTTCTTATACGTTATAGACAAAAATATATGTATGACTTACGTATTTGTTTTTATCTTTAACGACTAATTTGCTTCAGAAATCGACATATATAGAATGCGATAGTATAAATGTTATCATGAAAGTAAGTTAAAAGAAAAAATAACTATATTTAATATTTTTATCGGTAAGTAGACATCTACAAGTATTTATAGTGTGTAAAAGATAACAATGCATCACCGTTACAACACACACAATATTTAATATTTTTATGATATTATATCATCAATATAGATATACAATTTCTTTTTAAATCAAGGAGCTAAATTTATTATTCAGAAATATTTCATATATAAAATCCCGATTTCTTAGTCACAAAACATCAGAAAACATGACCTATGTGAATGTTGACCAGTAACACGAATTTTGCATCACTCAATTAAAATCGAGCAGATAGACCATAGGGACCCGCAGTGCAATTTTATCTTTAACCCTAAAATTTATCGTGAACCAAGTTCCTCTAAAAATATCTCCTGAAGCCATGGCAATAAATTACCTCACTGTCCCCCAACTTATCCTGCCCCAAAAAAGGACAATGTCCTTGTTAGCCAAGATTGGAAATTACAAGGGTGCATTTTGTAAGAATATCCCACTATAAAACTACGGAAACCTAGATGGCTAACCCTGGTTAGTTCCTTAACCCCGTCTATTTTCGCCAGGCCTTCTGGTAAAAAGGAAAGAGGCGATTGTGGAAGCAAGAGAGAAGCGCTTAGATCGAGAGAAGAGAAGGTACTGGACTGAACGGAGCAAGAGAGAGAGAGAGAGAGAGAGAGATCGAGTGTGAAATCTTGAACCTCCGATCAACTCTCAATCGCACCTTCTCCGGCGGTGGCGCGCGCCTTTGTGCTTGGCTCACTCCGGTGTGTAGTGGTGGCGCCTTCTCTGGACCGGATCTAGTATTTCCTTGTGAGTTTTATCTCAGTTTGTTTATTAGATGCATATTTTTGCTTGCATCTCTTTTTAGTGAGCTGGGGGTTCTAGTATTTTTTAAGATTTAGATTTTTTTTGGTGTTTTAAGATTTTATGTTTGATATTCGTGGATCAGTGTTTACTCAGAAACGAAAGAATCGCATTGAATCTCATTTTTTATGCACTTGTTAAGAGGAAGTTTATTTTCAGCTGAATCTTGGCCTTCTTCATGGTCTGATCGGAAATCTTGAGGACCGATCTGAGCAAATGAAAGTAAATTTGAGATTTTGTTGAGGAAAATATTGTAAATCATCATATTTCTTTCGAATCAGTAGACTTATAACTCTAAATGTACTTTTATCTGAAGTAATCAAGGAAGTTCTGGATCTGTATTTTGCAGCAACAAAATTTCACTCTGAGAGGGCAGAAATTTGCATCACGTGACCTTCAGATATAAGTGAAAATAATTTAAGTTGTACATGCAAATAATGCATTTGTAGACATCTAGTTGTGAATTTGTTACTAAAATGATGCATACATTCATCGGTTATGTATATCTAGTTTAAATCTAGAACAATCAACTCAACATCTATCTGATTATATATTGTAGATATCCAAGTCTTAGTTACTATTTCTTGTTTAAAAAATCTTGTTCTGGTGTCTTCATTTAAACTGCAACTGTGAGGGAAACTTTTCTAGTGGTGGTTCACTAGTTATCTTGAAACTTATTGATCTTGCCACTAATAGAATTGCTCTTAACTGGATGCTTCTTTTTATTTTTAATCATTTCTTGAATTGGAAGATGAAAGATCAAAAACCTTTCCCAATCACAGCTTGGCTGTGCAATTCAAGTATGAACATGCTTTGCTATCAACTTTAGCAAGATAATGCCATCTTACAAATAAGCTACAAGTAAAAATAGCTTACTGGTCTACCAAATTATATATAATGTCCATAAGACAAGGGATGCGCAGCTAATATTGGATATATCAAGCTGTTTTGCTAACACAAGAGGTATTTTCTTTCAGAGTTTCGAGTATTAGCATTACCCATGGCAACTCCAATGTAAGCTATTCAGATCTGGTGATAAAGTGGTTGACACCATACTTCCTCTCCCTGCTAGTTTGTCGTATCGGCTTTGCTACAGTGAGGGGTGTAGGCGTCCATTCACACCCAAACGCTTGCTGCTTCATGTCTCGAAACCTGGACAGCCCAGTGCAGACCCAGATGGCCGTCGCAGTGCTGAACAGAGCCCTGAGCAGTGAGTACCCCACCAAAAGCCGCACCGAGGGCCGCCTCGGCTGGAAACGTGTTTTTGTGCAAACCGACACTGGCTGTGTGTTGGGCATTGAGCTTGACCGCGGGGACAATGCACACACTGTAAAAAGAAAGTTACAACTGGCACTGAATGTACCAACAGAGGAAAGCTCTCTCACCTTCGGTGATCGTGTATTGAAAAATGACCTAACTGGTATCAGAAATGATTCCCCTTTACTTCTCACGAGGAATTATTTGCATCGGAGCTCTTCCACTCCATGCCTGTCTCCTACTGGGAGGGATTTGCCGCAGAGGGATCGTAGTGGTCCCATTGAGATCCTAGGATGCTCCTTTGACTGCACAAGAATGAAGCAGGTGGTCAAAGAGGTGGTCAAGGCGATCAGGAATGGAGTAGACCCGATACCAGTGCACAGTGGTATGGGTGGGGCCTATTACTTCCGCAACATAAGAGGTGAAAGTGTCGCCATTGCCAAGCCAACAGATGAAGAGCCATTTGCACCGAATAATCCCAAGGGGTTTGTAGGCAAGACACTGGGTCAACCAGGTCTGAAACGGTCAGTACGAGTTGGTGAGACAGGGTTTCGTGAGGTGGCTGCGTACCTACTGGATTATGACCACTTTGCAAATGTACCGCCAACTGTGCTGGTAAAGATCACACATTCGGTTTTCCATGTGAATGATGGTGGTGTCGAGTGTGGCGGTAACAACAATGCATACAAGGGGTACAACGGTAATAACAATAACCGAAAAGCTATGAGCAAGATTGCCTCGTTTCAACAGTTCATCCAACATGACTTTGATGCAAGTGACTATGGTACATCTGGGTTTCCTGTTTCGGCTGTACACAGGATTGGCATACTTGATATTCGCATTTTCAATACTGATAGGCATGCTGGAAATCTCCTTGTCAGAAAGGTTCAAAGTGGAACTGGTACTGGTTCTAATACATTTGGTGCACAGACCGAGTTAATACCAATTGATCATGGATTGTGCTTGCCAGAGAGCTTAGAGGACCCATATTTTGAATGGATCCATTGGCCTCAAGCTTCCATTCCCTTCTCAGATGAAGAACTGGAGTATATTGCAAAATTAGACCCAGCGAAAGATGCTGAGCTTTTAAGGCTGGAGTTGCCGATGATACGTGAGGCCTGTCTTAGGGTTTTGGTGGTTTCTACCATTTTTCTGAAGGAGGCTGTAAAGTATGGTCTGTGTCTGGCTGAGATTGGTGAGATGATGAGTCGCCAGTTTACAGGGAAGGAAGAAGAGCCAAGTGAACTAGAGGTGATCTGTATTGAGGCTAGGAAGATGGTTTCTGAAAGGGAGGAATTCTTTGTAGAAGATTCAAAATCTGATGACAAGGATGACGACCCAGTGCAGTTCCAAATTGACTGTGAGGATGACCCAGTTACACCCAAGACCCCAAAGACCCCACCATTTTTAAGTTTGGGGTCTAGATTTGGTACTTCTAGAAACCCACTATCCAAATTGCATGAAGCAATAGAGGAGGAAGAGGAAGAAGACGAAGAAGATAATAGGGATGAGGAGAACACTAACTTTGAACAGAGTGCATTTAATGGTCTTGTTAAGAAGTGGGTCCCTGCAATTGCAAAGCTCTCTACATCTCTCAAGAGCTTTGCCCTGGGTGCCAAGGGCAAAGAAGCAAATAAAGGTAACAAAGGTAGCAGTGGAGGTGCAAGTGGAATCAAGGGAAGTACAAGAAGTGCCGAGGAGCAGGCACAAGCCAGTGCAAGTTTTGTGAAATTAGGTGATATGTGTGCAGAGGAGTGGGAGCTTTTTCTCGAGAAGTTTCGAGAGCTTCTTCCTGATGCTTTTCATGACCGCAAGTGTGGGTCCTTCGCTCAGAGGCAGATGCAGCGGCTCGGCACCTCTTGCCAGTTTTGAGTTAGAAGAAGGGTACGGCTTTAGAAGTTGAGTAGCGTTTGCGCTTGTTGTGGCCCTTTTCTGGTATGCTAGTGTAAGGAATGGGATAGATCAGGGGCTTTTTCGCGAATAAATGTTGTGTTCTGTTGTTAGACTGAGATATATGAGAGTGTGTGTGTGTGTGGGTGGGTGGAGATTTGGGTGCTTTTTTGTAAATAGCCCTAGCAGTTCTAGAATTTAGATATGCTGCTGCTTGGAGAAAGTTGCTGGTATTTGACATGTTATTTCCTTCTTTTCTTTGTTATGTATCCAGAACAGTTATCAAAAATAAAACTAAAGAAGTTATGTAATTCTCTTTCCTCTTCGTTTGTTTTGGTATCTTTAGTTTCAATTGTCATTTTGTTGGTTACAAATCTTTTAAATGTGAAAAAACTACAAGTGCATGCTATCTTGTGAGATGAGAGCGTGTCCAAAAGTATATATCAGTGTGGAAATCCTAGTTCTTAATGCCAAGGTAAGATATGCAAACTCAATTCCAATCTATTAAATTCCTTAAAAAAATAATTGACTAATATTCTAGGCAATTAATTATTTATTATTTTGTTTGTTTCTTTAGTTTTTAATCTTGATATACTCAGTTTCCTAGCTAATCGGAGCTTTGAGTCCTATTCAGAACTCTTGTGCTTCCAGTGACACAGACAACAACAGCTGATTGAACCAAAATGCAAAGCTTTTTGTTGTTTGTGCTCTGCAGCCTAAGAGTTGAAACGTGTGATGCATTACGGCACAAACGAATTTGAATTAAAAAAGAAGCTTTCGTCAAAACTAAAAAGTTTATAACAGATGTCTGTTCAATATGCTATGTGATTATGTCCGTAGCATTCCACTACTAATAATCTTTGAGATATTTCATCATTATCTTGTAATAATAAATTAAAAAAAAGAAAATTGTACTCTACGGTAATGCACTAGGAAGCTCCCCAACTAACCACATGGCATGACATTTTAACAGCTTAATTGTTGTCCCATAAACAATAAATGGCACATGCATTTCATTGAGACCGCATAACCTTCCTTTGAATAGAACTCAATAACAGCAAAAGCACTAAATTTGTCACCGGTTGATTTTTTCTTTTTTCAAAAAAGTAAGTATCATTTTTTTCACAGATATTTATTTTTTAAGCTACTTAAGACTTATAACACAGCAATGTCCGAATAAGCTAAACGTAATGTATAGCGGAAGTTCAGATGATAAATATTAATATCAATTTGGACTGATCAGTTCATAAAAAAATATGGTCTATATATAGAATTACACTGTACAAGTGTAGAAGAAACAAAATTATAAAAAAACCAAACAAAACATTCTCAGAAAATCATAAATGCAGATGGAGAGAGGAGTTAGGTGCACAGAAACGAGGGGCAGCCATCAGTGGACTGTGGACGAGAGAGAGCAATTTTATGGCAAGGGGACAAAAACAAGAGAGCGACTGGAAACATGGGTGTGCTCCCCTTATCCTCTGAGAAGGAAGAGGAGTTGGTGATGTGTCCATTTCAACGCTGTGGATTCAATTCAGCTTCTGCACCAAGATAGCCCATCACGCCTCAATTAATGTCTCCATCACTTTTCACTTTTCAGTTTTTTTGTAGAGAAAAGAGCCAAGAAACTATTTAATATTGACATAATACAAATAAGAGTACAGAGAGTAAGCAGCCAATAAGCTCATGCGCCATCTTCACATAATTTATTATGTGTTATTTTTGTAATTAATGAATATGTAAATTTTGGGTATTGTTGTGCATGCACTATACAGTTCTGTTCATTGTTGTGGTGAACAGAATGGAGTGATGGATGTTGATTAAGTAGATGTGTTAACAAATTATATTAGAATTTGCCAGCTTTGGAAGTGCTTTGTTTTCCTGGGTCAATTGCAGAATCATAACATGTCTATTATTATAAGTGTGCTCTTAAGAAATGGATATATTTGCAAGCAGGGAAAAAAAAATCGCACTACTGCTGGTTTTACATCTAAGATCTACAAGTATCATATTGACCAGTTTCTGTTTCCTCAACAAAACTTATAAATTAATGTTTGTTTTTAAAAAAGGGGAGTTGCTTTATTTTTCTAAGTTTTACGATATTTAGTACGGTCATTATCAATCCGCATCGACAAAGAAAGATTGAATTGAAGACGAGAAAAGCAAACAAGGGGCTTTTGGGTCGCTTGGAGCCCATTGATTTGTCAAATTGTCATGGAGTGGTCCCACAGTACACAGAGTCTGACAAGGTGATGTCCCTTTTTGTTCTATCCTTATTAACACATTAAACCTCCCTTTAATTTCAACTGCAAAAGAAAAAAGATGAGAACTTTTTTCACTTTTGGTATACAAAGGACAAGGTATCTTGCCAGTTTCTGTAGCGGGCATTATTAGGACAAGGAAAATTTTCACAGCATGTTGTTGTATTGACAGACAACACATTTGTCAGACTTGCATGAATTAAGACGTGTAAGAGAGTGGAGGATCAGGTTTGAACAAAATTAGGAAATTGGGTAAAACTAAATTTGTGAAAACTTTGCAACTTAGTCATTTTTGAAAACTTACTGTTCTGTTGCAGCTCAGTTATACTGCTAATTGTTCTGGTACGGAGGGCATGTGGTAGCCTGGTAGGAGGCCTGAATTTTGGGTGGTTAGAAGAACACCTCCCAGTCAAAATGCGCTTTTTCAAACATATTTGACTTTAAAATTCTATCCTTTATAATTTCTATTTCTTTCTTCGAACAAGCCCCGCAGGAATTTTCAAAATATAAACTATATCTTGACTCTTGAGTGTTGGGTCTTTAATATCTAAGCAAAAAATGCTTCTAATAAGGCCACCAACAGGTACAGATCTATGAGGAACAGGTGGACCAGGCCACTTTACTATTTTTGACATTTAATTGATACCTCATGATGACTGATAAACATCATGTTGGATTTTATATAGGCTTATTTGTAATGCAATATTATCTCCTAGTCTCAGATTCGCAGGCTTTATATCCTGGCCTCAGATTCCCAGGCTCTGCATCTGGAAACAATTGTTTCTGGTGGTCCTCTGATTGCTTTGTAGAATCTTGTCCTTTTTTCCTTTTGGAAAGAAGAATTTTTACTATTAAAAAAAAGGGAAAAAAGAAATGGGCTCGAGAGTTGAATTGATGATAGTTTATTCATTATTTTGCTTTCTAATACTAATATATCCAGTCAGAGTAAGGAAAAGAGTAAATGATGATTTGTTTTAAAGTCAAAATTGTTTCTTAATTCTTAAAGTCATTTTTTTTACTTGATAATAAGTGCCTCCTAGATAAAAAAAACCTCTATGCATCACGATGCAAAATAGATTTAATCATATATATATATATATATATATATATAGAGAGAGAGAGAGAGAGAGAGAGATTTGCTAAAGTATACTCCAGCATACGGATCAAACCCGTATGCTGGAGTCGTTTTTCAAAATCTAAAATTCAAACAGTCGATCTAAACCGTTCAAGTTGTTCTCTATATAAAAATATCTTTCAAGACCAAATTTTACATTTTTTCGAATTTTTCTGCTATATATTATGCTATTTTCAAATTGAAGGGTCAGAAATACTCCTTTATAGTGTTTTTTGAAAATAGCATAATATATAGCAAAAAAATTCGAAAAAATATAAATTTTGGTTTCCTAGGAGATTTCAATATGGAGAACAATTTGAACGGTTCGGATCGACTGTATGAATTTTAGATTTTGAAAAACGACTCCAGCATACGGACGATCCGTATGCTGGAGTATACTTTAGCAAATCTCTCTCTCTCTCTCTCTCTATATATATATATATGAAAATATTGCAAGCAATGGAAACTATACAAGGTTGTAATAATATTAATTCCTGCCAACGTATTTTAAGTTATTACTTACATTTCAATAGTTTTCTTCTTAAAAAAGAAGAAATATAAATCAGAATAAACAGAGGTAACAAGCCTTTACAGATAATGTTACCATACTACCATAAAATGCCAAATTGGCCAAAGCACCCAAAACCATCACTACCTGAGTTGATACAAATTTTTGAAGATAATTTACAAATACAGCCCTCCAGATTCATTAATTTACACGGCCACAGTAGTCATGCCCCATGACCTCTCTGCAAGTTTTACGCATTCGCGAAATCGATAGCAGTCCACAAGATGGTCGATCACCATTCCTGTTGCTTGCATAAAGGAATAAACAATTACTGGCCCCACTAGCCGAAATCCTCTTCTGATCAAGTCTTTGCTAATGAACTCCGATTTTGGTGTTCTCAGAGGCACACTACGCGGATGCTTGCATTTACTGATCACCGGCTTGTGGTTTACATGGCCCCATATGTAACCACTGAATGATCCAAATTCTTTTGCAACCTTATATTGAACAAGAAATAAAAATAAATATCATTTTGATAAATATTTAGTATCACTGTACAACTAACTGAGTAAACTGGTATGCTACTGGTACTAAACCTGGCAATAACTTTACAAACTGGTGGGCAACCTGTCCAACACTATCTTTATATATTCTTACTAGGACTTAATGATTAATCAATCAAATTACATCTATATCATTAGTTTTCAATTGATAACCAGAAAACTGAATTTCTCTAGCATCATGATAGGTACTTATGTGGCACTAGATAAATTCATAGGCCTTTTCTTGTGGTTAGTCAAACTTGCCTTTTGTACACACTTGGCATTTTCTATTATCGATCTCACGCGGCACTCAGCTAGTTTAAGCTCCTTGTTTGAAGTGATTTCCTCTATATCTTTATCTTCCATCCTCGCGACAACATTGTAATCAAAATTGGCAAAAGCTTCCCTATTAACAAGGAATTATTAGTTGCTGATAATGGAAAAGGAGAAATGTATTTGAAATGCGTTTGAATATGTTTTCAATCAACCTGTACAACTCCTTGTTCTTCAGGATGTCGGTCCAATTGTAGTCAATGAGCAGCCCAGACAACGACAGCAGCTCAAAGAGCCGGCTTATCGGCCATTGCACAAAATTATTAAAATGAACTAATTAGAAGTACCATAAAAGAAAATGGATATGCCAAAAGCATAAATTACTGTTGAAAAGTTGATGCTGGTATAACATTCCCCTTTAATTGTCTGTCTAGCTTAAAATTGAAGATGAAATAAGCCTAGAGTTGTTTATTAAGCCCAACTTAGCATGGATAGAAAAGGAAAAATGACAAACAAGGAATCATCTTTTAAGTTATAGTGAAGTATAGTTATATTATGCTTACTTGTCGTTGTAAACAGGCACACCCCAGCATTCATCGTGGAATGAGACATATGCTTCATCTGCAATCAAAGAAATGGTTAGCTTACATAACCATATGAAAATCTATGATTATTCAAGATAAAAAAAAAAAAATGGGACATAGGTCTTCAAATATCAAGAGGCACTTTCGGAATTAATTAATATGTTGAGGGGTATGCTCTGCCAACCTTTTGGCAGAGTGTCAACCTTTGATATGAACCATTAGATCTAATCTTAACGGTTAATAGGAGCCCCGTGCATAATACCAGATTGATATGCCCGAAAAATTTTAACTGTCGAGATTAGATCGAACGGTTCAGATCAAAGGTTGGCAGCTGATACTCTCCCCAATTAGGCAACTGTCAATTTGTTTTTTAGTACAGTTCTACAAAAAACGTGCAGTATTATATCTATACTAGAACTGCCTGTTGTGTCTCCGCTAGCTAGTCTAGTTGGTAGAGACACAAAGTCTTCCAACGGGAAGACAGGGGTTCGAATCTCGCTGGGGCGAGATAATTCGGGTGAGTGTGTGGGGTGTGAGTATCTATGGGCTGTGATAAAAAAAAAAAAAAAAAAAAAAAAAAAAAAAAAAAAAAACTGCCTGTTGTTGTCTGCGATAAGCTTATCTGTATAAATTGGAGAATTTTACTTCGTTTGTTTGTTACTTTTTGTTTCTTTACTGTGCTTTTCTTCTTGGAAGTCGGTCTAAATCCGAAAAACCCTTGAACTTAGCCCTTACGGAAACCAGAGCACAGTCTTTGATATTAATTAATTTCCCAGGAACTTTTTGAAAGAACGTTTCCTCCAAAGAAAGAAATAAAAAAAAAAAAAACAAAAGAAAGGCCTCTTATTGGAACAAAAGGTTTTGATGGACTTTGACTACGCATAATCTGCTCATCATTGAATGGGCCGGATCAACGTTAAGTTTGTTATCTCGCTTTTTATTGAATGGACTGGATCAACGTTAATCCCAATTTATATTATCTAGAAAGATGGTACTGAACTTGGGCTAAGTTACAATTCGATATGTTTTTTCATTTCAAACCTCACTGTAATTTTGGGAATTTCCTTTCGTTCTTTTAATTAAACTTAATATCAAGTAAAACATAGTAATAACAGAAGAAAATTGATTAAGAGGAAAGTCCGGTGCAACAACTTTAGAGTGCTATCAAATGTCAGAATATTACTTTTTATCAATAATTAAAATTTTTTAAATTTTAATGTTGAATCCAAACCGTTGATCTTATACAACTTAACGAGCGATATATTTCCATATAAGTTTTATAAAATTTAGAGTTTATTTGATATTTGATCAAGATGTCAAATCATGAACACATTATAATTAATCTCTTATAGTTAACAAGGTTCGTTCATTTTTTAACCTCTTGATCAAATATCAAATCAACTCCAAATTTAATAAAACTTATATGAAAACGCATTGCTCATTCAGTTGAATAAGATCAACGGTTTAGATTCAATATTTAAATTTAAAGAATTTTAATTATTGATGAAAAGTAAAATCATGACATTTGATGGCACTCTAAAATTGTGGCACCAGAACCTTTCTCATTGATTAAAGCCATCACTACTTTTTACCATTGCTTGCCATCACTCAAGCCAGCCCTCTCTCTCCAAGTAGACCCCTCATCACGTCCCTCTCTCCCAAACTCTCTCCTCACCCTCTCTCACCCAACTACACCTCCTATAATCTCTCCCAACGCTCCCTCCACGCAAGCTATCTTCCTTTGCTCTCTCCCTCTTTCTTCCGTGCTATCTCATTTTCCTTTTCAGTGAGTTTTTATTTTCTACTCTATTTTTCGATCTCTGATTTGTGCTTCCTTCTCTCCTTCTCACTTTATTTTTTATTTGGCTTATGTTTTCTATTTGTTGATCTTGGTGTTGTAAGCATTCACTTTATTTGCTATATATATGTTCACTTTTTTTCACTATGTTTGTTATATAGATGTTCACTTTGTTTATTATGTCAGTTCAAATGTTGCAATAAGCTATTTCGATATATGTATTTTATTTTGTTTATTATATTTTTCAATTTCTTGTTGTAAGTGTTCACTTTATTTGCTTAATGTGTTCATTTTATTTTCTTTATTTCTTATTCAAGTTTATTTTTTTATATCTTTTAATTTTTGTTGTTATAAATGTTCACTTTATTTATAGAGGAGAGTTTTGGTGCCACAAGTTTCGGGTGCCACCAAATGCCACAACTTTATTTTCTCGTTAATATTTTTAATTTTAAAATGTAAATGTCCAATCTAAGCAGTTGATTTTCTTCGTTTTAACGAGCGATGTATTTTCATATAAGTTTTATAAAATTTGAAGTTAATTTGATACTCGATTAAGAGGTTAAAAAATGAACGAATTAGATTAATTATAATACGTTCATAGTTTAACCTCTGGATTAAGTATCAAATCAAATGAAAATTTTATAAAGCTTATATGGAAATGCATCGCTCGTTAAAACGAAGAAGATCAACGGTTTAGATTCGAAATTTACATTTTAAAAGTAAAGTTGTGATATTTAGTGGCACCCCAAACTTGTGGTACCGGAACTTTACTCTTATTTATATTCTTTGTTCATTTTGTTATCATAAGTGATCATTTTATTTGTTCAATTCGTTCATTTTATTTCTTGATTTCTATTTAACTTTATCTTTTATATCAATTACTTATTATAAATGTTCATTTTGTTTCTTCATAAAAAAATAGAGGGAAAAGAAGCATAAAGAGAGAGGAAAGAGGCAAAATAATAGTAGAGTGGAGAGGTGTAATGCGAAAAAGGGAAAATTAGAACTTAGAAGAGAGGAGAGGAGAAGTGCATGGGAGGGATAAGAGGCGGAAAGAAGAAGAGAAGCAGAGAAAAAAGGGAACGGGGCAGAGACGTGATTTTTTTTTTACGTGAGCGATGACGTTTTTAGAAATGACAGTTATCATTTCTGATAACATATTGCATTTCATTATACTTTCAACAACAATTAGGGAATTCAGGTTTCCTCAAAAATAAGAAAATAAGCAATAAATGCAGTTAGGCAGGACTCAATTCCAAATTTCACGGGGATTAACGTGTCGCCGCAAAATGAGACCTTTTAATCTCAACTGTATGTACCAGCAAAAAAAACGACATTCCTTAATTTTAAACTTCGTTTTATCCTTATCAATGTAATATAAAACTTATACCTACCCATCTGTCATATGGTAGTGGTAGTTGAAATTTTTTAAGGATATCACAACCTAATGATGTAAGATTAGAAAGATGTGCTAATAATTATTTAGAGTTGGCTTACTTTACCCTGGTCTCCCGTGCTAAACCAGGCGTGCCACTTGTTCATCATGTGTCAAATCTCTGCATGCCCATTTTATTTACGCTAAGTGTGGATTACGCATAAATATAATCCATATGACACTGACATATATGCATGGTATATTTATTTACTAGTGGGTGAGAAAGCCTTAATCCAAAGTAAAATTGTAAACATATTTTTCACCATTTAAATAGAATGTATATTAAATTTGGACCAATTTAAAAAATATCATCCTTGATCAAACTTTTGAAATTTTTTTGTGGATGACAAAGTAGGTTTTCAAACGAGATCAAAATTGACATCTATAATCTATAATCTATATACTATATATTAAAACCCGTGGCCACATTTATTAGTTTAAAATACGATAAAAAATATGGTCAATTTTTTTACACTGTTATTTATATAAATTAAAAATATTTGGAAATCTAAGGTAAATATATTTGGAAGTCTAAGGTAGTTCATGCCTAATCTATAGAAAAAAATTATCCCCTCATACGACATGCGATCTGAGCCCTCCAATTTTCGTTGATCGATCAATCTGAATATTAAAAGTTGTAACTGCATTCGCTTTTAATTAAAAATATTTTTTTGGTTAAATATATTAAAAATAGTTGTACCAATCATTATTTAATTTAAAAATCAAATATATTTGAAAATCTAAAGTAGATATATTTGAAAATCTAAGGTAGTTGTTTATATATAAAGTAGATATATTGGAAATATATATTTCTTTATATACTGATAGATTTAGCCATCAAAGTTTATCGCCGTCTCCCCCTCATCTAGTATTAATAAAGTTGTGATGTTTTTTCTTTCTTTCTATTTTTGACCGCTATTTTGTATAGAGGAGGGTTCCGCTACCAACATTTTGATTGCCCTAAATGCCAATATTTTGCTATTTAGTTAATTTTTAAAATTTTAAAATTCAAACATTAAATCTAAACTGTTGTTCTTATTTAATTTAATGAGCGATGTGTTTTCATATAAGTTTTGTAATTTTTAGAGTTTATTTGATACTCGATCAAAGGCTAAAACATGAACGTATTAGAATGAATCTATCATAGTTAATAAGGTTCGTTTGTTTTTCTATCTCTTGATTGAGTATCAAATAAACTCCAAAATTTACAAAATTTATTTGAAAACGCATCGCTCATTAAATCAAATAAGATCCACGGTTTGGATTTAACGTTTGAATTTTAAAACTTGAAAAAATAATTTTTATAGCAAAATGTTGGCATTTGGGGGCAACCAAAATGTTGGTAGCGGAACATTCCTCATTTTGTATAATAAAAAATAGTTTTATTTTTTATAATTAAAATATATTTTTATTTTTTGTATTTTTATAATTAAAATAGTTTTTTTTGTTAAATATATTAAAAATAGTCATACCGATCATTATTTAATTTAGGAATTAAATATATTTGGAAATCAAAGATAGTTCATACTGAATTGTTATCATATAAAAAAATATAGCGCAGCGAAGCTGCGACTGTCATGTCTAGTATTAATTAAGTCACGATATTTTTTTATTTTATTTTTACCGCTATTTTGTATAATCAAAATTAGTTTTTTATTTTTGTATTTTCTATAATTAAAATAGTTTTTTTCCTTTTTTGGTTAAATATATTAAAAATAGTCATACCAATCATTATTTAATTTAAAAAGTAAATATATTTGAAAATCTAAGATAGTTCATACTGAATTATTGTCATATAAAAAACATAGCGTATTTATCATTGTGAAAGACGTTATTATAATTATAATTTATTTGGACAATTTTGGTGACAATAATATTAGAAAGGACGTCTTCTGTGGATTAATTTTTTTTCAGCCATGTTTGGGTCCATAACAAATACAGCCGTTCATAATTTTTTTTTTTTGGAAACGGTCTGCTTTCTGTCCATGCAAAAAATTTAATCTATTACATAATTTATCATATTAAAAAATTATGTACCGAGCCACTGGTAACTGTTCAAATTGTTATTTCCCTTTTTTGCCCCTACATTGCAAACACTACTTGCTCTAATCTAATTAATAATTTTCAATTCGATTTTTTAATTACTTGACCCTGAATTGTATGAGTAGCTACTGTATGTTTGTGTTTCTTCAAAGCATCTTAGTTCCATATATCTTTTTCTTTATTTAAAAAAAAGGAATCATAGTTCCAAGTTCTTACCACTTGATTTTGTTATCCAGCTGCACCTCTTCAAGCTCCCTGGCTCTTGACAACCTAAATACTCGTTCACTATCTCACCAATATCTTCAGTTTCGTCTCTTTTCTCCAACTCCACAATCTCCTCATTTTCCTCCTCTCTATCTCCCTCCATGCCGCCATAGAACTCATTCTTGCCCCATGCACTCAAAATGCCGCGAAATGAAAGCACCTTCTGCTCCCAGCTGCATATGGAACTCCCGATCGACGAGTCGTCATTTGAATTTTGTGATAGAGATAGAGATGATAGAGAAAGGTTTGAGTTGGTTCTTTGTATGCCGCCGAGAAATGGAAAAATGCTACTTTCATTCTTGCTTACTGAGTTCTGCTTCTTATTTAGTTGTAGCCTTTTTTGTGAAAATTTTGTGTCAGGATTTCTCTTGTATACATGCCTTTGAATGCTGGCGGTAGGCATTCCTATGGTCTGAAATTAGAAGGAAAACAGGATAATTAAAGGTGATCAATCGGGAGGTAGGAAAGCACATATAACTTAAGTGGGGTAATTTGTTGTGGATTGAGAGGATTTGGAGCACTAATAAGAAAGCAAATGAGAAATGCGTTGTGGTGCTACGTCCTGAGCTTGTTTGGTAGAACATATTTTTCATGGTAGCTAGATGAAAGCATGAAGATGTGAGCCTAGAAAAGAAAACTTAATGATCAGAAAGAATATAGAATTTAGTGGTTAAATGCTGGTTGTTAGCTTGGTCAATAACTTTCTTTTTGGTGCACCAGGGTTCCAAGTGTTCTCCATCTTTGGGAAGTTGGCAAAAGGTAGTACTAACACTTCAACAAATATATTCATCATGATTTATGAGTCAATTTTATGACCTTATTAAATTGCTGGGTCCATTAATTCGCGAGTAATGAGCCAAAAATAATCGTCTTTGCATTTCTGCAAGGGAGCATATCCCAAAATATATTTGCATTAAATTAACCTAATCCCGCGTTCTGGTACAACGGAACATCTGTAGTCTGGATTGAAGTGAAGTTAGAATTTAATTTGTTTCCAGCCACCTTTAATTTTTTTTTCTTTAATTATGATCCAGGCTTTTAGCTAACAAGATATATATATGTAACCAAGTATTTATTTGTGCATCATTTGTTTGAAGAAATAGGACTGGGTCAAGAGAGGGAATTATTGATTGAAAAATTAAAATATATAAAAGATAAGTAGACAAAGTTTCCGTCAGGAGAATTGTCATACTTCATTCCTATTTAGACACGTAATAATAATAATAGTGTATTAATCAATAGTTATTATATATGGTTTGGTTAACAAATACAGAGCACCTACTAGCTATTAGTATATAAGTCGACGCTGACTGAAATGGTAGACTATTAACCTATACAATTATCGTTTTGACATGGATGGATGCTGGAATTATTATATTTTATCGTTTGTACTTATCAGTCTTATCTTGAAAATTTAATGTTATACCAACAATAGAATTCAGAGAATTCGTACAATGTTGGGTTTCAAGTGCAATATAAATCTCTGAAACATGTGCATTATTGCTTTCTAACTTCCATACTAATTTCATATTTTTTTTATTAATATTCCCTCTCGGTTTTAAAATTCTATCCGATACATGCAGGAGCTTTAAATCTGGTCCCCAGCAGCACAGAACAATCTTTATCTTTATTTCTTTATTTTCACTGGAAAAATAAAAAGTAAAAAAGGATAAAGAACATTGCATCCCAACAACTGCACTTTCTAGCTGCAATATATGGGCATTCCATATGGATTTGTTGAAGGGAGATGCTGACATCTCCGTTCAAAAGAGATTTAATTTGAAAGTGCTTTGTATTTTGGAAGAAAACATTGGTTCTTTAAATAAAGAAACAAAATATGCAAGATATATACATATATAATAGTTCACGTCTCAACGGAGCAATGCGAAACATTTATTACTTCAAAGGGAACATACATAACTGTTATTTTGATGCCTTGTAGAAGGTGAAGAAACTTATCCCAGAATGATTATTAAGCAAAAATAAAATTGTCAGTACATATCAAATCAAGGTAATCTAGTTACCTCATTTGGTTACTGGGTCGCTTGGGTACAAGTGACCCTCTGCCATAACAGAATATGATATGTCATCTTTTAAAAATAACATATATTTGTTCGTATATTATGCTGCAACAGTACAACTTGTTGGTAGCCAGGTCTTATCTCCCTGTTGAGAATAAAATAAAGTACCATCAGAACTGTTAAACAGACGACTAACTCATGATTAATTTAAGATTGTATGTGACAGTTTTGGAGTGTTCATGTGTATAAAGTTTACTGTTTCATAAATGCGCTCGATCAGCTCCTCTGACTAAGGTTCTCTCTGATCCAAAATAATGCTACAAACTATGAATTTATAGCCACGGTTCCTTTATATTACTTAAAATAGCATCTCGAAATTCGTTCTGCTATTATGTCAAATTTTGTATTTTCAATATAAAATTTCTTTGCTACTGATATAGACGTCTGGGCTCCCCCACCACCAGCTACCTTACAAATTTAATTCACAATAATAGAGGTATCACAGCTAGGTACCAGAAGGTGTAAGAGATTTGGAACAGGTACAACAGACCGGTATATCCTACCTAAGCAAAAACCAAAGTCTGAAAGCAACAATAAGATCTGATACCACATCCCAGTATTACAACTAAAACTGAAAAAGCCACACAAATAAAACCTAATCAAGTCCTCAATCATCCTCACTTCCTCAGCATGTACCAGACTAAGAAGGAGAAGAACGTCTTGTCCTAACACGGGCTGTACTGATCGTTTTCAATGAATATTATAGTGTAAATTTACGGTATTATTGTACTAGAAATGTTTGTAGAGTCATTATATTTATTTTATAGGATGGGTAAATCTCTCTTAGTTGAATCTGTAATTTGAAGGCTTTATATATCTTGACTTTGTGAGTGTTATCTACTTCAGACCATTTATGTAATTATGTTACTGTTATGTAGTAGTTTGTGGTCATGGTAACTACTGTTTGTAAAATCCTTAAAGCTCCAATTGCCTCCTTTAAGATTTTCATGAAGCATTATAGTGGACATTTGTAATGCATCAAGTTGGGTTCATTTAGATAAAGAAAATTAATTAGAATCTTTAAGGACTGAATAATTTATACTTAACAAAGCATCACAGCACAGCCACAAATATTTATCCTTTGTTTTCTCAGCAAATGTCCTTAGATTTTGACCTTACATTTTTTTATGACACTTTTTCCAAGACATTAGCAATCAACTTCGTCTATTAATTAAGCTCATTACTGTGGTAAATTTTTCATCCATCTTGTGAGTAGGGCTGTCAACGGAGTAACGTTTGACGTTTTCTGTGCCTGTTCCGTTCAAACGGAGCATCGAACGGAACGAAATATATTTTCGTTACAAAAACGAAATGGGTAAACGGAATTGTGTCTGGTTTCGTTAGCTGAAACGGACGGTAAACGAAATAGTCCCATTCCGTATTCGTTTATATCCGTTCCGTCCAGGATTCTATGAGTATGGAATATATTTGATAGTAGATAATTTTTAGGCGGAGTAAACGAAAAGTCCAACCTCTCTCAGTCTCTCTCGAATCTCGATTGTATCGCTTTTCTCTTAGCAAAATACGCGCCGCTCCCCTCCATATCTCCGATCAAACCCATCTTCTCCGCTCTCGACCAACACACACACACAGAGACTGAGAGAGAGAGAGAGTACCAGAGCGGGAGAGATGGAGGCTTCTGAGGCGGCGATGCATCGAGAAATCTAATAGAGGCGAAGAAGGAAGCACAATTGAGGAAACGAGAGAGATGGAGGCTTCTGAGGCGGCGACGCAACAGGTACACACCCGACTAAACCCTAGATTGTACAAACCCTATGAAATTCTTCGATTTCTTGTTAGATTGTACTCTTGAGAATGATTTCTCTTGTGTTTGATTTTTGGCTTCTATTTTTGACTGATTTTTTGCTTTTGTTTTTGAACTGATTTTTGGCTTCCTTTCTCCTTTGCTATTCCGATTTAGTATACTGCTTTTCCCTATTTTTCTTTTTCGTTTGTGCTGTGAATGAAAAAATTGAGGCCTGCATCATTTTGACTTTGTCTCCTGTGGTTACTTGTTTAAGTTGCTTACGGTGTTGATTGATTGAGTATTGGATAATTTGGATGTGTGCAGTGCCTCAAAGGGATACTGGCATGAGTAATTCGGTGGGCCCCATGCAAACCGTAGGACAAAGGAACAGAGATGAGGAATTGGGGACTCCTATGAATATTGATTCAGAGATGCAACAAGCCAACTGAACGTTATGAACGTTTACTAGAACGGAACGTTCAACGAATTCAAATTTTATATCGTCCCTCAAACACAACATTCAACGGAAATTAAATTTACAACGTTATTCAAACGTAACGGATAACGGAAATGTATAATTCCGTTGCCGTTGTCAACGTTTGACAGCCCTACTTGTGAGTCATTTTATGCACTGTCGCACTGACTCTATATTCCGGATATGACTAGGCCCCAAGTTCGTAAAGTGTCAGCCTCTTGTTTATGGGCCTAATTTACAGCACTGGGCTTATCCGACCCACTTAGAAAACGACTTTTGCAGCTGACGAGTCCACGACGGAATACGCTGCAAATTCACATCCTCTGTTGAACTTAAGGGGAGACTTTTGATTCGAACCGTCTAATCAATGATGGATGTCCCGAGATTAATACCAGGCTTGTCGAGATTCATACGGCCCTTAAAAATCTGCCTGTCGAGATTAGATCGGACAGTTCGGATCACAGGTCTCTGATATTGATCCGATATACTGCTACGCCATTTGGTTTGAAAGTGGAAGTCTAGTGGTACCATGTTTATCTAAAGATAATTGGTTCAATTCTTGTCGCACGCAGAAGAGAGAACATTTTTATTGACTAGGCCATGCTTCTGTAAATAAATGACTTTACTTAAAAAAAGTATAAGAATAAATTTGTATGATTAAAAGTGCTATTTCTGAAAAAATTTCAATTAAAAATAAAATAATTCGAAATTGTTGGAATGATATTTTTAATTTGAATTAAGAGTTAATTCATAATAATCTTTTAATCTTTGTACATCAAAACACACCCACATATACGAGTAATTATGTCAAGAACAATTTTCATGTGTCCACATGATGCGGTTACCAAACTCCAAAAGCTTCTCGTTTTAGTTCAGTTCACATATGGTTAACAATATGCTAGCTTGCTGTGGGTGACACGTCTTTTTCGAGAAAGATAAAAAGGAGTTTTGGACCCAAATCAGAGGAGATAATATTTTTGAAAGTCTAAGACAATGATTAAATTTGAGCATCTATTGCAAAACTGACAGCTGGAAAAATTGATATGAAGAAAACATCATCAATCTTAATCCAAATCACGCATTGATTTTATGATTCATTTTATGGAAAATTTTGTCATGAGAAACAATTTTTGAATCGGACTTTAATCTCAACCGCATATTTTTAAAAAAGATTAATTCATTAGCACTCATTAACGATTGCGATTAAAGTCCGATTCAAAATTGATTCTCATAATAGAATTTTCCTCATTTTATATGGTTCTAAAACTTAATGAGAGGAATTTTAATTTCTCCAGTCATCATCTTATTGTATAGTAAGCCATGAAATCATTGTTTGGAAAATTCAACTTGCATGAAATGAGAGAATATATGTAGACACTGCACTTGTTGTGGGCTTCAAAATTTTAAGCTTCGAGTTATGTTAAAAAATACTTGTACACATTTCAATGGCTTGGGTCCCATTTTAGATATTGGTCATAGGGTTATGCATCTGCAATAAGCAGATGATATCTTTTATTCATTAATGGTGATAGTATTATGATTGAAAAGATTGCTTGTGCCATTAAAGTTTTTGGTTCCCATTAATTTCTCATGAGGCTTCTTCTTTTGCTTCTATTCTTAATTGTAAGATAGATAGTTTATCTTTAAACTACCTTAGTGTCAAATCTCTTTATACTTTTCTTAATCACGGAGGCGTCATAATTGATCTTAATGATAGTGTTTGGGGTCTTAGAATACCTTTAATGTGTGTTTGGGAGAGACGCGAACTAAGCTAGTTTGGCGCTCCCCAAACAAGGCATGAGCAAGGAATTGGCACTAATTCCTTATTCCACCCAAATCGACGAACTAACTATGAATACGAACAAGAATAAGAATTGGCGCTAATTCCTTATTCGTGGATTCTTCCAAACAAGTCCTTAAAGACCAAGTTGTTTCTTTGGTTAATGCTTTATAATAAATGCCTCACTTTAGATAACTTAAGTAAGAGATGTTGGATTGGACCAAACAAGTGTTATTTTTGTAATAATGCGGAAAATATTGATCACTAGTTTGTTTCTTGTCCTTCTATTAGGGACTTTTGGATTGGATTTAATATGTTCAACAATAGAACCCCACATAAACGGCAAACGAGTTACGTGATACAAGCTTTTAAATGTAGGGCTGCAAATGAAATGTCGTTTCACCATTTTTTCATTTCATTTCGCCTTGGCAAAATGGTTAACGAAACAAAATTTTGTTTCATCTGGTTTAGCGAAACAATTGAACAGTTTCGTCATTGTGAAAATCACGAAAATAATGTAAATTTCGATTGTTTAGTCACTGCGAAACGGTTAACGAAACACTCTAATTTCATCGCCGTTTCTAACGTCTGACACCCCTAATAATATCCAATGGTTATCCGGAATCACCTCATCTTTATGTGCTCATTGAAGCGAACAAAATTTTAAGAGCGAATGTCTATTGTTGCGCTTTCCTTTTGCTACTTTAATATCACAGGCTTGATACAAGCCGCTGTATAAAACGCAATTTAAAATTATCTTCTTAGGAACAAAATTACTATAATTGGCACACTTTTGCATTAAAACTTGAATATCCACTCGTACCTTTTTTAAAGTTTTGACAACTTTTTGCCATTTAATCATTGATAATATCATTTGATTGTGCGTGCCCTTTACCAAATACACCATAACACCAATATGACCTAACACATCTTGCATGGACCAAATTGTTGACCCCCCCCCCCCCCAATATGTGACTTTTGTGTCAGAAAACGACACAAGTATTAGAAAACAAAAATTGGGCCCATTTGTAAGTTCTACTAATTTCAGCCATTACGTTTCGAATTTTAAAGCATCTTAGTTCAAAGTTCCTGTCACTTGGGCCCTGGTCGGAACTCGGAAGGGGAATTTTAAGGAAAGATCAGAAATGGAATTCTGATTCTATCTAAATCTGTTAATCAGAAAGGCAGAAATTAACGGTGAGAATTGAGTTGATGAGAATTCACAGTTTTCAAAATTTTCTTTTTTTTTTTAAGAAAAGCTTGGTAGCGGCTACCAAGTAGTAGTACAACGGTACACACGAAAATAAAAATAAAATTAAACCTACAATAAAAAAAAGACAAGAAAAAAGATAATCGGTCGAATTGCATCCACGGTCATACCAATCCCTCTTTTTACACATCCACGGTCATACCTCACTCACCGATAACAATCGACGGCACTTCTTCAACCACCAGCCACACATCTTCAAGTACCGAGCCCACATCCTCAAGCACTGCAACACCTTCTCGTGCCTTGATAGTGCCTCCTCGCGCACCGGCCACTCCTCATGTCTTGGCTGCACCTCCTCGCACACGAGCCACACTTCCTTGTGCCCTGGCAGAACCTACTAGAGTACTAGTGCTCCGTCAGCATTTGCTCACCGGCCACTCTGCATGCCCTGGCAGCACTTTTTAGCTCCCCCGACAGCGCCTCCTTGCTAACCAACCGCTTCTCGTGGTCCGGCCGCACATCCCCGTGCCCCGACAGCACCTCCTCATGCTCCGGCAGCACCACCTTGTGCTCCGGCACCACCTCCTTGCGTCCCGGCAACACCTTCGCGCTCATCGGCCGCTCCTCTTGCCCCAGCCGCACATCCCATGTCCCGGCAGCACCTCCTCACACATTGGCCGCACCATATCCACCTCAACCCATTGCATGACCTCAATCTCACACCACCTCGGCAAAACTGTTTCCGCCGGCCGACCATTTAGATCCGTCTGAGAACAAGAAAGAAGAGAGAAAAGAAGAGACAAAATAGTAGAGATGAAGAGGATAAGGCGGGGGGAGACCGGCGATGGCGGCCTCCCCCACCTAGGGTTTTCAGAAAAAGACTCTCAAAATCGCTTTTTTTTTTCGCCACAGTTTTCAAATTCTATTTTGAAATCTAAGCCAGTAAAAAAGAAATGGTGAGAATTGATAGGGAGCGTTTGAGCATTTGATCAACCTTTTTGTGAAAATTTTCTAGCTGCTCATCCGATCAAAGGATTTCATTCAAAATCAAATCATTTTTTTCCACTAAAATCAACTCTAATCAAATCCATTTCTAATTTGTTTCCGATCATAGTCTTAATTTAGTTGTGATCTAGTTCACTTTTCTACTGACAACCCTATTACTATAATTCTTATGTGATATTAATTGAATCCTTCATGACGCAGAGCAGGCTGTTGGAAACTACATAAGTGGAGCTAACAAGAGAAAGATGAAAATTAGGTTGTGAAAATTCAACAAAAAGTAATTTTTTCTAGCTTTAGAAAATGCGACTTCTGATGAGAATATTTAATTTTCTATTATGATTCCATTCCGAAATAAACTTATTAATCGATATATAATTCATATATCATGAGGAGCAATCCATAACAAGTATTTTTGTGTTTTGCGAGGAATCTCTCAATATGAAAATTAATAAACAAAAAAAATCTCTGTTAGAGATATTTTCTCGGAGAAGTGGCAAAGCCGCCAATTTCACAAGAATCTAAAGCGGTGCATGACTGCTACAGTGCTACTAGTCAAGTAAACAGTACAAGCAGAAGGAAAAAATTACCAGAAAAAAGGTTACAATATCTAATAAACTGCCTGGAGCCCATACTGATGGAGACATAATTTGTCCAAAAGTAGATTAGTTTGACCGACAAAAGCTAAGAAATTACCAAACATCTTAGAATGATTAGAAATGTCGGATGAAAAATTTTATTTGTTGTTCCTTCTGGTAGATGAATGGAAATGACTATTGACGCTTACTCAATTAATCAGTTCCATAAAAAGGGCCAGGCTATTTCCAGCTGCATATATAAAGTCGTAATTAATGAATCATAATTTAAGTTTCTTATCATGCTAGGATTGCGCCTTTAAATACTTAGGATCCGATCAATCTTGGGTCCAATCCTGAGCCAGAAAATAATCCACCTGAATCAGAAGAAACCCAACCAAAAACCCTATCAGCCTAGCAAGTCTCTGTTCAACACCTATTTATTTTTTTATTTTTTATTTTTTTGAAAGGTTGTAATAAGAAAATCTGCTCGTTACTCATTTTCAGGTAGAATAAGGAAACTATATATATATATATATATATATAGAATTTTGCTATGGTGAGTTGCAACTCACAGGGGCTCTGGTGAGTTGCAACTCACAGGGGCTCTGGTGAGTCGCAATCCAGGCCGTTCAATCCGCTTCAAGATTCGTGCAGGTGATGAGTCGCGCGACGTCGCTGAGCGATTAAAAATTTCCGTTCCGTCTGTGAAAATCGCTCCGTTTCCTCTCTCTCTCTCTCTTTATTTCCCCTACTGCGCCTCCTCTTTACTTCGTATCTTTCTCTCTCACTCTCTCCGAAACAGCAACAGAAAACCTAGATCCCTAGCCGAAATCTAGATTGATATAGAAGTGCCGGTGAAGCTAACCTCCCTCTCGCTTCGTCCCTCCCGCTGCGCGCCTCTCACGAGCGAAGTTTTTCTCTCCTGCCCCCCCCCCAAAAAAAAACAAAAGAGTGAAAACCTAGCTTTTCGAAGAGATCGAGAGATCCTTCCTCTCAATCGGCCTCAAATCTGTAAGAAACCTCTCGATTTTGCACTGTTTTAAGTTTTGTTTACTGACACTGGAATTAAATGTAGCATTTCTTCTCTTCCCTTTTGAATTCGATTTGCAAACCTTGATTTTCCCTTTTCTCTCAAAAAATCAGGTGCTAAGGCTATTAGGCACTCGATTAAACGTGATGTGTGGTCGTATCCATGCTATTTGCTTCAGATATATTTATTTAGTTGTACTAGCAATTTGTGGTTGGATCCCAAATTAAGATAAGAAATGGGTACTAGATTGAATGATTAGGCCTGAAATTCACTTCCAATGTAAAAAATTTTAAGGTTTAAGAAGTTAGAATTTGCACTAATTAACTTACAATTAATTCTGACCTCATGTGTTTTGAGTCAGAAAATCCTAATTGCAACCTAAATCTACACTAATTGAATGTTTAGAGTACTACTAGTTTATAGTTCAAACCCATTGCTTTCTTTCAGTTATTTTTCAAGCTGGTAAACCTACTATAATTGGTTTGAACTGAATATAAGCTGGTAAACCTACTATAATAAGCACTTTATTTAATTATTTACCATGATGGTAAAATAGCCTTAACAATTTAACATAGCTCTAATTGTTTCTCATGTTGCCATATAAGCTGGTCAAAATGCTAAAAAAAAAATCCTAGTTCTCTAATCAATTTAATTATTTCTTTTGGCTTTTGCAATTGTACTAGTGACTGGTACATTCCAAACTATTTCAAGCTTTGCCTATGTACCACTGACTGGTGCCATTGCTAGTGCTAAGACATTTGACCCATTGTATTATTGGTCTATAATTATAATTTCTTAATTTCTTTCATCCTTGGCTGTAAAGACAGATTTGGGGAAGCGTGGGAGAAATAGACTAATAGAGTCAGATTGAGAAGAGCATTGGAACTTCAAGAGTTGGAGATTTACATGTTGCAGTTTCAGATGCAATTTTGTTTGAATTTTGTGATTTATAGCATTTTGATTTGAATTTAGAGAATGAAAATTGTGGTTTATAGCATTTTGGTTTGAATTTACGGAATCCGTTTCTGTTGGAATCCGTTTCTACATGTCAAACTAAGATTGAGACTTTCAATCCCAATCGGACATATCATAGGCACTCAATATTAATTATTTTCTGTGCTATCCAATGATGGAAGGAAACACGCTTGTAGTCAAATTCCAGGGTTGAAATCTTAATCAGGAACTATAAGAACGATGTAAGAACTGTTGTTTGTATTATGCAAATTTGTATAATTTTCATACTAATTTTTCCTTCTATTGTTTAATTAGGCTCTTGGAAATGGAGATAAGTGAAGATTCAGATAGCGGTGAAGGGCAAATTTCTGTTTTGATTATGTAATAATTTCTGTTTAGGAAAATTTTTATTTTCATTATGTACTATTATGTATTGTTTCTGTTAGGGAAGTTATGTACTATTATGTAATAATTTCTGTTTCGGTTTAGGCAAATTTCTATTAGGGAAGTTATGTACTAATTTCTGTTTTGATTATGTACTAATTTTGCATGTTATGGTACGAGATTGGTGATAATCTGAATGGATATGTTTTCATTATGTACTAATTTCATTTACTGGATGTGTTTTGATTTTGTGTTATGGTACTATGTACCAGTTTACTTGATGTACCAATTTCATGAATTATGTACCACACGAATTAGCTGTTTTTATAGGTCATGAATTATGTATACAGTTTTTATAGGCATTGTACCACACGAATTAGAAGCTATACCATGCTTTTATTGTTTACTTGTACTGCATTTGGTTATGCCAAGTAGGAGCATTTAATATATACGAAATCCTTTTATTTTATTTACACTAAGCAAGTGAGAGTGGTGTGTATGAAAGACAAAGCAGCATGGAATATCAAAGCCTAAATAAGCATCAGTTACCCCAAATTATTGCAGCATCCATTACAAGCTAACATTCATTCAAATTATTGAAGCTAACATGCTACCCTAAAATGGGAGCCTGCATCTATTAAAGCATGCAAAATTAGTTCTTACAAAAGAAGTCACTTGGCTTGTGACTTAAAACTAAAACAGAAGAAAGCTAAAGAAAGCTAAAGAGATAAAAGCATAGTAGTCTACAGCATAAGGCGCAGCTTATTACAAACACAAGCAACTAACACAGAACCCATTAACCCAAGAGATCTTCATCATCTTTTGAATTTCCCTGTGCTGAGTTGTGTTGTGCAGTATTCCCAGGAGCTGCCACTTCCTGTTGGAACTGAATTTCCATGCCAGTATAAGCACCTGTCCAAAGATGAAACAAATGCAAAATTGACAAATAAGTAGCTGAGAGTCCCGTACTAGCCGTACCACTAGTTTGTTGAAAAAAAATTTTATACGAGCCCCCCAAATTACCCACATAAACGCTCTAGTACTTACATTCAACAGCTAATTGTCGAGTTCAAAAGAAACAAAATCGCTCCAGGCCTCCAGTACTTACATTCAACAGAACAATGTCGATCTCAAAAATTTTTTATCTACTTGGATTCAATTTTAGCCTACTCGATTGCATTTGAGCGAAACTGGAAAATACCAGTACAAAAGGGAGAACAATCTGACTCAAATTAATTGTGCACTTGAGGGAAATTGAGAATAATCTGACTCAAATCCAGAGAGAAAGAGAAAGAAAGAGAACCTGTGCGCTATATCGCGACTCTCCGATCGAAGGGGAGGAGCTCCGATCCAGGCGTCAGGAGGCGCGAAAAAAAGTTCTTCAATCGATTTAAGATTTCTGTTGCTGTTTCGACGAGAGTGAGAGACGAAGTAAAAGAGAAACAAAGGATCGAAGGAGAGGAGCTCCGACCAACAGAGGAAGGGAGTGCTTACTTGGATCTCACGTGTTAGATGAGTCGAAGAGAGGCTCGATTCGATTCTCACGATCCAAGCACTGTATTCGATTCTCCGATCTAGGGTTCTCTGCTGCTTCAATCCACTCTCGTGAGGAGCTAACTACACGGATCGTGAGGATGAAAGAGAGACGAAAGCTTTGGCAGATCCTATGTTGAAAAAGGTGTGCGGAGCTGCCTCTCCGATTTCTAGGGTTTGCTCAAATTTGTTTTTGATTCGAGTGAGAGAGAGACGATCTGCACGAATTAAAGAGAGAGAGAAAGGAAACGGAGAACCTTTGGCAGACGGAACGGAGATTTTTAGTCGCTCAGCGACGTCGCGCGACTCATCACCTGCACGAATCTTGAAACGGATTGAACGGCCTGGATTGCGACTCACCAGAGCTCCTGTGAGTTGCAACTCACCATAGCAAAATTCTATATATATATATATATATCTCTATATATATATATGAGATAGGCTAAATTAGACTCCAGCACATAGAGGGTCTGTGTGTTCAAGTTTTTTAGCCGTCCGATCTGAAATCCAACGGTTTAGATTTAGGCGCTGGAGTAGTGATGAAGTTCCGTTTATTCTCTGTATTCCGTGAGTGTGCTTCTCCGTTTGTCCTCTCTATCTCCTTCCTCTTAACCCTCGCTCTCTTCCTCAACCTTCGAAATAGGTGAAAACCTAGGCGAAGGCGACAATATCTCTCGTCGCTGCTGTCGTGCTTCTCCGCAGTTCGCGACTCTCTCCGACAAATCTAACTCACTACTCTCCGTCGCCAGATCGAACCCATGCTTTCTCGTCGCTAGATCGAACTCGCCTTTTTCACATCTCTCTCCGCCTTCAGTGAACAGTCAATCGTCGAGCAACTATGCCATTTTTTCAAATAAAAATTCAGCCATGGAGCAATTAGATGCTGATCTTTTTTTCAAGGAACTTCTCCATTTGAATCCAACAATGGAGAAAAGAATAGCTCGGAGGAGAACTTACTGGAGCCTCTGACAAGGACATGTTCAAATTGGGTAAAAGGAGAACTTACTGGAGCAATTCAGCTACCATTCCTTTTTGCGTTTGTGGTGTGGTCAAATGTGGTGACTAATTGTCCCTCTAATCTGTTTGCAATTTTAATTGAGATAGATTGATTAGGTGGTCAGACATGGGTCTAAGAGATGTAAAGATTGCAGGTTTATTTAAGAGAGTTTCACGAATTAGAATTGAAGAAGTTTCATAGAATAAATTGACGAATTAGATTGCTTTTTTCATGGAATTGTGTGGTCAGGCATGGTCTAAACCATCAGTTTGCAATGTGTTTGCTCTTCAACCAACCTTCATTTAGATAATTATTTTCAGTGGATTTGATTTAGAAGTTTTATGGAGGTACTTATGCAAAACTAATCTAAATTAGAAAGTGCGAGTACTTGGTTCTGTGCCAGTATGCTTGCAGGTGCCAGTATGCTTGCAGCTGAGAGTATCAGGTGAGAGAATACCTTCTTTCAAGGGGTATACCGTATACTGCACAGTATGTTGCAACTTGTTGGCAGGTTGGCTATACTTATCCACTGTTCATGGAGTAGATGTGGTTAATGTCATTTGTATGTTGTAATTTTGTTAACTATAATGAATCTATGGTCCCATCTGTGGAAAAAAAGTACTAGAAGTCTAGAATACAACTATCATGAGCATGGAATGTCAAATAAAAAATTTAGTAGGGGTTGATTTTACTGGTATATGGCAGATAGACCATAAAGCTTTTTAGTGAATCTAGTGATGGACACCTCTCTCAGTCCTTACTAATTTTTTTTTTACAATAGTGACAGATAATTAATTATATATTACTTTTAGCTAAAGGAAGACCAAGGAAAGGACAAATTGATAATAGATGATGATCGACAATAGAGAACATTAGAAGTCCAAAAGTATGGTGGAAGATGAAGATGTGGACATTGGAGAATATGAAGACGAATATTAAAGATCTGTTCGAGCACATGTAATTGAGTAGATGTTGTTTTTACATTTTTGGATTAGATATATATGTTCTGTGATATGTGTGATATAACTGATATGTGCCCTATCTTCTATTTCTATCTGTTTGTACATCTCATTCTTTCTTATCCTATCTTTATGTCATTCTTTGGGAAAAAAAAATATTACACTTTTTTCCTTACTGCCTATACGAATGGCAGAAGCTACCTTGGTACAATGAGTAAAAATGAAAACATACGGACCAAATCAATTACATAGCTAAAAAAATATAAACTTATTCCAATAACAATGAAAATCAAATCGCCACAAGGCCATATGCTATGTTTCCTCCTGGTCTTCTTTCTTTCCTTCTTTGCATGAAAATCAAATACAGTTTATTATTCTCAATGCTTTTGTCCTCATCTTGAGCATCTATGTCCTGCAATAATCACAATTTCATGAGAAATTGTAGTTTAGAAGTTACAATGAAGTCTCGATTGTATTGGTTATCAACTTACAAAAGTTACTGTGAAGGTTTGTCCTTTCATCAATTTCATGCTCTTTACCTAGTTAGTAACTATATAATCTTATTTCAGACATATGGTAAAATAAAAAAAAAATTTGGTTATTGAGAACAATAGCACTGGTACAAAAATTATTTCAAGCACGTCCTTAATCACTGTTTTGCCAAAATATTACAAAATAATCACTATTTATAAAATTTGGTACCTAACACAATTGTCGATTTAGCCTCCACTGCATCAAATTAAAATTAACTATAAATTAAACAATACAATTTACAATTTTTGAAAAGTGATGGTACCAGTCTTCAAATTAAAATTCAGTTCAACAAGACCAACAACCAATGAGTTACAATTTGAGGCAAAATTAACTCAACTTAGAGAAAGAAGTGGGTAGGAGAGACTTCGCTTGATCGGAAAGAAGTGGAGAAGCGGCTTCGACAAGCTAGCTAGGTTTTCTCTTTTCTTTTCTCGCGAGAGAGAGAGGCGAACCGATCCGAACTAGGAGGACTTCGTTTCTTATTTATTTATTTATTTTTACTTTCTGATCTAACAGGCAGACGGAGAGGGATTAACGGAAACTTTAACAAAGAACGGCACTTCTATCTCTTCCCAGCGCCTAAATCTGGGCCCTTGGATTTCAAATCTGACGGCTTAAAAACTTGAGCACATAGGCCTTCTATGTGCTAAAGTCTAATTTAGCATATATATATATATATAGAGTTTTGCTACGGTGAGTTGCAACTCACCAAATAATCGGTGAGTCGCGCTTAAAACTCCTAAATTTAGTTCAAAATGACCGATCCAAACCTTCCAATATGATCTCTCTATTGAAATCTCCATGCAGACCAAATTTTATATTTTTTTGAAATTTTTAAGTATTTTTTTTCGGATTTTTAAAAACTGCTGTTTTTGAACGGTTCAGAACTAATTAGATTAACGATTTTCTAAAATTTCAAAAAAATACTTAAAAATTTTGAAAAAATATAAAATTTGGTCTGCATGGAGATTTCAATAGGGAGATCGTATTAGACGGTTTGGATCGGTCATTTTGAACTAGATTTAGAAGCTTTGAGCTCGACTCACCGACCTTTTGGTGAGTTGCAACTCACCATAGCAAAACTATATATATATATATATCCAAGGCATGAGATGGAAGATTCTACTGTTGTTAGTTCAACACTTCTAACTTCTAAGTATGCTATGTTTAAAAATCAGAAATTTTTTTTTTCCTATCCCTTAGTTAAATTAATTTTTTTGTGTAAAAAAATTATTTGGATTGGCTTTGCCACCTCTTCTTATGAAAGCAGGCAAAACAAAAGGCTATTAATGTGAAGGCATATTATTTTTCATTAGTGGGTTAGTTTGTTGGACCGAAGGAGATTTGGGACACTAACAGCAAAAAAACAATGAGAAATGGGTTGGGGTGCTAAAATGGAAACATTTAATATATCCGATCTTTAAAAAAAAGGGGGGGAAAACACTATCTAATGTTTTGGTCGAACGCGGTTACGCTGGTTGTTAGCAACATGAAGTAATCTTTTATTTGTAACTAATCAAATATCACCTGGGAAGTCAGGAAAAGTTCATAAGAAACTTGACAATTGTATATTTTCCTCATCTTTTTTGTAATGTTGCCGTCTTCACAGATACGAGCCATTTTTCTTTATTAGTTTATTTTAAAAATTATTATCTACCATCTCTCCACACACCATCTCGTGTCATCGCGTTTGTATTTGTTCAGTTTATTCATTTATATGTCTAATTTGTTTATCTATGTATTCACTTTATTCAATTATGAGTTGAATTATATTTTTTTGTATTGTTGTTCAGATTTTTATATGCATATTCAACTTATTTTTATTGAATTTATTTGTTTGTATATGTTACCTTTGATTATTTAAATGTTCATTTTGTTTGTTTATATGTTCATTTTGTTCAAGCGATAGGCAAACAATGAGAAAATTATAGATTGCAGTTATCATTTCTGGTTTATTTTGTCACCGCCAACTCTCATTCAACAGAAAAACAAAAATCCAAACAGGTCAGATCAAGAATCAAGACCATTTAAATCGAACCTGATTTGTAAGACCAAATGATTAACATCTCAGCCTCAGCTAGGCTTAAGGATTGTAGGCCAGCTGATCAAACAACTCTCTAACGGTTCTGATTTTGGATTACCGGACCATAGGCCCAATATCCGACGAGAAAATTGATCGCAGAAAATTCTTGTTTACTTGAGCCTCGTACAAGATAAAATAAAGCTAAGATCCAATATCTAGGCTCAATTCGTTCGTCAGCCTACCAATCAACAACGCTATTTCGATATTAATACAAGACAAACTATGTTATTATCGACTGAATTTTAAAACCAGATATAAATTTAAGATCGTTTATTTAAAATTATGAACAATTTAATTGATCGTGATTCAAATCCAGTTTTAAATTTCAGTCCATTATCGAATTATCACATAATATAAAAATTAATAAGTATAAAAAAAACATTATTAGAAACCTAAAAAATGAATTTCTCAACGGAAATTCCCATTTCTCTAAAGTATGATGTATGTAAGTTTCCTTTGGGGCATAATTGTAGGGATAAATATCCTCTACTGCACTGCACTAGTGGTTCTCAGGAACCGTCCGATCGAATCTCAGCGGTTAAGATTTATGGGCCATATGGATCCGATATTAATCACGGACATTCATTAGTGATCGGACGGTTCGAATGAACCACTGCAGTGCAGTAGCACAGCAGAGGATATGATTCCATAATTGTAGAGATTTGAGGGTGAATTGGCATTGTTATTTTTTGTTTAGTGCATTTGTTACTGTTAAGCAAGTGAACTACTCTGTCAGTTTGTCCACAGAAGCCGGAATAACACAGAACTTATCATATGTTCTTCATATTCTACATAATTCTCATGACCCCCAAAAAAAAAAATTTCTACATAATCTTGCAAGGGATTTCGGAAATGATTTTTTTTTTGTTCCCGATTTATACATGCCTTTCAAATTCAATACAGCCTCACAAAATATACATCAAAATCTGCAATAAATACATTATTTACAGTTTATATTTATCCGCAAAGAACTAAACTGACAAATCAAATTCCAACTTATGTATTTGTACATGATCTGCCCTACCACTGCATTGAAAATGGAACAATGCACTCGACTAAAATCTGAATAATATTCGAGAAATGATAGTTGTAATCTGTAATTTTGACATAGCTTGAGCAAAGTGAACACGTAAAATAAACAAGATGAACATATAGATGATCAAAGTGAACACATATAAACAAATAAGTTCTGTATTTTTATTGAACTTATTTGTTTATATGTGTATACTTTGCTCATTTATATATTCAACTTGTCTATTTTATATATTTATTTTGTTCAAACAATAGCAAGCGATGGAAAACTACATATAACAGTAATCAATTCATAATATTCTGCTACCAATAGAAATTGTTTCCCTGAACTAAAAAACTATTAGTTTGGGAGAGTAGGCCTAACATGTTAGCCCACAAAAAGGTATTAATTAATGCGGACTCATTGTTGGGCTATTTCTTGCATCATCACTTAGGCTTTGCTCCATGATTCTTAAGAAAAAGGAAATGAAAGGAACGGAAGAGGAGAGAAGGTGAAGGAGGTCCAGAGTATTAGGAACTAAGTCCATGTGCAAATTTAATTTTTGTTACTAATTAACAAGTAATTAACAAGTGCAACTTAATGAATCTAGTTATTTAAGCGATTTAACACATAAATGAGAGAGGAGGAGTTCTACCTCTCGCGAAATCGTATCCGCGAGGCTTGACCTTAATCTCTTGGAATCGATGGGTCGCACACCACCACCACCACCACCTCTTCTAGGTCGGCCTCGAGTCCACCAAGGAGTTAACCAACTTCTCCAACTCTTGTGCTAGCAAGAAGGAGAAGATAGCTAATCCCTTTGCACCTTTCTTCTACAAATCAACTATTTGAGTGGAGATAGATGCTCAATGCATGAGCTAAGAGAGCAATTAAGAGCTAAAAAATAGAGAAATAAATTTTCTCCACTGTGAACAGTGCAGTGAACAGTGACGACCAAGGAGAGAAGAGAGAGAAGGTGGAAAATTAGAGTTTCTCTCTCCAAATGGTCCTCTTTTATAGACCAACAAATTAGAGTTTCTCCCTTCCATTCACTCTCTATAACTCCTTCTAGAGTAGACCCTTAGAGTTATGGCTCGAAGCACCTACGCTATTTCCACTTGTTGCAACCATAAAATATTACTAGTATTACAAGTTTTATTCTAATATTTATTATAAAAAATTAATTATTTAAACCTATCAATGTAATTTTCCCTTTTAAAACAAATTTATGTGATTAAAAAATTTAAATACGTGTTGTTATTTTAATATATTCCGTGTCTATTATTAAAAAAACCGAAATCCCTTGCCCTAGACATGGAAGAAATTTAATTAATAATATATACTATAGATTTATTTATTTTCGGATGATGAGTCTGTCGTTTGAATCGGCTTCGTACATAGCCCTGCATAACGTGGATGACGATCACGAAATAAGAGTGTTGCGTTATCCGTTTCGTCAAGGAGACGAAATTTTTTTTCGATTTCGTGTTGCGTTTCGTTTTTTGAACGCAACTAGATTGTGTTGCGTTAAACGTTTCTCTTTAGTGAACGATAAAAACAGTTGAAATGTTTAAAAACTTTAACCGTTTTCCACATGTTTTGTCATTTTTTTTATGCTTGTCATGGACTACAAATAACATACTATATATTGAAAATTGAAAGAGCAAGGTTCTGCTACCAACATTTTGATTGTCTGCAAATGCCAACATTTTACTATTAAGTTATTTTTTCAAATTTTAAAATTCAAACATTAAATCCAAACCATTGATCTTATTTAGTTTAACGAGCGATACGTTTTCATATAAGTTTTGTAAAATTTGAAATTTATTTGATACTCGATCAATAGATAGAAAAACAAACGAACCTTGTTAACTATGAGTCTATGATAGATTCGTTCTAATACATTCATATTTTAGCCTTTGATCGAGTATCAAATAAACTCTAAAATTTATAAAATTTATATGAAAACACATCGCTCATTAAACTAAATAAGATAAAATCAACGGTTTTTGAATTTTAAAATTTGAAAAAATAACTTAAAAGTAAAATGTTGGCATTTAACAACCAAATATTAGTAGCAGAACCTTGCTCATATTGAAAACAAGTAAACAACAGTGAGCATATCAAAACATGGCACAAGCATTCCATACACAATAAAAAATACATACGAAGTTGGAATCGTACGAGTCGTTACGATATATCAGCCCAGCGATGCATATCGTGACCTTATATCGCAAAGCTAGTGTGTCGTCTGAATCGAACGATCGAGCGATACGCGTATCGTATCGTATCGGAACGATTCTTCCGATTCGCTAATGACCAATTAGAACATGAATTTTCTCCGCGGCGATTCAATTTTCAGCGTTTATATCATTTTATTAGCTACCCGTATGTATGTTATTTGATGACTTGGAGAGGGGAACAAAAAATGGAGGAGACAAAACTGACACGTGGGTCCATGAGTAGTAGAAAGAGAAAATATGGGAAACAGAAGACAAATTCAATTTTTCCTTCTTTTATGATCCCATCTAATTTTATATTATATTTTTTATACAGTATTGAACTTAACAGAATCTATGGGGATCGCTGCTTAAAAATTGTTCATATATTGCACATTAATGTTTTTATTTGTAAAATTAACTAAACAATTAGTTAATATTTGAAAACATATTTAAATAAATGTAGTTTATAATAATGAATTCAATAATAAAATGTACAAATTACACATCATATTAATAATTTATACATATTAATAATGATTATAATTTATATAAATTATAAGAAAATATTAGTAGAATAATAATACTCATAATAATTTAACAAATTCTACAGTAAAATATTATATAATGTAATGATAATAATTCTTCATAGATTATACAATATATTATTAGCATAATAATAATTAATACAGGTTATACGATATAATGTTATAATATGATTAAAAAGTTATACATAAATAAATATATTATACATTACAATAATTAAAAATGAGTACAATTTATAAAAATTATATAGTATAATATTATAATATATAATTCTTAATAATTTTTACATATTGTACATTATGATATTTAAATAATAGCTAAAATTCATACACTACATCTGATGATGCTAGAATTACCGGATGATTATAATGATAGAGTGATATTAGGATTTTCTTTTAATAAAAATAGTTCAATATATATGTTGGGTACTTATTTTACTTGCTTTTAAGGATAGCATAGCGTATCTTAAACGATTTGATACGATACACGATACACGATACGATTCTAAATACTACGATACCGGATACACTTTACGATTCAACTTCTATGCATACTTATATGAATGCTGATTTTCTAACAAAAATACAACCAAATTCCATACACAATAAGAAATACATACAGACTGGTGAATGAAGTATTGACCCCCCCCCCTTATTCATCTAACAGTACTAACCAAATTCCTAATTCAAATTCTGGTACCGTACCAGTAATGGTACCAGAGCTCAATCGTTAATCACACAAACAACGCTAACCCCATAACTCTACCTATTACAGCCGAAAACCCCAAACAGACCCCAAAAAAGACGCACAAAAACAACTGAGAACCATTTTTTGAAACCGTCATAAGCACAAAAATAAGGAGTATGTTTCCACCTGAAAAGAAACAAATAACATGTCACAGTGAGAACAATTAATTCATAAAAATGATGCAATTCGAACTGATTCTTCAAAATGTTTTCTGATTTAGTACCAAGACTGCGCAAGACTCAATTGAGAAGTACGAACAAGTGACAAAGATAAGAAAATGTACCTGTCAGAAACGATGGATCCTAGAAAGATAGGAGATGCGATGAGCGGCTGTGCGAGTTTCTGATCCAAACCCTAGGTCATACAACCATGCCTTCTCAGTCGTGAACTTTGCCAACAAGGGGGAGATGGGGCTCAGGTGCACCCACTGCAACCGCGACGACCATCCCACGGACGACTGTTGGATTCTCTACCCGCACCTCAAGCTGCGTCAATAGGAGGTGGGATGGGCATGGGTTTGTTGTTGTTGGAGAAGAAGAAGGAGAAGTGGAGGAAGAGGAAGAAGAGGAAGGCGGTGGTGGTCGTCGGATCCAGGGGCGAAGAGGAAGGAGAAGGGTGATGGTGGTCGGATCCAGGGGAAGGCGACCAAGCGCACGAATTTGGTGGTGGTCGGATCATAGCACAGGAAGAGGAAGTGACGAAGGAGGAGAAATGAGAAAATGACAGACGGGGGAGAGAAGCGGCGGAAAATCAGGGTTTTCTTCGTTTTCTCCGCCTGTTGTTCCCTGCAATACAAATAATAGTAATGACGTAGAATGTAGAACGAAACATACGATTGAAACGAAACGAAACTAAACACTACGATTTCGTTAATCGTTTCGTTATCTAGACGAAACAGTCTCTATTTGTGTTTAATCGTTTCGCGCATGAGATGAAACCAAAATTCCATTCCGTTATCACCCCTAACGAAACGAAATAACGGTTGGACAATTTTCGTTTTCACCCCTATCGTACACATATTTATATTTAAATTAAATAATACACAGACCGAGTCCGCATTCAATTCTGTCGTTAAGACTTTGCTCCAGAAAGGAGGAATCAAGGCAAAGGGACGGAAGTGTAAGCCTTATACCTTACTCCAATTGACATCCGTGATTGAAACGAAAAAACGGAAGACAACAGAAGTTCCTCATTAAATGATTTGAGAAGAAAACGAGTAACCCCAAAATCGAGGTGTACTCCAGATGTCTCAAAAATTAAATGTTTGTGGCAGTTATACCATTATAACTTTCAATCTCTCACACCATACTCCACTAATCCCTGCACTCCTTTTTGCTCTTTATTGGAAATTAAAGGAAAGGAACTTATTGTCATTCTGCATGTTCGAAACAAAGTAACAAGCATTAACTTATTGAATGATCTTTTGACATATGGAGCACGGCACAACCAATCATCTTTATTCCTCTGCGTTGGTTCTAGAAGTTAATAGTTTAATGACTTAATTTAGTTTATGTTATTGATGATATTTGATTATTTGTTTCTAGAGTTTATTATTGACAGATCATTCTGGTTGAATATCTGACTTGTAGATCTCTGTGTATCATTCGTTAGATTGACAATAATATCTCTAAAGAGTCCATAATCTTAATAATTAACAAGGAACATTAATTACCATATAAGATTAGTATGCAAGTTAAGTGATGATTAAGTTTTACAAATCATAGGTAAGGAGTTACCGACTTAATTGCATATGTATATGTTACTGGAACATAGTACAGGACATGACCCAATGAAATAAATATATAGATTGTGTTATGTGTCATTATTTATTTCATACGTGTTTGATTCTGGGTTTGAGATGGTTTAGTTTTTCCACATGAGGATATGTTCTATAAATATCGTCTAATGTTGATTCCTGATAAGGGATGCTATACGGACTTTATTTATATTCTCTTGAATTGTACGAGGAAAAACTGTTCATCAAGACAACCGTATGTCCCTCATTAGTTCACCTAGTGAGTGATGATATCTACTGGGCCTCTTGATGGAGTTGGATCGTATGCGCGCAACTAGGCGATCAACTCTAGATCAAAAAACGTATAATCTGCAAGAATGACACATTCCTATCTTGGTTTATACACAGATATCATGTGACATAAGAATCAAAACAATAAGATATTCATTTTTTATGCAGGATTGAAGTACTGTAGTTGTACAGTACTTATTTATGCGAATTGAAAATTATAACGTGTTGCTAGATACCGCTTATGATTATTGGAAATAAATAGCGATTTATTTTCCATGGCCAACATAGCATAAATCCTCAAAGGGTCACACAAATAGGACTTGACCATGCGTGCATTATTTATTTATTCGCAACAGTTGGTACTGGAAATATGATGGGTTGATTAATTAATTATATACCGTTGCGAATCGTTATAATTAATTAAGTCAAATAGATCATATAGAAATAAATTAATGCATATGCTAATCCCTAAATAATTATCAAGATATTGGTAATTATTTTATTCAACATGAATTAATTAAAATAATTAATTGGAGCTAACGGGTGTTTATTTAATTGGTAAATTAAAGGTCCAACTTGAGAGCAATTAATTGGGCCACTAATAATCCAAATGTGTTCAGTTAAATGCGTCAACTAATGGTTTTATTATATGGAATCGCGCGTCAGTCTTGGAGAGAGGTGTGCCAGGGGCAGAGTCGAAAAAAAATTAATTTGAACCGGACCGGCTCATGACCGCTTCTAATTTTTTCATGTGTTTTTTGTCCGGTTCATGACCCCTTCGCTTGCCATTGCACCTATTAAAAAAACTGAAAAGTAATACTTAATAAACCGAACATTTATATGTAATAACCTGAATATTTGTACTTACTAAACTAAACATTTGTACTTACTAAACTAAACATTTATATTTATCCAAATGAACATTTTTGCTCGTAACATTTATATTTTTCATTGCAACTAACTGAACATTTATACTCAATTAACAAAATATTTGTACTTACCAAACTGAACATTTATACTTACTAAACTAAACATTTATACTTAATAAAATTAACATTTTTGCTTATAACATTTATATATTTTTTATTGCAACTAACTGAACATTTATACTCAAATAACATAACATTTGTACTTATCCAACTGAACATTTAGGTACAAAATAAAGTGAGCTAGGTGAGGGACCATCGACCACTCGCTGAGGGAAGCGCCTCAGCGATGGCGCGCAATGGTAAAACTATCGATGACGTTAATCAATTTCTCATTCGTAAACAAAGAAGAGCATATAGCCACTACTCTATTGACAAAATGGAGGTTTTTAGGACATTGACCACAATCTTAAACCATGTAATAAGATCGACTATATAAATATGTCAATTCTAGCCAAATTTTTAGTACCATCATAAATATGCTCTTCTTCGTAAATGGTGAGATATACTTTCTACTATAACTGTATCTTACTTCCATGTCAAAAGAGTTAAATACTTAAATAGTACAAATTTTCAGAGGCTTTTGGCTGGTTAGGTGATTGCATTTTGCTATTACCTACAGTTGAGTAAGCCTAATGGTGCGGTTGAAACTAACAAAAATTCTGACCGAGCAAACCATACCTCCTGTAACAGTCAGATTAATGATGGATCAAACGGCTTTGCAAGTGTTGTTTATCCTTCCTCGTTTCTTCACAAGTGTAAAACAATAATAATTTAATGTTTGTTTTCCTCATTTGGTAGTATTGAAGACCAAGCTAGGTATATTACAGGCTCCAAATATAGTATCTGATATCAAATGGAACCAAATAAAACATTCCTGCCTTGGTAGCTTACCAATTTAGCTGTCGATAGAGGTACAAACGGCAAGGTACCATGGCATAAACTCGAAAGCAAAACTAATTAAAAGAATATGCGTATAAGAGCAACCAAGGTTTAAAACTTTAAATCAATTGTCTGGTATGTATCTCAGTCCCAAAAATATTGTAACATGCCAATACCTACATGCAATTGTAACATGCCATACCTACATGCAATTATGAGAAAGTACCAACCGAACATACAATTAAACTTGAACTAGCCAAGCACAAGAACCTACAAAAACCAAGATCAATAACCAGGACCAGGCATCGGAGCATAACAGTTCAGACTCAAGAGACCATAAAAACAAAACAATCCCTACTTTGACCAAACCACCTACTCAAGCACCTCAGCCACAGGTGCCTTCCTAAATGGGTCAACTGCCAACAGCTGTTCAGTCAAAGCCCTTTTTGGGAAAATGTTATCAGCCCTCAATCTGTCTCTAAACCCATATGCTGGCACCTTCGCATTCACATAAGCACCAAGCAGCAGCTCATACATCTGCACCCTCCCAGAATACCCTGTTTGCTTAGTCAAATAAAACACCTTCTCTGCATTATGGTAATTCCCCTTCTTTGCATATGCTTCTAGCAGACGGATATAGGTGTGGTACAGTGGCTTGATTTGCATCTTGAGGTTCTTGCGAACCCAATTTTGCAGCATTGAGTCAGCCTTTGCCACATCACCTTCTTCGACATAGAGCCTGACAAGCACATCTAAGGTTATTGGCCCAATTTTGATGCCATCATCAGACATCCGCTTCACCAGGTCCTTTGCTTTATCCAGCATCTTTTTATCAACATAAACACCCAAAAGAATGTTAAAGAACTTAGGAGGGAGCTTCTTGTATTGCTTCAACATTTCATCAACCACCTTCTCTACACACTCTTCTTTCCCGAGCTTGGCCCAGGCCGACATCACTGCAATGGACTCATCTAGTAGCGGTTTCACTCCGCAAGCTTTCCAGACCCGCTCCACTTCTTCAGGCATGCCAACCTCTGCATAGAGGTTCAAAAGACACGTCCGTTGGAACTTATCACTGAGATCTCTGCCCTCCATCTCCTTTGCCAATTTCTCAGCTTTCTTAGAATGTCCACCTCTAATATAATGCTTTGCAATCAAATATCTTAAATATAAATCTAGTTCAATTCCATCCTCCTTCATGGTATTCAACAACTGCTCCATACCCGGTATGTCTCCAACAATACCTTTGGTATCTATCAACATCTTATAAGTAAAGAGAGTCGGTTTCACATTCTCTTTTTCCATCATCAACAAAACATCTGCAATCTTCTTCCTATCATTTCTCTTGTAAAGAAGCAAGAGCTGGTTGCATGCAAATGAAGTTAGAGGTAAGTTCAGATCCCGCATCTTGTTGAAGACCTTTTCAGTCTTGGGGATATTCATCATGGATACACAGCCGGCCAAAAGGCTTCGGTACACACGCTCAGTGCGCATTGATTGAGGTAACTCCTCAATGAACTTCTCAGCCTGGTACAGCCCATGCACTTTTGTGTGCAAGTCCACAAAAGATGAGTAATCCGCGTCAGTGAATTCATAGTGCTCTGATTTTTCAAGAAACTTCATAAACTGTAAAATCATGTTATCAATATGAGAGTTGACAAAAAGGTATCCCGATTTATACAGGAAATAGAAAGAAATTTATGAAAACATCCATAAGCGTATATTTCACACTTAAAACTGCAAGAAATAAATTCCAAAATGGAGAAACTGCAGCTTTGAAAGGTTAAAGAACACACCATCAATAACCACAATGAAAATTTCTAATCTGTAATAACTGCCAAATACAGCACAAACTGGGATTTCTATCCTTCTAACTGCTTGTAACTAATATCCCATTCACTCATTTTAGAAAAATAAAAAGCCAAACAAAATTCGTTGTCTGCAAATACAAAGTAAATTGTCCAGTAAAAAAAAATTAGGGAGAGAACAAAGAAATAACATTATAGTATCAGCAGTGCCAAAATTGTTGTTTTCTTCAAATGACGATAAATAATGGGTTTCTTTTAAAGAAATAATAATAAGTAGAGGATGCTTTGGCAAAAAATCCTAAAGACTTTAAAAAAGGTACCTCCAAAGCTTTTGCAAATAATTTTCTCCTTCTCAATCTCCAAAGAGCTGCAATAACCTCTTCTTTCTTAATCTCGTTTCCTTCCTTCATCCATTTCTCAAGAGATTCCTCCATCGTATGCATAGGCGAACTCAGTAAAAGCCCACACAAAGGTGATTCATGCCTCTTAGATACAGAACTCTTTCCTATCAACTCTTCCTCCTCCAAGGTATTCTCTTCTTCATCATCAGATGCATCATCAGACTCATGGACCAATTCATCATCTACATCCTTTTGTTCTTCTGCATCAGTATCGAGATCTGAGAAACCTTCAAGTTCTTCAGATTCCTTGCCAGTCAATTTGGCATTGATGTCGGATGAGAGGTTTCTGCTTTGAAGAAATAGAGTAGATGATGAAAATGGACGAGTTGCAGAGGCTCTTTCTAGTTGGTCAATAACAGAAATAGGCTGAGAAGTGGGAGAACTTTTTTCATCTGCATTATTGTCAACTAGCTCCAAGTTGGTACAGTAAGCACCAACAGCTGCAGGTTGAAGCGCGCAGGTCCTAAGATTTAAATAAATTTAGTTTAAATATAGTGTTGGTCACATAATGGCCACTAAAGTTTGTCAATGTTACAATTTTTTTTTTTTTCCAAAATAGCTCCAAAATTCAAGCCAAATTCTTTATTACAATATGCAAAAATGGCCATAACTAGCAATGTCCGTTGGGGTCATCCCATAATTTAACAAGGGATCATGGGTTATTCCTAGCATATGGCAAAAGAATAGAACCCAAATCAGACAGGTATAAACAAGCTGATTCCATTTGACTATTTCCATCTAATGGTAATCTTGAGCAAAATAAGAACAATAAGCTCTAGAAAGGATCTAGATTAATAAACAAATGAACTCACAACTGTTTATCAGATTGCTTAGTTAACAACAACAGCTAAGAAAGACAAGCACTCCTTGATCGACAACAATCGATAGAAATTTGAAAGAATGTCAGAAACAAAAGGCAGTAGAGAAGCTTACCTCGCTGCCACGTGTTTCGCAGCTGTACGAACCGACCACATGGCTATCACAACTCCAAGAGACTTCAACACAGACAGGGACGGTGCGACGGGAACGGAGAAAGAGGAGAACTGCAGAGCGGCCGGGAGCTGGCGGTTGAGGTGTCGGGAGAAGAGAAAGGATAAAGAGGCTCGGTGTCGGTGTCGGTGTCGGTGTCGGAGGAATCGGCAAAGGGAGAAAGAGAAACGAGGGAGGCGGAGGCGATGTACGAACCGACTACGGCAACCACAACACCAAGAGACTTCAATTGACAAGCGCGCGAATCAAATCGCGAACTAAAATGGATCGATTAAAGCAGTGAGAACTCAGTAGAATGGAGGAATACAAAAACCCTAAACCCTTTCGTGGACTCATGGTTCACTGGTCAGCGGCGAAGAACGAGACTGTATATTTATTATTTTCTTATTAATTCTGCGTTGTTTGAGGAATTGAGGCTGTTGCAAATTGATCAAATGTCTTCTTCGGGTCGGGTAAATATTACGCCCATAGGGATCCGGATCCTCTGGTCGTTTTAAAATAAAACGACCAGTGGACTTCTTTTGATCTGAGCCGTCCGATTTAATCTCATCGGTTAATTTTTTTTCGGACTATCAATCTGATATTATTCACGGAGCATCCATTAACCGTTGAGATTAAATCAAACGGCTCAAATCAAAAGACATCCAGAGGATCTCGTTGCACGCCCATAGAATTTAGTATCTTAAGATACATGATATGTAACTCACGATACGATTCATAGTCCGATCGATACGTATTTTGGCCATTGTATCTCAATTCCAGTGTATCTTAAGATAAACGATACGTAACTTGCGATACTAGAGTGTATCTTAAGATACAAACGATTCAATAACAGACAATAGTGAAACAATTTGATTTTTAGAAGAATAATAATAACAATAATAATAATCATTTTTCAATTATAATTTATATATATTATAATAGAATATTAGTACAATAATAAGAACAGCAACAATAATAATAGTCATTTATAAATAATTAAATATTATATAGCATAATATGTATTTCCTTCAATGAATATGTGAAAACTCCAAATTAATTCAATGGACCTCCCTTGTTGAGGCACATGAGAGGCGAAACATGGTCAAGCTGCTGCAGAGGCATACAGATAGGGTTTACTCTCTCCGTCTCAGTCTGTAAAACCTGAGGAACGATGGGGGAAAAGAGATCGAGAAATGGGTTCTCATCCATATTTGATCAGCGTGGCAATTGTATCTGATGAAGCCAAGAGGGAGAGAGAAAGAGAGGGGAGAATAGCAATTGACTTGCCGGAGAAAAGATAGATGAAAAGAGGGAGGAGAAGAGTCAAACTAATATGTATAATATATAATATTATACATATTATATATGTATAATATCATATCATTTCGAAATTAATGTACAGAAAATATGAATAAAAAAAATAATACCCACTCATTCATGCTATTTGTAAGCAAGGAGCGATAAATGGTTGATTTTGTCAATTGCTAATTAGATTTTAACTACATAGGGCTCGTTTGGATCGTATGGGAATAAGGAAGGAATAAGAATTTTAGAAAGAAAACATTGGGAAATGCGTAACTTTGGGAAGAAAATATTACTTAGGAATAAGCTATTCCTAGGAAGAAGCTATTCCTAAGCAATCCAAACGACCCCATAAATCCTAAAGATGGATGACCTCTTTATGTTATTAACTAAAGTTTTTGTTGAGAAGTCTTCCTTTAGTGTATATATATATATTTTTTGAAATAAGAAATATTACAGCCATATTGGTTTGACAAATCATTTTGTCAAACTCAATCAAATCTTAATTTGAAAAATTGAAATAACCGAAACTAACCATTCTATGTGATATTCATATTAAAATTCCTTCTTTGGCCAAATTTATATTTTTTTTCCAAAATTATTAACTATTTTTTTTTAAACTAGTTTTACTAGAGTGTCATAATCCAAACATCGCAATTTTCTGACAATCCAGATCTTCTCCAATTGTGCTGCCCAGAGCAGTGGCGAAGCTACGTGCGTTTTGGTGGGTCCATGGACCCACCTCAAAAAAAAAAGAGTTGATATTGCACATGTTTGGAATTGAAATAAAAATCACAAAAAGTTAGGGACCCATCTCAAAAAATTGAAGGACCCAGCTGGACATGTCGTGTTTGATTTGAATTGCATAACGACGTCTAAAAAATCGCATAGGGACCCAGATAACATTTGCTCCTGACTAATCGTCTTCTTCCCTCCTCCCCAATGAATCTTATTAAGACAATACTTAGAATAGAATGGAATATTTGATTGAATAATTATTTATAGTATATATATACCAGCGCGAATCTCGCGCATTGCGTGATTTGTCTATATAATATTATGTGAACTTTAGGATATTATAAACAAAAACTACCACATAAGATCAAAAATACAATTCGGATAATATATAAAAATTGTCACTAAAAATCCTAAATATTGTTCCTGTCAAAAAAAATTCCAAGTGCTACAAAAAATCAGAAATATTATGGTTTGAATAGTGGTCGAACTCCTCTGTATCCCTTCCATCTTTATATATCTATTATATAGAAAAATAAGTGTTCAATAAGATTTCTAATGAACCTATTTTCCAAAATTATGAGAAAAATGAAAATTCATAGAAAATTATTGTATTTTTTTCATTGTCTTGACTTTATTATTTTTTATATTAAATATAATATTTTATATTTTCTATTGTTATTATAAATGTAAATTTGATTTCTCATGATTTTTTTATGTAACATTAAATATATTATTTTAGATTTTATTTTGAATTATTGTTTTTTATATAATGTTGTCAATTCGTAAAATAATATATGAATAAATCGCGCAATGCGCGAGATTCGCTCTAGTCATACATATGTTTTCAGAAAAAAAAAAAATTTTACGGACCCTGCTGACACGAAATTCTAGCTTCGCCCCTGACCCAGAGGCTTGTGAACAGAGGCGGATCAATGTGAAGTGAATATTTACTATAGAGATTTATACAATTATTAATTTAATATAAATTAACAATTTATAGTAATGGATTCGATGTGGAGAATTTTACTAAAATATGAAAATGTTAAAATGATATATATACAGAATAAAATTTCACTAAAAATAAAAAACTAACACAACTTAACCATATTTTGAGAGAAAAAAAAGATTACTTGATCGATAAGTACCTCTGTCCAAGCAGCACTCAATAAATGTAATTGTCCTTTTTTTAGCAATTCAAACTTGGAGACCAAATCTAGAACCAAAAAAGTCCCTACTTTGACTGAATTACCTACTAACCTAAAGCACCTCAGTCACAAGTGCCTTCTTAAAAGGGTCAACTGCCACCAGCTGCTCAGTCAAAACCCTTCTTGGAAAAATGTTATCAGCCCTCAGTCTGTCTCTAAACCCATACGCAGGCACCTTTGCATTGACATAAGCACCAAACAACAGCTCATAGATCTTCATTCTAGCAGAATACCCCATTTGCCTAGCCAAATAAAACACTTTCTCTGCATTATGGTAATCCCCCTTCTTTGCATATGCTTCTAGCAGATGGATATAGGTGTAAAAAAGTGGCTTGATTTGCATCTTGTGCTTCTTGTGAACCCAATTCTGCAGCACTGAGTCAGCCTTTGCCACATCACCTTCTACGACATAAATCCTGACGAGGGTGTCTAAGGTTTCTGGCCTAATTTTGATGCCTTCATCAGACATTTGCTTCACCATGTCCTTCGCTTTGTTCAGCATCTTTTTATCAACATAAACACCCAATAGGCTGTTATAGAACATATGAGGGATCTTCTTGTATCTCTTGGACATTTCATCAACCACCTTCTGTACACGCTCTTCTTTCCCCAGCTTGGCCCAGGCCGATATTACTTCAATCCACTCTTCCATTAGTGGGTTTACCCCCGCAAGCTTTCCAGATCTGCTCCACTTTGTCAGGCACACCAAGCTCACTATAGATTTTCAACAGAAACTTGCGTGCTAGGGACGTATCACTGAAATCTGCACCTTCCATCTCCTTTGCCAATTTCTCAGCTTTCTTAGTATGCCCACCCCTAATATAATGCTTTGCAACCAAATATCTAAAATATGAATTTGGTTCAATCGCATTCTCCTTCATGGTATCCAACAAATGTTCCATACCCGGTATATCTCCAACAATACCTTTGGTATCTATCAACGCCTTATAAGTAAAGAAAGTCGGTTTCACGTTCTGTTTTTCTATCATTAACAAAATATCTGCGATCTTCTTCTTGTCATTTCACTTGTAAAGAAGCAAGAGTTGGTTGCATGCAAATGAAGTTAGAGGGAAGTTTAGATCTTGCATCTTGTTGAAAATCTTTTCAGTCTTGGGGATATTCATCATAGATACACAGCTGCCCAAAAGGTTTCAGTACACGCATTCAGTATGCATTGATTGAGGTATTTCCTCAATGAACTTTTCACTCCGATACAGCCCATACACTTGTGCGTGCAAGGTCACAAGAACTGAGTACTCCACGTCAGTGAATTCATAGTGCTCTGATTTTTCAAGCCAATTCATAAATTGTGAAACCACGTTATCAATATGAGAGTTGAAAAAAGGCATCCAAATTTATACAGGAAGTCAAAAAAATATTATGAAAAAATCCGTAAGCATATATGTACACTTAGAACTGCAAGAAGTAAATTCTACAATGGAGAAACTGCAGCTCTGCAAGGTTAAAGATAACACCATAAATAACCAGAATTAAAACCTATAATCTGCTATAGTTGCAAAATACAACACTAATGTATAAACTGGGAGTTAAAGGTCTTCATTACTTTAACTGATGGCCACTAGATTTCTATCCTTCTAATTGCTTATACTTATTATCCAATCCACTCATTTTAGTCAGGGAAAAAAGCCAAAAATTCATTGTCTACAAATCTAAAGTAAATTGTCCAGTAAAATATATTAGGGAGAGAACAAAGAAATTACATTATAGTATCAACAGTGAACCAAATTGTTGTTTTCTGAAAACGATGATAAATAGTGGGTTTCTCTAAAAAACAGATAAGGAAAGTATGCTTGAGCAAAAAGCCCTAAAGACTTCTTAAAAGAGGTACCTTCAAAGATTTTGCAAATCATTTCCTCCTTCTCAATCGCCAAAGAACTTGATTAACATCTTCTTTCTGAATCTCATTTCCTTCCTTAATCCATTTCTCAAGAAACTTCTCCATTGTATGCACATGTGAGCTCAATAATATCCCACAGAAAGGTGATTCATGCCTCTCAGAAATAGGACTGTTTAATCTACTCTTCCTCCGCCAAGGTTTTCTCTTCTTTGTCATCACAATCACTGACCGATTTATCATCTACATGTTGGAGTTATGTCCTAGAAGTTAACAGTTTAATGACTTAAATATTAGTTTATGTTATTGATGATATTTAATCATTTGTTTCTAGAGTTTATTATTGACAGATCATTCAGGTTGAGGATCTGAATTGTAGATCTCTGTTGATCATTTATTAGAATGACAATAATGAATCTAAATTGTCCATAATCTTGATAATTAACAAGGAACATTTATTATCATATAAGATTAGTATGCAAGTTAAGTGATGATTAAGTTCTACAAATCATAGGTAAGGAGTTACCGACTTAATTGCATATGTATATGTTACTGGAACATAGTACATGACATGACCCAATGAAATAAATATATAGATTGTGTTATGTGTCATTATTTATTTCATACGTGTTTGATTCTGAGTTTGAGATGGTTCAGTTTTTCCACATGAGGATAGGTTCTATAAATATCGTCTAACGTTGATTCCTGATAAGGGATGCTATACGGACTTTATTTATGTTCTCTTGAATTGTACGAGGAAAAACTGTTCATCAAGACAACCGTATGTCCCTCATTAGTTCACCTAGTGAGTGATGATATCTGTTGGGCGCCCCTTGATAGAGTTGGATCGTATGCATGCAAACTAAACGATCATCTCTAAGATCAGAAACGTATAATCTGCAAGAATGACACATTCTTATCTTGGATTATACAGTGATATCATGTGACATAAGAATCAAAACAAAAAAATACTTTATTTTTCATGCAGGATTGAAATACTGTAGTTGTACAATGTTTATTTATGTTAATTGGGAATCATAACGTGTTGCCAGATACCGCTTATGATTATTGGAAATAAATAGCGATTTAATTTCCATGGCCAACATGACATAAATCCTCAAGGGTCACACGAATTAAAGGCTCTTAATCAACAATGCATTAATATTAGTTTACTTGCATTGGAGAATGTAATATATGATATGTTAATTAATTAATTATATACCGTTGCGAACCGTTATAATTAATAATTTCAAATGGATCATATGAAACTAATTAATGCAAAGTCTAATCATATAATAATTATCAAATAGTTGATAATTAATTTTGTTCAACACATTTAATATGATTATAAGAATTATATTAAATAAATGGGCTATCTTTTGATTACCTGATATAAGTCCAACTTAAATGCAATTAAAGGAGAGTATTAAAGAGAATTAAAGACAGACTAATATGGGTTTGGAAGTCCATATTAAGGCCCACCACGTTCTAATATGGAGTGGTCCCCAAGGATTAGGTTTGAATGGCTATATAAGGATCACAATTTGGAAGAAGCAAAACCTAGTTTTTCTTCTCTCTTTTTCTCCTCTTTAGCCGCCACCTTCTCCTCTCCCATGGAGCAATTAGTTGCTGTCATGGAGAGCTCTTTTAATTGCATTTTGTAGGTGCTAATGAGTTGAGCAATAGCCACCTCTCCTAGATATCGATTTAGAAGAGAAAGGCGAACTATTGGATTAGGCGATTTTACACGTTTCGCTAGCACGAAACCTTGTGAAGTTGATTAATCCTTTAGTGGACCTTAGAAACGAGAAGAAGAGAAGGAGACGAGCACGCCACCGCCTCCTATGTCATGGTCGCGCCTCTTCGTTACTATACGAAGAGAGGTTAAACGCTTATTCTCTTCTCTCTTGTGTGTGCTAAAAAGATTAATTACTAGATCCTCTTGTGTTTGTGTGCTTCTTAATGGTTATTAAATGTAATAAAAATTAAAATTGCACATGAGAAATACTTTCTAACACTACATCCTTATCTTCTGTATTTGTATCAAGATCTGAGAAACCTTCAAGTTCTTCAGATTCCTTGCCAGTCGATTTGGTATTGATGTGAGATGAGAGGTTTCTCCTATGAAAAAATAGAGTAGACGACAAAAATGGTTGAGTTGTAGAGGCTCTTTCTGGGCGGTAGATAACAAAAATGGGCTGGGAAGTGGGAGAACATTCTTCATCTGTGTTATTGTTTGCTAGCTCCAAGTTGTTACAGCTAGTGCCATCAGCTGCCGATCAGAGAGTGTAGGTCCTAAATTTAAATAAATTTAATTTGAAAATAGTGTTGGTCATATAATGGCCATCTTTTCTAAATTTTGTCACTGTTATGATTTTTTTTTTTCGAAATAGCGCCAAAATTCAAGCCATTCTGTAACATTCCGTTGCTTTTATAGGTTTAATTAATTATTTTCAATAATATGGATGACTATTTTTCTATATTCAATTTTATTTATTTTGAAACTAGGTATTTCTGTAACAGTCTAAATTTCAAGATTGTATTATTTTATTTGATCATTAATTACACCTTCCCTGATTGGACGAATCAAATTGGATGAGGTGGAACCAATGGTCATAACATATATCTCTAGCCCACTTATTTTCTCTTAAATTCTATCTTCCAATGTTACGTTACTTTCTTATACTATTATTGCTTGTTCACTTCTTCATTTCGATTGGTCCAACAATTGAGTTGGTTATTATCCAAAAGGCACCAGTCCGCACACCTTTTATTAGTTATTTCATCTTTATTTCTTTTCTCATACACACCAGTCGATTATATAGTTCCGTATATCAAGTGTATACAAGTCCTGTACATGACCCCTTTGTGTTGGACTTGTCACCGACTCATATTTTCTCTAACTCCCTCATTAATTAATTTGATTGGTTAAATATGAAATTTCCAAGAGGCGCTACATGCACCCTTTCTTGAAGGCGCTACAAGCACCCTTGCATACCTATATACTTGAATCAAGTATATATACATCTCCGTTCCATTTTCATATTCTGGTTCGAATTTCTGTATATTATATCTCGTTCCCCTCTTCATTAATTACTACTTCATTTTGGAGTTCGGACAGAAGTTGGCACCCAGGCTTTGCTGTTTGTTTGAGTGGTAAACTCCATTACTCCTTTTCAATCCTATTATATATTTAGTAATTGGATTTCTTACACCAAAATTGTCCATCATAACTGTTACCATTTCTTCATTTCTCTCATTACAATATATAATTATCATTGATAAAAAAAAATCTTCCGTTGATCTTTATTAAAATGAGAAGCAATGTTTGGTTTAATTTCCATGCATATTCTATATTCAATTTATAACTGTACAAACCCTTCTATTTTTATTTATTTCCTATATAAGGTAATAAGTATCTTGTTTACTTTTGAAAGTATATACAGCGTATTATATTAGACATTACTTTTCCTTACTGATGAAAGTATTTTATCTTTTGCACATGCATGATGAATATATTATTTTAGTCAAACCTTGGTACAGTGCATTTAAATTTCTTTATTGAATTTCTCATTCTCTTTCTTATCCTATTTTCAGTACTTTATATTGAATATAAATATATGTACATATCATTTTCATATTCCGATTTTTATCCCTTCTTTGTTAAAAATTAAATTGAATTAGGCGCATCTATTATTTTTAATATAATTTTAATTACAAGTTTCTCTTAATCTTTATACATATGGTTATTGTTAAAATTATTTTCATATTCGCATGATTATTAATTTGAGAATGTTGGATAAGGATTAATCTAGTCTTTAATATTTTAATTTGGAATTTGGGTTAGTGACATAAGTTGGAGGATCAATTAACACTAAATTAAATATTACTTAATTATTGACTCTAGGAGTAAATGATTAGACGTCCAAAAATCGTTGCGTCTTGGAAGTTGGTTTGGACGATTGTTCTCGATTTTGTCTTCTTGTCAGGTGCGGGTTCCTGGACTTATTTGTAAAGTTTATTTCCAATCTTATTGTGCATGTTGCTATTATAAACTGTTGTTAGATGACATGTTGAATCGGACATCTTTTGGATAGTGATTAATATCCTTATTTAATTGTTGAAAATCTGCTTGATGGGATAAACTTTAGGGAGCATGGAATTGCATCATTAAGATAAAATAGCATAGAGCGTATGAATGCATGCGCATCTTATAATTGTTAATTTAATGGTAAAGAAAGTGGATTGTGATTATATCATTGTTAAGTGGAGTGAATGGTAACCGTTGTACCAAGAGTTTGGCTTGAGGGCCCTAGTACTAGCGCGCTCTCCAGAAGATATCTGTTCGCGACGGGTAAGTGTGCTTCCTGGATTTGTGTTGTGGATGTGATGCCAAAGAAGTGGGCTTGGTATAAGTGGGACGAGTTACCTAATATAAAAGAAAAAGTGACATTAGACTTATTAGGGTAGCTAACGAAGGAACTACTTGCTATCCTAATGAAAGTGATATATATAAAATCGCATCCGAGATTTAATTGCAGGCTAGTATTTTACTGCATTTTTATTGTTACACAATGAATGATCTTTGCAGCTTATTGATATCTGCATTGCATTTAGTGATTTGCATAAGTGAAGCACCATATAATTATCTCATAGAGGTATTTGTTCATGTCACTAGTCTATTAGGTAGATTTTACAAATCTCCGGGCTGGAACTAAATACCGCACTGAGAGAGTGTCTGATCTCTCACTCATTTTCCATTTTAATATGGATTCCAGGTATTGAAGACGATGTGTTACAATTTTGGTAAGTTAAGAAGAGAAAATAAGCGGGTCAAATAAATGCCATTGATTGTATTATTTACTTTTATTTTAGTTACTTTGGATACATTGAACTAGCATGGGAGTCTCGTGTTCAACTCGCCATGTTAGTCATTGTCATTTGTCAGACTCTTTTGTTATTGAATGAATAAAGTCTTGTGGCATTTTATGTGTAAATTATTGGTATGTATGTGATGTATGTTTCGTCTTGCGTAGAAATATGCGGCGGGTTGTCGAGATGCACTCTCGAGTCGTCTAAAAGTGACTCGGGGTGTGACACATTCCTTTCTTACATAAGGCAAATTTGGCCATAATTAGCAACAATTGTCAAGGTCATCTCATAATTTAAGAAGGGATCATGGATTATTCCTTGCAAATAACAACAGAATCAGGGTACACGAGGTGATTCCATTCAATTTTTGCAATATATTGGTAATCCAAAGATAAATTTTCAACAAAAGGGGAAGCCGAATGTAGCAGATTTTGAAAACTAAGCTGTAGAAAGTAACTAGAGTACTAAATCAGTGAAATGGCAATAGTTTATCGGAGCAATTAGTCAACCTTAATTAATTAGTGACCCCAACATTAACAAATATAAGTAATAATAATAAAACACTAATTGATCGACTACAATAGATAGCAACTTCAGAGAATTTCATCATAAATAAAAAGCAGTAGAGAAGATCACCTTACTGCCACGTGTTTCGCAGCTGTACGAACCGACCACATGGCTGCTACAACTCCAAGAGACTTCAATTAACAACTAACAAGCGAGGGAATTCAAATCGCTTACCTACATGGATCGATAAATATATGAGATCTCAGTAGGTGTGAACTGGAAAGGGAGAAGGGAGGGAAGCTAAAACTCTAAACCCTTTCGTGCATCACTGGACACTTGGACAGTGGCGACTGGCGACGAGCGAGACGGGATATTTTATATTTTATTTTATTTTATTTATTTATAATTAATTATTATTCAACGACGCTTCTGCCTCCTGCAGTCCTGCAGTCCTGCTCAAGTCCCCTGGGCTGGGCTGAGTGCTAGTATGTATTCGGATGTAGATTCTTTTGAGGCTTCTTTGTACTCGGCCCATTACGGCTTTGTAATTGGATCAGACGCTTTCTTTTCGGGTCGGATAAAAGATTATGCGTGTTTTGTACGAAGTCTGGTGAAGATGGATAAATATGTAAAATTTGATTTCCAAGTAAATTTAATATGAAGTGAACGAACGGTTTGGGTCGGTAATGACGATTGACGAGCCGCTCTGTCAACTGACTTGACCGCACCATTTCTATTTTTTTTTATAACTGCCACCCGGGGCTGATAACTGCAATCAGCCCCTAAGACAATCACGCAATCACCAACTAAAATTAGTAAAAAGCACTCATCCTCTCCCATCTAAAAATAGAAACGTTCTGCGCCTCTCACCCTCCCCTTCTATCCCCTCTACGTGTATCTCTCACCTTCTCCTTCGTGCGTCTCTTTCTGACCCCTTCTTTCCCCTCTTACGTGTGTCTCTCTCCTTCTCCTTCTCTTTCCTTCATGTTTCTCTGGCATCCTTTCATGCCTCCTGTCCTCTCCTTCCCCTAGCGCATCCCTCCAGCACCGCCTCCTTCCTCTTCTCTTCTTCCTTTCTCTTCATATCGTGCCTCCCTTTCTATTATTTCTACATCCTTTTCTGTTGTTTTTTTCCTATGTCATATCAGTCAATCAACCATGCATTTAAACTTCATTAAATAAATCACACTTTAAACATTTTAATTACTCCCTTGTGTTGATTAAATACTCTCTTATACTTATCAGTTTACTCCTCTGTGAGGTATAATGACATTAGCTTTTCAGATACTCTTTTATGACGAAACAAATACTCCCTTGATATATAACTATGTAATCTTATAACATACTCCCTTCTGAAAAATATAAATACTCCTTTAATATAAATAAATACTCGCTTATGATATATATTTACGTAATCATACAAGATACTCCCTTGTGAAAAAATATATGCTCCTTTAGTCTAATTAAATATTCTCTCATGATATATAACGTCATATATAGTAATGTTCTTCCTCAAAACATAAATATTAAATATTTCAATCTGTTTAGTAGCTACTCCCTTATAAACTTATTAGATACTCCCTTAAAATTATTAGTTACCCCCTTACCACAAATTACATACTTTTATAATATAACATAAATGAAATTAGATTTGACACTCCCTTACTGTATATTATATACTCCCTTAAACTCATTAGTTACTCCCTTACCACAAATTACATACTTCCACAATATAACATAAATTAAATTAAATTTGACACTCCCTTACTGCATATTATATACTCCCTTAAGCTTATTAGTTACTCCTTTACCATAAATTACATACTTCCATGATATAATATAAATAAAATTAGATTTGACACTCCCTTATTCCATATTATATACTCCCTTGTATACAATATATATAATTCTCTTTCTATGATACATTATTATAATTTATATTTACTATTTTTTTTGTATTGATTAGATGGAGATTGATTGATAGTAAAGAATATGGAGTAGAGAGAAGGAAGGTCTGGAGGAAGGGAATAGAGCAGAGTCAGAGGTGAACGGCGAAGGATGAGGGCGAGAGAGAGAGGAGGAGGGGGGACGATAGAGTGAAGAGAGAGCAGCGACTCGGAAAGGGGGCGGAAGTGGAGGAGGTAGAGGGCGTGGTGAATGGGAGAGACAGCGCATGGAGAGGTGCAGGGTGAAAAACAACGGAAGGAAAGGTGGGGGTTGAAGGGAAGGAGGTCACGCGTGAGGGGAGGGAGGGTGCGCTGCGCTCCCTCTGATTGCCTGATTGCACAATCTTATGATTGCGTTGATTAATTTCCGTTTTTTACTAAAGAAACAAAATAATACTCTTAACAAAAGATAATTCGGACTGACCAAAACTTGTTGCTAGTTCACCGTACATGGATATGTAATCCAGTAATACTCATTATTGAAGTTTAAAATTTTGTTTCAATCGCAATTATTTGTTTGGTTGCTATCTGTCATCATAATTTTCAGTTTAAATTATCTTAGACATCATTTCATTTATTATGCAAATCATTTTTACATTTTCTACGTATCAGCACTCTAATCATACACCTCACGTTCAATATAGCATATAAAAAATAAATAAATAAATCTTTTGCATACGGTTCTAATATTTAATACCATATTCTATAATATTATTTCATACAACACTGCTCCATCTTACTTCATTGCCCCACTACTCTCATTCAGTCTATCTTTGCTAGCTACCGAGATAGGATTTGTCCTACTTTAATATGAATATACTTTAAAAAGTTGAACTTAGTGATTTAATTTTTACTCCGTTTGAACTTCGCTTTACAAACGGAATACTTGTAAATAAAAATATAAAATCTTATCACACCAGTATGCAGTATAACTGTTAACGCATACTAGGATTACCTATTCAATCTAATACAGCAAGCACTACGTCATGATATTTGCTAACAGAACAGTCAAGTAAAGTCACTGGTTTCTTGGACTCAAGATCCTATACTTTTTTATGGCAACTTAAAATATTTTCAATTTGGTAGCCGATTTTCCCCAATGTCAGCTTCTGAATATTTTCTAACATACCTGATTTGCTGACAATCCGGATCTTCTGCAATTGTGCAGATGTACTTGTGAACGCATGCCGATAAATGCGAATAAAATATTAACTATTGAGATTTATATGGTTATTAAAATTTAATAAGATTTATCATTTTAAAAATTATGAAAGTTAAAATGATACATATATAGCAAAAAAAATCACTAATAATAACAAAAATCTAATACAACTGAAACATATTTTGAAAAAAAAAAAATCAGGTCACTTGATTTAAGTTCATTTATTAACAGTTCAAAGTAGGAGACCAAATCTAGAACCAAAACAACCCCTACTTCGACCGAACAACCTACTCAAGCAACCCAGTCACGGGTGCCTTCTTAAAAGGGTCAACTGCCACCAGTTGCTCAGTCAAAATCCTTCTTGGAAAAATGTTATCAGCCCTCAGTTTGTCTCCAAACCCATATGCAGGCACCTTTGCATTGACGTAAGCACCAAGCTACAGCTCATACATCTTCATTCTCGCAGAATACCCCATTTTCCTAGCCAAATAAAACAGCTTCTCTGCATTATGGTAATCCCCCTTCTCTGCATATGCTTCTAGCAGATGGATATAGGTGTAAAAAAGTGGCTTGATTTGCATCTTGTGCTTCTTGTGGACCTAAATTTTATTTAATATTTAATAATAAGCATATAAAATAAATAATTATAACAATAAATATCTAGATGCGCCACTGCAATTGGCACACTTACAGCCGCGACACTCCGATTGGCACGTCCATTTTTTAAAAATAACGAAAATATTTTTTATTTTAAAAAATGTTAACCCACCAATTCCATTGGCGGTCCGGAAAAAAATATTTTTAAATATATAGTAAGTATCTTTTAAAAAATAGTAATTATATCTTTAAAAATAAAAATGTTTTTTCAAAAAAATTAACATGCCACTCCTATGTTGGAGTTATGTCATAGAAGCCAATATTTAATGACCTAATTTTAGTTTATGTTATTGATGATATTTGATCATTTATTCCTAGAATTTAGTATTGACAGATCATTCAGGTTGAGGATCTAAATTGTGGACCTCTGTGTTTCATTTTTAATTAAATGACAATAATAAATCTAAATTTTCCGTAATCTTGATAATTAACAATGAACATTAATTATCATAAAAGATTAGTATGCAAGTTACAAATCATAGATAATGAGTTACCAACTTAATTGCACATGTGTATGTTATTGGAAGATAGTACAGAACTTGACCCAATGGAATAAATATATGGATTGTGTTATGTATCATTATTTATTTCATATGAGTTTGATTCTAAGTTTGAGATAGTTCAACTTTTCCACACGAGGATAAGTTCAATAAATATCGTCTAATGTTGATTCCTGATAAGGGCTGCTATACGGACTTTACTTATGTTCTCTTGAATTATGCGGAAAAAGCTGTTCATCAAGATAACCGTATGTCCCTCATTAGTTTATCTAGTGAGTGATGATATCTATTGGTCCCCTTGATGGAGTTGGATCGTATGCATGCAAACTAGACGATCATATCTAGATCAAAAAATGTATAAATATGCAAGAATGACACATTCCTATTTTTTATTATACAATGATATCATGTGACATAAGAATCAAAATAAGAAAATTATTTATTTCTTATGCAAGATTGAAATACTATAAAAGTATAGTATTTATTTATGTTAATTGAGAATCATAATTTGTTGCTAGATACCGCTTATGATTATTGAAAATAAATAATGATTTAATTTCCATGGCTAACATGACATAAATTCTCGAGGGTTACACGAATAAAATGCTCTTAATCAACAGTGCATTGATATTAGTTTATTTGCATTGGAGAATGCAATATATGATAAGTTGATTAATTAATTATATACCGTTGCGAACCGTTATAATTAATTATATCAAAAGGATCATATAAAACTAATTAATGCAAAGTCTAATCCTATAATAATTATCAAATATTTGATAGTTAATTTTGTTCAACAATATTTAATATAATTATGTGAATTATATTGAGTATATAGACTTTTATTTAATTAGCCGAATTGGGCCGATCTTTGAATGCAATTAAAAGGAAATTAGAGAGAGACAAAAGACCAAACAAATGGGCTTGAAAGTCTATTATAAGGCCTGCCACGTTCCTATGGGAGTGGTCCCCAAAGGTTAGGTCAATTTTTTTTTTAGACAAGCTAGATAGAGACTATTTAGAAATGTTTGATCAAGTTGTCTATATAAGGACCACTTAAATGTGGAATTAGGTCACCCTTTCTCTCACCTCTCTTTCTCCTCTTCCTAGCCGCCATTTCTCTTTGAGGAAAGATAATTTTGGCTACCACTTTTAGAGCTCTAATTGCATTTCTAAGTAGGTCTCATGAGTTGAGATTAGATTCTCTTAGTTAATTAAAGAGTTAATTGAAGAAGGAAAGTCATTGGATTAGGCAATTTCACGCGTTTCGCTAGTACGAAACAAAGTGAAGTTGATTAATCCTTTTGTGGACCTTAGAAAGGAGAAGAAGGAAAAGAGAGCACGCCACCGACCTCCATGCCATGGTCGAGCCTTCTATTTACGAAAATAGAAGAAGTATAAACCTCTTACCTTTCTCATGTGCTATTAGTCTTAATTGCTAGATTCTTGTGCTCGTGTGCATGTTAATTGCTATTAATTAGTAATAAAAATTAAAATTGCACATGGGAAACACTTTCTAACATCCTATTGGCACATCCATAAATTTTTTTTAAAAAAATAGTAACGCGCCACTCCCATTGGTGTGGCTGTCGGTGCACCCCACTAGTGGCGCATTTGGATGTTTATTGTTAAAATTATTTATTTTATATTTTATTATTAAATATAAAATTTATATTATGTTTATTAAAAATCATGGTTCTAATTGCTTGTACCAATAAACCCATTCACATGTTTTAGTTAGGAATAAAAAGCCAAACAAAATTCGTTATCTGCAAATCTAAAGTAAATTGTCAAGTAAAAAATATTAGGGAGAGAACCAAAGAAAATTACATTATAGAAAAAAAAATGGAAGAATGAAAATATATATTTTGGTGTTGAGTCTCAGAGGCTATCATAGAAAAAAAAAAAAAAAAGAAGAAGAAGAAGAAGATAAAATGAAACTATAGGAAAGAGCAAAAAACATTTTATTTGTGGCCCTTTATTATATTAGTAAATATATACAAAGGATATTCATTTTCAGTTGAAATTCTATACCACACTGAAACATTTATATCGTAGATCTGACTCATTCTAATAAATTGAGAATTTGAAATTCAGTCTAATATAAATCTTGATGTGCTAAAACGGTTTAGATTACTAAAACTGTTATGGCGCCGGAGGTTATTTAAATTGACACTCCGGATACGTACTAACACGAATCTTGATGCATGCCAACAGTCTTGATCTACAGTAGAACCATTCTACTATTCTAGTATGGGAGAATATCAATATCTATGAGCATGTGAAGTTTTATACAAATGGAGAGAATATGACAAGGACTTTGTACTGTATTTTATAAAGACAAGGAAATGAGGCATATAGCTTGCACAGAATAAGTATACGGAGTGAGCGTAGATTAGTTACCAACAACTACAAGAGAGGGAATCAAACAATCCTTTGGCACATGCTTCGTAGTCCTTTCATGATCTAAACCTAGGCCCGAATGTTATCCTCGGAAATTATTCCTTCTTTTTCTAATTATACATTTTATGCTAGCTATTTGGATATGGGTCACCTACTATTCAGATAAGAAACGTCCGATCAAGAGGTGACTTTGATTTTTTTTTTTTTTTTTTTATATAAGGCCGTAGCCAGCCCACACATTCTTTTTCTGTCCCACCCACTGGGACTCGAACTCCTGCCCTCATACGGGGGGCTATGCCTCATACCACTGAACTACGCAGTGGTTGGCTAGGTGACTTTGATTTGAGCTCTCCTTCAAGAATCATTTTGATCCACCCAATCAAATATGACAGATTAATATATATCTTCATGAGCAAAAATATTAGCAGCAAATATCGATGTTAATTTCTGTTAGGCACCTAGGTTTTGTTTGATGAATCATTCATACGAATTTAATTTTGGTGATTTTCAGTCAGGCACAATCTACATGATTTAATTCAAAAGTGTAAAATCAAATTTTCGAGTGCTAAAGCTGCACAGACAGAGGTATTTAACTGGTAAAAAGAAATCAATTGTACCTCTACTTTTTTTATATACTTTGGTTTAGTTGTATATATGTTTTATCAATTTTGGTCATTATTAAAAAAAATTTATATCATTTTGACTTTTATATTTTGAGCTAAAAAGTTTCACTTTGAGTCCATACTTATAAAATGGTAATTATTATTAAAAGAATAACTGTATAATTCTGAGTAGTAAATATTTACTGTACAGCACAATTGGAATTGTCAATTTGTCATTAATTTCAAGGATGTTGGAAAATTATTCATGAAATTCAAGGATGTTCGGAAATTAGTCAAAAACTCACAAGCAAGAAATCGGCTACCAAAATTAATAAAGTGGAGTCGGATCCACCGGACGTTTTTATATAAACGACCACCAGACGTTTTTTGATCCGGACCGTCTGATTTAATCTCAATGGTTAATTTTTTTTTGACTTATCAATCCTGATATCATGCACGGAGCATCCTTAACCGTTGTGATTAAATCAGACGGCCGGAATCTAAAAACGACTAGAGAATCTCTGGTCGGCAACCAGAGGACCTCACTCCTAATAAAGTTGAAGAGTTGACCATAAGAACCGAATATATCCTGTCATGATTTCTAATCAGCCCACAGGCCCAAAACCAAGTTGCCATAAATCCTAAACCCCAGTGACCTTTAGGCCTGTCAGTTTTGAGTCGTGTATAAACGTTAAATATTCCGCATATGATATAAGCTGAACAGAGCGGAACACAAAATTCGTAAGTTCACTAAACCAAACGTTAAACATCAACTAAACGATAAAATTTAATGTGCGATAACAAGAAAATTCTTACATTTACTAAACTTTAAACGTCAAAAAAAAAATATTTTCATTTCCTAAACAAAACATTAAACGTAAGAGACCTTTAACTTGATCGTTTTCCACGTTTGACAGGCCTAGTGACCTTTATGTTATTAATCTCTTATTAAAAATTTGATTATAGAAATCATGTATGGATGTATTTTTTTGCCGTATAATTACATCATATGACCTTAGTACAAACTGGGCGCATTCTTGTACCCGACCCGTAGGCCTCCTATCCGTTTACAAGAGGATCCACAATTTTTTTTTCCGTATAATCAAAAGCATCCACGAAATTTAAACAAATAATTTTTTGAATCGCATGTCAAAATACGGACAATAAGAGGAAAAGGAGCATATGACAAAAATGAAAGATTGATAAAGTAATTTAGGTTACCACATCATAATCGATTCATTTGAGACCCAGCATTGCATGTAAAATTGTAAACTCTCTAGTAAATACAGAACAGTTGAAATAATAAATGAAAAAATTAACAATATTTTTTTATGGATGTTCACATGAACATAAGTTGGAACAAATGGTGGATATTTTTTTTTTTTCCAAAAGAACTAATTCCAATCCGACAGCACAAATACACACACATACACAAAATTGATATCAAAAGTTCACTCGGGCTATGAATTTGCAAAAATAAACAATTACTCATGTTTCAATTCTGCTCATAAACTTAAATAAATATAATAATGTTCATAGTTTTCACATGAACAAAAAAAAGAAAAAGGTTAAAAGTTTAATCCTTTGGATGGAGGGCTCCGTGGAATGTGCACGTTATTGAATTTTGAGTCTTAAACAATCGATCCAAACTGTCCAAACTGTTCAATATGACATCTATATTGAAATCTAAAGCAGAATAGAATTTTATATTTTCTGAATTTTTTTATTTTTTTCAGATTAAAAAAAACCATTATTTTAACTGGTTCATAATTTTTAAATTGATAATTTTTAAAAAATCTTAAAAAGTAAAAAAATTCAGAAAAATATAAAATTTGGTTTTGTACTACATTTCAATATGAAGATCAAATTGAACAGTTTGAGTTGGCCGTTTGAGACTTAAAATTCAAGAACGAATGTCCAATAGATCGGACTAATTCCTTCATCCAATACAGTGAACATTAGCCTTGCTAAAAAAGAATATATATTTCACGACACTTGCTATCTCAATTTCTTTTGTGGTTTAAAAATTGGTACTTATTAAGTCATATTAAAAAGGTAACCTATGGTGTCGTTATTTTTTTACATTCTTATATATCATTGCCAATTCCTAAGTTATGTATCAAATAATTAATGAGAAATGATAGAGTTCAATATATGGGATATTTGAAGTCTGTTCTCTACGATGGTTTTTACATCTCAAATTTCAAATCAGTATTCTCTACATTAAAACTTAGAGAAATTAAATTTTATAATTTTTAAAACAATTTTTATTTTTTTGGTATTTTTTAAAATTGTTATTATTGAAGTGTCCATAATGTTTGTATCATAAATTTTCTAAAATATCAACAAAATAGTATAAAATTTAGAAAATACAAATATTTAGTTTATTATAAATTTAAATATGAGGTTTAGATTAGTCATTTGAAATTCGAAACGTGAAAACGATCGTGTTAGACAGATCTATCCTCCTAACCGTCCCATATATTGGACTCTAACCTTTCTTATAATTAATAAATTTTATATTGCACAAAATTTGACACAAATAAAACGATTGTGCTTTTACTTTCCTACTTACATAACATTAACAAAAAGGTCATGTATTTTAGCCTAGCACGAAATACTCACAATAGTATTGTTGTTCTAAACAATTAAACTTTTGATTTGTCGATTTGCAAAATAACCTAAGAATCACTAATATTCTTTCTAAGTGTTGAATTAGTTTTCTATGGAACAATATGGAATAAGATAGCAAAATCAGTTGCTTACACAAGTGCTGGAGCTCAACAAGTCAGCAGGAGCTTAGTTAGAGAGTCTAGGATAATTAAGGTCGTAATTCTAAACTAATCTCCTCAATTTTCTCAGTAAAATGCTCAAAAGTCAGTTGTAGCGTCATACAACGCTTCATAGCGTTGTACAACGTTACAGGACACCTCTGACTTAGCCTCTTTGCAAAACCAACATTCATGCGTTACACAACGTTTCTTTCAGTTGTGTAACGCTTGGTCAAACATTGTGTAACGATTGGTTGCGTTGCACAACGCTTTGACCAAGTCAGTTGAAGTTTCTATGCCTTTCAACGGTACGTTGTGGAACGCTTCCTAGCATCACACAACGGAACAAAAATCGAACGTTACAGAACGCAAGTTCAGATTTTTTTTAACGCTTGATTTTTGACCAAAATGAAGTAGTTCTGGCGTACGTTGTATAACGTTTGACTTGTGTCACACAACGCTTAATTTCTTAAGCGTTGCATAACGCTCCCTAGCGTTGTGCAACGTTTCTGACAAACTTTTTTATCATTGGACTTCCATTGTTCCAAGTGATGCACAATGCTTGGTAGTGTTGTGTAATGCTACTGACATACTCCAACGGGTTTGTCGGAATTTGTTTTATTTAACGGCTATATTTATGCGTTGTGTAACGTTATGGTGATACTTTGACTGGTTTAGAGCTCTTGGCGCCCTCTATATATATCAGACCCCTTTGGACTGTTTTGATTGAATTGACAATCTTGCTAAACACCTCCCCTTTGACCTCCTAACACCTGAGATAATTCCTCTTTGTTGAATTGAGCATTACTTAGCCAAATTAGAGAGATTAGTGTGCCTAAATCAAACTCAAATAGCTTCTAGCCATATCTTTGAGTGTTTTGATTTAGAGCCTCAATCTTTTGAGTGTTTTCTTGATTAGTTTAGTGGTTAGGCCGATCCATCTCGAGTTATTTGTAACGAGGCGATTCGGTTCGAAGTTGTAGACACGTTCTTTATGGAATTGAACGGAGCGCGCCCTTTCGTGGTAGCGAAACTCCCGGAATCGTACGATTAAGACTAGCATTTCCTAGCGTGTCGGAACTCCGTAATCATACCGCGTGTCACTTCTTTCTCTCTTCTCTATTTACTTTATTATTGCATTGTTGTTTGTGCTTGTGTTTTGTGAATTGTTAACTTGAACCAAGAATTGACCAAACCGGTTTGTAAACTTGAAATTGTGTTTATTCACCTCCCTCTATGCCTTAAATTAGAGACAACAAGTATAATAAAAGGTTATTAGCTGGGGCGGAATCAAGATTTTCAAATGATGGAGACGAAAAATTATAGTATCGATTTTTTTTTTTAGAGTGTGTCAAATAAATTTTTTTAGAATTTTCAAAAAAATAGTATATAATTTTTGAACTTATAAAGATTTTTTTGAAAAATTAGAATATGTCAAGAACATTTTGAAGACACTTTGAAGTTCACTTAATTCCGTCCCTGGTTGTTAGGAAATCAAAAATCAGAATTCGTTACAACGACAATTTGACCAGATTATTCAATTCCCTCATCACAGGAAATGGATAGAGAACGAGAAGAAGACTCATAAATTCAGAAAAGCTAGTTCTGCTCTGTTCTCAGCCACTCCTCAAAATTGTCGATCACATTCCAAGTTGCATGGACTATCAGTTGAACTTGAAAGAGACTTTCAAGAGGAAGAGAGAGCGAAAGGGAAATTAAGGAGGAGATACGATTATACGAAGGAGAAGGATACATACAATTGGGAGTGATTAGGAAAGGGACATGCACCAACACTAGCAGCGCCAACTAATGCACAGAACTAGCGAGGGATAGTGAGTTGAGAGAGAGAGAGAGAGAGAGAGAGCACATTCAAACAAACAAACTATGACCCCACCACGGCGTACTACCGTTGCGTGTTCTACTAGGCGATTTCTTCGACAGGTATTGGCGGGCCCCATTTCTCAGATCCTCTCTTCTGACAGCGACATCATGAGAGTGAGAGACAGATCGTGCGAGCAGAGAGAGGTTCAGACTCAAAGGCTGATGGATGGATGGATGGATGGGTCATGCCTCCTGCCCCATGATGGGGTCGACTCGTGTAAATTAATTACTTAATGCAATCAAAAGTCCAAATTTGGAACCCACTGGAGCAACCAATTTCACGCCGTCCCATGTGACATCCTCCATGCCTCCATGGATTGGAGTTGGAGGCCATCTGGATGTGATATCTATTGATCTATCCCATACTTTTCATTGCCACTACTTTGTAATTTCGCGCATCTCTGTTTGAATCTCAACTTTGGTGGTTGTGGTTGATGTTGGTCTCAGAGTCTTGTGTTTGCTTATGAATCGGTGACTTTTATTTGGTCGACGTGTCAGGAGTGGAGAAAATCACAGCATGTGTTGTCGAAATTTTGTTATCCCATTTTCGCCTACTAATAAAAGAAAGAAATACTCTGTTGCCTACTATTTGAAGGGTAAACAAACAAAAGACTTTAGAAATACTCTGTTGCTCGCAGCTCGCGGCTTTAATTTTTCACATATACGACAATCATTTTAGGAATAGTAACTAAATTTTAAATAAGACTGCACGTCACGAGGAAAACGATTAGACAGTGGTCAAAATCATAATGTATTTGTATGTTTTCTTTACATACACCGGTACGAATATGGATGTATAATGTATTCGAAGACGCATGCATACGGTTCGAATGTTAAATGCATACAAATATGAATTGTCAAATACATATATATTTCAAATATTAAAACAAATATCTATATATAAATTAACAAACTAATAAAAACAAAAAATAATAAAATAAAATATTAACTTCAATATGTATGCAATCATACATCAAAATTCTATACTAATCATTTGTTATCAAATATATAGCCATCACAACAAGAGAAAATAATAAATTATTTTCTATATTAGGATGCAAAGGGATTGAATAGGGATCAAAAACGGGTCAGATAGCATATTTATTTTGTCGGATATGAATATTGATCACATAATAGTCAAATTATATTTGTGTCCGTATTTCTTTTATCAAATACAGATACGGATATGAATATGTTCGGATACCAATATAATTTAAAAATTAAGTGTATTTTTTTTTTTGGATTCGAATGCGGTTCGGAGTATCAACTCCATTTTCATCCCAGCACATGCACCTTGTTTCAAGGAAGTGGATTAGAAACACGACTGAACTTATCTATAAGCATTTAAATTTGAAATAAGATATGCGTATGCAAAAGTTGATTAATCCATGTTGGGACTTGAAAATTTTATTTTGAAACATCGTATCAATCTGCCACAATCTGCCAAAAACAGCTTATATTTTTTAAAATTTTGTAGAGAACCATATTCTTACATTTTCAAAAGTTTTAGTATTATTTTGAAAAGAAAGGAAACCACTGATTTTAAAAATTCTATACAATTCAATAAATTTCTCTCATTAAAAAAATGTAAAGAAAATAAAAAATATTTAAATCTTGATATTATGCAATAAAATATTAATTTTGTAAATTGCATCGAGAGACTTGAGTTTTCCATTAGAATCTTAAAAATTCAAATTTCGTCGTACGTCCGACCAGAGTTCCCTCGTTTTGCACTAACACTCGGTTTGATTCACATTAAGTGAAGAAAAAAAGGTTAAAAATAAAAAATAATGGGAAAAAAGATAAAATTTTTTTATACCCCATTTGATATCAGAAAACTTAGAATAAAAAATTAATGAAAAATTTAAAATAACCTCGATTTTTTTTAACATATTTGAACATTGACTTATGTTAATTATCTTCTTTCTCTTCTTTTCTCTGTCCTCTATTCAGACTAATATTAATAAAAAAAAAAGGAAAGAACATTTCAAAGGTTCAAAATCTGAATATCTCAAAATATCATACATTGTTTTTGTTTCCTTGAGTTGACTAAGCAGTAGTTTTATATTATTCTTTCATCTTGATGTAATCATTTTTTATCCTTAACTTTTTAATTCAATGTAGCTATGGCTTGACAATTGCCAACCATAAAATTTTTCTCCCTTTATCTTTGATATTCTTTCTTCAGCCTCTATTAAAACTTGATATCATAAAATACGAATAGAACATTTCAAACGTTCTTAAAAATATAAATACCTCAAATAATTGCACATGATTTTTGTTTTGTTGACCAAGCAGTTGTTTAACTGGAGTATAATTAAGTCGAATCGAGTTAGGTATAATAGGTACAGGTGCACCTTACACGTGATCTGCGAATTACATCAGGTGCATAGAATCGGGACGAACCAAATAGAAAGAAACAGACATGCTTGAATGAAAGTCCATAGTCTATTTCGTTCAATGTAATAAACCAGAGAACCTCACAAGTCACACCAATGGTTAAACTGTTGAATTCTCCTACCATGTTTAAACAAAACATTTATGATTTGTACTGTTTCTGGGGAAATATTTTCTATTGCGTAAGCTTGTGGAAATCAAGATTCAAACCAATTATGTACTTGTGCCGGTGGATGAGGGTGAAATGTGAGTTGGGTAGTAAAACAAATCGTTTTCACACCGACACAAGTTTGATTAATTAACAGAAATTTAATGTATGGCATGCATGACAACCTAGACATTAGCTAATGCTCTTGCTTAGTCGGTGGTCTTGGGCCAACACAACAGTTCCAATTAATCAAGCTGTTAAGTTCTATAACACTGTCGATAGGTCCGAATTTTAAATTATGCTGTATTTAGCATAGGCACACTGCACATGTAGCTTTAATTTGAAGCACTTATTTGTGCTTGGCTGACAATATCCATAGACAGAGCTTCTGTTTCTCTCTCAGAAACAAAAAAAAAGAAGGTGCCGCTGTGGCTGTTTGGTGTGTGGGTGGTTCTGGCTGCTCAAAGCTGTATTTTTTAAATTAATAATATAATTACAATTTATTTTTCTTAGGATTTAGGTAAATTAATTAGTTATAAAATAGTTTAGACCGACAATATTCTAAAAAATATATATACAATTACCCATTCCCTTCTTGGACGCCAAAAAGGTCCGTCTCTTTGAAATCCAGATAGAGCACATAAGAACCGACAACAAAGATACGGTCCAGATTCATTCTAAATTTTTAAAATGTGTGTTTGGAAGTGTGGAGAATAAGAATAAAACAGTTTGTTCAAAACAAGAGTGATGAATAAAAAATGGTGAAGAATTACTTATTCATAAATTAAGAGATGTTGTTTGAGTGGTTAGTTAAGAATGAGAATAAGAAAAAAAATATAAAATAATGATTTGTTGTTAGATGGTTCGCTTGTTTCAATCTAGTTCCAACATTTTGTTGAAACAAGAACAAGGGTATGAATAAACTATTCTGCTTGTTTTAAAATGTGTTTGGCAACTTCTAGACCTGACAATTTCGAATAAGACATTATTCCAAAGGTTCTAAAATGTGCTTGTACTAGTACTTTTCCCTAAAAACTAGCTTTTTTAGAATGCTATGACACTCCTTAAAAAACCTATACAAAACTTAATGAAAGTAAACATATTTATTAATAAAAATATATTTACAAATATAAATTGAATATGTATCACATCAGATGGAATATCTTATATATTTTGAAAATTTTGAACTACTCCTCGGTAGAAATGAATGAATTCAATTATAACTTATGTGCGTGTAATTTCACCACACTTCACTTGGAAATATTAATAATTTTATAGGTGATGATCCTTTCACAATAGTTACTCGACAACATTTTTCAAATTATATAAAAAAAAATGAACGTACAAAACGAAACACGAAGATTCTTAGCTTTATAGATTGGGTTTTGTTTTCCACCAAAAACCAGCTTGACTGTTATGAAATTTAAAACTTTTGATAATAAAATCGATCAATTCTGTGTATGACATATATACAGTATAAATCATCGTTCAAATGTCAGAATTTAAACAAAGAGATAGTTTGATTATTATTATCAAAATAAATTCTCACGTTTTTTAGATAGTGCTTGGCAGCAGCTGACAAATGTCACGTAAATTTCATTTACAAAGAATCCCATCCATTTTATAGATTACTCAATGATGGTCATCACGACAATGTTGAAAATAGGTTTTATGGTCAATTTATTAAAGTCCAAAACAAAGAGTAAATTTATAGCTACATCATTAAAGATATACATAGGTTGACTGGGTCTTAATGATTTGTGTTTTAGTTACATCATACAATTTATACTTTTCACCTCTTCGGTGATGCATAATGAACCGTGTTTTAATTGTATGAAGAGGTGAAAATACTTATAAATTTAAAAAATATAAAATTTTGTTTATAAGGAGATTTCAATAGAGAGATTATATTTGACGATTTGAATCGATCATTTTGAAGTAGATCTAAAAATTTTAATCGAGATTCACGGAGGATTTTTTTTATAATGCATCTTCCCGTAGCCAAACTCTATTAAACAGCATATTTTTTATTTATTTATTTTTTTTTTTTTTGTGGTTTATTAAACAGCCTTCTACATTGCACCGGAGAGGAGCTAGCTAGCTTGAGCCAGAGCATGCACTGTTACACTCCGTAAAATGGGTCCTACTTCTCTAGTTCATACGTGTCAGTGGGGCCGCACCAAAACGGAGTCGCCATCAGCCGTAATCATGGTACAATTTGTTAAATAATGGTCGTGAACGTGGCGCGGGGTGGACCATCCAGCGAGGATTGAGAAGACTGAAGAGGGACGATGGCCGACAGATGGTACATAAAGGCCGGACCCACTGACAGTGGCTGTAGATAGAACGAAATACGTGTCTCTATCTTGGCCCATGGCCACGGACGTACGGCAAACGTCAATCGTTGCCTTGCCTCCCTCTTTATCTGGTCACTGTCACTATGAAGAGAAACCTTGTACAAATCATGTGATTATAACTGCCCATTATGTTACGGATTTCTTGTTATCCTGTCTCTCTTAAATAACAATAATTAGAGTAAAATTATTCTGGATTTAAACATATTAACCGGTTGAGGTAATTTCAGATAAGTCGTCGAGTTAAAAAAATGTAAAAGTTCAGAAGTTTCTAGCTTTCTATTATTATAGTTTATATTTACCTTTTTCGACATTTGACTAAATTATAAATTAACTCAGAACTATTATAAAAATTATCATGTAACTGTGTCATTCCTCAAATGGATTACTTTGGGTAAATTTAAATATGGTGTTTAAAGTCTAACTGATGGATTTTTTCTTTCATTTCATAAATTAATTTGACGAGCTTAATTCAGCCTTAAACTCATAATGGCTAGAACTGAAAATTATTCGACAACTGCAAACGGTGTTAATAATTTTTTTAAAAAATAACAGAAAGCGGTGTTACCATTAAAAAAAAATTTACAATGTATTTCATGTACTTATTTCCAATTTTCTTGGTGTCGATGTCTTTGACTCCTCGTTGCTTCATAAATGAATGTGTTGATAACCGATGAGAATGGGGCGGAGCCAAAAAATTATGATAAGAGGGACAAACTTTTAAAGATTGAATAATTAATTAGAAATTTATTCATGAAGAAGAATATTTCTTTCGTAAATCAGTAATTCGTGATTAATTAAGGTGGCAAATTATAGAAATTTTCTAAAAAATAAAGAAAATATACATAAAATTTTAATTTTTATTGGAGCACAGGGATCAACTGCCCCAAGCAGTCCCCTACTGGCTCCGCGATGAGATTGAAACTAAACTTTGCGACAATAAAGATATCATATTGGAATTTGGGTAAGATATTGTATTGAAATACTCTAATCGAATTTTGATTATAAGTTTATAACAACGGTAGTTACTAGTTACCAATAGAATTCGCATAGGGACATATAGGGTTTGTTCCAAACTCCCAATTCGCTGATATTTTCTGAACCCTTTCTTCTCTACTAACTTTTTTTTCTCCTCTATGCCTCTTGCGGTGGATTAACACACTGCTACGATTGAGAGGGTTAATAGATGCAATTATGTAATATGAAGAGCTGTTTATAATTATAAACTGTAGACTATGGTCTAGATTAGAATAATTTCTTTTCACTCGAGATTTTATATGATTTCATTTCATTAGAAATTTTTTTATCAAAAAAAAAAAACATATTTGATTTCATTTGATCAAAATTTTCGTCTAGTAGATCCAACAAAATCATGAGAAATCAATTTTAATCAAATGAAATAAAATGAAATCACGCATGAAAATCATTTTGGCCGAAACCTATGTAAGCGTTTGTAAAATATATATAGGTTAACTTTAATAATTTAGAATATATCAATATATTATAAATATGTGATAGCATAAAGTCCTATTTGCTTAATAGAAACAATTAGTTTTGAGTTAGTTATGTTCATTGATGGTATTCAAACGATTAAATGAAATGCTAGAAGAGAACCAGTTCTTGGTCTAATGGCAAAGAGGAATGCATCTCAAGTGAGAAGTCGCAGGTTCGAAACCCGACTGGAGGTCTTTTATAGACATTTAATTATTTAATTATAATTTAAAAATAAGTTTGGAGGCTTGACCCCCAATTTATCTTCAAAAAAATAAATAAAATGCTAGAAAATGTTATACTATACGGAAAATAATGATACAAGAGATGAGAACAACACATCATTTGTTTTTTCCTTATTATGTTTCTCACTGCTCCTTGTGATAATTATTTCCAAGAAGTGCCGGACTTGGACAAAAATGTGAACATCTAAGGCAAAACAAAGAGATCCTACTTTGCAGTACTCGTTGTCCAATTTTATCCAGCCATTATCTTAAAATCATGAGAAAGGAATTATTAGAGCTCTAATACAACACCCAACACAATCTCCACCAATTCATGCGATAGGGGCACGCAGGTCAATTCATACAACCAAGGGTATAATAGTAACTTCCTTGTGTAGACGCACCAGACGTATTTACTCCAATTCAACACAGGCAGCTAGAAGGTGCAGCAGAGCATTTCAGATTTCAGAAACACAACAGAGAAAGAGGAAAGAAACACAACACGCTATGTGCCTATGTCTCACTTGCTAAGCTAACCCACTGAAACACATCATACGAAATTCCTCCTAAATCTTAAATTACTAATCCAGTTCTTTGCAAGCAACACCAAAAAATTCTAGCCTTTTTGCTAGAAGAAACTAATGCAAGGTCTTCAAGCAGTCGAAAGCCTCACCGGCAGTGGCGTTGATGCAATTGTCGGCAACGGTCCTGGCATTATATTCACCGGAGTGGATCACCTTCGCAGCCCGAGAGGTTACATGACGGCGGCATCTCCTCCCACTCAGCCACCCTTAAAGTGTCCCCGATGTGACTCGACAAACACAAAATTTTGTTACTACAACAACTATAATCTTTCTCAGCCCCGCCACTTCTGTAAAGCTTGTCGTCGGTACTGGACAAAAGGCGGTGTGTTGCGCAATGTACCTGTAGGAGGTGGTTGCCGGAAGAGCAAACGCGCTTCCGGTTCAAAGTCCTCGAAATCTTCCTCAAATAAAAGTTCTAAGCACACCAACGTCACTCGCTCAGCTAGTGACACGTCAACCGTCACCTCTGTCGATCCATCGAACCCTGAACCGGGGATGATATTTGCCGACGCCCGCGGTGCAGAACTTCCGAGCCAGATTACTGCACCAAGCATGGGCGACTTAGAATTCTCTCTGCCCCATCCGATAAATATGCACATGTTAAATGAGTCAAAAGAGCCAATTGACAAGACTAAGCCAGTTGAGTCGTCGGCACTGCCGGCTGTTTATGATCAGACAGTAGAAGCTGATTTCCTTCCGGCCTTTCAAACCCAATTGACCGGTGATGGAGTTCTGGCGGTTCCCGGCCTCGACTGGTCTATGTCAGCCGACTCGACTCTGTTCGATCTTACAACTGGTACAGTGGATACCAGTTCCTATTGGAATCAAAATCATTGGGTTGATCCCGTGCCGGATCCAGCTCTATATCTACCTTGAATCTGTTGTTAGTATATATCTTTTTTTTTCCCCCTTTCTTGGACTAATTGTAGCATTACAATTTTTTTCTCTTTTTTCCCTTATTAAATCCTTTTTAGGGTTACTTTTATCTGCATCTGTGTAATTTTTTTCAACCTATTTTTCTTCAAAAATTGTACGAAAATCCGAACGATATTTCATGAATATGAAACGGTTAGTGGCTTAGTTGATTGTGAATTTGTGATTAGCATACAATACAGTCGTTACTAATTGTATATCTATACAAGCACACTAAGTTGACTGGTACAGACGACTTGACTAGTAGAGGTCACGGGTGGGGACTAATAATACAAATATTCCTACTACATGAAGGCTAATTTGTTACAAAATAGTTACAATGAAACGGAATAATTTTTTTCTTTTGAATGAAAATTCCTTCTTTGTTGATTTGTGGGGAAGGAACTAAAGAAGAGCGCACCAGACCAGATCCGTGGGAACCACCTAGAGAGAGAGAGAGAGAGAGAGAGAGAGAGAGGGGGAATAGAGGGTGGGGGTGGGTACGCACCGACCCGTGCGTCAGAGTCGTACTGATGTTTGGTGTGGATTTGTTGTCTGATGAAGGTTAGGTGTGGCGTGGGACATGGGACTGTGTTGTGACTTGTGTGGGGGTGTGCTAGTGGTACCACTGTACCACTGCTACTGCACAAGTCGCGTTCCAAAATCAAAACTCAGAAGAACGCTAATAATGCGCAATAGGAGGCGGGACGGGATTGGATGGCCGGCTTCGGATCTGACAGACTGACACCAGATGATGTGACATCTCGAAGGGAGTGGTTTTGATCTCGTGTGAGGACTCATTTGTGTGCAAATATGGAACTGAATATAGCCTTGGAATACTTTGTTTTTATTATATTATTTTTTTTGTTTCAACTAATGTAATCTTAATTTTTTTATATCATGTAGAAAAATATATGATTTCTAGATATCATGTCATATTGGAATACTTTTTCTTTGTTTCAACTAACGTGATTTTTAATTTATAAAATTTTGTGGAGATATATATTGTTTCTAGATATCTTATATAATATTTTTTGGGGAATTTTCAACCACGTACTGATATTTTTTTTTTATATATCTTAATGTACTGAGCTTTGTTATTTTTGTTTTTTTTTTTGTCATTGTAATTTTATTCCTAACATTCCTCAGAGTTTGCTATGTGAATTAAATTATCAATTTTTAAATCTGAATTTAGTTGAAAAAAAATTAAAGATGAATTAACATGTAACTATATAGTCAACAGATTATGTACCGACTTGGTAAAAATTAATTGCTACCCTGTGTTTGTAAAAATTTGTTTACCTTTATGCAAATTACAAGGTTATACATATAGTGATATCGTTATGTTGACATCCTAGCAATTTGCAATTGGTGAAGTATCTATCGATATGTAGACATCCTAGTGATGTAACAAACTTAAGTTATTTGCAATAATTTGTTTAAAAAAATGCATTGATAGACGTGAAGTATATCGATTACTCTATTATTTAACAAATTTCTTATTTAAACATTATCCACCCACAAAATGACATAAATATGATAAGATACATAATAGATAATTTGTACAAACAGGACTTCATTTTTAAGTTTGCGCATACAAGATCATAGCTTCGATAACAGTTAGGCAAAAGTCCTCTTTTAAATTGTGTCGGAAAATAATAAAACTTATGCCACGGTTAAAGCAACATAAAAGGCGGAAGAGAGAGTGAAAAAAAAAAAAAGAAGAATCAGATTATAACAACAAAGTAACAAACCGATCCTTTAAAGAATAATCGACTCACAATTGAAAATTTTAACTTGGAAAGGAACAATACATCTTCATTTAATTTCCTCGAAAAGAAAAGAAAATATGTCTAACTAATATCGTCTCACTTCAAAGTCCTATTAATCTATCTATTTATTTTATAGATAAATAATTGTCCCATGTATATATCTTTTTAATCTAATAGTTCAAGTATCTTTTTTGATAACCCAATTGCAGTGAGATTTTAAGTTTCCTTTAGGCGCATGAATGGATTAATGATTTGCACTAAACAATCGTTGCTTGACAATTCTTATTGTGTCATTTACTTGTCATTCTCCTATTTCAAAAAAATAAAAACGTGTCTTCATCATTTAATAGTATCTATAATGTCCTATTTTGTATTGTTAGTTTGCACACCTTCAAATTACTGTCATGAAAATTGACACTTAAGAAATATATTAAGCTTCGACGCAACGTAGGTGTATAATGAAATGCCCTAAAGCACATATTTTCCCCTGTAAGACAAACGCTTTAATATTCAACTCTTCATTAATAAAATTTGTTGGGGATATGGGCATGGCACTATGGCAGGTGGCAGCTTCTAAATTTAGCATACACATAAGCCACTATCCATTGCTAATTGCTGTTGTCCACTATCGCTCAAGGTGCAGAAAATCCAAAATAGGTTCTTTTCATTCTCCGACCAGTTCAATCATATTTTATATCATGATAACAAATTTATAATAAACTATACTTGCTACACGGCACATTCCGGTCCAATTATCATTTGCCATACCGGGCTTTATAATATTGATTCCATTAGATTTGGAGGACAATTGTCCTCATTCCTTCATTTTTCTATTGAACTAACATGATATAAACTTATCTTCTACTTTGTTATTAGTATATTTAATTTTAGATCAGTATGGGTCAATCTGATAAGGATTCTTATGCCCCACAAGAGCTCCAGAAAAATAAATAAAAAAGAACCTTCACTGGATGTCTGGATATGAATATAATATTAGACATGGGCCAATCATCAATTAATTGTACCAGCCGAACCCAATCAAGCCCATATAAGATTCTAGCCCATTATCCACTCTCTTTTTCAAGGATGAAAAAAGGTGAAAGAATTGTTGGGCCTTGGAATAATTGAAAGGTATATAGTTAGATTAGAAAATTGATTAGTGCAATCGGATGGTTTTACCAACACGCGTCATCGCTGACTGGAGCACCTCAGCAATGGCCCTCACCCAGCGCACTTTATTTCGTACCCATGTTCAGTTTGATAAGTACAAATGTTCCGTTATTTGAGTATAAATGTTTAGTTAGTTGCAACAAAAAATATAAATGTTATAAGAAAAAATGTTCATTTTATTAAGTATAAATGTTTAGTTTAGTAAGTACAAATGTTCTGTTAATTTCGTATAAATGTTCAGTTAGTTGCAATAAAAAATATAAATGTTATAAGCAAAACTGTTCATTTGGATAAGTATAAATGTTTAGTTTAGTAAGAACAAATGTTCAATTTAGTAACTACAAATGTTCAAGTTATTACATACAAATATTCTGTTTATTAAGTACTACTTTCAATTTTTTAAATAGATGCAATGTCAAGCGAATGGGTCATGAACCGGACAAAAAACACATGAAAAAAAATTAGAAGGGGTCATGAACCGGTCCGATTCAAATTAAATTTTTCCCGACTCTGCCCCTGGCGCGCCTCTCTCCAATACTGACGTAGTGACGCACGATTCTATATAATAAAACTATTAGTTGACGTATTTAACTGAATACTTTTGATTTTTAAACTGAACACATTTGGTTATTAAATTGAACATTTGTAACAGACACTTGTCAGTCACAACAACGATGGCACACGATGGTATTTTTACGATGACACTTATCAATACTGGTTAGATTATAATTTATAAGTCCGAAATATCTTTATTTTGAATTTGCAAATTTGTTGACCATGTACGATCACTTTTTGGGATGTGATTAAATTTGCTTGCCTTTTTGATATAAACTGGCTAGCCGGGCTGACCAATTTATTGGGTATATAGTGAATCGGGAAAATATACTGAAAAGGACAGTAATAAAAGTTATTTAATTTTTGCAGACTTGTATTGAAAGAGGCAAAACCAGTCCCAGCAATAAATTGTTGATCGCTGTATATGCAAGCTCCTTTTTTTTTGGATAATTCGTTTGTTGGGATTTGTTTGAAGAAGTAAACAATATCTCTCATGGGATCTTGAATATGGGGTTATCATTTTCACGAAATTGTCAATATAAGATTGAAAATTTCAGCAGCACCAATGTTTGGAACACATACTTTAAGGTAAACATGTCATTTTTTTTTACTTGTTGGATAGCCATATCCAGGAAAATAAACATCTGTTGCAGTTAGAACTTATTTATTTTCCAAATATAATATTTTACGAGTTCAATAGTTTACATCTTCTTTTTTTTTTTTTTTTTATTAAAGCACCCTAAACAGGATGCAAAAAAGTCTTACAACTGATCCTTACAACACTGTCACTAAGAAAGTGACTTCAAAAGCATAAACCCCAACAAGTTCTATCAAAAAGTAACAACACAATAACATCCACAAAAAGTAAAGTACTAAAATCTTCTTAGCACTAAGAATAAAAGAGCAGAGGCAGTACAAAATACTAGTTCAATAGTTCACATCTAAAATAACCATTGGCGGAGTCTACAGTTCTTCGTAGGTGATTGGGGTACGCAAATGGAGATACATTGCAAAACCACTACAAAATATTCCTGACCACGGACCCTTTCTATTTAAACAATTATAATAATCAGTTCTGAAACATTTTTTAAAATAAAGCTGCCGGATTTAAAAAATTTGCGCCTTGAGGCCGTCCATGGCCTGTATTGAAGATACACCCGGATCACGAACCGTAAACTAATGAGATCCGTCTTTCAACTTTCTACGACAGCGACCTCATACACCGTATCAATTCCGAGCTCACCTAATAAATCTCTACCTCTTCGTCTCTTTGTTCGAGACCTCCTCTGCCCTGGCGAGTCTCCCACTCTCGCCTTCAAACAAGATTCAAACTTTAACTTGTTAATTAATAATACCACAAAATCCCCTCAGAAGAAAAAAGAAAAAAGAAAAGAAAAGAGCAGAGGAAACTTGAAATTTGAAAACAAAGAAGAAGCTTGTTGTGATGCAAAAGGCACAACAGAGATCGATCAAGCCAAGGGCATTGCCCGATCGAGGGGCCCACAATCGGCAGCGACCTCTCTCTTCTTCCTCCGCTTCGTCTACCTCTTCTCCGCCGGGACCACCGTCGACCACAACCTCTGTTGCGAAAGGGAAAGATGGAGGGAATGTCGACAAGCTTCTCTTCAAGAACCTCGTTGAGATGGTCCCTCTCGTTGAAACCCTAATGGTTTCTTGTCTATTCTTGATTTTCTGTACCTTGTTTTCAGATTGGTAGAGAGAATTCGCCAATTGGAATAAACCCAAAAACCCCCCGGCTAACCTGACCTATACCAGTTCATTACCGACCAACAAATGTATATATATATATTTTTTTGCATTTTATCTTTTAACTGATTCCTTTTCATTTTTCATTTTTGCTAATTCCACAGGATAAAAAACCAAATCCAGCCTTTACCCGACGGGTCTCAATGGTGCATACTCCAGCTGCTCCACAAGTTAAAAAGGTACCAACTACCAACCATTTAAACCCCTTAAATTGTATCAATTGCAATCTAAATTACTGTTTGACAGAATGCCTGACTGACATTTAATATCCCATTTGTTACTTTGTCTTCAATAATATTAATAATTATTAATCAGTATTGCAAAGCCCTAAACCCTATCACTCAGTTCTTATTGTAAATGCAAAGCCAGCGACTGTCACAGCACAAGTTCAGTACTGGATTATAGGTCTTTGTAAATTTGTAACCTCGAAATAGTGAAGGCCCTTTTGTGCAGTTTCTTGCTATCTTACCTATCAAAATGTCTGTATTGAGGTCAAGTTGCATAATTTTCTCTTGATTGTTATGGGATGACCTCATCTACCAAAACTCTTGTCTATACAAGGCCCTTTAAATTTTCAAAATCATAATTATACGTCCAGGTCCAGTGAAAATATTTGCTTCACATTTTGTTTGTGGTTATCTACTTTGGTTAACTCATGAAATAATTCTACAAGTGATCTAGTCAAGAAATGCAATATCTATGCAAATCCAGGTCTCATCAACAAGATCAGTTCAAGGATCAAACAGCATCTCAGCAAAGAAACAGAAAAGTCCTGGCCAAATTGCCTCGACTGTCAAGAAAACTCCAAACCGCGTGCCCTCTAGTGCATCTAAGCCTTTGGCTGTGAGAAATTTGAAAAAGGAGAGAGAAGAGCTGGGCTTGTTGCAAGGACAAGTAAATGAATTAGAGAAGAAATTGGTTGAAAAAGAAGAGGCACTTAAGTTGGCACAGAACTCAATTGAGCAGATGTGCACGGTTAATGAGGCACTTGAGGATGTAAGGCGCCAGCTAGAAGAGAAGGAATTAATGGTCGTATCAGCTAGTTCTGAATTAAATGATGCCAAGGTAAAGTGTTTTATTTTTGGTGCATAATTCCTGGTATACCTAACTATCATTGCTGCACCTGATTAGATGAAACTTCCAGAACTACCAATGAAACTTTGGTGCTTTAGTGCCATGTTTGTTTCATTTTATGATTTTCTTGGAAAGAGGCAAACAAGGCACTGGGTTTCTTAAACCCTCAAAATATACTAGTACTAAGCAATTAATTTTGGTGTTTGGGACAAGTCTGCGAGAACTTGGGCATTAGGTCCTCATAAGCCCTAATTTAGCTATGAAACTGGAAAACATAGAAAGCATGAATGAAGTACTCTCTCTGTTCAATATGAGGATCTGCACCCACTTAGAACACCACCGTCTTATAAAATGTCACAAAATAAAGACTAGTTCCTTTTCTTAACTTTTTTATATGTAAAGATTGCACTTGCTGACAAGCAAGCAGCACTAGAGAAGCTGGAATGGGAGGGAAGGATGTCTAACATGAAGGTTGAAGAGCTTCAAGGAGATGTGGCCCACATGTCAGATGAGATTTCTGTTCTGATGGAGGTCTTTGAAAAGTTGTCACCAAATGATTCTGATGTTTACTTAGACGGCGAAATGGTATCCCTTGAATGCGAGCCAGTTGAATTTGAAGTAAGCTTTTTGCTTTTGGCCTTATTCACATACCTGTATGCACATGGGTTGCTACGAAATGAGACAAAGCATCTATATTAAATTAGACACAAATTAAAGTCATGTAAGTGTGTTTGGTCGAAAATTGTTTTCGGCTAAGAAATTGTAACGTCAAAACCTGACACAGAATCAGACCTAGCTTTTAAGGGTAACGTGTGTTTTGGAATATCCTTGTACAAGCATGTGAACAGCTAGGTCATGAACTATTTTAGTTCTAAGATTTCTAGGAACAAGAACTAGGCTTATTGAAAGAACTACTAGTTCTTGTATGTTTGGGTGTTCATGAACTAGCTAGTTCAAACACAACTAACATATTCTGGCCAAGAAATAAACTGGACCCAGTTTTCAAGACAATTGTGCCTCATTTGGCAGGCTTGTTCCCAAAAACTGAGGTTAAGCTGGAATTAGGCCAATGCCAAATGCAATCAAAACCTTATATTATCATATACCTCTTTTTGTTTCTTCTAAAAAAAAAAAAGAGATATAAACAGCACTGATCTTCATTGCTGATTCTTTCGAGGTAAAAATTGAGGAAAAGTTGGTAGTTTGGGTACTTAGGAGGAGAGAGTTACAAGTACATTCTTAACTATAGGAGGCATATTCCTTGTTCTTTTGGGGTGCACACAAAAGTTCTTCCTCTATAGTTGATGTTAGCAGTGTGTAATATTAGATGATTCTAACTTCCAAATCTGGATACCTGGCATCTATTGAAGCAGTGTGCTAATGTTATTGTTGAAACAGGATGATATAGGTGAAATAGACATGGATAAGATGGAGCAGGAGATAGCAGCTTACATGTCAGCACTTGCTGCGGCAAAACAAAACCCTGACGAAAAGATGCTTGACACAGTTGCTCAAGAAAGACTTCGTCTCCAAGCTTTGGTTCTTTCATCCTAGATATTCTAACCTTGAAATGTAAATCAAGCACGAGAAGACATGAATTAAGTTTGGCATAATCATGCCTGCGTGCTGTAGTCTATGACTTCTTACTTTTTGTTAACTGCCCCTGTTTGTTTATCTAAATTTTTCTACTTCTTGTTGTGGCTTCTTTTTGAAATCTAAAGTTGCAATGAAAATGCACGAGCCCACTCTATTTTAGATAAGGCCGTATGGTTTGACTTGTGCAATTTCAGTTGAGTTTAATTGGGGTCATGGAGCAAGATTGAATTGTTTGTGTTTGTCTATCTTGATTGAAATCTATATAGTGAAAGTAAAATTGATACACCAGTTTATTCCCGAGATATTTAAGATCCGTTGATAAGAAAAGGAAAACATTTAACGCAACAAAACAAAATTAAAAGGTATAGTTGGTCACACGAACAGAACAAATACGCCTAATAGCGTGATAATTTCTGCTTAATATTAAAAAATTGTTCTGCGAACGAACAAAACTGCTCAATTTACTTTAATATTAAACTCTGATCATAAGTTTGTATTCTCTCTCTCGGATCGAAGCGCAATGACCCTATGAATTCATTGCAATGATTTCAGAAGGAACTATGAGCCTCGGACTATGCCATCACTGTTTGATCTGGTACATCATTTTTGTGTATTGAGGTGAGCCCTGAGGGTTGGTACATCATTTTTGCAATTATTAGAAAACAGTTATTTCGAATGAAATTCCTCGACCATAGGTACTTGTAACCCCGAACTGATGGATTTAATGGCCGCGCGAGACCAATATTATTACACTAACCACGAACCATTGCATTAACACAAGTAGTGATGCAATTAATTGAATAAAAAAAATCCTCCACAATTTGATTACATAATAAGAGAATACCTAAAGCAGCAACTATCCAAGCAATGCAAAAGAATATAATACATGTCAAAGGTGCCAAAAAATCAAATTGACCAAAAAAGGCCTAACAAGAAATAACATAAATCCAAAGATTAACGTAAAACAAATTGCAGGTTTAATTCTGTACATAGGTTACATGCTATGGTGTTTCCTACAAAAGTATCCTAAACAACAACAGAATGAAGAAACAAAAAAGAACCAAACAGAGAATATATGTACAAATGATTCTAAACAATCATGAACCTACCTATAGTACAAAATAGGTCAAAACAGAATATACAGAAAACACAAATTTTAGGAGAAAAAAAAAACAATAGGCAACAGTCAAAAAATCTACTTCCCACATCCAAAACAAAAGGGCAAGGGCTAACAATCTACTTCTTACATCCAATCCATCAGTCACCTTACTGATGACATAGGCAAACAAAAAGATTGCAATAATATATCCTATAACTGATAAAGATTACTTGCTACAAATCACCATATAAATCCTAAATAACCCATCCAGAACAAAAGGACAACAGAAGTTACACATTCATACAGTCAAATGCTTTTCTTAACTTAAAAGAAAGGAAAATATGCACCAGTCTAGGGGCAAGATACATTCAATTGATTCACGGCAATAAAGTCTGAAAGCACATTAATAACACAATCCAGCAGCAAACGAGTAGCCAGAGAAGCAAAGAGTCCTCTACTTGTTTTATTCCCAAAGTGAGCTTTTACCTGTAGATCGTTAAAAAGGAGTTTTAGTTATGCTGGCAAGGTATATACTACAAACTGCTATATTTACATAAATCAGCAATCAATTAAACTTTTATAATAAAATCTAACAAGGAAAACACACTATTCATGTCCTTACCTGTTTAAAAGCAAGAATCATTAAGTAATAACTGACCATAACTACAAAAAAGAAAAAACAAATATGCATATTTTCTCCACAAGTGGAATTCCAGACATGTTGCCACAAGTGCATAATTTACACACTGGCAGAAACTGCAGAGAGAGAACAGGTAATGTAAATTTGGTAAGGAACTATCTAGAAGCAACAATACCAGCTTATACCATACCATGGCTACAAGTGCAGCTGCAGCATGTTTGGCAGTCGCATGTTCTCGGAACATATTAATGGTAAATAGGAATTCAATACTTTACATAGGAAAGTGACCATTCTATTTATAGCTTATAGAGCAAATCTCCTACAAGGTACATAAAATAGGAAAAACTAAAACAAGTCCCTAGTACTTGTACTTACAATATTTTGTGCAAAGCTATTCCTGTAAAAAAGCCCTATTTGAAGTGGTACAAAATCATGCGGAAATTTGCTAAATGAATTACTCTTACATAAATACAAACTACAAGATATTTACATACCTGGTAACTGCAATAATAAGTCACTATAAAAAATTACCTTCCTATATATAGCTACAAAGATTTACATATAGTTACATCCAGCTTTAGAACAAATGTTTATGGACCTGACAAAACAGAAAATACAACCCCAATAATTGTACGCCTTGCCTAATGCTCTATCATGCGAAGTTAAAGATGCTCGGCCTGTGTGCTTCATCCAAGACCGACAAAGCCCCTATAGGATGCAACACAAGGAGCTCCCTTATTACAAAACCATGCACACCATGTGCATATATACTTTCAAAACATTACATTTACCTTAAATCTTTTACAAAAGAAATTTTCACAAGTTGGCAAAAAATATGATGCTTTCAAAGAAGGTAAGAATGCATTGAACCTCATTAAAAAGTTGAGCTCAGTTTACATTCTTGTACATGACTCGCTATAACTAACAAAATTTACAAAAGCATATTTACATATACAGAAAAAAAAAACAATTATGTATACACAAAAAATGGGCACAAAAATCTAATTTAATACAAAAGGGGGACTTACATCTAACCAGAGTGTAGATTCTCCAAGGCTACAAAGCTACCAATACATGCCACCGGCCAAGAACATAAAACAGTCTACTCAACAAGAAAAAGATAGCTTGCCCCAAAAGTGCTGATTTAGTCATACACCTAAAAGTTGGAGCCAGATCCTACTCTGGCGAGGTCCGCCTCCGCTTTGAATGCTCCACTTCACGAGACTTGCTCCTTCCAGATGAGCGACCCCTGTCATAATCTTCACCACGGTCGGCATCTCTGTCTCTGTGCCGGTAATGGTCCCTCTCTTCCCTGTACCGATCCCTGTCACGGTCCCTCTCACGGTCTCTGTCCCTCTCCCTATCGCGGCCTCTCTCTCTAGTTCTCTCCTTTTCTCGGTAACTCTCTCTATCGCCATCACGGTCCCAATCACGTTCATTTTCACGGACCATCTCCCTCTCATCCCTGTGCCGCCTTTCAGGCCAATCTTGACCATGAGACATGTCCTTCTCTCTGTCATCCTTGTAACGCCTATCAGGCCAGTCCCTGTCAGGACCCCCCCTCTCCTTGCCATGGCTACCTTCACCACCGTACTGATGGTCTGAGGCAGCATCATCACCATAGCTTGACTGATCTTCTCCTCCCCATTGACCTCCACCCATGCCAGGGTCGGCCCACATACCACCAACTCCACCAGCAGCTGCTGCAGCACCAGCCATTCCCCCTCTACCAAAGAAAGCGGGGTTAACATGTGGTGCCACAACAGGAGGGAATGAAGGCATCAGACCAGGAAATGGACCAGCTGCAGGACCACCAGGAAATCCACCAAATCCAGCACCCATCCTGCCCATGGCAGCTGCACCGTAGCCTGTCGGATCAAACCCTTGGCCTAACATGCCTGGGTGGGGAACAAGAGGGGGCGGTCCAACCATACCACCATTTCCCATTATGCCCCTGCCACCAACAGGTCCCATCCGGTTTCTCATATTCATTGGACCACGATTGCCCATGCCACCCCTACCACCCCAATTCCCTCCAGCACCAGTAGCACCACCCATACCTCCACCGGCCATACCACCACCACCACCACCACCACCACGACCAAAATTATTGCCCCCACCCATGGGACCACCACGGCCCCCACCAACACCTCCACCAGGCATTGCCCCCTGACCCTTTGGCACCATAGCTGTTGACTGATTTGCCATAACCTGTTGGTTCTTGACCTGTTGTTCACCCATCCGTCGGACTGTGTGAGGGGAGGCAAAGGCCACAACACAAGGGCGGCCATTAAACAAATGGCCATTCATACCCTCTTTGCATGCAGTGGCTGCTGCTGGATCATAAAAGTCAACCTGGCAGTAGCCCTTGGATTTTCCACTCGCCTTCTCATCAAAGAACCGTACTTCCTTCACTTGGCCATACTTGCTCAGCTCCACCTCAAGATCAGCATCTGTAGTCCACCAGTGCAGCTCACCAACAAATAAGGTTGTCCCTGCAGTAAAATATGAAATATAATCAGGTATTTTGCTACAGTGTGTGTTAAGAAGTAGAGCAGCATTAGGTATACAACTGGAATACAAAGACCATTTTTTATTAAGCTGACATAACTATTTTTGAGCAACCTTTTAAATATTTTTATTGAAAATAACTCTATACAAAAATTCCAATCATGCAGATATTGCATTACATTAGACACCAGTGTAATTCTACTAAATTGTTTACAGATCAAATAGGGGAAAATAGTCGATTATGATTTATAATTTATTACGAGAGACAAAGCTAATTAATTTAAATCTTAACTCTCTGCTAGCCTAAAATATATAATTGTTCTAAGACATTAATACATCCAATATCACTTTACCAGCAAACTTGCAGCCTTTTGTACAATTATACCATACATAAACTACAAGATCATAGAAAATTCTATCTCAAATGAAGCAATACTATAATCTGAAGAATTCTATTTTAACAGACCAATTACATGTGAATAAACGAAATTAAAAAAAAAAAAAGAAAACAAAGAAGAATTCTCATGTCAGCTCAGACCTCAGTCCAAATGAAATTACATCTAAAATTACTTATACTACCTGCAAGATTGTCTCCTCCCATGCCATTAACACCATGCCCGTTGTGTCCTCCCATTGCTCCTTGCCTCTGGAAGTTATCATGAGGATTTCCCTGAGACTGCGGCGGGTGGGCTACAACTGGAGCCGGCATCGCCTGATTCGGCCTCTCTATTTTCGCATCTCCACTTACAACACCCGGGATCTGAACCTTCTGCTCTTGTGGCGGGGCGGCCGAGACAGCCGACGGAGCAGCGACAACTGGAGGAGGCTGAACAGGCGGCGGAGGCGCAGCTTCTCCGGCGAGCGAGTGGTGAAAACCCTCTCCGACATTGACATCGTTGTATAGATCGTCGTAGTCTTCGTCGTCGCCATAGAACTGGTCGTCGTCTTGGACAGCTGAGATCGTCTCGTTACGGTGGAATCCGGCGCCGGAGCCGTCGGGATCCATGAAAGGAGGAGGTTAAGATATGAAGCTAGGGTTAGGGTTTTTTGGTATTGGGAAGGAGAGAAAGAGAGAGAAAGGAAACCCTAGACTTTTGTTCCAGCGACTGTCCGTAGACCAGAGAAGCTTCTTTTAACCTCATCGGTTTACCCTTCCCTCTCTTTCCACGTTTTTATCGTTTTACTCTTTTTATATACGCGCGGATCATCGCACGTATATTTCTGAACAGTGACTGCAAGTGGGGTACGTGAGTGTTTGTATATAAGCTGTGCGTTTATAGAACTGTTCCTCGAAGACGAGCAATGATGTTGTTAATGAATGAATTCGATTTCTGAGTGGTCCGGACCTTTTTTTTTTTTTGAGTGGTCCGGACCTAAAAACCAGGTCAAATTTGTGCTTTTTCTTTTATTTATTTAATTCTATCTGCAAACTTCTACGAAGTTGTCCCAAGGAGACTGTTTGGCAGTTAAACTACGTTCTAATTCACGTTAAAACTTAAAAGTTTATATTTAATTAATTAATTGTCTTAATCTTAATTCATATATGATATATTGATGTTGAAGAGGCTTAATTTAGAGATAGAGGTTTCTTAAATTTCTTTCGCTTTCTTAAGACTCCTTTAGACTTTAACGGTTAACTGCATTTTTTTGGGGGATTTTATCTTGATCTTTCTTTTATTTTAAAATTTCCAGGAGCTTAGATATTTTTATCTCTAAATTAATATTTCTTAATCTCTATTTACGAATCAATACAATCCAATATGAGCTTTTTAATGCAAGTTAAAATTTAGTCAAATTACTCGCTCCAAAATCATATCTCAAAGGGGAGGGGAGATGAGGAGACTAAGAAAAGTAAAACTTAATCTGCACGCGAGCTGGTACTTCCTCTAGCTGGAAGGTGAAAGAAGATGAAGAGAGGTGAGAGAAAAAAATAATTTTATAAAGACTTAATTTCCAACCACTTGTTGGAGTTGTTTCTAGAAGCCATTTTATGGTTATATTTTAATATATATTTTAATTTATACTATTGATGATATTTGATTATTTGTTTTTTTAATTTATTATTGACAGATCATTTAGGTTGAGAATTTGAATTGTGGATTTTCGTGTTTCATTTGTTAGATTCACAATAATAAATTTAAAGCAGAGACGGATCCAAAAAAATTTTTAGCCTAGGCATGAAAATTGTGGGAAGTGTTGAGGGACTAAAAAACTTTATGTCAGGTCAAACCTTAAGCACATAGGGGCCGTTTGGATGGGGCTAGGAATAGTCTCTTTCTAGGAATAGCTATTTCTAGACATAAATCTCTCTCATAAAGTTACACATTTCCCAATGTTTTCCGTCTAGGAATATGCTATTCCTCTTATTCCTAAGCGATCCAAACAACCCATTATTATATCTCCACAAAAGTCCAAGCACTGATCTTTTTTTTTTTAGCTTGGGCACAACCCAAGTTTACATATATGGGCCCTCAATTTTTAAAATTTTACCCCGAGCACTTGCCATGGGATGCCCTACATTGGATCTGCTCCTGACCTAAAGTGTCTCTAATCTATATAATCCAAGATAGGAATGTGTTATTCTTGCAGATTATACATTTCTTCATATAGAGTTGATTGTCAAGTTTGCATGCATAATAGAATATCATCTCTAATCAGGTATAATGATGAAAGGATATACAGTTTTCTTGAAGAACAATTTTTTCCACACAAATCATGTGAACTTAAATAAAGTCTGTATTGCAACCTTTATTAAGAATCAGTGTTAGACAATATTTATAGTAGCAATTCTCATGTGGAAAAGTTGAAACATCTCGAACTTAAAATCAAACTTAAATGAAATAAATAATTACACATAACACAATCCATATATTTATTTCATTGGGTCAAGTCTTGTGCTATGTTCCAATAACATATACATATGCAATTAAGTTAGTAACTCCTTACCTATGATTTACGAAATTTAATCATCACTTAACTTGCATACTAATCTTATGTGAATAATTAATGTTCTTTGTTAATTATCAAGATTAGGGACACTTTAGAGTTATTATTATCATTCTAACAAATGAAACATAGAGATCCACAATTCATATCCTCAACCTGAATGATCTATCAATAATAAACTCAAAGAATAAATGAACAAATATCATCAATAATATAAATTAAAACAACCATCAAAATAATTGGCTTCTAGGACAAAACATGGATTACATAGTGATATCATGTGACATAAGAATCAGACGAAGGAAAATTATATATTTTTTATGCAGAATTGAAATACTATAGTAGTATAGTATTTATTTATGTTAATTGGAAATCACGATGTGTTGCTAGATAATGCTTGTGATTATTGGAAATAAATAATAATGGCCAACACGACATTAATCAACACCACATTAAGTTTAGTTTATTGATTGGAAAATACAAATATGATATGTTGAATATTAATTATAAATGTTGTTTTGGATAATTATTTAAATTTTTTTATGGAACTAAATTAATGTTGTGCCTAATCCATTAATAATTATTAAGTAGTTAATATTTATTTTTATTGTCCCTAATAATAGGCCTAGAGGGGGGGGTGAATAGGCTTAATTTAATTTCTAAACCGGTTTGGACAATTTTGCGGAAATCACAATTCAATTCAATTCAAGTTTGGCTCAATACAAACAAACAATCACACAAGTCAAATATAATGTAAATAGAGAGAGAGAGAGATGACACGCGATTGATTACGGAGTTCCAACCCGCTAGATGAAGTTAGTCGTACGTCTCCGGGAGTTTCGCGACCACAAATCGGGCACGCTCCGTTCTATTCCACAAGGAACAGGTCTACAAGTTCGAACCAAATCACCTTGTCACAAAACACTCAAGGTGGATTGGCCTAACCACTAACCTAATCAAATAACACTCAAGAAATGATGCTCACAATCAAAACACTCTAAAATTTGGCTAAATGCATTAGGGTTTGATTTGTGGCAATCTAATCCTATTGGTTTTGCTCTTAAAATGCTCAAGGATTAGGTCTGTGTGTTTGAAGCTCAAAGCAGCAGTATAGCAAGGTAAACAACAGAACCAAACAGTCCCAAAAGAGGCTGTATTTATAGAGGGTGTCAAGAGCTTCAAAACAACACAGTTTTCTGTCGTGCGTTACACAACCCAATATTGCATTGTGCAACGCACAGCTAGCCGTTATAAAAAGGCCAAAAAGCTGAACTATCCGTTAACCGTGCGTTACACAATGCATTACCCCGTTGTGCAACGTATATAAAGACCATTATAATCAAACAAAATGGATAAGATATCCGTTTGAATTGTCAGTGCGTTACACAATGCAAAGGACCCGTTGTGTAACGCTAAGCACTGACGACTCAACGGCTACAAAAGTGTCAGACGCGTTGTACAACGCAAACAACCCGTTGTACAACGTGTCAAGTTTCAAGTCAAACGGTCAAGACTTGTCAGACGCGTTATGAAACGCTAAAGACCCGTTGTGCAACGCGCATTAAATGACATTAAATGATCAAAATTTTGCGTAAAAAACGAGCGAAAAATTCCAGAAAAAATACAAAGGAAGGTTGTACAGCGCTTCTTGCGTTATACAACGTTCTGGCAAGGGCTAAAAATTTGCGTTGCACGACGGGACTATAGCGTTACATGACGCTTTACAGTACGTTACACAACGGGAAAAAACGTTGTGTAACGCACTGTTTCTGTCACTCAAAGGACTGAAAAGTTCAAAACAGTACTGGTGCGTTGTATGACTTGGAATTGCGTTATACAATGCACTGATCTTGAGAAAGAGCACTTTACCAGCAAACTCAAATGGATTGAGTTTAACATGAAAACAAACTATTTAAACAGCATAAAAATAACCTAAACTAATCATTGAAAGGCTCCATGACTTGTCTAGCTCTTGTACTTAGCAATCCTTGAGATTTTGCCTAAGGAAGTACTTGAAAAATGAGAGGTTAGTAGTTCTTAGCTTGTTTTGCAAATCGATAAATCAAAGGTTTAATTGTTTAAAGCAACAATTTTTTTCCTCAACATAATCAATATAATTGTGAGAATTATAATATACTATCTTATTGTATGTTAAATGGGCCTTCATTTTATGTACTGATCGCTTAGGAATTTGAGGAATAGCCTATTCTTAGGCGGAAAATATTGGGAAGTGTGTAACTTTGTGAAGAGTTTGGATGGTTAGGAATAAATTTCCGCCTAGGAATAGGCTATTCCTCAAATTCTTAAGCGATCCAAACGGCCCCAAAAAGAGGATTAAAAGGCATGAAGCATTATGGGTTTCAAAGCTCGTGTTAAGGCCAGCCTCATGAGGGGACCACAAGTCTTGGTGGCTTTATGGAATAGATTTTAGCATTTGTCTATATATACCCCCTTCATTTGATAAATTCGAACAACACAAGCTATCCACCTCTCTTCTTTTGAGGTCGAAATTTTCAGCTAGTGTTTTTGCCTCCTCTTTTCATTCTTTTACATCTAGTTAGGTTCTCATGAGTTGAGAATAGTTCCTCTCAATTGATCGTTGAACTAGTTGAAGGAAGGAAACCTTGATTAGACTTACTCTTCTTAAGTTACTAGCATAACTTGAGAAAAGGTTGATTAATCTTTGTGGAACTTTTGTTGTTGCAAGAATGAAGAAGAAGAACTCGACACCACCTTCATTGCTAAGAAACAAGCATTCTCGTTGCGATATAAGATGAGGTATAAATTCATATTCCATCTATTTTTGAAATTGCATGCAAAATGACTTGTTTCTACTATCCTTGTTTATTGCAATTTGGGTGCATTAAATTTTTTTTTTATTGCTCAATTGCTCTGAACTAACTTTCTACACCACTTCACTTTTTTATTTCAAAGTGATGTCCCCAAACATACAAGAACTAGCCAAACAACTCGTTCACGTCCTTGTTCTAGTTCTAACTTTTTGTCGGAACAAGAGCTAGTTGTTCATGAGCTAGTTGTTCATGAACTAGAACAACTAGTTCTTGCTAATTGCCAAACACACACGAGCTGGTGCGTTTCATACCTCCACACCCGTCCTCTTACACTCTTTGTCACTTCGGAACACAAGACAAAAATTAAGAACAACACGAATGAGAACGGAAGTGGAGACAAGTGCTCAATTCTTGTCTCGCATTTGAGTTTTAGTTGACAATTTATTTTTTTTTATTTCAATTTCTCAAGTTTTAACACTCCCTCCGTGCATAATTTTAGGTTCGCTCCATGTAGGAATAGTGTGGAGATGTTGCGGGTCTTATTATGGACCGCATCAATCTACTGCGAACCGCATATCTTCTAGCGATTTGGCATTAAGTCATTCGTATCTTTTGGGATATGGTGTATTCTCTCTAATAAATACGTCCCTAGTCATTTCTAAAGTGGGAGACACAATGAGAATGTGAGAGACAAAATAGAAAAGAGAAGAAAACTCCATTAAAACTAGTGCTTCTTCTCTTATAAGCCTAGTCTCCATTAGAGATTGATTTCGTCGAATTGAAAAAGTTTGGTTCTTGTTAGAATCAAGTCTGATACATGGACTATGAATAGTACGGGATTGCATATTTGCAGCATGTTGGTGATAGATCCATTTCGGTTGATACCAATGGTACCAATCCAACTATGGTCTACTCTATAACTGTTTGCATTGTTCCGTTGTTCATTGAAATAAATCTTTTAAAAAATTATATTATGATTTGGTTACGGGTGAAAATTCTTGAATTTGGATTTGTATAAAGATCGGTGTAACTGAAACTAAAATCTACACTGAGATATATTCTCATATGTGCTTGTTTTGCATGTTTCTTCGCGGTTGGGGATTCCATGAGCGACGTAGGGCGAGCCGTCCCAGAGCCATAACTACTATTGAGTTCATTTTTATAGCTCGTGGTTTATGTCCCTAGTCTTCGGTATCATGTGATTATTCATTTAAATATGGAGAATATCCTAGATGTCTGTACATATTTGTACTTAGATGTTCCTAGTAGTGGTAACAATGGTAGTGGTGGTGGTGGTGCCATGTCCAATGAGGAGCCAGAACAAAAGCCTGAGAAGGAATGCGTTTTTCTGTTTGATCTTAATATATAATACCATAGTATAAGTGGCTATTGGTATCCAATCTTTTTTAATATATAAGATCTAAATCATATTCTAGACCGTATGGAGAGTTTAAATGTAGATTATTTTGATGAAATGACCAAGAATAAATTCAGATATAGTTGAAAGGCTCCAAATAATACTAAGAATAGGCATCATTCACTTTATATACATAATTACCTAGTATAATCTAATCTTTTATAATATGTAAGATCTGAATCATATTCTAGACCATATAAAGAGTTTAAATGTAGATTATTGTGATGAAATGACTTAGAATGAATGCAAAAACAATTGAAATGCACAAATGATACTCTAAATATGCATTATTTGAACTTTATATGCGTAATTACTTGGTATAATCCAATTTTTTTAATATGAAAGATCTAAATCATATTCTAGACCGTATGGAGAGTTTAAATGTAGATTATTTTGATAAAATGACCAAGAATGAATTCAGAAACAGTTGTGAGGCTCAAATCATACTCAGAATAGGCATTATTTGCACTTTATATGCGTAATTACTTGGTATATTCCAATCTTTTTGAATATGTAAAATCTAAATCATATTCTAGACCGTATGGAGAATTTAAATGTAGATTATTGTGATGAAATGACCAAGAATGAATTCACTAACAGTTTTTTTTTGAAAGTTTGACAGCGGCTGTCAAACGAGAATTAAGTAACAGTTAAAAGGCTCAAATGATACTCAAAATAGGAGTTATTCACTTTATATGCATAATTACTTGGTATAATCTAATCTTTTTAAATATGTAAGATCTAAATCATATTCTAGACCATACGAAGAGCTTAAATGTAGATTATTTTGACCAAGAATGAATTCAGAAACAGCTGAAAGGCTCAAATAATACTCAGAATAGGCATCATTCACTCTATATGCATTATTACTCGGTATAATCCAATATTTTAAAATATGTAAGATCTGAATCATATTATATACCATATAAAGAGTATAATTGTAGATTATTGTGATGAAATGACTCAAGATGAATTCAGAAACGGATGAAATGCTCAAATGATACTCAGAATGAGCGTTATTTGCACTTTATATTCGTAATTACTATGTATAATCGAATGTTTTTTAATAAGTATGATCTGAAACATATTCTAGACCGTATAGAGAGTTTAAATATTGATTATTGTGATGAAATGACTTAGAATTAATGAAAACAAGATTGAAATGCTCAAATGATACTCGCAACAAGCATTATTTGCACTTTATATGCGTAATTACTTGGTATAATCCAATCTTTTTGAATTTATAAGATCTGAATAATATTCTAGAATATATAGAGAGTTTAAATGTAGATTTTGTGATTAAATCTCTTAGAATGAATTCAGAAATGGATCAAATGCGCAAATGAAGAGTTTAAATATGATCTTAGAATATTATTTATGAAGAGTTTAAATCTCTTAGAATGAGCATTATTTGCAATTTATATGCGTAATTACTATGTATAATACAATCTTATTGAATAAATATGATCTGAAACATATTCCTGACAATATAAAGAGCTTAAATGTTGATTATTATGATGAAATGACTTATAATCAATGCAAAAATGATTGAAATTCTCAAATGATACTCTGAATATGCATTATTTGCATTTATATGCGCGGTTAGTTGGTATCATCCAATCTTTTTGAATATGTATGATATAAATAATATTCCAGACCGTATGGAGAGTTTAAATGTAGATTAATTTGATGAAATGACCAAGAATGAATTCAAAAATAGTTGAAAGGGTCAAATGATACTCAGAAAAGACATTGTTCACTTTATTTGCGTAATTACTTGGTATAATCCAATCTTTTTGAATATGTACAATCCAAATCATATTCTAGACCGTATGGAGAGTTTAAATGTAGATTAGTGTGATGAAATAATTAGGAATGAATTCAGAAACATTTGAAAGGTTCAAAAAATACTCAGAATAGGCATTATTCATTTTATATGCGTAATTAATAGGTATAATCCAATCTTTTTTAATATGTAAGATCGAAATCATATTCTAGACCATATAAACAGTTTAAATGTAAATTATTGCGATGAAATGACTTAGAATGAATTCAGAAACAGATGAAATGCTTAAATGATAATCAAAATGAGCGTTATTTGCATAATATGCGTAATTACTATGTATAATCGAATGTTTTTGAATAAATAAGATCTGAAATATATTCTAGACCATATAGAAAGTTTAAATATTGATTTTTGTGATGAAATGACTTAGAATGAATGAAATAACGATTGAAATGCTCAAATGATACTCAGAACAAGCATTATTTGCACTTTATGTGCTTAATTACTTGGTATAATCCAATCTGTTTTAATATATAAGATCTGCATCATATTATGGACCATAAAGAGAATTTAAATGTAGATTATTGTGATTAAATGAATTAGATTAAATTCAGAAACAGTTAAAAGGCTCAAATGATACTCAGAATAGGTATTATTCACTTTATAAGCGTAATTACTTGGTATAATCAAATCTTTTTGAATATGTAAGATCTGAATCATATTTTAGACCGTATGGAGAGTTTAAATGTAGATTGATGAAATGACAAAAAATGAATTCAGAAACAGCTGAAAGGCTTAAATAATACTCAAAATAGGCATCGTTCACTTTAGATGCATTATTACTTGGTATAATCAAATCTTTAGAATATGTAAGATCTTAGTTATATTCTAGTCCATCTAAAGAGTTTAAATATAAAGTATTGTGAAGAAATGACTTAGAATGAATCTAGAAACGATTGAAAATGATCAAATGATACTCATAATTACATTATTTGCATTTTATATGCGTAATTGCTATTTATAATCCAATCTTTTTGAATAAATGAGATATGAATCATATTATAGATAGTATAAATAGTCTAAATATAGATTATTGTGATGAAATGACTAAGAATGAATCCATAAACGATTGAAATACTCAAATGATACTCAAAATTGCATTATTTGCAATTTATATGCGTAATTACTATGTATAATCCAATCTTTTTGAATAAAAAAAATATATGAATCATATTATAGACAATATAAAGAATTTAAATCTAGATTATTGTGATTAAATGACATAGAGGCTATGTTTGGGAATGGCATTGAATATGGGTTCGCGAACCCAGAACTTGGGATATGTGATAAAAAAAAATGATTTCGCTTGTTCGGCTCCCTAATTCGCTAATTCTCTCTAAATGCTGGAATCCAGAACAACGCAGCGAACATGGACTTTCGCTTGTTCTGTTCATGTTTGGTTTCGCACGAACAAGGGTTGTTCGCAAACAGCGCAGTTCGCTCATTGTCAAACATAGCCAGAATGAATCCAGAAATGATTGACATGCTCAAATGATACTAAGAATTGCATTATTTGCACTTTATATGCGTAATTACTATGTATAATCTAATCTTTTTGAATAAATAAGATAAGAATCATATTCTAGACAGTATAAAAAGTATAAATGTAGATTATTGTAATGAAATGACTTAGAATGAATCTAGAAAAGATTGAAATGCTAAAATGATACTCAGAATTGTATTATTTGCACTTTATATGCGTAATTACTATGTATAATCCAATCTTTCTGAATAAATAAGATATGAATCATATTCTGGACAGTATAAAGAGTTTAAATGTAGATTATTATTTCAAAATGACTTAGAATAAATTCAGAAACGATTGAAATGCTCAATTGATACTCAGAATTGCATTATTTGTACGTTATATGAGTATTTACTATGTATAATCCAATCTTTTTGAATAAGCAAGATCTGAATATAAGTCTTGACAGTATAAAGAGTTGAAATGTGGATTATTGTGATGGAATGACTTAGAATAAATCTAGAAACGATTGAAATGCTAAAATGATACTCAGAATTGCATTGTTTGCACTTTATATGTGTAATTATAATGTAGAATCCAATCTTTTTGAATAAATAAGATATGAATCAATTATAAACAGTATAAAGAGTTTAAATGTAGATTATTCAGAAGAAATGACTTAGAATGAATCTATAAACGATTGAAATGCTAAAATGATACTCAGAATTATGTTATTTGCAATTTATATGCGTAATTACTATGTATAATCCTATATTTTTGAATAAATAAGATATGAATCATATTATAGATAGTATAAAGAGTTTAAAGGTAGATTATTGCGATGAAATGACTTAGAATGAATCCAGAAACGATTGAAATGCTCAAATGATATTCAGAATTGCATTATTTGAACTTTATATGCGTAATAACTTTGTATAATCCAATATATTTGAATAAATAAGATAAGAATCATGTTATAAACAGTATAAAAGTATAAATGTAGTTTATTGTGTTGAAATGACTTAGAATGAATCCAGAAATGATTGAAATGTTCAAATGTTACTCAGAATTGCATTATTTGCACTTTATATGCATAATTACTATGTATAATCCAATATTTATAAATAAATAAGATATGAATAATATTATAGACAGTATAAATAGTTTAAAGGTAGATTATTGCGATGAAATGACTTTGAATGAATCTAGAAACAATTGAAATGCTCAAATGATACACAAAATTCCATTATTTGCAATTTATATGCTTAATTACTATGTATAATCCAATCTTTTTGAATAAAAAAGATATGAATCTTAGTCTGGAGAGTATAAAGAGTTTAAATATAGATTATTGTGATGAAATGACTTAGAATAAATCCAAAAATAATTGAAATGCACAAATGATACTCAGAATTCCGTTATTTGCTCTTTATATGTGTAATTACTATATATAATCCAATCTTTTTCAATAAATGAGATATGAATCATAATCTAGACAGTATAAAAATTTTAAGGCTATGTTTGGCACGCCTCACGAACACCCAATTCGCGAATAACGCGTGTTCGAGCGAACCAAACTTGAGCAGAATACAAACAAAAGGCTGTTCTCGAGGGTATCCTGGGTTCTAGGTTTTTGGGGAATATCGCGAACAAGGCTGGCGAATTGGGAAACGATTTCTTTAAAATTTTTGGGTTTGCGAACTTGGGTTCTTTGCATGCTCCCAAACACATGAAATGACTTAGAATTAATCCAAAAACGATTGAAATGCTCAAATGATACTCAGAATTGCAATATTTGCACTTTATAAGCATAACTAACTATTTACTATGTATAATCTAATCTTTTTGAATAAATAAGATATGAATCATATTCAAGGCAGTATAAAATATAAATGTGATGAAATGACTTAGAATGAATCCATAAACGATTGAAATGCTCAAATGATACTCAGAATTGCATTACTCGCAATTTATATGCGTAATTACTATGTATAATCCAATATTATTGAATAAATAAGATATGAATATTAGTCTGGACAGTATAAAGAATTTAAATGTAGATAGTTGTGATGAAATGACGTAGAATGAATCCAGAAATGATTGAAATGCTCTTATGATATTCAGAATTGCATTATTTGCAATTTATATGTGTAATAACAATGTATCTTTTTGAATAACTAAGATATTAATCTTAGTCTGGACAGTATAAAGAGTTTATATGTAGGTTATTGTGATGAAATGACATAGAATGATACTAAGAAACGAATGAAATGCTCAAATGATACTCAAAATTGCATTATTTGCACTTTATATGCGTAATTAATATTTATAATCCAATATTTTTGAACAAATAAGATATGAATCTTAGTCTGAACAGTATATCGAGTTTAAATGTAGATTATTGAGAGGAAATAACTAAGAATGAATCCAGAAATGATTGAAATGCTCAAATGATACTAACAATTGCATTATTTGTACTTTATATGCGTAATTACTCTGTATAATCCAATATTTTTGAATAAATTAGATATGAAACATTTTCTAGACAGCATAAAGAGTTTAAATGTAGATTATTATTTTGAAATGAATTAGAATGAATCCAGAAACAATTGAAATGCTCAAATAACACTCAGAATTGCATTATTTGAAATTTATATACCTAATTGCTTTGTATAAACCAATCTTTTTGAATAAGCAAGATCTCAATATTAGTCCTGACTGCATAAAGAGTTTAAATCTGGATTATTGTGATGAAATGACTAAGAATAAATCCAGAAACAATTGAAATACTCAAATGATACACATAATTTCATTATTTGCACTTTACATGCGTAATTACTATGCATAATCCAATATTTTTGAATAAATAAGATATGAATCATATTCCAGACAGTATATAGAGTTTAAATATAGATTATTGAGAAGAACTAACTTAAAATGAATCCACAAACGATTGAAATGCTCAAATGATACTCAGAATTGCTTTATTTGCACTTTATATGCGTAATATCTATGTATAATCCAATCTTTTTTAATAAGCAAGATCTGAATATAACTCTGGACAAACAGTATAAAGAGTTTAAATGTAGATTAGTATGATGAAATGACTTAGAATAAATCCAGAAACGATTGAAATGCTCAAATGATACTCAGAACTGCATTATTTGCACTTTATGTGTAATTATTTTGTATAATCCAATCTTTTTGACTAAATAAGATATGAATCATATTCTAGACAGTATATAGTGTTTAAATGTAGATTATTGTGATGAAATGACTCAGGATAAATTCAGAAACGGATGAAATGCTCAAATGATACTCAGAATGAGCGTTATTTGCACTTTATATGCGTAATTACTATGCATAATCGAATGTTTTTGGACAAGTATGATCTGAAACATATTCTAGACCATTTGGAGAGTTTAAATATTGATTATTGTGATGAAATGACTTAGAATTAATGAAAAAATATTGAAATGCTCAAATGATAACCACAACAAGCATTATTTGTACTTTATATGCGTAATTACTTTGTTTAATCCAATCTTTTTGAATATATAAGATCTGAATAATATTCTAGAATATAATGAGAGTTTAAATGTAGATTATTGTGATTAAATCTCCTAGAATGAATTCAGAAATGGATCAAATGCACAAATGATACTCAGAATGAGCATTATTTGCAATTTATATGCGTAATTAAATTGTATAATCCAATCTCATTGAATAAATAAGATATGAATCATATTCTAAACAATATATAGTGTTTAAATGTAGATTACTGTGATGAAATAACTTAGAATGAATTTAAAAACGATTGAAATGCTCAAATTATACTTCGAATTGCATGTTTTACAATTTATATGCATAATTACTATGTATAATCCAATATTTTTGAATAAATAAGATATGAAACATATTCTAGACAGTTTAAATGAAGATTATTGTGATGAAATGACTTAGAATGAATCCAGAAACGATTGAAAAGCGAAAATAATACTCAGAATTGCGTTATTTACACTTGGTATACGTAATTACTTTGAATAATCCAATCTTTTAGAACAAATAAGTTATGAATCATATTTGAGACAGTACAAAGAGTTTAAATGTAGATTATTGTGATGAAATGACTTAGAATGAATCCAGAAATAATTGAAATGCTCAAATGATACTCAGAATTGCTTTATTTGTATTTTATTTGCGTAATTACTATGTATAATCCAATCTTTTAGAATAAATAAGATATGAATCATATTCTGGACAGTATAAAGAGTTTAAATGTAGATTCTTTTGATGAAATGACTTAGAATGAATTCAGAAACGATTGAAATGCCCAAATGATACTCAGAATTGCATTATTTGCACTTGGTATACGTAATTACTTTGTATAATCCAATCTTTTGGAATAAATAAGATATGAATCGTATTTTAGACTGCATAAAGAGTTTAACTGTAGATTATTGTGATGAAATGACTTAGAATGAATCCAGAAATAATTGAAATGTTCAAATTATACTCAGAATTGCATTGTTTGCACTTTATATTCATAATTACTATGTATAATCCAATTTTTTTGAATAAGAAAGATCTGAATATAAGGTTGGACTGTATAAAGAGTTTAAATGTGGATTATTATGATGAAATGACATTGAATAAATCCAGAAACGATTGAAATGCTCGTATGACACTCAGAATTGCATTATTTGCACTTTATGGGGCCGTTTGGATCGCTTAGGAATTTGAGGAATAGCCTATTCCTAGGTGAAAAACATCGGGAAGTGTGTAACTTTGTGAAGAGTTTGGATTGTTAGGAATAAATTTCCGCCTAGGAATAGGCTATTCCTCAAATTCCTGAGCGATCCAAACGGCCCCGTGTAATTACAATATAATCCTATAATTTTGAATAAATAAGATATGAATTATATATTCTAGACCATATATAGAGTTGAAATATAGTTTATTGTGATGAAATTTCCAATCATGAACCCAAAAACGATTGAAATACTCAAATGATACTCAGATTTGCATTATTTACAAATTATATGTGCAATTACTATGTTTAATCTTATCGTTTTGAATAAATAAGATATGAATCATATTTTAGACAGTATAAAGAGTTTAAATTTAGATTATTGTGATGAAATGACTTAGAATGAATCCAGAAACGATTGAAATGCTCAATTGATACTCAAAATTGCATTATTTGCACTTTATATAAATAATTACTATGTATAGTCCAATCTTTTTGAATAAGCAAAATCTGAATATAATTATGGACAGTATAAAGAGTTTAAATTTGGATTATTGTAATGAAATGACTTAGAATAAATCCAGAAACGATTGAAATGCTCAAATGATACTCAGAATTGCATTATTTGCACTTTATATGCGTAATTACTATGTATAATCCAATCTTTTTGAATAAATAAGTTATGAATCATTTTCTAGACAGTATATAGTGTCTAAATGTAGATTATTGTGATGAAATGACTTAGAATGAATCTAGGAACGTTTGAATTGCTAAAATGATACTCAGAATTACGTTATTCGCACTTCATATGCGTAATTACTATGTATAATCTAATCTTTTTGAATAAATAAGATATGAATCATATTCTAGACAGTATAAAGAGTTTAAATGTAGATTATTGTGATGAAATGACTTAGAATGAATCCAGAAACGATTGAAATGCCAAAATGATAGTCAGAATTGCGTTATTTGCACTTCATATGCGTAATAACTATGTATTGTCCTAAATTTTTGAATAAATAAGATATGAATCATATTCTAGATAGTATAAAGAGTTTAAATATAGATTATTGTGATGAAATGACCTGGAATGAATCCAGAAACGATTAAAATGCTCAAATGATCCTCAAAATTGCATTATTTGCAATTTATATGTGCAATTACTTTGTTTAATCCATTTTTTCTGAATAAATAAGATATGAATCATATTCTAGACAGTATAAAGAAATTAAATTTAGATTATTGTGATGAAATGACTTAGAATGAATAAAAAAACGATTGAAATGCTCAAATAATACTCAGAATTGCATTTATATACATAATTACAATGTTTAATCCAATCTTTTTGAATAAGCAAGATCTGAATTTAAGTCTTGACAATATAAATAGTCTAAATGTGGATTATTGTGTTGAAATGAAATAGAATAAATCCAGAAACGATTGAAATGCTCAAATTATACTCAAAGTTGCATTATTTGCATTTTATATGTGTAATTATTATGTATAATTCAATCTTTTTGAATAAATAAGATATTGATCACATTCTAGACAGTATAAAGAGTTTAAATATAGATTATTGTGATGAAATGACTTAGAATGAATCCAGAAACGATTGAAGTGCTCAAATGATAGTTAGAATTGCCTTATTTACACTTTATATGCGTAATTACTATGTATAAATATATATTTTTAAATAAATAAGATATGAATCATATTTTAGACAGTATATAGTGTTTAAATGTAGATTATTGTGATAAAATGACTTAGAATGAATCCAGAAAAGATTGAAATGCTCTAATGATACTCAGAATTACATTATTTGCCCTTTATATGCGTAATAACAATGTCTAATCCAATCGTTTTGAATAAATAAGGTATGAATCTTTTTCTGGACAGTTTAAAAAGTTTAAATGTAGATTGTTGTGATCGAATGAATTAGAATGATACTCAGAACTGATTGAAATCTAAAAATGATTCTCACAATTGTATTATTTGCATTTTATATGTGTAATTACTATGTATAATCCATTCTTTTTGAATAAATTCGAGATGAAATATATTCTAGACAGTTTATAGAGTTTAAATTTAGATTATTAAGAGGAAATGACTTAGAATGAATCCAGAAACGATTGAAATGCTCAAAGGATACTCATAATTGCATTATTTGCACTTTATTTGCGTAATTACTATGTACAATCCATTCTTTCTGAAAAAAACATGATCTGAATCATTGTATGGACAATATAAAGAGTTTAAATGTTGATTATTATGATGAAATAACTTAGAATAAATTCAGAAATGATTGAAATGCTCAAATAATACTCAGAATTGCATTACTTGCAGTTTATAAGAGTAATCATTATGTATAATCCAATCTTTTTAAATAAAAAAGATATGAATCTTAGTCTGAAAATTATAAAGAGTTTAAATGTAGATTCTTGTGATGAATTGACTTAGAATGAATCCAGAAATTATTGAAATGCACAAATCATACTCAGAATTGTATTATTTGCAATTTTTATACGTAATTACTATGTATAATCTAATCTTATTGAATAAATAATATTAGAATCATATTGTAGACAGTACATTGTATTTAAATGTAGATAATTGTGATGAAATGATTTAGAATGAATCAAGAAACGATTGAAATGCTCAAATGATACTCAGAATTGCATTATTTACACTTTATGTGCATAATTATTACGTATAACCCAATCTTATTGAATAAATAAGATATGAATCATATTTTAGACAGTATGAAGTGTTTAAATATAGATTATTGTAATGAAATGACTTAGAATGAATCCAGAAACTATAGAAATGCTGAAATGATACTCAGAATCGTATTATTTGCATTCTATATGCATAATTACTACGTATAATCCAATCTTATTGAATAAATATGATATGACTCATATTCTAGACAGTATAAGGACTTTAAATGTAGATTATTGTGATAAAAAGACTTTGAATGAATACAGAAACGATTGAAATGCTCAAATGGTACTGAGAATTGCATTATTTGCACTATATATGTGTAATAACTATGTATAATCCAATCTTTTTAAATAAATAGGATATGAATTATATTCTAGACAGAATAAAGAGTTTAAATATAGATTATTGTGATGAAACGACTTAGAGAGTTAGTATGAATCCAGAAACGATTGAAATGCTCAAATGATACTCATAATTGCATAATTTGCACTTTATATACGTAATTATTATGTATAATCCATTCTTTTTGAATAAAAAATATATGAATCTTAGTCTCGACATTATAAAGAATTTAAATGTAGATTATTGTGGTGAAATGACTTAGAATGAATCCAAAAATGATTGAAATGCTCAAATTGTATTATGAATTGCAATATTTGCACTTTATATGCGTAATTAACTAATTACTATGTATAATACAATCTTTTTGAAGAATTAAGATATGAATCATATTCTAGACAGTATAAAGAGTTTAAATGTGATGAAATGACTTAGAATGAATCAAAAAACGATTGCAATGCTCAAATGATACTTAGAATTGCATTATTTGCACTTTATATGAGAAACTATTTTGTATGATCCAATCTTTAAATAAATAAGATATGAATCAAATTTTAGACAGCATAAAGAGTTTAAATGTTGATTATTGTGATGAAATGACTTAGAATGAATTAAAAAATGATTGAAATACCCTAATGATACTTAGAATTGGATTATTTATAATTTATATGCTTAATTACTATGTATGATATAGTCTCTTCGAATAAAAAAGATATGAACCTTACTCTGGACACTATAAATAGTTTAAATGTAGATTATTGTTATGAAATTACTTAGAATAAATCCAGAAACCATTGAAATGCTAAAAAGATACTTAGAATTGCATTATTTGCACTTTATATGCGTAATTAATATGTATGATCTAAACTTTTTAAATAAATAAGATATGAATCTCAGTTTGGACAGTATAACGAGTTTAAATGTAGATTATTGTGATGAAATGACTTAGAATGAATCCAGAAGTGATTGAAATGCTCAAATGATACTAAAAATTGAATTATTTGTGCTTTATATGCGTAATTATTTTGTATAACCCAATCTTTTTGAATAAATAAGATATGAATCATATTCTAGACAGTATAAAGAGTTTAAATATAGATTATTGTGATAAAATAACTTAGAATGAATCTAGAAAAGATTGAAATGCTCAAATGATACTCAGAATTGCATTGTTTGAACTTTATATACAAAATTACTTTGTATAATCCAATCTTATTGAATAAATAAGATATGAATCATATTCTAGACAGTGTAAGGAGTGTAAATATAGATTATTGTGACGAAATGGCTTAGAATGAATCCAAAAACGATTGAAATGCTCAAATGATACTCATAACTGAATTATTTGCACTTTATATGCGTAATTACTATGTATAATCTAAGAATTTTTTAATAAATAAGAATTGAATCATATTCTAGACAATATATAGTCATTAAAGTTAGATTGTTGTGATGAAATGACTTAGAATGAATTCAGGAACGATTGAAATGCTTAAATGATACTAAGAATTACATTATTTTTACTATATATGCGTAATTAGTATGTATAATCCAATATTTTTGAGTAAATAAGATACAAATCATATTCGAGACAGTATATAGTATTTAAATGTAGATTATTGTGATGAAATGACTTAGAATGAATCTAGAAACGATTGAAATGCTCAAATGATACTCAGAATTACATTATTTGTACTTTATGTACATAATTATTACGTATAACCCAATCGTATTGAATAAATAAGATATGAATCATATTTGAGACAGTATGAAGTGTTTAAATATAGATTATTGTGATGAAATGACTTAGAATGAATCTAGAAACTATAGAAATGCTGAAATGATACCCAGAATCGCATTTTTTGCATTCTATATGCATAATTACTGCGTATAATCCAATCTTATTGAATAAATATGATATGACACATATTCTAGACAGTATAAGGACTTTAAATATAGATTATTGTAATAAAATAACTTAGAATGAATCCAGAAGCAATTGAAATGCGCAAATGGTACTCAGAATTGCATTATTTGAACTTTATGTGCATAATTACTACGTATAACCCAATCTTATTGAATAAATAAGATATGAATCATATTCTAGACAGTACGAAATATTTAAATATAGATTATTGTGATGAAACGACTTGAATGAATCAAGAAACTATTGAAATGCTGAAATAATACTCAGAATTGCATTATTTGCACTTTATATGCATAATTACTACGTATAATCCAATCTTATTGAATAAATAAGATATGAATCATATTCTACACAGTATAAGGAGTTTAAATATAGATTATTGTGATGAAATGACTAGAAATGAATCCAGAAACGATTGAAATGCTCAAATGATACTTAGAGTTATATTATTTGCACTTTATATGCGTAATTACTATGTAAAATCCAATCTTTTTGAATAAAAAAGTTATGAATCTTAGTCTGGACAGTATAAAGAGTTTAAATATAGATTATTGTGATGAACTGACTTAGAATTAATCCAGAAACGATTGAAACGCTCAAATGATACTTAGAATTGCATTATTTTCATTTTATATGCGTAATTATTTTGTATAGTCCAATCTTTTGGAATAAATAAGATATGAATCATACTTTAGACAGCATAAAGAGTTCAAATCGAGATTATTGTGATGAAATGACTTCGAATTAATCCATAAAAGATTGAAATTCTGAAATGATATTCAGAATTGCATTATTTACATTTATATGCTTAATTACTATGTATAATCTAATATTTTAGCAGAAAATATGATTTGAATCTTAGTCTGGACAGTATAAATAATTTAAATGTAGATTATTGTGATGAAATGACTTAAAATGAATCCAGAAACGATTTAAATGCTCAAATGATACTCAGAATTGCATTTTTTGCACTTTTTATGCGTAATTACTATGCATAATCCAATCTTTTCGAATAAATAAGATATGAATCATATTCTAGATTGTATAAAGAGTTTAAATGTAGATTATTGTGATGAAATGACTTAGAATGAATCCAGAAACGATTGAAATGCTGAAATGATCCTCAGAGTTGCGTTATTTACAATTTATATGCGTAATTATTATGTTTAATCCAAGCTTTTTGAATAAATAAGATATGAATCATATTCTAGACAGCATAAAGAGTTTAAATTTATATTATTGTAATGAAATGACCTAGAATAAATTCAGAAACGATTGAAATGCTCAAATGATACTCAAAATTGCTTTATTTGCGTTTTATATGTGTAATTACTATGTATAATCCAATCTTTTTGAACAAGTAAGATCTGAATATAAGTCTAGATAGTTTAAAGAGTTTAAATGTAGATTACTGTGATTAAATGACTTAGAATGAATCCACAAACTATTGAAATGCTCAAAAGATACTCAGAATTACATTATTTGCACTTTATATGCATAATTACTATGTATAATCCAATCTTTTTGAATAAAAAAGATATAAATATTTGTCTGGATAGTATAAAGAGTTTAAATATTGATTATTGCCATGAAATTACTTAGAATGAATTCAGAAATGATTGAAATGATCAAATGATACACGGAATTGCATTATTTGCTCTTTATATGCATAATTATTATGTATAATCCTATCTTTTTGAATAAATAAGATATGAATCATATTTTAGACAGTATAAAGAGTTTAGATGTGGATTATTGTGATGAAATAACTTAGAATGAATCCAGAAACGATTGAAATGCTCAATTGAAACTCTGAATTGAATTATGTGCACTTTATATACGTAATTACTATGTATAATCTAATCTTTTTGAATAAAAAAGATATGAATCTTAGTATGGACACTATAAAAAATTTAAATGTAGATTATTGTGATAAAAAAGATTTACAATGAATCCAGAAAAGATTGAAATGCTCAAATGATACTCAGAATTGTATTATTTGCCATTTATATGCGTAATTACTTTGTATAATCCAATCTTTTTGAATAAGCAAGTTCTGAATATTATTACTGTATAAAGATTTTAAATGTCATTATTGTGATGAAATGACTAAGAATAAATCAAGAAATGATTGAAATGCTCAAATGCGTAATTACTATGTATAATTCGATCTTTTTGAATAAATAAGATATGAATCATATTCTAGATAGTATGAAGAGTTTAAATGTAGTTTATTGGGATGAAATGACTTAGAATGAATCCAGAAATGATTGAAATGCTTAAATGATACTCAGAATTATATTATTTTTTATACTTTATATGCATAATTACTATGTAAAATTCAATCTTTTTGAATATATAAGATATGAATCTTAGTCTAGACAGTATAAAGAGTTTAAATGTTGTTTATTGTGATGAAATCACTTAGAATGATACTCAGAAATGATTGAAATGCTAAAATGATACTTAGAATTGCGTTATTTGCCCTTCGTATGCGTAATTACTATGTATTATATGTAAGATTTCGTATTACATTACCTCTCTTATAGTATGACATTTATCTGAATATTATTTTCTTTGTTGTATAGTATAAAAAAATTGTGCACCATGGGATGGCTTCAGTTAGTTTAGAGTGGACGAGCCATTATGCGAACTGTCAGAGACTCAGAGGAGACAAAAAGTCTCTAGAGATCGAGTTATCCGAATTGGTAAAGACAACTTGCTGCCAAGGTAATATTTTTCTTGATACAGCCTTAACTTTCAGTTAATTTTGGCTTTTCTAAAGATTATGACTGATATTTAGTTGCTAATTACAGGTCAAGCTTTGCTAATTGTGTCTGATATTTGTCTCCTCAACCGTGCTTGATTGCAATAGTGTTGGTTTTTTTCTCTCTCTTCTATTTCTTATTTTTGCTCTTTATGATAATGGATTTGTCAATTAATGCTTTTGGAATTTAATTACTTCCATATGTACGATGAAGATTTCTTTGATTGGTTAGACGTTGGTTTTGGCGAGGTTCTCTGCTGGTCCTGGAAAAAGATGATATTGGAACATATATGAGGTATATAATATCAAATATATATCAATGTAACAGTATGTGCTATATCTACCAGAATTAAAGTTCATGCTGTAAACTACTGATCAATTTAAGTGTTATACAATCTAAGGACTTTCGCAAGTTCTGAATCTGTTTCAATATAGAATTGTTTATTTCATTCCTTTTCTAAGATATTGTAGTATCTTATAGGGAGTGCTGCATGTTTCCGTGAGGCAAGAGAGTATATATAGTGCTCAACCTTCAGAAAAGAAAGCAGAAAATCATGCAAACTAAAGGGACTTGGAAGCAAGATTTATCACAGGCGCAAGTGCACACAAACTTAGATATTGGTATTCCTCTATTTTTAAACCTAAAATTTCTCTTATTATTCAATCCGATTTGGTTTATGCATACGCTTAATCATGATCGTAGTGTGACTGGTAGAGTACTCATTCAGAGTAGCTAATTTTTCAATTGATTGGGATCAGATTCTATTAGCTTTGTTAAACAAACACCATAAAGATCTGATATGCTGAGAAAGAGTAATTTTTTTTTCTGTTCTCATCACTGTGAAGGCAACAAGCATAGGTTGAAGATCGTTGGCAATGGCAAGTCAACTTTTGTTATGCTGAAAATCACCTTAAATTGTTTTAAGGGGCTCAAATTAATCAAGAATAGAGTAAGTTGAATGGACATGAAATATTTGTTTTATCAATTTGTGAGGCATTTTTGTGATTTTGAAAATTTTACAATAAGCGTAAAATCATGATAAACCTTAAGATGTTTGTTTGCAATGTATCTTCATTTTTATTAACACATAGCTTTGCATAATTTGTACAATAAGGTTGTTGGTTAGATATTTGCAGTGTTATGTTTAGATTCTCTTTTAATTAATATAATCTTCATTTTTATATTATTGCTTGATTTAATCTTTCAAAAAGACCTTAATTACTGACATATACCAGTTCGGTGTTGGTGATAATTCTTCTGTTATAATGTAGGAATAGAAAATTGTATTTTTTTAGTGGTGATTCTGATCAAGAAAAAAAATAGATCGCGCAACACGTGAAACCCTACTAGCATATATTAATCCTGGCCAAAAAGATCTGCAGCTTATGTAATCAATCACCATATCTATGGTTCATGTAAAAGAGCTGCAGCTTATGTAATCAATCACCATATCTATGGTTCATGCTCAAGCAAGGTATCAGTCACAGTTCAATATCCATAATCTCGTAATCAATTTTTTTATTTTTCAACCTTTACAAAATTTACAGGGTTTTACCATTTTAGATTAGATATCCAAAAATATTGCATTTTAGTTTTTAACCATTGGATAGCTTTTCTAAATTTTGTTTTCAATCTATTTTTATATGAGAGAAAGTTTAATATGCACCATAGTGCATAGGACTTTCTATGCACCGCGGACTTTTTCAGTGGTATTTTTGTGAATTGACAAATCTAATTTAACCAATCTAATCTACATATTGAAATCTCATAGCAAACCAAATTTTTCAATTTTTGAGATTTTATTACTATTTTTTTAAAATTTTTAAAACATGCTATTATTAGAAACAAACTACTATTTACAACATACCAAAAATGACAGGTTTTAAAAAATTTGAAAAAAATAGTAAAATTTGGTTTTCTATGAGATTTCAATATGTAGATTAGATTTGGTTAAATTAGATTTGTTAATTTACAAAAATTCTCCCGAAAAAATTCGCGGTGCATAGAAATCCCTATGTACTATGGTGCATATTAAATTTTCTCTTTTATAATTGTATAAATATTACAAAAAATTGGATGATTCCGAACTTCTATCTTTTGGGTCTTCAAAATATTTTGTTGGTCTCCATGATGCAATCGTGATTAGTAAAAATCATACATTTATTCCTTTTATAAAAAGTAGAATAATTATAAATCGCCAGTAATCAAAAGAAATAAAATTGATTGCCAAAATTTTTTAATGCTTATTACATAAAAATCTATTATGTTTCTTTAACCTAATATTATTATTTTATAATGCTTACATATTACCACAAATATTTTGCACAAATAAATAGTCGATAAAAAAATGTAGATCACGCAACGCGCGATGTCCCGCTAGTAATATTTGATTTCTTAAGTTGTCAAATGAACTTCTCAAATGACAATATCAACTTTTTAAGTCCATGTATATATTGCTTTATTGTGTGATCTATATTTCGGCTATGTAAAACAATTAAAAATCAAGAATTTAAATTATTAATATTTTTGGACTAAAGATTGATATTGGAAAGAGATATATGGAAAAGATAACAACGGTATTATATTGTGCTATCTATGTTATCATAAGAATATTTTGGTCTTTTAACATATACATATATATGGATATACAAATTATTTTTCAACTTTATGATATTCCTCTTTATTTCAAAAACAAACATCCCATACATAACTTGATATAAGTTCTTATACCTTCTTAAGCAATGTCACCCCTTATTCCACAACCAAACGTGTCCATAGTTTTTTTAATACATATTGTAAAAGTAATATAAAAAGACAAAAGCAATTAAGTTAAGACAATTAAAAGAGGCTTAAAAAAACTAATACAGGTGCATCCTGACAGCACATGAAATCAGAGAGTTTAGAACGAGGACAACCTTAGAATAGTACATACAGTCCTATTTCATATAAAAGCGTCAATTAAAGAAGTCATGAGTACGACATGTGGAGGTCTTTGTGATATTTAATTTCAAAATAAATTGGAGAATTCATCCCATCTTGTCTTAAAAAATATATATCAATTATTAAGGGTAGGATTGCATAACGTCTAAAACGACCACGAAAATAGGGTGTTGCGTTAACCGTTTCGTTTTGGATTCGAAACTGACTACGTGTTTGCGTTAACCGTTTCGTTTTGAGCGAAATGATCGAAATTACGAAAATACCATCAAGATACACATGGACGAAACTGACTACGTGTTGCGTTAACCGTTTCTTTTTTGAAACGCAACCAAAATTTTTAACCGTTTCGTTTTGTTTTGGATGAAACGAAACGAAATAACTATTAAAACAGTCGCAGTTTTCACCCCTAATTAGGAAGAAAGCATAGGCTTCTCAGGAGTCAGGACTCATATGCATTGGCCTGAGAGCAGGTGGACCTTTAATTCCAAACTAAGGACCTGGATAAAGCCCATTTGGATTTTGGAGACACAAGTAGAAACCGGAAATTAGGCATAATTGACCATGACAATTGACGAGTCTATCAAGTATCAACAGAAGTAAGAACAAAAGTGAAAAGTTGACCTGTAGACTGAACCAGTGAACCTGACCAAATTCTTTCGAGCAATATGCATTAACAAAATGTTTTCAAAGATTGACATTTTATACCCAAAACTAAAGAATCTTGAACTGGTTTTATTTATATATATATATTAATTAGATCTGCTAACTCTTTAATGTTTTTGTTTTTTCTAAAAAAACAAAAATCCTTTAAAGTTCGTACCTCTTAGAATTCAAAATTAACAAGAAAATGGTTTTAAATATGAAGAAAAATCTTGTGATTTTTCCTGTCAGTTAACAAGAAAATGGTTTTTAAAATTCATCTTTGTTTGACCAACTGTAAAATAATGGATGTACAATGTACTAAATTTAGTCAAAGAAGGTCAAACCCGTTAAGCTCCTGCTCAAAGACTTCAAAGAATCTAAACATAGCCACCGCCATACGCGCACTACCATTGTTGCACCATTACCGTTACGTACCTCTACCCCAACTTATAAATCCAATTCAACTCCTTCCTCCATCCATCCATATATTACGGCATTTGCAACCTCCTAGCAAAAGAGAAGCCTCCACAACTCCAATCCCTTCAGGCTTCACCCTTTCCTCTTCGTCACCTTCTTCCCTTCACGGCGAAGAAGAAAACGAAGAACCGTGGTATGGCTCGCATGCTCACCACCGCTCTGTTCTTTGCCTTCTTGGCCATTTCTGTCAATGCGCAGGGTCCTGCTGCGACACCTGAGGCTGAACCAGAAGCACTATCTCCATCAATTTTCTCTGCTGAAACACCTGAGGCCGAACCAGACGTAGGCATTCCTGCAACATCTCCATCTGGCTTTGTTGAAGGACCTGTGAGCGCAATAGGGGGAGGTGCTCCTCTAATAGCTGAATCCATCGCTGCTGCACCGGACAGTGAATCATCAACAGATGTTGGCAGCCCAACCAAGGCTCCAGGGGCTTCACCTAATTCCATCGCAGCTGCTCCTTCCTCTTGGGAATATGCTCCTTCAAATGCTCCAGAAACTGCTCCTTCTGTCGAGGCTCCTGGATCCGAACCTAACGACTTTGCTGATGGACCCATTGCAGATGGCCCAGACACCACCATTGAAAGCCCGCCATCTCCACCGATATCCGACGCTCCTGCCACCGCTCCGTCAAGTGATCTATCCAGTGGAGCTATCAGGACTGAAACTGGGTTTGCATTCGCCGCTCTTGTTGCTTCAGTTCTTGTCGTAGCTGCCTTCTAAGAAGTGTGCGCTATTGAGGTTTATGACACCTAAGATTGATTAATTGTTGCGCTACAAGTGTTTTCATTGCTCAATGATAATTCATTGAGCATATTCTGGAAATTGTCCTGCTGTTGAGGTAGAGTACTTATTTGGATTGAATGATTGAATCAATAGCATAAATCCATATATAGGGAGTTGATACTTTAAACATTGTAATTACAATTTTGTAAAAACTTTAAAAATGTTATTTTCTTAACGTCTTCATTAATTTAACTTTACTTCAATTCCAATTTAGAAATATTTGAACTTTTTTTAACGCTTCTGAGATATTATATCTATATGAGAAGATATAGTATTCATACACAAATGAGGAAAATTCCTTAATTCATGTCAAATCTAAAATATAAGTTAATTTCTAGTCACAATATATACTGAGGATAAGAAAAGAACTGAACGAATGGATTATCAACAAAATTGTAATTTGAGGGCTGACACCACAAAATTGTAATTGAACAAATGGATTAGTCTTTGTATCGTTTTTTTTTTTTTGCACCTCCTAACTAGTTTAAATTTGAGGGTTTTAAATTATTATTACACCACGCATTAAGCATGACCGAGACGTTTCCAATTCACTTTGCACTATATATACGTCACATTTATGCTGATCTCTACCGCTCTCCTTGAAATGCTCTTATCCAAAAATTCCGAATTATGTTTAAATTCTTCAAAATCATCAAAACAGCAAAGTGTTCCCAACTTGATGATCAATATTATCAAAATGAACACAAATTATATTTCGAACAAAACCACTCATCTTCTTAACATAAAAACAGAATGCTAGTAAAGCATTTATTTGCTGATTATTTCTCTCGTGATTCTTTTTCATGTACATCGTCTTCTTTCAATAATTAGTTTTTTTTTTTTTTTTTGCCTAACTAATTAACTATTGTGAAGTCTATCCAACTATTGTTGCCCCATTACATGAGAGAGTGAGTTGCCAACAGCTCTTAACTAAAATACTAAATCTAGGCAATCAGATCTCTGTTGTTATAAGTGTATTAATTGCTCATTGTTCTCCAGTTGTTCAACAACACACTTATCCAGTGATAACTTTGCATATCTTTACCATGAGTCCATGACATAACAAACGGCTTAAAATCCCAGTTTAATCTTACCAAACGTATCAAAATTATTCACCTCAATCGTCGAATTAACACAAATATCTTAGGGTATGTTTAGATGGATGAGAAATTATCGTTAATCTATTTAGAGGTTTGAATTTGTTTGCCAAACACAAAAGAGCGGTCAAAATAACATTGTTCCACTATTTTTTTTTTTCAAAAGTCAAAATAACAGGCAGGACCACAGGGCGTATGTTTTAAATACTACAAAGAAAAAAAAAATACACTTCGGCATTATTTTTTAACGAATATTTTTACCATCCGATTGAGATCGGATGTCTTAAAAGGCTAAAACCATTACCAAGGAGAAAGCAGCCTGGCAGCACTTGGCCACTTACGGCATTTTGCGCCATTGACGTATGCAACTTCTGTCGTGTAATTGTTGACAGCTTCTGTCAACCATCTCATCTAAAAAAAATAAATAAAGAAAAAAAAAAAAAAATCTTCTGCTGTGTAAGTAATAATATTTTTTTTACGGCTCACATCCCACAAAGTTGATAGCTCATTATACAGAAAGTTATATGGTGAGATGTGCTCAGAATTTCCTGGGAAAATTTTAGCCGATCCGTTAGATCGAAAAGAAGTCACTAATCCTGCAAAATCAAACGACGCTGGAAGGTTTGTTGACGTAATTGCTGGCATGCCCCCGAAGATTGAGACGATGCGTCAGAGCATAAATGAAGTCACGTTGCTATGTACCTCAACATTTAACAAAACAATTAGATAGCGATTTAATGTTAAAAAAATTAGATAGTGATTTTTTTTAGTTTGCACAACTAAATGCACGTGAATTCCTTACAGAATTTTCTGCACGCACAATAAACTACGAAGTACGAATTTTAAACCTGCTAAATATTCCATATTAATTATGAAATTACAAATTCTACTTTGAAACACTAAAGCCTGTGGTTAAAACTACTTTTGAATGAAAGAAAATTTTCCTTTTAAATTAAAACTATTTTTTAACTGCTACAAACCACAAACAATTTTGAATAACCGAACTATTACAAGTCTAATTATCTCCAAGGTTGCAGAGACCCAATAAACAACTCAATACTAGATCAGCTTTTATTGAAAAAAAAAAATGTTGGTAATTAAATCAAATTTAAGGATGGAAGCAAAATCCCATATTTGGCGTGTGACTTCTTTGCATGCAATTGACATGAGAAAAGTTAATTAATTTCCAGAAATAGAAGCGGAATCATTTCACAAATGGTTATTTTGACATTATTGATGACAATATTTCAAAATTCATATAATGTATGATGAATATCGTCCGATGATGCTTCAAGATTGTTATTTCAAACAGTTGAAAATTGAAATAAATTGATGAAATAAAACGTATATCAAATCTCATCGTTTGTTATTATATGTATGACATATGTACCATGAATGCCATGTGTAAATTGCCGGAGTTCAAATATGAATTTAATATTTTGAAGATTGTCTAAATTGTGATCCCTCCTTTATACATTTGCATCGTATATCTCTATCTGTACTACTTATAAACGCACAAATCCAAGAGGTGTTAACACGCTAAATGTAGCGTGTAAATACTTGTTTCTACCGTTCAATCGATTTGATCTGTGGTTGGATATCAATCGCCAGACGAAGCAATAATATATTTTGATTTTCCATCTAATAAAGAGACAAATTGAATAACATATCTATTTATATAGCTGGTATATTGAGCAAAATATTTTTATTATCTATCATTATTTTATTTCTTTGTTTGCCCACATATGAGGACATTTTATGCTAGAATATTTGTAAGCACAAACTTATGCAACTTTACTTCTATTGTTAACTAAAATACTTGACACCTCCGAGATGATACAAATTTAATGTCCTTGATGGAATTTTGATAATTTTTTTAACATAGTTAAAATAATATGAGTAATGTTAGAGTCAAACATTTTTTATGTCAAACTCGATCCGAACCAACATAAAAAATTTAAAATGGCCGATTTAAACTGCTAAATGTGATTTTCATATTGAAAATCTCATCGGAAACCAAAATTTATATTTTTTTTTCAAAATTTTTAACTATTTTTTAGATTTGTAAATTTGGAAGGTCTGTTGTAACTAATTAGATTGAGATTTTTTTTTTAAATTTCAAAAAAATAGTAAAAAAAATGTAATATTTGATTTTCAAGAAGATTTCATCGTGGAAAAAAAAAATTGAACGGTTTAATTTCGTCATTGTAATCTCGAAAATTGAGATTCGATCAATGTTGGACTCTAACACTTGTATAATTAACTATTTTTTTTTATTTATTTTTACAATCATCGTTAAATAATGTACTTTTTGTTATATTCAATCATCAAACTTATGTCCAGCAAATATGATTTAAGCCGCATCCGAAAGCCCAAACCCGGTCCGATAGCAGCAAAACCCTCCATCTGTCTGTCCCCACATCGTCCAACGCGACAAGTCGGAACTCGCAGAGAGAAGAGAACTTAGAGAACCCTTGGCGCATGCCCTCGGGGTGACCGGGTGAGCTACCTCTCTCCCCCGGGCCATCTCTTTTTCTGATACATAGAAACAGTGCGAAATAGAGCGAGAAGGAGCGATGTCGTTGGGATATGCGCAGAAGCTGTCGTACAAGGAGGATGTCGGAACAGTCGGGATGCCCGAGATCTTCGATTCTCCTCGCGCTTTGGACAGCAAGGTCCTTACTTCTTAGTTTCTGATTCTCTTTCTCTCTCGCCATTCTTTCTGTATTTTCTCTCTATTTTGGTGTTTGTTTTGTACATGCTCAAAACTGTTTGATGTTGTACCTCACTGAGCTTTGCGTTGAACTGGGAATTATGAGTGTGGTCTCAGTTTCATTTCTAGCTATTTTAGGCTACATCATCTGGTCTGATCCAATGTTGGTTGCTTGGTTTCCTTTTGCGTCTATGTTCTTCCCATACACGTCTTCTAGCGTTTATTTCTTTCTTAGGAGATCCTTTAATGAATGAATTTCTTATACCTCTTATAGTCGCTTCTGATGAAAAATTGTCGGTAGGCAATGCGCTTTCCCAACCATAACAAAAATCTCTGTAAAGTATGCTGTGGTAAGGAATTAAAAACAAATCGTTTGATTTTGATTTGAAACTAGGCAACCAGCTCCAAACCTCCAATACACAAATTCTGAAGAATAGTTCTAGCTTCAACTTGGCTCATCTTGTTCTTATGTTGCCATTAGGAGTTTAGGACTATATTTTTTTCCTGTTTTATTATTAGTTGTAAGAACTTGGTGTTATTATCTCATCTCCGTCGATTATAATATTTTGCAGATAGAAGAACTCGCTGTTATGATTCTCAGGGTATGTAGGTTATTTATGATATCTCATCCTGTTTTTTTTTTCTTTATTTCTTTTTGTTTACCCAACACTTCCATTCCATGGTTTCCTCCACCTCATTTCTGTATTGAAATATTTCAGAGTAAACATCTGGTGGCATTTACTGGGGCAGGGATATCAACATCATCAGGCATACCTGATTTTCGAGGGCCCAAGGGTGTCTGGACTCTTCAGGTGTGCCGATTTACTGTTTTATATAGATCCATGAGATTAATCAACAATCAAGTGTCTAATCTGTCTGTTGTGTCTGTTTTTACAGCAAGCTGGTAAGGGGATACCCGATGCTTCGCTGCCGTTTCACCGGGCCATGCCTAGTTTAACACACATGGCACTTGTTGAACTGGAGAGAGCTGGTGTATTGAAGTTTGTTATTAGTCAGGTTTGCTATGTTTATTTTTGTAATATTGTTATATTAACTTAATGCCAAATTGTTACTTTGCTAACAGTACAACCATTGAGTTTTTTGGAGTATTATTTGGTGCAAAAATTGAATATTTTGGTCTTAAATAGGCAAGAAAGAACTTTAGATAAACAATGCAAGATGGAAAACAAATCATAATAGCTGCTAAATTAGCTGAACTAAGATCAATACCTTCAATTATGCAATTCTATACCAACCAAGTGAAGTAAAATGAAAATAGAGTTTTGGAAAATAAGAATCTGAATCATGTTTATTGAAGAAAGGAAACTATAATAATAAATTGTTGTTAATGCCAGAATGTTGATAGCCTTCATCTCAGATCGGGTATACCGAGAGAGAAGCTCGCTGAACTACATGGAAATTCCTTTATGGAAGTTTGCTCATCTTGTGGAAAAGAGTAGGCCTTTTAACTTGTTTGTGTAACTTTTTTTTTTCTTTATTTTGTTGTAATTCTTTTGTTTGCACAAAAGGTATCTCCGAGATTTTGAAATAGAGACAATTGGGCTGAAAGAAACCAGAAGGCGTTGTGCAGACAACAGCTGCTTGGCCAAGTTAACAGATACTGTTCTTGATTGGGAGGTAATTTGTATGTCTGTGTGTGTGTGTCTATCTGTTTCTATGTTTGTATCCTTGTCAGATTGTTTTCCAGATTGTAATAAAATGAGAACTTGAAATCTGAGCAGGATGCATTGCCAGCTAAGGAGATGGATCTTGCACAGAATCATTGTAGTGCTGCTGATATGGTGCTTTGTCTAGGCACTAGGTATTTAGCTTTACTGGTCGAATATTGCTTCTTTAGTTGACATGACCTAAATAGTCAATCCTGTTATTGGCTGACCATATTCACATCTTATACAGTTTGCAGATAACTCCAGCTTGCAACTTTCCCTTTAGATGCCTCAAGAATGGGGGAAGAGTTGTCATTGTAAATCTTCAGGTTTTTTCTTTTTTTCTTGTTTTTTTTTCTTTATTTCTGTTAGTGCTATTTGGCGATACCATTTCTTGATGTTATCTTCTTGCTTTTTTTTTTGTCTCTATTGTAGTCAACTCCAAAGGATAAAAAGGCTAGTTTGGTGATTCATGGATTGGTTGATAAGGTATATATCTCTTTCAGTTATTTCAATTGTATAATAATTTTAAGATTAATGAAATTTTCCCTTTGACATAGTATTGTTGTCTGAAAGAAAATTTAGTTTGTTTATTCATTATTGCATTGTGATTAGAGCAGGTGATGGAAGCAGTTATGCATATTCTTAATTATAGGATCCCTCCATTTGTTCGTATTGACTTTGTGCATGTCAGCCTTTCTCATTCCCCAAGAAGTAAGCATTTTGCAAAATTGCAGTTTTCATCTTAAGTTAGTTTGATATTTATATTTTCTTTAAGCTGACATGCCATAAATTGAATTGCTCCTCAGAGAAGGCATGTGTTAAATGGGTCTTGCGAATTAAAAGTATTCATGGACCAAAAGCAACAATGCCGTTTCTCAAATCTGTAGAGGTACAGCCGTACAGATAAATAGAAATAAAAAATATATCTAATTTTACTGTTTCTGTTATTTTTTCTTATCGGCTGCAACCGTTTTATTAGTAATTTTGAGGATTCTAATTTTGTTGTTTATGTTATTTTTTTCTTATATCCTGCAACCTAGGTTTTATTAGTAATTTTGAGGATTCTAACTTATTAATTATGATTGATTTCATTTTATTTACTTTCAGGTTGCTTTTCCTGATAGACCTGATATGAAGTGTGCTCTATTGCAGGAGCAACCCTTTGTTCTCAAAAGGTGCTTTAAAATTCAAATCTATATATAAACAAACCAACAACCGTTTTATGTTACAATTATGTTCTGAGGAGTACATATTAATGCAGGCAAACCACTCAGAGAAAATCATTCAAGATTCTGTTAACACTGAACTTAAGTGAAGGATGTGGCAGCTCGTTTTCTCAGATTGAATGGCCTGTTAATTTCCAGGCAACTAATGTTATATATCCATCAAAGAAGCTTTATCCTTAAAACCCAAACATAACAAACATAAGCAAATATGGCGAAGAAGATTGGTCATTAGTTAGCATCCGAAGATTTGTTTTAGTTTTATCAGCATTAGAAGGTTTGGGTTAGTTATATTAGGGGCAAATATAAGAAAATTTGGGTGATATTCACAAAACTAATAAGAGAATCATTATTTTTAAGTTTGTTCACTTCAGAAAGAGTCAATTGTAAATATGCAGGTGAAGAAAAAGAGCCTTTCTCTGGATAGAGACAAGGTGCTTAATGAACTCAAAGACTTAGCTGAAAGGGAGTCCTGCTGTGGCCAAGAGGTGTTGTTGGAAAGAAATGTGGAATCAAGATCTGAGTTTACTGCACATGCAATTGTGACTAACATTGTTCGATATGCCAAAATAGAGGAGGTTCCTGAAAATGATGACCTGACCACTTCAGTTAATGGTGGAAGTGAGTGGAAGTGTGGAACATTTACATTAAAACGGTCATGTGAAGATGGTGACAATAGTGAGAAATCTGCTAAAAGATGCAAGTAGATTCTTTTCTATGACTGAAATAGGCAGTTAACCTAATAGAAGATGCACAGGCATAACATTTTGTTATCTTAGAATCGTATGAAAATTGTATGCTAGGAAAGTAGCACCAGTTTTGTTTCAAAGACATTCCGCTTAAACGTTGATAGGATGATAAAGGGTGCTGTTACTCTTAGTTAAGTTTACTTGTAAGTTTTTTGTCAACAGTTCAGTACGTGACTGATACAAAATTATCATCTAAGTAATTTCTTAACAGAAAGGAGCTTGTATTAATTGAGATCTATTTTGTTTGTGCAGTCCTAATTCTTTACATATAAATATCAATTGTTTAATTACTGTACTTGCTTGTAACCTGAATTGATTAATGCATGTGCCCTTTATCATGGATTAAGATGGAAGATTGATTACTATTTTGTAATGACATGGACAATTAGTTTACAACCCTAATATAGCAGCAGTGGAGAGTCTTCTGATGTGCAGTCTAGCTATGTCAAACTATATTGTACAAAGCATCATTTGCCTGTTTTAGGTGTTTTTTTGGAGCATTGCTTTACTTGAACAAATAAAAAGGGAGCTTGACAATGCTGAACATGTCGAACTAAAAGTGCTATCGGAGCATTGATTTACTTTTAGCTTGACAATGCTTCGTAGTTCGTACGTAGATGGGGACCCAGACCAACCCCTCCTAATGCAAAGCCAAACAAATAGTTTGATTTAGGAATTGGTAATTTCCATAATAGATCTTTAAATCTTTGATCTTTGATTCCTCTGACATTGAGAAATATGTAAAGTGATTGAACAGTGTAAGTTTTAGAAGGGTCCCATTGCTGAGAGCTGGAGTCAGCATTGCCAGTAAGGCTAACTCTTTGGAGAATAGAGAGAAGTTCAGACTTTTCTCTTCTCAAGGAAGCTAGAGCTCCTCTTTTTAAGTCTAAGGTTAAGTTTGTTATTTTTCCAACATTGTTGGAGAGTGTGATCAGATCTTTTAGTTTTAAAGGGTGGAAAACCTCTTATAAAGAGGTTGATCCTCAACCCAATTATCCAACCAAAAATTGATTGAATGACCATTGCCAATTAATCTTTTGTTGCCAATTTTGATAAGAGGAAATGTTTTATGAACTTGTCTCTAGAAAGGGACATATCATGCATTTTCCAGATACCATATTTGAAATTTATAATATATTTGAAATTTAGATGATCATTATCAAAAAGAAAATTCCAAGCCCACTTGCCTAGAAGAGCAGTGTTCATATCTTTTAAGTTAAGGATTTTTCCAAATCCCAAATTCCTTTTTAATGCAGAGAGTGTCCCAGTTGGCCAGACAGTACTTTTTCTTGTTGTCAGAACCCGACGAGAGAAAGGATCTTTAATTTTATCAATCTTATAGATGACCCATGCAGGGGCTCTAAAGATAGAGAGGTCATAAAGAGGAACTGAGAAAATGACTGAGTTAAGTAAAACTAGCCTCCCTCTAAGAGAAAGCAACTTCCCTTCCCAGTTAGCAAATTTTTTTTCTGAATTTTTAGGATAATAGCCTTCTGGGGTAGGGACCAGTATCCTCTGGATGTTTTAAAAAAACATCCAGTGGACGGTTTAAGATCGGAGCCGTCCGATTTGATCTGAACGGGCTGATTTTTTTACGGGCCGTACAAATCTCAACGGGTCAGATATTAATCGCGGGACATCTATTAGTGATCGAACGAACAGAAATTAAAGCAGTCCAGAGGATTAAGTCCACAAAAATCCCATCCAGAGGATACGATTCCTCCGGTGTAGAGCAATCCCTGGGTAAGTCAATATACGACTACACCTATTAAAGAACTCTTGATTGAATGATTTTGGTATATTTCGCACCTAAACTCGAAATTCAATATTATAGACACAATCCATATGATACGAATATCATATCTAAAAGAAATAATGAGATTTAGTGAATATATTTTTTTATCGTTTATCAAGTAATTCAAACTTCTCAATGGTTTAAAATTAATGACTCTTGAAGTCTGGATGCACGCTAAACAATACTTAAATTTTTTGAAACTTGACTGATACTAAACTATATATCTAGCGATATATTTTAAAATATCTTTGTTTGATTGGAGTCGAGATTCGAGAATATGTGGTGGAAATTGTCAAGACAGAAGATTATCAAGTGATCCATTTCCTTCAAAGAAATTTTTTTTTTCTTTGAAGATAAAAAATATTAGGAATAACGGAAGGTAAAAAAAAAAAAAAAAACAGCAAACAAAATATTAGGACTAATGTTAGGTAAATAAGAAACAACGTAATTTTCTAATGTTATTTTATTTTTCGAAATAATTTTTTTAAATGTTATTTTTTTTGGTTGTCCTAATATTAGGTAAACAAGAAACAACATAATTTTTTATTGTTATTTTATTTTTCGAAATGAATTTTTTAAATGTTCTTTAATTTTGTTTTGTTACCAAACAATTCAAACACTATTTCCAAAACACAGTTTCAAAAGTATCAAATATTTTGTTTTTTGCAATTCAAAGCCCGTAGTTAAATCTTTATTTTATTTTTTTTATTGTAAATCTTTATTTTATTTACAATTACAGACGATATTCAGTTTATGCAAAGTTGCAAACAATCGCCAACGAATGATGATGTGGTTATCGGATTCTAATTCAACGCACCCGTCACCCGTTGCTTGTTAGTCTAATTATTATCGGACTGGGTGTTGCGGTCTTGCGGATGCCGATGGTCGATGAGCTCATGGGCAGCATCCGAACCGCCAAAATTATATTCGCAAATCGACATTAAGGTGGGACCCACAAAGAACAATCTTATCTGGTCCCATTTTCAGGCTCAGCTGATGCAATTGCAACTACTGCATCGATTTTTCTGACAAGCATCAAATTCTCGGGGTCGATTTCAAAATTTTCAAACCCTTTCATAAGTCCGCCCATTCTAATTCCTACCGTTTCCTTTCGTCTCTCTTTCTCTCTTTCTTTCTTTCACACACTCCCCATGGAGAAAACCAGAATCTAGGGTTCCAAGTGAGGTCTCAATTTACCCTTTCCGAGGACCCGTACGAGTCGTAGAGAAATGTCGTCGCTGGAGAAGCTCTTCATGCAGATCTTTGATCGGAAACAATGGATCAGCGAGCAGCTCAGGCAGCAGGTCGATTCTTACGAGCAGTTTCTCGCCTGTAACCTGGTAGCCAGTGGTCGCGAAATTCCGCCATGGCTGTTCGATGGCGGATTGGGATCCAGATCTGAAGCGCCCGTGTCCGATTCCTCCTATCGCACAGGTTTCATTCATCTAGGTTTTATAGAGCCGCGAGTTTTGATAATTTGGATCAGTTTTGGTAGCACTGAACCCTAATAAAACTCGATTGTGATTTTTCTCCCTAAATCCACCTGTTCCTTTCAATTTCGCAATATTGATTTGAGTTAGGGTTTCTATTTCTTTTTCTAATTGGGCATATTGTCTTGGAACTTCTTGGCTCATGAGAATGTCATAAATTGCAGCTTGTGATATATATATTCTGTTTCTTGTTTGCATTTATAAAAATTGACATGGTAAGATGGTTAAACGAGTCCTTTCACAATTAAAATTTAAGTGTTAGAAGTCTTTTGTATGTATTATAGAACTTCAAATCAGATGATATGAAATAAACTGACAGCTTGGGTGGTTCATTGTTATAACTTTTTGCATCAACTTCCTCACTTGAGTTTTAATGATTTCCGAATCATCTAAACATAATAATCAGTAAGTCTCAATTTTATGCTGAACTAGTGACATTTTCCAATTACTATGTCAGGATTTATCTCGTCTCACCTTAATAAGTCTTCAACTAACAATGCATTAATCTTGACTTGCAGAGTTAAATGGGAAGCAAATCATCCCAGAACTACTATTCCCATCAAGCCGAGGAACGACACCAGCAAACCACAACACCCTTTTCTTCATCCCCCCTTCGAAGCCTACCAAATTATTTCAAGACAGCCACTTAACTGGTGCTTGTTTCTCAGATAATATCCAAAACCTCCAAATAAATGACGAAATGCACAGTGTCAGTGTAGAGGATTGTGCGAAGCAGTTACCGACTGACCCTGACACAACTGATATTGCTGTCTTTTCAACCATTCAAAGGTCAAGATCGAGGCAAAAGGCTATAGAAAAAAGATCTAGTGGGAAAAAGGCTCCAGTTGACACAACCACCTCCCTCAGGCAGACTGACAACACCAACACTGAGATCCTTGACAATGAGCTGATTCAAACATCAAATCAGTCTAGAACGGGAGATGGCAAAGAGAGGAAGCGAGGGGAGACAGACAGTCTGGATGGTGCAAGGGACGACCCTGACTTTGTAACAGAAAAGCATGATGAAACAACGAACCCACCCTATTTTGGGCTGGAGAAAGATCTGTTACCTCCTGTTGCTGAATCTTATAGAATAAGCCATGGTGAAAAGGGGAACGAAGTAGAGATTCTAGAAAGTCCGGCCTTTCATTTAATTAACCCAGTACGGACTGTAACCTTGAGTTCTGTAGACACTAGTACATTTGAACCTAAAAGACTTGTTTTCAGTTCATCATTAGCTGGTTTGGGAAACAACCTAGATTTTGTAGTAGAAAATCATGATAAAACAAGGGATGTTAGCCCTGGTATTTTAGTGGAGAATAGACCCCAGTATCCATATGGCGAATCTTCTGGAGTTAGGGATGGTGAAGAGAGAGCTGAAGGTGTTGAGCAATTGGTTAAGATGTTGTCTCCTCAGATAACTTCCCAAGAGCTGACTTGTAGCCCAAATTGCATCGGAAGTGATGTTGTCAAGTTGAAAAGACCTAGCTCGAGTGAACCAAGGGATAGACTTAGTGCTGTGTTAACTGAAGTGGAGAATAGACCCCAGTATCCAAATGGTGAATCTTCTGGAGTGAGGGATGGTGAAGAGAGAACTGAAGGTGTTGAGCAATTGGTTAAGATGTTGTCTCCTCAGATAACTTCCCAAGAGCTGACTTGTAGCCCAAATTGCATAGGAAGTGATGTTGTCAAGCTGAAAAGACCTAGCTTGAGTGAACCAAGGGATAGACTTAGTGCTGTGTTAACTGAAGGATCTCTCTCTACCAAAAGACTTGATCAGAGTAGTCCTGTAGAGACTGATGTCGTGCTTCAAGCACACGACTCTTATTTCACAAATGGGGTTAGAGGCGGAAGTTATGAAGAGAGAGATAAAGAGATGAGTATGCTGGTCATGGGTGGAGATGATGAAGAGAGAGGTGAGGATATCAGTGTTCTGGTCAAGGGTTCGGCTCCTGTTATTGTGACCACAGAACCAGATGAATCCCCACTTTGCATGGACAACGATAAAGTCCAAGACACACAATCTCCAAAGGATTTGTCTTGTGCCATGAAGGGTTCAAAACAAATTATTAGACCGAGTGTTGGTGAGAGTACTAATGTGAAAGAGGTGGAGCCATTTTATGCCCGTGACTCTTATTCACCAATTGGTGATTTAACTGGAGATAATAATGAGGGAACAGAGGTGAATGAACCAGTGGTTAGTCAAATGGATCTCTCTGATTTAAGGGCTGAAATAGAACAAAGCCCGCACGAAAAGGAAATGGAGTCAGAGAGCCCACCTTTATCTGAACAAATGGAAATAATAGGAGATGAGGTTTTGGGTTTATCAGACAAAAGAAAACACCTAGTAACAAGTACCTTCCGAGATACTAGGCAAAGTACTTCTCTTTCAGGAGATTCTTTTGTCTCCTGTGAATCTCAGCAAGGAACTCCTGTGGATATTGTTGTTCCTTTGGTAGAAAATCCTAAATCTGTCCACACAAACATGAAATTTCTCAGCACAAACCCTAAATGTCAAGGAGAAGGGAGTTTGGTAAAGAGTGGTGAAGGAATTAAGCGTTTACCAAGTGGTGGTAGGTACTACTTACAAAGCTCGGCTAGCCAAGGGAAGAGCGATGCCTCTTACAGTCTTAAGCGTTCAGGGGAAGTTCAATTCCATGTTAATGTTCACTCGTGGCCTAAAAGAAGAAGGATGGAGGTTTCTGCTGATTTTGCTTGTGCAACTTCTCCACGGCCAAGGAAGGGACCAGGGCTCCCAAAGGTATGAGATTTTTCTTTATAAGTACCTTTATGTGGTTAATTACTCAAATAATTAATACAGACCACTTTTCCTTAAATATGTGATGGAATGAATGGGGAAATGAAAATGAAAAATAGCAAGCTCAGTGGTAAAAGATGAATATGTCATAGTTGGTTACGAATGGGTGGTGCAGCCTTGATATCTACTGGTAAGTGGAAGCTAAGTTTCTACATTTATGCAATAAAATTTATAACAAATTACACATTGACTTTCTTTTTTCCCTGCACATACTGTACTCTTTGATCATGCTAAAGTATCTTTTGCAATTTCAGGCTAGCTATCGTCGGGTGGAAGAAGATGAATCTGAAACAAGTGTATTGGTCCTAGAAGGATACAACCGGGTTCCATCCATGAGCAGTTCTTCAGCTGATAGAAGAAATGCTTCAGTTTCACCTACTGAGCCAACTATTGGATCTCCAACTTTTGCTGCCAATCACTTCTCCATTAGTCCAAAGGAGGGTGAAGTGCACAATAATTTCAAATGTGTGCCTGACTTTGATGTCCTAAGTCAACAGGAGGATGATATGATCGATACTATTAAATATGTGCCTGAATCTGATGTCCTTGGTGCACAGTCGGGTGATTTTGCCAATAGTTCAAAATATGTTCATGAAATTGAGGTTGGCACCTCAACGAAATATGATGGCAGCTCTTTCATAAATCAAGAAGATACTAGACCGGAACTGGAAGCCTTTACCATGGGTATTTCCTCGGATTCTGAGGGTGAAACCAGAAACATATCCGAGACCAGCCAACTTCAAATGGAGAGAGCTTCTATAGCAGAGCAGACGTCCTCCAGTTTGTACAACTTGACCACACCCCACAGCTGCTCAAATATATACAAGCTTGGCACACTTTCCGACGTGTACAAGTCAGTACCTACTGGCCATTTTGATTTCATGAAAATGGGTGAGGCATTTTCTCTACCTGTGAATGGTAGAAAGCAACTTAGTGCGAGTGCCTCCTCTATTTCCCACCAGTCAGGTCCATTTTGGTATCCTGGGTTTGAGGTGGGCCCTTCCACTTCAGGAAAGTCTGGTAAGGGTCGACCTCCTTTGACCCCACCAGTCGACAAAGTTGGCTACAGAAGGGGTATACCTCCCTTGACACCTCTAGCAGAGAAGTTTAGCTATGGTGGTGAGCTTTCAGAGATAGCTGAAAGTGGTAGTGGAAGTGAGATCAGAAGTTCTGGAAAAGCACCACTTTATCCTGATCTGACATGCTACAGGATTGACGAAGATGATGCAGAGGATGATGTTCCAAATGACAATGATGATGCATTAGACCAAAGGGATTTATCTGCAGTCAACAATTCACAGAACCTTCTGGAAGATGATGATCCTAATTACCAAGACACCCTTTGTGACATAACAGCTATGTTTGAGAACACTGGGAATACTGAGACAGGTATCACTATTCCTGAAAACTTTTCTGGAGGGGGTGGATATACTGGTAAGAAGAGCAAACAAAGTGCTGTTTCTTCACATAAGAGAGAGTTAGGCCGAAAGGCATCTGGATCATTGCTTAGTGGGTTGGCCACTGTGGAGGCAATCCGGAAAGGACAAGAAAAGAGTATGGGAGCAGTTTCCTCCAAACCCAACAATATTGTCTCTGAAGTTACATCATTTGTCCCGCTTGTCAAGCAGAAGCAGCAACCAGTTGCTAGTGAGTTATCTTTATCTTTATTATAAATAACGTACTATATGATATCATGGTTTTGTTGTCACATTGTGTTTCATTCAAGATGCACAAATAATTTAAGGCCTTGAGCACTCAACCATTATTTCTAGAGCTTTATAATGCTAATTAGATTTGTAACCAAACAGGAGAGACCAGTAACAATATATTCAGCTGGTACTGGCATGCACCACCTAGTAATATAATTATTTATCAGACAACCTTATAATGAAACTATATGTATTGAAATGCATCCACAAAAACATCATGAGATTAACAATGTAATGATACCTAGAGTCTTTTAAGTAAGGATTTGCATCTGAATTGTCAAATGTTTTATTTGTTTCTGGTCTAATTGTAGAGAAGAGGGAAGTCAGAATTCCGGCACTGGAGGCAGCAGAAGCCAAGAAAAAAATAGAAGAGAAGAAGAGGAACGAGCGTGAACTGCAGAAGGCTGCAATGAAGGCTGAGAGGGATAAAATGAACCAGGCAAAGCTTCTTAAGAAGAAGCAAATGGAAGAGCAGAAGAAGGAAGCTGATATGGCAACCAAAAAACGACAAAGGGAGGAGAGAGACAAAAAAGAGAAGGAGAAGGACAAAGAGAAGGAAAAGAAGCGCAAGGGCAACGAGATAGATCGTCAGACTCAGAGAGAATTGCCAAAAAAAGCTTGCATTGCCAGAGAGGAGAAAGAATTGCAGCGCCATGTTATTGTAAGCTAGACCTTTTATTGTGTTCTATTTTGTGCTTCTGTGTTTGGTCCTTTTGCTGCACCAGTTCTTGTTGTCTGTAAACAAAAATATCTCTATATTGACACTTCTGTACGGCTTGTTAATGGAATATCGTTAGGACAATGTCCTTATGATCTTGCACTATAATACTTTCTACAGAAAACACAAATGAATTAAACCTTACTACTTACAATTAAAACAATATGGTTCAAGTTGCTTGTGAATATACTGAGCTAGAGCTTTGGATCATTACTGGTGTGATTAATTGATTATATTTATGTCATTTATTTTCCATTGTTTGATTTGGTTTCAAATTGATAATAGGATGAAAAGGAGCAGTCAAAAAGGTTAGAATGTGGTAAAAAGGATGCTTTTGTCAGGCAAGGAGAAACGAGTTCCTCCATTATTATTGCTGATGATGCAGTAGATGCTCCAGTATTGCCAAGAGAGGTTGAGAAGGTAAGATGCATAGTTTATTTACTTTCAGTCGTTGAGGTTGGAAGTTGAACTTTGTGTTTACTTATTTGAAAGTTCTAATCATCATCTGACAGTGTATTTTACCCGTACTAGCACAAGTATGACATCTTTGTTTGATTAAGTGTGGTATGTGGAATGAATTGAATCCTACTACCATAGATGGTATACTTCAACAGTCTTGAGCTTTCAGAATCTAAGGGAAGATGTTGTTTTGATAATATGAATTGTTGCCTCCCAATGATTCTAACATCAAATGTTTTTTTTCCAGTCTTATGAAATGTCTCCGTTCAAGGATTCTGATGCAGAAGGTGATGATTACTTTGATGAAGAAGCTAAGAGCAGGCGCAAGAAATTCATCCCTTCATGGGCCCGGTAATTGTTCCAGAAAATTTGCTTTTCCAGCTGCGAGAGTTATTTAATTTCAATATTTTGCTCCTGAAGCTGGACTACACTGAGGACTGCTATATCCAGCAGTTTTCTCCCTTTTTTTTTAAAAATAGATGGCTATATTTATATTTTATGATCATCATTTTTTTATGAAGATTTATTGTACTGAATGAAGTATTAATGTCTTGTCAATGTAGGAAAGAGTTCTTAGAAGATTATTTGCAATCGAAAAAGTATTTGAACCCAGATTTAATCTTTTCCAGCAAGTGCTCTTTTGACTTGAGCAAAGGTAAAGTTATCTATCACTTCTACTGCAATACAAATACATGTTTTCTGCGAAATTTAACCATTTGTGTACTTGTAAAGGCTGAAGTCTGTGTTTTATTTCCTTCCTTGCAGTTCTGAAGCCTCATAATCCAAAGCGGCAATTCTGATTGACCTATTTTCATTCCCAAATTTGAATTCTTAAAATTCTAGAAACCAGGTTGTACTCTAGGTTGTAGTCTTTCCTGAAGGGACGCTATTTGGTTTTGTTTTGGAGATTTTTTTTTTTTTGGGGAGATTGGTTGATAATCTATGAGCTGTCATCTATGTAGTTAGTCTGACTGGTCATTTTGTTAGATTGTGCATAAGCTAGCTTCAATTTTTATTTGAATTTGACACCAGCTTGGTGGATCTTGTGTGACATAATATACATTGGTTTGTTTTCATGTCAATTAATTGACATGAATTTGCCAATAGTGCATTTACTTTTGTCCTTATTTCAGCACTTCTTTAATCCTATGGATGTAAATAGCCACCAGCTAAAACAGATAGACGGTTTCCCTTTTCTCTGTTTTTTTTTTTTTTTTTTCTTTTCTTTTTGTAGTTTTTATGCTGCAGTATATCATTACTTGTAAAATTTTTAAAAATATATCTCTACCAAATTTGACGACATCATGAATACTCTTGCAAGCATTTCAGAATATCCAACTGCCTTTCTAAAATTGTGTTTGAGAAATGCTAGTGTCTAATATATTGAATGGATGTGTTTGTCTAATATGATTGTTTTAACGTTTTTAAATTTCTAATGACCGATCCGAACTGTTCAATATGTTTACTTACAAGAAACCAATTTTTACATTTTTTTTTAGAAATTTTTTACTATTTTTGGGTATTTTTGAAAGTTCATGATATAAACATTATGGATTGTCCAATAACAATGATTTTTTAAAATACCAAAAAAATAGTAAAAAATTTCAAAAAAATGAAAAAATTGGTTTCTTATACGTTTTCAATATGAAAAACATATTGAACGATTCAGATCGGTTATTTGAAATTTAAAAATATGAAAACGATCATATTAGACGGATTCTATCCGTCCAATATATTGGACTCACCTCATCCGTCCAATATATTGGACTCTAGCATTTCTCATTGTCTTTTCAATAATTGATATCTAGCTATCTTTATCAAAGGGTTACCATTTTTGGTATTCAAAAAATAAAAAGGGGGGGGGGTGTTCATTTGAAAAGGGCGGTCGAGAGATTTTAAAAACCATTACTTTTGAACAACAAGCTTGCTTCTAGAGACAACACCCTTTTCTCTTTTATTTAACTCAATTCATAAATCTATAAGAAGTTATGTTAACAAGGGTGACGTAAAATAGTTTAACAGCGAAAAGTAAAAGTAATAAAGCTATTTTACCGATTCTGGAGATGCTAATTGATATTTTATTTTAATCAAAAGGGAATGGACAAATCTGAACTCGACTCAATTACATATTGAAAGAGATAGCTCAGAGAACACACTGCATCTTTCTGGTACGACAATTCAGGTAATACTGCATCTTTCTGGTACGACAATTGGGCTGGTAAGCCACTCATACCCCTCCTCAAGGAAGCACGCAAACCTTCAAGGAAGAGAATTAACTATAGACAGGGCATAGCCGCACTCAATTCTCTACTGCCTAGGCCTTGGGAACAGGCAACGCTGCTGCTTTTGCAAGACAACCAACCCAGAATACATAATGATCAAGATGATGACATGAGGTGGCGCTGGAACCTAGGTGGCGGTTTTTCAGTCTCTTCTTTTTACAATGCAATCTCCAAAGCAGGAAAGATTTCCAACAATCTCAATTGCATATGGAGTTTCAAGATCCCGCCTACCCTTAAATTTTTCATGTTCTTGGCTTCCGGCAATAGATTGTTAACACAGCAGCAGCTGCTAAGAAGAAGCTTACTGTCCCTGCAACCGTGCTGTGTTTTGTGCAATCATAGCTTCCTAGAAGACAGCCTACACTTATTCTTCTCTTGCCCCTTCACCAAATCAGTCTGGCACAAGTTGAGCATGCTACTCGGAATGCCTCCTTTAATAGAATCTTACACTGTTCGAGAAGCTTTCTTTTTGACAATGCAGCAATGTAGAACTGACAAACCCTTCCAGACCCATCTAGCAACTTTATTCTGGGCTACATGGAGGGAGAGGAACAATAGGGTTTTCAGGAGGAGCAGCAGAGACGCAGATTAGTTGTGCAGATGGATTCTCAATGAGGCAGGCCTATACTTGAAGTTCTGTTAATACTGGTTTTGTTGTGGCTTGGTGTTTTGTTTCTCTTTACTGTCTTTGTACCCTTTGGCAGCCTCTGTCAAAGTTTCAAAAAAAAAGACTCAATTACATATTGAGACCTAGTCGGAAATTAAATTTTTTATTTTCAAAACATTTTAGATTTTGCAATATATATAAATGATTTTTCCTTCTCCAAAAAATTGCCAAAAAAATCTTGAAAAATGTAAAATTGAATTTGAACTAGAATTCAATGTGCGAAGGAAATTGAGCAGCTTGAGTTGGTCGTTTGAATTCTGAAAACAAAATTGGGAAGTACTGGCTAATAAGTGTTATGCATTGTACCATTTACTCAGTAATAACTAATAGTAATAACCACTTTCCTTTCCCTTGTTCAGTTTTCTCCATTATGAATTCATTTGAAGAAGAATGATTGTATTCGCCCATGACAATTTGTTTTACAAAATTAATTACCATATATATGGTTCACATTTCACTCGAGCAAAGTTGTGAGTTGTCAGCGACGTGACGCAGAACTATTGTTGGCAACTCTTTTTTCCCAAATCCCACCTCTGAACCACTGCCTCTTGATGTAGTACTTTCTGCTTTTGAGACTACTATTCATTGCTGCATGATCTTTCATTTTCAAGTTTTGAAAAAATAGGATGTAGTTGATAGATGCGAGAAAAGTTACCAAACTTTGAGACAATTTAATAATGTTGATAAATATGGCAAGTGAAGTTAAAAAATTATTAGGGTTCGATATTAGAAAAACAAAGAAAAACTTCTTGAACTCTTATACAATTTCGGCCAGTGAGAAAACTATAGAGCACATAATTTTTTCTGCATGAATGACATAGTTAATAACTAGCTATGTATTGTTATTTTCTTATCGCTTTTGCTACAATATTTTGTTGACAAAATGTTTACGGGTATGTCTTAAAGTTCATTATATACAAGTTCCATATGTTAATTTGAGCCACATACGAAAGGAAAACGTATCAAAAAACAAAAATAAAAAAATATATAGAAAGCCTTCAAAGGCATAAAGAAAAGACATAAACTAATTCGTCTATTGCATCAGTAATTGATCTCTCTCCAACAGTGTTCCTTCTAATGCTTGTTCGGCCACTGAAGTATTACTCCATTTAGTAAAATGTGGAGGTACTCGATATCTCCTTTACAACTTGCTGTTGACAGACCCACATTGTTCCTATCAAAGTCATTCCAAGCATGTGCTGAATTTGTTTACTTTTTTTTTCATTAAAAATTATAACTCAGAATTGTGGTTAAAGCAGTGAGACAGGAATGGGGCCAGACGAGCATTAGCCAGTTATTAGACATATTTTAGCAGATATTTGCTCCAAATGCGTGCTAGGCCCCTCAAATTGGCAACTTGCTAGTTCTCCATGTGAACTGAAACAATATGAACTGGTTTTTACCAGAAATGGAAATTTCTGCTCAAAGGAATAGAAAGGCATCCAACCATATACGTCAAATTAATATAATCTTATGCACTTAATAATTATAAAAAAATTAAAATAATATAGAAAATTCTGAATTTAGTTAAAAAAATGTTGTCCTGTGCTAACTATTTAACTCTTTTAATTCAAGCATTTAGAATTTGACCAATTCAAACCAACTTACGTCACTTTGAAATAATATTTTATGCACATCTATGCGATTATTGTGACTAAAAAATTGAATTGACATTACAGTTCATAGAATTTTAAGTATAAGGCTAGATCCTTACTATACAGTTACCAATGTTGATCCATGCATGGAAGTGCCCAGATCAATTGTATTAAGTTGTCCACCAGAGAAGTCTTTGTAAATCTGATACATTGCTATTTATAGCTCTTATGTTAGTTAGAATTTGAAAAGGATACTGGAAAACTTTCTTGGCTTAAGCTGGAACTTGAGAGATGAAAAGAGACATCTTAAATTTGCAAAGTGCGTACCGGCCGGTGCCGTGAATTCTCACTCTCTTGGGAGCAAGGAGAGAAGGGGAAGTCATGGCCATGACAGAAAGAGCAGAGAGCACACCCCAAGCAAAAGTGAAACGCCTTCTCACAGATACTGGATTGTGCCCTCTCTCTTCTGTCACAATGCCACCTCTCCTCTCCTCTCCTCTGATAAGCTTAGAAGAAAGAAAGATATATAAAGCAAATTTGTATGATAAAAGGGGATTTTATTAAGCGCAAGCATGCACACTTTCTGTACAAATCCTTTCAGAACTTTTTCATGCTTATGGAATAAGGTACTCAACTTGAGTTGAATGTACTTCTCATGATGCATCAAAAATGAAAAAAAAAATAAAAACGGAAATAGAATGATCTAACTAATCAGTTGTGCAATTGCATGCAAGAATGAGTGTGTGCATGTTCCATATAATGTGAAACTAACATGCTAGCTAATTCAGAAACCGACATGATGTGATGGTATGACTAAACATGGTATACTAAAAATTTTAGTAGGCACGTCGTGCATGCCTTCTATTTGAAAGATACTTCAACAAAATAAATATATTTTTGGAGAGAGATTTTAAGTAACATGCCTTACCATTTACCAACGCCATGCATATAATAAGAATGACAAATTGAGATGTGAGAACCAACCGGTGATTGGATGTTGTTATTCTTTTCATGTTCTTTTCTTTTCCTTTTTTTTTTTGTGTTGGGGGTTTTGTTTTGTTTTTTTTTTTTTTGTTGAAGGCGCACTTCACAGCTCTAGGTTGGAGCAATTAAATAGCAGGAGGAAGAGTGTCCCCAACCGGTTTTCCCTGAAGAATTGACCGTCAATAGCAGGTGAAGGAGTGGTCCAGCAATTTGGCACAAAATTTGGGGTGTGATTAGTTTCTGTTGCATTGCATATACTTTTCCTACTGAATTTTTATGATTTATTTCTCTCTTTTTTTTTTTTTTTTGTGGACTAGTTTTGCTACAGTGTCAATTTGGATTCCAAAACCAGAAATGGGACTTTGATGACGCCAGAGGGGTCAAAGAGAAATTGAAAGAGAGATGACAAAATCAAGTTAAATAAAGGACCTAAATTGTAGACCGAGTGAAAATTGACCCCTGGCCGTTTCAGGTTTCCTTTGTTGGATGTTGCACTTGCATCTTGCATGTGACATGACTTCAGATCTTGTGTGGTCGTTGTAAATGTTACCCATGTTGTGCCGTATCATTTGTAAATGGCATCTAGAGAATTAAAACAAAAAAAATTAACCCTACAAAATTTTCAGGCCCAGTTACATTGTTTCTTTGTCTCACTTTTATTGCATAGTGAGTTGATGCAACAGTAAAGGCCTCTTTGTACTTTACCAAGCCAGAAGCATTATTAGACAATAAAGATACTAACATCGGGCTAATTACTGTTACTTTTATGGTTGTATATTAAAGAGCCTTAAAATAGTGCCTGAATGTGATCCAGACATCAAGATATCTTTGAGAAAACAAATGAAAACGATAGTGAGGTCTGGTGTCACAGAAATATAGAGTAAAATAGCTCGGCATGACAATGGAAATATTGAAAGATGATAACATTGTTACAAAAATAGATAGTTGTTACTTTTGGGCTACAAGTTGCATCCTCTCCAGCCGTACGATAGCAATTGCAGAATCATAGGATCTCGGTATTTGTATGGAGCTGCTCATTTTTTATTTTTATTTTTATCAATTACCTACTTCACTGAATAATTGATCATGATAGTTTCAACAATTTCATGCAATTATGCAAACATTTTTTTGATACACAGCAAAATTTGATGAGGACGCCAATGTAGTTGTTTGATAGATAAAATAATTAAGCCTAGCAGGATGAATGCACCTTAAAATAAAATTCTATAAAATATATTATGTTATATACAGGTAAATTTTTTTAATAAATCAATTATATTCATTAATCATATGACAAATAAAGTCGTTACCTATTCAGGATTAAGAAAAAGTAATCATAAAAAAATTAAGAAGAAGCAGGAGAAAGCAAGGAATTGAAAAAATTACTCAAGTAGCACAGTATAATTAGTTAATTATTATAGAACTGTGCTTGGCTGCGGCCTGCGGGATCGAGACCGTTACATGATATTTTTGTAGGACTAGGTTGGAGTAATTAAAAATAGGCACAACTCTTGCTCGTAAACATGTTCTCACACTTTGGTGAACAAGTTTTAACACATGTAATTTAAATTTCTTGCACTATAAACAATACAAGAACAGAAACTTCCTAGCTCGAAGTCGATACAAATTAATATTGGAAGAATTTATTTATAGAGAAAGAAAGATGACCACTATCTTTGGATTTTTTTTTTTTGAAGATAAATTAGGGGTAAGCCTCCCAACTTATATTTTTAAATTAAATGTCTATAAAAGACCTCCCAATCAGGTTTCGAACTTACGACCTCTCACTTGAGATGTATTATTCTTTGTCACTAGACCAAGAGCTGGTTCTTCACTATCTTTGGATTCTTATTTGTAAAATAACTTAAACTAAATTCAATTGGGCCTATTATTTATTTAGAGGGATTTTGCTGCATAATTTTTGTTACTTTAAATTTTAACCTTTCATTGAACTTCTTTTTATTTCTTCTTTAAATTTCTTGGAACTTTGGCTTTTAGTTTCTGGCTATACTCTGTAATCTTATGTTATTTTCTTAATGGGACTAACGCGTTTAGAAAGTTAAATTCAATTGTAGTCTTCAAACTTCAAAGCAACTAACTTCAATTGGAGTCTTCAAAGCAACTAATGCGTGTAAATAGTATCCACATTATTCATTGTGGTTTTTCTCTAGAAGAGTTAAACAAATAAAGTCAAATTTATGTCCTATCTTTGTCCATCTACTTCATGTTGTCTGGATGGATCTTTGAAAGATTTTGCCCTGTCACGCTAGAACAGATGATTTTTATATGGGAGAACTATTTCACAGTAATTTACTTTTGAAAATTAGTATGTTAAATTAATTTTTATGCCATATGTTCTGCCGCCTTCCCAATTAGTAGAGTTTGCGTTGAAATTTTTACCACACAACAAGCTACTTGCACTACAGTTGTTTTTTTTTTTTTGAAGATAAATTGGGGTCAAGCCTCCCAACTTATTTTTTTTAAATTAAATACCTATAAAGATCCCCCAGTCGGATTTCGAACCTGCGACCTCTCACTTGAGATGCATTGCTCTTTGCCACTAGACTAAGAGCTGGTTCTCTACTTGCACTACAGTTGTTGTACATAAAAAAAATGAATAAAAATTCTCTCGCAAAATTTAATAAGGAAATGTAATTCAGGACCCACACCCACAAAGTAAAACAGTAATAAAATATCAGACGTCAATTTTAACTCAAAACATTTTCGGGGACCCACTAGTACTTACTACTGGGAATCACTTTTTCAATTCCTGAAATATTCTTTGAGTTAATAATCTCGGAAAAAGTACTATCAGCATTCAGCATTCATGACGAAAAAACAAGTACAGGCGAAAAAAAATGGAAATTGATTTTGCTATCGCTAAACAGAAAGTAGTGAATACAGAATATATAAGGTGAACATATATAATGATCAAAGTGAATACATACAAACAAATAAGTCCAATAAAAATAAATTGAATATGCATATAAAAATCTGAACAAGAGATGAAAACACTTATTTATCTGTAAGTGTTCACTTTGATAGTCTGTGTGTTTACCTTAACTATTATATGTGTTCACTTTGTGTTTAGTGATGGTAAGTGATAGCAAAACTGCATATATGACCGTTATCATTTCTGAAAAAAAAAATGCGAATGGAATATCATCAGCTTCAGGCCCTGTTAATAAATGCCTCTTTTCAGCCCTCTATTTATTTTATTTAAAATTTCCGGCCCAACTTCTCAAATACTTTTGTAGTGTTGAATTTCCAGCCTGTTACTAGTTCTTCGCTCTCCAACATTCCAACTTGTAATTTCTGCCGAACGAAGAATTTTAAAAATGGAGAGAGTGCTCTCTCTCTCTTTCCCTTCGTTCACCGTTGATTTTGTACACTTGGCGCCTCCCTCGTTTAGCCGATCCATTTGTACGGTCTTAGGAGTGAGTTTTTCTCCCTCCTCCCTCGTTTATGACATTATGTTTATATGATTATATAAGATGAGAATTGATGCATAAATTATTGGAGCAGAGAACTTTTTTATTTGCCTATTCTGAATTTGAACAAAACAACAGTAAATATTTCTAATTTTGACTGGTTTAGTTCAGCAATTAGGCTGAACATGTGTTACAAGTAATGGATTTTTACAAATATGGGATGAGGGGTCCAAATTGAAGCATGCATTTATGATGAACTGTGATACTCATGAATTTTTGGTTTTATAAATTCACTATGAACGCTTGTTCAGATCTGTTTCCTCCATCTAGTTTTATCGTGTATGCATATGATCTTAGACATAATGCTGTTAAATTTTCAAGATATTAGTGTTACCTTTTGAATTATGGGATAGACAAATGTAATATTCTGTGTTGATTGGTGATTGACTAGCTTTAAACATAATGCACAGAACCACATCCTCTGTTGTCCAACGACAAGCAGAGTGCTGCTGTTAAATATTTTATCACTATTAAAATTTTTAAAATTCAAACGCTTAATCCAACTGTTAGTCTTGTTCAATTTTACGATCGATGCGTTTTCATATACGTTTTATAAAATTTGGAGTCATTTGATACTTGATTAAGTGATCAACAAATGAATGAATCTGGTTAACTATCATTGATTAATTCTAATACGTTCATCATTTGGTCACTTGATCGAGTTTCAAATTGACTCCAAATTTTATAAAACTTATATGAAAATGCATCACTCATAAAATTGAATAAGATGAACGGTTTGGATTCAACGTCTGAATTTTAAATTTTTTTTAATTTTGATAAACTGTAGCATTGTGCTGTTGTTTTTACGACAACAGAGGATGTGGTTCGCTTAATGCACACAACCAATTCTTTAAAGAGGATCTTGGGGATTTTTCTACGTTAGTCCCAAGATTCAAAATATTACTTCTTAACCTTAAACGTGCAGACTTGCAGCTTGTATCATTTTGGTTCAATTGTTAATTATCTAAAAATTGGCTTAAAGCATTCTTGAATAAATGATACGAAACTTGTTTTGTTGTAGTCTAACCCGATGTAACATATTCTTCAATGAAATTTTACGTAAATTTGCATTGCTTGGGTCCCAATATTAGTACTCTATTTATTGTCTTCTAGCGATCTCTTTAAATCATAGGAGTCTGATTCTCTTCCTCCTGCCAAATCTAGAAGGATGATCATGCCAAGACACATGCTTTTGGCATTATTTACTCACATCTTGTAGTAAGCCTTTACTTCTTTACTATGTTTTTTTTTTTTTTAATTTATTCTTATTAGTTACAAAGTAAATGTTTACGCGTGTACTAATATGTACTGGAAGGTTAGAAGATGAATAAGATATCCTGGCCAGGAGGAACCTTTTAGACTAATATACTGGAATAATACTACTTTTGTTTAAGGTCGTGAAACTTATGTTGAACATATTTTTTGCGTCTTCTACAGCTGGTTTGGTTGACCAAAGTTTTATATTATAGGGTTCACACTTGAAAAGTTCATACAAAGGCTAAGATTGGTCCTATCTCTGAAAAATGTCTCATATTCCTCAAATTCAGTAAAACATTTGATGACCGGGCATTTCCAGACCCTTGGTTTGGCAGCTAAAAGAAATTTGTATGTGGCAGGATCCCTTTTTTAACATCTGTCACTTGCCTCAGTTTTATAAAAAAAATATCTTCTTGCATATGCTTAATTTACCTATGGCAATCTTTCCTTAACTATCTCATTTTTGTCAGGAATAGTGTGGCTTCTGACATAATTCTCATGTACGGCAAAAAGTAGTCCAATCTTTCTGGAGTGATTCACATTAAGTTGTGAATTTTACCAGTCCTTAATTACAAGGTAAAGTGCCTGTTAATTTCTTCTTCCTTTTTTTATTACTGTTATTTCTTTTTTTAACTCATTTTGTGTATTGATCATTTCATAATTGAATCTGTTGACTAAGTAAATATTTATTATTTTAATTTTGTTTGCCCTGACAATGCAGCAGGTATCTGTGCTTATGAATTTCTGATAAAAACATTTCCAATCACGCTTATTTTAGTTTTAGGAGAGTCATAAAGAAAAAGTAAAGGAAGAGCCACTACATGGCAGCTTTTACTGTTCGATGTAAGACATGATTTCTTTGCATCCCAATTAGAATTCCTCCAAACTTGAAAGAACCCTGGTAGTTCATTCTGATCTTTAAGCGATGGAGACCAGAGATACCAACATCACAACCCCAAGTGTAGTTAGGGTAACCGGCCAAGGAATACTACCCTTATCATTCCTTAGTAACAGCTAGCCCTTCATATATCGCTACATTTACGGCCACTGCTAACCCACAGAGCAGAATCTGAAGAAAGTACATCTCTAAAACAATAGCCAATCCCCTTGTCACTGCACAACTTGTTGCACAAGCCTAACATGCTAAATTGAGCAATGCAACAAACTCAATTATGGCCAGAGTCCAAGAAGATGTGTCAAACTCAATGTTTTGAAAACTGAACCGGCCATCGAACCGGTAGAGATATCGGGTCGATGGTTTAACTGGTTCAACCGGTTGAACCGGTTTTAAAAACCGGATTATATAATTTATATAAATAATTCATAAGTTAAACACAAGGGCCCATATAGCCCAGTGGATAGAGCACATGGTGAGAACTAGAGTTCGATTCTATATTTTTCACAATTTTCTGCAAACCATTGAACTAGAGACAAAAAAAATTGAAAAATAAAAACCGGACGGTCTGGTTCATAGGTTTTAATAAGAACCGGCCGGTCCGTTGTGGTTCGCGAACAGACTAAAAACCGGCTCAGTTTGGACTGGATTGGTGTCCGGTTCGCGGTTGAACCGGCCGGTCCGGTCCGGTTTTCAAAAAATTGGTCAAACTCCATGATCTCCTGCTCATACCGTTTCGATGCATCTTCTCCGCTGATCTTTGCGGTAATTGTGAATCTCATTTCAGAGACCCCTAAAATTTTTTATAATGAAGCCAACAGTCCATAGAGGAATGACGTTAGACGTTTTATCAGCCACATTCTCTGTACGTTCCACCAACCTTGTACTGTAATTTCTCTTGCTAGTAGTGTCTCTATCAGGCTGTAGGTTTGTTTCCCGACCACATGAATAAATATTATATTTTCTATTTAAATTAGTTTTCTATCAAATTTATCCGACTGAAAAAGTATCGAGTACAAATTAAAATTAAGCTTTTATCGGGGGAAGCGCGATACTATAATCCATTAGCATTTTGCTCCATCTAATCCAGCTCATCTTCTACTCAACATCTATCTCCTCAACAATATATACCCATAGAACCTTACCAATATAAAAAATACAATCCCTATCGACTTTAAAAAATGATGATAATAATAGGAAAACCAAACAAATCTTCACAAACCTACATAATACATCGCGTGCATCATATAACCTATAAAAAAAACACAATTTTTTTACAAAACTAGATAATCCATACCATCAACCAAAACACCTTCAAATTAACCCAAAAAAAAACCGCTTAAATCAATATTGCAATCATATTAAATTGATCATACATCGCGCGAAGGGTGATGCATTCACAAGTATTATGCCATTTCTAATTGAAACATGAAATTGACACAAAAAAAAAAACAGCTCTTTTACTGTACCCGTGCTTGATCTTATCAAAATCATGTTTTAATCATAAGAATTAGAATAATATATTATTAGGGCTATATACAAAAGCAAGTATATATCCGTGTCTCTATGGATACACCTGCTTTATTTGTACCAGCCAGCAAGTATTGACCTCAATCCAAAGCACAATAGACATGAGAAAACCTGTCCAAAATCCAAGTTAGAAGATGGGTAAGATTTAATTTGGGTTTATCTTTATCTTTACTACTTATACTTATAAAAGCACCTAGAAAAATGGTTAAATATTTCATATAAAAAGAGTAAACACGTCATATAAAAGGGTGTAAACAATTCTTATATCAATTATGGACCATTGATTTGTATAATTTGATCTGATCAAGGTAAGACTTTTTATTAGAAAAGATTAAGTCACTACCAAATTAACTATTTATTTAAAAGGAAAGACTAAATTATTGATTTTAACATATCTTTATTGTCTAACATGTAAAGTTCTATATAAAATAAAAATAATATCAATATTTTATTTTCTTATTTGCCCACGTATTGAGGGCATCTTTTGCTAGTATTTATAAACCTTTTTGCTTTATCCCTAAATTGGCAAAAATACAATACTATGCTAAATATTACTAAATATCGATGAATGATATACTTGTACTAATAGCGTGTTAGGAAAAGATAAATTATCACTTCACCCATAATCCATCAATTGCATCATACTTAAACGAGTACGACCTCATATTGGGTACATTCTTGTATATTGTAAGTGGATTTTTTTTTTTTTTTTTTGGTAAAATATACAAAATTTTCTCCTTTATGAATTACCCTCCCAAGTCCTTCATTTTTGTTCTTTGTGGCAGTAGCCTAAACTCTAACCAAGATACATATATAGAACAGAGGAAAATTCAAAATAAACAATGGAAGTATATAGCAAGTCATAAAGGGAGCAACCTTAACAAAGAATATATATATATGAAAACAAAAAATAATATACCATAAGATCACTTATCCTCCATTAAAAATTACCATCTTACTAACATATCTATTGTGGGTATTTCTTCCAGTGCGGTTCATGTTGGGTGCATTTTTGCAGACATCAACAAAATCTTTAAACAAATTAGTAGTGTGAAAGAGATGCATGCCTGAAAGATGAGAAGTCTAATGCAAAGAGACTTTTCAGTGCATTGGCCGAACAAACGAAGGAACAAATTAACAAGGTTCATGTCACTTGTACCGATCAGCAGACCTGTTTGCGGATCAAATCTACGCCAAATAGTTAATCAAAAGAGACAATAGGAAAATAAAGCTTATTTATGACAAAAAATAAAACTACAATGATACCTTGGCAAGCGGTGTCTAGGACAAGGAACTATACCGAACAGCTGCAAAATAAAAATATATTAATAATATTTATTCAAGGTAGAGCGATAAAATTGTAATAATTTGAAGAGATGATATTGTATTCACTCAAACCTGAGGGCAAGAGTACAAGAAATTCAGTACTTGAGGCAAAAAGAAAAGCAATAAGGTCTCACTGCAGACAATAATAGACAGTAGAACCCATAAATGCCACAATATAAGACATCTTCAGTTTCAATAGGAGTAAAATAGGGAATAAATCTATACCTAAAGTGTCCTAAAATTCCAACTACAGCCATAGCCATACCCGCAAAATAAGTGTATGTATCACCGACAAAAATCGAGGAAGGATACCTGAAACAGTTAAAAGGGAAAAAATGACTAAGAAGTAACACATTCACGGCCCTCTTCCCTTTGAAAGTAAACAACGTTCCTTACCAATTGAAAGCAAGCAAACCCAGAGAAGTGGTCAAAAGAGGCAACATAATATAAATTGAAAATACATGAGCTTGCTTATAATCAGGGTCAGTAGATGCACCTATTTGTATCAAGTTAAATATCAAAATCTGCAAAAGACAAAGTAATAGAAGTCTCTCGTAAGTCTGTAATTGGAGACTACAGTGTCTGTTGTATATAATAACTATGTATTTGAATTTAGACCCGTGCTTATCAACACTTGCCATTTCCCCACTAAAGCCCATTCAGCTGTCCATTTGGGCTTATATATCCAACATTTCATAATCCTCATTTAATTATTATGTAATTAAACCTAAAGCTCAGCTGCTTTGGCTGCAAATGGAAAATTATACAGAAAGTAATTTCACGAAACTGATTAAAAATCCCATAAAGAACCCGGTCAGTTCCTTAAGGTTCATCATCCTTGAACTTATAGCCTATTAGATATTGCGCACAGGACCAAATACTTACCGGTACAATAAATTTTTTTAATAGTTCAAATTATCCCTTAAATAATTGTGTCATATCTCTAATGCAAATTTCTGCAAGATTCCACAGTTTCTGTTGCATTATTAGCTTTTGCATCGATCAATTATGAAACTGAATCTCTAGCACAGCTTACATCCTTATTTTACCTCTATTAAATGCTAAACCTATATTTTAACTCACAAGCATCAATTTTACTCAATTAATCAGAATGGCATCATTAAACCTCAATTATGTGGTACAAGAGAAAAGCAAGGATAAAACAAATAAACGGTGAACAATAGTCAAGTTAGCAGGCTATTGACAGAAATTGTACCAAAAATCCAAAGTTGTTGATGAAGTAAAACGTAAGAATTGGTGAAATAAATATTATGAGCAGGTATAAAAAAAGAGCCTTACTGCAACTGATATGACAACAGTCTGACCAACCTCAAGCCCATTAATACCAGCATGTATATTGATTGAATTCGTACAGAATACTACTAGCATTATCATGTATACTTTGTATATCAAACCTACACATAGAGGGAAAAAAGAATTTTGGAGATAAATTAATAGACACTCACACTTCCTTTTTTACCAAAACAAATGATGAGAGAAGTATTTATTCTGTTTACAATCAACACCCAAATAATCTGCAAGTATCACTTAGCAGTCACAAATTCTTTGGCATTCTTATAAATTAAGTAGAACTAAACAAAAGCTACCTAAAAATGATAAATTGATTAACACATACTAAAATCTTTGTTATGAACTCAAACCAATTAATAAGGTGGTCTATAAATTTTGGTTGAAACTTATATTATGTAATTTGTGATAAAAGAGTTATTGAACATATAAGGAGTTGTAAGTTGTAACCAGCTATATTACCAAAACTACTAATATGTCCTATACTGCAACAGGGTGCATCAATGCATAAGTTAAATTTCTTGCTTAAAACATGCATTGACCCTGTGAGAGTATGGATCGGTTAGCACATTGACTGCAACTAAGCTAGTAGAAATACAGATCATTAAGAATAAACAAGTGAAAAGGTTTTTTTTTTTTTTACCGAGATCAAGAACCGACAGTCCTACAAATGGTACAAGATGTTTCGGTATGATGATGGATGTATGGCCTGCATATGCCGTAACCAAAGGAAGAGCAGCAAAAAATGGCAACACCAATTTCCTAAAGGAAATTACAATATAAAGTAGGGGTATATTTGAAACTTATGAGATGAAGCATAAATTGTAAACATAATAGAACGTACACACTCCATGGTACATCAAGCACATCATCAACAAATCCAAGCAGAATCATAAAGCATATACATGCTAATGCCGCATTGTATTCCACAAGCCACTGTAAATCGAGTATAAAAATAGTTTCGTTAAAAAGACACCCTCAGTATAAAATCAACCCAGGAAATAGCAATACCATATTACCATGCCTGACCAGTACAGTACCTCTTGACAAATGCTCAAGTGGGACCCAGCCTTAGCTTAATTAAAACGATGTGCAATAAACACTTGACTTAAACCCCAAATAAGTGAATAACCTCAATTAAACACCAAAAGAATCAAATAGAACAAAAATAAGAAAACATAAATGATAAACAGTCAAAGCATCCCACTGAACTGATAAATGTACCGGTAGGTAATGTATCTCTCAGGTAATAACAATGCAAAGTGAAATAACAAGCATAATATCCTTATCGCTAAAGAGAGAAAAAGATTGAACGGAGAATAAAATACATCAGAGTCTGCTGTCAAGTTGTATTGCAGAAACGAAACAGCAAGTTGGATCGAAATAGCAACCACCAAAAATACAATCCCAGTTACAATTCCCAATGCCTCTGGCCTGAAAAAAAGAAGCACTTGGTTATGCTCATAAGTCATACCAACTCAACTCGAGAAAAGTTACAAAATTAGAATGCTTTGTAACAATATTAACTTACATAACTTGAATTATGAAAACAATTACATGCAAAACAAAATGAAATGAAAGATAATTAACTAGAAGAAGAGAGAGAAGACTGACACTTTCGTTGTTCCTTGGGGAGTTCCTTTTTTATTGAGATCATGTCCGAATAAATTCCTTCTCAACAAATACCGCGCAGCTACAGGGATCAACAGAGCGGAGGCCACAAAGCCACAAAGGCTGATAGCAACACAGACCAAGATGGAAAGGCGAAGATGTATTTCTATTTCCATCGGATAGCGTACGAACAGCAAATAGAAGAAAGGGACGAGAAACATAGCCAAAATAGAGAGGATTAAGCCCAGTTTTGGTGCCTCCAGTGTTAATTCACAGGAGCGGACAGTTTGGTGGGGAATGGACTGTCTCCGGCGAACCACCATGGCTGTACCTGTATGGACGGGAGAGGATATGTCGTAAATTGGCGGGAGTTTAAGGTTTTACGTCTGCGTGAGCGTGACTGCGTCTCAACTCTGAAGAGAGTACAGACATACATACATACAGTGAATAAATAAACGTAATTTTATTTTAGAATTAAATAATGACTAATGAGCTACTAAACGTACAATCGTTAAATTTTATGTCTATAATTAATTAATTATAATGTATTTTAAGTCACACAATTATTCCATTATCTTTTTAAGATCACTAAATTTTAATTTGTTCAAATTTAGTCACAATGTTGAAAGTTTGTCTAATTAATCAATTAATTTGATGTTTTAGATTTTTAAAGTTTGTGGATTTTTTAGTTTGTATGATAAATATGTTCCATGTCGAGTACACATGTTTATTAACGAGCTAATTATATAGTCATCATTAAAAAAAAATCTTCACATAATCACAAAATTTGGACAATTTTAATATTTACAGATGCTAAAACGATTAATTAAAAGTTTAATAATTAAAAATGAATTATAAATAAAGTTCGGTGACCTATGAAATTTTTTTCCAATTTTATAACTATGGCGTTGCATCTAAATTTGACGGAATTTTTTTTTATTGCCACTGAAAAAGGTAATCTGCGCGCATGACAAAATTAAATATTTTGAATATCCTTTTGTTTTGATCTTTTTATTTGCGATCCTTCCTTGATCGAATACAATAAAGCATTATAAATTGCTAGTTCAAAAATAAACCTGACAAAAGTAAGATCCATAAATTTAAAATCCAACAAAACCAAAAATAAAAATTAAACACGACAGAAATAATGAGGTTCATCTGAAGTATTAAAATAGGTAAATATAACTGTTTCGTTGATTGTTATTATATGTCGATGAATCCAATTGCTTGAAAATTTATCATCTACAGTATTAATAAAATCATGTGGCCGCAAAGACCGCAATGACTTTTGGTTACAAATAATTTTTTTAATAAATTAAAAATAGTGCGTATCAATCATTATTTAATTGAGAAGTAAATATATTTGAAAATCTAGATAGATATATTTGGAAATCTTGAAGTATTCATTCCTAATCAATATTATATATTAAAACTCGTGGTGCGTTAGATTAGTTTTAATTCGGTCAAAAATAGAATAAAATCTTACACTGTTATTTATATAATCCAATAATAAAAATATACTTTTTAGCAAACCAATAATAACCCACCCCAACCTAATGAAAAAAGACATACTTTTTAGCAAACCAAGAATAATTAACCTATTCGCACATATAAATGAAACATATTTAGCCATCAAATGGCGGCGAAGCCGCCTCCCTCCACCTAGTCTATAGAACCTCCTATTAGGTGAGTGGCCATATCTAATTTTGGTTAAATGTGTAAATTAATTGATTGAGTTGAGTAGGCAAATTGAGGTAGGTTAGGAGCTAAAAGGTGACCAATTGGTACCTGAAAGGAGAAGATTTCTAATTAGGCGAAAATTAGTTAGATAACTTAGTAAACCAACTTGTGGACTTAGAATAATTAAGCCAATAAATGAAAGTTGAGGGTGCATTAGCCTAATGGATGTGTTAGACTAGATTTTGTCCCGATACCATAGCCAACATACGATGGCTGAGGTCTAGGGAATCCAAATCTGGCTAGATCTGTCCCATGCAAATGAGAGACCAAAACATTATGAATTGCACCATCAACTGAGGGTCGAGCCGCGCCAATTATCCATGTGCGGATCGCATGGAATCCCATGAGGGTCACACAGGGTCAGTTTGGTACAGCAAGAGTCAGCGCGTGAAGCGACAGCGCGCGATTTGACTACCCGAAGCCTAACCAAGGTGAAAACAGAAATCCTAGGACTTTTTATTATTAGAAATCACCAGAAAACTACCAAATTAGTACTTGTTTTAGTTTGGTTTCAGTTTGATTGCTTGTCATCTCACTTTGTTATTGCTTTAAAACCAAAACCAACCCATTTTTATCGACCTAGATTTTGTGAAACGGTAAAACAAACCTTACCATCAGTGACTCTTCCTCTCAATCGACGACTCTCTCTCACTCTCGTTCAGATTCCTCCTCTCACCTTCCCTCCATATCGCTCTATTTACTCTTTCCCTCCTAAATGCTTCATTTGCTCCTTTTTTCAAGGTATTTATGCAATATTTTTGTCGTATTTTTTGTTCACTTTGTTGCATTTGTCTGTTCAAATTGTTTCATTTATTTATTCAATTTTTTAATTTACTTTTTCACTTTATTTAATTTGTTTGTTAATATTTTTTGTTGTATATGTTCATTTCGTTATTTTTATATGTTAATTTTGATTATTTAATCTGTTCATTTTATTTATTATATATCTATACTTCTATATGTTCACTTTGGTTTTGTATCTGTTAACTATGTAGTTAGGTGTATTCACTTTATATGTTGAATCTAACCATTTATTTCTTATTTAGCAAATTTTTATATATGTTTGCTTTATTGTTGTATATATTTACTTTATTTATTTTATCTGTTCATTTTGTTTTTTTATTCAACTAAAAGTGCAGGGGAGAAAAATTGAGAGAGAGATGAGAGATGCAAGGGAGGGAAATCAAGAGAGATGAGAGGTGTAGGATAGGGAAATTAGGAGAGAGATGTTAGAAAGTGCTCAATTTTCAATTTTAGTTATTAATTAACTTAATTAATCATCCAGCATCACAATCTAGTGCATAAGCCATCCAACACATCCACATGAGAAAAGGGAAGGCGATTTTTACCTCTTCTTGTATCGTAACAAGAAGGATCGATCCAACTCAATAAGAATCGGTGGCGTGCTCGTCTCCACCACCACCACCAAGTTCGTCGGCCGCCTCAAGTCCACCAAGAGATTAACCACGACCTAAGAGTTGTGCTAGCAACTTGAGGTCAAGACTAATCCCTTTTCTTATCTCTTCTTCAACTAACTAATTTAGATATGGAAGAGAAAGGCTCAACACATGAGCAAAGGGGGAGAGAAAGAGAGGAGTGATGTCTATTATTTATATACATATTTTGACCATACTTAGCACCAAAATGGCACTCAAACCAATACAATTGCTCATGATTAACTGTGTTTTCCAAGATTTTGGTACTGTCGTCGCTTCTATCTATATTTTGTAGAATTCTTGTAGAAATTGAAGACAAAACACGCCAGACAAGACGAACGGAGCCTAACTCTCAGCCGGATGACTCATTCTCGGCCCACACACACATCCCAAGGACCAGAGAAGACTTCCATGGGCCGAGATAGATCAGACATCGCGCGAAGGCCCTGGTCCCAGCCCAATTCACCTTGGTCCGAAATCCATATATGGAAACGAGATTTTGGAAAGTTTCGAACATGAAAAGAGCACCTCTTGCCTTAGCCATCTCCTGACCTTCCTTGGGTGGTATTTATGTTGGAGTTATGTCCTAGAAGTCAATGATTTAATGACTTAAATATTAGTTTATGTTATGGATGATATTTTATCATCTGTTCCTAGGTTTATTATTGACAGATCATTCAGGTTGAGGATCTGAATTGTGGATCTCTGTGGATCATTCTTTAGAATGACAATAATAAATCTAAATGGTCCATAATCTTGATAATTAACAAGGAACATTAATTATCTTATAAGATTAGTATGCAAGTTAAGTGATGATTAAGTTCTACAAATCATAGGTAAAGAGTTGCCAACTTAATTGCATATGTGTATGTTATGGAACATAGCACAGGACTTGACCCAACGAAATAAATGTATGGATTGTGTTATGTGTCATTATTTATTTCGTTATGATTTTGGTTCTAAGTTTGAGATGTTTATCTTTTCCACATGAGGATAGGTTCAATAAATATCGTCTACCGTTGATTCCTGATAAGGGCTGCTATACGGACTTTATTTATGTTCTCTTGAATTGTGCGGGGAAAAGCTAATCATCAAGAAAACCGTATGTCCCTCATTAATTCGCTTAGTGAGTGACGATATCTGTTTGGGCCCCTTGATGGAGATAGATTGTTTGCATGCAACTTTATACAATTATCTCTAGATCAAGAAACGTATAATCTGCAAGAATGACACGTTCCGATCTTGGATTATACGATGATATCGTGAGACATAAGAATCAAAATAGGGAAATACTTTTATTCTCTTATGCAGGATTTAAATACTGTAGCAGTACACTATTTATGCGAATTGGGAATCATAACGTGTTGCTAGATACCGCTTATGATTATTGGAATTAAATAGCGATTTAATCCCATGTCCAACTTAGCATAAATCCTCAAAGGGTCACACAAAATAGAGTTTTGACCAAGACAGTGCATTATTTATTTATTTATTCGCAACAGTGCGTATTGCGGAAATATGATAAGTTGATTGATTAATTATATACCGTTATAATTAATTAAGTCAAATGGATCATATGGAAATAAATTAATGCATTAGCTAATCCTAGAATAATTATTAATTAGTTAATAATTAGTTTAGCTCAACACAATTTAATATAAATAGTTATATTAATTTATTGGGCCAATATGTATGTATTAAATATATAGCCCAATTGAAGAGCATTTGGAGTAGCATCTAATTATGTGAATTAGAGGCTTAATTAATAGAGTTGAGAGGCCCATTTGAGCCCATTAATGGCCAGCCACAAGAGGTAGGTGGGATGGCATTCTTGTAAATAGATGGTTGGTGGTAGGTAGGGATTGTGCACTATATATAGAGATGTATAGATACAAAATTGAGGCTTCTCTCTACCCTAACCCTAGCCGCCACCCTTCCCCTCCCTCTTTGACCGCCGGCCTCACCTCTCTCTCTCTCTCCATTTGCTCATGGGTTGAGCATATTCTCTCCACCTATTAAATAGTTAATTAAGGAAGAAGAGAGAATACCTTAGGATTAGCTTCGTTCTAATCGAATCGCTAGCACGAATCGATTTAGATATTGGTTAATCTCTAGGTGGACTCGAGGCGGCCGTCAACCATGGTGGAGGCGCAAGGAGAGCACTCCACCGACTCCTACGCCATTGGATCGAGCCCCGCGGATGCGATTTCGCGGGAGGTACAAATCCAAACCCTTTCTCTTGTGTTGATTGACTTTTGCACTAGATCCTCGCACTTGTTTGTGGTTAATTAAGTGTAATTAGCTTCAAAATTAAAATTTGTGCACTTCCTAACAGTGGTATCAGAGCCAGGTTGTGCTTAAGTTATTTTGACACTTAATTAAGAGAAATTGGTTAATTAATGGATTAGTAGAGTTGATGCTATTGCTTGCTGTCTGGAAATAGCAATTTCTGTGTTGTTTTGCGTTTTTCGCTATGAAATGTTCTCTGAAAATTTTTTATGTCAACTAGAAAGTTGTAGATCTGTGGATTGTGATTCTTTTGGCGTTGGATTCACATTTTTCTGAAATTGTATGAATTTACTGTGAATAAAATGGCAACGGTGCGCAGAACCAGTTTCTGCTTGCACTGTTCTGTTTGAATGGCTTAAAAGATTTATATTTTGAATATAAGTACCAGTGTTCTTTGGCTAGATTTAAAGAGGACTTGAAACTCTTTCTGGACATGTATAGAATGTTGCATGGTTCAGATTAATTCGTGGGTTTTCAAGTATGAAAAGAAAGATCTCGTCAGATCTGGTTTATTGAACAAACTGATTGTTCTAATAAACTGTACCAACTGAGAACTCTTTCTGGAAAATTGTTTGAATAGAGTTGTTTACTTTTAAGTTAGGATTCCAGGAAAATTAATTTCATAATTTTTCATGGAAGTTTGGTACCTTAACCAGGTCAAACCTTTTCGGTCGACAGTCTGTTCCAGTACAGGTCTAGTCGATTGTTAAGCTTGTAACTTGAATTTCTTAAACTGAACTTAGTGGTTTTCTTTTCATGAATAGTTAGCCAATAGATTAAACAAGTTTTTCTATGTATATTGTATATATAAAAACTGGATGGAAGGTGATCTTTCAGACCGGATGGTTGAGAAGAAAAACAGAATATCTCAAAACGGTGTTTTCGCGCACTTGTTTCAGATTTGTCTTTTTTTATTCTCTCAGATGGTTTATGATCTCTTCCTGAATTTTTGACTGGTAATTACAATCTAGACAAGGAGCTTATATAAATTATTTCATATTTTTTGGAGACCGAAAACTGTGAATTTTGTCGTGTCCCATTAGATACTTTTTTTATCAAAGTATTATTTACTAATTATTCAAACTAGTTGAAAAAGTAATTAGGATACTCCTTGTGTGATCTCCTTTCAGTTTTTTGATGATTGAAAAGTTTTCAAAAGAAATTTAAACAAGTTTGGTTGTTTGAAATTTGAGCATTTACACACGGAAATTGCGAATGGCAAATAATACGCAAAGACACTTGAAAGTCATTAATTATAAACAAATTACACTAGTGGATAGACTTGTGCTAACTTTGTTTTGTAGGAGGATGTGGGTTTAGTATGGCTCATGATTCAATGCCTTGTGGTTTGTAAATTGAATGCATGTGTGATTGCGTGTAATAAGGCCTTTGGTGCCATTAATTAATTTTGATTAATTTTTGTGTAACTTGTGTGGCTTGCATGCCCCTAAGGTTAGGATGGGAATAGAAATTTACACATGTAATTTTGTTCCTTTATTTTATATAGGATTTCGATCCATATATAATTTAGTGGGAGGGACAAAGATTAGATTAGTTTTGCTACATGGAGATGCGGCGAAAACTAATGCAAGCGGGAGCCATACAAACCCACAACAATGCTTGAGATGCTTTATTATGTGAAAGTTTGTGGATGCTATGAATGTCATAGGATAGGTATGGGTGTATGTTTACACGACCACCAAACAAGAGTCACATAATTGTTTGTCCCATTAATTTGATTAAGTCAACCGCCCTCCTTCTCTCTATCCCCTTCACGTCGTTCGGTGCCAAATGACGTTTTCTCGCCGACGCGGGACGTCTTTTGGTTAACCCTCGAAGTCGGGGTGTAAATCGGATTTACTAGGAGCAAATAGAGAGAGGTTACTTATCGATGGACCCTAATCGGATTGGACATCGGGGCGAAGTTTGTGGATGTACATGAGACATTTCACAAACCAAGAGTCATATGGTTAATATGATTGGTTGGAGAACCTACCTTATCTAGTTGTTTTGGTGTTATGCCGACGCTGGCCCCATCTCAACGAAAATAGAGATCTTGGATAACCAACTACATTTGGGACATTAAATAAATGAAGTGGAAGTTTTATTTGTTATAAATAAAACATTTGCATAAACTAAATGACCTTAAATTGATTTAGTTATAGATGTTAAAATTGTTAATTTTGTTGCGATCAATCTTTGAAAAGAAACTTAAATATATCAATTCCCAAAACTTTACTCAAACTACCCGAACGTAGTATCGCGATGATTGATTGACTTTTGACGAAAAGTTATTCAATAAAGCGTATGACTAATATCCTCATTTGAAATTTCTAGACCTTTGAATTAACGAATTCATATGGACTAGAATTTAACTCCTACGCTCTTATCCACTTACTCAAGAAGGCGTTCTTGGAGAAAGTAGATATTGACTCCATCATTTACGATCGAGTGTGAAGGGCATGAGTTGACCAAGAGATTCTTCTATAAGAAGATATATGAATGTTTCGTTAGCTTACAAATCGAAAGATTTAAGTAGCTAATTGACAACTAGAGATATTACGATCTCCAATGTCAAGGATTGTTGATATTGTCATACGATCTCTTTGGAATTATAAAGGATATAATGTTACCTTTTTCACACTTGTTGATGCAAATAGGTAATTGGTTAAGTATTCAAGAAATACTTCACCAAGGTATGGGTTGACATTTCGAGACCCTCAATTGTGACTATGTGTCACATGAGTTGTTTCATTTACTGTTTATGGAAGGTATTTGAAAGGTTGTTCGAAATACCATGATTGTAATGTTCTAATCCTAAAAGTGTATTTGTCGTTCAAATTATCTCATTATCTCTAATTCACACTAGTAACTTGATACTAGTTCATATGCTCGCATTTAACGAAATGTGTTGGCAATGAAGAATAAGAGACACTTCGAGAGACGTAAAGCAAACTCCGTATAGGAAATGACTTGTTCGTCTAAGTCATTACCATTGGATACGTAGAGTTATCTTTATTAAGAGTTTGTTTAAGAATTGAAGGTTACATACCTTAATCCTAACCTCTCAAAATATTATCTCCATTTCATATTCGATGATGGACGATTATGTTATTATGGATATGTTTATATGATTTCATGCATCTTGATCGAATTTGCTTGAAATAGATAAACATGTTTTTGAATGACAAACAGGATGCGTAAGACTTGACTTAAAGTGTTTGACTTTTATGTGTAATAGCCGCTTAGTCATAAATAAACGAGAATCGCATTATGAGAGTCTACGTAACGTAGAGCTCGTAGTTCAATTCGATTTCTCATCAATTGTTATATGCGAATCATGTTTGTTAATTGACAAAAGCGCCTTTGACCTACAAAGGTTTAAGGACAAGTGACTTGATTAGGACTTATACATATCGATGTATATAGATCTATAAGTACTTGTGAAATAAAAGGTTGTTTATACTTTATTACTTGACCAACGATCATTGTAGATATTAACATATCTATTTGATAAGGTATAAGTATGAATCTTTTGATTAGTTCAAAGGAGTTCAAGAGTGAAGTTAAAAGACCGTTCAAGGAAAAGAAAAAGTCTTACAATTAATCATGGTAAATAGTTAAGTCGTATGATTTGAAATATTATCTAAAGAGTATGAAAGTAGTTTCACAACTCGCTCCATGAGGAATAATATGTCCAAGAATGGAGGTATCGAACAATATTTAGTATAGTTCGATCGGTAATAAATCAAATTGACTTATTCGACTCATATTAGGAAGTTATGTTTGAGGACAATATTGTTTACACTGAATAATGTTCCATCGAAGTCTATTGAGAAAGATATTTTACGAGATTTTGATCTCTAACTATATTGGTTCTCAAGATTTGGTGTTAAGAAGCTTATTTCAAGGTTTGTTGACTTATAAGCTTGAACCAAATAAGACACTCTATATTTTGTAGGATACCTTAAATCGAAAAGACACTACTTCCACGAACATGATAAGAACAAAATAGTTGTTGCTAATCATAACGTAGTCTTAGAGAATAAAATTCTCAAGAAGAAGTAGTGGGAGTAAAGTGAGCATTAAAATAGTTTGTGCGTCACTACAAGAAGTATTCTTATAGAAAACTTGTTACTCTATGCATGGTGCTTAGTGGGAGTTGATCGGAACTTCAATCACAAGCCGTAGTGAAAGGAAGAAGTTTAATAGTACGCTCCTTCCAATAAGGACTCAACCATCTCACGAGTTGATGATGTTCGAGACACTCATGGAATGTAAGGAGTCAAGAATTTATTCTACAAATCGTTGTAGAAATAGTTCATGAACCTTAAGTACCGATCTTACAAAAGTCAACGCGAGTTGATTTCCTGAGCCGTTTGATGCATAGGCTTCACGACATTCTCGTACTTGTCATATGAGAATCCGTTGAGAAATAAGGAAATGATGGAAAGATATGATTCCACATGTATGGTTTAAATCCATACGGTCTTTAAATGCAATCCATGTATAACAACAAGGTATAGACCTTGGTTGATGTTCAAGAATGACCAATCCATCAAGAACGTTTAGATCTTTAATGGAAAGATTGACATGGACGGCAAGTTGACTAAGTACAAAGTACAGCTTCGCGCTTGTAGCTATGTCTAAGTCGATGACGAGTTGACTATATACTAAGCACGGCTTATTGCTTATAGCTATGTATAAGTCAATAAAGATCGTTCTAGCAACAGTTATATTTCGTATATATTGATATATGGAAAGGAACATCAAAACCGCCTTATTCGAATGAATGAAAGAAGATGTTATGTATATGATGCAAACCAAGGTTTTGTTTTTGTGCTAGAAATATATACACACTTCAAGTATCCATTAATGGATTAAAGTAAGTATTGTGAAAAATGGAATAAACATTTTGACAAGGAAGTCAAGGAGTTGAACTTCGTCAAAAGCGTCTTGTATAGACAAGATATTCAGTGGGAGCATGATTGTGTTACTTGTATTGTACAAGGTAATAAGATATTAATTGGGAATAACATTAAGAAAATGAATGTTGTCAAGATCTCATTGGAGAATGTTTTCTCAATAGAGAACTAGGGAGAAATCGCCTAAATCCAAGGAAACAAAATCTATGGTGATAGATTATGATGGATGTTAGGTTTGAGCTAATGTGCATATAACGACGAAGTGTTCGAGAAACACGAAAGTTACACTCCAAGATAGGATGTCTAACTACGTCACAAGGCATGACTTGAGTATTTAACTCGGTTTATTGTAACTCAATTCGAGAAAGTGCATGAAACAGTTCAAGCATTCTTTCGTTATGAGTTTCATTTTGTACGCCATATTTATGCATATGCCTCGATGTGTAGTATCCAAAGGATATGACAAACAGTTGTCAAATGGATACAAGAGAGACACATTTGGACAATAGTCAAGGATATCCTCGAGTACCCTATGAGAAAGAGTGATATAATGTTCCATCTCTTAAGATGAAAGATAGTTCGTGTAAATTGATTACATTGATACTAGTTTTTCAAAAGATTGATATAATCACAAGTGAGCTACATATTTAGCTCAAAGGTGGTGTTGTAAGTTTAGAAGGTGTTCTAAATGGAATATTACAACCGTTTCCGTCACCAAAGCAAAATTCATAGCAACTTGTGAAGCAATAAAAGAAGTTTATTTGAATCAAGTTCTTAGTCAAGCTAATATGGTTCTATTGCATCTCGAACCGTAGCTTAATACTAAAGAACCCTTTGTTGGAGATTCAAGTATGATCTATAACGATATCACTTGATATCATATGATGATGATCAAGAATATATATAGGAGTATACATATATAGGGTCAAACAAAAGTGGATAGGTTCGCGAACACAGCGAACACTCTAACATGACCTCTGCCTTAAGCGATATACGGGATGCAAAATGTGCATCCATACGTGGTGGACGTATGAGTAACTTGCTTTAAGTGTATTATTTCTTTTGAGGTCCGAGACAAGTATATATGCAGATATATAACATCGTTCTCAATTCTTCGTTGGCTAGAAGTCACTATTGATTGACTCTAGGCCAAGTGGGAGATTGTTGGAGTTATGTCCTAGAAGTCAATGATTTAATGACTTAAATATTAGTTTATGTTATGGATGATATTTTATCATCTGTTCCTAGGTTTATTATTGACAGATCATTCAGGTTGAGGATCTGAATTGTGGATCTCTGTGGATCATTCTTTAGAATGACAATAATAAATCTAAATGGTCCATAATCTTGATAATTAACAAGGAACATTAATTATCTTATAAGATTAGTATGCAAGTTAAGTGATGATTAAGTTCTACAAATCATAGGTAAAGAGTTGCCAACTTAATTGCATATGTGTATGTTATGGAACATAGCACAGGACTTGACCCAACGAAATAAATGTATGGATTGTGTTATGTGTCATTATTTATTTCGTTATGATTTTGGTTCTAAGTTTGAGATGTTTATCTTTTCCACATGAGGATAGGTTCAATAAATATCGTCTACCGTTGATTCCTGATAAGGGCTGCTATACGGACTTTATTTATGTTCTCTTGAATTGTGCGGGGAAAAGCTAATCATCAAGAAAACCGTATGTCCCTCATTAATTCGCTTAGTGAGTGACGATATCTGTTTGGGCCCCTTGATGGAGATAGATTGTTTGCATGCAACTTTATACAATTATCTCTAGATCAAGAAACGTATAATCTGCAAGAATGACACGTTCCGATCTTGGATTATACGATGATATCGTGAGACATAAGAATCAAAATAGGGAAATACTTTTATTCTCTTATGCAGGATTTAAATACTGTAGCAGTACACTATTTATGCGAATTGGGAATCATAACGTGTTGCTAGATACCGCTTATGATTATTGGAATTAAATAGCGATTTAATCCCATGTCCAACTTAGCATAAATCCTCAAAGGGTCACACAAAATAGAGTTTTGACCAAGACAGTGCATTATTTATTTATTTATTCGCAACAGTGCGTATTGCGGAAATATGATAAGTTGATTGATTAATTATATACCGTTATAATTAATTAAGTCAAATGGATCATATGGAAATAAATTAATGCATTAGCTAATCCTAGAATAATTATTAATTAGTTAATAATTAGTTTAGCTCAACACAATTTAATATAAATAGTTATATTAATTTATTGGGCCAATATGTATGTATTAAATATATAGCCCAATTGAAGAGCATTTGGAGTAGCATCTAATTATGTGAATTAGAGGCTTAATTAATAGAGTTGAGAGGCCCATTTGAGCCCATTAATGGCCAGCCACAAGAGGTAGGTGGGATGGCATTCTTGTAAATAGATGGTTGGTGGTAGGTAGGGATTGTGCACTATATATAGAGATGTATAGATACAAAATTGAGGCTTCTCTCTACCCTAACCCTAGCCGCCACCCTTCCCCTCCCTCTTTGACCGCCGGCCTCACCTCTCTCTCTCTCTCCATTTGCTCATGGGTTGAGCATATTCTCTCCACCTATTAAATAGTTAATTAAGGAAGAAGAGAGAATACCTTAGGATTAGCTTCGTTCTAATCGAATCGCTAGCACGAATCGATTTAGATATTGGTTAATCTCTAGGTGGACTCGAGGCGGCCGTCAACCATGGTGGAGGCGCAAGGAGAGCACTCCACCGACTCCTACGCCATTGGATCGAGCCCCGCGGATGTGATTTCGCGGGAGGTACAAATCCAAACCCTTTCTCTTGTGTTGATTGACTTTTGCACTAGATCCTCGCACTTGTTTGTGGTTAATTAAGTGTAATTAGCTTCAAAATTAAAATTTGTGCACTTCCTAACAATTTATGCATGTATTTTCGTCCAGAAAGGGGTTACACATTATTTTACCTTTGCTCACCATATTTCTCCATTGTTTTGGCTTCGTTTTTGACTCTTTCCACGGTTTTCTTTGAGGAGTAACAGCGTTTGTGTGCGACGACAGCAACCTTGACTCTCTACATCGAATCCTTGGCCTTAGAACAGCGAGTATTAGCATAAGGATCCTTCAGTTTACTCTTTTATGCTTATATTTCATTATTTTATGACTTGTATCTTTATTATTTGCATGAAACTCGTTGTTACTTGTTGTTTGAACATGTTAGGCTAGATTTTATGATGTCTTAGGGTAGTTAGTAGATTAGTTTAGTATTTTGTGATGACTTGATACATTATATTGTGCTATATTATATGTTTTGTTGAGAATTATATCTTCCTTGGTTATTTTAATTGTTTGTTTGATTGTTTACCTATTGATGAAATGCAGCACCATTAGGACATTAAACTAGAACAAATAGTTAGGTAATTAAGTATTTGAGGTAAGCCAATCACTCGAAAGAGGAGGTTAGTTTACAACCGAAAAGTGTAGCTTTTATTGATCCGACAGGACCTTAAATACCTCTAGAAATCCTACCAAACATACTTAAAAAACTAAAATTTGACACGAAAGTTTAGGCTTAGTTGTTTACGTGGTGAAAACCAAGTTTCAAACCAAGTTTCAAACCAAGTTAGAACCAAAATCGCGAAAGCTGAGGTTAAGACTTAGGTCTGGTTGTTCAGTAACCTTCATATAGTACTGTGTAAAAATATTCAGTCAGAACAAGAGGTCTAAAGTGAGTTTAGGAACGATCAGTATGGATTTCGGTCCGAAATCCATATATTTCAGTCCGAAATATGCCTCTGTCTCGATGAAAATTGTAGACAGAGGTGCTTTAGAGCTAAACTAATTGAACACGTAACCCTAGGACATTACCTGCATCTGTTTGATCCCAGAAAAACATAAAAACCAACCCAAAAATATTTTATTATTAATTTCTTCTATTTAATTATTTTTTAGATTTATCTTTTAATTCAAAACCCACAAAAACCTTTCTGTCTAGCTTTTAAGAAAAACTAAGTCCGGTATTCATTTGTACTGTCCCTGTGGATCGACCCTTAGCTTAATTTGCCTAACGACTAGTAGGGTAGAGCAAAGGAAATAAATTTATTTGACTTAGGTTTTGAAACCTCTATCATGAGCAAAGGGGGAGAGAAAGAGAGGAGGTGGCGCCGGCCTATAGAAGGAGAGAGAGGGGTAAGGTGGCGGCTAGGAGAGAAGAGGCTAGGGTTTGTCACAAGGGACCCCTTTATATAGAGCATCAAATCCCTACCTACAACCACTTGGCTATTTACAAGAATGCCATCCCTACCTACCTCCTAGGCCGGCCCTAGCATGGGCTTTATGGGCCACTCAACTCTTTCAATTGGGTCCTTAATTACATTAATTAAGGCCTCTCTTATTTGCTCTTTAATTGGGCTATACATTTGCTATTTAAATAACGGTCCAATTAATTAATATAACCATTTATATTAAATTGTGTTGAAACAAATTAATTATTAACTAATTAATAATTATATTGGGATTAGTTAGTGCACTAATTTATTTCTATATGATCCATTTGACTTAATTAATTATAACGGTTTGTAACGGTATATAATTAATTAATCAACTTATCATATTTTCACAATACTCACTATTGCGAATAAATAAATAATGCACTGTGTGGTTATAACTCTATTTGTGTGACCCTTTGAGGATTTATGCTATGTTGGCCATAGAATTAAATCGCTATTTAATTCCAATAATCATAAGCGGTATCTAACAACACGTTATGATTTTCAATTCGTATAAATAATGTACTGCTACAAAATCTCAATCCTGCATAAGAAATAATAGTATTTCCTTGTCTGATTCTTATGTTACATGATATCACTGTATAATCCAAGATATGAATGTGTCATTCTTGCAGATTGGAGCTCCGAGAAAGCATGGCTTCTCATCAGTTTATTGGTTGCCTTTTGCATGGTGGCTCTCACCTGGAAATAGGATCAAAGGGGCTGTGTTGGTTATTAATTAGTTGAGATGTGATTAGTATTATTCTTGCTCCAGTGAAGGATTTTCTTTGACTTAATTTCCTCTCTTTCTTTATTTGTTTTTAGGACGAGACATTTTATTTTCTTTGACATTCTTTTCTAGACATTACATTAGATTGTTCTTTATCACTTGCAAGAAATTGTATGCATGACATATTTTGGGCAGGGTTCGTATGCTTTGGATGTTAATTAAAATGTAGGAACTGTACAGTCATCCAATATATATATAAGCTTATTTTAGCATTCTGTTTCTAAATTTTTCTTGGGTCTTTCTAATTATTTCTCGTTCTAATTGTGGCTGGATATTTCCGTTATTAAGGATCGATCTTCTCCTTATTATAAATAATCCTCTTTCTGTTTGGATACCAGCCTAGTGTTTAATATGTGCTTTTCATTTTATGTTTGTTCTTTACTCTACCTGTTAGTAGATCTTCATAAGTTAACTTTGAAAGCTTTAGTAAAAATTCTAACTGCTAGGATATCAAACATTATTCTTAAAAGAAACACAGTGATGCCGACATATTGATTTAGAGGACTTCTAGTATAATTATGACAGCGTAAGATTTACAGTAACTCTCTAATTCTATAACCAAATATGTAAGCATGCTTTTAGTTCCGTGATTATATCGTCCTGGGAAATTGTTTCAATTTATTGGGAAACATAAAAGGGCTTGTTCTTCTTAGTGAACTGGGACAAAATTATAACCCAAGCTAGAAATTTCATGTTCAGTTAAGTAAACAATATTTTAAAATGGAAACAAAAAAAGACTAAATAAATAGGCACAATATAAGTGTATTTCTGCGGTGAGGTTCATATCAGGTGCACTTTTGCAAAAATCATCCATCCCTTATAATAGCTATACTAAAAACTGAGAGAGTGAGTGAGAGAGAGTGATTCATACCTGAAAGATGAGAAATCTAATACATGAGCTTGCTTATAATCAGGGTCAGTAGATGACCTATTTGGCTATTTGCATCAAGTTAATATCGAAACCTACAAAGTTATAGAAGTCTCTCATAAGTTCGCAATTGAGAATTCAATGTCTAATGTATAATAATTACACATGGGTTTGAATGTCCCCACTCAAGCACGTCCAAAAGGGTGCATTTGGGCCTCAATATATCCATCTTTCCACAATTGTATTCCGCTGTGTAGTTAAAGCTTCATTTTTCTTGGACTCATAGCTTATTTGCTATTGCAATTTCAGCACAAAATGCTTAATGGTACAAAAAGTATTAAAAATGCTTCACTTATCCCTTAATATTTGTTCAATATCGATCCCTATGTAATCTTTTGCAAGATTCTGCAGTTGCAGTTGCCAGTTAGCTTTGACATTCCTCAACTATGCAACTGAGCCTCTAGGACTCATATCCTTATTTTACCTCTTTTAAACCAAATTGTTGAGCTAAACCTATATTTAGACTCATAAGCATCCGTTTTACCAAATTAATCAGCAATTATGTTACAAGGGACTAAAGTGAGAAATGAGTGATACCTCAGAGACCATTAATTTGTGCAGTTTATTCAAGAGTTACCTAGCTGAAAGCACAAGAGCTAGCTTCAGTGGATCCTGCTAGCACATTCACTTCTACAACAACACTAGCATCAATGTACAATGTTTCTTAGCAATTGTAAGCAAGCAAACCCATGGAAGAGGTCAAAACAGGCAACATAAAATACATTGAAAACGCATGAGCTTGCTTATAATCAGGTCAGTAGATGAACCTAATTGCACCATGATGAAGAGCTTTAAACCCGGTATCAAATAAATTTATATACCTTATTTTACCTCACTAGTCGTTCTGGTAAAGCTAAGGGTCGAACCCAATGGATGGTACAGTTGATTACTAGACTTTACTTTCTTACGAAAGCTAGACAAGACAATTTTTGAGATTTTATGATTTAAAAAGACAATTATCTAAAGTGCAAGTAATTAAATTATTTTTTGTTGATTTTTGGTGTTTTCTGAACTCTAAGTAAATGCAAGAGATATCCTAGGATTTGGGGTTCATTTAGTTTAGCTTTGAAGCTCTTAGTACACGTGTTTTCACACAGACAGCAAGGATTTCGGACCGAAATCTATACAAGTCGCTCCGAAATATGCTCCAAACTCTCTGTTCTAACTTGATAATTTAATGTTATGTTTTGTGAAGGTTACTTGTCGACCAAACCTAAATCCTAGCCTCAGCCGTCGTAATTTTAGTTTTGGAATTGGTTTGGAACTCGATTTTCTCCATGTAAATGACTAAGCCTAAACTTTCGTGTCGGATTTTAGTCACTTAAGATTATCATGTTAGATTTCGAGAGGTATCTAAGTCCTTTCGGATCATTTAGAAACTACACCTTTCGGTCGTTAAGTTAACCTCCTCTTTCGAGCGTTTGGCTTACCTCAATTACTTAATCAATCATGTGTTTAGTCTAGTTTAATGTCCTAAAGACGTCGCGATTCATCCATAGGTAAACATCAAGCAAACAAATAATATAACTAAGCATATCAATAATTCTCAACACGATAAATCACATAACATAGCAATCAATCCATCAAGTCATCACAAATACTAAACTAAACTATCACTTAACCCTAAGACATAATTAATCTAGCCTAACATGCAAGTAAAATAAGATACAAACTCCATTTGATCAAAATATCAAGAGAAAAGGAAGAAATAAACCAAATATCACTTCTAACTTGAAATATCGATCGCCTAGAGCCGTGGTTGGATCGGTTCTACCGTTGTCGTGTCCAGAATCGCTCCAAAGTTGCTACCGTGGTTGTGCTCCGCTGCGAGAGATGGAATCCCACGCCTTTCGGCGTGAGAACGGTGGTGAAAAAGGTGGAAAATATGTTATGAAAGGTGAGATACTTTCCTCTCTGTATTTTCGTACATATATGGCCAGGGAGGAGGCTTGGAAGGCAGGTTAGGACAAAGGTTCACGAGATCATACCATAAAATAAAGTTTCCATCTTCAAAACTTGCCAAAACCGACTTTTTCACGCGATTTCGGACCGAAATTATTTTCCAGCATTGCGCACCGATGGTATTTTGACCATAATTTCTTCATCCGAACTCCGATTAAGGTGATTCAAAGATCGTTGGAAAGGTTAGAATGAGATCTACAGTATTATGGATTCCATTTAGTTATTTTTTTCTCAAAAATTCTCATTTTTATATAATTATTGTGTCCAATCGACCAAGTTCCTACAAAACAAGTCAAATTCCACGACAGTACCCAATCTTGCAAAATAAAACATAAAAGCACATTGAGTATCATTGGTTTGGATAGTATTTGGATGCTAAGTACGATCAAAATACATATATAAATAAGATATTGTTTGACCCTAAAAATTAACCCTGAAAACCAAATCCAAATTGCGAACAACCAAAACTCGAATTGCGAAAAATTAAATTCAAATTGCGAAAAATACCAAACAAGCTCCAAAAATTCCCAAAAACTATCCAAAAATTTTCTAAGAATTATGATGAATTATCATGATTTTAAAATCCCAAAAATATCAACAGAAACTTCAAAATTTACAAAGAAACCCTAAAAATCCACAAAATTACCAAAATAAATATGTGAGGAATTTTAAGAAACCCTTTGAACAATTAAATTCCTCATATTTTTCTGAGTTTACTCATAAAATTTCATCAAAAAATACCCAAGGGAAGGCCTTCAAATAATTTATTTTGGATAGACATTAAAGAATATATGAGAATTAGTGGAAATCGGCTGAAAATCCCAGAAAAATGGAAAATGGGTGGCGCGTACAACCATTGCAGCAGATCCAAAAGAGGGGGAGAGAGGCGCTGCCATTCAAAAATTACCATCCCCCATTAAACCGTCGCATGCGCTTGGTTCATGCACCAGAGTCTTTTGATTTGCTGAATTTTCGTTGGCTCATGGTGAAACAAATGTTCCCATCTCCCGCTCTCTCATTAAACCCGACGGGTGGGGCCCAGGCGAAGAGCCTTCTTCTACCTTGGTAAAAAGAAGAATAGAAGAGGCAGCCCCATTTTTTACTGTAGATACCGGGTGAAATCGGAAAAAAGCAGCGACGTGGCCTCTTGTGCGCCAGAAAATGAAGACCATAGTAGAGGAGGGTAATTAGCACACGGTTTTACTGAGACTTAAACCCTAGCGCAGCCGATTGATGGCCATTGGATCAAGATCGGAAGAGGGAAATCAAGGCACGGCTCAAGAAGTGTAACCCTAGCAATTGCCTATATAAACCCCAATTGAAGGCACAGAAAGGAGAAAGAGAGCAGCCAGAGGCTGGGGCTAGGATTAGACTATTGTAATTCTTCTCGATTAGCATTAAGTGGCACATAGTTGTCTTAGGCATTTCATCAAACATTTGCGAAAGAAAGAAAAGAAGGTGAATTTGAGTGAATTAATCTTGTAATCTTCTGTGTGTGAATCAAAGGAAGTAATTCGAGTTGTTAGTTTGCTGTTTTGCTTTCTCTTCTTCTTCAACTCAGCCACCAAATAATGGTGTGCTTGAGTATATGTAATATAGCTCCTTTGAGCCACGGTCTGAAGCGTAGCATCAGTCATGGCCATAGGATGGTGCTAGAAAAGGTGTCCCATGGAGGTTTGGAGCCTAGCTCCTCGCTTCATGTGGCATGCTTATGTTACAAATTAGATCTGCCATGGCCATCACTTGAGGGTTTGTAGCCTAGCTCAACTCTCTTGTGAAGGTCTTAACTTGACATGGTGTTGTGTCAGAGCACTGGCTCTGGCCTGGCCATGCTCAAGATGTTAACAATCCAAAATGGTATAAATAAAATTAAAAAAAATGATGATGAAAGTTATGTTAAACCCCAACCAGTCCTTTAATCTGTGAATTCACTTAAAATTTGGGGTCTAAATGCATAATATAATGTAGGTTCTGTCTTCTTTAGGTTAGATTCATACTGCTATAACAAAAAATACATATATGCATGAAAATACAAATCTGGACAGAATTAAAAATAAATAAAAATTGGAGTTTTCTTTGCATAAAAGCATAAAAATACACTTGGACAGCAGGTACAAGACTCATTAGACAACAGGGATTAATTGTTCCTATTTTTGGAAATTTATGGGATTTTATACACCTTAAAGCAAGGCAGCAGGGGTATTTTTCAAATAAAAATGTTATTTTCCAAAACTTTGGGCTTTTCTGCACAAATATCAAAAGACTTTGAATTGTTAAAATGTACTTACAGTGTCTTGTGGACTCTGCAACTCATTTCCCAGCACTTGAGCGAATTAAAACAAAGATCATTAAAACAGTGATAAAAGTGCCTAATTAATCTGAATTAGAACTGCAAAAGTATGCACAGATATCTCTTACATAATCTGTGATGCTTTCAATATCAAAAGCAAGTGTGAATTGAACTAAATAAGTCATAAGGTCAAGCCTTTTTGCTGTAAGTCAACTTGCAATCAGCTAGAACAATAAACAAACTTTAAAAAGCTTCACTTCTGCCCATGAAGGCAGATTGAATAAGGGCCTAATTATGGTAGTATAAGCATTGTGTTTGATCATATACAAGTACACTTGAGTATGTGAGATCTCATTGAGTTGCAGCACCAATTCGTTTACTAATACAATCAAATTGTAATCATCCTAAACACTAGTTCAAGTGGCCAAAATAAACAAATGCAAGTAAAAATGTGCTTGGTCATCATAAGGGATACAGTCACGAAAAGTCACTCTTGAACATAAATTGAGTCAACCGAACTTCATTATACCAATCTTTGTACCTCCCTTGCACAAGTTGGTATCAAATTCAACACCACAAGAAGCTCAGATTGCCTCACTGTACCGTTGGTACAAACTTCATCTCACTGCCGTACCAAGTCAGTAGTTCACTCGCCCAAGCAATGCAACGCAAGGCTAATGAAGACCATCTATGTGTTCCCTGACTCTCCACGATGCCATAGAACCCAAGCTCATGGGTTGTGATGCTTCTAACCGCCGGAATTTCACCGGAGAAGCTTGACAAGAGGCTGCGAAAGGGATGAGGCCAACTCGTCAAATTGAGCAGATTCAACTCAAATTAAACATAAATTCTCACTCTATTCTTTTACACGATCCTAACGAGCTCAAGAGAGACGACTGAGACGGCGGCAATCGCCGGAAAACGAGGTTTCAGAAGAAACAGGGATTAAATCAAAAAAACCTTATGCACAGCCAAAACAAGCTTGCGATTTTCTGGCTAAATGGATGCGACGCAACTCAGATGGAGGCAACCGCTGTGATCTCCTCAGTCTCACGAGCACGACGAACCTAACCTTATCGTCATTGGTAGCCTAGATCGCCGGAATCCCGTCGGCAGAGGACCATATCCATAATAAAATAAATACAGGGGCCCTGATGCAAAATTACCCTCCTTCAACGGGTACTTCAGTGCCGAAATGTTTTCGATCTTCTGTGGCTAAATCGTTTGAGGCGGGTCATCGACAAGGCTACGACTCGTTACACCAAGAACCCAGCGTCTGATTTTCTCTGCCACATCAGCAGGCCACGTCGGCGCCAGATCAGGCCCAATCAGCAGCCACGTCAAGCCTGTGTGCCTAATTGGACCAATCAGAAATTTTCAAATCAGCAAGAACTTTAAAAATTCATTAAAAATAGAAGGAAACTCAGAAAAATTCAAATAAAATATCCAAAAATTTATAAAAATCTAAATGAACTAAATTCACTGATACTTTGATATGAAGATCTATCAAATTACTGATCTTTTGTATTTTCAATATTAAATGAATTTTAGAAAATTATAAAATGATATTAAATAAATTTTGTAAAATCCTAAAATTATTTCAAAACCAAAAAAAACTTTTCCAATAAATTTCTAAAAATAAAAATTTAAATAATTTCAAAACAGAAATAATTTCAAAAAGGAGTATTTTAAATGTCAAGTAATTTCAAGAATAAGTATAATTAAAAATATAGAAAGAAATTCTAAAAGTCTAAAATTAAAAATAAAAATAAAAGCAAATTGTTAAATTGTAAAACCCAAAGATAAATTTTGGAAAATTTAAAAGTCAAAACACGAATCTCGAAGCCAAAGACGAAACCTCTTCGCTAGGGAAAAGAAAGCTCTTCAGCAAATCAAAATCAACTTCAAGCAAGTTCAAAAGCTGAAAACCCTGAAACTCAAACTCAAAATTCAGAAACCATGAAACTCAAACCCAAAAGACATAAACTTTGAAATTCAAATTCAAAAGTCGAAAACCCTTAAACTCAAATCCTTATTCTCACAAGTGGCCCAAAATATCCCCAAGAACTCCCAAATTTTGTTTCCACAAGTGACCCAAAATAGTCCCGGAAACCAATCCTTACAAGCGACCCAAAATAGTTCCAAGGATTGCCAAAACTCAAATTTTCACAAGTGGCCCAAAATAGCCCCGAGAAATCAAAATTCCGTTTCCACAAGTGACCCAAAATAGTCCCGAAAACCCTTTCTCACAAGTGACCCAAAATAGTCCCGAGAAATTCAAATCAAATCCAAAAAGGCCCAAAATAGCCTTATGAAACCTAAATCAAATCCAAATTCCACAAAGGCCCAAAACAGCCTTAAACAACCCAAACCGAGTCCAAATCCAAATGGCCCAAAATAGCCTTGATACACTCAAAATCCAAATCCAAATTCTACAAAGGCCCAAAATAACCTCAGGATCGAAAACCCCGCCCGACATCAAAACTAAAACCAAGTCTATTAAAATCTAAATTCAAAATTATTTAAGCGTCCTCAATTAGGTCCCGTCAATTAGATTTGGTACCATCAATTGAGTCCGGTCTAAGCCAAAAGAAATAAAGTCCCGCATAAATGCAAAAAATCAAATCATTTTAGAGACGATTTTCCTAGCCTATTACATATAATTCTTTAGATCCCTTAATCAGAGATTCCCGTAGACAACTACGGGATAATTAACAATAGGGGCTTGCGCCTATTGGAAAGAAAGGACCCGCGAAATTAATAAACCCTCGTAAGAAGCGACTCTTGTTCTTGTTTTCTTGTCGTCAAGAGATACTCAGCGCAGAGATCGAACCTTAAGGGGGGTGAATTGATCGAGGCAAAAACCTAGGTCAAAATAAACCTCGAGTCTACCGATCTAATCGTTTGTGGTATAGCTTGAGGGTCGAATCCACAGGGACGGTACAATTGATTACCAAACTTTATTTCCTCACGAAAGCAAGACAAGACAATTTTGGTGTTTTTGGAATAAATGAAGACAACTAACTAAATGCAATAAAGTAACGTGTTTTTGGGTGTTTTGATGATAAAATATGAAAAGTAATGCCTTAGGAAATTAGTTTCATCTATAATTAGGTCATAGAGTGTCAACCCATTGATTTTCATCGCTGGAATCGACGTATGCGGGGTACAGAGCTACCATTCGGCCTACCATTCGGCCAGGACAGGCCGAACAGACAGCCGAATGGCTGCTCTGGATAGCGTATACTCCACATAAGTGTTGGTTTCCTGATCCATGCTTAATACCACGTGTTGTGAAGGGTTGGGTGACAGTAACTAACGCGCTGACCTATGATTTTCACCTTAGATTAGGGTTGATACCATACTAACCTAACGCCTCTTGAATTGCTAACCTAACTTTCGTTGGTCAATTATCCAAGTCCGTTTGTTGTGGTTCAATGAGACAACTAATTAATGGTTAGTTAATTAGAAACCGTGTCATACAACTCGATTGGCTATCTTTCGATTTTAACCTATCTCGTGATATTGCTATTGTTTAACTTATCGATTCAATATTTAATTACCCCAACTAGACGTGCACATTCATCAAGTCGTGTATAGTGATTAACAAGCAAACAACAACAAGTAATATGCCAACAAACAAATCACAATGATAGTAAGTGCAAATCAAGTCTACAACATCCCTAATCAATAGATTACTACTACATCCCTAAGACATAATGGAAACTAGCCTAACATGATTGCAAAATACATAACAAGTGCTATAATAAAAGATACAAATTCCATGAGTTTCGAATAGAACATAAAAAGGGAAGAATACACCAGATAAACCTCCGTTCCGACGGCTCGAACTCGCGGAATCGTGGGGAAGATCAACTACACTGCTCTCGCTGCCCAACTGATCCTCTAGGCGCTGCAACAAACCTTCGTTCGCTGTGTAAAGGTGGAAACTTGCAATCCCGCGCCTTTCGGCGCGAGAACGGCGGTGGAAAAGGCTCCAAGAGGTGGGTCTATGGTGGAAAAACGTGGGATCCCCCTTTTCTCTGGCAAGGGAGAAGGATATAAGCTATGTGGAGGCGTGCTAGGGCCAGGAGGTCAAGTTTTCATAGAAGAAACTTACCAAAAAGGTGTCGTTCTAGGTAGCATTCGGCTGGGGCGGGCCGAATGACAGGCCGAATGGCCCATAAACAGTGCGGTTTGAGAGTCGTACGGGCCAGGAATGAGTCATCTGGCTTGCAATAGGCTAGGGCACACCAATTGAGGTATTTCTCCTTGCATCCAAGTAATTTCTTCGCGTGGTTCGTTCAAAAACGTCTAATTGTTGCGCCGTTTTCACCAAGTACCTACAAAACAATTGAGAAGCGGTAGCAGTACCAAATCCTGGCGAATATGGCATAAAAGCATAGTGAATAATATGAGTTGAGTTATAATTTAGGTGTTTAGTCCGGCCAAAATGCATATATAAATCTAAAATATCAAATCCCCCCAAACTTAAATTTTGCTTGTCCTCAAGCAATACTCTAAACTTAGGAAGATGGACTATACCTAATCCTTAACTCAATCGTTATGCTTAATCAAGAAATTTAATCAATCATGCTTTCAAGTTTGTCACATATAGAAAAAGTAATGGTTATTCAAAAATAATTCACAACACAAAATTCAAAATTCAATCTCAATCAATATGTATAACTCAAGGTCTCAAGTGATGTAATTTTTAATTTCAAGGATCCTAGCTTTTCTTCATTAATCAACAAGCAATTTCAAGGTCTTTTGTCCGTTCTTTTCCACGTCTTGCAAAAATTTGTAAAGAAGTTTTATCAAAGTCAAAAATTTTCTAATGAACCCCTCAAAACCAATTTCATTTTCACCAGATTTTCTTTTTTTTTTTGTGCAAGTCGAGTCGTGGGGCTTTGCAACCTAGAGGATTTAATGCGAGTCATTGACCTTATAAAAATGCTACTGGCACATGACGCGCCAGGGAAGTCGGTCCGATTTTTACGCATTTTTCGCTACAGACCACTACGGACTTCAAGCACTTTTATGCCAAGTTCATTAAGCCTCCGGTATTTGTGGTTAAGTTGGTGGAAAAAGGTCTCGACGCGTCCTCGTTTTCACAACTATTTGGATTTTAGTCACTTTAGCTTTGCTCGTTGGTGATTCAAGCATTTAAAAACAATTTCAACCAGAGAAGATTCATCTTATAATTTTCAAAATTCATAAAACTTCTTTTTGAACAAAAGTTTGCAAGACACGAATCAGTTCACTCGACAAAAATTTGTGAAAGTTAACTAACAGTGTTTAATGATTTTAAGCAACCAAATTCGGATCCTTATCAACTTCAAAAATTTTCAATCAAGGCCTCAAGTTATAAAAATCGATTGAAATCAAATTTTAAACCTCGTGTTTACCAAAAATTTCCAAATAACCATCAAACATTTTTAAAACCATGTGACATTCGACCTAATTTGTCAGATAAGCGTTCATAATAGCAAGAAAGCACAACCAATTAAATTTCTCAAAAATTCACCATGAAACAGATTCAAAACAGTGTCATTCGACCAGGCATTCGGTCGAATGATAGGCCGAATGGACAGTAACATCAGCCAAAATTCAAGAAAAATTTGTCATTTTTGCGTAAAAATTCCCTAAATGCCCTCCCAAACTTAAAACATGTCATTGTCCTCAATACATCATCACATCACATTATTAAATAAATAAAAGTAAAAATGACAAAAGAGAACGGACCAATCAAAACAAAGTGAAGGGGTCGTAGGGCCCTCCATGCAGTGGCTGCTGCAGATTGTAGGAAGGCTCAGTTGATGGTGGTTTCTCCATTTTCTGGGCTTGTTTGATCTTGTGTTCTCCTTGGATTAGCCGAATGGCAAGTAGAATGGGCTTGAAACCAAGTGAAAATGAATTATCAGTGAGCCAAGACAAATTATACACGAAATATGATGCAAAAGTTGAAAGAATATGTCTCTGGGCCTCTAAATGTGATGCATTCGGCCTACTGTTCGACCAAACAGTGAGCCGAATGGTACATATCAAGGTCCAAATTCGCAATGCATCCTCCCTTTTTGATTTTCCTCCATTGACATTGTCCAGAAATCGCTGCCCCACGCCTTGCTCCTACTGTTTGTGTTGGTTGATTCGCATGAGGTCGTGCGAGGGATTGTGGCGACAATTTTCTCGTCCATTTTGGTGCTCTAGCACGAATCAACCATGTGCACTCCTACAAACATTAGAGAAAAAAAATAAATAAATTGATTAACTTAATAAATAAAAATCTAAAAATCCTAATTAAAATATTTTTGTTTTTTTATTCTTTTATAATTTTTTTGTTATTTTCTTGGATCTTTTGAAAGAAAAAATAAAATGACAAAAAATAAAATAAATTAAAATGAAATAAAATTAAAGAGAGAAAAATCTTTGGGTTGCCTCCCAATAAGCGCTTGTTTTAGGTCACGAGCTTGACCACCTCTCAAGTTCATCTTATCTTCACTTTACGTCCTGTGAATGCATCGTAGTTCTTCCAAAAATGATTGAGCGAGATTTCTTGAAACATGCTTGGTGTTCTCCAAACATTTCGCAAGTTGAGGACTCAAGTCGAATTTGGTAAACTTGCCATTTGTCATGTCGGATGCATCGACTTTGAGAGGATTATCACCATCTTCCTTCTTCTCAGATTCATCAATAATGGAAACTATTGGAGGATCCTTCAATTCCAACTCATTAGATTTATCAATGTAAGTTAATCTAAGTGGAATGAAAATTGGAAGGACATTAGGCAGAGATGCAACATACTTTGGTTCTTCAATTTTCTCTTGTTTTTCATTTGTTTGAAATTGTGTGTCATCATCACTGTCAGTCTCATAGCAAATTGTAATTTCTTTCAGAGAACTAAAACTTTCTAATTCTTCATTATCTTGCAACGTCATTTTGTCATTTTGTTCATCTTGTGATCTATATGAGGAACATGTTTCTTGGATAATTTCAGTCTCAAGCATCTTTTCTAGTTGTGTGGCATATGTGGCAAGATTGTAGAACTTTGATGATAGAGAATTCAATCTTCCAAGAATTTCCTCATTTATCTTTGTTTGACTGACAATAAAATCTTCAAAAATTAATTCATCATTTGACACTTGCAAAGGTAATTGAGAACTATAAGTTTTAGAAAAGAAAGTCGACCTAGAGTCATGTTGAGACATTGATCTTTCATTATAGCAAGAGAAACAAGAATTATTAGTCAAACCAGAGTTGTATGCATTGTGTGTGGGTCTTGTTCCAAGACGTTCGGCTTGCCATGTGGCCGAGTGAGAGGCCGAATACATGCCCAAGTGCCTTTGTCGTGCGACCGGTGGTGCGCTAATGCCTGCATGTCGCGTGCCATGGTGTACTTCCCTACGTGTTGCCTCACGTGATGCCCTTATTATGTTGTTCACCTCATCAACTTGATGCCTTAGTCGAGCCATGTGAAGATTGGATTCCATCATGTCATGTGGTGCATGTTCCATTTGATAAGTGCAAGGGTCATGGTGCTCGCTCCAATTGTCCTCCATATCTTGAACAAATTCCTGAAAAGAGTGAAACATAGTGATACAGGTGAAACTTTTTGTTGATTTTTTTAATAAAATGAAAAAAAAATAAATTAATAGAATAAAAGATACAATGTCTAGTCTCTTGTTACTAAAATAAATTCTAATATTAACACCGTCCCCGGCAACACCCAGCCGAAGAATACACCAGATAAACCTCCGTTTCGACGGCTCGAACTCGCGGAATCGTGGGGAAGATCAACTGCACTACTCTCACTGCCCAACTGATCCTCTAGGCGCTGCAACAAACCTTCGTTCGATGTGTAAAGGTGGAAACTTGCAATCCCGCGCCTTTCGGCGCGAGAACGGCGGTGGAAAAGGCTCCAAGAGGTGGGTCTATGGTGGAAAAACGTGGGATCCCCTTTTCTCTGGCAAGGGAGAAGGATATATGCTGTCTGGAGGCGTGCTAGGGCCAAGGGGTCAAGTTTCCATAGAAGAAACTTGCCAAAACAGGAGCATTCGGCTGGGTGTTCGGCTGGAGCCAGCCGAATGGTAGGCCGAATGGCCTGCAAATGTCGTGGGCTGAGAGTTGTTCGGGCCAGGAATGAGTCATCTGGCTTGTAATAGGCTGGGGCACGCCAATTGAGGTCTGTCTCCTTGCATCCAAGTAATTTCTTCGCGTGGTTCGTCCAGAAACGTCCGATTGTTGCGTTGTTTCCACCTAGTACCTACAAAATAGTTGAGAAGCGGCGGCAGTACCAAATCCTGGCAAATATGGCATAAAAGCACAGTGAATAATATTAGTTGAGTTATAATTTAGGTGTATAGTCCGGCCAAAATGCATATATAAATCCGAGATATCAAATCCCCCCAAACTTAAACCTTGCTTGTCCTCAAGCAATACTCTAAACTTAGGAAGATGGACTATACCTAATCCTTAACTCAATCGTTATGCTTAATCAAGAAATTTAATCAATCATGCTTTCAAGTTTGTCACATATAGAAAAAGTAATGGTTATTCAAAAATAATTCGCAACACAAAATTCAAAATTCAATCTCAATAAATATGTATAACTCAAGGTCTCAAGTGATGTAATTTTTAATTTTAAGGATCCTAGCTTTTCTTCATTAATCAACAAGCAATTTCAAGGTCTTTTGTCCGTTCTTTTCCACGTCTTGCAAAAATTTGTAAAGAAGTTTTATCAAAGTCAAAAATTTTCTAATGAACCCCTCAAAACCAATTTCATTTTCACCAGATTTTTTTTTTTTTTTGTGCAAGTCGAGTCGTGGGGCTTTGCAACCTAAAGGATTTAATGCGAGTCATTGACCTTATAAAAATGCTACTGGCACATGACGCGCCAGGGAAGTCGGTCCGGTTTTTACGCATTTTTCGCTACAGACCACTACGGACTTCAAGCACTTTTATGCCAAGTTCATTAAGCCTCCGGTATTTGTGGTTAAGTTGGTGGAAAAAGGTCTCGACGCGTCCTCGTTTTCACAACTATTTGGATTTTAGTTACTTTAGCTTTGCTCGTTGGTGATTCAAGCATTTAAAAACAATTTCAACCAGAGAAGATTCATCTTATAATTTTCAAAATTCATAAAACTTCTTTTTGAACAAAAGTTTGCAAGACACGAATCAGTTCACTCGACAAAAATTTGTGAAAGTTAACTAACAGTGTTTAATGATTTTAAGCAACCAAATTCGGATCCTTATCAACTTCAAAATTTCTCAATCAAGGCCTCAAGTTATAAAAAAACGATTGAAATCAAATTTTAAACCTCATGTTTGCCAAAAATTTCCAAATAACCATTAAACAATTTTCAAGTTCATGTGAAATTCGACCCAATCTGTCAAATAAGCATCAACAACAGAATGAAAGCACAACCAATTAAATTCCTTGAAAATCCACCACGAAACAGATTCAATATAGTGGAATTCGGCCAGGTGTTCGGCCGAATGGTAGGCCGAATGGACAGTAATAGCAGCCAAAATTCAAGAAAATTTTGTCATTTTTGCGTGAAAATTCCTTAAATGCCCCCCCAAACTTAAAACATGTCATTGTCCTCAATGCATCATCACATTACCTTATTAAATAAATAAAAGTAAAAATGACAAAAGAGGACGTACCAAATCAATACCAATAGGAGGGGTCATAGGGCCTTCCATGCAGTGGCTGCTGCGAATTGTAGGGAGGCTCATTTGATTGTGGTTTATCCATTTTCTGGGCTTGTTCGACCATGTGTTCTCCTTGGATCAGCCGAATGGCAAGTATAATGGACTTGAAACCAAGTGAAAATAAATTATCAGTGGACCAAAACAACTTATACACGAAATATGATGCAAAAGTTGAAAGAATATGTCTATGGGCCTCTAAATGTGAGGCATTCGGCCTACTGTTCGACCAAACAGTGAGCCGAATGGTGCATATCATGGTCCAAATTCGCAATGCATCCTCCCATCTTGAATTTCCTCCATTGACATTGTCCAGAAATCGCTGCCCCACACCTTTCTCCTACTGTTTGTGTTGGTTGATTCGCATGAGGTCGTGCGAGGGATCGTGGCGACAATTTTCTAGTCCCTTTTGGTGCTCTAGCACGAATCAACCATGTGCATCCCTACAAGCATCAAATAAACAGTGCTAAAATAAATTAAATACCCTAAGAGAAATTTAAAATTCTAATTAAAATATTTTTTTGTTGATTTTATTGTTTTATGATTTTTTTTTTCTTGGATCTTTTAAAAGAAAGATAAAATGACAAAATATAAAATAAAATAAAACAAAAGCAAATTGAATTAAAGGAAGAAAAATGCTTGGGTTGCCTCCCAAGAAGCGCTGGTTTTAGGTCCCTAGCTTGACCACCATTCAAGTTCATCTTATCTTCACTTTACGTCCTGTGAATGCATCGTAGTTCTTCCAAAAATGATTGAGCGAGATTCTTGAAACATGCTTGGTGTTCTCCAAACATTTCGCAAGTTGAGGACTCAAGTCGAATTTGGTAAACTTGCCATTTGTCATGTCGGATGCATCGACTTTGAGAGGGTTATCACCATCTTTCTTCTTCTCAGATTCATCAATAATGAAAACTATTGGAGGATCCTTCAATTCCAACTCATTAGATTTATCAATGTAAGTTAATCTAATTGGAATGAAAATTAGAAGGACATTAGGCAGAGATGCAACATACTTTGGTTCTTCAATTTTCTCTTGTTTTTCATTTGTTTGAAATTGTGTGTCATCATCACTGTCAGTCTCATAGCAAATTGCAATTTCTTTCAGAGAACTAAAACTTTCTAATTCTTCATTATCTTGCAACGTCATTTTGTCATTTTGTTCATCTTGTGATCTATATGAGGAACATGTTTCTTGGATAATTTCAGTCTCAAGCATCTTTTCTAGTTGTGTGGCATATGTGGCAAGATTGTAGAACTTTGATGATAGAGAATTCAATCTTCCAAGAATTTCCTCATTTATCTTTGTTTGATTGACAATAAAATCTTCAAAAATTAATTCATCATTTGACACTTGCAAAGGTAATTGAGAACTATAAGTTTTAGAAAAGAAAGTCGACCTAGAGTCATGTTGAGACATTGATCTTTCATTATAGCAAGAGAAACAAGAATTATTAGTCAAACCAGAGTTGTATGCATTGTGTGTGGGTCTTGTTCCAAGACGTTCGGCTTGCCATGTGGCCGAGTGAGAGGCCGAATGCATGCCCAAGTGCCTTTGTCGTGCGATCGGTGGTGCGCTAATGCCTGCATGTCGCGTGCCATGGTGTACTTCCCTACGTGCTGCCTCACGTGATGCCCTTATTATGTTGTTCACCGCATCAACTTGATGCCTTAGTCGAGCCATGTGAAGATTGGATTCCATCATGTCATGTGGTGCATGTTCCATTTGATAAGTGCAAGGGTCATGGTGCTCGCTCCAATTGTCCTCCATATCTTGAACAAATTCCTGAAAAGAGTGAAACATGGTGATACAAGTGAAACTTTTTGTTGATTTTTTTAATAAAATGAAAAAAATAAATTAATAGAATAAAAGATACAATGTCTAGTCTCTTGTTACTAAAATAAATTCTGATATCAACACCGCATTTTTTGATCGAGGCAACGGCTAACCTATGATTTTCACCTTAGATTAGGTGAAAATCATAGGTTCCCCGGCAACGGAGCCATTTTTGATCGAGGCAAAAACCTAGGTCAAAATAAACCTCGAGTCTACCGATCTAATCGTTTGTGGTATAGCTTGAGGGTCGAATCCACAGGGACGGTACAATTGATTACCAGACTTTATTTCCTCACGAAAGCTAGACAAGACAATTTTGGTGTTTTTGGAATAAATGAAGACAACTAACTAAATGCAATAAAGTAACGTGTTTTTGGGTGTTTTGATGATAAAATATGCAAAATAATGCCTTAGGAAATTAGTTTCATCTATAATTAGGTCATAGAGTGTCAACCCATTGATTTTCATCGCTGGAATCGACGTATGCGGGATCCAGAGCTACCATTCGGCCTACCATTCGGTCAGGACAGGCCGAACAGACAGCCGAATGGCTGCTCTGGACAGTGCATACTCCATGTAAGTGTTGGTTTCCTGATCCATGCTTAATACCACGTGCTGTGAAGGGTTGGGTGACAGTAACTAACGCGTTAACCTATGATTTTCACCTTAGATTAGGGTTGATACCATACTAACCTAACGCCTCTTGAATTGCTAACCTAACTTTCGTTGGTCAATTATCCAAGTCCATTTGTTGTGGTTCAATGAGACAACTAATTAATGGTTAGTTAATTAGAAACCGTGTCATACAACTCGATTGGTTATCTTTCGATTTTAACCTATCTCGTGATATCGCTATTGTTTAACTTATCGATTCAATATTTAATTACCCCAACTAGACGTGCGCATTCATCAAGTCGTGTATAGTGATTAACAAGCAAACAACAACAAGTAATATGCCAACAAAGAAATCACAATGATAGTAAGTGCAAATCAAGTCTACAACATCCCTAATCAATAGATTACTACTACATCCCTAAGACATAATGGAAACTAGCCTAACATGATTGCAAAATACATAACAAGTGCTATAATAAAAGATACAAATTCCATGAGTTTCGAATAGAACATAAAAAGGGAAGAATACACCAGATAAACCTCCGTTTCGACGGCTCGAACTCGCGGAATCGTGGGGAAGATCAACTGCACTGCTCTCGCTGCCCAACTGATCCTCTAGGCGCTGCAACAAACCTTCGTTCGCTGTGTAAAGGTGGAAACTTGCAATCCCGCGCCTTTCGGCGCGAGAACGGCGGTGGAAAAGGCTCCAAGAGGTGGGTCTATGGTGGAAAAACGTGGGATCCCCCTTTTCTCTGGCAAGAGAGAAGGATATAAGCTATGTGGAGGCGTGCTAGGGCCAGGAGGTCAAGTTTTCATAGAAGAAACTTACCAAAAAGGTGTCGTTCTAGGTAGCATTCGGCTGGGGCGGGCCGAATGACAGGCCGAATGGCCCATAAACAGTGCGGTTTGAGAGTCGTACGGGCCAGGAATGAGTCAACCCTAATCTAAGGTGAAAATCATAGGTTAGCCCGTTAGTGATATCAGAATTCGGCCTACCATTCGGCCTACCATTCGGCCTACCATTCGGCCAGGACAGGCCGAACAGACAGCCGAATGGCTGCTCTGGATAGCGTATACTCCACATAAGTGTTGGTTTCCTGATCCATGCTTAATACCACGTGTTGTGAAGGGTTGGGTGACAGTAACTAACGCGCTGACCTATGATTTTCACCTTAGATTAGGGTTGATACCATACTAACCTAACGCCTCTTGAATTGCTAACCTAACTTTCGTTGGTCAATTATCCAAGTCCGTTTGTTGTGGTTCAATGAGACAACTAATTAATGGTTAGTTAATTAGAAACCGTGTCATACAACTCGATTGGCTATCTTTCGATTTTAACCTATCTCGTGATATTGCTATTGTTTAACTTATCGATTCAATATTTAATTACCCCAACTAGACGTGCACATTCATCAAGTCGTGTATAGTGATTAACAAGCAAACAACAACAAGTAATATGCCAACAAACAAATCACAATGATAGTAAGTGCAAATCAAGTCTACAACATCCCTAATCAATAGATTACTACTACATCCCTAAGACATAATGGAAACTAGCCTAACATGATTGCAAAATACATAACAAGTGCTATAATAAAAGATACAAATTCCATGAGTTTCGAATAGAACATAAAAAGGGAAGAATACACCAGATAAACCTCCGTTTCGACGGCTCGAACTCGCGGAATCGTGGGGAAGATCAACTGCACTGCTCTCGCTGCCCAACTGATCCTCTAGGCGCTGCAACAAACCTTCGTTCGCTGTGTAAAGGTGGAAACTTGCAATCCCGCGCCTTTCGGCGCGAGAACGGCGGTGGAAAAGGCTCCAAGAGGTGGGTCTATGGTGGAAAAACGTGGGATCCCCCTTTTCTCTGGCAAGGGAGAAGGATATAAGCTATGTGGAGGCGTGCTAGGGCCAGGAGGTCAAGTTTTCATAGAAGAAACTTACCAAAAAGGTGTCGTTCTAGGTAGCATTCGGCTGGGGCGGGCCGAATGACAGGCCGAATGGCCCATAAACAGTGCGGTTTGAGAGTCGTATGGGCCAGGAATGAGTCATCTGGCTTGCAATAGGCTAGGGCACACCAATTGAGGTATTTCTCCTTGCATCCAAGTAATTTCTTCACGTGGTTCGTTCAGAAACGTCTAATTGTTGCGTCGTTTTCACCAAGTACCTACAAAACAATTGAGAAGCGGTAGCAGTACCAAATCCTGGCGAATATGGCATAAAAGCATAGTGAATAATATGAGTTGAGTTATAATTTAGGTGTTTAGTCCGGCCAAAATGCATATATAAATCTAAAATATCATGAATCTAAGGCTTATTCCAATTTCTCGAGGAAACCCATTCATTCTCCGAGAGATGACGAAAAAGCCCACACAGATATATCACACCAAGTTAAATATCAGAATCTACAAAACAGGAAAACTTATAATATACATTGAAAAGACATGAGCAATTTCTTGTAATTATCAGAAATACAAAACAGGAAAACTCATATCAGTTTCTTGTAAGCTTGTAATGGAAACAATGGTGTCTATTTACACAATAAGTATGAACTTGAACATAGGCCCCTGTGAAGGAACTTCTTTAGCATTTGTTTTAAATTTTAAATCGCATTTAATCAATCAAACAAAGTACTAACAATTAGGATCTAGTAGAATAATCAAGTTTAGTGTAAGAGATAGAGAAAACGGGATGTACCTCTCCTTGTTACAACAAGGAGGTGCGTCCATAGCATAGGAGGTGATGATGTGCTCGTCTCCTCCCCTTCTTCTTCTTTCTTAGGTCCACAAAAAAATTAACCAACTTCACAAGATTTCGTGCTATGATATCTCTTATTTATATACACATTTTGACCATACTTAGCACCAAAATAACACTCAAACCAATACAATTGTCTCATAATAAACTATGTTATCCAAGATTTTGGTACTGCTGCCGTTTCTGTGTTTATATTGCACAATTCTCGTGGAGACTGAAGACAAGACACAATAAGAAAGAAGAATGGACCTCAATCCTTAGCCGAATGACTCATTCTTGGCTTATATAAACGTGACAGAGACCAGAGAAGACTCCAAAGGACCAAGGCAGATCAGATTTCTCACAAAGGCCTTGGTTTCAGCCCAAACTTCGAATCTGGAACGACTTTTTTCTCAGAAATATATGGATTTCGGTCCAAAATTTATTTATAAAAAGTGAATTTTGAAAAGTTTTGAAGAAGGAAAGAAGATTTCTTACCCTAGCCACCTCCTGGACTTTCCCTAGATGTATTTAGGCACGAATTTTCGACCAGAGAGGCATCAACTTTGGCACACCACAAATTTCCACCTTTCATACTTGTGTTTTTGGCTCTTTCCACGTGAACCACCACGAAGGCAGCAAAGCTTGAAAGCGACGGCAGCAAGCAAGGCAGTTCTTCATCGACTCCCTGCCCAAGAAGAAGAAGTGAACCTAAAGGACAATTCGGTTTATTTTCACATGCTTTTATTTCATAATTTTATGGGCTCGTATCTTACTTCTTGCATGATATTTGTGTGTTGTTTCATAAACATGTTAGACTAAATTTTATATGTCTTAGTGTTAGGTAGTAATTTAATTTGGTATTTGTGATGATTTGATACGATTTAGTATTTTCTATATATGTGATTTTGATGTGTTGAGAATTATTATTCATGCTTAGTTATATTATTTGTTTGCTTGATGTTTATCTATGGATGAATCATGACGTCTTTAGGGCATTAAACTAGACTAAATACATAATTGATTAAGTAATTGAGATAAACCAAACGCTCGAAAAAAGAGGTGAACTTACTACCAACAGGTGTAGTTTCTAAACGATCCAAAAGGACTTACATACCTCTGGAAATCCAACACAAAAAACTTAATTGATTAAATTCCGACACGAAAGTTTAGGACTAGTCAATTATGTGGTAAAAATCGAGTTCCAAACTAAGTCTAAAACCAAAATTGCGATGGCTGAGGCTAGAACATAGGTCTGGTCGACAAATAACCTTCCCATAATCTTATCTAAAAAAATCAAGTCAAAACAGAGAATCTGGAGTGAATTTCGACATGACGATCTATAAATTTCGATCTGAAATTTATAGATTTCGGTCCAAAATCCTATCAATTTCACGCGAAAGCGAGTGACAACAACGCTCCAGAGCCAAATTGAATGAACCGAAACCTTAGGACATTTTCTTGCATCTGTTTGAGTCCAGAAAACATAAAAAATCAACCAAAATTATTTATTATTATTTATCTTTATAATTTCTATTGGTTTCAATATTGTTTTTAAATCCAAAACTTCACAAAAAAATATTCTTGTCTAGCTTTTTAAAAAAATAAGTCCGGTAATCATTTTTACTGTCCCTATGGATCGACCCTTAGTTTTTCTCCAACGATTAGTAAGGTAGAACGAAGGTTATAAATTTATTTGACCTAGACTATAAAACCTCTATCATGCTAGCGAAACGTGTGAAATTACCTAATCCGATACTTTCTCTTTCTCTTTTAAGTCAATATCTAGGAGATGTGGTTAGAGTACGTTCAATGTAGGAAGTTAATTCCATATGCAATTTTAATTTTTATTACTAATTAATATCAATTAAAACAAGCACATAGCAAATGACCTAGTAATTAGACAATAGCACTAAAGAGAAAGGAGAGAAAACGGTATACCTCTTCCAATTTCGTAATTGGAAGGCTCGATTATGGCTTTTGGAATCGGTGGTGTGCCTCCTATCTCCTTCTTGACCTTGGCCTCGAGTCCACTAAGAAGATTAATCAATCTATCTTCTTTTTTGCTAGCAAAAAAGAAAGAAGAGCTAATCCACCTATCATCTTCTTCAAACAATCAACAATTGAATAGTGGAGAGATGTGCTCAACACATGAGCTAAAGAGAGCAAAGGAAGAAGAGAGCAAGTCTCTCTTCCTTAGGGTGGGTGGCGGTCTAGAGTTTTGCTATGGGAGTTGCGACTCACTAGAAGTCTGTGAGTCGCGCTTAAAATTCCTAGATCTAGTTCAAAATGACCGATCCAAACTGTCTAATACGATCTCGTTATTAAAATCTCTATGCAGACCAAATTTTATATTTTTCGAAATATTTAAGTATTTTTTTTGAAATTTTAGAAATTTTTAAGTATTTTTCAAAACAATAATTTTTAAAAATCCGAAAAAAATACTTAAAAATTTCAAAAAAATATAAAATTTGATCTGCATGGAGATTTTAATAGGGAGATTGTATTGAGCGGAGAAGAAAACACTTGAATTGATGGATTTGGTGGACGACAGAGATTTCCTGAGCTGTACCTGTGCCGCGCGACACAGGATTCGGTTCCCTATCCCCTTCGTTCTCATTTGTTCTCAGCTCTTATCCGAGCTCTATCTCTCGTCTCTCTCCATTCTACTCTCTTCTGGCCGACCAATGTATTACAAGGACATATGTATTGTTTATACATCTATAATCCAATGTAAATTCTTAAATATTTTTTATTAAAAAATGCTAATTTTTATAAAATTAAAATTTAGAGACGGTTACTGTCTTATGTTGACTGTTGAGCAAAGTAGTCACTTCTCTTGTCAGTAAGACTCCATTCCATTTTAGGTTGTATAATTTCAGCCCGAAAAGTAAAGTACGAATAGAATTTAATAATTTGGGCCTGTTTTAGCCTTCAATTCACTTGTTCCTAATCTGTTCCTATCTCACAGTAAGGATTGATCAAAATGATTTTTGTGAAATTTCATTTCATTTTATTTCACTAGAATTGATTTTTTTTAAATTTCATTTGGTGTAATATTATGGAAATTCCGACCAAAATAAAATATAAAAAAATCCGTGTTAAAAAATGACATTCCGGTGAGGACCAGCATCATCGGCATATCCTCTTTGATTCCAACCATTCGATCTAATTTCTACGGATAGATTTTTATGAACCGCACGAATCTCGACAGATCTGATATTAATAACAGGTATTCATCATTGATCAGACGATTCAGATAAAAAATCTGCCCTCTGCAGTATGCAGAGACATGGATTTTTCTGGTGAGGGCCTAAGATTCTTAGTTTCTTACTAAAATTTCTGCTAAAGAAAAGAAAAATAAAGCAGAAAAATGGAGAGGGTCTTTTCTCTCGCTTTCCCTCGCTCTCACACTCGGTTCGTCGCACCTCTCTCAAATTTCTCGAATGTAATCAAACCTCAAATCTCTCGTCATCTCCGGAGTGTTTGCTGCCTCAAGTGTATTGGCTCCGCTTAAACTCTCGAAGAAGATGTACCCAATCACAACAATTTGCCCTGCCTGATTTTTCTCTCAGAAAATGGCTTCTATTCATCAAATTCAGTAAGCATTGCATGGACGGAGCATTTGCAAGCCCCTGGTTTGGTAGCTACTCGAAATTTGTATGTGGTAGGAACCTTTTTCTAAACATTTGATTACTTGTCTCCAGTTTTATAAAGAGAGATATTTTCGAATACAATTGATTTATTTATGGCAATCTTTCTTAACTTTCTCATTTTTGTCAGGAATAGTGTGGCTTATGACGTAATTTTGGTGTAATGCACTGCAAGTAGTAAAAGTTGTCTGGATTGATTCACATTTAAGTTGTAAATTTCACAAGTTCTTGCTTAGAAAAGCGCAGCAAGGTAAAGTGCCTCTTAATCCCTTCTTCATTATCTTTATCTTTTTCTTTCTGTTCTCTCTTTTTAACTTGTATTCTGTATTGATCATGTCAGAATTGAATCTTTTCACTAGTAATTAAATTCTTGTAATTTTGCTTGCCTTGATCATATAGCTGGTTTCTGTGCTGAGGAATTTGTAATAAAAATATTTCCAATAACTATTGTTTTAGTTTTAGGAGAGTCATAAAAAAAAAATTATGATAAGAAATATAGGAGGAAGAGTCATTACTTCTATTTGTACAACGTAAGACAATATTATATCTTTGCATTACAATAAGAATTCTAGCAAACTTGAAAGAAGACTGTCATTTAATTGTGCATTTCTAAACTCTGGATACCAGAGATACCAGCATCACAAACCCAAGTGTGGTTAGTGTTACTGACCAAGGAATACTACCCTTATCCTTCCTTAACAAAAGGCCTTCATATATTGCTACATTTATTGCCACTACTAACCCACAGAGCAGAATCTGTAGAAAGTACATCTCTAAAACAATAGCCCATCCTCTCATCACTGCACGACTAGTTGCACAAACCAAACATGCCAAATTGAGCAATGCAACAAACTCAATTACGGCCAGAGTCAAAGAAGACGCGTCAAACTCCATGATCTCCTGCTCATACCGTTTCGATGCATCTTCTCCACTGATCTTTGCACTAATTGTGAATCCCATTTTAGAGACCCCTAAAATTTTTGATAATGCAGCCAAAGTTCCATAGAGATATGAGGTGAGCCGTTTTATCAGCCACATTCTCTGTATATTCCACCAACCTTGTACTGTGATTTCTCTTGTTAGTAGTGCCTCTATCAGACTGTAGGTTTGTTTCCCGACCATGACATAGGAAAATGGTATGAACCATGGGCTTGTCATCTGAATTTGCAATTTTTAGTTTGAAATTAGGTCAGAAGGACGAGTTACTAGTTTGAATCAAAGTTTTTAATTGCTATTAAATATGGTAGAACTTAGTGGATGCATCCAATATAGTTGCTGTTTATTGTCAGAAAAACATAGGCAGACAATGCAATTTTCTATTCATCTTATTCTTGTGGGTGTGTTTGGATGCGCAAGAATAAGGAATCGGATAAGAATAAGCTTCAAATTCCTTATTCTTGTGTAACCCAAACAACACAAGAATAAGGAATTTGGGCCCTTATCCATATTCTAACAAAACCATGGAATTAGAATAAGGAATTTAGACAAGCACGCATTTTGAGATCCTTATTCTTATTCCTTATTCAGCCCCTCATCCAAACAAAGAAATAATAGACCTTACCTTTGGGAATAGTGAAATGCCTCTGAGGAGGCTAAGGGAAGGAACTATGACATAGTAGAGAGTGGGGACAGAATTAGCAGCCCACAAGTTATTGATGCAATAGGCAATCTGGAGCCCTAGCTTTATCTTCCCATGCCCATATATGAAGGTGCAATATTTGGAAAGAAAGATCTGCAAATTTCCTTCGCCCCATCTCTTGTGTTGTAGGATTGTCTGCGCCAGTGTTGTTGGACCCACTCCTAGGAACCCTTTCTGTGGAGGGTTATAGTATACAGATTTCCATCCTCGACATTGGATCATTAGGCCCGTCATAACATCTTCCACTGCAACCCCATATTTCAAACCAACCTGCATAATCTTGTGTTAGCACCCTTTTTTCTTGTTGGAGAAAGAGAGAGCTTGTGTGTGTGAGTTAGGGGGGGGGGGGGGGGGGGGGAGGTTGAGAGAGAGAGAGAGACCTCATGTCCCCATAGGGTGTTTAACTCATAGGTGCAAGTAGCTAGAGATTCAGCTTTCTCTTCTAATTTTCTGATATCATCTGGTGGGTTTCTTTCAGATCCTCTATTCCAGTCTTCCTTGTAGTCCTTTGTGTACTTCATGCCACAGAGGCTCTCTCTCCTGTGAAAACATCCAGTGCCAATATATGGTGGGCCGCCCCAGCTATCAAACCCACAGAGGTCCACCTTAGATTATTCAATTACATGTTGTTTAGTATTATATTTTTATTTCAAGACAATATAGAAAAAGTTGAAACATATTCTTGTTAAAAGTAAAAAACCCAACCTCATTCATAATGCTAAGAGTGTTTCCATAAGTATCATTCTTGGTAATGTTGTTATAGTTCTGTGGATATTGCACAAATGCAATGTCACAGCCCTTCTCTTCATCTAGAAAGAAGCACAGTGCATCTCTGATTGAATCAGAATTTTTTGAGTACATGTCACAATCAACGTTCAGGATTATTGGGCTGTTGCTTATCACTGATGACACTCTTAACTGCAGTTTAAGATTTATTGTTAGGAGGAATATCATCTTGGTTTTAGAACAAGTAATCACATAGAGCATACCAGAGAGTTCATAGCCCCTGCTTTGAAGTTGTGGTGATATTCAGGGTTCTTTTCACGTGCCATGTACACAAATGTGGGTAATGCATTACCAACATTGTCGAGTGCATTGGGGTCCTTTCCATCAATTAGTATCTGTTAATGGTAAAGAAAATTTAAGAGTTTGATGTGTAATTGATTGATTTAATGCTCTGCACAAGTTTGTGCGGTTAAAAAAGAATACCAATATGGAGGCAATTGCTCTCATCCATTGCCGAAGACAAAATAGTAATAATAGTATTTAATATGAAACAAAATAACAATTAAAATATCTGAACCTTTGTATTATAAACTTTTTTTTCTATGGAAGTGATAGGGAATGCCTCAAACATGTTTTATTAATAAGGGTCAGCCCCTCCATCTGAATTGTTAGCTTTATCTGGCACTATATACTTTAGAATGATAAATGGCCAAAATATCCTCAAATATATGTGATGTCTTTGTTTTCGAATAATAGATATATTTCTTTCTTCTGTAGAAAGCAATATTAAGTAAGAAAAGCAGAAGTATTACTCTCTTTTTTTTTTTCATGTTTACTTCTTCCTTTTACTGAACCTTTTTTCTTAAAAAACTAATAAAACTTTTGTAACTTATTTCCCATGTGAAAATCAAGAATAATCAGTACAACTCAATATGCCTTTTTAAAATTGATGAATAACTTTGTATGATTAAATATGTAACTAATGTTGGAATAATATATTGGTGTGTCATTGTGATTTTCTACCAAAAGTTAAGGATGTTAAATGAAATAAAATACCAGATTATTTATCTGAACTTTTTTTTTTGGGTGAAAATGGTGGTTGTGGGTGGAGGGTGATGGGTTTAATCCTAAAACTTAATTAAAATTATTACTATTTATATATAGACTTTTTTAAAACATCATAACAAAAAATTTACCATCGATAGTTTTTCTTATTTGTTCCCCCTTGAAATATAAAATATTTCATTAACAATACACAATTGTTCATCTTTGAGGGACATTTGAGTTATAATCTCTTTCTGAAATTGTGAGTAACTTTTATTTGGTTGGTTAGGCATGAACTGGAGGCGGTAGAGGTGATTTCTTATTATGGTGGTTCTTGTGTAGTAAGTAGTCCACTAGATGCTTGAAAAGATAGATGTAAATCTACGTTGTAATGGTGGTTTGAGTTACCTGAACAATGGGGGGATGTTTTTTTGAAGTCATCTCAGATTTCCATTGAGAAAACCCTTTATGATTTGCCTTCAACTCTTCTGGGACCTTGCCTGACTCGACTATAGCGTCTACACGGCTTGTCATTTCCTCATATAGAATCTGCTTGTGGCAGATAGTTGAAGTGCAATTTGTATGTCAATAGATCACTCAAATTTACCAAAAGTAAATTTTTGGTCACGATCCGTCTCCCTTTTTTTTTTGGTCATGGTGGTGGTTTTCTGGACTAGCAAATGTTTACTTTTATGGTAGTGGCCTGGCAATCGTGGACCTGACATGATCTATTGACTAATGATACAGGTCAGATGAGATCATGATCCGCTAAATCCAATCTGATCAATTTATTAATTTTGGTCTTGATTGGTTGGGTACTTGGGTAGACAAGTGATTTTTTTTTTAAATAAGTGGGTTGTCCCACCACTTCTCATTACTCACGTAATATAGAAGTACAAGCAAACGTTCCAGCAAAAACAAAACACAACAAAATTCAAAGACCTGGCACTGGTACCTCCCATGACTGGTACCATATTGTACCAGCAAAAACAAAACACTCGGCACTGGGTAGACAAGTGCTTGGAGTACCAGTATTAGTTGATTCTAGTATTAGTTGGAGACTTGGAGTACTTGTACTGTCAAGTGTGTATGGGCAGCCAATTATTGCCCGAGTTTACTGTTCTCGAAGGAAAATTCAAATTTAAATTTCTGTTTCACATACCTTCATACTTAAACGCTCCTCATGGTGTGACATGTCACTGGAATTGTCTGAACTGGAAAAATATGCAGCTGGAGCTCTGGGCTCCAACTTGTACCTCTTGCAAAATGGAATCCAATGCTTGGCAAATTGCGATGCTTCCCACATTGCATAAAATGTTAGAATGGAACCACCATCATCAGATAGATAAACACTCAATTTCTCTGGTGGATAATTGTATGCCATGAGGGAGAGAACAGTTGACACTACTAAATTTGGTGGCTCTGCATATGGATCAGCTGTGCATACAAATATGTCCACATTTGGTAGTCTTCCTTCATATCTGCTCCAAAATGTGTCAAAGAAATAATAATAATAATTTTCTTTTTTATATGTTTAATATCTTTGGGGGCATTTGGATCATCTAAGAATAAAATTAAGATTAGTTATTCGGAGTAAAAAATATTATTCCTTAACGATCAAGAGCAAGTTTTTTGGGATCTAGAGTGTTATTTTTAAGTGGTCCAACGTCCGGATTAAATTTTTATTCCTAAGATATTTGGATCATCTTTTTAATCCGGATTAAAAAGTGTCCCTAACTACTTTTTAATCCACGTTAAGAAGATGATCCAAACTCTCTAGGAATAAAAATTTAATCTAGATGTTGGACTACTTAAAAATAACACTCTAGGTCTCAAAAATCTTATTCTTGATCGTTTAAGAATAATATTTTTTACTCCGAATAACTAATGCTAATTTTATTCTTAGATGATCCAAACGCATCCAATTTGAGACTAAGATTTTTTGGGAGCATGTAAAAGGTTGAAATATCTGATATTTGTTGGTTACAGGAAAGTCCATCCAGAGGGAGAGAATTCTCAATTTTCAGTCCCGTCCCATTTTTGGATTAGTTTGTGGTTTCACATGTTGTTTTGGAACATAATATACAATCTTCTTAAATTATAAAGATGAGGGCACGACTCTCATTTTTTGTGCAAAAAAAAAAAAAAATCTTCTTAAATTATGAGTCTGTAAGAGTTCAAAACGAAAAGGTAGTAAACAACAGTAGTTCATATTTTAGAACGTCCCATTACATGTGCGAAGCCATGTATGGATTGGTGGGTCTATGGACCCACCTTAAAAAAAAAATTTACTTAATATTCTATTTGTTTGTAATTAAAAGAAAATATAAGAGGTTAGGGATCTATCTCAAAAATTTGAAGGACCCAGTTGAATATATCGTGTTTGATTTGAATTGTATAACGACGCCTAAAAACTCGCATAAGGACCTAGGTTGTATTTGTTTCTAACAAATCGTCTTCTTTCTTTCTCTCTAATGAATCTTATTAAGACAAAACTTAGAATAAAATGGAATATTTAAATGAATAATTATTTGTAGCATCTATATACTAGCGCGAATCTAGCGCATTGCGTGATTCGTCTATATAATATTTCGTGAACTTTAGAACATTATAAACAAAAAATACCACAGAAGATCAAAAATATAATTTGGATATTATATAAAATCTGCCACTAAAAATTATAAATACTGTTCCTGTCAAAAAAATTTCAAACGTCACAAAAGATCATAAATGTTGTAGTTTGAACAGTGGCCGAACTTCTCCGTATGCCTCCCATCTTTTTATATCTATAATTTAGAAACATAAGTGTTCAATGAGATTTCTAATGAATCTATTATTATGCAAAATTATGAGAAAAATAAAAATTCAGAGGAAATTGTTGTACTTTTTTATTGTCTTGATTTTCGAATTATTATTTTGTATATTAAATATATTATTTTAGATTTTTTATTGTTATTATAATATATATTTGATTTCTCATGAATTTTTTTATGTAACATTATTTTAAAGTTATTTATTTAAAAATTATTATTATACCATATTTATATTAGACGTTATATCATACATATGTTTTCAAAAAAAAATTTATGGACCCTGTTGACACAAAATTCTAACTTCGCCACTAATCCCATATATTGGCACATGCTATCCTCAAATAAACTGGTTCACAAACGCTAGCTACGCAGTGCCTTGCGTTGCTCATCTGTTTTGGAGTTTAGGATTAATGTTGTCTATATGTTTTTTTTATTAGATTTCTGTGTTGTAATTATCTGTGTCTTTGTACTCTTTCAGTAATTAAAAGGGTAGAGACAGAGTAGAGTGCGCTCCTATATATTTAGGAGGCCATCGATCAAATAAATTAGAGTAAATTTTTTTGGAGGTCTCTCAATTTTGTATATAATCCAAATTTGATCATTGAATTTTGATTTATCCTTTTGGAACCACTGAACTTTGATTTTATCCAATTTTAGTCCCTCCATTAGAATTTCTATATAATTCTGTTTAATTGAATCAACTGGGTACAAAATTTGCTGTTCATATCAAATGGGTCTTTCTCCATCTCCCACCGAGCAGTCGAGCACCTACCTCCTTGTCTCTCTCTAGCTGTCTAGCAAACCTTCCTAAACACAAAAAACACTTCTCACAGCAACGCCCTTCGATTCTTCACTTCTCCTCCTCCATTTCTCTATCAAACTCTACCGATTTGATACTCTCGATCTCTAAGCACTTTCGTCTTTTTACTGAAAAAAGTTCTGTTTTTATACTAAACAAAAGATTCTCCTCTGTTAAGAGAACTGGAATTGTAATTTTGTTAGTACTTTGACTTGTTGTCTCAGTAAGTATTTCTTTTAGTTACCGATTCAGATTTTTTAAATGACTGGTTAAATAAAACATGGGAGCTGATTTTATTTTGTTTGCAATTTCATGTGTAAATTACAATTTCATGTGCGGTATATATCCAATCTGTACAATAAATGCTTTCCTAATCTACAAATCTATACAAGGATTATTGTCTGCCAATTTTTATACGTTACTCAAAAGTAAAAGAAGGCTATGCAAAATCAGTGTATAATCTTACCTTTTGATATTATTAATCTTACATTTTGATATTACTACATGAAAAATTCAATTTGTAATTCAGCGTATTAAAAATCCAGAAGTTAGCCTTCCAACAAATAGGCAATGTTGTGCAGTGCATACTTCCAGTGACATCCAGAAGTTAATTTTTTATTTTGATCCTTATTTGTGTTTTAATTTAATATAAACCACAACTTTTTTATGTACACAAGTGTTATTTATTGTACAAAATTTAATTTTTCATTTTAGGGAAACAAATGGTATTTACCGTCACATTTTTGCAAAATATTACACTTACGAACTATGTCTTTACCATAATGACCAGTGAGATACTCATTTACTGATACCCAAAACATTCCCTAATTTATAAACAAGCTGTCTTCACTTAATACATATATGATATATTTGTGGATTAATTGAAGAAGAAGAAGCCTGAGGGAGGAAAAAGATGTTGGTCGCTATAGATGCTGGTGAGAGATCGAGAGTATTTGGTAGAGAGGAGACGAAGGAGTAGAACCGAAGGGTGTTGATGTGAGATGGGATATTTTTATTTTTTGATCGGTAAGATTTAGTATAGACTATAGAGAGACGAAGAAGGGGTGCTGTGGGAGATAGTCAGATAAGAGGAGAAACACCCATTTGATATGGACCGCAAATTTTGTACCCAGTTGATTCAATTAAACAGGGTTATATATAAATTCTAACGGAGGGACTAAAATTGGACAACATCAAAGTTCAGTGGTTCAAGAAGGACAAATCAAAATTCAGTGACCAATTGTAGAGTCATTGGAATGATTCATACTCTTCTTTTAGTAATCTTGTTTTGGCCCCCGGCTTGGGGTGCTTAGCATAAAAAAAAAAAAAAATTCAGTGACCAAATTTGAATTATATACGAAGTTGAAGGACCTCCGAAAAAATTTACTCAATAAATTAAGAACCATGGCAGTTAGAGAAACTCGTAGCCTTTAAATTTTGTGTTTTACTGAAATAAGTTTTTGAATATTATTTTGGATCAATTAATTAGACTTTGAACCAGTAGTTTTGATTAACGGTAATTACATTTTCGATTAGCACTTAAATATTTTAAAATATGTCAACTGCTAGGTGCTAGAGTTAGCCACGATGGGTTACTTACATGATAGGATAATAATTTTTTTTTTTCAGTATAAAATTTATCAATGCTCACCAAATACGATGCGTGCGAAGTTTGAAGTGAGATTAATTGTAAACTTTTAACAAATCAATGTTACAGAATTTACACTTCCGACGGCACCAAAAAATTGTGCATGGACGCATTAAGAAATGTGTTGTTGAGCTGCTAGCTATTGCCAGCGGAAGTATCTCTACTTCTCTACTACTTATAAACGCACGGACCGTAGAGGTGCTACACTCTAGGTCTAGCATGTAAACAAGTGTTTTTGACGTTCGATCGATTTGATTTGTGGTCGGATATTAATCGCCATATGAAGTAACAATATTTTTTGATTTTCCGTCTAATAAAGAAACAAATTAAATAACATATCTGTTTGTATCAATGATAGATTTAAGCAATATATTTTTATTATCTAATATTATTTTATTTTTTTATTTGTCCATATATGAGGGCATCTTAAGCTAGTTTTAAAAAAAGCACGATGTGTCTGAGACGTGGTACGGAGGTGGTACGACATGAGAACTTAGACGTACTGTGTCCTAAATGTGTCGTGTTTGACTTTGATGAAATAGACATGTCACAGTACGGCACGACACTACACGAAAGAGATGACACGTTTTACAGACACACCAAACACAAAAAAGAGATATGCATTAATCTTGCAGAATATGATGGATTTCTCATTAATGTACATACTATATATTTTTTTCCATAAATTTTGTCCAAGATACATTCAATAATAAAATGAACGATTTTGAATAAGACTTAATTCCAAATAAAGCACTTTTATCCATTAGAATTAGAAATAAAAATATTATATTGTAATTAGGATGATTTTATAATTAACACACAAACAAAATATAAAGTAAAAGGTGCAAAAGTATAAAGTCAAAAGGTGCAAAAGTATTATTCGTCTGTCTAAAAAATTCAAATAATTTTATCTTCTTTTGTACTTTAAATAGTAAGAATAGTATAAATTATCCATTGTATCAAAAATTGAAATTAACAAATACTTAAATGATAAGAATAGTATAATTTTATCATCTATTGCGATTAACATAATTTTAAGTTAGTAACTTTGCCTATTTTTTTTCTCAAACATAGTCGGTCCCAAAGCCTGGAAAAGAGAGGATGATTACTGTTGAGTAGAGGCGAGACGCTATGATGAAACTTGCTTCTTTATTAACACTCAAACTATCTTTACAACCTCTACTACTCAAATATTCCTACACCTCCTAACTACTATATTCTAACTTAGCACTCTTTGCTTTGATTGGATTGCTTAACTTGGCTTAACTTGGATGATACATACAAGTAGCCTAGCATCCTTATTTATACCCTTCAAATGTCGGTTAGATAAAGGCCTAGAAACTAATAGAAATATGTTTCTTGAATGTTCTATATGCACCGCCATTTATATGGTATTTCTAACGCTTTCTAGATATAACTTGATTATTCTAATTGAAGCACGGTTGGGCCAAATAATGGGCTCATTCAATTATGAGTCAACGATGGCCCATATTAACACTCCCCCTCAGCGTTGACTCCTTAAATTGTTGCTCGGCTGAGTACTCCAAGTTGTTCACGCATCTCTTCGAACTTCTTCGCATTGAGAGCCTTTGTGAAGATGTCAGCAACTTGTTCTTCAGTCGGTGTTAACTCCATATGAATCTCGCCTTGTAGGACCTTCTCTCTTATGAAGTGGTAATGTACCTCAATATGCTTGGTCCTTGCATGAAACACCGGATTTTCTGCTAAACATACTGCTGACCTGTTATCACATCGAAGAGTCACTTGATCAACTGGCTGACGAAGATCCTTAAGTAGTCGTACTAGCCAAGTGCTCTCTTGCGCTGCCATAGCTGCTGCTTTGTACTCTGCTTCTGTTGTGGAGAGGGATACCGTAGGTTGTCTTTTGCTACACCATGACACAGCTCCAGATCCTAAGTTAAAGACATATTCGGTTGTTGATCTTCTCGTATCACAGTCTCCAGCGTAGTCGGCATCGCAATATCCCATCACTTGACATTCTCCTCTATGATATAGGATGCCATAGTCTAAAGTACCTTTCACATATCGTAGTATTCTCTTTACTGCTTCTAGATGTGGCTTCTTTGGATTTTGCATGTGACGACTTGCTACTCCGACTGCATAGGCTATGTCAGGTCGAGTAAGAGTCAAATAGATGAGGCTACCAACTAATTGTCGGTACATTCGAGTGTCTTCAAGATCCTTCCCTTCTCCAGCACAAAGCTTGAGGTTTGGCTCCATCGGTGTTGACAATGGCTTGCACTCCGACATTCCAAATGTCTCTAGAAGATCCTTTGCATATTTATGTTGGCAAAGGAACATACCTTCTTTCGTCTTCTCAACTTCGAGCCCAAGAAAGTGTTTAAGTTCTCCAAGCTCCTTCATCTGAAACCGGACTGAGAAGTTCTCCTTCGTTCGTCGAATTTCTTCTATAAGGTATCCGGTCAAGATGAGATCGTCTACGTACACTAAAACTATAGCGAGCTTGCCTCCAACTTCCTTAATGAATAGACTCGAATCTGAAGTTGTCACTGTGTAGCCACTTTGTACGAGAAACTCAGCTATCTTCCCGTACCATGCTCTTGGAGCCTGCTTGAGACCGTACAATGCCTTCTTTAGCTTGCACACATACTCCGGATGTGCCTTGCTCTCGAACCCTTGTGGTTGGTTCATGTATATGTCTCGATCAAGCTCTCCGTGTAAGAAGGCATTCTTCACGTCCATTTGTCAAAGTTTTCATCCTTTGCTTGCAGCTAAGGCTAGCAGAACACATACTGTTGTTAGCTTCGCTATTGGACTAAACGTCTCATCATAGTCTAGTCCATACTGCTGCGAGAATCCTCGTGCGATTAATCGAGCTTTGTATCTCTCAATCGTTCCATCTGCTCGGGTCTTTACCTTGTACACCCACTTGCACGAGATTGGCTTCACTCCTTCGGGCTTAGGCACCAACTCCCATGTTTGGTTCTGCCTCAAAGCCGTCATCTCCTCCTCCATAGCTTTTCGCCATTTGTCGTTCTTCACCGCTTCTTCATAGGACGTTGGCTCAAAATTTTCGATGACTGCGGCATTCGCATACTTCGGATTAGGTCGTCTTTGTCGAGACGATCTCCGAAGTGCTGGAGGTATTTCTTCAACTTCTTCTGGCAGTTGTGGAGTCACGCCTTCAACTTCTTCGTGCACTCCTGTCTGCCATGAACTCTTGGATTTCAGAGGAGTTAAACTCTTACCATCATCATTTTGGACCTCATGGTCATCTCGTGCTACGTCTCTCGCCATCTCTTCAATATCTGCTTCCATGTCTTTTGCTTCAGACTGGATCACGTCATTTGATGGCCAATATGACGAGGCTTCGTCAAATACTACATTCCTTGAGGTGTAGATATGCCCGTTTGTAGGGTCACAACACCTCCGGCCCTTTCTTTCATCGTCATAGCCGACGAAGATACATTGTACCGCCTTCTTATCGAACTTGGTTCGAAGATGATCAGGCACGAACACATAGCACACGCAACCGAAAACTTTAAAATGACTTACTGTGGGCTTGATCTTCCAAAGCTTCTGGAATGGTGAGATAAAACCCATCTTCTCTTGAGGTAGACGGTTGATTATGTGTGCCGCCGTCTTCATGCACTCGGCCCAAAATCTCCCTGGCACATTCTTGGTGTGTATCATGCTTCGACAAGTTTCGGTAATGTGTCGATTCTTCCTTTCTGCTACGCCATTTTGTTGTGGGGTGTTGGGACAAGTTAATTGTCGTCGGATCTTATGCTTCTTTAGATAGGTGTCAAACTCATGTGATACATATTCTTTTCCATTATCGGTGCGAAGACACCGTACCTTTTTGTTGAGCTCACTTTCCACCTTCTCTTTAAACTCCTTGAATTTGGAAAGTGTCTCTGATTTTTCTTTCATAAAGTACACCTACACGTATCTTGAGAAGTCGTCAATAAATGTCACCATATACTTTGAGCCGCTTATGGAAGCTTGCTTGATTGGCCCAAAGACATCTGAGTGAACTAGCTCCAAGGGCTCTTTAGCTCTAAACTTCGATTGTTGGTAAGGAAGTTGATGTGCCTTACCAAATTGACACCCCGCACATACTGTGTCAGTGCGTATCTCTATGTCTGATAAGCCCTTGACCATGGACTTCTCGACCATGAGCTTCAGCTTGTGGTAGCTCACATACCCTAGTCGTGCGTGCCAGAGATTAGATGTCTCGTTCTTTCGAGTCTTGTCTACATAGGTCGACATCACATAGATCGACTCCATCGTTCGACCCTCCATGATCGGTGTGCCTGATGCCTTTATATTACGGTACACCTTAACTTCTTGCGGTCCGAACATCACATAGTTGCCTTGTGCGGTCAGTTGTGAGACCGACAAAAGGTTCTTCTTCATACCGGAAACGTGGAGACTCTTTGCAACTCGATTTGCTCTGGGTTGAAGCGAGAGGGAATCGTTGTCTTACCGATGTAGGCGATCGGCAACTTGGAGTTGTTGGCGGTCACGATCACCTGCTTTCCATTATACTTCTCCAAGTCTTCGAGTTTCTTGATGTCGCCCGTCATGTGGTTTGAGCAACCGGAGTCGACAATCCAGTCACTCTCGTAGTTGATTCGCTCTAACTTGCTCACCGCTGTTAGAGCAACCTCCATCTTCTCCTCTTGCTCCTTCTTCGAGTCGGTAGTTGCAACCGCGCAGGCAGCCTCGACATCCCAGTCGTCTTCGCTGCTGCTTTCATGACTCTTGTCATGTCGACTGTCATTCGATGTTGCCACGTTCCCTTGAACCTTCTTCTTGGACCGGCATTCTCGAGCATAATGCCCTCGCTTGCCACAATTGTAGCATCTATCGTCTTGATCATCGGGCTGGCGGTTAGTGCTTCTCTGATTGCGAGCTCCCCCTGAAGAGTTAGTCCTCCCTTTCGGCCTTCCTTGTTGGTTTGGCCTATGATTGGGTCTGCCTTTCGACTCATTGTCGGATCGACCCTTCCTTCGACTGCTAAATAGCGCCTCTTCTTCTTATTGTGGCGAGACTCCGGCTATTTGTCTCGCTAAAGCCTCCTGGTTCGCGAGCAGATTCTCAAGTTCTAACAAGGTTGGTTGAGTAGGCCATCCTCGAATCGCCGCTATGAACCCGCTATACTCGGGTTTAAGTCCGTGGATGATGATCCTTCGCATGCGCTGTTCGCTGATCTTCTCTTCGGGGTCGAGTTGTGCAATCTCGTTGCATAACGACTTTACTTTCGTGAAGTATTGGGTGATCGTCATGCTCCCTTGTGAGATTGTCATGAGCTCGCTTTCGAGTAGTTGGAGGCGGACATCATTCTTCTTGGAGAACAATGTTGCCAGAGTGTCCCATGCGACCTTAGGCGTGGCCGCATCTCGTATGTAAACAAGCAACTCTTCTTCTATGGTTGTCTTGAGTACATACATGGCCTTCCCAGCCTTGATTTTCCATTTCCGCAGAACTTCGGTTTCTTTCGATTTCTCTACGGATGGGGTTCTTCTTCCGGTCTGGGTTGGGGTCTGATTTGGGTCATCTACTGGTACTGTGGTCTCTACAACCTCCGGCGGAGTTATCTCGGATCCGCCGACTATCTCCCATAGGTCTTGACCTTGTAGGTAGGACTCTATGCAGGTTCTCCAATTTGTATAATTTGTGTTATTTAATTTCTTAAGACCACTAGCTGTACCTGCGAAATCCATGGCTTCAACTAGCTTCACGACGTCTAGCAAGCCTCTTCTAGGAATAGCAAACTCCCGACGCTATACGTATCCTTTACGAGAAACCCGACCGATCCACCGACACCACTGGCTCGAACCGACTCTGATACCAGATTGTTGAGTAGAGGCGAGACGCTATGATGAAACTTGCTTCTTTATTAACACTCAAACTATCTTTACAACCTCTACTACTCAAATATTCCTACACCTCCTAACTACTATATTCTAACTTAGCACTCTTTGCTTGGATTGGATTGCTTAACTTGGCTTAACTTGGATGATACATACAAGTAGCCTAGCATCCTTATTTATACCCTTCAAATGTCGGTTAGACAAAGGCCTAGAAACTAATAGAAATATGTTTCTTGAATGTTCTATATGCACCGCCATTTATAATTACTATGATATTTAAAATATTGTCACATCAAAATTAAAAATAAAAAATAAAATTTTATTTTAATTCAATTGTAAGGCATGTTTATTTTCTTAATTTTTGACATATTTTATCAAATATAATTTTTTAATTCCATAAATAAATTATATTTATGTTAAAAAGTTAGACGTGTCCGAATACGTCACAACAAGTCTAAAGAAGACATGATACGATACAGCACGGGGACACAAGGCGTGGCATGTCCTTAAACGTGTCGTATCCATCCCTTAGAATTTAGACATGACACGATACGGCACGAGAAACAATTAAACATGGCACGATATATGATCCGGCCACGTGTATTTGGCACGGCGCACACACACATACTTAGAACAATAGCCAGTGGTCCTTTATTTCTTGACATATATAGGTGCAATAGTCTAAGACAAAAGTATACTTATTTTTTTTTAAAAAAAAATAAACGAAAATGCAAACAACAATATAATTAAAACAGTGATGGCACAAAATAAATTCTCGTGAGGAGTTTAAAATAGAACCTTTGGGAAAGTTTGTCTTTGAAGGTGCGGCGATACACCAGGTTCCAGCGTGCTGACTGGGTGATGACCCAGTACAATGCATGCCAGAGCTCGGCAAGGTAAAGCCCGATCCATTCTCCTCTTCCTTCTCGCCATGTGGCCGGTAAGTGAGTCGCTCTGTAGTAAAGTATCAGGCATATTCCAGCCAGAATAGTGCAAGCATATAATCTATATACAGCTCTCCCCCTTGCATGCTCAGTTGCAAACAGACTAGTGTCACCCATCTCTCTCTCTCTCTCCTTCTGATCACTTGTTCAGTGGACTGCGTTACTCTAAATATGAATATCCTTCAAGCTTTTAGGACAATTACCACCACATAAATTATTCATTGGTTAATTATACACTGTGTTGATCGATGTGTTCCTGACTTAGCCGCCGGACAGCTGTCTTGTAGTACAATTATTATACGTACATGAAAATAAATGTTTTGGTGCCTTTTTGTTACATAATATATATACCTATGTATACACTGGTTATTAGAGAAAGGACCGTCTACTTATTTATTATTATTATTTTCTGAAGAAGGATTGTCTACTTTTAAATAGCCAAGTTGTTGGGGGCTGCTCCTTAAATTGATTATAGCAATTGAGACTGAAATGAAAAAAAGAAGAAGGTAAAATAGGATATAAACCCTTCAAATTTTCTCCAATCGAAAATAAGCCCCTCTAATCATTTTAAGTTTGTTCCAATAAACCCTTTTCATTAATTTGTAATAATAATTTAATTAAAATTATTCAGTTTATAAGATTTTGGACAGTAATGCCCCTCTATCCTCCTTTCCCTAGAATTCTTTCTTAATTACTGGTCTAAAGCGCTTTTTATCAGTGAAAGAATTAAATTATTTATTCATTCAATCACTCTCTCCATATGTATTACTCAGTCTTGACCAAGACCATGTTAAACGATTCTCACTTGTTGGTCTCTGTCTTTTTATCTTTGGTGCTGGTCTCTAAGTGGAGTCAATCTTGTTTTTATGTTCTCCAATGTGTAATGGAAATCAGTACCAACATATTCATGGGGTGTATAATCCTCTGCTATCTCAAGACATTTAATTATTTTTTACTATTTTTATTGTGCGAATCAAATTAAGTGATCAACTTGTCTAGCATAGTAGCATTGTGAGCAAGAGCAATGATGAAGTGAAGTCCTCAATCCGATTCTTATTTTTGTTCAATTGAGTTTCTATTTTCGCATGATGAAAACATACCTATTTCCAAGGCAATGGGTTCTGGCTGGATTCGAGTTTCCTTTTATTACGATCTTTCATCAAGTACCAGAAAGTCTGGGCAAGACATTTTTTTCTTAAACTCTGCCTATCATTCACAGAGAAAAGACAATTTATAGTCCCATAATGAAGCGCAGATTTGAGGCAGAAAGGCGGGGGACGTTATTGTCCGAAATTATAAATGTTTATTTTTCATAACTATAAATTATCATGAAAAGCTTTTATATCAGTCCTATAATGATTAGAGGGGATTATAACAACTTTACATCCAATTTTGAAAATTTGAGGGGTTTATTTCCGATTGAAGAAGATTTGAGGGGTTTATATCCGATTTTGCCAAAAAAAAAAGTTATATCTTAGAGCACAGTAGTCAGTAAAGCCTTCATTCCATTTTAGGCTGTATAATTCCAGCCCCAAAAATAAAATACGAATGGAATTGAGTAAGCCTTCATTCCATTTTAGGCTGTATAATTCCGCACTCCTTTCTCATTTTTTTTTTTTTATTATTTCTTGAGTGACAAAAGAGAGAGAGGAGTGCGGAGGGTATTTTTGTCACAGTAGAGTGCATCTTTAATTTTTAGACGTGTAGAAAGCAATTCCCATCGAATTGTAGTAATGAGGGCCTTTGAGCCTTCAATTCATATCAAGCCCAATTGATTTGATACCATACCATTTGGTTTACGACTAAGAACTTCCGGATCCACATCCTCAGCAGCTAAGGATTTGGTTGTTCCAAACATCCATACTTTTTTTTTTTTATATTTCAACATTTTAAAATTTAAATGTTGAATCCAAATCGTTGATCTTGTTCAATTTTATGGGCGATGCATTTTCATAAAAGTTTTATGAAATTTGGAGTTGATTTGATATTAGATTAAGTGGTCAACAAATGAACGAATCTGGTTAACTATCACTGATTAATTCTAATACGTTCATAATTTGGTCACTTAATCAAGTATTAAATCAACTCCAAATTTTATAAAATTTATATGAAAATGCATTGCCTATAAAATTGAACAAGATCAACGGTTTGGATTCAATATTTGAATTTTAAAATGTTGAAAAATAAAAAAAAAAAGAATTTGACTGTTTGGAACAGCCAAATTTTGATGTGGTTCCGGGAACTTCCTATCAATCCTATCTCTATCTTGCATTCTCGCTGAAGTATCTAGTGTCCGAGATCGTATCTACTGTATCTGCGAAAAGAAAAGAAAAAAAAAAAAAAAAAAAGGTAGAAAAATGGAGGGAGTGCTCTCCCTTCCCTCGCTCTCACACTCAGTTCGCCGCACCTCTCTTCAATTCATATATTGGTCCTGCCTGATTTTCTCTCAGAAAATGGCGTCTGTACGACTGTACCTCATATTCAGTAAGCATTGTATGGACGGAGCTTCTGCAAGCCCCTGATTGATTCACATTAAGTTGTGAATTTTACACGTCCTTGGTTATCACAGTAAGGTAAAGCGCCTACTAATCTCTTCTTCCTTTCCTTGTTTTTTTGGTTTTCCTATTCTCTCCTTTTTAAGTCGTATTATGTATTGATCATGTCAGGATTAAATCTTACCAGTGAATTCTTGTAAATTTGTTTGCCCTGACCATGTAGCTGGTTTCTGTGCTCATGAAATTCTGATAAAAACATTTCCAATCACTTTTATTTTAGTTTTAGGAGAGTAATCTAGAAAAAAAATAAAATAAAAAATAGGAAGAGCCACTAATTTTATTTGACAACTTTTATAGTACAATATAATCCAATATTACTGCTTTGCATTCCAATAAGAATTATTGCAAACCTGAAAGAAGACTGCTACTTAAATGTGTGGTTCTAAACTGTTGATAACAGAGACACCAGCATCACAACCGCAAGTGTGGTTAGGGTGACTGACCAAGGAATACTACCCTTATCCTTCCTTAACAGAAGCCCTTCATATATCGCTACATTTAGTGCCACTACTGACCCACAGAGCAGAATTTGAAGAAAGTACATCTCTAAAACAATAGCCCATCCCCTCATCATCGCACGAGTTGTTGCACAAACCAAACACGTCATATTGAGCAATGCAACAAACTCAATTATGGCTAGAGTCAAAGAAGATGCGTCAAACTCCATTATCTCCTGCTCATACCGTTTTGATGCATCTTCTCCACTGATCTTTGCAGTAACTGTAAATCCCATTTTAGAGACCCCTACAATTTTCGATAATGTAGCCAAGGTTCCGTATAGGTATGATGTCAGACGTTTTATCAGCCACATTCTCTGTAAGTTCCACCAACCTTGTACTGTAATATCTCTTGTCAGTAGTGCCTCTATCAGACTGTAGGTTTGTTTCGCGACCATGACATAGGAAAATGGTATGAACCATGGGCTTGTCATCTGAATTGACAATTTTTAGTGAGAAATTAGCTAGAAGGACAATTTATTAGTTTAAATCCAATTTTTTAGTTGTCATTAATAGACTTTTTAGTGGATGCATCCAATTTTGGTTGTTACTGATACCAGAATATGCTTGCTTGCTATTGTCAGTAAAACATTGGCTGACTATGCAATTTCATTCATCTTTTACTTGAAATATAAAATGAAGAAATAAACCTTACTTTGGGAAATAATGAAATGCCTTTAAGGAGGCTAAGGGAAGGGGCTATGACATAATATAGAGTAGGGATAGAATTTAGAGCCCACAAGTTGTAGATGCAATAGCCCATCTGGAGCCCTAGTTTTATCTTCCCATGCCCATATATGAAGGTACAATACTTGGAAAGAAAGATCTGGAAATTTCCTTCGCACCATCTCTTGTGTTGTAGGATCGTCTGTGCCAGTGTTGTTGGACCCACTCCTAGGAACCCTTTCTGTGGAGGATTATAGTATGCGGATTTCCATCCTCGACATTGGATCATTAGGCCTGTTATAACATCTTCTACTGCAATCCCATATTTCAAGCCAACCTGTATGTACTTGTGTCAGAACCCTTTTACTTGTGTATTTGTGTGTGTGTGTGTGTGTGTGTGTGTGAGAGAGAGAGAGAGAGAGAGACCTCATTTCCCCATCGGGTGTTTAGCTCATAGGTGCAAGTAGCTAGAGATTCAGCTTTCTCTTCTAATTTTCTGATATCATCATGTGGGTTCCTTTCAGATCCTCTATTCCAGTTTTCCTTGTAGTCCTTTGTGTATTTCATGCCACAGAGGATCTCTCTCCTGTGGAAACATCCGGTGCCAATGTATAGTGGGCCACCCCAGCTATCCAACCCACACATCTCCACCTTAGATTATTCAATTATGTATTGTTAAATATTATCTTTTTTCTTTCAAGACAACAAAGAAAGAAATTGAATAATATTCTCATAAAAAAAAAACAACCTCATTTATAACAGTAAGAGTGTTTCCATAAGTATCATTCTTGGTCATGTTGTTGTAATTCTGTGGGTATTGCACAAATGCAATGTCACGGCCCTTTTCTTCATCTAGAAAGAAGCACAGTGCGTCTCTGATTGAATCAGCATTGTTTGAGTACATGTCACAGTCGACATTCAGGATGATTGGGCTGTTGCTTATAAGTGATGACACTCTTATCTGCATTTTTAAAATTTCATGTTAGGAGTTCTATTGTATTAGCTTTTTATAACAAAGTATTGACATTGAGAGTTGCGTACCAGAGAGTTCATAGCCCCTGCTTTAAAGTTATGGTGGTATTCAGGGTTCTTTTCACGTGCCATGTACACTAATGTCGGTAATGCATTACCAGCATTGTCAAGTGCATTGGGGTCCTTGCCATCAATTAGTATCTGTTATGGGTAATGGAAATTAAGGATTTTAAATTTTGAAGTGTAATTTATTCAATGCTGTAGCGCAAGTTAATGCAGTTAAAAATAATAACAATGCCAGGGCGATTGCTCTCCCCCTTTGTAAAATAATAATAATAATGATAATAAATCCAACAATAATGATTACGAAATGAAATAAAGTAGCAATTCATAAATCTAGATCTTGAAATTATAAACAATTTTTCTGATAAAGGACAATGCTGAGCTTCTTAATGGAAATGATAGGAGAGGCCTCAAACATGCTTTATGAATAAGGGTAAGGCCTTCCATCCTTAATTGTTTACTCTATCGAGTACTGTTTACTTTAGATGATAAATGACCAAAATATCCTTAAAGATTTCCTTTTTTTTTTCAAACAGAAATATATACTATTTGATTAATAATACACAAAAGTCCATCTTTGAGGGACATTGGAGTAATATCTTTCTGAAATTATGGGGAACTTGTACTTTGTTGGTTGGGCATGAGCAGGTGGGAGATTTATGCTGGTGTGTTTTCTTATGATGGTGATCCTGGTGTGTTAGTCAACTAACCAGCTTCCTTCTTCAGGGAAAAAAAAATTTGTCATAGAGTTACCTGCACAATGGGTGGGTGTTTTTTTGAAGTCATCTCAGGTTTCCATTGAGAAAATCCTTTATGATTTGCCTTTAACTCCTCTGGGACCTTGCCAGACATTACTATAGCATCTATACGGTTTGTCATTTCCTCATATAGAATCTGCTTGTGTGGCATATAAATGAAGTGTAATTTGCATCTCATTAGACCAACCAAATATACTGAAAGTAAAGTTGTCATGATGGCATTCTGACTGGCAATCATGGACCTGACCTGATCAAATGACTAATGAGTTGGGTACTATAATTCTTTGATCCAATGAGAGATACTGGTAGGATGAGATCATGATCTGCTAAACCCAATCTGACCTATTTATTTATTAATTAATTTCTTGAACTCTTGATTGTTTGGGTACTTGGGGTAGGAGACGAGTGCATTCTTAACCTTACTATGCACCTTTGCTATTAAAATGGTGGGGTTGATCCATGATAATGGATTGGATGTTGGATGGTTGGGTCTGACCTGTTGTAAAATATTAGTAAATTACTTTTTGATCCAGACCAAACATTTGCTACCCCATATTACTAGAACTGGATCTGCGGTAAATGGTTTACTTCTACCGTCTCGAGGGTGTTGTACCTTTTTGGACAGAATATTGCGTTTATCAATCATAAACTAACTGTATTATATGAACCAAATTATCAGACAAATTTGACAGAAACTGAGAGTCAAGGACGGAATCAACAATTGCATCCCTGAAATAAGGGTTTTTCTCCAGAACTTGCAAAGAACTGACTGATTGAGAGGGAAATAAATGAAAATGTCCAAACTATTCCTATCTGTCCCAGGCTATGAGTCCTTGGGATATGAATCAGCCCCACAACTGGGGTGCATGCTATACATGCAAGACCTTTCATGCTTCCTCACACCTTTAATTTGAACGACATATAGGTTGGTGATTCATATGTCAGTTTTTCAATTGTTACTTTGAGACGATCAATCAGTTATTTTGGAAATTTGTGCTAAACCCAATTCAAATGTAAATTGCTACTTCCATACTTTATTTTTTATTTCTGTTAATTTCAATTGGGGTTTGGTTTCAAGCCAAAAGTTAGAAACTGTACTGCCAAGTGTGTTTGTGCAACCAACCATTGCCTGAGTTTGCTATCCTTTAAGGAAAAATTCAAATTAAGTTTCAGTTTCACATACTTTCATACCTAACCACTCCTCATGGTGTGACTTGTCATTGGGACAGTCTGAAGTGGAAAAATATATGGCTGGAGCTCTCGGCTCCAACTTGTACCTCTTGCAGAATGGAATCCAATGCTTGGCAAATTGAGAGGCTTCCCACATTGCATAAAATGTCAGAATGGAACCACCATCATCAGACAAGTAGACACTTAATTTCTCTGGTGGATAATTGTATGCCATGAGGGAGAGAACAGTTGATATCACTAGATTGGGTGGCTCAGCATATGGATCAGCTGTGCATACAAATATGTCCACATTTGGTAGTCTTCCTTCATATCTGTTCCAAAATGTGTCAAAGAAATAATAACAAGTTTCTTCTGATGCGTAATGTGTTTAATATCTTTGAGATTAATATTTTCATTATTAAGGTTTGTAAGAATTTTGAAAATTTGATGTTAGTTGCTTGCAGGAAAGTCATTCAGAGGGAGAATTCAACTTGCAGTCCGTCGTATTTTTAGATCGCTTTGCAGTTTCACATGTTATTTTGGAATATCATATACAATCTTCTTGATTATGAGTCTGCAAGAATTCAAAACGAAGAGAAAGTTAACGCGTCTCATACTGGCACATGCCATCCTGTAACTTTTTCTCAAATAAACTGGTTTACAAGCGCTCCGCAGTGCCTTGTGTTGCTATCCGTTTTGGGAGTTTAGGATTAATGCTGTCTATTATGTTTCGGATGATTGGTCTTTGTTGTAAAAGCCTATTGCTTTTCAGTGATTAAAAGGGTCGAGGAGACTGCTTTCTTAGTTTAATAAAAAAAGAACAAAAAAAGATAAAACAAAGAAGGAAATTAAGCGCTCCTATTTAAAAACAGAAAAGAAGCTATTTAGGACGCCACTGATCAAATCAGAGAAAAGCTCGTAGCCTTTGGATTCGTGCTTTACCGAAATAAAATCTTGAACATTATTTTAAATCAATTAAACTTTGAACCAGTAGACTTTGATTCAAGCTAATTATGTTTTAGATTAGCATTGAAATATATATAAATATGGCAACTTCTAGGTCCTGAAGTTAGCCATTATGCGTTGCTTTCTTGCTTACATGATAGGATAATGATAATTGTCAGGATAAATATCATCAGTGCACACCAAATGCGCTGTGCAAAAATTTTGAAGTGCGATTAATTGTAAACTTTTTACAAATTAAATTATAGACATAATTTATACTTCTCGGCATAAAAGTTTGTGCATGGACGCATAAAAAAAAATATGTTGTTAGAGCTGCTGGCTGTTGATGCGGCCATTTCTTTTTCTTTTGATATAGATGCAATTGTTTAGGACAAAAAAATACTTATTTAAAAAAAAAAAAAAAAAAAACAATGAATGTGCAAAAAGCAAAAGATGATGGGCAAAAATTCGAGTGAGGAGTTTTAAAAAGAACCTTTGTGAAAGTTTATCTTTGAAGGTGCGGCGATGCACCGGATTCCAGCGTACTGACTGGGTGAGGATCCAGTAAAACACATACCATAGCTCGGCAAGGGAAAGCCCGATCCATGTTCCTCTTCCTTCTCGCCATGTGGCCGGTAAGTGAGTTGCTCTGTAGTAAAGTATCAGGCATATTCCTGCCAGAATAGTGCAAGCATATACTCTATATGCAGCTCTTCCCCTTGCCTGCTCAGTTGCAAACAGACTTCTGTCACTCATCTCTCTCTCTCTCTCTCCAAGTCACTTGGTGAGTGGACTGCGTTACTATAAATTTCCTTCAAGTTTTAGGATAATCACTGCAGAGGTTAATTATATATATTGGTTAATTGTACACTGCGTTCCTTACTGGATATCTTTGTCTCGTAGTTCAGTAATTAATACATAACTTGAAAATATATATATATATATTTTAAAATGCTAGGCAGCAGCTACCTAGTGCTTCTTTACGTAATATACACGGCTACATAGTACATACGATGGGTCGATGGTTTATTAGAGTAAGGAATTGTCTATTTAAGTAGGGAAAGTAGGTGGGACTGCTTCATAAATTGATTAAAAAACAACTGTATGTGTGTGGTTGTCATGTTGTTAATTAATTGAAATGTGTGTGGTTGTCATGTTGTTAATTAATTGAAATTAAAAACAACTTCGTCCAAAATTTTTTCGTGTCCCCACCTGTATTTGAAATAGTAATCATTTTTTTTCAGAAGCATCTATGCCCAAATTTAAATTATGCACGGAATTATAATTTAGCTCCCTTGAGTTGCTTAATCTTTTTACTGTGTATATTTCCATCAAGACAATCTCTTTAAAAAAAAAAAAAAAAAAAAAAAAGACCTTTTGGTTTGTTTCTGCATGTTTATTTCTCTCTCCTTCTCAACGGGTCTATCGTTTCTATTTTTGCTTTCTTGTTTCCAAATACTAGAAGTGGAAACATATGTAAGTATTAGACTCAACTAGAAAATTATAGCTTGTTTCATGGAATCCAAAGCGAGACGGAATAAACGAAGATGATAGAAGTGTTTTTCCTTTTTTATATATTCCTTTAGAAATCATGTTTGCTATGCTAATCTATTTATTTTATGTATTTAAAATGAACTTTCTTTGCTTAAGGAGATATATAGTACTTTATTCCTTTTTCTCTCTTTTAAGTGATTGATGAAAAATGTAATTGTGTGCAATAAACTTTACCACCAGATAATGAAACCAACTTAATTACAATTTTCTATAACACGTACGCATGTATCAATATAAAGGATGAAAATATTCCAAATAATAAATTATTATCGCCTTACATTACACGCATATGTTAGTTTTCTTTTCTTTTTTTTTGTATCGTGCCCAGTAATTGCGGTAAAAATTTCTTGATGAAAAAAGTTAAGAAATAGAGGACAAGATAGTTTATTTGCTTATATTTAATAAAACATTTAGCAAAGTAATTTTATTAAAAAAATGAGAATTTGGCGTTTTGTGAGGCTATGTTTGGAAAATGCGGGAACAACGCACGAACCCAGAACCCAGAATCTAGAACCCTTGTTTGCGAGTTCTTCAAAAACCTGGAACCCAGAATCCACAAGCGAACAAGGATTTATTCTTGTTCGGCTCATGTTTGGTTCGCCCCGAACAAGCCTGTTCGCGTGGTATCCAAACATAGCATGTAATCGAAAGGCAGCATTAATGCCCACAAACTATCAAGAATTAATTAAGCATCTCACAAACGACAAAAAAACTTGATTAAAAAGCACTATATATTTATAATAATTCATGTTGTTTATTAGTCTTTAATTTGACCGAGTCTTTGCTAAACCTTTTTGACAAAACAAGCAAATCTGTACTTATCTATTAGAATACAAGTGCGGTTAAATATAAGTGAATTAATTATTAAATTCATAAGAGATACCAAACGATTGGTAAGGACTTGAGAGGCTTTGTACGTTTCTATTAAATATTCCAATGAACTCAACAAAAGATTCGATTCAATAATCAAATCATGAAAGATGCCTCTCCATTTTTCATTTATATATGGATCATGTTCCCAGTATTTCCACAGAGAGATTGTGAGACAATAAATGTCCGAAGCAAGTGTTTAAGGGTGCGTTTAGATAATTTGAAAAAAAAGTTAGGATTAATTATTTAAAAAAATTAGATGGTTGATAATAAGTTTTTTAATTAAGAGAGGCATACATATTCAACCATCTAATTTTTTTTCAACTTAACTGAAATGAATCATTTTAGAAGTATTTAGTATATTCAATTTTTTCATAAAAATATGTATATTTTTTATAGAGAGGCATAGTTCTGAAAAACAAAAAAAACAGAATACTGTAACTAACATCCATGCTGAATGCTTACTGGACAAATAAAGAAAAATAACAGTGGGACAGGCGCAACATGGATGGTCATGTACTCATGTTGTCATTGATTTTGATTCAGCCGCCATCACCTTCACAATTCAAAGATAAGACGCAGTAATAAGTTTATAATATATGGCTATGCCAATAACATGTTTTACTGGTAGATAATATTTTATTACAAAAACTTTATTTTTGTCTTTAGCGAATTTAGAATTCCACAACATGACATGATCACACGACCAAGGAAGAGTCAAGAAATCAATCAAACGGGAAAGCCATGTAATTAAATCCACCGGACGACATAGTCACATAATAGAGATAAGAAATTGATGGCACTTAATCCATCAAGTTTTCTACAGACTCCAAACGATTGATATATATTAACACTGAAATAAAGACAACAAATACCCTTTCATTGATTATTATCTCTTGAATATCTCATCTCAGTTCAATTCTTGTGCACGATGTGCTTCGGAAGATTCCAAAATTGATGGCGCAAAAGAAGAAAAAAAAAATAAAATATCACAATAGCTTCAGAATGATGTTTGTGCAAGTCAAGCCTCAATATTCGAGAGTCTTCAACTCTCGTTGGAAAAATCTGTGATTATATGGACTGTCCAATTATCGCCATGCGCACTTCTGCTCAGTAAATGTATCATCAGCTAAATTAAAAGGAAAAGTATATATAATTAAACTTAATTAAATATTTTTGCAAAAGAAAAAAAAATACACTGTCGGTATTTTTCAAAAAAGACTATTACTTGCAAACAACACAGACACAACATGTAGAAATTAAGAGTGAATACACAATCAGATAACAAAATTTTCCATGACTTGTCAAACTTATGATCGGATTCGTATCGTAATAAAAAGCAAACACAATCTCATTTTTCTAATAATGTCATGATTGTTGGTAATTTGATAATCACTTTGTTTATGTTGAAGGGCTTGAAGGGCCAATGGACATACAATATATTTCTTTAAATATTTATTTAAACTATATTTAAAATGAGCAATTTTTATTTGTAGAAGATAATAAAAATGCTATAAATTATTTAAATATAATTGTACACATTTATTTTTCATTATATATAATATTTTTAATTTTTTTCATCTTTAATTTGGGTTTAAGACCGGTTATATTATAATAACATAGAAAAAGTAAAAAAATAATTTTTGTTAACGTATTAATGAATTAAAATAAACTAAAATTACGAATGTATGAAATAATGTAACGTCAAAGATGAGAAATATATATATATTTTTAACTTGTCTTAGCATCATGTTCAGAAATTTAAATATTATTTGAAATGACGTTTAATTTACATTAGATCAGATAAGATCTTATCTTTCACTTGAGATCGTGCTTGATTATTTATAACTTCGGTCTCCCTATGCCTTAGGTCCTTCCAAAGAATAGTCTCTCTAGGCCCTGGCTCTTTCAAAGCCTGGTCTTTCTAGGTCTCTCTTTAACTGAGATTGTGGCCTGACCCTTCCAAAGCCTGGCCTCTCTAGGCTCTGGCCCTTCTTAAGGGCTTAGAGAGGCCGGACCGGTCCTTTGTGTCAGAAGGGCTTGGCCAGGGCCAGATCCAGGGCCAAAGGCTTTTGGATGTTCACTATGCGCTGCTAGAGCTGACTAAGGCATTTGCCTGCCTTAGGGTTCGAATCCCAGCATTTGCTGGTTAAGATAGTGTGTGTGAGTGTAAGATTATGATAATTTGTGAAGTGGATTTCATGACTACATTTTGAAATTTACTATAAGTTGAATATTAAATGAGGAGTGTTCCGCTGCCACCATTTTTTGTTGCCACAAGTTGCCACAACTTCATATTTTATCAATATTTGAAATTTTTTAAATTCAAACGCTGAATCCAAATCGTTGATCTTGTTCAATTTAACGAGCGATGCGTTTCTATATAAGTTTTATAAAATTTGAAGTCGGTTTGATAATCGATCAAGTGACCAACTGATGAACGTATTAGAATTAATCTGTCATAATTAACTAGATTCGTTCATTTGTTGACCACTTGATCGAGTATCAAACCGACTTCAAATTTTATAAAACTTATATAGAAACGCATCACTCGTTAAATTGAACAAGATCAACGGTTTGGATTCAGCGTTTAAATTTAAAAAATTTCAAATATTGATAAAATATGAAGTTGTGGCAACTTGTGGCACCAAAAAATGGTGGTAGCGGAACGCTGCTCATATTAAATTGCGACAGTCCATCAAAAGAATACCTTTATGATACACTTGAATATTAAATTATGAAATATTAACAAGTAATTAATGAGACTACCAGACCGAATAAACTAACTCTAAACATTTCTAATTATTTTTTTTTGAAAAGAAAACATTTCTAATTATGGCATCAATGATCTAGAGAATATTTGTTGGAAGATCTTCTGGTCGATGATATCACATGGACATTTCCAATTAGATCTAGAGATATCTAATGATGCGTTATCACAAATGGAGAATTGTTAAGGAATCTATAAAACAAATTAAATTATTCCGTACAAACTAAATATTATTTATCAGTGTGCCCACTATCATACGACAATTGAAAATAACAATTCCATTGATCTCGGATTATCTACATAATAATTGAGATGACAATGCATAATTACATGCGCTTGTACAATGTCGATGGGAAGAGCACCCTTAATGGTTGAGGTAACTAAAAATCGTAAAACTTGATTGACGACCATGTTGTGTATTATAATATAGTATTCCTTTGTACAGTATAAAAAAACTGATCTGGGCCATCCGTTGACAATTGACTGTCAATAATTTTTGTACAAAATATGAGCATCTACCAGACTACCACAAAAGCGCATTGTTTAAGCCTCAAACGAGATTCCGATATCGCAATAATAATCTTAAAATTCTGATTTTTTTCGATTTATTATTAATATATTATATTATTATAATAATATTTTTTTATTTTTCGGTGATAACTTGTTGATATACTAGAAGTCTAGACCGAAAAAATTAAAACTAACGTTACTGTTCACACGAATTTCGATAATAACTGTAAAAAATTCGAAATTTTAAAAATAACATTGTTAGATCGGCATTCGGATTGCCAAAAATACAAACTGCTTGGATCGGCATTCGGAATGCCGATCCAAACCAAGAAAAATATACACGGTAACTTTTTGTTTTTGACTCAAAACTTTGCGGCAACTTTTTATTTTGACTTTTGTTTTGAGTAAAAAAAAACGGCACTTGTATTATTTATCATCCACTCTTGTATTAGACGGACACTTCAAAAGTATCTTGGTTTTGGAATTTACTACTCTATCTAGAAGATGTATAATTTGTAACATTAGGTTTGGTAGCTAACTAGGTTTGAAATTTATTAAAGAGTTCTAATGAACTAATTAATAAAGCGAACAAATGAAATGGGAAAATCAGAAAGCGATGAAATAAAAATAATAATAATATCTAGTCATCTGATTAGATCAGCTTAAAGATTTTAATAGTTGAATTCATTAATGAAATATTAAAATTTGCGAATCAGATTAGCTAGTTTGATTGACATCAAAATGTTCTTTAGTTCGGACTAAAAACCTAGCTCATAGCATGATATATTTCTTCGAGTAAAAAAAAAAAAACTCTTATATTGGAACTTTATTGTTACAAATTGACTGTTTTTGATAAAGTAAAAATTGTTTGGATTCTATTAAAATAATATATTTCACAACCGGTCTCTCCTCTTCACTCAAATAATTGTAAAATAGTGCATTACATATCAACTTTTCTCATGTATATGGGGGTGAACATCACAAAAGACAACTGCGTGCGCTACTCTTTCAACTCATGACATAAGGTTCTCTCTTTTTATTTTTCTTTTTCTTTTAGGGAATAACATATATAAGTTGTAATGGAGTACAGGTGAGAATTCCATCTCCGTTTTCTTGAAGGAATTGAATCTCAATTGATCACTCGCTTTTTGTGACTCTTATTTTTAACTAACTATGGACAATCACTTCGTTGATTTCCCCTCTATCATTGAACGCTACTTTTATCCACTGTCTATTTAGTCAAGATCAATATGAATCTTGTTATTGACTTGTCTTTTCTGATTGCAGAAACGCTGAAACTGTAAAGAAATATAATTCTGGAATAAACAAATTTCAGAAGAAATGTACATATAGTTTTAGCTTTCGCTTTCACCGATCTGGCGCAATAAACTAATTATATGCAAGCCCATTATGTTTTGCGGCTCCGTTTCAACTAGTATGGACAAAGGGATATCATATTACTCCAACATGCTAAAGTAGGGGGAAGAAAAAGGGGTTCAAGGGAGAACGAGGTTAAAAAAAAAAAGTTCTCTAATTTTTATTGGTTCGGTCAAACAAGGTCAAAGTAGTCGAAATTCTGGTCAACTGTGGTCAAAATGCAATAATAAAAAAAAATACGGGATGTCATAGAGGGATTGACAATGCAAGAGTATTAAACCTCTAGATCTAGCGTGTATACACTTTTTATGTCATTTGATCGATTTGATTTGTGGCTGGATGTCATTCGATAGACGAAAAGATAATATATTTTGGATTTACATCTAAAATGGAAAGAACATTGATTATAATAATAATAATTTTTTTTATTTTGGAAACAAAGGACATATGGAAAAATTTTATCACCTATAATGTTTTAAATATCTTTGTTATAAAAATATACATTTTTGTTAAATTATGTTTTCTATGTTGATATGTTGATTTTATTTTTTATTGAAATTGCAAGTATTTTTTTAAATTTTTATTTGCCCACATATTAGGTGGTACATTTTCTAGTCATATATAAATTATGGTTGAGAGGCTACTATATTGAATACATGATGTGATGGCTCCAAATCTCTAGCTGTGAATTTTGAATGATTGATAGCTATTAAATAAATATAAATTAAAATTCATAGAAAAAGAACTTTTTATACTATATTCATATTGGATGTCAACGAGGCTTCTTGTTTGGTGGCGCATACTGAGCAAGTATTATCAGGTGGTCATAGATTTGTATAATATTGAGCAAATCATATATTGAGTCAAGTTGATTTTTTAGATTGAGTCAAGTATTATCACCTTTACTAACAATTCTGGAACATAAAATCATGTTGCGCAAATCAGATTATTTTTTAAAAAAATCTTAGACGTGTTGATGACCGATAATATCACTAAATCATTAAATCAACAATTATTGGTGATCCTTGTTTTGTCAGTGACTGTTGAAATTATGAAATATTAATTCTCTGTTTCATAAGCTCTGCCAACGTTAATTGTGGAGAGAGAGTGATTGAAAATAGTTGCCGCTTTTTTTGACTCAAAACAAAAAGTTGACTCAATCAAAAACAAAAAGTTGATGTGTATATTTTTTCTTGGTTTGGATCGGCATTCGGAATGCCGATCCAAGCAGTTTGTATTTTCGGCAATCCGAATGCCGATCAAACAACGTTATTTTTAAAATTCGAATTTTTGATAGTTATTATCGAAATTCGTGTGAACAGTAACGTTAGTTTTAATTTTTTCGGAAGTCTAGAAATGACAATGCGAATAAATAAAATGTATGAATGGAGGCCTCTTTTAAGCCACCTATTTAGGAGAACAGCCGGCCCAATTCGCCAATTCCGTCTCTTTTTACAAGCTTGCAGCTCCTACCGATATATCTTCGAATATAAAATAAAAGTAAAGGCACTTAACAGCCACTGTTAAGTTCTCTCTAAAAAAAAAAAAGGCAACCAGTAAAAATGTAAAATGGGGGGATCTCTCTCTCTCGCTCTCCGGCTCTCGTACTCAGTTCGTCGCCTCTCGCTCAAATTTCTCAAATGCAATCAAGTCTGAATTTCTGAGAGAAGAATCATTCTCCTTGGCCTTCTTCTGTGACGAAGGGAAAAACTGTAGAATATAAATCAAGAGGTAAGAGGTTTCTCCTAGTAGAGCAGATAAGAGTCTTTTAGTTAGTTAATCCTAAAAATGGTCCTTAAGAGTTTTATTCATTTCCTATTAATTTTAGGCGCTTAACTGAAATAAATTATTTTATTAGTGAAAATTCAGTTTGTATCATTTTGGTCCAATTGTTAAGTTTATGCATATGTTAAATTAAATTTATGCTTGAAGCAATGTCGCTAAATTAGTGTTTCTATAGTATAATCTTCAATTTTTTTCATTCCCTTCGTTAAGAACTTTTCCTTTTTAAATTCTCTTTATATGAATGTAGAAAGGACCAAATTGGTAAAAGCATTATCTATAAGACTATAATTACTGATATCATATGGTCTTTTTGAGCCTTAGGAAATGACATCATTGGTGCCATATGATATGTAAGTGTAACCAGTAGTTTCACAGTTTGAAAATAATTGCTGTTATTTGCCTTTGGTTCTCAATTCTCGACTAACATCTGGAACAGTTGGTTCAGATACTTCATTTTTCCTCTTATTTTCTAATTTATTTTTTGCTATAAGATATGGATTGAGCATCTAAGTTTATTTACTCATCATTTGCTTGTTATTTGGGACAGTTGCAACAGTTAAGCCGTTAAGGATAGAATAGGGTGGGGCACTTGCTGGTTTGTTGAATGTTAACATCTGTTACTTGCCCTTAAGTTTTATAAAGAGATATCTTCTTTTCTTCTTCTATGGGAATCTTTCGTTAACTATCTCTTTTTTGTCAGGAATATTGTGGCTTCTGGCATAATTTTGACAAAAAGTAATCAAAGCTGTCTGGATTTAAGTTGTGAATTTTACCGGGTCCTTGGTTAGGAAAATCACAGCAAGGTAAAGTGCAAGTGCATCTTAATCTATTCTTCTTCTTTTTTTTTTGTATTTTTTTTAACTCATATTGTGTATAGATCTTGTCAGGATTAAATCTTTTGACAAGTAAATAATAGTTCTTGTAAATTTTTTTTAACTCATAGCTGGTTTATGTGCTCATGAATTTCTGATAAGATATCCAATCACTCTTATTTTATTTTTAGGAGAGTAATACAGGGGGAAAAAAGAGCCACTATTCTATTTGGCAACTTTTATTGTTCGATGTAAGACATTATACATCTTTGCATTCCAATTGCAATTCCACTAAACTTGAAATAACACTGCTAGTTCATAGTGTGCATTTAAACACTGGATACCAGGTACACAAACATCACAACCACAATTGTGGTTAGGGTAACTGACCAAGGGATGCTACCTTTATCCTTCCTTAACAAAAGCCCTTCATATATTGCTACATTTACTGCCACTACTAACCCGCAGAGAAGAATTTGAAGAAAGTATATCTCTAAAACAATAGCCCATCCCCTCATCACTGCATTACTTGTTGCGCAAACCAAACATGCCAAATTGAGCAATGCAACGAACTCAATTATGGCCAGAGTCAAAGAAGACGCATCAAACTCCATGATCTCCTGTTCATACCGTTTCAACGCATCTTCTCCACTGATCTTTGCAGTAATTGTGAATCCCATTTTAGAGACCCCTAAAATTTTCGATAATGTAGCCAAAGTTCCATAGAGATATGAGGTGAGCCGTTTTATCAGCCACATTCTCTGTACATTCCACCAACCTTGTACTGTGATTTCTCTTGTTAGGAGTGCCTCTATCAGGCTGCAGGTTTGTTTCCCCACCATGACATAGGAAAATGGTATGAACCATGGGCTCGTCATCTAAATTTGCAATTTTTAGTGAGAAATTAGGTCAGAAGGACGAGTTACTAGTTTGAATCCAAGTCGTTAATTGTTATTATTTTGTCCTGATGTAAAATAGGTCCGAACTTAGTGGATTGCATCCAATTTTGGTTGTTTCTGATACCAGCCTACGGTTCCTGGTAATTGTCAGCAAAACATAGGCAGTCTAATAATTTTCCATTCACCTTTTTCTTAAAATATAAAATGAAGAAACAAACCATACCTTCGGAAATAATGAGATGCCTCTGAGGAGGCTAAGGGAAGGAACTATGACATAGTAGAGAGTAGGGATAGAATTTGCGGCCCACAGGTTATAGATGCAATAGCCCATCTGGAGCCCTAGCTTTATCTTTCCATGACCATATATGAGGGTGCAGTACTTGGAAAGAAAGATTTGGAAATTTCCTTCACTCCATCTCTTGTGTTGTAGGATTGTCTGTGCTAGTGTTGTTGGACCCACTCCTAGGAACCCTTTCCGTGGAGGATTATAGTACACAGCTTTCCATCCTCGACATTGGATCATTAGACCTGTTACGACATCTTCCACTGCAATCCCGTATATCAAACCAACCTGCATATTCTTGTGTCAGCATCCTTTTCCTTTTGTGTGTGTGTGTGTGTGTGTGAGAGAGAGAGAGAGAGAGACCTCATGTCCCCATAGGGTGTTTAACTCATAGGTGCAAGTAGCTAGAGATTCAGCTCTCTCTTCTAATTTTCTGATATCATCACACGGATTTCTTTCAGTTCCTCTATTCCAGTCTTCCTTGTAGTCCTTTGAGTATTTCATGCCACAAAGGATCTCTCTTCTGTGGAAACATCCAGTGCCAACGTATAGCGGGCCACCCCAGCTATCCAACCCACACAACTCCACCTTAGATTATTCAATGGTATATTGCTTAGTATTATCTTATTGTTTCCAGATGACAAAAAAAAGTTGAAACATATTCTCATAAAAACCTAACCTCATTTACAACACTGTTAGTGTTTCCATAAGTATCATTCTTGGTCAAGTTGTTATAGTTCTGTGGAAATTGCACGAATGCAATGTCACGTCCCTTTTCTTCATCTAGAAAGAAGCACAGTGCGTCTCTGATTGAATCAGAGTTATTTGAGTACATGTCACAATCAACGTTCAGGATTACGGGGCTGTTGCTCATCACTGATGAAACTCTTATCTGCAGTTTAAGATTTCTAGTCAGGAATTGTATCTTCATAGTTTCAGGACAAGTATTCACATAGAGCATACCAGAGAGTTCATAGCCCCTGCTTTGAAGTTATGGTAGTATTCAGGGTTCTTTTCACGCGCCGTGTACACTAATGTGGGTAATGCATTACCAGTATTGTCGAGTGCACTGGGGTCCTTTCCATCAATTAGTATCTGTTTAGGGCAAAGGGTGTTTATAGATTTCTAAAAAATCATAATTAACTATTGTTTTCCTTATTTGTTTTTTCCTTCAAACAGAAAATATAAAATATTTGATTAACAATACACAACAGTTCATCTTTGAAGGACATTTGAGTATAATCACTTTCTGAAATTATTGTAAGTTGTATTTGGTTGGGCATGAGCAGGTGGAGGGAGGCTTTCATATTTTCTTATTATGGTGATCCTGGTGCAGTAATTAACTAAACTGTTTTCAAAGATAGACTAAAATATACATAATTTGCCCTCAATGGATGGTTGAGTTACCTGAACAATGGGTGGATGTTTTTTTGAAGACATATCAGGTTTCCATTGAGAAAATCCTTTATGAATTGCCTGCAACTCTTCTGGGATCTGGCCAGACATTACTACAGTGTCTATACGGTTAGTCATTTCCTCATAGAGAATCTGCTTATGTGGCATATAAGTGAAGTGCAATTTGCATCAAATTAGACCACACAAATATACTTAGAGTAAATTAGTCATGGTGGCATCATGGACTGGCATATGCTGATTGTTACGGTAATAGCAATTGTGGACCTGACCTTATCTGATGATAAATGATCTAGGTTCTAGAACTCACTGACCCAATAAGATACAGGGTGGATGAGATCATGATGTGCTAAACCTGATTGTATTTATCCCGATTGGTTGGGTACTTGGGTAGGAGACAAGTGCATTTCAACCTTAATAAATTTAAAATAGATCTTAATTTAAATTGGTCAGGTGGGGTTGATCCATGAAAATGGATCAGATGCTGGTCCAGTCTGTCTGACCTGTTGTTAATAATTACTTTTTGACCCAAACCATATGTTTGCTACCCCTGGTTACTAAATGGATCTGCTGTAATGGTGTACTTCTATTATTTCAAGGGTATTGTACCATTTTTTGGAATATTTCTTTTATCAAGCAAATATTAACTTTCTTATATGTAGCAACTAGCAAATTATTAAACATTTAACAGAAATTGAGAGTGAAGGACGGAATCAACAGTTGCAATCCTGAAACAAGGGGTTTTTACTGGAACTTCCACAGAACTGACTGATATTTTGAGAGGGAAAAGAAATATAAATGCCAAAGATGCAATTTTCGGTAGTCCTTGGGATGTGAATCAGCCCCACAGCTAGGGTGCATACATGCAAGACCTTTCATGCTTCCTAGCACCTTCAATTTGTACAACATTAATAGGGAAGTGATTCATATGTAATTTATTTCAATTGTTCCTTTGAGAACATCAATCAGTTCTTTTGAATTTTTGTATTTGTGTACATCAATTAGTTCAATTGAAATAAAAAAACCCCATTTCAAATGTGCAAATTACTACTTCCATACTTGACTTTTGATTTCTGTCAATTTCATTTGTCGGTTTTGTTTTCAAACCAAAAGTTAGAAAGCTCTTTTAGCCTGTAAAGAAATTTGATTTTGGTATCAGTTGGAGACTTTAGTACCTGTACTGCCAAATGTGTTTCGGCAACCAACCATTACCCGAGTTTGCTGTCGTTAAATGAGATGCCAAAGTTTATGTACCACATACCTTCATACTTAACCATTCCTCATGGTGCGACATGTTAGTGGAACTGTCTGAAGTGGAAAAATATACAGCTGGAGCTCTTGGCTCCACCTTGTACCTCTTGCAAAATGGAATCCAGTGCTTGGCAAATTGAGATGCTTCCCACATTGCATAAAATGTTAGAATGGAACCACCATCGTCAGAGAGATAAACACTCAATTTCTCTGGTGGATAATTATATGCCATGAGGGATAGAATAGTTGATACTACTAGGTTGGGTGGCTCAGCATATGGATCAGCTGTGCATACAAATATGTCCACATTTGGTAGTCTTCCTTCGTAGCTGTTCCAAAATGTATCGAAGAAATAAATTTTTTTTTTCTGATATGTTTAATATCTTTGAAATTAAGATTTTTAGAACTGGGAATGTGTAAGAATTTTGAAATTTTAATGTTTGTTGGTTGCTGGAAAAATTATGAAGAGGGGGGAAATTTTCAACTTGCAGTCTGTCCCATATTTGGATTACTTTTGTTTCGCATGTTACTTTGGAATACATTTTGCTTATATAACAACATAAATCAACAACCTGTTACCATTCTTAAATTCCAAAATCACCACTATTAACGAAAGCCTAATCTTTAGTATGTAGCTATCAAGCCAAGTTAAGCATTTTTTTTTTCGAGCAATATTGGTATGCAATTAAAGATGAACCAGTTCAAGTCTATGCGTTGTCACATGCCATCCTTTAATTGATTCTAAAATTAACTGTGCAGAAAACAACCGTTCCTGTTTAGTTGGTCATGACTCATGAATCAAATCTAGAAGAATAGAACAATGATAGTTAGAGAGAAACTCATAGCCTTTGTGTTGTTGAGTTATTTATAGTATTATGTTTATCTATAGTAATATGTTGTCTATGGTATTTTGTTATTTATAGAAGTGTAGGGGCTATCTTGTAAAAGAACAAATTAGTGATTAATATAAAAGGGGACCTCTGACAAGAGAGGTTAACATCCCTAATTTTCTACTTAAAATTTCTTCTTGGTATCAGAGCCCAGGCGGCGGCGCAAAAAATTCCGTCGTGCCATTTTTTCCCATTTTTTTTCTTCCGCGTGTGAGCCGCTCAAATTCTCCTCAAAGTCGCTGCTCACTTTCACCTCTGCCCGCGTGTGTGAGCCGCGTGTGCACCACCTCTGTGCGCACGGGTGAGCCGCGTGTGGACCGACCGTTGCTCTCCTGTGCACCGCGCCAAGACCGATCCACACCAGCCGCTGCTCTCCTGTGCACCGCGCCAAGACCGCTCAGTACTCCTCCTTCTGTGCACCACGCAAGGACCAGGACTGATCTGTTTATGATGGCTGCTTCCGTTGTGATTTCTCTGCAGATCTGTTTTGTTGCTAAATACTGAAACCGTGATCGCGTGAGTCCGTGCGGTTTGTGTTAGAGGAGATAAGGTGTGGCTGGTGCTGGAAGATCAAGCACGGTATTAGAATATGGATAAACTTCTTGCCAAGTTGGATCCAGAGGATGTGAAGACATTGCTCGAGCTCGTGAAGGTGTCGCATGGAGCCGAGACACATCAACCGTCAGTAAAGCTAGATCTTCCGCCGGTGGAGTTGAAACTTGATGGACCGGCCACATATCTGAGTTGGTCACGTAGGATTCAGGGTGCTCTGGCAGGAAGGAATCTAGAGGGCTTCCTGACAGGAGAAAGGAAAGAACCAGACAAGAACACTAATGCTTGGAATGAGTGGAAGACCACACACATGTTGCTGTACACATGGCTTCTCAACTCAATGGTTCCTTCGATTGCTGTGACGGTGGATGGCATTCAGAATGTGAAGGATATGTGGGCAAAGTTGAAAAAGATCTATGCAGGAACTGAGAACAACATGCGGGTGTTCCAGATCGAACGCGAGATAGAAGCTGTGGTGCAGGGAGATAGGTCAATCCAAGAGTATGCCACAGATCTAGAGCGATTGTGGGCGGATTATGACTATTTCTCGCCGATGGCATGCTGCAAAGACCCCGAATGTAGGAGGGGGGAGAGAGATGCTCAGAGAAGAACTATGCATTTTCTGAGGAGGTTGAACCCGGCCTTTGAGCACAGGACTGCCGTAATACTGGCTCAGACGAGAATTCCGTCACTTGATGAGGCCATTGCAGCTATGATGCAGGAAGAGAGTCGCATTAAGCTCCTCTCAGAAGCTAATGGTGTGGGTGTACGCTCGGCATTAACAGTCTCAAACTCTAGTATGACAGGAATTCAGGGGGAGACTCGTAAGTGCTATAATTGTGGTGAGGTGGGCCATTTGAGGCCCGCTTGTCCTAAGCCACTCAAGGAGAGAGATTTTGGTGGACGTGGACAGTCTGGAGGTCGTGGCCGTGGCCGAGGCCGTGGTGGCCGAAGAGGTGGAAGAGGAGGCTACCGGGCAAATCTGATGGTAGCAGAGGAAGAAGAAGACACTGGGGTGGTCTTCACTGAGGAGGACCAAGCGCTCTTGGAGGTACTTAGTCGGAAGCATAGAGCAGCAAATAATGGAGACAAGAAGAGTGTCACCGAGGATGCATCCACTTCATTCTTGCCTAGGGGTAACATTGCTACTTATGCTCATTCGACCCAAGGTACTAATAACACACATGCTCTTGCCTCTATATCCACCACTAGATCACCAGAATGGATAGTGGATTCTGGTGCATCTCGACATGTGACAGGTAATGCTAGTGAGTTCTCTTCTTATACCCACTTAGCAGTGCCTGAGAGTATCCAAACTGCTGATGGTACAACACAACCAGTGGTCGGTAAGGGTACTGTGAATTGTACTTGTTCTGTGACTTTGTCTAATGTTTTGCATGCTCCCTCATTTCCAGTAAACCTTTTATCTATTAGTGCTATCATACTCCAACTAAAATGTGTTGTTTCTTTTGATATTCCAAAGGTGATATTTCAAGAGAAGGGGACAGGTCGGAGACTTGGGACTGGCACTTGGCGTAGTGGTTTATGGTACTTGGATCGTGAAGGGTTAGATTCAGCATTGATATCCATGGTAGAGGGGACATAAAAAATGGGATCTGAGATGAGTACTGAGGATGTGTTGATGCTCCATCACCAACGCATGGGACATTCCTCTTTTAATGTTTTGAGTCGTTTGTATCCGGTTTTATTTGAAAAGGCTAATAAATTAAAACTTGTTTGTGATGCATGTGAGTTTGGCAAGCTTACTAGAAGCTCTTATGTTAGTTCTGGTCATAGGAGTTCTTGTGTTTTTGACCTGATACATTCTGATGTTTGGGGACCTTGTCCCACAAGTTCTATGAATGGTTATAGATACTTTGTGACTTTCATTGATTGTTTTTCTCGTGTTACTTGGTTGTATTTGATGAAAAATAAAAATGAGGTGTTGGCTTGCTTCAAAGATTTTCATAGGTCTGTTCAGACCCAATATGGGGCCGTAGTGAAAGTATTGAGGTCTGATAATGGGACAGAGTATACCAATAGGGCATTCGCGGAATACTTGTCAGCTCAGGGGATACAACATCAAACAACATGTCCATACACACCAGCTCAAAATGGAGTAGCAGAAAGAAAGAACAGACATCTTCTAGAGGTGGCTAGAAGTATGATGATCTCCATGAATGTCCCAAAACATTTGTGGGGACAGGCAGTTTTGACAGCTGCAGCACTGATTAACAGGATGCCCTCAAGGGTGTTGGAATGGAAGTCTCCATGTGAGATGTTGAAAGGAGATAATGCTGGGATTCTTCCATTGAAGGTGTTTGGATGTGTGTGTTTTGTGAAGGACAACAGACCTTCTGTAGGTAAACTTGATCCTAGAGCTGTGAAATGCATATTTGTGGGATATTCTGCTACACAAAAGGGTTATGTTTGCTGGAGTCCAGTGGAAAAGAGGCTGTTTGTGAGTATGGATGTGCATTTTCGAGAATTCGAACCATATTATACATTGGAGGTGACTTCACCTTTTGGTGACTTGTCTGATTCTGAAAGTATGAGACGAGAGGGGGAGAATTGTGATAAGATGGGAAAAGTGGAACCAATTCCTTTGTTGATTCCTACATTGGTTGAAGAACATGAGAATGGAGAAGAAGAAGAGGAGGATGAGCAAGAAGAGGAAGATCATCATGCAAATGTCAGGACTCAAGCCCAACGTGAACTGCAAGTGTATACTAGAAGGCCGAAAGAGGGTCCCGTGAATGCACCAATAATGCCACTTGTGCCATCGAGTCCCTTGTCCCGGTCTACCCCGACTCTTGAGACACCTACACCTACAGAATCCTCAGACTCAGAATTCACAGGTGATATGAATCCTCCCTCTTCTCCAATAACATTAAGGAGGACCTCTCGCAGTAATGCGGGACTTCCCCCTGATCGTTATGGTTTCCCACATGATATTGCTCAATTTGTCTCATATTCAAACATATCACCTGTACATGGAGCATTTATTGCATCATTAGACTCTGTTACTTTACCTGAGTGCTGGCAGGTTGCTAAGAAGGATCCAAAGTGGAAAGCAGCTATGCAAGAGGAACTCGGGGCTCTAGATAAGAATAAAACCTGGGAGATTGTATCACTACCACCCGGCAAGAAGGCAGTTGGGTGTAGGTGGGTGTTCACAGTGAAGCAGACCCCAGAAGGAAAAATTGATCGCTATAAGGCACGACTGGTGGCAAAGGGGTATAGTCAGACATATGGCATCGATTATGATGAGACATTTGCACCAGTGGCAAAGATGAGTACTGTCAGAACACTTGTCTCCCTTGCAGCAAATGGAGGTTGGAAGCTACACCAGTTGGATGTGAAAAATGCATTTCTTCATGGAGATTTACTAGAAGAGGTGTATATGGAAATTCCCCCGGGATTTGGCACAGCTCAAACAATAGGCAAGGTATGTAGATTGAAGAAGTCACTTTATGGTCTGAAACAGTCTCCTCGAGCTTGGTTTGATAGGTTCAGGAGGGCTATGGTAGGTATGGGATATCATCAGATAAATGCCGATCACACTGTATTCATTCGACAGCATAAAGGACATATTACAATGCTTGCTGTGTATGTAGATGACATAATTATCACGGGTGATGATGAGAAGGAGATTGCTCAACTGAAAGTGCAATTGGGTAAAGAATTTGAGGTGAAGGATCTAGGCTTGCTACGATACTTCCTTGGAATTGAGGTGGCTCGTGGAGCAGAGGGAATTGTTCTTTCTCAGCGAAAATATGCACTTGATCTTCTTAAGGAGACTGGCATGTTGGGGTGTAAGCCTGCGGTAACTCCAGTTGATTCGAAGCTCAAGCTAAGTGCAGAGGCAGGAGAGTCAGTTGATCGTGAAAGGTACCAGAGATTGGTGGGTCGGTTGATCTATCTGAATCACACTCGACCCGACATCTCCTTCGCTGTAAGCGTAGTAAGTCGTTACATGCACGATCCAAGAAAAGGTCATATGGATGCAGTGTATCGGATTCTGAGGTATCTCAAAAGTACACCAGGAAAGGGGTTAATCTTTAGAAGGAATGATCATTTAAACATTGAGGGCTATTGCGACTCTGACTGGGCTAGCTGTGTCGATGATAGAAGATCCACATCAGGATATTGTGTGTTTGTAGGGGGCAACTTGGTTTCTTGGAGGAGCAAGAAGCAGCCGGTAGTAGCAAGATCGACAGCAGAGGCAGAGTATAGGGCTATGGCTTCAGGAGTTGCTGAGTTGTTGTGGCTAAGAGCTCTTCTGAGAGAGCTTAAGATGGGTCAAGGAGACCAGATGAGATTATGGTGCGATAATAAATCAGCAATCAGCATTGCCAACAACCCAGTACAACATGACAGAACCAAACATATTGAAATTGATAGATTCTTTATCAAAGAGAAGCTGGATAGTGGACTACTCAAGCTAGGTCATGTGCCAACAAGAGATCAAGTAGCAGATTGTCTTACCAAGGGGCTTAGCTCAGAGGACGTATCAAGATTATGTGACAAGATGGGTTTAGCTGATATTTTTCGCCCATCTTGAGGGGGAGTGTTGTTGAGTTATTTATAGTATTATGTTTATCTATAGTAATATGTTGTCTATGGTATTTTGTTATTTATAGAAGTGTAGGGGCTATCTTGTAAAAGAACAAATTAGTGATTAATATAAAAGGGGACCTCTGACAAGAGAGGTTAACATCCCTAATTTTCTACTTAAAATTTCTTCTCTTTGCATGTTGTGCTTCACTGGATTTAAGTTCTTGAACATTATTTTGGATCAATTAGACCTTGAACTATTAGATAAGATTCAAGCTAATTATGTTTCCTATCAGCACTTGAAATATTAACTACGAGATGCTAAGTCAGGCATGATGGGATTCTTACATGAAAGGATAATGATTTTTTCGTCAGATAAAAAAAATCATCAGTGCTCATCAAGTAATCATATGATGGCGAAAAAAATTTCAAGTGAAGAGGAGTTTATGAAAGAACCTTTGTAAAAGTTTATCTTTGAAGGTGCGGCGATACACCGGGTTCCAGCGTGCCGACTGGGTGATGATCCAGTAAAATGCATACCAAAGCTCGGCAAGGGAAAGCCCGATCCAGGCCCCTCTTCCTTCTTGCCATGTCGCTGGTATGTGAGTTGCTCGGTAGTATAGTATCAAGCATATTCCAGCCAGAATAGTGCAAGCATATAATCTATATACTGCTCTTCCCCTTGCCTGCTCAGTTGCAAAGAGGCTACCCTCACCCATCTCTCTCTCTCTCTCTCTGTCCAAGTCACTTGGCCAGTTACCACTACATAGGTTAATTCTTGGTTAATCATACACTGTGTTCCTGCCATATTGGACAACTTTTGTCCTGTAGACTTGTAGTACAATAATTATGTAAGTATGGCATCATGTGGTTTCCATGCTGCTCTGCTAAGGAAATCCACGCGGCATTAGCGATATATGAATGTTTAATCAAGAAAAATTATTACCAGAATTACGTGGTAGGGTACAAAAACTAATATGTATGCGTGTAATGTGTAGGGTGACAGTACGTAATTTATTTTGAATATTTTTAATCCTTTATATTGAAACATATGGGGTCGTAGTTTTGCATCAACTGCAGTTCACTGCTGTATTTGGACCCACGAACAGTTCACTACGAGTTTTGCTCTTCCTTTTATTTCTCTTTATTTTCTTTTGTTTTTTGTTCTTTTTTAGGCTTATTTTCTCAGTTATTGTAATTTTTAACCTTTTATTTATTAAAATGAGTAATATATTTGCTAGTATGGCAATAACCATCTAGTCTTCAAAAAGAATTTTCTTGATTAAAGAAAGTAGAGAAAAAAAAAGTAAATATTTATTACTTTATGAAAAAGTAGATCAGTAATTTTATAGAACAAACTAGATGTTTATTTCATAATTTCTTGAAAATTTGTCGACTTATGAGGGATCTTCAATAAATTATAATCTTTTGCCTTAAATTAGATGCGTCCCACAGCTAAGCTATATATCAATGTCAATGTGACTGCTGCTGCTGCTGCTAATCCAAACAAATCGAAAGGCAGCATTAAAAGTTCAAACAAGCAAATCTGTACTGATCTGTCAGAATAGTCGATCTCGTGGGATGCGAGGTTGAATTTTTTAGTTATTATTTTGTTCTTTTGCAGAAACTGGGAGAAATTAGTGAACTGTTGATTACTTGATTTTCATCACAGAGATGGATACCAAAAACGACTGACAAGGACCTGAGATCGAGGCTTTATATACGTTTCCGTTAAATAATTAAATAAAACCAACACAAGATTCAATCATTCATGGAAGGTGCCTCAAGAATTTTCATTTTGTTTATATATAGGCCATGTCCAATATTTTAATTTTATTGATGTCCGAACCATTTGTCGACTTGTCGTGGGGAAAATATCAACCACTTGGCACAGCACACCACATGGATGAGCAGTTCTCAGCCAGACGATTCTATCATCATGTATTTATCATTTGGGGACAGGTGCAGTTGGGAGTTGGGATATGCAACACTTGTACAAGTTGAAATCTAGTGTACAACTTCAAATTGTCAGGATATCGCTGGTTCAAAGGAGTCAGGAGCGCACAGAATTGCAGAGCCAGATTAGCGCACATGGCAAGATTTGTTAAGATATTTTAATTAGATATCAATCTATGTTGTATTTAGAAAGAATATGTGTTGTATAGGAAATAAGTTATTTTTAGTATGGAGGATGGTTTCCAAGTTTCTGTATAGAATTGTATAAGAGGTGATTGGAGGCGCAGGTTGTAAAGACAAGTTTTTCAATACAGAATTATATTTTCAAAAGCCAATACAAAGTTTATCTAATTTTCTCAAAGTTCTCAAAGTTGTCATGGTATCAGAGCATTAAGTCATAGCACGCCCTCTGGTTGAAGTTCTTCATCAACAAATTTTGGTTCTTTTCTCCTAGCACCTTCTATATTTCTTTCTTGCACTATTGATTATCGTTATTCATGGAGTTTTCAAAGAATACTGTGATTCTTGTTTGTTTGACAGGCCAAAATTATGGTTTATGGAAATTTCATCTTAGATGTTTTATTCAAGGTCAAGAATTATGGGGTTATGTAGATGGTAGTGAATTAAAGCCTGGTGTGGTTGAGGATAAAGATAGTAATAAGGACAACACAAAATTGAAAAAGTGGATCAGTGAAAATTCTAGGGTCATGAGTTGGATTATTGGGTCGGTTGAACCACATATTGCAATTAATTTGAGGCCCTACCTGACAGCAACCGACATGTGGAACTATCTCAAAACTTTGTATCATCATGAGAATGATGCAAGAAAATATCAACTGGATTTGGAAATTCATGACTATACACAGGGTCACAAAAGCATTCAAGAGTATTATTCGGGTTTTATGACACTCTGGCTCGAATATAATACTATGATTTATTCCAAAGTACCGGTTGATGCTCTGATTGCAGTACAGGAATTACAGGAGAAAAACATGCGAGATCAATTTCTTATGAAGCTTCGCCCTGAATTTGAATCTTTGAGGAGGCAACTTATGGCTCGATCTCCTACGCCATCTTTTGACTGAATGCTTCCGTGAACTTGTTAGAGAGGAACAGGCCATATCTACACGGTCCAATCTTGAAGCAGTTGTTAATTCTAATAATATGGCATTTGTTGCTCGTGGTCAAAATTCTAAGGCTGGATCTGATATTAAGTGCTACTCCTGCAATGAGTTTGGGCATATTGCTAAGAATTGTAAGAAAAAGTTTTGCAAATATTGTAAGAAAGATGGCCATATCATCACCGAGTGTCGTCGTCGTCCTCAAAATAGATCTTCTGGTGGTGTTCAACCTGGCCCATCACCTAGCGTGTCTCTGCCTCATCGTGCCACTTCCTCTGGAGCGCATCTGCATGATCAGCAACATGGTGCCTCTGTGTTTTTTTCTGCTGCGTCAACAGCCAAACAACCATCATCGTTCACTGACCAGCAGCCGATGGTTCAAGCATTCCCTTCAGGTCCTTCCACAACGCATGTTACAGGCTCTTCCACAGCGTATGTTACTCCTGAAGTCATCCAGCAAATGATCCAAAATGCCTTGTCTGCGATGGGGATCTCAGGTAAACATTCTTCTCAATGGTTTGTTGACTCCGGGGCATCAAATCATATGTTAGGGAACCCAAATAATTTTTTGCATGTTGCTCCCTTTGCTGGTACTGATAAAATAATGACTGCTGATGACACTGATCTTCAAATTAGTGGCGTTGGCACAGCCCCTGTAAACAGTATGGTGTTGAAAGATGTTTTGTTGGTTCCTAAATTATCAACCAATTTAGTATCGGTTGGACAACTTGTGGATAATAATTATCATGTACTTTTTACACCGTTTGGATGTATGATACAGGATCAGGTAACTGGGAAGATAATCAAGATGGCGCATAAAGATGAAAGACTTTTTCCTGTTGCGACTAAACAAAACAATTCTGCTTTAATTGGTTCTGCTCTTGTTACTCATCGTGCTGTTGATTCATGGATGTTGTGGCATCGTAGATTAGGTCATTTAAATTCTAATTGTTTGTCTTCTATGTTTGAGCAAGGTTTAGTTCCTCATAAAAATGTTTCTCCTAGTCATTGTTCAACGTGTTCTTTAAGAAAAAGTAAAACTCTTCAATTTTCTGTTAGTACCACAAAGACTACAGATAGGTTTCAGCTTATTCATTCTGATGTATGGGGTCCTTCTCCGATAATTTCTGCTTTGGGTTATAAGTATTATGTACTTTTTATTGATGATTTTACTAGATTTACATGGATTTATTTGTTGCGAAAAAAATCAGAAGTTTGTCAAATTTTTAAAAATTTTGTTGTTATAGTTGAAAATCAGTTTCAAACGAGTGTCGAGACTTTTCGATCTGATTCTGGTGGAGAGTACACATCTAATGAATTTCAGCATTTCTTATTAGAGAAAGGTATATTTCATGAAAAATCTTGTCCAGACACACCACAACAAAATGGAGTGGCTGAACGTAAAAATCGGCATATTCTTGACACTTGCAGATCTCTTCTTTTGGATGCTACTGTTCCTCCCACATTTTGGGATGAAGCAGTTCATACTTCTGTTTTTCTCATAAATCGTCAGATTTCAAAAAAATTGCATAATCAGTCTCCATATTTTTTGATGTTTAACAAACAACCAAATTATGACATGCTGCACACTTTTGGTTGTCGTTGCTATGTTCTTCTTCCTCCTTCCGAACGCACAAAATTGTCTTCTTAATTTGTTGAGTGTGTTTTTTTAGGATATGCTGTTGGTCAAAAAGGTTTCCGATGTTATGATTCCAAGTCCAAACGAATTCGTGTCTCTCGAAATGTGCTTCGAAAAGAGGAAGTATTTACATGAGATCATTACTAGGGCCGATCTTCAGTTTTCTCATCCAGCAAATACCCCTATGGAGGTTAATCTTAAGCTTCGAAAAGAGGAAGGTGATTTACTGGAGAATCCCACTTTGTACAGGAGCTTGGTTGGAAATTTGATATATCTCACTATCTCAAGGCCTGATATTTCCTTTGCAGTTAATGTTGTTAGTCAATTTATGAATGCTCCTCGTCACTTGCATTTGGCAACTGTTCATCGTATCATACGATACCTCAAAGGATCACCTGACCTTGGTTTGTTTTTTCCTATAAAAAATGATCTTATATTGTCTGCTTATGCTGATGCTGATTGGGCTGGTTGTCCAAAAACGAGGAAATCTACTACTGGTTGGTGTGTGTTTCTTGGTAATGCTCTCATTTCTTGGAAATGTAAAAAACAAGATCGTGTTTCTAAGTCATCTACAGAGGCTGAATATCGGGCTATGTCTGCTGCTTGTTTAGAAATTGTTTGGCTCAGAAGGTTACTTGAGGACCTCTCTTCTTCTTAAACTGGTCCTACATCACTTTATGCTGATAATATAAGTTCTATTAACATCTCTAATGATCCTGTTTTTCATGAAAGGACCAAGCATATTGAGGTTGACTGTCACTATATTAGAGATGCTGTGGAACAAAATTTGATTATCTTACCTCATGTGTCTTCTAACCTTCAAACTGCGGATGTTTTTACAAAAGCACTTACAGTGGCAAGACATAATTTTCTACTGAACAAATTAATGCTGGTTAATTACCACCATCAATTTGAGGGGGGATGTCAGGATATCGCTGGTTCAAAGGAGTCAGGAGCGCACAGAATTGCAGAGCCAGATTAGCGCACATGGCAAGATTTGTTAAGATATTTTAATTAGATATCAATCTATGTTGTATTTAGAAAGAATATGTGTTGTATAGGAAATAAGTTATTTTTAGTATGGAGGATGGTTTCCAAGTTTCTGTATAGAATTGTATAAGAGGTGATTGGAGGCGCAGGTTGTAAAGACAAGTTTTTCAATACAGAATTATATTTTCAAAAGCCAATACAAAGTTTATCTAATTTTCTCAAAGTTCTCAAAGTTGTCACAAATATTGTTACTGTTGCTGAGGCTGGCATGCAACACTTGTACAAATTAATAAAATTTCGAAATTTCAATTTTTTGCTGTGTTCCTGAAAAGAAAAAAAAATCATAAATTTTTTTGTGAACTATGTATCTAATTAATAACAGTCGATTTGAATGAAATTGGGACACAACAAATCATGCGTATAAGTATGTTTATTGAGAACTTGCTCTTGATCTAGTTAGTTAGAGGGCTTGACTTCCATCTTATCTTAAAAAAAGTAATGTTTTTTTATTTAATTTGAAAAAAAAAAATATCGTCAAGCAAATGAAAATTCATAAAATATATTCATTTTGATTAAAGCAACATGTAACTAAAGAAAAAGTAGGATATAATACTGCAACATCCACGCTACAACCTGATTGCACAAAAAAAAAAAAAAAAAAAAAATAGTGCATAGGGAGTTCTATACACCGCGGACTTTTTTGGGGGCATTTTTGTAAATTGACAAATCTAATTTAACCAATCTAATCTACATATTGAAATCTCATAGCAAACCAAATTTTATAATTTTTGAGATTTTATTACTATTTTTTTCGAATTTTTTAAACCTGCCATTTTTTGAAACGAACTACTATTTACAAATTCAAAAAATGGCAGGTTTTAAAAAAATCGAAAAAAATAGTAATAAAATCTCAAAAATTGTAAAATTTGGTTTGCTATGAGATTTCAATATGTAGATTAGATTGGTTAAATTAGATTTGTCAATTTACAAACATACTCCCGAAAAAGTCCGCGGTGCATAAAACTCCCTATGCACTATAGTGCATATTAAACTTTCTCGTAATTGTGTCACTAATTGTTCAATTAATATAGATCGTCAATGATATTGTCGTTTTATTTTATTAAACAGATTTAAATCCTCGGAACAAAAAAAGAAGTTTGATATTTTTTAATACAAAACTTGTCCCTCTTAAAGAATATGTCACTTATCAAAATAATTCAAAGAGTCACCGTTGGATTTGTTCTTATATACAAAAAACGCCATAAAGGAAATTGAAAGGACGAAATAGATTCCCTTCCTATGTAAGAGGAAACATTGTCCAGTACCCTCAGGTCTCAGGAACATCTTCTACGTTTGCAACTCTCCCTGATTGAGCAAAATAGTCATTAAGCTCCAAAATATTTTCATACCAGAAATGATATACGCCATCCAGCAAATTGTCATCCAGCGCCATCCAATCCTCCTCTTCCTTTTCCCTAGGCTCTTTCTCCACTATTTTTTTGGTTTTTTTTTTCCTCCGCATCTCTCTCCCTCTTCGCTTCTCTCCTCCTTCCCCTCACCTCCGCTTCTCTCTCCTTTCACCTCACCTTCGCCACCCTCCTCTGCCTCGCACTCTCTTCTCATTCGTCGCTTTCTGCCTCCTTCATCCGTCTAACTTTCTCTCTTTTCCTACTCCACCTTCTGCCTCTTATCCCTTCTTCCACTCTCTATCTCACCTTTTTTTTTCCATCGACTGCACCTCTCTCTCCTTACCTCTATCTCATTCCCCTTTGCCTTCACCATGTGGACTCCGTCTTGTTATCTTAAAATGAACATATATTACAACAAAGTGAACAGATACAAAGATAAGATGAACAAAGAATCAAAGTGTATGGATACAAGAACAAACTTAACATATATAACAAACAAATTGAACAGATGTAACAAACAAATCATACAAAAGATAAAGTGAACATATATACATACAAAAGTGAACATATACAATAAACAAAGTGAACAGATACATCTATTAGATATTAGATGCTTCCTTGCTATAACTAAGTGAACAATTATTTCTATTAGATACTTCCTTATGAATACTAACTTAGTAAATATTATATACTCTTTTGTTAAAATAAACTGAACACTCATGCGTATTACATAATTTCTTAGTATTACTAACTAGGAATATAAGATTATTTAAGAGAAAAAAAGACGAAAAAACAAAAGAAAACGAAGAAAAGAAACATAAAGGAGAAAAATGTAGAGGAGAGGGAATATGAAGCACACAAAAGGGGAGAAAGAGGGGATAGAGGGAGGGAGAGACACGGAATGAAAAGAGCAGATGGAGAGAACATAAACACGGAAGGAAGGGAAGTGAGGGAGTGGAGGGAGGGGAGGGGACGCATGAAAAAAAGAGGGAGAAAGAGGAAGCGCGTGGATGACGATTAATTCGATGATAAGTAGTAATTTTCAAATATAAATGATAACTGTAATATGCAGTTTTTTCATCCTTTGCCATCGCATAAACAAAATGAACATAAAAAATAGACAAGATAAACATTTAAATAATCAAAGTGAACATATACAAACAAACAAATAAGTTTAATAAAAATAAGTTGAATATGCATATAAAAAATCTGAACAACAATACAAAAAATAAAATCTAACTCATAATTGAATAAAATGAATATATAGATAAATAAACTAGACATATAAATGAAAAAAGTGAATAAATACAAACGCGATAATACGGGATGACGCGAGTAGATAGTAATTTCCATTTCCAAACAACAATTTTCTCTCTTTTACTAATTAAGAATTAATGCAGGCCTCCTCGAAGCCCTCAATTCATGAAAATATCCAGCCCAACTCCTCTGATCCATCTCGTCTTTTTACAAGCTCCTTATCGTACTCAAATATCTGTGAAAATAAAAGAAAATTGAACAAAAAAAAAAAAAATGGAGGGAGTGCTCTCTCTCTTACCTCGTTCTCACACTCAGTTCGTTCTCTCTCGCTCAAATTTCTCAAATGCAATCAAGTCTGATTCTCTCGCCATCTCCGGAGTGGTTTCTGCCTCGACTGTATCGCCTCCGCACAACTCCCGAAGAAGATATACCCAATCCATTGGTAAAGTCCCCCATTTTCCTTTTTTTTTTTTTTTTTTTGGAGCTACAAGGTTTTTTTGCTATCTCTGAAGTGACGGAGAAATGTCAGCAAGAGATTTTTTTTCCCTTGGTTGTTTCTATTTGAAACTTGCTAACTTCCTTTGATTCTTGTTTTTGTAGAGACAAATCAAGCTCCGAGGCTTTCATCTTTGACGAAGAGAACAATACAGAACATAAATCAAGAGATTTCTCCTCATAGAGCCGGTAAGGGTATTTTTTTACTGAGTTAATGTTACAAACGGTCCATAAGAGTTTCATTCATTTCTTATTTTAGGCATTAAAATTGATTTAGTCCATCTTAATCATAGAATTTCATTCATTTCAGATTGTATCACTTTTCTTGGAGTGTTACAGAAATTGGTCAAAAACATGCTTGAAACAATGTTCCAAAATTAGTCATTCTGTTGTATATTCGTCAATTTTTATGTTTCCTTCACAAAGAACTTCTCCTTTTTCTTTCAATTCTCTTTATAAGAAATATAGGAAGGACAAAATTGATAAAAGCATTGTTTATAATTACTAAAATAAGACTTTGGAGCCTTTTAGGAAATGACAATGTCTACCATACTAAACTTACCATAGTTTCAAATTTTTGGAAAGACTTGCTATTAAATGCATTCTCTACTAACATCTGTATAGCAAAATGCCGGAACAGTTGGTCCGCCTACTTTATTTTTCCTGCCATTTTCTAATTTCCTCTTTGCCATAAGATATGGATTAGTTTTTAAGGGCTCGTTTGGATCGTATGGGAATAAGGAAGGAATAAGGATTTTAGGACTAAAACGTTGGAAAGTGTGTAATTTTGTGAGAGAGATTTATGCTTAGGAAGAAGCTATTTCTAGGAGGAGGCTATTCCTAGCCCATCCAAACGCCCCCTAAGTTATTTACTGATTGTTTGCTTGTTATTTGGAACAGTTGCAACAGTTAGGCTGTTAAGGATAGAAAAGGGAGGAGCATTTGCTGGTTTGTTGAATGAGAAGGGGAAGAATTCGGGGAAGAATGAGATGGATTATGTTGAGAGAACTCTAGGGTTTAGAACTCGGGAACTGGATGATAGAGATATAAGATTGGTAATAATGTATAACTTTGTTATCTTGTTTGTTACTAATCATTTTAATCTTCTCCTTTTTCTATTCTTGGAGTTGATAAAGAATTTTAATCTCTTCTAGGTGACTGAAATTGTTGGGGGAACAGTCCGATGGAGGCGTTATCTTGATCATCTAATCTTATCTCTCTGCAATAAAGAAAGGGTCTTTACGGATATGGAACCCCTGCTTTTACAAGTAACTTTTGAAATATTTCTTAAATGAATAGGATTCAAATGCCTTTATGTTCATGCATCAATTAGCATCCACACATTGAAAACTTTGTCGCTAAAATTCTAAAAACAAATAAGAAAACAAACCCAGTTTAATTTGACCTATACATCAGTTTCCTGAAATGCATGTAAAGGTTGTGCAATATTGACATCATTTTCATGGACATGAAGAGCATAAAAAAATTAGACAAGTAAATAAATTCAATTCACTCAAGCTCTCCAGTTTAGTCAACATGTATGAACCAATTCTTTCCCACAAAGACGATACCAAAATGTTGAAGTTCTTTGACACATGTAGAGAAAGTGATAGAGATTGTATTTAATGGTTTGTTTTAGTCTTGATGGAGGGACCAAGGATGGAGGTTTTTGACTCCTTCTGGTAAATAGTAATTTACCAGAAGTATTATAAAACAGATTCAAAATTTAATGGTAGTATAACATTGAAGATGTACTATCTATTTTTTAGATTCTACGTATTGGATTCTTCGAGATTGTGAAGTTAAATATGCCATCTTATGCTGTTGTTAATGAGGTCTCTCTCTCTCTCTCTCTCTCTCTCTCTCTCTCTTGCGCGCGCAATCTTGGCAGAGGCTACCAATGTTCTCTCTCATATTGTCATATATCTGAATATATGATTGGGGGCTTGTACATTTCAGAACGTAAAGCTTGCAAAAGTGGCTCTAAGGCCTGGAGCAGGGAATCTCGTCAATGGCATATTACGTAAATTAGTTTTACTGAAGGTATGGCAACTTCAATATCATAATTTTTTATTTACTATATTCTCAGGATCATCAGTTTACACTTATTTCTTTTAATCTTAGGAGTCTGATTCTCTTCCTTTGCCCAAACTAGAAGGGGATGATCGTGCCAGGGCACGTGCTCTTGCCACTATTTACTCCCATCCTGTAGTAAGCCTTTACTTTTAATTTTAGAAATTTTTTAAGTCTGATCTTATTCTTATTAGTTATTATTTTAAATATTTATTTATGTACTAACAACATGTGTAGTGGATGGTCAGAAGATGGATAAAATATCTTGGCCAGGAAGAAGCTGTTAGACTGATGAATTGGAATAATGCTGATCCGTACTTTGGTATAAGGTTGTGAAGTTATTTGTTTCACATTTTTTTTTTGTGTTCTATGTAAATAATTTTATTGATAAAAGTTTTATGTCATAGGGTGAACACCTGGAAAGGTTACACTAGGGCTGATATTGCTAGCCAGTTGGAAGATTTAAAGGTCCTTCAGATGCTATTCTTGTCTTGTTAGATGATTGTTCAGATTGTTAATGACTTTTTTAATTGTCTTTCCGTCTTCTATTTTTTTTCCTGTTTGCCTCGTGGCAACAGACTTAAAATAGTCAGATCTTTTGTTCAATACAAACTTTTGATGCTGGTGTGTTTTGGATGTTGGCTAGAACTAGTTTGTTCAAATTTTGAACAAGGAATAAGCTTGTTCTTGTGCCAAGGTTTTGTTGGAACAAGGAACAAGACTTGTGAATAGCTTGTTCAAGAAAATACCAAACATGGAACAACCTGTTCGAGCAAGCTGTTATTGTTCTTCACTCATCCAAAACACAATCAGGTTGTTTGAACTATTACCACGACTGCTTCTGCTTCCTGTATTTATTAGAATCGAAGCATAATGAAGGGTTTTTTCTTAATAATTAGGTTGATTATGAGACTTCTGTTCTTGATGATTTTTTCCGAATTAGAACTGGCATGCAGGTATGTTGAAGTGTTCCTTTTTGTTTTACAACCTTTTTTTGTTTTGGATATGCACCAAATATCAAGATGTCACTTTGTTCTTGCAATTTTGTATAACCTTTCACAGAGTTGATATAAAATTCTGCAATGCATGTTTATTTTTATTATTAATTTATTATCCTGTTTAGGCCATAATACATGCAGGCCTGCTCAAGAAAGGCATTTGTTCAGTTCAGGATGAAAGTGCTGGTAACATTTTCCCTTTTCTTTTCATGATAATATATCTTCATGTAAAATTTGTACTTCGTAAAATGCAATACTAGTATGTACTTGTTCTCCTATTTTAGGTAGCAGTTGATTTGAACATAGTGGAATTGTATCTGTCACAATTAATGTCTCTGTTCTAGGTTTTGTGGTGTCTGTAGTTGATCCACAGCCTGGAGAAACTATTACTGACTGTTGTGCTGCACCTGGTGGAAAGTCTTTGTACATGGCTTCACGCTTGCAAGGACAAGGTACATCTTGTTCATTCTAAATGCACACAGAACAAATAAAAGGAGCACTTTTTGGATAATATAATTTTCTTATGTGCAGGAATGGTGTATGCAATTGATATCAATGAAGGCCGCTTGAGGATCTTGAGAGATGCTGCTAAGCTACAAGATCTTGTTGGTGTGATTACAGCCATCCATTCTGACCTTCGAGCATACTCTGTGAGTTGTGGTATTCATTATATTATTGTACAAAACAAATGCATTTTTTTTTTCGGAAACATTAGTTAGGTTTACCATTTTATTCTTCAAGTAAATTTAAAATTTGCTTCTATACCTAGTCCTATTGCTATGATAAATAGGTCTTTCCTTTTGGCAAGACGTTTCATTATATTTTATTTTGGGAAAATTTTTTTTGTGCCATCCAAAATTCGCGAAATCGAGCACTTGCCACCCAAAAGTTCAAACTTCTGTTTTTGCCACCCAAAAACACGCCTTTCTTTTGTTTTTGCCCCAATCTTTATTTTTATGAATTTTGTAACATTAAAATAATAAAAACTAAAAACTCTGACTAAAATGCCCCTCGCACCCAACCGAATTAGTCGTGTCTATTATGTACCCAGACCCAGACCAGATCCAGACCCATTCAATCGATCACTTCTCCTCTTCAACTCCCTCTCTTCTCTAGCAGATGAACCCTAAACTCGAGCTAGATATTGATCGATCGACTCTCTTCATCGCTCAGTCCCTCTCTCAACTCCAATCCAATGTGAGCTCCGATCTGAACCCTCTCTCTTTGGAAGCGATTTCGCACTTCCCTGGAAGCGAGCACAGAAGAATCTTTCTTTCGCGGAGCAGATCCAGTTTCATTTCGCACCAGACTCAACCATAAATCTTTCTATCGCACAGGAGAATCTTTCTATCGCTGGCGCTCCTCAATGATCTTCCCTTTTTCTATCGCACAGAAGAATCTTTCTGTCGTAGAGAAGAATCTTTCTATCGTACAAAAGAATCTTTATATTCATTTGTGTTGCTTGTACCATTGATATTCACTCTGCATTTCCAGTGTATGACATTCACTTGTACCATGCACTACTTAAATTTAGGATCACAGAAAGACAATCATTTCAAAGAGTTTGAGATGGAGATTAGTTTCTATATATATCTATCTTATGGAGATGGAGATTATTGGTTCTTACTCGCATACTTTCATTTAGATAATTAATACTGAAAACTTAAAAGTAAGAAAATAGCATTGACTTGAATAAACGCTAGGTACTGAAATAGGTACAAGCATTGAATAAACTTATAAACTTAATACAAAGAGCCACTGTGAATAAACAGGTACAAGCATGGAATAAAAAGATACAAAGCATTGAATACACGCAAGGTACACAGTGAAATTGAATTATATTGTAACAGGTACAAAAATCTAGCTCAAGCAAAATAGTGAATGAACAAGCAATACAGTGAAACATGTACAATTGAAAGCAGGTACAAGCAAAAAAAACAACATCGAAATAACGACACGATATCTCAATACATTGAAACGGGTACATAATAGCAATGAACCAGTGGATAAATACAAAATAGAAGTATCTCTTAGTACGGTGAAACAATGAATAAAACATAAGCATCTCAATACATTGAAACAGGTACAAAATAGTAGTATCTCTACACAAAATAGCAGCATCAACAATCTCCTTCCACTGTCTTCCAATGCTTATCTAGAAAAGACGTCAAAAAAATAAAAAAAATATTATTGACGAACCAGTAATTAAGAAATCACAATGCTTTCACAGCTCTTGGACTTTGGGGGACTAACAAAATAAATTGGACAAAATCACAACACTAAGATCACAATTATTTTTTGGTTTTTGGTCAGAATTAGATAATTGATGCCCAATGCAGCTATCTATATACAGTTTCAGTTAACAAGCTCTGATATACGGCATGGTGCTTAAATGTCTTTGATTGATACCTGAGCAACTTCATTGCTGACATTCTTGGTCCAGATGGCTACTCTGTCCTGCTTGCCACTCACACTGACGACGGCCCCACATATCTCATCCTCATACTCAAATTGTTGACCAATCATTGCCAACAACTAGTCAATGAAAACAAATGGACAAAATCAGGTATTGAAAGCAACAAGATATACTCGAAATATGATCAGGACTCTCGAGTTTTACAGTTGACTAAGAAATGTTAAATATTTATTTTCACCTAGGCAGCACCGTTCTTCTAATTGGATAAAAACGAAAAGATATAAGAAGAAAATTATGAACAATGCTACCAATTGCAAACAAATCTTTCATAAATCTTAAATCTAAATCTTACTCACTATTTCAGCCCAAATCACACAAGGAATTTTGATTTGTTTATAACAGTTGATGGACTGATATCTTACTGATGATTACAAAAAAACAGCATATGGACCGATGATTACTGATTCTCACCGCTGTAAAAGGACTTCTAAACCGATAAAGAGTAAGAAAGGACTTCTTTCTGTTAAAGAGTAAGAAAGGACTGATATAAAAAAGGAACAATATATCTGAGTTCCTACTACATTTTTCTGTTAACAAAAAAAAAAAAGACAGTTACTGGTTCTATCTGTTAAAACGACTTCTAAACCGACAAAGAGCACTGATTCTATACCTACTTCTAAACTTACTTCTATCTATTAAAAGGAAATAGCTAGTTATTGGTTTAATAAAGAGCACAATAAATTACTGATTTAATAAAGAGCACATCAGAAACTATTACCATATCCAAAACAATAGTAAAACCGATAATGCGGTAAGAAAGTTAACTCTAACGAAGAAAAAACCAAATTGCAATTTTGACGATTTCATTATCAATCAAAACAAATTGCTTATTTTGCGAAATCGATCAGTAAGAAAAGACCAACATAGGGCAAGGCGACACAGTTTTGCGAAATCGATCAGTGAAGAGATCGATTTAGTGAGATTTGCAAATCGATCAGTTAGAGAGGCGGCTTATAGATTTCATCCTCGGCTTCAGAGAGACGAAGAAGAGAAAGTATCGATTTTTGAGATTTGGTCTCCTTAGCTGCGCCTCCTTCTTGGGAGATCGAAGTAGGGTTTATGTTGTTCGTGCGAGAGACAAGTGCAACAGAGGAGATAGAATGGGTTAGTTCAGAGAGTGGACAGAGGTGCAGGTGGTGGACGGAGGTCCGCCTAAGGTGAGGGTTCATCGCGCGAGAGAAAAAGAAGGGTTCGGCAGGTCTCGCGCACGACTGGGTTTAATCAAGTTCAGGGATCAAGTAGGTGCGAGGGGCATTTTAGTCAGATTTTTTTGTTTTTATTATTTTAATGTTACAAAATTCATAAAAATAAAGATTGGGGCAGAAACAAAAGAAAGGTGTGTTTTTGGGTGGCAAAAACAGAAATTTGAACTTTTGGGTGGCAAATGCTTGATTTCGCGAATTTTGGATGGCACAGAAAAAATTTTCCCTTTTATTTTCCATGGTACCTTTCAATTCCTAATTCATTTTTATGTTATAGATTCGTAATATTGTCAAGTCTGACAAGGTTCTCTTGGATGTGCCTTGTTCTGGGTTAGGGGTCCTTTCAAAGGTACTTCATCCCATTTCCTAGCTGGAAACATTATACATCTACTTCAATCATTCTGACCAAAATGATTTACACTATCCTCTCAAATATCATTTTTGTTTGCTTGAAGAGAGCAGATTTGCGGTGGAATAGACACCTTGAAGATATGAAAGAACTCACTCGTCTGCAAGATGAGCTCCTTGATGCAGCGGCCTTGTGAGAAATATAAAAAATGTCACATAATATGTTTCACTCTAGTTTCACTCATCATTTCCCTCCAAATATTAGAGAAAACTCCTCTGTGCAAACCATCCTTTAAGATTTATCTATTTTCTATGCAAGACTTTCTGTATTTTTTTGAGGAAAAGGAGGTTAAATTGTAAGCATGTGCAAAGATACTAAGATCCCACTTGTGATTATTCTTCTTTCATTAACTGTGAATTCATTGTAGGTTGGTGAAGCCAGGTGGGGTACTTGTGTATAGTACTTGCTCAATTGATCCTGATGAGAATGAAGGGAGAGTCATGTCTTTTCTTCAGAGACATCCAGTTTGGTTCCTTTGTCACCTTTATCTCATACTAGTTATCTGTTCCATTAATATTTTTTTATCTAAATTCTTTTATTCGAGAGCATTGTACATTTCCATCATAACATTGAGCACAACCATTTAAACTTTGGAAAAATTCACATTAGGTATGCTCCCTGGATATTGGACCATTTCGAAGTTATATGAAATATGAATAGTGTTTTACAATCTATTCTTTTAAATTAACTGGTAAGGAAGTATGCCAAAACTTGATTCCATCTAGCTTCAATTTAGTCATCTTTTTCTTCCTCTTATGAAAATTCAGCTTATCTTTCTGACTGTTGAGTACTGACAAATATGTTTCTAATGTAGGAGTTTAGTGTACAGCCAATTAATAGATTGGTCCCACCAGATTTTATCTCAGAAGATGGATTCTATTTCTCAAATCCAGTAAAGCATTGCATGGATGGGGCATTTGCAGCACGCCTGGTTCGATCACTGAGCTAAAAGAAACTTTGTATGTGGCAGGAACCTTTTTTTTAAAATCTATTATTTGCACTTATATGCTTTTAAAATTTATCTTCTTGCATTAACCTACGAATACCTTTCCTCAAGTAACTTACATTTTTCAGGAGTAGTCGATGTCTTCTAAATCATTTTGACCTCAGTGTGGAGCTTACCAACTCGTTGGTTAGAAGACCAAAGCAAGGTACAGCCCTCTTATTTTCTTTTTTCTTTTTTTTCTGTTTTCCCCTTTTTTAACTTGCATTATGTAGAGATCCTGTTAGCATAACATTACATATATTAAACAGTAAAAGTTATTCTAGTACTTTTGCCCTGGCACACTGGGCTCACAAATTTCTGATAAAACATTTCCAGGAACTCTTACTTTGCATTCAGATAAGGATTTGGGGCACCTAAAGAACACTGCTAGATAAATTTGTGGCTTCAACCCCGAAAGTATCAAAGAAATAATAATACAATAATATTTTTACTGCTGATAAGTTTGATAATTTTGAGATGTCATTTCAGATATTGGGAAAGTGTAAGAATTTTTAAATATCAATGTAGGAAAACCAAAGCAGAGGGAGTTTCACATGCTCTTTTCGGAATGCATACACAATCTGCCTGATGCGAGTATATAGTAGTTCAAGAACGAAGAGAAAGGAAAAACAGTAGTATGTATAGGATCACGTGCCACAGACTGGTGCATATGCCATCCAAATTTTAATAAATTATTCTCAAATTCATGCACATGTTCTTTTGCGAATATATATATAGTTTGGTTGAGATACGAGTTTATAGCAATTCAAGAACGACGAGAAAGGAAAGACCAGTAGTTTGTATAGGATCAAGTGCTATACAGAGGTGCGTGCGGCGTGCCATCCAAATTTCCAATAATTTTTTCTCAAATTCATGCAAAATTTGCACCGTTTTACAAGGGCATTTGATCAAATGGAACGGTTCGAATGTACCTTTCGACTCTTAAAATATTGCATTACATAAAATAAGATCTGAACATTATTTAGGATCAATTAGGTTTTGAACTATTATATTAGATTCAATTTAACTCCTTTCAATTAGCACTTGAGTATATTCAACTATGGCAACAGTTGGTGTTAGGTAACCATGTTGTCTTGCTTGTATAATAGGATATTAATAAATTTTTTTTCAGCCGAGAAAAATCTACAGTACTTGTAAAATGCGCTGTGCGAGTACTAAATTCTGGGAATTGCTTCATAGCTCCCTAAATTTGGGGATCCAATCTTTGGACGAAAATGCCTCTCTCACTCCTTCAATTTATGTCTCTCAATTCACCTCAGTTTGAAAATATTTAAAAATAAGAAGGATATTTTCGTCTAATAGGAGTGGATCTGTGACACCCCGTCGAATACTGTAACTGGACAACACACGACGGAGTGCCCGCCGCGGATGCCTGCTGCACCTGCAAGGCTTACTAATGATTATTTTACAAATTACTATTGATTAAACACAATTAATATACATATTAAATATAAATTTACAATTAATTACTTAATATAAGATAATCATACAATAATTTGGTTCATAAAGATGGTTAACCACGGTATCCAATGGCTCGCTACTCGTCCTGCTGTCCAGCACTTGATCTGAAATCTGGAACCCACAACCAATTGTGGAAAACATACAAGAAGTACGGAATGAGATAAATAAAATTTATCTCAGTACGGTATTCAGTTCCAGCCACTTGAGTTTTGATTATCATGCGTTGGAACTAAATACACAACTGAGCCAAACAATTTTCAAATCAAATCCATATTTATTTCAAATAAACAGTAAATATAAGATTTCGATCAAACAATGCAATTATGAAATAAATTCAATACTCTTTAAAATCATTTAAAATTCAAAGTATGACAACTGTCATTTCAATTCCTTGGAAAAACAATTAATCGTATGAAATAACTAGCATATAAAAACATTCACATTTCATTTTAAACAGACATGGCAATGTCAAAATTAATTAAATCAATGTAATATGCAATGTGAGCTCGACAATCACTTCCATAACAATTCGAATTTCAAAATATAACAAATGCCGACTCATTTGATTGGACAATTATCTAATATGCAAGTCTGGTTTCTTTTCTCATCATCAAAGTCAAAAATGTCGCGAGACACCTTCTGTGAGGCCTACCAACGACCAATTCAATTCATATACCATTCGATCAATAAACATCCAAATGTACAAGCAAGCTGGGAACACTCACACTCCGGACCATTCTAGACTGGACCTACTGAGTCCCGGTACATAAGCGCTTATTACATGGTGCTTGGTAGGATGGGTCATGACTCCACCTCCAAACATTACGAGTGTCTATCTCAACCACACAAGCTGTACTTACCTCAATCAAATCACATTTCAATCGGATACCATTCAATATGCCACTGTACAATCATGTATCATTTACATTTCACAAAATATTCTCAGAATGAAGATCAAATTATGAATTCAAAATGCATAATAATAATAACATATCACATATAATTAAAACTCAAGTGGAATCCGTACCTTATACCGCAAGCAAAATCCAAACAAAAGCAAGCATGAAATCAACTGATTCTACAGAGCCTCCAAAATGTAAGTTGCTCCTAATTTCCAACTCGTAACAACCTGACTCTAAAACAAATGTAAATTCCCTTTTAATTTTTATAACACCCAATGTATGCTACTTAAAATCCTTGTAACTTAGAAACCATACTACCATGCATCTATGTCATGATTATGCCATGCATTTACTAGACTCAATAATCATAAGGTTATGCAATCATTTATAGATCCTGCAACTCATATAATATCCTTACCTAACATTTATCAAATGATTATGTATCCTAATCCTAATTCAATTGATTTATGCAAGTCTACCATGCCATGTATTAGTATCTATACCAACATACAAACTATACTTTTTAAAAGCTAAGTCAATAGCATGCAAACTTATTTTATTAAATTTCTCTTTATCATTTAAATTATGCAATACAACACTTAACTAATGCATATACTTTTATCTTTTTGTTATCTTCTAAACCTAGAACATTTAACCACTATGATATGCCATGCAACTTAATTGGTACGATTCGAGTACCAATTACACATCTAACCTCACATGCATTACTTATGCAAATGCTAATGCAATATTTAGTAAAAACCATTATATTTAGTTTTCCAATCAATTATAATAACTACAAGTAATTCTCATATGCAAGATGCATGCATGATACGACCATAAATTAGGGTTTAATGCCAAATTCTAATCCAAACCCAATATAATCTCCTTTTTACAAAATAATCCTTAAACCCATAAAAGTCAATATTGCAACATAATCAATAATTACCCAATACAATGCATGACATGCAAAAATCTTATCTTTACCCTTTATATACATTCAACCATTTATACCAAAAATAAATAAAATACTTAAATCGATGCCATACCATATACTGAATAATTCTAACAATGCATGAAATCCCCAAATATCAATTATCACAATATAAGTATTCTATCAATCGCTAATTCACAATACTCAGATTACACAGATCAATCAAATTTCATGAAATTCCCGAGAAATCCTAAAAATCCCATACACATTCAATTTGCAAGAAAATTATAATTAACTCAAGGAAATTACAAAATATAGCTATATATATCACAAATTCACAGAGATACTTACTCAATTTCGGCCAAAGACCGATGACGTGAGAAAGGAGTCGAATTCGCTACTTCTCGATTCTCACAACTTAATCCCCGGAAAACTTTGCAAGACCACTTGAAAATCGATAGAGAGGGCCCCAGAGTGCTCCAGGTCGAAGGGCGGCCAAAACCGACGAGTTTGCTTCGATTTTCGAAAAACTTCCGTCGAAGAATACGACGAGGAGAGGCCTCCAATCGACGATCCGAAGGTAGATAATGTGAGAGGGTGGTGAGACGAACGTGTGGGTACTTTGATCCGTTGAAACGGTGGAGGAATGGGGGAGATTGGATTTGAGAGGTGGGGTTTCGGTTTTGAAGAAAGGAGAGACGATTTGTCTCTGTTGGAGCCGAAGGAAAAAGAGAGAGAAAGAAAGGTCTGGTCCTCTTTATTTCCGATTTTTTTTTTTTTTTTTTTTTGGAAACCAAACTAATGTCTCATCCATTAAATCAAAATCCATACTTCCTTGTATAAAACAATTATTCAACATACGAAATATAATTAAACTCTTTATAATGCAAATTAGAAATTTAGAAATTTTCGTATTTCTATTTCAGAATGACAGTGAGTATAAAATTTAATTTCATGCAAAAAATTTACTCAAAATAAAACCACACAGGTGCACTGAATTTTTATATAAAAATAAATTCAGAAACAGTAAAAATTTAGGGCATCACAGGATCTCTAAATTCAGGGAGTGTAGAAAGCAATTCTCCTAGAAGCGTGAATCGTATCATGTACAATGTGTGTACTCTACTTTATGCATCGGAAATGTGAATATTGTACAAATCTAAATTTGTTTTGTGTAGATCAACTTTTATATTCAGATTGGCAAATTAGATAGGTAGGTAGTTTTTTTTTTTCCGAGAACTTGACAGCAGCTGTCAATGAATAACTATTTGCGCGTATGGTCCAGTCAAAATATTCTGGCGAGTTGTTGGTAATTGTTAGTGGTCTTATATGTGATTCTGGCGAGTTCTGTGATTCTAGCCATCATTTGAGTCGAAATAGTTGGATTACCAAAGTAGTTTTTTATAAAATTTTCGCTTATCTCAAAATATACATTACTTGTTATGTCGATATAATGATGAATTTAATTTCAATACTCACTACTAAAAATGCAATTGATAGCTGACATAGATACTAATTAAAATACACATTGCTAGTTATATCAATATGCTTTTACTTATTCTAATTAAAATACAATTGATACTTGACATAGACACTAAGTCAAATTATGCTCTAGGAATTATTTTAAATTTTGGATCAACTTAATAATATTAGCATTGTTGAATTTCTTTACATCTATCTCTACAATTAATAATTATGTATGACCAAATAAATCGCTTAATGGCTCGCAGACTTGGTGTGGCGGACAAGGGTCATTAGTCTTCTTCTCTTCAATCTTCAAGTTCACATTATTCAATTTTATAATAATTCCTTCTCACATCTCCATTACCGACCAACATTCATGGGTCATTAGTCTCCTCCAATATTTTATCAAATATTTAATTTTAAATTTTTTTTCACTTAGGATTGCTATATGTTGACATATATTATATGTATCAATGTCAAAGAAAGTGCATATATTTTACTATCGTTAATAAGCCAGAGATATAATCGCAGCAGCCATGACATTTCAAGCATCAATCGAAAACCAAGGTCACAAACTTATGGTTGGCTCATAAATTTCGCGTGACTATTTTTGTTCAAAAAAAGAAGGGCCCATGCACTTAATCTTTTTTTTTTTTTAAATAACATCACTTAAAGGCCGAAAAAAAATACCACATCAACTATTCGCGTGACTATTACGTACTGAGGAGCATTTGGCAACACCACATATTAGAGGTATCAAGGATTAAAATTGATAATTTTTACAATTGTATGTTAACAAATTAATTAGTTTATTAATTTAAAAATTAGACTAACCCCATGGCCCATGCATATCAAACTCACCCAAGTGATTACTATTTTCTAGTTTTCACTTAAAAATGATTGACCAATTCAACAAAGCACTTGTCAATAGACCGTAAAATGTTCAAACTCCAAAGCGTTTCCGTTGTAGAAAAAAAATCAAACACGTGATGAACAGCTCTCAGCCATTCATTTCTTCCTAAAATGAAGTACTAGGCAGCACGTAATGGAGTGAAGTCGTGAAGATACCTTTTCAGTTTTTACCTAAAATTATCAGAGGTCGTCAAATTGATGGTGTATTTTAGAGGTTTTCATCTTTATTTTGCACGCTACATCGACTACGACTGATGATCTTTGCTTAAAGGAATATTGCACTCATCTAATTATCTCACCCTGTAAATATTCTCTAAATACATTTTAAGAAAAGTTCAAACAAATATGCACATGTTGACATAATATTTAAATGCGCATTAAAGTCGCCGCTTAATTGCACACGATGCAATAGTCGAATGTAATTATGTAAATCTTAAAAGCACACAAAAAAAAAATATATGTTGAAAGATAAAGATAGTTATGTAACGATTGTTAAAACATATTTGACTTGATTAAAATTACGTAATAGCTTTCAATATTTATATTTTAATATAAATAAATATACATCACTACAACTCAAGACGATAATCAATGTGCATTAACATAAAATAAACTGATTTGCATCGACACTAGATACAAAAATGCATCTATAGATAATATAAAAAGGTAAATGCTGTAAAAATGAGTTCATAGGATGATTATCAGATGCACCCATTAAACAAAAACAAGGACGTAAATGCCGCTAAAAAAATTCCCAAACCATTTGCTTAAGCTATCCAAGTCAAAGCTGATATATAGCCCCGAAAAGGAAAAATAATAATAATACCAAGTCTACAAAATTCAATACTACACTTATTTCTGTTGATGTACGTTGTAATAACTGGCTGTTCTTAATGGAAAGTGGTGGGAGATTTCCCACTTATTTCAAAAAAAAAAAAAAAAAAAAAAATACTACACTTATTGGATGCCCTTCTGGCAATTGATTTTTCACCACCCACCAATATCATCTTTCTGTTTCTAAGATATAATTGATGGTTCTGGCAATAACATGCTGTCCCAGCTGAATAACAGAAAGTATTTGTTACAAAAGAATTTCCTTTCTGAACTTAGAATTCCAAGAATGTCATGATCCAGGAGAAGTCAAGAAAGTAATCTAAAGGAACCAAGTCATGTAAAATGATAGCACGTGTAGAGATAGGACATTAACGAGATCTTGTAAAAATTGAAACAATTGATATTAACAACTATGAAATTCCAACAACATTGTAGTTCTCTTCCCATCTCCAATCCTGATGTCGTGCTGTACTTTGCAAGACCAGAATCAATAGAGCAACAGAAAGAAAGAACAACAGCCTCAAATGTTTGTACAATTCAAATGTCACTTATGTTTGACACTCTCTTCAACTCTTGTCAGTGCATCAGTGATCACATCGATTGTCCAATCCCTCACGTCCTCCTGCACACCACATATCTTAGCTCAATTCAAAAGAACATTTTGCAAAAGAAAAGCAAGTGTTCCTCAGTATTGAAAACAATTTTGCAATTTGTTGTTGGCAAACATATCCATAACAAAGATGAATATTAATCAGGCCTTAATAAAAGTCTAAAATTGGAATACTACGACCTCAACATTTTCATTTGAGCACAAATATTTTTCTAATTAAAACAATCTGATCCTTGCAAGAAAAAAAAAATAATACAAGACTGTTGTGTTGAGCACTATAAATTTGAGCATGAACAGAAAGCAAATGTGCCAAGGGGTGGGCATGTTAAGTTTTTGCTTTTGTAAACACTACATACTATGGCATGCATTCTTAGATTCTGCGATTAAAGAAAACATTTGGCCTGGAACCCATTAAAGTATAAAAATCAGCACTATGAAATATTTAAACAGATAGAATACTAACCAAATGAAGGGGTTCCCCAGTTCTGATGCGTGCATTAGGCCGAGCTAACTTAGATTCAAAAGGAGTCCTTGGCCTAATTTCTTGAACCTCCTCCCATTCTTCCCGAGTCAGCATTCGAACCGTGCCTTGGCCTTCTGGGGCCTTCTGGATCTTTCTCTCTAGCCGCTCTTGTGCTTTTGAGTCGTCGTACTGCTCGAGAAAAAAGAAAAATGAGAAACATGTAAATGGTGGATCGTCGTATTGCCAATTATTGCCAGTATAGTGATAAACACTGATAATGTAAATTTTTTTATTGAAATCATAAGGTCAAAGTGCCTAAATAATAGTCTTGAGTTTTCTTATGATACCACATGCAGGACCAGCTGTCCTCTCGATATTTATCTTCATAAGGGTCAGCTTTTCTAGACTCGTGTTTTGTTAATTTGAGGTTCAGTAAAATGAATAACTATATATGTGATATAAACATTATGCTCTAACCAAGAAGCCTTTATATCACAGTAGTTCTGTGTATAAGTACCATGCTGCCAGAAATTGAAATCATGGTTATAATCACTTATAATCACTTCATTCATGTTGTTTCTTTCTATTTATAATTCTATGGACACTCTAAGCTCAATTCCCAAATGAAATGGTGGATCGTCGTATTGCCAATTATTGCCAGTATAGTGATAAACACTGATAATGTAAATTTTTTTATTGAAATCATAAGGTCAAAGTGCCTAAATAATAGTCTTGAGTTTTCTTATGATACCACATGCAGGACCAGCTGTCCTCTCGATATTTATCTTCATAAGGGTCAGCTTTTCTAGACTCGTGTTTTGTTAATTTGAGGTTCAGTAAAATGAATAACTATATATGTGATATAAACATTATGCTCTAACCAAGAAGCCTTTATATCACAGTAGTTCTGTGTATAAGTACCATGCTGCCAGAAATTGAAATCATGGTTATAATCACTTATAATCACTTCATTCATGTTGTTTCTTTCTATTTATAATTCTATGGACATTCTAAGCTCAATTCCCAAATACAAGTGGAACACTGAACTCTATTCCACCTTATTTCATATACAAGGAACTTTACAATGATCATAATTACGCTCGTAACCCTCAATTCCAACACTCATTTTACATCTTTCCAGTTCTCCACTAAAAACAAGGCCTAATACTAATAGTCTAATCCCCACCAACGAATCCGTGAAGAGAAAACAAAAAAGAGAAGTACCATCATGAGGAGCTTGGAGAAGAGAGCAACGGCGACTGCAGTGAGTACCATGGGCAGCGTGGCCGTGTCCAGCCACGACGGCGACTCGGGTGTCGCCACAAAGAACTCGTTTCGAGACGGGTCGCGAGGTCGCCGCCTGGCTCTTTCCCGCTCTAAGATTCTCGCTCGGATCAGATCGCTCGGTGCATCGCCGGCTCCGACGGGCCGGATCGCGCGGCAGTGTCTCAGCAGAGACCGGAGCATGGCTCTAACCAAAATCTCCGTCGTCTCCGCACCACGGAATCGTATCCTCTGCCTACCTTTAATAGGCAGGCAGAGTGCCAACCTCTCGTCTGAACGGTTGGATGACGATCCAACGACGCGCGCAGAGATAGAGAAAAATCGCTGAAATTCAGCCTGCCCGACCGACTAGCGACTTGCCCGAGTTCGCATTTCCTTTTTTTTTTAAAAAATATCTCTCTTCGTCTCCTCCGCTTCGATTGTCATTCGAGAGAGACAAAGAGAAAAAGAGAAGAACACGAGAGAGCATATCCAACAGCTCCGACTACCAATCGAGAGAGACTAAACCGTAGCCACCTAGTCGAGAGAGACTAAACCTGACGGTTTCGCCTGATTTAGTCACAATCCAACGGTTCCGACTGAAATTCTGTGGCTTGGTGGTTGCGTTTTGACTCAGTGAAAGAGAGAGAGAGAGCAAGAGAAAGAAAGTGAAGGAGCAGGAGGCTGAGCACCGTGGTTCAGGTATAAGTCATATACTCTTCCTAATTTGAGTAATTAAGTCAGTTTGTGTTTGAATATGGAAATTAGGGTTTCGGTTTGAGGTTAGGAATTTAATTCCTGAGTTCAATTTGTGATCAATTCCAGTCATTCCATGGATTTGGGATTGTTTTTTTGTGAGTATTTGTGTTGATTGTGTCTATCTTTGTAAATTGGCTATTCTGATATATGTTGGTTGAGCAGAGGTATAGTCTCTATCTCTTTGTAAATTGGCTCTCTCTTTTTCTCTTTGTCTCTCTCGTGTTCTTCTCCAACTGTTAATTTTTAACTTATGAGTCTAACTGGGAATATATACTCTATTAGTTTAAACTCTGTGCACTTTGTTGGTTCATACAGTTGTTACCATTAGATACAATAAATGTGAAGAATTTTTTTATCTTTTAACATAAACTTAATTAATTTGGTTATGTTTTTATAAAAGTTTGCGGCAGCTGTAGCATCTCAGAAGTAATACTGATGCATGTCCAGAGTATGCATGAGATATGAAGGTAAGAGTATGCATGAGATAGTAGCATCCATGTTTAGAGTATCTGATAAGCAACTTGATAAGCATGCATGTCCAGTAGTATCTGATATGAAGGTAAGAGTCGAAGTATTAACCAATCATTATTTCTCTAAGCCATATGTCAAGAGAAGAACTAGGGCATTTCTGGTATACTAATTATAAATCTCTGGTATAAATTTTTTAAGGCAGAATGGCAAGCTACCATTGGGCCATTCTTTTATTGAGAAAAGACATAAGTATGGTGACCCTTGTTGTAAGAAAGTAGTTCATCAAAATTAGACTGAAAATAGGCTCACACTAATTAATATGCACACAAATGGGGTTGAACAACATCTGGTAAAACAACTTTTTTTTTGTTTTCTCATTTTTCTTATTTTTAGGTTTAACAATATCTGCTAAAAAAAATTCAGTTAAGGAACAGAACTTAAAATACCCAATGTTATGTTAAAATTTAAAATACATCCTTTAAGCTAACAATCAGTTAGTACAATTAATCTTTGTAATCTGCGAAATTTGCCTTTGTGTGATTAGAATGGCTAAGAAATTTGTTGAAAATAGTTGCATGAATCCATTTAGGGTTCTATACTGCCACTCAATTTGGTGCTTACTCAATGATATACATGTTCGGGGCCGGTGTGGGGTTAGCTGTGTTGTCTACCGGGCTCATTGGAGAGAAAGGAGGGAAGGAGGGACCTATGTAAATTTGTCGGTGTATGTTAGCCAGGATGAGGAAGCCGTGCCAGAGGGCAATGAAGGGTTCTGCGTAACTTGATGGATTAGCTAGGGATTTAGGTAATTCATAGATTGTACATGCTTAATTTGATGTAAATAGATTTCTAACTGGGAGTTAGAATTTGTTCTTAGTTTGACACTCAATAAGAGAGTAGATTAATGATGTAACCTCTTTGTTAGAATTAATTTGTTTGTTCTTTGTCATGATATTGCTATTATTTTCATACTTCCTGAAATAATATGCATCTCTACAGTGATACCTTGTATATCATTGCAACTTTGTCACCTTTTTAAACATTTGCGTGTCAATAAATCTGAATCAAGTTATCTATGTCAAACGGTTATGGCGCCCAATTTCGGATTTTGAGATTTCTAAAATTAGTATTATTCCTTAATTAATAGGGAAAAACATATTGTCTTTTTGAAAACCACAAAGGAGAATCAAGACTAGATTGGCATCTTTGGCGCAATATCAATCCGTTTTTTTTATCTATTTGATTCAACAAAAAAGAGAGTTCACACGCAACTTCAACCTTCATAATTTGCATATGGTACATGGAAGAAATAAAAAGTACAAAATTGTTTGATCACTTAATTAGCCTCGTACACAAATATGCATCTCAGAAACAACGTAGGTTTAGTTTACTTCAAAAATAATTTGATTAATCTTCAAACATACCTGGCTGTTAGATCAAGGTAAACCACAACAAATAGTTTTCCCTAATTTGCTACATATACGGACTACTGTACCAAAAATATCATATAAGTTTGAGACATTTAAAAATTGAAAAGCAAGAACGATTACTATTTAACCACTTCCACAAACTATAAGCTCTACATGCCAGTACTTGTATATATCAGAATCAACCAATGTTTAAAGCCACTAGCTTTACTAAACTAACACCCGATTGAGAAGCAACACAATAAAGTGCTAGAATTATTACAAAATTCAACTCGCCCCAATCTTTCTTCGTCTTGTCTAATACACTCAATTTTGGTTTCTTTTTTATTGTTCCAGTACACTAGGCAGCTTAGTGGGTAGATCTGCATTCATCTTCTTCCATGTGTTCCTCTACTTGTGCCTTGGTTTCTACAGAAACATCATATAACAAACTTTACTATCTATAGACAGCAGAACTTCAAAAAACAAATACGAACGTAGCAAACAAAAACTTTGATCAACAAAATACCACTCAAATTATAATTATGTAACTATTGTACGAGGGCTTATGTTGGACGAAATTACGATTACCATGGCCAGTCCTAGGGGAAAAAAACATAACAATCAAGCTGTTGAGAAGCAAGGGTTTAGAGACTAGATTAGCCTCAGATTAATCATCACAGGCTATTTTGTATGAATAGTCCTCCAATCCTTTTTTATTATTAAAAAAATGATTTGCTTTTATTTTACCGTTAGAACTCATAACGGTCAATTTTTTACCGTTACTTCTAGCCAATAAATAGGCGTGTAAAAACTCTATGTAAAAATAGATCAGTCAATAAGAAAAAACTATTTTTCATCATTTCTCAAATTGTCAATTCGTCAAATTCAACACAAGCCCCTGCAAAATGGGAATAATCTAAAATTTCTTTGTTTTACCAGGATCTATACATAATCATATTATTTTGATATTCTGAATAGTTGCATACAACAGTGCTTCCATTTATCAGTCTGTGTCTAAAGAAGTACAATCAATTAACCATAAGCTTTATGCCCATAAGCTGACAAGCTGTTAATTAAAAAAAAGGCCCCATATATACACATGAAGCTAGTGAATTTCTGCTCATGGAAAACCTGATTTATCATTTACAGAAAGGAACTACAACATTTTCATTGGCTTCACGATACAAACTAGTGCATTGCACTAAAACAAGTAGACATCAAACCAGCATTGGTACAAAGGACCTAGCACTCCATATACCAGTCATAATTAAGAAGGTTTCTTATATCTTAGATGTAACATGGAAAAAACATATGTTAGAGTACAATCCAATTGATAGCATTGAATCGAAGTAAACACTGGTAAGAAGTTGGTACACAGTAATTTGTATTTGGTACATAGCTAGTCTCAAGATCCCAAAGGGGAACTGTAAATTTATCATCACTCAACACAATAATAGCTAAATTTTATGAGAATGGAGAAGCATTCAATTGAAAATGAAACATGACAAATCAAAGTGATAAAAGAGGAGACGTGAATAGAACTAGCGATAATTTGTGTCAAATGTACACCAAATATTTGGTGAGTACATGGTACATTTTGTATGGCTATTGGCTAACTACTCTGCATGAAATTTCGTCAAACACCTTGCATACATAACCAGTAAAACACACTGAAGTACCAAAACAAGAGCGACAAATATCAACAACAGAAATTAATAGAGATTGAAATTACCTGTGAAAGCTAGATCTCCTCTTAGCCTTGATTGGATCGTTACTGTCGCCAGAGGTCCAGTAGTAGTAGATCGCCATTGCTAGACAAAAGTGAAATCTAGAGAAGAGAGAGGGGAGAGGAGATAGGAGAGAAGAGAATGCTATTGCTAGAGAAGAGATTTTACCTACTGAAAGGGGTAAGTTTGTCTGACGAAAATCAAGCCATTGAAATCCCAGCAAATTTCATGGTTTTTCACGGGAATTCTCCGATGGAAAATTCTCCCACCAAATCTTACCAACTGAAATAATTTCTTATCCGTGAACTGTTTCCGATCAGAGAAATTGGGTAAAAGGAAAAAAAATCCATTTCCAATTCTTACGGAAAAAATAGTTTCCGATCACAGCCTTAGTCTCTCTCGACTAGGTGGCTAGGGTTTAGTTTCTCTCGATTGGCAGTCGGAGCTGTCGGATATGCTCTCTCGTGTTCCTCTCTTTTTCTCTCTCTCTCGAATGACAATCGAAGCGGAGGAGACGAAGAGAGATATTTTTTTTAAAAAAAAAAGGAAATACGAACTCGGGCAAGTCGCAAGTCGGTCGGGCAGGTTGAATTTCAGCGATTTTTTTCTATCTCTGCGCGCGTCGTTGGATTGTCATCCAACCGTTCAGACGAGAGGTTGGCACTTTAAAGCCTCTAGAAATTGAAAATTTGGTCTTAATGGGCCTTATAGGCCCGTAAAGTATGATGGAAGATCTGATTTGGGAACATTTAATGCGAGAGGCTGTTTCTCAGGCGAGTGACAAGACTGAATAATTGCTATTCGGATTTTATTGCTGTTTAATGCCTCAAGACTCTCTTGAGATTTTGAATGTGACAAATGATCGTTAGAAATTTTAGTGCTGAAAATCTCTCGGAATTATTCAATATATGACTGATGATTATGCTTCTGTATGTTAATCTCACTTAAGATCTTTATTTTAAAACATATTTAAGCTAGTTTTATGAATATTATTGCATTATATCTTAACTAAGGTCTTTTTAAACAGAAGTAAGATTCTGAAGATATCAAACTGTTCAAGGGCTAGTGTCAAAGTTCTAGGGCTGCAGCGCTATTATCTCAATTTTTTTTTTTTTTTTTTGGTTATTTAGGCAGTTCTGACAAGGTTGTGAACGAGAAGAAAACCTGGAACTTCAATGTAATTACTTTATCTTGCCGTAAAGGTACAAAAGTTTGGACCGAATAGAACTTCAGATCAGAAATTTAGCCTTAAAATAAGGTTGCTCCGGCCATTTTTGTTTTTGACTTTTTGTACAACTTCTAGAAACAAATCATTTGTTGCCTGTATTCCAAGTGTCAGTTGGGAGGCCAAGATTGGCCTTGATGGCTTGATTATTGCATCACCATGTGCTTGATTGTTGACCCAGATAATGTAATCCCTACAAAAATTGGTTCCTTACGTTTAAAGCACAAAATCTATTGCTCTAGATTTCATCTGACATGACAATGTAGACCATTTTTCTTCATCTAATTTATCATAAAAATATTACTTTACTTTCAATTGCTATCAAATGAAATGGTTATGATTTCTGGCGCTTTGGCTGAAAATTAAGGAATACCCCTGCACACTATTGGAAAATGAATTCCGATATGTACAACATTTACAAATCTAACGAAGGCAGTAAAGTCATAAACTCATAATAATAAACGGCATAACGCATATTGCATTTGTCAACAATTTATACTATACAGCGAAAATGATCTAGACAGCCAACTAGCATAAATAGATTATTGCTTGACAATAAATATTAGATAAAACGAGTAGGGAGCAGCTCATACCACCAGCAACAGTGCAATATTTTGACTATTTTTTTGCAATCATGCAGCCAAGAATCTAATCAATCACATCAAGCCTCAAACTTTCTCATAATATGTCAGCGAAATTAAAAACATAAAGTTGTACAGTAGCATCATCTCTGAAACAAAGATGTATTCTAGCATAGACTAAAAAAGGATGCCAGCAAACTTTAAACATTACAAATTAGGACCCAAAACCAGTTCACTCCGAAGTGACACAAACTGCAACTTCCCCAGTTGACATTCTACAGCATAAATTATAAAAAAGAAGGAAAATTTTAAAATAAAAGTCATGTCACAGACTAAGACATAATGGAAAGAAAACCTCTACATCGTCTCAATAAAAAAAGAATAAACCTAAAAGAACTCAAACTCGAGATAGTTATCAGATCCCTTGTGCTGGTTGCCATTTGGAACCGCCTTCGGATCCTTTTCAGCAGCAGCAGGTGCAGGTTTTGGGACCCGCTCGAGCTCAACTGGCTTAGGTATTTCTGGTGGATTGGCGCACCGAATCAAAGCCCAATTCACCCCTTCAAAAAATGGATGTTGCTTTATCTCTGTGGCACCTCTTTTGTAAGCAAGACGGTGTTGTGGATCTTTAACCAGCAAACCCCTAATCAAATCTCTAGCCGAGAAGCTAACAATAGGTGATTCAGGAAACCGCAACTGCTGACCGACTACATTGAAAAGGGTAGCTCTATTTCCTGATCCCTTAAAAGGGGTTTTACCAAATAAAAGCTCATACAAAAATATACCAAATGTCCACCAATCCACTGCACTGCCATGCCCCTCCCCTTTGATTATCTCAGGAGCCAAATACTCGTGGGTTCCAACAAATGACATTGAGCGCGCATCAGTTGGCTCAGCTATAAGCTCAGGTAAAGGAGTTACTTGGTTGACAATGTCAGATTTTGGTTTAGGTTTTGGTTTCCGGTCCTTTTTAGACTTGGAGGAGAAAAGGCGAGGCCCAAAGCAGGTTGTGGGCGCAACACAGGAGGGCTGGATCATGCAAGATGGCTCAATACAAGCAGGTTGGACACAATATGCTGAGTTGTTGGATTTTGAATCTGGGTTTGGATTGGAGGATTTGATCAGGGTTGGGTTCACAGCACACCGAAGGGAGAGATCAAAATCAGAGAGCATAATGTGGCCATCTTCTCGGACCAATACATTTTCAGGCTTCAAGTCACGGTATATAATGCCTAGCATATGCAGGTACTCCAATGAAAGCAGTACCTCGGCCACATAAAATCTGAAATTAAATTGATCAAGTTATTAGCTTGTTTGGAGATTTATTTTGGCTCAAGAACATAATGGTTCCAAAATGTAAATAGATTTTCTTCATATCCAAAGAGAAATCTAAATGAAGGATTTTTCTTTGAAATTGCAATGAAACGGTGATACCAAATTCCAACAATAGATAGCTATCATGGAATTACAGAACCTAGCAAATTATTGCAACATCACTATTAGAAGAAGATTCCTGAGTCTCTAGAGGAAAAACCAATATTACATTTAGAAACCTAAAGATTATTAGTACCTCAAACTTAAAATACCAAACACAAATATTACCAAAAACTAACTGCTCTCTGATTTGATACGAAATTTGTAGCAAATACGGGTAATTCTACTTTTAGAAAAATGTATAGTAATTAGCAGCTAATACAAAATTGCCATTTAAAAGAAATTGCAATCCACAAATAGAAGAAAATACATACTTAGCAGCTTGCTCGGTGAAGTGCTTGCCGGGCTGCCTCTGGCGCAGTGTATGCAAATCCCCTCCAGGACAAAACTCCATAACAAGGCATGAGAACTTATCAGTCTCAAAATGTGTGTACAATGTCGGCAAGAAAGGGTGGTCAAGGCTCTGCAATATTTCCCTCTCAGTTTGAGCCCTCAACAGTTTCTTCCTACTAGCCAACGATCCCTTATCCATAACTTTCATGGCAAAAAAACTCTTTGTGCCACTCAACTCCGACAAATAGACACTACCAATGTCACCACAACCCAGCTTCTTCAATAAGCGAAAATGGCTCAGGCCAAGAACACCATCTCGGACACGAATCATCTGTATTGATTCCCATCTTGAGTCATTTGCCTTGTGGGGCTTGTTTATGCTGCTGCTCAGACTGCTACATGAGCTCTCATCGCTGATGTCGCTGCTTGTGCTAGGCCGGCACATGCTTGACTTGCCGCTCTCAGTGAATTCAGCTCGCTCGCTCGTCTTCCTGAGGCTTGAGCTGTTGTTGGTAGCCTCGCTGACCTTAGCAGAGACAAAGCTATCACTGATGCTGCTCTTGTTTGAGCTCTTCTTTTCTTCACTTTCTCTGTTTTCATTCTCGGCTGCGTCTGTGGGAGGATCAGGTTGAAGAACAGGTTTCTTCTCCTCTTGTAGTTGCTTATCGATAGGTGGAATTGGATCTGATTTGGTGTCTGATTTGGGATTTTCAGAGGATTGCATTTTCGGCTGGGAATCAATTGTTTGCTTATTATTGTATTTGGATTGTGGTACGCTATGGCTTTGAGTTGCAGATTTGGAAGCCATTCAAGTTGAGATGAGTTGAGTAGCTAACTTCTATCTATTGGTACTTGTCAAATAAGGCAAATTGAAATACTAATAGTTCATGCCTTAGTTCCAGTCAAAGAGCTTCAGCTCAACTGTGGGCAGAAAACTGCAAAGAAAGAAAAGAAAGAAGAATTAGATAAATTTAACAATTAAGATAAAAGCTACTGATTCTCGACCCTGAATGTATAAAAATATCCAGAATTAGTTGTTGTTCACAAAATCAACTATAGCCCATTTATTTATAGGAAATAACAAACACAAGTGGAATCACTGCATATCTGCCTATTTGCGCTTAAACTACTCAACAAAATAAACTGTAGCATAGCCTGCATCTGAAACCAACCTACCAAAGGAATCGATGCAGGATTCCTTGCAAAGAGACAGACTCGAGTAACACTTGCGTATCTCCACTACACAACTCAAGTACAAGCTGGGCACTAATTCCTATCGATCAAACAAAAGCGCCTAGAGACAACAACTCACATGCAAAGCGCATCGAGCTACAGTCTTTAGTAATTAAAAGGAGGAGGTGGACCATAACCATTAACCAACCTAGAACGAGGGGCCTTTGTGCAAAAAGTGCACAATGCAGCCTGGACTTGACCATTGATTCATAGAAAATGGAGCATCCAATCCATCCACATCAATACAATCTTTTAGGAAAAAGTAGTTAAGAAATAAAGACTAGTTTAGATAAAAGAAAGGGCCTTTCAGCAAAAGCAACTCTTACAATCCCTAATTTGCTCAGCAATCACACAGATCTATGACTCATCCCCAAGAGAAAATCAGACAATCAATCCCCAAAGGGAGAAACAAAGGACTGGTATTTTGTTACTCTCTTTGCAACAAGAGCTTACACCCAAAATCGGATTGGAAAAATCGATCAGAAAATGGAATAAAAGGAGAGGCAAAGGGTTTACCTCGACACAGCTTTAAGCTTTTCCTTTGGCAGATTGGAGACAGCTGATACTGTAGGCCAAGTCTTAGTACACACAAAGATAGAGAGAGAGAGAGAGAGAGAAGGGGAAGAAGGTAAAAGGAAGGCAGAGAGGAGGAGGTGCTTTTAGGGAGAGCTAGAAATGTGCAATGCAGTGCATTGAATTTTGGTTAATTTGTAATTTTGTAGCTAAGCACCAACAAGTGTATGTAAAGAAGAGATGGGTCAAAGGGAAAGCAACAGCCTTTTCTAATAAAAATGTTTTAAAAAATTTTAGTTTATTTATTTATTTTTATAATACAACCCCCTCCACTTTTCTTTTGTTATTTTTAATGTTTTGTTTTGTTTTTTTATTTAATTTTGGTCCCTAGCCCAAAGAGTCTGAGCCACTGCAGAGGGTGGTCTCCCAGCCCAACCCAGCTCCACTCACTCTCTTGTCTTCTTTCAATGGCTCTTGCATAGACTTGGCTGACCACTAAATTCAACACTTGCCTGCTTGGTCATAATTCGGAACATGAACTAGGAAAAAGTTTAATTTGGTTACTGAGATTGTAGTGTGTAAATTTATTATTGGAATAGGTACTTATTATTAAGCTATGAAACAATTTTTAAGCTTATCATTTTAATGTTATTAATTTTATAAGAAAGATATTTGAAATGACGAGTAATTTACTAATTTAAAATATATTATCATAATGTATGTAATTTACTAATAGTGTGTAAAATGATGATTTGCCTAATAATGTATGTTATGATTAAAATAAAAAAACGTATAGTATTAAGCTATTAAAATTAAAATCTTACAAATTATACTTCAGTGACGATGAACTGTGAACATATATGTTACTAAATTAAAATAAGAATCGATATAATTGGAAAAGGGGGAGATAGAGTGAAATTGGTACCTATATTTAGTGATGAAACACAGTTCCACATAATTGCTCTAATTTCAAAATAAAAAAATGTACCAAATTGACCCACCCAATCCCCAATGCCCTAGGGGTGCACTTCCCAATATTCAATAGCCTGCCCACCCTTGATTGAAGCCAAAATGCCAAATTAACCGCTTAATTTACAAAATTACCCTCTACAAAGCAGAATATCCCACTCTAAAACAGGGTTAAATTAGTAAATTTATCCCATAACACGAGAAAACCCTCTCTCGCTCCTTTGTCCCCAGTGCACGGCCCAATGTAGTCTCGGCTTTGGATAAGGGGAGCAGAGATTAATATTAATCTCACACTCCAACGTTCTTCATTGGATTCCCTCCATTTACCTCAACTGGATCTATCCTGCTCCGTAAATGCTATTCACAAATATGTCTTTTTCTGAGTCTCCAGTTTGAAAAATCCGAAGAGAAGTTAAAAGATAATTAATATAATATTCGTTGGAATTTGATTAGGTGTTTAATGCGAACTTAAATTTTGAACCGAGGGAGCTTGATTCATGGGCTAATTAATACCACCTGGTAATTGGTAGGAGTTTGAAAATTGGTTGGGAATTTGGCTGTGTTTAATTCTGAATTCTACTAATGGACAGGGTAATTAGTAGCCGTTAATTCCTGTTTTTATTAGGGATTTGGAAGTATTTGTCATAAATAAATTTTTAATTTGAGCGTGCCTTCTTGTACAGTCAAACTACACGTCAGTCCACATTAGGCTATGTAACAAGCGACTGACAACTCTGTGCATTGGAAAATAAATTGTCTGCTTTTCCTTAATTTTGTTTCAAATTTTCAAAATAAAACATTCATTGCGTTTTAACTTTTAATTACTCAGGGACTTTTTATTTAACTTTTTAACATAACACCCTACATTTAATCGTTTTTCGGTAAAGGTGACATTTCTTATGTTGTCAACTTTGATAAGCTTTATTTCAGTAATCATTTTGTTAGATGGTTTTATATTATTAAGACCCAAAAAAATTATATCAATATGAAAATTTGATGGTAAAATTATAATTCTCTCTCTTGATTTTTTTTTTCCTTGTGAGCTTAATTTAAATTACAGTCAAGCAATTTTTTTAAAATGATTAAGCAAAATTGTTCCCTTGGCTCCGTGCATGTGTGAAAAGTTAGCTATAGATAGCCATGTTAAAATGTCGGGGCTATTTAGAAAAAAACCATAGTATACCTTTTTCTTTCCTAAAAAATGATGCAAAACAAATAAACAATTACGTCATCGTGCTATAGGTTTGTCCAATTATAAAGCTTCTCTCCATTAGTTAAAAACTTAAAATGAGCTAATCTTGCACTACAGAGATCCGATCTGAACCACTGAGAACAACTTAAACATGCATGATAATATATAATATAAACACCAACGAAAGGAACTTTTCCTTCTGCTTAATCTCTGCTTTTAAAATAAAACAAGAGGCAAATGTTTGGTCCCAAATGCATCAAAAGAATTTGTCCATAGATTAATCCATTCGGTGAGTTTTGTACCACCATGGCATCATCATTGTAGTCTAGCTAAGTGTCATTAAAAGTGTTTAAACAGTTGGCCAATTTGATGTTAATTGAACTAAATCATTTTTTGTACAATAGTTCGTTGTCTAATTTTTTTCGGAATAGCTTTTCATCATCCCCATCATCCCCAATAAAACGCGTTTTATTTTTTCCATTTTTAGTCGGAGTTATCCTCTTATCTTTCTAGTTTTGTCTTTTTTCCATTCTCTGGCACATACGCTTGGCTTCCCTTCCTATCTTCCTCCCCCTCCCCCAACGTCATGCTTACCTCTGCCCACCCCCTCTCCTCTGCTTGCCAACTAGAACAACTATGTTTATTAACAGAACAATTATGTATATTAAATAGAACAATTATACATATTAACTAAAATAGTTATATATATTAACTAGAACAGTTGCTATATTAAATAAAACAGTTATATATATTAATTAGAATAGTTGATATATTAACTATATTAAATAGAGTGGGGCAGGGGGAAGTATAACGTTGGGGAAGGGAGAGGGGAAGGGAGCGAAACAGAGAGAAGCGCTGGATGAGGATGGGGATGATGAAAAACAGCGTAACTTCCAGAAATGGAAAATGAAATTACGCTGGAATTTCATAAATGGAAAAAGAATGAAAACGCATACTAGAGGATGATGGGATGATAAATATTTGGGGATGATCCTTATCAGCCCCATAATTTTTTTGGTTTGCAAATCATAAACGCTTGTATTTTATTTACATTTCGCTGGTTACGATCGAAAACAACAAAATTAAAATCGACAAACTGAAGTTACCAAATTATTAGCAAATATTATATTGATTATAATATTACTCACATTAATACATAAGTTATAATATGAAGTAATTAAATTTTTATACTAAAATTTGTTTAACTTGTAATTTGATTGATTAAATTATTCAGTCGGTTTAATTTAAATTTATACAGACCGAATAAAATCTCTCTCTCAAAAAAATTCAGTTGTGTTTAAATCGAAACGATAAAATCAACACCCTTAAATGTAGTTATAACCTTGTGGTTCAACATATGATTAAGATTCTAAGCTTAGCTCCATTTTCTAGTAACCCTGCGAACATCAAGCTTATGTTTACTACTAAATGTTTCAAAAACCATCAGTCGAAAGAAGAATGGACTCGGTGCACGACATGAATGTACATTAATTTACATACACTTTAAACACGAGGAGCCAGCGAAGGAAGGACAAATGGGACCCGTATAAACTATAAAACCCAAAGCTCTTTCTCCTCTCCAGCTATCCGGTTTCCCGTGCGGTGGAGGCAGATCTGAATACGTACATCTCGTAGACTCCCAGCTAGATGTAATGTAAGCATTTATAACTGCCGTCTGTACACAGTACTTTTTCGGTTTTTCCTCTCCTGCTCTTACGCAGGCATGACATGTCATGGACCAATTGAGATGAATTCTTTTTATTGTATCAATTGGAGATTTGGACTACTTGGTAACTTAGTCGACAATATTTGACATCAGGTTTTTTTTTTTTTTTTTTCCAGTTAAAAGGCCCGTAGGCAGACATCAGATTCTGAAGATTAGTAGGTCTATAGACTATAACAGATCTCATGGATAGGTAGATGGGATGAGAGGGTTCATACTTCATATACTCGGACCATTTCCATCCGTCCGATCTAATTTTGATGGACAGATTTTTACGGAGTGCATGAATTTCGACGGGTCTGATGTTAATCACGGAACATCCATTATCGATCGAACGGCCCATATGTTAACAATTGTAATTGGATTTTGAAATAGCTTGCTTGACTGATGATTATATTACAGAGTAGATACATATATGAATTAGGATATGATAATTAAGGAAATATAAATCTGAAATAAATCCTAAAGATTCAAAATATCAGAATAAAATATGATTGATTGCAGAAATAATAAACTACTATAATTGTCTAGATTATGATATTCTGTAACACCATACACGGTCTGCTGTCGTGTAGCCGCCAGAGAGGATTTCATTCCTCATATACTCTGATCAGGTATTTAATTGTTACGATCTGAGCTGTATATGAGTCGAACTGTGATCAACTTGAACTCAACTCGACTATAGTTTGAGTTTGAAATTTTGAGTTGTTTAAATAGTTCAAACTTCACTCATCTTCGACTTGAGTGAATTCATCAAAATAGTCATTTTTTAGAATTCAATTCAATTCTTCCTATATTTGTTTGATCATGGAATTTCAATTGGAAATCATCTCCAATCAATTCTAATCTAATGAAATGAAATGAAATCCCATCTCTACACTATTTTGATCAGGGCCTAAGTATTCTAAAATTTTCTTTATTTAATATGTAGAGCATTTAAATATTAAATATAATTTACATATAAAACATTATAACAATGATTTTTTTTATAACTTTTATTTTTTTCATTGATTAGAAGCAAAGTATACTTTGATGTTCAATTTATGTATATTGCAAATATTTAAAATGAAAATATATGATAAAAAAATTGTATGATTCTTAAAGAGGATTTTAATACTCTTAAATCTTGTTGATTATATTATTTGAAATACAAAATTATTATGTGATGTAGGCTATGAGTTGGCAAGCCAAGTTGAGCTCAATTCAAACTTGACTCGTCAGCCAATCAAATTGGCTCAACTTGATTTCTTGCAGCTCAAATTCTTTCGGATTTTTTGTCCCTCTTCCGCGCCCAGCAAAAATTATTATGTGAAATAGAGTTTATCCTTCTTCCGCGCCTAGCAAGAATTGAACCTGTTATCTCTAGGATAACGGCGAAGCCACTGACCATCTGCGTTGGACTCCCACACATTTAGTGTAGTATAAGTAGTTAATTCAATTATTAAAAGATGCTTGGACTTACCGTGTTTTAATTAGCTCCCAAAATTATTTGAGATACTTTAAGAAAACAATTAGGTTAAAAAAAAATTCAATGTGAAGAACACATGAAATGATTTGAATTAGGCCTGTTAATGGACGGATTCCAATTGAAGTCCAAGTTCGTTCAATTATTAAGACTTGAATTCCATGTCCAATCTATGTCCACAATATTTAGTTATTTTCCGTCCACGTCCAGTTCAACTATTTGTCCATTATTGTCCACAGGTTAATCATATGGATCAACTTTCAAACAAACTTACCTATAAAAAGAAAGAAGTGGATAAAAATGTAATGATAGTGAAGAGATTTTAAAATAGAAATGAAATTTAGAAAATTTAAAATAAGAAAATATTTTTTAAAATTTCATATTATGAAAATTTGAATTTCAAAATTTCAAATTTTAAAATTTTGAAATTCGAAATTTTAAATTTCAAAATTCGAAATTTGAAATTTGAAAATTGAAAATTTGAAATTTGAAATAAAAAATTTGAAAATTTGAAATTTGAAAATTTAAAATTTGAAAATTTGAAATTTGAAAATTTAAAATTTGAAAATTTGAAATTTGAAAATTTAAAATTTGAAAATTTGAAATTTGAAAATTTAAAATTTGAAAATTTGAAATTTGAAAATTTAAAATTTGAAAATTTGAAATTTGAAAATTTTAAATTTTGTATTTTGAAATAAAAAATTTTTAATTTTAAAAGCCATTAATTTTGAAATTTGGACATTTGAAAATTTTAACAAAATCAACAAGAGTTAAGAAATTTATAAGTTTCACATCCAAACTCTATTCATATACATGTATCAAACAATCATATCCATTTAAATTGAATCTATTTGTACTTAAAGTCCACATTTGTCCACAATTCGTCCATAATTGTCCATAATTATCTATAATTCGTTCATATAAGACTTAATAATTGGACTTGGACTGGACTTCAATCCAGACCAAAAGTAGTCCAATCCATAGATGTCCAACATTGTCCATGGACCTTCCCGTCCATTAGCAGCCTTAATTTGAATTGATATTAAAACTAAAAACTTGAGATCCTCGATCTCTAAGGCATGGTCATTTTGAATGTACTATAATTATTCTCCTTTATATATTTTTAATTATATAACTATTTTTGGAATGACTTTTATAAAACATAATAGGTTAGATATATTTTAAAGAATTTTTTGACAGGAAGATGATGAAATGCCTTCTTATATAAGCTCTTATGTGACTCCGTTACTAAAATTTTATATAGTCTCTTAGGATTTGCTCCAGAACGCGACTTAGGAGGGAGAGAAAGAGGAGGTGTGGCCGAATATTTACTCACTCCAGATTAGAAAAATAAGAATGAAAAGGAAGAGAAAAAGAGGTGAGAGATAGACTAAAATTGTGAAGAACTTATTCTCAATATCTACCCCGATTTAGAAGATAACAAGATCCGGACAATTTTCCTCTCCTCTTTTCGTTCCATTAATGAGGCTCTTCTGGAGCGCAGCCTTAAGATGCTATAGTACCGGATAATATTTTATTTCATAGTTATGTCGCCAAACGCTACTTTAAGTTAAGGTGCTATATATAGTATAGTGTGGAATGAAATTGACACGATTATACTACTGAAAGAGGTGGTATAAGTAGTATAAGTCACGTTGTTAGATTTCACAAGCAGAACAGCCATTAAAAAAGAAAAAACAAAAGAAAACTATTGTTCCTCTCATACAAACTAAATTTTAGTTATAGAATTACTTTGAAATAAAATTATTAGATAACATCTAAATATTAAAAAGTTTTCGTAAAGCATAAGAGGGAAGATGTACAATATTTCAGGAGTGAAGAAGAAGGTACTGGTGTCAATAGATCGGATCGGATCAAATTCGGCCCACATCAGTATCAGACTATCAGTACTATGTTATCATTGTTACAGATAGTTTCGACTCGACTTAAATTAGAGTTTTTTTTTTTTTTTTTTGTCCTGATTTGATTTGAACAAGATCATGAGTTGACCTGATCTGCAGATTCGTATGACTTGATTCTTATTTTTATATTAATTCAGGAAACTAAATTCTAATTAAGGTATCATAAATATTAGTTAAATCTTATTTAGTAGGAAATAAATCTTAATTAGTAATAAATTGTAAACTAAATCTATAACAAAATGATAATTAAACGGGATGAGTCTGAAAGTGACACCTCTAGGAATAGAAGAATAGTTGTTGGCACTACAAGGGTTATTTGGGAAGAAAAACGATTGAGAGGGGATGTCTTATTTCAATTTTTTGTAGCAAAAGATAATTCACAAGAAGTGTCTTTTCTTTAAACTGATGAACACATACGCGATCGCAATTGGAACACTACAAAACCAGGCTTAATTTACTGATCAACTAATACACGAAAGGAACACAATCAATTGTTAAGCAATAAAAATAGTACAGCACCAGCTCAGAGCATTAGATGCTTAGAATGACTACAATCCAAATTGTTACATCAGATCAAAAAATAATTGGGCGGCCGTCTATACAAGTAGGTCTGTCCCTCCATCTAGGAACTAGGCGCATGTGGAAATTATTTATAGTTTGCTAGCGAGACAAAATTAATTGATTTACAAGGACTTGGTCCTGAATTTTCATCAATACAACTGTACTTGTTCAAGGAAGCAAACAAAATTATATACAAGTATTCCCCAAAAGAAAATGGAAAAAAAAAAACATCATTTTTTTGTTAGCTAATAGCTAGTATGATCATCTTTTCCCTCTTCAATTTTTTACAGTTAATTTTTTTTTTATCAATTTCTAATAAGATAATCTGAACCCATATACGTACTGCACAGCAATTTTTGAAATTTCTTAACAAAATGTAAATCTCTCTCTATGTCCATGACCGTAAATTTGGTTTGGCATGACAAAATGGTACGTACTTTTCTTTTGCACAAAAGTTCCATAACTAGATCGAATGTCAAGAACAGAAGGCCTTCTGTCTGTTCCTTTAAGATAAAAAAGTTGAGAATATAAAGTTGTTCGTTAATTTTAAACTGCAACTTGTGAAGTTCGGCTACTGTCCCATCTCATATGAAGCATGAATTCTCTCTTTTGAACCCCTTTCTGGGCTGTTTAGGTACCTTTACAAATTAAAAAACAAAAGAACAAAGAAAACCTTTTTTTCCCCCCTTTTGAGATTGTTTACATTCTTTACAGATGTATGTGTTTTTTTTATTTTCTGTTTCTAAGCTGATTATAAATATTTAGATTGAGGTATGCTACCTTCTTCACTGGTTTGTACTCACAAGTTACAACATCAGTCATGCACATGTCATTCTTCCCCTTATTATTTTCAGATTTATTTTCCTTTCGAAATGAATCGTTCATAAATAATGTTTGTATTTTTTTTAAACTTATAAGCAGTTCCATATTCGATATTGCATTGTATGATCCTAATATCCAGTTTCACTTCAAAATACCCTTTAAGTTATACATAAACAAATCCTAACTGGAACTCTAAAATTGCATGGTGGATAGAAGTTATCAGCTGTAGGCCTGTAGCACATGGGACCCTTCTGTATGAAGCCCCAAATCCAAAGTCTATATATTATATAATGATATAGATTTTCTATTGGTTGATCTATTTTTATTCTCTGCATGGAGATAGCCATTGCAGTGATGCAGTCTGCATCTTGACTACCTAATACCTATGTAACAGCATTGACCAAATGCTGGAGATATCAATTTCAAAATAAATGGAGGAAACCTAACTAAACAAGCTGGTTTTCTTTTTTTTTTTTCTTTTTTTTTAATGTAAACAACTACCAAGCTGGTTCTCACTGTTGTACCTTGAGGGACATGTGCAGACCAAGAAAGATTCTAGGTTGTCTCATTGAAGAAGTTTGTTTGTCTTCTTAAATAATAATAATAATAATAATAAATTAAGAAAATTTGCCAGAAAAAAGAAATGACAACTTAACGATTGAAGCTATAATTTGTTAAGTCACCGACCTGAACGACAAAATTTCTGGAGAAAAATATTTGAGTTAAGAATAACATGTTGATTTGAAACAGCAGTAAGCTTCTTTACCAAAGCCCAATCGGTACAGTACTACAGTGCTTTCACCTGTTCCGAGAACTGACAATGCATGCAGGCTATGAATTTAAAAAAATTGTGTTCTTTTTATGAGATGAAGTATGAGAACTGGTATCTTTACTTTATAATAGAGTGAGACTGAGAACCGGTTTCTCAACTCCGTGCTAGTTGCACCTAGCTAAGACTAGTTATTGGAACCAAACTGGTATGTTCCGTTTTGTTTCCGTTTCTGGTAACGTAACATAATTACATTTCGTTTCTGTTCCATTTCATAAAATGGAACAATTTTCCGTTTTGTTTTCTGTTCCGTTCTTCATTTTCCATTGATTTCAGCCATTTTCTATTGATTTCAGCCCAGTTTTCGATAAACGGAACACTAACGTTTACCAGTATCCGTTTCGTTTCCGTTCCGTTTTTAGAAACAAACTGATTTCCCTTCCGTTTCTGTTCTGTTTTGGACGAAACGGAACGGAACGGAAAAGTGCGAAACGACACGGTTTTGACAGTCCTAATTGGAACTACATAAAGAGATAAATCAGATTTTCCCTAGCCTTTACTTTATTTGCTTAAAAGCGCAGAGAACATGTTGACATTTGAGTTTATGTCAAAAAAGCAATATACAAAGAAGGTGCCCTTTCACTGTCAAGTGCTATAGATACACACATGCATCAGATTGAAGTCTGGAATTGAGTTCTTTTTTGATCCGAGATGCCAAGACAAAGATCCCAGCCTTTACCAGACCTGAAAAAAAAAATCCCAAAAAAATGAACAAGACACTGGTGATGCACACATGCATGTAAAATTGATAATTAGAGATAGTTACGGTTCCACTTATATAAAAAAATACAACATAGTCTGGCAGGGTTCCACTATGTCGTACTATTGTTATCTGATTGGTGGAATCATGACTTTTTTTTATTAAAGTGGGTAGACTGAGCACTGGAATTTCACAGTAAAATTTGAACTTAATAGTCGTCACTCCTTAATCAATTGTGTCCTTTGTAACTATGCATATGGAATCATGGAATTGAAATTTAGAAGGTACTGATTTAAGTATTCTGGGCTAATCTGATTCTAACAAGTTGTTCCTGTCATCTTTTTAACAATTGGTTGAGGTCAAAGAATACTTCTTCAGACCTTTATGTAAACAGGTAAATATCGGTGACTTTGATTCCTGGTTCAGTGGGGCACTCTCCAAGGGGACTGTGGTCGCATTGTAGGCCTCACCATTTGATCTCTTTTATTTTGTGTCCCTGTATTGCCACGTAGGCAAAGATAGCCTCCTTTTTTTTTTTTTTTTTGAAAAACCAATTGTAGCCATAAGTGCCACACCAGCATCTATACTGATCCCCCTTAGAAATTGCCTGATTGAGCAGGGGGCACAACATGTTCTCACCTATTAGAAAACAAAAGAGAACATTAACTAATAAAGTCACACCATTTCATACTTAGGTTTTGGTATTACACTTTTAAAGTTTTAATTGTAGGTGCTGGTACTCACTTGCAATCAGCTACGAAACAACTTTAATCCAGAGAAAAACCAAACTGCAAATTTAACTACTGTATCTTTGATTAAGTTAACAAATACATTAAAATTTCTTTTTGTAATTTCTGCTTAGTTTTAGTTTAGCTTTTCTTTTTTTTCTTTTTTCTCCTTCCTCTAATCTTTTTGTACATAATCTCTTTTTTTAATAAAATTTTGTTGGTTGGTGATTGCCAACTGACTCTAAAAAAAAAAAAAAAACAACAAATACATTAAAAAGGTTTCTTTTTCGATGATGTTTCATTGCGATGCTACTTAGTACTACAGCCTACAAGGTCACTGGCACTGGACATGTACCAGCAGGCTAGCAGGTGCAGGATTTCAACAAATCCATACGTATGATAAATAGGGATGTTGATGAGTTTGATCCACTTCTTATTGGAATAAGCAGTTGGAAAAATCCACATGGAGACCATGGATGTGCCTGCTAGATCATGTTCACTCTACAATGCCTCAAGCCCTAAATCATACATAATGCTATTTAAAAAATAATAATATTAATAAAATTAAAAATAATAATAATAATAATAATAAGCATCCAAGGACGAAAACGATGTGTCATTAAGTAAAACATGAGTCACAACTCACAATAGTGGCTCAACCAAACAAAGCAAAGGGTATAGCTTATCTCACCCAGATAAGCTTCACTCACAATGCCTCGTTATTATTGGTCTATTTTTGTATTATTAATTTGTTATTTTGAATTTGGGTCAAGCATGAAATTAAGCTAATTTGTCACTATTGATATTTGATAAAATGCCCACTTCATTGTTCCGATTCATCAGTTCCAGTTTATATAAACTTGCTCCCAAATAATCACGAGTTGCTGGCAAAGCTTTGAGACTTTATAGAGAGCGTACTGCGTACCTGAAGAGGAAAATTGAAACTAAATTATTGGGCCACCACATGTACGAAGAATCTTTGCAAACTCCCAGCCCAGACAAAGACCATTAGCTGACATTTCAGACAGAAAGTATATATCTTCTGAAGTTAATTTTGAAGCTACGCAAGTAGTTTATGGTATGACTAGCATTTTCTTATCACATGCTATTAAGTATTAACACGACAAAGTGCCCCAAAATCGTTGATGATTTCGTCTAGGTCCAATATTTGTAGATTATTTCTTTTTTGTTTTCTTTTTGAGAAATTGTAGATTTTTTTTATTGTTATTTGTTTTTTTGTAAGATCAACAAGTCAAAGGAAAAACGAACACTAGGCATGGAATTTGAGATATCTCGACTCATGTACAAGAAAGTGAAAATGATCACAAGTATTGGACATACAAGAATCATATGTGAACAAAACGACCTTGTATTCTGAAATGTTAATAAGAATAAAGTAAACATGTGGAACCAAAGATTTAGGTAGAAGAACCCCTCTAGATTGGGGTTCATATCTGGCAATATTTTTGACTCAGAAAGCAGACAATACGATCCATCAATCTAAAACAAAACGAACCAGATCACACAACCGATGGCTCAATAGGAAGCTTTATTAGATCATATGCACAAATGTGATTACATGCGCTGTTGAATATGTACAGAGCCATATATATTGGGAAGTTAAGGGTATGTTTGGCACTCCTCATGAACACCCAATTCGCGAACAGCAGCTGTTCGCGCGAACCAAACTTGCGCCGAACACAAACAACTGCCTATTCGCAATGTGTTCTGGGTTCTAAGTTTTTGGGAAACTCACGTGTTCGCGCGAACGAACTGGGAAACCAATTTTTTAATGTACCTGGGTTCGTGAACCCATGTTGGTTGCAATATCCCAAACACACCCTAAGTCCATATGATGTGTCCGGAAGAGAGATTTATAGGATATGTTTGAGACAGTAGTAGTACATCATGTGGTCCTTTAGTTGTCTGACACAAGACAAAAACTGGCTTCTACATGAATCTTGTTTCATTCCAACTCCCTTTACAGTTGAAAGCAGGATTGTCTCATTTAACAGACCAAGTCTATTAAGAAATCTCCAAACAGGAATAAATTTCAGCTGTTCGATTTGAATTATTATGTTACTAAGGTATAAATGTTTAGTACTTCAAATTATTATTGTAAATGAACAGGATGCAGTTCATGAATAATAAAGTGACAGCATATCTGAACCATTATTTTAATGCCATTTTGATGGCCTAACTCAGGCCGCATAGTTTAAAAATAAAATAATAAATAATAATAATGAAAAAATAAGTTACATAATTACAGCATATGTCTAGTAGCCACAGATCAATGTTTTGTTGTTGTGCTTGATTTGTTTTTACTTTTGTCGCTGATAAAGCTGGACCCAGATAAAGTTGCAAAGGAATAGAGTTGCAGAGGAAGATAAAAGGGAAAAGATAGAATAAGATGAAATAAATTAAATAAAACCTAGAAAAGAAAAAAAGAGGTTTATGGTACTGAGTTAATGCTCAAAAGCTTCATTTTTTGGAGTTTCTGGAGTCTGGAATCTGAACTAATACTTTATATAGAGATTACTTGTGTTGTTTGTGTTACACCATGGCCGCAGGCCCACAACCAGCTGTGGTGTCCATCCACTGGTAAAATGTGTTGACATTGCAAGGGAAACTTGCCATACAAAATCTGCGACAGATTCGAATCTGTCCGAGATGGAGTAGGAACCTATTGAGGCGAAACAAGTTAATTGTACCGCAATGGTATGCATCTGGCTTCTCACGGTATATTTGTATGTCACTAGAATTCGCACCCATATAATTATCCATTATATTAGGCTATGAAATTCCCTATCAATAACAAGTCCCAACTAATTTTTGAAGCCTTCATGAATTTAGATAAATCTCTAACAATAACATTTGTGCCGCTTGCAGGAGGCATAAAAGCAACAGGTCAACTAGAGCTGCTATTTGTGACTCTGACTTGTGAGAAGACCATCCATTAAAATTGAATTTCTAGCTTGAAACGTATGAAACACGGGATTAATATGCCCCAGATGCACTGCATGAGGTCTCAGTGTATTACCGTCTGTGAAGTATTATACTGACATATTTTATATTATATTGTAATAACAGCCATAAATCTCAGAGATCTAGATACAAATCTTTCCCTGAATGCCCTCGCTACACAAAGGAGAAAATATACAAGGGGAAACAAAAAAAAAACCCGTCAACCTAACAATACAATTATAAAAAATGAATCAGCCATCAGCCCCCACCATTAGCTATGTACAGTTAATTTTACCATCTATTAATCTAAATCAAAGGCTTGCCAAGTAACAAATGCTATCTCCAAAATGCCTAATCTTATTCACTGCACTACTGATTCCAAGATGATAATAATATATTAGGCAGAAACAAGCACCATCTATCAAATTTGATACATATTTCTTTGTCCCTGATAAATCTACAAAACAAACAAATAACCGTCTCAATTCAGTCAATACTTACCAGGAAATTGGTCAAACCATTAAATCTAGATAGCCGACCTGGTTTCCAAAAGATCATCTTCAAGCGCAGTCGTGGACATTTTGAATCAACGAAAGCTTGGTACCATGGATGATACCAACTAATTGAACTTCCAATCCACTTAAGACTGCAAATCAGCTCATTCTCCTACCTTCTGTATGGATGATATCTACCATTACTGCCGCTACTACTCCCACTGCTGCCACCATACCCTCCCCTCATACCATTTACTGCACCTGTACCAAAACCACCAGCCATAGAGAAATCATAGCCGCCACCTAGAGAGAAGTCATAACCCCCACCAAAACTAGTATCTACTTGCCCATATCCACCTAAGAAGCTTCCGTACCCTCCATAAAAGCCGTAACCGGCATAAGCACCCAAAGATCCATCAAAAGCACTGTAACCATTGTAGCCACCAAACCTATTGCCGGAATTCTTGTATGCAGTAGGTCCAAATGCACTAGGGTTACCAAATCCAGCTCCATAGGATGCTTCAAAGTTGCCATACTCCTCACCAAAAGTGCGTACCCCAGATTGACTATTACTAGAAAATGATGATTTCTTTGGCTCAGCTCTCTTGACTTCTACCTACAGTTAATTTTGAAAAGCAGATAGCTTAATATATAGTAATAACTGTTGATTATTTGGAACATATATTTATCTTCTTTACCTAAGGTATGATCCATGGAGATGGAACCAGTATGATGCACAGATACCGAGCCAGCTTAATTAACTAGGCGAATACTTTCTTTTTTGGTGGGAATTCATTGATAATTGTCTTCTCAAATCAAGTAAAAAAATTTTCAAAATAGACAAAAATTTTTATAAAAATATTGTTGGCCTTTTAGTCTGATCATATTTCAAATCACATGCAAGTTATATATGTCATTTGGTACCAACGAGGCCATTAAATGGACCATTGCAAATTCATGTCTTTTGATGAATGGTAAACATGAATCATCATATTTCATCATCTTTTATGTGCATGATATTAGAGTATAGATCATTCCCAAATGTCAGATTTTAAAAGTAAATTTTATTTCTGATGATTGTCAATATTGTTACATTAATCTAAAGTCAAAGAATTCACACACATCTTTTACATTATGTATAAAATTGCACCGTACTGTCAGATTGGTACAAAGGCTAGAGAAAAAACTAACTTAGACAAGCAATATTCTAGAATCAAAATCAGAAGAGAGAGTAAATGGTGCACCTTAATACCATCAAGCTCAATTATGCTTCCTTTAGATAACAAAGCATCCACAACCTCCTCACTCTCAAAAACTACAAATCCAAAGCCCCTTGATCGGTTTGTTTCATGGTCCCTTATTATTTCCTGGTCAACCACCTCCCCATACTTTGCAAAAAATTGACCAAGTTCATCTGAGAAGCAAACAGAGAAATTGAGACAAATTATGAGATCATATCCATTATCAAAGAAAAAGAGCAGTTTCTGTATATCCTTGAGAGCAACTCAAAAAATTTTTTGGTGGAGGGGGGTGGGGGTTCTGTTATATAAGTTGCCTTTTATTTGACAATCATATATACAATATTTTGAGGTTTCAAAGGGTAAACCAGAAAATTAAAACTCTTTTAGGCAGTGGCAGAGCCAGGAATATTTATCTGGGGGGCTAATTTGCAATTTTCAGATTCTGGGGGGGCAAAATGCTTAATATATACACATTTTTATCAAAATAAGCATGGAGATTACACTAAAATCTCAAATAATCTCAAATCACAGGGGGTGCAGCAGCCCCCTCTGGCACCCCCTGTGGCTCCGCCACTGCTTTTAGGTAAGATATGCAAAGTGTTACCTTCTGTCAATGATGGTGGGATCCCACCAACAAAAATCTTTTTAGTTTTGGCATTGTAATCGTGATGCCGCCCACCAGAGCGTTTAGGTATAGTTCTTTTTATTTCAACCTACAGAGAAAAGGGTGGAGCCCAGTCATGTAATTTAAATAGTGTCTTTGATACTGTCATACTTCTAGTTATCTTAAAACTTATTCTAATGTTGCTAAAGTATTTAGTCAAAACCATACAGGATGTTATGGAATTAAGCTGACCATAAATTTTCAGGTTTTGACAGTTCGAGAAAAGGACATTCAGTGTTATATATAAAAATTTTCTCCATAAGACAATTATCATTATATTTGAAGTATGCCATGCATAGAAAAAGCTCTAGTAAGTATCATGGATACTACTTGCCTCCCAAAATCTTTAAGTTTGGAGTACACAATCTCATCAGTATTAGTGTTAGACTGTACTAGTTTAGGGCCTTTTGGTGTTATTGCTCATATCTTGTGCAGACCCCATGTACTAGTTCAGGGCCTTTTGGTGTTAGACTGTACTAGTTTAGGGTACAGTAAGCATATGAAATCTGAAACTGGAACTTTTGATGCATTTAAGACCCTATGTAATAAGTTATTTCAAACATACTTGTTTTCCATTGATGATATGAGTGTCATCCATGACAATTTCAACAACAGATGGGTCTGAAAATGTCACAAAACCAAAACCCCTCGGCTCGCCTGTGAACTTATTCATCATGATTATATGATCTATCACCTCCCCATATTTCCGAAAATGCTTCAAAAGTGCACCTAAGTTCAAAAGCACGTTCAGTTGCATCTAGATAAAATTGGGAAGGCATAGTATATCAGAAATATGATGCCCATGCAATATTAATAGCTAATTGACACAGTAATATTTTGAACAGACATGCGTGCTAAATAGATCTCCTTTTGTTATATGTAACCTTTTACACCTGGTACGAGATAAATCTGCAACCAAACTTATTTGACATCTGTGACAAGTTGACAACTAACAAAATGCTTATTAAAATCAAGTACCAGTAAAATCTGAAAACACTAAAATAGAACCATAAGTTTTTCTAATCACACAATAGAAGACCAATTGGTTCTCAAATTATAGTAACGTTGATACCCAACCTATCTAAGTAATAGAGAACATATCTACAATTTTTTATTCTTTGAATTTTGATAAGCATTTTGTTGGTTGTCATGGTTGTCAATGTAAATCTATCCCTTTAGATATTACAGTGTGTCAAATAACATCCCAAATAAGTGATGTTCCATTAGCTCCTGTGTTCCATTCTTTTATAATTAGCGATCACTGCAGAAACATAAAAATATGGAAAAGGAACAATCATAGTTGCAGATTTGTAAGAAATTGGTTTCTACACGAATGCACAGAACTCACGCAGATTACATTTAAATAAGTGAATTAAGACTAAATGTTGACGCGACCTCAATTCAGACAACTGATCCGCAAATCGATTAGTTTTTTTAAGTGCTAGATTTGGGATAAAGCGCAATAAAGCTCCACTCAATATCGATATTTACACTGAGATCATTAGGCAGCAAATTATCTATCTAGATTGCGGTGTCATAAACTGATTAAAAGAATTCTAAAAATCTGAACAGAAATCGAATGAATGAATAGAAAAAAATAACCCAAAAATAAAGAAAGTGAAAAGCTTGGGAAGATCAGAGAGGCGTACTGTCAGTGGTGTCTCTAGCAAGCCCTCCGATGAAGATCTTACTACAACCAAAAAGGAGAATTCTTTTAAGAGAAATAGTAGAGAAAATTATAGATCAGAGAAGAGAAGAGGAAGGGATCCCTCACCCAGCGCTGGCGGCATCCCTGTCCCACGACTTGTTCGCCATGTGGAAGAAGAGAAGTAGGAGCTATTTAGGTTTTCTCTGTTTAGTTAAAGAGCTCGGAGCGAGAGCGAGTACGGTGGGAAAAGTCACTTGTTTGTTCAGATCCTAGTTTCTTTCTTTCCTGGCTGGCTGGCTTTACTTTTGGAGGTTTAGATTTCACTTTTACCCCAGAAATAATATTTTTCCAAATGTCTCTTCTCTTCTCTAACCCTGTAAAACTAGCAAAATATTTTTACGTACATAATTAATTATTATATATATAATAATATATTATAAGCAAATTGGACTAAATTTTTTATATGGAACGAAATCCAAGCTGTTTCTTCAAAATTATGCTCGGTTGCGATTAATCAGACTCAAACCCAGTTAAAAACTTCAGTCCGCCACAAAATATTCCTATATTATAATTGCAATAGATTATATTTATAATAAACTATTTTATTATGTATATGTGATCAATAAATTATTAAAATAAGAAAATAAAATATAGACATATTCTATATACATTCACTAAAAATTGAGAATCTATTGTTCTTCCATCATGTGGTTTCAAAAATTAATGGTGTAGTTTTAATGGTGCTTGATCGATGGTCAAATAGTTCACACATTGCATAAAATGTATGTACAAACTGTTAAAATAAATACATACAGTTTTATATTTTCTATTTTGATATCTTTTTATTAAATAAATTACAGATGTCACATAAGTTTAGACACCATAGCTAGGCTTAAGATTAATCCCCATTACTTATGTAGTATAATATGGGTAAGATTGCTCTTATGTGTACCTGGGTAGTTTCCATTGTGTGAAAAGCGTGATAGTTTTAAATTCATCCCCATATTACCATATTATTGTTTGTGGTTGGTTGAAATTGGTTTTTTATGTTCTCTCTTGTAAAGAAAAAACATCATATGAGATATCTCGTTAACATTTGTTATAGATCCAAGGGAAGAGAAAATGCCATGGTTTCCGTTATTAAAATAAATTTAAACACCAGAAACAATCGACGCTAAGAACAATGTAAACATGATTTTTGTTTGCTATTTCTTATTTCATTTTCCCTTACTATTTGTATATAACATTTGAAATGCCATCAAAGGGTTTCACAACCGAACTTGCAAGCTTGGAACAAGATTATGATACCAGCCGTTCCTGTCATGATACATGTACATGATAGTACTATACAATAGCTCATCCTAGAACAACTAATGAGAGTAACTGTGAAATATAAATCCTAGAAAACTAGAAACCTGCCATAAGAGATTCATATAGAGATAAACAATCTCTGAGTAATAGCAAATTCGGACCAAACTAATGCGTGCTCCGTAATGGGAAAAGGGGAGTCATTGCTCAAAAGTTCTCATATATCTTATCCTCCATTTCACCTTTCTTTTATGGAGCACACTATTGTTCATACTTCTCTCATATCTTATCTGCTATAGAATTTTTACCGCAAAGAAAAAATAGTATCCAAATGAGCCCAATTATGGGCTTATAACAGGAGCAGCTACCAGACTAGTGAATTATATATACATGTTATATGGGAGAAAAACAAAATTTCTTTCACTCCCCTCTGTACAATTTCAAAAGTTTCTTCATCTCTTAGAAAACTTAGAAATAAGGTACACAACAAAGAAACAAAAGAGTGCAAAAAGCACCACATGCACTAAATGGTTTGAGCCGTTTTGTATTATTATCTTTTTGTTCATTCTTCTCATATTATTCTTTACCCCTGCTTGTGCTTTAACCAGTATAGATTGCTACACAATTTGAGAAAAAAAATAAATAAATAAAAGGAAAAGCATCAGAACTACACCCTAAAATTTTAAATTCTTTTGTGAAAAAAAATTTAATCTTATAGATTCATTGTTACATCATAGACATATTTACACTTGTTCTTCAGAAGCTTTAGTTATTTGTTAAAAACCTCCACCCAATTAGGGTCAAAAACATAGCTGATATGGATTGCACTGTACCAGAATCTTATCCTCTCCAGCACGGTACACTTCCCGCACACTGTAGGCCATCCATTTTTTTTGTTTTTAATCAAGATTTGTGCTGGAACTGGATTTTTGCAGGATGAGAATCCTTGGATTAAACCAATACTGGTGCAAATTGGATAGTTTACCAAAAATAATGCAGCCATGAATATCACTAAATATCCAAATGCACAGGTAGGCTTAAAAATATGGTCCGCTCTCAGACAATGTTTTGAAAACCGACCCGGACATTGAACCGGTGAAGCTAAAGGTTCGATGGTTCAACCGGTTCAACCGGTTGAAAGAACCGGAGGACATTATCTTGCAATATAGTTTATAAAAACTAAATGTCCATTTATTTACAACAAATGCCCACTGGCCTAGTGGTATTGCATCTCTTTGCTATTCTAAACATCTCAAGTTCGATTCCCACACTTTCCATTTTTTGAGAATTTCATTGAACCACTTGAAAAATATAAAAAAATCTAAACCGGCCGGTTCGGTTCAGCGGTTCAGTCGAAAACCGGACAGAACCGGCCGGTTCGTTGCGGTTCGGAAACAGACAAAAAACCGGGCCAGTTTGGACCGGAGAGGTGTCCGGTTCGCGGTTGAACCGGTCGAACCGGCCGGTCCGGTCCGGTTTTCAAAACATTGCTCTCAGATCATTTCCTGGGGATTCTGTTTCACATCCATTAATAACAGATACCATCCGTTATTAACAGATCTCTGTTCCAACCACCAGTTTATGCTACCATTATTGCAACATTTTTATAGTCGAAAGGAATGCAAAAATCCAAAGAGCAGACTTTGTTTTAGTAATGAAAAGTGTTGAAAGTTTCAGAATATATTATATGAACAGATCATACAGTTCTGTGGTGCATTTCGTCAAAAAATCATTTTACCATAGCAGAAATAAACTTGCTGGCAGATAACTAGGGTCAGTGCAAATCACATTGACTGACTATAATCACCTAGAATGTTACTCAGAGGCTCAGAGCACTTGCTCTTGCAAGTTTGATATACTAATTTGGAATTTGGAAAGTTGGACTAGTTCTGGATTCAGACATAAAAAATCACTCATGTCCATATCAGCCATCTGCCAGTACCACTTTCACCGTATCAGCATATGTACTTACATCGATTATATCTGAAAATTCTTTTAATTAGGAATCAGATAAGATTGGTTATACTTAGTTCTGTCTTATTTACATTTCTGTAGTCATAAAATACATTGATGCATGAACAAAAAAAATGGAGTGAAAGAAAAAGTGCCAAAAACTAACCAGCTGAGATATGAAATCATTTTGATGTTTGGCTTCGGATTCTATCTCAAGAGCTACCTGCAATTGCCACAGCAGAAGTCATAGTGAGATTAAAGACGATATAAAGCCACCAACTTAGATACGAGCCCTTCTCTGTTATCCAAACGAAAACTTTTGGAGACACCACGGTTCGCCATGAGAGAAGCAATGGGTAAGGGGTTTCTTTGTGGAGTACTGGAACGATGTGGCTGGCAGCGTGAGAGAAAGGAAAGGTGATGAGTAAGGGGCAACACGGTTTGTTCGGAATATCTCCCAGAGGAGTACAGAAGGTGGAAGAGGGAAATGATCGAATGAGATCCTCTGGATTTCTCTAAAAGAAATCCAGTGGACTTCCTTGCATCTGAGCCGTCCAATTTAATCTCAACGATGATGAGTGCCCCGTGAATAGTACCAGATTGATAGGCCCGAAAAAATTTTAGCCGTTGAGATTAAATTGGACGGATCAGATGCGAGGAAATCCAGAGGATACGGTTCCGGGAAACGATGTGCGCAAATCTTTTTCTCTGACAAAGGGTCCCACCTGTCTGTCTTGAGGACCTGCTCGGCAGCTCCGTCATCCTCACTCTCTCCTGCCGCCAGTTGATCAGAATCTAATTGCTAGTAAGATTAGTTGAATAGTTGGTAACTCGGTATCATTATTGTTAATAATTGTGTTAATTAATAATCTAAATTTAGTCCGAATTTAGAAGCATGCCCGCCGTTTGGCAGGTAAAATTACATTTCAATTTTTTTTTTTTTTTTTTTGCAGGAAATAAACACGGCTTGGCACCAAAAAAATAAATGCCCCATTTTAGTATTGGTGTTGAGTACGCTCGCGAGGTTTTCTTGTCGATGAGCGTAGATCATATCGTCTGGACACCTTATGAGAAGTTGCGCCACTTGATGTCCCATTTCCACAAAGTTTATTTCGTCTTAGCGTGGCTTGCATATATTTCTAGATTGTAAGGTAGTACTACGCAGATCGTGTGTTATGTGCCAGTTTGATAAGTTTTAGTAAGTTCCTCCACCAGCACACCTGAGGTACATTAAGCTAGTCTTAAACTTATGTCAATATTAAATTTGTCAAACTACTGTAATATTAAGTTCTTTATAATTTGATTAAAATATGAGTGATCCAAAATAAAGGACCTTTATATAACTAAACAGAGCACGCGTGGAGAAAAAAATTGTCCCGATGTGTTGGCGGAGCCATATGGAGAGCTAAATGGAGCAATTGTCCTCCTATGCTAAAAAAAAAAACTTAATTTTTATGTGTATTTTCTTTTATTTTAAAAAAAATTATATAATTTGTCCTCCTAAATAAATATAAATAACTAATTTGTCCCTCTAATGAATAATTCCTGGCTCCACCACTATCATGTGTATAGGGAAGAAGCAGACCAGTGGATAAACACGAGACAGGTACTGGTGCAGGAAGATCGATCTTGTGCCGATACTGATTACAGTGAGTACCAACGGTGGTTTATGGTACACGGAGGAGTACATCATATTCATATTTCAGATCGAGTCGCTGTTGGACCCCATCATATTTACGCGGAGGAGTACATCATATTTATGGTACACGATGACTTATGTTATGTATTTATGATGATAACTAGTATTATGCTATGATAATGACTATATTATGTCATGTCTTATTTATTTATTTATTTTTTACTAGTACTATTATTTTTACTTCTTGATACGGACGTATGAAAAATAACAAAATCATAATAAAAGTACATAAATATACAAACAAACAAACAAATTAAATTGAAATAAATATAATTCATTGCTATATTTTTTAACAAATAAAATTCATTTATACATACAATTCATCACCACATTTTTTACAAATAAAATTCACTTAACATTACAATTAAGGAATACCTTTAAAAAAAACAAATACAATTAAAAATGAACTTTATAGAAAAAATAAAACCATAAATTATTTTCAACAATCAAAATTGAATTATATTAAAAATATAAACAAAATACATACAAATCCATGATTAAATTAACCCTGATTTGGACAGAAAAATATAATAAAATAACATATAAATTAAATTAACATTAAATTAATGCTAATTTTAATGGTTGGGCGGGCTTGTGCGAAGATCGAATTTTGAAAATATGATCTAAGCTAATATCGTTTTTTAAAATCCGATCTTAGCTGAGATGGGATTTTCAAACTCTGATCTTAGTCTCGTTCATTGAAACAACGATCTTGCGAACCTTTATATAATTTTGATTATTTTAATAATATAATCATAATTTAATAATATTATAATTTTATTTTAAATTTTTTCGGTTCCATATTGAAGTATTGAACGAAGTTCCTAATTCGCTTCAATCAAGGCTCATAAGAAAAGGAGATGAGGGACACAATCCGGCCCAAACTAGCAATCTATTTGCGAGCTAATATCCAACTAGGGCTGTATAACGTCTAAAACGATCACGAAAACGGTCAATTTCGTTAACCGTTTCATCTTAAAAACGAAATTGACTATCCATTTGCGTTAACTGTTTCATTTTGGACGAAACGGTCGAAACCACGAAAATACACATGGACGAAACCGTTTCAAACTTTCGTTAACCGTTTCGTTTTTGAAACGCAACAAAAAATCTTTAACCGTTTCGTTTCGTCTGAAACGAAAGGACGGTCGAAACGGTGACCGTTTTCACCCCTATATCCAACTTTAAAATGAAGATTTAACGGGCTTAGCCAATATGGTAGATAGGGCTGAAAACGGAAGCTCGTTTAACCGTTTTCGTTTCGTTTTGTCCAAACGAAACGGTTAATGAAACAACAAAATAATTTCATTTGGTTGGACAAAACGGTTAACGAAACAATGAAACGATTTCGATCGTTTCGTTCGGACGAAACGATTAACGAAATTAAAAATCTGTTTCGTCAACGAAACGAAACGGTTAACGAAACACTCTAGTTTCGTCACCGTTTTGACCGTTTTGCAGTCCTAATGGTAGATAAGATCATGCGAATTTCTGTTACACTTCAAGGGTGCGTTTGGTAAGGCTTGGATTAGCGCTACCCTTGGGGTAGAAAACTAACCCTGCTAATTTGGGATGCCAAATGAATCAAGGTTAGCGAGGTTAGTTGCTAACCTTTCACTACTATGCTACTCCAGCAAAATGGTGAGTTAGCGAGGTTAGTTGCTTTCACGAGTAGCGAGAAGTGTCAAAAATTATACTTTTCATTTTTTTAATGCTCACCTGGCACCTTTTCCAATGAGAATTAATGTACATAATCAAACGTCTATAAATTAATTAATCAAATATTTTTATTTTCTTAAGTTAATTTCAAATTGTAATAATTAATAATAGTTAAATTAATTAATAATTAATAATTGTTTTAATAATTACAGTAATTAATAATAATTTATTAATAGTAATTAATTAAAAATAATTAATATTAATAATTGTAATAATAATTAATGATTAATTAATAATTATTGGAATAATTGTAATAATTAATAATTAATAATAGTTATTGTGATAATAACTAGTAATTAATAATAATTGAGTAAATTTAAATACTCCATAATATAAATAATAGTAATTAATAATAATAATAATAATAATAATAATAATAATATTTAACAATTAATAATAAGAAATAATAAAATAAAATAATAATTAATTGTAATTGATAATAATTAACAGCAAGTAAAAATTAGTAATTAAGAATGATAATAATAATTACTTAATATAAAAATAATGATAATAATAATAATTAATAATTAATGATAGTTAACAATTAATATAATAATAATTAAAGTAATTAATAATTCAAAATAAATAATATTAATAATAATAATAATAATTAATAATTAATTAATTATTATGGTAATATTTATACTAATTAATAATTGATAATAGTTTATGTAATAATAATTAGTAATTAATAATAATTGTATAAATTTAAATAATCCTTAATGTAAAATTATAATAATAGCAATATTCAATAATAGTTATTATAATAATTAATAATGGTTTATTTTTTATAATTTATAGTTAATAATTAGTAATAATATTTAGTAATAATATTGTTTATTAAAATTAATAGTTATTAATAAGTACTAGTTAATAATAGTTAACAATAACTAAACCACTAATAGTTGCTAACCTTAAAATACTAACCTCAACATACCGCGCCGAACAATATTCACTAACCTTAAGTTGGTACTAACCCCATCAAATCACTATCCTCACCTTTCCACCACTCTAACCCCAAAAAGTACTAACCTTACACCACTAATCGTACTAACCCATGTTTTGCCAAACGCACCCCAAATAAAAATAACAACTATTTACATGATTCAAAAGAATCAAAATATCTTTTAGTAAATTTCAACTGGCAATATTCAACTGTTTTAATAAAATTCTAGACGGGACTCACATTGCATAAATTTAATAGATTATCAATCAATATAGAAATTTAATAATACTTTCATAATATAAATTTATAAATATGTTCTTTGCTGTTTAGAAAAAATGATTTTAGAATGGTTTGATCATTGATTAAACTGCCATCAAAACTGAACTGTTAATTATTGAAACTGTTTCATAGATGATAAAATTGTTCTCAAATTGCATCAAGTTTGGTAAATAATCGATCTATAAATTATAAAAAAGATGACTCAGAACGTTAAATTAATTTTATGTACGACAATGCATTATAAATAGTAGAAGACCAGGCGTCAATAAAACGAGGAGACGTCAAAGTAGAAACCTGACAGACTATCTTTTGGTTTGGAAAATAGGGTCATCTAAGAAGGGAAGAAAGGGTAATTGCTGGGTAAGACAGCAGGCAGAAGGTGAAAGCAAAATCAGAAACAAATACGTCAATACTTTTTCCCAAGGGAATGAAACATTTAAAAAAAAAAAAAAACGTCAATATTTTCTATTTTTCTACCTTAGGGAAACCTTAATTCCAGCTTTTACTTCGAGTGACAGCTGGCATATACGAAATACATTTTTTTTTTTTGTAAAGAAATTCGAAATTCACATGTAGTATTATACCAAAAAGTCATTTCTTTTTTTTTAAAAAATATTTAAACATTTGAAAATTCAAATGCTGAATCCAAACCGTTGATCTTATTCAATTTTAAGGGCGATGCGTTTTCATATAAGTTTTATAAAATTTGGAGTCGATTTAATACTTGATTAAGTGACGAAATTATGAACGTACTAGAATTAATCAGTGATAGTTAACCAGGTTCGTTCATTTGTTGACCACTTAATCTAGTATGAAATCAACTCCAAAGTTTATAAAACTTATATGAAAACGTATCGCCCGTAAAATTGAACAAGATCAACGGTTTGGATTCAATATTTGAATTTTTAAAAAAAATTTAAAAAAAAGAAGATGGCTATTTGGTACAGTCCTTTTAAGGACTGTCGAGGATCCGGTTTTGAGGGAATCTGTATCCTGTCCCGCGCGGGACGGTGCAGCGCACCATCCCGCACTGTCCGATTTGATCTGGACGGTTAACTTTTTTCGGGCCTTACAATCCTGTATTTTCTAAGTGCCGTCCAGATTAGATTAGACGATGCGGGATGGTGCGTTGCACTGTCCCGCACGGGACAGGATTTGGTTTGGTTTCGAGGTGGGTAAGATTTAAATTGTTCAGTACAAATTTAAAATAATGTTAAAATATTAGCATTTTGATGATAAAAATATACAGGAATGATAAGTGTCATCGCTAAAAAAACCATCCCCGCCATCGCTGTTGTCTGTTACAAATGTTTAGTTTAATAATCAAATGTGTTCAGTTTAATAATCAAAAGTATTCAGTTAAATGCGTCAACTATGGTTTTATTATATAGGGCCGTGCATCAGTCGCGTCAGCCTTGGAGGAGGCGCGCCAGAGGCAGAGTTGGAAAAATTTTAATTTGAACTAGATGGGTTCATGACCCTTTCTAATTTTTTCATGTGGTTTTTTTCCGGTTCGTGACCCCTTCGCTTGATATGCACCTATTTAAAAAAAATTAAAATTAATACTTAATAAACTGAACATTTATATGTAATAGCCTGAACATTTGTTGTTACTAAACTAAACACTTATACTTATCCAAATTAACATTTTTGCTGATAACATTTATATTTTTTATTGCAACTAACTGAACATTTATACTCAATTAACAAAACATTTGTACTTATCCAACTGAACATTTTACGTATTAGATAAAATGCGCTGGATGAGAAAAGAATCCCCTGGATGAGAAAATCGCTGGCTTAGCGATGACATTCCTAGCTATGACACTAATCAATTTTAAAAAATATATGATAAAACGATATGGCAAGAATGGTTTGGGCCGTTTGGCCGAATCAAACTCGGAGTAACACCAAAATGTCCATCTCAGCTGGTTTGAGAGCACTTGCAAAAAGAAAAAAACAATCAGTAACCCAGAGTACAAAAAATAAATGTTATACTAGTTATTATACTGTAGTAAGCACAGTATTTTGATTTTCTGTGGTGATCAGGCAGACCTGACAAGTGGATCGCCACACTGAGCTAACGTGGATCAAAATCCAAGTCGTATAGTTGGCATACCACAAAAAAATATAAATACGGGACACCACACCATTCCACTCTTCTTTATTTATTTATTTTTTTGAAAAACATCCACTCTTCTTTATATATCTATCTTGGAAAGTGTTTCAACTTTCAAACAACGTTTTTAATACCGTACCGGACATCAAACCGGCCAAGCAAAGGGTAAGAGGTTTTACCGGTTTACCAGTTGTACAGTTTCAAAAACCGAATGACGTCATATTATTAATTAATTAATTATCTAAAATATAAGAATAAGAAAATATATTAAACATACAAACATATATATAGAGATCAAAGAAAAGGTGTGCAATTGTAGATTCCTAAACAATAATGGTGTTCAAATTGAAAGTACAATATTCTTACATTAACAAAAGTACAAATAATATTCAAATATGATCATACAACAGAAACCCAAAACAAATAATAATCTACTACTAATCTAGTTCAATGTTGAATACGTTAACATGTAGAATTCTGAAGCTTACAAAAGGAAATATTAACCTAGCTGCTTTTGTTTATCACATGCGCTCTGTCCAATCTGACAATAACAATTACACAATATCATGTCAGTATGTCATTTACCATATAATCACTATTTTCTTAAAGGACAGAATAGTACAACGAGATGGTATGGACTGGTACAGATCATGAAGTACTAAGATATGCAAAATGGTAACACAGCATCGACCAGAAACAAAACAACAAGAGTAATTAATAAAGATACTTATAAACTGGTATTAACTTGGTGCCAGGTGATCGATCAAACATCAGAATTGCAAAATAGTAATTATTTGCAACCTCTGTAAGTTAGTGTTACAAATTACTTAGTAGTTAGTACTTAATTATTTGCATGTGGGTAACTTAGTTTATAACTTGAACAAATAATTGTGCACAATTGTATAAAGTCAGAGCCTTTTGTCCTAAACAAGTTGGGATAGGCTAGAAATGACACCCTGATCCTGGTCATTTCTTGTATATATGGTTGAGTTTTTACGCTGACTCGTCAAGCTTATCACAAGCATGCGGGTTGAACCCTGGACCTCTTAGAAGAGAGCCCAGTGCTCTTATCACCTGAGCTACTAGACCACATGCAACAAATAATTGTGGAAGTGATATAATAAAAATAGTAATTCTTATAAGACAAGTAAGGCTTGGTAAAATTGACAACAAATTTATTCGATAATCATGAAAACTGACCAACAAACTTTTAACAATCATGAATTGTGTCATTCATAGAATATTGAATCCTTAAAAAAATAAATTTCACATTTTTAAAATCCTTCTAGTAATCTTCACTAAATTTCCCAAGCTGGATTTGTTTGCGTTCAGTGGAACCCCTTTTTTTTTTTTAACAAAATGTTCAGTGGAACCCTTGAAAATTTACAGATTCCATTTTTAAGTACCAGTCAGGATGGCCGGAGATTCATCAAAATAACTGTCATTGATTCTGATTGCTACAGATTTTCACTCTAATTATTCCTATTTTTTATTAATCTAGTTGGTAAATGCTTTATTTCTAGGTTTTGGTTTATTCCATTATCAATCATTTCCCCTGCTTGTTCCCCCTTCCACGGTTTCACCCTTTGTCTCCTCTCTCTATCTCTTGCACACTGGCACGGGCACCTATCTCTTGAGCAATAAAACAAACCGGTCAGAGTTGATACAGCGATTTTCCGGTTTTTGACCGGTTATTCCCGGTTTATGACCAACGGGTTTTATGGATCTTATCCTACCGGAGTCTGACCCGATACCCGGTACCCGGTAGGGTATTAAAAATATTGGTAATTGGTAAATAGGACAAACATTATCAATGTGAGAAGAAAAAAGACAAAAAATGTCAGGCAGATGATCAGAGCAAATCATAAATACGTCCATACTTTATTAATTTCTTGGGGAAACCTGAGTTTCAACTTTTCACTTCAAGTAACGTGCAGATCAGCAGATGTGAAATTCATATCCGAGATAGTAGGACAGATCGACACTGAAGCAGATAAAATTTAAGTCGCTGAGTACATTTTTTTATTTTTCTTTCTAAACTGTTTCATAAATTATAGTCTTCCGTGAGCTAGATTGTCGTGTAGTCGTGTATTTCCATGTTGCGCATGTATTAATATTTAATACTTAGAAGATACGCAGATAGCTAGGAACCCCCTACATGACTAGCTTGTGGGAAAGATAAAGAAAGCTAATTTAAGAGTCAAGAGGCTCAGAGCATCCACCACATGGGTTCTGATCAATCAATAACAATAAGATTCTGTTCAAATGGACATACGTACTTGGTTCCTACTTATTATTTCAGAGCCTATCATCAATTCATCATTTATTTCTTTGGCAAATTATGCAAGGCTGATGGGTCTAACAACAGTGGGATTCTCCTTCCCATCCTTTCCTCCAATTTAGGGATTGCCTTTTATTTTTTCCCTCTGTCTACTTTGTTTTACAGCATGTTCGCCCCCCCCTCCTGTTTTCACTTTCTCTTCTGTTTCCGGGCTTTAGTTATCTTTTTTCTTTACTGGTAGGGAGACTTTTTGCATGTACTCTTCTGTAATGCAAACTTTTACTTTAATGAATTGTTGCCTACGGGCCTTTTGCCAAAAAAAAAAAAAAAATCATCATTTATGGTTGGAATTAGTAGAGGGCTAGAGGCTGAACTTTCTAGTTTTCAGCTTACCTGCCAACTGCCACGTGTCATGCGACCAATATTTGTAACAAATTATATATAATTTTTTTACGATTTGTAAAATATTTTTGTTTCTTTGTGTGAAAGAACACATGGGGGCGCAGGCGCAGTCAGTAAATTATAACCATACTGTTTCATCCGAATTGCATTTGAAGTGATTAAAAAACAAAAACTTATAACCATACTGCACTACATCTTTGTTAGTATTTGTTAGAGCTTGAACATAAATAGTAATCTATATATAAAATTAGATATACTAATTGCGGAAGCGTCTCGAATCGACAGTGACCTCTTTCACGTCTAGGACTGCAAGTCTTCGTCTTCTCACACACCAGTGGACAACAACCATGAGTTACACGAGTTCTACCACAGATCCACAGTACAGATGCCTTGACACATTGCGCAACTACGAGAACAATTTTGTTGTAGTCGTATCACCCCTCACGAGGGCTTGAAGTTGTATAGAATGCACAAGTACAAGATGGTGGAGTCTCTCCCTCTTTCTTTGTCTCTCTTAGTGAATGGATCACACAGAAACAGTCCTCTAACGTCTCTTTTATAAAGAGATGCTAGACAGAACAAAAAAGATGATCTTTCATGAAAAGATGACAGTCTGTTGATTCCGTTAGCGGCCCACTCGGAACAATATCTTCACCATAAAATACTAACAGTATTTGACGGTAACTTTTTCAATCGAATTTCATTTGAAGTGATTAAAAAAGAAAAACTTTAAGGCAAACTCTACAATAAAACCACACCACAAGCTAGTATATTTAATTTCATCTAGATCCCTTATCAAAAAAAAAAAAAAAAAAAAATCATCTAGATCCAATATTCTGTTTTGCAAATAAATTCTACCTTTAATTCTAACAATAAATTTACAATGTTTAATTACTACTCTCAATAGCTCGAAATTGAATTCTGTATTTCAAAATTCTTTAGTTTCAAAATACTTTTCCTACCATATGGTCTAGTAGTTCAATGATAAAAGTTTTAGGCATGTAACTCTTTTATAATTTGTTCAATAAAAATTTCAGTAGACCTCGCTATTGTACTTGAGAAAAAAAAAAAACAAAAAGGGTGATTTAAATTTATGCCATTGACAAAATCGAAAATTAGAGATATGCCATTGCTAAATGACAAATTCTTTTATGCCATCATTAAATGACGAAATTAGATTTATGCCATCGGTCCATTGATATGACCATTATACCCTTTTAAAAATACCATTACCAAATAATGAAATTAAAAATATATACCACTGTAAAATATTAAAATTAGAAATATGTCATTGCAAAAGTAATTATTGATTTTATACCAAAATCATATTATGTATAAAATTACATTTAATGGTTACGTGCCATTTGAATCTGCATTAAACAATTAAAATGGATTTTAATAACCTGATTATTATCTCATTCTTTGCAACATGGAGTACTAGAATTGGGGGGGGGGGACAATTAATTTTCTTGATTTCTTTTTTTGAGGGCCGGCGAAATGCCGACAATTTTCATTAAGGAAAAAAAAATATTACATGCTATTATAAGCGAAAAAGAAAATCTGCAACGCGCACCATCAAATTGGCACACAATGAAAGAAAACAACACAACTTTCAATCTAGTTCTTGTCCAAATTGGTACCGATACACATTGGTACACAATGCGAAAAAAGAAACAACAAAGAACTTGACCTAAAACGGTACGCTCTTCTAAGTACTCACTGCCCTCAATCTAAACCGAGAATCTACATTCCTCACCACCAAGCAGGATAACGCTGTTGTATTGTACGGCCATCCGAATGAAACCGTCATCAAAACCTTCATTGTTGCCGTCTCAACAACGAGAATAACCTCTCCAAACGAAGATCTTGTTGTGGTGCGAAATCTCCACGACAGATTGAGACACGGTACTTCGACCGTTTTGTTCCTTGCGGGTTGAACTCCCATTGATAGCCACTGACGGTGAATGGATCAGATTCGATGCAGTTGCCGGTGCTGATACCTTTTTTTTATCATGGAGTACTCCGTGATTTCGAAGGTTTTTGTTCCGATCTAGTACACATCAGCGGCATGAGGGGTGATTAGAAAACTAAAGAATAAGACAATCAGTACCAACATGACTACACGGCTGCACTGATGAGAAGCCTCCACTCTCTCCTTCAGACTCACCCCTACAATCCACGGCTGACTGCTAATCTGGATCGGGCCAGCGCAGAACCTAGTCCCCACCATCGCGCCAGTACATGGTTGAGCCTCTTCACATGAAGGCATTTGACGGAAGCAGATCTGACCAAGTTCATCGCTTTTATAGAGTGTATTCTGAACCTTGTGCCGACTAAACCGAAGAAATGAAGAAAAAGAGAGATAGAACAAGAGAAACGGAAGAAGAAGAGGCGGGGGAGACCGACGGCGGCCTCCCCGCCTAGGTTTTCAAAAGCAGAGGGGCTTTTTGGAATCGCTTAGGCGGCTAGGGTTTTTTCCAACTTTCTTGATTTCATTAAAAACAGGAAAACAAACTAAGATAAAATGACAACCAGAAAGGTTCCTAGTTTCAGTTAATTTCATGTGCACAAGATGAAGCCCATGTACTAACTTTGAATTGCCAATACCTGATTATTCGCTGCAACACATACAAGAACATCATATATGATCTAGTTATTCTAAAATGAACGAAGAAAATTCATCACGATCTTGGAGTTGTGTATTTTCGTTGAGCCCTCAAACTGATTTTGGAGGCGGCTGTTTTTTATTTATTTTTTATTTTTTTATTTCCGTTTGTAGTTTTTTTCCCCCTTTTTGTTGATGATTTAAACCCTAAGGATAGTTTGGGTATTTTTAAAATATTAGAATGGCGTATCTCTAATTTAAGTGGCATATCACTAATTTTAGGGAAAAAAATAGTGGCATAAAATTAATTTGACAATTTTATAATGGCATAAAATTAATTTGCATTTTAAGAATGACATATATCTAATTATTCCAAACAAAAATTATAGGTAGGGTACATATATGATTCTCAAGTGGACACAATTTTTTTAATGCAGCACCGACCGCAGCAGCTGGTACACACATATATATTGGACCATATTCTTTTTATTTCAGCTTAAAGGACAGTTCAATTTTAATTAGCAGGGCGGGTTAGTTGATTTCAATATAATAGCCTCTTACGATAAAATCAATTATAAAATTTTGTACGGACTAACACGGATAGGAAAGTTTCTCAATTGTGTAAATATTGTATTCTGTCTGTTGACAAATGTTACATCGCATCGGTATATATGCTCATCTCTTCCTGAAAACAAATAAGGAAACTATATCATAATAACATACCTGATTATAATCAAATAAAAAAAAATCAAAATATAATGTAAGCATATCGTCTGGTATCTTCTCCAATACCGATAATTTTCTCTTGTACTAGTCAGTGGCGGAGCCAGAAATTTTTGCAATGGGGTTCAACAAATTTATAATATTAATATTTTTATTAAAATAAATTCATACACCATTATATATTTTTATCTCTTTTTTAAACACCAAAAGAAAGAAATTTTCATAAATTAAATAACAAAGTTAATGTATGCTTTTCCTAAAAGTAATGAGGATAATTGCTAACTTAATTGGAAATTATTTTGTCTCAAAATACGTTTTCATTAGAAGAATTGCTAACTTTACATAATAAAACACTCATGAGAATGCAACCATGAACCAAATGGGGTTCAATAGTATGATAATATTTATATTTTTATGGGATTCAAATTTAAGTTAACTATAAAAATATTCATTTTATAAGTATAAATTTGAATGTATGGCATTATTTTATAAAATTGAATGGGGTCAATTGACTCCCATTCAATGAACGTATCTCCGCCAATGGTACGAGTTGTATCAATGTTATGACCCCAGATAGGAAATCCCGAGATGTCCGTATTTTGTGGGCCGAGCAAGCCTTACCAGTATAATTCAAATTTCGAAACAAAAAATTCCTTTTTACTTATCTTAACTGTTAGATCTAAATCAATGAAGCTGTGATGGTGAAATCGAGCATTCTAATTAATTAGGACAACTTAACCATGTCCTATCGGAAGGCGCCATAACTTGACGCATCCCTTTATATAAATGCAACATGGATGCACATCCCTAGCTGAGTAGTTGTGTACTCACTCGGCCACAGCTTATCAACTTCCAACCTAACAATTAATACGAGTATCACACATTTGAAGGCTATATAACATAACGTATATCTTCTCCACAGTTGAAGGCAAAGCATGCAAACCCCCTTCCCTTAAAATCAAAACAAAGCGCGCTCTTTCTACATACACACGTACTCTTTCTGTCTCTCTCTATACATCCTGCATTGCTTTCAATGGATGAGCTCGACGAAACTCGGTCTAGATTTCTAGCTTTGTATGATCATCTGAAGCACGAGCTAATGCATGATGCTGACATTGAATTCACCGAAGAGATGCGACTGCGAGTGGAAGAGGTATGAGATAGGACAAAGATACAATTTAGGACTATACAAACTTCTTGTTCCATTTTCCATTGCATTCATGCCTTACATTACATGTTACATAGATAGGCAGTAAAAAATGAGGTTAAATCTAAATAAAAAATTAAAAAGATTCGATACTGACATTTAAATAAAATGAGGTCAATTCGATATGCTGACATTGAATTCACCGAAGAGACCTCCCAAACAAAGTTTAGTTACTATTTAATTTTATGTGTTAAAGTGATAGTAAACGATGACAGTAATCAATTTCCTATATTTACTATTGGGGCCGCCCGGGCTTGATCCCAATTAATTAAGTTGGCAGGAAGCATGTTTGTTATTATACATAGTCATGTCTTCTCAATTATGTTGTCAGGATCGTGCATTTTAATTTAATCTCTTCATGTTTTTGTGTAAAAAATATTACTTGATAGTTAATTATTTTAATAATTTAAAAATTTAAATTCAATATACAAGATTATAGACAGTTAAAAAATCATACATGAGTATAAAGATGACTAAGATTTGATCCATTTTTTTCATTTATCGAATAGATCAAATTTTCAATTTGAATTAATGACTTTTGACGCATCATCAAATGGTGCTAATATTGTATAAAGTATAATTGATACTTTATATTTATATATGTATATATGTATATATATATATATATATATATATATATATTGGCTAAAGTATACTCTAGCATATGGGTGCATACGGATCAAACCCGTATGCTGGAGTCGTTTCTAAAAATCTAAAATTCAAACAGTCGATCCAAACGTTTAAGTTGTTCTCCACATAAAAATATCCTTCAAGACCAAATTTTACATTTTTTCGAATTTTTTTGCTATATATTATGCTATTTTCAAATTGAAAGGTCAGAAATACTCCTTTATAGTGTTTTTTGAAAATTGCATAATATATAGCAAAAAAATTCGAAAAAATATAAATTTTGGTTTCCTAAGAGATTTCAATATGGAGAACAATTTGAACGGTTCGGATCGACTGTATAAATTTTAGATTGTGAAAAACGACTCCAGCATACGGACGATCCGTATGCTGGAGTATACTTTAGCCAATCTCATATAGATATATATATATATATATATATATATATATATATATATATATATCCAATAATATATAGTTTTAAATTAACTTTTAATTTTTAAGCTTGTTTGACAATTTGCTTGAGAATATATTTAAAGATTGTTAAAATAAAATATTATCAAATAATCCCTCCTTTTAATATAGTAGGTCCAGTGTAGTGTTATACCAATTAATGTTTCATATATATTATAAAGTATATGTAGAAGATTTTGGAGGTAACAAAACTTTGTTTCATGTCGCAATCGAATTGACGAAGTACATCCTGAGGTGTCGGTAAAAAGTGCACACAAGTACCACTGTATCAGAAACGACAAGGGCTAGACCCTTGTTTTTCTTCAAAAAAGTACCACTGTATCAGTTTCCAAAATTACGTATTTATTGTTCCTAGTCGGATTTTTTTTTTTTTTTTGATATATGTACGTAGGTCCACACACCCACTCTATTCATTCCTCCACTTATTAGTGGGGATCGAACTCTGGTCTCTCCCGTAGGAGACTAGTGCCATACCAGCTGCACTACAGCAGCTTCGGCGTTCCTAGTCGGATTCAACTTCTTGTTTGAATCGTAAGTATACGAAGACAGTGACCACTATCCTGTGCATGTTTAAAAACCTGCAGTGCATATCTTTTGTCTAGGATCGTCTGATCTAATCTCGATGAGCAGATTTTCACGGACTGCACAAATCTCGATGGACCTGATATTAATTATGTGGCATCCATCATTGATCGGACGATCACGGATGAAAGAACAACACTGCAGGTTTTAAAAAAACTTGCAGAGGATTTCGATTCATGAAGACAGCATTGAATTTCAAAAGTACATACAAATTTTTTTACCGCATGGTAAAAGGATATATATAAGCAAATGAAATTCAGAGGATTCCGACATTTAATTATCAGCCATTATGGGTAGATTAAAAGCAACCCAGTACTTTTAATATTAAGATATTCGATGAAAAGTATTACTCATCTTCTAAGAAATTAATCAATTAATAAATTTCAACCACTGTTTAAACTTTCAATGCTAAGTGGTAAATTTTTTAAATATTTGAACGAGAGACACTTGTTATTAACTTCCTTTTAAATTCGTAAAGCTCCACCTTGAGTCCGTTTTCGAGGTTCATTTCTATTCGCATATTTATAAAATTATATGTACACAAGACAAGCGATCCAAATTTAATACTGGATTGATTTCTATCACACTGTCTAGCTAATTTTTGGTGTTATATTTAATATGGAAATGTACTGCTACATTAAGTGTGTCGACATTAGTTGTTGATTAAAGTATTAAACCAAAACATCAACTGTATTAGTTTTTTTTTTTTGGATGTCTTTTGAATGTCTTCATTGTAAATTTTTATTTTTTTACTTTGATGTAACTAATTTGTATTTTTTTTTTATTTTTACTAAAATATGTTGGTTGGTTCTCGCCAACTAATCTTCAAAAAAAATAAAAATAATTAAAATAAAACATCAGCAAAATCTTAAAATTTATACTACTCTTGTGCATAATTTAGTTTATCAACTGTATTAGTTTTTTTTTTTGTCTTCATTGTAAATTTTTATCTTTTTACTTTGATGTAACTAATTTGTTTTTTTTTTTTTTGGTTTTTACTAAAATATGTTGGTTGGTTCTCGCCAACTAATCTTCAAAAGAATAAAAATAATTAAAACAAAACATCAACAAAATCTTAAAATTTATACTACTCTTGTACATAATTTAGTTCCTCCTATAATGTAAACTTTTTTATTGGACAAAAATTCATCTTAGTATCGGTCTACTTGCTCTAAAATAAAATTTATTTTCCTACCGCACAGTCACCAATAGAGTCTTATTTTCCAATTATATTTTTCCATTCAGCCTCCAAAATTGTCATAACCAGACACCGAGACACGTTGCTTCAATAAATTCGTCATTCGATCCCCCTCGAGGCCTCGACCTCGAGTCAATGCTACCATTTTCCAACCAAAATAATAGCTAGATCTGCACAGGGTTGGGGACCATCCGACCATGGGGTTAATGGAATAATGAACCGCAGCCGCAGTAGTTATTAGGCTTTGACCTTCAACGAATCAACTCTCGGTCTCTCGTTATTTTTCTCTTTCCAGTGGTGAGCTCGAATATTTAATTACCAGTAATTACCAGTGCCATCCGCGAAAAAATCATTGCTTGCCATCGCTCAACAGACAACGCGCGCGCGTGAGTTTCAGTCTTGACTAGCAGGTTTTTGTTACAAATGTTCAGTTTAATAATAAAAAGTGTTCAGCTTATAATAATCAAAAGTGTTCAGTTAAATGTGTCAACTAATGGACAGAGGCGCGCCAGGGTCAGAGTCGCGCGTGGGTCAGAGAGGTGCGCCAGGGGGCAGGGGTAGAGTCGGAAAAAATTTAATTTGAACCGGATCGGTTCATGACCCCTTCTAATTTTTTCATGTGTTTTTTTGTCCGGTTTGTGACCCCTTCGCTTGGTTTAATAATAGCATTTTTTCTTATAACATTTATATTTTCTGTTGTAACTAACTGAACATTTATACTTAAATAACAGAACATTTGTACTTATTAAACTAAACATTTGGATAAAAATAAAAAAATAAAATAAACATACTGAACACAGCGAACACTTATAACACAGTGAACAATTATAATAAAATGTGAACATTTCTATCTAATAAAGTGAACACTTATAACAACGAAATGAACAAAAAATACGCGCTGGATGAGTACAGGTCAAGAGAGAGAGCGCTGACGCTGCTCAGCGAATGATGGCGCGGATGGTTATTCTGCCGACGGCAGTAATCAATTTTCTTTAATTACCTACCTAGGCAAATGGCATAAACAGTGGCAAGTATTGCACTGTAGTCTTGCCTAGCCCATGATGCAAAGCCCAATTTTGCTGCTAAGTTGTTTGATTATGTCAGCCCATTTTAGTTCTGCAACCCTGCTCTCTTTCCTTTCTTTCTTTCTTTTTTTTTTTAAATTTGATTTTATGGTTTTCTTTTTTTGACAGATACTGGACTACAACGTTCCAAGAGGTGAGGCTGACATCCTTCTCAAGTTCTCATGCTTTTAAATCAGATGAAAACCATGATCTGATTATGTGCATTTTCATTCATTACTTCAAAAGGGAAGTTGAATCGGGGATTAGCCGTGATTGAGACGTCCAAGGCATTGAAAGGAGATGAGCTTAGTGAAGAAGAGTTCTACCTTGCTAGTGTGCTTGGCTGGTGCCTTGAGTGGGTAAGTTGTTTATATAAAAGAAAAAAAATGTGTATGTACCATATGGAAGCTCAGCTTCATTAACGGACTTTACAGCCTTAGCCCTTAGGTGCCACTGAAAGCACGGCACTGCTCTTTCGCTTTGGTCCATCTGATCTAAATCTGACAGACAATTCTCAAGCTTTCAGATGGACTGGATGGAAAAGCAGGGTCCCACATTTCAGATGAGAAAAACAGTGGTTAGGGACCTTCATTTAGAACATTTACTGAATGCCTTTGTTGACTGTCTCCAGCTTCAGGCATGTTTACTGGTTCTGGATGATATCATGGACAACTCACAAACAAGAAGAGGTCGCATTTGCTGGTACAGGAGGCCCAAGGTCCTAACTATATAAAAATCCATCTTTTTCTAATTTTTATTGATAACATGTATATTGACATACTAGATATAAATCTATATATTGAGTATGAAAATAATATGTTTTGAATTGGCAAGCAAATTTATGTAGGTTGGGCTTAATGCAATAAATCACGGGATTTTGCTAAAAACCCACACTCATAGGATCTTCAGGAGATACTTCAGAGAAAAGCCCTATTATCTGGAACTAACAGAATTATGTGACGAGGTACCTCATGGATATTTTTTTGTTTTATGTACAATTAATTGGAACTAATCATGCTTCTTCTGGTGATGAACTTGTATGTGTACTGCAGGTTGGATATCAAACATCTCTGGGCCAAATGCTAGATCTTGTAATTACACATGAAGGGAAAAATGATCTCTCAAAATACACCATGCAAGTGTGAGTTTCTTAATTGTAAAAACTTTTACTTCTAATAAAAGTTACCACTGAATTATATCCCTTTTCTCTATTGCAAGTTAATTCTTGATTTCATTCGTATATTTTCTTCTGATATTTTGCAGATATCGCCGCATTGTAATCTATAAGACATCCTATTACTCATTTTACCTTCCAGTAAGTTGCCATGGATATGATAGGAATCATATTACATGTTTATTTCTTAATAAATATGGGGAAGAAATCTAACTTGTGATTTCAGGTTGCCTGTGCTTTACTCTTGTCCGGTGAAGAGTTAGAAAAATACAACGGCATAAAAGAAATACTTATAGAAATGGGTGTATACTTTCAAGTACAAGTAATAAGAACTCTTTCTTCTACTATACTCTCAATAATAAAGTATTTCTTTTTAATTCCCTCTAAGTTTTGAAAATCATTCTGTAGGATGATTACCTAGATTGTTTTGGTGACCCGGAGGTGGCCGGTAAGGTAAGATACTGTGATCTTTGTTTGAATGTTGCTGCTTTTCTCTGATATGGATTTCTAATTTGGTACATAAATGACTGGCAGATAGGGACAGATATAGAGGATTACAAGTGCTCTTGGCTTATTATACAAGCGCTTGAGCTTGCAGATGATGATAAAAAACAAATATTATATGTAAGACAACAGTTGTACCTTTTTATTCCATTTAATTTAATTTGTGACACCCCTTTACATGATTGGGAGAATTGTTCTTGCTATTATAATTTTTACCTTAGCATATATCATCATCCATCTTCAGGAGAACTATGGAAAATCGGATCCAATTAGTGTGAAAAAAGTAAAGAGCTTGTATCAAGAGCTTGATATTCAGGTATGTACTTTGCTACCGAGTGAATATATAAGTTTTTTTTATTTTTCACTTAATTTGACCTATTGTTTCATTTTTAATTTACATGATGTAAAGGGCATATTTTCCAAGTATGAAGCAGAAAGCTATGAAAAACTACTCTCAGCAATAGAAGCACAATCGAGTTCAGTTATGAAAGAGATATTGAAGGCACTATTGGAGAAGATTTATCAAAGGAAAAAGTAGACCTTCATATAATTGAAAGAATGTTATATTGGTAATTTGGTATACTAAAATATACTGGTACCTATTATGGTATCATTGATGTTCTCAAATAAGAATTATATTTGTATTAACTTTCATAATTATATATATACCATACACAGCTACAATCGGCTGGTGCGTGTATGGGAAAATTTAATACTTCATCCGAATGCTATTACTAAATATGGCTTGAGTATGTACCTTTTTTTTCCTCGTTTTTGTATATTTTGCAAACAGATATATATGCCATATATACAGCTCCAGACGGCTGGTGGGTGTATGGAAAAAATTAATACTTCATCGGAATGCTATAACTAAACGGAATTGCTTGAGATCATCCTCTCTTCTGTATCATTCCCATCATCCCCTACACACGCGTTCATTTTTTTTCCATTTTTAGAAAACACATTCTCTTCCATTTTCGGAAGTCCAGGGGATGAGGGGATGAGTGTTGGGAGGATGAGCGCCAGGGGATGACTCGAATCAGAGGGGAGGGAGCGAAACAGAGAGAGATAGAGGAATAGTTATATATATAACTAGAACAATTATATATATAACTGAAACATTTATATATTTAACTAGAACAATTATATATATAATTAGAACAATTTTTTTTTTTGAAGGCTAGGTGGCGATTGCCACGCCAACAAATTCATTAAAGAAAAGAAATTACAGAGTACAAGGAGGTGAAAGAAAAGAAAAGAAAGAAAGAAAGAAAAACAAAAGAAGGAAAACCAAACAAAAGCAAAAGTTAAAAACAAAATTCAACTAGAAGTCTAATTCTAAGCCATTTTTTTTCCAAACTTCAATGGTAGCGCAAATTTTCACTAGTAGGCGCGGAGCGGTCAGTCTGTTTGAGCCAAAAATTCGGCTATTTCTCTCCTTCCAAATGGCCCAAGAGCTTGCCGCCCATATGATATCCCAAGATGGGCCAATTGTCTCTCTGTTTTGTGGCCAAAATGCCGGGAGGTCCGTAGTGAACGTGAGCAAAGGTAAGTTAAATCTGATCTGCAGTTGTGTTCAGATTTGTTTGGCAAAATTGCAATGAACAAAGAGATGTACCGAGGTTTCCATACAACCTTCAGAGCATCACTGAGAGGATGTAATAGATGGCCAGTTCCTACGCACCAGGTTTTGTTGTGTGAGTACTCTATCCAGAAGGATTAACCACAAGAAGATCCGAACTTTTGGCGGTGCCTTAATCTTCCAGAGGAGTTTATGGTATGGTGATCTTATCCCTGGATCTGCGAGGAGACGGTAAGCGCTTGTTGAAGAGTAATCACTTGCGCTTGACCATTTCCATGTTAACCTTTGTGGCAATCCAGAGTTGCAGATTGAGGAGGAAAAGAAATCATTAAAATGCAGTATATCTCGGAAAGCAACAAAGGTCCTCCCATCCACAAGCAAGGTTGCAATATCACGTGTTCCATAAAGTAGGTTAACTGTGGAAGCCCAAGTTGAATCAGGCTCCTTTTTAAGCTTCCAGAGCCATTTCATAAGTAGAGCCTGGTTTTTGATGGAAAGGTTCATAATTCCCAAACCCCCACATTTCTTGGGAAGACAACATTTCGTCCAATTGACTAGACAATGACCACTGAGGCATTTTCCAGCACCTTTCCAGAAGAAACCTCTTCTGATGCCATCAAGATGCTTAATTAACCATGGCGGTAACTTGATTACTTGCATGTAATGTAGCGGGAGTGCAATGAGAACATACTTAACCAAAGTGAGGCGTCCCCCTAGAGAAAGGAATTTAGATTGCCAACTGTCAAGCTTTCGTTGGAAAGCATCAAGTAGTGGCTTCAAGTGTAATTTCCTGGGGCGGCAAATAGACAATGGTAGGCCAAGATAAGTCACCGGCAAGTTTACCGGTGCACAACCAAGGATCTGGGAGAAAGCAAGTAGAGAGGCAGTCGGAATTTGAATTGGTACGAAGAGACATTTCGAATCATTTATTTTTAGCTCGGAAACTGAGGCAAAATGAGTAAGAATATCTTTAACTACCAAGAGATTTCGAGGGTTTGCTTCCATGAGGATTATAGTATCATCAGCGTATTGCAAAGCCCTTGGAGGGATTATTACTTGGCCTATAAGGAGCGGTACCACATTAGAGATGAAAGATTGCAAAGCATCGACTGCCAAGATGAAAAGCAAGGGTGAAAGGGGGTCACCTTGACGAAGTCCCTTCCTGTGGAAGAAAGTCTCTGTAAATTCTCCATTTATTTTAATGGACGACGACGATGAGGTAAGTAGACGAAGCACCCATGTTAGCCAGCGAGGAGGAAAGCCATGCTCAACCAGAAGGTTGGCAAGGAAGGTCCAGAAGACCGAGTCAAAAGCTTTCGCAAAATCAACTTTTAAGAGTAGGGCTGGTATCTTATTTTTACGGTAGAAAGAGAGAAATTCTCTTGCTACCATATACGACTCCATGATGGACCTTCCTTTAGTAAAAGCAATTTGAAGTGGACTGACAAGAGTGGCCATGTGAGGTTGCAGTCTGTTGGCTAGGATTTTGGAGATGATTTTAGAGAAAGTGTTAATGACACTGATAGGCCTGTAATCAGATATCTCCATGGGATTTCGCTTTTTGGGTACCAAGGTTATGGAGGCTTTGTTGAGTTTTTTGAGGTTTAAAGTCCCATCTTGAAAAGCCATGAAGGCAGGTAGGACATCACCTTTGATAGTCTCCCAAACCCTTTTGAAGAACTCAATGGGATAACTGTCAGGGCCAGTGGCTTTCCCAGAGGGTATCTCTCTAACGGCTCGAAGTATTTCCGCCTCAGTGAAAGGTTCATCGAGAGCAGCTAGGTCAAACCGAGGCCCTACTTTTCCAGTAAGATCAAAGGGTGGCGGATGTGTTGGGGGGTGCCTAGAAGATTTTTGAAGTGAGAGAGGAAAACCTCTGTAAGTTCTCCTTGAAGGTTAACATGGCAATTTGGCAAGGAAAAAGAGTTTATAGTATTCCCCACCAACCTCTTAATAGCCACCGCATGGAAGTACCTCGTATTTTTGTCCCCTAGTTTTAGCCAAGTGGCACCATAATTAGAACAATTATATATTTAATTAGAACAGTTATATATATTAACCAGAACAATTACTATATTAACTAGAACAATTGTTATATTAACTAGAAAAATTATATACATCAACCAGAACAGCTATACGTTTTAACTAGAACAGTTGTTATATTAACTAGAACAATTGTATATATTAACTAGAACAGTTAATATATAATTACAGAGGGAGATAGTGAATCAGAGAGGGAGGGAGAGGGAGGGGGAGGGGAGTGAGCGAAACAGAGAGGGAGAGAGTGGATGACTCCCAGGGGATGATGGATGGGGATGACACGCGTTAATTACATTCCGAAAATAAAAATCAGTTAATTACGCGTTTTCTAAAAATGAAAAACGCGTCTTTGAGAATGATAGGGATGATAGATTTCGGGATGATCCTTATCAGCCCCGTATAACTAAATGTGGCTTGAGTTTGTACCATTTTTTCCCCTTGTTTTTGTAAAATTTGCAAACAGTCTTATCTTTGTCAAAAATAGTATACATATATATCAGGTTTATAATTATACATTCTCTCACGTTTGCGGTCGGTCAGGGGAGGCTTGGCAGAGCGTGGCAGGTGTGAGGCGAAGGTTTGTGTCTGCACGACAGAAAAGAGAAAAAACATGGCAGACAAACACGAAGGAGCCTTACAGGGGTTTGATACCATTTTGGACAACATGGAAAAGTTAATTTTCATTAAATAGAAATTGAGTATATAAAGTTCATTTATGTCATCACCTGTGCAAATAAGCCTCTATGTTATTACTTGATTGCTTTCCATATTACTATTTGTACCTGTCCAAAAGTTACAAATATTCAAGGAGTTAAGTATGATGCTTAAGGAGGATTTACCTCTGCTAAGTCTAGGATATTACAGATGTTGCTAATTATTCCGATACGGACCGATACAATCTTTGATATGGAATAGAGAAAATCAGGGTGCGTTGGTTGCGCTGGGTGTGCTGTGGTCTCTGGTTTAGTGCATCAGCTTCAATTTCTACTTCTGACTGTAGCATTCCACAATCCTACTCGATAATATAACAAAGAGATAATAAAAGGTGCCACAGTTATGATTACTTTGCTAGAGCTGGAAAAAAAAGTAAGTGTTATTTTTCTCTTTCCATATAGTCCACCTGATCTATACTATTTATAAAAACACCAATTCAAGAGTGTAAAACATTTGGATACACTCTTCATTTTAAAATCTGAACCGTTGATTGTTTTCAATTTTACAATCTAGACCGTTGAATGATAAAAGATAACTTCATATGTGGACCGGATGAGAACTTCAGATGGAAATGCATTCGGCTCTTTACTTTCTAATTGGAGCGCTGCTGGTTAGAAGAAAACATCTAAAATTTTCCTTTCGCACCTTAGTTCGATTCTCCGTTACATGCATTTCTGTCCGACTTTTACACCAGCATTGATGGTTATGCTTTTCATGCTTCAATCCTCGAGTGAAAGGAATTCAAATTTCATTTTGGCCTTTTCTCTTCCCTATTTAAACCAGCATTCAAACATAACCTTGAAAAGTCGGAAGACAGCGTATGTTAGAACCCCTATTTCTATTCAAATCCATGGCTGGTCGAAGTCAAATCCACTGAAGACTCGCAAGAAAGTTGAGGCAGAGACGCAGAGATGCTCAAGCGCGCTAGAGACATCAGTGCGTTTACTAAATGGTAATTTCCTTTCTCAATTTCATTCTCTGATTTTGTGGTTTAAAAGGTTTGGCTGATTCTTTTTAATCGACTATAAGATGTTTGCGTTAATGTTGCAGTGAGGCATGCAATAAGGATGTGCATCTTGCTCTCGATAAAGCATGCCGTACTGCTACAATCAGATGTGAATATACATAAAGAGCCCCCTCAATTTCCTATTTCGTTGATGGTTATGCTTTTCATGCTTCAATCCTCGAGTGAAAGAGTCGAGAAATAGGATCGAGGACAGCAATGGTGCTCGATCAAATGCCTCAATAATGTTTGAATCTCAAGGCAACTACTTGAATTTGTGTAAAACGTTTTATGTTTAATTTCCACTGGGGTTTGCAACAATTTTGTAAGTATTGTCACTATTGTGTTCGTTTTGTACAGAGGAGAAAAGAAAACCAGCATCAGTTGATCTGGTGAGACATCATTCAGCAAAGAGCTTCACATTTCGTGATCTGGCCATTGCAACCCAAAATTTTAAAGAGTTGAATTTGATTGGAGAAGGTGGTTTTGGGCGTCTGTTCAAGGGCCGACTGGAAAGTGGACAGGTAATTTAGTCTTTTTAATTCGTGAAATGTGTAATCTTTTCACTCAACTGGAGTACCAATTCATTTCTGTTATACATCAGAGTAACAAAATTTTAGATCTATGCTGATTGCATGATGTTTCGTCTCAAATAGAATTTACGTCCTAATATTTTTCAATGTTTTTCACAGTTGACTAAGTGTCGAGTGGATCCTTGAACCCCCCAAAGGACCTAAATCACACAATGTGGAATTTTGGTTGCATTCCATCCTTAATTTTGTTAACTTTCTGAGGGTTTGTGATGTGTAGGTGGTGGCAATTAAACAACTGAACAGAGATGGGGTACAAGGAAGCAAGGAATTTCTTGTGGAGATTTTAATGCTAATAGTGTGCGGCTTGCAAATTTGGTTAGCTTGATTGGTTACTGTGCTTTAGCTTGATTGGTTACTGTGCTGAAGGAGATGAGAGGCTTCTGGTTATGAGTACATGTTAAAAGGAAGCTTAGCGGATCATTTATGTGGTAGGTCATTATATATATGTAATTTGTTTACTGCAGTTTTTTACTTACATTGAAAGAGTAATCAATTTTGCACTGCATGTTTGGTGCTTCTGCTTTATTATTTGTCCAATATCTGGAATTCACAATGAGGAAAAAAATTATATATATGTTAAAGACTCTTTTATCTACCTATCTCCATATGAAAATTTTTGAGTGCTTGAATGAAGGATGCTGGGATAGTTTAATAGGCTTATATGGGTCCAATAATCAATTTAGAATTTAGAATTCTTTTGTTCTCAGTTTAAGCTGTATTGGTTGATTTTCTGTACCATGTTGAAAACGTTGTTTCGTTTGCAAGAATATCGTGGCGATAGTCCTCTTTTAGAGAAATCAACAGTATTGTGCCCCAAGTCCTAAATTTTTATAGTTTCTCTAATTTCATGCCAATTTTACCCTTGATGTACCCTGCCAAGATGTACACAAGTATCTTAGCCCTGTTTGAACATTCTGCATTTCACAATATTTATTTTGGAAATCAGTTGAACTTTAATGCTCTACTACTTGCATTTTACAATATTTCACACTCTACTTGCAAGTACAGTGTGAACATTCTGTATTTCACAATATTTCATACTCTACTTGCAAGTAGAGTTTACATCACAATCTCAACTCTCAAGTCTCAACATATGCATATATGCCAGCAAAAAAAAAAAATTCCCTTTATACCGGCACTGGTACCATCTATCCCCCTCCATGGTACCAGTGTGGCCTATATTTTGTCTTCAATGAAATGATTGCCAAAAACATCTATTGATCTTACTGTAATTCCATCTGCCTGATCACCAAGAAACCCACTGTCTTTTCAAAAACAGATGAAATACCTTATTGCCCTCAGTTAAAAGGTGCATATTCTCAACTGTAATTTCTGCACAAATATGTAATCTTTCCAAGGTGTTATAGAAACTACCGTGATAGACCCAACCTAAGCGATTCAATTAGTCCAGTGATGTTTTTTCTTAAACTCCAAAGAAAATCCTTTCGTGCCTTTTCTTTTAATGTTTGGTGAAATGGACAACGCTTAAGATCTCCTTCATAATTATCCCAAGTAGAAAGCTCAAATAAACATCAATTTAGCCAACGGTGTAGCTGTGTAGCAGTGAGTAGTGAGCCCAGAGGTCATGCTTTTTAGTCAAATTTTTATTAACGCAAATTTTTATTACTTTTCAACATTATTATTGGAATTTCTTATTTTCAAGATTTGTAGAAAACTTTTGGGAAAAGACTCTTGAACGTGGTAAGTCAGACGTTCATTAATGTTAAAGTTAAATACTTTTTAATTTTGATATTTGCCTAAAGTTGGTGTATTGGAATTTTATGATACTCTGGATTAAACATACAATATTGTAACCAAGATATTTATTTAAATATTGTTTTTCCCACACATTGGGTGGGTGTATATGCTAGTAATAATAATGCAGCATATCAAAAAGGCATCCTTTTTCACACCAGTCATCTAATTAGAAATATATCTCAAATACTCTATCTTATGAGAGCTAATACAATCAAATTGACTTACAAATCATGCCTTGATCTTTTTTTTTTTTTGGTACATTGAAATATTAGATGATCAATTGTACTTGTAAGCTATCACAATTAATAAAGACAATGGCCCTGACCAGCCTTTCAAGGTCAGATTGACTGTAGTTAACAGTCTCCTTTGCTCAAAAGCTAAAAGAGAGCACTTTCATTTTAATGGAATTTTAAATTTTCAAACCACACCATGCATAGTCTTCATTATATACCCGTTTGGTGCCATCCAGCCAGTCAAATAGGGACTTTGTGGTAAGTTTTCCTTTTTTATCCTGAAGCCATATACTATTATTTTCTTTACTAGGTAACAAGGGAAGGAAGGGTATCACTTTTAGATGCAAATTGCGGTGGTCTTGTATCTAAATTTTACTTGAACTGCGTAAGAAAAGAATTCTATCTAAGTTGCTCTCTACGCCACTTACAAGTTGCAACTAATTAAATCAATGAAGGTGAAAGTGAAGGCACCTCTAATTAATTAGGACAATTTAACCAGGCCCCCCAATCAGGGGAGCACCATAGCATGGCATGTCCCTTTTATTAATGCAACATGGATCATGCACCACATTTAATAACTCAGCCACATCTAATCAATTTCCAACCTACCAATCATTACATAAGTATTATTAATATGAAGGCTATATATAATGTAGTCCCCAAAGTTGGTGGATCGATCAGCATGCATGCTCCCTTCTCCCACAATAAAAACTAAGATTTTTCCAACATACCAGTCTCTCTCTCTCTCTCATATCCTACCCCGCTTTAATGGCTCAATTAGAAGAAACACGGTCGAGATTTCTAGCTTTGTATGATATTCTAAAGCACGAGCTAATGCATGATGCTGACATCAAATTTACCGAAGAGATGCGACTACGAGTAGAAGAGGTACATGCTAGGGAAAAAGAAAAAAAAGTTAGATAAGCTGGTATATATATATATATATGCATGTTCCCGAGCTTAATTCTTTTTTCTATTGCACTTACTATGTCTCCGTGTAACTTAAACAATTTATGTATATACATATATGTAGTAAAAAAGGACTTAAATGAATTTAATAAAAGCACTCTAGCTATAATTTTGGTTGTATATACAAACTCCCTCTATAAATTTAATATATAACTGGTTTGATTGTTTGACGGTTATCTATAGAAAAAAATAAATAAATAAAATATGTACGTAAGAAGTAAAAAATGACAAGGGCAAAAAAAAAATATATATAGTTTGTATGTGCTACCCAAAAAAGTACAAAGGGAGGAGGAAAAAAAAAATTACATTAAGGAGATATTCAACCTTTGGTTTGGAACTTAGGAGTTGCCATATATGGACTATTGGGGCCGGCCGAGGCTTGGTCCAATTAAGTTGGCACGAAGCATGTTAGTTAGTTATGGTGGTCGCGTTTCTCAATTAATAAGCTTTAATTAGTAGGATTGAGGCATACATTTATTTTTGTCCATATTAATATAAAAATAGGCTGTCAAGTCTTTCTGAAAAAATATATATAAAAATAGATTACTTAATAATTAAATATTTATTTTAATAATTATAAAAAATAAGGTTTAAATTTGAAATCCAAAATTATAAGCATGATTTATTAATTCAGATATCATATCTATAAAGATATATAGATGGTGAAATTTGATGCATGTTTTGCTGTTCATCGATTTAATGAATTTTCTAACAGTTTGAATTATTTGACTATTAATGCATCAGCAGAAGGTACTAATATTGCAGATAATTTGATAAATACTTTATCTTTATACCAAACAACATAGTTATTTATTTTCTTTTCTATTTTCAAGATTTTCTGCATTTATTTGAGGATATATTGTCAACATTGTTAAGATTAAATGTTATCAATATGATCCCAGCTCATTTTTTTTTAATTTTAATATATATATATAATAAATCCAGTATAGTACCGTCAATACCGGAATTCTCACATTTTTTTTTTTTTTTTTGCCAAGGCGTGTCGGCCAGTAGCTAACCGCAATTTATATTGAAAGAAAAGTTTTAGAAAAAAAAATTACAGCGCCATTAAATGCAAGCAAACATAAACGGAAGCAAACTTCACAGTCAGCTAGGATCGATGATGCACCGCATATTAAAATGTAACTGCGTTTTGGGAAGTCACTGAGGTTTGTCGGGTGGTGATCCGGACAATAAATAATTTAATCCGAACAACATTTTTAATATTTTTTATGACCAAATTATTCCTAATTATTATGTTTTATTGTGTTGCGTAAATTACCCTAATAATAAATTTATTTAATTATATCCTCAAAATCTTCCTTTACTTAATCTTTTCTAAATATTTCTTGTATTTTTTTTACATTAAGAAACCATAACCATATTATCGTCTCCTAAAATGCACCTTGGTTTTTTTATTTTTATTTTACTCACCAACAAACTTCCATTGATTAACAATTGCATTTCAATGGTAACCAATTTTTCTATCCAATTCATGTTCATTTAATTTCACAATTTTTGTTATTGTGCATCTTTTAAGTTTTCTATGACAATACGAGTATTTAATTATAGTATTTTGAAATTGCAATTTTGTTATACTTCATGATCTGAAAATTGATGATGAATTAGAACAAAATTGTAGGAATTGTATACAGTGACTAGAATATTTAATTTATCTCAAGCAATGAAACGTATCAACCATGTTTAATTTATATATCTAAGTGTGATTGATGAGATTATGTGTTTGGTGTTGAAAAAAAAAAATAGTTGCCAACTAAACAGGAAAGGTTATCAAGCAGGGAGAAAAATATGAGCTCGTTTGCTTAGGAGGAGGGGTAGTATTGTCATTTGTGAAATGTTTTGTTGCTCGGATTAAATCATTTGTTGTCCAGATCAGCACCCAGATTTGTCACGCCAATCAAATTGACGAAGGACATTTAATTTTTCAAAATTTCGTATATTGTTGTTCCAAGTCAAATTCAAAATGCAAGCTTGTATTGTAAGTATATGAAAAAGGAATTTGAATTTCAGCAGAATGCATGGGTACTTATACCATACAGGTAAAAGCGAAAGGCCATAAATATAAGCAATGAAACTCAAGCACTTCAACATTAAATTATCAACTATGATGAGGTGATTTAAAGCATGATAGTATTTTTTGTATTAAGATATTCAATGAAAATTATTACTCATTTCCATGAAATATTTACTTTCAACGACCATTTAAACTTTCAATGCACAATGCAGTATCGTCCTTTGTTTGTAAAATATATATTGTTATCATTATTAATAAAATTAGAAATTATGATTAACTCCGTTTAATTGGTAATAATTGAATCCCACCACTGGTCCGTTTTCGAGGTTATTTTTTATTCGCAAAGCTATAAAATTACGCACCCAACAGGGTTGGGCCACAGGGAGTGTTAGAGAGGGTTTTGTCCCCATGTACTCCAAATAACACATTTTACATGTACATTTTTCTTGTATTTTTAAAAACTTACTATGATTTGCCCCCTCTCCCAATTAAATATGAATAACTTAATTTAAATTAAAGAAAAAATTGGTTTATTCTTAAATAAGTTTCCATTTAGTTTTTCTATCTTTTAAAAACTGTCCCCTCGCCATCCAATTTAATATTGGAATGTTTTGTTACATACTTTTCAAGCTTAATTTTGGCGCTGGATATATTACATAGAAATGTACATCAAGTATTTCATTAGTTAATGATTAAACCCAAACGTTAACAACATCTTAAAATTTAAACTTTTCTTATACATAATGAACTTCCTCCTAAATTGTAAAAAAAAAAAATTATCTTAGATATTGGTCTATTTGCTATAAACAGCTAAACAATTAATTAATTAATTGTTGAGATGTAAAAAGAGCATAATTTTGTCCGCCGTAGAGGCGCAGAGTCATCAATAGAACCCTATTTCTCAATAAATACGCTTCCAACTCGAGTCAATGCTACCTGGTTCCAACACAATAATTGCTAGAAGAGTAGAAGACCCGAAAAATCATACGACGCATACATATCAAGAAAATTACTTGATTTTTTTAATGTATTTTCTACATTTATGTGTGAATCCAACAATGTACAACTGTACAAGCAGGGTATGGACTTGAATAGGAAAGTTTAACAGTATATCAACGTGGAATTAATGGCACCATGGCCTGCAAAAGTTATTAGATGAGTCGATCCTCTTCTCTCTCGTTATTTTCCTCTTTCGTTGGTGAGCTTGATTCACACACCTGAGCAAATGGTATAAGCAATAAGAAGTATTGCACCGTATTTCCCTCAAATAATAATAATTATAATAAATAAATTAAAAAATAAACAATACACAATTGTACTGTAGTCTTTTTAGCCCATGAGCAGCCCATTATGTTGTCCTACTTTTACTAGCCCACTAAGTTGAATCTGTATAAATAATATCAGCCCATTCAATTATGTTGTACTCCTGCGCCTCTTTTCTTTCTTTTTATTTATTTATTTATGCTTGTTTTTGTTTTTGCCTCCTTGACAGATACTGGACTACAACGTACCAAGAGGTGAGGCTCACTTCCTTCTTTTGCTTTTGAATCAGATGAAAAACATGATCTGATGATGTTTTTTCATTCTTTAATTCAAAAGGGAAGTTGAATCGGGGATTAGCGGTGATTGAGACGTACAAGGCATTGAAAGGAGACGAGCTTAGCGAAGAAGAGTTCTTCCTTGCTAGTGTGCTTGGCTGGTGCCTTGAGTGGGTAATTTCTAATTTGTTTCTTTCAATAACAAGGAAAATATGTCTTCTTGTCTATGTACCAGACTGAAGCTTGATCAACTTCATTAAACTTTTTACACCATTGAAATCAAGGCACTGCTCTTTCGACCGAGTTCATCGAATCTAAATCTGACAGACCAATATCAAACATACCAAATTAAATAAAATATATGATTGGAGTGGATCTAGCCCATTCGTCTTCGATCAGATGGACCAGACGGGAAAAGTGGGGTCCACTATATATTAAGGTGCGGAAAGCGGCAGTTATGGACCCCTTCGTTAAGACCATTTACTGAAAACCTTTGTTGACTGTCTCCAGATTCAGGCATGCTTACTGGTTCTGGATGATATCATGGACAACTCGCAGACAAGAAGAGGTCGCATTTGCTGGTACAGGCAGCCCAAGGTCCTTATTAGTACTCTTTCATGAGAAATTCCACCATTTTTTATTTTTTATGATAAACTGGGATCAAACTTTCCAATTTTTTTTTTTCTAACTTTAACGTATATATATATTGAGAATAACAAAAAGTATCCCTAATTATATTGACAAGGTAACTCTTGTAGGTTGGGCTTAAAGCAATAAACCACGGGATTTTGCTAAAAGGCCACGCTCACAGGATCCTCAAGAAATACTTCAGAGGAAAGCCCTATTATCCTGATCTAATAGAAATAACAGAGGAGGTATATTTCATGGATCTTTGTTTGTTTTATGTATAATTAATTATAACATATCATATTTCTCGTGGTACTAAACTTGAATGTGTGCAGGTAGGATACCAAACATCTATGGGCCAAATGCTAGATCTTACAATTACACATGAAGGGAAAGAAGAACTCTCAAAATACACCAGTGATGTGTGAGTTAATTCTCAAAATTTATACTTTCATAGAAACAGCTACTGTATTTAATTCCATTTCTTCTGATTTTGTGCAGATATCGCCGCATTGTCATTTATAAGACATCATATTACTCATTTTACCTTCCAGTAAGTTATCATTGATATAATACGCTCAGAATTTCACTTTTTTTTTCTTGATAAATATGTTAAGAAGTCTATCTTATGATTTCAGGTTGCAGGGGCTATACTATTGTCTGGTGAGAAATTAGAAAACTACGAAGCCATAAAGGAGATACTTATAGAAATGGGTGTATACTTTCAAGTCCAAGTAATGAAAACTCTTTCGTCGAATCTACTGTATATACTTTTTCAATGAAGTACTTTTTTATTCTCCCCTCTAATTTTGAAAAATTACTGCAGGATGATTACCTCGATTGTTTTGGTGATCCTGAGGTGGCCGGTAAGGTAATGTCCCTTGATCTTTGTATGAGTGTTGATGTTTATTATTATTATTTTTATATAGACTCCTAATTTGGTATTTAATCAATGGCAGGTAGGGACAGATATAGAGGATTACAAGTGCTCTTGGCTTATCGTACAAGCACTTGAGCTTGCAGATGATTATAAAAAACAAATACTATGTGTAATACCACATTTACACTTAATTTCTACTTCATTTAATTTACAACACTCCTTTTTAAATAATCAGGACAACTATTCTTGCTACTATTTCTTTGAAGTAATAAAATATCATCATCCGTCGTCAGGAAAACTATGGAAGATCAGATCCAACTAGTGTGACGAAAGTAAAGAAGTTGTATCAAGAGCTTGATATTTCGGTATGTATGTCAGTATTTTTCTACTAATGAATTTCTTTAAATAATTTTCACTTGGTTTGAATTAAATTATTTGACTATTAATTACATATTGTTTATACCAAAAAGGGCAAATTTTCAAAGTATGAAGCAGAAAGCTATGAAAAACTGCTGGCAGCAATAGAAGCGCAGTCGAGTGCAGCTATGCAAGAGATATTGATGGCTTTATTGATGAAGATTTATCTAAGGAACAAGTAGACTCTTCATATAATTTAAAAAATATTGGTACAATTCAGGTTTGAAATCAAAACTGTTTATGATGATTCCAGATGGTAAAAGTTTTTCTCTTCAAATTATTCTGACTAGATGGGTGACTGAAGTATGACGAGAAACAAATATTGGAGAACTATTGCACTTCAATCATGTTGTTTATTTGTTGTTTTTGAATTTTTATTATTTGAGTGGGACTTGTATTGTTGTCTTGTTTTATTGTTTCGTAAGGATTGTTGTGAACCTAAAAGGTCATAGTGTGATAGTCTTAAAAAGAGGATTTAGACGAGTTTTTTTTATTCATTTTCGTCGGTTCTAAAATTGTAAAACATTTACTTTTTTCTTATTTACTTTCATCAATAAAAGTTGTAAAGCAGTAATAAAAAACACTACTTTTATTCAAGGAAAAAAAATATATATGTTTGTAGGTGCAATTGAGAAAAACAGTTTACTGCCTTCGGAGTTCCAAGTTTATATTCATTGATTAATGTAACTGGGTTTTATTATTAAAGGAAAACAAAATAGTGTCTAATTCACTGATATGTTGCAGAGATTTTACTTGCTACGTCTGTCCTGTGTACATCTCATTAAAAGTATGTGGCAATTGAGTATTGTCAATGTAACCTCACGTATTAAGCATTAACGGGTGATTTCATTTTTAAAAGACCATTAAAGTATAAATACTCAATTAGTTGCAAAATTAGCTCCGTCTAAGTTTTTCCAATTTTTCTTTTGGAAAACTAAAATGATTCAAACAATACATAACAAGCAGTGATAATCATACATGCAGCCATTCAGCCATGTTGTCATTGTTAAAAAATCTCGACATCTAAAGCTGAAAAATCTCAGCTAAATTGTTGAATGTGAAGTTTGAAGAGAACTCGTTCAGTAGGACAATCGGATCTGTGTCAAAATAGTCACACAGTGGTACAAAAGATAAGAATTATTATCTAATTGTCAAACCCCGCGCTGACATGCGGGGCATGAGGGTGAGGCGGTATCTTCTGCATTCATCCGACGTCCCGTCATCCTACGTCGCAAGCACAAAGAAACAAATGGATGTTAGCTACAAAACTCAGTAACCGGTTATTTAACGACGTAGCTTCTCTATACTTAGTTGATAATGCAAATTAAACAAGACCGGATTAATCCACATAAAAAATCATACATTTCACAGAGATAAGGGGGTCTAGATTAGTCAAGCCAGTCAATCACACAAAGTTTCTCCCCAGACTCGGGGATCGGGCTCAAATTCACATACACAAGAAAATTCATAATCAAAATTTTAAATCTAATATTCCGCAAAACATACCACATACAAGCAAGCAAAGCCAAGCGATAATCAAATCAAGCAACGAAACTAATTATAGAGAAGTCCGGTTACCTGATTGAGTGATCCAGGAGCATAAGCAAATCGGAATGACTATAACTGCGACGTAGAACTCGAATTCCAAATGACCGACTATCCAAAGTCAATGCGGTATTTAAAGTTGGCTGGGGAGAGAGATAGAAATTATTTACGAAATGAATGAAATGAATTAGTTAATGGCTAAGAAGGTAAATATTTTAAGTTAGTTAATGGCTAAGTAAGCAAGAAGGAATTACTTAATTACGATTTTTGAAAATACTGGTGGATGTTTATGAAAATATTGATTACTTAGCTATTAAGAAAGTAAAAGGACAAGATCAAAATGGATAAGCATGAATATTTTTCAAATAGGACCTCAAAGTTCTGAAGTATTGCAAACATGTTCTAAAATTCAGGGATGTTACACTAATGATGTTAAACTTGAGAGGACGAGAAATTATTTAAGTTGGTCTCGAAGGGTGTTATTGAACCTTCAGATGAAAAGACTTGAAGGATATGTGAATGGAGAGTGTATTGAATTCGTGGACAAGTCGGATGTTTTGGACAAGACTAGTGTTGCGTGGGTAAGATGGAGTAACTTGAATTCTCTAGTGATTTCATGGTTGTTGACATATGTGTCTCCAACTATAGTTGGAATAGTGGAGTCAATTAGAAGCGCGACATATATATGGAAGATACTGGTTAAGATGTACTTTGGCACTGAGAGTGTGATGATGATGTTGGAAGTAGGGAAAGAATTGATGCTACTATCTAGGGGAAGAAATCAATACTTGAGTATGTGGCAAAGTTGCATCGCTTGTGGGTAGATTTAGATCACTATGATCTTTTGTCACTGAAAGACCTAACAGATGTTCTCCGTGGAATACAATATCTTGAATGGAGGCGTGTGGCTCACTTTCTCAAAGGTAAGACGAGAAGGGCAGCAATATGTTATTTGCCATCTCTTACATCATTGAATGAGGTCATTACTTCAATGGAGGAAGAGGAAATTAGACAAAAAGTAATGACAACTGAAACCTCACACGTTATTCTCTTGGCAATGGCAGTTCATGGGGCCCAAATCAGAGATGATAGAGACTGTTTCAACTTGGCAATGGAAATGGCAGTTCATGGAGTCCAAATCAGAGATGATAGAGCCCAAATCAGAGATGGTTGAGGTGTTGCTCATTTTGCTATGACAGAGGAGTCCCAAGCCGCGACAGAGATGACTGGAGCAAAACTGACAAAACTGGAGAAACTGCATCGGTTCAAGTCTCAAGTTAAGAGTTCTAAAAGCAAGAGAAAGGTTTCGAATGAGTTTGGTGACAACGCTTACTTCGGTAATGTTGCTTGTTATACAGATGTAAATAAAGGCATTCAGGCACAGAAATTTACATCTACTAAATCTCATGTTAATTGGATTATAGATTCAGGTGTATCTAGTCATATAACAGGATCATCCAGTGAATTTGTCGAATATTGTCTATGTCAACAAATGCATCTTGATACAGTCCAAATTACTGGTGGTACATCCAAACCTATCGAGGGTATTAATTCAGTCTATTGTAATTCATGTATTACTTTGCCATCTATATTGCATGTTCCTTTTTTTCCTGTTAATTTACTCTCTATTAGTTCACTCATGGATGCAAATGGGTGTACACTGTCAAGCAAACTCCAGATGAAAAGGTTGACAGGTACAAGGCCCGACTGGTTACAAAAGGATATAGTCAGACTTATGGTATTGACTATGATGAGACATTTGCTCCGTTTGTAAAGATGAGCACTGTGAGGATGTTGGTGTCGTGTGTTGCCAATTTCAATTGGCTATTACACCAGTTGGATGTTAAGAATGCTTTATTGTATGGAGATCTCCAAGAAGATGTGTACATGGAGATTCCACCTAAATTTACTACTCCACAATCAGCTGGAAAGATATGCAAGCTAAAGAAATCATTGTGTGAGCTGAAATAGTCTCCGAGAGTATGGTTTGATAGGTTCAGACTTACAATATGTGGCATGGGGTACAAGCAACGCAATGGAGATCATACTGTATTTTACAGGCGCTTGAAAGGTTGTATCACTATCCTTACTGTTTATGTTAATGATATTGTGATCATTGGAGATGATACTGAAAGGATCGTGCAGCTAAAAGAAAATCTTGGAAGAGAATTCAAGGTAGGGATATCAATTTAGCCCGCTGGCCTACAAGCCTGCCCTTACCTACCCGGCCCAAAGTCATGCCTGCCTAGCCCGAAGTTGTAACAGGCTTAAACAGGCCAGGCACCCAAACAGGTAAGGCCAGGTTTGGGCTTGAAATTCTAGCCCGCATGAGGCATGTTGGGCTATTATATTATTATAAAGCATGTATACATATAATGGGCTGGACTAATTCGTTTAATTGAAAAATTAAAAAAAGCTTATTTAGACTTGCAATCCATTAGATATAGAGAACAGTAGACCTAAACAGACAGGTTTGGGCTTAGAGTTACGGCCCATGTGGGCCAGGTATCATTCCTCAGGCCTGTTTCGTTAGGCCCAGGCAAGCAGGCGTGATGTTTGGAAATGGCAGGCCAGGCATGGGCTAGGGTCAAAGCCCGCAGGCAGGGTCCATTGCCATCCCTATTCAAGGTCAAGGATTTGGGACAATTAAAGTACTTTCTTGGGATTGAGATTCCTAGGTCAAGAAAGTCATAGTATTTTCTCAGTGAAAGTATGCATTGGATCTTCTATCAAAGACAGGGATGCTAGGCTGCACTGTTGCTCCTACTCCAATTGAGCTGAATTAGAAATTGCGTGCTGAGGAAGGTCACTCAATGGATAAGGAGCAATACCAAAGACTAGTTGGTCGGCTCATTTATCTATGCCACACGAAACCTGATATTGCTTACGCAATGAGCGTGGTGAGTAGATACATGCATGATTCCAAAGAACAACATATGGATGATATTCACAGTGTTGTATCAAACAAGTCTTTAACTCGATTTGTCGATTTGTAAAACAACACAATATATTTTACTAATTCCTTTTAAGTGTTTGATTTAGTTCGGGATGGAACAAGATAGCAAAATTATGCATAGCGCAAGTACAGACGTCTAACAAGACCCTGGAAAACCAGTTAGGAAGTCTAGAATTAAGTTGGTTGTAATTCTAAACTAATCTCCTTATTTTTCTAAGTAAAATGCTCAAATTTCGTGTGTAATGTTATATAACGCTATAGGAGGCCGTGTAACGCTTCACCAAACGTTACATGGCCCTTGATAGGGTTGCATAACGTTACAGAACACCTCATTATGAACTTAAATGAAAAATCAGCTCTCATGCGTTACACAATGCTTCTTTCAGTTGTGTAACGCTTTAGACAAAGGCCGTATAACGTTTGGTAGGATTGCACAATGCTTCATACAAATCTTACTTCTACAGAACGTTGTGCAATACTATCTAACGTTATACAATGTTACAAAAAGTAAATATTACAGAACGCTTAAAACGATTTTTTTAACGTTTGGTTTTTTGGCCAAATTGAGGTAGTTTTGTCGTACGTTTCTTAACGTTATCACGCGTTACACAACGCTTATTTTTTGAAGCGTTGCATAACGTTTCTTGAGGTTGTGCAACGTTTCTGACAACTTTTTGACCGTTAAACTCCACTGCTCCAAACGTTATACAATCCTTGGTAACGTTGTATAACGTTTCTAACAATCTCCAACATATTTGTTGAATTTTGTTTTATTTAACGGTTATTTTCAAACGTTGTGTAACGCTTAGTAAGGTTGTATAAAGCTTGATTAATTTTTTGACTGGTTTGGAGCTTTTGGCGCCCTCAATATATATCAGACCTATTTGGGCTATTTTGAACTATTGAAAACCTTGCTAAACACCTACCCTTGAGGTCTAAACACCTGAGATCATCCCTCTCTTGCTATTTGAGCATTTCTTAGATAAATTCTTGAGACTAGTGTGCCTAAATCAAACCCATAGTGTGCTTTTAGCCAAATTATTGAGAGATTTGATTTAAAGCCTCATTTCTTGAGTGTTTGGTAATTAGATTAGAGATTAGGCCAATCCACCTTGAGAGTCTTGTGACAAGGTGATTTGGTTCGCATTTGTAGACACGTTCTTTGTGGAATAGAACGGAGCACACCCGATTTTGGTGGTTGCAAAACTCCCGAAGACGTACGAATAAGGTTAGCCTTTCCTAGCGGGTCGGAACTCCGTAATCACATCGCATGTTATTTCTCTCTTTCTCTCATCTATTTGCATTATAATTAATTGCTTTTTGTGTATTGGTTGAGCGAATTATTGAATTGAACTAAGAATTGACCAAATCAGTTTGTAAACTTGAAATTAAGCCTATTCACCCCCCCCTCTAGGCCTTTACTAGGAACATCACACAGAATTCTCAAATATATCAAGGGGAGTCCCGGAAAGGGACTATGGTTTAGGAGTCATGGGCATCTGAAAGTTGACAAAGAGCAAATTAGATCAAAATCCTGAAATATGTAATTTATGTATATCAATAATCTACAGTTAGCTCTCAGAAAATCGAAGCAACACCTTGATTCCCTAGTTTTTACCTTTTCCAAATGTCGATAAAAAACGGAGCCAGCGTTGTCCCCAAGCTCACAACCGCCTCCTTCTGGAACAATCAGAAGATCACTTTCACGAAGAAAGACAAAGAAGAAGGGATCCAAGGAGTTACAAAACGGAGCTCAATCGGAAGAGGAAGACACGATCCACTCGCCTGTACCATCGACATTGACGATGGAGGCCAGAGCCCTCCAAAATACGACGACACAGAGGTTTAGCGGTTCGTTTACTCTCGCCCCGGGAGCTGCGCCCACCTACTCACTGAGTTGAAGTTTGGAGCGCCAAAGAAGAATCTAGAGATGGAGAAAAGGGGAGATATACTTAAAAAAAAGAGGAATATTGATTTGTGTAGCAGTTCGTGCATCCCTCTCTGTTACAATCACCTTGCCAGGTCAGCAAGGAAGGAAGTCAACAGATAACTGAAGAGGGAATAGACAGACAAACGGAGCAGACAGAGCCAATTAAAGAAAGAGTCGTTTCGCTAACGGAAGATGACGGGAAAACATAACAACTGACGGGCGATGAAGGATAGATGGGAAGCATAGGTTAATCTCAGCTGTTGATAGTTTTTAGGAGTAAATGGAGGCGTCCAGTGGTATGATGTAATTTTTCTTTTATTTTTAGGAATTATATAAAGGGCAGGAACTGCTGTAAAAAATGTTATGTTGAAAAAATAATAAAAGACTATCGCTTCTTACATCTCTTTTCTCTCTCTTGCTGCATTAAGCATTAATTACAGTTCAAAACCCATTGATTACTCATCTCTCCCTCTCAATTTCTCAATTACTGTGTCAAATTCACTGTCAGACCAGCTGAACCTGTGACAGATTTGGTATCAGAAGCCTCTCGATTCCAATTGAAGCAGTTTTTCGCACAAGAATTGTTCAAGATCATCTCAAGATGCCTCCTAAAGCTTCTCTCAGCGAGCAATTGAGCGATGAACTGCAAGGGGCCGTGGCCAGACTTAGTCAGGAAGTGCAACAAACTAATTCACGAATTGAAGAACAGCAAGCCATCAATGTGCAGAACAATCAACAAATTGGGGAGCTCAAAGCTATGATGGAGCAACTTCTCAAACACCATACTGGGGATGCCACATCTAGCGCCCAGGGCAGACCTGCTGCTACTCCTGTAAGAAACCAACCCTTTCTTGTTGATAGTTCTAGGGTTCACCTGCCAAGAACTGAATTCCCATCTTTTGATGGTACTAACCCTACTGGATGGCGCTCTAAGTGTGAGAGTTATTTTCACATATTTCAAATCCCTGATAATTACAAAACCAATATGGCTACCTTACATTTTCAAGAAGAAGCCTTGGAATGGTATGATTGTTTCAAAGAGGATTGTCCTGATTTACCATGGCCATTATTGGTTGAGGAAGTTCTAGACAGGTTTCAAGTTCATAGTTCTTCTAACCCTGTTGGTGATTTTAAAAGGGTTTACCAAACTGGGAAAGTAGCTGACTATATAAGGCAATTTGAAAGGGCCAAGTCAAGACTGATTGGAGAAACCAAAATCAGGAACACTACATTCTTTGTGCAAGGATTTGTGGAGGGGTTAAGGGAGGAAATTAGGTATGCTGTTGAAGTGTTAGACCCTGTTACACTTAATCAGGCATTCAATTTTGCTAGAAAAGCTGAGTTAAACTTGGAAGGAGTGGACAGAAGAAATAGAACTCTACAAAGAGTCTCTAATTTTCAGAACAATAAATTGTCCAAGGATCCTGATGATAATTGGAAAAGAGGGCCTACTAACAGCACCAATTTTCCTAAAGAAAACCCTAGTACTGGTCCAGGAATGACTAGGGAGCAAATGAGAGCCCTTAAATTGTGTTACTACTGCAAGGAAAAATATGTTCCAGGTCACAAATGTAAATTTAAGTCTTTACATACCTTGCAAGCTCATGATGGTGATTCAACGGCTATAGACAACCATGGAGATGAGGAAGAGGACTGTCCATCAATTGAGTGGGTTGTGGATGCCAGCATTGAGGAGCAACTCAGTAATGACCATGCAGTTATCACTATGTGTGCTGATCAGGGGCCAACCAATTTTCATACATTAAAGTTTAAAGGAGTGTTTGATGGTATACCAATCTGTGTCTTAATTGATACTGGCAGTACCCATTCTTTTATAAACCCTTCATTGGTGGATACAAACAAATGGGAAGTGGTCACAACTACACCCTTACATGTTAGAATTGCCAATGGATCAGCCATGACAACTTCTATTAAATGCCCTCATCTGCAGTTTTCTCTCCAGAACCATCAGTTGTCAGGAGAGGTGAGGCTTTTAAACATTCAGGGATATGATTTGATCTTAGGAATGGATTGGTTAGCATTACATGGGCCTATGACCATTGATTGGAAATTGGGACAGCTACAATTATTTCATCAGAATCACAAATTGCTCCTTCAAGTTCAAAATGAGATAGCTGAAGTGACAGTTTGTCAAGAAATTATTAATCCTATACAAGAGAGTAAAAAAGGGAGTTTGATGGTTTTGGCTCACATTCTAGCAATAGATGAACAATTGCCACATAAATCACCCATTCCTGTGCAACTGCAGACAGTTCTGGATACCTTTAACAATGTGTTTCAGGATCCTCCCAACTTACCTCCTTGTAGATCTGTGGATCATACCATACCATTACTCCCTGAAAGCAAGCCTATCTCTGTCAGGCCATACAGGTACTCTTATTTTCAAAGGGAGGAAATTGAGAAGATAATTGAAGATTTGCTGGCTCATTCATTCATCAGGCCTTCTACAAGTCCATACTCCTCTCCAGTGCTCTTGGTTAAGAAGAAAGACAATTCCTGGCGCCTATGTATTGATTATAGGCAATTGAATGAGGCAACTGTTAAAAACAAATACCCTATTCCTATAATAGATGACCTTCTGGATGAATTGAGGGGTGCATGTTTCTTCTCTAAGATTGATCTTAAATCTGGTTACTATCAAATAAGAATGGCTGCTCCTGACATATTTAAGACAGCTTTTAGAACACATCATGGCCATTTTGAGTTTGTGGTTATGCCTTTTGGTCTTACTAATGCCCCTGCTACTTTCCAGACATTGATGAATAACCTCTTTCAACCCTTTATCAGGAAATTTGTCTTGGTGTTCTTTGATGATATCCTTATATACAGCAAGACCATGGAAGACCATGTATGGCACTTGACCCAAGTCTTACAAGTACTATCAGCTAATAAATTGTTTGCTAAACTATCCAAATGTGACTTTGGATTGCCTCAAATTGAATATTTGGGACACATCATTTCCAATCAGGGCGTATCAACTGATCCACAGAAAGTGCAGTCCATGCTTAACTGGCCAGTCCCTAAAAATGTTAAACAACTGAGGGGTTTTCTAGGTCTTACAGGTTATTACAGGAAGTTTGTAAGAAACTATGGCCTCATCTCAAAACCACTCACTGATCTCACTAAGAAAAATGCTTTTGGTTGGACTAATCATGCTCAGTCAGCCTTTGATCAGCTTAAACTAGCTATGAGTACTGCTCCAGTATTAGTACTTCCAGACTATTCTAAAAAATTCACAGTGGAGACTGATGCAAGTGCCTTGGGAATAGGAGCTGTTCTCATGCAAGATAACAAGCCCATTGCATATTTGAGTAAAAGTTTGGGGTTAAGAAACCAGGGGCTATCTACTTATGAGAAAGAATTGTTGGCATTGTTAACTGCTATTAAGAAATGGAGACACTATCTCATTGGTCAGCCCTTCATCATCAGGACTGATCAAATCAGTCTCAAGCATCTGTTAGAACAGAAGGTGACTACAGCACTGCAACAAAAGGGTGTATGTCAGCTCTTAGGGTTAGATTATACAATTGAGTATAAGAAGGGAAAGGAGAATAAAGTGGCTGATGCTCTTTCAAGAGTAACAAGCCAAAATTGGGTGGTTCAAGAAAATAGAGCTTCATTGGCTGCCATCAGTGAAATACTACCTCAATGGATACATGATATGCTGTTAAGTTATCAGGATGATCCTTGGATTGACCAACTTAAGTCTCAGATGACAAGTGACACTCCTAATTCTGATTTGACCATGCACCAGGGTGTGTTGAGATTCAAAGGCAGAATATGTGTTGGTAGCATGGGCAATTGGAGAGATACAATACTGCAAGCTTTACATGATACATCTGTGGGGGGCCACTCTGGCATCAATGGAACTTATCAAAAGGTAAAGAAATTATTCTATTGGCCTCATCTGAAGCAGTCTGTCCATGACCATGTATCTGCTTGTCAGAATTGTCAAATTAATAAACCAGAGAGAGTGCCCTATCCTGGATTACTGCAACCATTACCAATACCAGATGAAGCATGGAAAAGTGTGGGTTTAGATTTCATTACTGGATTGCCTATCTCAAGAGGAAAGGATGTTATTTTAGTAGTGATTGATCGATTAACTAAATATGGTCATTTCTTACCTTTGAAACATCCTTATACTGCTTCAGAGGTGGCTCAACTTTTCCTGGACAATATCTATAAATTACATGGCCTGCCACAGAACCTAGTATCTGACAGGGATCCAGTGTTTACAAGCACTTTTTGGAAGGAATTAATGGCTAAAATTGGCATCCAGCTGAACATGAGTACAGCTTACCACCCACAATCAGATGGCCAGACAGAAAGGTTAAACCAATGCCTAGAACAGTATTTAAGATGTATGATCTTTGACCAACAGAAACAATGGTGCAGATGGTTGCCTTTAGCTGAATATTGGTACAACACTACTTATCAGCAGTCCCTGAATACATCTCCCTTTCAAGCCTTATATGGGTATCAACCAACATTGTTACCCCTAGGGGATGTCATTAAAAGCAATAATGCAGCAGTCAATACAATGCTAAAGGATAGACAGAGAGCTATTACTCAGCTCAGGGGTAATTTGGTCAAGGCTCAAAATAGAATGAAGAAATATGCAGACCTCAAAAGGTGTGAAAGACAATTCCAAGTAGGTGACTGGGTATATCTGAGAATGCAACCCTATAAACAGACCTCTCTTGCAACTGGAGCTGTGGGTAAGTTGAGTTCCAAGTATTTTGGACCATTTGAGGTTTTGGAAAGAGTTGGTCAATTGGCATACAAATTAAACCTTCCAGAGGCAGCCTTCATTCATCCAGTTATTCATGTGTCTCAATTAAAGAAACACATTGGCAAAGGTCACATACCACTTCCATATTGTCCATGGATGGGTCCAGATGGTCAGGTGAGGAGTGTACCAGAGAAACTTCTGGGCAGACGATTAATCAAAAGGGGAAGTGAAGGGATTCCCCAAATCAGAATTAAATGGATGAACTGTGCCGAAGAGGATGCTACTTGGGAAGACTTTGAACAGATGAAGCGTTTCTATCCTCAATTTATTCTCGAGGTCGAGAACAATCTTATGGAGGGGGAAATGTTACAATCACCTTGCCAGGTCAGCAAGGAAGGAAGTCAACAGATAACTGAAGAGGGAATAGACAGACAAACGGAGCAGACAGAGCCAATTAAAGAAAGAGTCGTTTCGCTAACGGAAGATGACGGGAAAACATAACAACTGACGGGCGATGAAGGATAGATGGGAAGCATAGGTTAATCTCAGCTGTTGATAGTTTTTAGGAGTAAATGGAGGCGTCCAGTGGTATGATGTAATTTTTCTTTTATTTTTAGGAATTATATAAAGGGCAGGAGCTGCTGTAAAAAATGTTATGTTGAAAAAATAATAAAAGACTATCGCTTCTTACATCTCTTTTCTCTCTCTTGCTGCATTAAGCATTAATTACAGTTCAAAACCCATTGATTACTCATCTCTCCCTCTCAATTTCTCAATTACTGTGTCAAATTCACTGTCAGACCAGCTGAACCTGTGACACTCTCTTGTCCCCACTCGCCAGCGAGAATCGAAATAGAAACGCAAGAATCATCAAATGGCAGTAGAGATGAGCAACACGCTAGAGGAGAAAACCTGAGACAAATTTGGTTAGTGGAGACGAAGGGAGGAGATCAGATCCATCTGCGGAGAGGAAAAATTGAACGGGCGGGATAATTAAACAATAAAATTTCGGATTGAAATTGAAGTATTTTAGATGATCATTGATCAAGAGCGTATATAATAAACTAATTATTTACAATTTGGGTTGATGCTTTTATAAGGGTAGGGATTTGTAACAAATTTAGTCCACCGGACATTATTATGAGAAAAAAAATGTTGGTCAATTGGACTGGAGAAGGTCTTTTTCATCTTGAATCGATATTCTCTGCAGTAACTGCAGAGGATAATTTTGCATTACAACCGTCCGATTAATGATAGATATTCCGTGATTAATATCGAATTCGTATGGTTCGTAAATTTTAACCGTCGAAACTAAATCGGACGATCGTGATGAAGCACTGCAAATAGCAGTGCGTAGGATTTTGGTCTTCATATGTGAGCTTGTTTGGTCCGGTTCTCTGTTTCAGATCATCTGTGACACAGACCGTATAACTTTACTTGTTACTGGGACGACCGCGCATTCGTTTCTTTACACAAGGCACAACTTTGGCGCTTACAACTTGTCAGTTGTCAGTTGATATTTCCAGGAATATTTTGGGAATAATTTTACAGAGGATATATGGATTAAGTTCAGGCGACTTTTGATCCCGCGAGTACAAAAGCACCTCTTACTTAGTTACTTTACAAGATGCTCATGGTGGACCCCTGTGGCCTGTTGTACTGCGAACACCTCAAACGTGCTGGCACCATCCCCATTCAACAATTTCTTGTAGTTAACTTTTTATAATACTCGTATCAAAAAAAATTATAATAAATAAAATTCCACTCCATTTCTCGCTCTTTCTTTCTTTATTCCTTCCTCATCCACCGCCGGTCCATCCAATCAATCCACTCCGCACATCTTTCTTCTTTTCTTCTTTCTCCTGTATTTTGTACCAAATTGGTTAATCATGGGTTCTGAATTGGAATTGGACGAGGCTCGAGCGAGGTTTGTGGGTTTGTATGATCGCTTGAAGGATGAGCTGCTCCAGGATCCAGTGTTTGATCTCATGGACGAGGCTCGGCGCTATGTTGAAGAGGTTCTTTTCCTTTAGTTTTTGTTAAGTAAATTTTTGTGTCTCAGTCTGACTTTCTAAGTTCTGGTTAGTCTCAATTGATTGGGTATGATTATTTATCTCTGTTGGGGCAGTATAGGTCAACCTGATGTCTTAATTTAGTTTTCAAAGTGCAAAATTTGTACTCAATTATGTAATTCTGTCAACTATCCTTCTCTACTAAGTGATTGATTCATGCACTGTGCTTGTGTTTTCACAGATGCTGGATTACAATATACGGGGAGGTGCGTTGCAGTTTCTCTTTATTCATAATTGATAGCTCAATTTACAGTATTGCTGTGTAACAGTGCATCAGAAAAATAAATGTTCAAATTTACTCAAGTCCTTCTATATTTTCTTGTCAATTAAAGGGAAGTTGAACCGAGGATTTTCGGTCATCGAGACTTACAAATTGTTGAAAGACGGCCAAGATATGAGCGAAGAAGAGTTTTTTCTTGCTGGTGTACTTGGTTGGTCACTCGAATGGGCAAGTTATAATTTCAAATTTTTTTCTTTAATTACAACTTCCTTTTATAAAGTAAAACTAAAAAAACTATAATAGCTGTTTGGTGACATTTGTCCAGCTTCAAGCATGCCTTTTAGTACTTGATGATATTATGGACAACTCCACTACCAGGCGGGGTCAGCTTTGCTGGTACAAACTTCCCAAGGTTTTCAATTTTTACTTTCTAGTTTAATTCAGTGCTAATTATTGATGGTGTGATTTCACCAAACAGTTAATTCATTTTTAATTGCTCATCTTAGGTTGGTTCACGGGCAATAAATGATGGGGTTTTCATTAAAGGTTCAATTCATAAGATGGTCAAGAGGTACTTCAGAGACAAACCATATTATGTGGATCTCCTTGAATTAAGTGATGAGGTAATGATTTCTTTTCTAATTATAATTTGTATTTTACTTGAGAAAACTCAAATAGTAATGATCTGATGGGCTATTTTTCCTTCTTTTCAGATAGCTCTTCAAACCTCTTTTGGTCAGATGCTTGATTTAGTCTATTCTCATGAAAGTGAAAGGGATCTTTCAAAGTATAATATGCCGGCGTATGTGAACTATACCAAACTTTTTAATAAAACTCTGTTAGTTTATCAAATTCCTTGGTTGTTTGATCGGCTTATTGGTTGATCTTCTCATTGCAGATATCGTAGAATTGTTCAATATAAAACATCATATTATTCATTTTACCTTCCTGTAAGTACTCCAGATATCAATTACAAGTTTATTGGGTGCTCTGATGCAAATTTAGATTGTACACTCAAATACAATTTCTTTTTCTATTACTTATGAAGTTATGATATCAGATTGCTTGTGCTTTGCTCTTACATGGAGAAAAACCTGAGAATTTCACTGATGTAAAGAATGTTCTTGTAGAAATGGGTATATTGTTTCAAGCACAGGTACTTTGTTTTCTGCTCAGTCTTTTTCTTTTGTGCATTAGAAATTTTATCTTTTTATTCAATTGTTGATTTGATTATAAAATCTTGTTGCATTATAGGATGATTTTCTAGATTGCTTTGGCGATCCTGAAGTAACTGGTAAGGTATCTCCATCTCTTTATAACTAGATGTAAAAAGTAAAAATAAATCCTGCACTTCAGTACCTTATATACTGGAACTTGATAACTTTTATATGCAGATTGGTACAGATATAGAAGATCACAAGTGCTCTTGGCTGATTGTACAAGCCCTTGAACGTGGTAATGATGACCAGCTGAAAGTACTATATGTAAGCCATTTTACCTTCAACCAAAATATTAAAGATAAGAAGTGAAGATGTAACTTATTATATTGATTGAAATTTTGCTTACCAGGACAACTATGGAAAGGGTGACCCAGATTGCATAACACAAGTGAAGAATGTATACAAAGAACTCGATCTTGAGGTATAATAAATTGTATATATATTGCTTATTTATTTTTTTTCCCATTGGTACATGAGTTATAATCCATGATATTGCATATTCAACTTATTTTATTGGTACATAATTCAATGCTTATAGTCCTACTACCAATTGTATGTATTTGTATTGCTGATGATGATGGTTAAAGCCATGTAGCTCAGATTTCTGTTAGAATAATACTTGAATTCGGATCATAGTTTTCTTTTGAAATTGTTGGCACCCGAAAACTGTAGGTATGCGTGTAAGATGTCCAAACAATGTGGTACATTCATAAGCTGTTCCTTTTTCATGAATAGAGTAGTTTCTGTTGAGTTTAACTTTCTCCAACCCCTATGGGTGATTCTGCAAAAGACCATCAATGGTATTCATTCCTAATTATTCTTTTTCTTCTATGTTTGTCGTCATTTTCTTCCTTTTAAGAATGCATTTTTTGAGTATGAGCTCTCAAGTTTTGCGGAGCTCCTTTCTTCAATAGAGGATCTGCCAAATCCAGCAGTGCAAGAGGTTTTGAAATCCTTCTTGAGAAAAATTTATGGAAGAAAGAAATAGATCTTGTGGAGTCCCTTGTTAGATTTGCAGCAGTATTAATTTTGCGTTACTGTTTCCTTTCGTTGTTATTTTCTTTGTTTCCTTTTCGTATTATTATTTTCATTTTTTGGGCATTGGTTTTGTCATCAGAGATGTATTGTTTGTATATTACCAAGGGAAACAGATGTTGTATTCAAATGTGGAATAAACAGCATCTTGGAACATAGATGTATTGAATTGAATAGATCAAATGATGCCTTGTAATTATTTTTACAACCTTTAATACTGATCCAATCAGCATTTACCTTTTTTAAGTTGTTTCTGTAAGTTTCAAAATAGGAGCACTTAACAGGTCAATTAATTTTTTTACTTTGTTAGTGGAAGATTATCCATTACACTCTGTATTTCAAAATTAATTAATATTGAATATAAGATATTTATCAATCAGCTTTATGCTCGAATTAAAAAAGAAAGTACTTACATAAAGTCTATAGAAAAGTCAATTTCCAGATTTTTTTTATTTTTTGAAGTACTTATATTGTTCTTTTTACGCACGAATTTATTCGTGTCAACTAATTATATTCTTATCTCATTAATTATAACTTTAACAAGTAATTACTTTATATGTATGAACTCATTATGTGTAGAACATGTAGGATTGTCAATTAGTTAAACATCACTGGTGACTAAACAATATGTAACCAAATAATTATTTGATATGTGTGAAATTATTAATATGAACTTCAGGTTTTTTTAATCAGAGAGTCGTTGAAAATATCCATTCAGTCAAGATTCTTAGAGCAAGAATAATTCCAATACAGGGACAGCCAATTGATCATTTAGTCTGTGCGATCATATTACCTTTAATTATATGAACACGAAAATTCGAGAAGCGAATAAAAAAGGGTTTGTCCATGAGTCAATATAAGCCATCGTTTTAGGTAATTAACGAGTCCCTTTGGCCTTTGTGTATGGTCGACAATAAATGTGAAAGAAGAATTATCTGATAGCACATAGCAGCCCTCAACCTGGAGTGCTTAATTAAAATTAAAAGGCAAGTCATGACTATTCTACTCTGTATCAATCTGACAATGACAATGACAATGACAATGATATATAGAGGAGACAAGAGGATAGCAAGTCGACGATCGAGAGAGGAGAAGCTCGACTAGTTGGAGGGATGGCGTCAGAGAAAGGCGGAGACAAGGCAAGTACGGAAACGACCAGCGGCGGAGAGAGCAGAAGTTTCGAAGAAATCTTGGGCTAAGTCAGAAAAACTGGACAAAGAGACTGACTATTGGAGTCTTGCATACAAATTGTCAAATACAATTATTAAAACAAGATGGGGACCACCAGTGAGTAAGATAAATTAGTAAATAAGATTTTATATATACTTTATTTAAAAGAGAGATGGCTTTAATTTCTATTGGTTGGGGGGGTCCTTGCCTGCCTCCTTGGGGAAACTGGAAAGGGAAATAGTTATGTTTCCGTTCCTTTTTAATTGGAACAACAATGCTATTTCTGTTTCATGTTGAAAGTTTGAAACATAATCAAGGCTCTATTTACAGTTAGGCTTTTAATGTTATATAACTAAATTTTACAGGTGAAGCCTTTATGGGTCAATTAAACCAAAATAATATATATATGATCTTATCTAGGTAAGGTTAAGACACATCAAGATTTGCAACAACTTTGATTAAAAGAATAATGGTGACTTCGTGCGTTTATTCTACTAACTAATTCCAAGTCAACCATCCTATAAGTTTCTAGATATCTCAAAGTTTTTATGCAAAATACCACTGGCCGTTTTTAAATTCAGGCATAAAACGTGACTTTGGTATTTGTAGAATTGGAAATTTTAATTAGCGTAAAATGAATTCGCAAATCATATTTTATTCTTTCCTTATAAGCTTATGTCTTGCCGTTGACCTCGTCTAAATCATCTTCCTATATTCTAACCTCATCTCTTCCATAGACTGTTGACCAGAAACCATTGAAGAAACAAACCTTCCTTTTCTTTTCATCACATCCATTTCATTTTCTTCTATTGCATCTCAATCAAAATGAGGCTGTTAGTTCACATAATTGAGGCACGAGACCTCTTGGCAAAGGATTCAAATGGGTTCAGTGATCCCTTTGTAGTGCTGCAACTTGGGAATCAGAAGTACAAAACAAAAGTGATAAATATGAATCTGAACCCCACTTGGGATGAAAAGTTCTCTTTTGAGGTGAGAGATGTGAGAGATGCTCTTCGCATTCACGTCTACGACAAGGATCGGATTGGAAAGGATTTCTTGGGAAAGGTCAAGTTTCCATTGTCCGATTTACTGAATACGGAGGGTCTCTCATTTGGTACGCAGTGGTACAAGCTACAGCCAGAGAACGAGAAGTCCAAGATCAAAGAATGTGGTACTGTAGCCTTTTCTTTGTACTCAGAGTTTTTGTGCTCTATTGGTCTCAGTTGTATATATTTCTCATTTTTTCCAGAAACCCATTTAAGGCATAAAGTATGAATAGAATGTATTTTCTAAAAGAGATGTTTAGTTCATCCTATGTTTAGATTGTCTATTACAATTAATCAAATTGGGTTGTTCCTATTTCATGAATCTATAGTTGACTTTCTAGATGAATTAGTTAACTGTACATAGTAAGTGATGTAGAATTTTTGTGTGCTGGTAGTTAGTTCTGTAATGATGTTATATTTGTCATTATTAATAAGCACTAACTGTGAATGAAAGGCCGTACAATTGATTCTAGTTATTGTTCATTTTAAAAGAATGTCAATTTAAAATGCTTCATGACATCTTTTCAAAGATTAAAATTCATCGCATCAAGGGCCTTGCTACTTTTGATTTTAATGCCTGTAACATCTATTTAATATAATTTTATATTTTTGTGCTTTCACTATTCCTATTTTCAAAAGACAAAATTCATTTGAATGTATAGTTATTAACTGGCTATCTGTCTATATACTTAAATGTTTAATTAATAATGATGCATTGTTATAAATAGTATGATTTTGGAGAGTCATATGCAGAACTGTCTGAATACTTTAAGTACCACATAGAACTGTCTGAATTTTGCTTTTGTCTTATTGCAATTGATCTCCAAGACACATACTTGAGTACCCCCGTAGAACTGACTGAATAATAGCTTTTTGTCTTGTGAAACTTTTTCTTGGAGGCTAAATTAAGAATATTATTTTCTAACAGGAGATATACATTTAATGATCTCCCTGGAGCGTGGGGAACTTCGGCACTCTTTTTCAGAGCAATTACCGAAGGCTGATACTCCAAAAAGATTAGATGGAGAACTCCTGTCGTTTTCTCGTACCGTCTCCAACATTGAATCACTACTGTCAAAACAGGATTCCGATTCAAGTTCAGTTCAGGAAACAATTTATGATACAGAAGTCAGAGAACAGAGTCCATCCACCAGTGGTACTGACGAAGGCGACGAAAAGTTAAATGATGAACCAACACTAGCAGGAAGACTTCGCAACATATTCACTGGAAGAGTCCCTGAATTAGCTTCACTGCCTGAAACTCCACTTGCTGAAGTACTTCGAACCCCAGTTCCTGGAACCCCACTTCCTGGGCTAGCCAAAACACCATTTAAAGAGCCTACAATTGTCAATGTACATCAAAATGGTTCAGACAATATGCCCTCAGCAAATGCATCTTTATCCTTCGACGAGCTGCTGAGATCTTTTGAGTCACGTAACAGAGAAGCTGAAATGCCGTCAAATTTACCAGAAGGGGTTCTTCTTGATCAACATTATGTTGCTGCACCAAGCGAATTGAATTTTATTCTTTTCTCACCAGATTCAGATTTTTTGCAATTGCTATCTGAAATCCAAAAGTCGACAAATTTTCAAGCAGAGATGTGGAAAATTGAAAATGAAGGACAATTCTTGAAAAGAGGTGTATCTTACGTACTTCCACCGAGTACAATGGTAAAAGCTGTCAAGGCAATTGATGAACAGAATTATCTAAAAGCGAATGGCGACTCATTTTGTGTATTGTCAAGTGTTAGCACGCCAGACCTGCCAGCAGTGGGTGGATATTTCAAAACAGAAGTGTTATTTTGCATAACACCAGGTCCTGATCTACCAACTAAAGACAAAACTAGCCGTCTGGTAATTTCATGGAGGATAAATTTCATTCAAAGCACCATGTTGAAAGGTAGAATAGAGAGTGGTGCGAGACAAGGTCTGAAAGAGAACTATGCAAAGTTTGCTGATTTGTTATCACAGAAGGTTAAAATAGCTGATTTAAGAGAACCTGGAACTGAAAAGGATCAACTCTTAGCAGATCTGCAAGCAGAAAGAGAATCCGTCGGGAAGCTAGTTATGATGTATTTTGGGAATTTCACGGTGGTTTCATATGTTGTTGTGTTGTTATCTGTGCTTTTACATTTGTTGATTATTAAGAAAAGTGAGAGGCAGGGTTTGGAATTTGGTGGGTTGGATGTACCTGATTCCATATGTGAGATTGCTATTGGAGGACTTTTGGTTCTTCAGGGACAACTAGTGCTTAACAAGGTCAGACGTTTTGTTCAGGCAAGGCGACAACAAGGTATGGGCAAGTGCTTTTGCTGTTTTAATCCAAAACAGTATTAGCAGTTAGCAGTACCAGAGGTTAAACTGCCGGATAAACTGTCAAGTGAGGTTGAGTTGAGTTTGTATTCAGGTCATCCAGATCAGGCTTTTTTTCAGGGGGGTCATTTCTAGCTAGGTTGTTCTGAACCATTCTGGCTGGAGCATTTTCATATTCGGATTATTTTGGGTGTACATTAGTTTTTGAGTTCAAGGTTGTCAAGTGTCCCAACAATTAATTTTATAGTCCCTGTTTATTTTTTTTCGGGTTGATTGATGATCTTGGGTTGAGTAGGTTGAGAAGTGATATCAAGATGTTTAAACTGGTATTACATCTTAGCTCGTGTTTGGTTGGGCTCAGTTGAGCTCAGCTCAAAAATTGACATGGGTTCAGTTCACTGCAGATTCAGTCTAGTTGGGTTCAGATCAGCTCATTTCTTATGATTTGGATTTGGCGTAATGTAATTTCTTAGGTTGAGAAGTTTGCCAAAAAAAATATATCAGGTCTGGCAGATTTTTAAAAACGATGTGCATAATGATAATAATATTTTCTTATTTTTTTCTTTTTCTATTTTTAAAATGCACTTAGGTGGCGATCATGGAGTGAAGGCCCAAGGAGACGGGTGGTTGCTCACTGTCGCTCTAATAGAGGGAAGCAAGCTTGCAGCAGTCGACTCGACGGGGTCCTCTGATCCATATGTGGTCTTCTCATGCAATGGCATGACAAAAACTAGTTCAATCAAGTTCCAGTCCCTTGGACCTCATTGGAACGGTATCATCCTATTTCAACATTTCCCTAATCTGTAGGTGAATTTCTCACTTATTATTCAGTCAGTCATAACAGAACCAATATCATGATTTCTCAAGTGCACTATTTTTGTCCAGGTGCATTTAGTTGCTTAAATAACTCAGCAGTTTGTATAACACCCTAGACTGTGTGCTTAGATTATGCAACTTTCTTATGTTAGTAAAATGTAATTGGTAAACAACTAAACATGTTTAACTGAGCTAAACATCCTCGTTTTTCAGAAATATTTGAATTTGATGCCATGTTGGACCCCCCGTCTGTGATGAGAATAGATGTTTATGATTTTGATGGTCCATTTGATGAAATTACCTCTCTTGGTTATGCTGAGATAAATTTTGTCAAGTCAAACCTGTCAGAGCTCTCGGATGTTTGGGTCCCACTACAGGGGAACCTAGCCAAGTCTTGCGAGTCTAAACTGCACCTTAGAATTTTTCTGAACAACTCAAAGGGAGCTGAAGTTGTCTCAGATTACCTTAAAGCAATGGAGAAAGAAGTTGGCCATAAGGTAAATATATGTATTAATAAGTTAATATTAGACATCTTCTGTACTATTGCATTATTAATACATCAAATTAACCGCTTTTTACATGGGTCAAATAAATATGAATCAGCTCAGTATTAAATGTGTATCCTAATTCAGGCAGAAGCTTACAACTACAAAAATATATGTACCATAATTCCGAAGAGTATTCTCTGAAATGTCTAAAATTCATCTGACTTTAAATTTCATTTGTAAAGATAACCATGAGGTCACCTCAAGCTCATGCCGAGTTCCAAAAGATATTCCATCTGCCAGCAGAGGAGTTCCTTATAAATGACTTCTCTTGCCAGTTGAAGCGGAAGATGGCACTTCAGGTCCTTTGTTTTCTCAAGGGTAATTCTAACACACGTCCAAGTTTGTATGTACATCCTATCTTAACATACATCTTATGGCTAAAATTAAACTCAATAAATTTAGTAATATCACTTTTTTATTCAAGGGTATTTTAGTCAATTTAATTTATTAGTAGATGGAAAGAAATAGTTTGTATTAATTGTATAGATCTGTGGATCAAGGTTGTATAACATTCTTCCTTGTATAAAAGACACTCAGTTAGATTGATTCTTCAAATTACTTTTTTTCCCCTTGAATATCGGTGGCTACTATTCTAGATGTATGCTAAGAGAGGATGTACATAATCACCTTGATGTGTGCTAGAATTACTCTTTTATTAAGTGAGACAACCAACATAATGTTGCTTATATTACGAATTTTTCTCTTGAATCATAGAATTAAAACATTTCAATTATTTCCTATGTTAGGGTCGTCTGTTCCTATCTCCAAGGATTATTGCATTCTACTCAAGCCTCTTCGGGCACAAAATCAAATTTTATTTCCTCTGGGAAGATATAGAGGACATTCAATTGATCACTTCAAACAATGGTTACCAGTCCATTTTCATCATTCTTCACAAAGGAAAGGGCTTGGATGCAAAACATGGAGCCAAATCAACAGAAAATGGGAAACTTAAGTTTCACTTCCAGTATTTTGTTTCATTTACTGTGGCCAAAAGGTAACAATATAGCTAGAGAATCATCATACTGATTATTACTGATTATTCTTTTTACACAATTTTTAGTGGAAAATAAATACAGATTGTTACTGTATTAGTTGGAACTTGGAATGGAATGTGACCCCATCTCGTGGCTGCATGTTGCAACAATGGTACCAGTACAAAGTTGCATCAAAAGGAAAATATAAATTATGCTCGTATAAGTTGTAAAAGTTTTTTAGTAAAGAAGAGGAAGATGATCAATTAAGTAATAAGCAGCAAAAAGAAGTCTCAAATACAAACTAAAGAAATTAAATTAAACCTGAAACAGAAATTGTTGTAAGTATTGATAATAAGGTTGTTGAAACTAAGAAACAAGTGGTACAGTACAAGTTCAGTTGGTACATTACAAGAAAAATATCTCAGAAGTCTAGACATAAAATAAATATATTTGTTTCACATTTCTGGATGGATGCAGGACCATAGTGGCACTATGGAAAGCAAGGTCATTGACACCAGAACAAAAGGTGCAGATAGCAGCCGAAGAATCTGGAGACAGACACCTCAGCAGCGAGGATAGTGGCCAATTTTTAGGTTTTGAGGATGCTAAGAAAACAGAGATTTTTTCTTCAGTCCTTCACTTTGATGTAAGAATCTTTCCTTTTTCTCATTTCTTGTTATTGTTCTTCTTTTCAATTTTTCCTTGTTTATAACTTGTAAGGTCAGTGTACCCGCACAATAAGGGCAGTAATATTATTGATGAATTCGTGTACAAGCACTGTGCCTGTACAATAATTACACAATATACTGGAAGCAATATTAGTAAGAAAGAACTAGCTCCGTTCTTTCTACACAAAAGTTCAACTCAAAATTTCATACTGAGAACAAGCTGTAAAATTGGTATTTAAAGGTGGAGCTTGTATCTGATTGGCCTGCTACAGACACCAGGCTGAAAATTTTGCTTTGATACAGTTCAGTGTAAGTTTTTTTTTAAAAAAAAATGGCTTTTATTGCAATAGAAAGTTTCCATTAGGACAAATTATTTGCATTTTAATTCTACTAGCCAATAGTCTTTGCAAATCAATAGTACTGGATAATTATTTCGCTCTTCCTCCACATACTGCTAGATAAACTCGCTGATGGAAGCATTTGATGGGGGTCCAGTAGAGCTGAGAGTGATGGAGGCAGTGGGATGCACCCAATACACTGCCACTGAATGGGAATCGGTACGGTCAGACACGTACCAGCGGCAGACCCACTACAAATGTGGAAAGAATTTGTCAGCATGTGGTGGGCAGGCGAGCAGTACTCAGCAGAAGGTCCCTCTTGGAGATGGTAAAAAAGGATGGATCATCGATGAGGTGATGGAGCTCCAAGGGGTCTTGCTCGGTGATTTCTATAATGTATGTAAACGCATGCACTTGCTTTTGAAATATATGCAATATATTGGTTTCTATTTTTCTTACTTTCTGGTATTTCAGTCAATGGTTTGTGGTTGAGGCATACTCATCTCTGGTCAGAACTAATAATGTTTTCATATTTGTTCTCTAGAATTAGTAAAACAAGTTCCAAAGAAAATAAACAAAATAGCAGAAACAGATTAGCATCTATCAGTGGACTCTGCACAACAACATAATTAGTGCGCAGGGATTGAGATGATTATATCAATATATTTGGTGTTCTGGGTTTTAACCGTGTGTTATGGAATATATTAATTGGCCATCATTGCTGTAATTACTGTTTTGTTGGGCAATCTACTGACTTGTTTAATTTTTAATGAACAGATTCATACAAGGTACCAAATCGAAGACCTGTCTCCGAAACAAAAGGCGTGCAACGTGCAAGTATCTCTTGGTGTTGCATGGCAAAAGAGCACCAAACATCAAAAGCGAGTCACAAAGAATGTAATTTCTAACTCAACTAAATTGATCCAGAAAATTTTTTCTCAGATGGAAAAGGAGCTTGCAGCACCTAAGTAGGCTTTTGACAAATCTGGAAGCTAAACCTCTGTGACAAAAAGGAAAAGGCAAAGGAGCAGTGCATCAACGCCTCTCAAACTTTCTGATTTTCTGACTATCACTGTGGTCCATTGCAAATCTCTAATCAGTCGATGTCAACATCCTAAAACTTCTAATTTCTGACTGTGGTCCCAGCTTATTTTTTTCTTAGTTTAAAATAACAGGGGTTGTTTTTTGGGTTAGAAAATGATATAAGTATGTTTTATAATATATCATTTTTTTCTATATAGTGGAATCATATTGATTGATTGTATAAGTTTATGCTTTTCTTTCAATATTTGCATCAGAATAATGAGTTCTGAATTCTGAATGTAATTAGACTTTATTTAAATTTTAATGCAAAAAGGCTTGCCCTTATTTCTCTTCAAAAAAGAAAAAGAGTTTTGATTAATCAATCTTATATTTTATGAAAATGAAATATCATGTCAAGGCATCTTAATCTATGGTTGAAGAAATTATTTTTTTTAAATAAATGGAAGTATCTTTAAAGATAGCAGAGACCAAAAAAAATAAAAGAAGTTTAAAGCTACCGTTCGAAGATTGAGTACATTTCCACTCATAAGAAAAACTACACAAATAATACATTTTCAGTATGTTTCAGTATTTGTCCATTTATAGATCGGAAGTTCATGAAAATAATTGATTGTTTGATAAAGCAGCAAGCTGGAACACGGTTTTATGATTCAATAGTTATGGGAAATATTAATTATCGTCGACAAAGATTCAAAATACATCTACGTCTAAAAAAACAATAAACGGGAAAGAGATGGTACCGGAGCATAAAGTTGGTATTGTCCTGTACCCTTATAGGTTTATATTTTGCCGTGCCAGACTGGCAGTTGATATTATGTCTTGTCAGTTGACATTGCTCCTCCTTTCATTTAATTCCAAGTAGAAATTTAACGCCGAAGTTAACTTTCAAAAAAAAAAAAAAACGCTGAAGTTTTCATTTTTTTTTTTTTTCTTTTGCCTGCCCTGATGTCATTTTGTGTTAATTGCAAAGCAAAAGAAGAAGACACCATATATAGTACATTAGTGGGACACTATGTTAAGAAAACACAGTTGCCTAGTTTATTATTTTTCTAGTAACAATCAACCATCATAAAGCTTCCAATTGCTCCATGATTATATTATCATACTGTAAACCACTGGCGCAAGGACACATCATTTTATAGGGTACAGAAGCAAAAAAAGAACAAAGAAAAAGGCAGCGCGCTCTCTTTTGCCAACAGCCTTGCTTGTTATGCATAATTTGTTTTTAGGTACAAAAACGATCTGTACTCATTGACAAAAAAAAAAAAAAAAAAAAAACGATCTGTACTATTTTCCACAGGGAGTACCAGTTTGTTTTACAGGTACCAAAAAACGATCTGTGAATCTTCCACAGGGAATATCATAGCAAATAGCTCCACTCGTATATGCAATTATTAAAGATTTGGTTGTACCATATGTACAACAAATGGATCTATGAATTTTCTACAGGAAGTACCAAAGCAAATAATTCCGCTCTCATATGCAATTTAATGAATTGGTTTTTGTAACACCTCCTTTACAACTCACCGCGTATAAAGGCAAGGCGTACATAGCATCACATACACTATCAACAAAAATAATTACACAAAATTTATTTAATAAATAATATTTTCTTACATGACACATCTCACTTGGTATATTTAATGTGGTATTTCACATGCTACATCAAATGTCTTTAGTGGAAAAATAAAAGAAAGCAAAAATATGGTATCATGACTTGACCAGTAATGTCGTAAATTTAGCGTTGGTTCTTTGAGCTCGTCTTCAACCTGGATAAAAAAGGAAACAACACAGGTGAGAAATCGGAAAATTTCTCAATACGGTACTACAACATTAAACTTGCTATATAGAAATCAACTATGCAAATAAATCAATCAGAAAATCCATATCAATTCCAATCGGTTCAAAGGGTTCTGCCACATTTTGTTAACCATGTCTTCGCCACATTTTGTTAACCCTATTTACACAATGAATCACGCAAATTAATGCTTCCTTTTAAAATATCATGCCTTATGCTATTTCAAGTCAAGTTCATATATGATCAATACGACAATTATAACATTTATGCAATTTCATATTTGTGGTTTCCAATAATAATAACGAATGTCCGGTACAACATGTAATTCCATTATGCAGTTTAAAATGATACAGTTTAAGTTTAATAAAAAAAATCCGCACCTTACGAAAAATAAGAAGAGAAATTCGATAGAAATCGATAGTACTTCTAGTTATCTCCCGTCGTTTGTCTCGATGCTATGTGTCACGCAATCTCTCAAGAATCTATGTTTTTCGTGGGAAAGATTTCGGCAGTGATTCGTTACTTAACTAAAGCTAGTTTCATATTTTTATTTTTTTATTATTATTATTTTTGCAACAAGGAATAATAAGCAACCAAGGGGAATGTGCCTTGGTGAGTTGGTGGTCGAGAGGAGGGTGGTCAAGTTTGAGTTTGGATTTGGATTTGAGTAATGGAGGGGTTCGGACTGAGTAAAGGCATTGGATCTCTTGAGGGTTCTCTGTGTTTGTTTGATGAACAATGTGTAAATAATATTAGGTGGTACCTTTTTATACTAATGTTTTTGTAACGATTAGTATTAATGACCATTAAATCTATAGAAGATTTATACTAACACATTTTTATACTAACGTTAATAGTAATGACCATTAAGTTAAGAGTGTTTTAGAAGAGGAAGTAGACGGTACTTAGGGACAAAGAAAAATTTAATTAAGAGAGGTTATTACTCATAAATAGAAATTAAATTTTAAAACATTATTGTTTACCATCTGTAAACTTCAAATTGATTTTATTCCACAGGAAGTACCATAGCAAATAGCTCCACTCGCGTGAGAAAAAACAAAAAAGTTTTCTCAGGCTCTTTTCTGCAACACTGGATATATTTGTTTTACTCCTTGACTGTAGTTATGTTTGTATTAATATCTTGATAACAATTCTAGTTAATAAAACTCATTCTTTCAACAAATCAGAGAGTTGCTGAAAACAAATAACACAACTATTATTCGTAAATCATATTATTAATGATCACATGTGTAATTGCTTCAAAAGAATAAAAAGTATATCGTAGTTATTCAGAGTAATTATGCAAATGGTCCCTGTAGAAGGACAAACTCAAGAAGCAAAGGATATGTCCAGTGACTAAAACTGGAAAGTCAGTAGAGCAAGCCAAACAGATTTAGTTAGTCCACCCTCCGTATGTAGCGCATCAAAACAGTGTAACAAACTGAAACACAGAATTCTAGACTGTAGTCTCAGTCTACAAATGGACAAGAAACATTGTACAGAAACAACAAAGAAAATGAGTATATAAAATTCAATTCCTCCTCTTGAAAAAGAAACTTCAATGCCATCATTGTTATCTTAAAATTGCGTTCGGTTGCACAAAATTAAGAAAAAGAAAGAGGAAAGAGGGAAGAAAAATATTATTTCTTATATATCATGTACAAGAGTGAAATAAAAAATTAATTTCTCATTTTACTTCACGTTTGAATGTGTCATATTCCCTTCTTTTTCTTCTTTCTTTCTTATTCCTCCAAACCAACATGTCCTTAAATATTCAAGTTATACCAATTGGTTACTCCCGTGAACAAAACCCAAATGAGTACTGCCGTCTGATTGACATTGTACCATCTAAGATCTATTGAGATTTCTTGTTAATTACAACCCACTCCAGTTGTAGAGAAACTCCAAACCAACTAAAGCTGTGACCTAAATCTCTTTCTAATCTTGCCTGGTCTTTGATTTGGGGCCTGCCGGCCGATTTCCTTTCCTGTCATCCACACCTAATGCTAAAGTAATCACGTTCTAAAGATATCTCAAGCACTTAAACAGATACTAAAATATCTTACAAAAATATCCTAACGACCTTACGTCCCTTAAGACTTGGATAGATCATCATTAAATAATAAATACTAGTTAAGAAAATTAGTGTTTAGTGGCCGCCCCCCGGCCCCCGCCTAGTATGCTTAAACTATTGCTTAGATTATTCGTTAGCCTAAATAACAAACACAAAGGGAAATTTTGTAGCCACCCACATGCTATTAATAACTCGTATACAAGTCAAGGAATGAATTAAGCTGTATTTTAGAGCTTTGATATCTCAAAGTGATCTTTTTGTCAGAACAAAATAATAAAAGAAATCTCAGAGTGATCTAACATATATATCTAATCCATGTTCAAGTGCATTTATTTTATTAGCCGCATGGTATTTTGGTCATTAAATAATTTCCACGTCCTATGCGAGAAAATTTCAATGTATAACATCCAATTCCACAAGCAACCATCAAGAAACCATACTTAGAATAACCAGTTAACCAACTACTAAAATAAGTTTAAAATCATGAAATAATAATCGGTACCAACAAAAAAATACCACAGAAAAATAAGTTTCTTCAATTTCAGTAAATTTGGATTCCTTTTTCTGAATTCAACACAGAAAAATACCACTTGTCTGATAAGCTGATGCCTGACTGAGACGGATTATACTATTAAAAAGGAGATGAGAAGTTAGAATCGAGAATCATCATATAATAGATACCTATAATTAACAAGGGTACAATTCTCATCCCAACAAAGGTGGGGGAAGCTAATACCGGAAGAACTAAGTTTAACATAACATAAGCCGCAAAATTAGAACCACATGATAGTTCCAATTCATAACAATTAAAGGAAAAAAAAAAACAAAATTACTCGCATCGGCCACGGAATGAACAAAACAATTCTCTGCTCTAAAGCTGTACACACCAAGCAAGGCGTGACAGCATCACTCTAACTATAACAATATCACATAATATTTACACAACAGAAAGAGGCAAAAAAGAGACAGAGATAGGCCGGTGGTACCTACATCTACACATATCCTTCTAACACTTCTCTACCACAAACCATTCAATTCAACCTAATTCAATCTCACAACCACACAGCTTGGTGCCGCTCCTCGCCGTTGAGCAGCTGAGACCGGCATAAGGGACACGTCGCGTGCTTGTAATCTAGCCACTTCTCGAGGCAACCCTTGTGAAACACATGGCCGCACGGAAGCCGGTTCACCACCGACTCAGGCTTGAATTGGCTCAAACACACCCGGCAATCGACATGGCGCTCCGTCCTGCTACGGCACATGGCCGACCCGAACTGAACCGGTGTGAACTGGGCACGGAACAAGTCGGTGAGGGTCACAACGGAGTCGTCTGGTTCACTGGTCCGGTTCCAGCCGAAATAGGAGAGAACTGAAGAGATGATTTGCTTCAGGATTGAGACTGTGAGAGCAGTGTTTACAAGGATTAAAGTAAGCACATCGTCGGATGGCGATGGCATGTAAATTATCCCCATCTTAGTTCTTAGATCAGCGCAATTGATGAAGAAATCGACGATTTAGGATCGAATTTAGATCTGGAATTAGAAAAGGGGAAACTAGTTAGATCAAGTGGTGTGTGCAAGAGTGAGTAAGAGAGAAGGAAAAGTAGTTAAAGAAAGAGATGTAATAAAGAATAAGAAGTTATTGAAAGAGAGAGAGAGAGAAGGTAGCTTACGTAATGTGAATGGATTAGATCGGAACTCTTCTTATATAGCCGTTTTTGGTGCCTGAGAAAGAGAGAGACGGAGGAGATGGGGAAGATGAGAAGGGAAAGGCGTGCAAGTCACGTGACAAAAGGAGCACATATGATGAGCGCTTGAGTTGAGTGGTGGGAGAGCGTATAGTGCGGTTTTTGAAGTATATATAGATAACTTGAGTTATTATTTGTCTGTGACACTTTCTATAGAAAGTTTCCTATAGTGAGTTGAGGAATTAGTAATGAAGTGATGCAGTGAATAGCAGCGTAGTAGAAGTTGTAGAAAGACAGTTACAAAAATATTGAAGTGAATGATCAGCCGACAGCCGCCCGAGCTTGCGCTTGGTGTGACCATAAAATAACTTATTTTATAAGTCCAAGCAAAGTACTTTTTTGGCAATTATTTTTAACTGAACTTCTTTGTAATTGTAAGTTTACATTTGCTGCCGTTTTCTTATTAACGAAATTTAGAAGACTTTTCGCCTCCTGTATTAAAAAAAATAATAAAAATACGTCTCCTGAGGACTTCACAATTTCGTCTGGAAACTATTTTACTGTTATATCTGTCTTGAAAAAACGTTATTTTCCCTATCGATCTATTTCATCAGTTGGAAAATATGAAATCTAGCTGTTCGCTTCAGATCGAATAAAGTAAATAAATAAATAAAATAATAATAATAATAATAATAATAATAATAATAATGATGATGATGATTAGAAATATTTTTAATACTAATTTGTTTTTATTTTTGTAAGAGAGAAGAAAAATATGAGAGGGTCTAGATGACAAATTTTATGAGGATTTCTCTATTTTTTTTTTATAATAACTAAAAAATGCTCTTAATTCTCAACATTGTTGTAATTGAGCCTCTTATAACAGTATTAACAGTAGTTTAAAATTGTAGTAATTAAAATATTCAAATAAAAGAAATTACTAATTTGTAAAAAAATTACAATTCAATTATATCTGAATCATTAAATGCCAACCAAGTCATGGAGCTTTGTTGATTTAGACAATTTAATTATAATTATTAAAATATTGTAGCTTGATTTTAACTTTTTTAGATAAAATAAATGGGTGATGGTCTTATTTATGATCTTAAATTTATACCCTTATCTACCTAAATTCAGTCGCAAGCGTACGACAATCGTCTAAGTATTTCGGGGTCGAATCACAAGGACGGTTTGGAATAATTAGGTTCTAAATCGAATCAATTTACTAAATTAATTGGTTGCAAGAAAAGTTGGTTTATCACAAATCAACAGATAAATAAAATTACAATTAAATAAATCTTAAATTAACATATCACAATTAATGAGGGATTAAACAACTAATTAAGACTCGTAGCAGCCCGCTGACAAAACTCAGGTCGCTAACTAAATAGCTGATCGTTGGCTACTTGACGGGCATAGACAACCTCGCTGGTTCACTTGGCGGCCCGCTAGGGTTAGTGCAGATTCAACTTTTACTTAATTTAGAAGTCGCTTTGTGTAGGGATTTGTGTTTAGATTGAAGGTTCACAAATCAAACTTTCGTTTTAGGTCTGGTTAATAATCAATTAACTCAAATTCCCTCGAATAGAACCTAGATTTCAACTCTCGTTTCGTGGTCAAGTTTCTATAAGTTTATACATTTCTAACCTATGAATTCTTTGAGTTTTCACTTTTGGAAAGGACTTAACTCTCGTTAATTAGTCTTGGTTTAACCTCTAGGTATCGACCTTCAAGTTGGTACAGTTGTGTCAAATAACTTATGTTTGGTTTGGACTTAACCATTTAACAATCAAGTAAGGCAAATACTTGACGGATGCGAGCAAACTAACTTAAGCAATTCAAGTACAATCAGATTAAACAAGTAGAGCAAGGTATAAAACACAACATGTAACAAAGAAATTAACTAAAAAGTATATTATCTAATCATAAACTAAATGTTCACTACCATAGCCCCTGAATAAGTATCTACTCACGAGTATACATCAAATAGAACAAACAGGTATCTAAAATAAAAGAAAACATAAGAAAGAAATTAAGTTTACAACAGAAAGCAACTTAATCTCAAACTTGATGTCTTCTGCTACTCTCCGGCGGTTCGCTGATGATCCTGGCGACCCGCTGGCAACCTGTGACTTGTCTCACTTAGTAGCCAAATCTCTCCCTAATTACGAACCCCTCTGGCATCAAGGCATGAGGTTTATGTAGTAGTCAATGTCGACTCTCAGAAGTGGAGGTCGTGCAAAGAGAGGTCTCCAGGAATATCTCAAAACGAGGTTGGAAAGGTGCTAAACTGGCTGTGCTAAATTTGGCAGTCGCTTTCTCATCTTCCAGCTGCCCGCTGGAGTCTTCTACTTCGCCAGTCTTCACCTTCTACCCGCTAGTGCTCTCGGTGGGTCGCCAATCAGATCAGTGAGTCGCCAATAATTAACTGGATGGTGCAAAAATCGTTGTGTCGAGTAGCTTTATTAAAGATCCTGTACAAAACGAAGCAAACCATGGCAGTATCTAGTTTCTAACATAAATTATCAATTAAATGTCAGAAATCACATATAAAAGTATGAAATTAGGAACTATAAATGGTTGAAATACTAGATATGAAAATCATTTATCAATGGGTCAAAATTTTCAACTTATTTTTTTTAAAATCCAGTCGAATTTCGAATAGTCAGACCTATATCATTCAAATTTGCTATATATAAAATTTTCGGTGTTATAAACAACTATAGTGTCATTGATTCAAGTAGCATCTTTACTAATATCCAAATTATCTTAAGACAACAACATATGATTGTAGGCACCCATGTCACCTTTTTGACGTATGTAAAATGGACAAAATAATTCAGCAACCAAATTTATTTTATATATTATAACGTTGACGATAACTGAATATTGTTGCTGCATCTTGGGAAATCCTTCTTCATGATTTATGGTCGTCAGCATGTTATTCTTCAAGGTTTCTTCAAAGGATGCTGGTGTCATTTGAAATTTCAATTATGGAAATTTATCGTACCATCACTTTTGTCTTTTGGATGCATGTCACAACTTTAATTTTTATTAATATTTTAAAATTTAAAATCCAAATCGTTGTAGGATCTGTTTCTATATAATTTTTATAAATTTTGAAGTTCAGTTAATACTTGATCACAAAACTAAAAAAATGAATGAATTTTGTTACTAATGATAAATTGATTTTTAATATGTTAATATTTTGACTTCTTTTGTTGAGTATCGAATGAACTCTAAAAAATTTACATAAATTATATAGAAACTCATCATTTGTCAAATTGAACAAAATCGACTATTTGAATTTGAAATTTAAATTTTAAATTTTGAGATATTAATAAAAAAGGAATATAATTATGACGTTCCACGACACTCGAAAGTAGTGATACTCTTTGAGTTACAGATTATTATGCTTTATTTATGTTTCTTTACCGTGCCGCCGTTGGTTTTGCTCTTATTGTTTTTTCCTTTTTTTGAGGTTTTGAGGTTCGTGCATGATGGGGGAGGCGATTCTTCTTGCATTTTGAGCGTAGTGAGAGCTTAAAATGTTGGCGAGATTCTTCCTTATTTTAACAAATGTTTGCGATGCCATTCCCGTTATATTTTTCTTGTAGTTTACAATATACTCTGTTCTCCACAAGGAGGAAATAGATGTTCTGTATTAATTAAGAAAATAAGATTATACTAGTGACCATCTAACCATTAGTAGTTATATGCTTGCATTTCATGATTAATCATAAATTAACAAAAATAAATTTCAATAAAATATAAATATTTTTTTATTGATTTCTTATGTAACATTTCTTGATGTTAAATAATAAAATTTGATCTCAATTTTTTTAGACAATAACCAAACAATTGTTAATGACAAATTTTTAATTATCATCGGCTCGATGGATACAACTTCTTAACTTGGTAATTGATAGATATTGTCTTATGCAATTTTTTTTTTAAGTTGCATAATGATCCTAATGTTCTTGCAAATGTTAAACTCAGCAGATTCTGGTCTTTTCCTGAACCAATGAAATTGGCACCACGCACAATATCTTTAATTTACAATTCGACAAGCTACCAAAGTGAAGTCTCCATCTATCATGATCCCAATTTGTAACGATGCTTGGCAATCGTTCTTGGTGCGAAACAGACAGGCACATATTCTGACACTTTGTTAATTACATTAATTGGACGCACAATCTTTATCCATTTTTCGACAAGTGTTACCCATGTCCGTGTCAGGTTCAATTCCGATGCTACAAACGACCAAATCAGGCGAGAAATAGAAATTGAATGCTGGTGGCATATGTACCTTTCATAACTTGCCATCACCTTCTCACTATTAGCAACAGTTTTGTCTACATAACGAATTAAGCGCACAATCCATGAGTGCTAAAAGGGACACTTGGTGACACGCTAATTTTACCCATCCTTCATGTCATTGTCGATTTTGTCTGTTTTGAACTCTTTTGCCAATTGGGAAACCAAAAAAACGAAAAAAAAAATAATAATAATAAAGGAGTACGGAGAATGTAATGCTTATGTTGTTGCTTTTTTTTTTTTAATTAGTACTCAATAAGAGTATGGGTTTCATTTGCATTCTTGGACCTGTTACCAGAAAAATGAATAAGGTCTTTTTACAACATGAAACTCATTGGACAAATGAAGTTCTAAAAAGTCACTAATGTTAACACTTGCAAGCTTTTGACATCACCTTCTCACTAATGTTTCTTTCTAAATAAGGTTCCAATGAAACTACTTTTGGGTGCTACCAAATACCGCAACTTCATATTTCATCAATATTTTAAAATTTCAAATTCAAACATCGATTCCAATCCATTTGTCTTATTTAATTTAACAATTAATGTGTTTCTATATAAGTTCTATAAAATTTTGAGTCGATTTGATATTCGATCAAATGGTCAACAAATGAACAAAACTTTTTAATTATAATAAATTAATTATAATATATTCATGGTTTGATCACTCAATATACAAGTGAAAGCCTATCTTGACAGGAAAAAAAAATTCGATATGCTTAACGCGTGGTTGCAATGAAGTTCTAAAATATTAAATATGTAACTAAATGAAGTGCTACCACAAGATTTTACTTTTAATCCACATGGAGAATTCAAAAATGTTTGTGTATCAACATCGACTCATCTCTGACCAAAGCAACCAAAACGTGCAGACTTTTTTTTAAAAAAAAAAAAAAACTCTGAAACTCTCTTGTTAGTTGTTTTGTTTGGAAAGATATTAACTGCAGAAAGTGTCCTAAAAGATTTGTCCGAACCTCGAGAGTTGGATCTTACAAAAGGGGTAAGGAGGGTGGTTCCCATCAATATAACAAGTAACACTTCTTCGATCCGTTCATTTTTTCCTTTATTTTTTTTCCCGATGAAAACCACTTCTCCGTTCTATTTATCAGTGTTTTAAAAACCGAACCAGACCGACCGGTTCAACCGCGAACCGGAGGCCTGTCCGTTTCTAGTTAAACCGACAAAAAAATCCGGTTCAACCCTGATTCAACCAGTAAATCAACCCATCCATTAGGGCGTGCTCCAGAAGGGTGTAACCTAAGCTAAGGAATGGAAGAGGAAGGACAGTACCCTGCTCCAATTGACATCTATGATTGAACTGAAGGAAACCAAAGGGAACCACAGTTTCTCAGATGGTGGTTTGGGAAGAAAGCGAGTACTCCCCAAAATTGGGGTGTACTAGTGTTGTCTCTGAAATTTAAAGTCCATGACCATAATACCCTTACAATTTTCAGTCGCTGACATCTTACCCCACTGCCTTTGTACTTATTTTCCTTCTCTACCGAAAATTGAAAGAAATGACTAAATTGTCTTTTTCTACATTAAAAATGAGGTAACAAACATTAGCTTTAGTCCGACTTTTTGACATATGGAGCATGGTACCTTTGTTTTTCTAAGCTTCCTTCATATTCTTTCCTCTTACGTTCCTTATCTTTCCTTTTATTTTAGAATTCTGGAGCAGAGCCTTAGACTCTTTGGTTCAGTGGCCGGTCCGGTTTTCAAAACATTGCTATTTATACGTAATGTTTGATCAATTTTACTTGGACGGTCTGCATTGAATAGTGACATGTTACAAACTTTTGACTGCTCCTTCAAATTGCCAAGTTGAATGGGACAATAAACAGTAGCATTCTAACATCAAAATTTATATACTATATGAGCTATATTCTGGGCTCTTTATTTTTCAATTAAAAGATCTGATTTAAATATTTTCCTGCTTAAACACTATAAAAAGAAAGCAATTATACTTTACATAAGAAAAGGAAAAAAAATATATAAAAATCAGAGAATGGTTTGGTTGTTTGTTTCACGCAGAAATAATGATCTCATGTACTTATCCATTCCACCATAATTAAAGGAAGTGGTTGAAGGGATTAGCCAAACATAGTACAAGTCAATATTCAAAATACTCTTTTGAATGTTAGGTGGTGTTTTTCATAGGATACTGCCAGTGACTAGTTGGAGTCTTACACATGTGGTATCCCTAATCCAATGAGGAGCCCTTCCATTACAAGCAATAATGAGGAATCTTTTGTGCGCTTAATTAGTTGCCAAAGTTAACATAACTTGGCATGTTATGCATGACGTCTTTTTGTCAGATTATTGCACTAGAAAAAATATCTGAGACTTTGATTATGAAAGTAATCAGTACGGGTAATACATAAAAATATCAAATAGGATGTTTTCGTTATCCTTTTCTTTTTTTGGTCTGATATATTTGTGTATTGATAATGATAAAGACCATCTCTGAAATTTATCATCTCCATCATCGTGTGTTTTTCTTTTTCTATTTTTGAAACATTCTTCCAGTGCGTCGCTCATCCTTTTCATTTTTATCGCTCATCCCTATCATCCAGAGCGTATCCACCTCTTCCCTCCTTGCACCTTTGCTCCCCTCCCTTCTCCTACCTCATGTTAAGATGTATATAAGGACAATTGGTATTTTTTTTTCTACGATAATTAAGATGTAAACGAGAACAATTAGTATTATTTTCTAAGACAGTTAGTATCATAATCTAGGACAATTACTATTATTTGTTTGGACAGTTAGTATCATAATCTATGATAATTAGTATTATTTTATAGGATAAAATATATTTGAGGACAATTAGTATCATAATTTAGGACAATTATTATTGTTTTATCGGACACTGTATAGGGTGGAGGGCTAGCATCAGGTGAGGGGGAAGGGGACAGTAGGAGAGGGGGTAGGTAGGCACTGCTTAAGCGCCAGGTAGCAAAATATGGGAGGCAGGGTGAAGACAAGCACTAGGTGCGTTAGATGGGAGGCGGAATGAGAATAAAATGCGTGATGATGGAAATGACATTGAGGAGGGGATGGTGTTAAGTAATTCCGCATTTTTATATAAGTTGACCTTGCTTGTATGCAACAACGCAACCTCATCATTTTTTGCTAAAATAAAATCAGTTGCTCCTTCATCACCAACAATATATGAAACATAAATTCTCCGAAATTTGAATCCATCCCTTAATGACCATTCTCTAATTTTATTGCATGTTTGTTGTTAGGATAAAAAGAAAGAGAATTGTTGTTTTTTTATTTAATATATCAAACATAACCATTGGATTTAAATTCTAGTAGATGATTTTATCCGGTTTCATTATTTTAATCACTCTGACTTATGAAGTGTTATTATCTAAAAATATCTTAAATTACTAAAATAAAATTATAATATATTTCCTATGGCATTTGATGCTTACTAGCAAAATAGTTAAATTCATATTTCATAGGTACACGGTGTCTTGTTATACCGATTGATTATTGAAAAACTGACATATTCATAATAAAAAAACACTCATACATTTGTAAATTGAATATAATAAGTCGACGGGAACTATTACTTGTTTTATGCGCCTCCTACCAAACTCCTTAAAATTCACTTTTAATCCAACCCCTTATGATTAAGAATTTCGGTCTCTAAATTTAATTATTTTTTTAAATTACTTTTTATCGAGATTGTATTTTTGGAAAACGAGTCTTCATTCTCTTGGGTTAAGGAACACAGAAAGCAAATTCAATGTAGAGAAATAGCGTGTAGAGCAACAGTCCGGATCTTTCAAAATCAATCCAACTGTTTTTTTCTCATTTCTCTCAATTTTTCTATAACCAATTCAGATTGGTAAATTAATTTTAAAGAGTCTAGATTGTTGTGCTACACGGTGTAGCGTAACTTCAAATTTAAGTTGCACTTTTTGGGTCGAGAACGTGGATTCGAAAATTTAGCGGAAGTATTTTTTTTTCTGAATATTTAAATTTAAATTTAAAATTTTTTTACTCCAATTTGCTTTAAAAATTTATATTCCATGGTGTAAAAAGTACAATGATCAGTTGATCGCACTAGTGGACTCGATTGGTTTTTCTCGAACAACGAAGTCTAGACATTAAAAAAATTTATAAATTTTTGTTACAACCCAACACAATACAGCCGAGCACTAGCAGGAGCAGACACAAATTCAATAATAATACATCTGTTTTGTTTTGTAATTTTGTTTGTAGGAATTCACACCCGTTACGCCGAACAGACCGCAATCCCAATTCCCAACTAGACCCCAATAGCAATACCAATAAGCCTGCCTACAAAAAAGCAAACGCCAAAATAGAACAACGTGAAGTCACGTGACAGAGGGTTCGCTCGTTCTGTTTCTCTTTCTCGCTTGAATAGACAGTAGTATTTGCTCTCCACTCGTTCATTGAACTTGGAAGCCATCAAGCCAGTGAGCCCCCCTTGAAGGCAACAGCCCATTAGCAGCCACGTGACCTTGCATGGCGTTGTGGCAATTGGGCCTCCTCCTCCACTTATCTATCCTTCCTAGTCTCCTCCTTGACTCCTTCCCTCCCCCCTTCCCATCTCCGTTCCCTATCCGACACGTGCCCCAAGAATCTTCTGGACGTTCTCTATCTTCCACTGACTCATTCCATATAACATTCCGTGTGTCATTTCACTGACATAGTCCCCTTTTCTTTTCCTTTGAACAGTGTAATTTTTTGGTAATAGAAATGTATTGGGTTTTGACCCGTTACATGAATGTTAACATTGTGGGGAAGTGGAAGATCTGAAATAGGGGGTTCACGTGGTGGCATGTGAGGGGTTCAGCTAGTTTAGCGGTTGAGCGGTTTTGATGTTCTGTGTTCTGTTGCATCATTGGTTTATTTCCTTGCTGATGTGGGGGCCCGCGTACGGCTACTTGACAGAAAAATAAAATTCATTAGCTGCGTTTATATAATCAGTTTACAATAAAATAATCGATTTCATGCGCATGCTATTTGCCGACCGAAATATCTTGATATTATTATACTGTTATGTTCTTGGATTCTTTATCTTAAAAAAAAAAAAAAATTCTAAGAAGAAAACAAATTTTAGAGTAGCTGTTGCGCTTGTTATTGAACGAAGGCCATTAAAGCTGATTATTGGACTCTAAGGGTGCGGTTGGATCATCTGAGAATAAAATATTATTTCTAAATGATCAAAAATAAGATTTTGGACGATTTAGAGTGTTATTTTTAAGTGCTCAAACATCCGGATTAAGTTTTTATTTCTAGTCTGTTTGGATTATCTTTTAACCCGAATTTAAAAGAGATATCAATAATTTCTTAATCCTCATTAAGAAGAAGATCCGAACACAATAGCAATAAAAAATTATTTCAAACGTTGGACCACTTAAAATAATTCTCTAAATCCTCAAAATTCTTATTCTTGATCATTTAGGAATAATAGTTTTTACTCTAAATAATTAATTCTAATTTTATTCTTAAGCGATAAAAATGGTCCCAATAATTTCTTAATTCTCATTAATTAAAAAGGAGATCCAAACACTCTAAGAATAAAAAAAATATTCTGAATATTGGACCACTTAAAATAAGCAGTCTAAATTCCCAAAATTCTTATTCTTGATCATTTAGGAATAATAGTTTTTACTTTGAATAATTAATTCTAATTTTATTCTTAAACTATCTAAATTCACTCTAATTGACCCAAAAAGAATTCTGATCTTTTAGCTACCATGAGTCTATGGAAGATTTAAGTCACAAGAATGTGAGAAATTGTCCCCTAATTTTTTCCAATTAAATTCAATTCTATTATACGTATGTTTTTTTTTATAAAAAAATATATTTAAATCCCATAAAAAATGATCATTATTTTATAGTTAATTCCAATTAGCTATAAAATATGTTTTCTTGTAATTATTATAATAATATTGGTTTTTTTAAAAATAATCTTATCGATCTTATTGAAAACTTTTAACTCTGCCCATGTTTACAATAAGTCTCGCGTGCATAAGATAGGTGTATAGGTGTACATGTATGGCCATATGAATACGATATATACAACAAGCCTCCTAGGCCTCGTTTGGATTGCTTAGGAATAAGGAAGAATAGCTTCTTTCTAGACATTCAAATTTTTTTCAAAATTACACACTTTTCAATATTTTCTTTCTAAAATTCTTATTCCTTCCTTATTCCCAAAGTTCTATCAAGTGATGAATTTTGAATAAACGGGAGTAGTAAATTTTGACTAGACAGATGGCAATCTCAACTAACTAAACGTTAGTTTCTCTATCTACGCAGATTGAGGACCGCAATATCAGGAGATTTTCTATTTATTTTCTGACATCGTGAAGGTAACTTGTTTTATAGTTATGAACATGAATTACGTAAATGACGTCATCATAACAAACTTATATACGTTATATTCGATTCCAACCAACGGGAGCCTCTAAAGTCTAAAGTTGAAGATTCAGATCGCATATACATACATCATCTATTTTACCATACTCGTTGCAGGCGCGGGTTAGAATTTATAGGCATTTATACAATATGAAATGCTCATTTTTTTTATAGCTAGATATGGAATTTTTAAAATATTATTTTAACAAAAACAGTAATGTATCGGTTGTTAACTAAATTTAATATAGAAAAGAATAATATTAGTTATTTACACTTTTTTTTAAAGAAAATATAAAAGATAGTATCAATAAGGAAGTAATAATAACTAAACTTTCATAGAATTTTTTTATTTTTTTTTGTAAGGCTGCAGAGAATTAGTTCTGAGTTTAATGGCTAACAGTTGGTATTTAAATCTGCAGGGCATGACATGATTTATAAAAAAGATTAAACGAGTGCGACACTGCTACTATTAGCTCGTTCGAACTCGACTTTATTTCATTATTTGCATCCACAAGTTACCCGTATGACTTCTAAATCAAGTATAGAGACCAGGCAGTAAAAAAAAAAAAATAAAAAAAAAAAAAAAAAAACATATCATTCGTCTTTCCTACTATTTTATGTGAAAGCCAATTTACATTTCGGCCTTGATCAAAATATTTTTTATGTGGAATTTTATTTCATTTAATTTTAATTGAATTGATTTTGCAGATTTTTATTAGATCTAATTATATAGAAATTCCGATCAAATGATGTCAAATTCGTTCATTTTGACCAAACAATTTCTAATAAAATTAAATCAGAAATTGTTCCAACCGTGCTTTCTTTATCTCATTTAGTATTATGGTTTTGTTTATCAATTCTCTATTTATTAAATTATTTGATTCTAGTTATTTAGTTATTTATTTATTTTTTATTCTTTTTTATTCTAACATATCAATGAATTCTTTGAAATGAAAGGATTCAAATAAGAGTTATAACCAAAAAAAAGATATTTCACTTATAATGGAATATAACAGGATTTTGATCGAGGCCTTCGAGTTTCTTTTTCTAGAGAGATACATTTCATGTTTTGAGCCGTCAGAATACTAATTTAAAGATCAAAACGAAAAAGAAAAAAACCTCGATGTTTTTTTTTTCCAAAAATAAATCCATTGGTCCCTTGTGAAAAGTTATATAAACCTGAAATTCTGAATCCATACTCTAGGTTCAGCCCATTTCAAATGAGAAAAAAATGTTAGATTTAATCCAATAGGCCTGATGTTTAAGAAATTGGTTGTCTACATTTTCTTCAGGAAACTTTTATGGGTTCAGCCCAGTCCAAGCAGATCAAAATTGAATTCTTAGGAACAAAATCCTTGTTTCCTATCATCTGAGTTCAGATATGTAGGCAGTCATAAAAGTATATTAGTTTGGTTTTCAGACATGACATGACAGGACCCTAGTTAAAAATCTTATGTTTAGACATCAAGAACATAATATTGAAAGCTACAAAAATGTAATTGGTAACGTACGTACTTTTAGATGTCGCAATTATGGTTAAGTTTGCTCTTATCCAACGTTCCTAAATCACGGTTTCTCATCCATGTATACCCTTTCCAAGGACAACCTATTAATTGGTAAAGGAAAACAGTAATCACATTTTCATTATGCTTTGATAGCTCTTATATTTCAGCCTTCAACTGATCTGATTCATATTAATATGATTGGTCTGTCGCTATTGGCTTTGTGCCTTTGTGTAAGAATTTCAAATGGGAAAGTCGGTACTAAAATTCCAAGCTCTCCAAATTCAAGCGACGAAGTCGAAGAAAACGTTTTCCATTTTTCCTCTTCTCCCTCTTTTGACAACACTTTTCTCAGCACATATACTGATTTTGAGTTGGACAATACTGATATACAGTCTTTGCCAATAAGACATCACTTAGCAATGAAAAGCCTGTAGTTGGGTTCCACGCCGGTAGTCTATTCACTAGTTCTGATACAAATTCTCAGCTTGGAATACTGAGCAAGCTTATTTCGTCAACCTTATAAACCGAAAACGGTAAAACAACCGATATGTTTATCGGCAAAAAAAATAGAAAGAAAGAAGTAAAGCCCTCTGAAGTTCCCCTCCTGCATTACTACTCATGATTGGGGACTCTCTTTTTATTATATTATTTCATTGAGAGGTGATCTTCGCATTATTGGCCTATGAAGCTCCAATTACTATAATGACAGCAAAACTTAACACTTAACCTCAAGGAGAGGTTTTTATTTGCAATGCATTCTAGTTAGACATAAGAAACTAATTCGAAAAAAGTTCTATCAAGTTTAAAGGATTAAAATACTATCAATGTCACATGGTGCTAATACTGACACGATTTTCATGAAAAATAACAAAGGAAATAGATTATAAAAATCTAATTGTAAATAGAACAATTATTTCACCAAATTCTAACTTGAATTTCCAAGAGAGACCAGGCTCTGCACAAAAGAGAAGGCTTTAAGAGGGTGCCCATCACAAGGTAAAGTGTATTTTTTGGTTATTTTCCCTTCTTGCAAGTCATATTCATAAAAACTCCATCCCGATCTTAATAAAACCTTACCACCGTACATAGAAATTGGTTCTATTTTACTTCTCAGGTCACCCTTCCAAGCTGGTAATGTTATATGACATTTATGCATCCACTTCTTCCCCAAATAGTCCTTCAACATCCAAATATCCACTGTACTAGAATAAAAAAAACGTGTATAAACGACACAAAGATTTTCTTCTAGTTGTGCAAGAGATATAGATTCTTCATTAGCATCTCTCCATTGGCTTCTGGTTGCAGATAAAGATACATCCCTAAATTTCCCATTTGTAAGGTTTAGTGCGATGATTTTATCAGTTAAAGTATCCTTAGCACCAGCCCCAATCATCCAATAGATCGAACCTTTGGCGTTAACACCTGGACCAGTAGGGTAACAACCAATGGAACCGATGGGTTTCCACCAAACAGCTCCTAATGTAAAAATCTCACAACCAAGATTATAATTTTGATTCAAGTGATCCACTTTACGGTAAAAGAACCGCACCACCCTGTACTTCTTTCTTACCGGGTCGAACCCAAGAGAGCATTTTGGGTAGACATTCGTCAGTCTTGCACTATTTGGGGTAGCTCTTGGTAAATCCATGAATTTTTGAGTAGTAGGATTGCATATTGTAATACTTGATTTGAAATCGTAGATGCAAATAAGCCCATTACAAGCAGGAGTGACTAATGCCGGATCGGAATCTCTTTCCATGCTAAACTGGGGCTTCAACAGATTGTTAAAGACTTGAAATTTGTACTTTTTCTGACCTTTATTTTCTTTATAAGAGAACAGGATGATCCCAGGTGGGGTCAACTTGACAGCAAGAGAAAGATGAAGGTCTATGAAGACGGCATCTTTTGTTAAAGACCACCATTCTTTGCAAACAGGTAGTAATTTTAGGAGTGCCCTCCCATTGATGCGAGATAGAATGTTGGTAGTTACATCCGTAGGAAGAGGACTACCATAGTTTATTAATGGTGGGTTGAGATCCTTAGGGCTTATATCAGTATCTCTGTTGAAGTCATGTTTTGCTCGCTGAAATAAAAAACAGAATAGTTAGAAAACAGTTAACTAACACAACAAAGAATGCAAAAAAATATTAAAAAGGAGATTCAAAATTCCTCCATACATTCACTTTTGAATTGTTCAATAAGAAAATCTAATAAATCCAAATTTTTGGTACATCCATTTGATATTTTCAACAAATGTCAAAAGAAATCGTCCTTCGTTTTTAAATTGTTTGGTCACTCCACCAAAATTATTATTATTATTAGTATTTACTTTTATATATTATTTTATTTTTTGATGATTTTTCTTGCTGGGTTTCTTTTTTGGCCTACTCCAACTTGTTTGGGACAAAAGGCTTAGTTGTTGTTGTTGTTATTGGTCACTCCACCAAAAGAATGTTAACAGTTAAAATTTTTGAAATTATTCAATTACGACCAAATAGTTACCAATTGGGCTGAATTTGGCATGCATCACTAGCGGAAAATGCATCTACAATTATTTCTTTTATTTGACTAATATTGTCAAATATATCAAATGGACGTAGCTGCCATTCAAGCATTAGTTAATCGAGGTGCACAACTGGCAGAAGTGCTCAAACAACCTCTCAGAAAACATATAATGCAGCGAGTATCAGTGATACAAGATTGGATATACAATCGAATTACTCGAGTGGTAATATTGCATCAAATAGAAAAGGAAGAATTTAGATCTATGATATATTGCTTTCTAACTTGCCTACCAAATATAGTGCCATATCAGCAAACTTTCTGACGCATTTAACTACATGCATGTACAGAGTAAGTAATATGAATCATATTTAACAATTTTAAGCCTTTTTTCTTAATTTCTGTTTAAGATTTTTGTAATTGAACATTAAAAGTTGAAGGCTTTATGCAGTACTTGAACTATACTTAACTTTGCAAGGGCATCAGAGTTGCAATTTCTAAAAAAAAGAAAAAGAAAAAGAAAAGTAATTGTGCTTTGTGTTGATTAGGGTTGAAACAGGTCCACTGGAGACAAAACAGTAGTGCACCTCTTCTTAGTTCCACAAGTATTATCAGTTTAACCAGTTAATTGCAAATACAAAAAGAACAAAGAAAGAAGTGATGGACCAAACTAGAACCTTGTTGAACCAAAATTTGATCGAGTAACGATCAAAACAACTCACCAGAATAATAGAGAAGAGGGAATTAAGGTACGCAAGCTCACCTTGCGCTTGCGGGGGTTCTCATAGTCTCTCTCTTCCGAATTGGAATCGCTATCGGATTCGGGTAGCGGAGAAGGTGGAGGCTCGCGCATCGCCATCGCCATCGCTATCGCCGATCTTCTCCTCTCCTCTGACTCTTTCCCTTTTTCTTTGTTTACAATCAAACTAATCAAAAGATTGATTAAGCACGCCAGAATTAACCGGGAAGCTGCTGCTTCTCGGAAAATGCCAAAATAGCGGCAGTAGCAAGTCGCTGACTGGTCGGTCCGGAGAAGATCCCTGAATACCCTATTCTAATCTTGTAGGACCCTGAACTATAACGTCTGTCCGTTATTGATATCGGATTCGTACAGTCCGTAAATTTTGACCGTCGAGATTCGATCGGACAGCTCTCAGTTACTCTTTAGAAAGAATTAGCTTCAGAGAGAGAATACAGTCATACAGAAGAGTGTCGTATTCCTTGACCGGGTACATAGCGACACAATATTTAGTCAGAAAAAATTAAAAGTAATATTTAAATATTCACGAATTTTAAAAATAATATTAAAATAATTAAAATTATATAAATAGTATCGTAATACCGTTTTTCCAAAATCTGATATTAATATCGGTTTTTGAAATTCAATATTGGCTAGAATCGGTTATTGAAAAACCGATATTAGAACCGATACTAGTCAAAGCCCCTTTTTATTTTCGATTAATATAATGAATATTTTTATTAATTTAATTATTTTTAAATATTTTTTTAATATATTTGATTGATGAAAAAGATAATATATATTTCTTTTGGACATATTATGACTAAATTAATTTTTCTATGTTTCACTAATAATATTTGATTGGAGAAAATTTTTTATTTATAAGAACAGTTTGTTGGAAATGATTTCTGAGGTACTTTGGCGATTTTTCGTTTTTTTGCCTATTTAGAATTAGGTTATGATAAATTGCAGAATTTACATAATGTGATTTTTTCGAATTTTTTTAAATTATTTTCACTTAGTTTTTCAATCCCAAAACTGAATAAATTACAAAAACTGTTTCTCATAAATGATTTTTTAGTAACTTTGGCGATTACACCTACAGTCCGATATTATCATTTTCTTGAGGGTGGGTAAATCCCTATGGAATTTCCCTCCTGCATAACTCACGATTAGAACTCTCTCTCTTTTTTTTTTTTTTTTTTCATTGTTATTTCATTGAAGGTGGTCTTCTTATTATTGGCCTACGGGAGCTCCAATTACTATAATGACAACAAAACTTTAACCACTTAGCCTAAAGGAAACATTTTAATTTGCAATCATTCAAGTTACACATATTTTGAAAAAAAAAAAAAAAAATTTCAAACTTAGAAGTTACAACATACTATCCGTTCTCCATGGTACTAATACTGACACGATGTGAAATCAGTGCTAATAAATTTATATCCAATTCTATTCAATATCGGTCGCAAGCGTACAATCTATGTTAAGTATAGTTAGGATCGAATCCACAAAGACGGTGTTACTACTATTATTATTATTATTTAGTTCAACTGATTGGACACAAAGAATACAAATTGTTTTTGGGATTTTTATGAAAGGGTTTGATTAAAATAAGTAAAATTACTAAGTTAATCCTAAATTACTTTTGAGTATGAAGTTGTAAAGCGAGATGTTAGATTTCTAGAGTTTTTGATGTACTTTGCATATTTAGTCTAACTTGTTTGTTTCTCGCAAAGACCTCTCTTGCAATCCACTATCGAGTTAGATTAAATACCGCTTAATCATCATTATCATTTTATTCTATGTGAACTTTCTAATTCGATGCCGAATTCTCAAATTTGACCTCTTGATCCTTGATTTAAGTGCTCAAGTCAAATAGAAATTATTCCTAAAACAATCCGAAACAAGCTAAGAACGATTTAGTTTTACTTGTGATTTTAGAGTATTTACCCAATCAATCGAGCCGAATTTGTAAAGTTGACATGCACAATTGGCAGCAAAGGTTTAAATAGCGGATAACGAACATGCTAATGTCATAGCAGATAACGGATAACGGGTATTTATCAGCCGATATCGGATGCACACACAAGTGTATTTGGAAGGTCTAGTTTAGTCTAAAATAAAAAATTAAAATATTTTCATGCAACTAATTAACGCTAACTAAAATTATATTCAATTTCTATGAATATTTGACCATTAAATGTTAAGAATTTGAAAATGTTCAAAACATAAAAATTGTGGCTTATTTTGTAAATTTTCCATAGAACTTTGAATCACGTCAATAGGAGTTCGTATGTGAAAGAAATGCCCAAAATACTACTGTTATATTAGCAAATTATAAATTACACCGCTATTTTCGCTAATTTTCCGCTACATGCTCGCTAAATTCCGCTATGATCCGCACTATCGGACAACCCGCTAAATTTATAGCGGTGTAGCGTTCTATCAGATAGCACCGCTATAGCGGCCGCTATAACCGCTATTTAAACCACTGATTGGCAGAGAACACTATTATTTATTTTATTTGACTAATATTGTCAAATATATCGTATGGACGTATCATACAAGATTGGATATATAATCGAATTACTCAAGTAGTAATATTGTAACAAATAGCAAAGGAAGAATTTAAGTCTAAGCTACATAGCTTTCTAACATTGTAAAATATTGTGCCATGTCAACAACCTTCTGATGCGTTTAATGAATTACACACATGCATGTACAGAGTAATTAACAATTTTATGTTTCATTTTTAATATCTTATCTCTGTTTTAGATTTTCATAATTGAATATTAACAGAGTGAAGGCTTAAGCAGCATTTGAACTATACTTAACTTTGCAAGGGAATCCGACTCGCAATTTCTAAAAAAAAAAGAAAAAGAAAAGGAATTGTGATGTGTGTTGATTAGGTCTGAAACAGGTAAAATCAGCCCAACCAGTTTGCAACGAGAAAAATAAGAACGAAGCAAGTCATAAATGGATTCAAACTATAGCCTTCCTGAACCAAAATTTGAAGATCGACAATCAAAACATCTCACCAGAAAAAAGAGAAGTAGACTTAAGGTACACACAATCACCATGCGGGAGTTCTCATCGTCTTCCTCTTTCGAATTGGAATCGCAATCGGATTCGGGTAGGAGAGAAGTTGGAGGATCACCCATCGCTATCGCCGATCTCTCTCTCTCTCTCTCTCTGTCCTCTTTGTTTGCAATTAAACTCGTCAAAAAATGATTCAAGGAGGCCAGCATTAACCGGGAAGCTGGATTTTGAAAAGTGCCAAAATAGCAGCAGACCAGCAGTGCCAATTACAGGTTCTCTCTTCTTCTTCTCTTTGGAGGAACCTGTAGCAAGTTGCTGACGGGTTGGTCTCAAGGGGTTTTACTGTCAGAAACCAATTGGGACCCAACTGTCAGTTACTTTGTAGAAGAATCGGCTGCAGAGAATGAAGTAGAGATTTATATTACAAGTGGACCCTATATTTAGTTACTCTTTCCGGCCCAACAAAGTAATTATATGGCTTCGTTACAGTCTTACAGATTTTATATTACAGCTGCTCAGTGCACACCGTTTGGTGCAAGGCCCAAATGTAGCTATTAGTTCATGATGGATTACATATTACATCAAGATTAGCCGTAAAATTAGAATGGGAGGTTTTATAATATCCTGTCCCGAATTATAAAAAAAGGTCCAGGGAGTTCCTTTCCGGATCAAACAACATATTTTAGATTGTACCACATTAATGACTGGTAGTCCTTATCCACTAATTGAAGGTCCCTATCATCTATTATGAGCTGCGGATTTAGGACTCAATAATATAAATTTTTTTTTTTTACATTTTTTCTTGTTAATTTTTTTTTTTTTTTTTTTTTTTTTTTTGAGGACCAGGTTGGTGACACCAGCAAGGCAGAGTACTAGAGCTTGTCCATGTCCTTGAAATCTGTAACAAAGAATTTGAATTATTTAGGAGGCATAAGAAATTACTATAGCCCTGAAACTAGGCAGTTAAATACATGCCTACCTCATATATTGTAGTAAGCCTGAAGGACGTTGTCTAGCCTATTAGGCGTACTACTCAAAATCTTGTCCTCAAGGCCTGTTTTAAGGATTTCGTACGTAGTAAAAAGTAGGTGACCTTTTCTATATGTAAGAGATTATTATCCTCATATTAAAAGTAGCTTTGACAACGGTAAAAAAAAAAAATTTAAAAAAATTACACACGAGTCTATTATTATCATAGAGAGAAAAACAATTAAAAAAAATATTGATAACTTTGACAGCCATTGAAGAGTATTTATAATTCTTGAAATTCCACGCTTGCAATTTGATATATATATATTTATATATATTATATATGTAGACATTAGTTTACGTTACTTTGCAAATTAATCCGTAAGTTTTACCTTAAAACTCATTTATCGAAATTTCAGTTTCAAATAACTGATCCCGAACTATTCAATATACTATTCTATCAAAATCTTTTAGAAATTAAATTTAATAATTTATCCATTTATTTTACAACTTATAATATTTCATTATTTCCCAATTGAAAGATCTGTGTTTCTTCAGTAATAGCATTTTTCCTCTAAAAATATCAAAATAAATAGTATAAAAATTAAAAAAATATATAAATTTAGTTATCAACAATATTTCAATATGAAAATCAGTTGTTTGAAGGCTGAAGCACAGATTTCATGAAAAGAGTTCCAAGGTAAAACTTATGGATATATTACTTTACAAGCTAAAGAAGTTTTGACATTTTATTTATGGATTAATTTGGATCAGTACATGACCAATTATTATATCAAATTATTTAAATTATAAGGTACTTCTCAAATATATATCGTACAAATATTGCATAATATCGGATACGTATATTTGGTAAAAAACAACACGATCATTTATATGAAGAATAACACAGTACGAACTTCGAAATTATTAGACATTGCAATATTGTATATTTTTCCTGGAATTTTTGCCTACTTGGATTGCACCTACTGTCCTATATCATTAGATTCCTGCCGGCTTCAAGGATTCATGGAACTCATTAAATCTTAAGAATTTTTCTCCCAGGAAAACTTCAAAATGATTCAACATGATTGAGCATTATTTCTATGTAAAATTAAATAAAGTTTCCAATAAGTTGAGCATGTCTCAGGCAATATAGTTTATATATGTGATATGCATCAATAATTGGGAGGGCGATTTTTTATCCAGATCAAGACAAGATTTGTCATCTGTACGTGCACAAACTTGGAACTTTCAATTCCGCCAATATAAATTTCAGATAGTATATATATTGTCATGTTTGACCGGAGATATTAGTGTTCAATTATGTGAGACCGCAAAACGGTGGTTGAACCTAAATTAGTGCACATGAAATCAAAATATAGAGAAAAATCTGGTCTTAGTCCAAGTCCTGTATATAAAGTATAGACAAAATCCTATCCCGTTCCAATGATTCTGACTAATGATCTAATACGAGATTACGAGTACCAGAGTCCATAAATTAACTTAAGCTAAAAAATGTCAATTCTTGTAAATTGTAACCCCGTTAAGGCGTTAATTGTCTGTTCTCTAATCAACTATATTCTTAGTAATAACAATTACTAACAATTAAAACCCGGCTCTGCATGATTCCATGCGAAAAAAAAAAGTTGATGCTTACTGCAAAAATAAATTATGAATATCCAAGTATGAGATAATATTAACAATGTCGAGATTCTATATAGCATTTTGTTTTTTTGTTCTTTTTTTTTTTTTTTTTTGTTGGGTATAGACTATAGAGGTATGGCTAGCAAATAGAAAATAGGGAAATTCTTCAATACATATTGTCCACACTTGAGCATGACCCATTTGATCAGTTGAATTAACCAGCGGCTAAGATGCAAATAAACGGAAGATATCTGTACAGTACGTTCTGTATATCTCATTCTAATTTAAAAAGTTAATGTGGATTAAGTTCAGACACAGTATAAAAATTTCCTCAATTTACCTCGTTCTGCATCGATCACTATTTGATTATTTCCAATCATCTATGTTCAAAAGTTGCACAAGGTCAGAACGTTTGTTTTTTTTGGACAAACTAGATAGAGGCTATCTAGTTAAGGTCAGAACGTTTGTTAATTAGTCCATTTCTTACCTTTGTATTTAACTCTATCAACAAATCGTTAATCGTGTTGTTGCTCTGCTTACATATATATATGTCTGTTCATCCGACAATTTGAAAGTGTATCTACCAACTTGGCTGATAATGCACACGTCTCTCATCTTGGAATTGATAAAAAGGCAATTAGTCCCTATCCAGGACCCACTTCCCTTGCATAATACACAGGGATAATAATATAAAGGTGGTGAGGTGTGCTATTAAGACAACAAAATCCTGAATTTAGGGGAAAATTGATTTCCATGAGTAGGTCTAGTGCAAAGGAGACAAAATTGACATGCAATTGGTTATTCCAGCATTATCTTTATATTTTTGTCTCAAAAGGTCACCATTAGAAGGCCGACGTATAAAAAGTTAGAAAAGAATTGCGCCGAATTAAAAAACTTTGCAACTAACAATTGAGGGATAAATGTGTATTTTTTGTTATTAGTTGAGAGAGATCATAACCCCAATAAAAATTTGCTTACTTTGAAACCAAGAACTATCCTTTAGATGGCATGTGCAAGTACCGTCCGTGTGCTAACATAACAAAAACGGGACCATAAATTATTGCTTTGTTTTGAATAACAAATGAGGTTACAATTATATTAAAAAAATATATGCATCGCTCAACTTTCTATATTAGATAGCATATATGTCATGATTAATTATTTTTCTTGACTTATACTGGAGAAGAAATATATGAATCTCCAATATCAAAATTACTTTAGAGTAAATCATTAATCAAATTGAGATTGGAAGATTTTGGATAAGTATATTTGATTCAAATTGGTGTGGTGCGGTGTACACTTTTATATCCTTTTTTTTTTCTTACGAGATTTGAACCCTTATCTAATATAGAAACGACAGAATCGCTTAGACTCTATGTTCACCTTAAAAAGAGTAACTTATGCAATCAAAACAAGCGAGTGTCATAAATCTGGATGCTACAAAACCCTATGATTTAGAACTAATCTCTATCAAAAATTCAAAACTAGTATTGGTCTAAGTAGTAAAGGTCTAGGACAACATATCTTGAGTGAAGATTACAAGTTTGAAATTCAGCTAAAAAATCCCCTAGTGGATATTAATTTCCATGCTTCAATCCCTGTCTTTCTTTGAAAAAAAAAAAATCAGCAAAAAAAAAAAAGGCATCTCTATGTATTTGAACATTTGATTCGCTCTCTAATTGGCAAGAAGGTGCATGATGACTCCTCTTCGGTTGTATGATATTTATATTGAACAAATGGAAACATTTCATAAATATCAAATATAAGATATATTTTGATTAGTTATCATTTACTTCGTATAGCAACGATGTGCAGCTGTTCAGTAAATTTGAAATAGACCTCCCAATTTTAAAATAAACAATCTAAAACTTCTTTGAGATTATTCAATAACTTTTAGAATTTTGTTCAAGTACATCACCTTTTAATAGGGAAAAAAAAAGTAGAATTGATTTTAGCTGCCTTATTATTTGAGGGCAATATGGAGAAAATAAATATTATGTTTTGACTTTTATTACAAATTAAGCAGTTTGAACTATGATATTGAGAGTTAGACGTGCTATTAGATCCGGTCTATAATTTTTCTATAAAATATTAATTATTATTCGAAGATTAAAAAATGACTTAATGCTTTGAATTGCTAAAACTTTCTAATTAAATTATAATGATTTAATAAAGTCAACATGGGACATAAAAATATTTTTTAGTATATTAAAACATCTCTTAATTGGGGCACGGTAGATAAATCTTAAGTTCTTTTTTTGAAGAAAGAGGGAGGTCTTTGCCATCCAACTTTTTGATAAATCTTAAGTTCAAATGTGATTTCGTCTAAACTAAAACTATTCAGATTTTGGTCTAATGACATTACTACTGATCCCCCTTATAGTGACACCTTTCTCAATATATGTAGTTTAAAATTTTCACTATACTTGCAACCTAACTCTTGTGAAAAGCAATATTTACGCTTGAGAATTGGAGTTCAAAATGAAATAAATTTAGTACTGAATAAAATTTCAAGTTGTTATCATATATTTTGGAGGTAGACTAAAATTAGCTACGATTGACGGATGGACCTATCAACCGCGATGTGTTCTTCATATAATCATATTGGCTAATCTGAACTGTTCAATGTGTTCTTCATATAATCATATTGAAATCTCATTAGGACCAAATTTCATATTTTTTTCTGAATTTTTTTTACTATTTTTTGAGATTTTAAAAAATCGTTATTATTGAAGGGTCCATAATTGTTTAGATTAAGAATTTTGTAAAATACCAAAAACATACTAAAATTTTTTTAAAAAATGTAAAATTTGGTCTCCAATGAGATTTTAATATGAAGAACACATTCATGAACGGTTCGGATCTGCAGTTAGAATATCAAAAATTGAGATATAATCGCAGCTTGCGGGCTCATCCGTCAGTCGCGACTAATTTTAGTCTTCCTCTTTTGTTAGAAAATAAAGTAGTAAGAACAAAAAGTCTTAAGAGTTTTAAAATAAATACTTGAAATTTAAACACCTATCGAACAGTTAATTATTCAAATTAATTTTATTTATAGTAACTTGTAGCATATCTATTTCATGTCTTAAAACATCTTTAAATTATATATTTTGGAAACCACTTGGAATGTTCACCTTCTGAAACAGTCCACGATTAAAAGAAAAAGAGAAAATGGGTCCAAACAACAGTAGAAAGTGCGAGGCAAATCGTCTTTTAAGACACTTCGTGGGGTAAAGCATAGCATTAGGCCTGGCAAAGTAGACTGGGTTACTTAATGCCTGGCGAGAAGAGAGAGGAAGGCAAAAGGTTTCTAGACCTCATCAGTTGAGTGCAGCCTACAATTTAATTAGCTTTAGTAGCGGCAGAACCATTAATGTGGACCCATGTTTTCACATTCTCTGGTTCTTGTTAATTTGTAGTTTCTATACAAAATGTAAAATTTCGATGACAGCAGCAGCATTCACAATTAAGCCTGATTAACGTTGATAACAGAAACGGTAATGGATCATTTCGTTTGTCGTTCTGTTTCAATAACGGTACATACCATAATTTTAGTTAGATGTTCCATTTTTCGACAGAATGTAACAGAACGACTAAATTTATGCTGTATTTCGCACAAAACGTGTGACGAAATGTGTTCCGCATACGTTTTAGAAACGAAATGTAAAACCGTACAGTTATACATTCCGTTGGAACGGAACGTGCACGTACGGAAAAAATATAACGAAACCTTCCGTTATCAGGCCTGTTCACAATTTGCATAGGTGGGACAATTTTTGTCTTCTTCATTGTCTTATTATTATTTTTTTTATTTTGGTCGGTGCCAAAGAAAATTGTACTTGAGCGCACTGTATTACGCTATATATTGAGAATGAATATTATGTTTTCCAAAGCATAAATCATCTGTATTTTATTATCAGATTTTGAATTTCGAGTTTTAAGTAACTGTTTCGAGTCGTTTAATATGCTGTCCTTGTTAAAACTTAAAAAATCTTTAAATGTATATTTTACAATTTTATTTTTTTCTACTTTTTATGATTTTTTTTATTTTTTTTATCAAATGATTTTCGATCATCCAATAATAGTGGTTATCAAAAAAACATAAAAAAGATGCATAAAAAATTTGATTTTTCAACAAAATTTCAATATGAAGAGCACATTAAATAACTTTAGATCGTTTACTTAAATCTTAAATATTGAGATATGACCGATGAATTACGGATGATCCATGCTTTAGGGGGCGTTTGGTTGTGTAGTAAAGGGTTGCATAAGTTAAGGATACCTAAATGCTATGTAGTGTTATGTAATGGATGTTTGATTGTATAGTAAGGATGAGTAACTTAATGCATGTATATATTCATGTCAAAAGACTAAAATGCCCTTAAATTTGAATTAGTATTATGTATTAATAATACATGTTGACCTAATTATTGTTAATTATTAATTATTATAAAAATAAATTATTAATGATGATAATAAATCATTTTTATTATTATGAAAATATTAATAATTAAATATTATAAATATTATTAATTATTTAATAATAAAAAATTATTATTGATTAATTATTTTTAATTAATTATTATTAAATCATTATTATTAATAATTAATATTACTTGTTAAATATTATTAATTATATTATTATTTAATTATTAATTATAATAATTAATCTTTATTATTAATTATGATTTTTTAATAATTATTATTACTTATTAAATATTATTATTTATTAAATATTATTTAATTAATAAATATTATTAATTACTAATTATTGTTAATTATTAATTATTATAAAAATTAATTATTAATGATAACAATAAAACATTTTTATTATTATGAAATATTAATAATTACTTTTAATTAAATATTATTAATTATTTAATAATAAAAAATATTATTGATTAATTATTTTTAATTATTATTACTATTAAATCTTTATTATTAATAATTAATATTACTTGTTAAATATTATTATTAATTATGATTTTTTAATAATTATTGTTACTTATTAAATATTATTATTTATTGATTATTATTAATTATTTGTTAACTATTAAATATTATTATTAATTATTTCTAAGGGGTATTATTGGAAAAAAATTAAAGGGGACCGGTGCATAACTTATGCAACCTATTTAGGTTGTATAAGTTATGCACCCTTAAAGCGTTTTATGTAAGAGGTGTTTGATGACTTAATGATGCATAACTTAAGTTATGCACCCTTTAATCCATTCTATGTTTTTCATTTTCCCTTATAAAAATTAACGTTTTTAAATTACTTCATGATCGATACATGTGTAGTAGAATGTTAGACTCGTAATCAAAGCTGATGGTAGTTTTCGGCTAATGAACATTAAGTTATTGTTAATCTTGATCGTTGGTTGCTTCTGTAGATCCGATTCCCATCTCTTTAAATGAAATCATCCGGTCACGTGATAATCCAACCATTCGTTCTTATAATCAAAAGATAGATCTCCAATGGGATGATAATAACAATTAAATTTTGTACTTTTCAATTCAAATGTTTAATCTCAGGTTCTTTAAGACTATGCTTTATTACGTTGGCCGCTGCAGTACTAATTAGATCTGTAAAAGGTAATTAATGGAAGCAATGCAATCATGCATGAATACACAAAATTGCATCGATCATGAAGAAGCTTTATACAGCAATGATGAACTTAGTTGTTCCTAATGTACTTTACACAGTTTGCTTACTCTTTGAATAATCAATTTAATTAATATTTAATGTTAGTAACAATATTTGTTGCTGAGCTATAAGGAGATGGTTAAATTTTCTATAATATAATTCCAAACTCTATTTAAATTATTGCGTTTACTGGCTCTCATTTGTGAAAATGTTTCTCGATCAAATCAACTATCGAATTAATAAAGTAAATTATACTCAAAAACGAAAAAACAGTTAGATTTTTCCTTTTACCAATAAATTTAATTAGTAACAAATCACCACGCATGATATGCAGTTTCATGCCAGCAATCATCTTTAGTTGCATGTGACCCTGAAATTTTTTACAACACTGACGAGGATGGAGGAGGTGCACAAGGACAATTAATCAATACACCATGCTATTGTACAAACTTACTTTAATTAATAACCCGCTTATGTGTAAATTGTAATTATAATGAGCCAACTTTAATATTGATCATTTCTTACCTCCGTGCTTATGTATTTCATACTTTCATGGAAAAACATCCCTTTCTAACATGCTCTGCTTCTCTAGTGCCTCCTAGACTACTAGTGGAAAAATGACTAAATGAAAAAAATGAATAATGAATTTAAATTTATACCAGAATATTTACGCAATCTTAAGGTGAATATAATCTTACATATAATAAAGATGCGTGGATGACCCCAAAAGATACGAATAAAAAGATGCCTATTTTAACATAGAGACCATACAATGTCATTTAAGGATGTCTCGCCAAAAGATGTAATCAAGCGGTTGTTCTAAAGGGTGCGATAAAAAATGTGCATAACTTGGCATATAGATCATATGGTGCTATTTAAAAAATGTCTTGACAAAGGGTGCAATCGAATGGATGCTTTAAAAGGTGCAAATGAAAAGGTGTATATCTTGACAAAGACACCAAAGGGTGTCATTTAAGAGATGTCTCACTAAAAAGTGCAATCGAGGATGATCCCAAAACATTCGAATAAAAATGTGTTTATTTTAACATAGAGACCATACGGTATTATTTAAGGATGTTTCGCCAAAAGTTGTGATATTGTAATCGAACAACTGTTTTTAAGGGTGCGATAAAAAAAGTGCATATCTTGGCCTATAGACCATATGGTGCCATTTAAGAAATGTCTTGACAAAGAATGCAATCGAATAGATGCTTTAAAGAGTGCAAATGAAAATGTGCATATCTTAACAAAGACACCAAAGGATGTCATTTAAGAAATGCCTCACTAAAGGGTGCAATCGAATGGATACCTCATCCACCAAATGATGCCAACATTTTACCTATAAATAGTGCTCCTTATTTCAAATTTTCATCAACCATTTCACATTTACAAAATGACAAACATAATAGATATCGCATCGCTCTCAAATAGAAATCTATGTGTCATATGTGCACGGGTCATGAAAATTTGGCCCACAACAAATTCGAAGATAGAAAATACATGAGGTATGAATTTCGTTCTACTAGATAGTAAGGTAATTTTTTCTTATAAATTCAATGTTTACATTAAAAAAAGTTTTTAAATTTGACACCAAACTAAAATTTCTATATCATTTCTATTTCAAATATGCGACAAGAATTTGTTGCCAATATAGTTCTTATATTTATGTATTTGGACCAACAACTTTATGACATATATAAATTTGAAAATATTTAAATCAATTAACTTAACAATAATATTTGCTTAAAATATCCATTTTCTTTACTGAAAGATTTTTATTTTGGTATACAGGGAGGTGTTATACAAGGTGTTGTTGATATTGGATAGTATCAACAGATTCAAAATGATTTTACAGAAGGCGCCATGTGCGATATTGCACGATTCGACGTTGAACATATTAGAGGAGGCTATCGTACAGTTCTCCGCAAGTTTTCGATTGGTTATTTTTCAAAAACATTTATGTTACTTCTTTGCCATCAAATCTCTGTGCCATATCAGCGTATTACTTTGATTTCAAGTCTTTTGAAAATAATGGAACAAATATTATTGATTTGACACGGCCTATAGGTACACCAATTTGTTTAAATTTGTATAATCATATAAATTTAAAATTATATTTTTTAATTACAATTTACTTATTAAGTAATGTTTATATTTTTAAATTTTTTTAATTAAATCCAATTTTTTATATTTTATAATATCTTTTAGCAATATCAATTATCATTATTGTCAGTTATGTATAGTTTAATATTTGTACATTTCAAATTAATGTAGATGTCATGGAAAAGATTTATGAGTTTTCTTCTGTTAAAGACATAATGGTAAAAGGGAAGTCTAAACTAATCCAAACTGTATATCTAACTGATGAAAGATCTTTTACTTTAATAATGTCAACATAACTATCACTTAAACTATTTTATGGTTCAGCAACATTAAGTTCTAAGATATGCATAATTTATTTTATAATTTTTACACTTTAAATTTAAACATATACCATGTATTTTATATTTACAATTAATTTATTATTTTAAGATACATATCTTTATTATTTTGAACTCTATATTTACTTTTATCTAAAGGCTATACAATTGATTTTGTTTCTTGGAAAGACTTTTATTGATTCTGTAAAAATATTGAGTAGCTTGAAAGTACCTCAAATTAATGGAATACCAATCATTTTAGCATGCAACTCCATTATGTTGAAAGAATATGAAGGTATATATTGGCATGAAATTAATTCGATCATGTTGACTACTAAACCATATATGGAAAAACTTTATTATTTCAGTTTTTGCTTTTTATTGTCATGATTATGTTATCTTATATAGAAAATATACTTAAAAACAAGATACTTTCCGTTAAAATCATTTATTCAAAATCAGTTATCGGCTTAAAAAAATTAACTGCACAATTTTTCATATATTGTTTACATTAACATCCAATATCGTCGAGCGAAGCTCGGCGTATAGATCTAGTTATAAATTAAAATAAATAGAGTGCATTATTTTTTTTTTTGAAACAAAAGCATATTTAGGTACCTCCAATCGGATTTCAAACTCATATTTATTTATTTATTTTTTACATCAAATGCGTTGTTCCTATAAAATAGTTCTCAAATTGATGTATATTTAAAAGCAACCAGGGACTGGAAAAGATTTGTAAGATGGGAACTTCTATGTTGATTTATGATTTCTTATCATGCAATAACTTATTTAACATCGATGAAACAGAGTTCTCTTGTTTCCATCGTAATTAGCTCTCGAGAGGACTAACATACGATGGTAACATAAAAATTCAAATAATTAATTTGAAAATAGTAATCGAAATAAGGAAGTTAAATTATTGATAAACAAAAAGAGAGCTGAAATTCTTAGGTTCTTATCTAATCTATGTCATATCACTCACGTGCTTGATCTTTTGATCCTTATCAAACGGTTAGTACGTTCAATGCTTCTCTTCTCGTTAAAAAGGTTATAACTATTATTTCTAAAATACGACAAAACTCGTTAAATTATAATTTTGTCGTGCTCTTTTACGTGAATTTCCGTTACTTGCTATCTTTTATAAAAAAAAATGCTACGATCAAATACATCTGACGGAGGAGTCCGTCAAACTTGATAAGATCTTAATTTAGGAACTTCGCAGAACCAATTCGAGTGAAATCTTATTGGTGACCAAATTTATTTATTTCTTTCGAAATATTTTACTTTTTTTTTTTTTAAATTCTGGAGCTAATTAGTCACGAATCTTCCAATGACAACAATTTTAAAAATAAATATTTTAAAAATTTTGAAAAAAATATTAATTTTTCAAATGGAGTTATGATCAAGTTTGACACTGCCGTCTATCAACCGCAATTGACCGTTACATTTCTCATTTTTTTTATTGTACAAATCTTTAACGCTTTAAAAATATAATATTTTTATGCAAACTTGCTACATGTAAGATTCTTTTGATAAAATTATTATACTTAAAATAAAATTTAATTATTTTATTGATTTTTTCCAATCAAAACCTGAATTAAATTCTCATAGAGAAGTTGAAACGCACACTGTATGTATAAAAAAGATTTGTACAAAACCAAAAAGGGTATATTGTGTCCCATAAATGGCAGATGCACTGGTGTGCCAGTCTGGTGATCGCATTTTTCAGATTTTTAATAATCCCTTCTTTGTTTATTATGTATATAATTTCGCTACCTAAAGCACTTCAGATCGAAACAGGAACTAAATTAAAAATACTGTTAGGGATCAACTAAAAGTATTCTAGAGGTTCAGACACAGTACTCCTCTCGTGATGCGATCTAATTCTCTTTTAATCCCATGATGTTTCTGATCTCATTTCATAAACCAATTGAACCATGTGTGCCACCTAATATGTCTCTAATTTGTCCCCTCATCTCCATGTGAGTACATTTGGGTTCTTGTATTTGTAGCGGTATAAGGCTATAAGCTCAAACTCAAAGTAAGACTTTCTTTCAAATATGCTTGATCTGGGTTAAATTATTTATTTCTCTAGGTCTAAACGGTCACTTTGCATTAACTTTCTGTGTTATTCCTTCCAGCCTAAAAGGGATTCAACTGTTACATTGCAAGAATTCTTTGGGCTAAGTTAAAAAAAAAAAAAAAAAATTTTTAGATCTAACATAATCTTACCTTCAAAAAAAAAAAAAAAATCTAAGATAATCTGCTCTTGTATTCTTCAAAGGTTGATAATTGTATGTATTAGGTAAAATTCGTTGCTTTTTATTTATCTTTTTTCTTTTCCCGTAATGAATAACTGATTAAAAAAATCCTGTCTTTGTATGACACAGGGAAAAGTTCAAAATGAAAAAAACTGCCAATTGATTTTTTTTTTTCTAAATTTAGAAGAGAATGTTGTTTGGAATAATCAAAATATTAATTTGAATAAAGGCAATTTCTTCTAAATAAGATTGAATGACATAAGCTTCTCCAAGAGATTCAAGCATTTTCTGACATATGGTTATTAAAAAAAAAAATTATGACAGAGAAAAATTAAATTGAACCTGGTTCGAACTACCAAAAATCTAAAATTCTATCTTAATTAAAAACTTTTTAATTTAGTATCACCTATTGAAACGTTAAGCTTGTTTTGTTTTCTGCGGTAAGGACTTGAGCAAAGCACACAAATAAATACCATCATTCATAAGCCTTTGATAATCTTACCTAACAAAAAGCATATCTAGCACTCAACCAAGTTAAATATGAGAGATTGAGTGGAAGCTCCTCAATTCCCTGAAACACATCTTTTCATGCTCCAACTTTTGCCAAGCATTCTTTACTTTGGTAACAATTTTGAAGTCGAATTGCAACCCCACGGGGGTCTACTTTTCCCGTTGTGATGCCTAAAGAGATAACTTTTGGGTCTTTTAACAGTTCCCATTGTGGGTTTTGACAACAGAAAGAGAAAACAGAGGTTTAAAAATTGATTAAGGGCTCCATATTATCCCTTATTGTCCCTTCCACTCAAAGACATGTACATGTTCTCTCCCATTAAATTTCATTTCATTTTGTTTTTTCAACTTAGTCCCCAAATAAACTTCGCTTGCAATCTTGAACTGATAATCTTAGAAACATAGACAGATGAGGTGATATATAATTGTGAAATAATGGATCTAAAAGACTATTTTGCCCATTATTCTATTTTTGTAAATCTTTTTCAAACATACACTTCTATATTCTTGATTGATTAGGTAATGCCATCTTTTTCTTCTTTTTCCAAAAGCATACATAATGCATTACAAATATCTCACCGAGTTACGTAAATAGATATTACATATATCAAAAGAAGTACAAAAAAAATACTAAAATAAACTTGAGAAAGCCATAGAATTGAATTCACATTTTATAAAGAGATCTTTTACATATTTTAGTTCAACAAATTTCTTGTAGTAGTAGAAGGTTGCTGGCCCAAAATCAAAAGTTCAAATAGTACTCTGTAAAATGTTAAAAATAATCCGCAACTAGGTCCTTGCAAATTGTAATATGGTAATCCATTGGGTGTGATTTGGTAAAAGTGAACTTACAAAAATTTCATCTATTCCATATTACTTTACAGCATGATTAGGACACCATACACATGGTAAGTTGATATTAAATTAGAATTAACACTAACATTACCACCGATGACAGCATGTGCAGCGCTCCAAAAGATTCTTCCACTTATTCCCTTACTTGCACCTTTGTTTTTATTTATATATATCTAATCTAGAACCCAATTGTAAAAATGTCTTCTCTTGATTTACTCAATAATATTCTTCTATGGTTCATTATTTTTTTTTTACTTCATCCTTTTACATTTTTACGTTGACTTGTAAAGAATAATGGTCAGGTTATTAATGCAAAATGAATACGGAGCATATGAGGTTAGCGAATTATATTACGCATATCATTGATTGATTTATATACCACTATTATTTCCTTAGGCCTTGATCGGAAAGGCTTAAGGTAAGATTTCGAATTGAAATTTCGATTCTGTCCAATGGACCATTGATCGGAAGCGAAAAAATTTAATTGTGGTAGTTCAATCAATAGGAGTTCACTCCCTTCAAATTTCATCTTGAAATTCCATCATCCCCATCATCCCCTACAGACGCGTTAATTTTTTTTCATTTTTAGAAAACACATTCTCTTTCGTTTTCGGAAGGGATGAGGGAATAAGTGTTGGGAGGATGAGCGCCAGGGAATGGCTCGAATCAGAGGGGAGGGAGTGAAACAGAGAGGGATAGAGGGGATGATTTAACTAGAACAATTATATGTATTAACCAGAACAATTACTATATTAAATAGAACAGCTATATATATTAAGTAGAATAGTTATATATATTAACTTAAACAGTTATATGTATTAACTAGAACAGTTATATATATCAACCAGAACAGTTATGTGTATTAACTAGAACAATTATATATATTAACTAGAATAGTTATATGTATTAACTAGAACGGTTATTATATTAAATAGAATATTTATTTTTAGAACTAGAACAATTAGGGAGGGAGGGGTGGAACAGGGTAACTGTGACGTTCAGGGAGGGATCCAGAAATGGAAATGTGAGCGAAACAGTAGGGATGAGCGCTAGATTTTCCAAAAATGAAAAAAAAAAACAAAACGCATCTCTGGGGATGATGGGGATAAATCTCATTAATGATTCTAGAGGATTATGGTGATAATGAATCTTGGGGATGATCCTTATCAGCTCCCGAAATCAAATCATTTCTATTTCACTTAAATCAATTCCACCCAAATGAACTTCAAATTTTTTTTTTTTTTCCCGATTACAGCCAGAGTGGATTGAAACTATAACAAATCTGGTCCTGTTCATAAATTGGCCTGTAAGTTGTGTACTTTAACTGCAACAACCAACAACTTGTCACACCAAAATTGTAAAAATTGTATTCAAAATTAAAGAATTCACACAGTTTCCTTTTTATTTCAAAACTGGCTTACTCTGCCAAGAGGTACTTCTCTCAATAAAACAGAGTAATACGAGGTGAGGTGCAGGTCTGTAAGACATGACATTTACAGTTTACTGCATGGGTAAACTGCACACCTGTTTGGATTAATTAACATTGCTATTAGTTTATCCAGAGTTGAATTTGGTTAATCTTTCTAACCTAAGTATCCAAATGAAACGAAGTACAACAGCTGGCAATATATTAAGAAAAACTTGAAAGGAATAAATTACTCTGACAGTAACCATAACAGTCCATTATCTCCAATTAAAAAGTAAAAACACCATCTTCCTCTCAGCTTCTCTTTCAGATGCCATATAATTTTTTAAAATTACCTTTTGCTCAACATTTTCCCTCCACCAGCTTTCTTTTCTGCATATCAACCCCAAATATCACCTAAAAATCGCAACAAATATATAAAATAGTACATGCAATGCATACGTACACCCACTAATTATTGATATTAGTTAAACAAAAAAGCTAATCTCCTCTTTGGATCCAGATCTCTATCCTTTCTTTCTATAAACAAAACATTGGGTCTCCCCCTCTACAATCCCAACACACGCATACACTCATCCCTCCTCTGTCTCCTTCTCTCTTCTCCTCTCTTTCCCTCTCTCTCTCTCTCCAATGCTATCTCTAAACCCAATACTAATCATACTATTAACTATCAATTTTGCCTTCTTGTTCCCATGTTGCTTCTCTATTGATGACCAAGGCCAAGCTCTTCTGAAATGGCGTCAAACGCTAAACACCACCAGCACATCACTCAATTCATGGAAACCAACAGACTTGACTCCATGCAACTGGTTTGGTGTTACATGCAATTCAGATTCCCAAGTGACATTAATCAGCATAAAATCCACAGACCTACAAGGCCCGGTACCATCAAACCTCCAGCCTCTTAAATACCTCACAACCCTTGACCTCTCCGGTACCAACCTCACTGGTACAATCCCGAAAGAAATTGGTGATTACACGCAACTCATTGTCCTTGACCTTAGCAAAAACCAACTGTCAGGTGAAATACCATCTGAAATATGCAAGCTTGTGAAACTCGAAACTCTATCTCTAAATTCAAATTTCATACAAGGTCCCCTTCCACTTAACATTGGAAACCTATCAAGCCTTACATCTCTAACCATATATGATAATTCACTGAGTGGGACCATTCCATCGAGTATTGGCAATTTGAAAAAATTACAAACTTTTCGAGCTGGAGGGAATCAGAATTTGAAGGGGCCATTGCCACCAGAAATTGGCAACTGTACAAACTTGGTCATGATCGGTCTTGCTGAGACTGGTATGTCGGGTTCTCTGCCTCCTACAATTGGCATGTTGAAGAAGTTACAAACCATAGCTATATACACTGCTATGCTGTCAGGGCCGATACCTGAGGAAATTGGTGACTGTACAGAACTGACTAGCCTGTACCTGTACCAAAATTTGCTGTCTGGACCAATACCGGCAACACTTGGTAAACTCAAAAACCTTCAAAATCTTCTCCTGTGGCAAAATTCTTTAGTGGGTCAGATCCCCCCAGAGCTAGGTGCTTGTACTGAATTAGTACTTATTGACTTGTCTCTTAATTCACTGACGGGTAGTATCCCCCAAAGCTTAGGTCAGTTGTCCAAGTTGCAACAGTTGCAGCTAAGTACCAACAACCTTACTGGTATCATACCTACAGAGATTTCAAACTGCACCGCATTGACTGACATGGAGGTGGATAACAATGCACTTTCTGGGCAAATTGATATAGATTTCACTCGGCTTAGTAACCTCACCTTATTCTATGCATGGCAAAATCGCCTGACCGGTACTGTGCCAGCCAATCTAGCCAAATGTCGAAATCTCCAGTCAGTGGACCTGTCCTACAACAGCCTTACTGGGCCAATACCAAAAGATCTATTCTCATTGCAAAATTTAACCAAGCTATTACTCATATCAAATGAGTTAACTGGCTTTATTCCGCCCGATATTGGGAATTGCACCAACTTATTCCGACTTCGTTTCAATGGCAACCGACTGTCAGGTACCATACCAGCTGAAATTGGAAAATTGAAAAATCTCAATTTCTTAGACGTGAGTAGTAATTTGCTAGTGGGGCCCATCCCAAGAGCAATATCTGATTGCTGGAACTTGGAATTTCTAGACTTGCACTCAAATGGGTTATCCGGTATGTTACCAGATTTGTTCCCCAAAAGCCTCCAATTCATTGACTTGTCAGACAACCAGTTAACAGGCCCACTGGGACCCAGTCTTGGATTGCTGCCCGAGTTAACCAAATTGAACCTGGGACGGAACCGTTTTACTGGCCCCATACCGTCTCAGCTCGGCTTGTCAACCAAGTTGCAATTACTTGATCTTGGAGGCAACTCTCTTTCTGGTATCATTCCACCTGAGCTAGGTGAACTTCCCTCACTTGAGATAGCCCTTAATCTTAGTTGTAACCGCCTTTCTGGAGATATACCAGCTGCTTTCTCAGGTCTGGGAAAGCTCGGTTGCCTTGATGTATCATATAACAGCCTGTCAGGTGGTCTCTCAGCACTTTCTGGGCTGCAAAATCTGGTTACTCTCAACATTTCCTTCAACTCATTTTCTGGTGAATTGCCCAACACCCCATTTTTCCAAAAGTTACCGTTAAGTGACCTTACCGGTAACCACGGGTTAATTGTATCTGGTGTCAGCAGTGATGAATCACGGGAAGCTAAATCCATCTCCGCCCTAAAACTCGCCATGTCAATTTTAATAGCATTTAGTGTCACAATATTGGTGACTGGCCTGTACGTACTAATGCGGACCCGAGGTGGGGCTGGTAATCGGCTGGTCCATGACACATGGGAAGTGACGTTGTATCAGAAATTGGATTTACAAGTGGATGATGTGGTACGTGCACTGACATCATCAAACGTGATTGGCACAGGAAGTTCTGGTGTGGTATACAAGGTTAATGTGCCTGGTGGCGACACTCTAGCGGTAAAAAAGATGTGGTCGCCTACTGATGATTTAGGTGCCTTTCATAATGAAATAACTGCATTAGGGTCAATTCGGCACCGTAATATTGTACGCTTGTTAGGCTGGGGTGCAAACCGGAGCACAAAACTATTGTTCTATAATTATCTACCAAACGGGAGCCTTAGCGGGTTTTTGCATAGGGGAGGAAAGGCTGCAGTTGAATGGGAGACACGATATGAAATTGCATTAGGTGTTGCGCATGCAATTGCATACTTACACCACGATTGTGTACCAGCAATTTTGCATGGAGATGTCAAGGCCATGAACGTGCTGTTGGGACCAAGATTTGAACCTTATTTGGCAGATTTTGGCCTTGCCAGGATTTTGACCTCTACATGTGTGGATCAGGGGTACCATGGTAATAATAACAAGTTGGAGTCAGATAAGCCGGTGCCTAAGATTGCTGGATCCTATGGTTACATTGCTCCTGGTTAGTCTACAAATTTGTATTTATGTTTCTTACTTTTTAGATTCTGTAGCGGTTTATTTTATGTTAAATGAAATTCTAGTTGTAGTTGTACGGTTGAATGATCTAACATTGGAATTTTCATAGGCCTAGTAGGTTAGTTGGTACTTGAAAGTGATATTGGGATACACATGCCAGCTCAAGAGAAGCATAGTAAGGTGTAATTAGCAATCAATGAATGGGCCGCAAATTGTTCCCGCCACCACTTTTCGGTACTATGTATCCAACAGAGGAGTTGCAATATTAGTTAGTACAGAACGCTAAATGTACAATTGCTTCAATTATTGAATCCAAATCTGTCCTTTTTAATCATTTGGATTGTCCTTATCCTTCAATGAATATAATCTAACAACTAATTTTTACATTGCACACAGAATACGCATCCATGCAACGGATTACGGAGAAGAGCGATGTTTACAGCTATGGAGTTGTAGTACTTGAGATCCTAACAGGCAGGCACCCATTAGACCCGGCACTTCCAGGTGGAACCCACTTGGTACAGTGGGTCCGGGAACATCTTCAGGCCAAACATGACCCGATTGATCTCTTGGACGCCAGACTGCGAGGTCGACCTGACTCGCAAATCCAAGAGATGCTTCAGGCATTGGCCATTGCGGTCCTATGCATCTGTCATCGAGCTGATGATAGGCCGACCATGAAAGATGTCGTGGCATTACTAAAAGAGATCAGAAGGCCGGTTGCTGAAGAACAAAAGGAATCAGCATGTCCAACAACAGCTACTACTGCGACTACTGCTTCACCAATAAGAAGCACGCCGTCGGCATCTAAGGAATCTTCGAGCTGCTCATTCGCAATGTCAGATTACTCTTGCTAAAAGTGCAAAGATGTACTTCCGCATGGGAAAATTTTGGGGTTGAATTAATTGTAATTGTAAGGTTACTAAGGCTTGGATATGTACTTATAAGCGCTAGGTGGTGTTCTAGTTCCATCCTTGTAAATTATGCTAAGCAATGGTAGATAATATAGCTTGTTCAATCAATTATTGCAAGTACAGTTAAGGGTATGTAACAAGTGAGCAGAAATTTTACAATCGATGCTTCATTATTGATGATAAAAATTGACATATATTGATAAGTTGCAGAAGTCTGGTCCCTTCTTACCAGAAAAAGATCTAATTCGTTGCATCGATGGAATTTGTACGTGTGTGGATTTTGGAATCGATAAACATATCAATTTCTTTTTTATTTTTTAACTCAAAAGGGACAATTATGTGGGGCCAGAAAAGGAGTTGTAAAACGCTTGTATATAAGTCTGAAGATGTCTCGGGCTCCTGACAAATGGTACTAGATAGATTATCAAATATTTGCTTTTATTAATTGGTGTTAACATAATAACATTTCGTGCTAATTAATGTAACGGTACAGTTGCAAAGTGCAGACTGAACAAAAGCTTTCCTGGAAAATGCCGACGGGGAGATAATGTGGAGTACATGCGTTTCAATGATTAATGTAGTTAGGATTAAGATGCGGTACATGACAATTAGACAATAAGGAGAGAGGCCAAAATGGATCTCTTGTGGCCATGGCTTGGTTGTATGATTACTAAGTAATACTAACTAGGTCACGTGTTGATTAAAAAAAAAAAAAAATTACACTATGTGTTGCTTTGATTATTTGTTACTCAAGACGACTTATATGACATTATGACATTGCTGCTCCACAATTTAACTTAATACAAAAAATATAATAGAAAATTAAATATTCTAGAAACTGTTTTTTTTCTTTATTTTTTTTTAAGAAATTATGCATGCCATAGTTATTTCAAGTAAAATAAGAAAAAAAAAATCAAACTTCTTATGCAAGAAAAGTGACTAGATTCACCATCATTACATCCTGCTTTTGCATTCATTAATTTAATAAATTTTATTTTTACTTGAAATGATGGTATTAAGTATCATTTTGGAAAGAAAACTTATCTCACAATTCCATTAATTAGTCTAAAATCTTTGATTTACAAAATTATTAGATCTGCAGTAAAATATAGCTATTTGATGTATATTAAGATATGATCTAACTCAAGATTTGAATCAAAATGTAACATTCTAGCCTAATTATAATAATAACAACAACAAAAACAAAAAAAAATATTATCTTTATTATACTCAACTCTTCAATACTCAGTCCTAAATACCCACTTTTTGATGGATTTTTTTCCAAAAAAGTAAGTAAATAAATAATTAAGCTCATGTACATTGACGTAAATACACAATAGCAAATTAGCAATCAAGTGTGCATTGAAAAATTTTAAAAATGACTTTGAATGATTAAAATCGTTATTTATGTTTTGACATCTCAAAACTATATAATAGTAGTTAAAGAGCTGTATTTTAACAAGCATAGATAATTAGTATGCATCGATATAATACACAAGTGTGCATTTGAAGATGCATGCAAAGTTTATTGAAAATACTTAAAAGTGAGTTCATATGAATAGTTATCAAGTCTATCTTTGAAAATGCAAAAAGATTTACCATATTAGTTAGGACTCCCATTTATTCCTTGGAAAGAAACAGCTGTAAGACTGGATTAAACAAAATACAACATATATGCCTACATAGTAAGTTTCTGTAAAAGATAGACTGAAGGAAAGGCATTCGAGCAAGTGATCTCACATGGCCTCATGCTGTCCACATGGCACATGGGTAGAGACAGAGACTAATCACACCTAAATAGCAACCAATGTGAAGAGAGATGGCAGTAAATAGATTTAATTAGCCCCAAATCACATCTCTCACAGTTGCATGTTACCCTCATGTCTCGATCTAAAATTTAAATATAAAAAATTGATCTAATTAACCGTCTTCCCGATCTAGGGAATCGTTAATTCCCTCGGCTCTGAACTTGGGGTAATCATTTTGGATTAACGTGCTGAAATTAATTTTCTTCCCAAAAATAACAGCAATTTATTACTGCACCTTATGCTGCATGATGATTTCTTGGAGCGTTTTGGAGTCAAAACATTACGAGTATTATATTATACAAATGAGAGGTCTGAATTTACAGATCCACGCAAATCAACAACACCATTTCTGCATTCTAACTTTTTTTTTTCCAAGCCAAAAGAATACCCAAAAAAAAAAAAATGATTTCTTGCAAGAATTTTAAAATCCATCCGCTATTTTACCTGATTGAGAAAGAACTATGCCAGACCCTCTCATAAAAAATTGATGGCGCATTTAGTAAGAGCAAAAGGAAGACAATATTATTCATTTTATTTATTTATAATTAATATGAATACAGTACTTTTCTTAAGAAAATTTATATATAACTTTTATAAAATATAAAATAGTTCTAATATAGATTCCTATAATTGTGATCTAATATTTTTTATGTAATCATCATATTGATGTCAGTACTTGATATAGTACGTGATTTCTATTAAAAAAATTTTAGATCTGCTCGTGAACCAGTCCAAAAACTAACGGGTTAACATACTATTATTTTTTTATTTTTATCTTTTTAGTGGACCAACAGACTACTGTTTTTTTTTTTTTTTTTTTTTTTGGAAACACACCAACAGACTACTGTTGCATTGTGTAACAAAGGATAATAGGGATGAGCCGCGAATCCGTGACAAGAGAAAAGGCGATTTGCACCGCCAATAATAAGAGTTCAATTCCATGTCTGATACCTTTAATTGTTCAGGTGCTCCAAACAGTGGAAATTTCTCTAATTCTTGACGCTGCATCAGGTTGTTTTTCTCTGGTTACATGAAGTCACTATCTGTCTATCTGGGTCTAGTGGTCCTTATTGTCAATTTTGGCTCATCCCTTTCGTGTTCTATTCAATGATTGATGATAAATCGAAGTACACAGTAATGTATTGTCCTTTTCTCCATCTACTTGTGCCCATCTGATGTTTTCCCAATCATGTTAAATAGAAATTCCAAAAGAAAAAACATGATAATAAAAAAGATAAAAGGTTGCCCAGTAGACTCATGAGCTCGTAATATAGATACAAAAAAGTATTTAGAGCAATTATCTCTTGCTCTCTGCTTTTCTTTTTCTTTTCTTTTTTTAAAAAAAAAAGAGAAAAGAAGGTAGTGTCATGTGAACATGATTACAATGGTGATTATAACAAGCCATTGAGTGGCTTCGAACTTTGAAATTCATTTAGAGATCTCTTGTAGTAGGTTTGATTTCATTTTTATCTCTAAAGAAGGAAAGCAAAAAAAAAAAAAAAAAAGTTAGATTGGGATATAAATTTGGAGAGTGGTGGGGCAAGGGTGTATGTATCTATGGACTCGTAATCAAAGAAATAAGAAAATATATTAAGAAGAATTTTTTTTTTTTTGTTTTAATAGAAAGGAAAATCTATCTGAATCTGATAAAAGTGTGCGGCAGTGAGTGGCCCAATACTCAGCCTGAACGGAGGCCCAAAACTAGATACCTGCGGTCCACTTAAGAGAAGCTATAAGGCCTCAAATTAAAAGGATGAACTGTATTTTAAGCAGGGAGCATATAATTCTAGGCCCAAACAATTCCTTATCATACCGGATTTGAATCGTATCGAATCGGATCGGATCATTCTGCGCTGCGCTCCAAGCTAGGGTTTAACGACTTTCCCTTCGGAGACCCCAAAACCCTAATTATCACCGATCGAGATGGCTCCGGCGAACGGAGGAGGTGATCTGGCTGTGGAACAGGTGTTCGTCGGAGCTGGTTGCAATCGAATAGTGAACAATGTCTCGTGGGGCCCATCCGGACTTGTCGCCTTCGGTGCTCAAAACGCTGTCGCCATATTTTGCCCCCAGGTAGCATTTCTCATTCCTCTCTATATGACGAGTTTTGGTTTTTCTTTCGTGTTTGTTTAACGATTTGTTTACTGTTCGTTTATTTGTGTACTTTTTTTTAAAAAAAAAAAAAACAGAGTGCTCAGATTCTGACAACTTTACCTGGGCACAAAGCAGTGGTTAATTGCACCCAGTGGGTTCTTACAAATAAAGATATTCATAAAGGTTTCGACATTCTTTTTCCATTTCATAATTTCAGTCTGTTCTTAAATTTAATTTGTGTACATTTCTTCTTCTTTTTTATTATTTACATTAACATTGTAAACTGGAAACTTGAGTTAATTTTATATCCTGCAAAATTATAACTGTTAAAATTTAAATTTGGAATTTGGAGCAGTTGGGCAGAAAGAGCTGCATTACTTGCTCTCTGGGAGTGCTGATGGTGTTATCATGGCTTGGGAGATTTGTCCTTCACAAAGAATTGTATGTGAATCTCATCCTTTTTCCTTACTTTTTCTTTTCTAGTCACTGCTCCTTTATTGGCTTCAATGATTTATGGTGTTTACAGAAACCTTTATTGTAATGACTTCATTTGATTTCAGAACTTGTTTCTTGTTCTGTAATTTGTTACAATTTGTAATAGGGAGGGTAGAATGGAATCAGAGGGTACAGTGGTATAGGTACCTTCAGGGAGTAGATATATGTGGGATACGGGGGGATATTGGATAACTTTCTTGAGTTGTGAATTCATTTTACTCTTGTTTAATGAAAAGTGGTGGGGTAAAACCATTAGTTTTCCCAAAAAAAAAAGTGCTCCTTTATTGTTTGTAAAATATAATGTTAATTATAATCTGATTTTGCATTTTTGCAGTGGAGGCCTGCATTGCAATTTCCAGGAATGCATAAGAAAGGTGTGACATGTTTAACAAGTGTAATGATTTCTGCTACTGTTGCCATATGTGCTTCAACCTCGTCAGACGGAATTGTTCACATCTGGAAAATAACCTTTCCATCTATGGACAATGGTAAGTTGATTTTCTTTTGCAACCAGCACATCTGTTCTTACCTGCAGAATGTTTATCTACTGTTTGTATGTCCAAATAATCATTTGAAAATCACTCAATTGAAATAGAAAAGGAATGACCTTATGAATATTCTGTCTCTGTATTATGTTTTAAGGTGATTAATTTCATCTAGAGAAGGTAACTGTAACCACAGTACAATATTTTCAGTGTGTTAGAAGTTAGAACATAGTATATTATATATAGGGTTTTCTTATGTTATTGGAAAGGGACATTTCTATTTTCCTACACCCAGTTATTTTTATTTTCATTATTGCATTTGGAAGTACTCCTAAATGATGGTTTTGTTTGCAAGTCAGCAGTAATGTTCCTTTTTTCTGGTATAGACAAAAATCCAGTTCTTTTTTTGTTTTTGTTTTTCTGATATTAAATTCTTTTTTTGTTGATAGGTAATTGTCAAATTTCATGCTTGGACTCTCTATCAGTTGGGTCTAAACCCATGGTTGCATTGTCATTGACCATGGTACCCGGCGAGAATTGTGGTCTGCTTTTGGCAATGGGTGGCTTAGACCAAAAAATTCATGTTTATTATGGTGATCTCATAGGAAAGGTTAGTAAAAAAAAAAAAAAAAAGAGTGATTTTGGTGTACACATTCAGGCAAAGCAATAAGAAGTTCATACTTAAAATAGAAAGTGTCACTTCCTCTGCCACTTTCGTTAAGCCAGTACCTTTCCAACCTTTTCACTGTTTGAACTCGTGAAAACAAATTTGGTACTTTGGCATGATTCAAGAAATTAGGGTTGTTAGGGCATTTGAGATATTAGGGTTGTCAGGAGGTTTGTCCTTTTTGCAAGGTTACATATGATTTTCAATATTTTTCAGGGGAACATGGAAGGTTCTCAGAAGAAAATAATTCTCCTTTTTTTCGTTGGAGTGTGAATATCATTATCTTTTACCCCACCAAAGCTGCAATTGGCTAATTGATATCTTATTTGCAGTTTAGTCGTGTATGTGAGCTGAAAGACCACTCTGATTGGATACGGAGTTTAGACTTTTCACAGCCAGTAATGTTAGGAGAAGGAAAACATAACCTTTTTCTCGTTAGTTCATCTCAAGACAAAACAATTCGCATTTGGAAATTGGCTTCATCTCCAGCTTCAGAATTAAAAAAAGATGATATAGGCCTTACAGCGTACATAGAAGGCCCTGTTTTTGTTGTTGGGTCAACAAGGTACCAGGTCTCCTTGGAATCCCTCCTCATAGGCCATGAAGACTGGGTGTACTCCGTTGAGTGGCAACCTCCAATTTTGAATGGAAGCAATTTGAATCAACCTATGAGTATTCTGTCAGCATCTATGGATAAAACCATGATGATCTGGCGACCAGAAAGGAATACTGGGATTTGGATGAATATAGTGACTGTGGGTGAGTTGTCACACTCTGCACTAGGGTTTTATGGCGGTCACTGGGCCCCAGATGGAAAATCAATACTTGCCCATGGGTATGGTGGGTCTTTCCATTTGTGGAGGGATGTTGGGTTCGGGTCTGAGAATTGGCAACCGCAAAGGGTTCCCTTGGGGCATTTTGCATCTGTGTTTGATCTGGCGTGGTGCCAGTTTGCCGATTATCTGCTCACTGTGAGCCATGACCAAGCAAGTTTTCCTTGGCTTCTTTTTGTTGTTGTTTTTTTTTTTTTATATCTGAACCCGACACATTTACCTTCTCTTTGCTAAAAGGCTGCTATAGGATGCCGCACCTTTTTGCATTAATATTACAAAATTTTAGAAAACAACTAATCTGAACAATTTAACTTTTTCTCTTCATGAGTGATGCATCCAAGTAAAAGTTTATAATATCTTAAGAGTTCTTTTTGTTCAACATTAGAGGCAAAAGACAAACTCAATTTATCTATTACATTTGATATGTATTTTTTTATCTACTTAACCCTTCGCATAGATTAGTGAAAAACTTATATAGTTTATGTTACAAACAATTTTCCTATCTCTGTAGCCTCCCTTTTTAATTGAAAAATTAATTAAAATTTAATCCAAGAGCTAAGATAAATAATCATGTTGAGTTTATATCAAGTACTACATGAAGTTATTTATTTATTTATTTTGGTTTAATTTTAACTTAGTTTCAATGGGGAAATCCTATTTGCTTGCCGATATTGAATGTTTATAGAGATGGTGAGAAATGTTGAGTATTGTTTTTTGACTGTGTGGGAAAAATATTAGGCTGAGCTTGCAAGAGAGGAAAAAGAGAGCTTGCAAGCCTATGATGTGGTTACTTGTTCTTTTATTTTTAACTTACTGGATATCCTTATTCTCTATGACATTAACTCTGGTCAACCTTGCAGACAACTCGTATTTTTGCTCCCTGGAAAAACGTGAAAGCATCTGATAATAGGGCAATGTGGCATGAGATTGCACGGCCACAGGTACATGGCCATGACATAAATTGTGTGTGCATAATACAAGGGTCCGGGAATCATCGATTCGTCAGTGGTGCAGATGAAAAGGTTGCTAGGGTTTTTGAAGCACCTTTATCATTCTTGAAAACTCTTAACTATGCATGGGCAAGAGAACAAGGGAATTTTGATACTTTCGATAAGGAGGTTCAAATTCTTGGTGCCAACATGTCTGCCCTTGGTCTATCTCAGAAGCCCGTATATCTGAATAGTAAGCTTGCTTCTCTCTTTGTTTGGGTGTGGGGGTGGGGGGTTCTAACTTTTGGTCTTTTTTCCAATTAAAGACGAAATTATTTGGTTTTGTATCTTGGATAACCAACTCTTTGACAAGTAAGAAGGACCATGTCGATTCTTATAGCTTCCGGCAGCTGAAATTAATTCCTTTGCAGTAGACCAAGTAGGGAGGATTGACTTAAGAGATCATTTGTCTGTGTTAATTTGACTTTCCTGACACACTACTTGAAACTCATTTTAGGTGCAAGAGAATCTCCAACTGGAACAACCAATGATGCAATGGATTCTTTGGAGACAATACCTGATGCAGTCCCCACTGTATTTACTGAGCCACCAGTGGAGGAGCAACTAGCATGGCATACTCTGTGGCCTGAATCCCACAAACTCTATGGCCATGGCAACGAGTTGTTCTCTCTTTGTTGCAACCATGCCGGGACACTTGTTGCATCCTCTTGCAAGGTACTCTCTAGGAGACAAGCTCATGCATAAGCATAACTTTCCAAAACTAGTGATTTTTTTTTATTTTGACTGAAAGTAGCCTGAGATAGGCTTCCATTGAAACATAAAAGATGATACAATATAAACTTCTGAGAGGAGACTTTCCTAACCCAAAACTAGTGATTCTAAAATGGTTTTATAGAACTCCACTTATGTTGTGCTCCAGAAGAGAGTGATAGGAGGTGAAGGAATGGAATGTGAGCTGCCCATAACTTGCCCAGAGTAACCTGCTCCAGAATGAAAAAATATAATGGAAACGGAGGTGAATGAATGGAAGAGGAGGGGAGCTCTCTGTATAATTGTTGTGATTTTAATCACCCCAAATTTGGAGGGTAAGATTTAGTTCTCCACCTCTCTTCCATTCCATTCCTTACCTTTGTATTTTTGTCTCTGGAGCAATGCCTAAGTTTCCTGTTTCTTGAAATGCTCACTAAAATAGTTGGGGCTTTTATTGGAAAATTCTTTGAAATACACATGAGCAAGAATGATGTATGGTTAGTTTTTCCTAGGGGTGCATACAGGTGGACATGGCATTTTCTATGTATGATCCATGCCTGTTTCTCTGGGTTTATGTTTGAAATATTTTGTTGGTATCTAGATTTTACTCAGCCATCTAATGCACTTGTTGAATACATTGGACTGTACTACAGGCTCAGTCTGCAAATGTAGCAGAGATATGGCTATGGGAGGTTGTTTCATGGAAAGCTGTTGGCCGATTGCAGTCGCACACTTTAACTGTCACACAAATAGAGTTCTCCCATGATGATGCATTACTTCTCACAGTCTCACGAGACCGTCAGTTATCTGTCTTTTCCCTCACTAAAACCTCAGGTAAAATCTATTTCTGATGATGAAATTGCTTTTTCTTTGTTGTGTTGTGTAGAACTTTTATGAACTAATGTCTAATGTGTTTTCTGTGTTTATTGTAGATGGTGTTGACCACAAATTGATTGCAAAGCATGAGGCACACAAGAGAATAATATGGGCATGCTCATGGAACCCCGTTAAGCATGAATTTGCAACTGGGTCCAGGGACAAAACCGTTAAAATTTGGTCTGTAAATAAAGATTCATCTTCTGTCAATCTTCTCTCCACTTTACCCCAATTTCGGGACAGTGTGACAGCTCTGGCATGGTGTGCCTGTAACCAGTTCAGAAATACTGGTCTGCTCGCTGTTGGTATGGATAATGGCTTTATTGAAATATGGGATGTAACAAGTGGGAGTTTGGAGGCACCTGCATTTAGTGCTACTTGTGCAATCCGACTGGATCCATTCTTGTGTCATGTGTCAACAGTTTATAGGCTCAGGTGGAAAGAAGTTAATGATAGTGAGTCAGGAATTCTTAAGCTGGCTTCTTGTGGGGCTGATCATTCTGTGAGGCTTTTTGATGTGCATGTGAAATAAGTTTGAGGTGTACCAGTGTAAGGTTATTATAAGAGGATGGCAAGATAATTGACTTTGGTAGCTTGCTGGTTTTGGTAGTGTTCTGATGGGGTTTTACAATGTACTATTTTGTATTGCTACCTAAGGATAAGGTTCGAATCAGTTTTGGTATTGTTACAGCGAATTGTTTTCTTTTTTTTTTTTTTAACATGGAACTTCTTGGTTTTAAAGGAAAAAGAAAAATGTAACTTGACCGTTTATTTCATTATCAGCGTAATTATATTGTCATGATTTGCTTCTGCAGGAGGCGCATCATATCGTGTATCCACTATCAATTATTGGTTTGGCACCTGGTTGTCGTGCTTCCTTACTGGTTAAGAAAACTTAAAAACACAACTCGATGTGTATAAAGAGTTGAAAAGACTTAATCTGATAATAACGATGAGAATTGTTTAAAGAATAAAATGATTCATGAATCATGATCCAGAATAAGAATCTATCTCCAAACATGAACTTATCTAATTATCTGAATATTTGGAAATAATAGTGCATGGATTAAGATTTAGGGGATCAAGTTAGATGAGATGAAAATAAGTGTATCGTGTATTGAGCAGAAACAGATATTATTCACACTTGATGTCCCAGAAAACAAAATATTGGATCCAGCAATTTGACTAAGCTGCTTATGTTTGGAATCAATATACAAACTACAAAACCTGAAGACAAATAAGATACCAAATAATTATCATGGGTCAAGTATACTGATAAATCAAGTTCAAACAAAATTAACAATTTATTTATGCTTATTGCTTAGTTCTACAACTCCTGGCCAAGAGAACCCCACTAGGAGGAGCACCCATCTCGATCTCACACCTTCCATAAACCCAATAAGTAAAATGCATGAAGCCCAAACTAGCTCGCACCTTAAAAGTACCTCTAATCTCATACAAAACCCTATTTCTTCTCACTTGATCTTGCAATCGCACAGCTACATCCGATGGCAGAAGCACTTGACTTGATACCATGCGCACGGCTTGGATCGTAGATTCTCTACTCTTTTGGGCAAAGGGAGGCAAAGCATGAACTGATATAAGCTTATCATTTAAGTACAATTCCAAGCTTATGTACTGATACACAATATAAATTTTCTGATTAGGGTTTGAGAAGTTCGCTAAAAAAGTGAAATCTCCATTAAAATATGCTGGAGAGTCGAGATAAATGCTGTTTAAGCTTGCATTTTCCGTGTCAAACAATGGGTTTCTAGGTTTTATAGCTAAGAAAATTATGAGAGTTGTGATGCCGGCTAAGATCAAAAGGAGGCTAAATACAAAGCACAGAATTCCATAGCACCAAACTAGAGGATCAGTTCTATGGTGAGGTTGAAGCAACTGCTTTCTTGATCTGTAATCCATCTCTGAAGGTGGGCCCATGGTGGGTTTTGTTGCTTGCTTCAAAGGTTGGAAGCGGTACGGAGATGGGAGATTTTGTGGTACCATGTGCATAGGTGGAGGGGAGGGGGTGAAAGGAGGCATCAGAGAAGAAGTGGGGAGAAGAAAGACTATGCTATGAAGCAAGGCTCTTGGTTTTATTTAAAGTTGACAGGAATTAAAGAAGGTAAAGAGTAAAGAAGCTTTTGTTAGGGAATGGGCCATTGTGTTTGTTTTACGAGTCACTAAAGAAGCCTAAAATTTGAATAAAGGAATGGTTTAATGGATTTGTATAGTTTTTATGCGACTCTAAACGTGGCGTAAATTGTGTAGCAGTACACCCAACTAACTTCATGGATGTCTTTTTCTTTACACCAGACTGTCACACGAACTGCTTTATTGAAAATGGCACAGAAAAGTAAGAGAACAAGGAGGCCGGTTGTGCTCAAGAGAGATTCTTTTTATGTGGGAAAGCATTATAATTGATAATTGCTTTTTAAAAGCTTTGAATGTGTTGAGTAATAAAGATATGATGTAGCACAAAATTGGTGTTTGATGTTTTGTATCCAAATTTGATTCCAATGGTTTTGTTCTGAAAGCACAGTCCACCACCTGACAAATCGAGAAGAATCAGGAAGAAACAATCTAGTGCCTTACTTTGCCCCCCAAATTTTCATATACCAAGTCCCAAATAAAATAGGCAGAACGGGAAAAAAAATGGTAGGAACAAGTCAAATTTTGAAGATATGGAACTCCAGCTACCTCTTCATTCTATATTATAATTGTAAACAAAAACAATCATAGAGAACAACACGAAGATTTTACGTGGTTCAGTACAATATATACCTACGTCCACGACTCACACACACCACCAATCTTTTTATTTCTTTTTGAATAATGGAGTACAATAGAGAAAAAGAGAGAGGAAGAAGGAAGCTATCAGAAGGCAAGAGACACACCTTTATAGAAATACAGGTGGCATTTTATTTTTATTTTTTTTTGCTTTAAGACAAAATAAGAAAACAAATTATTTACAAATTTTTTACGCATTTCGGACCGAAATGGCTCCGAAATCGGTCCGAAATTTCGCCTCTGGCTCACACTCCCCCTCAAGTTGGCATGTAGATGTTTCGCATGCCCAACTTGCAAATTGCTTCATGAAAGATAGTGCTGGAAACTCTTTTTGTCAATATGTCTGCCGGTTGTTCTTCAGTTCTTACATACGGAATGCTAATGACTTTTTCTTCCAAGTTCTGTCGAATAAAATGTCGGTCCACCTCAATGTGCTTGGTCCTATCATGTTGTACTAGATTCTGAGAGATAGCAATGGCAGCCTTGTTATCACAAAACAGCCTCATTTCTTCACAACTATAGAAACCAAGGTCTTTAAGTACCTTTTTTATCCATAGCAATTCTTGCAGTCCTTTAGCAATTCCTCTGAACTCAGCTTCAGCACTCGACAAGGCCACTACCTTCTGTTTTTTGTTCCTCCATGTGACCAAATTTCCACCAACAAAGGTGAAGTATCCAGATGTAGACTTCCTGTCAGTTACATCTCATGCCCAATCAGAGTCTGTATAACCTTCAACTTGAAGATGTCCATTTTTCTTGAAGAAGATACCTCGTCCTGGGGATCCCTTGAGATACCTTAAAATCTACATAACAGCCTCCATATGTTGCTCACTAGGAGCATGCATGAATTGACTCACCACAGACACAGCATAAGCAATATCAGGTCAAGTATGTGATAAGTAAATCAATCTCCCTACCAATCTCTGGTATTGTTCCTTGTTTGTTGGTACCTGATCAGGAAATATTCCTAGTTTGTTGTTCTGTTTGGTAGGTGTGTCAACAGGTTTGCAATCTAACATTCCTGTTTCAGCAAGCAAATCTAGTACATATTTTCTCTAAGATAAAGATATACCTTCTTTGCTTCGTGTGACCTCAATCCCTAGGAAGTACTTCAATCTGCCCAGGTTCTTCATTTCAAATTCCTTAGACAATTTTCTCTCTAGATCTTGGATTCCTTCAGAGTCTTCACCTGTGATTATCATGTCATCAACATAGATTATCAAGATTATAATTTTCCCTTTATTCTTTGAAAAGAACAATGTATGATCTGTATCACTCTGGGTGTATCCATATCCTTTCATGGCATTGCAAAATCTTCCAAACCAGACCCTTGGCGACTGTTTTAGATCATACAGTGCTTTCTTCAACTTGCACACAAGAGATTGTTCACTTGAATGACCATATCCTGGTGGGATATCCATGTAGATTTTCTCATCTATGTCCCCATGTAGGAATGCATTCTTCACATCAAACTAATGTAGTGGCCAGTCTTTATTTGCTGCAATGGACAACAGTATTCTAACAGTATTCAGCTTGGCTACAGGTGAGAATGTCTCCTGATAATCTACCCCATATGTCTGAGAGTACCCCTTTGCAACTAGCCTAGCTTTATACCTGTCAATTGCTCCAGTAGGCCCATATTTAACTGTAAATATCCATCTGCAACCTACTGTCTTTCTATCTCGTGGCCTACTCACCAGTTCCCAAGTCTCATTGAGTGCCTCATTCAGATTACTTGGAATGTGAACTGACGCCAGGGTTTTATCAAATTCCTTCACAGGATCTGGCATGTGAGATACAGTCATAAAATTCGCTATTGCATACCTGCCCTCACCAACCTCATCTGGTCTGTACCTCTTAGGAGGTCTGCCTCTGTTAAACCTGAAAGGTAACTGATAACCAGGATTAGTAGTAACAGGTTCAAAATCACTTACCTCTGACTCCGGAGTCTGGTCACGTGGTGAAGGAGGAGACTGTATAATTTCATCACTGTTACTCTCCAAATTCTGTTCTGTTGGACCCGAATCATCAAGTGAGTCCATTTCTGGATCAGATTTCTCACCTTCAGGCTCTGAATTCGGACCGAAATTTTCAGAATTCGGACCGAAATCTGTCTCTGGTGTCATGATTTCCTCTCTGTTTGGACCGAAATTTCCAGAATTCGGTCCGAAATTTGTCTCTGGTGTCATGGTTTCCTCTCTGTTTGGACCGAAATTTCCATCCTCTGTTGCATCAAACCAGGGATCATTATCTATGACACTCTCCCCCTGAGAATGAGCCCGATCTTTCACAAAATATCCATCATTTTCAATGAAAGTCACATCCATTGTAGTATAAAATTTTCTTGAGACCGGGTTCATACACTTATATCCCTTTTGACGTGGACCATACCCTATGAACACACATTTTTCAGCACAAGGATCCAACTTTGACCTTTGATGTTTCTGTATATGAACATAAGCAATACACCCAAATATCTTTGGTGGAATTGTAAGGACAGAGGGAATTAAGCAGTATTTTGAAAGTACTTGCAAGGGTGTTTGAAAGTCAAGTACCACAGAAGGTAACATATTCATCAAGTAAACTGCTGATGTAACTGCATTATCCCAATAAGAATGAGGTACATTGTTTTCTAGCATCATTGCCCTGGTCATTTCTAGAATTTGCCTATTCTTTCGCTCTGCTATGCCATTTTGTTGAGGAGTACCCACACAACTTGTTTCATGTATAATCCCATTGGTGTTAAAAAATTCTCCTAATGTTTTGTTGACAAATTCTCTTCCATTATCACTTCTGAAAATTTTAACATTTCTATCAAACTGGTTCTTTACCATGGTAATGAAAGATTTGATGGCAAGTGGTACCTCACTTTTATGCTTTACCAAATTAATCCATGTCATTCTGGTACAATTGTCAACAAATAACACAAATCATCTGTTACCACCTAGGGATTCAACCGGGGAAGGCCCCCATACATCAGAGTGAACCAGGTCAAAAGGAGTGGTTTTGTCATTATCCAAGTTCTTAGCAAAATGGGCTCGATGACTCTTAGATTTAATACATACCTCACAATCAAAAGATTCATTCTCAAATCCAGAAAATAAACTTGGATAAAGATGCTTGAGGTACCCAAATGAAGGATGGCCTAAACGCCTGCGCCACATCCAAATCGAAGACTTCCTACTTGAACTCAAGCTAGCAGATAAGTGAGCTCTTCCAGTAGCTATGTCTTCCAATTGATACAGTCATCCCTTCTTAGTACCACGACCGATAATCTCCTTTGTCATAAGGTCCTGAAAGAGGCAAAATCTGGGATACATGAGTACAACACAGTTAAGTTCTTCACACAATTGACCTACAGACAATAGTCTTGATGAAAGAGAAGGAACCAATAAAGTATTTGAAAGAGTTAGAGAAGAGGAAAATTGAACATCTCCAGCCCCTGTGACTGGATAAACTTCTCCATTTGCATTGACGATCTCAGTCCTCTTTGGATGAGATTCTCTTATCAAGTCGTTCTTGCTATAGGTCATATGATCTGTTGCTCCCGAGTCTATAATCCAGGAATTGTTCAGGTTTTGGGTAAAGGGCATATTGAGGTCAGTTTTGAAGTCCGAATTCATAATTTGGTTCAGATTTAAGTAAATTTCGATCCGAAATATACAAATTTCGGTCCGAAATATACAAATTTCGGTCCGAAATATACAAATTTCGATCCGAAATTTAGGTTATGGCCAAGGTTTCGGCACGATCTGGCCGAGAAGAGAAGTTCGATTGTGCAGTAATTCGCACAAAGAAGGAGATCCTGTGCAGTAACTCGCACGAGGACAAAGAATCAGCTGTGCAGTAACTCGCACAGAGATAAAGTCGTACAGATCTTAGTAACTCGCACGAGGACAAAGAATCAGCTGTGCAGTAACTCGCACAAAGATAAAGTCGTACAGATCTCAGAACCTACCGCTCTGATACCATGTAAACAAAAACAATCATAGAGAACAACACGAAGATTTTACGTGGTTCAGTACAATATGTACCTACGTCCACGGCTCACACACACCACCAATCTTTTTATTTCTTTTTGAATAATGGAGTACAATAGAGAAAAAGAGAGAGGAAGAAGGAAGCTATCAGAAGGCAAGAGACACACCTTTATAGAAATACAGGTGGCCTTTATTTTTTTCTATTTTTGCTTTAAGACAAAATAAGGAAACAAATTATTTACAAATTTTTGACGCATTTCGGACCGAAATGGCTCCGAAATCGGTCCGAAATTTCGCCTCTAGCTCACAATAATAACTTCTACTTGTGATGATGATGGTGAAACTTGGGAAAGCATTCATAATTGAGACACATGGTCCATGATTGAAAGCCTTTTTCATGTGTGCGAAACAACAGTGAAGACGTTTTTATTTATTTATTTATTTATTTATTTTTTGAAATAAGGCCATTTATTTATAGAGGAATAGTCCACTCTATGAAATAGAGTTTATCTCTCTTCCGCGTCCAACGGAAATTGAACTCGTTACCTCTAGAATAACGGCGGAGCCACTGACCATCTGGACTCCCACGTTCAACAACAGTGAAGACGTAAAAAAAAATGTGTAGAGCTGAAGCTTGAGAATAATATGTTGTATTTTTTTTTTTAATATCATAATATGTTGTATGTGTTGTTACTTGTTAGTTTCCACAAAATCTTGTTTGAGAAAAACCGCTTCCTTTGTAGAAAGTAGAAACTCATATGTAATCTTATTGTATTTTAGATGACCAAATTACCTTGCTGTGAAATCACAGCCCCATTTTCCTAAGAGCGTTTTGGATGTTTTTCTTTTTAATTTGTGGCAAAATATTTTAATCGGTATAAAATTTCATAAAGCGATATCTAGAATCCATTCTTTTATTTTTTTTAGACATACTAGATAAGACTATCCAGAGAAAAAGAAAAAAAAAAAAAGAACAAGAAAACAAACAGTACAAACAATTAGCAAAATTTCATAAATAAAGAAGACTCCTGGACTATCCAGCCATGAACTGCTTGTAACATTCTCCATTCATTGCGAAAAACATGTTATTTCTCTCCAATCCGTACTGTATTCGATATGGCGGGTATGGGTAAGATTTTATTTTTGTTAGACTAACGGGTATGGGTACGGATAAAGAAAAATTTTCATTAACTTATCGAGTACGGATACGGATAAGGACTATTTCGTATCCATTATCTAACGGGTAAAATTTTACAAACATATACATATATATAATCATGTTATTAGCATATATTGTAAGATATATTATTAGTTGTTGTCCCTAAAACTAGGCCTAGAGGGGGGTGAATAGGCACAAATTCAAATCCTAAACCGGTTTGGACAATTTTGCGGAAAGATAACAATTCAAACAATTCAAATTAGTTCACACACAAACAATCAAGCACAAGTCAAAAGTAAAGTAAGTAAAGAGAGAGAGAGATGACAAGCGATTGATTACGGAGTTCCGACCCGCTAGATGAAGCTAGCCTTAGTCGTACGTCTCCGGGAGTTTCGCGACCACAAAACGGGCGCGCTCCGTTCTATTCCAATCGAACGGGTCTACAAATGCGAACCGAATCGCTTCGTCACAAGGATCTCGAAGCGGATCGGCCTAACCTCTAACTAATCACCAAATAGCAACAAAGATTGAGGCTCTCAACCAAATCGCTCAATAATTTAGCTATAAAACTATGGGTTTGATTGATGCTCTCTAAATCTCTACAAAATGTCTAAGAAATGCTCAATTTAGGTGAAAGGATGAATCTCTCAGGTTTAGAGCTCAAAATCAGGGATATAGCAAGGTATTCAATCATTAATATCAGCTCAAAAAGGTCTGATATATATAGAGGGCGCCAAGAGCTCTAAACCAGTCAAATTCTGAACATAACGTTACACAACGCTCCGAAACGTTACACAACGTTTCAATAAATCCGTTAAATAAAACAAAATTCGACAATAACGTTGGAGGGTGTCAGAAACGTTACACAACGTTTTAAAACGTTATATAACGTATTGAACAGAAGACTCCAACGTTCAAAAAGTTGTTAACAAGCGTTACATAACGCTTGGAAGCGTTGTGCAACGTTTGAAATACAAAACGTTGTGTGACGGACATAACGTTACACGACATACGCCCGAACACCCTCAAAATGGCCAGAAACCTCAAAGCGTTAGAATTTCCTAAACAAGCGTCTTGTAACGCTTGTTTTTGATCCGTTGTGTAACGCTAGGAACCGTTACACAACGCAAAGGTGCAGAGAGAAAGATTTCTGACTTGGTCAATCCGTTGTGTAACGTCTTCAATCGTTACACATCGTTTGACTAAGCGTTACACAACTGAATGAAGCGTTGTGTAACGCATGAAAGCTGTTTTTGCGACTAGGCACAGTTGGAGGTGTTCTGTAACGTTGTATAACGCTAGAAAACGTTGTATAACGTTATTGGTAAAATCTGAGCATTAAACTTAGAATTTTGAGGAGATTAGTTTAGAATTACAACCTTAAACAATTCTGACTATCTAACTAATCTTCAGCAGTCTTCTGCAGCTCTGTTTGACTCACTCCAAGTCATTCTTCCAAAATAATCACTAGATGACACTAATTTAAATGGTTAGATAAGAAGTTTGGTGTTGTTTTGCAAATCGACAAATCGAGAGTTAGAGTTAAATCCAACATTAGTTTTGATCCTCATCCAAATTTATTTGTATTGATGAAAAAGTTAATTTGCACTCTATTATATTATAATTTATAATTAGTTATATAGATTTTTGAGATTTCCATTGATATGAGAATATATTCATGATTTTTGTTATATTCAAAGTTTTATCCAAATGTTATACTTTATCCATATATTTATTTAGCACATTATACATTTTTTATTAAATTGATAAATATTATTATTACCCATTACGTACTACTTTTATCGTTAATTCTTAACGGCTACGGATAGGATACAAGTAAAGTCATTTTTTAACGGGTACGGGTAGGGTATGGGTAAAAAAAATTTAACTGACGCAGATATAAAAATACTTTCTATTGTACCGTACCGTATCCATTTACAGCCCTACCATCAAAATGTGTTGTGTTGACATTCAGAGCCGCCCAAGCTTGAGTTGAGAACAGGCAGTCGCAAAATATATAGAATCCTTTCGGGAATGCAAAAACCAAAAAGTAGGTCCAAGTGTTTTTTTTTCTCATGGAATATTGGAATGGTTAGACTTGTGAAAATGCATGAGAAAAATACTATGTAATTATTTTTTTAGAATTGGTCGGGATATCAATACAGATAGTACTGCGAAGAACAAACTGAAATAGGATGTAAGTTTTATCATTTATCAAATGATTTAATACTTGCGATGATATAGTTAATTACTGTTTTGATGCAATATCAAAGAAAGACTTGCTTTTAAAAAAATGAAATAAAGTTTCACTATGGAAATATGATCTTTATAGTGATTTTTTTTTCCGAAATTACTTTAATATAAATTTTATTGTTTTATTAAGAAAGTTATTACCTACAAGTATGATATGAACAGTAAATTTTTTACTAAGTTTAATATGGATTTTATTGTTTATTAAGCAAGTTATTAGCTAGGACTAATGTACCTACAAAGTAACAAATTAATCCAAAATTTTAAAACTAAAGAGATTTTATCTTTGGAGGTCAGAAAAGGTATCTCCGAGACTTTGAAATCTTGAATGTATAGGTTGAGGGCTAGGAAATATGAAATATCTCAGTTAATTAGTGACGAAGTAATATTGTTGAGACTTTTGGTCAACAAAGAGGGAAAGTGATCACTGATCTGGGAAGGAAAAACAACAATAACGAAAAAGGCCAGTACGGAGGGCTCTTCTTTCGATGCTGCTCTATAAACCCACAGCTTTGTCCCATAATTTCGGCTTCTTATAAATTAAGGAATTGTCCATAATTTAGTGCATATATATACGTTTAATTTAGGTATATAAAAAAATTTCAGTCAATATTTGATCAAATTTTCATCAATATAACTTTCATATCTGACAAAGGATGAGAAGCCGAGGTTTTAATATTCATTTTTGTTTTTCTTATTTATGAATGTTGCTTTTGCGATGAGACAACTGGTTATGAACTCGCATTGTGTTGTAGAAAGTTTTATCTACTTGGTGGATCGACGGACTACCGTTATGAAATTAAGAATCAATGTTAGTTAACAAATTTAATATACTTGAAAATAGATTTTTTTTTTTTAGTACAAATCAAAATCTAAAGGTCTGAAATTAATAATTTCATAAGTATCTTGAGTGTAAAATATGTACGCAGTTGTTATAATTTGATCTTATAAACGGAACAATTAATAAGTTTGAACATCAATCATCCTCTAAGAGAGAATAAAAAATTAACAAAAGACAGCTTTGCATAGTCCAATTTTCATAAGCACTTATATTACAATGGAATAATCAATTTAAAAAATATATTATAATATATATTGAGAACTCTTTGGAAACAAATTATGCTTTTAAAATGACGATTGAATCTTGGTATTCGTAAATATTGGCATTTTGAATATTCGTCGTCCAGTTATAGAGAACCAAAATAACAAAATGAATGCTTTTGATAATAGATCTTCTTTTCCAAATATTAAGAATCATCTAGTTTTGGAAGAAAGCATATCTGCATATGTTTCTATATATAAATATCAGATGAGAAAATAAATAATATAAAATAAAAGCTCTTGAAGTTTTATATTTTGAGTTTAAGATTTATAAAAAAACCAGAGCTCTAACGTCAGAAGATGCGACTCAATAAGGTTGCACCAGTCAGTCTGGATGATTAATCGCTAAGTAAACAGATTTACCAACCGATTAATCAGTTTGGCGTCTGAGCACTTAATTTTTGGAGGTCCTCCTGGATAAAGTTTGACTTCGACTATTCAGATTTCAGCCATTTGTCGATTTTAGCAGCCGTATTTTAAGAATAAGAACACGACATTAAGTCTCTACTGATCATTAGTAAGTCTTTTCCTTCTTCATTTCAAACGACTTGAGCTCTGATAAGAGCCATGTAATAATCCTTTAGTTAATAGCTTACCACCGTTTAATGTTTCGACACATGGTTTCTTTCTATAAATATCATGACAATTGAAGTACTTCTATTAATGAATAAAGTGTTCAAATTTAATTTTGAAAACTATAAATTTCTATTCAATAAATATTTCTAAACTATTTTGGCAGCCACAATAATTACATACATATATATATACACACACACTCACACACATCTTTATTTCTATTTCTTCAATTCCTAATTTCCCATTTGCATCAAGTGAATCTTTTAGTGCATGTCCAGCCCACTGGATAATCCAATAGTCATGCATTTCCTCATTCGGCCTATTAATGACTTGAAATCTTGGATTTATAACGTTTATCCATTGCTCCCATGGCCATAATAGCGATTGTAGCGTCCCTCTCGGGCCGATAAATCTAATCTGGGCTTACGAGCCGTTTTAACCACAGCATCACATAACACAAATTTTTCCGAAAAAATTAAAACTAAATTTACTGTTCATACTAATTCCGAAAATCAATAAAAAAATTAAAATTTTAAAACTAATGTTATAGGATCGGATTCCCAGAATCCGATCTAAGCTTGGATCGGATTCTGAGAATCCGATCTAGACAGTTTTATTTTATTCAAATTTCAAACTCATCTCTTGGGTTTTTCGTTCGGATTTTTGTCTAAATAAATATAATTACATTTTTATTTAAAATAAAAAATAAATATCATAATAATTAAATTTTATAAATAACATTGCAATTTCGGGGTTCAAAACTCCGAAGTGACCCGGTGACCCATTTCGGGGTTTGAAACCCCGAAGTTATGATGTGGTAATTTTTTTATTATTTTTTAATATTTAAATTTAATTTATCATAAAATAAATAAATAAAAGATAAATAATTTGCAAAAATCCAGAAAAATATATTAAAATTAGAAAAAAATAAATTTATTTTTAAAATATTTTAATATTTAACAAATTTAATTTATTATTATTGCATAAATAAAAATTAAATAAACTATGCCAAAAAACAAAAAATATATTAAAAATTTAGAAAAAAATATTAAATTTTTATGGATTTTCTAGATTATTTTTTGACATAGTTTGTCTATTTTTATTTATCTAATGATAAGTTAAATTTTAATATTAAAGAATTTTAAAAAATAAAAAAATAATCAAAACTCTTTTCTATCTTTATTATATTTTTTTAAAATTTTTGACATAATTTATATATTTTTTTCTATTTATCTAATAATAAATTAATTTAAATACTAAAAAAATTGTCACATCATAACTTCGGGGTTGGAAACCCCGAAATGGGTCACCGGGTCACTTTGGAATTTTGAACCCCGAAATTACAACATTATTTTTAAAATTAATTTAATACAATGTTTATTTTTAAAATAAAAAATAAGAAAGTAATTATTAATTAAAAATCCGTTTTTAGTTGGTATCATAACTTGCCAACTTAATAATAAACTCAATCTAATAGACAGCGTGAATGCTAAATTAACACATAAAACAAGTATAGTAATGAGTTGAGTAAATAATTGAATATGGAAACCAATGGGAAAACTGACCTTGTATTGGAGGTACATATGAATCATCTAATTTCGTGATCTCAAAATACAAACTTAAAATCTATCCTTAAGTGTTCTAATGTAAAACTATGAATTATGTACTAAAAACAACAAATAATTAAATAATCAAGTAAATAATATTACAAATAATTTGATAAACATTATATAAATAAGTGAATAGTAAACAATTAGGCAAATAATGTACGAAATTATTAAAAACTGGAAAGTCAAAACTAATTATCAAATAACTAAATAAAATACTTAATAATATATTTCAAAACAGAAAACCGCCTGTCAGTATGGTAACCAGAAAACCGCCTAAAATTAGGTTATTTAGGTTTTACCTTAAGTATTCTACGTAATCATTAAACGATCGTTAAGACAATCACCCCTTCTTATCAAGAAATCGATCTACGATTGTTTAAATATAAGACTATCGAGCTTAAGGACCCACCTAAAAACTAAGTCTGAATATGGTTATACCCCCCTCCGTACTGAGTCTGAGTTTGGTATGAAGGATAAGGAGTATGGCTCTTACTTTCATATCTGTAAGTTTCATAACCTAACTCCAAACGCACAAAAAATAGAAAATTGTCATAGTACCTAAGAAATCATCTCCGAAAAACTATACTTGTAATTTATGTTAAAAAGTGTTGCTAATGCTCAATTTTAATTTTTATTACAATTAATAGCAATTAATTAAGCATACGAACACCGTAGGATCTAGTCTCAAACAAATAACACGCATCCAAAGAGAGAGTTTGTAGGAAGTTATACATCTTGCGAAATCGCATTCGCAAGGCTCGATCCCAATCATTTGGAGTCGGTGGCGTACCTCAATCTCCACCACCACGGCGACGGCCTTGAGTCCGCCTAGAAAATTAACCACCTTCTCCTTCTTTTGTGCTAGCAAGGAAGAGAAGATAGCTAATTCTCTTTTTCTCCTTTCTTCTTCTATCAATTAATCAAATTAAGTGGAGAGGAGAGTGCTCAACACATGAGCTAAAGAGAGGAGCAAGGAGAGGGGTGGCGGCCTAAGAGGGAGGCAAGAGGGTGGAGAGAGATTAGGGTTAGGTAGCCTCCAACAAGGGGTCCTTATATAGAGCTCTAACCGTAGCAAACAAGTTGCCTCAAATTACACTCATGCCACTTCTATGGCCGGCCTCAATAAAGGCCTTGATGGGTCTTGTCTCTTGCTCAATTGGGTCATTAATTCATTTAATTAATGTCCCTTTAGTTTACTCTTTAGTTGGGCTTTCTATTTACTATTAAATAAGGGCCAATTCTTTTAATATAATTCAACCAATTATATTAAAAATGTGTTGAACAAAATAATTACCAACTCATTGATAATTATATTGGGATTAGCAAATGCATTAATTTATTTTTATATGATCCCTTTGATTTAATTAATTATAACGGTTCACAACGGTATATAATTGATTAATCAACATATCATAATTTCACATAACTCATTGTTGTGAATAAATAAATAATGTACTGTGTGGTTAATATTATATTTGTGTGACCCTCGATGATTTATGCTATGTTGGCCATGGAAAATAAATCGCTATTTATTTCTAATAATCATAAGCGGTATCTAGCAACACGTTATGATTCCCAATTCACATAAATAAATACTATACTTTTATAGTATTTCAATCATGCATAAGAAATAGATAATTTTCTTGTTTTGATTCTTATGTCACATGATATCACTGTATAATCCAATATGGGAATGTGTCATTCTTGCAGATTATATATTTCTTGATCTAGAGTTGATCGTCTAGTTTATACGCATACGATCCAACTCCATCGAGGGGCCCAATAGATATCATCACTCACTAGGTCTACTAATGAAGGACATACGGTTTTCTCGATGAACACTTTTCCCTGCACAATTCAAGAGAACATAAATAAAGTCCATATAATAGCCCTTATCATAAATCAACATTAGACGATATTTATTGAACTTATCCTCATGTGAAAAAGCTGAACCATCTCAAACTTAGAATCAAACACATATGAAATAAATAATGACATATAACACAATTCATATATTTATTTCATTGGGTCAAGTCATGTGCTATGTTCCAGTAACATACACATATGCAATTATGTTGGTAACTCATTACCTATAATTTGTAGAACTTAATCATCACTTAACTTGCATACTAATCTTTTATGATAATTAATGTTCCTTGTTAATTATCAAGATTACGGACGATTTAGATTTATTATTGTCATTTAATTAAAATGAAACACAGAGATCCACAATTCAGATCGATCCTCAACCTGAATGATTTGTCAATAATAAACCCTAAGACAAATGATCAAATATCATCAATAACATAAACTAAATTAAGTTATTAAATATTGACTTCTAGGACATAACTCCAACAAATACAAGGTCAGTTTTTCCATTGGTTTCCATATTCAATTATTTACTAAACTCATTACTATACTTGTTTTATGTGTTAATTTAGCATTCACCCTGTCTATTAGATTGAGTTTATTATTTAGTACAACTCATAAGTTAGCTAAGCTTATTTTAACTATTCGAATGTCAGAACTTAACCTGGCAAGTTATGATACCAACGAAAAACCCAAGAGATGAGTTCGAATAAAATAAAACTGTCTAGATCGGAATTCGATCCAAGCTTAGATCGGATTTTGGAAATCCGATCCTACAACATTAGTTTTAAAATTTTAATTTTTTTTTCATTTATTTTCGAAATTCGTGTGAACAGTAAACTTAGTTTTAATTTTTTCGGCAAATTTTTTAAGTTTCGATGGAGGTGTTAGGAAATTGATTTCTACCCTCGTTGCCATCGCAAGTGAAGCGCTCCTCTTACCTAGCGCACTTTATTTCGTTCCTAAATGTTCAGTTGGATAAGTACAAATGTTCCGTTATTTAAGTATAAATGTTCAGTTAGTTGCAATAAAAAATATAAATGTTATAAGCAAAAATGTTAATTTAGATAAGTATAAATGTTTAGTTTAGTGAATACAAATGTTCAGTTGGGTAAGTACAAATGTTCTGTTAATTGAGTATAAATGTTCAGTTAGTTGCAATAAAAAAAATATAAATGTTATAAGCAAAATTGTTCATGTGGATAAGTATAAATATTTAGTTTAGTAAGAACAAATGTTCAGTTTAGTAAGTACAAATGTTCAGGTTATTACATATAAATGTTCAGTTTATTAAGTATTATTTTTCAATTTTTTTAATAGGTGCAATGGCAAACGAAGGAGTCACGAACCGGATAAAAAACACATGAAAAAATTAGAAGGGGTCATGAACCTGTTCGGTTCAAATAAAATTTTTTCTGACTCTACCCCTGGAGCGCCTCTCTCCAAGACTGATGCGCGATTCTATATAATAAAACCATTAATTGACGCATTTAACTGAACACTTTTAATTATTAAACTGAACACATTTGGTTATTAAACTGAACATTTGTAATAGACACCTGCTAGTCACACGAGACTCGCGCGCGCTCCCTCTGTTCAGCGATGGCGCGTGATGATTTTTTTAGCGATGACACTTATCATTTCTGAAATTTTTAACGTGATTTGTATATTACAATCTAATAATAAATGAAAAAAAAATTAAAGTTTTAGATTTTTTATTTTGCATTTTTTAAAAATGTTATTATTCAGGATACATAATTGTCAGTTCAATTATTTTTAAAAAAAATATGAAAAGGTTCATAAAAATATAAAATTTGATATATATCTGAAGCCATTGATTTAAAATCATTAATTTGCAATCAGTAAAATATAATAAAACTTTAAATGAAAATAATTCAGTGTAAATTTAAACTTTGTTTATTTATTAGAAGATAGAAAAATTCTGTTGAGACATAATTTTATAAGCAGACTTCAATTCAGATCGTTCATTTAAAATTATAAACAGAGATGAATTATCATAATTTAAATCCGATTTAGAATTTTTATTCACCGTAAAATTACTCTAATATAATAGTGTATGCGAATGTCTATTATGCGTGCTATTTTTTTATACACTTCATAACCACTGACAGAGTGACAGAACTGTTCCACGCTCCAAGACAACAGTCCATTATCTCGGAAAAATGCGTCTAATCTGGGTCCACAGTTGGCTTGAGGTTTTCTTCTATCATTCTTCCTATATTAGAAGTTTGTGACAATTTTGCCCTTTGGAACTTTGACGATTTTCAAAATGTGTTCCACTCCACAGCTTAAGCTTCCGTTGTGACACAAGACAAAACGGAATATCTTCTGCTCTCTCCAATTTGGCAGTATTCTAAAAGTTTTTTTTAATATTGTATTCTAAAAGTCATAGACCCATACACCACTGTAATTCAAAATCGGGCCCACAATTCAGTGAAACGGTTCAAAAATGTTTTGCCCATAGCTTATTTGTTTTCACTGTTCACTGCCTCACGCCACGTAAGAACACTTAAAGCGAGTAGAGAGAGAGAGAGAGAGAGAGAGAGAGAGATTGGAAATGGTGATGCTTGATCAAGGTACAATGGAGATGGAGAAGAAGATTACTAGAAAATGGGTGTCGCACTATTGCTCCACGCAGAGCATACTTCTAGTTGGAGAAGGCGATTTCTCCTTTTCCCTTTCTCTCGCCACTTCTTTCGGTTCCGCTTCTAACATCGTCGCCACTTCTCTTGATTCCCAAGGCATCTCCTTTTCCTTTTTCTTTCTTCACTTATTTTTCTTCTTATTATGCCTGGTGGTACTTGTTTTAATTTTTGTTTGCTCTGTTAAACTGAATGATTTGTTCAATCTTTTGCGCATTCGCGTTTGGTGTGTTGAAAATCGTTAATTTTGACTTAAGATTGTTAGCATTATGAAGCCTACTAAATTTGAGCAAAAACCTTGGCAAAAAAGGGGCACTTGTTTACTTGTTTAAATTTAATGGCAATAGGTGCCACGTGGATTGAGGATTTTAGCGGTTCTCCTATGGATAACTCTAATTTTGCATCACAATTTTGTTTTCCCACTTAAATTAGGGGCATCTGACGCATTGTGAAGCGGATTTGATGAATAATAACCTGCCTTAATGACTTAGCTCTGATCTTTGAATTTATTTTCGTTATGTCTGAGATATTTTAAACTAAATACACAAAGGGAGATTATGACAGCATGAAAGTTTGAAAATGTTTAAATTAATTTGTGGCTTGTTCAATTTGTAAATAGAGCATTTGCATGCAGTTTGTTACCAAAATTTGGGGGATGTTTCTAGTTGCCCCTTTGACAAAACCTACAAAATGCAACAATGCCATACAAAACCCTTTATCGGTTGATCGGCAAGTAAACTCATTGTGAGTTGATCCTAACCCTTGAATTTTCCTACTCAATATAATTCTTAGATACAAAATTTCCTATTTAAGATCAGCAATACAACTGTTCTCTACTTCTGTGAATGATTGACCGTAGTGTAAAATATGTTTCTCATTTTGTAATCATTTTATTTTCGTTTACTATCTGTTGATGATGTGCAGATAGCTTGTTCAAAAAGTATAGCAAGGCCCGATCAAACTTGGAGAGTTTAAGAGCAATGGAAGCAACTATCTTGCATGGGGTAGATGCGACGAGGATGAAGCAACACACTGACTTGAAGATGAGAAGGTTTGATAGAATTGTATTCAACTTCCCACATGCTGGGTTTAAAGGAAAAGAAGATCACCTAAAAGTTATAAAGTAATTTTCTATATCTTTTCTTGTTAAGAATCAAGTGATAAGCATATTGGTTAATGATAGGTTCCAACTGCTACTTTAATGATATCAGAATTGGATTGCTAGCTGATAAGTAGAAACAAAGTGCTACCTATTCTTGAGATCTTGGATTTGTCCTTAATTAACACAATAGAAGTAGTATTTACCTGACTCTGAGACTAGCAAAGCTGAATATAAATCAATTGCAAAACATTGTTTGTGACAAGCATTTCACTTGTACTGATCAACTCAACATCTTCCTATGGGTATAATTTGAAGACTTCAAGTAGGTTTTGTCATTTGTTCTTTAACCCACTTAAGATTAAACTGCAATTCAAAGTTTGTTAGTGTGTCTACTTTCTAATGGTTCTAGAATTCATTTTGTATTTTAATTTTCATAGATTGCACAGACAACTAGTGCTGGGATTTTTCCAGAATGCTAGCCGTATGCTAAGACCATACGGTGAAGTCCATGTCACTCACAAGATGAAACAACCATTCATTAAGTGGAATCTGGAGGAGCTCGGCTTCAAGTGCCATCTTGTTGTTAGTGAACTCGCTCACTTCAATAAAGATGACTATCCACTCTACAACCACAAACGAGGAGATGGTGAAGACTGTGACCAGCCCTTCCCTATGGGTGAATGTTCCACTTACAAGTTCAGAATTTGTCTTTCTGCCATGAAAGACAGGTCATATAATGGTAGCTCAGATCCAATCTTGCCAGCCTCAGCTCCTCATCTTGAACATGATGAGACTGGTCTTATCAGCAATTTAGAAATCAGTCAAATTCCCCAAGCAAACATTGATTTTGGCATCTCACTTCCTTCTTTGGGTGTGAGAAGTTATGGGAAATATTGGGATGAAGTTCCAGGAAGGAGATGGTTGGATGAAAATTATGTGGGTGAAGTGCCAGGAAGAAGATGGTCGGATGAAAATTATGTGGGTGAAGTGCCAGGAAGAAGATGGTCAAATGAAAATTATATGGGTGAAGTGCTAGGAAGAAGATCATTGCATGAACATTATGTAGGTGAAGTGCCCGGAAGAAAATTGTTGGATGGAAATTATGTGGGTGAACTGCCAGGAAGAAGATGGTTGCATGAAAATTATGCAGGTGAAGTGCCAGGAAGAACATTATTGGGTGAAAATTATGTTGTACTGCCAGGAAGAAAATGGTTGGATGAAAATTATGTCTGTGAAGTGCCAGAAAGAAGATGGCTGGATGGAGGTGAAATGCCAGGAAGAAGATGGTTGCATGAAAATTATATGGTTGAAGTGCCAGGACGAAGATGGTTGGATGGAAATTATACATGTGAAGTGCCCGAAAGAAGATTGCTTGTTGGACATTATGTGGGTGAAGTACCAGGAAGAAGATGTCTGTATGAAAATTATTGGGGTGAAGTGCCTGAAAGAATATGGATTGATGGAAGTTATGTGGGTGAAGTGCCGGGGAGAAGATGTGTGGGTGAAAATTTTTTGGGTGAAGTGCCGGGAAGAAAATGCTTAGATTATATTGGTTACCCTGAAAGACTTCATGCACAATCACTTGTGAGGTGATTGCTGGAATGGATGTGGTTAGTCCCAGGATAGTTGGAATATTGCTATAGAAGTAATTTGTACAGGTTAGTGGACTCAGGCAATACATCTTTGATCTAACAAGGCACCACAATGATTGTCTATCTAACCAATAGAACAATAGATTGCTTACCTACACTTTCATGTTTTGATAAGCTTTCTGAATTGTCGTGGTTATCAGATGGATTTATTTGAGCATAAGTTTCCCTTGCTGCTCTTGCCTTTGAATATATGATTCTCTTACTTATATAAGCCAACTTGAACATTTGCTATCTCATTTGTGTGTGTGTGTGTGTATTATTCTGTGTTGCTTGAAGCATAAAAATTATGCACTATAACAATGAGATGGAGATTGACATCCCTCTTTCAGTCTTTCCCTAGAAATACTGGCAATTTCAATTTAGAAATGTTGCAGTGTGGTTTGAAAATTGCAATACTTAGTTATGTTGGTTTTGTAATCTCCATTGATGGAGAAAGGTTTGCAATTAGGTGGTCCAGTGTTTGGTAAGCAAACACAGCTTGTTTTTTGAGGTTCTGGTAGGTTTTTTCAGTCAATGATGGCTTTTATAATAAGTGGAGGGGTAATTTGCTTCGCAACTTGCTGGCAATTCATGTTGAGCTTGGATGGCTCTACACAGGACACTCCTAATGGTGCTGTTCAGATACTGCAGTTGGCGTTCAAAAAGCTGAGACTATAGTCTTTAGAATTTAAGTTCATTCAGTTGTAGCTTTGGAGTTAAGTTCAATTCAGTTGTATAACATGTTTCAGTTAATGAAAAGGTTGTCTAAGGAACCACCTTTAAAAAAAATGCGCTATAACATTGTTAACAAATAACAAGTGATTGCAAGTATTTCCAACAAATTCTTCCGAGTACTGAGGAAGACGACAAATGAGATTTCCTTCCTTTTGCTCTGAATCCATAGCCCTCAAATGAATTCGGAGATCAATCCAACATAATTTATCAAAACCAGTTTCCAAGGTTAATTCTTAGCTGCAATATCAGTTTGATTTGATTCAGCAACTTAAGTGGGAAAGCAAATCATAAAGTTCTTGAAATTTGATAATTCAGTCACATACTGATTTTTGGGGATATGCACTTGCTAAGTTTTGCAAAAATAAAGTAACTGTAAATTGCTTATGCTAAATAAATTAATATTCTTTGACTTTACGCTCATGGGGAACGAGGGTCAAGAACAGAGCAATGACGCTATAAGTAGGGAGAAGGAACAGAAAGTGGTGATTTATTTTTTTCTTCTCTATTTCTATTTCTCTTGCCACTTCATTCGAATCAGATTCAAAATCCTTATAAACTAGGTTTGATTCACTGTGAAATACCTTTCTATACTATACCTGAATTCTCCTCTGTTTTTTTTTTATTTTTTATTTCCGTTTAATTTATTCTTTATCCTCATAAACTAGGATTACTGCAAATTAACTCAAAATAAATTCTCCTCTATTTGAATTGTGGTTAATTTGGTTTCCATGTTTTTGAATGTGGGAACAAGGGGTGGTGTACTACTATGTAGTCTTTTATTAACATTGAGTGAACAAGGGGTGGTGTAGTCTTTAATTTCCTACCCACTTCCTAACTAGATACAGCAAATGAAAGCATAGCGGAAATCAATGGATCTCTTAGATTCTACAAGATTCATAATTTATCCCCCATTTATTGGATCCACTCGTAGATTCTAGTTTGGTGCGCCTTCAAACTGTTGCACTATAAATGCACCATTGTTGCTTGGGTTTCTTGCAAGCACCTTCAAATCATAGAAGAGCTGCATTTTATTCATTCTACCAAGCGCATGCATGGCTTCCTTTCTGTACATCAACCTTGCAATGTTAACACCAGCACTGCTGCTGCTTGCTTCTTCAACTTCGGCAGTGGCTGAGCTGATACAACTACAACCACAACCTGGATGCCCGACACATTGTGGTGACGTCGAGGTAGATTCTATATATATATATATAGTCTAGTAAATCTCATTATTAAACTTATGGATTTAATTACCTTCTCTGATCAACGCCAAATGCTGTGTACTTAATTTCATCACATATGTGACAAACGAACACGCCATTTTATAAAGGCAGAATCGGCTACATATCTCTCTAATTTTCTCTATTTGAATATTTATCCCTCAAATAATAATAATAATAATTATGGATATTTACCCTCAAATCATAATAATAATAATTATTGATATTTACCCTATCCTTAATAATAATAATAATTTTTAAAAATCAGTATTTTTTTTAAAGTATTGACAATAACATGTTCAAGTGCATGTCACCAAAATTCTAGGACAGGTAAATACCTGCACCTAAACCAAGAACAATTAAGTTAAAATGCGTGCCACCAAGAACATGTTTGAAATATTTGTCAAAAACAAAAGACAGGTAAATCCTGTGATAACAAAAAGGCTCTTGCAACAAGAGACCAAAATTTTTCTTTAAACAGGACAAGCACATGGAGAGATCGATGAAGAAAGTCGACAGGACAAGCATGCATGGAGAGATCGATGAAGAAAATCGACATCTGAAGCAAGACGCGGATCTAATCCAAAGACTTATAGTTATGCACCTCGATGGAATAACCAAATGCAAAAGAACGGTTCAGAAACTGGCCAAAAGAAACCCAGCTTACCAAAATCGGTTGAGAAAATTGGTCAAGAAGATAGGCCAACAAAAATGTTGGTTGACAAGAAAACCATCATTAATTCGAGAAGAAAAAAAACCAAGTGATCAACATCTCCATGCAAGAAAAAATTGTATCTTTAGGAAAAGGAATTTTTTATATTTTACCATTCACAAAAAAACTGGGATGTGTGTATGTTTTTTGTATTATTATATTTTATACAATTTAGATGGCTGGTGTATTATGTGGTTACAAATATATGTGACCGATTTGTTGTATGTTCTTTTTTTCTTTTTTCATTTTTAAGTAATTAGAACACGCATTATGCTTTTTCTTTTTTTGTAATTTGTGTAGTAGTTATGTTTTTTTGAAGCAATGTGTAGTAGTTATGTTTAATATGGCTTGTATGTTTTACTGTGGCTTTGTGTTTTTGGATTGGAAACAATACACGCATGGATGATACAATAGAATGTAATAAAATGATTTACATGTTAATATTGAATTATCATAATTCATAAGTTATAAATATTCAGTTTATTTACGTCTAGACTTTCAATAATTCGTTCTTTGTAAAACACTACAGATCCATAAAACTTATGTAGAGTCGAGGTTTCAATCAAAAGTTGAATTCGTATTTTGTGTATTAAAACAGGAAATAGTTTTCTGGTGGGAGAAAAACTCAGTAGAGAGAAATTTTCTCTCCATTATTATGTGGTACTGATGAGGAGTCAATTGTGTACCATATATTGCGCACGTGCCAAACGAATGGGATAGAAGGCTGAAGTGATGGTTATAGGCTTATAGCGATGGAAGCAACACATAATGCCACTAATCAATAGAGCAAACACATCTAAAATTAGTGAGATTCACACTCATTTCACTTTACTTCTCAAATTTAATAATATGCTCAGTTAGAGAAATTTGTTTCTATGGTTAACTTAAAAAATTAATAAAAATAAGTAATGTAATTATTATTATTATTTTTAATCACAATATTGATTATACTCTTACTAATTATAATTATAATATTAAAATTACAATAATAGTTATCGTTATAATGACAGTAGTTATCATTGTCGTTATTATTAATAAAATAACTATAATAATAACAATAATTATTCTTATTTAGTAATAGTCATAACATCACTTTTAATTATAATTACAATAATACAATTTTAAAAGTTAACATAATAGCATAATTATGAAAAAGACAATTATTAAAATATATAAAATAATAATTATGATAATTATTAATTAATATAATAATCGGTACATTAAATATAATTTAATTAAAAATATATAAATTATTATTTTATTATTTTTTCCATCTCTAGCCTCAATATACTACATCAAACAATATTTTTTTTTATTCTCAAATTAGCATCTAATTTTTACAACTTCTAACTTCACTAACTTCGACAGCAAATTCTCAAATCAGCATGTAAGTTTTGACAACTTCCAACTTTATTAACTTCGTCAACAACTATTTTTTTTTAAAAAAAGTACCAATCTCAATCTCTAAATCAACAGTAACTTACCTCATAGCCTTAATAATATTGTTTGAGTAGCTGTTAGTAAATGTCTCTAACGGTAATGAACTAACGAAAGAAAGAGCCCTGCATAACCTTTGTAAAGAATGAATGAGAAAATCAATAAAACATAAACTATTCGTCTCCAAAAATCAACATATAATAAGTATGGCCTGATTCAACAGATTAGGAAATTGATATTGGACCAAAAACAAAATACAAAGCTCATCCTACTACTTATAAAAACACCAATAAAAAGGTCGGAACAATTTCACTAGAGGGGCGAAAACAATTGTTATATCAATTAGGAACAATTAATTTGTGTGATTCTGATTTGATGTGTGGTCCAGATAAAATGTCAGATGATGTTTAAACAATTAATTACTTGGAAAAATATACACATGTATCATTGGAAGATTCAACCAAATATTTTTATTGTCTAATATTATTTTATTTCTTTATTTACTCTAATATTAGGAGCATTTTTGCTAGTCAATTTTAAATTCTCATATCGGACCAGGTTAGGAAATTAATGCAATACCAGAACAAAGATCATCAATCATTTATTATTCTTTCAATTGATAAAAAAGATAATAAAATTTCAAAATAATAAAACTTAATTTCCAAAATTTGTAAAATTAAAAAAAAAAGTTCTTTAAACATTCAATACTGAAATCGATTATTGTTTCTGTCAACCAATTTATTTATTTATTTATTTTGTTTAAACATACTAGACAGAGGCAGCTAGTTATTCTTTGAACCAATTCGGCAATATATGAATATGAATCGTGATCCTTCCTATAAAAATTTCTTCATTCGCTATAAATCATACGAGACAAGTTTGCCTTTTCCAAACTTTTACAATTATGGCAGCATTTTCAAAATTTGAAAATTGTATTTCCATTTTCCCAAGCTTCTGTTATGACAAGACAAAACGGATATCTGCCCTCTTCAATTTGGCACTTCGCTTTATAGACCTGTAGACTCCAGTAAATACAAAATGGGGTCCCACAATTCAGTGATACGGTTCAAGCTGGTTTAACCACAGCTTTGTTCTCTTCCACCATTCACCGCTTCACGCAACAGTACAACACTAGGATCAAGTACTACTAATAGTGAGAGTGAGAGAGAGAGACACTTTCAAAAAATAGAGAGAGAGAGAGAGAGAGAGAGAGAGAGGGAGAGGTCGGAAATGGCGATGTTTGAACAAGATCCTTGGATGATGGAAGCGAACAGTGGTGCAAGATGGGTGTCGCGCCACTATTGTTCCGATCATAGCATACTTCTGGTCGGAGAAGGCGATTTCTCCTTTTCCCTCTCTCTTGCCACTTCGTTTGGTTCCGCTTCTAACATCGTCGCCACATCTCTTGATTCGGAAGGCATCTCCTTTTCTTTATTTTCTTTCCTTCAAAATTTTCTTTTTCGTCTTGCTTACGCCTGGTTGTCTTTGTTTTAGATAGCGCGATCAAACTGCACAATTAGTTGAATTTCTTGTGTATTCGCGTTTAGATGTGTGTCGAAATATGTTAATGTTGTCTTGAGAGGATCTTTGTTGTCTATTTTACTTGAATCAAGATAGTTATCATACAACCTACTAAAATTTGAGCAAGAATCAAGACAAAAGACAGTTTCATGTCTACTTGTTTTGATTTCAATTGGAATCTGTACCACGTGGACTGAGAGTTTGATTCGGGTGCAATGTGAATCCGTATTTGATGAATAATAATCTGCCTTCATTATGCCTCAGATCTTTTTTTTTTTTTTTGCCTAATATTTGAGATATATCATATATTTAAACTAAATACACAAAGGGATATTAATAGTGCAAGACTGCAAGGCAATTTGAAAATGAGATAATTTCTGACTTGTATGTGATTGTATAGTGCATTTGTTGTTACCAAGATTTGGTTTGGGGTTGGGGGGGAGGGGGGGGGGGAGGGGAGTATTTGTACTTGAATAATGCCATACAAAAGAACTTCCAGAGGCTAGCAATATGACTTTTTTTTCTATGTTTATAATTGAGTTAGCTTGCTTTAGAAATATTGTCAAGATTGGCCAGTAAATTCGTTGTCAGTTTATCCCAACAATGAATATTCTTACTGTATATAATTCTTCAGGAAAAAAGATTTCCATATAAGATTAGAAATACATCCACCACCAGTTGGCCTCTGCTTCTGTGCAAAATTGATTGTACTGCGAAATATGTTCTACTAGTCTTATAATTGTTTTATTTTTTGTTTACTATCTGTTGATGATGGGCAGGTATCTTGTTCAAAAAGTATAGCAAGGCCCGATCAAACTTGGAGAATTTAAGAGAAATGGAAGCAACTATCATGCATGGTGTAGATGTAAAAAAGATGAAGCAACATACAGACTTGAAGATGAGAAGGTTTGATAGAATTGTATTCAATTTCCCACATGCCGGTTTCAAAGGAAGAGAAGATCACCCTAATGTAATAAAGTAATTTTCTGTATCCTTTCGTGTTGTACACTTGTACGATTAAGTGTTTAAGCATATTGGTTAAACCGTTAAAGACTACTATTTCCAAGTGCTTCTTTAATGATATCAGAATTGGATTGCTAGCTGATAAGTAGAAATAGTGCCACTTATTCATGAATTATTTTTTACTTAATTAACACCATAGAAGTGGTACATGACTTTAAAACTAGCAAAGTGGATTGAAAATCAAATGCAAATCATAGTAACTTGCATTTCACTTGTCCTGATCAACTCACATCCTCCTACCAGTATGGTATGCTACAAAAATTAGGTTTTATTATTTGTTCTTTGACCTATACATCCTCCTACCAGTATGGTATGCTACAAAAATAAGGTTTTATTATTTTGTTCTTTGACCTATCTTAGATCAGACTACAGTCCACATTTTTGTCTTGTCAGTTCAGAATTTCAATAGTTCTACAATTTGTAATTTTTCATTTTTCTTAGATTGCACAGGCAACTAGTGCTGGGATTTTTCCAGAATGCTAGCCATATGCTAAGACCGTATGGTGAAGTTCATGTCACTCACAAGACAAAACAACCATTTATTAAATGGAATCTGCCGGAGCTCGCCTCCAAGTGCCATCTTGTTGTTAGCGAACTTGCTCCTTTTAATAAAGAAGACTATCCACTCTACAACAACAAGCGAGGAGATGGTGCAAACTGTGATCAGCCCTTTCATATTGGTGAATGTTTCACTTACAAGTTCTGGATTTTTCCTTCAGCCAAGAAACAAAGGTTGGGTAAAGGTACCGCAGATCCAATTTTCCCAGCAACAACACCTCATGTTGAGCATGACAAGACTGGTCTTTTCAAAAGATCAGAAATTAATCAAATTCCCATAACTTCATTTCCCCAAGCAGACGTTGGTTTTGGCATCCCGGTTCATGTTATGGGTATGACAAGCGATGGAAATTATGTGGGTGAAATGCCAAAAGGAAGCTCACATCCAAGCTTGCCAGCATCATCACTTCACGATGAGCATGGCAAGACTGGTCTTCTAAAAAATTTAGATATCAGTCAAATTCTTAGAACTTTAATTCCCCAAGTAAATATGAGTGTTGGCATGAGGGTTCCTGTTTTGGGTGTGAGAAGCTATGGAAATTATGTGGGTGAAGTGCCAGTAAGAAGATGGGATGAAAAATATGCAAAGAAAATGATTGCATTGTACGGGTTACCTTGAAAGACTTCATGCACAATTACCTGGTGAGTTGATGCGGAATGGATGTTTTCAGGCCCAGGTTAGTTGGAGGATTGCTGTGGAAGTAAATTTAAAAGTTAAAGAACTTAGGCGGTACATTTTTTATCTAACAAGGCTCCACAATGACTGTCATTTGTCAAATCTAAACCAAAAGAACTATAGTTTACATATCTATAATATCATGTTTTGATAAGCTTTTTGGATTGTCATGGTTATCCCATGAATTTCTTTCTGAGCATTTTCTCTTGTAGCTCGTGTCTCTTGACTCGAGTACAAGATTCTCTTATTCAAGCCAATTTGTATATCTGCTATCTCATTTTTGCGTGTTTGTATTATTGGATGCTGTTTGAAGCCTTAGTATGCTCTTATATGCAGTTTACTATTGTTGTTAATGAAAAAGTAAGGTGAATAGAAGTATTTATCAAATCCTTTCTAGGAAGACTAGAAAGATGAGTTCTTTCTTTCTTCTTTTTTTTTTTAATCAAGGCTATTTATTTATAGAAGTATAACTCATTCTGTGAAATAGAGATTATCCATCTTCCATGTCTAGTGAAAATTTAACTTGTTACTTCTAGAATAATGACGGAGTCATTAACTGTACTAGCCTACTATGTTCATAGTTAATTCCTTTTGCATTGAATCCATAGTCAAATGAATTTGGAGGATAAATTAACATAATTTATCATAACTAGTTATAGCTACCCGCTAATTAACTAACTGACCAACGACCATTGGATTAAGTTCAGTGATTATTGGGAGTCGCCACCTGATGTAAAATCGGGAAATAGAATCGGTTTTGATTGTATTTACCCCATGGATAAATGGTTCGTGACTTGGTTATGATTGTGGAAGGTGTTAGGCACCACAACCACCCAAACAAATTTGGTCTCTACTGATTCTAGCTTTCAATAATTGCTTTATTATAATTCAATTATAGAAGCAAACATAAAAGATACAACAACAATAAGTATTTAAGAAAATGAAAGAGAAAGATACAGAGAAGTATTGATGTCGCAAGGCGATTAAGTCCTTGATTACTAGCTGTTACACATTGTAGGGGCTGTTTACACGGTTTGGGTGAGTGAATATTGATGGATGATGATCAGATTTCGAAATTAATATTAGGTGGATCCTTCATTCATTTGTTCTTAGGTTCAGAGTGATAGTTCGAATGGGAAAAGTTTTGATTTTAGCAGTTTATTTAGAGACAGGAAACTTGATCTTTTTCACTCTTTTCTCTGTGTTTTTGCACTTTCCAGCCATGACTCTGAAACTTGTAGATGCAGGTATATATAGGCAGCGCCTAGCTCTTTAGATACACAGTTTTCTTATCTGAAATTGAGCTTTGCTTAGCACTCCAAATGACCTGTAATGTTGAGATAAACCATCACATAGTATGTTACATGAAAGCATAACTTTAATTACTTTTAATTATCATGTTTTATGATCAATTAACATCTTGACTTCATTTTATATTTCGCTATAGAGTTGGGGAACAGATCAGCAATATTCGTGTTGCACACTTGTATGAACAGTACATGCATAGTGTTCTAGTTTGACTGTTAGGGCTCTGGACTAACACCCTGATCGGAAACCCTTTTTTTCCGTGGGAATCAGAATTGGAATTCCGATTCCTCCCAAATCTCTAATCGGAAGTGAAAAGGACGCAGAGAAGATTTGAATTTGACGGGACTTTTCAGGGGTTAAATCCCGTTTGCAAATTCTCTCAAAAACGATGAAATTCGATGGGATTTCTCACAGCTTCGTCGGATCTCCTCTTCAACAGCACAGATACTCTCCTCTCAACTCAAATTTCATCCTTTCTCTTCTCTTTCCGATCACCGACAGAATTTCCGAAACGAACTCTTCTCCTTTTTTCTCCTTTCGACTCCTATCAACTCAACTGATGTTGGGGACCAAGTGTCCTTTTAGTTTTGAAAAGAGAACTATATCATTTCTTTTTAAGTGTCGTGAGCCAATTATTAAGGCCCTGATCGGAAGCGACATAACTACGCGAGAATCGGAAATGGAATTCCGATTATTATTTTGATCGGAAACTTCAACGACGTAAGAATTGATTTGATTCGGCGAGAGTTCGCCAGAAAATTTACCCCCTTCGAAATCCCACGACAATCGACGAAATTTCGTGGGATTTGTCTTAGCTTGAGCGCCATGGACTAAACTGCCCTTCCATTTCCCATCGCTGAATCTCTATTCAACTATCTCCTATCGGAAGGCAGCCATGGCCACTTCTCTTCATTCCTCTATTCCTTTCTCAAACCCAGAATGTTCTCTCTCCTCACCCTCTCTTGAAAACTTGCGACTTGGGGTCTAAACAGTCCTTTCTCTGTTTAAATCTCCATTAGAGAAGGCTTGTTCACACTTGAAAAAGAGGGAGATACTGACAGGGACAAAATGGTCAAAGTTCAACAGCCAAATCCATTTCCAGTGTATCTATTCCGATCATCGAAATTCAATTCAAAATCAATTCTAATCAATTCTATTCTATTGAAATGAAATCAAATCTCGTTGGTAGTCCTTTCCGATCAGAGCCTAAGAGATAGAACTGAACATTGGTTTAGACATGAATATTGGCTTCCATTATTTTGATTTATAGGAAAAATGCTTAAGTTTCAGCGGCAACTTTACATTTAGCATGATAATAGTTGTTTAATTGTGATACCTAAATTTGCCTAAACTTGATGACCTTAATACGTTGAAGGGAATCTTAGGTATAATAACAATGACTTCATAACCACAATTGCCGTAAGCTACTATCCTGGTGTCTGTTTCTTCAATCGTTAAAAGTAAAAGAAATGTACTGGCACTGCATTATTTTACCAAAAACACTTTGGTGGGGCTTTTCTCTCTGAATATAAATGGTACGCATGGGTAGTAAAGTAAGGGAGTTATCTTGGATGTGGATTCAAGCCTCTGTTGCGGTTGAGAAATAAGCTAGAATCAAGCTGCAGGTATCTAGAATAGTGTTTTCTGACATTACTGTAGCCATAGGTACAAGGTTGGTATATCCTTTAATTTGGTACACTGGATAGAACCGATAGAGAAATGTTATAAAGCCCAGGTTTTTAAGAGACATTTTTTATAAAAACTTTCCTTTGTCAATATGATATAGCTATTAAAATTAAGTGTTATTGAGAAGAGCCAAAGTTAATTATAAAGATATATTTTGTCAATATGATATAGCTATTAAAATTAAGTGTTATTGAGAAGAGCCAAAGTTAATTATAAAGATATATTTCAAAGGATAAAGCTACAAGGTCAAGATGCTATAGCATTTGATGAAATTATTAAGCTGTAAAAGTTCTATTTCCCAATCTGTAGCCATTTGTGTTACATGGAATATAATAGGGATGACCAAATACATAAACATTAAAGGATACTTTTGTCCATATTCCAATTTCATATGTGTCAATAATTACCCTTGCCTTATGGTTCCCTCTGACCATGCACAAAAAGAACAGGATAAAAAATTTCTTATTTGCTAAAAACTCATGATTTTATATTATTCCAGCATTGAAATCAGCTTTTCTCAAAGACGTTTAAAACTTTTTTTCTTTGGTTGCAGAATACAGAATTAATTTTTTATTTGGGTCATAAGAAACAATTTGGAAAGAATATAGAATTAATTTTTATATTTGTCATTTCCATGAAGAATAAAGATGCAACATGTATTCGTTCAAAATACCATAGTACATAAATTTTGTTGTTGTTGTTGTTGTCCCTAAAGGAGGCGGCTTAAACAAGATTTAGCGAAAGCAATTAAGGTTTTAGACCGGTTTGGTATGAACTACCCTAATACAATTCAATTGGTACCCAACAATTGACAAGCACACACAATCAATTTAAATAGCAAGAAAGTAAAATGAGAAAGAGAGAGAGAAATTGAACACTCGATGTGATTACGGAGTTCCGACCCGCTAGGAAATGCTAGCCTTAGTCGTACATCTCCGGGAGTTCCGCTACCACGAAAGGGCGCGCTCCGTTCAATTCCAATAAGAACGGGACTACAACTTCGAACCGAATCACTTCGTCACAAGGACACTCGAGGCGGATTGGCCTAACTCGAAAACAAATGACACCAAGGCCTCCAAAGGAGATGAGCTCTCAACCTATTCTAACCTACACCTAGCGATAATGTCGGAACGGTGGTGTTTGAGGCTACTTTATCTCTCAAAATGATCTAGCTATGAAAAACTCAAATGGGAGAGTATCCATGTGCTCAAAGGCTCAATTCTGGTCTAATTTTGCAAGGCAAAGCACTCTAAAGAGAGAGAACAAGGGGTGGATATATATAGGGCTCAGAATGAGCAGTTTACCAGCAAAAACTGGGCAGAGCGTTGCCTGCCACTAAATAGCGTTGTACAACATTGAATATTACCGTTGTAAAATCAAACGGCTATTTAATATAGCCGTTGGACTGTCAGAGCATTGTGCAACGTTATATGCCGTTGCATAACAATGGAGTGTACAGCCAAAGGATAACTCCGACAGTTCCGTTGAAATTTGTCAGAGCGTTGTGCAACGCTAAATACCGTTGCACAACGATGGAGTGTAAAAGTCAAATGAAAGTTCTGACAGTTTCGTTGGTAAACGAACTAGTATCGGTGAGAGTAACTCTGACAAATTCAAAAGGGGCGTCATACAACACTAAAGACTGTTACACAACGCTGTCATTACACACTTGTACTCAGGAGCGTTGTGCAACTTTAAAGGGCGTTGCATAACGTTCTGTCTTAAGTACACAGAAATTTTCAAGTCTTTAACTGGAGCGTTGTACAATGCTACTGAGCGTTGTACAACGTTGTGACTCAGCGTTACCTAACGCTATTGTCACATCCCGCAGCTGGGTATGACGACTCTCGCCGTGAAAATACATGAGAATGTACAGTCACAAGGCTTAGTTTGATTATTTATTATACCTATGTGCAATTATACATTTTTTTTTTCACTTATCACCTTTGTAATCAGATAATATAGGAAATATCATCAACTATAGTAATTTAAAAGATAAAAGAATATATACAAGCTGCAACACAAGCCCAAGTACATAACTCACAGAACATAACAGTATTCATACAAACACCTCTCAAAATGTGACGACTATCTCATGAAACTAGGATCTATAAACATAGACTCAGTCTAGTTCATTCATATATACATCAGGAACCAGTACTGGCCAACCAAAAAGTGATCCTGATTTCAACCACTACACTACATCATATAACAACAACTAGTACTCCTCTGGCTCCTCCTCAACCTCACTATCAAGATCTATGACGGGACTAGCGGCCTCTGGGGTAGGTGGAGGTGCTGGAGGGGTCATAGGTGGGACTGGAGGGGCTGGAGGATCGGAGTACTCTAGGTAAAAGTAAATACCAGTAGGGGCTAGGGAAACATGATACACTACAGCAAAATGTAGGTGGGGTATATAGACCTGCATATGAACATGGGTACCGTCAAAAACTGCCAGTGGCGGTCCTCTCACCGGGTGATGGATCGCCTGGAACCCCCAACCATCGAGGAACATGCAAAACAAATGCGAGTGAGAATATAATTCTCAGTGCGGGTTTTAGTTCCAGACGTGGATTTCTAGTTGAAATCGTAATCTAGAATTAATACCCGACTATACAATATAACTGCTTTTAAGGTATTAATTGACAATTTAAAGTAATAAACATGAATTGAAGAAGTTAATATGATGCAAGTATTTATCTGGCTGCATACCGAGCACCGAAGCAAAAACGGCCCAATCAAAACCATACTGCAAAATAATTTGCAATGTAACAAACAATAAGTCAAAGATAGAACATAATCTAACCATATCAAGATCATATTAACAAGTCAAGATCAGGATTGCACTCAGGTTCCTAACCCAACCGGTTGGGCAAGCAAAAGGAGACCTTTCCCTAACCCACGGGCAGGCGAAAGAGATTTTTCTCTAACCCTGGGCAAGCTAAAGGGAATTCCACATCCGCATAGCGCTACCGAACTGGCCGAAGCCGAGGGCCAACCGACTCCGGAGAGTGACCTTTATCTTTATTCTTATTCAAATTTTCCAAAATTCCTTCATATGTTCAATCTCAAACTCCATATTTCCAGGTAAGAATCACCGCATAAATCGAAATTTATATTCAAACGGATATTTCAAACTTACCTGGTAATCCTTCATGATTTAGTGAAGTTCATTCAACATGAACTTGAGTTGTAATATTTGTTCATTAAATAAGTAATAAATCAGACTTATGCAATCAATTCGGATCATCAACATGCCATGCAATATTTTAATTTACTAAATTAAGATTTCTATAAAAGTCCACGTGTCCGCACCTGTTGCTGGATCAAAACTCTCTTCCGTCGAGTCTCCTGAAAAATTGATTAAAACCGTTAAGATCTAACTAACGGTTTCCTTTGTGAATGGCTTTGGCATAAATACTAGACTGACCTCTATTTATTTATTTAGTAATTGCTTGTGTTTTTAGTAACTTAAATTTTTGTTATTATAATAATAATATTTCTTTTAATCTTTTCTTAATTCTTATCGTTTTATACTTTATGTTTCTTATTTTAATTAAATGTGTAATTGTTTTTAACTATTCTAATGCTTTTAATTAATGCTAAGTGATTACGAATTAATAAATTCCTTATTAATTCTATTAACCTTAACTAAATTTTTCTTTTAATTAATTGTTTAAATATTAAATATCGAGAATTAAATGATAAATATTAAATCAAAAACTAATAAATCGGAAATATGAAAATATGAAAACAAAGATCAAAACAATTAAAATTTGTTTATTTGTTTGGGATCAGATAGTCTGTAGTTTTGCGTTCATAGCATCTGTTCTTGATTTACCTAGACTATACTCATCATCTCCCGAAATCGAATCCGACTAATTAAAGGAATACCCAATTATTTCTAATGGCTTTTCCTCTAATTAATTATTTATTTATTAAGCCCACAATCTTAATCAAAGATTAAGTTTTTATCAAAATATTTCAGCTAAATGTCGGCCTCACAAAGAAAAATCCGAAATGGGCCCAAATCTAAATTTCCTTTTTCTTTTCTTTCGGCCCAGAATTTCCAGGCCCAACTCGGACAGCCCAAACATCACACAGGGTCGAGCCAGGTCAACCTGACCCAGTTGACCTGAGCTAGACGTAACGGGTCCGCATGGATCCGATAAAGAGGGGTCAGATCCAACCCGCAGTCTAATTATTTTCCCAGGGGCCCTTGAATCATTTTATTTTACAGAAAGGTCCTTTATTTTACAAACAGGCCCCTAGAAAAATTCAAACAAGTCCTTTTTCCTCACAAATCAGTCCCTGTCTCACGCCACAGCGTACCAGAATGGTACCAGTGGTACATCAGGTGTACCAGGGGCTAGTACCCGACTTGAAATCCCATCGTAAGCCTCACAACAGTCTCCAACACGCCCAACCAGGAGGATTAACCCCCTGACACAACAATTTTTAGCCTAACAACAGTTTCAATTACTTGACAGAACTCAAATAAAAATTTAAAGTTCTCGGTCACATAACAATCAAGTATAAGCTCTAAGCTTAGCAATTTGATTCGTCCAAAACCTGTCACAACCACATATAACACAACATCACAGAGGTCAAACCTCAGATTCAAGCACAAACCCTAACTAAAAAAAACAGTTAACAGTTTCAGAAAAATCGAATCAACAAACAGATTACAAGAGGGCCAAGTTATACCTTGGATCTTCAGCAGTTGCTCCCTCTCTCTCTTTCTCTATTCCTCTCTTTTCTTTTCCTTTTCATTTTTTTTTCCAGTGGAAACCCTAATCGCCAGCCAACCGACCAAATCAGAAGAAGGGGGTATTTATAGGTGGTGCTGAGAGGCGAAGAGAGAGAGAAACCAACGGCGAAGATGGCGTTTGAGCTCGAATCTTACAGCCGGTCAATAGTTCAACGCCTTATCCGTTCCCCAATGGATAAGAACGAGGAGGATCAACCAATCGGAGCCAGGTACTGTGTGTTACGGCGGGATTGGTTGGTCACAATCCATCCCGCCATTAAAAACTCGAAGAAACTCCGTCGGAGAGGCGGAGTAAAGAGGAGGAAAATCAGACGGAGCGGAAAAAGAAAGGAAAAAGGAGAGAAAAAGGAGATGCTGCCAACAGTAAATCGGTGAAAATCCGATTTTTATCAAAAATTGATCTCTTCGATCTTCTGTGGCTAAACCATGTGGCCTAATATGCCAGAACTCGTTTGAATCAATTTAATTAGCTATTTTCATCCTTATTTAATATTTCTGATGTTAAATTCAATTTAAATTGAGGTTAAATTCCACTAGAATTAATTTAGATAAATTTTAGAGATTATGTAAGTTAAAAGATTTAAATTTGAAGTAAGTTTTACTGTTGTTATTTAATTAATTGATTAGGGATTAATAGTTTTAAAATTTCATTTATCCTAGTATTATTTTTAAAATTAACCTAATTACACAGTTAAACTGGGTCTGATATAGCCACTATATTACATTCCACCCTCCTTAAAAAGATCGTTCAGTCCCCTGAACGATACTTACCCGAACAAATTCGGATAGCGCTCTCGCATCGTGTCTTCTAATTCCCAAGTAGCTTCCTTCACTGAATGTCGTCCCCAGTGCACAAGCACCAAATGAATAGTCTTGTTCCTCAATTGTTGCACTTTTCTATCTAGGATTTGCATGGGTTCCTCTCGGTATGACAAATCATTTTCTATTTGCAAACCTGAAAAGTCGGGTATGGTGTGGGATGGATCCTTGAAGTATTTCCGGAGTTGAGAAACATGGAACACTGGGTGTACTTGGGAAAGATTTGGGGGTAAAGTTAATTCATAAGCTACTTGTCCAATTCTTTTGCATATTGGAAAAGGTCCAATATATCGAGGGCTTAGTTTTCCAGTTACTCCAAATCGTTTTACCCCTTTCATCGGTGATACTTTCAACCATACTTCTTCTCCTTCCTTAAATTCCACTTGTCGTCTTTTCGCATCAGCATATTTCTTATAGCGATCTTGTGCCGCCTTTAGTCGTTGAAGTACAATTCTAATTTTATCGGCACTGTCTGCTATAAGTTGAGGTCCTGTTGGGTCTATTGTTCCTTGAGGTTTCCACCATAAAGGCGTTTGACACGGTTCTCCATATAATGCTTCGTATGGTGGCATGCCAATACTGGAGTGATAGCTATTGTTATAGGCAAATTCCACCAAATGTAAGTGCTCTAGCCATGATCCACCAAAGCCAACAATACAAGCACGAAGCATATCTTCCAAGGTTTGAATAGTTCTCTCTGACTGTCCATCAGTCTGTGGATGATGGGCAGAACTAAAAATTACTTTAGTACCCATATTTTCCTGAAAACTTGTCCAAAATCGAGAAGTAAATTGTGTATCTCGATCAGAAATAATTTCTTTTGGGCATCCATGGTATTTAAATTGAAATTTCATAAATATTTCTGCTAATTCTTTGCCCGTGAAATCAGTTCGAATGGGTATAAAGTGAGCTACCTTAGTTAATCGGTCTACAATTACCCAAATTGAATCATATCTTCCTGAAGTTCGTGGAAATCCTGTTACAAAATCCATTGTAATAGATTCAAATTTATGTCGCGGTCTCCAAGGAAGTTGTAATAGTCCAGCAGGTTTAAGTCGATCCGCCTTTACCTGTTGACACACTTGACATTTCCGAACGTATTCCCCCACTTCTTTACTCATTCTTGGCCACCAAAAAGCTCTTTTTAAATTATGGTACATTTTAATTTCACCAGGGTGAATGGTATATCCCGAATCATGTGCTTCTGAGAGTATTGTTGTCTTAAGTTCTGGGTCATCCGGAACACAGATTCTATCTTTAAATTTTAAAATCTCCATTTCATCTAACTTAAAGAAAGAATCAGGTTTATTCCTTGCCAGTTCTCGATACTTATCGAATTTAATGTCTTTTATTTGAGCTTCTTTGAGTCGATCTTGCAGGTTTGTCTGAATGGAAATGGAAGCCAATATCCCAGTTATCACTATTGTTGCTTCCATTGGACCTTTAGTATTCCCAATTCTTGAAACGAACGTCTGTACTACCTCTTGGGAAATTCCCACAGATAATTGCAATTGTCTCATTTCTTCAAGTAATTTCGGTTCCCTAGTGAAAAGTGTTGCTAGGTTGACTTGACTTTTCCGACTAAGGGCATCCGCAACCACATTTGCCTTTCCTGCATAATACTGAATATCCAAATCGTAATCCTTGATCAGTTCTAGCCACCTCCTTTGTCTTAAATTAAGTTCTTTTTGTGTGAAAATATATTTAAGACTTTGATGATCAGTGTATATTTTGCACTTAACTCCATACAAATAGTGTCTCCAAATTTTAAGTGCAAATACCACTGCGGCTAGTTCCAAATCATGGGTAGGGTAGTTTTGTTCATGCGGTCTGAGTTGTCTAGATCCATATGCAATAACATGTCCATTTTGGGATAACACGCATCCTAGTCCGAATCGGGATGCATCAGTATACACCACATAGTCCTGTCCTGAAATTGGCATTGCTAAAATAGGGGCAGTAACTAATCGAGTCTTAAGTTCTTGAAAACTTTCTTTTTGCATCTCTTCCCACTCAAATCTTATGTCTTTTTGTAACAGTTTGGTAAGGGGTTGAGCTATCTTTGAAAAGTCTGGCACAAATCGGCGATAATACCCTGCTAGGCCCAAGAAACTTCGTACCTCTGTTACTGTCTTTGGGGGTTTCCATTCAGTTACAGCTTTAATCTTGTCAGGATCAACTGCCAATCCTTTGCCTGATATTATGTGACCCAGAAAGGCAACTTGTTCTAACCAGAACTCACATTTGGACAATTTTGCATATAACCGATGATTGCGAAGTCTCTCTAGCACCAGTTGTAAATGTTCTTCATGTTCTTCTAGGGTCTTAGAATAGATCAAAATATCATCAATGAATACCACCACACATGAGTCAAGAAGATCTCGAAAAACTCTATTCATCAGATCCATAAACGTTGCAGGTGCATTTGTCAGTCCAAATGGCATTACCAAATATTCATAATGACCATACCGAGTGCGAAACGCCGTTTTCTCCACATCACTAGGACGAATTCGAAGTTGATGATATCCAGTCCTCAAATCTATCTTCGAATAAACTGAAGATCCTTGTAGTTGATCGAATAGATCGTCAATTCGAGGTAACGGATATCGGTTCTTAATTGTTACTTTATTTAATTCTCGGTAATCAATGCATAGTCTCAACGTGCCGTCCTTCTTTCGAACAAATAAAACAGGTGCACCCCAAGGAGATGTGTTGGGTCGAATGAATCCTTTTTCCATTAACTCATCCAGTTGTACTTTTAATTCTTTCATTTCTGCGGGAGCCATACGATATGGGGTTTTGGAAATAGGTGTTGTGCCATGTATCAAATCAATTGGGAATTCAATTTCTCGTTCAGGTGGTAATCCTGAAATCTCCTCTGGAAACACATCAGGATAATTGGAGACAATTGGTATAGAAGAAATATCTGTACTTGTCGAATTTAAATCAACCACTGTAACAAAATAAGCTGAACTTCCTGCTTCTAACAGATGTTTGGTTTCTATGGCCGAAACATAAGATATTGGATCATTAGATTTTCGACATTTAAGGTACAAACAGTTTGGTTTAGTAGTCCAAATATTACTTCTCTTTTTGCACAATGAATTACAGCTGAGTGTTGAGTTAACCAGTCTATCCCCAATAGCACATCATAATTTGCAATATCCATAACTAACAAGTCAGCAGCTAATTCTCGTCCTGTCACACAGATCTTTAAGTCTCGGCAGTGCATTACCGTCTGAAGGACTTGCCCCAAAGGTGTTTGAACTTGTAACACTCCCTCACCTGGTTCTACTACCCATCCACACATTTCCACAAATGATTTGGACACAACAGAATGACTACATCCTGTATCTACCAACACATAAGCAGGATATCCAGAGATAATTAAAATACCTGCTAACAATTCCGTAGTCAAAGTATCTGGGTTGCCTGCTTTCTCTTCAACAATTTCTTCCTCTACAATTTCCTCGTTCAGAGGAACCTCTTCTGTTGTATCCATTGCATGAATAGTCGGTCCACTTCCGGTCCTGCCACCTCGTACAATTCCACGCCCACGTGGGGGAATTCCTCCTCCACGATCAACACTTGTTCCTGAGGCAGTTCTTTTCTGATAATAAGGATTTGGAGGTTTTGGACAAGTATTAGCCCAATGATCCGGGCTACCACAATTGAAACAAGCACGGTTAATGTAACGACACTGAGCTTCTGGGTATGGAAGTTGACATCTCCTACACCAGTTTGGTGCTGAGGATGGGGCTGATCCACTTGGCCTTGCAATCGGTGTGGTTGTAATAATACGCCTAGGTATTATTGCGCCCCGTCCAAGAACATTCCGAACCACCATTCTTTGTTGTGCCTTTCTCTTTTGATATACATCCACCTGTTCCGCTGCGTCCATTAAGGCTTGAAGTCCTTGATTTGCCCTAGTATCAACAGCTATAGCAATATCTGGATCTAATCCATCCAGATACTGACGTCTTTGACGATAGGCATCATTAGAAATATCAGGAGCATACTGAGACAGGTTAAGAAACATACTGTTATATTCAATGACGGTCCGTCCCACTTGTTTCAGTGTCATAAACTTATTCCTCATAGCTTCTCGATGAACTGCTCCCATAAATCTTTGTTCAAACCTTTCTTCAAACCATGCCCATGGAATTTGAGTTGCATCACCTTCATATCCTCGTTTTATTCCTTCCCACCAGAATCGAGCAGAATTTTCAAAATAGTAAGTTGCCAACTCTACATGTTGTTCCGGGGAAGCTTTGCAAACCACTAAGTGGGATTTAATTGCTGCTAACCATTCTTCAGCGGTTTTAAATCCGCTTTCTCCACTAAATCGGGGTGGTGCTAGTCGAGCAAAAGATTCAAACTTTCTAAATGCCTCATCCTCTCGGTCTCTAGGACCCTGTTCAGCTCTTTCCGCCATCCTTCGGCCCCGTTCAAAAGCCATCAATAAACGATTAACCTCTCGGTCTTCTAATTCATTTCTTTCTTCTCCTCTAGCTTCTTGTGCCCTGGGTCTGCCACGTCTTCCACGACGTTCACGAACGTTCTCCATTGTCTCTCGTTACACCTTAATTAAAATCCTAAAGCTACTGTTATCAGCTGAAATCATAAAAATTATTTAGAACAATAAATGTTATGCATGCATGCTTAACTCAATGCAGAAAAGAAATATTGGCGTCCTTAACCCATCTTCTACCCACTCTTTCGTAGGACTAGTTAGGGTTGACACCATACAGGGCTCTGATACCACCAAAAGAGTCTGTCACATCCCGCAGCTGGGTATGACGACTCTCGCCGTGAAAATACATGAGAATGTACAGTCACAAGGCTTAGTTTGATTATTTATTATACCTATGTGCAATTATACATTTTTTTTTTCACTTATCACCTTTGTAATCAGATAATATAGGAAATATCATCAACTATAGTAATTTAAAAGATAAAAGAATATATACAAGCTGCAACACAAGCCCAAGTACATAACTCACAGAACATAACAGTATTCATACAAACACTTCTCAAAATATGACGACTATCTCATGAAACTAGGATCTATAAACATAGACTCAGTCTAGTTCATTCATATATACATCAGGAACCAGTACTGGCCAACCAAAAAGTGATCCTGATTTCAACCACTACACTACATCATATAACAACAACTAGTACTCCTCTGGCTCCTCCTCAACCTCACTATCAAGATCTATGACGGGACTAGCGGCCTCTGGGGTAGGTGGAGGTGCTGGAGGGGTCATAGGTGGGACTGGAGGGGCTGGAGGATCGGGGTACTCTAGGTAAAAGTAAATACCAGTAGGGGCTAGGGAAACATGATACACTACAGCAAAATGTAGGTGGGGTATATAGACCTGCATATGAACATGGGTACCGTCAAAAACTGCCAGTGGCGGTCCTCTCACCGGGTGATGGATCGCCTGGAACCCCCAACCATCGAGGAACATGCAAAACAAATGCGAGTGAGAATATAATTCTCAGTGCGGGTTTTAGTTCCAGACGTGGATTTCTAGTTGAAATCGTAATCTAGAATTAATACCCGACTATACAATATAACTGCTTTTAAGGTATTAATTGACAATTTAAAGTAATAAACATGAATTGAAGAAGTTAATATGATGCAAGTATTTATCTGGCTGCATACCGAGCACCGAAGCAAAAACGGCCCAATCAAAACCATACTGCAAAATAATTTGCAATGTAACAAACAATAAGTCAAAGATAGAACATAATCTAACCATATCAAGATCATATTAACAAGTCAAGATCAGGATTGCACTCAGGTTCCTAACCCAACCGGTTGGGCAAGCAAAAGGAGACCTTTCCCTAACCCACGGGCAGGTGAAAGAGATTTTTCTCTAACCCTGGGCAAGCAAAAGGGAATTCCACATCCGCATAGCGCTACCGAACTGGCCGAAGCCGAGGGCCAACCGACTCCGGAGAGTGACCTTTATCTTTATTCTTATTCAAATTTTCCAAAATTCCTTCATATGTTCAATCTCAAACTCCATATTTCCAGGTAAGAATCACCGCATAAATCGAAATTTATATTCAAACGGATATTTCAAACTTACCTGGTAATCCTTCATGATTTAGTGAAATTCATTCAACATGAACTTGAGTTGTAATATTTGTTCATTAAATAAGTAATAAATCAGACTTATGCAATCAATTCGGATCATCAACATGCCATGCAATATTTTAATTTACTAAATTAAGATTTCTATAAAAGTCCACGTGTCCGCACCTGTTGCTGGATCAAAACTCTCTTCCGTCGAGTCTCCTGAAAAATTGATTAAAACCGTTAAGATCTAACTAACGGTTTCCTTTGTGAATGGCTTTGGCATAAATACTAGACTGACCTCTATTTATTTATTTAGTAATTGCTTGTGTTTTTAGTAACTTAAATTTTTGTTATTATAATAATAATATTTCTTTTAATCTTTTCTTAATTCTTATCGTTTTATACTTTATGTTTCTTATTTTAATTAAATGTGTAATTGTTTTTAACTATTCTAATGCTTTTAATTAATGCTAAGTGATTACGAATTAATAAATTCCTTATTAATTCTATTAACCTTAACTAAATTTTTCTTTTAATTAATTGTTTAAATATTAAATATCGAGAATTAAATGATAAATATTAAATCAAAAACTAATAAATCGGAAATATGAAAATATGAAAACAAAGATCAAAATAATTAAAATTTGTTTATTTGTTTGGGATCAGATAGTCTGTAGTTTTGCGTTCATAGCATCTGTTCTTGATTTACCTAGACTATACTCATCATCTCCCGAAATCGAATCCGACTAATTAAAGGAATACCCAATTATTTCTAATGGCTTTTCCTCTAATTAATTATTTATTTATTAAGCCCACAATCTTAATCAAAGATTAAGTTTTTATCAAAATATTTCAGCTAAATGTCGGCCTCACAAAGAAAAATCCGAAATGGGCCCAAATCTAAATTTCCTTTTTCTTTTCTTTCGGCCCAGAATTTCCAGGCCCAACTCGGACAGCCCAAACATTACACAGGGTCGAGCCAGGTCAACCTGACCCAGTTGACCTGAGCTAGACGTAACGGGTCCGCATGGATCCGATAAAGAGGGGTCAGATCCAACCCGCAGTCTAATTATTTTCCCAGGGGCCCTTGAATCATTTTATTTTACAGAAAGGTCCTTTATTTTACAAACAGGCCCCTAGAAAAATTCAAACAAGTCCTTTTTCCTCACAAATCAGTCCCTGTCTCACGCCACAGCGTACCAGAATGGTACCAGTGGTACATCAGGTGTACCAGGGGCTAGTACCCGACTTGAAATCCCATCGTAAGCCTCACAACAGTCTCCAACACGCCCAACCAGGAGGATTAACCCCCTGACACAACAATTTTTAGCCTAACAACAGTTTCAATTACTTGACAGAACTCAAATAAAAATTTAAAGTTCTCGGTCACATAACAATCAAGTATAAGCTCTAAGCTTAGCAATTTGATTCGTCCAAAACCTGTCACAACCACATATAACACAACATCACAGAGGTCAAACCTCAGATTCAAGCACAAACCCTAACTAAAAAAAACAGTTAACAGTTTCAGAAAAATCGAATCAACAAACAGATTACAAGAGGGCCAAGTTATACCTTGGATCTTCAGCAGTTGCTCCCTCTCTCTCTTTCTCTATTCCTCTCTTTTCTTTTCCTTTTCTTTTTTTTTTTTTCCAGTGGAAACCCTAATCGCCAGCCAACCGACCAAATCAGAAGAAGGGGGTATTTATAGGTGGTGCTGAGAGGTGAAGAGAGAGAGAAACCAACGGCGAAGATGGCGTTTGAGCTCGAATCTTACAGCCGGTCAATAGTTCAACGCCTTATCCGTTCCCCAATGGATAAGAACGAGGAGGATCAACCAATCGGAGCCAGGTACTGTGTGTTACGGCGGGATTGGTTGGTCACAATCCATCCCGCCATTAAAAACTCGAAGAAACTCCGTCGGAGAGGCGGAGTAAAGAGGAGGAAAATCAGACGGAGCGAAAAAAGAAAGGAAAAAGGAGAGAAAAAGGAGATGCTGCCAACAGTAAATCGGTGAAAATCCGATTTTTATCAAAAATTGATCTCTTCGATCTTCTGTGGCTAAACCATGTGGCCTAATATGCCAGAACTCGTTTGAATCAATTTAATTAGCTATTTTCATCCTTATTTAATATTTCTGATGTTAAATTCAATTTAAATTGAGGTTAAATTCCACTAGAATTAATTTAGATAAATTTTAGAGATTATGTAAGTTAAAAGATTTAAATTTGAAGTAAGTTTTACTGTTGTTATTTAATTAATTGATTAGGGATTAATAGTTTTAAAATTTCATTTATCCTAGTATTATTTTTAAAATTAACCTAATTACACAGTTAAACTGGGTCTGATATAGCCACTATATTACAGCTATTTAGCGTTGTGTGACGTTGTTTCACAACATGTCAGAATTTAACCGTTTTAGTTTTGAAACACAGCGTTGTGCGACACCATATAGCGTTGTACGATGCTCTGTCACTGAAAACTGGATTTTGCTGGTAAATTGAGCTTTTCTGCTATCTAGACCATTTCAAGGATAATTAAGGACTAAAGTATACATTCTACCCTAGTCTAAGCTAGCCCACAACCTCTCTAAAGACTTGATCTTGATCTTGCTCATAACTCTTATCCAACTCTTCATAATTTGCAACTTCTTCCTATAAAACTCAAAGAAGATTGTTAAATGTTAAATGATATTGTTTTGTAATCGACAAACCTAGAGACGTTTAGTACAACAGTTGTTATATTATTATTATTATTATTATTATTATTTGTAATTTATGATGTCATAGGGATTATAATATAAAATGGTTTCAAATTCATGACCAAATATGCAATTTGGGATGCATATCATGTTTAAATTATGTTTGCGCGTGTAGAGAACGCTCATGATCTATCGATATAACTCGATATAAATATGAAAATAAGAATAACCACTGTATTTTTTTCCTTTGCCCCCTGTTCTAAATAGTGAGCCACTGTTGAACATAGTAGTATAACAACTTTCAGTAGGCACATGTAAATGTGCTTCACAGGCTTTGATTTGCCAAAAGACATGAATAGAGAAAAAGTACAAAGATATCTGTCTGATGTGACTATATATCAGACTGCATGTACCAAGTTAGGCAATTTTCATAAATATTCAAAATCTTATCTCACGCATTCTTCTGGAAAGTGTGTTTCTTTTTTACAAATTGTTCCAAATCTAATTTGCAAATAAACTTATAGCTTTTTTAAAATGTCATGTCTAAGCATTGTTTTCTGTTGAAATAAAAGGTTAGACATGAGCCATATGACTTAAAATGTGTTTCTTGACAATTCATGGTTATATCCTTTTGGATTATAAAACATAATTTAATTGAAAAGAGAATTATTTTCAACAATCTCAACTTGAAATTAACTCAAATTAACTAACAAAATAGTTTTCTTAATATAAAATGGTTTTACTTTGGTATTAATAAAATCTAAACTAACTTCTTCCGGAAAATAATTTATAACTTGAAATTCTTCATTTCAAAATAATTTAAAACAGAAATTTTCAGATGAAAGCTTCTTTTTTTTTCAGCATTCGCATACCTGAATCTGACAATGTTTACTTTGGGAAAAACTTTTCAGCACTGAAGAAGGGTCATAAGTCACATGTTGTACATCCTGGATCCTCCTCTATTTCAAAAATTGTACTTTGTCCTAGTTAATTTATTAATCAACAAATTAAAAGAGTTTTGACTGATTTTTATTTTACACAAATACAAAATCATGTTAAACGTTTTGGTGATATCTTTTATGAGAAACATATGATTTTGAGAAAAGCATATAAACGCCATATGCAAAGAATAGGAGTAAATATGTTTTGACAGATATAGTACAGAAAGATAGCTAGATAGCTAGATGCCCAAAACATGTTTAACGTTTTCTGCTGCGCAGGAAAACAACCATGTGATTGTTCAATATAATTCTCCTTATTTACTGATTTTAATTATTGATTCTTTTAGAAAAAGGCATTCCTATCAATGGCAATTTTGGGGGTGTCTACGCTAATTTTCAAGGTTAATTCTTAACTGCAAGATGTTATATTAATTCGATACAGCAAAGTAAATGGCTAGTTTTGCAATAACTTATAAAAGACGAGCAAATATCCGCTCTTTCGTCAATCTTCAATTGCCGACTTCTCCAAAATGGCTAATTCGTAAGAGTCACAGCATACATCAATATATATTCTAATATAATTTGCGTGACTTTTTTTGTCTTAATTTAAACTCTACAAAAGAGACACGGCATCCTGTCCATTCGATTTTTCAGTCCGCTTAAATCTGGTCCGTTGATTTTAGGTGTGAGCTCGAGATGTCAAATGTTTGTTATTATGCCCTTACCTTCTGTGACAGCTTGTATAATGTCATAACTCGTAACATTCCTTTAAAATGGGCAAGACAATGCAGTCATTTATTTGCGATAATGTAATCCTCCATGGCTCCATGTAAGCTTGTCAAAGTAAAAAAGGAAAAAAATAATAATTGATTACGAAAGAGCACAGATAAACAGCAGGCTATTGTGATTCAACAACTATTCTGCTTCATCCAAAACCCCTCTGTTGTTTCTGGGAAGTCTTGGAAGAGTGGGGTGCCTTACATCGCTTTGCTCCGGTTGTTCTTTCTGGTTTGCCTGCCTGGTTGAACTCTTTATTTAGTTTTCCTTGATGCTGATTTTTTATAGTTTCATGTGCTAGGTCTTTTCTCGTTTATTTTTCTTTCTTAGTTTCATCCTCTAAATCTACTTTATTTTATTTTTCTTCTTCGCTCCTTGTAACTTTCTTTCATTTAATAAAAAGTTTTGGGGCTTGACCCTTCCTTTCTTCAAAAAAAAAAAAAAACAGAGAAAAAAGAAAAGAAACATATATGTAATGTAATATATTAAATGTAGTACATTACCTTTCGGGCTCTCTATCTCAAGTCAGTTCGTGGGGTTTTGTCACCATATATATTATAGATAACAACTTAAATGTTGGCCCAAAATAGTGATCTAAAGCCCAGGTGTTTTGAGAAGTAAGAATTCTTTTTGTGCATCCAGTCACTATTAGTTAAGCAATTTACCATCATCAAAAAAAGTTAAGCAATTTACCCCTTTTCTTGTCTTCCTATTTGATTAATTGTTTTTTTCCTGGATTTCCGCCATTATATGATGAAATTGTGGGTCAGAGCTGAAGAAACATCGTACACGAGATGAAAGTACTAAAATTAGAAGTCAAGAAATGCTGATTTGTTCGCACAGTTCTAATATAATAGGTATATTTTTTTTTATTTTTTTTTTGCTAGTCCTTGTAATTTCTAGTCAACCTTGGGAAGAATTTTCGGTATTGCATTGCGATTGAAAAATTATGTAAGTTTCATTTACTATTGTTGGTGAATTCAAAATTGAACTAAATTGAACAGACAAAAACAAAGAGAGAAAATTCTCGGTTCTTTTCGGTAGCTGTAAAGCAAGAAAAATAAAAGGAAAAGACTGGTTTCACGTCTGTTCACAAACCAACTGAACAGTTTGATTGTAAATTAAAAATTGTAATAGTATTAATATACAGGTGGCAACTACCCCACAACCGAAGTGAGAAAAAAAAAATTAACAGAAAACTCCAAAATTACCATGCTGGCCAGAACCCAGGCTGCTTCTTGGATGTATTCTACGTGCCTATCGGTTACCAAAGATCACATGTAGCTATGGTGCAAATGCATTGGCAGAATGTACTAGTGCCTCCCCTCTCACCTCACATACTAATTTCCCTTTCTCACCTCTTCTTCTACATGAGTTAGAACAAGATATACAATTATACACCATAACCTGTTAGAGAGAAGCTTATTTTAAGTTTGGTTCTGCTTTCTGAAGTAAAAAAAGTCGCGGTTTGTAGATTGCTGTTCTAACTTCCAAGGTAACATCAATGCACGCTCAATATTAAACTTTCAATATGAAAACTAACAATTTTTTTCTTAATTATGGTCTTCTTTGGTTGCAATTTTTAGGTACATATGGTTCACATATGGTGATTGTGTGGTTTGCCTGGCTCCCTGAATGCCATGTAAGAAGCTTGTCCAATTATGCTGACAAGGCTTCCTATTTGGCATTTGGGGGAGTCATGCAGACCTGATTTCTCCAAAGACCTCTCTCTTGCAACTTTTATTCAAATTTTACAGGTGTATAACTTAAAATTTTTTTTTTTAACATTTGAATATCTTACTTTTACAGTTTCTAGAATTCCAAAAGAACAACATGCTGGCAACATATATTGCAAACTAATAATGATGGATTTGCATAGTTAATATATTGGACATGGCCAGAACAACCCTGATATCATAATATGCCCCAGTTTAATAAGCTGAACAGTGAGCTTTCTATAATAGTTGTAAATTGTAGATTCTAAGTGGCGTAAAGCAAGATTTACGTTCAAGTTGGGGGATTAGTCGGCTTTATTTTGCTTCCATGCCAGAACACTGGGGGATGATCTGGTGGCCAGATTACCTTATTGGGTTCTCCAGCCAGTCCTACTGAGGAAGACTGTGAATTGTTGGAAAGTCTTACTCTCTTAGCATGGCAACCCTATTTTGTCCAATCTTGTGCTCCCTCCACATTGACTGAATATGGAATTAAAAGGGGGGGAAAATTTTCTCTAATTTATTTGTCATTTGGATGAGAGAGAGGAACAATTAAACCAGCCAATTTGTATTATATATATTACTGAATTACTTCTGGGTTCATGTACGCAGGGAGTGTTTTCTAAACAAATACTATAGGCATTTATCTAGCAATTTAAGCATAAAGAGAGGGGACTAACTGAACTAGACTAATGGATCTTGTTTCTGCATGCAGTAATTAAGTCAAGCCTGTACAGAAGGCTTGCTCATTTACAGTTCTAACAACTATAACCCCAATATTTTTGAAAAGAAAAGAAAAAAGCATTTAATAATTAGTTGAAATTTAATTTTGGTCCTTCAACTTTAAAAAAAAAAATGTTGGTCAACAAGCAACCTTGTGAGACATTGTGCAAGTTGGGTGCTGCTTAAATAGCTAATTAGATACTAGCAACAGGAATCCTTATCCTGTGCCGCGCGGCACTGTGCCGCTCAGCAATCCGAGCCGTTCGATCTGATCTCGACGGTTAGATTTTTTCGGGCCTTACAATCTGGTTACATGCACGGGGCACCCATCATCATTGGATTTAATCTGGACGGCTCAGATTGCGCGCTGCACGGTGCCGCGCGGCACTAGATTTGATTTCCTAGCAGCAGTGCCCACTCAATGTGTGGGCGGACTTTAATATGTGATATGTGAAAATGAAAATATTATTTGATGCATATGTTGTCCATTAAAATATTATTCACCGGTTAACAAATAGAATCAATTAAAGTAGACATGTGAACAGGTCAAAAAAATAATTCGATGAAAATAAATATATTTCACAATAAAAAGTTTCACATAAAAGTATATTGTCTCAAATTTTGTCACCTTAATCCTTTCACAATACTTCTCAATATACAACATTTTTTGTGCATATTTTGTCTTTCAGGTTGATATTAGGACATGGCTAATACACTTTATCAGTAGCTTAGTTATTTGTCGGGACACACATCCCGAGAGCGCCACATACAGTTGCCCATAGAAAAACACCGACTCAGGAAAGTAAACTCTGATATTAGAAATTGTTTGTCCCTGTACCTTGTTGATTGTCAACACAAAGCACAATCGTGCAAAATAAATTGTCATATTAATAGTTTTAAAAGGTTGTTAATAACTGGATAAAACTTAATGATATCACTGGTACATCTTAAATTGAAGAGATTCTGCTGATAATTATAGTTTGGATTTGGAATAGAAAGAAATCAGCAATTTGGCTTGACATCAGATACTCCAACTTTCGCTTTAATAAAATCAGCATTTTGGCTTGATAATTATTTATTAAACTCCTATTAAAAAAAATGTGTTACAATTTTTTTTAAATTTATTAAACTCGAGCATCTTAAATCACAATGCGTGTGTCCATTATAAATCAATTACAATATCATTAAGCCATAAGATGGCAAATTTGACAGTGCTACTCCAAAAATAGAATAAATTAAATATAATGTTTATTTAAAAAAATTGATAAACAAAATGGGAAATTTAATTTAGAATAATTAAAATAAAGAAATCGATATCGGTTGATATAAACATATGCAATGGCGTTTTAAATTGATCCGTGTAAATCAGTTGTGCATCTTGCTTTGTTAAGAAATTTGAGAAATAAATTGTGCCCAATAATGTGTGGGAAAATTAATATTTTAAAAAATAATGTTACTATTTTGTTTCGTCCTTATTTTTTATTTCCGCCAAACAATATTATCAATATATCTAAATTATATGCTTTTAGTTATTCAATGCTTACAAAATATATTCTATTTTTCTTTCTCTCATTTCACACACAGAAAATAATATAATTAATATAAGATAAGAATATGAAGATAATATTTTTTTTTGAGTTTAATATGACGATAATATTACTAACCAACAGTCAAAGAAAACAATTTCATAAAAAGAACAAAATAGGAAAAATGTTGAAATGAGTTATTCACATGATAAAACGATCTTGCAGGATAATCTAGCACAAAAAATGAGTACACACATCTTGTAGACATATCTAAATACTTGGTAGCCTACGGGCAGTTAAATTTTTAAAAAAATATATCTAAATACTTGGTTGCGTACTATGCATTATTTAACCTCAAACATAATAGGAAAAAATACTTGTACAAGTATTAGAATAATCTTCACTTTATTAGAGAAGATTCATCTATTTCTCTTCTATCGACAATGTCTAACATTCAAACATCCATATAAAATTTTTATTATGCTAAATTAGAAACAATGAAACAATATTTCCCTGCTAAGAAGGTGCGCGCTTGCAAATTATCAGGTGGGATTGAATTTGTTTATGACGATCAGCCAAAAGATTTTCTCAAAGAGTGAAATTTCAAAATAGATGAATTTAATTTTTGATGCAGTTGCATTCTAAAAACACAATTGTATCCAGGATAGTTGACCACATCTAGCAATAAAGTTTAAACTTGCGAGTAATATGTCAAGAAAACGGAAATCTAGATATTAGAGGCACCTTTACCTTTCAAAACATATTAAGCATGTAAAATAAACTTTTAGAAAAAAAAAAAAGTACCATTAGTGTGTTGACTCATTAAATAACTGGAAGATGTTCATCAGAGGTCAAAATGTCTTCGGATGATCAAGACCAGAACACATTTGTTGAAGTAACCATTAATTCTACAGTACCATCGAGATTTTGGACACAAGTCCAAATCCAATCAAATTTAAAAAGTAGAATCCATATTCACTTTACAAGTATTACTTCAGACTACAAAATGTTACATTCATCAAAGTCCCGAAAAAATTAAAACTAACGTTATTGTTCACACGAATTACTATAATAACGGTTAAAAATTCGGAATTTTAAAAATAACGTTGTTGGATCGGCGTTCGGATTGCCGAAAATACAGAATGCTTGGATCGGCGTTCCAATTGCCGATCCAAACCAAAAAAAACCCATAGCCCTTTTTGACTCAATCAAAACGTCACAAGTGAGTAATTTTTTTAATATACAATTTGCTTTTTAGCCCTCAAAATTTTTATTATTACAAAATATATAATTTGCGATTATAAATTAAAAATAATTTAAATATATATTATAAAAATATAAGTATATAATTAACTTATGCATGTTAAAAATATATCTTATATCTGTTCTTGACGTTGAGTACATAAGGCACCTCATTATTCCAGAAAAATTCATTTCTCAAGCCATCTTGTGGAATTATTGCTCAATGTCTATAAGGCACCTCATTACATGTAAATATAAATATATAAAAGATTTGTTATATACATTAAATATATAATAATTCTTTTATATCTTAAATTATGCATGTTGAATAGCTTTATACATATAGGGTATGTTTGGATGTGTGGGAATAAGCCGTGAATAAGGAATAAGAATAAGGAATTTCGGTTTCCGTGTTTATTCTTATTCCTTATTCTTATACCATGGTTTTGTTGGTATAGGAATAAGGGCCCTTATTCCTTATTCCTGTGTTGTTTGTGTTGCACGAGAATAAGAATAAGCACGCAAACCGAAATTCCTTATTCTTATTCCTTATTCTCGACGCATCCAAACATACCCATATATTATGTATCATATATTTTAATTATATACAATAATATGTATTTAATATATAAAGTATACGATATATAATATATGTGTAAATAAGTATTATAAACATATAAAATATTATGTATTTAACATGCATAATTTAATTATATACTTATATTTTTATAATAGATGTTTTAATTATGTTTAATTTATAATCACAAATTATATATTTTGTAATAACAAAAATTTTGGGGGCTAACAAGCAAATTTTACATTTAAAAAATAAGTCAAAAGTTACTGAATTTTTGTATTTGGATCAGCAATTGGAATGCCGATCCAAACCAAAAAAATATATGCGCAATTTTTTTTTACTTTTGGCTATTTAATTATGTCATTTTTATAGCAATTTTTTTTTACTTTTAACTATTTAATTATATCATTTTTTATATCAACTCTACACGGCACCTCTTTTGACTAGAAAAATTTTGAGGGAAAAAGTGTGTAAATTTTTTAATGTACAATTTGCTTTTTAGCCCTTAAAATTTTTATTATTACAAAATATATAATTCGTGATTAGAAATTAAACATAATTTAAACATCTATTATAAAAATATAAGTATATAGTTAAATTATGCATGTTAAATACATAATATGGTATATGTGTATAATATTAATTTATACATATATATATATTTTGTATCATATATTTTATATATTAAATACATATTATTGTATATAATTAAAATATATGATACATATTATTATATTTACATATATTTCTATGTATATTTATTTATACATTAAAAAAATTTATATATTAATATCTACATTTAATGTATAACAAAAATTTTTTATTGGACTGTTAATCTGAATAGCAGTTAATGTATTACTATTTTGTTTCAGATTTAACAGTCAAATTCTGAATAGCAGTTAAAAATTTTATCATTCATTCCGGCTTGTGTCATTTAAAAAATATATGATATATAATATATATATATATAAAGCTATTCAACATGCACAATTTAAGATATAAAAGATCTTTTATATATTTAATGTATGTATATTCAACATGTATGTATATTTAATGTATATAAAAAATCTTTTATATATTTTTATTTATATTTAATGTACAACAAAAAATTTTATTGGACTATATTGTAAAAATTATAATTTTAGGGTCATCGGCGGAAAAATTGAATATATTTTTGTTAAATTTATTCGCCGATGACCCTAATATTATTATTTTTACAAAATAGTCCAATAAAAATTTTTTATTATACATTAAATGTAGATATTAATATATAAATTTTTTTTAATGTATAAATAAATATACATAGAAATATATGTACATTTTATGTACATATAATAATATGTATCATATATTTTAATTATATACAATAATATGTATTTAATATATAAAATATATAATACATAATATATATATGTATAAATTAGTATTATACACATATACAATATTATGTATTTAACATAAATAATTTAATTATATACTTATATTTCATTATAGAAGTTTCAATTATGTTTAATTACTAATCACTAATTATATGTTTTGTAATAATAAAAAAATTGAGGGTTAAAAAGCAAAATTGCAAATAAAAAAATGTACAAAAGTTAGTTGGAAACGGCACTTTTGGTGATTTAATTGGATCGGCCAATTGCCTATACAAGCTTGGATCGGCAATTAGAATGCTGATCCAAGCGTTCTGTATTTTCGGCAATCCGAACGCCGATCCAACAACGTTATTTTTAAAATTCCGAATTTTTAACCGTTATTATCGTAATTCGTGTGAACAGTAACGTTAGTTTTAATTTTTTCGGATCCTTCATTCTTCTTGAAATAGATGTCTGCGCTTCTGACTATGAACTGAACTGGCAAACTATGGTGGCTAATCAACCCACCTTGAGCTATAATCAATATTGGCGCTCAGTTCTTGGCAGCCTCAGTTTTCCTGCCCTGCCTATCTCACTATCTGCATGAAACTACATACAAAATAGCAAATATAAATCAATTGAAACAAAATAAATAATACTTGACAATGACATGAAGAAAATATTCTGAGGCATTGGTGAGAATCATGAAGAAAAAGGGTCTAACAAATACCATAATTTGAGTAATGGTAACAATTTAGTTGCACAAAAGAGTGAGCATCGGTGTTGCTACATGCTCTATGGCAGTATTGCTGCAAGCCTCTTGGGGCATACCAAAACTCGCAAATATGGCATCATCATTTGTTACCTAATTAGGTCAAGGGTAAGTGAGGCGAACCACAAAATCTGGCGTTCGTTTACTGACATTCAGTTCTGGATATGTTCTACATTGACTGGTGGGGTTCATCTGTGACACATGCGCACATAAGCTGCCACTACGCCTTGTTGGTAGTTTTGACTGTAACTAAAGAAAAATTATAGTAGAAATTTTGAGAATTTGTGATAATATGAAAACAGTTTGACTGCAACATCAACCCATTTTAGCCCAAAATGGTACAAAATCAAACAAAATTAGCAAGAAGTAACCCTATTATTGAGAAATACACACAAATCAATCCTGAAGCGAACCCAAATTCTATAACCCTAAATTAAGCCAATTGCTGGAAAAATAAGCTAATTTGTCTTCATTTTTTCTTATTCACTTTGTTGTAGAAATCTATACGAAAGGAGATCAAAGAAGGAGAAAGAAGAGGAGGAGGGAAGATCGAGGTACCTTCTTTCTCGGCATTAGAACCTGGGTTGCAAAAGAAAGAGCTGTCAGCATTGCAGCCTCATTGCATTTGTATCAAACTCCAGCATTACAGAAGAAACCTAAGACTCAATAGACTATTTGCAAATTATGTCCAATATTTTACTAATTCTGAAAATATAACATTTCTCGTACAACAGACAATTGACATACTTAGATATCATTTGCCCATTGCTTTCCTTCTATTTTTTCCTTTACAGCTTACAACCAGTGACCCATAAATACTTCAATCATCCGCAAAAGACTCAAATATTTTTAATATCATGTAAATATATGAGATTTCTTAGATAATTGTACAAGACCTAACCATTAATTACTACAGTGTGGCACTTGATAAAAGAAAATAGGCAAATAGGCCAAGATAAAAGAAAATAAAAGAATAAAAAGGTACCAAGCAGCAAATAGACCTTCATCATCAAACTGAGCTTGCAGAATTGATAGCTCTTTGGCAGGTATTGTTGGATTTAAATTCTCTTCAACTTTTGCTAATGCTCTCTCTGCACCATTTATCTTCCTTTCAACCTTTTATTTACATAGAAGAATGAAACATAGGAATTTAATACGATTAATTTTAGCTATAGAGTGAATAAACAAAACCCTCACGATATTGCAAATGGTAAAACACAAAATAGAAAATGATCTTTTTTTTCAAAAAGAAAGCGGAACTTACTTGAGCCTTCTCTTTGGAAGCATTTCTCGTCCCAATCAAAACCTAGATTAAAGAAGTCAAATCAAGTGTCAGAAATCAAGAAGCAAAAACAAATTAACGCCCCAAAACTTACTCTAACCTTAAACCTTAATCTAGATTCCAAATCAGAATCATAACATGTTTCACAGCAAGTAACTCACCAGAATCAAGATTCATCCCCATGAAAATATGACCAAACGCACCACATCCAATCATTTCCCCTTTCCTCCATCGGATTTGAGGCAGAAGATCCTCCTCTACCAGTGCGAGACCAACGCCCCCATGGTTAGCAGTCTCAAGGGTCTTTTCGGCACAAACCCCAGATCCAATCCAACCTGCAATTTTCAGATGCACAAACCAAGTGAAAAACAAATACATATTATCTAATGACTAATTAAGTCCAAATTGAAGCATAATTCCAAGAAAATCAATGGATGCAACTGAACTTAGAAAATCAGTCCGTATGGCCGTTGAATAATGCAAAGCTTAAAATGTGCAGATTGAATGAATGAACGAATGAATACAAAGAGCAAACCTTCTAAAATCAGTAGATTACAATAAATTCCAAGTAGAAACGATATGAAGAGGAAAACGAAAAATAACAGCAAGTAGAAAAAATACATTCTTAGTCGGTTGACGTCACGATATGGGGAGGTAGAAGGAAGGTGTCGATGACGCAGCTGGCCTGGCGAGGGTGCCGCATAAAAGGCGCTGCAGACTCAGACCACCGGCTGGATCCACAAAATACGTTGCAGCCTCAGATCGCCGCCGTCACCATTTTCTTGTTCTCTTTACTTGAGTAGTAGATTGGGGGCAGCGCAGCCGGCAAGAAAAGAGAGAGAGAGAGAAAAGAGAGAGAGGAGGAGGAGGGTTTTTGTTAAGGGACGGCTCAAATAAAATTTTCAATTCTAAAAGCGAACCCTATCTCTCTAATTTGCACGAAGAAATCCACTGGAAATCAATTGGTTCTGTTTAGGGTTTACCAAACGGGGCGGGGCGGTCCAACCCGCGGCGGTCCACAGGTTAGAACGGGACGGGTTAGGGACGGTCCACGGGTTAAGACGGGGCGGGTTAGGACGGTCCATCCTAGAAACTTTGGCCCTAACTCTTCCTAAACCCGCCCCTTGTAACCCGCACGGGTTATGACGGTCCGGTCCGCGGGTTTTTTATTTATTTTATTGCTGTTTTTTTTTTTGATTTTTCGTTTATTTTTTTGCTGTCTTTTTTGTTTGTTCAATATTTTTGTTCTGTTTTTTTATTTTTCGTTAATTATTTTTATTTTTTACTTTTGCGTTTTTTCTTTATTTTTTAACTTATATTTTCTGTTTTTTATTTTATTTTTTTGTTTTCTTATATTTGATTTGTAATTTTTTTATTAAATGAAAAAATTCAAATATAATTATTGGATGGTTAAGACGGTTTAGCACGGGTTTAAGACGAGTTGACGGGGCGGGGCGGTCCGGTCCACGGGTTAAGACAGGGCGGGTTAAGACGGGTTGTTTTAAAAATGGAGGCCCAAACCCGCCGTAGACCCGCCCCGGTCTAACCCTTCAGTCCATGGCGGTCCGGGGCGGTCCGGTCCATGGGGCGGGTCTAACCCGGCGGGTTTTTGGTAAACACTAGTTCTGTTGGCGATGCTAATGTTGATGTGGTGGCGGAGGAGGTTGAGGTGGTAGATGGACGACGCCGCTTAGTCGACAAGGTGGCGGGAATCCCTCCATGGAGATGGAGTACCCCACGACTGGGTTTCAGTTCCTTTCGTCCTCTTCTCTCTCTCTCTCTATCGGCCAGGAACCTGGAACCTAGCGCCGGTTGCGAGGCTGCGGCAGTGAGTCGCACCGTGTCCAAATCGAAGGCAAATGAGAGCGGCGACCATAACTTACCATTCAGGCAACAAAAATCGATGGCGATTACAAATTAGGTTTTAGTTGAGTCGGAGGAAAAAGAGAGGCGACAATTGAAATTTTGAAACTGAATACGAAAAAGGAAAGCTTGAAATTTTTGGTGTAGGGAAGAAATCCCTAGCGGCAGGAGAAGCGAAAGGCAGGATGGAGGCGCTGCAAAATTAGAAGGATAGCGCTGGAGAAAAAATAGCTGAGATTTGTTGGATCCATATCCTCTGCCCATCTTATTAAGATGGGCAGAGTGCCCATCTCTCAACATGGATCGTCCGATCTAAATGAACGGTTAGATATAGTGCGGAGCTTTTATCCCTCAATTAAAAAAAAAGAAAAAGGATTTCTATCTCCTCCTCCGAAACAGAAAAGAAAACTTACCGCTTGCCTCCGCATTTGCTTCCTTTTCTCCTTCTCTCTCACTCGCACACCATCCCGGCCTCCCTCTCGCTGCCTCTCTCGCACTCTACTTCACCGTCTCTCCCCTCTCCAGCTCTCCTTCACTCGAGCACCATTGGCGACCTCGAGAAGCTCGTGGCCGACGCCACCGGAATGCGCCAGTTGATGCGCCAGTTCAACATCAACGATTTGGTGCACGAGAAGGGCCTCCATGACGGCTGGGACGACGAGCTTTACCACCACGTCCTTGAACTTGAAATTTGGTAGTTTGACCCAATGTTAGAGTAATAGGGACCAATACTGGTACAAGTAATGGGGATATTTAGAAAATATAATTAGTGATTGGATTAGTACTTAGGTTCTTGATTTGTGACTGTTAAAAGGCACTGCTGTATTACTGAGTTGTGTGTTAGCTATACATAGTATAGATCTCCTTGTACAGAACACATTGAATACAATACATTCATTCTACATTCTCAATTACTGTTTCATTACTTTCTCTTAATCATTCCCTGGTACACAATAACAGTACAAGAAACAAAGATTGTTTTTTAACCCAAACTTGTGTGTCATGTTATGTACTGGTTCAAGTATGTCCTTCAACCTAAAATTAATACTTACAGCTACTATTTCTACTAGTTCAAGTATGTCCTTAGCAGCTATTCGAGAATTTCAGAACCGTAGACAATATGTTGTGGATCATTGTGGCCACATTTTGTAGATCATTGTGGATCATTGTGGCCATATTTTGGAGCTAACATTCAGTTGTTTTCTTGAAAATTAGGTATGGGTTTGATAAATTGATATTTAATTTGGTAGCTTTAACAGTGAGTTGTTTTCATGGTGCATGTACGCTTATCTTTATTAATTGGGGCTCAAAATGCTATCTGTTAGGTAATTACATGGTAAGAATCAGTTGCATAGATTGTAATTGGGTTGGTTCATCTGGTATGATTATGGTTTGATTTTGAGTTTTTAGGGACCTAGCTGTAAACTTCCAAGCATCAGTATAGAGCATTGTTATTGTTCACACTTTTGAAATGAATTAGTATAGAGCATTGCGTTTTCAGGGACCAGTGGTAAGATCAAAACACTCTTGAAATGGATTAGAAAAGAGCTGCTTACACGCATTTATATACAGGGCATTGTTATTGTTCACAATTAAACACCTATGGTACATATGGTACACGCATGAAAGCAATGAGTTAGTTACCGATTTTCAAGTTATATGTACCATAAAGCAACATATAGCTGGAAGTAGAAATAAACTAAACATCTTAGAAATAAACTACACATCTTGCAGCTAGAAGCAATGAGTTAATAAAATTAGAGAAATTAACAATCCAAAGAATAGCCTTAAGCAATCCAAAGATCAATTTTCATTACAATTAGCTATAGACCGAACCATATTACATTCAAAGTCAGTACAATTTACATCAAGTCAACAACTATATACACATCCGAAATGTAACAGCAAAATACTTAACATCCTGGCATTCGGCACATACACCAAAATCCAATTCCTGCCTGCAATTTAGCACAACAACAAAAAATATATATTTAATTAGTAAAAACATTCCTGCCTGCCTATATGGCATTTCAATATGCTTATTTTAATATTCAGCGGAGAAAGAAAAAAATTGGGAATAAAGGCCTTATTTCTTAAAAAAAAAAGATTACTTATTCAAGCTGTTATTTGGTTGGTACTTGGAATATGAAAAAAGTTATTGTTTTGGTGTTTAATCTTCCTCTAGAATAAAGCTATCACCTTAATCTACACATAAAGTTTGACTAGAAAATTATCAATTTCTCTCCATTCCCGAATTGAATTGGCTTTTTTCTGTGTAATTAATAGTTATAACAAGGAATGAAGGCTAGTCCCAATATACTCCAACCAATCTCCTCAAATATACGTGCACAAGTTCATGTAGAAATTCCAAATAAGTAAAATCAATAAAAATGATGAAGAACCAACAAAGACAAAAGCACTAAACAGTACCGTTCAACACAACTGGAGCGTACCCATAATGGCTATGATCGGTACACTTTAAAAAAGAAAATTCTATCACAACTTTCTGAACTTAACTTCCGATAGAAACAAAACATCCAATTTCAAGTCAAAATCCAATAGTAGATGCAAGAAAAGAAATAGGACCTTTTTGAAGCAAATAGCATGATCCGAGACTACCATTTACCACTTCACCTCCACGATGCCTCACGCTTGAGAGAGAGCGTGCTTCTGAGAGAGGAGAGCGATCTAGGTTTTTTCTTCTGGCGCTTACGAGAGAGAGAGAGAGAGAGCGCGATCGAAAGGATCGGCGATTCTGAGAAGAAACAAATTTTTTGTTTTGTTTTTAGAGATAAATGGACCGCTTGAAATCCGGCCCTCCATTTAGATCGGACGATCCACGTTGAGAGATGGGCACTCTGCCCATCTTAATAAGATGGGCAGAGGATACGGATCCGAGATTTGTTTCCTTTCTGAGCAGCGAAAGCAGGGAATAAAGAAAAGTTTAAAAAAGAAAAATAAAACAGCAATCCCTGCTAACTGCAGCGAACGAGCTCGCTTATAAACCATCCCAGCGCGTAGGCAGTTTCAGAGTTTCAGTTCAAGACAAATGACTATCTTTTTATCTGATATACAAATCCAGACCATAAATCACATTAGATCAATAAAATCAATGATCCATAATTGATGTTAAGGATACGTTACAACCTTTATCTGATTTTTGTTATAACCTTTGTAAGGTGCTTTTATAAGTAGTATAGATATGCCATTATGAAAATTGTCATTTTGAAAAATGCCATCCTTAAATAGCTAATTATTTTTATGCCATTGTAAAAGAGCCAAAATTACTTTTATACCATTAATTTCTTCCAAAATGATTAAAATTAAAAATATGCCACTCTAAAACTTAACATATTTTTTAAAATATCCAAATTACCCTTGGTACATTTTTAGTAAAGAAGTAAAGAAAAAGAAAAAAAGTTACGGAAAGGGGGCAAAAAAACAAAGTGTCCTTACGAAAGGGATTAGACGGTAAGAAAAAAAAAATCTTTCATTTTTCTCAACTTTGTGATGTGCATCGTACATCTAATGCGGAGCATAGTGAAAAGAAGTAAACTGATTTATAAAATATACGGTAAGCAAATGATTTTATATAAATATACTTTTCAGTGACAAAATGAAAAGGGACAAACGTGGTTTGCAACTCGAATAATTTGTTTGTTAATCACAATAATCAAATTCGCAACTAAGCAAATGATTATTTTAAGGGACCAACATAGATGACAAAGAACGTGAAAAGAAGAAAATCATATTAATTAATACAGTGTCGTCAATCACCAATTTTTAAATTGTGTCATTAACAAAAAATACAACGGATTTTGACACACTTCCTCAATTCTTTTTTGAATACATCGTTCATCAGATTTTGAAAAGAAGCTGGGGCATTTGTCAAGCCGAACGGCATAACCTTGAATTCAAAATGAAGCTCTATTTTTATAATGCCAAGTAAAAAATGAATTTTGAATTACCATTATATAAAAATGTAATAAGTAGGAAGAAAAATAAAAGATAGTAGATGGCAGAATGCAAATAAGCGAAAGAATATAGATCTGCTATGAAAATCCAGGAAATAATCCATGTACTGGTTACTGGTCACTGGTGTGTACCACAGTACCACCATACAACTACCAGATCGCAGGCGTCCCACAGACACAGAACATTTGGTACCTTACTACGTAGTACTTGAATTCGACATACATATTTCTTTCACAATTAAAGAAATATTTTCCTCAAATTAAGAAGATTAAGAGATAAACATTCTAAATATTTTCCCATCGAGAATTTCCCATAAATTTCCCATAAACTATAGGATAGTGCATACTCCTGGATTTGGATCGTGCAATTCATAAATTTCAACTGGCCGACCAGGCCACCACTGAACTCCTCCCTGTTGTGGCTGACTAGGGCTCCAGTGAATTCCCGGCTGTGGTGGCTGAACTCCCGGCTGTGGTGGCTCAATTTCTGCCTGTGGTGGCTCTACTTCTGCCTGTGGTTCCTGCATTACTTGTTCTTCCATCGCCTCATTTTGCTCTAGTAATGTCGCTAGAGCGCCCATCTGTCTCCTCAGATTTCTTGTTACTTTTACTGAATCCACACCTTTCCCGATAATAATAAGTCTTATGTTTTGGTTTGCTTCATTTTTTTCTACTGCTACATGATCTATTCCTGTTCAACAATTGAATGGAAAAAGTTGTGTAAGTTGTTTGCTTCGGTTCTTTTGTTAAAAAAGAAGAAAACGAAGCATGTGTTAGTTTAGTTTTCTGACATACCTCGTTCTGAATTAGCTATCTCCATTGCTTTGGCACGATATTCGGGTTTGTAGTAGTCCTTTTCCACCTCAATTACAAATCTGGTCTGGAGAAAACCATTGAGTCTATTATTAGTTTTTGAAAGGTAGTTTTGTTTTCTTCCTTCCTAATATTGTAGCCTCAAACTGTTCTTAAAGTGGGACCGGTTTAGGTTTTTCTTTTAATTATTGTCAATATCTCATGCGCATGCACTTATATATAGATTTGATGTCTCAATTGATCACTGCTCATGTAGCTTTCCTCTTTGTTTTCAAAGATGTATCTGAATATCTAATCGGCAACTAAACTTGCAAAATGAAATTTAATTTGAATTAATGAATATGAATATTGTGTACACAACTAAACATCATTTAAAGGAAAATTTCAAAGCAAATAGTATCATATAGAAAGATATATTCCCGTACTAAAAATATAATATCGTCTAGCAAAAGCATTTAATTGATTCTGTAATGACTGGTGTCGAGGTGTGTGCAAAACCATTGGTGTGACAGTTGAGAACGCAATTTCTTTTTCCTCTTTGCAATAACGTGATGAAATAAACAAATATAATATTACACTGAACTTGCAAAGTATATGAAGAATCACAGAATCGCAGAAATACAGTGTAGTTTTTTGGAGTAAATTTGTGAATTATTATTTTATCACAATTAATGATCAAAGAAAACAGATAGACGTATTCTATGTAAAATATGGCTTGCATTATCTTAAAAAAATAAACAAAAGAAAAAAAAAAGAGTTGTCTTGCTTTGGAGAGGATCGGAATATATATATAGGAGATGCGAAATTGCAAAAACGGTGCGCGGCAGAATAAAATCCTCATAATAAACTGAAAACAGTCACAAAAAAAAAAAAAAAAAACATACCATCATGTTGGACCTTCTCTGTTTTTTTTTGAAGAACATGTTGTACCTTCTTTAAGAAACAAGTATGCGCTTTGTCAGAAAAAAATAGAATGACACATGCACAATCCTCCCTCTCTTTCTTTAGAGTTGAATTACAATTACAATTTTATTTCCGCTTCATACAGAGACAGCTAGCGGCCTAATTAAATAGTTAAATAGGTATATATCCTCCTAATTATTATTTTCCTCCAATAACAATATTTGATTTATTACATTAAAGTAAACAGATATCAGACATAATATCACAGTAGCTTTGGTCCCTTATTTGTGCCACTCTGCAGATCCTTTGTGACTCACGTCAACACGCTTCACTTCATAAGATAGTTAACTGAAATATTAGGAGAAAAAACAAACTAGACAAGGTGAATCACCTACTGTATTCCTATTTGGGTTTTTATTTGTAAATTAGGAATCAATAGATATATTACCATATTAGCTCCCATGGATTACGTTTAAACGGTAAAGTTAGAAATATTACGCACCTGGATTGAAAAGACACAGGCTTTTAGAAATATTACGCACCTAATTCGATTTCCTCTGTCAAATTGGCATTTTCAGGTTGCCTCTTGGGCTTCGTGATCTCATGAAATTTGCCACAGGCTGTTAGTCGAGAGTTGCTTTTTGCACGGTTTAAATTAGCGATCCACGCTAAAATATACAGTCTTGACTGAAATGCCCTTGTATGATTTTGTGCTGTGGTCGCGTGAAAATAAGTAAATAACTGGAGAGGGAAGTATCACAATGAAAGATCTTCTTTATATTGTTTTTTCTTTTACACTGTTGTCCTTTCTGGTAATTCTTCCACTTTTAAGTGCTCAAATAAAAAGTTTTATTGTGGAAAATTGAAATCAACTTACACTGTATTTTTTATTTATTATTGTTCAATCGTTTAGAAATTTTGTTTAGGCCCTAACTTCAGCACTGGCTCGTCCCTGACTTAGGTACTGTAGCCTGTAGGAATCTGACAACTCCCTCCATATTGACTTATGTAACCAAAATGCACTCAATCATCAACCATGATAATATAGCCAAGGAACGACCAAAAGGGAAAATTTTCTGTTTTTCTATTGTTTTTTTATTTTTTATTCTTTGTTTTTTGGGGAATATAGAGGAAAAATTAAACCAGCTAAATTTAAATTTTTTTATATAAATAACAATAACAATAGTACATTAGCATGTACGCACGGAGTGACTTACGCAGTAATTTATTAACAAATTATATAGGCTTTTATTTAGCATTTTGAGCATAAAGAGGGGGGGGACCAAGTAAACCAACTAAACTGGAACATTGGATCTTGTTCCTGCGGTGCATCAGGAATGTACAGAAGATTTTTTTTTTTTTTTTTTTTTTGTTTTGAAACAAGTGAGCATAAGCTGCTCACCACTCTTTTCATTAAACGAAAAAAAAACATTCTATTACAACCCTCACTCAATCATGATCAACCCTAAATCATGTCGCACTGGTACCAAAATCTTGAGATATCAGTGCTCCAACGCTATGTCCCTCTATTTATTATTACATCAATAATAATGTACAGAAGATGCGTTCATGTACACTTACTTCTATTAGTTATATGACTTATGACCCCACATATTTTGTAAGAGAAAAGAAAAAGGAAATTAATTAAACGTGGGCTATAGTTTATTAGTTTTGGTCCTTAAACTGTCCCAAATAAACAAAAAATAGGTTGGTTACTGAAACATAGTGAGACATCACATTGTGTGAGTTCTCTTGATAAATATTATTATATTAATATATTCTGTCTACTGGTTCCAGTACCATATACCAGTTTGCTGGGGGCGCTCTCTGAAAAAGGAAAAAAGTCGGATTTGTCAGTACAATTATCCCTGTGCTGGATATTCCGCATAAGCAACTGTTGATGACTTGATGTCTTGCAAATTGTTGCAAAGACAAACAAAATTGTCAATTAAAAATTGTTAGATTCTATTATGGAGGTAAACTTTCATTCCCAAAGATGAATAAAATTTGAGCTGGATTTCTCGGAGTAAAAATACTCATAAAATCAGCAAAAGCATTTGACACGAGCATGCCAATTCTGTTATGGTGACTCTTTTGATTTGTTTATAAAAACAAAACACAAAAATTCAAATAATTATTTCTTTTCATCAAATTAGATATTACATAATAATTGAAAAAATCATATATCCTCAATGAGAAATGAAAAGAGCGAGATATTATTTTTGGTTGACTTATCTATGTGGCCGTTGGTGAGGTGGGTTATCCTACCTTTAACTAAGTTCTTGCATTGCCTACTGCATGCAGACTACAAAGATGTCTCCCCAAACGATCTATCTAGGACGGGCAGTTTATATTTGCTTTTTGGATGGTCCGCGTATTCTTCATTCCCTACACTGTACCTTCATTTTTTTTTTCAATTGGCTCCTTTTACCTATGGTCCATTGCATGAGGTACACACCTTGGTCTATGCCTTATGTACCAATGACTAGATGATTTTATGTGGAAAAACTAATGTGTACATTCCAACGACTGTTAGTCAAATTTTATTGTTAAGATGATCCTTCACATAGTTTACCTCATAGTCTAGCCAATAGGATTGCCTACTACTTCACTTCTGATAATGCACATGTTCTGCACATTATTTTCCAAAGTAGAAATTTGTTCCTACCTAATTTTCTGCAAGCCTTATTCTACTCCATCCAAACACACCCACTCTTAATTAGACCTAGAGGAAAAGAAAATATATATGTGCCCCATATAGATACAGGATAATTTGGAACCTCCAAAGTACTAGAAAGTAAAAACTCAACATACATTTCTTCTTTTTTCTACTTTGACAAAAATATTTCAATGGGGAAATTGGATCCATGCCACCCTTATTCATTGGATAGAGCATCCTCCAGGATTTGAGTTGCTTGGCAAGTCGCAAACAAAAATTGGCTGACTCGGCCACCACTGAATCGTACTTTCGTCCGCCTTTTCTTTCTTCTCTTCTTCCTTTTTCTTCACCTCACCTTGCTCTACTATGGCTGCTTGGCCAATCTTTTTTCTCAAAGTTTTTGTTAAGTTTACTGAATCCACACCATCCCCGGTTACAACCAAGCGGTTTTTCCAATCGCCTTCTAGGGTCACTGAATCAACTCCTGTTCAAATAATTCAAGTTGAAAATTTAATTACAAAGTTGTTTGCCTCGGTTCTTTGAAAAAAAAAAAAAAAAAAAAAAAAGGAGGAGAAGCATTTTGTGTTGATTTAGTTTTCTGGCATACCATCTGTTGAAGCAGCTATCCGCATTGCTTTGGAACGGCACTTGTCGCAGCGCATTTGCACCTCGATAACTATTTTGCAGCTCTGAAACAAACCATTGAATATTATTAGTTTTTGAAAAGTAGTTTTATTTCCTTCCTTTGTTTAGGGAATATAGTCACATTAAAGTTAAACTGATCAGTGAAGCGGACCGGTTTAGCTTTTTTTTTTATTAAATGGTCATGCAAATATATATAGGCTTTGAGTCTTAATATTGATCAATTGTACATGAAGCTTTCACCTTAGTTTTCAAAGAAATTTCTGAATATCTGATTGGCAAACTAACCTCGAAATTATAATTTTAATTTTGAATAAATGTATTCTAAACATTATTTAAAGGAAAATTACATGACAAATAGTATCATTGAAAGATAAACAGCCCCGTACTTGATATTATAGATAATATCATCTGGCAAAAGCATTTACTCTTGTATTTTATTGGTGTTATACTGTTATTTATTCATGTAACTAATGGTGCCACCGCAACCATTTGTGTGACAATTGAGAGCACATCATTTCTTTGTCCTCTTTGTAAGAAGCATCGATCACAAGATAAAATAAAGAAGCTAAAGTACATGCAGAAAAGAATCACAGTAGATACAATCCTAGCGCATGACACGTCACACGCAGACAGGCATGTTATAGATTAATCGATAATAAATTTTATTTGTGTTAGCACTTAGCACGAATATCAAAGAAAATCATTGACTAACATATTCTATGTAAAATTGCCTTGCGTTACCTCAATATATATATATATATATATATATATATATATATATATATATATATATATATATATATTGCTAATAAAAAATAATAATAGTAATAATAAATAAAGTGTTTTGCGCTGGACAGGATAAGAAAAGCAGATCGATGCTCCATGAAATTATGCAAAGATCACAGCAGAATGGAACCCTCCCAAAGTGAAAACAGTAACAAAAGGCACCACTACATTCATTAAATATAAACTAGAAGAATTTAAGCATACCTTCATTTTGTACCTCCTTCTAAGAAAGAAGTATTCGCGCTTCTCTTCCCAAATTTCTTCTTACGATTACGATAAATGGTATAGTTACTAGGAGAAAATTAAGACGAACGCTGATGGAACACAAAATGAGGTTGATTTATAGAGGAATGCACATTGGACCATTTGTTATTGAGAAACTTCAAAGCAAGTAATTAATGCTGCCTATGTCTTTTAATTTTTGAAAATTCATTTATGTGGTCATCTCCAAATTAACGACCATTCTACACGGGTTGACCCAAGAAGAAGGCCAGTCTGGATTTTGAATAGTATCATGAGTTCATGACATCTCAACAGATAAGTGGTTACAACTAAGGGTGTCAAACGTGCGAAACGGAAGCGGAACTGGTATGTTCCGTTTCTGTTCCGTTCCAGCTAACGTAAATAAATTCTATTTTATTTCCGTTTTGTTTCGTAAAACGGAACAGTTTTCCATTTCGTTAGCTGTTCCGTTCAGCATTTTCTATTGATTTCAGCCCATTTTCCATTGATTTCAGCCAATTTTTCGATAAACAGAACACTAACGTTTACCAACGTCCGTTCCATTTTCAGAAACGAAATTGAAAACCCTTCCGTTAGCTGTTTCATTCGGACGGAACAGAACGGAAACGTGCGAAACAGCACACTTTTGACAGCCCTAGTTACAACAAAAGTGAAAATAAGATGCTTCAACGCAATAGTGATACAGGCATACAGCATGAGGTTCCAATAAAAAAATAAAAATACAGCATGAGGTCGTGTGGCCCAATACATGCAGAATTTTGAATATATGCGCCGTACAACGTGTCACAGCTTGCGGGACCAATATAAAGATGCTAATTAATAACGCAGGCTCTCAATCACTTGTAGTATTTTGTATGAATATATAGTGTAAATATCGTGACGTTTCACACGTTTTCCAATTTCCATTATGTTTCATTTCTTTCCGTCTAAATGAAACGAAAATAGAAGGGTAGATGGATTTCGTTTCGGAAAACGGAACACATAAATAAGAAATTACAATGAAAATAAATGCGAAACTGAAATGGAACGTAAAAGAAAGACTATTTATGTTTCGTTATCTAGAACGGAATGAAAATAGAACATACCTATTCCGTGGCAATTTTTCACGTTTGGCACCCCTATGTATGAATATAGATATGAAGTATCGATTATCCCCGGAGAAATCAGTTCATTTTTTTTTCCAATATATGAAAAATTAAGCTGAATTGAACTTTAATTTGAAAGCATGTACTCACAGATTTATACCATAAAAAATAGGATGTACTGTAGACGTAGTAATAATAGAACCATGCACATGTAATATTCCTCGCATTTTTGTTACATGACTATATGCGTACAGTACAGTCAATTGATATTAGAAAATTAATTACATCTTTCTCTTAAAATTTAATAAAGTTCAGTAGTAAATATTGGATCATATTTCTCAACTTTTCTGTGCACTTGTTTATTTTTTTACTGTTATTATTATTATTATTATTATTATTATTATTATTATTATTATTATTATTATTATTATTATTTGAATCCCTTATTAGTATTATTGTTACTGCTGCAATATTACCACTACTATCTAGTATTTTTTTTTTTCTCCCAAATAAGCGATCATATGATTTTTTTTTTTTTTTTTAACATCGAACCCAGTAGAATTTGTTATGTATATATGTAAAGTTAGATAGAATACTGTAAATAATAACAATAAATAAATTACACAAACGGTCCTTTGAATTGTGATAGGCTCATTTCCAATTTTGATCGAGTCTGCGAATATTCAACTATTCAATGATTTTAACCTATATAATGATGTACAAAGATCCTAATTATCCAACATTAAGGACAATATGAGCTCATATTTGAAAATATCAACAATTTAGTTAAAATGTATTTCGTAACTTAATACGTACGCATACATATAATCAAAATACAAGCTATATGTTAGAAAATATAATACTTTTAAAATGAAAGATTATGAGATATTGTTAACTTTTATCGTTTTGTTAAAGATAACTTAATCACTAAAGTCGTCAATTGTGAGCTGAATATATTGTACTTAATTATTTGAAATTTCAAATGAACTATCGACTATTGATTTTGACAGATGACTGAGTTAGCTTGTTGGTCAACTAATCAGACTTTGACGGCTAACAATTGAGCTTTGTGATAATTTAACATTAAGAATACAAAATATTTAATTGTTTTTATTGAGTGCCACGTTAGGACCAATTATTAGAGATAAATTTGAAAACTTTTGATTTAAAAAAAAATGATATTTCAAGGACCAAAACAACCATAGGTACTATTTCTTTGTAATTAAATCTAATCAGAGTGGAAAAAGCCAATGAAGCCATGCACTTGTAATCAGCAAGAAGGCTGTACCCGTGTTGAAGAAGATAAAGGCGATTTTTTTTTTTTTTTTTTTTGAAAACCAAAAAAAAATGGGCTACCAGTACAGTCACTTTCTGTTCTGAGTTCTGAGGATGACTTCATTTCAATATCGCTTTCTTTTGTCACGTCTTGTTGACTGACTCACCTCCGATTTGGACTCAGTCTCCACATACCTTTCAGGTCAGACGAAAATACTAACTACCAGTTTAAGCGCGATAATAACAAAAAACTATTCCCCGGATGTTTACCAAACAGTCCAGACAAGACAAGTATATGGTTGTGAGATCCAAATTATTGTCCGTTTATCCCAATTGTCACGCTTACCTTTTTTAAATTTCGTGTTCGCCGGGTGGTAACAGGAAATTAGTCCTTTCTCCTCAAAAAAAATAAAATAAGAAAAGGGAATTAGGCCATGACCAAAACATGCTTATTGGAAGTATTGTTGGTTTCAATTTTGAGTTCATATTGTTGCCATTCTTTTTTGTAAATCTGTTCATTAAAAAATCAATCGTATCTTACGGAAACAACTGAAAACTGTTTTATTTAAGAGCAAATATCATCCTTGTGGATTTTTGCGTACATAGAGAGACCAAAAAATGGACGGAACCAAATTTATATAAACAGAATAGTTAGGGTGCATTTGGACGCCTAGAAACATACACTATTTACAACTGGGTCCTTTTTTGGAACTGTATTCAAAATATGGCCATATGGGGGTATTGGCGAGAACATGTATGTTTGGAAGAACAGTCTGTTCTAAGAAAGAGTAGGAATTTGAAAGAATAATACTCAATCAAACTCCATCACATTTTTCATTCTGAAAACATCATACAATAATAAATAGTGCGAAAGCATTGAAATAGTAAAAGAAAAAAAAAAGAATAATAGTAGTAATAAATAAATAGTGCCAAAGCATGAAGTTCAGCGAGAATTCATATCTATTGACTTGAACTGAATTGAATTTTATTTGTACATTATTCCCAATATTGCCATTAAGGGTCAACAAGGAATATTTTATAACCACCAGGACCAAAATGCAACTTCGGTAATTTTTAGAAATTACTGTGGGGTGTTTGTTTCAGCGTAAAAAGTTATGCAACACTCATGCAACTAAATACTCGTTACATAAGGTGCATAACTAATTATACTAAAAAAGGTTGCATAATCTATGCACCATATTCTTCTCATCTCATTTGACATTTGTACCTTTCAATTAATTCTCACCGGCTCTCAATGTCCAACACTAATGCAATTCATAATAGTTATTTTTAAAATATAATAATAATAATAACAACAACATTATTATTATTATTATTATTACTTACTCGAAGGAATATGATTTGTTTTTTTATAATATTATTATTATTAATTATTTTATTATAATATTATAATATTATTCTTATTATAATATTATAATATTATTCTTATTATAATATTATAATATTATTCTTATTATTACTTATTTTATTATTCTTATTATTAATATTAAATAATAATAACTAGCTATTACATCGGGCTCCGCGCGATGAAAGTTGAACCAAAGTTGGCCTTTAACCACATTTCCTGCAACGATTACAGAAAAATGGCACAACAACAATGTGGAGTTTAAAAGACAGAAGGCACTGTACCCAAGATATGGAAAGATAACAATATGTAAAAACTGAAGTCATCAAGCACAAAATACAACCCATCATCCAAAATTGGACTCCCAAATATAAAGATGCCTTACAATATCAACTATAACCATCTCTCTTCGCTAATAGTGTTGAACTTTGTTTGCTGATAAAGAAACTACATATTTCTCTGAGCTGATTAGCTGAATGTAGTGAAATGTGATCAATCTCGTCAACAATTAAGCACCATATGAGCATGGTAAAAAAAAAAAGAAGAAAGATCAACATATGTCCATTTATCTGCAATACAATGCAGCAACCAATTTAACCAAAATTTTAGTTCTTTCTTCAGTGCGTACATTTTTGTTCAGTCCTTGTATTGGCGTGTAATCATTAAGCATTAGCAGAGTTTAAGCTTTTGATTTTAAGTTAGCTTTATTAAGCAATTTAGGTCAACTGGGTATAATAACGGCTTAAATGGTCAATTTGTAACCATTGATATACCAGCCAGCAACTTTCCAGAAGAAGCCAACACCATCACCATTGAGATATTGTCCTTGTTTCTAGTTAATTCGGGTTTGTTTCGATGTAACAGCTATAATAATTCTAACAACCCTCTCTGTTACACTACATTTCTATGGCTTTGAATAAATTGATAAAATAAAATTTAATAATTTATTTAAAATGTCTTTGAAATATTTTTGTTCGGATAGTATTGATCATGATTTATTTGTACTATTAAAATATTAATGAATGGATTTTATTTGATCAAGATAGAATGTCCATGGACTTTGTATACCTTAAAACATAGAATGACGTGTGGGGTCTAGGTGTCATGTGCTCTCCATAATTCTACATTAAATGGTGTTCCATGTTTAAAATTATACACGTTTAGAAAAAAACTTGGTCTGTAATTAAATGAGAGTATGAAGCATGGGATCCACGTGTCATTATGTGTCCATATGCTGAGATATATATTAAGTGATGCACCATGTATATTAATTAAAGTTTCTTGAATCCACTCAATACCAGCCTTGTTGGTAACGCCCAATATATATTCCTTAATCGGTTAGTTTATTGAGTACTTCACCGTTCTACCAACTATCTCCTATGACTAATTAAGCTCCACAAACCATACGTCCTTGTAGAAGTGAAAACCAAGAAGAAAAACTGATTGTAGCTAACACCAAATTCTTGAACCAAAATACAAAACCCATAGAAATTATCATTCTTCACCCGAAACCAAGAGGAACTAGGTGAGAAAACCAGGTTGGAAGTGAGGGCTGGTACCAAACGTGTGGTGCACACATTTAGCTAAATAGTTATTGGAGATACAAGGTATTTATGCAAATTCTTTGGACATTCTTCTTTTTATTTTTCTTGGATTTCCTTGCTAATTTCCATAAATAGACAGAGATTCTTTGCTGGCTGATTTTTATTGAAAATTTTACAAGCTATTTACCATGTCGTTGGATGCTCTCTTGTATTTTGAGTAATTATAATAAATTGAAGCTTGCCTTAAAATAATTATACAACAGGTCTTGAAAATTTTGGCAACTAACCAGTGCCTTGTAATTTTAGAGCATAGATATTCCATAAGTCGAGTCCAATCAGGTTGGTTCAAATATTAGTGCTTGACTGATTTTATAAATCAAGAGATCAGTGTGCTTTTTGTTGAAAGTAGCTTAATTAATTTGTGCAAATAATTAGTAGCAAACTAGCAATGAATAGAGTACTGTACAACACTATGAACCGACCACACATGTATATTCTTTAAGGGACTGTTTTTAATAAAACACTTTGATTTGTTATTTAGAATAAACACTTAGAATTAGCATCTCTATTGTTTAGAGTGCGGAGGTTGAGTAGCTGAGCCGAGGACGACCGCTACAATCGAATAACATTAGGATTGCTTGTGTCATGCGTGTTTTGCCATCTTGCTTTCAGGTGCGGATTTCACACAAATTTTAATTTGCATTTTCAGAACTGAACTGCTTGCATTTGCATATTTGAAATTGTTAAATTGTCATATGTCATATTTGGATATTTATCATTTGTTTATTATTATTATTATTGATTATATGCATATTGAATGGTTTCCACTTGGTAATTTGAAATTGTTATATGTACTGCTTGTGCGATTGAATAGACACTCATTTCTTTTGTACGGGGGTTTGGGTCGCGCCCAGACCTGGCTGTACACCATGAAGTAAGCGCTTATATTCCGGATCTGGCAGTGTTCTCGGCTTGTAGTACTTTTGATTATCTGATTGTTTAAATTGTAAATTGAATCGATTAGCCGCTGACAGCCCTCTAAGAAGGAGACTCACGGTATCTGACTCTAAACTGATTGATCTGTATACCAGACTTGCATTAGATGGTTGTCCAAATTTGAGCCGGCTTTTGAAATATTAAATTGTATCTGAATTGAATTGAATAAATAGCCGTGCTCCTCTGCATTGCATCTGTTTATAAATGATTGTATTTGATAACTGATTTGTTTATGTATTGCTTATATATTTTATTATTATTTGTTTAACTTGGTACGGTGGTTAGTTCCTGAACATGTATCATTGAGATTCGTGTGACTGGAACTAAAAACCGCACTGAGATAAATTATATTTATCTCATTCTTTGTTTTTGCATTGTTTCCACAATTGGTTGTGGGTTCCAGGTTTCAGATCAAGTGCTGGATAACGAGACGAGTAACGGCCCATTGGATCTATGGTTAGCAACCTGTATGAACCAGATTGTTATAGAATTTATATTACATTTAAATAAATATTCTTAAATTTAGATTTGACATGAATAATAATTGTATATAATTAGATTTAATTTATAAAACACACTTAGTTAAGCCTTGCGGGTGCAGCCGGCATTCGCGGCGGGCACTCCATGTGTGTCGTCTGGTCACAGGACACGGGGTGTCTCACTCTCTATAATGCATTCATGTATATTTGAGTAACAATACAGATTTTATACCCTTGTAGAGAAAGACACACAACAACTACAGACCCAAGCAACATACCTCTTTACCAAACTCTTGTGCCTTCATCCTACTGAGATCAGCCTTTCCTCCTAATAAAGAAGAAATCACTAAGTAATAAAAAAAATATCGGTACAAGATTTTTCTCCATTATCTATTGATCAAAGACAAACAAAGTAGATTACATTTTCGATTTCAGCGACATATTAAATCAAGGTACATTGTGTATGCAGCCAACATCCAAAATGCTTGTGGTACTAATTCGCTCAATTTCCATACATTTGGAAGGTCCAATTACAGGCTTGATAACAAATCATGGCTAGGTTGGCTATTAGATGCATAGTTGATAATAAGTTACTCAAACTAAACTCGTGGCTTGTTAGACAATTGATTGGAGTCGGTCCAATCATTTGTTTTCTGCCTAAGCATGATCAATCAATAGAATAGAAACTCAATAAAAGCAAGAATCTAACTAACTTATGCAACTTCATAAAATAACATAATCTCAACTTTTATAGACATCCATCAGCTAGAAAAGAAACGCAGCAGATCTAATTAAACTGAGAAAATATAAGCTTACACATAACACAATCTTATCTATATGAAGGAAAAATAGATTAGCAACCATTTGTACGACTTTGTTGTCATTTGTATTCTATTTGTACAGATCAATGGAGACAATAAAATGATAGATACAATCTCATCCTAAAATGATTTCATATAATGGTCTATCAATCGAAAAAGAAAAATATCCAAAAGCTTGATAAAGAAGAGTACCTTCCAATTGCGAATAAGAACAATGATGATGGTGCTTCTCAAACAGCCTACAGACCCCAAGTTGCAGGATTAAACTAAAATTAAACAGAAGAGAGTATACGATCAAAATTAGCATGGCATATTTGTGTTTATGTAAAGGGTGTCAATATTTTTCTGCAGATGGATGCTTTCTAAATGCAAAAGCATTTGAAAACAAAGGCATATATGAAATTAAGATTTACATGTAGTACTGGTACATTATATGGGTTATTATTGTAACTATAATTATAAATAATAAACAAATTTAAGAATATATATATCAGACAAAATGCACTTTATTATCCTTTTTTTTTTTTTTTTGCTTTTCAATATATACAAATCCAGGTGAGGTTATATACCAATGTCATACTTAGTGATTTGAGAACAGTAACAAAAACTGACTAATTCTAGGAACAGGAGTTCTTAACTTATCATTTATATAAATCAAATAAAGATAGTTCATTCAAAAGCAAAATACGACACATACGATTGCATTACCAAACTTTAGATATATAGTCACATCTGATATGTTACTTCTTGTAATCTAAAAGAGAAAGAGAGATGCTAACTGGTAAGACAAAGGTAGCCTGAGGTCCTACACAGTTTGAGCTCGTACAATATTCAGCGATGATTGTTCTTCATCCATGACAATCTCAGCTCCACAGTTTTTCATTCTTATTATTTTGAAATATCAATCTCGAATCTCTTTTGGACCACTAAAGCCTCTTTCTTTCTTTGAAATCGATACGACTTGTGTCCTCTGATCACCTGCGTGTTAGCAGTTGCAACAGAAGAATATTAGTTCCTGATAAAAAAAAAGATAAAATAATTTATGTATATATTAAGGATATTCAAATGTGTAGTAGAATTGTATAGTGGCTCACATAAGTAAGAAATAATTTCAAATTGTTATTTCTGATAGATATGCAATATTGGGGCAGCTTATGTTTGTAGCAGGCTCTTAATCAGAAGAAGTCATGTTCCTCAGTCAATGCTCACACCTAGTGCAGGTGCTGCTATTCTGGCAGGAAATAACACAATGAAAAGAGTCACTATGGCACCGCTTCAATTTTTCTTAGACGGTAAAAACAATGTTGCAGTAAGACCGTAACAATAGATAAAGCAGGTAGAAAGGGAAAATTTCTGGTAAAATAATAGATAGAGAAATTAAATATGTGCTTATATATAATAGAAATGTAAGTATTTTATGTTAGATGAAACGCTAATTTTTTTAAGCTGAACTCAAAAATTTGTTCCACTTAAAAATCTTATCATACTACCAGACCAACAAAGTGATTCACCATTTGATAAATAACGAAATCCACCAGCAACAGCCGCAGCAGACCTGCAGAACAGCAGAAAAAATAAGTCAGCAACAGCACAGGCATAACCCAGACAAACTGAAAGAGCAAAACATGCCAAAATTCGAAAACAACAACACAGAAAAAGAAATGAAGACAACACAACCAAATGAGAAGCAGCAGCAGTGCAAGAACAACCAAAATCGAGGCTGGCACTGACAAAAAAAAATTAAAATACTGAAAACCGAGAGGGGAAAAAAAAGACACATACCAGAGCAATACAGGAAGAGAGCAAAAAAGAAGCAGCAAAGAAGAGAATGGGGTGTGCCGCACCACAACAGGTGGATCCAGGGTCTTCGAGAGCAGGTACTGAGGCCATCACAGTGAATCGTACAAATCGGAATGGCAGAAAGCAGCGAAGAGCGAGCGATACTGTGCGGAGAAAACCGAGACATATCCAGTAAGGAGAAACCATAGAACAGCGGAGGGTGCGGCGAGCAGAAAAGGCAATACAGAGATCCGATAAAAAGGCAGGTCAAGAAACAACGCAGCAACAGGAAACCAGCAGAAAACCACACACAAATCGCAACATAAAACCCCAACCAAGACAGCAGGTCAGCAGCAGCCCACGCAGAGAAGGTATACCAAACCAATCAAGCACAGCAAAAGGAACGGAGGGCTGAGATGAAGCGCGGCAGAAGCAAGGGACGGCTGGGATGCAATATTATTTCTACAGTCCTCCTGCAGCTTGAAATTGAGGTATTTATATAATAACTAGGTGGAGGGAGGCGGCTTCGCCGCCATTTGATGGCTAAATATGTTTCATTTATATGTGTGAATGGGTTGTTATTGGTTTGCAAAAAAAGTATATCTTTTGTATGCATAATATGTATGTCTTTTAATTACTAATGGAAATTGTTAATTGAATAATAATAATGTTATTTCGTAATGAGCTGAAACAAAAATATTTTCTCTCATTTGATTGCTGAACCAACGCCGTTCAGTTTCTTTATATTCCATTCATTAAACAAATTAATAACATCATAACAAATTACCTTAAAAGATGAATTTTACATCTAGAGAATTATTTACTATATCATCAGCTATTCAAATCATTGGCGACTCTTCATTGGCCATACCAATATATTTACCAATGTCAGGCAATAATTTATTCACAAAATAGATTTTAGTCAAAAATTTTTGGGGAATTCGTCAATCCCTACTTAATGAAATAAAATATTGATAGATTTTCTATCAAGTACTGGCTCAATAAAACAAACCAAAAAAACTTTTGATAACATGTATATTAATTGGGTATTCTGCCTGTTTGATCAGGCAAATGGTATGCACTAACTTACATATAATAACATCAGAACTACATTGTTATCATTTACTTATAAATTGATCAAATTTAAAATTGGATCAAATTTAAAACAAAGAAATTAATCATCTGCTTGAACCGTCAAATCAACACATGATGATTAAATTTAATTGGTCAATTACAACACTCAGAGATTAAATTGGTGGCATGTCATACCTCCATGTCAACCTTAACTGCCTTCGTCAACCGATCCAAGAGCATGTAGGTTCCTGAGTTAACACTCGTTATAGTAATGAAAATTAAGAACAATTAACTATGGACTATCTTTTTGCAGTCTTTTCCACAAATCTACTATCTTCTTTATGTGTCGCTGGCAATGTCTATGAAATCACTTAGCTGTACAAAGACAATGCCTCAATTTAAGATAAATATCATATTGACATATAATAATTTTTCAATTTGAAAAAAAGCCATTGTTGTCGTATACCTGAGGATCCTTAAGTTCTTCATAATTGCAAGCAATCAGCATTGCACAAACGCTGACAGGGTGTAGATTCCTTTATGGTACTTCCACCAGAGAGAGGTACCAGTCTATGATGTAGGTCGTCATATAAAGTGTCTCTAGCAGCAATTTAAATTTCTAGTGCACTTAATATCCATTAGACCATACTGTCTTATTTTTTCTTGTTACCCTTAGCTTCTTGCCCACACAGATAATTGGGCTATGCTGTTCAAACAAATAGCAAAAAAGAACTAAATAAATTGCTAAATTTTGTGGTTTTGGCTCCTAGCTGATACCACAGACAACCTAAAGAAGAACATAACTCTATAACGCTAAAATCTATCTTCACAGAGGCTAAACATATGAGGGCTACAATCGGAAAAGTACCTCTCGCTGTTGGATGAGAGAATAGAGGAGAGGGTATGGACATCTCTCTTCTTTGGCCTAGGATCGAAAAGAGAGATTTGTTTTGTCTCGTTATATATCACAAATCTAAGTCGATGTAAACAACTTCATGTTGTTTGGAAACCGACTCAACCGGCTTCTTTGTGACGGGTCTGGCTGTACATAACCATGGAGAAGAAATAATTAAGCAAACGTTTGGATATTATAAATATTAGAAATGTACTGCATAAGCCAAACTCATGGAGAAGAAAATGAAGGATAATCAACCAAAAATTATCAAATACTGGTACAATGCCATCCATGTCTCAGTTTTTTCATTGAGAGTTTCACGTACGTAGCATTTAATAATTGAACATGATGTCAGCATAAACTACTTGGAGCAATTCCTACATAAGCCATATATGCCAAAGCTGTAAAAATCATCATAACAATAAAAAATATTTAACTAAAATAGATTTCTAAGAAGAATTTGATCTTGTTAAAGCATAATTAGGGCATACACTTATGTACCTTTAAAAATGAGGTTGATATTTGTATATTTGAACTTGTTTCCAAATTTATGTCGTGCTTGTCAGTGTTTCTCCATGGTGCCTCTACTCACATAAGTTCCATCTTGATTGCCATGGATTTACAGTCATTCTCTTCTTTTATGCGAAGTTTCATTTTTCTCCATTGTGTAGAGAAGTGTAAGTGCATATTTCATTCGCTTTTTACCATGCTACATTGATTTTTGTAGGTGTAAATTTGAATTGTGACTGCTTTGCCCCTGCTGGTTTGTGCTTGTACCCATGCTGCACCTTCATGTTATTCTTTTCAATTGATGATTTCATCATCTTCACATGACCATATGCTACCTTAGATGCTGGTGAGGTTGCATGTACAGCTCCTATTGGCCTGTACCAGTACCAATTACTATTGTAGAACTTTCTTCAATTGTGATTTCAATTCTCCTTGCATCATCTTCTTTTACTGCATGCATTTGCCCACTTAAGTCTTAGAAGCGAGCTAAGGGTTTTATTCCAAAATTTGTTGGATATGTTGGACGCTTGATTGGTTAGGGTCTGTAACTTATCCCAACCCAAAACTAAATGTCATGATATTTTTAGATATAAATTGAAAGAAATTAAAGAACAACATAAAACATCTAAATAATGAATAATAGAACCTAACAATGAAAAATTAAATTAATAGTAGAAGACCTAGTTCAAAAGTACAAAATAAAGTAATTAGAAATGATACTAAGCATATAGCTATTTCAAAGAGATTATGTTCCAGATCATGAAAGAAAATCAGAAAATTATTTTGTGTGCTACATTTAATTTTTAATCTAGTAGAATAAAAGTTAGGATAATATGTAGTATTTTCAATTTATTTGTAAAAATCAATATATTGTTCATGATACGACATACTCCACTTTTCAAATTATTTTTATTTTGGTGTTGTTAGTACCTGTAGAAACAATGGACCATAATATAAAAAATGTAAAAAAATAGTGGAAGTATAACATGCAGAGATGATGGCCCCCATGCAGGACTAAGATTGTGGGATAACTTGCACTCTCTTTGCATGGTGTAAAAATAGCATCACATGGATTCTTGCACGCCTGCATAACATCAGCTAGTCAATTATTTTCATTAATAAGACAAAGGTGTTACTTACTGTTATACAATATAATTTCTAAAATACTTTATGAGACAGAATATATCACCAAGTACTAAGATCATCACCAATTACAAAGGCTTTGAAGATATTAGAAAAGACTATCTGTCAACATTTCAATGTGATAACATTAGTGCTAGGATAAATAGAGATAGAAAACAACTCAAACACTGATCTCTTCATACAATATTTTTTTTTCGAAGAAATTGTTTCTATTTGTTAGTACAAAAGGAAAATAGTCACCGGCATGATTAGTCACCATTAGCCCTCTCCTTCTGTTGGTTCCTTTCCTTGTTATACATAAAAAAAAAAAAAGATTTGAAGGATAAAAAGAGCCAAGAAACAATAAGAGATAGATAGAGGGAAAGAGAGAGAGAGATACTGGTAGACCTTAGGGAATAGAAAGTTGGAATCATTGGCGACTGTCATGAAGAAATCCCACTTCAGAAAGAAATAAATACAATCATCAACCTTATGAAAAGCTTCATCTTGTGTTCCTCCTCCAATGCCTTTAAATCGTCCTCCATCTATCCACCTTGTAATCCTGCTAGCATGGTACCGCCGGCCTATTAGCTCTGATCTCCAATTCAGTCCTAAAGATTTGTCGAGGGTTTTGAGGTGCCGCCAATTCGGCGGAGAAGAAGAGATGGAGCGTCCGGAGAAGGAGGTGGGGCGCGGCGCGGTTGGCAGAGAAGTAGGGGGTGCGAAGGAGGGGCTGGAGCCTGGGGGTGTGGCGGGGTCGGCGAAAGAGGAGGAGGCATAGAGAAAAGAGTTTGAGTACGGGGGAGAGAGAGAAGAGGAAAGAGAGATTGAGGAAGGAGAGAAGTTAAGAAATAGATTAACGGATCAGATCGTTAATAGACAAGCGAAAAAAATTGGACGGTTCAGATGCAATTTCGTAAACAGTGAGATTGGCGTGAGCGAAGAAAATATCGGTCACGATAGCGGCCACGGAAATTAATATATAATATCTTAGATTAGGTCAGATTTCAATCGTCTGGTCAGAAATAGATGATCCAAGTATATATTGAATACTAAATGGGTACTGTCCTTTACTAAATCAAAAAACTAAAATTCAAGAACATTTTAGACTTTTGACATGAATATATACATGCATTAAGTTACTCTTCCTTACTACATAACTAAATATCTATTACAAACACTACATAAACACTTGTGCATCATTTAACTTATGCAGCTCCATACTACACAGCCTATGTTACCCCGATACGTGGAATGTACAGCCATACAATCCAAGACAACAACCAGCAGGGCAACTTGTCTTTGTTGATATTAGTGTGTTATGTTATTTGTTAATGTAAACTCAAAGCCTTAGCTAAACAAAATTATGTTATACACATTATATTCTATAATATAATTATAGATCAATAAAATATTCAAATAATATATATATATAGAGAGAGAGAAAGTTTAATATGCACCGCGGACTTTTTCGGAGATATTTTTATAAATTGACAAATATAATTTAACCAATCTAATCTACATATTGAAATCTCATAGCAAATCAAATTTTACAATTTTTGAGATTTTATTACTATTTTTTTTAAAACATGCTATTATTAGAAACAAATTACTATTTACAACATTCTAAAAATGGCAGGTTTTGAAAAATTCGAAAAAATAGTAATAAAATCTCAAAAATTGTAAATTTTGGTTTGCTATGAGATTTCAATATGTAGATTAGATTGGTTAAATTAGATTTGTCAATTTACAAATATACCCCCAAAAAAGTCCGCGGTGTATAGAAAGTCCTATGCACTATAGTGCATATTAAACTTTATATATATATAGAGAGAGAGAGAATGGCTAACGCGCCATTGATGGCACAGAGGGTCCCGTGCCATCAAGTAATTTTTCGAGATCCAAAATTCAAACGGTCAATCTGAACCGTTTCAAGTTGTTCTCCATATTGAAATATCTTTGGAGACCAAATTTCATATTTTTTCGAATTTTTTTACTATTTATTATGATATTTTTTAAAATATTTTGATTAGAGTATTTCAGCCCTCCAATTTGAAAATATCATAATAAATAGCAAAAAAGTTTAAAAAAATGTAAAATTTGGTCTCCGAGGATATTTTAATATTGTGATCAACTTAAACAGTTTGGATCGACCATTTGAATTTTGGATCTCGAAAAACAAGTCGATAGAAAATCGATGGCACGTGCCATCGATGGCGCATTAGCCATTCTCTATATATATATATAGAGAGAGAGAGAGAGAGAGAATGGATAAAATACACTAATGTGTATGGATCGTCCATGTACACATGAGTCATTTTTCAAGATCCAAAATTCAAACGATCAATCCGAACCGTTTAAGTTGTTCTCCATATTGAAAAACCCAGATAGACCAAATTTTATATTTTTTCGAATTTTTTTGCTATATATTATGATATTTTCAAATTGGAGGGCCTGAAATACTCCAATTATAGTATTTTTTTAAAATATCATAATAAATAGCAAAAAAAATCGAAAATATATAAAATTTGGTCTATCTGGATTTTTCAATATGGAGAACAACTTGAACGGTTCGGATTGATCGTTTGAATTATAGATCTTGAAAAACGACTCATGTGTACGGGAACGATCCGTACACATTAGTGTACTATATCCATTCTCTCTCTCTCTCTCTATATATATATATACACACACACACATACATATAGATATATATATATATATATACACATACATATATATATATATATAGAGAGAGAGAATGGCTAACGTACCATCGATGGCACAGAGGGGCCCGTGCCATCAAGTCATTTTTCGAGATCCAAAATTCAAATGGTCAATCCGAACCATTCAAGTTGTTCTCTATATTGAAATATCCTTGGAGACCAAATTTTATATTTTTTTTCAATTTTTTTCTATTTATTATGATATTTTTAAAAATATTATAACTAGAGTATTTCAGGCCCTCCAATTTGAAAATATCATAATAAATAGCAAAAAAATTTGAAAAAATGTAAAATTTGGTCTCCAAGGGTATTTCAATATTGCGATCAACTTGAACGGTTCAGACCGACCGTTTGAATTTTGGATCTCGAAAATCAAGTCGATAGAAAATCGATGGCACGTGCCATCGATGGCGCGTTAGCCATTCTCTATATATATATATATATATATATATATATATATATATATATATATATATCAGGATGGATAAAATACACTCTAGTGTACGGATCGTCTCTCGTACACCAGAATCGATTTCAAAATTAAAAAATCAGACGGTCGATCCGAACCGATCAAATTGTTCTCCATAATGAAAAACTCTTGGAGACCAAAATTTTACATTTTTTCGAAATTTTTTACTATGTATTATGATATTTTCAAAAAACACTATTATTAAAGTATTTTAGGCCTTCCAATTTGAAATTATCATAATATATAGCAAAAAATTCGAAAAAATATAAATTTTGGTTTGCAAGAGTTTCTCAATATGGAGAACAACTTGAATGGTTCGGATTGATCGTTTGAATTTTAAATTCCAAAAACGACTCGGGTGTACGGGGACGATCCGTACACCAAAGTGTATTTTATCACTATATATATATCACCGTACTTGTACTAGAAATTTTTGAAAATTTTCGTACCGCCGTATCCGTACCATACCGGGTACGAGTATTCACGCAACATAGTACACAACCAAACGCATCCTGTGTATTTTACTTGATAATATTATTGATTGAAGGTTCCCTGTACCAATCAATGCTTGAATTCAAGTCAATCCTATTCCTAGGTTTCATGCCTATTCGATCAGTTTTTCGTCGCTAATGATTGCTCCTTGACGCTTGGGTATTACAAGGCTTGAAGCAACAATTAAAAAAGAATAAGTCGTGCTTGAAGAGTGAAGTCAACTTCTTGGCTGACGGTTTGGCAACTTGGCTGAGTGGGCAGAAAATAAATTCCCCGAATTCACATGTTTACTAAAATAGAAACGCACATGGATTTGTATCAGATCGAACAAGATACTGCAGCTAGCTACAGAACAGCGCACCATTAAAATGCCCCATTCAGAAGCACAAAAATATTTAATTTAGGCTCATGGCATATGGTCATATGGAAGAAAAGAAAAAGGCTAAACAGTTTCCCAAGTGCATCTCTTTTAAATCACTAGAAAGGAAAAAGAGAAAAAAAATCCTTTTCCAACTTACCCAACCATAGTTGACGGTTCTATTATCATCATTATTTTGGTAGAACATCCCATCACTTCACTGATAAAGGCAAAAATGCTTAAATCATTTTAATATTCTACATATTTTGATTTTCACAGCATGTCAATGCCGTGAAAAAGAAGATGCTTCATCGTTGCAGCAATTACGTATGGCGCTAATATAAAAAGAGCGATATGTACATAACCAACAAAAAAAAAATATATGATGCTATAATTTTTTAAATAATAAAATTTGTTTTGATTTTCTTGTACTTCAATTAGCCTCAATATAATCTGATTCTAGTTGTTATCTGCCTCTGACAGATTGGACAGACTCTCAATTCATTCCCACATTGAGTGCAAGTCTGCAAAAGAAAACATTTAGTATCAAGCAATCAAACTACGAAGAACGACACACCCATGAAGTACGCATTTGCATGTAAATATTGTGCTTGAAAGTACCTGGTGGCCACACCCAAAAGCAAGATTTTTTGTTTCAGCCCAGCAGATTGGACAATCCTGTGTTAATGAATTAAACAAAAAATTACAGTAAGCTTCAACTGGAACTTTTCAAATGTAAAAGTAGAGCTGGTCTAAGAGTTAAATGTATGAATTTTTAAATACGAGTTAATCATACATGTGCTGGTGGCGTATGAATTTGACTACTAATTCCTTCATTAAATTTAGATTTCACTATTTGGATTAAAACAAGAGAAAGAACCACATTTATTACTATAGGAATGCTGACCTGACGATCATCAGATTGACCGTAAGAAGGAGAAGCACCATTGCTTTTATAATCTGTGGCACTCGTGGACTGATAGCTACTACCTTGGGATGGTTTTGGAGAATCATATGTTTGGTTTTGACTCCTTGCTGGTGGAGGTAAATAGAACCTCTCAGGTATTCCTTTCCTCTTACTACAGAATTCAAATTAAAAATAACTTTTAAAGTTTTGGATGTTTGCTTTTTGATGAAATTAAAAAGAACAAGGACATAATGATACCCTAGAAGTTGAAGGTCCATGGTTGCCTTGTACTGAGAAGGGATCTCCATTAGAGCAGCTAGAGCAAACTCTGCTTCCTTTTTACTGCCTGGTATGTTCCTTAGCATTATCTCTGTAAAATTCACAAACTAAAAGAAAAGGAATATTAAAAGAAAAACTACTTTTAATTAGCACTACATGTGGAAAGAGCTGAGAGGATGTTATCCTACAAGTCAACAAATAGTCAAATAAAAAGAATTATACCTGAAAATTATCAAATGCACGAGATGGTATGTTGTCATCAAATTGTTTCATGGTATCCCAAGGTCCATCACCAACTCCAACCAGAACAATTGACAATGGATAATCACTGGATACTCCAAACAAAATATTAACCACAAGTCAAAACAAGTCACTTTAGAACAGTCCTTTATTATGAAACAAATAATAAATAAATAAAGCAGATTACCTAGCTTTGACAATGGCATTGATGGTGTCACGCTCCTGTGGGCTCAATTGTCCCGGTTCCATGTCGACACTACGTGTCACCTATTCCAGTTTTATATGTTATTAAATGCAAATCAGCAACAGGTAATTATGCAATAAATAAATTGAAAAATTAAAGCACTACAATGTGAAACCTGTCCATCTGCTATTATAAGAAGAACATGATACTGGCCTCCACTGTTATCCACAATCCCTATAGCAGTTTCTATTATTGGTGCAAAAGAGGTCGGGCCTGTCAAAACCGAAGAATAATTCAAAGCAGATATATCATTTTAATTTAATCTATTACAAAATACAGGACTCCTACTTGTGTTTCAGTGGGCGATGACTACTCTTTGCGTTTTTTATTCACCCTGTCTTTTGAGGCACTTTTTAAGCCTTTGTTTCAAGGGTCGTAGTAAGCACAACATCAGTGCCCCAACAATTCAAACTCAAAAATTCTTGCCAAAATAGCATCACATATGACAGGGTGAGTAAGTAGCCCATCTAGCTACTAGTTAGTAAAAAGAAATATTGAGCATAATTAATTATAGGAAAATGTTATTTTATGATTACTAAATGATAGAAGAACCAAAAAGAGAACAAACCAGCCAGTCTTAAATTTGGAACAAGCTCCCTATATCTCTGAAGTGCCTCTTCAAAGCCATCACATGGACGGTTGTCAGCATAGAAGCTAAAGACCTCTTGATCATGAGTGGATGCTGTCACAAACCATAGCAATGACTTAACTTTCATTTTAAAATATTCATTTGGATCTGGAATATTCTTTGCAAAATATCAGGGCATTTTTATAAAAAAAAAATTATAATTGGGAGTGGTGGTTTTATTTTCACGAAACATTGTGCATTTCCAATATTGCCCTTAGGTAAAAAGAAATAAGAAGCTAACCATCACCAAATCCAAAGCATGGAATAAGGTTGTCATCGTCAAATTTAGCAAGGGTTCGTCCAATAATAGATATGGCTTGTTCATAAGGGTTTGGAGTACCACCTAGTGCATGCAAGCAGCGCCTGTTGAATGAATTCTTACCTGAAATTTCATTAATATTATTTTTCTTTTGTTAGCACAAAGAAGACTATCAAATGGACTCATAGATCTTATTTCACTATTATTCTTTCAATAGGTGAGAATCATTAGCGTAGGTTCCTAGTCTGCTATGTATAATCCTAACATACTGACTACTGTTATTCTATAATAATATTCATTCAGTGACATGCCAGTCCATTCATTGTTCTATGTGAAGTCAATTTCTACGTCAAATAGATCTTATTCTATTATTATCTGTTTAATTGGTGAGGACCACTACTTGCTTAATACTGTCATTCTAAAATAATCCAAGATGACAACATTTTATTCAGTGACAAACCAGTCCATTCGTTGCTCTTTGTGAAGTCAATTCCTACAATCAAGTTTGAAGATTCAAGACCAGCTTGCGCAAGCGCATCAGTCACCTAAGAAAAACAAACATAGTATCAAAATTAGTAGCTTAAACTCATAGGGTGTGTTTGGATAGGTCGGGAATAGAGAATAGGAATAAGAAATTTCGGTTTGCGTGCTTATTCTTATTCTTGTGCAAAACAAACGGTATAAGAATAAGGAATTTGGGCCCTTATTCCTATACTAATAAAACCATGGTATAAGAATAAGGAATATGGACACGCACGCAAATCGAAATTCCTTATTCTTATACCCTATTCACGGCTTATTCCGTTGCATCCAAACATACCCATAAAATGCCAGCTGTACTGTTTTCTTATGCTGACCCTTTGCTTACAAGATTAATCCATTGACTAATAAAAAACTAATATGAAGTGTTAGGTAGTACAAGATATAGCCTTGTTTGCTTGTTTAAAACTTGAAACAATCAATTTCACACTACAGTGCTTGGTCTCATAACTTACCTGCCATTAGTTCTCTATTAAGTTACCAACATACAAGAGAAACAATTCAAATTGAATTTATTCTCTCTTTCTGCAATACTGACTAACAGGTACTGTCAAACAGTTCTGGGTTTGGCAATTATCACCTAAGCCCATCATGGAGCATTGGAACTTTGTAGTAGGGTCTAAAATGAATCAATGCCGTTCCCACTACTACAAGCACATTTCCTTTTGCATTTCTTTAAAAAGAAAATGTATAGATGAAATAAAATAGAACAAGAAGAGAAAGACGATGAAAAAGGAATTACTTGCTCCAGAGTAACAAAATCATCACCAATTTGTGAATATTTGCGCTGAATCCGGTTGATAGTGCTCGGCGGCGTTACAATGTTGTTAGTATAGTTAGCATATCTACCATGACTGCTTGGCTCATTAGCATATCTACCATGATAATTTTGTCCATGGGAGAGACTGCGCTGAGCACGTCTTGATTTTGAGCTACTTCCTCCCATTTTTATCTTATTACAAAATGAACCTGTTCAAATTGAAGAAGAAATACAAAGGAAAGGAGCATCAGTTAATTGAAAAAAAAAAAAAAAAAAAACCCTGGAGCTAACTGAAAAGTAAAAATGAAAAAAATGATTTCTACAGATATTGCAGTTAAATCCAAATTTGAAGATCTCTCTCTCATTGTAGGATTATACGAAAGCAGAAATCCCAGCTTTAGAGAGGACTTTACAAAATATGGACATTAAAATTCAAATCTAAAGAAGATCCGCAAAAACAAAAAGGCTGAATGACTCTAAACTACCTACATTGGTCGAATTCAACAAAGGATGACAAATTTGGAGCGAAGGAACAAATCAGGCACCAAAATAATCGAAATCAGATACGGGAATAAGTAGACAAGTAGCTCTATTCGAACTTCAAAGCTGAATTGATGAAGAAATAAACGAGCACAAGAATTTAGAAGTGAGGGTTTTACCAATTTGCTAATTTCGGTTCGAGGAAAGAGAGAGGAAAGCACCTCTTCGATGAAAGATAGGATTTTATTTATGAGAAAATTAATTAATAGTCGAGTATATATTTTTCGAATTCCAACCCGTGACACATCCTATTATCTCTCCTAAAATAATGTCAGGTACCAAATGCAGCCGAAAAGATTCATGTATTTTCCAATAAACTCGGTGCATCAAAATGTCTGAAAACACCGAAACTGTAGGACCTACTTTTTTAATTAACAGTGTAAGTACTTTAATATAAGCCAGGTGTAGAGAGGATATTCTCACTTTTTTGCATTTTGAAGTTACATGCGGCCGACACGTGCTAACCCAGCTTAGAATAATATAAGAGGAAAATCAGGTTAAAGATGATTTACTTCAGGGTTTTATAAGGTTTAAATATAGCAAACGTGCGAGTTAAGAAATATTTGGCATTCTAGACTTGTAGTACGAAATGACATTTTTACGTATTACGGCCACAAAGAAATGAGAATTACACACAATCTGATATATATTTTTACTAGATTTGGGTGCTAATAAAGAATTATGCATGCACAGTGAAATATATTTTATATAAGGTTTAGATATGAGCGCTAAATTTCAATTATGTGCTATTACACTCATGCATAATAAAGTTTTAGAAACATTTTTGCTTTATAGGTGCAAGAAAAAAAGTTACATCCATCCGATGCATTAGAGAAGAAGAAACTATAATGTAGAATATCTACTACTTATAAACGCACAAACCAAGAGATGTTAATACACTAGATCTAGCGAGTATATATGTGTTTCTGTTGTTCCATCGATTTAATCTGTGGTTGGATATCAATCGTCAAACGAAACAACAATATATTTTGATTTCCATCTAATAAAGAAATAAATTGAATAACATATTTATTTGTATAGATTGAGCAACATATTTGAGCAACCTTCCCGTGCCACACTTTTTTGGTGCCACAAATGTCAAACATTACTTTTTTATTTTAAATTTAAAATTTTTTAAATATAATCGTCTGATCCAAACTGTTGATCTTGTTCATTTTAACGACGACCATTTGTCCTAAAATTTCATAATTTTTAAAGTTTATTTGATACCTAATCAAGATGTTAAAAAATGGACATATTAAAATTAATCTATTTTAGTTATTTTGATTCGTTCATTTTTAACATTTTGACGAAGCATCAAATAAACTTCAAAAATTATAAAATTTTATGACAACGCATCCGTTGTTAAAATGAACAAGATCAACTGTTTGGATCGGACGATTATATTTTAAATTTTGAAATTTAAAATAAAAAAAAGTAAAGTGTGACATTTGTGGCACCAAAAAAGTATGGCACCAGAACCTTGTTCATTTTTATTACCTAATATTATTTTATTTATTTATTTGCCCACATATGAGGACATCTTATGTTAGTTTTACATAACATGCATGGCTACTTCAAGTAACACTAGATTACGCGTCTAATGTAAACACATAATTGAAACCGGGGCTGATAAGAATCATCCCCAAGACCCATCATCCTCCAGAGACGTGTTTTATTTTTTTTTTCATTTCTGAAAAATCCAGCATAATTCATCCTCATATTTCAGTTTCTGGAAATTAATCCAGCGGGTGTAGCCCCATCCCCATCCAGCGCTCATCCCTCCTCCCCTCTGTTTCGCTCCTCCCCCTTACCCCCTGTCCCACCCCCCCCCCCTCTCCCTAATGGTTCCAGTTATATGAACAAATATTCTAGTTAATATAGTAACCGTTCTAGTTAATATACATAACTGTTCTAGTTAACATAGTAACTGTTCTAGTTAAAATATTTAATTGTTCTACTTAATATGTATAATTGTTCTAGTTAATATAACAACTGTTCTGGTTAATATGTATAACTATTCTAGTTAATATATATAACAGTTCTATTTAAACTTATAACTGTCCTAGTTAATATATATAATTGTTCTATTTAATATAATAATTGTTCTGTTTAATATAGTAATTGTTCTAGTGAATTTATATCCCTCCCTCTCTCTGTTTCACTCCCCTTCCCCCTCCCCCCTACCCTCTGATTCGCTCTCTCCCTCTGATGCGTTTTATTCTCATTCCCTGGCGCTCATATTCCCTAGCTCTCATGCTCTCATCCTCTCATTCCCTAGACTTTCGAAAATTGAAGGGAAGTTTTTAACGCATTTTCTAAAAATGGAAAAAATTAAACGCTTCTGTAGGGGGATGATGGGAATGACGGAATAAGAGGGATGACGGAAAGCAATTCCGAATTGAAACTAGTGCAAGTCATCACTACAAAAATATCATCTGATGCTTTTAGAAAATGAAAATCTTACTATGAAAACAGAGAATTTGAGGAAAAAATAAAGTAGAACATGAAGATCTGATATTCACTAAAAGAAGTAATAGAATAAATAATCTCGAAAGTGTGTAATATAAATACAGTCCGGGGCTATAAAAAACGTACGAAATGAAGATCTGATACGCACTAAAAAATTCACTAATAATAGAATACATAATCTCGAAAGCGTGTACTATAAATATAGTCAGGGCCATAAAATTAATTATTTATATCACCTCTCCGACAAGGAAGGAAATGTTGCCGGTCATGTTAAGCAGATTCTAAAAATATCTTCTACAAATTCAACTATAGGTTATGCATCTTGCGTAAAATTACTGTTATAAAAAGTCTTTATTTACTGTTATACTTGAATTTGGAGGATTCATGTTTCAATTTTTTTACGTAATAATTACAGTAATAGTTATGTGTATAGCAAAATTTATGAATGTATATTTTCATGGAGAAATTTTTTTGTAAAAGTATAAAAGAGTGGCTCAAGGTCATCCGTACGTACGTTTCATTAAAAATGAAACATGGGTCTCTTACAAATTATAATTTGCATAGTGACAGAATAACATCTTAAAAACTATTGCAGTTAAATTTTGTCGTAGCATTTTGCACTATTGTTTTTTCTTAATTATTTTAAGTTCCTAAGTGACAGTGACTTCAGAATTAAGTAAACGAGTTAAATTACATTTTTGTTTGGAAAAGTATGTAACAAGTTTTGAAAATGAAACAAGCAATCTTTATGACTAATTACTACCGCCTACCGGTCGTGATTAATTAATTATTCACTAGTTAATGAACAAGGCACGTCAGGATATTATGGTCACCAATAATTGCGCACTAGCAACTGTCAAATGGCAGGCCTTTCTAAATGAAGACGTCATGATAAGGTTACTACATGGTAACATGGTAGAAGTTGATTATTTCTGTTCAGGTTATTTCTGAACTAGGGATCATATGGAGAAGACAGCGAGAAATAGAAAGAATTGTGAAATGTTCTTTGCAAAATATCGTTAATAGAATTCACTGATTCAGTAAATTGAGGAAGTTTGTTACTGTGTTTAATGGCGCTATGAGAAATTTAAGTTTCTTTCCTACCGTACGGAGTTTACTGTTGTGACTTGTGACCTAAAAGATCAAATTTCTCATGTCAGGATCAACACTATCTTTTTTTTATTATTTTTTTATTTTTTATGAAAGGCCTTAGGCACTACTTGAAAAACAGAAAACTAGGATCCACAGTTCCGCACTATCAAGCGTAATTGAGTAGCTGACAGTGACAGGTATGTTTCGCAGTTCGCACTATCCAATTTGCATAGTAACAAGTCGTATTCTATTTGGACAGTTGAATTTAAAATAGACAACTCAGATTAAATTATGAAATTATAGTTGTCAATGTATCGAATTTAGATCACATATTCACATGTGATTATGTGAATCCGGTAAAATATTATACAAATGGTCTGTGGAATGTAATTATTGATAAATTTTGAATCGAAATTCAGATCATTGTTTCAATATTGTGTTAATATGTTAAAACTAATAAAGTATATGCATGACATGAATAAATTTAAAATCGTTTCAAATTATAAGCGTACAAATCGACGAGAGCATAAATTTTAATTTTAATTTATTTCAAAGCGTTAAAAATCATTTAACAATCAGCCATAAAATGTTTTGTTAAAGATATAATAAGGAGCCAAATTATACGACAACTCTAGTTGTTCACGTATACAGACCAAATTTTACATTTTTTTTAAAATTTTTAATTATTTTTTTATTTTTTAAAAACTGTCATTTTTGAACGGTTTAGAAAAAATTAGATTAACAATTTTCTAAAATTTTAAAATAATAGTAAAAAAATAAAATAATGTAAAATTTGGTCGGCAAGGTGATTATAATAGGGATATTATATTGGATGGTTTGGATCGGTCATTTTAAAATATATCAAAGAGTTTGGATCAGTATGCACTAAAACTCCAATACATTAGTATGCACCATAAATATTCTCTCTCTATATATAAACAAATTTGTACTGGATTTGAAATCGGGTTAAACAACAAAATCCAATTGGATATGAAAAGAAAAATCAGACAGAACAAATTTCTATAATTTACGTACAGATCTAATAAACTAATCGATTAAAATTCATATATGAATCCTTTAATACAAACTTGAATCGAATAGTACTATTATGAATATTCATTATCATTAACGGTCCAAATAAGAGGCCATTTATTTATAAATTATAAGGCATAGCCCACTATGTGAAATAGAGTTTATTCCTCTTTCGTGTCCAGCGGGAATTGAACCTGTTATCATCTGTGCTGGACTCCCACGGTCAAATTTAGAAATACTATTATAGACTATAGAGGAAATTTAGAAATGCAAAAGGAGTTTGTCATGGTCCAGGGTTGTACAAGAAAAATAAAAATTCGTCCGACCCGTTTAGTCCGTCCGACCCGACTCATATTATAATGGGTTCAAGCATTATTCAAGTTGGGTCAGGTTCTAATTTTATAAATCCGGTTTTACTGGATTGGGTTATGTTTTTATTTTGATAATTTAGTTTATAACTCGACCCATTTAGGATTATTTAGGATTTAGCGATCTCATTTGTATTGGTATCGCCTTTACTGCTTTCATTAATCCGAATATCATCTCTAGAATTGAACCCGTTAATTTTATTTTGAAATCAGCTTTTGATCAAAGTTTGTATTCTTATTAATCCGAATATCATCTCTAGAATTGAACCCGTTAATGGTTTATTTTTTATTTCGAAATCAGAATTTGTTAATTTTATTCTAAAATAATTTAGTTCTAAGCAGATGTGCTTTATTTTGTATAGTCATGTATATATTAATACCAACATGAAATGATTGCAAGAATGTTTGAATTGATACATGGGTACAAACCATGTATGATAAATTTTGCTTCTCAGGTCTGTTACAGACTTAACGTTGTTTAATACACGCTTGATTAATTGTGTTTTAAGTTTATTAATCTACTGTTGTCTAATACGTCCTTGATCAATCGTGTGACCCAGTAATGAACTGATAGGTCATGCTTTTTGTTCTTTGTCTATAAGTCATAATCCGCTTAATCCGGAAATCTGTAAAACTCCGTATAAATCCGTAGATAAAAATTTATATAGATTAAGTTGGATTACGACTTACGAGCGGGTCAACTAAAGAAAATCTTTAACCCGATATAGTTAGATTGGGTTGAAATATTGATGAAAAATTGTGAATCCGCCCATTGTACAGCCTTACTCTGGTCTATAAGAAAGCATTTTTGTCATTTAGCTCACTCTTAGAACAACCTAAACATTTGGATTTTTTTTAAAACAGAGAACCATTTGACAGTTTTCCGAATGGCATACCCGACCAAAAACAAACGTATCCTTGTTTTTAGGAAAAACGAAGGACCAAAATACGGGATAAGATCACCGATTACAATGAGCTGATTCAAGATTTACAAAAGCGTCAAATATACCGCATTCAATCCGTATGATCACATGACGAATAATTCTAGCTAGGAAAATGGATATATATGCGTTTCCATGATGTGTATTTGACTATTTAGTCAAAATGACACCCTGTACGGCCACGCTGAACTATTAAGTACGGGTTTGAACAGTTGCATATCAGACTGGAATAACCAGATCATGGCACGTTATTCTAGCTGGTACCTGACGTCAAATGTTGAAAAGGTTACAAAAAGGTGTTGAATCGTCTCGTCTGCTTTCAATCATTATGATGGAATAGCCAAAAGTATTTAGTATTGACAATGTACAATACTAACCCCGATCTATTACTATAACAAAATATTATTCGATGTTTAAATTAGTCGGTCATTAGAAAGGGTTGTTAATTTAGCTAATTCCAGTTGTTACAGTATGTAACTAACAAAAATAATTGGATTGGAATCATATTGCGCTAAAGCGGTGACTTACATACAATAATATTTGAAAATGATCAGTTAGCGACTATTTCAAACAGCTATTTATCTATTCACAATTCACAAATGCCAAATATCACCAACAGTTAAAATACATGTGTCAAAATGTCCAATACTGACTGGCGCAGTGGCGCTGGTCTATTTTTGCTTCTGAATATCTTTTCTATGTTCTTCTTGGTAGCCTCTACCAAGTGTGTATCTAAAAAAAGAATATCTTTTCTATGTTGTACTTTGGTTGAGCCTAGAGCCCAAGAAGATCCCTATCATGAAGTTATTTTGTAGGCATAGGTTGAGTTGGGCCTGGCCGCCTGGGTAATAGTAAATTAGCAAATTGACTATTTGATTGTTGGAGAAATGGTATATAAAGAACTTTCTATTTATTGGAATGCATAATTGCATTCTTTGATCTGGGAGCTTTAAACAACAGTCTTTGAATAAAAATCATTGAAAAATATATGCTAAAATATAATGCAATGAATGAGTCTATGTATTGTATCCCAATGTTGATTTTCAGAGTTCACAACCGATTCAAGCTGTTCAATGTAATATCTACATATACTGAAATAATTTAACAATTAGATTTTATGAATGCTTTTACTTTTCTAATAATTTTTTTTGGATTTTAAAAAAATCAATTGATCCAAAAATTATAAACTATCCAACAATTACTCTCTAAATAAATTACAATTATATATTCTCATATCCCAGATAAAATGCAGGGAAAAAAAGAAGAAGAAAAGGCTGCTAAAATAAGCTAATTCTGTTTTTTTTTAAAAAAAAAGAAAGTCCAAACCAATAATCAAATTTGCATGCCTAGAAGAAACCCAACAAAGAAGGTGAGAATAATTATCGCTGAAAACAATTCATCGTAGTAAGTTGGTTTCTCCATATCCTCCATCTATACAAAAAAAAGGAACAAAAAGGAAAAAGCATTAGTTGTCAGATTGAGGCATTTCAAGAATTACCAATCACTTACTATGGATTATTAATAAATTAAGACTGAGAGTGTTCAACAATTTTGCTGTTTATAATTATATATACATATATATTTTTTTATTTATAGATATAAACTATTGAAAGAAAAGCAAGACTGACCGAATTATGAAGGGAGTTGACCTCCAGGCAAATAATTCTATCCTTCAGCTTTTTTATTTCTCCATCAAGTGTAGCATTTATGTTTCCTGCTTTAGCATTTACCTTCTCCACATTTTCCTGTAAAATTATTTATTTTAGTTTTCAGATTCAAGATTAAAGATGTTGTAAAAAACAACAGCAACAATATTTTTTTTTTTAAAAAAAAGATAAAGCTTACAATTTTGTTGACCAATTTCCCCTCGAAAACTTTAATTTGGTCCTTAATTTTTTTTATATCAGCCTTCAGAGTAGCAGTTGTCCTTTCCATCTTTTCATTCTCTGTTTTATCGTGCATATCATTCTGTGAGAGAATAACCAAATCAATTTCATCCTTTAAACAAAAAAATATATATAAAACTTAATAGAAAAAGAAAATTAAATAAGCTAGAAATTGCAATCACCTTGCTGTCTCTCTCTTCGGCATAAGCCACCTTTTTTGTTATTTTTTTCATATTTTTTCTCATTTCATCCATCTTTCTGTAAAGCTCTTTATTTTTCTCGCGAATATCGTCAAAATCACCGGTATAATCTTTCTCAAACTGGGAAAAAAATTTGATATAAGAAAACAAATTAAACTAATTCACAGACCCTTATAGTCAAACTGGAAGTGCATATTCATGCTTCTCAAAATTACGAAAAAGTAACGCTTTATTTCTCTCACATAGGTATTGCATATTAAAAAAAAAAGATAAAATTAAACTGCTTTTAAGGTTCATGTTGAATTAATCGAAAAACAGTTTACATATATTTCTTCTTCTCCTTTTTTTTTTTTTTGGCCTTTCCGTAGTTACCTTCAAGTCGTAAGTAGAATCCAACAACGGTGATCGATTTTCACTTTCACATGAACTGAGGCGTCTATATCCTGCGCTTGCAAAGCACCCCATTCTTCGATTAACCTTTAACAAAAAATATCTTGGCGATCGGATGAGCACAACAGAAGAAAGTTAAGTTTGAGGAGAAGTTGTTTATATAGAATTAGTAAAAGAATAAGAAAGAGGATACGCTAATATTGCGTTATTTATTTTGAATTGAATTAGAGATTAGAGAGTTATAAAAAGACGCAATATATGATAATTAAGGAAACTGAAAGAGGTGGCCGGAATCCATGGTGTAACGGTTTTTGTTTCTTAATTCCTCTGTACTACTTTCTTAATATTTTTTCTTCCTTTCTTCCCTCTTACCTTTCCTCTACTCTCTTCTTCTTCCAACCGTTCTCCCTCCTTATTCATCTCTCTGACCCTATCCCTTCCACTTCTTAACCCAACTACAGTGGCCGTTATTCAGTTACACCAAGCAAATTAAAAATATCATTAAGTTTGAGCAGTTTCTCTCCTAGTCAGACCATCCGAATTCAGGCTATCAAGTATATAATCTACTAAAAATGGCATTGTTACCACATACCAAACATCCAGTATCATCACAAAAAGCTTCCTTACCAACAATGAATACCCCATACCCCTTCCGGCATCACCGTCCACAAGTTGCTCGTGCTACCATAGTTACCAATTCACCTATTTATGACAACTTAGGCGATGACCTTGAACGCACAATCATGATTTCCTCCATCAATCCACACATCCAATGGTCAGAAGGACAAATAATTCGCCATTTCAGTCTTGTTACCGAGCGGCCAACCATAGAATTTAAAACTTTTCGCTACTCTGACCACCAGATACTCCTCGAACTACCCCTAAACATCCACCCAAATACATTCATAATGGAAAACCTAGAGTGGGCAACAGACAATGGGCTGGCTCTCAACCTATACTCTGACCCGATTGTAGTGTTTCAAGAACGGGAATACATGATCCGCCTTTCTATTGCGGATTACCCAATTAGATTGTGGCATGATAATTTCTTTTCTCAGGCTGTATCGAGTTTCGGTCGTTTTGTCCATCATGTGAATCATGGAGCAGCTACAACTGATAGATCAGTGTTGAAGTTATGGATATCAGTCCGTGATCCTTTTGCTATCCCTGAGACCCTACTACTTGACTACTATGATAAATGGGCATTATGCAATATTCGCATAGATGACTGGTTTCCACATGGCTGGGCGCCAGATGACAATGACGATGATCAGCCGAATGATGATCCACAAGACAATCCCCACGATCAGCCACAACCTGATGTACAACAACCGGCCCCCCCACCCCCTTCACCTGAGACGACTTTACTCCAGAGCCACACCCAATACCTGGCCCAATTGGACAATCTCGGTATCGGCCACGGCGGAGGTATGGCTACAAATCGCCCTGTAACTATCAGACAGGAGATCCGCCCCGCAGTTCAGTCCATACACCAAGTCCATGAGAGTACTGGCATGCTGGACCCAATGGAAGCTGAAGGAGCACCAGTTCTTTCAGGACAGGAAGGGTCACATACTCCTGAGATGTATCTGCATGAAACAGAAAAACACAAGTTAATGTTGCCTTTAATTCAAGAGGGAAACCCGAGGGGATGCAATATTTTCACCCCCCCCCCCAATACATCCACTAAGGTTCCTAACTCATATAAATACCCACAAGCTTATCACACCCCATCTCTCCTCGGCCCCGCTCCTCTCTCCCTTCAGCCGCTTCATTCACCAACTATGCCCGACCCGAATGATGACTTGCTAGCACGCATGGCTACCCTTGCAACCGTTAATCCCCGCAGAGCTAAGACTATCCACCTCCCGCCTCAAGCAGTGAAAACAAGATATTGGAAACTTACAGCACTGATCAGGGTTGTGTCAACGAGAATCGCTGACTGTTCCTTCTTGAAAAGTTCTATGAAAAAAAGCTTGGCGAGCCCACCACCAAACAACTATTAAATCGACCAACACTCCAAATATCTTTGTGGCCCAATTCATAACCCTTGATGATCTCCACCGTGCAATGGACAGAGGCCTATGGAACCTAAATGGTGATCCGGTGGTTCTAAAGCAAATACACTCCAGAAACGAACTAGACCAACCACAAGTATCAAACATGGAGGTATGGGTTCAATTACACAACATCCCGACGGATGCAATTACAGATGAAGGCCTCCTTCTCCTCTACAGTTCTCTAGGTGACACCCTCTCGGACATAAAACAGATTGCAAAAGGTAATGAACTATACTATCGTCAGCGTGTGCGCATAAACATTGAGGCAAGTCTTCCAGAATTTCTCCCTTTTCAACATGATACTTTTGGTACAATTGATGCTTGTGTTAAATATGAGCAACTCAGGAAGATTTGTTAATTTTGTGGCCGTATAAGTCATGAACACTTCGAATGTTCCGAAAAGATACAAGCACTTCGACAACAGGCCGAAGTAAAAGAAAGGTCTGCCTCTCGATCTACTTCTCTCCTCACTGTTTCCGATCCCGTGCCAAATGACTCCTCTGACCAGCAAACCCCATCCCCTCTACAGCTACTTCCACCAATACCTAACTCTCCCAATTCTAGTATCACCCAAATGAATTTCTCGGCTCCAGACCCACCACTTACCATACTATCCCATGACAACAATTCACCTAGTCATACATCCTCTTCAACCCACCTGACTTCCCAACTAACCCTAACAGACGCAACCTTCAACCAAGACTTAAACTACCCCCTGGAACCACCCCTCTGCCCCCCCTTCAACCTTCTAAAAGGTAAAGAACCCCAATCCCGCGCAACACAGATACTAACAAAGCTAAAACCGAAATCCAGTATCGACCGCAACCGTTTCCACAAACGCAACTCCGTCTTACCCACTCTACTGTTTGAATCCTCAGTACTGTTTGACCAAGAGAGCTCCCCACCGCTCTTCAAGAATTCAAAGGAGGTGATTAAGCTATCACCTCCGCAATCTCCATGAGTCTCCTTGGTTGGAACTGTCGTGGCATGGGAGGACCACGAAAAATTCAGTTCCTACGTGATCTCATCCTCTCAACTCGAGCAGATATCGCTTTCCTTTCTGAAACCAAGTCTTCCGCTGAAAAAATGACAAGCATTCTTCCAACCTTATCATTACCTAATCATGTGTTCTATCCTGCTCGAGGGCTCTCAGGTGGTATTGCTCTCATATGGTCAAATGAGGTGAATTTGCACGTACCGGAGATAACCGAATTTTACATTTGGGCAAAAGTTATTACGCCACACTCAATGTGGTATCTCATTGGTGTATATGGAGATCCCAACAGAAGATTGAATAGACAGATATGGGCCATGTTCGAGGAAATTATAAACTTACAAAACCCAGTCTGTCTATTTGGCAATTTCAATGCCATCTCCTCAACATCAGAGAAATTTGGAGGCGCTTCTGGCCTAGGACCCGACAACATGCGATTCCAGAAATTTGTCTTTGATACAGGCCTTATGGACATTGGCTTTTCAGGCCCGGCCTATACATGGGTTGGAAAGCAACACACATCCAACCCAATCCATGAGAGACTTGACCGTTTTCTGGTGACCCCTTCCTGGCTAGCACTGTTCCCTGATGCATCGGTCAAACATTTACCCCGACTGAAAAGTGACCATGCCCCTATCCTTTTAAACCCCACTGGATTTAAGAAGAAACAGCGAAAATTTCGTATTGAACACATGTGGTACCAGATTCCGGAATTCCAACAGCTCTGTCAACAATCATGGGCATCAAGTGAACATCAACAATGGCACACAAGAATGAAACACCTAAAAAAGGATATACAGCGATGGGCAAGGAAGAATAAATCTTACAAGCAACAACTGGCGGATATCGACCGACATATCCTGGATCATCAATCAAGGCACCCTATGGCACAAGACCCTGTCGAACTACAAGCTCTCTACAACCTGCAGACTAGAACAGAACAAATGGCTCATGATTATTGGCACCAAAGATCCAGACTACAATGGGCTCAACAAGGCGATCGAAATACAAAATTCTTCCATCTCTCTGCAACAGTACGGCGCAAAGGCAACCTAATCACTGAACTTCAGAATCCTACTGGAGATAGTATTACTAATATAGAAGATATTAAGAAAGAATTTTCCTATTTTTTTACTATTTTGTACTCAGACCCCGATGTAGCCTCTTTTGATAGTAATGAAATCAATTTTAATTACATCTTGTCTGAAGATATTATTCGGTCTATTGGCCCTTGTTTCAATGAACATTCCATATCTACTATCCAAAGAATACCTACCAAACAAGAAATAACCAGTACGCTCTTCAACATGAAACCAGAAAGTGCACCAGGCCCAGACGGCCTTACTGTTCGATTCTTTCAGGAAATATGGCATACTATTGGAGATGAGCTGACAAATGAGATCCAAGAATGTTTTAGACAGACAAGGGCGCCAAAACAGTGGCTCCAGTGCTACCTTGTGCTCATTAAGAAATCGGACTCGGCTCTAACTCCTACAGATTACCGACCAATTAGTGTTGGTAATGTCCTTTATAGACTATTGATGAAACTTATTGCTACAAGACTAAAACCACACCTATCATATCTCATCGACCAATCCCAAGCAGCGTTCATTAAGGGTCGAAACATAACCGATAGTATATACTTAGTAAAGGAAATTATGCACTCCTTCCAATCGGGCAACTTTAATCAGCATACCTACCTACTTAAGGCGGACATAAAGAAGGCCTTTGATATGTTACGATGGCCCTACCTACACAAGATGTTGACAGTTCTGGGAATGCCAATGAATATCACATCCCTAATTTTCAAATGTCTTAGAGAGAGTTTTATCATTATAGAAATTAATGGAGAATGCTCAAACAATGAATACATAACTCCTACTAGAGGTCTACGTCAGGGATGCCCTTTATCGCCATTTCTTTTTGTAATAGCAATGGAGGGACTATCCAGAATGCTTAAATGGCAACTATCACAAGGCGTTTTCTCCGGTCTACAGATAAACGAGTATGCCCCTATCCTTACCCACTCTTTTGTATGCTGATGATGTTGTTTTATTTGGTAATTGCAATTCTCAAGAGGCTTTAGGCCTAAAAAATACTTTATTTAATTTCTCGATGGACTCGGGCCTACAAATTAACCCTACTAAATCTAAACTTTGGTTTAGCAATCATTACTCCCAAACACAGAAACAAGAAATAATAGACATATGGGAAACTCAATTAGGAGGAGAAGATGAAACTTATCTGGGGATCAACCTTTCCCAACCCCCAACTTACAACCACATTACACACAACAAATTATTACAAAAAATTACAAATAAAATGAGGGGTTGGAAAAGAAACCTTTTGTCCCCGGCAGGCAGACTGACCCTGTTAAAAGCCACTCTCTCGGCCATACCGGTTTACTCCTTTTCAGTTTCCCTGTTAAACAAAAAAACTATTAATGCCCTTACATCAATAACCCGAAAATTCTTCTGGGGAAACAACAAACACATTATCTGGCACCGATAGCCTGGAATAAAATCACCCAAAATTGGGAAGATGGAGGATTAGCAGTAAAGGATCTTACAAAGTTTAATATAGCGCTCATGCTTAAAGTAGTATGGGCAATTGCTTCTCAAAAAACCACTGGTTGGATACAGTTGCTCACTGCTAAATACTGTCATCAACGAGGTCTCTGGGGTATTTCACAGAGAAGGGGAACTAGTCAGTTATGGAAGGATATACAGAAAATAAAAGAATTGTTAAAAGACTCTATCATCTGGGAAGTTCAAAATGGAAAAACCATACCTGTAAAATTTCAACCTTGGTATCCAGGTTGGGATAACCCAAATAGGAAAGCCTTTAATCATAATCCTATAGTAGCAGAGGTTTTTGATGGAGAAAATCATAGTTGGAACACCCAAGAGCTTCATCAAATACTCAGTGCAAACCATGTCAGATCCATCCAGACCAAAGCCAAAAAATCAGAATTAACTTCTGAATTACAAGATCAATTAATATGGACATACGCAAAAGGAGGCACTTACACTGCTAAATTAGGCTACCAATTTCTTATGGAATCGAGAGACCCAGCCACCATCCCACTTTCTCCTGCAAATCAATACCAGTGGACTAGATTATGGAAGTCAAAACAACTCCTGCCAAAAATCAAGTTGTTCATCTGGAAAGCATTACATGGAGGTCTACCTACTAGCTAGCAAGTACACTTCATTTTAAATTATATAAACCCTACTTGTCAGGTATGTAATCAGTTTGAAGAATCTATAACTCACTGCTTACTACAATGCTCTCTACCCATGATAGTATGGTTCTCCTCCATTTTAAACCTCAGAACTGATCAATTACAACCAAACTTTGCTCAAACTTTTCACCATATCACTACTTCATTGGATGAATCTCAATTTATATATTTCTGTAATCTCTTATGGTGCATATGGAAGGCAAGAAATAAACACGTTTTTAAACAGCAAACTACCCAACCTTCCCAAGTCCTTCATCATGTCCAGGAACTAAATTTAACTACTAGGCCTACACATCAGTCTACACAGAGGACAAGAAAGCACAGATTACAAATACCTCCTGAGTCTTCTGTTACTTTAATTGATGCTTCATGGGATCCCCAAAGAAGAGCAGGAATAGCATATATAACATATGACACCTTAGGACAGTTCCATTTCTTCCAATCCAAGCCTTGCCTCGCTGTCTCCCCTTTCCATACTGAAACTTTAGTAGTTTTAGATGCAATAAAAGATATTAGACAACACAGTGCAATTCAAAATATTCTGTTCTCCGACTGCAAAAACTTAGTGGATGCTCTAGGGACTTTTGGTATTGTGGATCTACCTTGTTGGCAAGCTACACAACCCTTTCTTGAAATCCAACGTTTACTCCAAAATAGTTGTAATAAAATTGAAATACAATATGCACCAAGAGAACTCCTAACTCTACCCCACCAATTAGCAAACCTAGCCAGAACAACCAACAATTCCCTGACTGGAGGTGCCTTAGATTTGCCATCAAACTTTACAATTCTGGACAGCACCCTAAGTCCCCAATTTTTTGAGCGTTTTTGAAGGATGGCAGATACCTATCTTCCTCTAAACAGTATAGTAGCTCTACTACTGTCAATTAATATATTATAATCAATATTTATATAGACAATCTATTTATATTATATAAAAAATAAAAAAATAAAAAAAAATCTGAGTGGAAAAAGAAAGAAAGTTTTTTGCGCATCGCAAACTTAGCAGAGCAAATCAACTTCAACAAGCACGAAAGAGGAGCAGCATATTACCTCATCAAGCTATTTCGTGCAGAAGTAGACTAAGGAATCTGCAAGAAGAATTCTCAATAGAGGCGAAATGCTGCTGATAGCAGGGCTTGTTTGGGGCTTCCTCTTAAACTGCAGAGGTCTTATTTAGAAGAGAAGGGAGCTCTAGGATGCTCTACTAGCCGAATAGCGTTAGACAGCAAAAAGAGTACCGATCACCGAGATTCCCATTGTGCAAATTACAGGACTTCATGGATAGATCCAGCTGAGCAGATTAACATAAGGAGGAAGATTGACCAATCAGGAAATTTTTTGTCCCAATATCACGATTACAGGAGGAGGGAAGGAGGGGTGGTTTGGTTTCTTCTTAGTGGAAAGATCGGTAGGAAGGAAGCTGAGCAGGGAGGCACGAGAAGTTGCTAAGCCTCTTTTTATTTTTTTCAATTTGTATTTTTTCTTTTTTAAAGTTGGGTCTTCGGGCCTTGGCCATTTGGGCCTCCGATTCAAAAAAAAAAAGGAAACTGAAATAAAAATGATCCGAAAAAATTAAAACTAACGTTACTGTTCACACGAATTACGATGATAACAGTTAAAAATTCGGAATTTTAAAAATAACGTTGTTGGATCGGCGTTTCAATCGCCGAAAATACAAAACCCTTGGACGACGATTGAAACGCCGATCCAAGCTTGGATCGGCATTCCAATTGCCGATCCAAAATTCATTCTGGTTTTGCCAAATTGTTTGTGTTGTCACATGTTTTGTCACATTAAAAAATGTTTTGTCACATTTCTCTTTTAGCCCTCAACTTTTTTATTATTACAAAATATATATTAAACATAATTGAAACTTTTATAATGAAATATAATTATATAATTAAATTATTTATGTTAAATATATAATATTGTATATGTGTATAATACTTATTTATACATATATATTATGTATCATATATTTTATATATTAAATACATATTATTGTATATAATTAAAATATATGATAAATATTATTATATGTACATATATTTCTATGTATATTTATTTATACATAAAAAATTTTATATATTAATATCTACATTTAATGTATAACAAAATTTTTTTATTAGACTATTTTGCAAAAATAATAATTTTAGGGTCATCGGCGAATAAATTCAATAAAATTATATTCAACTTTTTCGCCGACGACCCTAAAATTATTATTTTTACAATATAATCCAATAAAAATTTTTGTTGTACATTAAATGTAAATAAAAATATATAATTTTTTTAAATGTATAAATAAATATACATATAAATATATAAAAAAAAATTTATATACATTAAATATACATACAAATATGTATGTATATTAAATACGAATGAAAGTATTACACACGTCGTAATATAAATTATATTTAATTTTATACATGTATATTATATTTATAATTATATATATTTGTATTTATATGTATATTTATTTATACATTAAAAAAAATTTATATATTTTTATTTACATTTAATATATTTTGTAATAATAAAAAATTTAGGGGCTAAAAAGCAAATTTTGCATTAAAATAAAGTCAACCTGAATTTTGTTGTTTGGATCGGCAATCCATTTGCCGATCCAAACAAAAACTTTCGCCAACTTTTTTTGACTTTTTATTTTAATGCAAACAGCTGATAGGCCCGTTTTTTTGCTTGAGTCCCAGGATGCATCAGCTATGATGAAGCTATATGTGGCAGGTATTGTTATATTTTATGTTTGTTTTTTTTTCTGTTTAGGGGTATCTTCTCTGTAGGAGTATTTTGTGGAGAGTTTGGCTTGTATGAGAATATTGGTTGAGTCTGGTTTTTGTGCATTAAAAATGAGCTTATTTCTTGCTTTCCAAATGGACCAAAGGATATGGCATACAGTAGAAAAATCAGCATTAATTGTTAAGTCTGGTAGTTAGGTATGTAAATGACCTTGAGAAGTCTTCAGGAAGGCTGTCAGTTTTAATTGAAAGTTCAGATTGGAACCATACTTGTCTATCTAAAGGGCAGTGGAAAAGGATGTGGGTTGTAGTTCCATTCGGGTACCCACATGTATGACAGATAAATGGTATTTGTGGTATAGTATTATGTAGTTTTTGGCTGGTTAGCAGTCCCCCCTGAGTTGCTCTCCATATAAAAACCTTCACTCTTGGTATTATTTTTCTATTTGTCCAAAGCTTCATCCAATTAAAATCAGTTGATTGGGTCTGGTATGTATTGGCAAATAGGACCGAGTACCCTAATTTTGTTGTATATTTGCCATTGTGTGATTTAGTCCATATTAATGTTTCACTAACTATTGCATTATTTTTTGGTTTTGATGCACGGGATTGAGTGAACTTACATTGCTTTGAGTTGAAGTGGAGAAGGAGCATGTGTCGATTCCAGCTGTTGGTCATCGAGGTCTGCAATCTTAACGGCTTGGTTCTTGATAGTTCTGGCGTTTGCCTGCCTATGAGAATTAAACCATGGTTGGTGTTGAACAGGTATGTTTCTGCCGTCTTGCACATACCAAATTTTGTCATCTTAAAATTTTTTTTTTCAGAAATTGCCTTCCATTGCTGACTTATTCCTTTGATTGTGTTCGTTCCCCATAGGCCCTTTTCCAAGCAGTATTTGTTCTCAACCTTTGGGCCCGTAGAGATGAGCTATTAGTGGCCAGTGTCCAGATTAAGCATCAGAGATTAATTAAAGGTAGTCCAATCTTTGATTCCTCAACCTCCTTGTTCAAACGGTCTAGTAGCTTTGTGCCAGGCAATTGGTGTTAGGATTCTATTGTGTTTTTTCCCAAAAAAAAATTGTCTCAATATTTTATTAATTCCATTATTCATTTTTTTGTTAAACAGGAAACAGAGAAGAAAGGAACCGGAAGAGAAGTCAATGAAAGTATTACACATGTCGTAATATAAATTATATTTAATTTTATAAATGTATATTATATTTATAATTATATATACTTGTATTTATATGTATATTTATTTATACATTAAAAAAATTTTATATATTTTTATTTACATTTAATATATTTTGTAATAATAAAAAATTTAGGAGCTAAAAAGCAAATTTTGCATTAAAATAAAAGTCAACCTGAATTTTGTTGTTTGGATCGGCAATCCATTTGCCGATCCAAACAAAAACTTTCGCCAACTTTTTTTGACTTTTTATTTTAATGCAAAATTTACTTTTTAGCCCCTAAATTTTTTTATTATTACAAAATATATTAAATGTAAATAAAAATATATAATTTTTTTTAATGTATAAATAAATATACATATAAATACAAATATATATAATTATAAATATAATATACATGTATAAAATTAAATATAATTTATATTACGACATGTGTAATACTTTCATTCGTATTTAATATACATACATATTTGTATGTATATTTAATGTATATAAATTTTTTTTATATATTTATATGTATATTTATTTATATATTAAAAAAAATTATATATTTTTATTTACATTTAATGTACAACAAAAAATTTTATTGGATTATATTGTAAAAATAATAATTTTAGGGTCGTCGGCGAAAAAGTTGAATATAATTTTATTGAATTTATTCGCCGATGACCCTAAAATTATTATTTTTGCAAAATAGTCTAATAAAAAAATTTTGTTATACATTAAATGTAGATATTAATATATAAAAATTTTTATGTATAAATAAATATACATAGAAATATATGTACATATAATAATATTTATCATATATTTTAATTATATACAATAATATGTATTTAATATATAAAATATATGATACATAATATATATGTATAAATAAGTATTATACACATATACAATATTATGTATTTAACATAAATAATTTAATTATATAATTATATTTCATTATAAAAGTTTCAATTATGTTTAATATATATTTTGTAATAATAAAAAAGTTGAGGGCTAAAAGAGAAATGTGACAAAATATTTTTTAATGTGACAAAACATGTGACAAGACAAACAATTTGACAAAACCGGAATGAATTTTGGATCGGCAATTGGAATGCCGATCCAAGCTTGGATCGGCGATTGGAATGCCGATCCAAGTTTGGATCGGCATTTCAATTGCCGATCCAAGGGTTTTGTATTTTCGGCGATTGAAACGCCGATCCAACAACGTTATTTTTAAAATTCCGAATTTTTAACTGTTATCATCGTAATTCGTGTGAACAGTAACATTAGTTTTAATTTTTTCGGTAAAAATGATATCATAGATTTATTAATAGATTTGTGAGATTATAATCTACTACATTTATTAAAATTTAATATTATGTAACAATCCAGTAAAATCCCTTCCGTGTCTAATTTTACTAATAATGGAATTAGAAGCGGCAATTAATAGCGATTAATGATAAATGCTAAATGCATAGCAATTACTGGAATTTAATGATATAAATACATTACGCCTCTTCATCTCTCTCCAAAACAGAAGAACATCTCATTTAAAAAATTTGAAGACGAGTATTTATTCTTTCTGTGCTCCTATTTGGACTCCCCTTTCCCGTGTTCCCACAAATACCAAAATTTCTCACCTCTCACACTCACTCTCAGATTCTTCTTCCTCATCTTAAATTCATTTAATTAATTAATAATATTCCCTTGATATCACAAAAAGGCTGACGATGGCAAAAAATAAGCAATTAATCATGAACAAATAATAAGATTATCGTAGAAACATGAATCAACGCAAAATTCAAGTTTAATCCATTTATATTAATTTATGAATATTAAATAATAGTAAATTGAAATTAAATTGTTGTTTAATAGACAACTAAATTCAATTTAAAATAAATAGTAAAATGATGTTACAAAAAGCTGACGCAAAACTTAAGCAATCATGAGTAAATAATGATATTATTATAAAAACATGAAATCAACGCAAAAATCAAGGTTAATCCATTTATATTAAATTTAATTATAGTAATTAATAGTAAATTGAAGTCAAATTGTTGTCCAAGAATATACATTGTTGTCTAAAAGACAACTAAATTTAATTTGAAATAAATAATAAATGTTGTCCAAGGAAATGAATTTTAGGAGATCGAAGAATTTGAATAGACACAAGTAAAGAACTTAATACAAGTAACAATTTCAATTAATATTCATAAAATTTCATTATTGGACGTATGAATGGGCATGCAATTTAATTTCACAATTTCAGTGTTAACTTTCTGATCCAGCAAAAATAGATTTTTATAAATTGCTCTGCGAATCAATTGTTAATATTTAGAACTGTTTCAAATTCCAACAATAATTACGCATGCATTTCTAATATAGCAAAAATGAATTTACATTTCTCCAAAACTGTTCAATTCGATAAACTCCACATTCCCACTTTCAAATTCCAACATTAACTATGCAAATATTTATACCAGTTATTAATAAAAATATAGAAATTGAAAGGTCAACTCTATGTATGTAAAAATATTAAGAGAAATAGATAACATATCTATCAGAAAAGTTGTCTTTTTATCATGAAATTTCAATTTCAAATTTCCAAATAGGCAATTTTCATTTCCTCTCACATTACCAATGACTTAAAGGACGAAGCATAGAAATCTTAAAAAAAAAAAAAAAAATCTAATTATGATGTGACTTTAAAACTGATTTCCATTTTCAATAAAGGCTTTTTTTTTTCGGCAGATATAAATCAGAAAAAAAATAATATGAATGAAAATATAATTTGTAGGCCTTTAGGGTCTGATTGGAATGGAAAACAACAAAGCAAGAATTAGAAATGGAATTCTATTTTTAAGATTCTTCTGATCGGAATGGACAGATGGTGAAGAGTTGATTTCAATCTTTACGATTTGGCGAGAAAAAATTGCCTTCGTGAATTTCCGTCCAAAAGGTAGAAATTTGGCGTGATTCCAATCGGATCAAATGGTGCGCTAAGCAGGCGGACCGATTTGCCCTTTCGCTTGCGATGCACTTGAGAGAGAGAGAGTCGGAAGGAACGGATTCAAGGGGTGCGACGGTCTGACGAGTCAAGGCTATGGAAAATGCTTGAATTTAATGGTTAGATTTTTCATAATTCTTTGGAGCAATAACGTTATTCCACGCGTCAGAATACCTCGATTGCATCTCCTTCCAATTTCCATGGTCGCTCCAATGTCTTCTGTTCTCGATCGTGGGCAGGTTCCACTTGAAATAATAACGATTAGAAGCTGAAAACATTCAGCCATAATCTATTTTTAGATTAACGAAAATGTTTTTAAATACTGTGTAGATTAATTAGGACCTCGATAGATTAGATTTAATTTAAATAAGCTTGAACTAGAAACATAATTATTAAGTTTCTACAGGTGCTTTTTCCCTATGTACCAGAACATTATATGCACCGCTTTATTATTATTATTTTATGTTCGTTCGTGCAAAATATGAAATAATGGAATTGCAAGGAGCTTATTAGGATTGCAGCTATTAGATGAAATATTAATTTAATGTACCAGAAAATCATTTTGTCTGGAAATGTTTTTAAGAGGGTAAGACGGTCAAATTTCAAGAGGTGAAATAATTTCTTCTTTGTTTTCGTATGGTTTTGATCACAAAATTTCAATTCTCTTCGATTCTTTTTATATTGTTTCCCATCACCAAATTTCAAATTGAAATCATTTCTTTTGAACTCTTTTCTATTATTGAAATGAATTGAAATCTTTTTTTGATCCATTCCGATCAGACCCTTAGTTTCAAGCTTCATGCTTTTAGGCATGGCTTCTCCAATATGCCAATTTAAAGCAAGATACCTATCATACCTTCAAAGCTACAGTCTTTTTTTTTTTTTTTTTTTTTTTGAATTGTAAGGCCCATGGGCCGTCGTCTTGAGAGACTATAAGAAAAGGAAAAAAATAAAAGAGAGAGAAAAAAGAAAATAAAAGGAGCTCTAGAAGAGTCTACTGCCAGATATTCCTACTGTTGTGATACTAAATTTTATATATACTAGATTATTTCGTCGCGTTAACTATATATTGACATGTTTTATTTAGTATTTAATATAAATATTTTTTTTAGACAGTGTAATTAAAATTTTCTTCGAGGGAGTGGTGGCCTGGTGGGAGTATATAGATTTTATGCAGATACATTATTTTTTGTTATGTACTAAAAAGATTGTCAACCATGAACATATACTTGTATTGCCAACTATTTTCATGCCGGTTAATAGCTTTCATTTAATTCTATTCTATAATATGTTAAGTTCCAAATAATTGGATACCACTTCAACCATTTTCTTTTTAATAACTATCAAATTGTGCCAGGTGAATGTTAGTATATTCCGATTACGAGAAGCCATTATTCATTTTGAGAAACTGTTTAATTAAAATGCGACTTTATGCTTTGCATCTCGGATACTACATGATTTTTTTTTTTTTTTTTTTGAAAGACTAGGTAGAGACCTAGAGCGGATACTACATGAATGTGATAAAAATAAAATTGATTGCAGTCAAAATGACTTCTGCTAGTATGCCATATATCATGTATTCATGTGTTACATGTTTTCACTTGTCGGATGTTGTGCAGGTATCACATTACTTTTTTTCCCCTGCCTTTATGCTTGCTGTAGTTTATTCTTTAACTGTCTGAAATTGATATTATGATCAATACTTGTTATATTTTATTTTTATTTTTCTCTTATGAAAGTGATTCTAAATTTCTACTTTGGCAAAGCATCTTTTCTAAAGAAAAGAATTCCTAATTAGAGATACACCTGTAACTAAATATACATCATGTAGAAAGTCTGTACCGAATCACCGTACTAATCAACTTTGCAGTCCCTCAAATTTCAACAAATAAAATGGGCACATTAAATCCTCAAAATTTCATCCTATGTCGCATATGCTCGGCTCATTCGAATCCACACAGAGAAACAAAATCATGCCCATTTTTCATAGGTGCAAATATGTAAAACATACTCATGGAACATATTTCAAATTAATAAAAGATGCACATGGTGGCACTGTGTCTGTTCATCATTGTTCATCTTTCCATTCCAAATTTATATATTACTAATTTATTAATACAAAAGTTAACGAAGACTAAATTACAGGGCCTTTTTGGAGAGGAAAAATAATTAATGGCACCAACATTTGTGATCATTATCATTTTATAAGTGAGATGAATGTACTTTTGTATAAAGAGAATGAATTCAATTAAACCAATTTGATCAGACTCCCGGTTAAATCACGTCAGATCTCAATTTCAAAAGTTCAAATGACCGATCCAAATCGTCCAATATGATCTTCCTATTGTAATCTCCTTGCCGACCAAATTTTATATTTTTTTAAATATTTTTAAGTATTTTTTTGAATTTTTAATAATTGTTGTTTTTGAAAAAAATTCAAAAAATATAAAATTTCGTCACCAAAGATCATATTGGACGATTTAGATCGGTCATTTAAACTTCAAAATTAAGATCTAATGGGAATTCTATCAATCGGTTTGATTGAATCCATTCTCTTTGTATAAATCAAATATTGGTTCGGAAACAAAAGTGAATTGCATCTATCTGGGCAGGGATGTATACGTGTAGTTGAGTGGCGGCAGTCGGGCCTTAGAATTTTTTAGTTGTTTTTTTTTCATTCACTATAAGGGCAACCTTCATATACGATTGTTAGCGATTTTCTCCACATTATAATTTTCTATAATGGTGATATCATTGTTTTGCAATTGTGTCAAATTCACCCATTAAACCCATCCTTAAGGCTTTGACCATTAGTCAGAATAGTACTATTGATACTACTATAAATGATATCGACAGACTTTAGACTTTGTTATTCATCTAAATTTTTATTCTTATTTAAAAGAAGATGCAGATTAATTTAAAATTGAAAAATCTTTTTTTTTTCTCATCATTATGGATATTTTTGTTACCTAGGGCTCATTAGAGGAGCTTTGATGTGTTGGCGCAGACTTCCAATGTGAGAAATTATTAAAAAAAAAATGCAAATACTATACAAATTCAAATTAATATAAAATTCCATTTGGAATAACATGTAAGTTTGAACTTTAAACCCTTCATAATTTTTAAAATTACAAGAAGTCGTTACTTGCCATAACAAACTAAATTATCCTATAATAAATTTGTCTTTAGGACATAACTCCAACGACATGAACACAATGAATATAAAATGATATATCTTGTGTGATAGTGTGAGTTTTTGTCACATCCCAACACATAGGGTATAACAATTCCATTGTAGAAAAACATGCAAAAAAAAAAAAAACGCAGAATGAGAAACAAATTCTCTATGCGGATTTTAGTTCCAGTACGTGGATTCGGAGCTGATAAAGATCATCTTATTTTTATGATTTTGACTTCATAATTTACAACTGTGGTTATTGTTGTGCCTAAAGGAGGCGGCTTAACCAAGGTTTAGCGGAAGCAATTAAGATTTTAGACTGGTTTGGTATGAACTACCCTAACACAATTCAATTGGTACCCAACACAAGCAAGCACACAAGCAATTCAAGTATAGCAAGATAATAAAGAGAGAGAGAGAGAGAGAAATTGAACACTTGGTATGATTACGGAGTTCCGACCCGCTAGGAAAGGCTAGCCTTAGTCGTACGTCTCCGGGAGTTTCGCTACCACGAAAGGGCGCGCTCCGTTCAATTCCAATAAGAACGGGTCTACAACTTCGAACCGAATCACCTCGTCACAAGGACACTCGAGGTGGATCGGCCTAACTCAAATGGCACAACGGCCTCAAAGGAGAAGAGCTCTCAACCTATTCCAACCTACACCTAGCGACAATGTCGGGGCGGTGGTGTTTGAGGCTACTAAATCTCTCAAAATGGTCTAGCTATGAAAAGCTCAAGTGGGAGAGTATCCCTGTGCTCAAAAGGCTCTATTCTGGTCAATTTTTGCAAAAGCCAAGCTCTCTATGGAGAGAGAACAAGGGGTGGATATAAATAGAGCTCATCAAAAGCTGTAAAACAACTCAGTTTGCTGTTGTGCGTTACACAACGCAATATTGCGTTACACGACCCACAGATAGCCGTTATAATAAAACAAACAAAACGAGCTATCCGTTGCTAGTGCGTTACACGACCCAATATTGCGTTGTACGACGCACTGGACGACCGTTATAATAAAACAAAACGGATAAACTATCCGTTGAGTTGTCAGGTGCGTTATACGACGCGGACCACCCGTTGTGCAACGCAACATTAAATGACATTAAATGATCAGGAAAAGTGAGTGAAAAAGGCCAGGGAAAAACCAAAGAAAGGTTGTACAACGTTTCAGTGCGTTATACAACGTTCTGGCTTGACTTGAGGATATTGCGTTGCACGACGCGTAAATTGCGTTGTATGATGCAGCTAGTGCGTTACACGACCTTCTGTTGCGTTGTGTAACGCACTGTTTCTGTTAAAGGAGAAAATCTGCACAAACAGGTGCGTTATATAACCCAATATTGCGTTACACAACTCACTGGTGCGTTGTGTAACCCAATATTGCGTTACACGACGCACTGGGTCTGAAACTGAGAAAGATGCTGAGTTCTTGAGCTTTTCTGCTATCTAGACTATTTCAAGGATAAAAGGACTAAAGTAAACCTTCTATTAAAGTCTAAACTAGCCTATAAGCTCTCTAAATACTTGATCTTGATTTTGCACATAGTTTTTATCAAAGTCTTCAAACTTTGCATCTTCTTCCTATAAAACTCAAAGAAGATCGTTAAATGCCAAATGATATTGTTTTGTAATCGACAAACTTAGAGACGTTTAGTACAACAATCTCCCTCTTTTGACGATTTGCAAAACAATATCATTAGTAAAGCGATTAAATTTTGGCATTTCACAAGCTTTATTACAATTCTCCCCCTTTTTGTAAATCGACAAAAGGTGAAACAATTGTAACAAGCTCCCCCTAAATTTATGGCTCCCCCTTAAATATGGAGAAAATGAATTGGAGAACCAATTTAGGGCACTACATGAAGTAGTGTGACCAATTTTTAACCTCTTAAAGAAATATGCAAAAAATAAAAGAGGCTCCCCCTAAATGTTTGGCTTATAAGACCGGGGGTAAACTTGGTATTTATGCCACATTGGTTACCATACCATTAGTTGTACCACTAGAGGTGCAAGCTTTTGGAACCCATTTACCTTTGGACTCACTATTTGGTTTCCTAAGTTTGCATTCCAAAGAGATATGTCCATTTTGGCAACAATAGTTGCAAAATGCATTGGTTGGCTTAGGTATGGTAGAACCCTTGACAAAATGAGAATAGTAATGGGCTCTAAGGTATTCGACCTTCTTCTTAGGATCGGTGGATGAGACTTTGAAATTCTTGTTGCGATCCTTTTGGTAATGTTGGGAAACATTCTTTTGATGCTCATTAGATTGAGCCTTGTGGTTCTGAGAGTAGTGTTGCTCTTTAAATTCATAAAACCATCCATCGGGTCCTCTAAAATAAATTTTATTGGACGCCTTTGGAGCAAAAACCTCCTTGTTTTGATTATGCAAATTCTTTTTGTTTTGCACTCTAGTGTTTCTAGGCTTCCATTGGTACATATGTGCATGACCACGAGAATTCCTAGGTTTTTGAAATTGTGTGTTTTGTGCATTTTGTTTCCCATCATTTTGTGACAAGTTCTTTTTCTTGGTTTGATAAGACTTTTGGTAACCAAGACCGGACTTGTCATGAGGCTTTTGGCCCTTGAGAAGGTTTTTCAAATCCATTTTAGGGATTTGAGCTAAAATCGGTTTTTCAAGTTGTTTTTCAAGCTCCTTAATTTTAGCCTCATACTCACCCATCTTAGAAGTAAGCTCATCTACCTTGGTTCTTAGGGTTTCTATGGTATCGGCTTTCCTAACCAAGGCATCATGGGTGGCATCAAGAATAGAATTCAACCTATCACAATCAACACATTTGGTTGAACTAGTTGGTTCATCACCACTCTCACTATCATCATCGCTAAAAGAATCATTGAGAGGGAGATATACCTTAGGAGAGCTCAATTTTGATGAAGTCGGTGGAGATGGAGGTGGTGGTGCCTTACGCGCTTGGATTAGTGGATGAACAAATCTTGTTCCTTGATTGAACTCGTTGAGGACGTCCTTCACGAAGTCATCTTCCACATCATCCGTTGAGAATACCACCTCTTCCACATTTGCCACCATAGCATACACCTCATGAGAATCCGAGTCGGACGAGCTTGTTTCGGATTCAACATCCCACAATGCATGCATGGCTTGAGCCTTCTTCTTTTCCTTCTTGTGCTTAGGTTTTAGCTTGTGGTTTTGCACTTGAGGGAAAAGCTTGTGACACTTGTGCATGGAATGTCCTTCTTTATTGCACACAAAACACAACTCCCGTTCATCATGGGCTATTCTCTCCTTGTTGAACTTCTCCTCATGCTTGAGCAACCCACGAAACATTTTCTCAATCACTACTTCTTGCCTTGCCTCATCAAGCTCGTAGAGGTTCAAGGGTGTTTGATGTGGGTATCGGCGATGGGAGGATTGAGAGTAGGATGTGGAGGTGGGATTGCTCGTGGATGTCATGGCTAGGGTTCTTGGAGGATGCCCTAGTTTGGCGAGTTGTTTGAGTTTCTCCTCCACACATCGAAGTTCGGTGTACATTTGCTCCGGTGTGTACTCATGATCCATTCGGATAATGGTCTCAAGCGAAGTGATATGAGCATCCCATTCGTGCATTCCACTCATAGCCCGCATCATCTTTCCTACAATCTTGCCATTTGTTAGGGGCTCACCTCCTTCGGTGAATTCATTTTGGAGTTGTACAAGACGAGTGTACATATCCTCAATGGATTCACCATCCTTTATGTGGAAATTCTCAAATTGAGAGTACAACTCATACAATTTAGAGTGTCTAATTTGAGAATTTCCCTCATAACGGGTGAGGAGAGCCATCCACATATCGTGTGCTAGATCAAAACGACTAAGGGTCACACCAATTGATTCATGGACCAAGGCTAATATGGCATTAACCGCACAATCATTGTCCTTTTGGTCATCACGGGACTTTTTAGTTAAATCGGTAGAATTGGGCTTATACTCGGGGGTATACCGATTTTCTACCACGTGCCAATATCCCAAGATATTGAGGTAGTTCACCATACATCTCTTCCAAAAAGAGAAATTTTTACAATTTTGGCCTAATTTATCCGGTTTCTCTACAAACCGAGCCGCCATGACCAAAAACCGAGATTAAGACTAACTTAATCGAGGTTCCTTCTCTGATACCACTTTGTTGTGTCTAAAGGAGGCGGCTTAACCAAGGTTTAGCGGAAGCAATTAAGATTTTAGACTGGTTTGGTATGAACTACCCTAACACAATTCAATTGGTACCCAACACAAGCAAGCACACAAGCAATTCAAGTATAGCAAGATAATAAAGAGAGAGAGAGAGAGAGAAATTGAACACTTGGTATGATTACGGAGTTCCGACCCGCTAGGAAAGGCTAGCCTTAGTCGTACGTCTCCGGGAGTTTCGCTACCACGAAAGGGCGCGCTCCGTTCAATTCCAATAAGAACGGGTCTACAACTTCGAACCGAATCACCTCGTCACAAGGACACTCGAGGTGGATCGGCCTAACTCAAATGGCACAACGGCCTCAAAGGAGAAGAGCTCTCAACCTATTCCAACCTACACCTAGCGACAATGTCGGGGCGGTGGTGTTTGAGGCTACTAAATCTCTCAAAATGGTCTAGCTATGAAAAGCTCAAGTGGGAGAGTATCCCTGTGCTCAAAAGGCTCTATTCTGGTCAATTTTTGCAAAAGCCAAGCTCTCTATGGAGAGAGAACAAGGGGTGGATATAAATAGAGCTCATCAAAAGCTGTAAAACAACTCAGTTTGCTGTTGTGCGTTACACAACGCAATATTGCGTTACACGACCCACAGATAGCCGTTATAATAAAACAAACAAAACGAGCTATCCGTTGCTAGTGCGTTACACGACCCAATATTGCGTTGTACGACGCACTGGACGACCGTTATAATAAAACAAAACGGATAAACTATCCGTTGAGTTGTCAAGTGCGTTATACGACGCGGACCACCCGTTGTGCAACGCAACATTAAATGACATTAAATGATCAGGAAAAGTGAGTGAAAAAGGCCAGGGAAAAACCAAAGAAAGGTTGTACAACGTTTCAGTGCGTTATACAACGTTCTGGCTTGACTTGAGGATATTGCGTTGCACGACGCGTAAATTGCGTTGTATGATGCAGCTAGTGCGTTACACGACCTTCTGTTGCGTTGTGTAACGCACTGTTTCTGTTAAAGGAAAAAATCTGCACAAACAGGTGCGTTATATAACCCAATATTGCGTTACACAACTCACTGGTGCGTTGTGTAACCCAATATTGCGTTACACGACGCACTGGGTCTGAAACTGAGAAAGATGCTGAGTTCTTGAGCTTTTCTGCTATCTAGACTATTTCAAGGATAAAAGGACTAAAGTAAACCTTCTATTAAAGTCTAAACTAGCCTATAAGCTCTCTAAATACTTGATCTTGATTTTGCACATAGTTTTTATCCAAGTCTTCAAACTTTGCATCTTCTTCCTATAAAACTCAAAGAAGATCGTTAAATGCCAAATGATATTGTTTTGTAATCGACAAACTTAGAGACGTTTAGTACAACAGTTATCTTATTGCTTATTGATGCTAATACAATATTCTTGAATTTTTTTAAAAGACAAGATTTTATTGCTAATTTCTTGCCATGATTCAGATTATTTATTTTGTTTGTTAATGAAAATTCATAGTGTTACAGTTTTACACTTTTACTCTTAAGTCCGGCAATATTCATTTTTTATGGGATTTGGCACCAATATGTGTTAATTCTGCTAATTTCAATTTATGTGTTATTAAAACACAAACCATCGTAATAAGATGCAGAAAATAGATGATCTTATGCAAATAAAAAAATCTTAAAGGAAGTTATTCTCTTATACCAATATCATTTTTGTTCATTATAATTTACAAATGTCAGTGTAACAAAACACATTTGAATGTACACTAGAAAAAACAAAGTATAAAGACAACTTCCTTTATAATAGAATATTATAAGACGCTCACACTATAATCATGAGATGGCGACATGCTCTCCCTCCCTCCAAGTAGAATGTAGGCTCCTTTCAAACCGGAACATTAAAAAAAATTATATATACTATATATTAATTACCCACAGTGTTTACATTTAATTAAAAGTTCCTTAACATTTGAATATTTTCAGAAATCGTCTCCGATCGTTGCAAAAGAGAATACTTCTGATTTCTCTATCTAAAATTTTAAAATCCTTATTGATAAGTCATTTCTTGTGCTTATCCAATCTGACAATCCAGTACGTACTTTAACGAAAAGTGGTAGGTCAATACTTTTGTATAACTCATCTTAACACTCAACAAAGTACAAAAGAGATATCTTCTTTATTTTATAATAATATTACAATGAAGATGTGTAAATCATATAATTACAGGAAGTTATGTGAAAAATTTCCTTTGATAAACTAAATAAAGAAGTCCCAAGGGTAAAAGTGAAAAAAGTTAATTATTTTTTTGCTATTTGGGTCCTTCTGTTGGTGACAGGCGACCTCAGTGGAAAGAAAGAGAGAAGCGAGGAGAGGAGAGCTATTGGGTATTTGGCTGCAGCAAAGTGTCGTGCATGTATTTTAAATTTCACGATTTTCATTCCTTTCTCTTTCCTTTTCAATCTCTCTCACTCCATTTTTTTTGTCCCCTAATGCAATAGACTCCTCTCCTTCCATCAATCTCCCATTACTTTTCATCCTTTCACCTCCTCCCCTTTCCCCAACCTCCTTCCCTCTCTCTCTCTCCACCGTCCGATCTCTGCCTACCTTGATCGACGCGAATTTTGAGGTTGCTTCAGGCCCGATCGTGGCGCACAAGCGATGCTTCGTTTCTAATCGTTGGGTTGAAGAGCGTAGGAGTGAAGTGTGATTGAACGGAACGGACGAGAAGAAATTGGTCATGGCGACTAATAGGTGCATGAACGCCGGGTGCATGGCAGCCGCGCCGGGTGGCGAGTGGCGCAAAGGCTGGGCTCTCCGAGCGGGTGGGTTCGCCATTCTCTGTGACAAGTGTGGGTATGGCCTTTCGTGTGTCCACCTTATTTACTTTTGTTTTGTTTTATTGTTGTACTGTTTGGTATAAGTTTTGATAAAAGTTGCCTGGTCACTTTTATTAATTTTGTTGGGTGGATAATGCTTTGGCTTTGAGTGAAGAAAAAAGCGTACAGATGCTTTAATTGGTTAGTTTCGTTGTTAGTAGTGTTTCTTTTCCCATGCCTTCATTCTAGTTTGAAAAAAGTTTGTGCATTCAACTGACCAAATTTATTATATGGCAGCAAATGAAATCTACCCCTCCTCAAAAGACCCAAACTTTCATGTCTATGTCCCACCGAATTTATTTTCTCATTTAGTGCTTCGTTATTATTACGTCACTGGCATAATTTGGACTTGAATTCACCATATCCTCATTATGAGTTTGGAGCTTTAATTATACCATATCTCGCCCAACAACCCAATTTATTGACGTGAAGAAATACATTCCTGTTTTTGTAGTAGAGGTACATTTAATGGTCTTTTGGTTTATTACTCAATTAATTTTTATCTTGCCTAATTTCTTCCATTTATATTTAGATTGGCCTATGACCAAAATGTATTTTGTGAAATATTCCACCAAAAGGAGTCAGGGTGGAGGGAATGCTCATATTGTGGAAAGGTTAGTTGGAAGGACTCAAATAGCATATTTAACATACTTGTTTCTTATCTGGGAACATTTTGATTTTACTTTTAACAAACACTTCAGACAGTGGAGTAACAGTGGATTGTTGTTATTTCGATATGTAGCGTCTTCATTGCGGTTGCATTGCTTCAAGGAATTCATTTGACCTTCTTGACAGTGGAGGTGTCCAGTGCCTTAACTGCATTAAGGCTTCAGGACTTCAATTTGTAAGATCCTCTTGGCTCAACTTCTATTTCATTTGGTATTTTCTATGGTATTTTGCAAAGTGACTGAACATTCTACTACCTTGGCGAGTATGCTTGAAAATTTTTTGTTCCCCTGCAACCTAAACTTCAACTGTCAAAGATAATATTATGTCTAGAGAAAATGACTCAGTTGCCTCTGAGGTGGTTCTTTATGGGTATTTACTGGACTAATCTATCTTATAACAAATCCTCACATGCTTTTGACTCAACATTGAATCCCTTGGCTTGATTTAATTTCAATTGGGCTTAGATAAATAATTCTTATTGGACGTGGCCAGACAGAAGCACAGTCAGCATTTATGTAATGGCACTATCATGCTGTTATTTGATCTGACCCAACTTTATTACGAGGGGTGTAATTTCTGAAAACTTCAGATTGAATATTATCAGATGGCTCTCAGAGAATGATGTCTCACTGGTGTGATTGTCATAATGACAGTATATGGAACTCAAAATATATATATTTTACATAAGCTTAGTTTCATTTTTTCGATGTAAACAAATAAAACAAAAATGCTTGGTCTAGAATGTAAATGTCAAAGTTATCTTGGGTACCATTGGCAAATAAAGTGAAATATGGGTGCTAATTTTCTTTTTCTTTTTACAGAAAGGAACTATAATCAAGTGACCATATTTTGGTCAAATGGTTCAATTAAATTTTTTTGCTTTCATTTCTTTTTCTGAAATTTTGCATCTGATTTAGTTTCATAATATGTAATTATTTTTGCAGATTCCTACCCAACCAATGCCTAAACTCCTCACACCACCACAAATGCGTCAAAGGCCATTTCCACTTTCTGCCAGGGGACTAAGTGAGGAAGTGCTACAAGGTCGAGCAATAGATATGCCATCGGTTCCTTTGGACACATTTGATCCCAGTCAGGTCAAATGGGAAGAAAAGCCCATTTTATCTCTGAATAGAAATCCATCCCTCATTGGAAACTCTTCCCAAAATACCCTTGATTTGAAAGAAATAATCACAGAAAACAACAGCAGTAACAACAACAATAATAGAAATAAGATTTCTGAATCATTGGCTGAGACTAGTCTGAGCATGAGTCTTGGCCTTGTTAATACTCCGAACACAGAAAGGACTATTATGCTTCCACCATCTGAGTTGACTGGTCAAAGGGCTCGTCATTTTATGCCTAAACTGTCAAAGCCTGCACCTTTTGATGCCTCAAAGGATCTTAGTTCATTATCACACATGCGTGTTGCAAGGCCACCGGCTGAGGGTCGGGGGAGGAACCAATTGCTACCGCGCTATTGGCCAAGGATTACTGATCAAGAGCTACAACAAATTTCAGGAGAGTATCCTTTTATCTAGTTTTAGTTGTATGCTACTGTCTGATGTTTCAATAGGAAGAGTTAAATTGAATTTATGTTTATTGTTTGCAGATTTTGTTTCCATAATGGTATTTGATATATGTTGGGTTTAACTTGATCCTATATCCACCATTTAATTTTGTTCCTTTTTCCATTGTTTGGGCTTTTCGTCAGTGATTTTGTCTCCTTAATACATCTTTTCTTAAAGCTCAAATGCAACAATAGTTCCATTGTTTGAGAAAGTCTTGAGTGCAAGTGATGCAGGTCGGATTGGCCGTTTAGTTCTCCCAAAAGCCTGTGCTGAGGTAAAGAAGATTCAAATCCCCAAACTTTCCATATGTTTATCTTTGTGAAAGATCATTTATTATTATATGCTGTTCTTTTTATATCTGTATATCTTTTCAGGCATACTTTCCCCCAATTTCTCAACCTGAAGGCCGGCCACTGACAATTCAAGATGCTAAAGGGAAGGAATGGCATTTCCAGTTTCGATTTTGGCCAAACAACAATAGTAGAATGTATGTACTTGAGGGAGTCACACCATGTATACAGTCTTTGCAACTCCAAGCTGGCGATACAGGTCTGTCTTTAACCTGGGAAATTTTACTTGTCCAATTGGCAAAATGATCTGAATTGTCTATATCCCCATTTGAGATGATACCAGTCACAATTTGTACCAGTATTGTGCACACATGTTAGTGTTTTGCGACCTTAATTTTGTTCACAGGCTCGTTCTTTGGAGTAAGCATTGTAAAACCTAAGTGTCAGGTTTTCATCCTAGTCCCAGTAGGTATGCCACAAGCTTACATATGCTCTTATTTCTATAATATGTGGTCAGTTTCATTGATGCATTGTTTTTTTCTCAGTGACCTTCAGCCGTATAGAACCTGGAGGAAAACTTGTCATGGGATTCCGAAAAGCAACCAACACTGCAACTCTTCCGGTAAACTGGTTGCAAAAATTTAAAATCTTGAATCCTGTTAGTCTCAGATTTGGTGTTATTTACCCCTCATATTCGAAAGTACCTTCCTTTAAGCATTTAGTACATCAAGCTTGACCAGTAGAAAGGTACTTTACAATTTGTGTTAAAATAATTGTATCCATTTTTCCAAAGCAGGATTCTCAGATCTCTGCAATTGCAAATGGCACTTTCATGGCCGACCCATTTTTCGCCCCTCTAGGTGACAATTTGCAAATAGTAACTGGATATCCCGGCTTTGTTCACTCAATGAAGGGACTGCCTGACCCTGCCAATTCATCTGACGGTGATGTCGGTTGGCTTAATAAGACAGGGAGGCCATTGCCGAATGAAGGCTCCTTGCTACAGCCATTGCAAAAGAGAAGCCGCAACATTGGGTCAAAGAGCCGAAGGTTATCAATGGATAGTGAGGATGCGTTGGAGTTGAAGCTGACCTGGGAGGAGGCTCAGGATTTGTTGAGGCCACCACCAACTGTCAAACCAAATGTGGTTCTCATTGAGGATTATGAATTTGAAGAGTATGATGTAAGTGGGGTTTCTTTCCCTTTACCTGAAAAAGTTGGCCTTTCTCTTTTCAACAGAAGTAATGGATTTTTCCCTTTTAGGGGAATAACTTTGGGTATAAAAAATAAGTGACGAATGTAGCACGCTAGTGCCATTTGTGATATTGAAATTTTTGCACAATAGTGTTTTAAATATCTGATCCAACTTACCTTGACCTGTGATGAAATGTCCCCTGTAATCTTTTTTGGGGATGCATGTTCAACTCTTGTTTTTTTTTTTATTTATAGAGAAAAGAGAGTGAGGTAAAATTAAGTTTGAAATTTTATTCTGATATCTGAATGACTGGATTGTCATTATCGGTTTGTTGTTGCATGAAAAGTCAGAGCAGCTAATGCAGTGTTTGTATTTTACAGGAGCCTCCTATTTTTGGGAAGAGAACCATCTTTACTGTACGTGTGTCGGGGTAAGAATTTGACAGTCTTTTATATTTCCCTTTTAAGTTATTTTTGATAGTCCAAGTTCCATTACTTCTAAGCTCATGGGCTATACATAAATTGGCCGGTTTAGATCTTGAAATTTCTTTTCTTATTTTTGTTTTCATTTTGGAGAAAGTGCACTTATACATGTCTCTGTGTGACACTGCATTGCTATGTTGTGCCTTGATATTTAACATTTGAGCAGCAGTTTTTAACTTTAGAAATCCTTTCTTTTGTATCTTTTTGGTGAAAGCATACTTAAATTTGTCTCCACACAAACATTGAAGTACTTTGTTGTGCTTTGATAGTTAAACTTTCAAATGGAGTGTTTACAGTAACTTTAGAAATCCTATTTCAAATTACCGAATTATGTTGGATTGCAAATCATAACAACTTCTAAGGTCAATAGAACAATTAAAATTTTTATGTGATATTTGAAATAGTTGCAATCTAAAGTCTAGATTTCCAACTGCATGTAATTGTGGAGTTCAGGGATCAGGATCAATGGATTCAATGTGATGAATGCTTTAAATGGCGGCGACTAACCGTGAACGTTATTGTTGCTTCAAAGTGGACTTGCTCTGACAACACCTGCGACCCCAAATAGTATGTCCCTTGCAAATCTTGCTAACATTTCAACACAATATGGTAAGGAAAAAAATATCTCAAATCAGTAATATGTATCTTTTGCAGTTCTTCATGCTCTGCACCAGATGAGTTGAGTCCAAAAGAGATACAAAATCTCTTACAACAATATGAAGGTATACACTTCTCATTGAGTTCTGTAATTTCAACTGATATTGTTATCACAAGTAGATTGAAACATTTTCGTTAAATTTTTACAGAATAAATGTAAAAGACGTGTAAGTTTCTGTAGTGCATCTGTTATGAAATAATAGTCCTTTCATGTTCCATCATGAAGCAATGAAGCTGATATGATTTTACAAACCCTACTTTACTACTGTGATATTTGATATGATTTTTCAAACCTAGTTGACTACTTTTCCCTTATGTGCAGAGATCAAGAAACAAAGGAATGGAGGGTATAGTTACAAGCAAAACTTCTTGGAACTGGATGCGTCTGGTTTGGATGCATTAGCCACTGCTGCAACCCTAGGGGACTCGGTCAATGGCAACCAAGCCGCACCATCAGTCGCACCAACCACAAAGCACCCACGCCATAGGCCGGGCTGTACATGCATAGTTTGTATCCAGCCCCCTAGTGGGAAAGGCCCTAAGCACAGCCCATCTTGCACGTGCAATGTATGCCTGACAGTGAGGCGCCGTTTCAAAACCCTTATGATGCGAAAGAAACAGAAGCAGTCAGAGCGGGAGGAGGCTGAGGCTAATAACAGCAAAAAGTTTCCTTGGACTGCAAGCAAAGACGAAGCTGAGGGAAGTAACTACTCCAGAGGTACACCATTGCCTATTTTGGATGTGCATCGAGAGAGTGAATTGGCCAATCAGGGTTTGAATATGAACCGGGCGGGTATAGATTTGAATATCCATCCGGACCCACAGTCACATCCGAGCATGATGACTCTCCTGCAGGTGGCGAACCGACCACTAGAGAGTTATTTAAAACAGAACGGGCTCGCCAGCCTGGCTGGTGAGCCAGGTGGTACTTCTAATACCGTCACAGTCCCAGTGGCACCAGTTGAGAATGAGGAGAGAACTAATGATGGTGTCCAGGTGGCTTCATTGAATCGGGACCGGGAGAGCGGTTTGGAGGAAGGAGGTGGGAATAATGCTAATCAGGAGAAGGATGCTGATGATACTATGTAGATCCATTGAATCGTCTTGTTTTGATCAAGAGACTGTTAAGATTGCTAATGATGCTGTGTAGATCCATTAATGCTTACTTGAGTGCGTGTGCATCTGCGAGTGAGTACGTGCCTGTTTATCAGAGGTTTGTACTCTTGGTGTAATTTTGTCATAGGAAGGTTTAGATGGAATTACCTATTCTGTACTCTGTAGCTATTAGGGTGAGAAGCTGGGGGTTTTGCGCGCACCGACCACAGGCCTGCCCTTGTGCAGATTTAGTTTTTCATATAATACACGAGTTGGTTGGCTTTGTCAAACATGATTGATTAAATTCTCTTGTGTATTATTTGTATATAAAAATGTTATATTTAAACGTCATCCGTTCATCATGATCTTATCTTAGGAAAGAAAAACCATGGTGTGACACTGAATTCCTATTTTGAAGTCAGATCACTCGATTGGCTACAATTTTATTTTGAGGACGAGACAATTCGAGCAACAATTTTATTATGTCTTATTTGTTTGTAACATTAAGCTGTAAACCTGAAGCCCCTGGACCGAAATTCAGCTGCTCTGCTGCTGGAATAATTCCAGGCTATATTTATCTTGTCGAGAGTACTTGTACCAAATCGTCAATATTGTTGCTTATATGTATTGCTAATATCAGAAACGCAATACCCCCAAATATCAGATCATCGATATCAATCTATTTTTGTCTTTTATCGCTCTGAACAACAAATAGTAATATCAATGCTAGAAACACAAATCCAACAGGAAAACATCTGTACTAGTATGTATCCAATAAAAAAACAACTACAATTGCAAAAATTTAAAAATTTACATCAAAATTCAGAATTTTCATCCAGAGAAGAAATTTTTTTAAGACTTTGCTCTAGTTTATAGCGAATAGAAATGTTCCATTAGGTTCTAGAGCAACTCATGCCAAAAGTTTACACAAATTTATCAAGCCTACTTATGACTCCTGCCAGCTTTTCCCTGCCTTCCAAACTAGTACCTTCCTCTTCTATAAAATCTTTCAAAATGTCCTTGATTTCACCTAAGTTTCTCGCCTGAAAGTTTTCGATGTGACTAAATCAAATAATAACAGTTTGATAATGCAATTAGAGAAGGGAAAAATAAAAAAATGATTGTACCAGTCCTTTTACAGTCCTCAGAGGCTCAGACCGACCACTTTCTGTAAACAAAGATCAAAATTATCACGAATATGCTAATTATTAATAGATTATATAAATAGAGCATAAGGGAACAGGAATTTACCTCTTTCTTTTGCATGACTTCAATGATATGGTAGAACTCCTTACTGCCAATACAATATTTTTTTTTTAAAAAACAAACCAGCAGAAAAATTAAACAATTTTACTACAGAAGATTATAAATAACATGATAATAACAATTATAATGTCGCACCAGAGTAGCTTACAATCAGATATCTGCCATTTATCAGTTTCTTTGACTCTTTTTTTCATGAGAGACATACCATTAATCTAAAAAGGAGTTAAAAAATACAAATTATAAGAATATATTTATAAATTGTTGTCCAATTTAGGAAATCAAATGCTTCTGCGTTGTTAGACTTTTTGAACATGTATTTGCATTTGGAGTTGATTGATAATAAGTGTAATAAAGTAGTTGAGGGTTGGGTAAAGGGTTCTGATAGCATTAGATAGCAAGGGGGCACTGGTACCAGTTGGATGGTACCAGTGCCGGTTTTATCTTGATTGTATTTGTTGTGTTTGTACTTGGATGCTTTGTACTTCTTTATTATGAAGTATTGAGAAGTGGTGGGGTTAATCCCACTTATTTAAAAAAAAAAAAGGAAATCAAAAGTAAATATTTATTATACCTTCGCATCTTTCCATTCACACGCTCCAAGCTGATAACAAAAGGATGTTTCCTTCAAATTCCATTTCAGAAGGTCAGAATCCAATACTAGTAGTACACAATTTTTTTAATTCTAAAAATAAAGAAGATACAAGTTAGTATCTTTTTCTTTATACTAAAAAACTAGTACTGAATTTCACAAAGGCATAAAACAAGGTGCAAAATGAATTATACCAGTGGGCGCACGATCAATTTTCAGATCATTATAAAATAATGGATTAAGAAGGATTGCATACGACTCCTGATACATCAATGACCTTTTGGTAATAAAGCACAGATCTGTCATCAATTAAAGTAAATAAAATGAATGTCTTCACTATAAACCTATCGCACCTTGTCCACATGAAATGAATGAAAAGATTAAACAAACTCAGGCTTTTTAAAAGACTATAGAAGTCTTGGAATCTTGTACTGGTAACTTGTACCAGTAAGAGAAGTAGTAGAATAGAAAGTAATAGAGAATGTAATGAAATGTATTAACTGAAATTGAATTGTTTACAATGCCTTGGCTAGCCTTATATAGACAATGGATACAAGTTCTCAACCAATGAGAGAATTGTATAAAATCAAGAACCAAGTCTACTTATATCTATTTAATTAATTACATAATTTCCTCAATAACGGTCATATTGAAGGTCGCTGGTTCTGAGTAATGGAGCTGTCCAGGAACTCATCTAATACTTTTTTCACACCAAAAATTCCAAAACCCTCACTATCCCTCCATATTTCATATCTCACAATCTTTTCTATGTTTGGAAAATTATCAATTACCTGCTTTGGATCGAAAACCATGGGTTTGGCCACCTTGCCATTTTGAATTGGCTGCGAAATGGGATGCAATAGGAAAATCTGCAGGATTGCGAGGGTCAGCTGTCGGGCGTCTCCATGATCGGCACACCACACGAAACCTGACATATGCAGTTAGATGTTTTGCACGGAGGCGATTGGCGATTTGCTCGATTGGTTCGTCTGGAAGCAGCGACCAATCCCGTAGTGGGCTCATCAAACAAATCTGTTAATGCACAATCTAGACAAGGGAAAAGAATGATATGGCATGATAATATTAGAAAAAAGAGTAAAAAATTAATTAGAGCCTAAAAGTTTTAGTGGATTACACTAGTTGAATGTGGACATCACATGAGCAGCATAGATGGCTGTTAACATATCAAAATTAAAAAATTTAAATCTATAGCAATGGCCAATGCCCAATGGTGAATTGGTGATATGCATAGCACCATAGCCAGCTTGTTTCTCTGTATATTCTATTATATACGCACACACTTTGTGTGTGTACAGAGATCCATATTAATAATTAAGAGATAAATATATGCATATATAAAAGGAGATCCAATTTGAGAACATCTTTATTATGGCCTCTATATAGAAATGCAAAATATATTAAAGACGTTGCATAAGTTGTTCATCCCGATGATTAAAATACCCTACCGGACCGACCGGGAACCGGACTCTGGAACGGTAGGGTTAAGTCTAAAAACCGGAAAGTTGAAGAACCGGAAAAAACCGGACAAAAAACGGTAAAACCGGATAAGTATGTGTATCGGACCGGCCGGTTCTCGAGTTTTGATGGCTTCAAGCGTTCAATCAATTCGAAAATCGAAACGAACCTCACGTGTCTCAGCCTCTTCAGGCCACGCGAAGGTAAAAGACAAAACGACAAGCATACTTTCTTTCTCAAGTATCTCCATTTTTTCTATTAAAAGAACATGTCCATTTATCCAATTGATAACATTATTAGTTGATGGGCTGCACAAAAATGAATTTCAAATGTATTGACAAATTTTAGGTGTCTAGGAATTCATTGGGAATTCAATATTAATTCATTCCATTTTGAATCGAAAGTAATAAATAAATTGGCATTTAATCATTTTTCGTATCTTCAATGAATGAATCAACATGTTTCAGGATTTTAAAAAATTATATATTTTTTCTAAATGTTTTATTAATTAAATTTTTATATTTTTAAATCTATACTACTTATAAAAGCACCTTCAGAAAGGTCATAATATTCTAACAATTAGGGGTTGAAACATGTGTTAACATCAACTATAAACCATTGATCTGTACAATTTGATATGATGTGCTGTTTAGATTTGTATTTCTAACAAAGAGCCAGACTCTTTGACAGAAAGTGTCTGGTCGCTGGGTTGGTAAGTCTGTTGTTTCATTGGTTGCTGGTCGCGAGTTCGATCCTCAGCTCCTCTTTTTTGTTTTGCTATTTCGTGCGCAAGGGTTCAGGCACGAAAAAAAGGAAACTCGGCGCCTCCATCTCTATCCCCTTGCGCAAGGTATCATCTGATTAACGAAAAAGGAAGCTCAGCGCCTCCATCCTGATCCCTGCGCGATTCTTATTTAACCTCTAGGATTTTCTCTCTTCACTAAAAAAAAAAAAAAAAAATCAAGCTAGGGTTTGTCCTCGAGCAAATTTCTGGTTCGTCGCTCCATCCCTTCCCTCAAATCTGGTTCGTCGCTCTCCCTCTTCACGAGGGTTTTTCCTCAAGCATATTTCTTTCATTCATTTTACTCATTTTGATTTGATTTGAATTTTAATTTGCTGCTCTCCCAGTCAAATTCCAGCCGCATCTCCGGCAACCCTCCACGTCCCACTGCTATCAAGGTATTGTATATCATTTCCATTTCATTTGTTTTATCTTTGTACTCTAAAGTAGTGTGAATCTGATTTATGTTGCTATATATGTGTTTTGATTTGAAAATTTTAATTCCCATTCACTGTTTGTTGCATAGATTGATCGCTTTTCCCCGAGTTACAATGGGTTTAGGTAATTTTTTTCGCATTCGCCTCTTTCTAATCTAGGGTTTTATCAGCAAATTTATCCCTTTTTCTGTTTTGTTGATTTTTAAATTAATTTTGTGTTTTTTTCTCTCTATTGTAGATGCGGATCCGGATATGGAGGGTTTTATCCACATCTCACATGCGCCCTCCTACAGGCCTTCTTTGATTTAATTTGTAAGAATATACCTTCTGTTGGTTTAGTTTTTAGAGTTTCTTCAATTTGATGAGTTTTTACACAATATTCAATTTATGATAATCTCTGTAATGGTGGAATTTTTGAAATTTTTACATAGACAAATCTGAAGAAAACTGCTGATGTGTTGATCGACTATTCTCAGTTTGCAATGGAATGCATTGGAGAAGGTTAAAGAAAAGATGCAGAGACAACAAAAACTTTTGAAAAATGATCACCAGGTTATAGCTTGGATTTAATTAAAGGTTGTGTTCTAGCAATTAAAGGGTCATATTTTCATAACAAAAAAGTCAAAAGAAATGAGTGCCTAACATACGTGTACATTGTGGGGGCAAAAATTAGAAAGTTGGGTTGAAAAATCACTGTGTTACGATAACCGATTGTTATGGTTTGATTTCCACCATTCCTTATAATCTATGCCTAATTGGTAGCGCCAGTTCTTCTCTTATTGTTTGATTTTCCTTTTACTGGTGCAAAGCAAACACCAGATCCAAGCTGCTACCTGCTACTGGTAAATTGCATTCCAAGTCTGTGCTCTGAATATTTTTATATGGTTTATTACGTTCTTGGAGGTGCTTGAAATGGAGAGAGTTGATGAGAACATGCTAATCCAAATGCTTGTAGAGGTACCTTCTTTTTATTCATTGATATTGATACTAATCCAAATGATTAATTATTTTTCCTTTGATTTTTACCGTATTACTTGTCTTCCTTCTCCAGAAATGGGAAACCACAGATCATTGAGAGAGAGATTGAAAATTTAGTGTGCGCCCCACTTCCATATGCTTGCCCAGTCATCAAGAAGAAATTATGAAAGTGTCAACCTCTACATGTAAAATCCTCTTATTTTTCCTTCCGAATTACACTCATCTTGTTTTATCTTGTTCCAGTTGGTCATTTAATTTTAACTCAGAATTTTCTAGCAATCTTCCATGATTTGTAATTCAGCTATCTCAATAACGAGTATAATTCAATGTTTGAATTACAGGAGTCGAATAACGAGTATATATCAATGAAGAACCTTAACGAGTCTAAATCTAGGTTCTGACTATATATATTGAATCATCATTCATTATTAATCAGATCTGTATATTGAATCTCATGAATCACATCATACTAGTATTTTACTCAATAAAAGACGGTCAAGATTCTTTGGCAGTAACAACTCAGACTTATTGGCAATCAACATGTCACACCCCCGCAATCAAATGCAGAGATGTGACTGAGAAGCGATCTGATTAAGCCTCTATTTTTTTTTTTTTTTTTTGATGATCACAACAGAACTCCACAGATCCCACAATCATTTGTGTACAAGATTCAAATCCAAAACATATCTTACATTATTTATTTTACATCTACTAAGTTGCTAAGCAACTTGTTTCATCGAAACATATTATATATTATACAAATATATATTGTTTGTTTTCAAGCCAAGCCAAACACACCAGCATAAAATATTTTACAATCAACACCCTAGGAGTCTCCTCGCTTACGCTTGCGAGGAAGGCTCCTGTTCCGGCACCATGCCGTCACTAGGGCTTGACGGGCCAGGAGTTTCAAAATACAAATACACATATGTTGTACTAAACGTCTCTAAGTTTGTCGATTACAAAACAATATCATTTGGCATTTAACGATCTTCTTTGAGTTTTATAGGAAGAAGATGCAAAGTTTGAAGACTTGGATAAAAACTATGTGCAAAATCAAGATCAAGTATTTAGAGAGCTTATAGGCTAGTTTAGACTTTAATAGAAGGTTTACTTTAGTCCTTTTATCCTTGAAATAGTCTAGATAGCAGAAAAGCTCAAGAACTCAGCATCTTTCTCAGTTTCAGACCCAGTGCGTCGTGTAACGCAATATTGGGTTACACAACGCACCAGTGAGTTGTGTAACGCAATATTGGGTTATATAACGCACCTGTTTGTGCAGAATTTTTCCTTTAACAGAAACAGTGCGTTACACAACGCAACAGAAGGTCGTGTAACGCACTAGCTGCATCATACAACGCAATTTACGCGTCGTGCAACGCAATATCCTCAAGTCAAGCCAGAACGTTGTATAACGCACTGAAACGTTGTACAACCTTTCTTTGGTTTTTCCCTGGCCTTTTTCACTCACTTTTCCTGATCATTTAATGTCATTTAATGTTGCGTTGCACAACGGGTGGTCCGCGTCGTATAACGCACCTGACAACTCAACGGATAGTTTATCCGTTTTGTTTTATTATAACGGTCGTCCAGTGCGTCGTACAACGCAATATTGGGTCGTGTAACGCACTAGCAACGGATAGCTCGTTTTGTTTGTTTTTTTTATAACGGCTATCTGTGGGTCGTGTAACGCAATATTGCGTTGTGTAACGCACAACAGCAAACTGAGTTGTTTTACAGCTTTTGATGAGCTCTATTTATATCCACCCCTTGTTCTCTCTCTACAGAGAGCTTTGCTTTGCAAAAATTGACCAGAATAGAGCCTTTTGAGCACAGGGATACTCTCCCACTTGAGCTTTTCATAGCTAGACCATTTTGAGAGATTTAGTAGCCTCAAACACCACCGCCCCGACATTGTCGCTAGGTGTAGGTTGGAATAGGTTGAGAGCTCTTCTCCTTTGAGGCCGTTGTGCCATTTGAGTTAGGCCGATCCACCTCGAGTGTCCTTGTGACGAGGTGATTCGGTTCGAAGTTGTAGACCCGTTCTTATTGGAATTGAACGGAGCGCGCCCTTTCGTGGTAGCGAAACTCCCGGAGACGTACGACTAAGGCTAGCCTTTCTTAGCGGGTCGGAACTCCGTAATCATACCAAGTGTTCAATTTCTCTCCCTCTCTCTCTCTTTATTATCTTGCTATACTTGAATTGCTTGTGTGCTTGCTTGTGTTGGGTACCAATTGAATTGTGTTAGGGTAGTTCATACCAAACCGGTCTAAAATCTTAATTGCTTCCGCTAAACCTTGATTAAGCCGCCTCCTTTAGGGACAACAACATACACCTCAGGCAGGGCTTCAAGACTAACGAGGAGCGTGGCATCAGCATCTACACTAGGAATTCTAACTTTGAACTTTAGGAGCGAGCATTCAAATGTGGCAATCGCGGGCCTAGTTAGGCTGCGCGTTTCCTGGAACCCCCAATTTAATGAGGTCAAACAACAAAACAAACAGATGAGAAATAATTCTCAGTGTGGGTTTTAGTTCCAGTTACACGGTTCTTTATATGGATCCGAGAACAGGAATTAATTCCCAAATAATTGGTTATAATACGAAAAAAGTTATGATTAACAAATCAAATCCCATACCGAAGGCACCAGATGTATTGGGCCTATCACTGGCATGCTGCAAAATGCAATGTGCAACAGAACAGAATCAAGTATAACCAAGCATATTATTTAACTTAATAACATACACTCCAGTTCTCAAGGCCTACAGAATCAAGGAGAACCGTTCCCAAACCATTGGTTCCAAACCACATGGTACAAAACAAGCAGAGGGAATATCCAGTAGCAATAGCGCTAGTACTCTGGCCGGGTCGGTGGCCAAACTGAAATAACACCGGTTGAGTGAGTTATATACAGAGTGTTATGCTAGTTGAATTCATATGGTTTCATTTTCAAGTCAAGTCTGTCTATCATTAGATAGAATAATATATCAAATTCCTTGAAACCATTCCAGTCCTTTCTAAGTCTGAATTATTTATTATTCAAACGAATTATTCAAAATCGGACTTATTAAATTCCAACAGAACAAATGATATATAATATCAACATGCAGTTTATTCTCTTTTTAGGGTTCTATTTGCTAAATGCGCAATCGAATGCATTTAAAATGGATTCTCAACATGCTATGCATGAACATGCTATGCATGGAATTTAAAGTTACCGACTGTCTAGATTCTAATAAAGAGTCTGTGTAAATCCACACCTTCAAAGTCAGGTTGGGGCGAAGCTCCGCTAGCGGGTCCTGTTCATAATTATAGATCAAGGTCTGTTAATATCTGTTTAACGGTGTTCTATAATCCATTGAGTGGACTAACGCTAAGCTAGTGCTGGTTCCAGACTAATTAACCATTTAGTTGATTTCAAGTCCATAACAAATTATTTTAGTTACTTGCCCAATCATTCTAAATTATTATTAATTACTGTAATTAATTGCTTGTCCAGACAAACAGAATTATAATTATTATTCAATAATAATTATATCGAAATCAGAATCAGTCTCATAATACAGAATTACATATCTTCAAGCAATAATTAACAGTAAATCAGAAATCAAGACATAAATAACTAAACTCACAAAAAAAATACAAATTAAGTATAATTTGCGGGATCAGAATAGTCTGTATGATTTTATTTGCCACAGTATCTGTTCAATTAGCAGACTTAATCTCATCATATCCCTAAAATCCGATTATCGAAATTAGACTAATTTTATTTGGGTCCAAGTCTTTTAGTCTAATATTAATCAAGCTCAACAGATTCGCAATTAATTAGACTTTAATTAAATCCGAAAGTCTAATTTTCAAAAGCCTAACAACAATCCGAAATAAATCTTAGCCCACAATTTTCTCAATTAGTCTCGGCCTATTCAGAAAGCCCAACAGAAAATAAAGAGCGCTCAAAGGATTTAAAAATCCGGCCCAACTTCTATTTTATTTTTCTCAGTCCAAAATTCTCGGCTCAGAACACAGAAATCCAGCGCACAACACACGGCTGAACCCAGTCAGCCTGACCCAGCTGACTGAGTCAGTCCGTAACGAGTCCGACAAAGGTTTATTGGATCCAAATCCGATCCGATAACTTTTAAATAACATCCGATCCACTAACTCAGTCGGAAATCTCTCTTAAGGCCCAAAAATTTCTTCCAGGCCCTTAAATTTCACACAACAGCCCAAACTTAATTGCAAACTCTTCCTATGTCACAATTGGATCCTCAAAATTTACAACAAGGTCCTTGTAATTAAATTTTTCTTCACAAACTCATCCCTGGGCTTGCGACAGTGTACCAGAAGGGTACCAAATGCCTAAGAGATGTACTAGTAACTGGTACAAGGATCAAATTAGCACATTCTCTCAACACTAAACATGATAATGCATCCTAAATACAAGAATGCAATATAAATAAGTTACTTTTATGTAATGCTGCTATATACCCACAGAATATGCATAAATATGCATTAAAACCAACAGATATGCATGGAAATGCATTAATAAAATTAAGCAACACTGGTACCTAATGTGTAGTATGAAATTCATGCATACAAGTTCAAATTCAGCTTTAAAACTATAGACTCAAACTTAAATCCTTTAACAGATTTATAAACATGCTATAAAACAGAATTAATCTGTCACTACTTCACAACAATACTCAATAAGCTCAAAATGTAAAAATTCAATTTCAAAACAGCTCCATACATGTTTGAAATTCATTCAATTTACTGTTATGCACATATGCCACAGTAAACACTCAACTCATATAGACTATTATGGAACAGTCTCAATATTAAGTATCCAAATACCTCTAAAATGCATTTAATCCTTTCACAACCTTTGCTATGCATGATACTGAAAAGCAAGCACTACTAACCTACTGTATGAGCTTAATCAAATCACAGAACTGAGTTTAAGAATACCTCTATAACTGACTCAAATGCAGTTTAGTGAAAAATTCATTTCTTTCTCCAAATGGCAGTAGCTTAAATCAAACTACTCATGCAATTAATGCCTAAGTCATGAATTAACTCATACAATTTCCACAAAGCTAACAGATATGTATATATATCTCTATTGACACATTCAAATACTCAATTAATATGCCCATAATTAGTACTCAAAACAGAACCCTAAATGTAAATGCAAGCTGATAAAACCTTAATGCTCGAGAAAGATCTATCGCAAGCACAGAGTCATCAGATCAATCTGTCTTTAAGAGACAGCAGCAAGCTCTCAATCGGTTGAACATACACATCACAAGTACACATTCATATATATATATAATAACTCTAGCTAACTTCCACAGTTCAATTAACTTCTCCAAAATCAAAATCATATCGATTGAGACTTAAGTTCTCAAAGAAAAATAAGTTAACAGTAAGGATATACCTTGCTCTCGAGAGGGATTTAGTTTCCTCAAGCTTTCGAGTAAAACCAGGGCCAAGATCAAAGCTAGACTAATCAGGAACAAGAACAAGTCCATACACCTAATACTCAAGAAATCAGACGAGATTAATACAAATCCGACAGGCTCAAATTAATGGAAACAAATCGAAATTATAGACAGAGAATACCTTCCTGGCGCCCTAATTCTCTCTCTCCACCTCCAATTTCAAATCGAAAACAAGCACACTAAAAATCCCAATTCATTTTCCATTTAATAGAAATTACCTCGATGTACTGACAAAAGGAAGAGAAGACAGAGAGAGAGCAGGTGCCAAGAAAGTAGAGAGCCACGTCGTCTCTGCATTAATGGCGTTAACAGCCGCAACACACTCAAGGAGGAAGAGGAGCTTCCTCGTGACAGAGCACAAGTCGAAGGTGAGGTGCCAACCTCTGAGTGAGCTACTCAGAGGCAGCCGCAAACTCAACCAACCCCATCGTAACACAGAGGAGAGCGCCACACTCATGTGGGCTCAAGACATGGAAGAAATCGCGGAGGAGCTCGAGCCAGATCAGAAAGAGAGACGAGGCAGAGGGAGAAGGAGGCGTCTTCTCTCTCTCCTCTTAATTTAATAAAATCCCTCCGGATCTTCTGTGGCCAAGGATGAGTAACTTTTTGTGTGACTCAAATCTGACAGCTAATTTTGTAAATTAGCTATTTCACTAATTTAATTGATTGAACCCTTCCAGAAATCAGATTATTGTGGCAATTATACAGAAAATATCCTTAATTTTTATAGAACATTTTCATGTTCTCAGATTACTGATCCCAACAAATTTTACTGTTATTAAATTAATTTATTTAATTTCTTGATCATATAATTCATGATTAATAATAATCATGATTATTCAAACAGAATTTTAGGACTTGATTATCAACTAATGATTACTTATCTTACACAACATGAGAATCTAATGCAAAGAGGTGATCAAACTCATGGTTGCAGAGCTTGAGGTGACATCTTCCAATGATGAGGTAGTATTTTGTGAATCGGCATAGACTGATCAGAAGAGTGGTTTGATGAGTTCGATTTGTTTCTCATTTTTTTTTTCCTTGCCAACATTTTGTCTTATTTTCTATGATTTTTACTTTTTGGCATGATGAGTGGATTGTTGTGCAGTACTTTCGTTAAATGCTGGTATGTAATAAGTGTTTTTGTTTGTAAGTATGCTTCATGGTAGCTTAAACTTCTAAAGAGAAATTAGACAATTTGATGGATAATGAATTGGAAATTCTTGCTAATTTGTGGTTTCTGTATTTGGTTGCTCCATTTCAAATTAATTGCTCTATTTGGTTGCTTTTGTTTGATATATCCAGCCATAAATTTTCACGAGGCATGTTCTCTGATTATATTGTTTGGGTGAGCTGATTCCTGTTATTTTCCAATTACTGCCCAATCCCATTATTTAATTTCCATAATTGGCCGAAATTTTGTGGAAATCATAATTAAGGTAAATCAAAATCATTTTCATTTAAGAGCAGTACCATTTTAAGGTAGCCGATATCTATTCATTTCCTCTAAATATATGATTCCAATTTGGTTCCATCTCGATGTGTTATGATTGACCAATCATTTCCATTCAAAAGAAGTATCATTTTTAAGGGAGCCGATATCTATTCCTTTATTTGTCTCTGTTTATTCGTTCTTTGTTGTGTGGCGGTTCTGTGTTTTAGTCGATTGTGCATTTTCTAAACGTGCAATTTCTATTGCTATAATCACATTTTATTAATTAATTCTTGGCCAGGACAAATAACATGTATATATCAAATACCATTAGTGTGGCATGCCATTCCTTTTTATGAAAACGGAAACTATGACGTGCATAATGTGATTCCTTTTTACAATTAATATTTGATATCAATTCCTTGATTTATTTCCAATTCCTGAGGCACTAACTTTATGTTAGAAATAAAATATTAATTCATCATAATATTTTAATTAACAACCCTAATGATCAAATATTTCATATAAAATAAATAAATTCATGAGTGAACTTATAACTTTGAAGGGAAGATATCGTAAGACGGAAATTTGATCTTCTCCAATCTTTCTTAGTATACTTTTTATGGCAGAATTAATGACGTTTTCTTAATTTGTCTTATTTTTTTCTTAAAGGAGAAATTAAGGGGAAAAGGTGCCACTTAATGACAGAATATTTGAATTATTACTAAGACAATTGAAGGGATCAAATCTTGAATGAATCTGGTCCATTGATTTTCCATCAAAATCAATGCACCCTTTAATTAAAATTCATAAATGAACTTGGTTCAGATTAAATCATATAGGCCACTTAATAATAATTAATAATATTAATTATAACACTTTATACTTTCAAAAGTTTCAATTTATGTTAATATGAGTATGTCGTATCATCTTTCTAATATTTCCTTCAATACGCTATGGACTTTTAGGTGTGTCCTATGAAATGTTTAGTAGTGTAAAAAATAAGGAACTTCACCTAAAATAGACTTTTGTTAATATTCTTAAACAACTATCCGTAAATATACGCACCAGAATATATAGTTAGTTTATTATAGTTATTTTGGAAGGTAGGATTTCATTCGATATTAATTGTTTGTATCAATGGAAAAATGATAATGAATTAGAGCAGATCGTGATAACAAATCAAGAAAGTCTTAATAGATTGTTTTGATTATATTTTATTGTCTTATATATTTATTGTTTTTCTCAATTAGTTTGATTATGTTGTAGCTTTTGATTGATATTTCACAATATTTACAAAATATTTTATCAAATTACTTTCTAGATAATTAGATAAAATGCTATGTTTGAACAATAATTTTTAACGTGAAGCAAAAAATAGTACACATTTGTCATTTGGAAAAAAAATTGTAAGGGGAAATAAATTTTATACCGATCAATACAACGTTCACCTTAAATATTGAAAATAGACAACACATCCATGTCAAATAATATTTTCATGTATTAAAGTTCCCCACACATTGGGTGGGCTCTGCTGCTAGTAATTATATAACGTCATCCGGTTTAACCGGTAAAACCGATAAACCCCGTACCAGTAGCTCGGCCGGTTCGACCTCCTAGTATTTAAAACATTGGTTCATCCATGGGAGCAAAAGCAACGTCCTCAATCTATTTTGTATTTCTATATAGAGGCCAAGAACAAATTTCAATGCAACAACTGCTAACAAATTTCAAGCAATTGTTGCCTTAAAATTGTTCTTGCGCCTGCTTTAATACTCAAACAAATAACCCCAACTAATAAAAGTATAAAACCGATATACATCAAGGACCTCGTCCCGGAAGGAGGAAGACTCCGAAAAATCAAAGAAAATTCTCGAGAAATTAGCGATGCAGATTGGAATCTTCCATCTTCAATGAGTCCTCGTCTCCTCTTTTATTTTGTTTTTCTTTCCTTCTGCACTTAATTACTAAAAAAGGGAACTTTTCAGATTTAGAAATTTTTTATTTCTGGCACCTGAAACGAAATAGCAAAGAGAATCCTGTGCCAATAATGCAAAATTTTTACTTATATATAGAAACTGTCTAATACAAAATAACTATTGTTGTAATGTCATCATTAACTACAGAGATGGCTCTAATTAGTGTATAATTAGTATGTTAAATATTAGGTAGTAATAGTATAATTAATATGTTAAATATTATTGGTGTATAATTGTTAATTATTAGTCTAATTTTCTGAAAATACGAGGACTGAGTAGTAAAAGGTAAATATGGTCTGTCAGAGGTCTAAGAATCTCATGATTGAGTGAACCCACTCAGTATAGTTTATTTCAAATAGAGATCATGTAGACAGTGATTGTATACAGTAAATGCTCTACACTTGTCAGAAACTTACATATTGGGATT